>CM060732.1:20018180-22758586 GCA_030704615.1 Takakia lepidozioides | reverse complement strand
CATGCCTATGGTGCCATGTCGTTGCATTTCTTTTAATGTGTGGCAAACCCAAAACTCTCTTCTGGTAATATCTCTCGTATATGCCTGGGTTTCTTTCATCAAGCTTCAATGGCAAAACCTTTGGCTAACTTGAAGTCTCCGTTACTCATATAACCATATGGCAAACAATCTGAAAAGCTGTTCTTGGTGTGAGTTTGATCTCACAAAATATCCATTTGGAATCCAATTCTTTAAGCTCAGTACCAGCTCTTCTGCATATGAGTATAAACATTCACCTTTCTTTCTTCCCAGCCTTCAAACTCTACTCGTTTAATGTATAGCAACGCTATCAGCATAAACTAATGTTGGTACCAACGTGGCTCTTCCTTTACATGCTACCTGATAAATCTTTATCACTCCTTTCTCTCCCGACCCCATTCTGGATCCAGCATCATGCACTCGTTTAAGAATATTTTCTTTAACATCCGTCTGGCAATTCTCAAGAACCTTTGAAAGAATTGTTTTTGGACAATCTTTCTTTCTATCTTCTTCGTTCCCACAGGGAATTTGATTCACTTCAAATTCTTTAATGGTCCAACCACCATGATCCCACTAGATGCCTGTCACATCTGGTTGTTCATGTCCCAGGTCCCCAGTATGGTCGCCAAATGTCGCGCTGCTTTTACTCACCCATCCCTTCGCTATCCGAGGCGGAAACTCCAAGATAGAAGAGTTGGAATCTCTAAGTACTCAGCCTGCGCAAACAATCAGTCATGACGTCTACAGCTAGTGTATCATGGGGGTGTTTCCTATGCGTTTCCCTTTCCGCATTCATCTTAGCTACATTTGGCATTGATAATAAGTATCAGTTTGCTTCATCAATCTATCGGTTTCTTCACTCATCCATTCAATCCACAGCTTCTCTCAGATCCTCTCTACACAGTGTGATTGTATCGTATAAGTATATCAGATTATGATTTATCAGGTATCAGGCCGAAGCCATTATGTCTCTAATTCTGCTCTCCAATATCTACCACTACAACATAATAACAAGAATCTACTAAGCCTCTTTTCTCCTTCATCGTGCTCTCCATCTCTTGCCTCCGATCTCCGCTCCTGCCTGACTCCGAAGTCCTCCTCCGAATAATGATGATCCTCCTTCATTCCCCGTTTCTCCCCTTTATCCTCCTATCCGCGGTTCTAACCGTTTCGCCTCTCTAACCGTCGTCTGTGAACTAACATGTTCCCTTCACAGGTGTTGTTCCCCACAGTCGTTCTGTCTTCTACTCTTCGTTCCCTTATTATCGTGACAGCTGTGTCAAGCGGTGATTGGGCTGTGTTTGGCTGTGTCGGGCTGTTGACTGGCTGTGTGGCTGTGCCGGGCTGTGACTGGCTGTGTGGTGCTGTGTCTGTTGTGACGACTGTGACGGGCTGTGTGGGCTGTGTCTGCTGTGACGACTGTGACGGGGCTGTTTGGCTGTGTGGGCTTGTGACGACTGTGACGGCTGTGTTGGCTGTGTGGGCTGTGACGACTGTGACGGACTGTGTTGGCTGTGTGGGCTGTGACGACTGTGACGGGCTGTGTCGGCTGTGACGACTGTGTAACCCCCTCTACAGTGCGCTGCTGCTGTCCCCCCTAAGGCTCCTTTTGGTCTCAGTCTGTGCAAAATTAAGGGTACCCTACAATCCCAGTATAAGTGTCTAAGTCCCCTACAGTCCTCTAACACCGTGGCACACTTCAGGTGCTATCTATACGGCAATCTCTTCACCCTTGTCACGGATCACCAACCACTCAAATGGTTGATGGAGTCAGACAAGCTTACGGGGAAGCTTGCACGGTGGGCACTCATCCTTCAAGAGTATGACTTTCAGGTGGTGCATCGACCGGGTTTGGTCAATCGCAATGCAGATGGGTTGAGTCGCAATCCATGCACGAGCCAGCAGGATGACACTGGAGCTCGGTGGCATGGTGAGACGGACGAGGAGATGGTGCCTGGATGGCATGCATCTGCATTTCTGTGTGTCTTGGCAGCGGAAGGCCAGGTTGGACCTGCAACAGGGATGACTGTAGATCAAGTGTCTGAGGACCCTGAGGCCAACAATGAGCAAGGTGGCGCCAAAGATATACATGAGGATTCAGTTGTGTTGGACTACCTCCGCACTGGAGACACTGCAGCCACTGTGACTGCCAAGGAGAGGGATCGGATCCTACAACGAGCCAAGAGGTTCAAGTGGGAGGGGACACACCTGCTCCGAGTGTGGGAGGATGGTCGAGTGAGGATTGTGCCTCACCCAACACAGCGGGCACGGCTTGTGCGGCATGCCCATGAGGAGTTGGGGCATTTTGGGGTGGGACGCACTCATAGTCTACTGCAGGGGCAGTATTGGTGGCGTGGTATGCACACAGAGGTGCAACAATTTGTGGCTAGGTGCATGGTGTGTGACAGTGTGCGTGCTTCATTCAACGCCCCTACTCCACAATTGCACCCTCTTCCGATCATGGATTGGGCTACAGGTGGAGTCTTGACTTCGCAGGGCCGTTGCCACTGACCATGCGCCACAACAAGTACGTGTTGGTGATGGTGGAGCACTTCTCCCAAGTGGATTGAATTGGTTCCATTGCCTGATAAGGCTAGTGAGGGAGCTGCGTATGCATTCTTGGATTGTGTGCTTAGCCGATTCGGTGCTCCAGCTGAGGTACTCACGGACCAAGGGAGAGAGTTCTTGGGGGAGTTTCAAGCTTTGTGTGACAAGGCCTTGATAGACCACCGCACCACTTCTCGGGATCATCCTGAGGCCGATGGCTTGGCAGAGAGAGTTGTTCAGACAGTAAAGAGGGGTTTGCGCAAGTATGGCTTGCAGAAGGGACACCTAGGAGATTGGGACCTTCAGTTACCCTGGTTAGCCATGGGCTACAGGTTCAGCAAGCAAGCATCACTTGCCTCCTTCTCACCATACTTTCTTCTCTTTGGCCGAGAGCCGGATTTGCCTACATCCATTCGCAGAGAAGCTGCTACAGTTCTTAACCTTGACGATCCGGACGTGTGGGCACGTGCATGTGAGCAGCGTGCAGAGTTGTTCAAGAGAGTCATGCCCATGGCTTTCGAGAACCTTGCCATTGCACAACATCGTGATACGTTGAGGTATGCTACCATACGTGGTGGGGGCTATCGTCCTGGGGTTCGGAGATTCAACCCTGGTGACTATGTCTATCTGCAGCAGACTGCTCCTACGACCCTGGATGTGACTGCAGGACGTGTTATTTTGAGGGTTCGAGAGGTCTTGCCTTCAGGCGTCTTGGTCTTGGAGGGTCGGGATGGCATAACTTGGAAGGACCATGTGCGTAATTGTGCGCCATGTCACCTTCCGAATGTTGATGGCAGGATTGACCCAAACCTGGCAGTGGTATCTGCAGGTTTGAGGTGCATGTTGTGTGGGTCTGCTAAAGGGGCAGCCACCATGCTGGTGTGTGATCGATGCTCTAGAGGTTGGCATATGGGATGCTTGACTCCACCTCTTGAGATGGTTCCAGATGGGGATTGGTTATGTCCACATTGCATTGGATAGTGGGAGTGGATACAACCATGGAAGGCTAACAAGAAACGCAAGGCCCAGCTACTAGGAGACCTTGAACACACGAGATCCTGGCTCAAGTTCACAGATTGCAAGACGGTGACTAACGATGGGGCTACTCTTGTACCCGGCCTCTTGGTCTATAGAGTTTGAGTACAATAGGGATAGGGATAGAGGACTTAGTACGGTTGTGGCTATTTCATCTTGTAGCTATCTGGAGGTAGAGGGACCTATCCACCAGCTAAGGGGGCGATTGTGGCAGACTACTTTATTGTGCATATATGTGTGGTGTGGTTTGGACAGCGATGTAGTTGTGTAGCGATATGTATGCGCACGACAGCTGTCAAGTTAAATAAGCACAGTGTGAAAACAGCTAGAATAAAACTAGTTATTTGTACTTAACACTTGGATTTAGGTCAAGTGTTAAATCAGGTGTCAAGTTTAGTTTGACACCTGGTCCGTCTTATCTTCACGAGAGCGGCAGTCGCGCGGCTCATCTCTCTCGAGTTGAGCCTGCGCGACCGAGCTCCTGCATGTGTTTAGGTTTGAGTGTGCTTATGTAGGGGTACAGGTTATTGTGGGGTGGAGTCCACATAGCTTGGGGTGCCCCTGGCTCGACTTTTGTTTCAATGAGTGATAGCGATGGATTTTATATTTCTTGTGTTGGGAGTGTGTGTCCTTTTTTTAGCTTGTTTATCATTGTGGCAGACTACTTTATTGTGCATATATGTGTGGTGTGGTTTGGACAGCGATGTAGTTGTGTAGCGATATGTATGCGCACGACATAGGAGCTCTCATCTCATTCTGGTGTCTAATCCAGAATGAACAGGCTGCCTTGCGATGTCCTGGCTGATTACAATAGTAACACAATTCTTCACCATTGGGTCCTCGCCCTTGGTCTGCTCTTGGATTATTTCTGTAATCTTGATTCCTGGGCTGGTAATTCCCCCTTGGATTACCCAAATACTTGCCTCTAGAATTTCCTTGGTAATTCCCTCTTAAATTACCTCTCCATTCCATGCCATTGTTATAACCACCAGACCTACCATAGTGGTCCTGATCATTGTTTCTTCTTGGCTGGGGCTGCACCTGATGCACCCTTACTTGCCTAGGTTCTCTTGCAACTGTCCTTCTGTTGTAGTAACAATTCTTAGTAGAATGGTTATCCATTTTACAGATAGTACAGTGTTTCTCCTTCATGTGGCATTCAGTGGTGGTATGGCCTTCATTCTGGCACTTTGCACACCATACACCCTTCCTCCAATGTGTTGCAGCCTCTGTGGCATACTTCTTTAAGATTTCTTCTAATCTTTTCTCATAGTTATCCCTCTTCAACTTCTCTTTTTTCTTACTTTTCCTTTTTAGTTCTTGCTCTTCTTCTTCATCTGACTCATCCTCAGAGTCCTCATCATCCCTTTTCTCTCTCCTGAGCATTCCCAATTGCTCAATTCTGTTTGCAGTTTCAAATGCCTTCTCCATTGTATTATGGGGTAACATATCCACTTTCTTTTGCAACTCTGGTCTTAGTCCACTCACAAACCAAGTCTTCTGTAAACCTGGTGCTGGTACAGCAGCCAACTTTTTCATCATCAATTCCATCTTTTCCATATACTCCTCAACAGTTTCATGCTTCTTTTGCTTTAACTGTTGTAAACTTCCATACACTTCATCCTCAGTTTTACTTGTCCTGAACCTATTTCGGAATGCTGTATTCAAGCCATTCCAGGTTAGGAAATGATTATCAGGGAATCTTGCATACCATTCACTTGCTTTCTTGATAAGTGAACAAGGAAACAATCTCATCTTGGCATCATCGCCATTCTCATTGTTCACTATACACATGTGCTCAAATTGGTTAATGTGTACATCGGGATCCCCTTTTCCTGAATATATTGGAAAAGGTGGTTTTGCCCGTGTTGGTTTCTAACGCCATCTGTGGCCCTACCTTCTGTCCACTGACAGGTGCTGGCACCCTTGCTGGTGCTGGTCCTTCAGGACCTGTTGTTGTTGTGGTGGATCTTCCACCAAGTGGTGGCCCTTGAGCACTCCTTGCTACTGGCCCCACGATATTCACAGTATTCCCAGCTCCAGTTGCACTACTTCCCACACTCCCAGTCCCCCCAGAGCCAGATCCAGGCAGCCCGCCTGATCCCCCTGAGCCGACACCTTCGTTGGCCTGTGATCCAAGTGCTCCACTTGATCCAGGTCCAACGGGTTGGGATGTCCTGGTTGTAGTTTCAACCTCAGCTGTTGGGTCTACTTCTTCATACTCTTCATCTTCCAATTTCTTCTCTCTATTTTCATCCTCCAAGTTCTGCCCTTGGGTTTCTTCTTCACTCATGTAACTCAACTGCAATGGTGTTGGAGAGTCTGAACTCTCCGTTGGCTCTGCCACATCCTCTCCTCCTTCTTCAGCCTCCACTTCAGAAGCTGGAGTTCCTGCTTTTGGTGTTCCATGCCAACTCTTATCAAAGATTTCTGTCAAATCTTTTATCAAGGGATGTACCTCAGATCTTTCCCCTCGTGATTGATCTTCTTCCCGTACCAATTCTCTTAATCTTTCTTGCAAAGAAAAAGAAGGAGTGGCATCCAACTCTAGTTCTTCCGGTATGGGTGAAATATTCTCTGATCTTAATGGTGTGAGAGGTCCAGATGATTTGTCTATTCCTCTCTCCCAAAGATATGGATAATTAGCTTTCAGATAGCTTTCTCTTTTTGCTGAATATCTTTGGCGTCTAGCTTCTCTTTCATCACTCATGTCCCATGTCTTTCATTTCTTTTAATGTGGCAATAACCAAAACTCTCTTCTGTAATATCTCTCGTATATGCCTGGGTTTCTTTCAAGCTTCAATACACCCTTGGCTATACTAGAAGTCTCCGTTACCATATAATCATATGGCAAACAAGTCTGGAAAGCTGTTTTTGGTGTCAGTTTGATCCACAAAATATCCTTTGGAATCCAATTCTTTACCAGTACAAGCTCTTCATGCATATGAGTATAAACATTCACCTTTCTTTCCTCCCAGCCTTCAAACTCTACTCGCTTAATGGATAGCAATGCTATCACATAAACCAGTGTTGGTAACCAACGTGCTCTTCCTCTACATGCCACCTGATAAATCTTTATCACTCCTTTCTCCAGACCGCACTCAGGGTCAGCATCATGCACTCTCTTAAGAATGTTTTCTTTACAACCGTCTGGCAATTCCAAGAACCTCTGAAAGAATCGTTTGGACAATCTTTCCTTCTCAGTTTCACAAGGAATTTGATTCACATCAAATTCTTTAATTCTCCAACCACCATGATCCCACCAGATGTCGCGCCCTTTGCCTTGAGGGCAGGGAGGTCGGGACACAAGAGGGGCTGCCCCTGTGGTGGGGGCAGTAGCAGCGATAGGTACAGGGGCTGAAGCACCCTTGAGTGCCCAAAGCACTCAAGGAGGCGGAGGCGCTCACTAGGTGGAGCCCCGCACACCGGGTTGCGGTGGGGGGTGGCTCCACAAGGGGTGGTGGTAGCTTAGTGGGACTTAGTGGGACTTAGTGGGGGTGGCATAGGACTCACCAAGGGGGCAGAGACCTCGTGGTGGGAGTCGTGGGGAGTCTTGGGACTCATCACGGTCCATAAGGGCCGTGGTGAGCGGGCCAAGACTCACCGCGACTCACCACCGAGAATCGAGGGTCTTCGTGGTGGTTCGCCATAAAATGGCATGGCTGGTTGTGAAACCCCCGCGGACAGCTACAGAAGTATATATAGGGAGTAGTAACCCCGAGAACGGTGCAAGCCCGTTGGTGTCAAAAAACTAGTGAGTAAGCGAGCGAGCCGGAAAGCGACCAAAGAGTGGGGAGCTGTTCCGGACTGCCATCTACCAAAGGGAATTCTCCTAGTCCCAATTAGGTGGAGGGTTTTAGAGGGAAGTGAAGGGGGGACCGTTATGTCCCGGTGAGCAGCCGAAGCTCCAAGTTGGCCCGGCGGCCAGGTTGGGAGTCAGGCGCGCGCATCAAAGCGAGTTACTATGACTTGAAGGGGAGTTTACCGAAGTGAGGTGCGCGACACTTGGTATCAGAGCTTAGAGTTCAGTACGCGATCGTCCTTGGGATTGGCCTCATCATGGGGTCGGGCAAGCCGAAGCGAAAGCGGAACGGCCCAAAAGATGATGATCCCGGTGAGCCCGATGGGGGCGACGTGTCACCGAGGCGGCCGTTTGAGGAAGCGATGAATGTTTCCGAAAACGAGGCCGCTCAGGAGCAGGAGGAATCCGAGGAGTCGGAGCCCGAGGAATCCTTGAGAGCTCCGACAAATCAAGAGATGCCTCCCATGCCGGCAGCCTTTTGGGAAGGGTTGTTGGCGCAGTTTGGCGGGACGTTGAAAGACGTGTTGAAGGCGGCTAATGCCACTTCCGCTAAGGCAAAGTTTAAGGTGAAGCCTAAGGAACCCGACACCTTTGAGGGCGTCCAAAATCGGAAGGCACTCAACACCTGGCTCTTGGAGCTAGAGAAGTACTTCCGGGCGGCCAAGTTGAGTGACGAGGATCGGGTGGAAGTGGCCCCCACCTATTTGAGGGGCTATGCTCAACAATGGTGGCAGAAACGCCTTCACGACCGAGGTCCAAGCCCGGAAACCTTGAACTGGAGTGGGTTCAAGGATTTGATGAAGAGACAGTTTGTGCCCCTCAACGCGTCCTGGCTCGCCCGGGACAAGATGAGGAATTTGAAGCAAACAGATGACATTCGGGGATATGTCCAGGCTTTCAATGTGCTGTTGCTCAAAGTCGCGGACATGGCAGAACCAGAAATGGTCTTCAACTTTGTGGCGGGACTGGCCCCATGGGCCAGGCGGAAGTTGGAGGAGAAGCCACCCAAGACTTTGAACGAGGCAATTGAGAGGGCTGAATGTTTCTCAGATGTTCCTAGGGGTGAAAGACAAGGTCGTACGGAGCTGAACCACAAGAAGATTCGGCGGGAAGGTGACTCCTTCCGACCGGAAAAGAAGTGGGATAGGCCACGCGGCGAAAATGGCACGTGGAAATCGAAGGGAGGGCCTTCACACGTCAAGGCGGCACCCGGTGCTTCGAAAGGAAAAGCGGGTGGAGCGGCTTATGGCGGACAGAAGGCGACCTTTGATGGAGTATGTTTCAATTGCGGGGAGCCCGGGCACCTGGCCAAGAAGTGCACGAAGCCCCGGCAATTGAACATGACTCGGGCGACCACGGAGCTGTCGGAAGATACCATCAGTCGCTTGGTGGAAGCGGTGGTCGCCAGGACTTGCAAGGTAGGCAAATTTTCTTGTGAGTTGTATCAGGAAACTGGCGCCTTACGAAAAAGGAGTCAGTTATTGTTCGTGGATGGGATAATATCCGAACTAATGTGTCGTTGTTGGTGGACACAGGAGTGTCGCACTCCTTCATGACACCGGCAACGGCACAAAAACTGGGACTCCCGACAAGTGACGTGGGGGCCTCTATTGAGGTGCGTTCTGCCAAAGGAGAACCACAGTTGGCGACAAGGTTGGCGATTGATGTTCCTCTTCAACTGGGGAGTTGGGAGGGACGTGAGAACTTCACCATCTGCGAGATCGATGGAGTGGATCTCATTTTGGGGATGACCTTTTTGAGCAAATCCGGAGCGGTCATAGATGGCCGCAAGAGAGTAGTCACGCTGCCATGTGGGAATGGCGACGAGGTTTTATGAGTGTCAGAAACGCCCAAATCCGTGGGAGGGCGAATAAACCTTCTGTTAGCAAAGGAGTGGGCCGTGGAGGAGGCACACGAGCCCCAGTTTTTGCTTTACATTAGAGAAGTGAAAAGAGAAGGCGAGGGGGAGCCGAGCCCAGATTGGATCAAGGGGATTTTGGAGAAATACCAGGATGTGATGCCGGAGGATTTACCAAGCGGCTTGCCACCGCGAAGAGGAGTTGACCACAAGATTGAGGTGATACCAGGATCGAAACCGCCTGCCAAGGCGCCCTACCGGTTGAGCCACAGAGAGTTGGTCGAGCTGAAGACTCAGCTCAAGGATCTAATGTCAAAGGGGTACATCCGGCCGAGTAAGTCACCTTACGGAGCCCCGGTGCTATTTGCAAACAAGAAAGATGGGACGCTGCGGATGTGTGTCGATTACAGGGCTCTGAATAAGGTGACTATCAAAAACCGGTACCCTTTGCCAAGGATCGACGACCTCTTCGATCGGTTGGCAGGAGCGAAGTATTTCAGCCGGATCGACTTGCGCTCCGGCTATCACCAAATTCGGGTGGCGGAAGGAGATGAGGAGAAGACCGCGTGCAGGACAAGGTATGGTTCATATGAGTTCTTGGTGATGCCTTTTGGGCTCACCAATGCACCAGCGACATTTAGCACGCTGATGAACAGCCTTTTCCAGGAGTGGTTGGATGACTTTGTGATCGTGTACATCGACGACATCTTGGTGTACTCGAAAACAAAGGAGGAGCACCTGGAGCACCTCAAAAGGGTGTTCCAAAAATTGCGAGAAGGGAAGCTGTATGCCAAAGCTTCAAAGTGCGAATTCGGGGTCACAAAAGTGGAGTTCCTAGGGCATGTGATTACACAGGATGGGATCAAAATGGATGACAGAAAGGTGAGGGCGATCTTGGACTGGGAGCCTCTGACTTCGGTCCCGGGAGTGCGATCCTTCCTAGGACTCGCCTCCTATTACCGGAAGTATGTGAGAAATTTCGCCAAGATCGCAGGGCCGCTGTCGGACCTTCTGTGTAAATCCAAAGTCTGGGTATGGAACACATTTTGTGGCCAAGCTTTTGCTGAATTGAAGCAGCGGATGACGGAAGCTCCAGTCTTGAAAATCCCGGAGTTCGATCGTCCGTTTGAGATTCATACAGATGCATCGGACTTCGCGATTGGGGGTGTACTTATGCAAGATGGACGTCCAGTGGCTTACGAAAGTAAGAAACTGAATGAAGTGGAGCGACGGTGGCCGACGCACGAAAAAGAGATGAAGGCGGTGTGTGCATTGCCTTGAGCTCTGGCGCCACTATGTTGGTTCCAACCCAGTGAAGGTGTTCACGGACAATGTCACGGTGAAGTATTTTGCCACGCACCCAAGTTGTCCCCAAAACAACTTAGGTGGCAAGATACTTTGGCAGTGTTCGACGTGGATATCCAGTACAAACCGGGACGGGACAATGTGGTGGCCGATGCTTTAAGTAGAAAGCAGTAGCTCTTGTTGGTGTACAAGGGCGAGACGGCGCTCCAAAGGAAGATCCGGAAGGCTTGCCGGAAGGATGAGCTGGCAAAGTCCGTGATGCAGGACTTGAGAATGGGGGTTAAATCGCAGTTCCACTTGCAAAATGGACTGCTCCGGTATAAGCAAAAACGTCTCTACGTGCCGAAGGGAGGGATCAGAGATAGCCTCTTGAGAGAATGCCATGATAGCCCACTTGCGGGCCACGGCGGAGCCAAGCGCACTGTGGCACTCTTGAAGAAAGAGTATTTATGGCCCAAACTGAGGGAGGAGGCAGAGGAGTATGTCAAGACATGCACCACATGCCAACAAAACCGGAGCGAGTAAAAGCAAGCGGGGCTGTTACAACCCTTGCCGATTCCAGAGGGGACTTGGGAAAGCGTCTCGATGGATTTCATGACTGCTATGCCGCTGTCAAAAGGATTCGATGCAATCATGGTGGTGGTAGATAGGTTCAGTAAAATGGGCCATTTCATCCCCACCAAGGAGACGGCAACGGCGCAGGAGACACGACGACTTTACTTCGCCCACGTCTTAAAGCATCATGGAGTCCCGAAGGATATTGTCTCGGATCGCGATCCAAAGTTTACGAGTAAATTTTGGAGGACACTTTGGAAGAAGATGGGGACGAGGCTGAAGATGAGCACCGCCTTCCGACCTACGACGGACGGCCAAACGGAAAGAGTGAATTCCGTAGTGAAGCAATTCTTGCGGAATTACGTGTCGGCAGACCAATCAGACTGGATGGAACACTTAGACACGGCAGAGTTCTGTTATAATAACACAGAACACTCCGCAACGGGAGTTTCCCCTTTTGTATTGGTCTATGGAAAAGCACCTCTGGTGCCGACAAGTTGGGCCGCCCAGGACGTTGAGGAACCGGCAGTAGCGGCGGTACTGGAAGAACGCGAGCGTTTGTTGAAGCTCGCAAAGTACAATATTGCCAAAGCTAGGAAACGGTATGAAAGGCAGGCGAATCGGAAGCGGAGGGAAGTGAAGTTTGAGGCAGGCACAGAGGTCTGGTTGAACATCAAGAATTTCCGACTACCTCCGGAAGTGAGTCCGAAGTTCGTACCCCGTATGTGGGACCCTTTCGCATTCGGAAGGTTATGAATGAGGATGTGTATGAATTGGAGCTGCCGGCAAACAGCAAGGTGCACCCAGTATTCCATGTCTCCCTTTTGAAGCCTTACTTCAAAGATGAAGCGCGTCCGAATCGGCATCAAGTGTTGCGTCCGCCACCTATGTTGTTGGATCATGAAAATGAACCTGAGTATGAGGTGGAGGCAATACTTAAGTCGAGGAGGTTCAGGAACCGAGAAACGGAGTATCTCGTCAAATGGAAGGGCTATCATCATGTGGAGGCATCTTGGGTGCGTGCCTCAGAAATGGGAAATGCATCCGAGGCGGTTGCAGCTTTCGAAGGGCGACCTCAAAAGCGAAAGAAGCGTTGATGGGGACATCAACCTTGGAGCGTGGGGGAGGAAATGCATGCTTAGCCCGGTTTAGCTAGCTCAGGAATCCGATTGCAAAAACTTGTATTGTACAAAAATTTGTTATAAAGGAAATGGGTTCCAAATATTGTGCATCCTATTGTGTTTGGAATGGTGATGCATGGTGTGATTGACTAGTGTAAAGAATGCATGCTAGCTTACAAAAGTGGGAGAGGTAAATTGGGTTAATCGTCTGTTTGCGCAGTGCCGAAATCGGGTGACTCCCATCCAAGGGGCAAGGAAACTTGCGCCTTCTTTGGGAGTTCACGTGCTAGTGCGCACCTGGCGCGTGCGCGTACTATAACTGCGCTACCGAGGGGGTTGCCTTGTAGTGCGGGCTAACGTGGAAGCTACGTGCTTCTGTTCACGTACTATAATCGTGTAGCCTCGGGACGAAGTCGTAGTGCGGCTTCGGCGTGTTCCCGTACCTCAGGCCAGCATTCCAAGGCGGACCCAATTGTAGTGATTGGGGCGCACGGTTGGTTCAAGGTTATCTTCCTAGTCAAAGAGGGTTCCAGGTGAACCCTTGCTCAAGGTGATGCCAAAAGCGGCATCATGAGCGATCGCAAGCAATGTTGTTGCAGTAAGGCGATTCGATCCTCGGGGATGATCGTTCCTTGGCCTTGAAGTAGGCCAAGAAGAGTGCACTGGGAGGAGCTGGAGAGGCTCCACCCTTGGCCGGGACTTGGAGGAAGTCGGCCGAACTAGCTAGTGGAGAGTAGAGTCAAGTGTGGGGTTTGGTTCTTTGCCATGGGACGCCATGGTACGGAAACAAACTCCTTGATGTGGGACGCCACAACTTGGATGTTCGTTTCTACAAAATGGACAAGTCGATGAGGACATCGACTCCCTGTTGGTAGGGGTGTGTGTCGCGGCCCTTTGCCTTGAGGGCAGGGAGGTCGGGACACAAGAGGGGCTGCCCCTGTGGTGGGGGCAGTAGCAGCGATAGGTACAGAGGCTGAAGCACCCTTGAGTGCCCAAAGCACTCAAGGAGGCGGAGGCGCTCACTAGGTGGAGCCCATGTCGCGCTGAATTTACTCACCCATCCCTTCGCTATTCGAGGCGGAAACTCCAAGATAGAAGAGTTGGAAATCTCTAAGTACTCAGCCCGCGCAGAACAATCAGTCATGACCTACAGCTAGTGTATCATGGGGGTGATTCCTATTTGTTTCCCTTTTGGCATTCATGTTAGCTACCTTACCATTTATATTTAAGTATCAGTTTGCTTTATCAATCTATTGGATTCCATCAACTCATCCATTCATTCCACAGCTTCACTCAGATCTCTCTACACAGTGTGATTGTATCGTAAAAGTATCCGATTATGATTTATCAAGTATCAGGCCGAAGCCATTGTGTCTCTAATCTGCTCTACAATATCATTACAGCCTTGCATATAACAAGTATCTACTCATCATCTCTCTATCTTCACTTCCGTTCTTAATCTCTGCCCGATCCCCTCTCCTCCATGACCCAGAAGTCCCTAAAATGATCTCCCTTCTCCCTTTATCTTCCTTCCCGTGGTTCTAACCGTTTCCCTCACTAACCATCGTCTGTGAACTAACATGTTCCCTTCGCAGGTGTTGTTCCCCACAGTCGTTCCCTGTCCTGCTCTCTGTTCCCTATGATCGTGACAGCTGTGTCAAGCTGTGACTGGCTGTGTGAAACTGTGACGGGCTGTGACTGGCTGTGCGACTGTGTTTGGCTGTGTCGGTTGTGACTGGCTGTGTGGCTGTGTCGGCTGTGTCTGCTGTGACGACTGTAACGGGCTTGTTGGCTGTGTCGGCTGTGATGACTGTGACGGGCTGTGTTGGCTGCGATGGCTGTGTCGGCTGTGACGACTGTGATGGGCTGTGTCGGCTGTGACTACTGTGATGGGCTGTGTAACCCCCCTCTACAGTGCGCTGCTGTCACCCCTAAGGCTCCTGTTGGTCTCAGTCTGTGCAAAAATTAAGGGTACCCTACAGATCCTGTATAAGTGTCTAAGTCCCCGACAGTCCTCTAACATTACCCCTTCCCCCCTCAAAAAGCCGTGTCCTCACGGTTTACTGATTTCGATTAGCAAACCTTTGTGAGTGAGCACCTTTTTGACGTTGAGAGTTTCGTGGCGGACTGTGTGTACGAGCCCTAGGTCTGTCTGTGGTTGACGGAGATGGTTGGTCACTGCCTGGATAAGTGAGGCCCTCTGGAGGCTGATATCGAGGTAACATTTCCGGCATAGGAGACCCCCGTCTCTTCTTCTTCGCCATTTGAATTGCATAGTCTTCTCCCATGTCAAAAGAATTCGGTGTAAAAACAGTTGTATCAGAATCCTCATCGCCTCTCAGGTGTTTTAATTTTCGAACTTTTTGTGGAATCATCTGGGGCATACAATGCTGTCCTACCATGTCTGGAAGTTTATATTTTACAACTTGGTGTAACCGCTGAACAGCAAAATTGGTGTAGACACTGAGCTCCTTGTCTGTCCAGGTGAGTGGGGTACCAATTACTGGTGCAGCGTGCAAGTATTTCCATGCCACATGTCCCTTATAGAAAATATCATCAATGCCGAATTTCTGTGTTGACAAATTGTTCCAGGCCGCTTGAAACCATGAACGAATTTGAGAATCCTTTTGCATCATAACTTTTGGGTCATATAGGTACATATGAGGTGGCACTGAAGGTAATACCCAATGATCTCCACTGGAATAACTCAGAAAGCGTGTTTGCATCTTTTGTTGCTCAATGTGGTAACGTACCAGAAAACAAGCAGCGTAGTATAACCCGCATCCCATGACAATACTTGCTACCTCCTTGGTCTTGGTATAAATGAGTCCATGTACAACCTGGAAAACAATCAATTCCCTCAACATGGTACCTGCCTCGTGCCAGTATTGTGCAAAGTGATAATCTTCAATATGTCGATTGTTCGGAAGAACTTTAGTCCTAGTTGCCACTGGCAGCCAAATACGCATGATTTGGTAGTAATGTGCGAATGACTGCGGAGGACTAAATTCTTTCCAAGCCAAATCCAACATGATGGGAATTTGGTTGAAGGCATAATCATAGCCCTACTGTACTCCCTTGCAGCTGGAGTTTTAGGTGGGTTAAAAGCAGCATTGCCCCATACCTCAGTCTGTGGTGGCTGTGGTGTGGTTGTAGTAACCACAGGTTCAACTACTGGTACAGTGACTTGTTGTGGTGGTGGTGGTACTGGCTCTTGTATCATTGGCATCTCCTGCACCTCCTGTGAAGACTGAAAAGCCAAAGTTCTGGCTTGTAAATAAGAAGCCATTAGCTGTTCCTGAGGGATATAGACTCTTTTGTCGATGTTTGAAGTGAGGTCCTCCACTTGAGTCTGCAGTCCGTCTACATCCTCTTGTAACTCTGCTATCCTACTATAGACATTGTCTATAGTAGTTGTGGCAATGTTCTGCACCTGCAGCCTGAGCTCATTCATCTCGCTTTGGGTGAGCTTTCGTGGTGCTTTGCCCTCTACTAGCCCTTGTGGTAACCAGACCTGCATAAGACTGTTATCCACCAAGTTGCTTGTGGTTCTCCTGAGAGTTTGCTCCTCTCTTAGCTTGTACACTTCTAACTGCTGTTGTAAAGCCTCCATGCGCTTCGCCTGAGGTTCAACCAACTTCACATAGGCAACAGCCAGATTATTAGCTTCCCTCCAAGCCTTGTTATTGACCGCGATTTCATTTCTATTGGCCATGATCGTTTGGTGCAACTCCACGATG
This sequence comes from Takakia lepidozioides, assembly GCA_030704615.1. NCBI lineage: Eukaryota > Viridiplantae > Streptophyta > Takakiopsida > Takakiales > Takakiaceae > Takakia > Takakia lepidozioides. The sequence continues at coordinate 22,742,605 of CM060732.1, read as the reverse complement.
TGCTTCTCTTTATCAGCTTCAACCTGCCTGTATTGCTTGAAAGCATCCTCATTGCGACAGATTGTGTTCTTCATATCGACAATGAGTTTCAATTGCTCAACATTCTCCTCTTCTGCCTTCGTACATTTTTCCGCTTGACTGTTTATTTCTTTTGTAGATTGTTCAAGCATAGTTGTGAATGTAGCACATTGTATCGCCATCCTATCATGCACTATCTGCAACTCCGTATGTAGTGCATTCACTTCTTGCAACTTGCTTTCATGCTGCACCTGCATTTGGTAGAGCTGTTGCTTATGTGCTTCGTGCAACTGGTCTTGCGCGAGGCCTGCCTCAATCAATTGTTCCTTGGCCAATTGCAAAGCCGCTTCTGTATTTCCCAAGTCCTGCTGCATCTTGAGAGTGACCTCTTCATCGACCTTGTTTGCACACTCAGTGGCTAGTCGAGCCTCGAACTCATTCCTGAGTTCCTCTCTCAAGGCTATCAATTGGGTAGTTGGAACATGGGATTTGACATAAGTCCCCAACAAATTAAGTGTCCTGCCTATGGAACTCATCAGCATTGCCTGTTGAGGATCATCATGGTGAGGTTGCTGCTGTTCCTCCTGATCCTCAACAGTGTGATGTCTCACGAACCATTCAGGCCATTGTCCCACCGGATTTTCTTCCTGAACTACTTCATCTATCACCGGTGCTACAATGTCATGACCTTCCGCCTGTGGTACCTCCGACACAGGTGTGTGTATTATATGCACCTCAGGATTTCCCTTGGGCAACTGTTGCACCTCTGGGCTCTCTGTCTCCTTGACCAGACCAGAATATTCATAGAGAAGGTCCCCCTTCTCCATTTCTGCCACTATCTGTTCTGTAGTTGGAATATCTAACCCTTCTCTTTCCAAATCAATTATTTCTGGTTGAGCTGCATGGACAACTTGTGACCTTGTGACAAGTCGATCAGCTGGCTGTGATGGTTGTGATACAGAAGTAACTTCCTCCTCCTTCTCTGAAGGTCCTGCTTCCAGTAATAGCATTTCTCTGTGCTGCTGTGTCCCTTCCTGGCCATGAGCTTGGGAAACATTATCATGCGGAATCCGTGAAGCCAGTGGATCCGCCACTACAGTCTTTCCCCGTCTTTGCCTCTTAGTCTCGGTTTGCCCTGCTAGTCCACCCTCACTGTGTGAAGAGCCTTGCTCTTCCATTGCAGTGGTTTCTGGCTCAAACACTCCCATTTCCTTTATTTCTTGCGCATCAAGTATGCCAGAATCAAGGATTATTTGAGCAATGATTGGGCCAGACACTATGATAGGAGACTTTGCGGTAGTACCTTGTAATCTTTTCATCTCCTCCACCAGTGCGTTGTACATTATGTCCGCCCATTGTACCTCTTGTCCCTTCAGGCCTTTGAGTATTTCCTCCGTGAAGGATCTGCTCAAATACTGTTGGTTCTGTTTCATGGCAATCAGAACGTTCAATACCTGGCCTACCTCTTTTAGCCCTGGGTACACAGCCTTGGTACAAGCATAACCCTGAGTTTTAAAGAAACTCCCTTCTTGGAATAAGTCCCCTATTTGCAGTCTTGCCCTGTGTTCCTCCACATGCACCTGACCTGCTGGCAATCGAAACAATTGCTGGAGGTATAGGGGAGTAATCATCAATTCAACTCCCTTCACCGTTGTTGTTCCTGTCCTTGGCTCAAAGTTATGCAAAAATTGTAACATGTACTGTCTATGGTGTAATGTCCAATCTAGGCTTTGCAATCCTTGCAATCTCAGCTCCTCCAGTATCTGTATCGCCTGTGGGGTAGCAATCATTTGTTTCTGCAGAATTGTGGTGCTCTTCACCCTGATTTCCTCCATTCCTCTCACTCTCTTCATTTTAGACTCACAGAACTGTTTTGGCTGTAATAACTGCAGGAATGCCTGTAGTGCACAAAGCATAAACGTATGGTTGCCGCAAAAAGCTATGGGTAATTTCTTGTAAGCCTGCGGGGCTTGCAAGCATCGCTCAAGAGAAAAACTCCGCTCTGTCCTTTCGTGTCTATGCCACTGCGTAAGTAATATTGCGAGCGTATAGTCTGTTAGTTCCTCCATAGTTTCCAAGCTATAGCATTGATGGTCTGTCCCGTCGAGACGCCCGTTACTCAGAACGACGCCGCCTCTTGCGCTCAATTTCCCTCCATTTTCTTGATCCTTTCTCTGGTTTTCTATTGGTTGTATCCGCTGTGACTGGATTTTAGATTTTATTTTCTTTAGTGGACTTTCCCTGTTGGATAGTCCACTAGGATCACACATGTGACAAGGATTTCGCTTTTCTGTACTTGCCGTTCGTTCCGTTTCCCTTTTTCCGTATTCATTAATGGGCCCGCCTTTCATCCCTTTTGACGGCCGTTCTTGTCCTCTTTCTTTATGACACCTGTTCTTGCACTTCCTTCTAAGCTGTGTGTCGCGCCCTGACCTCCACGTGTCTATTTTTAAACTAATTTCCGTTTTCTCTTCCGTCAGCCATTTTCTTGAAGTTATTATGCGTCCACCTGTCACTGATTCTATGGATCGTGTAACTTTAGTAGGCTGTGTTGAGCTGTGACAGGCTGTATCATACTGTGTTACGCTGTGATAGGCTGTGATGCACTGTGGTAAGCTGTGATAGGCTGTGACACGCTGTGGTAGGTTGTGATAGGCTGTGTTGCGCCGTGCTGGGCTGTGATAGGCTGTGTCACGTTGTGATGGGCTGTGATAGGTTGTGCTTTGCCTTGATGGGCTGTGATAGGCTGTGTCACGTCGTGATGGGCTGTGATAGGCTGTGCTTTGCCTTGATGGGCTGTGATAGGCCGTGTCACGTTTGTTTTGCCCGCCCTGGTCATATATGCTGGGCCTAGCGACAAGTGCTCCATACTCCGTTCGTAACACTGGTACAGCCCGTGACTGCTCTTGCGGTTCAACATGCAAATCATGCTGCAAGGGTTTGTCATGGATACCACTGTACCCCTTCAACTTATTGGCATTGACTCTTCCCAGCATTTCTTTGTTAATGGTTTGTAACATGGCGGTGTTATTATCGTACATCTTTTGTATGACATAAGGTCCTTTCCATGGTGATTTAAGCTTAGAAGCTTGAATCTTTCCTTTCTTCTGCAACCATAGAACCAAATCCCCCGTCTTAAAAGTCTTTAACTTGCCTTCATCAAACTGTTCCTTTCGCTTCATCTGAATTCTGGTCATATTATCAGCTGCATCAGCACATACTTCTTCCACATGGTATAATTCATGTTTCCTGACCTTGATGGAGTCTTGCAATTCCATTCTCTTTCCCCACTCCGTTCTCATGGTAGGTAACAGGAATTCCACTGGAAGTAAGGCTTCCATACCATAAACTAATTGGAATGGTGTATACTTAGTGGTGACTTTATATGAAGTCTTGTATGACCACAAAGCTGTCTAAAGTCTCTTCATTACTTTGCATGTCTGCATCTTCTTTTTTCCTTTCTTCCTCACTCCCTTCTTCTTCTCCATCAGAATCAGAGGAATCTGCCACAGGAATATCAGTACTCTTCTACATTTCCCTTATAGTATCTGCCACTTCCTTGTGCAGTTCCTTCTCATCTTTCCAAGTCTCTTCATCTTCAGGCATATCATTGCCACTTCCATTATCATCTTCTTCCTCTTCTATTGGAGGTATTAGTTTGGCTTTACTTCTTGTTACTATCATTGTACTTACTTCTGGTACAACACATGGCCTAACCATGTGAGCTGCCACCACTGGGCCCTCATTCACAGGAGCTCTCATCTCATTCTGGTGTCTTATCCAGAAAGAACAGGCTGCCTTGCGATGTCCTGGTTGATTACAATAGTAACATAGCTCTTCACCATTGGGTCCTCGCCCTTGGTCTGTTCTTGGATTATTTCTATAATCCTGATTCCCGGGCTGGTAATTCCCCCTTGGATTACCCTGATAGTTGCCTCTGGAATTTCCTTGGTAATTCCCTCTTGAATTACCTCTCCCTTCCATGCCATTGTTATAACCACCAGACCTACCATAGTGGTCCTGATCATTGTTTCTTCTTGGCTGGGGCTGCACCTGATGCACCCTTACTTGCCTAGGTTCTCTTGCAGCTGTCCTTCTGTTGTAGTAACAATTCTCAGTAGAATGGTTATCCATTTTACAGATAGTACAGTGTTTCTCCTTCATGTGGCATTCTGTGGTGGTATGGCCTTCATTCTGGCACTTTGCACACCATACACCCTTCCTCCAATGTGTTGCAGCCTCTGTGGCATACTTCTTCAAGATTTCTTCCAAATTTTTTTCATAGTTATCCCTCTTCAACTTCTCCTTTCTCTTACTCTTTCTTTTTAGTTCTTGCTCTTCTTCTTCATCTGACTCATCCTCAGAGTCCTCATCTTCCTTTTTCTCTCTCCTGAGCATTCCCAATTGCTCAATTCTGTTTGCAGTTTCAAATGCCTCCTCCACTGTATTATGGGGTAACATATCCACTTTCTTTTGCAACTCTGGTCTTAGTCCACTCACAAACCAAGTCTTCTGTAACCCGGGTGCTGGAACTGCAGCCAGCTTTTTCATCATCAATTCCATCTTCTCCATATACTCTTCAACAGTTTCATGCTTCTTCTGCTTCAGCTGTTGTAAACTTCCATACACTTCATCCTCAGTTTTACTTGTCCTGAACCTATTTCGAAATGTTGTATTCAAGCCATTCCAGGTTAGGAAATGATTATCAGGGAATCTTGCATACCATTCACTTGCTTTCTTGATAAGTGAACAAGGAAACAGTCTCATCTTGGCATCATCGCCATTCTCATTGTTCACTATACACATGTGCTCAAATTGGCTAATGTGTACATCGGGATCCCCTTTTCCTGAATATATTGGAAAGGGTGGTTTTGCCCGTGTTGGTTGTAACGCCATCTGTGGCCCTTCCTTCTGCCCACTGACAGGTGCTGGCACCCTTGCTGGTGCTGGTCCTTCTGGACCTGTTGTTTTTGTGGTGGATCTTCCACGAAGTGGTGGCCCTTGAGCACTCCCTGCTTCTGGCCCCACGATATTCACAGTATTCCCAGCTTCAGTTGCACTACTTCCCACACTCCCAGTCCCCCCAGAGCCAGATCCAGGCAGCCCGCCTGATCCCCCTGAGCCGACACCTTCGTTGGCGTGTGATCCAAGTGCTCCACTTGATCCAGGTCCAACGGGTTGGGATGTCCTGGTTGTAGTCTCAACCTCAGCTGTTGGGTCTACTTCTTCATATTCTTCCTCTTCCAATTTCTTCTCTTTGTTTTCATCCTCCAAGTTCTACCCTTGGGTTTCTTCTTCACTCATGTAACTCAACTGTAATGGTGTTGGAGAGTTTGAACTCTCCGTTGGCTCTGCCACATCCTCTTCTCCTTCTTCACCTTCTGCTTCAGAAACTGGAGTTCCTGCTTTTGGTGTTCCATGCCAACTCTTATCAAAGATTTCTGTCAAATCTTTTATCCAAGGATGTACCTCAAATCTTTCACCTCGTGATTGATCTTCTTCCTGTACCAATTCCCTTAATCTTTCTTGCAAAGAAACAGAAGGAGTGGCATCCAACTCTAGTTCTTCCGGTATAGGTGATGTACTCTTTGATCTTAATGGTGTGAGAGGTCCAGATGATTCCCCTATGTCTATTCCTCTCTCCCAAAGATATGGATAATTAGCTTTCAGATAGCTTTCTCTTTTGCTGAATATCTCTGGCGTCTAGCTTCTCTTTCATCACTCATGTCCCATGTCTTTCATTTCTTTTAATGTGGCAATAACCAAAACTCTCTTCTGTAATATCTCTCGTATATGCCTGGGTTTCTTTCAAGCTTCAATGCACCCTTGGCTATACTTGAAGTCTCCGTTACCATATAACCATATGGCAAACAAGTCTGAAAAGTTGTTCTTGGTGTGAGTTTGATCCACAAAATATCCTTTGGAATCCAATTCTTTACCAGTACAAGCTCTTCATGCATATGAGTATAAACATTCACCTTTCTTTCTTCCCAGCCTTCAAACTCTACTCGCTTAATGGATAGCAATGCTATCACATAAACCAATGTTGGTAACCAACGTGCTCTTCCTCTACAGGCTACCTGATAAATCTTTATCACTCCTTTCTCCAGACCCCATTCCGGATCAGCATCATGCACTCGCTTAAGAATATTTTCTTTACAACCGTCTGGCAATTCCAAGAACCTTTGAAAGAATTGTTTGGACAATCTTTCTTCCTTCGTTCCACAGGGAATTTGATTCACTTCAAATTCTTTAATGGTCCAACCACCATGATCCCACCAGATGCCTGTCACATCTAGTTGTTCATGACTCAGTTCCCCAGTATGGTCGCCAAATGTCGCGCTGAATTTACTCACCCATCCCTTCGCTATTCGAGGCGGAAACTCCAAGATAGAAGAGTTGGAAATCTCTAAGTACTCAGCCCGCGCAGAACAATCAGTCATGACCTACAGCTAGTGTATCATGGGGGTGATTCCTATTTGTTTCCCTTTTGGCATTCATGTGAGCTACCTTACCATTTATAATTAAGTATCAGTTTGCTTTATCAATCTATTGGATTCTATCAACTCATCCATTCATTCCACAGCTTCACTCAGATCTCTCTACACAGTGTGATTGTATCGTAAAAGTATCCGATTATGATTTATCAGGTATCAGGCCGAAGCCATTGTGTCTCTAATCTGCTCTACAATATCATTACAGCCTTGCATATAACAAGCATCTACTCATCATCTCTCTATCTTCACTTCCGTTCTTAATCTCTGCCCGATCCCCTCTCCTCCATGACCCAGAAGTCCCTAAAATGATCTCCCTTCTCCCTTTATCTTCCTACCCGTGGTTCTAACCGTTTCCCTCACTAACCGTCGTCTGTGAACTAACATGTTCCCTTCGCAGGTATTGTTCCCCATAGTCGTTCCCTGTCCTGCTCTCTGTTCCCTATGATCGTGACAGCTGTGTCAAGCTGTGACTGGCTGTGTGAAACTGCGACGGGCTGTGACTGGTTGTGCGACTGTGTTTGGCTGTGTCGGCTGTGACTGGCTGTGTGGCTGTGTCGGCTGTGTCGGGCTGTGTCGGCTGTGACGGGCTGTGTTGGCTGTGTCTGCTATGACGACTGTAACGGGCTGTGTTGGCTGTGTCGGCTGTGATGACTGTGACGGGCTGTGTTGGCTGCGATGGCTGTGTCGGCTGTGACGACTGTGACGGGCTGTGTCGGCTGTGTCTGCTGTGACGACTGTAACGGGCTGTGTTGGCTGTGTCGGCTGTGACTACTGTGACGGGCTGTGTAACCCCCCTCTACAGTGCGCTGCTGTCACCCCTAAGGCTCCTGTTGGTCTCAGTCTGTGCAAAAATTAAGGGTACCCTACAGATCCCGTATAAGTGTCTAAGTCCCCGACAGTCCTCTAACAGCCCCGCACACAGGGTTGCGGTGGGGGGTGGCTCCACAAGGGGTGGTGGTAGCTTAGTGGGACTTAGTGGGGGTGGCATAGGACTCACCAAGGGGGCAGAGACCTCGTGGTGGGAGTCGTGGGGAGTCTTGGGACTCATCACGGTCCATAAGGGCCGTGGTGAGCGGGCCAAGACTCACCGCGACTCACCACCGGGAATCGAGGGTCTTCGTGGTGGTTCGCCATAAAATGGCATGGCTGGTTGTGAAACCCCCGCGGACAGCTACAGAAGTATATATAGGGAGTATTAACCCCGAGAACGGTGCAAGCCCGTTGGTGACCAAAAACTAGTGAGTAAGCGAGCGAGCCGGAAAGCGACCAAAGAGTGGGGAGCTGTTCCGGACTGCCATCTACCAAAGGGAATTCTCCTGGTCCCAATTAGGTGGAGGGTTTTAGAGGGAAGCGAAGGGGGGACCGTTATGTCCCGGTGAGCAGCCGAAGCTCCAAGTTGGCCCGGCGGCCAGGTTGGGAGTCAGGCGCGCGCATCAAAGCGAGTAACTATGACTTGAAGGGGAGTTTACCGAAGTGAGGTGCGCGACACCAGATGCCTGTCACATCTGGTTGTTCATGACCCAGTTCCCCAGTATGGTCGCCAAATGTCGCGCGGCTTTTACTCACCCATCCCTTCGCTATCCGAGGCGGGAACTCCAAGATAGAAGAGTTGGAAATCTCTAAGCACTCAGCCCGCTTAGAACAATCAGTCATGACCTACAGCTAGTGTATCATGGGGGTGTTTCCTATTTGTTTTCCTTCCCGCATTCATGTTAGCTAGTTACCTTACTGTTGGTATTTAAGTATCAGTTTGCTTCAGCAATCTATCGGATTCCATCAACTCATCCATTCATTCCACAGCTTCACTCAGATCTCTCTACTCAGTGTGAGTATGAAGTATGTATCAGATTAATATCTATCAAGTATCAGGCTGAAGCCATGGTATCTCTATTCTGCTCTACATTACAACTCTACTTCTTGCATTCAGCAAGTATCAACAGATCGTTCTCCTCCTACTCCGTGCTCTCCCTCTTTCTCCTCAGAGATGCGCTCTCCGCTTCATTTCCAAGTTCTGATTTCCCCCGAAGTGCCCCCACTCCTTCCCCAAGTGATTCCCCAAGAAGTGATCCTTTTCCAGTCCTCGCTCCTGGCTTTATCTTCCTACCCGTTGTTCTAACCGTTTCCCTCACTAACCGTCATCCGTGAACTAACATGTTCTATTCGCAGATGTTGTTCCCCACAGTCGTTCCCTGTCCTGCTATCCGTTCCCTATGGTCGTGACAGCTGTGTCAAGCTGTGACTGGCTGTGTGAAACTGTGACGGGCTGTGACTGGCTGTGCGACTGTGTTGGGCTGTGACGGGCTGTGTCGGGCTGTGATTGGCTGTGCGACTGTGTTGGGCTGTGACGGGCTGTGTCGGGATGTGATTGGTTGTGCGACTGTGTCGGGCTGTGTTGGACTGTGACGGGCGGTGTCGACTGTGACGGGCTGTGTTGGCTGTGACGGGCTGTGTCGACTGTGACGGGCTGTGTAACCCCCCTAAAGTGCGCTGCTGTCACCCCTAAGGCTCCTGTTGGTCTCAGTCTGTGCAAAAATTAAGGGTACCCCACAGATCCCGTAAAAGTGCCTAGTCCCAGACAGTCCTCTAACACCTGCAACCCAATTTTTCAATTTTTTCAAAAATGGAAGTTGGGACAACAATTCCATAAACCTAGTTTTCAGAGGGAGAGAGAGGGAGAGAGAGGGAATCCCACCATCCAACCCCTGGTATGGCAGGCCCTTACGGAGTGAGTGTTGTATGCACTCACCCCGTAAGGGAGTGCATACCATACTCCTCTCCAAAAGGGTAATCTCTCCCTACTCCTAGGCCAATCCTTCGGAAGATGTCCCGTAAATGATTATCAGGCTACCCTTAGACAAGCTGGGTGATTTAGAACAAGTGAAATGAAATCAATCTTTGAAATCATTTAGGTTGATAAAGATAGTGCTTACCTCTGAGCATGTTAAGCAGATCAGCAATCTGGAAGTGTACACCAGGAAAAGTTCCTTCTTCAAGGAGCCTTAGTAATATACGTAACAACTTGTCCGTTTTGAAGCCATTTTTTCCTAAGGTGTCAATCAGAATCCCACACTCTTTCCAGGCAGATTGAATAGTACTAGAATATATAATATGGGTACAGCCTGAGATATCACCACATTGTATGATTGGTTCACTGGTCGGTTTGACCTGAACTAAATGTATTGGGTATATGAGAAAGGGAGAGCCCTTCTCTTGTCATATTTCTGGAAGTGGAATTCACCTGTCTCCTCATTCACAACTGATAATTGGATGTTCATAAAACAAGCTTCCAGGCCTTCATCTTGAGACTCAGATTTGGTTCTCAATATTTCAGGCTTAATTTCGACCACATTCAAAGGATAAATCCATCATGGGTTGGAACTACTTCGATCAGCTGAGGGATTCAGAAACATTAGAGCATTTCCTGCATTAAGCCAACATATGTCATCAATGTAACGGAAAGTTGATTTGAACTTGGCCATCAGTTGTGATTCCCCGAGTGTAGCCAATCTTACAATGAACCGGATTTATGAGTAATTCCAATGGGGATCATTGGGTCTTACCTTCAGTGCCACCTCATATGTACCTATATGATGCAAAAGTTATGATGCAGAAGGATTCCCAACTTCGTTCATGGTTTAATTCGGCTTGGAACAATTTGGCAACACAGAAATTCGGCCCTGAGGATATTTTCTTTCAGGGACATGAAGCCTAGAAATACTTACACTGTTCCAAAGTCATTGGCACACCTCTCACCTATACGACTAAGGAGTTCAGGGCGTTCACTAATTTTGCTTGCAAGCGCTTACAACAAGTCGTCCAGTTTAAACTTTCAGACATGGTGGGCCTACATTGTATGCCACGCAGGATTCCCGAGAAGCCACTTAAAGTTCGCCCATTAAAACACCTAAGGGGGGATGAGGATTCTGATACTACTGTTTCTTCAGAGGACTCTTTTGACATGGCAGAGGACTATGCACTTCAGATGGCAGAGAAGAAATGACGGGGATCTCCTATGCCTGAGAGGTTACCTCGTTATCAGCCAAATGAGGGTCAAACATTTCCAGGTAGTTCTCAATCATCTCCATCAGCCAGTGACAGGACTCAGGCTCGCACACGGAGTCCTTCACGAGACTCTCACCGACAGAAGGGTGCTCGCTCACAAAGGTTTGCTGATCCCAAACAGTAAACCGTGAGGACACGGCTTTTTGTGAGGGGGAGGGGTATTGTTAGAGGGCTGCTTGGGACTTAGACGCTTTTACGGGTTCTGTGGGGTACCCTTAATTTTTGCGCAGACTGAGACCAACATGAGCCTTAGGGGTGGCAGGCACAGGCTTTAGGGGGGGTGGACAGCTCGTCACGGTCTATCACAGCCAGACACAGCTTTACACAGCCCGACACAGCCCGACACAGCTTTACATAGCTTGTCACAGTCTATCACAGCCAGACACAGCCCGACACAGCTTCGCACAGCCAGTCACAGCCCGACACAGCTTTACACAGCTAGTCACAGCTCGGCACAGCTTGACACAGCCTGTCACAGTACATGGGGAACAGTTATCATTGACAGGGAACGACATCTGCAGAGGGAACGTGTTACTTCAGGGGTGACGGTTAGTTAGTTAGGTGGTTAGAACAGCTTGCGGGTAGATTAGGCAGAGCGGCAACAGGAAAGGGATCACTTCTTGAGGAGGGCGATTTGTTGAGGGGAGGAGGAGACGTAACGGAGAGCGGAAACAGTGAAGAGGAGATGATGACTTGATTGACGCTTAATTCATGTAAGCTATAAAATTATACAGTAGGGTAGATTAGGGACACCATGGCATAGGCATGATACATGATTAATCTTAATCCGATACTGAATCGATACAAACATACTGTGTAGAGAGACACGAGAGAAGCTGTGGAATGAATGCATGATTAATTGGATAGATACTGAAGCAATCTGATGCTTCAGTATACACGGTAAGGTAAATTGAGAACATGAAGGCAAGAAGGAATACAAATAGGAAGCACAACCATGATTCACTAGCTGTAGGTCATGACTGATTGTTCTGAGCGGGCTGAGTGCTTAGAGATATCCAACTCTTCTATCTTGGAGTTTCCACCTCGGATATCAAAGGGATGGGTGAGTAAAAGCCACTCGACAGGAGCAGAAGGGGAGAGCCAAGAAGAGGGCTCCCAGTACAGAGCCTAAAGACACCCCTAGTTTCGAATCCATGATGGAATTCTTCACGGCTGTGAGCATGGATTGCAAGAGCACTCGGGGGGGGGTGGAGAGAGCCTGCGATATGATTCTCCTTGATATTCTAGATGGGGAGCTGCTGGAGGGCCTAGATGGTGTGCCCACCTGAACAGGTTTACTGAGGACTACTGGAGAGCCGGGTTTGGGCTGGCGGGGATGCTCCTGGATGACGGTGGATGTATTGTGATCCTTGCCACAAGAGGGAAGACCACACACTATGTTGTGGCAAGGTGGACACCAAAAAGTGTCACCCCGGTCCTCCTCAAAAAATGGTTCTGCATCAATACGCAGGGGTTGCGAACAGAGGGCCAGAGAGTAAGTTATCAATCTATTGCATTCACTTCATATTGTGGTGTATCTGTACTAGACCCTGGAGTTGATCCCTCTTTTGTTGGATGTGCAGACATTGGTGTTTCAGGCATATTGTTTTGTGAAGAGAGGGTCTACGTTCAAATTCCGCAACGACGGTCGTCTTGTTGATGCCGATGTGGACCCTGTTACCTACGATGTCCTCTACAACTATGTGCCCCACTCCAGTATGCCGAAGGACACAAAGACAGGCAAACCGTGGCGGTACAGCCGGACCCGGAGCCCTGCTTTCATCCAAACCCTCATGGAGACGTGCTCGGATGTCCAAGGGCGGATTCTTGACCTCACATGCGGCACGGGTAAGCCTTCACGTGCACAGTTTGTCCCTTGGCCCGATTGCAATTGCATTCCGCATGCTACTAACCGCCCGCTTTGTCCCTCAGGTGCTTCAATGTGGGCAGGGACATTGTCCGACAAACATGTCTTCGCCTTCGAGCCAGATACTGACCTCCACAACTCCAAACTTGCAGCGGCTGAACATTTGCCGAAAGAGGAAGAGGCATCCTCGGAGGATGAGGAAGAATCCGACAAGGAGCAGGGGGAGGTACAAGTTGGGATCGAGGCCGAGGAGCTCCCGGTTTACGAGTGAGTGGTCGCATTGTAAGTTGCCTCCTGATTTCGTGAGGCACCTCCCTTCGCTCTCTTATTTCATTGAAAGACTTTTTTTTGCTTCTGCTGGTATTGACATTCTTAAAGTGGATTTGTTCTTACTGCAGGATGCCAAGTACTGCAGGAGGGACGTCTACACCGCAGTTCATGGGCAGGAGGAACGTGCCTTTTTTTGCCAGGGGGGATTTCATGCCTAGTCCAGAAAGGGACTACATCCTTCCTACTTATGCTGCCCGGTTTGCTTCGGTGTCCATTAGGAAGTCTTCCGAACCTAGTCGTGTACAACAGATTTTAGACGAGGCAAGCCTCAAGAAAATGAAGATGAGGGAGGAGGCACCAGCTATTAGAGCCTGTCAGGCTCGTAGATTTGTCTTGGATTCTGCTGAGGAAAGTGGGGGAGAAGAGGCAGAAGATTCCCAGGAGGTGAGGTGGACAGTCCCCCAAGGAGAGGACGGAATTTTTGAGAGGCATAGTGGAACTGATGCATCACAGAGCTCGGAGGGTGGGGGGATGAGGGGGATGAGGAGGAAGGTGGGGCAAGTTCCTCGGAGGGTGTAGGAGAGTAGTGCCCATTCCGGCTATGACAGTTAGGACACACTTGTATAGATGTGGCTTGTTGCATTCCAACTTCACATGACCCTATTTCCGTGCCTCCTAACCCTATTTCCGTGGACACACAATGGTCCGCTCATGTTTTTTTTTTTTTCCGCTCATGCTCATGCCGCTCATGAAATAGCAGCCCCCGATGGTGGTTGCCCTGTATGACATAAGGTCCTTTCCATGGTGATTTAAGCTTAGAAGCTTTAATCTTCCCCTTCTTTTGCAACCACAGAACCAAATCTCCTGTCTTAAAAGTCTTTAATTTACCTTCATCAAACTGATCCTTCCTCTTTATCTGAATTCTGGTCATGTTATCAGCTGCATCAGCACGTACTTCTTCCACATGGTATAATTCATGTTTCCTGACCTTAATTGAATCTTCCAATTCCATTCTCCTTCCCCATTCAATTCTCATGGTAGGTAACAAGAATTCCACTGGAAGTAAAGCTTCCATACCATAAACTAATTGGAATAGTGTATACTTAGTGGTGACTTTATATGAAGTCCTGTATGACCACAAAGCTGTCAGCAGCTTTGTATCCCAATCTGTTCTGTTTGCATTGACTATCTTAGCCAAGATAGTACATAGTATTTTATTGGTAGCCTATGCCTGCCCATTACCCTGTGGGTAATAAGTTGTACTCTTCTTATGCACAATCATGAACTCTTTAGTCAATAGTTCTATGGTCTCATTAATGAAGTGACTTCCCTGGTCACTGATAAATTCCAGGGGACAACCAAATCGTGTAAGTATGTTCTCATACAGGAACCGTGCTGTGGACTTAGCTGTGTTGTCCCTCAGAGCTTTAGCTTCCACCCACTTTGTAGTATAATCAGTGGCTGTGATTATATACTTGTTCTGTGTATTCTTGGCTGGTGGGTTAATTGGTCCAACAAAGTCTAGTCCCCATTTCTGAAATGGTTCAGTTGGCATCGTAGGATGCAAAGCCATCTTCCCAGATCTCTGCAATGGTCCTAGCCTCTGACACTCATCACAACTCTTATAATACTTGTGTACATCCTTGAACAAAATAGGCCACCAGTAACCTGCAAGTAGTATCTTTCTACTGGTAGTCTCTTCTCTAAAATGACCTCCAGCCACTCCTTTATGAACTTCCTCCAAAACTTTTTTTACTTCATGGTGGTATAAGCATCGTTTAAGTACTCCATCAGGTCCTAGCTTATACATTCTGGCCCCTACCATAGTATAAGGTAAAGCCTTGATAGCGATTCTCTTCCTCTACTCATTTCCATAACTAGGTGGGCACTGACCATGAGTAAGATAGTATATGATTGGCCACTGCCAATCTAACCAGTCATCTCCACTTCCCTACACCTCCACTGCAAATAAACTCGCATTAGGTAATTGGTCGTCTACTCCTGTGGTTGGCTCTCCTGTTGATAGGCGTGCCAAGTGATCTGCCACAAGATGCAAACGACCAGGCTTGTAAACAACTTCGAACTCAAACTCGTGCAAGATTATTAACCACCTTGTTATCTTTCCACTTATCAAAGGTTTGTTCACCAGATATATCAGAGCCTGGTGATCCACATAAAACATAAACTTCCTTCCCAATAGGTAATGCCTGAATTTCTTGACTGCATAAATCATTGTCAGTGCTTCTCTTTCAGTTGTGCTATAGTTCCTTTTAGCACTGTTCATCAACCTGCTAGCATAGTACACAGGTGAATCTATATTTCATGTAACATTTTGGGCTAACAGTGCTCCCAACGCTTCTCCTGAGGCATCACAGTGAACATGAAATATTACATGCCAGTGAGGGTTAATCAGCACAGGTGTAGTTGTTATTGACAATGTAAGTTCCTCAAAAGCCTGTTGACATTTAGCTGTCCATGCAAACACTGCATCTTTCTTCAGAAGCCTGCTCAATGGTACTGCTATCTGTGCATATCGTCTGACAAATCTTCTGTAATAACTGGTTTGTCCAAGGAATCTCCTTAGACTTTTAACATTTACTGGTGGTGGTGAGGCTTTAATGGCCTCTATCTTTCTGGGATCCACAAGAAGTCCCCTCTCACCCACATTTTGCAAACATGTTCACCAGGGTATTGTTCAGAATGACATCTGATACAATTCCAGCTCTGAAGATGACGCCATGGACCTCTTTCCCTTTTCCAAAGCTGCCAGGGTAGTGTTCAGATTGACATTTGGCACAATTCCAGCTTTGATGATATCCCCATGCACCTCTTGCCCTTCTCCAGGGCTGCCAGGCTTGCAGAAGCATTGCAAATGCACACAAACATGATGTGCTTCCCCCATCCTTTGCTCATAGGTCTCCAAAGCCTCCATCCCACGTCCCTACCCTGCATACCCTGCAATCATCGCACTCCACGACACCACATCTCGTTCAGCCATAGTGTCGAACACTCCCTTTGCATCCTAGATGCACCCACATTTTGCATACATGTCCACTAGGGTATGGTTCAGAATGACATTGTACAATTCCAGCTCTGAAGATGTCGCCATGGACCTCTTTCCCCTTTTCCAGAGCTGCCAGGGCAGCGTTCATAATGACATTTGGTACAATTCCAGCTTTGATGATACCCCATGCACCTCTTTGCCCTTGTCCAGGGCTCAATGCATCCACATTTTGCATACATGTCCACCAGGATATTGTTCAGAATGACATTTGGTACAATTCCAGCTTTGATGATACCCCATGCACCTCTTTGTTTGTCCAGGCTCGATGCACCCACATTTTGCATACATTTCCACCAGGGTATGTTTCAGAATGACATTTGGTACAATTCCAGCTCTGAAGATGTCGCCATGGACCTCTTTCCCCTTTTCCAGAGCTGCCAGGGCAGTATTCAGAATGACATTTGGTACAATTCCAGCTTTGATGATATCCCCATGCACCTCTTTGCCCTTGTCCAGGGCTGCCAGGCTTGCACAAGCATTGCAAATGCACACAAAGTGGCCGGGCTTCACCCCCTCCCCCATCATTTGATCATAGGTCTCCAAAGCATCCATCCCACGTCCCTGTTGTGCATACCCTGCAAGCATCGCACTACACAACAACACATCTCGTTTAGCCATAGTGTCGAAAACTCCCTTTGCATCCTCAATGCATCCACATTTGGCATGTCCAGGTCAGGGCAATGTTCAGAATGACATCTTGGGCAATTCCAGCTTTGACCGATGTCACCATGGACCTCGTTCCCCTTTTCCAGGCTTGCACACGCATTGCAAACACATACAAACGCGATGTGGTTGGGCTTCACCCCTTCGCGCATCATTTGCTCACAGGTCTCCAAAGCATTCGTACCACGCCCATGCTTGGGAATCCTGCCAACATTATATTCCATGTAATCAAAGATTGTTGAGGCATTCTGTGTTGAACACTTGGTGATCATCCATGATGCTCCCCTTAACATACATGTTGACAAGGTTGTTGAGTAGAAAAACGTTCGGCGTGAATCCACTATGGACAATGTGAGTGTGCACCTGCTTTCCAACTTCTAGGCCTTTCATCTTGATGCACTTATGCAAGAAACACACATACATATCTATATCTGCTGAAATGCCTCTTTGGTTTAAAGTTTGTAGAGCCTCTTTCAGTCTGCCTGCCTCATAAAACATCTTCACATGCCCATAAGTGCCAGAAGAGGCATTGTGGACTCCCTCGCTTGATCCTCTTCCAGAAGCTGTGGTCATGGTTGAGGTGCCTGATGTTATCAACTGTGCCGCTACAGCTGCCGTTTCCAGCTAACCATCTACCCATGGAGGTTTCTTGTAGCTATCCTTCTACAGGGATCCATAGGTAATTTGGAGCTTGAAATCCGACCCTCTTGGATGAATATGGACCCACACTCTATCCTGCTCCTTCAGCTATCACCACCTCTACACAAATCATGCATACATCCTTGCCTTGCTGCCAATGCAATCATCGCACTCCATGACACCACATCTCATTGAGCCACAGTCGAACACTACCTTCGCATCTTCAATGCTCCCGCATTCAGCATACATGTCCACCAGGGCGGTGCTCAGAATGACAAACCCTACAATTCCAGCTTTCACGATGTCACCATGGATTTTCCATGTCACTTCCAGGTGGAGGCAGTACATATTAAAATATGCAAGCCCCCAAGGCCAGATTTTGTTTCCCTGTTTTTGTGAAACACACGTAAGCAAATGTGGTCCCCAATCATGGGTGCAATCAATGCGTAGTGGTTCATAGAGTCGACTACATATTCACTTTAATGAATAAATATTTTATTCCATTAATCGAATTATGAACCCTAATTTCTAGTCACATGTGCAGTAATTAGAACCACTTGTAATTTCCACTTTTTCAAATTTTATGTATTTACGTAATTAATTAAATAGCAGAATACAACGCAATGAGCCAACAATGCCTTCAATGCTTAGAGCTTTTTGCAGTGACGGTAGGAGCTTCAGTTATAAAAGAAGACAGAAGCAAGGGAACACAACGGCAACCTCCAAGATATCCAAAAGACCACCTGCAAGCTGACTCCAACTCGCGCGGGGAATACCAAAAGCACAATGTTTGGGAGAGAGAAGCAAAATGGCGGTAGCACCCCCCCCCCCCCCCCAATCCCGCTAGCAAAATCAGAACCCTAACTTGGATCCATGAAAATCGGCCAACGGATATGATTAGGCCATGTGGCTGGCCATAACATATCCAAAGCCCAACAATTTCTGTTATCTTGAGAAGTTATTAAAAAAAATCCAAGTTGAAAGTCCCAAAACGGGCCACTGGGCGTTTAAAGGTTAACAACAACTTGAATGAATGTAGCCACAAGGGAAGGAAACTTAATGACATGAGGTCCGAGAAATGCAAGCCCTTTCCGATATAAGCACCACAATCTTAGGGGCCTCTGACACACCACGTCCCCACTGAAATCAAACACAATATACCACCCAGTTATTAATTTTAACAACCATTCCATTACCGGCTTCTATGTCAAAGACATAACCCACATAATCAAAGTGAGCTTCGATCTCAAGAAGTGAGGCAATGAACTGACATGGAGGTATGGCAAGGAAACGATCCCAGACTTACAAGTGATTCCATTCTTGTGACAACAATCCTCAGACCAGAGGAAGACGTGGACCTAGTGGTGATACACATGATGATTAAATGACCGTGCCAACTTGGAGGTAGCTTCATGGGTCTCAAAGAAACTCCTACCCATGGATTGATAGATCAACAGTTGTTCAACAGGGATATTCGATAACCCTTTCACGAACCCAGTTCCTATCTTTGAGCTTCTTGGAAAGTGGTCGAGAGTTCCTCTACTTTTAATGTTCCCAAATAGAATTTGATTGTCTCCAAATTCATTTTAGCCATAGGGAGGTCTGTGGGGACATCCCCTATTTCCTCTCTCAAAACCCAAAATAAGCGTGAAGGCAACACAATCAGATAAAAGAACATGAACATAAAACAATATTAGTGACGTCGCTTATAAGCCTCTCTAGGAAACCACCCGATAAGACTAGAAATAGTGGGAGATTGAGTGTCTATAGAGGCTTTCCATGGAGGCGAGAAAGTTAAGGCACGCGCCCCCACCTATGGATCGACAAATTAAAACACCACCGAAGTAACTAGTACAACATAGATAAATAAATGATTGAGATGCAAACCAACGGTTGGTCATGCCCCTAGTCCTCCCAAGACCATCCCAAGATCGGCCAATTCATCTCTGATTTTGTTTGTTGAAGCATTGAGACGAGCTGCCTTCAGCATATGGAGTGTGCCCACGCTTGAATGTGAAACAACAAGCGAAATGAATACTAATCATGAATCTCCATAGAGAAACTATTAAACTAACCTACAACCTTAACCCCTAATGGACGAGGCGACCCGTTTCGGGTCGCTACAGAATTCATCCACGATGTAACTTCGTCGGATGACATCGGATGAAAAAAATTCTGAACAAAAGTTGTGCGCCTTGATGTCATGCACCCGCCTGTCTTTATGGCACCCTAAAATAATAAAATCCCTGCCGTCAGTGATTTTCTTAATGTGCAGGGTAACCCAAAATTGGGTGGTTCACGGCCCTCCAGCACCTTTGACCTAGTGACGTGGCAGGCTAAAGGGGTGGGGGGGCGATCAAAAGCCGGCGATGGGTTTAGGCATGGGGCTGCATGTCCGCCCGTGCGGACACACCCAGGCACCCGAAATAATGATGATGACGGGCCCGACAGGTGGCGGGAGCGCTGGGTATCTTCTCGGGCACAGTCTCCAGCCTTGCTTGCACCTTGCTTACGGGCATTTCTCTCGATTGTCGCTGCTTTATGTTTTTGCTGCGCTTGTTTTTGCTATCGTCGCAATCAGGTGATTTGCAGGGGGGGCTTCTATGTGTGCTCATTATGAGCGCAGCTCGAGCTGCACAGCCACACATTTTCCATGCAGAAAACCAGCGGGAGCTGTTCCGTTTTGCGAGATATGGCCTTGGAACTTGATCTTCCTGCATTTTGTGCATTGACAATGCTGTTAGGGTTCAATTTGGAGGCGTTGCTGCTTGTACTATCTGTCGTCACAAATGCTAATGCGCGCTGATTTTGTGTGTGTTCATGTGTGTTGCATTTCTGTATCTTCATCTCGTCTGTTTTCTACATAGGCTTGCATTCATTGGGGTGAGTTGGGGTGATCTGTGTGGGGGTTAGGGAATGGATGGCACCTAAACGCAAAGCCTTGGATGCAGGTGAGCCATCACCACCTGCAGGATGTTCTGAACTTGGCAGGCAGTAAGTATGAAGCCTATCGAGAAAATTATCAGACGAACAAGGTGGCCACAACCCCCATGTCAAGCTTCTTACAGTTTGTCAGGTCAAAATTGGAAATATTGGCACCAAGTATGAAGGAAAAGGGTCACATTCTGTGCACGGACTTGCCTAGTAAATATATTAGTAGGGACACGATTCAGAAATTGGAAGCCACAGGGAATCAGATAACAGAGCTCTTGAGGCTCGTGACTAATGTCACCTTGACGGATGCAGAGGTCCAGCTTTGGTTTGATTTGTAAGGTAAGTAACTGTATTCTTCTGATGTTTTTAGATAGGGTTTTTAGGTACCCGTAACTCACCTGAAGCTTGGAGTCCAAGCTCCTTGTGAAAAGAAGGTTGTCCATGTATTGTTGGCAGACCCAGACTTCAAGGGGAATTGTTTTGGTTACTGACCTCCGCATAACACTTGAAGTTCAACCCAAACGGTTCTTTCCTGGTGATTTTCTGTCTCTCTTGCAATGTATGTAGCTATCAGGATTAGATGCTTGGATAGGTCAGGTTTACTAAGAGAGGGGTAGAGATTGCTGGTATGCACATATGCTACAGCGATAGAAGATTGAGCAAGCAAAGTAAAGATATGAAACAGGAAGGACTGGGAGACTAGGGGATGGAAGACCAAAACTGGCAAATCAACTCATAATAAGAACAGTGATGGTACAGAGGGACATTACTGAGAGGTGACGACTTTGCAAGAGAAATGACAGACAAGCAGAGAGACCAAGAGCCAGATTGACAAGTGGATGTGCACTTGTGGTTTGTTAAAAAAACATACAATAGTTAAGATTTGCAGTGCTGTGTTGGATTGGACAGACATGGAGCCTCAAAGTCCCACATTGGATGATCTATTCAAGAAGACTCGAACAAAATCGCATATTTATTATCTCCCTGTTATTGAACATGACATCGCAGAGAAGCTCAGACACCCTTGCTGAAGCCGGCTCTCAAGGTTTAAGTAGTGGATGTTTAGTTGGAATCTCAGAGAGCATTCCATATCAGCTCATTAGGATGTTTGCATGTAAGTTGTAGCTTCATCCTTGCACCAATCTATGTTGTCTTCTGGATTAGAGAAATATCATCATAGGAGATGTGAATAAGATTGCCTCTTAGTTGGATCGGAAGATAGACATTCGGAAGAGAGTTAGTCTGTTGCTTGGAGTGAGCCCTTACTGGCAGGGCGGTAACCAGGGAAGCTCTGGATTCCATTTTCAGAATGCAAGATACTCTTTGCCAGATGTTACCTCACTAACGGAGCCTGGGCTGCACCCCAAAGATCTGCCAGTTCAGCAGCGTTGCTTGTAGGTGATCCTGCCATCACCCGTGACAACGCAGGGAACTTTGTTCTTCTTCGGGCTGTGTACTGAAGCTTCGAGAACGGCTGTGAAATGAGGAACAAGCTGCTGGTTTGTGTTGGTGGCAATCTCCTGCAGCCCTCGTCTCTCACTACGACTCCACAGCAGATGTAGGTTACAGAAGGAAACTGTGTGCCCACGCACGAATTTTCTTTTACCTCGACCTGTGGAGGAGCTGCTGCAGGAGCTTTGTTCGGAAAATGCCTCCCTTGTATTCTGCACTGACATTGGAAGGGAGCTCAGACGGTTGGCAGTTGGTTACTTGCAGATTCGCACGATGAAAGAAAGGGCCTGCCTTCGCGTCGGGTGCTGCGTTTCGGGTGCCCGGCAATTCCCCATAAATCGATGACGTAGCCCGATTTTTTGAGCCGGAATCCTCCGCCGGCTCATGCATGCGTTCCCCGGAATTTGGATTCAAGTAGAAATAGGCCCAAATGGAAATCTATGCATGTAGATTGGTTAGAATGCTTCCAAATTTGTTATGGTGGTGAGTTTCCACGCAAGGAACAATATGACCAGAGGAATTGACATTGTGATGAAAATTTGGACACATTTGAGGCAGATTTGGAGTCAATTGTAATGGAGAGCATTTTTGGCCCACTGATTTTCCCATACAAAGCAACCCTCATGTGGTTTTGGAATTTGGTTCTGGAATCTTGGCCCAAGGTGTTGTACATGCCAGGCAATTAGAATTTGGGTATGCTGTATCAATGAAAAATCATTTTGCCAGGCCAATTGCTTGGTCAAACCATTTTTTCACTCCAAAACTAGAGCACAATAAATATTTACAGCTTATATTTTTGTTATAATCCTCCTAATGACACGGTGAAATCACTTGAAATGTTTACAGTAGGTTCCTGAAGTAGGTAGGATTACTTTCATACGGTTCATCCCCCTAGATGTTTGCCAAATGTCAGATATGCCCTCAAACATGAGGGTATGTTCCATTTTGGCATGGGCCCACCAAAAACGGGCTCGTCCATTAGGGGTTAAATGCTGCTATCTAATATCGGCGTCTTACATTAAAGAAAAATGACAACAAGCTAAAGCAATGAGGAAATGCATGTAGCCGACCAAATCAGCACCCGAAAGTTTGAGAAGCTCTAACAAGCTTTAACGCTAGTACTCAAGAGTGGTGGGGGAGGGGCAAACGTAACACAGAACCCAGGTGAACTTTAATGCCAAGCAAGAAGCTGATATCAAAAAGGAAACAAGGACGATGAATACTAGAACAACGAAAGAAATAAAGGTTACGAGAGATCAATTGTGACACACAGAAGGGAACTAAAGTAGCGAGGGAGATCAAAGTACCATGACCATGTGTGAATAGAAGAACACAACAAGATCATAAGACTGGGTACTAAAATAAAACGTTGTCTAAATATCTACCTCTCCACACCGCAAACTACGGAGCCCTACATTTTGGCCTCAATTAGGTAATATATGTAAACTTTCCTATAAATACAATATATCTGAAATCCTAAATTGTGCTCACATAAGTCCACTATGCACATTGGGTCGTACCTCATAGTGTGTTATCTTGGTGGTTCGGGGTTCAAATCCGCTGTCATGCCTTGTGTGTGAATTGTTTGCGGTGTTGTGCGTGTCTTGTTTGTCTCATGGCCCATACATGAATAGGGGTTATTTTCCCGGGGCTTGAGTTGTTGGCTGTCGCTCCCATGTTTCCTTTACTTAAAAAATAATAAAGAATAAAAATTCACTTTTGATTCACCATAATTTTGGTCCGCTCACCTACTCACCAACTATCAACTCACTGAAACGACCATGAGTAGCTAAGCAGCACTAGTCTTATTGTGAATATCGGTACATATCTAACCCTCTCCTACCAACTAGAGCCATCTCCCCAACTACCCTCATCACACTATTGAGCAGTAGGCTACATAAATTCATCAAACTTTAAACAAACTTTACTTTTTTACTTTATTCCTTAGGCTAAGGTTAGTTAATCCTTAAACGCCCAGTGCCGTAGTTTGACTTTTTCAAAAAATAGGACCCTTATAGTGGAAAATGGTGTAGCTTTTAGAAAATTAACTTTTTAAAGAACTTGATTGCACATTATGTGCGGACGTTCATCCTGCCAATTTCTAATGGGCCCATTTGGGGAACATATCACTTTCTGGTATTTTTTAAGAGATTTGAGGCGAGAGAGATGAGTAGGGCTTCATCCCCTTTGGATGCCTCATCCAACAAGCCAAAAACAACCCAATTTGGCCAACGCCCTCGTGTGCTGCCACTTGGTCAAACCTGGGCAAATCCCCCTCACATCCTCTCAAGTCTTAGCATGCAAAAGAGAGACTTACCTTCATCATAATCTGACACCCTTGCTTGCCTGATGACAACTTTGCTTTAATTCGCAATTAGTTGTCCAATTCTGGCAGGATAGGGGCCATTCTATAGCATCAATTTCATAAAAATTGAGGCAGATCTGAAAAAGCAATTTACATTTAAATAGGCCCTGAAGCCCGTTTTGGGCCCGGTGGGCCTATAGGGCTAAGGGGTCAGGGTAATCCGGATGTATCTGCCAGGTAAATTAATTACAGGTTTAGGCAAGATAAGGGTCGGATAAATGGTAGTTTTTGTGAGGATTTCAGATGATGGCCAACATAACCATTATAAACCAATCATATTTTAACCACAAAAAATTAAAATTAAATAAATTTCAAATGTAACTTGAGCATAATAAAGCAATGCTTAAAAACCAAGCCTCATGGCTTCTTGGTGGTTTTACTTTTTTCTCTTTTATCAGTAAAATTGAAAGCCCTGGGCCTTTTGGAAAAAAAAAGTTTTTTTTTAAAGGAAAAACTTTCAATCTCGAGAATGAAAATAAAAAATATAGGGAGAAGGGAGAATACAGGGAGAAGAGATGACACACTGGCTGGAGCAAGGTGAAACGATCAAGAAGATTAGGGTGGTGTTGGTAAAGAAATGACCGACAAAAGCAAAATTCCTACTGTTTGCAGGAAAATTGAGAGACCTAGTCTTTGATCCTGGTAGATGGCTATGGAAAAGAGAAGAAGACTTGCTCTCGTACACTCCAAAGAAGGGCAGATGGTTGATTAATCCCGGACATGCGCTCTTTAAGAGCATTCAACACAAGTGGAGGGATGTTGGGAACATACCCTGAAGGGCAGAGGGTTGTTTAATCCCAGACATGCGCTCTTTAAGAGCATTCAACACAAGTGGAGGGATGTTGGGAACATACCTCCGGTCGTTGAGATGGAAGTCGGTATGGCAACGACCCGAGCTCTAAAAGAGGCCGCGTTCCTCTGGTCACTATGGCACCGTGCGATAGTTGTTAATGAGTGGAGAGCAGTGGCAGACACCTCCATTGATAAAAGGCCCATAGTGTGTGATTGCAATGTGCCCGAAACAATTGCGCACATATTCTTTGAGTGCCCTAAAGCTGTTAGGGCCTGGAAATGGGGTATAACTGTCCTGCAGAGGTTGAGGTCGAATGCTCCTCAAAGAAGGGCTTGGAAGTGTTTCAACTTACAGGCAGTGCCTCTTTGACAAAAAGCTACCCAAATGCCTCCGATTTTTTGGTCCAATCTGGTCACTGTTGAGAGGCATAATCCTTTTAGTTTGTGTGGATTTAGAGAAATGATCTCGTCTTCAATAGGGTCAGGTAGCAGCAGCAGCTCGCCTCGGAAGCCCTCCTTGACTATGCCAAGATGACATGGAAAGAGGCTATTAAAACAGCAGATGACTTTCTGATGGCTGATCAAGACATCCTCTCTCATTTTCACAAGCTTTGGGGGTCCCAACTCACAACATCTGCTATTTGACAGGGCTGGTAGACATGTTGTGTGGTCGGGCTATCAGACCTAGGCTAGAATGGGTCAATTTGTTCATTAGTATGATCTCCACGCCCCTGCTGGGCTTGGGGTGAAGCTCCTTTATCTCCTGGCTGGGGGTTGCTTTGTAATCTTCTTCGCAGTGAAGTAAACTTGCCTTCACGTGT
This sequence comes from Takakia lepidozioides, assembly GCA_030704615.1. Lineage (NCBI taxonomy): Eukaryota > Viridiplantae > Streptophyta > Takakiopsida > Takakiales > Takakiaceae > Takakia > Takakia lepidozioides. The sequence continues at coordinate 22,717,161 of CM060732.1, read as the reverse complement.
GCCAAAAATAAAAAATATATAGGTATATGTGCAAGGGCAAGGTCTTGCACAGCCCCAGCCTAGAAAACCGCACTAGTACATACCTCCATAGTGCTAGTTATTGCTTTGGGATTTGCGATCTGTCCTTGAGGTACAACCTACTGAGCAAGGGAATGAAGCCCCAGGCACAATGACATAATGAGGGTCAAGCCTATTAGCCAGAAGAACAATACCCGCCCTAAGGGTCCAGTAAGTGCTGGTGTTCTACCGTTCATTTGCGTCCGGGGCAAACATAAAATATACCCTTGAGAAGCGTCCAGGTCCGGTGGGTAACCTTATCGAGCATACCCAACGGATATATCCGGGTAAATGGGGTAACCCCCACAAATCTAAGTTAGAAGGTTGGCACCAAGTGGGCCCCAAATGCAGCAATTGCCACTTTTGCAGAGGCACCCACATGTAGCCTCCACATTCTTTCGGACAGCCTCTAGTACCTGTCCACTTCCCTTTAGCTTTTAATTATTTTAAAGGGGAGCTTATTTTAATTTTCAAACAACTGGGGGTACCTACATATTTTTAATTTGTCACGATACTGTCATTATTCTGAGCTCGGCCAGCCCAACCAAGATCTTGTGTACCTGGCAATGCGTGAAAATGGGTGGACTTGATGCTTTCATTCAAAGATGATACGAACCTGCCAGTGTAGGTAGTTCATCGTTGGTCAGAAAACACCAAGTGCAGAGGGGTTTTAAGGAATGCAATGCTCACTGCATTGCTAAACTTGACATGGGCAACCCTCCCTGCTAAAAGATACAGCACATGGGGCACTTGAGAAATGTGACAACTGCAGATCTGGGGATGCAATGTGTGCGCTTTATTCCCTCTGTAAAATATAAATCATCACTTTATAAGTGCAGGATGTCAGCTGAATTGGAGGCCACTAGCAGTTGTCTCATTGATAGAAGTGTTCCCAAGGTATTACCCCTGGGGACCACAAGTCTGTGCTTTATTTCCTCTGTAGTTCATATATATCATCACTTTATAAGTGCAGGATGTCAGCTAAATTGGAGGCCACTAGTTGGCTTGGGTTTCTCATTGATAGAATTGTTCCCAGGGTATTTGGCAACACCTGGGGGCCACAAGTCTTGTAAACAGTTCAAAACTTGAACATTCCTGAAAGACGCTGCTTCATCAGGCTTGCAAAAATCAAACCCACACTACATAGATCACACTATGCAATGCCTTTGGTTACAAAAAGCACCACAGATCATTGCTACTCGCACGCATCCCTCTGCCCACCAAGAAGCTAGCTGCAAAGTGGATGGACACAGCCCAGGGTAAGCTGCCTGTATGTGGGGAGTTAATTATATTGTCCTTGAACGCAGTGGAGCCGAAGGTCCTACCCAGGCACAGGGTAAAGCTAACTAAAACTGTACTGCAGCCTGCCACTAGTGAAGGCCCACTCTTGTGAAGTGGGATGGCTTTTTCATCATAGGTTGCAGCCTCTATTTAATTACAGACACTCTGATGAAGTTGGCTAGAGAGGAACACTAGTAGTAGTACAGGTTCTCTTCAGCAGGATGGATCTGACATGATGACCTTCCAGGTTTAAAACAGATACTCTGATCTATGAAGAAGGCATTTTCAAAAGAGAGGTATTGTGGATGGGGCTCCAGTGCCTCCCTGAACTAGAGGCTCATGAAGTGACTGAGATATGTTTGTTGTGTCTGAGATTCAACTAAAGAATGGAGTGAATCTATGATTGGTAGGTTGACACCAGAATCGGAACTAGAGGTAGTACTACCCTTGGTTCAAGAGTCAGAATTAGCTGGTGATATTCACCAGAAAAGACGTCAAGATTCCGCTCCTCAGCAGAGTGCCCTCCATCTATGCTCACCCGATTGTTGAATGAAATAAATTTCTATCCTGGAAGAGTAACCCATAATGATCTATGTTAGGTGATATTGGGCTCCTCAAGTTGCTGCCTAGTGTCCAGATTGGGTGTACTTTCTGTCCGAAGGTGAGCAGTAGCTGATCGAAGTACAACCTGGTTGCAGGGGAAAGAGAGCCTAAGTGCACCAGATTCTCCATAGATGACAGAAATAGGGCAGCTTTCCATTTCGTAAAACCAAATGCATGTGCACAGGTACCAGCACACCGAGCTGAATTCACATCAAATAATCCCATCGTATGCCCTGAGCACTGGGGCCCGCAAATCCCCAAGTAAACAATGCCATCACTTGCAGCTACATCTAAGCCCCTTGATAGCAGAGTTTGAGCTCGTTCGGGTGTCAAGGACGGGTGCAACTGAATGTCATCCTCAAAGAAAAACCTCCAAGAAGTGTTACCGCTTTTCTTGTCATCCACAAAGCTCTGTAAGGCCTCCGTAAATGCCAGGCGGTTTGAATATACCTTCAGAAAGGTGTCACTGTGCAGTGCTCTCGACCCTTGGTACTTCTCCAAACCATCGCTAACTTCTGCTGATCGGTAGTCATGGGGTAGTTGCTGAGAAACCACCATATTCAATTTTTCGAGAACGGTTTTCGTATGATTGTATCGTGAGTCAACGATACTCAAAACTACTCCCTGGAAAGGTCCACCTACCGTAGATGGTACCTCAGAAGGAGGAAATATGGCGCCACCTTGTAGAAGATTACGGGTGACGATGACACAAGAGCTCACCAGCCCTGCTAGCACAAAACATTGCACTAGGAGACGCAGGTTCAATGATGCTGGAAGCATGGCTACCTGGTATGGAGGGGTGATTTTTGCGGTTTCTCGTGTCAAAGTGCAAGATCCAGATATAAACCTGTGAGGCACGCATTATCCAACTCATGTCAGTTACCAGTCCCGACTCCCATAGCCTGATAACTATGAACACTGGCGAGCTCACAGAAATGTTGACTTGGGGCTTCCACGCTCGCAATTTAGAACAACTAGTGTGTAGGGAAGATTTGCTTCAATGTTCGCAATGATCCCAAGGGCTGTAGTCCATGACTGGCAGTGGCATGAAAGCCAGGGATCTTCAGCCTCCTCTGCTAGAGTTCCATAATATGATGGACTGAAGATAAAATAATAAAATCTGCAGGGGCAAATTCCTTGAGATACAAAGATTGAACACGAACCATGCTAGGCTCACAGAAATTGAGAACATCTCTAGAGTTGGAACTCTTAACATGACGGTTTATCAGTGACTTTCAGACGGAATAAAACAAGGGAGGGTTACAGGCTGCACGGTGTAACTTGCGTTGGGTGTCTGATATCTAGAGACACTGGGTGAATGACCCTGGCAACCCAACGTGACTCCCAGTGGAACCCCTGAATTGCCCGTTCGAAGCTCAGTTTTTTGTAGACAAAGCCTCATGAAAGAAACCTCGTGATTCAAATTAGCCAGTCCTGTTACACTACCATCACTACCTACCATTTCCTGCTTCGTTTCTTATCACTAGTTCTCCAATCTCCGAGGACAAGAAACGAGAAAAGGAACAAAAAATTTGGCCAGCGCTAGATGTGTTTCGCTAGATTTGTGTTCTGTTCCTTTCATTGTCAAATTGCTTTACACCATTTAAATCGAAATCCAAGAGCCCATTTCACGTCAGCCTCATATCTGTCTGATCGTACACAAGCCAGGTTGGTTGCTCTGAACTAACAGTCTCCCAACCGACTCTCGAGAAGACTACAAGCACTAGCGACGATGTCGAATCTGTGACCAGTCCGGGCGACTGGTTGCATCCGTGATCAGTCCCTGGCGACCGGTTGCACCTGTGGCCAGTCCCCAGCGCAGAATTGCAGGAGTGTGTAAAAAGAGCGACTTCCAGTTGACATAATCTGGCTCAGATTTCTTGCTACAAATTGCTACACGTCTGATGGAACAAGAGCTACGACAAGACCAATCCGGCGTCTCACTTGAACCAGGTGAATCTCGGTCAAGGTTGAGGCTGACTACTCGGGACTAGTATACCCCAAGGTTTTTGTAAGTGCAACACCCGTCGCATTTAGTTACCAGTTAAGCGACCCCAAGGACCAGATCTGCCCAAAAAAATGATTTATGCACATTGTGGTTGGTGAAAGGAATGCCTGGCAACAAGCGACAGCTGTTGTGATTGCAGTTGAACAAGTGTTTGGCAGTGTAGAATGGTACCTTCAAGACCGTTCTGGAAGTTTTGAGGTCCTTTGCGCCTTAGATTCAGGAGGCAGCACGCATGAACCCCTTGAAACTGTGCTGCAGTTCGCATCATCCCCTTATAGCTTCCTGTGCACAGCAGTTCAGACAAACCAGGACACCATCGAGATCAACTCCTGCAGCACTCACAGTGCAAGCATCCCCCGGACTCTACCAAAACTAATCTTTCGCACATCAGGCGACATATTCGAGAAACAACAGCTCACTCCCGACACACTCATGGAAGTCTCGTAAGCAGATAGACAAGAGCTCCAGTACGAGCGTCAGAGAAAAGAGACACAGCCAGACTTTCAGACTCCAGACTCACGCACAAGGGTGAAATAGGCAGACACGCACGCAACACTGGGGGACCCACTTCGCGCACACAATCAGTCTGCCCTGACAAATTCAACCCAACTTACGTTTCCTCGACAGCGAACAGCGAACAGCGAGAAGGCAGCAAAGTTGACAAAATCCTTGGAAGGCAAGGCGCCGCCTTCCACAACTCCTCCCCGCACCCTTTTACCTTCCTCCTTCCCTTTCCGCCATGTCTTCTTTTCACCATCATGCCATGTTAGCCCCCTTTGTCATGCCATGTTCTCAACCTCGCCTCAAACCTCAGATGTGCTTTGCTTGAGCACTTGCTTGGTTTTTCTTTTTCTATTTCTTGTCAATATATATTGATTGTATTCTTCCCCAATATTTGAAGCAATGACCCAATCAATCACACAGACCTGCCCCACCCCGGTCCGGTGATAATGTGAGAGGGAAAGGACCCACCTTAAAAGGATTTGAGACCACGGAAGACACTGTGTGTCCATTCACAAAATTATTGGTCATGGCCGGATGCTCATTAGCTTGGCTCCTTGCGCGGCCATGAGTCACAGCTACAGTTGTCGGCTGGGAAAACCACCCATATGTGATAACGTGGAAAACAGGTCGCGTTAGTAAGGTTCCCAGTTCGCACTCAATGATGCATCATGCTTACTCCTAAATATACCCTCCAAGGTGTGCTATAGAATAAACCCACATGCCGGTTAGTGCTAAAAACTCTGAACAATAAAGTAACTGTCCAGCCACTGTAGCAACACCAAAGAAAATGCTCATGTTGCGGCGTGCCCCCGCAGAATAAAAGATCATGCTGTTGATGTCATGGGCGCGGCATTCTATTTTAGCTGCTTGACGACACAACCGTTGCAAACAGCAATCATCCATGATTAATTAAAAAACTCATAAAACTATGCACTAGGTAATTACCGACTAGATGCTACCTCCACAGGATCAAACTGGTTCTTTTTGGCAGTGATGCGTAAGAGGGGGAGTGGAGCCTGTGGGGGCGGATAATTCAACCCTTTCCAGACCGACTCCGCGTCCGCAAGGGACCACACTTCCCACTTATAGGCTACGCATCATGGAACACATCCCATGTGACTGTGGGCTCGTCTTGGAAATTGGAATGCATCATGTGTGGATGATGGATGCTCTTTATCCACATATATCCAGCAACAATATCACTTGGCCCCACTCCACGAAAATCATATTCAATGATTATCGAACAACAATTACAGATTCATCTGAGAATTGCGAGATTCAATAAGAGGTATGTAGAGTGTCCCCGGCAGGAGGGAGGTGATTGAAGCAAAGCCACAAACTCTGCTTGGGGACAACGCTAAGCTTATTATATGAATTTCCCAGCAGTTAAAAAACCAAGAAAAGAATCTTACTGGAAAGGATGCCAGCCGAAAGTGAGGAATCTTCACTGAAATATTATTTTCCGATTTGGTGGCATATTCGTTCATCATTCGTTGATCTGACAGCTCATCCGTTTGTGAGTTTCATTCATTCGTTGATCCAAAGGTGCAGTCGTTGGTTCGGGAGTTTCATCCTCCGTCCCGTAGAGCATGCGAGAGGAGGGAGAGAAGAGAGAGTCTCTCTTGTGCAGGGCATGGCCGCTAAGGCAGCCGGGCTGCGCCTGCTGCAGCGGCCATCCTCGTTGCTGTCAGGCAGCAGATGCCACTGCTCGTTCGGTCGCTCTTCCCAGCTCCATTACTCGGGTACGTCTTTTACGGACCCAATCATCGCTGCCGATGATGCCTTGAAGGATACTCACATCAGTTCTCCTTTGGAGGGAATCCCTGCGATCAAGCCCCGAGTGGCTCCCCTCCCTGAAGATCTCAGCGTGGAGGAGTTGGCGGTCCAGGCTGATGGCGCAGTCGCTCAGGAGAAAGTTTCATTAGGGATTCCTTATCCCACCTTCTCGCGCTTACAACAAAGAAAGCGCAATGATTCTGTTCTGCTCATGGATGCCATTCGGCAAGTGAAGGTAGGAGCCTTGATGCCCCTTTATTCTATGCGTTCCCTCCAGTCTTCTAGTTTATCCCTGCTCGGGGAGGGATTGTTTGAGGGTGTTGGGGCTGTGGTCCAATGTTGGACGTGATGTAACCCTAGCCTCCACTGTCTATTTCTGTCTCCCAACTTTAGGAGGTAATGCTTTAAAGTGACCTAGCTAACGCTGCGACTCAAGTCGGAGCCTGTGGTGAAGTTGAACTAGCGACCACCTAAGGTCTATGCTCAGCTAGGAACAATGCTACAGTTCGATCCAAGAGAAGTATGGCAGTTTGTGCATTAATGCAGCTAGCTCAAGAGGTCCGCGTTGTGCAGAATAGCTAGCACGTGTGATGATTTGTTATTGACAAGAAAAGTAGAACAGAATAACACCAAATAACCGTGCAGCTCTTTTCGGCCATTTTAAGAGGTTCAGTACAATGCAAAAAGATATCACCCTCCCTGGGTTTGAATTCTGGGGTAAGTACTTACACCCTGATAATGTACAAAATGAAAAAGAAGAATCAACTCCATGCTGATATCTATACCCCACTGATGAAGCAAGTCACAAGTCGCGACTTTCCTCCGGCTGCAACTGGCCTCTCCCTTCCTTTGTGCTCCATCCAAACTGGCTTTTGGGTGAAGTAAAAGCTCTCTCAATTTCAGGGCTTGGTTGCTTTGTCCAGCAGGCATTTGTATTGATCCTTATGCTGGGGGTTTGGATTAACAGTCAAGTGCAAAAGCACGTTTTGATGAGACAGTCGAAGCACATGTGCGTTTAGGCATCGATCCACGCCGAGGAGACCAGGTCAGTCACTCGTCCTCCAGAAGTCTTAAACCTTAAACCCTCATCCTTTCTAAGGTTTTCAGCAATAAAAGATGAGCTATCATTGGTGAATGCTTGGTCTTGGTCTCTTTGGTTTGGTAGGCAATCTCAGCATCTTACAAAAGCCACTCTCCTTATCTGTCTTACCTTAGCTGCCAGTTGCTGCTGTATTCCCCTGAAATGGTATCATCTAGAATGCTGGTTTCTGCAGAGTCTGTGTCTGTGCAGACAGATTGCTGCCCTGTGTAGTTGAGTCCTCCATGGCACACTTTGTTGCCTAAATGCAAGAGTTAGTGTTGGATTGGAGGTTAGGATTGTGCTAAGCTATTTGGATTTGTCAATGACATGCTTGCAGATGGTGCGTGGTGCTGCAACCCTGCCGCATGGAAGTGGCAAGGTTGGCACACACCCCCTCTACTGATGGCTTATTTAGTTTCTTTGAGGAACTTTGGGAATTTGTTAACATCTTACCTGACACTAATTCCCCACCTCTTCCAGGCTAAAGGAGAATATTTGTGTGTAATCTTCAAGTCTTAAATATTGGCAAGCATTCTTTCTCTTTGAGTAATAGATGGATTCTACAAGGAACAATCGGCTTGCGCCACTCTGGTGTGACTATAAGTTAGTGTGAATAAACTCTGTTGCTTGTGTCATTGGATAAGCACGGGAGGGATGTTCGGGTTAACTGTACCTTTCTTTATGATAGTAGTAGTGAAGGGCTAACTGGGAAATGGGATAGGTGGTAAGGGTGGCAGTCTTTGCAGAGGGAGCAGAGGCTCAGGAGGCGCTAGCAGCTGGTGCAGATGTGGTGGGGGCTGATGACCTAGTGGATCTCATCAAGGAAAGTATGTTTCTATCTCTGGGTACTAGTTTAGCTTGAATGAGTTTGCAGTTGGGTGGATGCTGGAACTGCTTCGGTTGTTGGTACTTGGCATTTATAATCGTATTATCTCACCTTTTGGATGTGCCTGGTCAAAGGAAGGAAGGGATGACATTGCTGGCCTTGAGATGAGCAATTGAAGCTATTTTATCTTCTATTAACCTTGGTTTACCATATTTGCGGCATGCAGGCGGGGGTAAGTTGGATTTTGACAAGTGCATTGCCACTCCGTCTTTCATGCCCCGACTTGGCAAGGTTATTTTGTTCTCTTATCATCCTGCTGCTTTTCTTTGTGAGGATCGGGGGTGTGTGCAGGTCGCTCTTATGGTTATTCTTTGCTTGTGTCTCCTTCAAAAAAGTAACAGATGGAAGTGGAGGTTCTCTGCTTGTCCTCTCTGGAGGAATTGTCTAACGATCTTGATCCCCGTGGTTGGAACAGGTGGCGCGTATTCTAGGGCCCCGTGGGCTGATGCCAAATCCCAAAGTAAGCATCGGATTCCCTCTTTTTTATCTTTGGGAATGTCAGCCCACCCTCCTACTTTCTGATGAAATGTCTATCACAACTTTTCTGGTCATAAAGGCTGAGCATAAAGCCCTGGTCCTGTTGGGGTCTAATTGCTGGGCAGCTCACACACAGCATAGATTCTTGCTTTCTGTAGGAAGTCTGGAAAGCCCAAACTAATTGCTTAAGTCCCAATACTGGAGTGAGCCCCTCACAAAGGGGGTGTGTCTGTTGTCTGTTCCCTCTTGTTCCGCCCAAACCAGGCGTGGGGTCTATGGCCACAAAGCTACGGCAAATGTCTTATGAGTAGATTCTCTGTACATAATATATCTGCATGCTATCAGGAAATGAGTGGATCTGTCTCTAAAGATGTCTGCTATTAATATAAGTGGATGTGGTTCAAAATTATGCTTCGATCCTAAGTTTTTTTTCCTTGTAGGGCATGCAAGTGAGTATGTATCCTGCTGTGTCAACCAGTGAACCCTGGATTGGATCCCACAACCAGCTCCCACTGGATTGGCATTTGTGGGAAGGGTCAGTGAGTACATTCTTATGCACATATGTCACTGTCAATGATTGGAGCCTCAACTCCTAACTTTGACCCCTCCAAATGTGCAATATCAAATCTGTTCGATGTTTCTCATACGGCTCTGTCAGGTCACTGTTTAGCAGGGTCTGAGAATGCTACCATACATTGTAGTGTTGGTGGGTTTTGCAATTTTATTTACATACATTCTGGACATTTTACCTGACAAACAGCCCACCCAAAGTCCTGACTCAGCGAGCAGCATTTTGACTAGGTTCTTGTTATTGGTTTATTGCAGTTGTAAACGGAAATCACTGTTGTCAGTTTCTGGTGCCTGTGTCGTTATGTTTAGTCCTGGAATTTTTCAAGGACATCTGTCTCTGGTGAGTGGTGATGCTGTGGTTTGAACTGCTAGACCTTTTCTTAGCTTCCATAGAATATCGAGGCCAATCTTCAGAAGGGTAGAGTTGTAGTAGCCACATCTACTTACCTCTCTGTGCGTTTGGTAAAGTTGGTCCATTCCTGCTGAGCACTCTACATTCATTGTGAGGAAAAGCCCTTCTATGAATAAGTACACCTCACATATTCAAGCATGTGCCTCCGTTTTAAGCTGAGGCATCTGCGGGTTCCCTTGTTTCAATTGTGTTATCAATTGCCTCAACTCTGGCTCTCCAAGCAATGATAATTTGGATAACCTTGTCATAGAGGCATACATTGAAGTAGGGTGAAGCAACGTGGAGGCTCTCCAGTTTGTTGTGGGGCTGTCTCTAAAGATCTGTCGCCATATGTATCCGCAAAATATTTCAATTGTCCTCCAGTGAGGATGCATTTTTGGAGTGGTGCCAAAGGCATGTGGATGGCACATCAATCCCACTGCCCCACACACCAACCAACCCTCATCAGTGGGGTAAAGAGTGCCTTTCCATTTGCAATACTGGGCCCAGCGTGGGCTGTTTTAAAATACAATTAAAAAATCGCTTCTTGAGCAAGTGAGCCCATTTGCCTTTCTAATGCCACATCCAGACCGACCCTGTTCCGCATTAAGTGCACGTGCCCTTTGAATCCCCTGCCAGCCAGTGTGTGTGAGATATGGTTCGTGCTAGTATAAGCCCTTGAAGATGAAGCCTGGGACTGGTCCAACCTGTGCTGATGTTTGGTGTTTCAGAATGTGCCCTTTGATCTAGTGTTGTGCCTTGATGAACAATAATTGGCACAAGCAAGACAGGGATTCCTGATGCAGCTGGACCAACTTTTATCTCTCCCGTGTATGTCAGTGTATACTGGAGATAGTGATGTTGCAAGTGAGCATATGACAGATTCGCAAAGCAAGTGTCAGTATCAGCGATGACTGGAACTCTGTGAGGTGCTGTGTTCATAGGTGTAGGCCCCCTTCAGTGTTGATGTTTTGATGAATTACGTTGTCGTACTTTTCTAACATTTGGAAGGAGGGTTGCTGATGCCTTATGGCTTGGGTGACCAATGTGCAGGTTGGCACTGTGACCAACTTTGTTGGGGAGGCCGTGAAGGCTGCCAAGCGTGGGAGGGTTGATTTTCGCGCTGACAAAACAGGCATTGTGCATGCGGGACTTGGCAAGGTGCTTTGTTTATCCACCTCTCTATGTAGTGTCTCACCTTTCAGCTCTGATTGAGAGGATTTTTGTGCAATGGCTACTTGTGGATAACTTAGCGGCACTATGGCAAACTAAGTTGGGGGACATCCAAAACCTTAAAATATTATTTTCTGTAGAAGTTACATTGCAAATGCTTCTTGAGTCCTCTGACACTCTGTACTGTATGCGTGGCAGGTTAGCTTTGCAGAAGCAGCACTTCTTGAAAATATTTCTGCCTTTGTTGGGGCTCTACTCGGCGCTAAGCCTGTGGGCTTGAAGAAAAGTAAGTTGGCAAGGCCTCTTGTTTGTCTCATTTGTGGTTTCTTCAAACTTAATGCAAGTGCTTGTATATGTTAAATATTGTGCTATTTGAAGAGAGGGTTTTCTTTGGAAAGATAGAATGTGAGTCAAACATATCCATTCCCAATTGTTTTCCGAGTGCAATGATCTGTATTGGTTGCAGGCTCAAGGTATGCAGGCTACTTCAACAGCTTTACTCTTTCATCCACGGTAGCCCTTGCCCCCCCCCTGGCCATCTAGATTTTCTGCAACAAGTCTGATTTACTCTGGGTATGGCCATAATGGCAATAAAGACCACTCTGGAAGATCCATGGCCACCGAGACTAAGGGATTACCCATGGTCATGGTCTCTTGCATGGATTGCCCCATCGTCAACAATGGGATTGTACTAGCTCGTCTTAGGATTTGGTGCTGCCATTAAAGGGACTAATAGATGTGTCACATGTTCTGGTGAACAGATGGGCCCTGGAGTGCCGGTGACAATCCAATCAGTGGCGCAGGCTGCCGACAGCTATATGAAGACAGCAGGCAATACCCAGTAGTATTTAGTAATCCACTTTCTTTAGGGGAGGATGGGGCTTAGTTGCAGAAATCAGCTTTGACCACAAACATGGTCTGGCCATGTCAGTGAGAAAACATGTGTGCAGTTGGAGATGGCCTAGTGCTTCCCTCAGGATTTTGCATCACCTCGTTAGATTACCTGCAGGCCAACCTATTTTTTGGTTTTGGTGCTGCATAGAGTGGTCCACTGAGAGCAGCTAGTAATCTCTTTTGCAGGTCAGTCCGGGGGGGGGGGGCAGTAATGATTCCTGAGTTATTAGGAATTCTGTTGCCCTATGATCTCATGTACAAGTTAGACTATTGGATCCTTGCAGTCCACCACAGAAATAGAATATAGATGTAGTCCACATTGACTGGTTGGTATGTGCAAATACCTGGAATGGTATTTGCTGGTATCTGGACATGTAAGAGGTCTTCAGATAGCAATGAGATGTAGGCTATGAATGAAAGATACCAATTATTGAAAATCTGATGCCAGACAGAAGCATTGGAGGCATGTATCAGGTATATCCAGGCTTGGGAATCTGGATGTATCTGAAATACTGATATTGGTAGACTGCATGCCAGAAATCCCCCTATTACTGCCAAGTATTATAATGCCAATGCCACTAAGATCAGTGGCAGACTATTCCATCTTTGCTGTTGCAGTGTAGAATATTGGGTAGCCAGCTGTCATCGGAGTTTTCAGATTTTGGTTAGCACTGGATAAGTTGGACAATAAAGTTGCAGAATCATTTGTAGATAGTCTCCAAGTTGACAAGACTGGCCCAAAGACTGTTCTGCACCGAGGTTATTGCATACATGACAAGTCCAAATGATCGAATTTCCAGGTCCAAAAATCATGAGACCAAGTCGGTGCACCCTCTCCTTTTCGAGGGCTTTCCAACGGTACCCAGCACCAGGGCTCAACGCCAGAGAACAAAACAAACAAGCCTGGCAATTGGCTCTCATAAGAGGAAGGTAAGAGTAGGGAGCATGACTCAGCACAACACACCAATTGGCGCCTTGACATGGTGTAAGGTACTTTGACCACATTTTCTCCATTGACTTGCATGTCTCCGCAAAGTCTTGCCAACAAACAAACAAATTTACTCACCAGCCCGGATCTGCCACTGGTCCGACCCATCCAAACAATTCAACCCTCAAGCTCTGATGGGCTCTCCCATCATTCCATGGCTGCAACAAAGTTCTTTTGCTCTTATTGAAGGGTCTCAAATTTCCTCTCTGCAAATTGACCCGGCAGAATGGAAATGGCTCTTCAAAGATGAACTCCTATCCTTCTTTGCATACACGGCCAAGAGAGCGTACAGGGCCCTATTGGGGGCTGCTCCCATGCATGCCAAATGGAATAATAAATGGGGGCACGAAAATTTTGCTGATGAGAACTGGAAGTGTATTTGGGCTTTAATATGGGAGAAATCAAAATCAGCCAAGATTAGCGCTTTCCTTTGGCAGGTGGCCAACCGAGTCCTCAAAGTAGGCCAATTTCTCAACTTTGCAGAGGCTCTTCTATGCCAATGTTGCTTGATAGGTACCATCGAAACCTTGGAGCACTGCCTCATCTACTACAAAGCTCCCACTGCATCTGGCCGCTAGTGAGGGACTTCTACAGGAATTGGGACCTCTTGCCAGACTCCCCGGTGCAAATTTTGCTTAACTATGATCAAGCACAGAAATCCCAAGCTTCCTCATGCCCGGTCTTTGAGACCCTAAGGGCCTCCACTCTCTGGTGTTTATGGAAATGTCGGTATGCATGGGCCCTCAACAATGAAAACTCATCTCCTACAGCCCTTCTCTCTCTGGTCTTCTTTGACCTTACAATAGCGGCTAAGAAGGCATGGGCTTCATTGTGTGCAGAGGCTATCAGGAAGCCGCAGCGTCAGCCAGCCCTCCTCCATGCCTTCCGAACAACATAGGGGAAGCATGGGGTCATTTGTAGTTGCGCTTATGATCTCACTTGTGTTTGGGCAGACTCCGTTCCACACTCTTGGCAAGGACTCAGATCCGAGCTCTTCAGCTTCCCCTGAGTTTGAAAGATCCGATGTCAATTGGAAGCACATCAGGCGGCCAAGCTTTGCTTTCATAGATAGAATGTCTTCAGTGTTTAGCTAGGGCCCATCGATACCTTCCACTTGTGCTCCGCTTTGGCTGTCCTTCCTCTCTCGCCACCCCGATCGCCGACCCTCTCATCTTCTCTCATCTACTCTCTTTCGGTCTTGACACCATAAGCATCTTCTTTCGGGATCAAAACCATGTAATTTTCATGATATGCCAGTTTATTGGTAGGATTCCTCTCGCTGTGAGAGAGAGGTTATTTTCAGGGGTCTGTTATGTACCTAGTAATGCGTTCACTATTCGAGAGTTATCCAGCACGGCAAACCGCGAGATCAGCCTTATGGCAGCCTTCGGGCACTTAAAGGGTTTAATTTTTTCCCTCCAATAATCTTATCAATAAAAGCACTATCAAGGCCTCGCCCCCTGTTCTTAAAAATTATAATTATAATAACCAAATTACCTTGCTTCATATATTGATAGGCTCCATTATTGTCTATTATTTATGTCAAAAAAATTGTCAACTCCCTGTTACGCCTTCCCCAGATAATACCTTCCTCAAATGAACCCCTACTCCTTAGATTACACCGTGGTCATGCACTCCTTCGGTAAAACTGTGGTGCAAAAATGGGTGCCATGAAGTTTTCAGCATTTGAAAATATCTGCTGGATGATTGTAGGATAAAGGAAATTTTGTTTGTGAGCGTTCGCCCCTAGTCTAGTAGGCCAGCTAAGTGTGGTCATTTGATGTATGGTCTCTTGTTTCCAGTAATGGTCTGTCCTAGAAGGAGGGATGGTGAGAAGACAGAACGATAGAGCAGTGAGATATCTAGGGTTCATCATCTATATCATGTCGTGTTCAGCAGTACATTAGCGAGAGTGAAAATGTCATAGCTGTGCTGAAACTTTGCATCTTAGGGCAGCAAACCTGGAACTCACATATCGAATGTCCAATGACAAAGTGTAGTTGTTGGCTGGGCTACTGCAATATTTACAGACAGCAATTCATAGTCATAAGCGAGCAATTTTTCTAACTTCCAGCCTTGTGCCTTGCATTGGTGCATCTGGGTTCTGACCCGCTTGATGCATTGTGGGGTTCTGCATGGGAGACTAGCTATGCCCAACAAAGACACACAACAATTTCATTTTGTTCTCAACTCTGGTCACACGTTGGGGCAAAGCTCGTTTTTGTGAAACCTTGTGGAGTTTCTTGTGCCAAGTCTGCAAACTCTTGACTAAGGGTTGTGTATTGGTGATTGGTCGTGCAGGTGTGGCTTCTATTTACATCCTTGCAACAGCAATTACAGGTTGGTTGATAGGCTGAAATATCATCGTTCTATTGCGTATACCATGAAGTGAGACCCAACATGGCCTGAGGTGCTGTGTTGTTGTCTCATGTAGCTCGCTGTAGCTATCATTTGAAGAAAAGGAGAAGGAGCTGTTTGAGATGGTTAATATACATGGCTGTGACTCCATTTGGTTTTTTTTTTGCCGTTGGTTGAGATAAAGGATGGCAGGATAGAGATGTGGATGGACATTGTCAATGAATACTACCTCACGAAGGTAGTGTCTGTTCCCTCACTGGGCGTGGGGTCTATGGCCACAAACAAGGCTACGGAAAACAAAGTCTTATGAGTACATTCTCTTTATCTCCTGAGTTTGAACGGATTCAGTGACAGACTGTTCTGGTAAAATTTTGGCAGCCAGAATCAAATTCTAATATTGAAATTACTGGAGCATGTCTTTTGGGATGGTGGTGAACCTCCTCTGCTCTTTTACTTTCTCTCCCCTCTCAGAACTATGGCAGTAATGGCTGAGCTGTGTCGCCTGGTGGGATAAACGGCCTACCATACCACAGCCTTGGGAGCAGTAGTACATCCGCAAGGACTATGCCCTCAAGGGTACACCATACCCAATCCTTTTCCCATGAAGCTCTTGTAATCAATGCAATCCAGGGGACAGAAAGCAACAATGACTTCGATGAGGGTACATCAAATGTGTGATAAGATTTGTGTGATAACAAGATGTGCGTGGCAGGCATTTACATGTGAGGCAGCCTAGTAATTGAGATCCATGAAATAATTAGCAAGGCTTAAATATTTCTTACTCTCACAGGTTTTAAACACCATGTGGTGTTGTGTTTGACTTCAGCATGCAAACAAGGACATTGATGTACAGTTGAAAGGGGAGGCAGATTACTATGGGGATATAATAATTCTGCCCTTTATTGACCATTATGATCTCGTGGTAATCAAGACAGTTGCAATCTGCGAGTTTGGGGTATGCCCCAAGTTTCCTCCTTTTTGCTTGTTGTGTGTTGACTACATAGTTCATAGTCTATTTCTTTACATGCCTTTTCTTCACTGGCAGTGTGCACCGCATCTCAACTTTTATAGTGTGTGCAAATGTCACTTTTGATTCAGCTGAGTGCATGATTATGGGGTTGTGTCTCTACTAGAGGTTTCTTTCTCTAGTTGATCTTATAAGTGAGTGGACTCAAACTCAGTGCATTTACTGGAGGATGTATAAGGTCTTCTTACTATGGGATACATAAAAAGATCTGTTGTCTGCAATGCAGCACATCATACTCTCGGGCAGTCTTTCAGTATGAGGTGACAGGATTTTGATTTGCTGGCAGTGGTGAGGTAGGAGATGTGACCTCAGAACTAGATACTTATTGTTCAAGGTTTAGAGATTTCCTGGCTGTAGAACAGTTAAAATGAGGGGTAAACATTCTATTTATGGCACATCTAATTCATTTCTTTCAAATTACCACTCTTCTTTGTAAATAAATGGACATGCCTTCTCTATACATCAGATGTGTTCCTTTTCTGGTGGGATACTTAGTGTATTGATTGCAAGTCCACATCTTGGGGTGGTTGGATGCATACAGCCTGGCACAAAGTGCAGCAGTTTGTACACACTGGCGAGCTAAGATCACAGCTGATGCACTGTGGCAACCCATGTGTGAGCAGTTTTGGTTGAAACGAGCACATCCCTTTGTGTCTCATCCAGCGAGACTCCTCTACCATTAGACGCTATCTTGTGTATGCAATAAGCTTGACTGACTCACAACATGTAATTACCTTTGTCACCAGTTATCCTCCGTCCACAAACTTACAAGTTTTCATTGCATGTCTGTCTCTTGCCCCTGACCAGTGGTGTATTGCCACTCACAGCCATGTTTCACGTTTGTGCTAGCCAGAGTGCTTTGTTTTATGCCTCTTGTGATCAGTAGTGTATCTACAACTGCACATTAAATGTCTCCTAAGGAATGGTCTCTCTCACAGTAGCCCGGTCCATTTTCTTATCTAATATAGAAGACTATAAGTTGGTGGGACGGAATAGACCAATGGGTCTGGACAGTGAATCCGATGATGACTGTCATGCAAGCCGCCCTACAAAGCCAATTAAAAGTTAGGAGCACAATCAGTGCTACATTACACACACATATCTCCCATTATTACCAGACTAGAACCAGCTGAGGAGACAACACTGCCAACAATTAATAACTATGTGCCCACAAGTGATCATAACTGGCTTTGAGGTCAGGCCAGGTGCCCACACCATGCAGTCAAAGGAGCATCCATCTTCCTAAGCATTTTGTTGGAAGCAACATATACCTGAGTGTATTGAAGCCTCTTCCCTAAGACCACCCGAATCTGTTCGTCAATAAGGTCAACAGAATATATCATCTCTGTCACTAGGTGCTCAACCTGTTTTCCATTGCCAGCCATTCAGAAAGTGCAAATGGTTACTTATCAGCAGTCATGCACAGTGTGGATTTACAGAATGACTCACGTTCATGTGATTTGCCCTATCAGGAATTGTACTTTGAAACACAGGTTTCATCCAAGAGTTGAAGTGTGAGGTTTCTGGTGATCATCATCTCCTAATGGTACATGATGGTGTATTATGTGACTGGTGATGGTTATGATGACGCAAACCTGATAGAGCCACTTTAGTGGCCATGTACACAATTTTCCCTGGAATATTTGTCGTCGGCTTCTATTCCAACCAACTGTACACACAACACTGCTTATTCTTTGCATGGCATCAATGCACGATTGTTTTTGGGACTAAGAATGTTTGTAACTTTGTTGGTGGCACTAAAAAAACTAAATGGGAATCTGAAGACTGCCTACATTTGCAACAACCATCTAGACATACATGGTGGGGTGTGCAAATTTGTCGAAGCATGAAAAGATTCTTACGTTCTTAATTATGGGTTTTGGATGTTTGTCCACGAAACAACACTGGTGGCAAGGTGTGAGTTACAGAGTGTGGCTGAAGTCAAGGGCCAAGAGGTTATGTTGACTGTTAATACTCTGAATGAGTTTGACTCCACGATTACTGGAGTCGACTGGCAGCAGAAGATTGAGAACCAGCGAGGAGTGGTGAGTATAATATGCCTGCATCTCATCCTGCTTTGGGACCTTCAATCTACAAATTCCTCTTGTGTTTTCTCCTAGCTGCCATGGCCTATACTGTCACAATATCTATATGAATATGCTTCCGGAAGGAGGATTTTGAAACTAGGCCAAGGCAGATATATAGTTTGCCATCTTATGGTCTAAGTTGTACTCCATCATTTGATTTGCATTTTATATGATCTATTTTTCTTTCTTTATGGATGCAGGTTCTCGCCATAGAGCTTAAGAACAATACCAACAAGCTAGCTAAGTGGACTGCCCAAGCTCTTCTTTCTGGGGCAGAACAAGTAACTCCCCTCTTCAAATGGACCTTTTCTTTCTCTCAATAGGTGGAGAGACAGATATGGATTAAGGGGCTGAGTCGACAGTACACATGATGAGCTAAGACAGATACTGTGACTGTTTTCCACAGTAGCACATGACCGGTCAAAAGGGTGACAGGTCCAAATTGCCCACAAAATTCTTAAATATTATAGCTTTCGCAAGTTTGTGACACTGCCTGCAAGTGCTTGTGGTGGCTCACAGCTCATGACTACACTGATGTGAGTTGGTTTCATCTTGCACTAATTTGTCTGCTTATTTTTGTGAATTGCGTGAATGGTCATCTGCATTCATATCTTACTTTCAAGCAGGAAGAGGTTCACCATAGATCCTGCCTAGTTGGGTAAAGCAGATAGAGATCAAGGAGTGATGAAACTCTTTCCCTTGTGGTTGTAACATTAATGGTGCTGCTTTTGCTTCAATTTGCTGGAACGTTTGTGATAAAATCAGTGCTTATTCATGTTGGCATGTATACAGGTGGTAAACAAACAAGGGGTGATGTTTGTCAGCAGTGCTGGATATAATGGACCATCATTGACCACTATGGGTGCACCAAAGGGCACAGCCTCCAACATCTTGGGTATAGGGGCTTATGAGTCCCCTGCAATGGCAACAGCCGCTCACTGGTAGTTTCAGTTTATTCAGATCGCAGATCCCTTCAGGTCCCTTAAGATCCATCAGTTTATATATAAATGAAAAATTATTATTTAAAAAAACAATTGAGTTGCAAATTAATATGCAGTTCATTCGAGAGTCCACTCTTGGTTATGGTCCCGAACCTATCCTGCACGGTCCTCCGTGTGTTATGCCTTATGGCAGCCTGAGGGCATTTAAAGGGTTTTTATTATTTTCCCTTAAATAATCATTTTATAAAGTTCTCAGGGCTCCGTCCCTGTTCTTGGGAAAAAATAAAATAAAATAAAAATTAATAATTTAAAAAAATCAATTTCAATATATTAAGTCTTTATCGTATATATATATATATTAGAACAGGGACAGAGGCCCTGGTTAGGTTTATTGCAAATTATTCGGGGAAAAAAATTAAAACCCCTTTTACACCATGAGGCACACACCGTATTTAGTGAAAGAACGAGCCTTGACCCCTTGTAAAGGGAATATGTCGAAACCAACTTGACTAGAATCGAACTAGCGACCTTATCGGTTCCTACCGATTTGTATGGACCATGATCCTAGACCTTAAAGTAAGTCTAGATTGTCGTTCTAATAAAGCAATTATGTGGGCATTAAAAGTGTCTTCCTGAATATTGGCCGAGGCTACCTATCCCTGGGTATAGTGAAGTCGTGAGGCTTTTGTGGAACACTTAAGATGTTTCCAATTAATGTCCCTTTCAAACTCGGGAGACGCGGTGGAGTGCTGCACAAAGTCCCCTCCATGAGGGAGGTGGCAGGTCGGACCAGATGCAGGAGTCTGGGCATTCACTGTAGCAGATGAGGCCCTGATTCCCCCAGGTGGAGCAAAACTTATGATGGCTGTCAGCTGCGATTCGAGGCTTCCATTTGATATCTGCACATAACTTGGCCCATGCCTTCCTGGATTCAGTACCAAGATCGTTAAAAACACAAGCTAGAAGAGGTAGTAGTTGTTTCTCCAGAAAGGGTTTTTGTGCATCTTGCTTTCCATAGATGCCACAGGGTGCTACCCCTAAGTGTTTCAAAGACAGGACAAACAACCGTCGTGGTTTTGGTACTGGTATCATAGTTTAGAAAAAGATCAACATCAGAGAAGTGCCTGGGGTTCAAATTTGAGTAAAAGGTTTTGACAAGTGGTCATACTGTTGCTGGTGCATGACAGTGAAGGAGGCAATGCTCCAAGCTTTCTATGATTCCTGTTGCACAACAAGCACATAAGAGGGCATCCAGAAACTGTAACCATTCGCCTACTTTGAGGACTCTGTTAACTATTTGCCAGAGAAATGCAGACATCTTCGCTGGTCTCGATTTGTGCCATACCGATCTCCATATTGATGTCCAGTTTTCATCTCTGAAGCCATGGTGCTCCCACCTGGCCTCCATTTGGTTTTGAGTGGTTGAGCATTTAGTAATGCTTTGTATCCCTGTTTGGTTGTGTATGAGAAAAAAAGCTCTAGTTGCCTACCAAAATTCCATGTCCATTCTGAGGGATCAAACTGCAACTCCGCCAAGGGCCTACCTAGTATCCATATGAACGTGTTGGTTGTTAGCCAGGCAACAAGGGAAATCAATGGTGGCGGCTGTGGATCCATCTCTCTTGGAGCAGATGTCCAGCAACATACTCTGATCGGTGTTAGTGAAGATGGGGGGAGAACCATCGATTGGGTTGAAGTCAGGTGGAGAACAAGTGTGACAGTGTCAATCTGAACGTATGTACGACATGGTTGTTCAAAGTGGTCTGGCTAACAAAAAGCACTGTCAGCATGTTGTTGAGGATTGTGAGTGCCCAATAGTTGTAAGAAGGCCAAATCGGTCCTGCCTGCAATTTCCCCAGCCATTACTGATCCACAGATTGAATGAGCTCCGCGTATGATCTTGCTATCCTTGCATTGCCAACAACTGCTGCAATCGCGTTTTGTGGCTTTAGAGCATCATTCTGCCAGAGATGGCCAATCTGTGAAATCCCTAACTTGTCCCAGGTAGACCAACGGCTGGCCTCTTTTCGTTGGGAGGGTGTGGGCTTGTTGGTATTCAAGAAGAGGTTCTACCTGAGGAGCTCGAAGTAAGTGGATGGCTGTGCTTTCTATAGAAAGCCCCTCAGCTTACTCCAAGCATGCCAAATAGCGTTCCATAGCGCAGATCCAGGCTTTTTGTGCTTAAAACCATGAACTATCCAGCGGAAAGAGGGGGACCACGAGATGTTTTTAAGTGGAGAGGCAAGAAGTATGCTATCCGCCACCAGAAATTTCCACCACCCTCCCTCGGGTCCCATGAAACGGGGAATCCACTTGCCCAATAGAGCGTTGATCTGTGTCTCGGGGTCTAGAACGCCGAGCCCTCCCAATTTTTTGGGGAGGCAGATGTGGCTCCAAGCAACCTGGGGTCTTTTTTGTTGAGAAGAGGTTTCTGCCCCCCATACGTAGTTTCTGAGCATTCTCTTGATCTGCTGGATCTGAGCTTTGTTGGGTCTCCAGGAACTGGCATAAAACCAAATTCTTGCTTCTAATATTTGGTTAGCTGTGAGAGCTCGACCTGTGATAGTAAGATGTTTGGATCCCCAATATGCCATTTTGTGCCTGAGTTTCGAGATGATAGGTTCAAACATTTGCTGGTCCGTGAGATCTATGCCAAATGTGTAGCCAAGAAGCTTTGTAGTTTGTCCTAGTTTCAGCCATGTGAGCCCTAAGTGTTCTCCCCAGATTGGATCTACCCCAAGGTCTGAGCTGAATTGATGCACAAGTCTTTCCCCAATTTACCTTGAATCCCGAGGCCGAGCAAAACATATGTAATGTTTCTGCGGCTCTATCTAGGTTCTGAGAGCAGGCTTGCAGGATCAGAAAAGTGTCATCTACATACATCGAATCCTTGACCTATGCTGGTTGTTGTGTGATGTAGTTGTTGACTCTGAGCCCGGCCAATTGGGCGTTGTGTTCGAGGGCATACCCCAAGGTGTCCACTACTATGAGGAATAGAAATGGGGACAGTGGATAGCCTTGCCGAACTGACCTCTGAAGGGGAAAGGGCTTGGACAGTGCCCCATTAACCGTGACTCTACTGGTGGATGTTGAAAGCAAAATCTTGACCCATTGAGTGAAGGATTGTGGAAACCCAATTTTTGCCATTGCAGCAAGCAAAAAGGACCACTCTACCCTGTCAAACGCTTTTTCAAAGTCTAGTAGAAGAAGGGCTATGGCTTGGTTTGTTTTTTTGGCGTAGTTTGGAATCTCTTGAGCCAAAAGAAAGTTATCCATGATATAACGGTCCTTGATAAATCCTGTTTGATCGGGTCTGATAAGAGTGGGCAGAAGAGGTTGGAGGCGGAGGGCCAAGGCTTTAGCGATGATTTTGTGAGCGACATTCAACAAGGTGATGGGCCTATAGTTAGAGAGATTGGTTCTATCCCTTTTTTGTACAGGGATGCCTCGGCGTGAGCCTGGTCACGTGAGCGCAACTACGCTCACGCCACGTCACCTTGCGCCAATGCCACATCACGGGGCTCACTCCACGTCATCACACTTGAAGACCGCGTCACCACGCGCCCAGGAAGAAGTGGAGTGTATTCCCGCGGATTGGCACCCTTTACCGCGGAAACAAGCTGGACAACATAATAAAAGGCAGTGGTCATTCCCACCTGAAAGCAACAGATGAATAAAGGATGGATGAATGTACAGTTGGATGATAAACAGATGGATGAGTGTGAAAAATGAATGTAGATGGATGAATGAGGGATGGATAAGAGTCAAATGGATGAATGTATAATGGATGTTGAGCAATAGAAAACATTCATGACAAGAAGATGAATGACTAAAACTTTAGACGAATGCACAACGTATATGACATGAGTGTGGTAGGTTTGTGGGGTGGATTAAAGAGTACAGAGGATGAATGTACAATGGATGTTGAACAAAGGAAAACATCCATGAATGGAGCACGCATGAATACACTGTAGATGAAAGCACAATGGATATGACAAGAGTGAGGGAGGTTTGTGAGATGGATTCATACATATTGCAATATAAATGGTAGTTGATTCTTTGATTATTTTTCTTTCCAAAGGAACAACTACGGTGGAGGAAGGGGATTCAACGTTTTCCAAAGAGGATGAAACAGAATATTAAAAGAACATAGTTCAGTCTGACTCAGAGTCAGTACAATGTATCCCCGCTTCATCTGCATCTAAGTCTAAGTATTTAAGAACTCCGGATCTACGCTGGCTACACCTACGGCCGGGCAGTAAAAAGTCAGGGGATAGGGACTCGGCCGCGTGAAGTGCCATTGCTTCGGCATAATCAGGAAGCAGAATATTGGAAAGGGGGCTGTCGAAAACAGACTTGCCACAAATGACTGTATCTCCTGAAGATCCACCGCTGCCTTTCCTGAAAGACAGCCTGAAAAAGTTATTACTGTAACTTTGATGTTATTGAGAAATTGAGTATGGCTCCCAAAGTGGGTTTAGCACTTACTCACATGAAAAGTCGTTGTCGACCTGCTTATCTTCGGGATCGTCATCATTTCGAATTTGAATCCGATCAGTCTGTGTGCTTGAAGTGGAGCCAGACAAAATGGGGAGGAGCACTGTGTTGTAGAGGTCAGAATCACCCTCCATGCCAAAAAGGCTTCTTCCGCCTGCCTTGCATGCATGGTAAGTTGCTCCTACACCAGACAGGAGGACATGAACAGTTTGGTGGGGGGATTTAAGCAGATGGAACTGCTGAAAGAAAATCAATTCGGAAGGGAGAGAACGAACATGTGGACACAGAAAGATCGACCACCCGTGCAGAGTGGTGGCTGCATAACTCCAGCAGTATTTGCATGAACGCTGGGGATTTTTCCTTTGCACCTCTCCAGGGAGTGCCATCTGGTCTCTTCAGAGTCTGACTGGACTGCATGAAGTTGTACAAAATGTCATCGACATGCGGCTCATAGGGGGGGTTGACGAAACAACCCTGGTCAGAAATCTCAAAGCTGCGGATGGAGGATGGTGTCTTTGAGGTGCGAATCCTCCGTAGGTAGATTGCCTCGAACATCCTCGTCTGCCAAAGATAGCAGGTTAGTGTGGTAAACACAATCTATAGTGGAAGTGTGTACATCGGCTATTCATAACTCAGGCATAAAATAATCATTTTTATCACGAATCGGTGATGATCGGTGTCGATCATGACAGATTCTTCTAGAGTGGAGCTGCAGAGAACATTGAAACTCATCATGAAAGCACAAGCAGAAGAGAGACGGCATACCAGCTGACCAGGGAAACCCCCTTTCACAAGGTAGAGGCTGTTCACACAATTCCATGTGCGTAAAACTTCAAACCCTGAAGACTTCAGGTATGATGTCAATGCCCGACGACTATCTTTGTCACATGACTGAAAAAGCAGAAGTGTCCATGCATCAGAGAGGAAATTATTACAGAACCCGAACACCCAACTCCAGTAGTTGTCCTCGAATTTGTTCCAGCCTAACGTCTTGCCCTTTGGAAGAACTTTTGGCACAGCCTGGCCATCCGGGATGTCGAGAATGACAATGTCAGCCGCATATGTTTTCTGCACACCGCACACGAAGGTAGGACCAGTGCTCACCTACAACAGACATGTTTATTTTAAGAACGATGGCAAGAATGTTTTCAAAGAACCAGACTGAAATACTGCCAATGAAACTTTCAGAGAAAAAGGAAGAAACTAGAATTCTCACCAGATTGAGGAATGAGATTATGTTGTCCCAGGTAGGCGAAGGCACCCCAGTGTATCCTCTCTTTCGACTCTGCATCATCGCCAGCCAACCCTCATTGACAATTTTAATCTCTCCTGCCGAATCAGAACGGGAAGGGTGTGGCTTGGCATCGAACACGCACTGAACTGTGCGGGTATATCTTCCAGCAGTGAAGTCCTACCCAGTCTCCTTTTCCATCTCCTTTTCTTTCTCATTCCCCTTGTCATTTTCCTTCTCTTTGGACTTGTCTTTGTCCTTTGGCTTTGCTGGTGAGACGGTTATGACATCAAGAGCATTGTCTTTTGGTTTGCGGCCCGCCTTCTTTCCCTTCTGCGGCGTTCCCTGAGCATCAGGCTCCTTGGCAGCCAATGTTACTATGTTTCTTTGGTATTGCTCGTCAGTCAGAGGCGCCAGCATCTCAGCATTATTGTTCAAATATTTCATGTGCTGTTCTTGAAAGGTCGTGTGCTCCGGTGGGCAGTCAAGGTACCAACCACAGTCTTTGAAGTGAGAAGGACTCCAGTCCTTCAATATCCCTGCATTATACATGGTTGGATCGTTTGCAGGGTCCGACCACATGTCAAGATAGTCTGGAATACCGCTCAGGTGATTTTCTTCCATAAGCACATATTTTGTGTACCTGTTAAACAGGAGATAAATCCCAACCCACCAAAGCGCGAAGTGAGTAAGATGCAAGTAGCACAGAATGAAAAAAACATGGAATGAAATGGCTCTGAGAACTGCTCCAAGGAGCTCTCAGGACCACGCGACAGCTCTGGATGTGAATGTCGTCAACGCCATTCAAAAAATTCCATTCAATGATACTGCAAATACACCCTAATCCACGTGAATGCAAACTCTCGTTTTGGAATGACACAGACATAGAAGTGAATGTCGTCAACGTCATTCACTTTGTTCGAGGATGATGACCATAATTGGAGAAAAATGAAGTTTGCTTGGTGGAAGAATGTATAGTGTTGTTGTAGGCAAACTCAGCCAAGGGCAGAAGGTCCGTCCAATTATCTTGGCGATAATTTATCGAACAACGAAGATACTGCTCCAAAATCTGGTTTACACGTTCGGTTTGACCATCAGTCTGTGGATGATTAGCTGTAGAGAGGTTGATCTTAATATTCAATATGTAAAATAATCCCCTCCAGAAATTTGATATGAACTGTGGTCCTCGATCAGAGACGATGTCCTTCGGGAGTCCATGAATGCGATAGACATTATTGAGGAAGAGTCTTGCAGGTTCCTCACCTGTAACCGTTTTATTACATGGAATGAAATGTGTCATCTTCGTAAAACGATCCACAATAACAAGGATTGAGTCGGTGGTCTTGGAAATTGGAAGGTCCGTAATAAAGTCGATAGACAAGGACGACCATGGACCCTTGGGAATGGGTAATGGTTGAAGAAGGCCGTAAGGTCGATGTCGTGGTCCTTTCGCCCTAGCACACGTGTCACAAGATTTTATAAATTCTTTCACGAGTTTCCACATCTGTGGCCACCAATAGTCCCTAGATATCAATTCCATTATTTTGTTGAAGCCGAACTGTCATACAGCCGGAAGATCATGATATATTTGAAGAATTCGAAGTCGTGTAGGTCCTGGAGGTACATAGAGAAGTCCCTTGAAATAAATGAAGTCATCTTTGTATTCGAAGTCGTTTGTAACATGTTGGTTGTCTCGAGGTCGATTTAGTTGACTTCGTAGTGTCGTAGCAAATTGGTCGCTCTTCACTGGTTTAAAGATGATGGATTTCTGTTGGTCAAAAGCAGCCTTCCATTTTTTCGGCGCAAGATACGATCGTCGAGAAAGAGCATCGAGTTTCCCTTGAAGATGTCTGGAGCGATAGGTAATAACAAAATCAAACCTTGCTAGTGACATACCCCATTTTGCTTGACGTCGATTCAAAACACGAGCACTCATAAAATATTCGAGGTTTTTGTGATCGGTATAGACAGTGACCTGATGTTTAGCTCCCTCCAATAGATGACGCCACTCCTCAAAAGCATCGATAATCGCTAGAAGTTCTTTGTCATGGATTTCATAATTGATCTCTACAGCGGAAAAATTTGCGAGAACGAAAACCAACAGGGTGAAGTCGGCCATCCGTACCAAATTGAGAAAGTATAGCGCCATGTGCAAAGTCCGATGCATCTGCTTCCAAAAAGAACGGTTTAGATGGGTCTGCATGTACCAGTATTGGAGCCGTTGTAAATGTCTACTTTAGCCTTTCAAATGCCTGGTCAGCCTTCTCGTCCCATACAAATTTGTCATTCCCCTATGAGTCGTGTCAATGGTGCAACAATTTTGGAGTAGTCCTTGAAGAAGATTCTATAGATCCCAGAAAACATTGTATATCCCGGACCGAAGTTGGTTTAATCCACTCGATGATGGTTTGTATTTTCTTTTGATCCATAAAGACGCATTTGTTGGAAATAATGTAGCCCAGAAATTCGACCTCAGATTGATGGAAAATATATTTTTCCAACTTGACATGTAGTCCTATTTCTCTTAATTTATCAAGGACAAGGCGTACATGGCGGCCATGTTCTTCTTCATTCTGTGAAAATATCAAAATGTCGTCCAAATAGATGACTACAAAGTCATCCCAAAATTCTCGAAAGATGTCATTGATCATATGCTGAAAAATTGCTGGAGCATTTGTAAGACCGAAAGACATAACACTGTATTCAAAATGTCCATACCTTGTTCGAAAAGCTGTTTTCCATTTGTCTCCTTTCTTTTATCCGTACAAGGTTATAAGCTCCTCTCAAGTCAATTTTGGTGAAAATCTTCGTTCGTCCCAGCTGGTCGAGAAGCCCAGAAATCAGCGGCAACGTATAACAATTCTTAATTGTGACTTTGTTGAGACCGTGATAGTCTATACATATGCGTAATGATCAGTCCTTCTTTTTCACAAACAAGATAGACGCCCCCGTAGGTGATTTTGAATATCGGATGAAGTGCTTCGACAAATTTTCATCAATGTATTCACGTAATGCAGCCAACTCCGTCTGGGATAAGTTATAGATTAGGCCGAATGGTGGTTGGGCTCCTTCTTG
The DNA here is from genome assembly GCA_030704615.1 of Takakia lepidozioides. Lineage (NCBI taxonomy): Eukaryota > Viridiplantae > Streptophyta > Takakiopsida > Takakiales > Takakiaceae > Takakia > Takakia lepidozioides. Next base: position 22,689,256 of record CM060732.1, on the reverse strand, counting down.
TAACTCAATTGCATAGTCATAAGATCGATGGTCTGGCAATATGTCTGCATTTTTCTTCTCGAAGACATCCTTGAAATCTTGATATTGAGTGGGTAATGTTGAAGTACCTTTGTCTGTTGTGGTCTTGATCGGAGTCGCATAAAGTGCAAATGCCGCATTCTTTTTGGTAGCTCTCATGAAAGCTCTAGCTCCAAGGAACAAAAGTTGAATACCTTTGATATTTCTATATTTTTGTTTTGTAGAATTTTTTCGCGATCGCTAGTCGATGTCAGGATTGTGAAGTACGAACCAGGGAAGTCCAAGGATCACAAGATTCGTTGGAGACTGGATGACGTTGAAAACAATATGTGATGCTTGATCTTTAAGCTTCACTTCAAGTGGTCGAGTTTCATGGTCAATATCTCCTAATGCTGACGGTCGTCCATCGATGACTTCAACGGGGGCCGAAAGTTTATTCTTTACGAGTGTTAAATTGTGTTGCTTCGCAAAGTTTTTGTCAATAAATTATGCTGAAGCCCCTGAGTCCAAAAGTGCTTCTACAGAGGTATCTCGATTTTGCACTCTGATTTTTACCAGAACTATGAAGTAAGGTGCAGGGTCTGGAGGTAGAAAGAGACATTTTTTTCGGTGAGAAATTTGTGGTGTCCAGTCGCACGGTCAGTCGCATGGTCCTTACTATGACTGGACATCTTTGTTTTCCGACCTCCTCGTATCGAACACTTGAGTTGTGCCCCGAACTTTGAATTTTTTCTTGTTGGGGCAGTTTAATGCTATGTGATCTTCTTCTCTGCAATAGAGGCATAATCCATTCGAGCGTCGTCTTTGTTTTTTTTGTGGTGTCAATGGCTTGAATTAAATAGCATCAATCTGCATAGGATCACTACCGGATGTATGATGGATCGTTGTGTTTGGTGCCGTAGTAGTAGCGGCATGATGCGTCGTCGACCATCCAGATCGCATCTCTTGACGTCTTTCGAACAGATGAAATACATGCAATGACTTGGGTGATGAATTCACTCAGTGTGCTCACGTTTGGCATTGTCAGTAACACATATTTTACATCATCTTTTAGCCCACATCGAAACTGACTAATGAGGCTCTTCTCATTCCAGTCGAGGTCGCACGCACATTGTCGAAATTCGGCAGCATAAATGGAAGCAGGATGTGCTCATTGTCGAAGGTTTCGCATCTTTGTCTCTGCAACTCTCTCTCTATCATTCTTTCCAAACGTTGCAGTAAACTCGGACATGAACGCTTCAAAATTGTATAGTAAATGCAAATATTTTTCTAATAGCGGTGCAAACCAAGATAGGGCAGTGCCTGATAGAAGGGTGCCCCCGAATCCCACTTGAATATCTTCATCGGGGTAGCGTTGTGGATGTTGTCGTAGGAACAGTCGTACTTGTTGAACAAAATCGTGAAATCTTGATCTCGTCCCATCAAATTTCTCGAGCATGCTGATCTTTGGTTCTCTCGTAAATCTGTTGAAGATGAATCGTTGAAGTATGAGCTGTTGCAATAAGGACTCGTATGGTTGAAGATCCATTGTTTGACTTCTTTAACTCTGAATTTGTGGAGAGCGTTGCCAAGATCTTGAGACTGATCAGCTTGTAATTGGGTGGTAGAGGTACGAAGTTCTCGCATCTGGAGCTGAAGACTCTGTAATGTGGCGACCATTTCCGCAAATGTGTCTTTCATCTTAACTAACTAAAGAACAAACTTTAGTCTCACTAAACTGTCAAGGACGAGAACATGACTGAACACAAACAAGAGATCAGACTAGAGGTACGAGACTAGACAAGAAGTCAAGGTCGGCGTGGTCGAATGCATGATAGGTAAACATGAACTAAGATGATCTTTATAACAATGGACAAAAGTACAATATACTGAAACTCAACTTGAATACTGGAATGCTGGAAACTGGACGAGACTACTGGAAGCTGGACTGGAGTACTGGGACTGGAAACAAGAATAGCTTGAACTTGTGTTGGCGAGACTGAAGAGTGTCCAGTCTCGCCTCCTATATATACTGGCTACTAGGAATTTCCCTAAGAAGTTTCCCCAATGGATGTTTCTTGATGAAGAAGTTTCCTTAAACAAATGAGGTATCTTGATGGAGAAACTTCTTCGAAAAGAAGCTTCCTGAGCAGTTTCCCAAGTTACTCTCGGTAACTTGATACTAATGATAACTTATGATAAATCATGATAACTTCAGTAACAAGGTAACTTGATAACTTCTGGTATTTACTCTTGGTAAATTCCTATGGGCTATGTCCGTGACACTACCCGTTAACGCCTCGTCACCTACCTCACCATCCCCACAACTCATCATCCACTTTATCGAGTTTACATTCTGCTATGATCGATACCCCAATGATTCAATCCTGGAAAAAGTGACAAAAATACGTCCCACTCATTCTTGCAATTCGTCGGCAGGGATGGAAAACTGGCCCACTTACAGTCATCACTGCCGGAACTTGAGGCGACATACACAACGTCAGTATCAATGATTTACATGACAACTTCAAAATACCCATTCTCCCAATCCATCAATGTTTCAAAGCAATCCATCTTATAGCACTCTGTTCCCTTACAGCCATCATCACCAACAAACGCCAACTCGAAGCTAACCCTTCTAGTGCACCCTGGATCCCCCAGGGTCCCCCTGGGAACTCAGGAGGTTCATAGCAGCCCTCCCCTCTCTCTCTCTTTGGTTACCTAGTGTCCCACATGACATCTTTCATATTATAGGGCCCATCCCCGAAAGGGGGCAGTAGCCGTAAGGCGAAGTGATTCTTAGTTACGCCGGCTACAGCCGGAGCTCTCTCTCTCTCTCTCTCTCTCTCTCTCTCTCTCTCTCTCTCTCTCTCTCTGCGCTTGGGCTTAGATGGGCCTTGACATAGGAGACGCACTGGGATACATAGGAAAATGCACTTGGTCTTCGATTTCAATTCTTCACACATGGGCCAACGACACAGGTTACCCTAGAGGTCGCACTTGGTCCTCAACATATGAGACGCACTTAATACATATGAGATCTTGCACTTGGGCTTAGATGACACTGGACACTTGGCCCAATCGCACACTAGGCTATCTTAGAGGTTGCATTTGAGCCTCGACATAGGGGACGCACTTGGATGAATATAAGGGGATTGCACTTGGACTTAAATGACACTGGACACTTGGGCCAACAACACAGGCTACCCTAGTCAATAAAGAGAGAGAAGACTCCGGCCGTAGCCGGTGTAACTAAGAGCCACTTCGCCTTAGGGCTACTGCTCCCTTTCGGAGGTTGGCCCTATACCCTAGTCAATATATGAATCGAGACGTTTGTTTTGTTTTGTTTTGTTTTGTTTGTTTGTTTGTTTGTAGCGTCGTTGAGATCTCCCAAATAGCGGGGCCCCAGCCCCGGTGCTTGGTGCCGTTGGAAAGCCCTCGATGACGAGGGGTGCACCGGCTTAGTCTCATAATTTTTCAACAAGCGGTGTGGGAGATGTCGAATTCCAAGTACTTTTGAACGGTTAAAAATTCGGGAAAAATAGCAAAGTGGGCTTTCCTGGAGCAATGATTGCCCTTCATGTGGCAGATTTGGAATTTCAAGTACTTTTGGTCGCTGGAAATTCACAAAAAATAGTAAATTGGATATATCAATAAATGAAGCCTTGATAGGGAATTGCAAAAATAGCAAAGTGGGCTTTGGGATTTCCACTTGACTTTTGACATGGGAGGCCGAACTTGGGCCTCGACAATGGAAATGCAGTGGGATACATAGGGGATTGCACTTGGGCTTCGATGACACTAGACACTTGGGCCAACGGCACATGCTACCCTAGTGTATATTATATAACAAGATTTGTGAGGCGTAATGTAGAGTATATAAATATATACAGGCTGAAGTTGATCAGGGTTGAATGTTAACCTAACCTAACCGGCGGGGGGTAGGAGGCGGAGCTATGGCGATAGGCAGCAAATTCACAAAAGCCACGACAGTTACAGTGCAGCATGTTGCGTGTGCAGCCGTCCTTCCCCGCTCTCTCTCTCTCGCACAATCTCAAACCCTAGCTGCGCACAATTGATCCCTTGACACGAGAAGTATTGCTTCTATTTCTCGGGGGTGAGCAACAGTGGCTGGAGTGGAGGAAGCCGAGCGGGCGACGGTCGAGAGTTCGCTAGACACCCCACTCTGCCCTTGTAAGCCTTGTCTCTCTTGTTCGTGATCATGGTCTTGGTTTCTGATGTGTGATGCGGAGAGGCTTTGTGAGATTTGTAGGCCGCGGACGGTTTCAGCTTTGCGGTGGTGAGAAGGATTGTTGGTTATAACCGAGGTCTGGATGGAGGTTTGGTTTCCTGGAATCTGAGAAGGTTTGTTGGTCAAACCGAGGTCTCGATGGAGGTTTGTTTCGTAGGATCCGTCCATAATTCGAGGATTCACGTGTACAATTAGAGGAGGGTTGGTGATCATTTTCATGAGACGAAGGGTTTGAGGAAGGAGTAGAAAGAGTAAATGGGGGATCTTAGTAATGGATAGAGCTGAACGGACATCTGTGGACGGTCGCATATCAGATTCGAGTTTATCAGATCATATCATTATGCCACTTGTATGATTGCGTTGGCTCAGAAGTAATTAAACTTTTTGAGAGGTTTCTCGCCGCATTGGTCTTCCGCACGTCAGACTGGTAACATGTGCTGTTGTACGGATGACCACAAAGGTCTTCATGGACTCAAACAGAAGATTGACCTCATTGGTTGTGTAAATAGGAAGGACTGAAACTTTTGCACTTGAATCTTCAGGTTTTATTTGTACGATCTTCATGGAACGATCATAGAATCTCATGTCTCCGTTGTCCAGTTTTGTTGGTATACACACATGAGGTGCAGTGTTGCCAGCCAGGCAGTGCAATTATAGTTTTGATGGCATCTAGTGCAGACTTACAGTTGCAATGGAGGGGTCTCATCTAAACTGCGATGTAGATTGTCACCGCATTGCTATCAGCCACATTCTAATGTGTCATGCATGCCTTACGTCTAGATCTGTATGTTGTCTGCTGAGTGTACTTCTACCCTGTCAATTGTTGGCTAGGGGGATTTCCACCCCCTGTTGGTTTCTGGCCAAAAGATTCTGGCATGAGAAGACTCAATAATTGTCAAAATTGAACAATTAAGCCGGGATGGACAGCCCACAAAGCCTACCATGTGGTTTTCACCCCAAGGCAGTTGTGTGAGGTTGTGAACTGGGAGACTGCCGTCGATTTATCTAACAGGTGCATTCTTAGATACTGGGAAAGAACAAATGGAACAAAATGAAAGAAAGAGAGGGGAGGGAAGTGAATTTGGCAGAAAGAAAGCGGCAGGATGGGGTTATCAGGAAGGCGAGCCATGGGAGAAGGCTAGTGGGTGGTGTATAGCAGTGGTATAACAGGACCATGTGTGTGTGCATTCAATCACAGGACAAGATTTGAAAGGACAGCAAGCAGAGTGGTAACTAGGATTGCTTTCTCAGAAGCGGAGCTGCAGGCCCAGGACTGCGAAGAAGAGGAAGCTGGGGGGGCTATGCAAAGAGAGGGGCGGCGCAATGGAGGGCGGGAGGTTTGTGCTGCAGCAAGCAGGCTGGGAAAACAGCAGCGTACGCCACACATAAAAATATTATCCACCAAAAGAAACAGTTGATGTGGTTTATTCTCCCTAGATCTTCCTCCTGTGCGGGGGGTGGAAATGCCCCCAATTACATGACATGGTTTCTGCCAAGCAATAATGATCTCTCTATGTGTTCGATATCCCATCCATCCTTGAACAGCAAAGCAAGCACGCACGCGCGAAACCGCCCAGATATGGATGTGATCATGGCTATGGCTTTCGCAGAAAGAAAAGCAGAGGCGGTTCGTCTCTCCCTTGTTTCTGTGTTGGGTGCTGACTTCCACTTATTCTTTTGGATGCACAGGCTTTGGAGAGCTACGATCCCCTCCACGACTCCGACCTCAGGTCTCCCCTACCTTCCCCTTGTCTTTCACATTTCATGTTTGTCCCGTATCTTGTCCTTCATTGGTCCATACTGAGTTAGGTGAGGACTGTAGTCATTAACATTTCCACAAAAATCACAGGGCTCTCCAGGTACCTGCATTGGCAAAGGTCGGCACTTTCTCAACTCATGAAATAGTACTTGTAGATGGTTTTACGGGAATGGGTCGAACAACTGGGGTTTAGTTGGGGCATCTTTATGCCATGTTGAGGTGCCAGCATCTCCATGTGGAGTACGAATATCACATTCTTGCAATTCCTGTGGTTGAGTCTGAGATGTGGCTTGTTATGATCAATCTATAGTTGTGTAGTGGACTAGGAGGGGTTATGGTCTAAGTCTGTGAAAATTGCAGCTGGCTACAAGGGTATGGTCTTTTTCAGATTTTGTCAGTTTTCTAGCTCCTGCTTGCCTTGTTTTCTATAGATTCACCCGATAAGGAGAAGGTTGACTTGGTGGTTGAGCTATAGGGCATCTCTGCCTAGTTGTGGAGCCCCTCATTCAGCACAACGACCGTTTTTAGGACAACAGGTACCTTAAACATGCTTAGGTTCTTATTGGGTTAGACCTCATTCCCAGTTGCTCACGCATCAATCTACCAGCAGGAACGGTCTCCCCGCAGGTCTTATCAACCCGAAAGGCCGGCCGTCGAAGTATCCAGGTGGTAGGTGATCGGTTTACCTGGTGACCCCCTTGCAGCTTGGTTGACTGCATAAGGTAACCCCTAATGTAGGTCTATGCAGGTGTGATCCCAGGACCACCTTAGCGTGGCCACAGGGGTCCTAGCCAGTGGGCTATCTATTGCGAGCTTTCAAGGATGCATTTACAAGCTCATTGATGTCTTGTTGCATATCATTCTCTTGCATCGGTTTGCATTAACAGGTCTTGAGGGAAAGTAGTGGAGCATTGCTGTAGAGCAGAATCTCAGTTATACGACTCTGGATATTGATTATGTACTTAGTCACAGAGAGACACATGACGCAGGTACCATGCTGCAAATCTCACCAGAGGTCCAGCTTCACACAGTTAGGAAATAAAGATGTGGTTGTGATCTGCTCCTTTTTCTGAAACAGGGGTGGAGGAGCTTTTGGAGGCAGAGGGTATAATGAGGGAAGCTTTCCCCCTCGAGAAGGTGGACCACTCTACCCCCGGGGGGGCTACCAAAGAGACATAGGGCTTGAGAGGGATGGATTTGCGCTAGGCCCAACAGTGCTTGGTGTATGGCCCTCCTCCAAGCGTCGAACTCTGGAGGATGAGCTTGCAATTTTTCGTGGGGGGCAGCGTCCAGATAAAGTGGGCTATACTAGAGAGAGCTTCAGAGAGCAGCCTTTGGACCGAGCTGGGCGGGACCATTCCCTGGACAGACTTGGTCGAGATTGAGAGAGTTGTAACCCGCACTGGCATCCGGGAGCCCGGAGAGAGTTGTAACCCGCACTGGCAGCCGTGACCGTGATAGCCTTAATGGTGATGTTGACTGGGACCACCGGCGGAGCCGTTCCTCACTGCGGGGGAGCCGTGACGGCAGCTGGGAATTGGAGCAGGGCGAGCTTCCCAGGCACCGGACTGACAATTCTGACAGAGAGAGGGTTGCTCGAAGGGGAGCAGGGGACAGGGATTTTCGGCGTCAGAAAGAGAGAGATTGGGACCGCAGTCGTAGTCGGAGTCGCAGCCATAGTCACGACCGTGGTAATTGGAGTCCTGATCGAGATCTTCGGGCCCGTGAGCGCTCAAGGTCGTTTGGGTATGATGAAAGGGAAAGGGCTTCTCGACGATCAAGGTCTCCACGCAGCCATAGCCGAGGGGTTGGAGGGCGGGAATCCAGCTATGATGACCCTCCTCGGTATGATTCAAGGGGCGATAAGCGACGGGAGCGGGATGGCAGTCGCCACTATGCAATTACTCCCTTGGTATACTTCTTGGTTTGAGGTCCTTTTCTTTGTTTCTCATGGATGGTCTCTCTGTTCTTTGGTTTGACAGCTGTTTGAAGATTTCAAGGCATGGCTGGAAATGTGCAGATTAATTAATGAGGGACACCAGTTTGCTGTGCAGACGGGTGCATCCATTCCCTACCCCACTCTTTCTCCCTGTTGGCGTGGGTAGTGTGAGGCAATTCTTTTCCCAGTAGCAAATCAGTCCAGATTAGTGGGTGACTTTGTGCTTCCAAGTCTTGATATAGAAAGTGCTACTTTGGCCAACTAGAGTTCTGAAGTAGCTTCTGATTTTCTGAGTTTTGTCTTAAATTTTACTTCTGCTCTACCATATCCATGTCAAAGCTGTAGGGTCCTTTTTCTATGGGAGGTCTTGTGGAGGAAGGTGGCTAGGAATGGCCCTGAAGGGCTTTGTGGCATCCTATGCTGTTTTCTGGTGTCATCTTGAATATCGCGTGTTCTTTTCACTCATGAGAGGTTCTTCGGAAGTTCTCTTGCTCTCGCATAACAGATGGGGCTAAAATTTCGGATGTGAATGCAGGCGCCATCGGCTACACTGGTTGTCAAGGGCCTCTCCCAGAAAATTGTGGAGGATGATCTTTACCAAGCACTGGTACTTTTGCTGATAACCCCATGGTGATGTCAGGAAATGGTCTCTGTTGTGCTGTGTACTAGGGTGTTTTCAAGTGCCAACATCTTCCACTGTAGCATGGCATACATGATGTACAAATGAATACGCTACTTGCTGTATGTCTGAATATAATTTTCTTTTGGTGGGGTTGGGATGTAATTAGAACAACTGTGGGTACTACAGTGGACATGTTTAGTGGCATAGGAGATGCATGCAACTACACCCTTTCAACTGTCAAATTGTTCCATTGTAGCTTGCTATTCTGACAGAGCAGATTCATGCTACTAATTGTGACCCCATATTCTAACTATTGGTAGAGGTTCAGTTCTTACAAGGCTTGAGTGCTCTCCAATATTAAGTCTTGGATATTACCTCAATGAGGAATGCCATCAGGAACATGATGCTAGGCCTGATGTATGGGCCTGATGGTCATTGATAAACTATATGCAGGCTCAGTGGGGTCCACTAAGGCATGTCCGCGTGATTAAAGAACGAAATTCCGGTGTTTCACGTGGCTTTGCATTTGTAGATTTTCCATCTGTGGTAAGCTTTCTGGCTTTGTCTGCTTCAAAATTGATGCTTTCTTGATTGCTCAATACCGGTCTGATTCTGGGGTGATATATATGACGAAGAGTGTGCAGCACGAAGTCCTTCTCAATGTCCAGTGTTTAATGGCATCTGTATATTGGTACACTTGTGACCCCTTCATTTCGAGGTTATTGTAAAAGTATCGCGTGGGTAGATTGAAGTTGCACTTGCCTTCCATGTGGGTAGACAACATGAAGAGTGCATGTTGAGGTGGCAGGAAGCAGCCCAGAAGATGATGGAGGGCATAGGCCATGATGGCCTGGTTGTGGATCGTCGCCGACTATTGTTTGAGTACAGGTTTGCTCCTTCTGCCTTTTTCCCTGTGTTTGTGTAGGCTTGTTATGTACTTGTGGGTCAGGTACATGTTGAAATGACTTCGAATTTGTTAAGTCATGATACATCATCTCAACTACTATGGACCTCATGACTGACCTGGCAGTCTTGCTGCTTTGTGACCCCCAACGGCTCTGGTTGCGATATACATGTACTTATTATGTGGTGTTTGTGTGCTTGAATTGAATTATCAGATCCAAAACATCTTTGTTCTTTGGGTCCTGTTAGGATTGGTAGTTCCTGTCTTTTCGTCACAGCAGGGATGTTGGCTGCATGCTTTTACATTGGTATATTCTTTATAAAGCCAGGACTGGATGTTCTGTGCTGCGTGCATCATACTTTTGTCAGAGAAGGTTCTAGGATGAGTGAAGTGAATTAATGGTGAGTTCAAGTTAGGACTGTCTAAACATGTGGATTCCAGAGATTGTACCCTAACCCAAGGATCTCTCTAGACTTTCCAGAGAAGTGGACTGGGATGTTACTATAGGGTTTGATTGGATGTAATATATTCATTCACCTGTAAAGCACAGCCTTATGCATTCTGTGAAACGGATTGATAACAGCAGCAAGCCGACGGGTGGACCTGGTGGTCTACCAGTAGGGGGCCAGGGGGGCTCTGCTCGGGGATCCTTATCAAAGGGAACTAATGTTGCAGCAGCGGATTGGATGTGCACTGTCTGTGGATGCAACAATTTTGCCCGTCGTACACTGTGTTTTCAGGTGCATTGCTATTGTCTGGTTACAAGTTAAACACAAGTGAAATAGCAGAATACTGTTGCCCTCACAGATGCATTATTAGCGTCTCAAGGCATATTCTTTTCAGTAGCTTGTCACTTGTTCTTCCGTTACAGGTGGTTATACTTCACTAGGAGTGTTTTTCTGGTTGCTGACCCTGTTTCAGTCCATTCCTGACATGATGGTTTTTGGTGGCCCTAGTTGCAAACTCCTTGAGCTTTTCAACAACTAATTATGGTCTGTGCAGTGAGAGGAAGTGATGTGGAGTGATTCAGTGATAGGGGGGAAATTGCACTTGGCTATGTTGCTGAAACGGGACTGGTACTTTGTTGCAGTGCAATGAAGCACGCACGGATGAGTCACCAGCTGCTGATATGAGCTCAGCAGTGTCAGGTGCTGGAGGGAGGAGAGGTTCTGAAGCAGGTGACCTCTTAGTTGCTGTTATATTAGCTGCTTGCATCCCTTTTAAACTTTATGTTGTTCAATTGCGGTTTTGAAAGTTTTAGCCACAATGCACTTCTGATATGCTGAATGGCTTGATTATTAATTCAGCAGTGTGTTGGAGTAGCTAGTGACGAACAAAATCAACTTCATGGAATCTTTTTGGTCGGAAGAAACCTATTGTGCTATTGATTGTTGAGGATTTGTCCTGGGTGTTAATTGGCTATCTGGTGGATCAGGGCCAACCCATGTGCTGGTGGTTCGCGGCTTAGATGAACATGTCAATGAAGAGAGCTTGCACTACGAGTTCTCGAAATATGCACCAATTAAGGTATCCTTTTTGGATGTTCTTTGTCTTATGACCAGAATTGAGGGGTATAAGATTGATGGTTGAATTGGAGGTTTATAAGTGCACTGCCTTCCCTTACTGTCTCTCACATGTTTAGCCACTTCTTCCATGTCTAATGTGCATATATTAGTTGCAAAAACCTTGTGTTGGGCTTGAGGGTTGCTTTCATGATGGGTGGCAATGGGATATGAGCAGGATTTGCGGCTTGTTCGAGATAAGTTCACAAGCGTGTCACGTGGGTTTGCCTTCATACACTTTCATTCAGTAAGTCCATGACAGACTTGGCAGTACTTGTAATCTCTTGGATGATGCTTCCGAAATACTTTTGAGGTCTCGTTTCACGTTGCTTGGGCTCATTAATCTTCACCAGAATGTGTGTAATGTCTTTTGAAAGATTTATACCTCAGACAAATGTGTTCCATGGGGTGGCTAAAACGGTTCAACAGCCACATGGCTATACCATGTAGTCAATATTACATGGCTGTGGAACACCTTGAGTATGATAGGCTTGCACAGTCTCTCTGTGCTACATGACGTATCCTGTGTTGGGAAATGTGTCATTGCAGATAGAAGATGCTGCAAAAGCATTAGAGTCTACAAATGGGACTGCTTTGGAGAAGAATGGACAGCTGTTACGGGTGGCATTTGCCAAGAGCATTGGCCCATCCACTGCTACTCCTTCTCAAGGGAGCCTTGCTGCTACTGCCGCTATTGAAGCTGCTACTTTTGCTCAGCAGGTCTCGTTCAATGTGTTCATACTCACACCCTTAGTCTGCAGTGAATAGGATTTATACTCACTCCTTGTCGGGTGAGGCTCTGGCTTCTTGACTTCGTTTGACAAACTGTTGATGCCCAGGGTTGCTGGGGGTGGGAAGAGACTGTGTGGATGAGATGTGAACTGTATTTTGGGGGTATGTGGTTGCAGTATGACATGGTGGGTTGGGCACCAAAGGAGTACAACCCTTCAGATGATGCCTCAGGGCAAGACTCGTTAGTCGGCAAGAAGGGTGCATCTGGGACGAACAGCAGGGGTGTGTCAGGGAAAGGGCCCGTTGAGAAAGATTCAGAAGCTGCCATAGAGGGAGAGTTGGCAGAGTCCAGTGGCGCTCCACAATCAGGCTTTGTGTGGGATGAAGCTTCTGGATACTACTATGATGCATCTTCCGGTTTCTACTATGATGGGCACCGCGGTAATGTCTGCAATTCTCTCCTGGTTGCTATCTCAGTTGACGTAGAGGAATGTATAAGTGAGGAAAGGCAGTATAGTGAGATTTGGAAAGCTTTTCAAACTAAGTAGGACCTGTCAAAGCTCAACCTTTTACTTCAAAAGGGGCCTGTCAAAAATTCGTTGGGTTCATATGCTCAGTAGTAGGTACCTCTGATTTACAGGTATGGTGCTGCCCCTTGTGTGCATTCTTTTCATACCCATGCAGATGCTTGTGTCCCTGCAGCTCTAGTGGTTTTCACTTTGATATGCTAAGACAAAGCTAATATGTCACATTGATATTCTGTTTTCTCGCAAGCTTGTTCTGCTGGGATCTAAAATCTGACTAAAGTTTAATTTGACTTCAAACATTTTAAACTAAAGTGTAAGTTGATAAATATGCGATGGTCCAAATGCTGGACAACATTATGGCTGAGATCTGGAACTGGAAAAGAGACTGAATACAAAGGGCACTCTTTCATTGATTTTGTTTTAAAAAAGAAGTCTGGATTTACACATGCTTACATGGATGTATCTATTTTGCCTTCTGTAGGATTGTACTATGATGGCAATACAGGGGTTTGGTACACCTACAGCCAAGAAAGCCAGCAATATACCCAGTATGTGGACACAAAGGGTGGGACGGATGGTGTGGCTGCTGATGCAGTGACAGGGTCTGTTGAAAGTAGTGCGCCGACCAATGCAAATCCAAATGCAAAAGCAGTAGTTATTACAGCTCCTCCAGTTACAACAATAGACCCAAATGTAGAGTCTGAGAAGAAGCCTACTTTAGAGGAGGCAGTAGCTGCAGCTGCAGAGGCTGCGAAAGTGGCAGCAAAGAAGGAGAAAGAGAGGATGAAGGAGAGAGAAAAGGAGATTCGGCTTGCAGGAAAGGGCATTTCACTGGGGGTAACTAAGAAAAAGATGAGCAATGTAATGTCTCTATGGAAGCAACGGCAGCATGAGGGCCAGGTAGTGTCCGCTCCATCGTTTGAAGTTGTACCACATATCAGCACTTCTGATGCCCAGACAGAAGGAAATTCGATCACAGCCTCGTGGAGTGCGCCCAATCAAGTTGCAGGCAGGTTTCGTACAGAAGGTGTCTCTCAAGCGGTTGGTAGTCCTATTAAATCAGTGGGTCGTGGAACCCCATCATTGGGTCGAGGTGGGGGAAATCCATTTAGTGGCAATTATCACCCATCAGAAGGGATGGGTAGAGCCAGGCCCGTCCCAGGGTTGGTTACAGGGAGGGGGGTGACTAGGCTTGCCACTGCCGCCTCTACTGTTGGAAGTGGAGTGACAGTGGGGAGGGGCATTGGAAGAGGTTCGGGGAGAGGTGTGGAGATAGGACTTGCTTCTGGGATTGGTGGAGTGTCAGATACGGTTGGTGTCTCAAACCCGTTTAAGACAGATGCGTCAGCGTTGGGCTCTTATGGGTCTGCAGCAGGCACCAAGCGGAGATTCACTGAAACTCCTCAAGGTGGGTACAGAGACAGAGCTGCAGAGCGGCGCAATTTGTATGGGTCCACATTACCTGGAGATCTTACACCAGAGACGGATGGAAAAGAAAAAGGTACTGAATGGTTGGAAAACTGTATCTTGTTCAAACTAGAGATCATGTGTTTATCTTAAAATAAGAATTTGTTTCGGACTCTGACATTTCTTGATTGGTTCAATTAGTCCTTTGATAGTTGTTTGCACATACATGTTATAGATTTAGGAGGTTAGAGACCCCTGCACAAGCCCTTTAGTACAGGTGGATGTCAGCAATGGGATGCCTCATGATGCATTCTGTGTGCATGCAATGTGAACAGGCAAGGAGATGCCATTCCCGCCCGGAGTAGGAGGGCGAGGAGCTGGGACAGGTCGAGGATTAGATATGCCTTTTCCCCCAGGTGTAGGAGGGTCCAAGTCGGCTGGTGGTGGTGGGGGGGTGGGCACAACTGGTATAGTTATGGCTGGCCCAGAATCACAGTCATTTGAGGTGATCACAGCCGAAAAAGCCTTGGATGAACGCAATGTCGGCAATCGCATGCTTCGCAACATGGGCTGGCAAGAAGGCTCGGTATGTACTTTGTAGAACTGATTTTGATGTATGGGTTCTGTGTGATCAAACTCGGTAGCTCTGCAATTTTTGTAGGTTTCAGATGCAGTATCATACATACTCCATCTGCAGAAATCTCCCTCTCTCTCAATCCCCTACACCAAACCAGGATTGTGACTGGCAGTTCAAGGACACCCACATTTCTGAAATCCATTGGCAGCTAAGGGATAGAGCATCAGTGTTGGAATGAACCTATTACTTTCTCAGCAGGATGTCCATACCAAGCAATACATGAACTGTTGACTCCTAGTGTGCAGTAGTAAAAGGCTAATTTTGGTGTTCATCTTTTTGTCACCTTTTTGGCAATTTGGGTCTAGTCTCACCCTGGTGGGTCAAAGTACGACCACCTGCTCTAGGAGGTTTAGTATCAGTAATGGCCTTCATTATGCAGATCGTAGCAGGTAGTACTCCAGGTAGTACTCCTATCCAGTGTAGGAGGCAGAGGGAATACGAGTACTTGAGTGTCATGGGTTTGTAGCCTACAAGGAGCCTTTCTGGCCCAGCCTCTCTGGCAAATACCAAATTGCCTATTTGTGTATAGATGAGATGAGGTAAGTATTATATGGACCCTCAGGCTATTTCTATGCAAGCAGGGGCTCGGGAAAGAAGGGACCGGCATAGTGGAGCCAGTGCAAGCACAAGGGGCAGGGGAAAGAGCTGGATTGGGCAGCCAGAGCCAACAACGCAAGGTGGATGCACGGTTT
The DNA here is from genome assembly GCA_030704615.1 of Takakia lepidozioides. NCBI lineage: Eukaryota > Viridiplantae > Streptophyta > Takakiopsida > Takakiales > Takakiaceae > Takakia > Takakia lepidozioides. The sequence continues at coordinate 22,674,226 of CM060732.1, read as the reverse complement.
GAGACACAGCCTGGTGATAGTTACCGCATTGTTATTCAGAAAAAGGCACTTGCCCGATTCCATGAAATGATTTGAATTTATTGTACATCTGCAGTTGAAGTAATTATTCTTTTGTTTTTCTGTTGTAACTCTACCAAAAGCAAGTTCGTTACTCGGATGGTTTTTCTGTGTAGCATCTGTATTCTGTTTGAAAGTAGCCAGATTTGTCTTCTATTTAGAGAAACTGAATTCAAAATGCATTTGAGGTAAACTGTTTGCGTTTACTCAAATCCAAGGGATTTAATTGGACTACGGAGCAGGGTTCTCAATCTTTGGAAGCAAGTATCTAAAGTTTGCTGTGATTACGATATCACGAGCATCACACTCCAGCGTATAATGCTATGGAGTTTTATGCTCTTTGGTTAACCGCCTTGCCTTTTGAGGTCTTGACTATTTCACTATGACAGCGATTCATGGCACTGAGGGGACTATTTCCAGCGGCCAAGTTGGAGTGTTGGGTTTCTAGAAGAGGAATGACAGGTCCTTATACAGAGTAGTCGTTTGTGAAGTGGTTTCTGAAGAAGCGACTGCCACCAAGAGAGGCAGCTACAGAGATCTTAGCCTATTTAGTGACCAGTGCATTCAAGAGCAATGAGCATTGATGGCGGTCCTAAGGAAGGAATTCCCCGACATGGCAAGTAAGCTTGCCCGCTGGTGGCTAGTTAGCCAGTGGTTGGATAAATGTAGCTAGTCAGCTGTGGCTAAGTAGAAGGAACAGAGAACAAGAAAGGATCTGGCCAGATAAGTAGGATTAAACTTTGAGTGTCTCTATGAGAGCAGGCAGGAATCACAATATGAAGAAACGCCAGAATTGGAAGACAGGAAATTTAAGCAGGGCTTCGAGCCGTAAATATCAAGATATTCTGACAAGGTTTCTTCTAGATTTTGAAGCCAGGAAGGTCACTGCCCACGAGAAGCCTGTCTATCTATCAAGCGAGCATTGCAAAAGCGAAGCCCACTTGTGCATTATTGCGGAAGCCGCTCAGCACAGACTGCTGTTAGTCACACTCATAATGAGGTGTGGTCTTGCAAACGTCTGTTCCAAGCCTTGCTGCTGCACCTCCCTCTCTTTGCAGAAGGCAGGGGAGGTTGGCAACGGCTCCGAGACCCTCCACAGGATAGGAAATGGTTTGACGCCTCGTGCCATATCGTCTGAATAAGAGGCTGTTGATGCCCCGGTTCCAGGGGAACACAGGCCACACTAGTCCATAATGTGGGCACTGAACGGGACCTTCTGGTGCCGGCTCTTGGACGATGTCGATGGGAGGTTTTGATTCCTGGGTTCCAAGGGAGCACAGCCAAGGCATCCATCCTTGAGAGCTCTGGGGACGAGAGGTCTCCCTTGCTGCTACCAGTTAGCTCTCTTACTGATCTCTCTCATTGACTTACTGATCTCGAGCTCCTAACAAGCCGGTCCGCTTGTGTGTCTGGGAAGGCGAGTCCAGTACTCCAGGGCTCTAATGACTTCTTTGCTTGCATGGGAAATGGCCTCGATTGATCCATTGTGAGCAATAGGCTGTCACAATTCAACACAATATATTATGTCAGTGTCTGTCTAGGATTCTAAATTTATTCCCCTCCCATCTTATCCTCCTACAATCATACATTCGCCTGGGTAAATTCCTTACCGTGTCTTTTTTGGAAAGTTCATCTTGTTGGGCTACACCAAAACGACATGACCGCTAGCAAATCAGCCTAGGCAACAAGAACTGAATTGGGAATATACAAAAGGAGAATTATCTGATGTGTAAATTGGAAATCTTGAACTTTTGATGACGATTTAGATAAGATGTCGCAGATCTTGTAAATTCATGATGCGAAATTGTCATTTTATCTTGAGAGCTTTCCGAATATGTCCAAATCAAGTTTATGTGACATGTACAACAACTGCGCTCAGGACTAATTGCAGTATTCATCGAGATACAAGATCAAACACAGAGTTCACGGTCAGAACTGTTCCCGAAGGCTTCTTTGACCCAACCAGTAATTATACTTGTCATGCTACCTTACCCATGTATTTGCAGTGTGATTCCTAGCGTCCGCTATTTGTCATGCCTTTACCAAATGGTTGACTTGATGTTTGCCACCGATCATGAGAGGCTCCACCAAGGCTTGATGCAGTCATTAGCAGTATTGTGCTGCCAGATTGTGACATTCCACCCTTGTTTCCCCTGGCTAAGGGCCAACTTCCATGTCCCACCACTCGGCAAAGTTAGGGCCAAGTTATCGTTATCCTAGGCCAATGTTGGTGGAGCATTGCTGACCCATGGTAGGGCATGTGCCATGTATGTGAGGAGGTTCCAACCATTGCGGGTATCAACCTTTAAATATACCAGGCATGGTAGGTTCTGGAGGGGTGCTTTGTTTTTGAACTCTGGTATCATTCTAAGTATTGCAGAATGATGAATTTGCAAATAGTATACTGGTATAAGTATTTCCCTTAGATATGTACAATATATGGTATCACTAGTCTGGGTTCATTTTTTTTAATAGCAGTTGTATATCAATACGGGTATCAATACTTTTCATCGCCATCAAGTATACTCAAAATGCACCAAATTGAACACAAATTTCAGTGCTGAACCCGGTTTAGAGCAATGCAAACTATACCCCATTCAAGAACATGTGTCAGACAAGAGAGAGTGGAAATAGGAAGGAACAACTTAGTAGCTGTGGCCCTCAAATTGATCATATTTCGTATTGAGAAACTTAACAGATATGTGCCCCTAAATGTGCCCTTAAACTCAAGTCCAACAAAGAGAAATCCTAAGGAGCCGTCACCCCCATTATGTGCCTTTAGAGTCTACGAGACCTTACCCAGGATGCAAAACCAAATCTCCAGCGATTCGTGCCTATAGTATGTATATTAAGCTCTGAGAGCCGCACAATAATGGTAACAGCCTCATACGAAATGGGAGCCCCAAACTGTAATCCATGGTATGCCCTAGGTATTTGACCTACCACCTACCTGACTCGTTGGTTCTCGAAGAACATGTTGCTACCTACTCCGAGAAGACCCACAATTCCAACCCCTCAATTGCAAGTGGTGGGTCCTAGCGGATGCTTTGATATCTATGGTAATAGCGGGTTCAAATCTATCTACAGTTCATCACTAGGGATGATGTCTCCTTTGTGTGTGCCTATGGCTAATATAAAAGGGGGTTCAAAATTACCTCTTCTCTTGAATGTGAGTACTGGAAGGTTTCTCTTAAAAAAAACATTTTGAGTGTCAGTACTTGTAGGAGTAGAGCGTGGTGGGTCCTCAGTGGGTAGAGTGGCGGGGTCCACTGATGCAAAGGAGAAATGCGACCTTCCCTGATGCATTGGTACCCCAGTACAGCACAAAATGGTTTACGGCCATGAACTCGCGCCCCAAATTCTCATGTACTGGCCAAGGTCGGCCACCCATATTTGTAAGCCGGTGAAAATTAGCACATGGAAGTATGTTGTCATTTTTTGTCCTCTAGTGCAACATTTGGCCCACAATGTTGGCCGTGCAATGTTGGCTGCACGGGACATGGAAGTTGGGCCCAACTTACTCACACTATAGTTTACGTATTGTCGTCTAAGATGACTCTTGTTTATCATGTCTTTGGTTCGATACACTCTCTAATTACCACTTGCTGTGAGGTCAGAAATGGCATGATCAAGACATGTATTTTTGCAACTATCTATAATTATCATTAGAGGGTTTTGTTTCTATCCTCCCACTGTACTATGGAACCTATGGAACCTGGTCGAGTGGGTGGTGGATTTGTCACATACCACCGGGAGAAGTGGTTGAACTTGGTTTCACTTCTCTACCACTAAGTCCCATAGTGTCTCTCTCTTTAAAAGATAAGACAATCTAATTTTCCAGGTCTGGTAATTAGAACCATCTAAGTCATTCTAGGTTTCTAACATGATCAGATGAGGAACTTGCCATTGCCACTCTTACATAGGATTTTGTGATCTAAATCTTCTTAGTTTTTCTTAGATCTTTAACTTTAAGACTTTGTAGTATTTTCTAAACGCGTCCATTTTCTATGGATTAGGAAACTCATAGACTTTTTATTTTACTTTACCATGCTTTGATACCATGTTAGAATACAATCATTCTACTTGAGAGATTCAAGTGAGAGAGAACACACTCAAAGATGCAAAGAGAATCCTTGTGGATGCTTTCGGAGGCTCCCCACGATTGTATTGCCTTATGGCCCTGTCGAGGTTATTTTTTCCTCGCTTCTTTAATATGAGTAACAGGGCCTCTGTCCCCTTTTACTTTTTAAAAATAAATAAATAATCCTATGAATACTGTAGAGGTCGTGCTATTCCGACTTAAATAAATTCATTTTAAGAGATGATGAATATTTTAAAATTTTGCCCTTGAAATTGCCAAATGCAAAAACATTACAGTAATGAATGCTAGTAACTAACTACTTACTAACTACTAACTACTTATTAATGAAATTTAATGAAAGGTACCAGGGTGCCGAATTCCAAAAAAATCGGATGAAGCTTAGATGAAAAAATTAATATTGTCATTAAGCCTCCCGAACCTGGCGACCTGCATGTATTTAATGATTCCGGCAGGGGTCCGTCGAAATAGAGCGGCCTCTACGGTATCTTGATATCAATTGTAATATGTATCTACTCAACCGTTTCTCATATAGGTTTAGACCTGAAAGGACACTAACTTAGCACTAACTACTTGACTTATTTATCAACTAACCCTTTAAAACGTATTTGGCACTGGCCAGTCCTTGTACATGGTATCGACAATCAGTCTTGTGATATGGTCAAAGTGTGTGGCTACTGGCTGCTAGGTCTTCGTCTCAGATTTGTGCGATCTCTCAGACACGGCTACTGATGGATGCCTCACTGAGGCATAGCCCATTGGCAATGCTTGTCATAGCTCAGAAATGCTAAACAAGAAGAGACATAAATTAGTGTGTTGTAACTTCCAACATCGTCCCATGCTAAGTTAAGGTCAGTTCACACCTCGGGTTATGTTATCCCGTCAATATACCCTACCACGTTGATAGAGCCATATTTTGGACCTTTTACCAATGATCGGTAACCCGACTTTATCGACACCTTATCTCTGTTCACACATGGGGTTAAGTTAACCTGATTTATTGACAGCAGTTATCACTCAGCTACTTTTGTTCATGAAATCACCTCTGCAATTTGTGTGATAAGAGATGTTTCTACGGGAGCTCTACAATAGGTGATCGTTTCCCTGATCAATTCTACCTTCGTTCTACATATACATCGCTCGTTTTACAACACGTTAGCATCATGCGGCCATTGAAAATCATCCTCCTTGCACAATTTTTTCAGCTTGTAATCTAGGCGCACTGGTCTTTGCACATCAGAATACAGAGTCTGCTTTTAAGTCCTAACTCGATTGTTCTCAGATCGTAGATCCTTATTCTCGTCATGTGTTTCTTGCGTAGGACCTCTGTAACCTCCATCTCCCTCAGCATTTACATCTTTGATATGCAAGGGAGCATTAATAATCTTCTCCCCTTGAAATGCTTCAATCAAACCATAATACTCTCTGTTGTATTGACGAGGCAAGTGGAACCTCTCTTTTTCTTCAGACGATAGATCCCAGTGTTAGGAATCGTGAAGGAGAAATGAGATGTCTGAAGTCTGCTTCATTAAACCCGAAGCAAGCATAATATACTAGTCCTAAGTATCAGAGAGCAGGGAAGCACTACTCTTTTCATGATTAACTAGTGGCGACTGGCGGAGTGGTCTGGACACTAAATTAGGCTCCTACTTCACATATTGAGTGGAGCCATTTGATCTGATCTGTTCTTCGACCGTTACAGATCTAGACGTCGTCGATCTTCTTTGACTAAAATACTCAACACCTCCCCTCGAACTTGGAAGCTATTCATCTTTCCAAGAGAGTATATAAAAAATGTCATTCTAGTTTAGACTACATGCTCTGATTATTGGCAGAATTCGAGTAGTCAATTGTGTGTACCAAACCTAACTTGTCTCTTACTTTCTCGAACGCAGTACGACCCAAGGGTTTGGTCAAGATGTCTACAAGCTGATCAGAATATGGAACATGATTCATTTCTAGTTCACCATCTGCAACTTTTTCTCTGACAAAATGATGTCTGATCGCAATATGCTTGGTTCTGTCATGAAGAACTGGGTTTTCAGAGAGTTTAATTGCATTTTGATTGTCGACCATGATTTTCGTTGGTTCTTGTTCGTCGATTGCTTGAATTTCTCCAAACAATCTCCTCAGCCACAGCCTCTTTTGCTCCACTCGTCAGGCCATATATTCGGCTTCTGTGGATGAAAGAGCTGTGCATGGCTGCTTTCTGCTACCCCATGTGATTGGACTCGATCCCAAACAAAACAGGTAACCTGTTGTTGATTTGCGATTGTGAATGTCTCCAGCCCAGTCGGCATCTGAATAGCCCGTGAGCACGCTTTCCTCCCCTCGACGAGGGGGATGCTAGAGTGTGAGCCCAGGAGCCTGGCGTGAGCCCAGGACACCTGACATGATTTTGGGAAAGATGCGGCGTCTATTTCCGTGGAAGAGGACCCATTACCGCAGAAACACGTCTTCATCCATATTTACCCTGCAACCCCAAACAGAAACCCCAACCCTTGTCAACCTTAGGGACCCACCTCAACCCCGACAGTGAACCTCGCCATCTCGCCCATGTGCATGATATTGCGCACTGACATCATCCATGGGACCATCCATGCATACAACATTCATCCACAGTGCACATCCAATCTGGCTTCATCCATCCAAAAACATTCATCCTCCATCCATCCAACCAAATATTGGTATGATGGCATATGTCAAATGACTATCTACTGGACTATGCACATATTCAACTCTGTTGAAAAACTTTTATTGAATGCACACGGTTGAATTGGAGAGCAATGTTTAGAAGGAAAACACTTTCAAATTTGCAGGACGCGGGGGAGAGAATGTTTCAATTCATGGATGTGAATTTCATTGTAGTCCGTGCTCATTACAACGGATGGTGGGAAGAGAAATGGTGGTGCAACGGAAAACGGAGAGTGTGTCCCCTCATGTTCCATAAATGAATGCCCTCAAGTACATCCGTAGGTGGTGTCAACACTGCTAATGCACCACCTGAATCTGCTGAGAAGTACTGCTTGAAACTGCGGCACTAACATCTATGAAGACCTTTGCGCGGAGGTGCCTGAGCGTGTTGCTTGCACACGAGCAATGCCTTCCGCGTAGTCGGGAAGGACATAATAGGGAGGTGGGCTCCAGCACAAGTCCCTCAAGTATATGGAAGACAGGGGCCACGGGAGTGCATTGACATTCCTGCAATCAGAAATGCACCATTTGGGTAATAATTAGACAACAGAAGGGGACGCGACAGAGAATATACACAGGGATCAAATAGACAGAAAATGAACTTACTCACATGAAAAGTCATTGTCCAGGTCCTTGTCGTCTCTGTCGAGGATATCAATTTGCGCAGTGACATCCTTCACATTGGAGGTAGACAAACCCCCTTGCAACTCGGCGAGTAGGCCAGTGAAAATATCTGCCTCCTTCCATACCAAACAATGCCTGCCTTGCCTTGCAAGCATGGTAAGAAGTGCCTGCAAGAGACAGAATGATGGAATTAGACTTTTAGAATATTGAGTAAAGAAGGTGCAGAAGGAAAGAAATCGATGACAAAGGCAAGAAGAGAAACTTGTGTCGAGAGTGAGATCTATGATGCGGGCCCCTGGCCGAGAACAACTCTCAATGATCGTTTGGATAAAAAGCGGGCTTTTTTCACGGGCCCCTCTCCAAGGCGTTCCATTTGGCTTTCGCAAACATACGTTGGGGTCCACATAGTTGTAGTGCATGTCATCGACGACAGGATCAAACCTCTCGTTTATGAAACATCCTCCCCCATGAAGCTCGAACTCCACCACTGTGGTGGGAGTCGACAGTGGATGTACCCTCACGAGACAGACGGCCTCAAATAGACGGGTCTGCGATGAAGAGGTCAATAATTAGTGAGGAATGTTTCATAGCACATCTGGGTGGGAGTGTAGACCCATTCCGGATGGAACGGGTTCAGAGTCATTGCTCATGCACCGCCATAACTGAGTGCGCTGAAGCACTCAATTCAGGCAGTGCGAACCGCATGACTTCATAGCAGTCAGTATAGTGGAACTTCAATAGAGAAGGCATAAAAATAAAATATTTGAAACGTACCTTCTGCCCTAGGCAATCCCCCTTCATCAGATATAGGCTGTTGACACAATTCCAAGTCTTGATAATCCGCATCCCCGAGGCTTTCAAGTAGCTTTCCAGCTCCCGGCGACATCTCATCGTGACAGATTGTATGATAACAAGAACCCCTGCATTGGAAAGGAAAAACTTGCAAAAGGAAAACACCCAACTCCTATACCTCTCGTCAAATTTGTTCCATGTTGGGCAGGTGTCACTGGGCAGAATATCGGGGACTGGATGCCCGTCCGGAATGTCCACAATAACCATCTCCGAAGCAAACGGTTTCAGTGCACCATTCACCCAAGATTCCTTCCCCCTCCAGTATAGCGTGTAAGAAGGGGAAGATGTTTTATAAGCGACCTTTCTGATCCGAGTAAAAATAAAACAAAGAAAACAAAACACAAACACATGCATGATAATTGCTTACCGATTGGAGAAAAGCACATAGCTTGTCCCACATATTGGAAGGATCACCACTGTAACTTGACTTCCTTGTCTCCATCATGGCCAGGAACCCGTCGTTTACCAGCTCGCACATGCCCGGAAAAATGATTCTAGATGGGTGCTCCATTGCATCGTAGGGCTCTTTCAGACCCTTCTTCTTTCGGTCAGGCTTTCTGGCTGGGGGTGGGGTCTGCACTGGCCCCGGTTGCACCATGGACTCCATCTCATTCTCATTCGGAGTGTTTTCTGCCCCTTTACCTTCCCTTTCCCCTTGTCCTTTCTAGGCTTGACTGGCGTATTTTGTGCAAGAGGCTCTTTCTCAGCCAATATCCTCAAGTTTCTCTTGTGCAACTCCTTCTCCGTCAGAGGGGCCAAGGCCTCTGCATTGTCGTTTTGATTTCGGGTCACAACCTCAGACCAAGGGCATCCAGACTGTGGGATATCCATATACCAGCAGCAGTCTCGAAGATGTGAGGTCCCGTAATCCTTCAAAATCCCTACAGTGTACATTGTCTAAGCGTTGGATGGATCACACCATAGGTCAATAAAGTGCGGGTGTCGACTCAAGTTCTTGCCTGGAATGAGAACGTTCTTGATGTACCTACACAATCAAAACAGAGGGAATATTAGTGAGTGGGGAAAGTGTGAGATAATGGTTTAAGGACCCCTTGACAGTGTGCGCCAGCGCACTCAATTTTTTGTCTGTCCACCCAGGCCCTACTTACAAGCTAGGGCAGGTGTGGTTCAGTACAGGATCGGATATTCGTATGTAGAATGAAAGCTTGGGAGACACAGAAGTGCATACCCATTTACTGAGTGCGTCAGCGCGCACAGTTTTGGGACTGTTTATTCCAAAAGAGCAGGGCTGCAACGAAATCGAAACTTCGTGAGATAGGAAAGAAGGGTGGAAAAAGAGTGTCAAGACGAACCTGTATAGAACCCTCTTCATGGCCTGTTCTGATCCATGCTGTTGCTTGAAGTCGTTAGTGCACGAGATGCCTCCCTCTTTGGCGAACTCCCTGAAGAAGCAAGTGCCGAAGCAAGCTGCTTTCCACTGGCGGACGTAAACTTCTAGAGTATCTGTCAGTGGAGTCATAGTTATCTTGTAATCGTTCAGCTGCTTCTCCAGCACCAGCTGTGCCCGAGCCTCTATCTGCGCAAGAACAGTTCTACAATTTAGAGAAAAGATGTTTAAGAAGAGTAAGTGACTTTTTCCGGTGCAATGCAGATTTGCAGTGGATATGGAAAGGGGAGAGGAAAAAACCTGTGCCCAGTACGTGGCTTTGTGCAGCCACATATCGAGAACATGGTCACTGAATTGCTTTATGACTCATGTTTCCTTGTTCTTCTCACTCTTCGGAAAGCAGTGGTTATCTTTCACTGTCGGGTCGGCGTTCCAAATCTCAAGCCATTTCACTTTCACCTCTAGCTCCACTACGGCAGTGGACAGGCGATGAAGCTTCTCCTGCATCATTTCGGGCTTGGTGTTCACGTTCCAGTGGATCCTGACTTGATTCAAGAACTCTGGGCCAAAACCAAGGTCGGCTATTCTGAGTTGTTTCACGAACGCGCTCATGTAGTGCCTCTTCGCCACCTCCATCTCCTTGTTCATAGATTCTTCCACTCCTTTTGAGGATCGCTCCCCTGGGTCTTTTTTGGCATAGTACTCTGCTTTCCCTTTCTCTCCAGCCTCCGCAATCTCTTGCTGAACATTCCAGTATACAACTTATTAGTCAACTGGTTTTATGAATGAACAAGTAGACAAAGCTAGGGAAGGAATACTTACAACGTACATGTAGTCACAGAAAGCCTCCCTGGTGAGCTTGTACCATGTGTCGGCGGATTTGGAGGTCTCGCACTTCTTGTAAGCCTCAGCACTGATAAGGTTTTTGAAGGTGACCAGTGGCATTTGGCCCACCTTTCTGTATCCTGAATAGAGTGTGGACCAAATTCGTCGTCACGTGTGCACTTTCGGTTCCCTTGCAGTCCCACACAAACACTATGCCATTCCTCCTTCACCAGGAAATACAAAACAGACAGAACAAATCGGAGAATTCTGATGGCATGAAGGGTGAGCATTATACTTACTACTTGTTGATGTCATGCATAGCCGTCAGAAGTGCTGTGACGTTTCCTTTTGGATCTAGCACCATGGACACCACAAGGTAGTGCCAGTCCTCGTCTGTGCTGTGATATTTGTTTATGACGTTCATCCAGGGCATGAAGCGGTGATTGCCATCCCAAATATGAAACATTTTCCCGGAGAACACCTGTGTGGACAGTCTCCTCGAAATCTGGGCTTCAAACTCCTCGTTTACTTCTCGCCATATTGGATCCCAGCTTTTCACAATTGACTCGTCCACCAAGACCTCCTGTCCACTGGCATCGCACTAGGACACGTAAAACACTGAGACCCTCTATGTATCCCGTGACTAAATCCTGCTCCAACTTGGACACATCCCCGGTCAGGGCAGGTCGAACAATTGGCATTGATATTAGGCGGTAGAGAGGGATCATAATCTTGCTTCCAGGTACCTGCATAGACTTGATCACCTACGCGGAATTGACCTTTTGGTACACGAGGACTTTGTGCCACTCTTCTTCGTAGAAATGATCGTCTTCTTCAACAGGCTTCTCAGTCACTGCCTGCTGCTGCTGCTGCTGCTTCTCAGGCTGCAATCCTTTTCTTTTCCTCCCCTGCACCTCCCACAATTACAGCCTTTCCGTCATTCCACAGCTACATTTTCCTGATCTGGCACCTACAAGAATTGAGTGCGGTGGCGCACTCACTTTCGAGACTGACAAAGGATCGGAACAGACAAACATCAGTTCTCCAAAACAACACACATAACCCTCTTTTCCTGTCAACCGGAATTGAGTGCGGTGGCGCACTCATTTCTTGGACACCTTCCATGACATCTATGAAATTATGTTCATTGCAGGCACTCCATCTCTACTCAGTCAATGGCTCCTTTGTCACTTCCTCTTCCACATTGTGTGCTTCATTCTGGAGGCAAAAACTGAGTGCGCCACCACACTCAAAACTGTACAAATATATATTCAGTTAAAAACCGGATTCCAAATCAACTTCGACTTACATACTGTCTTCAAATATTTGTGAGTCCACTGTTAAAATTGAGTGCGCCACCACATTCAGTTTCCAGGGTGTTCTGATGTCCGTCCCATAACTAAAAAAGAATGCTTTCCAATTTCCACAATCATTTTCACTTTGTAGTTCATCTCAGACATCATCAAATCAACCATCTACAGGTGCTCAAAAAACTGAGTGCGGTGGCGCACTCATTTCTGGGAGCCCTCCACTCTGTCCTGCTTTCTCTTTCGAGCACACCAGGGTCTTTACCTCTGTCCACAAAGATGGTCGACCTCACCTCAGAACTGAGTGCGCCACCGCACTCAGTTTCAAGGTTATCGTTTCTGTCTATCTGAAAACTCAAAAGAGATCTCACTTTGAATGAAACAAACTTTCTAACTTTCGTTTCACCTCTCTCATAAGCAAACTGACCATTCTATGGTGATCCAAAACTGAGTGCGGTGGCGCACTCAGTTCTAGGAGCCATTTAATCTTTTTGCCTACTTCTGTTTTGAGTTCATTGGGATCTTTCACGTCTGTCCAAAAACATTGTCGATCACACCATTGAACTATGTGCGCCAACGCACCCAGTTTCCAGGTTAGACTTAATGTGATTCTCAGAACTCATAAGAGATCTCACTATGGAATAAACGCACTTTCTATCTACCGTTCACCTCAGTCAATAGCAACTCAATGACTCCATGGAGCTTAGAAATTGAGTGCGGTGGCGCACTCAGTTCAGGGTGACCACTCCACTGTCTCTTGGACCTAAACTGTGAACATCACCTTCCTCTTTCCCTAATGCCCAAGCGATTGCCCAGCATCCAGTTGAAATGAGTGCGCCACCGCACTCAGTTTCCCCGTGTCCCTCTCAGGCTTCCGTTTCAGATCCTGCTGCCTCTAAGACTTTCTTATTCACCTCGGCCTACAATGGAAGTGATAGAGCTCCCCTCAAAACTGAGTGCGGTGCCGTCAGCGTAGCTACGGCGTGAGCCCAACACCGTGAGCCTGGGAGCTGAGCTCACGTTGTAGCTACAAAGCGTGAGCTCAGCGAAGCGTGAGTGGCACAAATCTGCTGGAGAAGCAGGTCCTATAGGCAAGGATTGCAAGAAGAGGGCCTATTACCGTGGACAAAACAAAGGGGGCCACCATGCACCATGTCTGCAATGCCTGCACAAAAAGAGGAATATGAAAATATGGCAGAATTGAGCTCAGAATGATTGACAAACTTTATTTAAATTCATAGATAGACGCTTACAATGAATGGCATGTGCATTTGCCCTGGTTCCGTGAACAAAATGTATGTGTTTGTCCTAAATGCAAAGTCTTCACACGGTAACCTGGAAACCAGCGTGGGAAGCGGGCATTGTTAGAGGACTGTAGGGGACTTAGACACTTATACGGGATCTGTAGGGTACCCTTAATTTTGCACAGACTGAGACCAACAGGAGCCTTAAGGGTGACAGCAGCGCACTGTAGAGGGGGGTTACACAGCCCGTCACAGTCGTCCCCAGCCAACACAGCCCGTCAAGTCGTCACATCACAAACCCACACACAGCCATTCACAGCCGACACACAGCCAACACAGCCCAACACAGCCCGTCACAGTCGTACACACAAACCACACACAGCCAACAAGCCTTCACAGTCGTCCCACAGCCACACACAGCACAATCACAGCCCGACACAGCCAAACACAGTCGCACAGCCAGTCACAGCCCGTCACAGTTTCACACAGCCAGTCACAGCTTGACACAGCGTCACGATCATAGGGAACGAAGAGTAGGACAGGGAACGACTGTGGGAAACAACACCTGCGAAGGGAACATGTTAGTTCACAGACGACGGTTAGAGAGGGAAACGGTTAGAAACCGCGGATAGGAGGATAAAGGGAGAAAACGGGGAATGAAGAGGATGATCATTATTCGGGGAGGACTTGGGAGTCAGGCTGGAGCGGAGATCGGAGGCAAAGATGGAGAAAGAGGATTAGTAGATGCTTGTTATATGCGAAGCTGTAGTGATATTGTAGAGCAGATTAGAGACATAATGGCTTCGGCCTGATACCTGATAAATCATAATCTGATACTTATACGATACAATCACACTGTGTAGAGAGATCTGAGAGAAGCTGTGATTGAATGGATGAGTGAAGGAACCGATAGATTGATGAAGCAAACTGATACTTAATTATCAATGGTAAGGTAGCTAAGATGAATGCGGAAAAGGGAACAAATAGGAACACCCCCATGATACACTAGCTGTAGGTCATGACTGATTGTTCTGCGCGGGCTGAGTACTTAGAGATTTCCAACTCTTCTATCTTGGAGTTTCCGCCTCGGATAGCGAAGGGATGGGTGAGTAAAAGCCGCGCGACATTTGGCGACCATACTGGGGACCTGGGACATGAACAACCAGATGTGACAGGCATCTGGTGGGATCATGGTGGTTGGACCATTAAAGAATTTGAAGTGAATCAAATTCCCTGTGGAACGAAGGAAGAAGATTGTCCAAACAATTCTTTCAAAGGTTCTTGGAATTGCCAGACGGTGTAAAGAAAATATTCTTAAACGAGTGCATGATGCTGATCCAGAATGGGGTCTGGAGAAAGGAGTGATAAAGATTTATCAGGTAGCCTGTAGAGGAAGAGCACGTTGGTTACCAACATTGGTTTATGTGATAGCATTGCTATCCATTAAACGAGTAGAGTTTGAAGGCTGGGAAGAAAGAAAGGTGAATGTTTATACTCATATGCATGAAGAGCTTGTACTGGTAAAGAATTGGATTCCAAAGGATATTTTGTGGATCAAACTCACACCAAGAACAGCTTTTCAGACTTGTTTGCCATATGGTTATATGGTAACGGAGACTTCAAGTATAGCCAAGGGTGCATTGAAGCTTGAAAGAAACCCAGGCATATACGAGAGATATTACAGAAGAGAGTTTTGGTTATTGCCACATTAAAAGAAATGAAAGACATGGGACATGAGTGATGAAAGAGAAGCTAGACGACAGAGATATTCATCAAAAAGAGAAAGCTATCTGAAAGCTAATTATCCATATCTTTGGGAGAGAGGAATAGACATAGGGGAATCATCTGGACCTCTCACACCATCAAGATCAAAGTGCATCACCTATACCGAAGAACTAGAGTTGGATGCCACTCCTTCTGTTTCTTTGCAAGAAAGATTAAGGGAATTGGTACAGGAAGAAGATCAATCACGAGGTGAAAGATCTGAGGTACATCCTTGGATAAAAGACTTGACAGAAATCTTTGATAAGAGTTGGCATGGAACACCAAAAGCAGGAACTCCAGTTTCTGAAGCAGAAGATGAAGAAGGAGAAGAGGATGTGGCAGAGCCAACGGAGAGTTCAGACTCTCCAACACCATTACAGTTGAGTTACATGAGTGAAGAAGAAACCCAAGGGCAGAACTTGGAGGATGAAAACAGAGAGAAGAAATTAGAAGAGGAAGAATATGAAGAAGTAGACCCAACAGCTGAGGTTGAGACTACAACCAGGACATCCCAACCCGTTGGACCTGGATCAAGTGGAGCACTTGGATCACAGGCCAACGAAGGTGTCGGCTCAGGGGGATCAGGCGGGCTGCCTGGATCTGGCTCTGGGGGGACAGGGAGTGTGGGAAGTAGTGCAACTGAAGCTGGGAATACTGTGAATATCGTGGGACCAGAAGCAAGGAGTGCTCAAGGGCCACCACTTGGTGGAAGATCCACCACAAAACAACAGGTCCAGAAGGACCAGCACCAGCAAGGGTGCCAGCACCTGTCAGTGGGCAGAAAGTAGGGCCACAGATGGCGTTACAACCAACACGGGCAAAACCACCCTTTCCAATATATTCAGGAAAAGGGGATCCCGATGTACACATTAGCCAATTTGAGCACATGTGTATAGTGAACAATGAGAATGGCGATGATGCCAAGATGAGACTGTTTCCTTGTTCACTTATCAAGAAAGCAAGTGAATGGTATGCAAGATTCCCTGATAATCATTTCCTAACTGGAATGGCTTGAATACAGCATTTCGAAATAGGTTCAGGACAAGTAAAACTGAGGATGAAGTGTATGGAAGTTACAACAGCTGAAGCAGAAGAAGCATGAAACTGTTGAAGAGTATATGGAGAAGATGGAATTGATGATGAAAAAGCTGGCTGCAGTACCAGCGCCCGGTTTACAGAAGACTTGGTTTGTGAGTGGATAAGACCAGAGTTGCAAAGAAAGTGGATATGTTACCCCATAATACAGTGGAGGAGGCATTTGAAACTGCGAACAGAATTGAGCAATTGGGAATGCTCAGGAGAGAAAAAAAAAGATGAGGACTCTGAGGATGAGTCAGATGAAGAAAGAGCAAGAACTAAAAAGAAAGAGTAAGAGAAAGGAGAAGTTGAAGAGGGATAACTATGAAAAAAATTGGAAGAAATCTTGAAGAAGTATGCCACAGAGGCTGCAACACATTGGAGGAAGGGTGTATGGTGTGCAAAGTGCCAGAATGAAGGCCATACCACCACAGAATGCCACATGAAGGAGAAACACTGTACTATCTGTAAAATGGATAACCATTCTACTGAGAATTGTTACTACAACAGAAGGACAGCTGCAAGAGAACCTAGGCAAGTAAGGGTGCATCAGGTGCAGCCCCAGCCAAGAAGAAACATGATCAGGACCACTATGGTAGGTCTGGTGGTTATAACAATGGCATGGAAGGGAGAGGTAATTCAAGAGGGAATTACCAAGGAAATTCCAGAGGCAACTATCAGGGTAATCCAAGGGGGAATTACCAGCCCGGGAATCAGGATTATAGAAATAATCCAAGAACAGACCAAGGGCGAGGACCCAATGGTGAAGAGCTATGTTACTATTGTAATCAGCCAGGACATCGCAAGGCAGCCTGTTCATTCTGGATAAGACACCAGAATGAGATGAGAGCTCCTGTGAATGAGGGCCCAGTGGTGGCAGCTCACATGGTTAGGCCATGTGTTGTACCAGAAGTAAGTACAATGATAGTAACAAGAAGTAAAGCCAAACTAATACCTCCAGTAGAAGAGGAAGAGATGAGAATGGAAGTGGCAATGATATGCCTGAAGATGAAGAGACTTGGAAAGATGAGAAGGAACTGCACAAGGAAGTGGCAGATACTATAAGGGAAATGCAAAAGAGTACTGATATTCCTGTGGCAGATTCCTCTGATTCGGATGGAGAAAAAGAAGGGAGTGAGGAAGAAAGGAAAAAAAAGATGCAGACATGCAAAGTAATGAAGAGACTTTGGCTGCAGTAATATGTCAGACCAAAGCAGAAATTACCATTGGACAGCTATTAGCTGTGGCACCTTATTGTAGGCACAGGCTGTATCAGGCAATCAATCGAATTGCCCAAGAGACAGGAAACACAGACCTGAACAGCAAAGTGACCAGTTATAATGTGAAGCCGGAAGGGCGAGAACCAGTCATGGACTTTGATGATTCTATGCCAGTAATCCAATTGAGAATTGGAAGCACAGAACTAACTGATGTACTGATAGATGGTGGTTCTGGAGTAAATATCATGACAGACCAATTAAGGAAGAAGCTTGGTCTAAGTAACATGAAACCAGCCCCATTTACAGTAACAATGGCAGATCAAAGAAGTGTACAGCCATTGGGATTAATAAAGGAGTTAAGATACAGATACAGAAAATGATCTTTATGATCACAGTAACTGTATTAAAAATGGATGAAGTCATGGAGGCTTACTCCTTATTATTGGGACGTCCGTGGCTGAAACAGGCCAGGGTATTCCATGACTGGAATTCTCAGTTACTAACTGTGCATAATGGGATGCACGAGATACAAATTACCACAAAGAAATCTAGTAGATTACCTGCTACAAGAAGACCTCGAGGAGTCAGAGGTATGACTGGAGAGGAGGACTGGATGAGGAGCAGGAAGCTACCCTATTTGCTGCACACCCAGAGTGGGAGCAGGTTGCGAGATGCGGCTGGAAAGCCTAAGTTGTTAAGAGGTATCTGCTGTGGTGTAGTGTCGGCAACACCAATTGAAGAGGAAACCAGCATTACCCACCACATTTCTATGAAGAAAAGGAGGGAGAGATAGAAATCCTAGAAGAACCAGCCACTGTGAGCTTAAAGGATGAAGTGGTGACTGGTTGGACAATCACAGCTGATGAGCAGGTGAGAGAAGTAAATGTGGGAACTCAGGAGGAACCGAGATGGTGAAAGTAGGAGCTGATTTGGAGCCGGAATTCTTCGAAGAAGCTAAAAGCTTGTTCATCAAATACAGAGATGTATTTGCTTGGAGCTATGAGGATCTAAAAGGGATACCACCTGAAGTCTGTCAGCATAAGATTGAACTGGAACCAGGGTCAGTACCAATCAAGCAGGCGAGGTATAGAATGAATCCCAACTACGCACAGAAGGTTGGAGAAGAGATAAAGAAGTTGGCTGAGGCTAAGTTTATATACCCAATAGAGTATACAACTTGGTTGTCACCCATTGTTATAGTTCCCAAGAAGAATGGCAAGCTAAGAGTATGTGTGAACTATAAGAAGCTGAATGCTTGTACGAAGAAAGATCCTTTCCCTTTGCCATTCACAGAAGCAGTATTAGACACTGTGGCAGGCCATGAGATGTACTCATTCATGGATGGCTTCAGTGGTTATAATCAGTGCAAGTGGCAGAAGAAGACCAAGGGAAAACAGCTTTCATCACAGACTGGGGGGCTTATGCATACAAAGTCATGCCCTTTGGACTTTTTATGCACCAGCGACCTTTCAGAGAGTGATAAGTGAATCTTTTCATGAGTATCTGGATGATTTCATGCAGGTGTTTTTGGATGATTTCAGTGTGTACAGCTCTAAGAATGACACTTGCATAAATTGGAGTTATGCCTGGCCAGATGCAGGATGAGAGGTCTGGGCTTGAATCCAGAGAAGTGTACTTTCTGTGTGAACTCAGGGGTGCTTCTGGGACACATTGTGTGTAAGAAGGGACTTCTTGTGGATCCCAGGAAGACAGAGTCCATTAAAGTCTCTCCACCACCAGTGAATGTTAAGAGTTTAAGGAGATTCCTTGGGCAAACCAGTTATTACAGAAGATTTGTCAAAAGGTATGCACAAATAGCAGCACCATTGAGCAAGCTTCTGAAGAAAGATGCAGTGTTTGCCTGGACAGCTGAATGTCAACAGGCGTTTGAGGAACTTACACTGTCAGTAACAACTACACCTGTGCTGATTAACCCTCACTGGCATGTAGTATTTCATGTTCACTGCGATGCATCAGGAGAAGCGTTGGGTGCGGTGTTAGCCCAGAATGTTACAGGAAATATAGATTCACCTGTGTACTATGCTAGCCGATTGATGAACAGTGCTGAGAGGAACTATAGTACAACGGAAAGAGAAGCATTGGCAATGATTTATGCAGTCAAGAAATTCAGGCATTACCTATTGGGAAGAAAGTTTATGTGTTTATATGGATCACCAGGCTCTGATATATCTGGTGAACAAACCTTTGATAAGTGGAAGGATAGCGAGGTGGTTAATAATCTTGCATGAGTTTGAGTTCGAGGTTATTTACAAGCCTGGCCGTTTGCATCTTGTGGCAGATCATTTGTCACGACTAACAACAGGAGAGGCCGCCACAGGAGTGGACGATCAGTTACCTGATGCGAGTTTATTTGTAATGGAGGTGCAAGGAAGTGCAGATGAATGGTTAGATTGGCAGTGGCCAATCAGATACTACCTTGCTCATGGTCAGTGCCCACCTAGTTATGGTAAGGAGCAGAGGAAGAGAATTGCTATCAAAGCTTTACCTTATACTATGGTAGGAAGCAGAATGTATAAGTTAGGACCTGATGGAGTACTAAAACGATGCTTGTACCACCATGAAGTAAATAAAGTCTTGGAGGAAGTTCATAAAGGAGTGGCTGGAGGTCATTTTGGAGAAGAGACTACCAGTAGAAAGATACTACTCGCAGGATACTGGTGGCCTACTTTGTTCAAAGATGTACATGAGTATTGTCAGAAGTGTGATGAATGTCAGAGGCTAGGACCTTTGCAGAGATCTGGAAGAATGGCCTTGCATCCTACAATGCCTACGGAACCATTTCAGAAATGGGGACTAGACTTTGTTGGACCAATTAATCCACCATCCAAGAATACACGAAACAGGTACATAATTACAGCCACTGATTATACTACAAAGTGGGTGGAAGCTAAAGCTTTGAGGGACAACACAGCCAAGTCCACAGCAAGGTTCCTGTACGAGAACATACTTACACGATTTGGATGTCCCTTAGAATTTATCAGTGATCAAGGAAGTCACTTCATGAATGAGACCATTGAGTTGTTGACTAAAGAGTTTATGATTGTGCATAGAAAGAGTACAACATATTACCCACAGGGTAATGGGCAGGCAGAGGCTACCAACAAAATACTATGTACTATCTTGGCTAAGATAGTCAATGCAAACAGAACGGATTGGGATACAAAGCTGCTGACAGCTTTGTGGTCATACAGGACTTCATATAAAGTCACCACTAAGTATACACCATTCCAATTAGTTTATGGTATGGAAGCCTTACTTCCAGTGGAATTCCCTGTTACCTACCATGAGAACGGAGTGGGGAAAAAGAATGGAATTGCAAGACTCCATCAAGGTCAGGAAACATGAATTATACCATGTGGAAGAAGTACGTGCTGATGCAGCTGATAATATGACAAGAATTCAGATGAAGCGAAAGGAACAGTTTGATGAAGGAAAATTAAAGACTTTTAAGACGGGGGATTTGGTTCTATGGTTGCAGAAGAAAGGAAAGATTCAAGCTTCTAAGCTCAAATCACCGTGGAAAAGACCTTATGTCATACAAAAGATGTATGATAACAACACCGCCATGTTACAAACCATTAACAAAGAAATGCTGGGAAGAGTGAATGCAAATAAGTTGAAGGGGTACAGTGGTATCCATGACAAACCCCTGCAGCATGATTTGCATGTTGAACCGCAAGAGCAGTCACGGGCTGCACCATGTTACGAACGGAGTATGGAACACTTGTCGCTAGGCCCAGCATATACGACCAGGGTGGGCAAAACAAACGGGACACAGCCTATCACAGCCGCCAAGGCGCAACACAGCCTATCACAGCCCATCACGACGTGACACAGCCAATCACAGCCCAGCAAGGCGCAACACAGCTTATAACAACATACCACAGCGTGTCACAGCCTATCACAGCTTACCACAGTGCATCACAGCCTATCACAGGGTAACACAGTATGACACAGCCTGTCACAGCTCAACACAGCCTACTAAAGTTACACGATCCATAGAATCAGTGACAAGTGGACACATAAAAACTTCAGGAAAATGGCTGACGGAAGAAGAAACGGAAATTAATTTAAAAATAGACACGTGGAGGTCAGGGTGCGACACACAGCAGAGAATGAAGTGCAAGGACAGGTGTCAAAAAGAAAGAGGACAAGAACGGCCGTCAAATGGGATGAAAGGCGGGCCCATTAATGAATACGGAAAAAGGGAAACGGAACGAACGGCAAGTACAGAAAAGCCGAATTCATGTCGCAT
This sequence comes from Takakia lepidozioides, assembly GCA_030704615.1. Taxonomy (NCBI): domain Eukaryota; kingdom Viridiplantae; phylum Streptophyta; class Takakiopsida; order Takakiales; family Takakiaceae; genus Takakia; species Takakia lepidozioides. The sequence continues at coordinate 22,652,839 of CM060732.1, read as the reverse complement.
GTGTGATCCTAGTGGACTATCCAACAGGGAAAGTCCACTAAAGAAGATAAAAGTTAAAATCCAGTCACAGCGGATACAGCCAATAGAAAACCAGAGAAATGATCAAGAAAATGGAGGGAAATTGAGCGCAAGAGGCGGCGTCGTTCTGAGTAACGGCGTCTCGACAGGACAGGCCATAAATGCTATAACTTGGAAACTATGGAGGAACTAACAGACTATACGCTCGCAATATTACTTACGCAGTGGCATAGACACGAAACGACAGAGCAGAGCTTTTCTCTTGAGCAATGCTTGCAAGCCCCGCAGGCTTACAAGAGATTACCCATAGCTTTCTGCGGCAACCATACGTTTATGCTTTGTGCACTACAGCATTCCTGCAGTTGTTACAGCCAAAGCAGTTCTGTGAGTCTAAGATGAAGAGAGTGAGAGGAATGGAGGAAATCAGGGTGAAGAGCACCACAATTCTGCAGAAACAAACGATGGCTACCCCACAGGCGATAAAGATACTGGAGGAGCTGAGATTGGAAGGATTGCAAAGCCTAGATTGGACACTACACCATAGACAGTACATGTTACAATTTTTGCAGAACTTTGAGCCAAGGACAGGAACAACAACGGTGAAGGGAGTTGAATTAATGATTACTCCCCTATACCTCCAGCAATTGTTTCAATTGCCAGCAGGTCAGGTGCATGTGGGGAACACAGGGCAAGACTGCAAATAGGGGACTTATTCCAAGAAGGGAGTTTCTTTAAAACTCAGGGTTATGCTTGTACCAAAGCTGTGTACCCAGGGTTAAAAGAGATAGGCCAGGTATTGAACGTTCTGTTTGCCCTGAAACAGAACCAACAATATTTGAGCAGATCCTTCACAGAGGAAATACTCAAAGGCCTGAAGGGACAAGAGGTACAATGGGCGGACATTATGTACAACGCACTGGTAGAGGAGATGAAAAGATTACAAGGTACTACCGCAAAGTCTCCTATCATAGTGTCTGGCCCAATCATTGCTCAAATAATCCTTAATTCTGGCATACTTAATGCACAAGAAAGGAAGGAAATGGGAGTGTTTGAGCCAGAAACAACTGCAATGGAAGAGCAAGGCTCTTCACACAGTGAGGGTGGACTAGCACCACAACCCGAGACTAAGAGGCAGAGAAGGGGAAAGACTGTAGTGGCGGATCCACTGGCTTCACGGATTCCGCATGATAATGTTTCCCAAGCTCATGACCAGGAAGGGGCACAGCAGCACAAAAGAATGTTATTACTGGAAGCAGGACCTTCAGAGAGGGAGGAGGAAGTTACTTCTGCATCACAGCCAACACAGCCACTTGAACGACTTGTCACAAGGTCACAAGTTATCCATGCAGCTCAACCCGAAATAATTGATTTGGAAAGTGAAGGGATAGATATTCCAACTACAGAACAGATAGTGGCAGAAATAGAGAAAGGGGACCTTCTCTATGAATATTCTGGTCTGGTCAAGGAGACAGAAATCCCAGAGGTGCAACAGTTGCCCAAGGGAAATCCTGAGGTGCATAAAATGCACACACCTGTGTGGAGGTACCACAGGCGGAAGGTCATGACACTGTAACACCAGTCATAGATGAAGTAGTTCAGGAAGAAAATCCGGTGGGACAATGGCCTGAATGGTTAGTGAGACATCATTGTTGAAGATCGGGAGGAACAGCAGCAACCTCACCATGATGACCCTCAACAGGCAATGCTGATGAGTTCCATAGGCAGGACACTTAATTTGTTGGGGACTTATGTCAAATCCCATGTTCCAATTACCCAATTGACAGCCTTGAAAGAGGAACTCAGGAAGGAGTTTGAGGCTCGACTTGCCACTGAGTGTGCAAACAAGGTCGATGAAGAGGTCACTCTCAAGATGAAGCAGGACTTGGGCAATACAGAAATGGCTTTGCAATTGGCCAAGCAACAATTGATTGAGGCAGGCCTCGCGCAAGACCAGTTGCACGAAGCACATAAGCAACAGCTATACCAAATGCAGGTGCAGCATGAAAGCAAGTTGCAAGAACTGAATGCACTACATACGGAGTTGCAGACAGTGCATAACAGGATGGCGATACAATGTGCTACATTTACAACTATGCTTGACCAATCAACAAAAGAAATAAACAGTCAAGCGGAAAAATGTACGAAGGCAGAAGAAGAGAATGTTGAGCAAATGAAGCTCATTGTCGATATGAAGAATACAATCTGTCGCCTGAAGATACTTTCAAGCAATACAGGCAGAGGGAAGCTGATCAAGAGAAACACATCGTGGAGTTGCAACAAACCATCGTGGCCAATAGAAATGAAATCGCGGTCAGTAACAAGGCTTTGAAGGAAGCCAATAATCTACTTGCTGCCTATGCGCAATTGGTTGAGCCACAGGCGAAGCGCATGGAGGCTTTACAACAGCAGTTGGAATTGTACAAGCTAAGAGAGGAGCAAACTCTCAGGGGAACCACAAGCAGCTTGGTGGATAACAGCCTTATGCAGGTCTGGTTAGCACAAGGGCCAGTAGAGGGCAAAGCCCCACGGAAGCTCACCCAAAGCGAGATGAATGAGCTCAGGCTGCAGGTGCAGAACATTGCCACAACTATTATAGACAATGTCTATAGTAGGATAGCAGAGTTACAAGAGGATGTAGACGGACTCCAGACTCAAGTGGAAGACCTCACTTCAAACATCGACCAAAGAGTCTATATCCCTCAGGACCAGCTAATGGCTTCTTATTTACAAGCCAGAACTTTGGCTTTTCAGTCTTCACAGGAGGTGCAGGAGATGCCAATGATACAGGAGCCAGTACCACCACCACCACAACAGGTCAATGTACCAGTAGCTGAACCTGTGGTTACTACAACCACACCACAGCCACCACAGCCGAGGTATGGGGCAATGCCGCTTTTAACCCACCTAAAACTCCAGCTGCAAGGGAGTACAGCAGGGCTATGCTTATGCCCTTCAACCAAATTCCCATCTGTCGCGCGGCTTTTACTCACCCATCCCTTCGCTATCCGAGGCGGAAACTCCAAGATAGAAGAGTTGGAAATCTCTAAGTACTCAGCCCGCGCAGAACAATCAGTCATGACCTACAGCTAGTGTATCATGGGGGTGTTTCCTATTTGTTTCCTTTTCCGCATTCATCTTAGCTACCTTACCATTGATAATTAAGTATCAGTTTGCTTCATCAATTTATCGGTTTCCTTCACTCCTCCATTCAATCCACAGCTTCACTCAGATCTCTCTACACAGTGTGATTGTATCGTATAAGTATCAGATTATGATTTATCAGGTATCAGGCCGAAGCCATTGTGTCTCTATTCTCCTCTACAATATCCTACAGCTTTGCATATAACAAGCATCTACTAATCCTCTTTCCTCCTTCATCGTGCTCACCGACTTCCGCTCCCGCCTGACTCCGAAGTCCTCCCCGAATAATGATAATAATGATCCCCTCATCATTCCCCGTTCTTCCCTTTATCCTCCTATCCGCGGTTCTAACCGTTTCCCTCTCTAACCGTCGTATGTGAACTAACATGTTCCCTTCACTGGTGTTGTTCCCCACAGTCGTTCCCTGTCCTACTCTTCGTTCCCTATTATCGTGACAGCTGTGTCAAGCGGTGACTGGCTGTGTTTGGCTGTGTCGGGCTGTGACTGGCTGTGTGGCTGTGCCGGGCTGTGACTGGCTGTGTGGGCTGTGTCTGCTGTGACGACTGTGACGGGCTGTGTGGGCTGTGTGGGCTGTGACGACTGTGACGGCTGTGTGGGCTGTGTCTGCTGTGACGGGCTGTGTGGGCTGTGACGACTGTGTCGGGCTGTGTTGGCTGTGTGGGCTGTGACTGCTGTGTCGGCTGTGTGGGCTGTGACGACTGTGACGGGCTGTGTTGGCTGTGTGGGCTGTGACGGCTGTGTGGGCTGTGACTGCTGTGTCGGCTGTGTGGGCTATGTAACCCCCCTCTACAGTGCGCTGCTGTCACCCCTAAGGTTCCTGTTTGTCTCAGTCTGTGCAAAAATTAAGGGTACCCTACAGATCCCGTATAAGTGTCTAAGTCCCCTACAGTCCTCTAACATTACCCCTTCCCCCCTCAAAAAGCCGTGTCCTCACGGTTTACTGTTTCCGAGTAGCAAACCTTTGTGAGTGAGCACCTTGTTGACGTTGAGAGTTTCGTGGTGGGCTGTGTGTACGAGCCCGAGGTCTGTCTCTGGTTGATGGAGATGGTTGATCACTACCTGGATAAGTGAGGCCTTCTGGAGGCTGATATCGAGGTAATCTTTCCGGCATAGGAGATCCCCTTTGTTTCTTCTCTTCCATCTGAATTGCATAGTCTTCTCCCATGTCAAAAGAATTTTGTGAAGAAACAGTTGTATCAGAATCCTCATCGCCTCTCAGGTGTTTTAATTTTCGAACTTTTTGTGGAATCATCTGGGGCATACAATGCTGTCCTACCATGTCTGGAAGTTTGCATTTTACAACCTGGTGTAACCGTTGAACAGCAAAATTGGTGTAGACACTGAGCTCCTTGTCTGTCCAGATGAGTGGGGTACCAATTACTGGTGCAGCGTGCAAGTATTTCCATGCGATATGTCCCTTATAGAAAATGTCATCAAGTCCGAATTTCTGTGTTGACAAATTGTTGCAGGCTGCTTGAAACCATGAACGAATTTGAGAATCCTTCTGTATCATAACTTTTGGGTCATATAGGTACATATGAGGTGGCACCGAAGGTAATACCCAATGATCTCCACTGGAGTAACTTTGAAAGCGTGCTTGCATCTTTTGTTGCTCTATGTGGTAACGTATCAGAAAACAAGCAGCGTAGTATAGCCCGCACCCCATGACAATACTTGCTATCTCCTTGGTCTTGGTATAAATGAGTCCATGTACAACCTGGAAAGCAACCAATTCCCTCAACATGGTACCTGCCTCGTGCCAGTATTGTGCAAAGTGATGATCTTCAATATGTCGATTGTTTGGAAGAACTTTAGTCCTGGTTGCCACTGGCAGCCAAATACGCATGATTTGGTAGTAATGTGCGAATGACTGCGGAGGACTAAATTCTTTCCAAGCCAAATCCAACATGATGGGAATTTGGTTGAAGGGCATAATCATAGCCCTACTGTACTCCCTGGCAGCTGGAGTTTTAGGTGGGTTAAAAGCTGCATTGCCCCATACCTCCGGCTGTGGTGGCTGTGGTGTGGTTGTAGTAACCACAGGTTCAGCTACTGGTACACTGACCTGTTGTGGTGGTGGTGGTACTGGTTCCTGTACCATTGGCATCTCCTGCACCTCCTGTGAAGACTGAAAAGCCAGAGTTCTGGCTTGCAAATAAGAAGCCATTAGCTGTTCCTGAGGGATATAGACTCTTTGGTCGATGTTTGAAGTGAGGTCTTCCACTTGAGTCTGGAGTCCGTCTACATCCTCTTGTAACTCTGCTATCCTACTATAGACATTGTCTATAGTAGTTGTGGCAATGTTCTGCACCTGCAGTCTGAGCTCATTCATCTCGCTTTGGGTGAGCTTCCGTGGGCTTTTGCCCTCTACTGGCCCTTGTGCTAACCAGACCTGCATAAGGCTGTTATCCACCAAGCTGCTTGTGGTTCCCCTGAGAGTTTGCTCCTCTCTTAGCTTATACAATTCCAACTGCTGTTGTAAAGCCTTCATGCGCTTCGCCTGTGGCTCAACCAATTGCGCATAGGCAGCAAGTAGATTATTGGCTTCTTTCGAAGCCTTGTTACTGACCGCGATTTCATTTCTATTGGCCACGATGGTTTGTTGCAACTCCACGATGTATTTCTCATTCTCAGCTTCCATCTGCCTGTATTGCTTGAAAGTATCTTCATTGCGACAGATTGTATTCTTCATATCGACAATGAGCTTCATGTGCTCCACATTCTCTTCTTCTGCCTTCGTACATTTTTCCGCTTGACTGTTTATTTCTTTTGTTGATTGGTCAAGCATAGTTGTAAATGTAGCGCATTGTATCGCCATCCTGTTATGCACTGTCTGCAACTCCGTATGTAGTGCATTCAGTTCTTGCAACTTGCTTTCATGCTGCACCTGCATTTGGTATAGCTGTTGCTTATGTGCTTCGTGCAACTGGTCTTGCGCGAGGCCTGCCTCAATCAATTGTTGCTTGGCCAATTGCAAAGCCATTTCTGTATTGGCCAAGTCCTGCTTCATCTTGAGAGTGACCTCTTCATCGACCTTGTTTGCACACTCAGTGGCAAGTCGAGCCTCAAACTCCTTCCTGAGTTCTTCTTTCAAGGCTGTCAATTGGGTAATTGGAACATGGGTTTTGACATAAGTCCCCAACAAATTAAGTGTCCTGCCTATGGAACTCATCAGCATTGCCTGTTGAGGGTCATCATGGTGAGGTTGCTGCTGTTCCTCCCGATCTTCAACAGTATGATGTCTCACTAACCATTCAGACCATTGTCCCACCGGATTTTCTTCCTGAACTACTTCATTTATGACCGGTGCTACAGTGTCATGGCCTTCCGCCTGTGGTACCTCCGACACAGGTGTGTGCATTATATGTACCTCAGGATTTCTCTTGGGCAACTGTTGCACCTCTGGGATTTCTGTCTGCTTGACCAGACCAGAATATTCATAGAGAAGGTCCCCTTTCTCTATTTCTGCCACTATCTGTTCTGTAGTTGGAATATCTATCCCTTCACTTTCCAAATCAATTATTTCGGGTTGAGCTGCATGGATAACTTGTGACCTTGTGACAAGTCGTTCAAGTGGCTGTGTTGGTTGTGATGCAGAAGTAACTTCTTCCTCCCTCTCTGAAGGTCCTGCTTCCAGTAATAACATTCTTTTGTGCTGCTGTGCCCCTTCCTGGTCATGAGCTTGGGAAACATTATCATGCGGAATCCGTGAAGCCAGTGGATCCGCCACTACAGTCTTTCCCCTTCTCTGCCTCTTAGTCTCGGGTTGTGCTGCTAGTCCACCCTCACTGTGTGAAGAGCCTTGCTCTTCCATTGCAGTTGTTTCTGGCTCAAACACTCCCATTTCCTTCCTTTCTTGTGCATTAAGTATGCCAGAACTAAGGATTATTTGAGCAATGATTGGGCCAGACACTATGATAGGAGATTTTGCGGTAGTACCTTGTAATCTTTTCATCTCCTCTACCAGTGCGTTGTACATTATGTCCGCCCATGGTACCTCTTGTCCCTTCAAGCCTTTGAGGATTTCCTCTGTGAAGGATCTGCTCAAATATTGTTGGTTCTGTTTCAGGGCAATCAGAACGTTCAATACTTGGCCTATGTCTTTTAACCCTGGGTACACAGCTTTGGTACAAGCATAACCCTGAGTTTTAAAGAAACTCCCTTCTTGGAATAAATCCCCTATTTGCAGTCTTTCCCTGTGTTCCTCCACATACACATGACCTGCTGGCAATCGAAACAATTGCTGGAGGTATAGGGGAGTAATCATTAATTCAACTCCCTTCACCGTTGTTGTTCCTGTCTTTGGCTCAAAGTTCTGCAAAAATTGTAACATGTACTGTCTATGGTGTAGTGTCCAATCCATGCTTTGCAATCCTTCCAATCTCAGCTCCTTCAGTATCTTTATCGCCTGTGGGGTAGCCATCGTTTGTTTCTGCAGAATTGTGGTGCTCTTCACCCTGATTTCCTCCATTCCTCTCACTCTCTTCATCTTAGACTCACAGAACTGCTTTGGCTGTAACAACTGCAGGAATGCCTGTAGTGCACAAAGCAGAAACGTATGGTTGCCGCAGAAAGCTATGGGTAATCTCTTGTAAGCCTGCGGGGCTTGCAAGCATTGTTCAAGAGAAAAGCTCTGCTCTTCGTTTCGTGTCTCTGCCACTGCGTAAGTAATATTGCGAGCGTATAGTCTGTTAGTTCCTCCATAGTTTCCAAGTTATAGCATTTATGGCCTGTCCTGTCGAGACGCCCGTTACTCAGAACGACGCCGCCTCTTGCGCTTAATTTCCCTCCATTTTCTTGATCATTTCTCTGGTTTTCTATTGGCTGTATCCGCTGTGACTGGATTTTAACTTTTATCTTCTTTAGTGGACTTTCCCTGTTGGATAGTCCACTAGGATCACACATGCGACATGAATTCAGTTTTTCTGTACTTGCCGTTCGTTCTGTTTCCCTTTTTCCGTATTCATTAATGGGCCCGCCTTTCATCCCTTTTGACGGCCGTTCTTGTCCTCTTTCTTTTTGACACCTGTCCTTGCACTTCATTCTCTGCTGTGTGTCGCACCCTGACCTCCACGTGTCTATTTTTAAATTAATTTCCGTTTCTTCTTCCTTCAGCCATTTTCCTGAAGTTTTTATGTGTCCACTTGTCACTGATTCTATGGATCGTGTAACTTTAGTAGGCTGTGTTGAGCTGTGACAGGCTGTGTCATACTGTGTTACGCTGTGATAGGCTGTGTTGCACTGTGGTAAGCTGTGATAGGCTGTGACACGCTGCGGTAGGTTGTGATAGGCTGTGTCACGTCGTGACGGGCTGTGATAGGCTGTGTCACGCCGTGATGGGCTGTGATAGGCTGTGTCACGCCGTGATGGGCTGTGATAGGCTGTGTCACGCCGTGATGGGCTGTGATAGGCTGTGTCACGTTTGTTTTGCCCACCCCGGTCATATATACTGGGCCTAGCGACAAGTGTTCCATACTCCGTTCGTAACACTGGTGCAGCCCGTGACTGCTCTTGCGGTTCAACATGCAAATCATGCTGCAGGGGTTTGTCATGGATACCACTGTACCCCTTCAACTTATTTGCATTGACTCTTCCCAGCATTTCTTTGTTAATGGTTTGTAACATGGCTGTGTTGTTATCATACATCTTTTGTATGACATAAGGTCCTTTCCATGGTGATTTAAGCTTAGAAGCTTGAATCTTTCCTTTCTTCTGCAACCATAGAACCAAATCCCCCGTCTTAAAAGTCTTTAACTTGCCTTCATCAAACTGTTCCTTTCTCTTCATCTGAATTCTGGTCATATTATCAGCTGCATCAGCACGTACTTCTTCCACATGGTATAATTCATGTTTCCTGACCTTGATGGAGTCTTGCAATTCCATTCTTTTTCCCCACTCCGTTCTCATGGTAGGTAACAGGAATTCCACTGGAAGTAAGGCTTCCATACCATAAACTAATTGGAATGGTGTATACTTTGTGGTGACTTTATACGAAGTCCTGTATGACCATAAAGCTGTCAGCAGCTTTGTATCCCAATCCGTTCTGTTTGCATTGACTATCTTAGCCAAGATAGTACATAGTATTTTGTTGGTAGCCTCTGCCTGTCCATTACCCTGTGGGTAATATGTTGTACTCTTTCTATGCACAATCATAAACTCTTTAGTCAATAACTCAATGGTCTCATTCATGAAGTGACTTCCTTGATCACTGATAAATTCTAAGGGACATCCAAATCGTGTAAGTATGTTCTCGTACAGGAACCTTGCTGTGGACTTGGCTGTGTTGTCCCTCAAAGCTTTAGCTTCCACCCACTTTGTAGTATAATCAGTGGCTGTAATTATGTACCTGTTTTGTGTATTCTTGGATGGTGGATTAATTGGTCCAACAAAGTCTAGTCCCCATTTCTGAAATGGTTCCGTAGGCATTGTAGGATGCAAGGCCATTCTTCCAGATCTCTGCAAAGGTCCTAGCCTCTGACATTCATCACACTTCTGACAATACTCATGTACATCTTTGAACAAAGTAGGCCACCAGTATCCTGCGAGTAGTATCTTTCTACTGGTAGTCTCTTCTCCAAAATGACCTCCAGCCACTCCTTTATGAACTTCCTCCAAGACTTTATTTACTTCATGGTGGTACAAGCATCGTTTTAGTACTCCATCAGGTCCTAACTTATACATTCTGCTTCCTACCATAGTATAAGGTAAAGCTTTGATAGCGATTCTCTTCCTCTGCTCCTTACCATAACTAGGTGGGCACTGACCATGAGCAAGGTAGTATCTGATTGGCCACTGCCAATCTAACCATTCATCTGCACTTCCTTGCACCTCCATTACAAATAAACTCGCATCAGGTAACTGATCGTCCACTCCTGTGGCGGCCTCTCCTGTTGTTAGTCGTGACAAATGATCTGCCACAAGATGCAAACGGCCAGGCTTGTAAATAACCTCGAACTCAAACTCATGCAAGATTATTAACCACCTCGCTATCCTTCCACTTATCAAAGGTTTGTTCACCAGATATATCAGAGCCTGGTGATCCACATAAAACATAAACTTTCTTCCCAATAGGTAATGCCTGAATTTCTTCACTGCATAGATCATTGCCAATGCTTCTCTTTCCGTTGTGCTATAGTTCCTCTCAGCACTGTTCATCAACCGGCTAGCATAGTACACAGGTGAATCTATATTCCCTGTAACATTCTGGGCTAACACCGCTCCCAACGCTTCTCCTGATGCATCGCAGTGAACATGAAATACTACATGCCAGTGAGGGTTAATCAGCACAGGTGTAGTTGTTACTGACAGTGTAAGTTCCTCAAACGCCTGTTGACATTCAGCTGTCCATGCAAACACTGCATCTTTCTTCAGAAGCTTGCTCAATGGTGCTGCTATTTGTGCATACCTTTTGACAAATCTTCTGTAATAACTGGTTTGCCCAAGGAATCTCCTTAAACTCTTAACATTCACTGGTGGTGGAGAGACTTTAATGGACTCTGTCTTCCTGGGATCCACAAGGAGTCCCTTCTTACACACAATGTGTCCCAGAAGCACCCCTGAGTTCACACAGAAAGTACACTTCTCTGGGATTCAAGCCCAGACCTCTCATCCTGCATCTGGCCAGGCATAACTCCAATTTATGCAAGTGCTCATTCTTAGAGCTGTACACACTGAAATCATCCAAAAACACCTGCATGAAATCATCCAGATACTCTTGAAAAGATTCACTTATCACTCTCTGAAAGGTCGCTGGTGCATTACAAAGTCCAAAGGGCATGACTTTGTATGCATAAGCCCCCCAGTCTGTGATGAAAGCTGTTTTCCCTTGGTCTTCTTCTGCCACTTGCACTTGATTATAACCACTGAAGCCATCCATGAATGAGTACATCTCATGGCCTGCCACAGTGTCTAATACTGCTTCTGTGAATGGCAAAGGGAAAGGATCTTTCTTCGTACAAGCATTCAGCTTCTTATAGTTCACACATACTCTTAGTTTGCCATTCTTCTTGGGAACTATAACAATGGGTGACAACCAAGTTGTATACTCTATTGGGTATATAAACTTAGCCTCAGCCAACTTCTTTATCTCTTCTCCAACCTTCTGTGCGTAGTTGGGATTCATTCTATACCTCGCCTGCTTGATTGGTACTGACCCTGGTTCCAGTTCAATTTTATGCTGACAGACTTCAGGTGGTATCCCTTTTAGATCCTCATAGCTCCAAGCAAATACATCTCTGTATTTGATGAACAAGCTTTTAGCTTCTTCGAAGAATTCCGGCTCCAAATCAGCTCCTACTTTCACCATTCTCGGTTCCTCCTGAGTTCCCACATTTACTTCTCTCACCTGCTCATCAGCTGTGATTGTCCAACCAGTCACCACTTCATCCTTTAAGCTCACAGTGGCTGGTTCTTCTAGGATTTCTATCTCTCCCTCCTTTTCTTCATAGAAATGTGGTGGGTAACAGTTGGTTTCCTCTTCAATTGGTGTTGCTGTCACTACACCACAGCAGATACCTCTCAAACAACTTAGGCTTTCCAGCCGCATCTCTGCAACCTGCTCCCATTCTGGGTGTGCAGCAAATAGGGTAGCTTCCTGCTCCTCATCCAGTCCTCCCCTCCAGTCATACTCTCTGACTCCTCGAGGTCTTCTTGTAGCAGGTAATCTACTAGATTTCTTTGTGGTAATTTGTATCTCGTGCATCCCATTATGCACAGTTAGTAACTGAGAATTCCAGTCATGGAATACCCTGGCCTGTTTCAGCCACGGACGTCCCAATAATAAGGAGTAAGCCTCCATGACTTCATCCATTTTTAATACAGTTACTGTGATCATAAAGATCATTTTCTGTATCTGTATCTTAACTCCTCTTATTAATCCCAATGGCTGTACACTTCTTTGATCTGCCATTGTTACTGTAAATGGGGCTGGTTTCATGTTACTTAGACCAAGCTTCTTCCTTAATTGGTCTGTCATGATATTTACTCCAGAACCACCATCTATCAGTACATCAGTTAGTTCTGTGCTTCCAATTCTCAATTGGATTACTGGCATAGAATCATCAAAGTCCATGACTGGTTCTCGCCCTTCCGGCTTCACATTATAACTGGTCACCTTGCTGTTCAGGTCTGTGTTTCCTGTCTCTTGGGCAATTCGATTGATTGCCTGATACAGCCTGTGCCTACAATAAGGTGCCACAGCTAATAGCTGTCCAATGGTAATTTCTGCTTTGGTCTGACATATTACTTCAGCCAAAGTCTCTTCATTACTTTGCATGTCTGCATCTTCTTTTTTCCTTTCTTCCTCACTCCCCTCTTTTTCTCCATCCGAATCAGAGGAATCTGCCACAGGAATATCAGTACTCTTTTGCATTTCCCTTATAGTATCTGCCACTTCCTTGTGCAGTTCCTTCTCATCCTTCCAAGTCTCTTCATCTTCAGGCATATCATTGCCACTTCCAGTCTCATCTTCTTCCTCTTCTACTGGAGGTATTAGTTTGGCTTTACTTCTTGTTACTATCATTGTACTTACTTCTGGTACAACACATGGCCTAACCATGTGAGCTGCCACCACTGGGCCCTCATTCACAGGAGCTCTCATCTCATTCTGGTGTCTTATCCAGAATGAACAGGCTGCCTTGCGATGTCCTGGCTGATTACAATAGTAACATAGCTCTTCACCATTGGGTCCTCGCCCTTGGTCTGGTCTTGGATTATTTCTATAATCCTGATTCCCGGGCTGGTAATTCCCCCTTGGATTACCCTGATAGTTGCCTCTGGAATTTCCTTGGTAATTCCCTCTTGAATTACCTCTCCCTTCCATGCCATTGTTATAACCACCAGACCTACCATAGTGGTCCTGATCATTGCTTCTTCTTGGCTGGGGCTGCACCTGATGCACCCTCACTTGCCTAGGTTCTCTTGCAGCTGTCCTTCTGTTGTAGTAACAATTCTCAGTAGAATGGTTATCCATTTTACAGATAGTACAGTGTTTCTCCTTCATGTGGCATTCTGTAGTGGTATGGCCTTCATTCTGGCACTTTGCACACCATACACCCTTCCTCCAATGTGTTGCAGCCTCTGTGGCATACTTCTTCAAGATTTCTTCCAATCTTTTCTCATAGTTATCCCTCTTCAACTTTTCCTTTCTCTTACTCTTTCTTTTTAGTTCTTGCTCTTCTTCTTCATCTGACTCATCTTCAGAGTCCTCATCTTCCTTTTTCTCTCTCCTGAGCATTCCCAATTGCTCAATTCTGTTTGCAGTTTCAAATGCCTCCTCCACTGTATTATGGGGTAACATATCCACTTTCTTCTGCAACTCTGGTCTTAGTCCACTCACAAACCAAGTCTTCTGTAAACCGGGTGCTGGTACTGCAGCCAGCTTTTTCATCATCAATTCCATCTTCTCCATATACTCTTCAACAGTTTCATGCTTCTTCTGCTTCAGCTGTTGTAAACTTCCATACACTTCATCCTCAGTTTTACTTGTCCTGAACCTATTTCGAAATGCTGTATTCAAGCCATTCCAGGTTAGGAAATGATTATCAGGGAATCTTGCATACCATTCACTTGCTTTCTTGATAAGTGAACAAGGAAACAGTCTCATCTTGGCATCATCGCCATTCTCATTGTTCACTATACACATGTGCTCAAATTGGCTAATGTGTACATCGGGATCCCCTTTTCCTGAATATATTGGAAAGGGTGGTTTTGCCCGTGTTGGTTGTAACGCCATCTGTGGCCCTACCTTCTGCCCACTGACAGGTGCTGGCACCCTTGCTGGTGCTGGTCCTTCTGGACCTGTTGTTTTTGTGGTGGATCTTCCACCAAGTGGTGGCCCTTGAGCACTCCCTGCTTCTGGCCCCACGATATTCACAGTATTCCCAGCTTCAGTTGCACTACTTCCCACACTCCCTGTCCCCCCAGAGCCAGATCCAGGCAGCCCGCCTGATCCCCCTGAGCCGACACCTTCGTTGGCCTGTGATCCAAGTGCTCCACTTGATCCAGGTCCAACGGGTTGGGATGTCCTGGTTGTAGTCTCAACCTCAGCTGTTGGGTCTACTTCTTCATATTCTTCCTCTTCTAATTTCTTCTCTCTGTTTTCATCCTCCAAGTTCTGCCCTTGGGTTTCTTCTTCACTCATGTAACTCAACTGTAATGGTGTTGGAGAGTCTGAACTCTCCGTTGGCTCTGCCACATCCTCATCTCCTTCTTCATCTTCTGCTTCAGAAACTGGAGTTCCTGCTTTTGGTGTTCCATGCCAACTCTTATCAAAGATTTCTGTCAAGTCTTTTATCCAAGGATGTACCTCAGATCTTTCACCTCGTGATTGATCTTCTTCCTGTACCAATTCCCTTAATCTTTCTTGCAAAGAAACAGAAGGAGTGGCATCCAACTCTAGTTCTTCCGGTATAGGTGATGCACTTTTTGATCTTGATGGTGTGAGAGGTCCAGATGATTCCCCTATGTCTATTCCTCTCTCCCAAAGATATGGATAATTAGCTTTCAGATAGCTTTCTCTTTTTGATGAATATCTTTGTCGTCTAGCTTCTCTTTCATCACTCATGTCCCATGTCTTTCATTTCTTTTAATGTGGCAATAACCAAAACTCTCTTCTGTAATATCTCTCGTATATGCCTGGATTTCTTTCAAGCTTCAATGCACCCTTGGCTATACTTGAAGTCTCCGTTACCATATAACCATATGGCAAACAAGTCTGAAAAGCTGTTCTTGGTGTGAGTTTGATCCACAAAATATCCTTTGGAATCCAATTCTTTACCAGTACAAGCTCTTCATGCATATGAGTATAAACATTCACCTTTCTTTCTTCCCAGCCTTCAAACTCTACTCGTTTAATGGATAGCAACGCTATCACATAAACTAATGTTGGTAACCAACGTGCTCTTCCTCTACAGGCTACCTGATAAATCTTTATCACTCCTTTCTCCAGACCCCATTCTGGATCAGCATCATGCACTCGTTTAAGAATATTTTCTTTACATCCGTCTGGCAATTCCAAGAACCTTTGAAAGAATTGTTTGGACAATCTTTCTTCCTTCGTTCCACAGGGAATTTGATTCACTTCAAATTCTTTAATGGTCCAACCACCATGATCCCACCAGATGCCTGTCACATCTGGTTGTTCATGTCCCAGGTCCCCAGTATGGTCGCCAAATGTCGCGCGGCTTTTACTCACCCATCCCTTCGCTATCCGAGGCGGAAACTCCAAGATAGAAGAGTTGGAAATCTCTAAGTACTCAGCCCGCGCAGAACAATCAGTCATGACCTACAGCTAGTGTATCATGGGGGTGTTTCCTATTTGTTTCCTTTTCCGCATTCATCTTAGCTACCTTACCATTGATAATTAAGTATCAGTTTGCTTCATCAATTTATCGGTTTCCTTCACTCCTCCATTCAATCCACAGCTTCACTCAGATCTCTCTACACAGTGTGATTGTATCGTATAAGTATCAGATTATGATTTATCAGGTATCAGGCCGAAGCCATTGTGTCTCTATTCTCCTCTACAATATCCCTACAGCTTTGCATATAACAAGCATCTATTAATCCTCTTTCCTCCTTCATCGTGCTCACCGACTTCCGCTCCCGCCTGACTCCGAAGTCCTCCCCCAAATAATGATAATAATGATCCCCTCATCATTCCCCGTTCTTCCCTTTATCCTCCTATCCGCGGTTCTAACCGTTTCCCTCTCTAACCGTCGTATGTGAACTAACATGTTTCCTTCACTGGTGTTGTTCCCCACAGTCGTTCCCTGTCCTACTCTTCGTTCCCTATTATCGTGACAGCTGTGTCAAACGGTGACTGGCTGTGTTTGGCTGTGTCGGGCTGTGACTGGCTGTGTGGCTGTGCCGGGCTGTGACTGGCTGTGTGGGCTGTCTGCTGTGACGACTGTGACGGGCTGTGTGGGCTGTGTGGGCTGTGACGACTGTGACTGGCTGTGTGGGCTGTGTCTGCTGTGACGACTGTGACGGGCTGTGTGGGCTGTGACGACTGTGTCGGGCTGTGTTGGCTGTGTGGGCTGTGACTGCTGTGTCGGCTGTGTGGGCTGTGACGACTGTGACGGGCTGTGTTGGCTGTGTGGGCTGTGACGGCTGTGTGGGCTGTGACTGCTGTGTCGGCTGTGTGGGCTATGTAACCCCCCTCTACAGTGCGCTGCTGTCACCCCTAAGGTTCCTGTTTGTCTCAGTCTGTGCAAAAATTATGGGTACCCTACAGATCCCGTATAAGTGTCTAAGTCCCCTACAGTCCTCTAACACCATCATGTTGGATTTGGCTTGGAAAGAATTTAGTCCTCCGCAGTCATTCGCACATTACTACCAAATCATGCGTATTTGGCTGCCAGTGGCAACTAGGACTAAAGTTCTTCCAAACAATCGACATATTGAAGATCATCACTTTGCACAATACTGGCACGAGGCAGGTACCATGTTGAGGGAATTGGTTGCTTTCCAGGTTGTACATGGACTCATTTATACCAAGACCAAGGAGATAGCAAGTATTGTCATGGGGTGCGGGCTATACTACGCTGCTTGTTTTCTGGTACGTTACCACATTGAGCAACAAAAGATGCAAACACGCTTTCAAAGTTACTCCAGTGGAGATTATTGGGTATTACCTTCGGTGCCACCTCATATGTACCTATATGACCCAAAAGTTATGATGCAGAAAGATTCTCAAATTCGTTCATGGTTTCAAGCAGCCTGCAACCATTTGTCAACACAGAAATTCGGACTTGATGACATTTTCTATAAGGGACATGTGGCATGGAAGTACTTGCACGCTGCACCAGTAATTGGTACCCCACTCATCTGGACAGACAAGGAGCTCAGTGCCTACACCAATTTTGCTGTTCAGCGGTTACACCAAGTTGTAAAATACAAACTTCCCGACATGGTAGGACAGCATTGTATGCCCCAGATGATTCCACAAAAAGTTCGAAAATTAAAACACCTGAGAGGCGATGAGGATTCTGATACAACTGTTTCTTCACAGAATTCTTTTGACATGGGAGAAGACTATGCAATTCAGATGGAAGAGAAGAAACAAAGGGGATCTCCTATGCCGGAAAGATTACCTCGATATCAGCCTCCAGAAGGCCTCACTTATCCAGGTAGTGATCAACCATCTCCGTCAACCAGAGACAGACCTCGGGCTTGTACACACAGCCCACCACGAAACTCTCAACGTCAACAAGGTGCTCACTCACAAAGGTTTGCTAATCGGAAACAGTAAACCGTGAGGACACGGCTTTTTGAGGGGGAAGGGGTAATGTTAGAGGACTGTAGGGGACTTAGACACTTATACGGGATCTGTAGGGTACCCTTAATTTTGCACAGACTGAGACCAACAGGAGCCTTAAGGGTGACAGCAGCGCACTGTAGAGGGGGGTTACACAGTCGTCACAGCCCGTCACAGTCGTCACAGCCCACACAGCCAACACAGCCCGTCACAGTCGTCACAGTTAACACAGCCAACACAGCCCGTCACAGTCGTCACAGCCAACACAGCCCGTCACAGTCCTCACAGCCCACACAGCCAGTCACAGCCGACACAGCCAACACAGCCAACACAGCCCGTCACAGTCGTCACAGCCAACACAGCCCGTCACAGTCGTCACAGCCCACACAGCCAATCACAGCCCGACACAGCCGACACAGCCAGTCACAGCCCGACACAGCCAAACACAGTCGCACAGCCAGTCACAGCCCGTCACAGTTTCACACAGCCAGTCACAGCTTGACACAGCGGTCACGATCATAGGGAACGAAGAGTAGGACAGGGAACGACTATGGGGAACAACACCTGCGAAGGGAACATGTTAGTTCACAGACGACGGTTAGAGAGGGAAACGGTTAGAACCGCGGATAGGAGGATAAAGGGAGAAACGGGGAATGAAAGAGGATGATCATTATTCGGGGAGGACTTGGGAGTCAGGCTGGAGCGGAGATCGGAGGCAAGAGATGGAGAAAAGAGGATTAGTAGATGCTTGTTATATGCAAAGCTGTAGTGATATTGGAGAGCAGATTAGAGACATAATGGCTTCGGCCTGATACCTGATAAATCATAATCTGATACTTATACGATACAATCACACTGTGTAGAGAGATCTGAGAGAAGCTGTGGATTGAATGGATGAGTGAAGGAAACCGATAGATTGATGAAGCAAACTGATACTTAATTATCAATGGTAAGGTAGCTAAGATGAATGCGGAAAGGGAAACAAATAGGAAACACCCCCATGATACACTAGCTGTAGGTCATGACTGATTGTTCTGCGCGGGCTGAGTACTTAGAGATTTCCAACTCTTCTATCTTGGAGTTTCCGCCTCGGATAGCGAAGGGATGGGTGAGTAAAAGCCGCGCGACAGGCATGGCTCGTATGTGTTCAAAGAGAATTTGGCGGAGCCCTACGTGAGGTGTCCCGCTGCAGAAGGGTGATGACTTCTCCGTAGCCTAGTGTGGCTTGGTGAATGAATTGGTCTCTCTTACCGTCGCAACACATAATTACAAGGTATATGTAATATTGATGCTTGCAGGGGACCCACTTCCCTCTCATGCCGAGAGCGCCCTCACGCATCGTTACAAAATCCGGACAAGTGCAAGTAGGGAAATTCCCCACGGTAACCTGATATTCTTTGCCATGAAGAACTGAGCCAATAGACAGCACTGTGTAAATCCGTCCATACCCTGGGGCAGGGACTTCGGTGATACGAGCCACCCGAGCCTGCAAAATTCTAGCCGATTCCATCTTGCATTCGTGATCTGCACCCGAAGTGACACGGCGCACTGTTTTTCCATCTCTTTTTGTTGGGTGGGAGTTAGCACCGGGTGGAGGCATTGCCGGAGCATGTGGCACATCTGTGCCGACAGTGCACAAGGGCACCACCCGGGACCGTGCAAGACAAAACCCTCCCTCCTCCAGCATGCTTATCTCGGTTGTTGACAGCGACGTCCCAAGTTTCACAGGCCAAATTGCGGGGGGAGGGGGTTTCATTATCACCGAAGGACGAACTGTTCCCTTGATGCATCGTGCCATATCATCTGGGCAGAACCAGAACTTGTGGTCCTTTGACTCCCCACTATGATAAGGTCGGAACAACCCTGTGAATGTTGGAGCTGGAGTCCCCGTGGAGCCTTTGCATATTTTTGATTTGCATTTCTTGAAAGAGGGGGTCCGAATTGCCATGCAAGCAACTCTAGATCCTGGTGGGGTGCGTTCTATATGCCACTCACTATCAATGCAATCAGATTCATGCACCATGGCCACCACCTCCTCCAATGGGATTCCTGTTGTTGTGCTTGCATGTTCTGCACCTGCTCCACTGGAGGAGGACCCACCTGGGAAGGGGCTGGCACACGACTTACTCTGCACTGGAGACACCTTTGGCACAGAGAAATTGACCCTGTCTGGGCGATGGGAATCTCCATCTGACCCTGGAAGAGTGTTCAATTTCCTTTTGCATGATCCAAATCTTTCCTCGCCTTCCTAATGAGGGAGCCTGGATTGCAAAGGGGAGCCTTTAGTGAACCTGTTCAGAGCTCTGGCCATCTTCGATGGGTCTCCGGACCTACTCGCAGCCCTTAGCATCAACAAAGTCGTATCGGGGCCTTTGCCTCCACCCCGTCCCATCAGAAAATTGCGGTACCTGGTTTGTTGTGTAAGTGCCCGCACCATGTCATCAGTAGTGGCCACATACAAGTCACGACCTGCTTTGGTAGATTGCTGCATCCAGGCGTTGTAAACAATCTCCGCCAAATTACAGTATGGCATGTCGGCCAAGTCCTCCAAGGACATGTCCTGTAGGAGGCATTGCATGGAAATGTGAGGAACGAAAAGAAATGGAAGAGGTTCTGCAAGCGACAATCCAAGAACCCCAAATGAACAGGCACGATGCAAAATTTGTGTTTTTGGGATTAAAGAGGCTTACCGTCGTCATGAAAGCTCCCCACTGTCTGTACCTGAAGTGCCAGAAAACCAACCAGTCCTCCAACTCCTTCAGGTGGATACCAGTAGCAGCACCATAGGAGAACCACCAAGCCCGGATTGCATGGTAAGTGCTCTCAGTTTCTCCCATTGAGGTGCACACTGTTTGAGGCCACCTTCTCATTGATTTTTCATCTGAAAAACGGCCACAAACGACATGTATTTGAGGATCAATCATCACTTACCTGGCAGCTCAAACAGTGTGCGTCAACGCACACTGTTTGATCTCACCTTGTCATTGTTTTTTTCGTTTGACAATCGGCCACATAGGGCTTGTCTCTGAGGATCAATGAACACTTACTTGGCAGCTCAAACAGTGTGCATTGGCGCACACTGTTTGAGCCCACCTTCTCATTGTTTTTTTCATCTGGAAATCGGCCACAAAGGGCATGTATTTGATGATCAATGAACACTTACCAGGCAGCTCAAACAGTGTGCGTCAACGCACACTGTTTGAGCCCACCTTGTCACTGTTTTTTTCCTGTGAAATTCGGCAATATAGGGCATGTCTGTGAGGAACAATGAACACTTTGTCATCTGAAATCGGCCACACAGGGCATGTATTTGAGGATCAATCATCACTTACCTGGCAGCTCAAACAGTGTGCGTCAACGCACACTGTTTGAGCTCACCTTGTCATTGCCTTTCTCATCTGAAAATCGGCCACATAGGGTATGTATTTGAGGATCAATCATCACTTACCTGGCAGCTCAAACAGTGTGCGTCAACGCACACTGTTTGAGCCCACCTTGTCATTGTTTTTTTTCCTGTGATTTTCGGCAACACAGGGTACGTCTGTGAGGATCAAGGAACACTTACCTGGCAGCTCAAACAGTGTGCGTCAACGCACACTATTTGAGCTCACCTTTTCTTTCTTTTTTTAATCTGAAAATCGGCCACTGAGGGCATGTCTTTGAGGTTCAATGAACACTTACGTGGCAGCTCAAACAGTGTGCGTCAACGCACACTGTTTGAGTCCACCTTGTCATTGTTTTTTTCTTGTGAAATTCAGCATCATGGGGCATGTCTTTGAGGTTCAATGCACACTTACCAGGCAGCTCAAACAGTGTGCGTCAACGCACACTGTTTGAGCCCACCTTGTCATTGCTTTTTTCATCTGAATAGGGCCAAATATCATGTTCAAAACACTTGAATTTGGAAGCTGAAACATTGTGCGGCAACGCACGGTGTTTTCGGCCCCCACAATGCTTGTTTTCTGGTGAGAAATTTGGCCACACATGGCCTGTCTGCCATGCTCAAACACCATCGTTTCATGCCTCTCTCTTATAACAATTTGAATGAACAACCCTGCAGGAGAAGATGCAAAGTGTGGCGGAGGAGATCCCTTCGGGGCAGGGGAAGGAGATCATTGTTGATGTTGACGATGAGTTCTATGAAAGCAAAGCCGCTGAGATGCTGGGGGGTCAGAAGGTAAACTCTCAGCTTGTGGTGCAAAGTATGCTTGCCCCGGGTGGGAGGTTGAAGATTCCCCTGTGTAGGTTGGTTTCCATGCCCGTCGTTCGTCCACCCCTCATCAAGGACATTCTCAAGCTGGAGGCCGAGTTTGTTCATGGGTATTTGGATGGATCCGCAGTCTTTTACCTTTCTACAAAGGATTCCAGAGGCAATGAGCTCCTTGTGGATGAGTCAATCGTGGACTCCTGGGATCCCATTTGGAGACAGGTGAACGAATCCTTCGAACTTCTTCTCTCCACGAAACCTTCCACCCGGGCATTCTCAGGGAAGATGTTTCACGTTTAGGATGGCAACCACCGGTTGCTTGCATGGATGGCTGTCATTGGGAGGCTGCACTCACAGGAGGAAGAGTGGCATTACTCTGTTCGATCGATGGTGCTGGATTGTGACGGGAACATGATGGGTCTTCTGACGGCAATGAATGATGTGAACAGGTTGGTTTCTCATTCTACATGTTCCACTTGTGGTTCCGTGGTTCTTTGATTCAAGTCCTTGAATTTCATTCTGACTTTCAGATATCATTCTGCAGAGGGACGGAGACATCGCATGTCAAAACGAGTCTTGTTCACACACTGTATAGGATACAAAGGATCGGGCAGATGCCCTTGACCAACTTCAAGACCATCCTTTCAGCAAAGACGTACAAGAAGTGCGAAAGCTCCAAGACATCGGAAACGTGGTACTCGTTGACCCGTGAGGCTTTCATGGAGTACATGTACACGGTGAGATACATCTTCCTTCATCTGGCCTTTCCATATTCCTGCTTCCACATGTTTGTTTCTGTTTGTTTCCCTTGACCTTGGGTTGATGCAACTCTCGTGCATTCCCTTGCAGCAAGACATTGCAGATGCAGGGGAGCGTGGCAAACTGGAATACTACAGCTCAACCCTGAGGAGAGAAGGACAGCAAAGGGGGTTGAGAGTCACATCAAGAAAGAGATGACCGCTACAAGAAGGACTATAATGAGTGCTTTTGTGAAGCAGTTGAGAATTGCCGACCCATCATTCGGATCGCAGTTTCTCCTGGAGATAAAAAAAACCATTATAACAAGCCAGACAAGCCAAGTGTTGCAGATATTGGCCCAGTGGTGCATGTCCAGCAGACTCCACCGCATGGTAGGGGATCCGTGAGAAAGAACAAGGGGGTGGTTGATCCCAAGGACCCGTACCATGCAATGGAACATCCCACGAGGGTCATTCGCCCTATCAGGTTGGAGATGGCCAAAGTCGGGTTCCTTGCCATGATGGAGTCCAAGAAATCTGATTTCAAGGGCGAGCCATCACCAGTGTGGGAGAGGATTGTGGAGTTCCTCGGCACGGTGCGTGTTCTCTTTTGCTTCTTCTCTGCTGTGGGCATGGATCGTTTCAACCTCTTGAGTATTCCATTGTAATTTTGTTTGCAGGCTAAAATGACCAAATCCTGGGTGATCGGGAAGGAGAAGCCATATGCAGCCAAACTCATCATCTTGGACATCCCTGATGGGTTGGCAGTCCCGGATGTCCCTCCATCGGGTGCTTGTCCGGGTTGGAATGCTTTTGATGAGCACTACTGGTGGTGGGTTTTCTCTTTTTGCAATTTTTTCCTGTCCGATGCAGGTGTTTTGGTGCTCATCCAGTCCATCGACGTTCGCTGTCGCCGTGCACTTGCCAGCTATTTGAAAGCCTCGGGCATGAGAGTCGTGAAGACATGGAATTGTGTGAACAGCATGTACCTTACGAAGGGGGATCGTCCGGGAGAGATGGTAAATTTGCCTTCTTCTTCCTCTTCTTGGTGGTTCTCGGATGGAGTTGTATAGGTCGCTCGAACTCATATGTAGGGGCCTGATTTTGAAGCTTCTTAGTTCCTTGTGGATGTTCTGTTCGCAGACTCGTTTGTTTGAAGCTATTTGTCTCGTCCGAGTGCATCCACCAACGACTCCGGCCGGCATTGCGGAGTTCGCCATCACTCATGGGGGCAAGTTCATAGACGACAGGACAGATCCTCCCACGGATGACATGCACCACAACTACGTCGACAGCAACGTGTGCTTGCAAAGGGGGAATGGGGTTCCTTGGAGAGGGGCGAGGGAGAGGAGCCCGGCTTTCATTCAAACGATTGTGGAGTGCTGCACCTACACAGACGCCAGAGTTCTGGATTTGTCAATGGGCACAGGTTCGTCTCTTCAACATTCACATTTCATGAGGTTTGATTGAGCTTGCACTTTCAGCACTTCCCACCGTTCCAAATGTGTCTTCAATGTCTGCTTCCTTCATTCTATTCCACTGCAGGTGCTTCGTACCACGCTTGCAAGGCCAGTGCGCGACATCTCTTTGGGATTGAAGGGGATGCTGAGATTTACAAGAACCTCCTGATGGGTTTGGGTGGACACACTTCTCAAGTCCTTCCGAAGCCCCGTCCCGCTGATATTCATACAGAGGAGACTTCCGACAAGGAGCTGGACTCCGACTTTGCCTGTGAGTAAGTTCAACCTGTGGATGCTTGCATTGTTGTTTCAATATCGAGAATCACTGTTCTTGAGGCAAAGTTCACATGGGAGACATCCTCTTCGTTGGACTTGTGCATTGCATCATTGTGTTCAAAATGGGTTTTTGTCGACATGTGCAGGAGTTCGCGTGCTTCCACTTACCCTCCAGGGCTATCACACCTATTTGGACTTCTTTCCAGTCCTCCTTGGTCTTGCGTGCTACCTGTCTATGCGGAGGCACTCGCAGCAAGCATGTCTGTTCATGGCACTCGGAGTCCACCCATCGACGGCTGTGGTAGAAGACGTGGTGTTGGGGCCAGAATCTTTGTGGATGACATAGCACAGGAGGTCGAGACTGATTCTAATGACTGTGACACTTGATATGAAGTTTTCTTTTGGTTTTATTCGGGGCCAAATTTGAAATGGGATGGTTGTGTGTCATTGTTGTCCTGTTTGCAATGTGTGCATGGAATGCACATTCATGAGAACAAACTATTGTTGGAGATGGGGGTTGCATGGACTGCCCGGATTGTTCCTTCAATCTATTTAGTGTTTTGTGGACCTCACAGACTTGAGTGCATTGCAAAAACAAACAAACGACTTTGGTTCGTGTAGAGCATTCTCGCATCATTTGCTCGTTAGTCTCCAAACCATTCCTGCTAGAAGAATGGTTGGTGAATCCATCACGGTGAAGTCCACCTCATCAAAGAGCGTTCAAGCATTCTCAAATCTAATGAGCATCCATGATGCTCCCGCACATACCTGGCATGTTCGCAAGGGTGGTGAGTAAGAAAAGATTTCGCAGGGCTCCGCTTTAGATGATGTCAGTGTGCACCTCCTCACGACGTACCCACATAAACTTGTGAGGGCTTGGTATGTTGATAACGTCTGGATGGATGCAATGGATGTAACATATCCACTCTGCATTCCCGGGAAATGGCTGATCAACCCGCGGAAATAGGTGACACCCGCGGAAATAGGCCCTGTATGCATGCTAACGTGGCGTGAGCCTGTGCTGGGCTCACAGTTTCCTGGGCTCACAGGCTCACGGAATAGCACCCCCCGCGGTGCCATACCCAATTTTCAACGGATCTCTCGTATCCTGTCTATGCACTTGGTACGACAGTCAAGCGAGATTCATGCAATTTGGGAGAAGGATTACCCTGGGTTTCATGACACCACTTCCCGATGCCTCTTCTTGCTGCGTCCTCACAACTTCCCTTGGTGTCGCTTCTTTCTCACCGATGGTGATGGTGTCGATGTCCATGTCATGCACAATGGTCTCCGTGGCAGTCTCCTCCCCTTCCCTTCTTCCCTCCATTTCAGGTTGGCCCGCCTCTGTGATCTGTTGTGATTCGTGGGTTGACGTATCCTGTGCAACCTGCTCATCAGTGTTTTGTAGATTGCGCAACTTTCTTATTCTGACTCGCGCTTTTTTCCTCTCTCTAGCACTCGTGAAGTAAAGGGACTACCTTCTACGTCTTCTTACTATGTCTTCTCTCACTCCCGCAGCTCTCCAGCTTGACTAACAACAATAGAGAAAGTAAAGAACCCTCTAAAGCCATCAGTTATGCATGTGGTTAAGGACGTGCGTGTCTACCTTCTAACAACCCAAATGGATCGATCTCACTGGCTGCGGTTTATTGGGCGCCCCTAATGCCATCAATAAGGCCGTTTTCTTCAAATGTGGATGTTTTGTGATTTGGATGAAATATTGCGCACATGAGGCATGCCATCGCCCTATCATACACGGATTTTGCCTTCTTCAAAACGAAAACATACATAACGACAGGAACGCCATGTCCGCGTTCATCCGGCGTCGGATATTTCCCGGGTTCGGCACTCCATGCACTGTCCGGGTTCACGTTGTGGAACACCGCAAAACGCAAATTGGATTGTCATATCCAAGACGGCGCCGTCTTTTCCCGGTGGTGTGACACTGACAAAATAAACAGTTTTGTTCCCTTCTCCATCAATTTGGCAACTGCCCGAATGTTTTGGCGGTGTGGTTCAATACCCTTGACCGTTATTGGTTAATGTGTGGGGCCAGTTGTACAACTGCCTCTTGTCTTAGCAAACACTTTTGGGATTTGGCAATCGCCTCCGGAAGGTTTTTACTTGTCCATGTCGCACAGTTGTATTGGTACTCACCATCGTATGTTCACCACATGGCTTCTCCTAATGATGTGGCCTTCGCCGAGTTTCAGTATACTGAAGAACCTTGCCCTTTCAGTGCTGCAGTTGAAGATGATGGTTTTGCTATGGTGGAGGAGCATGTTCTGGCAGCAAGGTTCAAGCTTGACATTGGTTGTGTTGCTGTCGAGAAAGAGATCTATGACTTGGAGGGAAACGTTCAAAGAACATTGTTCCAGAAAGGAAGGGAGAGTTCTTCCTGGAAAATATCATGTGTTCCGAAGTGAAAGGAGACAATCTGGTGGCTCCATTGTGACTCCTGGGACAGCTGCCTCTGTCGTTCAAGGAAAGCGGCATGTGACTGTGAAGCAGAAGGATACCACTTCAACAACATTTGTGACACTGTCGGATTCCTCGGATGATGAATTGGTGGAAATACTGGCTCCCATGAACAGTCTTCCTGAAGGGGACGTCGATGTTTAGGAAATCGTTAGCGTCATCCCACATCTGAAAGCATTGTTAGGAAAACCAGGATCCAAAAACGAGATCGCAGGGATACTGTGGGATTCATTCGCAACAAAAAGGGTTCCTTTCCTTCCACCTTCCTTCGACGGTGACATCCTCTTTGAACTGAATCCACCAACTTGTGCTGGGGGCCTCTCAGGTCTCTTGCAAGGAATGGATAAAAAGCATGACAGCCATCCATGGTGCAAAACCAAAACGTCCAATATCCACAACGATGTAAACTTGACATTCAGAAGGAGCGTTTGTGTGGGGCATCTGAGATGTGTGAATGCAAGTTGCCTGCGTTTCATGAAGAGCGGTGCTAAAAATGAGAGTGAGTGGGAAGGACTCTCCGACAATCCTTTTATCCCAGGCTGTGCCCCACCGTCTGCCAGTACATTTGTTTGTAAGTTCTGCAAGGTGGCCCCCTCCTGCATTGCACATTGCCCTGCTCGCATGTACTACGTTACTCACCGTTGCAAAACCATGACTCGAGCCTACATTCATTTTGGGACTCATGACCATCCTGTGTCTCACGGCGATTGCAGAGATAGTGTTCTGTTGGCGCGTGGGCTTGTCGTGGAGGAGTTTGCAAAGTCCCCTTCAGCCAGACCATCTGCCATAGCGCTGGCTGCCAGCAAAAGTTTCCTCGAGAGGCACATTCTGGGGCAAGGAAGCGAATCCAGCTCAAGACTTGAGGGGGCGTCTTTGGATGCAGTGATGGATCACGTCTCCGTGTTGAGCTCCCCCAATATTAGGAATCAGGTGAATGCATTAAGAGTGCGCGGTGGAAACACAAGGTCCATTGACAGCATTATGGAGCTCAAGCGAATAAGTCAATATGACTTTATCCAATCTAGCGTCTTCCCGGGTCAGGGGTCTTCAAAAGGTTTACTTGTTCAAGATGTCTACGGTGGGCGAGGGCAGTGGCGTCAGCTTGGCCAGACGTATGCAACCAGGGGGGGATCTGGAGAAAGCCTGGATGATGTTCGATCATCGCAAACGAGTGAAGGGCTGGACAACCATGTCTTGCCATGTTTACGACCCGAACTACCAAAAGTCATGGAGTCCAATGGACATACAGGCATAAATTTCAACGGGTTTATGGCGGATAGTGCACAGGCTAACTTCAACGCTGTGCGCCGAGTTTTTGGATCTGGTGATCCAAAGGTACCCATGCCTAATAGGGAGCGCACATGTCTATTCCACTGGACTCAGTCACTGCAGAAACATACGAAGAGGTGCATCAGAAGAGATCTGCAGGCGGAGCACATGAGGTTCTGCTTCATGTACAAAAATGCGACTACAATGGAAGAGGCTGACACCATGTACCAGACAGTGAGAGCATGGTGGTTCTCGTCAGGGGCTACTGATCAGGACGGTGTCAAAAATTGGAAGACTGGTTGGTCTTCTGGCACTTCAGATACAGGCAATGGGGGGGTTTCATGACTACTGTAAGCTGCCTTTCACCTCTGCAATCCCTTATATGTGCCCAGTTTCTTTGTTCCCAGAACACTCTGCGCTTGCATGAATGACGCTCTTTCATTTTCCTTTCACAGGACATGTCCCTTGAGGACATTGCGGACATGTCGTCCTGCAACCTGGCAGAAAGCGTTCACGCCGCCTGGAAGCAGCAATCTGGCAAAGCAGGAAGAGATCTGTACATTGCTACAACAGATGATCTGGTACGAGCTCTAACCCAGCAAACAAGATATCGTGACTTCCTCAGGGGGCGATGTGGGGGCAAGGGACCAGATACAGCAGAGTTGATGCTGAGGACTGCAAGAAGGTCCGGGGATCCAACGAATATGGCAAAGGTAGTGAACATGTGCACAATGGGCTCGCCTCTCCAATCAAGGGAGCCCCATCTGGAAGGAGAGGAAAGGTTTGGGACTTGCAAACGCAAGCTAAATACACCTCCAGGATCAGATGGGGATTCACATCGCCATGACAGAGACAACTTCTCTGTACCCAAGATTTCTCCACTACAAAGCATGGCGTCCAGTAGGAAAGAGGCTGCTGGTGCATCCTCTTCCACATAGACCTGTCCTCTACCTGCAACCCTTGTAATTGCGGGTTTCCAGCAGGACCACAGGGGGGGAGTGCAGGAGTCACCTTGAGCTGACTCCGAATGGCACATCGAGCGAACTACTCCAGGGTCTAGAGTTGGCTGCGCTGCAGTGAGGGCCATTAGTTATGAAAAGTGTAAGTCCAGGATAGCCAAAGGCTATGCGGGTACTCCAGCTCCGACGTTCACAAGTTTGATTCGGCCATATATATCAAAGGAGCCGAAGACGCACAAATTCTGGTTCTGCCCGGACGATATGGCTCGCTGTGTGAATGGTTCCGTCCGCGACTCCTGCATTGCTAAGCCTCCCCCACCCACCATTTGGCCAGTGCGGCTAGGAACCTCCCTAACAGCACTGGAGATTGGCAAGTTGGAGGACGCCGACTTTCGTCTGCACCGATCTGTGGCGTCGACTCTTGGTGGCCTTGCTGCTATGGTGCCTCCTCCAGACGATACTTCGCATCCCACGAGAATGAATGGCAAAACAATGCATCGGGTGGCTTCAGGGCCTGATCACGATGCGAAGGTGGAATCGGCCAGACTACTTCAGGCTCGGGTAACAGGAACTATGGAAGTACCTTCACCTGGGTATGGACGGGTTTATACTTTGGTCACATCTGGGTCTGTTTTGCACGACAGGGCCTATCAGGTGATGGTGGGGAATTTTCCGGGGTGTACCTGTCCCGACTTCGTGTACATGCGTGAGGAAGCTCTAGGAAAGAGAGGGAAATGGGTTCCCTGCAAGCATCTTTACTACATCTTTTTGCGCAGGATGTATTGTGATCCCAAAAGAGACCAAATCATTCACCAGGCGACACTTGGTCCCGGTGAGGTACAGACACTTTTGCAGCGAAACATTGACAATATCGAGTAGTGTTGCATATGTTGCGATTTTTCGCAATGTCGGAAAGGGTTGCCTTGTTTGTAGAACATGTATAATCAGTTCTTAAATATGGACAAGCAGACGATGTCTCGTTTTGAAAGGTAGTTTATTTTTTCATCAGGTTTGGTTAACGAGCCTCTAAAATTGAGTGCGTCAACGCACACCACTTCTGCCCCCACCCCCAATATTTCCCCGGGCAAAAAAATAAAATAAAAAAAAATATATATATATTTTAAATTTTGGTTCGCGGGCCTGCCAAACATGGACAAGTGTCAGTATGAAAGCTCATTTTATTTTTTGACGGCCTCTACAGAAGCATTGCGTAAATGAGCTTCATGATGACCATCTGTTTTTTTTTCCACTTCTTCTTGAATAACAGGCACCTGAACAAGTTTCACAATGACAGCTCATTTGTTTTCCACGTCCTCTATACAAACAAACCCTAAATAAACATTCATGATGACCATATGATTTTTTTTTCACCTCTTCTTCAATAACAGAAACCTGAAGAAGTTTGACAATGATAGAGCTCAATTTTTTTTTTCACCTCTTCTTCACAAACAATCCCTAATTTATTCATGATGACCATCTGATTTTGTTTTCACCTCTTTTTCATCAACAGAAACCTGAACAAGATTGACAATGATAGAGCTCAATTTTTTTCACCTCTTCTTCACAAACAAACCCTAAATAAGCATTCATGATGACCATCTGGTTTTTTTTCACCTCTTCTTCAATATGTCATGGTTTTAGTTGATCATGGTTAACTAGAATTACCTACTTCTAGTTAACTAGGATATTTTGGATATTCATATTTGTATTTTGTGTGTTGGGACTTCATTTGGTTTCACATGCCAAGTGAGGTGTCAAACCTCACTTGGGACATGGGGATGGGTTTTCCCCTTGTGAGCGTTGAGGAGGGCTCATCTTCTTGTAGTTGAGCCTCCATGAGCCTCTCCCACCTCTATAGCTCTAGGTATTGAGAAGGAGTGTGGTGAGGGCTTTGTAGGGTGGATTCCTTTAGCAAAGGTACCATTGGCTTGACTTAGTTTATGTAATTGAGTGGATTCATGAGTGGAGTGTTTCCCTTGTGTTCACTTTCATTTCACTACAAGAAGATGATCTTATGCTTGTGAGTGCGAAGTGTAAGGGTTAGTTTAGCACTTGTGTGTTGAAGAGCTTGGGAAGATAGCTCTTGTGTTGCAAGGTGTTGCATATATTGCAAAGAAAAATCCTTGTGGTGTTAGGGCTTTGAGAGATATTGCTTTGCCCGAAGGAGGTGGAGAGCTCAAAGATGGAGCTCTTGTAGATCACAAGGCTTGCAAGGAAAGGTACTTGTGGTGTTACACCAAGGTGTTGAGGAGCTCAAGAAGGAGCTTGTTTGCCACAAGATTTGCAAGGATTGCAAGAGGGAAGTCTTGTGTGTGTGGAAGCATGGATTCTAGGGATTGAGAATCATTTCTATGCATTATGGAGTCAATGGTGTGTGCCATGGCTGGTGGAGAGCAACCAAATGATTGTTAGTGCTCATTTCATTATCAATCTAGGGTTAAGCAAGCTCAATTGTAGATGTTGTGGAAGAGAAGCCAATGAGCTACATAGGCTTGGGCTTGAAGACAACAAGGGCAAACACTTGGAGAGCATTAGGAAGCTCAAGAGGTTTGAAGGGAAGCATATGGGTGAAAATTCTATCCATGATGATGTGAAACCAAGCCTA
The DNA here is from genome assembly GCA_030704615.1 of Takakia lepidozioides. NCBI lineage: Eukaryota > Viridiplantae > Streptophyta > Takakiopsida > Takakiales > Takakiaceae > Takakia > Takakia lepidozioides. The sequence continues at coordinate 22,621,411 of CM060732.1, read as the reverse complement.
GAGCATTGAAGAGCTTGGAGCACATGTGGGAGATCATTGGAGGTGGTCTTCATGAAGAAAAGAGATTGTGGCTCAAGGCATGCATAGCAACTTCAACCAACATTAGCATGTGACAAGACAAAGAAGGGGAAGATGAAGCTTGTGTATTCATTCCCTTTTGGCTTAAGTTTTGTGGTGGATGGTTGATCAAGCAAGTGATGCTTATGTGGAGCATGCTTCCCAAGTGTGGCTTCCAACTTCAAGCTTGAGGAGAGCTAGAAGGTGAAGGGAGCAAGTTGATTCCCTTGTGTATGAGGTGATGCATGTGTGAAGCATGCTTTTGGCTTGAGCTTTGCAATTTCAAGCTTGAGAGGAGTGGCTCTTGAGCTAGCAAGTGAATGAAGCTTGAATGATCAAGGCTTGAGAGGAGATAAGGCTTGGTGGCTTGCCAAAGGAGGTACAAGCTTGATTTTGAGTTCCAATGAGAAATTGAGCTTGTTGTGTGGCCAATGCATTGCTAGTTGAGTTGGAGACAAACTTGAGTAGCTTAAGGTGAAGAAGATCAAGGGAATTTGCCTTGGTACCCCATAGAATTCATGGATGCTTGAGGGGATTAAGCATATCGGAGCCCCAAGGAGCACAAACCCTAGCTTGGTAAAGCTAAACCTCAAGGAAATAGAGAGGGAAGTGGCTAAAGCTTAGGGGGAAATGAACTACTCTATGAGGGGGAAATGGCTATTCCTAAGGGGAATACAAGGGGAATACGTATAGGCCCAGGGGAATACTGGGGAAATACTATGGCATATTCTTGGGAATATTCCTATGGAACTTTGGGAACTTATTGGGAATCCATTGGGAACACATTGGGAACATGGTGATATAGGAAGAGTCCTTGGAGGACTGTTTGGGGTCCTTGGAGGACTGTTTGGAGGACCATTGGGAGTCCTTGGAGGACTGTTTGGAGGACCATTGGGAGTCCTTGGAGGACTGTTTGGAGGACCATTGGGAGTCTTTGGAGAACTATTTGGAAGACCATTGGGAGTCCTTGGAGGACTATTTGGGGTCCTTGGAGGACCATTTGGAGGACCATTTGGAGTTTTTTGGAGGACTATTTGGGGTCTTTGGAGGCCAATATTTGGTGAGCTTGAGGAGTCTTTGGCGACTTGTGTGAGGGACTATTGGGGTCCTCGAGGGCTAAGTTTTGGCAGGCTCTTGGGGCCTTGGTGTACTGTTTTGGAGTCCCATCGTGCAAGGATTGGGAGCCTTAGTGAGATTGTTTGAGAGACATATTCTTGAGGGCTCCTGGGGAGTTATTTGAGAGACCCTTGAAAGGTAGTCTTGTCTATTGTTCAAGCAAGAGAGTGTGGAGATACGGTAGTGGGATGAGGGCATGCTGGGATTAGGAATTGCTTTAGTCTCTCTTCCTTGTAGTCTTTCACCCTCTTTGTAGGCCTGGTACGAGCACCAGTGATACTAGTGGGTATACAAGACAAGGTGTGTGGTTTAGGCCACCTTCACCTTCAGTATCTTCTGATGAAGGTTTAGACTCGGACTCAGGAGGATTCTCGCCAAGGGTGCAAGTCATTTCCGTGCCATTGTTGTGGGACACAATGGAGGAGATGTATGGAGCTACCAAGGGGCCACGTAGGTACTCTGGAGCTGTGGGCACCATCGAGCTTGATGACTTTATACAAGAGTTTGATAGTTGGTGTGATTTGCAGCAGATGCGCAATCCACAACTGTTTACGTCTTTTATGGCGTGGAAGGGGTTGTTTCAGCACCTTGAGGGGCCGCCCATGGATGACTACCATGAGTTTAGGCGGGGACATGAGATGGAGATTGAGGAATGGCGGGTGTATTGGTCACCTAACTATGTCTCCATCACTAGAGGCACAAGGGCAGTGGTGACACCGGCAGCTTCTGCAAGTAGCAGTGAGATGTCAAGTGGAACAGGAGCTGGGAAGTCCACCCAAGCTCCTGCTGCAGCACCAACACCCGTGCCAGCCTTTAACCCAGTTGTGGAGTTCTTCGAGGAGTTAAGGATTACCAGGGGATAAGGACGGAGAAATTGTGGAGTTTGCAAGAGTTCCAACGAAAGCCTGCCGAGAGTTTAAGGGAGGTTTACACGCGCATGAGGCGCTTGATAAACGTAACCCAAGGGGTTACAGAAGCTCAAACAGTCCAATTCTGGTATGGGATATTGGACAAGGAGCTGAGGAGAAGGGTGCGGGATGCAATTCTCCTACAAGTAGCCCAACCCACCTTAGCAAACATGTTTTTGCTGGCAAAGCGGATAGAGCTCAATATGGTGGAGGAGCGAGTGGTCATGGTGGGGTTCGGTAAGGAGACACAACGAAGTGGGGCTCCTAGCCAACAACAACCACTACCCCAACGTGCTCAAGGCAACAAAGGGGCTCAGGCGAAGCCTAGGGAAGGACAGAGAGGATCTCAATTGCAGAGGTCACTTCCTTCATTCTCAGGCCAACAACAGTCGGGAGTGACATGTTGGGATTGTGGAGGACCCCATGTTAAGAGAGATTGCCCGGAGAGAGGCAAAGGGCCGGCACAGGCACAGCCCACACAACTACAGTGTAGGCATTGTGGCAAGTATGGGCATGAAGAGACCCATTGTTATGACTTGCATCCTGAGCTACGGCCAGACCAGTTAGCATTGTGGCAAGTATGGGCATTCTGAGACCCATTGTTATGACTTGCATCCTGAGCTACGGCTAGGCCAGTTCCAAGGGAACAATGGTGGCCGAGGACGAGGCAATGTAGTCCAGAGAGGTAGATGAGGCAGAGGTCGTGGTGGAGGTCGTAACCAAAACCAAGGAGCACAGGGTCACGGTCAAGGTCATGACCAAGGCATGGTAGATAGGCTTGCCCGGCTAGAGCAACGTCTTGCTACCATGGCCACTACTCATGTTGCACCAGCTCCAAGGCCTGAGGTTCAAGCCCCACCTGCACAACCTCTTATGCCTAGGGGAGACCAGATTGGTATGGGCTTCATGTGTGGAGCCGCACTTGCAGGACCATTGCATGTGGACTCTGCAGCTGCTGTCACTCGAGCAGCAACGCGTGCTCCTGAGCCAAGAGGAGCGGATGTGGATTTTGATCCACAAAGAGGGGAAGCAAGTCGGCAGACAAAGCTTCCACAGTCTTTCACATTGGCTGAGACAGTGCCAACTATGCCATCGATAGCACCCGCTCGCCCAAGTGTGTCAGAGGTAGAGCCACGAGTGCCATTGGGGAGAGTTGGTATGGCTTGGGAAATGCCAATGGTGGTACTGCAAAGCAAAGTGCAGCCAGTACATTGTTGGGGGCGGCTACGGCAATTTGCCAAGCTCCATTGTTTTTTGCCACGACAATTGCAATGCCGGGGATGCGGCCAGCTGCAGTGTTTAAACTAGCAGCTGCACACTGTGAGAGTGGTGATGCATCGGCACTACCTGCAAGGATAGCGGATCAGGTGCAGTGCATGGATGCCCTGGATTCAAGGGTGAAGACAGCCACAGCTGTGCCATGGCAAGCGGCAGCTGCAAGGTTGCAGGAGTTGCCAGCTAGGCCAGCCATTGAGCGTAGTATGGTGACTCCGGTCCTGGGGTAGTCCTGGTGGACAATCAGGATGGTGTGTTTCAGTTGGGTGGCCCAGCCGGGAGGAGGTATAGGCCACTGCGGGTCTTGTTGGATTCGGGAGCACAGCCATTGATGTTGGGGAGAGCATCAATTGCAGGCTTGGGCCTTACAGAGGCGGATTTGGAGCCTTGCCCTTTCCAAATTCAAACATCTTTGGGCGGTTCAGAGAAGGCACGAGGGATTACACACCATGAGCTCTTCATTCGATTGCAGCCGGATCATCCTACGGACGGCTCAGTCATGAGAGCTAAAGCCATTGTTACAGACGCGTTGTCATATGATGTGCTTGTTGGAGGGGCTGTGTTGTACCCCATGGGATTTACTTTGGACTTTTGGGAGGAAACGGCATCCTACAGGCCGGAATGGCAGTCAGGAGATGGCCGACGTGCACTGCTCCCAGTGCGGTTTATTGGGAATGTAGCAGTGGATCATAGGAACATGATGCCCACATTGGCTGCATTCTCAGGGGTGGTGGCTTGGGATGGTGAGCTCTTGGAGGGCAATAGCCATGCAGATGATAGGCCACCACCTGATGAGGACAAACAATTGGCATACAAGGCTGATTTGCTTCCTCATGTGCCTGTTCATATTCTACTGTGGGGTACAGTTGGGAATTTGCATCAAATAGCAGGCGAGTGTGTGCACCAAGCATGACAGGAGGCCTATCCATTGGTGAGTGAGGGGAGTTCAGTGACATCACATGGTCCTCCTCAGTTAGCTCCTTTGGATACAGTGCTTACCTGGCAACCACCTGACTCAAGGATTTGTTTACTAGACCTGTTTGGAGGCATGAGCACTGGGCTTGCAGGAGTGTTGCAAGCTGGGGTTAAAGTACGAAAGTACTTGTATGTGGAGAAGGATGAGATAGCTCAGCGTATCTCTATGCGTCACGTTGCCTTGCTCACACACCAGTACCCTGAGTTGCTGCCTCTCTCAGCAATTCAAGGGTACCAGACATTACCATGCTGGGGGCGGATGATTTGGACCGGCATGGTGCCATTGACTTGGTGATAGCTGGATGGCCTTGCCAAGGACACTCTCCCGCAGGTCATGGGAATGACTTGCATGATGCACGATCGCATTTGTTTTGGGAGATGTTACGAGTTTTGCGGGACTTGCAGACGAGGCAAGTGTAACCTCTAGGCTATATCTTGGAGAATGTTCCTCTTATGGGGGATCCTTGGGCCAGGGTAATGGCCAGTGTGCATCAGGTGCGGTCTTGGATTGGATCGGCGGTGCTATTGGATGCAGCAGCGGTGGATCACACGCGCATCAACCCCGATTGTGGTGGACCAATCTTGCACCACCAGAGCTGCTCAAGAGAGCATATGATTCCATTTAACGGCCACCCAATCTCACGGTTGAGGGAATTTTGGACCAAGGGAGGCAACCACAGAGGGTGCGACATGATGACCGTCCACCTCTAGCAGTGGTCAATCGAGTGGGGCAGCCACGTGCGGCCTTGCCTACGCTCATGAGCTTTCCCTCGTCTCATGCTTTTCGAGATAATGGTCCTGGGTTGATTTGGGACAGTGTGCTACAGCAATTGGTGGAGCCCAATGCAGATGAGCGAGAGCGGGCAATGGGATTTGCCATGGGCACTACAGCTGTGCCAGCTCTGTCAGAGGCATCACGCCGACATGTGTTGGGTCAAGCAATGGATCTAAATTGCTTGACATGGATCATTAGCTTGTGTATGGCTGAGCAACGGAGGTTGCAGACAGTGGTGGCTACTTCTGCACTCCCATTTGATATTATATCCTCTCTGCCAACCGGGACGGTTGAGGCAGTGAGTGGGGGTGAGCACAGGATCATGGGGTGCAAACACCCATGGCAGATGTGGGATGAGATGCGGAAAGAGAGAGTCCTTGGATCTCTCAAGCAGCAATATGAGGAGTGGGGAGAGCCATACACTGAGGATCAGTTGGAGGCCAAGGTAGCCAAGGTTTTTGAAGAGGTTGAGAATGTTTCTTGCTCAGAGGATGTTCTCAAGGTGGCTATGGCGGAGCAAGTGGAGGCTACGCCACAGTCAGATTGGGTAGACAAGGCCCAAGAGGTTGCTCTCTAGCAACCAAAGGATTCGTCTCCTACCTCGAAGCCTGGTGTACCCAAGGTTGCAGTCACTGAGGACAATTGGGAACCAGATGTTGGACCTACAGTCACCGGAGGAGAGAGACGGAGGATCCAACGATTTCTAAGGGCTTATAGAAATTGTTTTGCCTTCGGTTTGAAGGATTTGGGGAGTTTGAAGAGTCAGGAGATTCGTATTGATTTGGCAAGTGACACGCCAATCTTTCAAAGGCCCTACCGGTATAGTGACATGGAGAGGTCATTGATCCAGTCACGGACTATGGAGTTGTTCGAAGCTGGATTGGTAGAGTTGTCAGGCGGGGAGTATGCCTCGGCAACGGCGATGCCAGCTAAGAAGGATATCTATGGCAATTGGACAGAAAGAAGGATGTGTGGGGACTATCGTCCTGTGAACCGTCAGACTAAGTCCGATAGATATGCCATGCCAACTCCAGAGGAGATCTTTGATGCCATTGGGCATGCAAAGGTGTTTAGCACATTGGACTTGCGATCCGGTTACCACCAGTTGCCAGTCAAAGAGGCTGACAAGCAAAAGACGACATTCTGGGGGATTGACCAACATGGGAAGGATTGCTTGTACCAATGGCGGTTCTTACCATTTGGGCTGAAGAATGCTCCTGCAGAGTTTCAGAGGGTCATGGATAGGATTCTCGGGGGGCTAGACTTCGCCCGGTGCTACATTGATGACATCATCGTCTTTAGTGCTACGGTTGAGGAGCATGAGAGACACCTTCAGGTGGTGTTTGAGCGCTTGAGAGCGCACGGGTTGAAATTGCACCCTGGGAAGTGCAAGTTCTTCCACAACCAGATTGAGTATCTTGGCCACATGATATACCCTGGAGGATTGGGTATTCAAAAGATGAAGGTGGAGGCCATTGCACGCATTCCATGCCCCATAGATGTTAGCAGAGTTTGTGCTTTCATGGGGTTGGCAAACTACTATCGACGGTTTGTCAAGGGATTTAGCAGCATTGCAAAGGCTCTTACCAAGTTGACCAAGGTGGGTCAGGAATGGCAGTGGGAGGAGGAACAGGAGGAAGCCTTTGAGGAACTCAAGGCTCGATTGACTTCTGCACCTATTCTGAGGCGGCCTATTCGGGGGCGGCCTTTCCAGCTACATACGGATTGGAGCAGTGCTCACACAGGTGGATGACGAGGGAAGAGAGTTCGTAGTGGCATATGTCAGCCGCTCGAACAATGATGCCGAGGCGAAGTATAGCTCATATAAATGGGAGTGTCTAGCTGCGGTATGGGCAGTGGCACATTTCAGTTGCTACCTCTATGGCAACCTCTTCACCCTTGTCATGGATCACCAACCATTGAAGTGATTGATGGAGTCAGACAAGCTTACAAGGAAGCTTGCACGGTGGGCACTTATGCTTCAAGAGTACGACTTCCAGGTGGTGCATCGAGCCGGTATAGTCAATCGGGATGCAGATGGGTTGAGTCGTAATCCATGCATGAGCGAGCATGATGATACTGGAGCTCGGTGGCATGGTGAGACGGATGAGGAGATGTGCATGACGATCCGGAGATCAATGAGGAGCTTGGTGGTACTAAGGATGTGCATAAAGATGCAGCAGTGTTGGCCTACCTTTGTACATGAGAGACAACAGCTAGTGTGACTGCTAAGGAGAGAGATCGGATCCTACAACGAGCCAAGAGGTTCAAGTGGGAAAGGACTCACCTACTCTGGGTATTGGAGGATGGACGAGTGAGGATTGTGCCTCATCCAACACAACGAGCGCGATTGGTACGCCATGCCCATGAGGAGTTGGGACATTTTGGGGTGCGGCGCACTCATAGTTTGCTGCAAGGGCAGTATTGGTGGCGGGGCATCCACACGGATGTGCAACAGTTAGTGACAAGGTGCATGGTGTGTGATAGAGTGCGAGCTTCTTTCAACTCCCCTACTCCACAATTGCATCCTTTACCCATTATGGGTTTGGGCTATCGTTGGAGTCTTGACTTCGCAGGCCTATTGCCACTGATGATTCGCCATAACAAGTATGTGTTGGTGATGGTGGAACACTTCTCCAAATGGATTGAACTGGTGGCATTGCCTGACAAGGCAAGTGATGGGGCTGCGTATGCATTCTTAGATCGAGTGCTTAGCCATTTTGGTGCTCCAGCCGAGGTACTCACGGACCAGGGGAGAGAATTCTTGGGGGAGTTTCAGGCTTTGTGTGAGCAAGCCTTAATAGATCAACGCCCTACTTCTCGAGATCATCCCGAGGCTGATGGCTTGGCGGAGAGAGTTGTTTCAGACAGTCAAGAGAGGTTTGCGCAAGTACGGTTTGCAGAAGGGACACCTAGGAGATTGGGACCTTCAGCTGCCTTGGCTAGCTATGGGCTATATGTTCAGCAAACAAGCTTCACTTGCCTCATTCTCACCTTACTTTCTTCTCTTCGACTGAGAGCCGGATTTGCTTGCATCTATTCGCAGGGAGGCTGCAATAGTTCTTAACCTTGATGATCCAGATTGTGTGGATACAAGCATGTGCCCAGCGGGCAGGGTTATTCAAGAGAGTCATGCCTATGGCTTTTGAGAACCTTGCTATTGGCCAACACCGAGACACATTGAGGTATGCCACTATACGTGGAGGGGGATATCGGCCAAGTGTTCGGCGTTTCCACCCTGGGGACTATGTGTATCTGCAGCAGACAGCGCCTACGACCTTGGATGTCACAGAATGACGTGTGATTCTAAGGGTCAGGGAGGTGTTGCCTTCAGGAGTGTTGATTATGGAAGGTCGAGACGGCATGGTATGGAAGGACCATGTGCGCAATTGTGCGCCATGTCACCTTCCACATGTGGATGGGAGGATAGATCCCAACCTTGCAGTGGTACCTGTAGGGTTGCGTTGCATGCTATGTGGGCATGTTGGTGGCGCCGCAACCATGTTGGTGTGTGACAAATGCTCAAGGGGGTGGCACATGGGATGATTGACACCGCCACTTGAGGAGGTCCATATCGGAGAATGGTTGTGTCCACGATGCCTCTGGCTTGCAGTTTGACCCCGGTGAGTGGTCATGGATGGATAAGGCCCCATTCCCCTTTCTTTGCTTTCCATTTCTTTGTACCTTCATCCATCCAATTAATAAATTCCAGGGCCATTGTCCCCTGTTCTGTGGGATTCGACCATGCACCAATTGCAATGGAGATAAATATCCCAGATATACAGCGTAGGCCCGGTAGAGGGGTGTACAAACTCAACAGTATCCTCCTTACATTGCCCCCCTTCAAGCTGGGACTTATCCACGCTTGGCAACAAGCAGGTTTAGTCAATCAGAACCCAACAGATAGATTCATGGCCAAAGTAAAATCAGTCAATGTCAAAAGCCAGAAAATGAGCCAAAGTTTGGCAGCAATGGTGAGGCGGACAAGTGATCCAAGGTCTAGCTAATGGGGCTTCAATGCCATGGATACTCAACTGAAGATCATGGATTGCATGAAGGCGACTAACGATGGGGCTACGTTTGCACCCGGCCTCTTGATCTATCGACTGCAGGTGTTGGGACTTGTGCAATTGAAGACCAAATGATGATCTTATTGAGATGGATACTTGTCAGCTATCCGGTGTTAGAGGGACCTAAGCACCAGCTAGGGGGGCGATTGTGGCATAGCTTTCTAGGATTGTGTGCTTAGAATGTATGATGGACAACGATGTATGTTGTGGCACGATGCTTAGGTGCACGACAAATAACAGAAACCTTAAGAAGTTTGACAATGGTAGAGCTCAAGTTTTTTTTTTCTCCTCTTCTTCACAAACAATCCCTAATTTATTCCCTAAATAAGCATTCATGATGACCATCTAGTTTTTTTTTCACCTCTTCTTCAATAACAGGAACCTGAAGAAGTTTGACAATGATAGAGCTCAACTTTTTTTTCACCTCTTCTTCACAAACAAACCCTAAATAAGCATTCATGATGACCATCTAATATTTTTTTCACCTCTTCTTCAATAACAGAAACCTTAATAAGTTTGAGAATGAGAGCTCAATTTTTTCACCTCTTCTTCAATAACAGAAACCTGAACAAGTTTGACAATGATAGAGCTTAATTTTTTTTTTCACCTCTTCTTCACAAACAAACCCTATATAAGCATTCATGATGACCATCTGATTTTTTTTTCACCTCTTCTTCAATAACAGAATCCTAAACAAGTTTCACAAGGATAGCTCAATGTTTTTTTTTACCTCTTCTTCACAAAGACACCCTAAATAAGCAATCACAATGACCATGTGTTTTTTTTTTCACCTCATCTTCAATAACACAAACCTGAACAAGTTCCACAATAAACCGCTCATTTTGTTACACATCTTCTTCACAAACAAAGCCTAAATAAGCTTGAAGATGGTCATCTATCAAATTTTCACCTCATCTACATTAATAAAAACCATTGACTGTTTCACAATGAGTGGTCATATTTTGGGGCCTGTTCTTGCCCATCCTCATTATTTTAATCCTCTCCTTCAATATTTCATCCATCCATCTATCATCCATCCACCATGGATGAAATACTAGAAACGTCAGATAGCTTGACAATGAGCATCCAAACTTTTCTTGCCTCTTGTTCATGCAAGAATCCCTAAGTAAGATTCATGATGACTCACCCAGCCTTTTTTTTCACCTCTTCTTCAATAAGAAAACCTCAGTAAGTTTCACAATGACCATTCCATTTTTTCTATACCTCTTTTTTTAAGCGCTATAACTGCTTCCACGACAATAGGACCCTCTCTAAACAGAGGACTCGGGTATGGGGCCTGCTTCTTCCTCCACTAAACCCCTGGGCTCACACTTAGAGGGCAAAGCGTGAGCCGAGCTCCTGGGCTCACGCGGCTAGGCTCACGCCGTAGCTGCACTCCCTCGACGATAGCAAATACCAAAGTCCACCGTACCTTTGATATGTATCTAAACAAGTGCTTCACAACATCCAGATGTGGAGTTTGGGGTTGGTTCGAGAACCTACTCACCATATTTACTTCGAAAGAAATGTTTGGTCGGGTTTGTGTCAGGAAATTCAATTTCCCTATCATTCGTTGGTACATTTGTGCATCGACTGTGGAAGCCCCCATGTCTGGCATGAGCTTAAGTCCTTGTAGCATAGGTACAGCTACAGCGTTGCAGTTAGCAAACCCAAATTCTTTCAACATCTGTGATGCGTATCCTCTCTGCGTGATAGTAATACCATCTGGCTGAAAAAAGTACTCCAGCCCTAATGAGTGACTCAGCAAACCCAAGTCTGTCATCTCAAATCTCTTCTGAATTTATGTTCTAATCCACTGGAGCTTAGTAGCATGGTTACTAGTGAGATAAACATCATCGACATAAAAAATTAAAAGAACCACCTTGTCACCTTCGTGAAAATAATACAGGTTGCCATCAGCGATGCCTTTCTTCAATCCTTGTTTTTGCAAGTATTCATCGATCTTAGTATACCAGGCACGAGGTGCCTGGCGTAGTCCGTACAATGCTTTGCGTAATCTGCATATTTTTCCTCTTTACCTTTTTCTTCAAACCCTTCTGGTTGTTGTACAAAAACTTCCTCAGAGAGTTCGCCATTTAGAAAGGCAGTCTTCACGTCAAGATGGTAGATTGACCATCCATTATGACCAGCCAGTGCAGTGATGGCACGCAAAGTATTATATTTGGCAACCGCGGCATAGGTTTCCTCAAAATCCTCCCCTTCGCGCTGTTGAAATCCACGAGCAACCAAGCGCGCTTTCAGTTTTGATGTGGTGCCATCCGCATGGGTTTTCAACTTGTAAATCCATTTAGTTGTGATTGGTTTTCGACCAGGGGGCAAATCCTCTAGTACCCAAGTTTTGTTCTTATGTATGGAACTAATCTCCTGTTCCATAGCTTCAACCCATCCGGGTATCTGGGAAGCTTCAGAAAAACTCGTAGGTTCAGTAATCGTAGATTCAGACAACCCCATAACAAAATCATTGAACCGCTTGGGTGGCCTGACATGGCGGCTAGCACGAGTGTGAATTTCAGGCTCTACAGGCAACACCTCCTCCAATTGACCTTGTTCAGACTGATCAACAAAACAGCCTGAAACATTGACTGAATGACAGGGTGAGCTTTCACTGTCACCTGAGGCATGACGATCATCACTGCTCGTAGATTCAGCATGTGTTGAATGTTCAGTGTCATTTTGAGGAGTTTCAACGCCTTGGTCGAAATAGGGTACGTCAACTTGTTGTTCCGCTGGTTGGTCCGGTAATATTGGAGTCGCCGGTAGGTGGCAGAATACAGTTGTTCCAGGGTCCTCAATCGTTGTTCTGGTTGTAACCGGGTCTTTAGAAAAAATGACATCTTTTGACACTGTAACTTTGTTCAACTCTGGACAGAAACATCTATAGCCCTTCGTGGATGTATCGTATCCTAGCAGTGCACAGCTCCTGGACATCGGTGACCATTTGGACTTCTGAGTGTTAACGTAAACAAAACATTCACAGCCAATGACTCTAAGATGTTTGACATCAGGGACCTGTCCGTATAATTTTTGATAGGGAGTGACATCATCATTTGCCCTGGTAGGAGATATATTTGTCAGATAATTTGCAGTGTTGATGGCCTCGGCCCAAAGAGCAGCTGGGAAATGAACACCGAAGGCCAGACTTCTTGCCTTTTCTAACAAGGTTCTGTTTCTAAGTGAAACAAGAGGGGAGGGAGAGAGAGAGAGAGATATGGGAGGAAGTTTTGAGAAAGGTATGAAAACACTTCTCACCTTAGCAGAATTATTTGCAGCATGCACTAGTCTGCTCCTGCACTTTCTGGACATATATGATCTCTGCCCTCAATCCACGATGTTTAGCCACGGCATCTCCTGTCTTCCAACTGCCCTCACCACACCCACTAGTGAGATATGTTGTACTATTGAGGTGGACTAATGAGGCCTCTTGGTGCCATGAATCAATAACATAACCAAAATTTTATCTTGATCGTGGACCTGAGAGCCCTGCAACACGCTGCAGTTTGACATACTGGATAATATGCCACTTGTGCACTATAGCCAGCCATCACATACCCTGTGTGCCATGTCTTCTTCATCAACAATTCCATGTCAAAAAATTTGCATTACTTCAGCAAAGTTGCTCGGAAGTACACTTGGTGAGCACCTCAGCGTGAGTGCACTTGCCTTGCAATTGCCATAACGACGAATCAGGTGTGCTTGGATTAGAATTAATCCAACAACCTCAACAGCCAGTAGCATCAGCCTTCCTTGTTCCAACAGACTCCAAGAGAATATAGGGGTTGCCACTCCTAACACTGAAATCTGCAGGGGTGGCTCGGAATAAATTATACACCAGACCTGAAATTTAAACTCAAGTTGGGGAGTCTATCTTTGCACAAAACCAGATGTAGAGAGGTAAAGGAGATAGTAAATGTCCGACATGCCAATGGCCTGAAGACGTGTCATGACCCATGGAGGATTTGACCGATCAACCCAAAGAACCTCTTGTGTGTGCTGCTTGGTCTGTAGTCAGGTACTGTCGGATTGGTCCGTGAGAGCATAAAGATATCTTTAAATATTTTTTTAACCTTTCACAGGAGGCAAATAAAACTGATCAATCTGGGGTCATCATTCCTCTTTCAGGACCTCCCTCCCATTTGGCATACATGTCCACGAGGGCAGTGCTCAGAATCACATCTGGTACATTCCAGCTTTGACGATGTTACCATGGAAGTTTGCACCCTTTTTCAGAGCTAGCATGCTCGCATTTGGCATACATGTCCACCAGGGCAATGCTTAGAATGATACCTGGTACAATTCCAGCTTTGAAGATGTCACCATGGAAGTCTTTGCCCTTTTCCAGCCCGCTGCCATGCTCGCACATGCTTTGCCCCCACAAACCAACGTGATGTGGTTAGGTTGAAGTACACCTCTCCCCATACCTGATTATAGGAAGTATTGCCAGGTGGGAGTTCAGAGAGAAGGCGAGTATGCCTCCGTTGAGACCCGCCTCACTATCTGTTCCAATTTGTTCCACCAAATGGCACAAGGCTGTAACAACACATTTGATTAGTATATCAACTTATGGAAACAGCCTGATTTGTCTTTCATGTGTTACCCTTGTGTAAAAGGCAATGCAAAAAAAGAAGCAACTAGAAATTCCTGCAGCCAACCAGTTATCTGACTGGCAACCAATAAATCAGGTCATCCAGAGTTAAGCAATCGACTTCTCCAGAGGAACCATCGACAACTTTTCCAATCCATACCATTCTGATTACTGAAATTGTCACAGATCAGCATTGTCTTCAGTCTCTTAACTCAAATGGCGCAAAATGAGGGGTTGTTATCTTTGGAAAAAACTACACAAGAAACTTGATTAGAAACTGTACATTATCCTCACTGTCTTGCCACCAACCGGGCACATGGGTTCCCTTCATCTGGACTGAGTTACAGGTAGAGAGAGAGGGAGATAATGCACTCATTGAGACAACATTTTACCCCGTGCCCAGTTCTGATGCGGTGTGTTAGTTTGCGTGAACTGCCTCTCAATGCCGTGTTCTTTGCAAAAACTAGAGAATAAGAGAGAATTGTATTCCTCTCCTTTGTCTGATCGTAAGACTTTGACTGACATGTTAAATTGTCTCAAGAACTTCGCATGAAAATGCTGGAAATGAGTGAGTGTCTCACTTTTCTTCCGAAGAAAGTAGACCAAGCCAAAGCGACTGTAGTCATCGATAAAGGTCAAAACGTAGTAAGCCCCAGACAAAGATTTGATAGAAAATGGTCCACGCAAATCTGTATGGATCAGTTGAAAAGGTTGGACTTTACGGTGTAAACTCTTCCTGGGAGCTTTCTGACGACTCTGCTTACCTAGTGCACAAGCCTAACATGCTGAGTCGGCAGGAGAAATCTTTGGTAGACTGGTGACGAGACCCGTTTCATGCATCATATGTAAGCTTTTGTGATTTAAATGCCCAAACCTAAGATGCCAGATTCTACTGAGATTGATTGTGTTAGTCACTGATCCCAAGAAGAATTCCCTAGACACAGTCAGTTTGTACACACCGTTTGATTGATCTCGAGTCCCTTTGGTTAGAACTTTGAAGGAAGCATTCAAGAGATAGACATGCTGATCGTTGAAAAGAAGTTGGAATCCCTAATCTGCTAATGTACCGACAGACAATAAATTCTTTGATACACCCGGAACGTACAAAACTTCTTTTTTTATTGCAGTATTTTTTAGAGAGAGAATAATGTTGCCCACCCCTGCAACATCGTGAGAGTTTCCTCCAGCGGTTTTGACCTTGACATTTTCATGTGCTTTCTTGACACCACTAAGCAAATTCTCATTGCTAGTGACATGCTTGGTAGCGCCGCTATCCACGTACCAATTGGATTTGTCGTATTCAGCCAAATTTAGTTCCAAGATGTCTGCAGCTAGTTCTCTCGGTGCATCGTTGCATTCATGGAAATTGTCGATTTCTTCATCGCTCCCTTCCTCCACAAGATTAACACTGTTCACCTTACGTTCACACTCTGTTGCTCGGCGTTTGATTTCATTTGAAAGTTCGACACATGTGCGCATCTAGTGGTTTGGATTGCCGCAAAAGTTGCAACTTCCCTCCTGTTTTGCTCCACCACCTTTACGATTCTTGTCATAGACCTTGGCCTTGTTGAATTTGGATTTGATGAACAGAGCCTCGTCCTCTGTTTTCTTCCCTCAGATTTCCTTCTTAGCCTCATCGTGTAGTAAAATGCCCGTTAGCTCGCTAAGAGTGGGAAGTTTAGCATGGTAGATCAGCGTGTCGGCAAGAGATTCACAGCTCTCGGGAAATGTAACAAGAATTTGCTCAACGAGTTCATCCTCTCGCACCACCTCACCAATGTTAGCTAGCTGGTTGATGAGGTCCTTTAGCTACTTGAAGTAATTGGCAACTGAACCTCCTTCCTCCAATCGAAGATTTGTGAGCTTGGTCTTGAGTAACAGACGTCGCGTACTACTTCGCTGTTCGAACAGGTCCTTCAAAGTTTGCCACATCTGCGCTGGATCAGTGATCCCAGCAATATGCGGCACGATTTCATCTTTCACGGATAGGCTAAAAATCGCTAGAGCCTTCTTCTTCCTCCGATCCCGGTCAGCCTGGAATTCTTCCTCAATCAGCATAAAGATGCCATCGGCATTTGGCTCAACTACATCTATGAGCTCATCTCTCTCTAGCAAACTGGATACACGGAATTTCCACGTGCTATAATTGGATTGTCTTCCCAGTTTGGAGCTCTCAGACATGCTACTCTCCCCATGGGCCATATTGACTCGAGGAAACTTAGAATACTACGAAGAGTTCTACTGACAATGTCAGCTTCTAAGAGACCCTATCAACTAACCTGCTCTGATACCATGTTAGGAATCATGAAGGAGAAATGAGATATCTAAAGTCTGCTTCATTAAACCCGAAGCAAGCATAATATAATAGTCCTAAGTATCAGAGAGCATGGAAGCACTACTCTTTTCATGATTATCTAGTGGCGACTGGCGGAGTGGTCTGGACACTAAATTAGGCTCCTACTTCACATATTGAGTAGAGCCATTGATCGGATCTGTTCTTCGACCCCGTTACAGATCTAGACTACGTCGATCTTCTTTGACTAAAATACTCAACACCCAGAAGCAAGCTATATGATTACCCGACCTTTTGTGATAGTCAACAATCTTTTTATAATCGGAGTTGAGTGCATTCCATTTGTCCTTGGCCATTTCAACTTAAAAATATTGGAAACCGAGAGTGTACAAGTTCATATTATTGATTATATTTCTAGGGAATCTCATTTTGGTCTTCTTTTGCAACTCTTCAGCAATTTTCTCCCATCGCTACGCAGCAGGGATCATATGCGCTCTTGGATCAATGACCTCTCTCTGTGCTACATGTTCTACATGCTTGCATGCAATGAGAGCTAGGATTTCACTATTCTCCCAGTTGGTGTCTCTGCCGTGGAATTGCAAGTTCTCCTCCATTGCGCCCTCCTTTGCTGCCACCCCGACCTCCACCCTGATCACAACCCCTGACTTCCAAGCTTTCTGTTGCCTGTGATCTCTCGGAATTTGAAGCCATAGTAACTGAAATGCTTTGAAAGCACAAAATTCTATTGCGAAGGAGTGCTTGCAAGAGGAGACTGCTCAAGGCTAGCGACGGGATACTGCTCACTCCACTAGTTTACCACACTAGTTTCAAGTTGATACTTTACCGCCGCTGCTAGGGGCTCAAATTTACGGGAATCTACGATTTGCATGATTTTTAATGACCTGTTTAACTTCTCCCGCCCCTGCTATCACATGGTGATAGGCGTGGTGATAGCCCAATCCACGTCACCAAACTACAAATAAATGCCTGTATGTGTGAACGGAGGTACATAATAGTCGGGTTATCAAAGGCTAACCACATGTGTGAACTTACCTTTAGTGTTTACCATTGCCCTCTGAAGTTAGTCTAGTGTATTTAACCATATTGGAACGCCACAGCATGTGGATGGGTGCTCTAACACTCTGGATTTGGTACTATCAAAGTTGACAATGCGGCACCTTAGCCTTTGACACTGCCTCCTGCTCCTAGCTACCTCCTGCGTCTGCAATTTTTCTATGTCAAGTAAGCAACCATAAAGAGACGAGGGACCTCCCGTCGCCCAGGTGCGCGTTGGTTGCTGCTGCTCAACCAAAGCACTTCCCACCGCCAAAAGTGGACTGTGTGAAACAAGAGTGCAAGACTTCGAGGTCCCCTAGAACATCACCAGAACCTCCGTTTCGAGATAAATGAGGGAGGGAGAGCAGTGAACATAAGTGTCCACTGTCACTGTGGGAAGTAGTAGCGATGCCCATGTCATATGATTGCTACACCAGTCTATGTGCTTTGATGTCCCAAACTGCAGTTCAGAAGTGAGTCTTGCACACCTAATTGGAGCAAAACTAGTTTTGCAGACTGGGGAGTTTGACACACTAGCTCACTTTCTCGACATTATGTCAATGAGAGATGTTCACGTACGAGTAGTGCTATGACGCTGATATCAAACAGCAGCTCATCCACATGAATGCATCTTGAAGTTTTCAACTCTCGCCTCTGGGCCTGCAGGCACACAAAAAACTATTATTTCTTCCTGCTCTTTGAGCTTGCACAAAGAGCGTTACCGAGAGCCTCATCATGGTAATTATAGGACATGTAGGCAGACAAGGGGGATTACACGACTTGGAGTATGTTGGGGAAGTATCAGGAGAGCTCCGCCACAAATACATGCAAGGGGCTTGTGCGGAGGAACAAGGTGCTTTCTGCTCTGGAGAGATGAGAACAAGATGTCTGCTGAAAACTATGCTCTCTGCATCCAATAGCATTTCTACAGAAAAGAGTACCCTGAGACACCTGTACACATCAGCTATGTCCCTTTCTGCTGTACATAAGCAAGGACACATGCAGCAGAACCTTGAACAAGGCACATTTTGACCATGATACAGAGTACCTGCACTATGCTCTCTGCATCCAATAGCATTTCTACAGAAAAGAGTACCCTGAGACACCTGTACACATCAGCTATGTCCCTTTCTGCTGTACATAAGCAAGGACACATGCAGCAGAACCTTGAACAAGGCACATTTTGACCATGATACAGAGTACCTGCATACGACCGTGTTCAAGCTGCACATGGCGAGGTTTTCTTTAAAAGGTTTTCCTTGGTGACTTCGGACCTTCAGTGAAATGTAGGGGGGTCAGTGTTCTAAGATGCTGGACATATATTTCCAGATTCCTCTGTGAGGACCCCCCATCTGCCAAAGCCTTTTGTAGACAGATCTTCAGTTCCATCACCTTCTGTCGTACAGCTTTACCTTCATCCTCGTGCATCAATAGCCTCACATTCCTCTCAACTTCCGTATTGTCCACCAGTCCATCTGGTCTCTTTCGCATCTCTATAGCCACCTAGAGGGGTCAACTCTGAGGTTAAGAAAACCATGCTTTGTCGCGTTATTAGACCTGCCTTGGAGTACGGATCTGCTATATGGGTTGATAACTCCAACCAGGCTAAGTCTCTAGAATCCATTCAAGTGGGGGTGCTTAAGGAGTGTATGTCAGCATGCTCCAAAACAGCCAATGTGGCTGTTCGGGGTGAGTTTGGCATTCCGTCCTTAAGCTCCCGACGAGATGAATTCAAGGTCAGATGGTGGGGTCAGCTGCAACATATGCCCAACACCAGATATCCTAAGTTAATCGACTCTATATCTTGGAAACAGGACCGCCCTGTCAAACAGGCTAAGTCCTGGCAGAAGAGAGTAGAAGAGATCCTCAAGGACCTGGACCTGGATCCGCAAGTCTTGACCCTGCTGGATAAATCTGACTTAGAGGCTGTAGTGTCCTCAGCCATGTCTGTTGCCATGAGATTGTCTGATGAAAATGAAGTTAGGCAGAAAACTTCCCTGAACTTGTTTCCAGTCTGTGACATGGGGGAGGACATCTTGGATGACCTCAAGGGTCTACCCACTCTCGGCACTAGACTGAAATTTAAACTCAGGGCAGGAAGCCTACCTTTGAACAGCAAACAGAAGCAGAGAGGAAAGGGAGAGTGCAATTGCCCGTTGTGTGGGCAATCTGAAGACAGTATTCATTTTCTGATACACTGTCCGGGGTTCTCTCACCAAAGAGACGCTCTCTTCAAATCTATTAAGGGTATTGTGCCTGTACCCCTGTTTACCAACTTTGAAAGTCTCGAGGCTGAGCCAAAAGCCCAGGCCCTCCTGAGGCCTAGTTTTTGGGCAAATCACACACAGCAGATTGATGCTTGTGTGAAGGGATTTCTAGAGGATATCTGGAAAACCCGGATTAATTCTATATATGGAGGTAAGTCTTACTACCAAAGTCAGCCCCTGACAGAGGTAGGTTCTGTCCCTTTCGTTCCCGCTCAAACTGGGCGCGGGGTCAATGGCCACAAGGCTACGGCAAACGTCTTATGAGTACAATCTATAGCCACCTTCCGATCCAGTACTACTCTGCAACACAGGCATGATGGGTCTATAACTAATTAGAGACTCTTGACAAAGCTTCGACCTCTGACCACTCGACTCATTAGAGTCCGATCGCAATAGCAATGCACAATATAAAGACTAACAATGCACACTCGCCAATACCCTCCCCTTCCACTTAAATGGATTGGGAAGAGTTACTGATTACAGTATGCTGGGACAGGGACGACTTCAGGATGGTATAGGGAGCTGCACACTAAAATGGAGTAACACCTGCTGAAATAGCTTCTATCTGTACCTTGTGACTTGGCTCTAGCATTCCAACACCCTCCTGTCCCTGTCCTTCCAACCATTACAGTGGCAGCTAAGTCTACCTTCAAAAGACTGTAGTCAAAAGCTCAATAAATAGAAACTCAAAAGGGTTATGTCAGAGTCCTGACCTGGCATTTAGAAATTGCTCTACGTCAATTGGCCAGGTAAGGAGGGGGATGCCGGCACTAAGACCCTCCAGGACAGAGTTCCATCCACAATGAGTCAGGAAAGCACCAGTGGCTGCATGGGACAGAATCCGCACCTGAGGAGCCCATCCAGAGAAACACAACCCACGTTCTTTTGTGCGTTCCTCAAAACCTGCTCAGAGATGCAGTGAAACATGTAAGCACAAGAGCTTCATTCCAGCCTATTATGCATGAAGCACAAAAGGAAATTCAAAACATAAGTAAATAAAATGTGGACTCTTGCCACACAAGCCTAATGGGGCTAACTTATGGTGTCACTTGACCCTGAAGAGCTACTCCCTTTCGATGGGATATGACATCCAATACATTAATGTGGTTTAGAACTCACAAGTGAGATGATGTTCTGCCCTAACCACCACTGGGGTATCCATTGGATGTCTAGAGGAGATTGTAACTTACATGACTTAACTACTTGCAATCAACACTCCTGAAGGTTTGCTTGACCTTTTTACTGTGAAGAGTTTCTAATCTTGGACCTAAGTTGCCCCTCCCTCTTCAGATGAGGTAGCAAGTCTTTCAAAGCGTTTTTGTACTAGGGAATCCATCCATCACCTGCCTAGATACATTTGTTCAGGATTGTAATCCATTAGCAGCATTAGTCGAGTTTTTGATTCTGCCACTTTAATACGAAGTATGAAGTGATCTGTTCTTCTGACACAAATCTAGATGATATATTTACAGCACCATGTTATGTCTCTGAAACTGAGATTTCACATAGCAAAACATTCCTATGTTGAATTCCACTAGCAGACTATACCTGAAGGGAGGAATTCAGTGAGGGAAGGTGGCACCAATGAAGGAGATGAAGTAGCAGACTTTGGCGGCCGTAGTATCCATAAGAAAGGTTGCTGGCTGGCTTCCAGTCCCTGTGCCAGCTCCAGGATTTGTGGTTCTGAAATGGTGGCCATGCTTCCATAAGAAATGAAAAGAACTGAAGAAGGGGCTTGCGTGTTCAGCCATTGCACGCATGGATCTTGCTCGTCCGCTGCTTTTTGTATGATATGATTGGGTGCCTCAGGATTCAAAACTTCGGACGTTGGCTGCAATGGACCAACCGCCAAGATAGCCTGTGTCTGAAGAAAGCATCTTGGTAGTAAGTTAAGTGCATGGAATGGTGGCCAAAGACAGAAGGCTGGATTGCAAATTAAATACAGACCTTCACTTCCTCTCTGCCGATAACCTGGGTTGTCAGGGCATCCAAGACTGTCCCTTCCAGCTCCTCAACAGAGTTGACCAGAACCACTGATGCCTCGTCAACGCGCTTCAGATTCCTGAGAAACTCCTTGTGCTTATCGGCATTTCTCATAATGGGTGGAAGGTCTAACGGTTTCAGCGCTGGGACTCCTGGAATGGATGTTATGAGCTTGGATTGGTTCACAGGGGTCACAGGAATACAACCCTCTGCAATAAGCCTAGATCTGTCTGCGCAAATTTCGATATGTTAGTGGAAACTAGAGCGTTGCGATAAGTTTGCATTGGAGGTCCTTGTGGGTTGATCAAACAACGCAGAACGGTCATTCAAGGTAAATCAGAATGTTGGAATGACTGCTCGTGTTCTCGGTTTCCTTCAATTGGTTGGAAAATTACCTGGAAGCCGACGACTAGAGTCAGCGCTGCACAGGTAAATAGGATATGCCTTGGAATGCGAAACTTGTAGGCCACGTCCTGAGCCCAGGATGGAAAGAAGTCCGAGAGAATGCAGCAAGGAGCATCAACGTGACCAGATGTCAACAGATCTACTATTACTGCCTCCAACAGTCCACACAGTTTTCCTTCCATTTCCGATCGTAGATATGCTTCCATGAAATCTCTCGTTGATATCGACGTCCCGCCCCCAAGCTTCACAAACCGCAAGCCCAGGAAGCTCAACTCCTGCCCAACCGTGCTTTGCTGTAGTTCTGTAATATGCTGGTCCGTGCACACGTAGGTAATGGTGATTCCGTTCGCAAATAACCGCTTAGCAGTCTCTAGGATGGGAATAGAGTGTCCAGCGGCAGGAGACGGCAGCATGAGAACATGGGGGGAAGAATGTAGAGCCATAGGACGGTCGAAGCTAATCGTCAAACAGATTGGCTCTGTTTTAGTTTTGAAGTATGCGTGATGTGACTTGATGCTTAACTATCACGGGCAGTACCGTTCGCAAGCTGTCCTGCAATGGAAGACATACAGTTGCGGAACCCGCAGTGTGCGTACAAGGCCTATCTGCGTTTTGCCCTGCCAGACTTTGGGTTTACCAAGTCCCTAAGAAGAAGAACAACAACAATGGGGTGAGAGTGAGACAGGCCCCATGTGACCCAGCGCTGATCAAAGGGGATCCAAGGTGTGCAGTGAGCCCGCAGTGCGAGGCAACACAGCTCTACAACTCGAAACTCACTGACCACAGTTGAAGCTCCGCCTGATGTAGACATGATTTACACGACAGAAAAGCCTTAAAAAAAAGTCCAGGATTTTGGGGGCAGATTCTCTCCTGTTTCCAGCGGATTCAAAGAAAGAAAGTACCAATCGCGCCACGGTGCCGCTGCATTCAAGTGCAAAAGCGTTGATGGGTGCTGCCACATTATGTTTTTGCACACTGGCCGGTTTCACTTACGTTCCTCCCCCCACTTCCACGATGTGCTGCGTACACTGTGGTCCATTACGTACCGTTGTATGTAGCCTACCTAAACGTAAAACACTGGCAAATTTTTTTCTTTGTAATTCAAGGAGCCTCCCTGGCTGCAAGGTTCCCCCGATTTGCGGGAAGTACCTTCCGCTTTTGGAAGGGTCCCCCTCCCCCACACAAATCCACTCCCCCCTCCCCCCGGCTCAATCCTGGCCACCGAAGTTGAAACTCCAAGAAGCCCCAGACCCGCACTCACAGATAGGGAAAAAAGTGGGTTGGGAATGAGGGGTAGGCCCTTATATACTGCCCGGAGAGGCCTGTCTTGAGCGGCACGCGACCGCCTCTGCTGCCCATTCACGCCTCGTCACGTGTCCAGATAGCGGTCGCAACTAATAACAAAACAAAACAAATTGCTGCGACCCGCCCCCTGCTGGTGGTCGCACATTTTTAAAAACAAAACGAAAATGTGTGACCCATAAGCGGTCGCACCTAATAACAAAAAAGAAAAAGTCTGCGACCACCACCGGCTGGTTGTCGCACCCATTTAAGAAATAATTAAAAATGTGCAACCATCCCCTGCTGGTGGCCGCACCTATTTTAAAAAAATGAAAATGTTGCGACCACCACCTGCTGGTGGTCGCACCCAATTTTTTTTTTAAAAAAAAATGTGCGACCACCCTTTGTTTGTGGTCACACCTATTAAAAAAAATGAACATGCTGCGACCACCACCTGCTGGTGGTCGTACCCATTTAAAAAATAAGAAAAAATGTGCGACCACCCCCTTCTGGTGGTCGCACATATATATATATTTTTAAATTTGCCCGACCAACCTTTGTTGGCGGTTGCATGATTGACAATATATGAATTTTACAGATAAATAATGAAGTCCACATAATGAGGCCACATCGGTTGCCACGTCGGTTCTCATAGTAAATAGTCAATAGTAAGTAAAAAATAAACATATTTATGTACAGTAACGTCCGTTTAGGATGTGACGTGACGCACGTCCGTCGCTGACGTCGGACGTGACGCTGACACGTCAACGCCACGCCACGCCACGTCCAAATTTGCAACTAGGCGTTGTATACAAGATTATAGCCAAGACTCTAGCTCTGAGGCTTCAGCCCCTGCTCCCCTCCATGATCAGGATGTGACATGCTGGCTATGTTAAAGGTTCATTCTGGACAATGTTCTTCTCGCCCAGGAGGCTTCGGCTTATGCAGCCAGCTTTGGCCAGGCATTGGCTCTCTGGTTAATAGACTTCAAAAAAGCCTTTGACAGAGTAGACTAGGCCTTTCTCATGGCAGTTCTAAAGAAGTCAGGTCCTCCCCCCAGCTTCTGTCAATGGGTGCAAATCCTGTTGCAAGGATCCACCAGCAGGGTCTCAATTAACGGTCACCTTTCCAAGCCCTTCCAGCTCCAAATGTCAGTAAGACAAGGATGCCCACTTAAGCTGCAGAATCACAGAACTGGCATTTGGCGTCAGGTTAAGGACTCCATATTCGTTGATGACACCTTCCTTCTTCTAGAGGCTAATCAATCATCCCTGGAAGCAGCGGCAGATACCCTGTCCAACTTTTGTAGTGTTTCAGGGTTCAAAGTGAATTGGAGCAAGACTAAAGCCCTTCTTTTAGGTGACCTCTCCAAGTCTATTATAGGAAGCAATCCGACCTAGGGCGCCCACCTGGGTTTAACTTGGCTCAAGGAAGGTGAACCCACTACATTACTGGGTCACACTTTTGGTATCAACTTGACAGATGACCAGAGAATGCAAGCCACGGTGAAAAGACTCAAGCACCAGCTTTCTTACTGGGGCTCGTGCCATCTTTCCATCGCTGAAAGAGCCCTGGTTGCCAATCAAATCATCCTAGCGGGCATCTGGTATTTTGCGTCTATCTGGGGGCCTGACAACAAAATAATTAAGGAGGTTAAAAGGTTGATCAAGAACTTCATCTGGGGGGCTGCCTCCACTACCCAGAACAAAAAGCCACAGGTCTCATGGGAACAGATTTGCCTTCCCAAAAAGATGGGTGGCTTAGGTGTCCTTGACCCAGAGACTCAAATCAAAGCGCTTTTAGGAAAGTGGCTCCCAAGATACCTAGGACCAGAGGGAGGCTGGTGGAAATTCATGGTCACCCATCCATCTGCTCCTCCTCGCCCTTGACCTCAGTCCTCTGGTCACAAATCCACAGGCTCCCCCCTATGGTCCTCCATCTGGAGATCATGGAGCAGCCTCAGACCCTTTCTCAGAAAACTGCAGCCAACCACCTTTCAAGAAACTCAAAGACAACGCCTCTTTCTAAATCTTCCAAACCCGGATAGGGATGAACATCGGGCAGCAAAGCATTGGACGGTGTGGGAGTCAAAGGGTTTTCCTCGATTAGATCTATGGTATAGTACTCCGCAATCCCTTCAGCAAGCTTTGGGAACCCTCCGCCTTCGTTGGGGCATAAACCACATAATTCAGTCAATACCTGATTCCTGGAAGCAGATTCTTAAAGACGGCCCTGGACTCCCTAGTCCTCATCAGTGGATTATGCCCGACTCTTCCATTCCCAACCATGTTCTCTATATTTCAGAGGTCACAATCTCCACCATTTCAGGGTTCTCATTCCAGGCTGATGACACAACTGGGTGCCTCTTGCTCATCTCAGCTAGCCCAATATCCTTACCACCTCGTACTTCAGCAAGTATTGCACCAGTCCGGATCTGTCAATGGTCGGACCCGGGTAAATCCTTCAACCCCAAGGCACCCATGGGGACCTCCATTCATGCTTGGCTCAAAACACAGGCTTTTATCCTGCTGGGGAATTCGGATATAGCCTCCCTCCAGTTGGACCCGGCGGAATGGTCTTGGTCTTTTGAGGAGGAGCTGAAGCCCTTCTTTTCATATACTGCAAAGAAGGGATACAGAGCTATGTTGGCTGCTAGGCCTCTAAACTCCAAATGGGATCGGAAATGGAGCCATATGAACTTTGATCAAGAGAACTGGAAAGGTATATGGTCAGTAGTCTGGAGCAAGTCGAAACCGGCAAAATTAAGTGCTTTCTTATGGCAGGTACCTAATAGGGTTCTTAAAGTGGGCCACTATTTGAACTTCCCAGAGGCTCTGCTCTGTAGATGTTGCAACAACCAATTGTTAGAAACTTTGGAACTTCGTCTGCTACACTGCCTGGCCCCATCAAAGATCTGGCCATTGGTACGATCCTTCTACAGGGCTTGGGACCACATGCCTGCTGATCCAGTAGCTATCCTTCTCAACTACAGTCCGACACAAAAAACAATTGCCTCCCACTGCCTTGTTTTTGATGCTCTTCGTAGCTCGGTCCTCTGGAACCTTTGGAAAGGACGATGTGCATGGGCTCTAGACAATGAGAACACATCAGCTCAATTATTCTTTCTATGGTGTTCTTTGATCTCATTGTGCTGCTAAAAAAGCTTGGGCAGTGCTATGTGCAACGGTCAAAAGGAAGACACAACGATAGCCCTCTCTCATCCATGCCTTTGGAGCAACCTGGGGCACGGACTCATTTGCAAAGTTGTTGGCCTCATCTGTCTTTGGGCAGATTCAATCCCCTCCTGCTGGCAAGGAAGTAGGGGTTACTTCTCAGCCTCCCCAGAATTTGACAGAACAGAGATTAATTGGAGGCATATTAGAGCAGGTTCAGCAACTCGTCTTCATTTCCACAAATAGACTCGTGGTTCTCTCCAGGGCAGGCAATTAGCAAGTGCTTCCTATCTTCAGTCTCATCAGATTCGCCTTGCTTTTCTCCTGCTCTCCCAGCCTCCTCCATGTACCCTCACCATCCTTCTGCTTCCCTGTTCTTAGTTTTGTCCACTATCGTAGATCCAGACCTACCTCCGTTACAGATAATGGTTTCTGGCGGTTCTTACCAAGGTCTTCTAGGTATTAGAAATGGCATCGAGTCCCTGTGGGTTCAAAATACAGTTCATTCGAGAGTCCACTCTTGGTTATGGTCTTGGACCTATCCTGCACGGTCCTCCGTGTGTTATGCCTTATGCCAACCTGAGGGCATTTAAAGGGTTTTAATTTTTTCCCCCTTAAATAATCATTTAATAAAGTTCTCAGGGCTCCGTCCCTGTTCCTGGGGAATAATAATAATAATAATAATAATAAAATTGTTAGGACAGTTGACTACCATACTGACCTAGCTTATTAGGCAATAACTAATTCAAAATCAAATGCCTAATTAAATTTAGAAATGTTTTAGAAAATGTGCCTAAAAATTGGAAAAAATTCCTGAGAAGTGCCTAATTGCTCGAAAATTGTGAAAAACACCAAAATATCTAAATATGTGAAAACAATGTCTAAATTGTATTATTTAAAGTCCAAAAAAATGGAAAAATGCCTGCAATTTATAATTTAATGTCCACACAACTTCAAAAGGCCCCGCATTCATGCAAGATATGAAGAGCACTTCCATTCGGGCCTGTTCATTCTAGAGTGATCCAAAAATTATTGTGGCCAAGGAATTAGGGTAGGGGGCTTATGTAGTAAGGCAATGTGTATTAAGGAATGAGATCAAGCGGTCTAAAAAAAGAAGGGAGGAACGCGAGATGTATTAAATTGGCCAAATTTAGATAGGGACATGTGTCCAGGGACTTCTAGAAGGGTCCAGGGCTAGAGGGCTTCTAAAAGAGTCCATAGGGTATATAAGAGCATCCCCACCCTACACTAAACCCAGCACGGCAACGGAACATGAGGGTATGGTGGGCGGGAAAAGTCCCCCACCCATGCACTGAACCATATATCCCATGAAAAGCTCGCACTGAATATCGTTCCGTGCACTGAACCCGAGTGCACACAAAAAACGTCCCTGAATCCAAGTCAACCTGACCAACCGCGTGCTGTCAGCATCTTGGCAGAGATCTCGCCCCTTCCGGCCAATGGGAGGCGAGGTGCGCAGGGATGGCGTGGGCGATTCCGGTACAAGGGTGTGCGTGAGTCGGGCAGCTGCCCCACAGAACCCAGCAGCAGGCACTGAATCGATGACACTATCTTTTGTGTTACAAGGAGTTTTTCGGGCTCAAGGGTGGGGATGCTCTAAGGGAGGTCGCCACCTCTTACTACCTACTACTTACTACTTACTAAATTAGTAAGTAGTGGGCTCTGGAGAGTTAGGGCCCCCAAAAAAAAACAGCAAACATAAATTTATTAATTAGTAGAAACCACAGTATACCTAGGCAACTACATCATCTCATGTGAATCTTCTGAATCCGAGAGAATGTTAAGGTCAGGAACATCATCATCCTCGATCTGCATGTTTGCAAGACATCGGCTCATGCTCTCAATCACATATCAAACATAATTATTTTCTTCAAAAGAAAATTACAAGAAAATTACCTCAATAATAGTTTTTGAGGGAGGTAAAAAACAATTGTTGAGGTAATATCTATTTTCAAAACCATTATGTTTCTTTACAAGAAAATTACCTCAACAATAGTTTTTGAGGGAGGTAAGAAATAATTGTTCATTATTATCCAGGGTCAGACTGGAATACATGCCTAATGTTTGGAAATTACCTAGGTGAGGCCTCTGAATAATAAAAACAAATCTGCCTAATAATATTCCAATTTGTTTAATTATTAGGCACGGAAGTGCCTAATAAGCTAGGTCAGTGTGGTAGATTCTCTTCATTGCCTTGAACAGTTCAATAAACCAATAACCAGAGGGAATCGAATCGATATCACGGGAAGTCTCCTGCAAATGATTATTTTGTACCGACAGTAGTTTCTTCCAGGAGGTCACTTCAGGTCCCAAGAGAAAACAATGGATGCATGGTCGCTTGTTACTTATGAGGGAGGCAGGAGGCAGCAATAAATGGTGCGGCCACGGCTACAACTCTTTATGTATTAGGAAAGGGTCGTTCCCAAGGCCCTTCCTGAATTTGAGAGCACCTGCAACGAGGGCGGAGCCTGAGTTCCGGGTGCTCGAAAATCCGCCCTCGTTGCAGGTGCTCTCAAATTCAGGAAGGGCCGTGGGAACAACCCTTCCCCAACGTGAAAAACTGGGAAATTTTTCTTTCCCGCTCCTTGTCCCGCAAATTGGGGAACCCTTCCACACGCGGAAGGTCTTCTTTTTTTTCCTGAGACTGCGGGAGACAGTTTGCTTTGGGTACTATACCAATAGAGGGTGAGGAAATTGGTCTGCTAGTATATAAGGTTATCAATAGTCTAGGTTTAGTTTTCCGTTACGAAGTCGCGTCTATTCCGCATAGTACTTTCATCATGTCCAGCAACGTTGCTTCGAACGTAGTGTCAGGGGGTTTCTTGGGAAGTAGGCGTAAAGGTAGGAAGCGTAAACATGCACATGAACGGGATAGTCAGGTCAACAAAAAAAGACTATCCAAGCGCAGAGGCCGCGAAGGTGGTGAAGCAAGTAGTGCTGGATTATTTGATGGACAATCACATAATGCGTTTGAATCTTTTGTATGTCCGACATGTGAATGAGGGGTTCCTTAGATTCCAGCACAATATGGAGATGAGAATGAGGGAGGCTTTGGCCGGGGATGAATGGGAGGAGGACAAGGCGAAGTTCCAATTCACGAAATGGATGGAGGACCGGGCCCATGATGCCACATGGAATCTGATGCAAACCATAGACAAGTTTGTTACGAGAATACCTGTAGCTGAAGGTCGCATGCCAAGTTTGTGCTTGTGGATTGGTGGTCTGACATGGCAAAGACCCATGCCAAACGACGTACGAAACCACTCTCATGGAAGGCACGGTCCTTGTCCGCGGATGCGGCATTGAACGTGAGATACATATCCACAATCGCACATGTACAACAACTCGAAGCGCCTAAACATGGAGGGTATGGTACAATTCGGAGGGTTAGAATTGTTGGGGATCAATTCATTCTTCCATCTTGGGAGCTAGCAGGGAAAACGCCCAGGGAAACAAATGTTGAGCTTGTCAAAGTCCAACATAACAATGAGGCGTTCGCTGTAAAGTTCCATCATTTCGGCATCATAAAGTATTTTACGTTGCATCCACGTCGAAATGAAGGTTACACACATTGGTGGAATGGGAGGACCATACGATCATGGTTGAGTATTGACAGGAAATGGGGGAATGATCGGGATAACAGGGAGTTAATGGAACGACGGGGGACGGAGCAGGAAATGCAGGAGGTCAACCGACTGGTTCGATTCCGACAGAATCGCACCCAATTGGCATGGGCGCTTATGCACATCATGCTCAATGTCCCCCGACAACATCTTGTTGCATTTTCCACATGGGTCTGAAGATGTGTATATCGGGGTATACGATTGGGGGATGGCCTCCACGACGGAGACCCAAAAATCACGTTGTACATTTTCGAGAGCAGAGATAAGATGTTAAAGACTCTCGCACATAGATGGTGGATTGCACCTGAAATTGCAATTGTTCATAATGTAGCCAACAACCAGTCAGATAACACACCTCGTAGGCCACCTCTAACCGTGCCATCAGAGACCTTTGCAATTGGGAAGATAGCCCAGGCAATAAATGGGGGTAACACGCTCGATGCAAGCCTGTTCAACGATATGTCTACTGGAACCTGTTTTGCTTCGGCTCTGAAAACTTGTGTGTAAACACAGTAGAGTTGCGGTACAAACTAGAAAATGTTGTGAAGCGTTTCATGACGGGGCTATTCAATTGGCCTGAGCCCAAAAATTGCTGGAGGATGGATAAAAACTTGTAGACCTCTGACTGTACATCATGTTTGAATAAATGTTATTTTCAATTGTATTTGTCTCGTACCATAATGTTTTAATGGTTTGTTACTTGGCCATGGCACCTGGGTCCATCATATGGGATAATCAAGCACCACACCCACGAATCTTGAAGAGTGACAGTATACACCGGGTCAATGGGTGAACCAATCGTTCCCCTGCCAAATGATTTTAGATTGATTTGAAACTTTGGGAGTGTCTTGTACATGCTCTCTTTAAGTTACTGGACAAGTATGAGGTCAATCTAAAATGGTTCTACGGGTGAACCAATAGTTCCCATATTAAATGATTCATGATTGAAAATTGGTTGAAAGGTTTAACGAGTCGTTCGGGGGGCAAATGATTATTTCTTCGCTTGCAACTTTGTGTAGGTGATTTGTATGTATTTAAGCACATATGGACCAAAGTTGAACTTCAATAAAGTTGTTTGAATGGGTTATTCAAATTCATAACGGAGGTATGTGTCGTATAGACGAGAAACAACCTTTCGTCTCGCACATGAATTGTTTTTAATTCCATTCTGAAGCCATATGCTTGATAACAACATGAAGAGTTGCATGCAAAATATCACCATGAACAGACATCGTCTGCATCCAAAACACATTTTATTCCCTCATTTTGCACTCCAAGGTGAAGTTATCTTCAACTTCATGCACTCTTCATAGAGAGTTCTGCAATAATGAGCATAGAGCAAAGGATGAACTTTTTTTTTCAAACATTTTTCTTTGGTACATTTTTTGGCAAAGATGTGGTGGTGTGAGGGTTCAACTCACAGAACAAAATCAAGCCAAAAACAAAATCATTGCGCCCCACAATCCTATGCCCTCTAAATCATTTTATTTAGTAAAAATCTAGTTCAATTCAATATTGGATGAAAAGGTGAACGAAAACTTCCCCGATGAAATGATATTTTATTGCTCCGAAACTTTGCAAGTGTCTTCTACATGCCCTCTTACACGTCTTTGAGAAATATGACATCAATCTAAAATGGTTTAAAGGGTGAACCAATCGTCCCCCTACCAAATGATTTTAAATTGATTTGAAACTTTGCAAGTGTCTTGTATATGCCCTCTTACAGGTCTTTCACAAGTTTCAAGTCAATCTAAAATGGTTGAAAGGGTGAATCAATCATGAACATATCAAATGATTTTTGAGTGCTTTAAAGCTTTGCAAGTGTCTTTCACATGCCATTTTAAAGGTACCATATAAGTATGAGGTCAGTAAAATATGGTTGAAAGGGTGAACCAATTGTTCCCCTATCAAATGATTTTACATTGCTTTGAAGCTTTGCAAGTGTCAGCCACATGCCCTCTTACAAATACCGGACAAGTATGACGTGAATAAAAAATGGTTGAAAGGGTGAACCAATCATTCCGCTATCAAATGATTTTATATTGCTTTGGATGTCATTGCTTTGGTAATTCTAGCCCCCCAATGGCCCATTCTAACCCTTGATTTACAATTCAAAATGCAATTCAAGCCCTTAAAATTGGTAATGCCGGTCCCTAAAATGACCAATCCCGGCCGCCCCTCAAATTGTAATTTGAGCCCTTGAAATTGTCAATTCCAACCTCTCAAGTTGCAATTGAAGCCCCTGAAATTTAATTACAACCCCTCAAAATTGCACTTCTAGCCCCTCAAATTGCAAGTCCAGCCCCTGAAATTGGCTATGGGTGAACCAATCATGCCCCTGCCAAATGATTTTGGATTGATTTGAAACTTTGCGAGTGTCTTGCACATGCCCTCTTAAAGTCACTTGACAAGTATGATGTCAATGTTAAATGGTTCAAAGGGTGAACCAACAATTCCCCTGTTGGATGATTCATGATTAATCGTTAACGATCGATTTCATATTACACTGGGACCTATCAGAGGGTACATTGAACACATTGGCCAAGTTTCAAAGCGAACGAAAATCATTTGGATGGGCAACCATCCGTTGGCCCACTGAACGAATTTCGATTGATCTCATATTACTGGGGCCTTTCCATGGTACATTGAACATACTGGCCAAGTCTCAAAGCGAACCAAAATCATTTCGATGACCAACCATCCGTTGAGCCATTGAATGAATTTCGATTGATCTGATATTAGTCCGGGACCTGTGAGACGGTGTCTCAAAGATACTGGCAAAGTTTAGAAGCAAACAAAAATGATTTGGATGGGCAACCATCCGTTCACCCATTGAATGTATTCTGTTGGATCTGCTATTACTTTCGGACCTGTTGGACTGCGTTTCGCGTGCTCATGTTTTTTTTTCATTCCGTTTTTGAATGGGGCGTGTAATGACTCCATATGCAACGTGCGTGCCAAATTTGGGAGCGATCAAAATTCATTTGGACCCAAAACCACAGTTTCTTGCCCGTTTTGCACTCCAAACTTGATTTGTGCTCTATTTCATGCACTCTTCATAGAGAGTTCTGCAATAGTGAGCGAAGAGAACACTTTTTTTGGGGGACATTTTTTATTGGTCCAAATTTTGGTGGGGGAGTAGCAGTGGGATGCTTGAAGCCGTAGAACAAAATTGATCCAGAAACAAAATCGATACGTGCCAGAAACCCCCAATGAAAGGCAGTGCAAACATATTTATTGGCTTAAAATTAATTTAAATTCAATTACATTCTGGAATGGCTTGGTGTCGATGGGGAGCCAAACGATTTATTCGTCTGTTGTGTCTCCGCACATGTGTCGCACACATATTCAAGTACATGCGGGCAAAAGAGGGGCTTCAACCACAATGGGTGCAATAGCCGTGCACGCATTGCAGGATTTCTTTTTCGCAATGAACAAAAATCAGATGACAACTGAACGCCTCATTGGCCCATCGAATGAATTTCGATTGATCTCATATTACACTGGGACCTATCAGAGGATACATTGAATACACTGGCCAAAGTCTCAATGCGAACGAAAATCATTTGGGTGGGTAACCATCCGTTGGCCCATTGAACGAATTTCGATTGATCTCATATTACTCTTGGGCATCTTCCATGGTACATTGAACATACTGGCCAAGTCTCAAAGCGAACCAAAATCATTTCGATGGCCAACCATCCGTTGAGCCATCGAATGAATTTTGATTGATCTGATATTAGTCCGGGACCTGTGAGAGGGTGTCTCGAAGGTACTGGCAAAGTTTGGAAGCAAACAAAAATGATTTGGATGGGCAACCATCCGTTCACCCATTGAATGTATTCTGTTAGATCTGCTATTACTTTAGGACCTGTTGGACTGCGTTTCGCGTGCTCATGTTTTTTTTTTTCATTCCGTTTTTGAATGGGGCGTGTAATGACTCCATATGCAACGTGCGTGCCAAATTTGGGAGCGATCAAAATTCCTTGGACCCAAAACCACAGTTTCTTGCCCATTTTGCATTCCAAACTTGATTTGTGCTCTATTTCATGCACTCTTCATAGAGAGTTCTGCAATAGTGAACGAAGAGAACACTTTTTTTTTGGGGCATTTTTTATTGGTCCAAATTTTGGCGGGGGAGTAGCAGCGGGATGCTTGAAGCCGCAGAACAAAATTGAGCCAAAAACAAAATCGATACGTGCCAGAAACCCCCAATGAAAGGCAGTGCAAACATATTTATTGGCTTAAAATTAATTTAGATTCAATTACATTCTGGAATGGCTTGGTGTTGATGGGGAGGCAAACGATTTATTCGTCTGTTGTGTCTCCGCACATGTGTCGCACACATATTCAAGTACATGCGGGCAAAAGAGGGGCTTCAACCACAATGGGTGCAATAGCCATTGCAGGATTTCTTTTTCGCAATGAACAAAAACCAGGTACTCTAACATTATTTGGATTAAGTAATTTAAAACTTGATATGAACAAACAACCAACATGTAGCCCAGCGGTAAGGGCATATACCCTCTTACAAGTGGTTGTGGGATCAAATCACCATGTTGGTTGTTACAAAGGTGTCCACCTTCCAACCGGAAGGCAGGTAGCCCTTCTGGGTCAAGTGACACCATAAGTTACGCTTGCTTCGGCAACGCGTCCACCTTTCTTTTTTTTTCCATTTTTTTTTGACATGAACAATCTTCCGAAAGGTATCCATCATGCATCACCTAATGGTAGGGACAACCGTCCGTATGCTTGTTGGAAGGTTGTTCATGACAATTTTAAAATTGCTTAATCCAAAGATATTGGTGTACCCTCCGGAAGATTGTTGTGTGTCATTTTTTAACTTGTATAAAATCCAAACAAATATGCTTAGTACCTTACGGAAGGTTGTTTCTACCACTATGTCATGCGCGATGATACCTATCGGAAGGTTGTCCGTGTCAATTTTAAAATTGCTCAATCCAAACATATTGGTGTACCCTCTAGAAGATTGTTGTGTGTCATTTTTTAACTTGCATAAAAATCCAAGCAAATATGTTTAATATGTATGACCTAATGGTAGAAACAACCTTCCGTAATGTATTAAACATATTTTGTTTGGTTTATGCAAGTTAAAACATGATTGAAACAATCTTCCCGAGTATATCCCAATATGTTTGGATTGAGCAATTTAAAATTTGATTTGAACAACCTTCCACCAGGTATCCATCAAATAGAAATAACCTTCTATTAGGTAAAAATATTTGTTTAAATTCCGCTTAATTGAAAAATTGACAAGCACAACCTTCTGAAGGGTATAATAACATTGAGGAATTTTCAAACTAGGAACAACCTTTCGACAAGTACCCATCAAACAAGACTCAATGATAAAAAACCACCTTATGTCAAGTAAAACTATTTATTCGGATTATATTCAATCTGAAAATGAGCCTTGTTACTTTGAAAGAGATTATTTTAAGGGGCCTGATTTGTGAGCGGCCGCTCTAAGGTGTTTCTGTTTCTAATATATTTTCTTAAAATATGAGAAGTATAATTTTTTGGGGACATACTAGATAGTAATCATACTTAGGGTATGGGTGGGGAAGTAGGGGTAGGGTAGGGTAGGGAAAGGGAAAGGCGGCCCACAAGTGTTTACAGGAGTGGTGAGCCAGTTTGGGCGAGCTACACCAAGGCATGGCGTGGGCGGCCCCACATGTGTGGCCAAGCGTGTGGAGCCTCAAGAGGTGCGAGGATGGGGGACCAAGGAGCCACAGTCATTATGACGTAGCTACCGAAAATTTGCGGGCGATGGATGTATACCCTTATATTAGGGTATATTTTTATGATATACCCTTATCCTTATATTCACCTCGCATCAAGAAGTCCAATACCGTACTCAGCAGGCTGATCCGGCAGTGAAGTGCCGAATATTTATTTTCTTTACAACAAAACACTTTGGCACAACTTAAGGAAATTTCTAGATTTTACGGCAATGCCACGAGGAGATTTTAAGTAATTCGGCGGTGACTCCCTGCATGAACTTGCTCTATCTACTGTACCAGATGTGGTAAAAGAATTATGTACCAACAGTCATTAGGTCATATGGTTAAGTGCACTGAGTGCCACCCAGATGATTCTGGGGTCAAATCTTGCTACTGACGGGTGTGGTATGGTTCCTGGGTGGTGTCCCACTCATTCGCCTCCATGGCGCATAAATGAAAGAGGTTATTTTCTCCTCTCACTACTAAGGGGCCTGATTTGTGAGCTGTTGCTCCCAGGTGTTTCCCTTTCTTTAAAAAAAAAAAACAAACAAACAAAAAACAAATTATGTGGGTTGTTAAGAGCCATGAGAGCATCTGGTCAATCAAATGCAGTGATTGTTCAGCCAATTATTCTAGGATTTCTCAGAGCTAAGGAAAATATTTTCCTAGAGCTTTATGCCTTCAAACATGCATTTGGAGATTTGATATTTGGAGTTTGTTTGAAATTTTAGGCTTTTTTTTTATAAAGTTTCTGGAATTTCGGCAGTTTTTCCTAAATTTTCACTTAATTATTAGGCAGATTCATTTCTAATTATTTAATGCCAGATCAGCCTTCCCACTACAGTATCGTACTTACCTAGCTTATTAGACACTAATTAATTCAAAATCAAGTGCCTAATTAAATTAGAACATTTTTGGAAAATGTGCCTAAAACTTGGAAAAAATTCCTAAGAAGTGCCTAATTTCTCGAAAATTGTGAAAAAAATACCAAAATGTCCAAATATGTGGAAAAAATGCATAAATTATATTATTTAAAGTTCAAAAATATGGCAAAAATGCCTATAATTTAAAAGTTCATGTCCACACAACTTCCAAAGGGCCCTACATTGATGCAACTACATCCTCATAAGTCTCATCACCTATCTCATGTGAGTCTTCTGAATATGAGAGAATGTTAAGGTAAGGTACCTGCAACTTCTAGCGCCTCCAACCTAGTTCTCCCTTACAAAAAACACAAGCAAAGAGAATTAGGGTTGTACCAGATGTGTAGGTATAGGTAAGACCCTTCAGTACCACCTAACTTATAGTACAGTCGATCCTAAATAATTGTTATCCCTATAGAGCAAAAACATTATAACATTTATGTAAATATATCAGGTAACAGAAAAAGAGGTCAAAATCCAAAACATAACATTTGAGGGAAAAATCAATAAAGCAGGTTATAAAAAAAAATCTTTTATCACATATCCAACCATTATATTTTTTTAAATAAAAAAATTACCTCAACAATATTTTTTGAGGGAGGTCAAAAATAATTGTTGAGGCAAGACCTAGTTTCAAAATTATTATGTTTTTTTAAAAAGAAAATTATAGTTTTGGGGGGAGGTAAAAAACAATTGTTCAAAATGTTATTTTGTTATGGACATGGTGCCATTGGATAAGAACCGTAGATCCTTGATAAGAGTGGATGAGTGTTTTCTCAAACCAACAATGTTAAGGCTGAGCATAAAATCTAACAACTATGGAGGTGTGCTAACAAAGAGGAGAGCCATATTTTTATAACATATATCAAATAATGCTCTAGTCATGCCATTTTTAAGTGTAAATTTTTACAGAGCAAAGATTTCATATCATTAAGGGTGTAATAACAAAAAAAAAGTAACATTTATCCAAGGTCTACTGTAATACATGCCAAATGTTTGGAAATTATAATAAAGACGAATCTGCCTAATAATATTCCATTTTAATTAATTATTAGGCGCGGCAGTGCCTAATAAGCTAGGTAAGTACGATATATCCTATTTTTCTGAAGGATATATGTCAAAATAAAAGGTATATCTAATCAGGGTATATAGGGTAACATAGCCACGGCGGTAGGATAGCAACGGTGGTAGCATTTGACGGCGATAGCATAGCAACGGCGGTAGCATTCGAGGTGACATTTAGCATCGAGGTACTTTTAGGGAATCTCATCCATCTAGCAAAATCTAGTATTTTTTTTTGCAGAAGTTTTTTGGGACATAAGACTAGTTCTACGACCTTTATATCTAGGTCTTCTTTCTTTCTATTGTGTTGTTAGGGAGCCTTCAGCTGTAACAAAGCTCCATGGAACACTCCCTCCTTCTATGTAATTTGTCCAAACAGGTCTGGCGGGTGGTTCTTGCTTTCTACTCCATTTGGAGCTCCTTCCCCTCGCCCCCACCCTCTCTCCTTCTTCTTCTCAATCACTCGCCTGGTAGATATCAGACCAGCTGCCCGGTATGGGCCTTGCTGAGAGCACTTACTCTGTGGAATCTCTAGAAAATGAGATGTGCCTGGGTTTTGAGGGAAAACCCCCTAGAGGCAGATCGATATTGTTTTCTATATATCATGAGCTGCTTACTGAGGGGAGGAAAGCCTGGGGTGTGATTTGTGCAGCTCTTCCCAGAACTTCAGAACAACGGTGGAGGAAGCTGCTTCAAGATTTCCACGAGACTTGGGGCAAAGACAACGTGCTCGGAACCTGTCTTCCCAACACAAGGGTTAACTGGATGCCATCCCCCCTCAATGGGAAGTCCCCTGGTGAAGGGGATGAAACAGAATTTAATTGGCGCCATAAGAAGGTCCGTGCCAACAAGTCCAGAACCCAGCTCAAGTTTTGATACCTCAAATCTCTCTTGGATGGATTGCTTCAATTCCACACTCTACAGATCTTCTGCGACCTCCACCATGGAGTTCCAACAGGGTGAAGTCGGCTATATAACCCCCGGGTAAGGATATATATGCCAAAATATACCCTAAGGGCATATATAGTTTCCGGGTATGTGTCACAGACATAGCCCAGATGAACTTACCAGGAGTAAATACCATAAGTTAACATTAGTTATCAAGTTATCGAGAATTTACCAAATTATCGAGAGTAACTTGAGAAACTGTTTAGGAAGCTTTCTTTGGAAGAAACTTCTCCATCAAGATACCTCATTTGTTTAAGGAAACTTCTCCATCAAGAAATCTTTGTTTAACCTTAGAAACTTCTCTATCAAGAAACCTCCATTGAGGAAGCCTCTTAGGGAACCTCCTAGTAGCCAGTATATATAGGAGACTAGATTGGACACTCTTCAGTCTCGCCAACATGAGTTCAAGCTACTGTCACGAACATAGCCCAGATAAATTTACCAGAAGTAAATACCAGAAGTTACCAAGTTACCATATTATCGAAAGTTACCATGACTTACCATGATCTATCATGATTTACCATTGCTTACCATGTTACCGGGAGTTTACCAAATTATCAAGAGTACCTTAAAAAACTGCTCATGAAGCTTCTTTTGGAGGAAACTTCTACATCAAGATACCTCATTTGTTTAAGGAAGTTTTTCCATCAAGAAACCTTTGTTTACTCTTGGAAACTTCTCCAGCAAGAAACCTCCATAGGGGAAGCTTCTTAGGGAAGCTTCTTAGTAGCCAGTATATATAAGAGGCGAGACTGGACACTTTTCAGTCTCGCCAACACCAGTTCAAGCTACTCTTATTTCCAGTTCTCAGTACTCCAGTCCAGTTCCCAGTACTCTAGCCTTGTTTCCAGTATCTGATACTCCAGTCCAGTTTCCAGCATTCCAGTATTCAAGTCGTGTTCCAATATCTTGTACTCTTGTTCATTGTTATAAAGATCGTCTTGATTCCTATTTACTCATCGTGCATACGACCACGTCGACCTTGACTTCCTGTCTAGTCTTGTACCTCTAGTCTGATCTCTTGTTTGTGTTCAATCATGTTCTTGTCCTTGACAACTTGGCGAGACTAAAGTTTGTTCCTTAGTTAGTTAAGATGGAAGACACATTTGTGGAAATGGTCGCCACATTGCAGAGTCTTCAGCTCCAGATGCAAGAACTTCATGCCTCTACTGCCCAACTACAAGTTGATCAGTCTCAAGATCTTGACAACGCTCTCAACAATTTGCAACTACAAATTTCAGAATTGAAGGAGTCGAACAATGGATCTTCAACCTTACGAGTCCCTACTACAACAAATCCTACTGCAACGGTTCCTCCAAATCTTCAACAGATTACAAGGGAACCAAAGGTCAGCATGCCCAAAAAATTTGATGGAACAAGATCAAGATTTCGCGGTTTTGTTCAACAAGTACGAATGTTCATACGACTACATCCACAACGCTACCCTGATGAAGGTATTCAAATGGGATTTGTGGGCATCCTTCTATCAGACATTGCCCTATTTTGGTTTACACCGCTATTAGAGAAAAAATCGCATTTACTATACAATTTTGAAGCGTTCATGTCCGAGTTCACTGCAACGTTTGGAGAAAATGATAGAGAGAGAGTTGCAGAGACAAAGATGCGAAATCTTCGACAAGGAACACGTCCAGCTTCCGTTTATGCTGCCGAATTGCGACAACTTGCGTGCGACCTTGATTGGAATGAGAAGAGGCTCATTAGTCAGTTTTGATGTGGCCTAAAAGATGATGAAAATTTTTATTATTGACAATGTCAAACGTGAGTACACTGAGCGAATTCATCACCCAAGTCATTGCATGCGATAATCGTTTGTTCGAAAGACGTCAAGAGAAGCGATCTGGATGGTCGACGACGCACCATGCCGCTGCTACTACGACACCAAACACAACGATCCATCAGACATCTGGTAATGATCCTATGCAGATTGATGCTGTCCGATTTAAGCCATTGACGCCACAAGAAAAACAAAGACGACGCTCGAATGGATTATGCCTTTATTGCGGAGAAGATGATCACATAGCATTAAACTGCCCCAACAAGAGAAGATTCAAAGCTCGGGGCACAACTCAAGTGTTCGATACAAGGAGGTCGGAAAACGAAGATGTCCAGTCACAGTATGGACCATGCGGCTGGACACCCCAAATTCTTCACAAAAAAAAAATCTTTTTCTACCTCCAGACCCTGTACCTTGTTTCATAGTTCTAGTAAAAATCAGGATGCAAAATCAAGATATCTCCGTAGAAGCACTTTTGGACTCGGGCGCTTCAGCGTGTTTTATTGACAAAGACTTTGCGAAACAACACAATTTAACGCTCGTAAGAAAGAAATTCTCGGCCCCTGTTGAAGTAACGGATGGACGACCGTTAGCATCAGGAAATATTGACCATGAAACTCGACCCCTTGAAGTGAAGCTTAAAAATCAAGCATCACATATTGTTTTCAATGTCATCCAGTCTCCAACGCATCCTGTGATCCTTGGACTTCCCTGGTTTGTACTTCATAATCCTGACATCGACTGGCGATCACGAAAAATTTCGGCAAGACAAAAATGCAAAAGTACTTAAGGTATTCAAACCCCGTTTCTTGGAGCTAGAGCCTTCATGAGAGCTACGAAGAAAGACGCAACATTTGCACTTTATGCGACTCCGATCAAAACCACAACAGACCAATGGACTTCGACATTACCCACTCAATATCAAGATTACAAGGATGTTTTCGAGAAGAAAAATGCAGACATGTTGCCAGAACATCGACCTTATAATCGTGCAATTGAGTTGCAAGAAGGAGCTCAACCACCGTTCGGCCCGATCTACAATTTATCTCAGACGGAACTGGCTGCTTTACGCGAATACATTGATGAAAATTTGTCAAAGAATTTCATTCGACATTCAAAATCACCCGCGGGAGCACCTATCTTATTTGTGAAGAAGAAAGACGGATCGTTACGCATGTGTGTGGACTATCGTGGGCTCAACAAAGTCACTATAAAAAATCATTACCCACTACCGTTGA
This sequence comes from Takakia lepidozioides, assembly GCA_030704615.1. NCBI lineage: Eukaryota > Viridiplantae > Streptophyta > Takakiopsida > Takakiales > Takakiaceae > Takakia > Takakia lepidozioides. The sequence goes on along the minus strand of CM060732.1, from coordinate 22,579,823 downwards.
TTTCCGGACTCCTCGAATAACTTGGACGAGCAAATTTTTTCACAAAGATCGACTTGAGAGGAGCTTACAACCTTGTACGAATAAGAGAATGAGACGAATGGAAGAATGTTTTTCGCACAAGGTACGGACATTTCGAATACAGTGTTATGCCTTTCGGTCTTACAAATGCTCCAGCAATTTTTCAACACATGATGAATGACATCTTTCGAGAATTTTTAGATGACTTTGTAGTCATCTATTTGGACGATATTTTGATATTTTCACAGAATGAAGAAAAACATGGTCGCCATGTACGCCTTGTCCTTGATAAATTGAGGGAAAAAAAACTATATGCCAAGTTGGAAAAATGTCTTTTCCACCAATCTGAAGTCGAATTTTTGGGCTACATTATTTTCGACAAATAAGTCTTTATGGATCAGAAGAAAATACAAACCATCATCGAGTGGACTAAACCATTTCGGTCCGAGATGTCCAATGTTTTTTAGGATTTGCAAATTTCTATAGAATCTTTATCAAGGATTGCTCCAAAATTGCTGCACCATTGACACGACTCACAGGGAAGGACAAATTTGTATGGGACGAAAAGGCTGACCAAACATTTGAAAGGCTGAAGCAGGCATTTACAACGACTCCAATACTGGTACATGCAGACCCATCTAAGCCATTCTTTTTGGAAGCATATGCATCGGACTTTGCACTTGGCGCGGTACTCTCTCAACACAGTTAATTTATCTATACCCGGAGAGTAAATAATTTGACAAAAATAATTTACTTATACCCTAAGGATATATTGAAATCAATATACCCACCCAGCACAGGTCGATACTTATGGGAAGGGCCCACTACACCATCCCCACAACTCACCATCCACTGCATCGAATTTACATATTGTCATGATTGTTACCCCAATGAAACGACAAAAATATGCTCCACTCATCCTTGCAATTTGCCATAGAGGCTGGATCACCAACCCAGTAACCGTCATCACTGTTGGTACTAGAGGCGGCATACATAATGCCAATATCAATGCTATATGTAACCACTTCAAAATCTCCATCCCCCATTCATAAATGTTTCAAAGCAATCCACCTCACGACACTCCGATCCCTCACAACTATTATTACCAACAAACGGTAATTGGAATCCAAATCTATGCTATGTACACCCCCGGCTACTTGGTGTCGTGTCCCGCAGGACACCTGTTTTCTTATAGGGCCCACCCCCGAAATGGGGCAGTACCGCAAGCTGAACTGGCTCTTAGTTACGTCGGCTTCGGCCGGAGTTTTCTATCTCTCTTATGGGAAGGAGTTCCTCAAGTGCTACAAAGACAAGAACACTAGGTCCATGGCTCGGACAATCTTGACCACACGGGCAGCACAAGAAGAAATCATGTCTTTTCCTAGTGCAGTGTTTTACGACTCATGTTTGGTATGACTCTACAAATCACTACCTTACGACTGTAGTCTTATTTTAGGAGAAACCAATGGTTTGTGTTAGGTGTCAATGGAGTGGCAAAACTAGTTTTATCCATGACTCCAAAAACGACTCAAACTTATATATCGATATTTATTTTAATGACATGGCATGGCAATTCAAGTCATTTGAGTTATTATATACATATTTATTTATTTTATTTTAAGACTAGGGGATAGTGGCCATGGAAACTTTACTTATAATTATTTACGAGGAAAAAAATTAAAACCCCTGTTACACCATGACGCACATACACACTCTAGTTAGTGAATTGTGGAACCTGAGCCCTTGAAAAGGGAGGAAGACCTCACCAGGACTGAGTCCTAAACTCCTAATATTGCTATAGCCTACCGGACCAGAATATAATATGAGAGAAAGTGGAAACAAATCTTTTTTTACTTTATCACAGCAAATATTTTTAATTTTAACCCGGAAGCCTTGGTGCTTCACTGGGGATCGCCAACGCTCGATTATATTCGTCCCTAAGTGGAAAAGCTTAGAAAAGATATGATTGATTCTCTTCTCCATATACCCACTTACTTCTCTCCCGATGGGCCGGGCCGGCAAAGCACATGGGAGCAGGAAAAGCGCTCTGTGGGACAATGAACCCTGATGCGTAGTTTCATCTCTCCCACGGTTCATCTGGGAGGTTGTGGACGAAGCCACTTCGGCGCCTCAACGTTTTTTTTTTCCTTTCACGCATTTCTTAGGCTAAAACCACTTCATTCGCAATGAAGATCCTGCGACCAAAAGTACTTGAAATTCCAAATCTCCCACATGAAGGGCCCATCATTGCTCCAGGAAAGCCCACTTTGCTATTTTCGCAATCTCCCCTGTCGAGGCTCTATATTGATATATCCACTTTGCTATTTTTTGCGAATTTTCAGTGACCAAAAACACTTGGAGCTTTAGAGGGCCAAGCACCGCGTTGGGCCCGTGGTTGAGATCTCAACGACGCTACAAAACAAAACAAAACAAACAAAACAAGCCTAAAACTGCGATGGGCTCTCTTGCTTTGGCAAAACATAAGAGGAAGGTGAGAGTAAGGGGCATAACTCAGCACAACACACCAATCGGAGCCTTGACACAAGATCCTTTGACCACATTTTCTCCATTGAAACATGTTGCAGAGTCTCCCTCTACAAGAGAGCCAACAAAACAAAACAAAACAAACGTCTTGCTTCATATATTGATATTACTCCAGATGCTGCAGGTATAGGTCTAGGGTCATGGAAAACAGAGCTTGTTGGGACCAAAGCTCTTGACTCCACATAGTAAGAGTTGCCGGGGAATACCATAAATAATATTTTATAAAGGAGGCACAAAGACAGGGGATGGAGGATGATGCACTGCTTATGCCAGTGGGTCATCCATCTATCAGATGATATTCGGTATTTACCAACCCAACCCTAGCCAGAGGAATTTCCGAATAGCCATTCAGTAGATCTCATAAAAAGATTTTTTCCTATCATTTGAGGGAATATTTTTGGGAAAGGAAAATCAGGTCATGGCACTTTCAGGCTATTTTTTCCTCTTCAATTTGAGCAAAGGCCATCCGTTCCCCTTTAAGAAAATTTAAAGAATAATAAAATCAGGAACTTCCCATAATGTTGCCCTTAAATCTGGGGCGCCACATGAGGAGCTCTACATATAAAAAGTGCCATTGAGATCAGTAGAGCAGCATTCGACTGTAGAGCGTTTGAGTGTGAGGCAGAATAGCACTGAGCTGTGCATTCCAATGCTGATTCAAAAGCTTTGTTATATGATAGAGCCAGCTCGCACTGATCTTGATTTGCTGTGATTCATGCCTAAGATCAGCTTACTGGAGATGTCCTGACTGCAATTCTATGCTTGTCAGTAGTTTGCTCAGTTTTTTCCATCGATTGCGGTCATGTAGTAGTCGCCTGTCTTTGAAGTTCAGAAAATATAAGAAAGAGAGTTGCTCTGCGGCAAATTCGTTTGCTAACGGGAAGGTTGGACTTGAATTCACAGCTAGCGATGGTGGGGCCCTTTCTTTACCCTACAGCACTCCACTTTCAAGAACAAGGGCTCAACTCTATGATCAATAATCTATTCAGTGCATTAATGTATATCCACAAGAATCAAAAGGCTAGAGCTTAAGAGATGGTTCAAATTTGTGAACATTTCATTTCAGAAATCCCTGTCCACACCTTCTGTGTACGATCAGCGGGTTTCCCCAGGATCATCGTGAAGCCCTCAAGATTGTTGAGGGGATATAATCAATTTCTAATTGTCGACTTCTATGACGTCACTTGAGCGAAAGCTTATTACCAAGTGCACTACCTCCTGAAGAGAATTTTGACGACGTACTAGTTAGTGAGTTCCCTGATCACATGCTTAGTGAGACCAGTACAATAATCTCCATTAACGGAGCGTCGGAGATGGAACTATTAGATCCCTACTACCAGTTGTTATATTACGGTTGCATGACTGTCGAAGTGCACATTATGTTAGTGTAAGATCAAGACGAGAAGCGTAATTGGCATCTCTTTCAATGAAGTCCCTCAGGGCTTAAGGGAAACTTGAGAAATCCTACTACAAGGGAGGCAAGCTTCGTAGAGCAAGAGCTTCCATTGTCAGGCCCGGGCCAATGCCGATGAGCAAGCCCCAGTCCTTGCCCTCTACATCTCCTGTTGTTGCTGCACCTGCCTTCAGTGACCGATTACGAATCTGATCTAGCACAAACAAGACACATGCGCTGGCCATGTTTCCGTAATTTGCAAGAATTTCTCGGCTGGCCCGCAACCTTTCTGGCGACAAACCCAGTTGATTCTCTATTTGGTTGAGGATCGCAACACCTCCGGGGTGCACCGCCCAGAACATATCATTGCATTCTGTGGAATCTGCCCACTTTCTTGCTTCACTCACAAACTCGTCGATGCTCTTTGAGACGAGCTTTGGGATATCTGGCTTCAGGTGATAGTACATACCAGCCTCCATAAGGTGTCCATCGATGGCTCCTTCACTATCTGGCACAACCATCTCCCCAGCCCATTGAATTTCATACAACGGCCGCTCCACTGGAGGAATTGGATCGGATCCCACTATGGCCGCTGCTGCACCATCGCCAAACAGTCCTTGGCCAACCAAACCATCAAGATACTCCTCGCTGGGTGCTCGGAAGAATATCGCGGTACACTCGCTGCAGACTACCAGGACGCGGGCACCCTTATTGTTCTCTGCAAGATCCTTGGCAACTCTCAATGCAGCAGCCCCTCCCCAGCAACCAGTCTGGTACATCATGACGCGTCTCACTTTGGGGGAAAGGCCCAATGAATTTGCCACAAGAAGATCAACCCCGGGCATATTCACCACACTAGTAGTGGCCATCACGATATGGGTAATCTCTGATGTAGGGCGGCCCCATTCCTTGATAGCCTTCTCGGATGCCTCTTTAGCCATCTTGGGGACCCATTCAAGCACGATTTCGTGGCGAACATTGAGAGAATTATCCATGTAGCTGCCCAAAGTCGGGTTCGCCTCAAGCAACTCCTTTGTAACAACCATATGCCGTTTGTTGATATGCATCTTCTCACCTGATATCACAGGGGAACCAATTGCACATTCAGCTTCAAGATTGTTCTGACCTTTCTGACTCTATACTCAAGCTATATACCCCAAGGTTACTACTATATTGCTCACTTGAAACTGTACTTGAGGCCTTACAGTCTAGAGTCGCAACTTAATATTTTAAAACCGCCCTTGGAAGTGATCATAAAATACCTCAAATTGAATCCACGAGACCTACAGACTGTATCTGAGTGAATTTTACCCCAACTAGTAGCTCACAACTCGGACCTTGAATTCATCAGGAGAACCACACTTGGTCCACACTTCAATTCGTGATGCTCGGTCGACAGGTTATAAGTAGACCTAGTAACCAGAAAAAAACCAGAATTCTGACTGATTGGATTAATCCACATGCGTAAACATGTATGATCCACATTCATGAAAGGTTTCGTGCGCAGGCCTAGCGTTGTCTACCCATGTGAGCATCAGATTGGAACTCACAGATGCGCTTGAACTTGGCCTTAAGCTCGGGCTTGTGGTTGCAGTTTGTGGATTCGAAGTAGTAGTCCGGGTAAGTGCTCTGCTCACGCACTGTGGGAGGGTTTGCTGTGCCGATAGACATCACTGTCGCTGGCCCCTCTGCGCGCGGCTGGGCCCTGAACCCCGCGCCATATACCTTCTCTCCGTTGATCTGCCCATTCGGCGCCATTACACCTGCTGCTTCTGAAATCTAAGCAGTGAACTCGCTCGACTCTACCTAGTCACAGGTCAGCTCAAAGATATATATATATACCTGCCGGAGCTGTGATCAGGGTCCTTACGGCTCAGCTCTTGATCTGCAAGGGATGCAGATGGGCAGGCGAGTATAGAGACCGGAATCCCTGGTAGTTTTGCACTCTTGTAGAGTCCACAGTAGAAGGGCGCTATATAAACGTATGCACAGCAGACGAGAGCTGTTCTTCCTTGACTAGTCGCTCTCTCTCGCTCGCCCTCCTCCCAACAGGACGGTTGACCCTCCCACGAGAGCGTGCAGCCGCTTGAAAGGGCCAGCCTGACCAAACGTGGCCAAAGCCGGCCCCGGGCGGGCCTGCGATCTGAAGGGCTACTGATGAGTACTCGCACCTGTGTACCGCTCCGGGCTGGGTGAGCGACCTGTCGCATAGCCGGGTCAGCATGCCTTCAACCCGCTCTGACCGTGCAAGGGCTGACGTCAGGCACGGGTTCCGGGTTCACATTGGAGAAGGGTGCCCGAAGATAGTAGCCACCCACGTGACTATTTCATTTCTTCTTGCTAATATTTCATAGGGTTTACTGTTGGATTGACATAACTTTGGACTCAGGATCTACTCCATGCCGAGATTTGATGGATATTTTATGTCCCCTCAAGAAATTGTAGCTCGTTTGTTTATCCCACAGTCTAACAAACATTTTGGTTGATTTTCCTTCATTGCAGCATAGTGGATTAAAAAGCAGAATAGTTGCTGTCTTCGTCTATCTGACTACCTGTGGAAGTTGCACCTGCATATTCTGTAGATGGAATAAGCACGTCCAATTCTTGGACCAATGAGGGGATCAACCCAGCTGTTTACAGTCTCCAAAAACAAGCAGCTAGTCTCGTATGGCTCCTCTTTATGTGTAGGGGACGGCCCTGCCCAAGGGCATTCCACGATTTAAGGGCTGCCTGCTGAGGGCATTAATCGTGGAAGGCCGCAGGGGCCTTCCCGGCCGTGAAGAACGGCTCAGAATTTTCATCCAATCTGTAGAATGTTCCTCCAATTTTGCAGAATGTTTCTCCAATTTGAGCAGGAGTATTTCGAGGCATATTCCTGTGGGGGAGGGACCTTGAATCATATAGAAAAATTCTGGGCAGTCCTTTACGACTGGTGGAATCTACTTTCATCCATATTGAATTTGAAAATTCATCCATTTATGTTTCATAAGTTGTTCAATAACAAAAATGTTACCCGAGGGAGCTGTTACTTGAAGAAGGCACATGAAAGTAGTTTTTCCAGCAAAGGAGAGTAGGTGACACTTGGGAAAGGCACAAGAGGGACTAAGCTATTTTTGACACCGATGCGTGGTCTCCTCTATAGAATGAAGTGGAGCCAATAAAATAAAATTAGCCACTAAGACTATTGAAAGTGTACAGTAGGCTCATCCATTTGTAGATTAGAGGTAAGTGGATGTTATTCTCATGAAAGAGATTGAAGCGAGAGGGCGGCCCAAAAATGCCCAAACGTGAAGGCTGACCTACAGCTGTGAGGTTGATTGTGTCAACCCAGTCTAGTTCAGTTATTGACCCGGAGTCCGGACTTGTTGCCTGCAGTGTAGACTTTGTGATCCCAAATTGGTGGGCATGCAAAGCACACTACCGTTGACTGGATGATGAGGAAACGTGGGAATTGGAGGATAAATTAGTTGCAGGGGGTACCCGCAGTCATAGACTTGAGGGTGTTTAGTGGACCCTTGGGTATTCAGCGCTTTTTTTTATTGGCCAATTTTCGCCAGATTTCGACCTCAGAAATAAGATTGAATATTTTGTCGCAAATTCCTTGTTTCCTCATGAAACTTCTCCAAATTAAAAATTTATTATGGATGAATTTTCCAGATATGGACGATATAAATAGATTAAAGTACAGAGGTGGATGATTCTATCCTAATTGTAGTGGATGAACAGAAAGTACGGCTTTTTCTGCAAAACTCGGTAGCCACTAGTGCTGTTTTCTAAATCTCATAAATAAAACGCTGAGAATGGGTATGTAGCACCCATGGCTGCCAAGTCAACTCCCCAAACATGTTGAACTTGAAGGGAACTGTACAAGTGCAATGAATATCTGCTTTTGGACCCTCTTAAATCTGTTTTGGTCACCTTCACCTCCTCTGTCACCTGGCATCAGCCTGCTATTATGACTAGTACATAATGGTGGCAGGTGATAATGTGCATTCAAAGCTCAAGATAGAAACAGGCATGTTCGTAAGCAGAAGGCATAACTAACTCAGCTATTTCGAGAATGATTTTAATCGTGTAAGGTCAACTCATCCGGATGGGACCTGGGCAGTGGGTAGGACTTTTATTTGGAACAGTTCCACAACACTGTTCCAGGCTCCAGCCTTTTGGACAATGTTGAAAGCCTGCTTTTAAAGGCATAAAACTTTTCGCAAAGTTCTCTGTAAGTTTGTTTGGCATTGTTTGTTTTGTCCTTTTCTACATGTAAGCTCTCGTCCGTCATGTGATACTAGATTTTGCTTCCACTATAGTACGGCATATAATTCCGGTGATAGGAGGCATATTATACCCACAACCCGATGCCAGCTCACGTACCTGGCATGTTGATAGTGGGCTGCTTTGAGTTCGAGTATCTGATTCGACCACGATTTACAAAGCTGAATGTATGGATGGTTGAAAATCGACAAGCGCATCATCATCGTCCAAATTGGATTTGATACTTAACCCTCAAGGGCCTGCCATTGGACAAATTTCGGCCCCAGAAAAGTAATCTATGGCGAGTTAATTGAGGCTACACACCTACCATATTAGATCCAAAAATTTGAACCTTACTATATTCGCCTTGAAAAAAACGACAGGTTGTGGCAGGGTGGAGGTTGTGGTCTGGAGCAGTGTTGGTATGGTATCTTAATTGGAAATACCATAAGGGTCCTGGTATGCAGTGCTGAATTTTTTTAAGGCATTCAAGAAAACCACAAGGAAACCTGCTCATCTCATAGGATACCAACCCCCATACAATTATACACTGAATCATAATTGCATCCATAGTGTCTCGCAAATGAAGATCAAAGTGTCCTTGTTATAATCAAAACAGCTAGTATATGCCCCTTGCCCTAAATCTCTACTCTACATTACAAAGTACCCCGGTGCATATTAACATGATACCCGAACAGCGACGAGTCGAGCTCTGATAGGGGGCGGGGAAGGGAGAACCCTAACCGCCGCCTGTTAGGGTTTGGGGGGCCGCCAGAGAACCTTTTGGTAGGGTACTACAAATGTTTACGGGAACAGAGAACAGTAGGTTAGGTTAGGAGAGACCTAGGTTGATGCCCGGGTTGATACCCGGCGAAACCTAGATACCAGACCAACACTGGTCTCGAGGTAGGTCGATGGTGATATAGCGATGCAGGTGTGGGGATCCATTCCCCTGGTTCCATTTGTTGGCGCTGACTATAACTACCTCCATGGAGGTAGTTTGTAATTACTCTCATGCAGGTAGTTCAGCTTGGTTTTGCAACTATCTTCATGTAGAAAATCAATCCTAAAACTACCTGCATGGAGGTAGTTTTAAATTTCATAAGCCAAAAAAATTCGAAGTCCTCAAGGCATGAAGGTAGTTTGCTCCTACGTTAATGACTCATTACGGCGAGGCCAGACAAAATTCAGAGCCAAACTTGAGCTTTGACCGCTCTTTGAGCGATGGGATGATTTAACCCATTTGTACAGTCACCCCAGTTGGGTCTTTTTTATAAAACTATGCGGCACTTAACTCTCAAGAGCGGGCAAGAGGGAAGCCAGGGCTCATTCTAAATGAGTAAATTAATTGGGTGTCATCGTGTCATCCTCTGAATTTCTTAAGTACAGCTGTAGCTGGCAGTGCAAGAATATTGTGGTACGCAGTGAAGGGTGCCTCATCTGCAGAAACCCATGTGTGTTGATCATGTGCATGCCTCCAGCTCGCTAGGTCTACATTTGTCTTCCTGGTGAGCTAAGGCACATTGCACTTTGGTGTTGTTTGGTAATATTCGTGTCCATCTGCTCAACAAATCAATAGACACAGAAATCCCAAGAAGTTTTGCATTTTTCAAAGGACTATTTGGTAGAGTACTGAACAAAAATTTCTGTCGATTGCACTGTGGTACTCTTCAGTAATTAATGAATATATTCCATTGTGCATTTGTTCATGGACACAGAAATCTTCAAATTTATGCAGTTTTTTAAGGACTGTTTGGTAGAGTGAACAGGAGTTGACTGCCCTCTACAGGAACATTATACATTTACTTAAGGTCTTCATGAATATGAATGATTTGATAGTCTTAAGGGACTGTAGAGCTCGGTATCTAGAATCAGATCATGTTATGCGAATGTGGAAATCAATGCAACACTGAAACCTTCAGCTCGGACATGTGGACACCTTAAATCAATCTAACCCATTGTCGATTGGCAACAGGGACAGTCGCTTCATTATATGAATTCTCGAATCATCACATGTATGGGTCCTTGCCCCAACTAAACACTATACATATCTCTAGAGACCATCTGATCTCTTTTGCGCTGTCCTAATTGCACCAAGTGCTATTCTAGTGCTTCCACAAGAAGCTTTCAAGAAGATAAGGTCCGCACAAGTTCATACCTAAGTTTTAATGAACACGCCTAAATTTTTAATGTTCAGCCAATTGACGGATACATTTGATCTCGAGACAAAGTTCTCAGCTGGACATCACCAGATCGAAAACTTGGAAAATTGAAAAAGTATGATTATCTCGACTAGGCAATGGGCACACTCCTAAGAGACACCTCCATGTTGAAGCCTAGACCTAGGCCTATCAGAAAACCCCATTCGCAGCCGCCTCCTGTCGTAGATGCACCCAAACGTTTGGAGCACTTCCTCATATCATCTAGGACAAACAAGCAAGTCGGGTTGGACATATTGCCAAAGTTGTCCAAAATGTCCAAGCTGGGTTGCAACTTCTCTTTCGGTAAGCCGAATGTTTCGACCACCACCTCCAGAATTTTGTAGGCACCCGGATGCACAATCCAGAACATGTCATTTTTTAATCAAATTGGAGCAGCATAAAAGAGAACCACCATAGACACACAAGATCTCTCACTAAGTCTCAATTCACAGCCACTGAATACAGACTCAAAGACAACTTGAGAGTACAGACTGCTATCGTGATATGTGTCTGTCATGTGTTTGTCGTGGTGCTGATGGCATCTTAAGCGCGCCGTAATTTGAAAACACCTTCTAGAAGCTACATATACTGTTGTGAGTGGAGTGACTGCCATAATGAGTGGGAGTGTTGTTAGTACATTGTGGTAGTAGATTCAATGTTAACACGGGCCATGTTAATGCCACGTAGATACATTACTTGTGGACATACACATGCCACTTAGGTTTTCCAACATGGTATCAGAGCCAAGGTTGGGGCGGTGGTCAGAATGGGTGGGCATTAGCTATAAGGGCTATGCCTTGAGGGGGAGTGTTGGAGTGTCAAGGTTATAGCCCTTGCACGACACTTTGAGAACAGAACGGGACGGGTAGCTCAGTGGTAGAGCACCCCACCGGAATGGGGGAGGTCCTAGGTTCAATCCATAGCCCGACCACACGCCAGTGGTTTTCCAACATGGTATCAGAAATAAGCACTCTTTCATCATAGTGTATTTGGTCTTCTTTTGGCTATGGCATCTACAATAGGTTATGGGCCTACGGGTTGACACAGAAGTTGTACCGTAGGAACTTGTTGTCTGATTCTAGTAAAGCCATTCTTAGACTGTTTAGCAAGAAAGTGTCAGATGCTTAACAAGAAGTTAAGCTTTAGTTGTCAGATGCTTAGCACGAAGTTAAGCTATAGTTGTCCAATTATAGTTTAGAATTGAGATAGTTTTTCAAGCATAGGTTGATAACTAACTCAATATCTAGATTGGAAGAGATTGTACATCTGTTGCAAAGATGAGTTCTAAAGAGGGCGCAGGCAAAGAGTTTGAGACAGTTGACAAGTTTGTCGGTGAGAACTTCCATTTGTGGAAATTCCACATGAAATTTGTATTAGAATCAAGAGATCAATTCACCATTGTTTCTGATGAAGAGAAGTTGAGTGATACTGCTACTGAAGCGGAGAAGGCTGATTGGAAAAGACGTGATAGGAAGGCAATAGTGACAATTTTGCATTCCACCGATCGATCTTATATGAATCAATTGATCAACTGCACCACTTCTACAGAGATGTGGGAGATGATGAACACGATCCACCAGCAGACTGCAGAAGAGAGTATTATGCATTTGCAAGAGAAGTTCTTTAACTGTCGAATGCAAGAAGGAGATTCAGTGTCTTCTTACTACAGTCAGGTTTCCTCGCTTGGCAAGAAACTAAACGATCAGTCAGAGACAGCTCTTGACTAAGATCAAATGCAGGCTTCCACAGAGTTATAAACCATTACTCTTGGTGTGGGACAGTGTGCCTGCAAGTGAGCAGACGCTGAATGGTTTTCATGCTAGATTGCTTAAGAGAGAGGCTAGCTTGAAGATCTTGAAGGAGAATGAGGAAGAAAGCGATATGGATTTTTATGCAGGGAAGGATGATAAGAAGAAGAACAAGAAGTTGTTTACATCTGGAAAAAAAAAAAACAATTGAAGAGAAAAAGAAGGTAACACAGTGCTTCATGTGTGGAAAATATGGGCATTGGGCTAAAGAGTGCAGCTCTAGTTCTTCTAAGAAGACTGATAGGGAGGTATCCACGAGTGAGGTGAACGTGACCGAGACAGATGTTTTTGTTACAATTGCAGAGATTCTAGAGCATCCAGTGTTTGAGAGTCAAGATTTGAGAGAACCAGGTGCTGAAAAAAAACCAACTGTAACTACCGAGGAGACTGAAAGTGAGGCAAATTATGTTCATCTTACAAGTCAGGATGAGGCTTGGTTTGCTGATACTGGAGCATCCCAGCACATGACGGATAAGAGATGTTGGTTTAAGTCCTACCGAGTAGTTCAACCTGGAAGCTGGAGCATCAGAGTAGCAAATGACAACCTAGTCTGGGTGGCAGGAGTAAGGGACATAGAGATTGTGTCTCTCCTTAATGGTACCTGGCAGAAAGGCATCATTAAAAACGTTCTTCATGTTCCTAAACTAAGAAAGAATCTACTATCAGTTGGTCAGATAACCGACAGAGGAATTGAAGTTGTGTACCACAAGAACACTTGTTCTATGTTTGCTCCTACCAGAAGATCAGTCATGACAAGAGTTAAAGATGGTCAGTTGTGGCGCATGCAGTTCAAAGTAGTTCTCCCTACACAGACAGCAAATCTAGTAGTTCTAGAGGACAAAGCCGAACCCGAACGCGATGAACTTGTGAAAAAGAGAAAAACGCCAGGACCTCCTGCTGAGAGTCTTAGTGTATGGCATGCTAGGCTTGGGCATGTTCACAGCTATGACATGGTGAGAAAGATGAATCTCGAAAATTTGGTCACAGGCTTGCGTCTCAAAGAGACAAATACAAAGAGAGTTTTTTGTGAGAGCTGTGCTAGGGGTAAGAGTTGTAGAACACCATTTCCCGTGAAAGAACAGAGAGTAAAAGCACCATTGCCTGGTGAATTTTATCATGCAGACGTTTGTGGTCCAATGAGCACTACATCTCAAGGAGGAGTTCGTTACTTTATATCTTTTTAAAGATGATTGCAGTAGTTACAGGTTGTTGTACTGCATCAAGAAAAAATCCGACGTTATGGAATGTTTCAAGAAGATGCAGCGAGAGTCCTTCAGGTCGACTGGGAATCGAGTCATCAAATTACAGAGTGACAGAGGTAGAGAATTCATAAGCAAAGCTTTTAAGGAGTATCTTGAGATTGAGGGAATTCGTCAAGAACTCACCACACCCTATTCTCCAGAGCAGAATGGGGTGGCCGAAAGGGACAATCGTACCCTTATGGAAAGTGTGCGCTGCATGCTTCTGGAGAAAAATATTCCTCTTTGTTTTTGGGGGGGAAGGTGTACAGACAGCGGCATACCTAATGAATCGTGTTGGAACTAGAACACTGAATGGGATGACACCACTACAGGCATGGTGTAACAAGAAGTCTGATGTCACACATCTCAAAGTGTTTGGTTGCGATGCATTTGTTCACGTGCCTAAACAGCTTAGAGAGAAGCTTGATCCAAAGAGCACCAAGTGCATTTTTCTTGGATATTCCACTGAAAGCAAGGGTTATAGACTATGGGATCCAATTAAATAGAGAATTGTGATTAGCAGAGATGTACTGTTCAACGAAGGTTTGACGGGCTCTGAATTTGAAGCAGCTTCTACAGTATTGCCCAATGCATCGGAAATAGTGACATTCTGGTATAATTATGACAAAGCTATGGAGAGGTCACAACATTCAGTTGAAGGAGTTTACAATGAAGCTGAAAGAGTCCTTGTCAACACCATTCCAGTGAATGACTTGGTGGTGGAGATGCCATTTGAAGCTGCTGGTTCTGAAAGCGTCATTGTCAACACCATTCCAGTGAATGACTTGGTGGTGGAGTTGCCACTTGAAGCTGCTGGTTCACTAGGTGAAAGCAGTAATTCTGAGACTAGCTCTAGCACAGAAAACAATGCTTCCTTGATGCAGTCAAACAGTGGGAGTACGATTGCAGAGCCAGAAATGTTCTCAAGATAAAAACGTTCACGGAATCCTCCGGAGAGGTATGGGGATTGGATTTCTCTGCCATGAACTTTTACTTCTTTTGCTGGAGCAGTGGGAGTTATTCTTGAAGAGCCTAAAACATATGAAGAAGCAATTTCTTCTGATCACCGAGAGCAGTGGGAGCAAGCAATGCTAGAAGAATACAAATCGCTCTTAGCAAATGAGACCTGGAAGCTTTGTGAACTACCTGCTGGCAGACAAGTAGTCAAAAGTAAATGGGTTTATAGAACCAAACTCAAAGCAGATGGGACCATTGATCGTTATAAGGCCAGAGTTGTAGCTAAAGGCTATTCGCAAACTCGTGGAGTTGATTACGATCAAACGTTTGCTCCAGTAGCAAAATTTGACTCAATTCGTTCAATCCTATCCATTGCTGCAATGGAAGATATGGAGTTTGATCAATTTGATGTCAAGAGTGCATTCCTGCATGGAAATCTTGAGGAAGAGATATACATGGAGCAGCCCTTGGGTTTCATAAAGGAAGAGGAGTCGAAATTGGTTTGTAAACTGCAAAAAAACATCTACGGCCTTAAGCAGGCATCTAGGGCTTGGAATGCCGAGTTTAACAAATTTCTCACTACTCATGAGCTTGTATCCACGACAACAAACCCCTGTGTATATGTGAGTCACAAGGAGCCAGTTCTGATCATATCAATTTACGTGGATGATGGTCTTGGTGCTTGCAAGACCAAAACCAAACTGGATCATGTCATCAGTGAGTTGGATAAATTGTTTGGGGCAACGAGTGGACCACCTGATGTGTATATTGGTTTGCACATCACCAGGGATCGGTCTCGGGGAGTAATCTACATCGACCAAGTTCAGTATATTTTGCGAGTTCTGGCTAAGTTTGGATTTCAGAACGCCAATCATTTGTGTACGCCAATGGACGCAAATGTGCATCTGCAGATGGGGACATCTGATGACAATACTGAAAAGGATTTTCCCTATCTTGAGATCGTGGGGAGCTAAATGTTTGCTATGCTGGGATCTAGACCAGATCTAGCATATGCGGTGTGTACAGTGGCAAAATTTGCAAATACACCAAAGTCCGCTCACTGCAATGCAGTTCGTCGAATTCTTAAGTATCTGAAGGGAACTGCTCACTACAGATTGTGCTATGTGGCTCATGACAAGCCACATGTTTTGCAAGCTCTGATACCATGTTGGAAAACCACTGGCGCGTGGTCGGGCTAGGGATTGAACCTAGGACCTCCCCCATTCCGGTGGGGTGCTCTACCACTGAGCTACCCGTCCCGTTCTGTTCTCAAAATGTCGTGCAAGGGCTATAACCTTGACACTCCAACATATACTAGAATGTTCTATCTACGGTTGTCACTAACTAAGGTAGCCCCACTAAACTGAAACTGATCTGAATCAGACTAATGTATCTAACTTAACTTTGTTTATTTCTTGTAACTGTATTACTCAACACTCCCACTAAGAGTTGCAAAGAATAAACAACTGAAAAAACGTAGATTTCCCATATCTACCATATCTCCCACTTTGTTTATTTCAGCACCAAGTGGGGAAGAGTGCGAAACCGATTTAAGGTCGTTGTAGGCAGTGGCTTCGTAAGAAGATCAGCAATTCGATATGTTGTCGGGATATAGTGAAGTGTGATCTCCTTGCACATAAAAATCTCGGATCATATGATAGCTCTAGGATATCAATATGCTTTGTCCTTTTGTGGTAGACGGGATTCTTTACATACCCAATGGCAGCCTGATTGTCACTGTAGAGCCAAGCTCGTTCAACATCCTTTGCATCCAAACAACCTCCTTGGAAGCTAGACTCGCTGCAATGTACTCTGCCTCCATCGTTGAGCCTGCATTGCAATGTTGCTTTCGACTGAACGAAATTACTGGTGCCCCATTGAGAAACAACAAAGTGTCGGTTCTGCTTTTCCTGTCATCTGGATCGCCACCATAGTCTGCATCATTGTAAGCAATAAGAGTATTAATTGCTGAATTGGGAGAGTACTGAATCGCCAAATCAGATGTGACATTCAAGTAACGAAAGTTCTTTTTGAGTGCAGTGACATGAATCAGCTTTGGCTGTGATGAATATTTTGCAGCAACACTCACAGCATAAGCAATATCTGGCCGACTTCCTGTCATTGCAAACATCAAACTGCCCACTGCCTCTTGATAAGGAAAATCTATGACAATTTGGTTATCATGACATTGGGTATATTCTTCCAATGTAACATTAGAGTCAGCGGGTGTGGTCACTGTTCGAGCATTTGCCATCTTGAACTTTTTGATGATGCGTTTGATGTAAAGAGACTGATCAATCATCAGCGTCCATTTCTCTCTGTCTATGATGATTCTAAGTCCCACATAGCAATCAGCTTCACTCTTGGTGACTTCAAAATGCTTCCGCAAATGTTCAATAACGTCATCTCCTGTTACCTTGTTGAATGAAGCCACAAGCCCATCATCCACAAAGATTGTGAGATAAATTTTGGGATCAACAGAGCTGTAGTACAAACAGGGATCTGCAAGACTTTGCTTCAAGTTGTACTGCAGAAGAAAGTCATGAAACTTTTGGTTCCAAGCTCTAGAAGCTTGTTTCGGACCATAAAGGTTTTTTTTCAGCCTGCAAACCAATCCTTTTGAACTTGGTTCTTCAAAAGGTTGGCACATGTAGATCTCCTCATCCAACTGCCCATAGAGAAACGATGTTTTAATGTCAAACTGTATCAACTCCAGATCATGGATTGCAGCTATGGACAAAAGTGTTCGAATTGTTTCGTAACGTGGCACAGACGAGTATGTTTCATGATAGTCAATGCCCTGCTTTTGAGTGTAGCCTTTAGCTACAAGTCTTGCCTTGAAACGATCCACACTTCCATCTGATTTAAATTTGGTCTTATAGACCCACTTACATTGCACTGTCTTTCGTCCTGAAGGCAGATCAGTCAATGTCCATGTCTGATTCTGTAAAAATGAATTGTATTCCTCTCCCATTGCTTCAATCCACTTGTGCCGATCGGTTGAAGACATTGCCTGTTCATATGTGGTTGGATCATCTTGTATAAACATAGACTCTGTTGTTCCTGCTAGCATTGTGCTCTCAGCATTGTAAAGATAGCTGTCACCATACTTTTGTGGTGGTCCTACATTTTGATGAGGACGATCTGGCACATTCGCTTGAACAATTTCTTCCACTGCTTCTTGATCATCATTTGGTTCAATGCTCTCAGTAGATTCTGAATGAGCTGAGGCTCTTTCTCGATCTTGTAAAACTGGTTGTGTTGCTTCCATGTTTTGTAGTGCAGGTCCAATTACCTCATTTGTGGTTGATCCATGACATGACAGAGTAATAAACTGTTGATTCTCTATCTCGAGGTGCTCTGTTGACGACTTATCATCAAATAGCACGTCTCTACTAATAATGACCTTCTACTTCTCTTGGTCTCAAAGTCTGTATGCCTTGCTGCAGGGATTATATCCCAAGAAAATGCACTTTCTGCTCTTGCTATCAAGCTTTCTCCGAAGCTCTTTTGGTACATGTGCATAGGCTGAAGTGCCGAATGTTCTGAGATGTGCCACATCTGGTTTCTTCCGACACCAAGCTTGTAAAGGTGTCACATAATTGGTTGCTTCAGTTCCGATTCGGTTGGGCAAATAAACTATCGTCATCACTGCTTCTCCCCAGAATTTGAGTGACATCTGTTTGGCATATAACATTGACCTGACCATTTCTATAATAGTCCTGATGTCTCATTCTGCAAATCCATTCTGCTCGGGACTATATGCTGCTGTCAACTCATGCCTAATACCTTTCATTGATAGAAAATTTGCAAATTCTTTGTTGACAAATTCAGAACCACGATTGGTTCTAAATTTGACCATCTCATTGCCTGTCATATTCTTTGACAGATTCCATAGGTCTTTGAACTGGTTAAACACATCGCTCTTCTGTGCTATGCAATAGACCACTCTATGACCACTATAGTCATCTTTGAAATTCACAAAATACCTAGCCCCTCCAATAGACGTATGCTGCATTGGACCAACTACGTCTGCATGATAGAACAGACCTGAAGCACTGACTTTCTCTCTCTGGCTATGCTTAGGGAAACTCTGACGGTGATTCTTCCCATGGACGTATCCCTCACAAAATGGCATATCACTCATTTGATGTGAAATTGAAAGACCTGTCACAGTTCCTTTCATCTCCATTATCTTAAGCACTTCTGGATTAACATGTCCAAATCGTTTATGCCAATTCTCAATAGTATCTGATTTTTGTGTCACTGAACCAATCTCTGCTAAGACTGTGTTAGCTTGTGCAATCTCTGGCTTGATGACCTTAATGTCCAACTTCCATAGTTGACCTTCTCTGACTCCTACCATGACAAGCTTAGACTTTCCTTGCTCTGCATAGAATTTACAAGTACTTTGTCTATATAAGCATGTTATGCCTTTGTTTATAAGTTGTGTGACAGACACGAGGTTCCTTCTTAACTCTGGAACATAGAGGACTCGTTTCAGTGTATTTCTTGTCCACCTTCCATCAACATAGGATTCTATTTCGATGTCTCCTACTCCTCTCACCCAGACTTGAAGATCTGTTGAAAATTTGACCCCCCAAACTCCTTCGTCGATGGGTTCCACCATTGCATATTATTCCCGATGAAAAGTCATATGCTTTGAAGCTCCAGAATCTGCGATCCAAATATTCTGGCCTCGATCCGAAAGTGAGGTATATGCATAACTGCAAACCCATTGTCCACGTGCATTATCTGTTGTGAACTCTTCATGATCACCTGCGTGCATCTCATCTCCGCTTGGAATTGCTGAAGATACAGTGCTCATGAGTGCTCCCACCATCACTGGCAAGTTCTGTTTCTACAAGAAACGCATCACTCTCTGTAAATTTTCCTTCTGTGACATTTGTTTGACTTCTTGACTTACGCGATTTACAATCTCTCTTGCATCCTTTAATAATGCACGGATCTTCATTACACTCCTTGCTCCAGTGTCCCCATCCATGACATTCATTGCACTGGCTGTTCTTCTTCAATTCTTCAATTCCTATTCCTAGTCTTCCTCTCTTCCGGAGTGTATTCTCGTTTCTGCTGACTCCCACTGTACCTCCCATTCTTTGCAGTGGTGTTGCTCCCCCCACTACGCTCACTTTTTCCAGTGTTATGGTATCTTTCCGCCGTACGCAATACCCCTATATTCCTTGACGTCAATATCTTTTTATCAATTTATTTTCTCATTATCAAGGAGAAGATGAGGGTGTAACGTACGCAACACCCTAATGAACATGTGAAATATCTTACATTTCGTGCATATGTCCAAATCTTAACCCCTAAACCCTAAAGAAGTGGTTGCGTACGCAACACCCCCTTAGTCAACATGTATTATTATTGATTTTTCATTTGACTAGGGGTGTTGCGCATGCTACACCCATATGTTCGACAATGTTCTTTCTTCCCATTTTATATTCTCCTTATTGCAATAACATACAATGACACAACACAAAACAATAAAAATCCACAATGAAAACTGCAGGCTGTTGCGTACGCAACACCCACGCACTAACCTGAAAGCACACATGTTGTTGACGTTCGCGCCAGTACTCCAGTTTGCTCTCCTGGATGGCGGTTACAAATGAGCATACATATGGGGTGACCCTCTTATATAGGAACCAAAAAAGAATGACCACTATTAATTATAGAAAAAATACAATTATGGAACACCATAATAGACGCATCATAATGGTATATCATGTGTGTACCATTATGGACGCAATCAATGTCCCATCTATAAACCCAATTTTTTTTCATATATATATGGCGGCGCCTGTCCCCGTCGCGCCACGTGGCAGCATCACGTAGTGCAGCCACATGTGTTTTTTTTTTTAAATAAAATAAAATAAAATTTTGGGCTTTTTTTGGGCGGCGCCTCTCCGCATCCCGCCGCGTGGAACCGCCATGTGCCCAGTGATAGAAAATCGTTTTAGGTTTTATTTAAAAAATAATAATAATTATAACTACTCTTATATTCTTATTAATTTTTCATTTGACTGGGGGTGTTGCGCATACTACACCCATATGTCGACAATGCTCTTTCTTCCTTTTTTATATTCTTTTTATTGCAATAACGTATAACGATATAACACAAAACAATAAAAATCCTTAATGCAAATTACAGGTTGTTGCGTACGCAACACCCCCACATTTGTTATTGACGTTCGCGCCAATACTCCAGTTTGCTCTCCACTCCAAGTTTGGACGGCGGTTGCAGATGAGCATACATATGGAGTGACCCTCTTATATAAGAACCAAAAAAGAATGACCACTATTAATTATAGAAAAAACACAATTATGGAGCACTATAATGGACGCACCATAATGGTATGTCATGTGTGCACCATTATGGACGCAGCCAACGTCCCATCCACAAACCAAGGATTTTTCATATATATGGCGGCGCATGTCCCGTCGCGCAACGTGGCAGAATTACTCGGCGGAGCTAAATGTTTTTTTATTTTATTTATTTATTTTTGTTTTGTTTTGTTTTCGGTCATTTTCGGGCGGCGCCTGTCTGGGTTCCGCCGCATGGAACCGCCATGTGCCAATCATAGAAAATCGTTCTGGTTTTTTTTTAAATAAATAAATAAATTTATTTTAAATTATAACTACTCTTATACTCTTATTAATTTTTCATTTGACTAGGGGTGTTGCGCATGCTACACCCATATGTTCGACGATGTTTTTATTTATTTATTTATTTATTTTTATTCTCTTTATTGCAATAACGTATAACGACATAACACAAAACAATAAAAATCCACAATGCAAATTACAGGCTGTTGCATACGCAACACCCCCAACAGTAACCTAAAAGCACACTTGTTGTTGACGTTCGCGCCAGTACTCCAGTTTGCTCTCCACTCCAAGTTTGGGCGGCTGTTGCATATGAGCATATGGGGTGATCCTCTTACATAGGAATCAAAAAAGAATAACCACTATTAATTTTAGAAAAAACACAGTTATAGTATGTTATGTGTGCACCATTATGGACACAACCAACGTCCAATCCATAAACCAAGATTTTTTCAAATATATGGCGGCGCCTGTCCCTGTCGTGCCACGTGGCAGAATCACATGGCGCAGCCACATGGGTTTATTTATTTATTTTTTGGGTTTTTTCGGACGGCACCGCCATGCGCCAGCGATAGAAAATTATTTTGGTTTTTTTTAAAAAAAAATTAAATTTGTTTTTTAAATTTTAATTGTTTTTGTGGGCGGCGCCTGTCCACGTCTCGTCGCGTGGAATCGCCATGTGCCAGTGATAAAAAATAGTTTTGGTTTTTATTTTATTTTATTTATTATTTATTAATTTATTAATGATAACTTTTGGGGCGGCGCGTGTCCGCTTTGCGCCACGTGGCGGAGTCGCAGGACGCTGCCAGCGATAGAAAATAGTTTATTTTCTAATTTCTTTAAAATGAAATGTAAAAAATATTTTCTTGGTTGCACCTGTCCGCGCTGAGCCACGTGGAAGCATTATGCGGAGCGCCATGTGGCACAATTTAAAACTCCATTCTTTTTAATTTTTGTTAATTTTTATTTATTTGGCGGTGCCTCTTCTTCCTGTGCCACGTGGCACAATATAAAATTTTGCACATGGGCTGGTAGCTCAGCTGGTAAGTGCACAATGTGTCGCCTTGGTGGTTCAGGGTTCAATCTGGTATCCTGCACCGTGTGTGGGATTGTTCGTGATGGTATGCCAAGGCGTTGATCGTCCTGTAGGTCTCATGGCCCATATTGAAAGAGGGTTAGTTTTTCCCCCTCCTCTAGGGCATGAATTTGTGGGCTTTCGTTCCTACGTTTCTTTTTGGATATATATATATATATATATATATTGGTAAATCATATGGATTTGATAGATATTTTGTTTATTGTCTGAAAATATGTTTGTATTATTAGAAATACTAAAAAATACATATACTATAAAATTATTCACATAATCGAAGATAATATGTCTATCTTATTGCAATAGATAGTTTTAAGTATATTTTTTGTTTGATCTTTTGGAAGTGTAAAATATTACATATATGTAGAATTGGTTAGATTAATGTTACAAATAATATTTATTAAGATTAAATTATGATTTGGTCATAAAATGAATTGTGTTCTAGCTTCAGTCATGTATAAAGTAAGGTACAATAAATCATGCACTACGGTTATTGATATGTACACAATATAAATACCCTACATTCTAACATATGTTGAAATGTTACTTTTATCTTTTTATGAATATCAAAACTCAAGAATTATAGTTACTTAACTGAAAATTGCATGAATTTAATATCTATAAAATAACTTGTTACTATGAAAATATACTAATAAATAAGTCAGTGTTTTGTATAGATCGCAAAAAAATTAAGCTTGTTGAATTGATAAGTACTGATGGCGTTATCGTTGCAAAATGATTACCTTGTTTGTTTTGAGCCACATGATGTTGCGGTTCATATAAAAGAAGTGTAAGACCAGGGGGAGACCAGAGGGTTTTTGGATAGAATAGTGCATCAATTCTGTCATATGATCCGGTGGTCGAAAACATAGATACTTGGAGATATTGAAGACGTGACTAGAAATTGTGATGTTGAGGCACAACAATGTTGTTGGTGAGACAAATATTGATGATATTATTATCCCTAATAATGTCAATCGCATACATTCTCACAAACGACGCTACAAACATCGAACTGTCAGTTCATCAATGAGATCAACAAATGAAGAGACTGATGTCGATGATTTCGTATTACCTGTAGACGTTACAATTCCTCACAAAAAACGCAAAACAGTTTAAAATACCACAACACCAAGCAATGATGTATTTGATTAGAACTCCGATGATGATACGCCTACATTGGTGAGAGGTCATACAGACGAAAATGAAGGTTGAAGAAGTGCTCGAAGTGAACAAGGAAGCAAGTGATGTCAATTTGACTACTAATGTTGGAATATCCGAAGAATTTGATCCATGGAAAGACATCGAAGCAGAACATTTTGTGGGTGTGCATATTGAGGACGAACAAGTACAAAATGGTGTTCCATTTTGGGTGGGAAAAGTGTTGAACATAACGCGACAACCGCATGATAATGACAAAATCCATATTATGTGGTACTGGCCGAATACACCCAAAAACATCCCAAAAATGTAATTGTAGTGTCATTACAATACAACAACTGTTTATACAGAACTTGGGTACCAAGTGATGATGGTGAAAACGACATTCCAGTAGACTCTGTATTTATTTTGTGGAGAAATATCATCGGGACAAACAAAACCAAAATATGACACAACAAAAAAATAGAGGCAGAAATTGTTGTTCCAAAAATATTATATGAACATTTCAAAAATCATATGTTGCTTACGGATAATGATGTTGCTGACGAACATCAAGTTACAATTTAGGATCAAAATTCGTAGTTCCCGTTTGAAACTAAAGAGACATTGTACATTTTCATAATGTTTTGAATAAAACATTAGATTTTAAATGATATCAAATTTTCTCTCCCAAATTGTTTGTATATTTGTATTTCTAGTTTGACAAAACATGAATTGATGAAATTGAATAGAGATCATTTGTCTATTTTATCCCAATACTATTTATTATAATTATTTTATATATTTACGTGTATATGAGTATATATATGACATATATATACACACATGATACCATTACAATGATAAAATTTCATGACATCATCATGTATATATTGCACCATATATATTATTTTGATTGAATCCATTTCATATGTATATCTTTTTTATGGTATGGAGATTAGATTTCATACAAGAAAATATTTTTAGTTGTATCTTTATTTCTGTTCATAGGCCTTCTAATATGCTCTTGTCCACTTTTCTACCATCATGTCCACTTTTAACGAATACAGTGTTTCCCATTTTAATCCATGCAGATCCGACCAAATCATTTTTTTTTTAGGCAGACGCTTCCGACTTTGCACTTGGCGCTATATTGTCACAATGAGAGATGCTAGATTGTGAACGGTGAGGCTGTGCTCACGTGAACGGTGCTGCCTCAGGATTTTGTAAAAAGGTATTGTACGCAATTCCGCGGATGACACCCATAACCGCGGATACGATGTCCCTATAGGCATGCCAGTGACTATATGAAGAGCACAGTTGCCAAGGATCCAACCAATTGCTGCGATATTGAAAGTGGGCACAATGAAGATTAGTAATTAAGAGGAAGGTGGTGTAGTGGATGGGTAATTAGTGTTTCTTTAGGGTTTCATTAGGGTTTTAGGGTTTTTTTCCTCGTAGATGCCACTGAATTTTTTTCTTGTTTTTTCATGTTTTTAGGGTTTTTTTACGGTTTTTATAGGGAGTTCTTAGGGGGGTTTTATTTTCCCCGCAGGTTCTACTGAAAGTGGTGTGCGGTGCCGCACACCATTTTCAGATGATGAGTTTTTGGGGGTTGTAAGGGTTTTTTTAGGGTTCCTAGGGTTTACTTAGGGTTTTTGCAATGTGCGATGTCATTGAAAGAGGCGTGCAGTGCCGCACACCCCTTTTCAGGATTTTGTTTTTTATTGGGGATTTCTTAGGGTTTTAAGGGTTTTTTAGGTTTTTTTAAGGGTTTTAAGGAGTTTTTTAGGATTTAGGGTTTAGGGTTTTCTAGTGAGCGGTGCCACTGAAATAGGTGTGCGGCACCGCATACTCCTTTTCAGGAGTTTTTGTTTTTTTGTTTTTTTTTTTTTTTTATGGTTTTTAAAGGGGTTTTAGGGTTTTTATAGGGTTTTGTTTTTAGTGTGCGATGCCACTGAAAGCGGCATCGTTTAAAGATTTTTGTTTTTTTTTTGTGGTTTTTTCAGGGTTTTGTTTTGTGTGTAGTGCCGCACACCCCTTTTCAAGAGTTTTTTTTAGGTATTTTTTTTTAAAGGATTTTTAAAGGATTTTTAGGGTTTTCTATTTAGTGTGCGGTGCCACTGAAAGAGGTGTGGCGGTGTTGCACACCCATGTTCAGGGGTTTTGTTTTTCCCTTTTTGGGGTATTTTTAAGGATTTTTAGGGTTTTTTTAGGATTTTTTTTTTTGGTTTTTTCTGCAGATGTCACTGAAAGTGGTGTACGGTGTTGCGAGACTAAAGTTTGTTTTTTAGTTAGTTAAGATGGAAGGCATATTTGTGGAAATGGTCGCCACATTGTAGAGTCTTTAGCTCCAAATGCAAGAACTTCGTGCCTCTACTGCCCAACTACAAGTTGATCAGTCTCAAGATCTTGGCAACGCTCTCAACAATTTGCAACAACAAATTTCAGAGTTGAAGGAGTCGAACAATGGATCTTCAATTTTGCGAGTCCCTACTACAATAAATCTTACTGCAACGGTTCCTCCAAATCTTCAACAGATTACAAAGAAACCAAAGGTCAGCATACCCGAAAAATTTGATGGGACGAGATCAATATTTCGCGGTTTTGTTCAACAAATACGATTGTTCCTACGACTACATCCACAACGCTACCCTGATGAAGGTATTCAAGTGGGATTCGTGGGCACCATTCTATCAGACACTGCCATATCTTGGTTTGCACCGCTATTAGAGAAAAATTAGCATTTACTATATAATCTTGAAGCGTTCATGTCCGAGTTCACTGCAACATTTGGAGAGAATGATAGAGAGAGAGAGTTGCAGAGACAAAGATGCGAAATATTCGACAAGGAGCACGTCCAGCTTTCGTTTATGCTGCCGAATTTCGACAACTTGCGTGCGACCTCGACTGGAATGAGAAGAGTCTCATGAGTCAGTTTCGATGTGGTCTAAAAGAGGTTGTAAAAATTTGTTGCTGACAATGCCAAACGTGAGTACACTGAGCGAATTCATCACCCAAGTCATTGCATGCGATAATCGTTTGTTCGAAAGACGTTTAGAGAAGCGATCTGGATGGTCGACGACGCACCATGCCGCTGCTACTACGGCACCAAACACAACGATCCATCAGACATCTGGTAATGATCATATGCAGATTGATGCCGATTCAAGCCATTGGCGCCACAAAAAAAAACAAAGACGACGCTCAAACGGATTATGTTTTTATTGCGGAGAAGATGATCACATAGCATTAAACTGCCCCAACAAGAGAAGATTCAAAGCTCGGGACACAACTCAAGTGTTCGATACGATGAGGTTGGAAAACGAAGATGTCCAGTCATAGTAAGGACCATGCGGCTGGACACCTCAAATTCCTTAAAAAAAAAGGGTCTATTTCTACCTCCAGACTCTGTACCTTGTTTCATAGTTCCAGTAAAGATCAGGATGCAAAATCGAGATATCTTCGTAGAAGCACTTTTGGACTCGGGCGTTTCAGCGTGTTTTATTGACAAGGACTTTGCGAAGCAACACAATTTAACGCTCGTAAAAAAGAAATTCTCGGCCCCTGTTGAAGTCATCGATGGACGACCGTTAGCATCAGGAAATATTAACCATGAAACTCGACCCCTTGAATTGAAGCTTAAAAATCAAGCATCACAAGATTGTTTTCAATGTCATCCAGTCTCCAACGAATCCTGTGATTCTTGGACTTCCTTGGTTTGTACTTCATAATCCTGATATCGACTGGCGATTACGAAAAATTTCGGCAAGACAAAAATGCAAAAGTACCAAAGATATTCAACCCCTATTTCTTGGAACTAGAGCCTTCATGAGAGCGAAGAAAGATGCGACATTTGCACTTTATGCGACTCCGATCAAAACCACTACAGACCAAGGTACTTCGACATTACCCACTCAATATCAAGATTTCAAGGATGTCTTCGAGAAGAAAAATGTAGACATGTTGCCAGAACATCGACCTTATGATCGTGCAATTGAAGAAGAAGGACGGATAGTTACGCATGTGTGTGGACTATCGTGGACTCAACAAAGTCACTATTAAAATCGTTACCCACTACCGCTGATTTCTAGACTCCTCAAACAACTTGGACGAGCAAATTTTTTCACAAAGATCAACTTGATAGGAGCTTACAACCTTGTATGAATAAAAGAAGGAGACGAATGGAAGACTGCTTTTCACACAAGGTACGGACATTTCGAATATAGTGTTATGCATTTCGGTCTTACAAATGCTCCAACAATTTTTCAACACATGATGAATGACATCTTTCGAGAATTTACAAAATCATCTATTTGGACGACATTTTGATATTTTCACAGAATGAAGAAGAACATGGTCGCCATGTACGCATTGTCTTTGATAAATTGAGGGGAAAATGACTATACGCCAAGTTGAAAAAATGTCTTTTCCACCAATCTGAAGTCGAATTTTTGGGCTACATTATTTCCGACAAATGAGTCTTTATGGATCAGAAGAAAATACAAACCATTATCGAGTGGATTAAACCAACTTCGGTCCGAGATGTACAATGTTTTCTAGGATTTGCAAATTTCTATAGAATCTTCGTCAAGGACTATTCTAAAATTGCTGTACCATTGACACGACTCATATGGAAGGACAAATTTGTATGGGACGAGAAGGCTGACCAAGCATTTGAAAGGCTGAAGCAGACATTTACAACGGCTCCAATACTGGTACACGCAGACCCATCTAAACCATTCTTTTTGGAAGCAGATGCAGCGGACTTTGCACTTGGCGCGGTACTCTCTTAATACGGTACAGATGACTGACTTCACCCTGTTGGTTTTCATTCTCGCAAATTCTCCGCTGCAGAGATCAATTATGAAATCCATGACAAAGAACTTTTAGCGATTATCGATGTTTTTGAGGAGTGACGTCATCTATTGGAGAGAGCTAAACATCAGATCACAGTTTATATCGACCACAAAAACCTCGAGTATTTTATGAGTGCTCGTGTTTTGAATCGACGACAAGCGAGATGGAGTATGTCACTAGCAAGGTTTGATTTTGTTATTACCTACCGTCCCGGACATCTTTAAGGAAAACCAGATGCTCTTTCTCGACGATCGTATTTTGCGCCAAAAGAAGGGGATGCAGCTTTTGACCAACAGAAATCCACCATCTTGAAACCAGCAAATCTCCAATTGAATATGTTATCCATGTCCACCTATAACGATGTAAAGATCATAAATGAGATTTAGGAAGTACTGAAGAGCGACCAATTTGCTACGACACTACGAAGTCAACTAAATCGACCTCGAGACAACCCACATGTTACAAACAACTTCGAATTCAAAGATAACTTACTTTATTTCAAGGGATTTCTCTATGTACCTCCAGGACCTACACGACTTTGAATTCTCCAAACATGTCATGATCTTCCGACAGCGGGACATTTTGATTTCAACAAAACAATGGAATTGATATCCAGGAACTATTGGTGGCAGCAGATGTGGAAACTCGTGAATTTTTTTTATAAAATCTTGCGACACGTGTGCTAGAGCAAAGGGACCACGACATCGACCTTACGACCTTCTTCAAGCATTACCCATTCCCAAGGGCCCATGGTCGTCCGCGTCTATGGACTTTATTACGGACCTTCCAATTTCCAAGACTACCGATTCAATCCTTGTTATTGTAGATCGTTTTACGAAGATCACACATTTCATTCCATGTAATAAGACGGTTACCGGCGAGGAAACTGCAAGACTCTTCCTTAATAATATCTATCGCATTCATGGACTCCCGAAGGACATCGTATCTGATCGATGACCACAGTTCATATCAAATTTCTGGAGGGGATTATTTCACATATTGGATACTAAGATCAACCTCTCTACAACTAATCATCCACAGACTGATGGTCAAACCGAATGTGTAAACCAATTTTGGAACAGTATCTTCGCTGTACAATAAATTATCACCAAGATAATTGGACGGACCTTCTGTCATTGGCTAAGTTTGCCTACAACAACACTATACATTCTTCGACCAAGCAAACTCCATTTTTCTCCAATTATGGTCATCATCCTCGAGCAAACCATTTCCACATGAAGACTGTTAGAAGCCCTGCTGCAGAAAACCTTGCTACTCATCTTGCTATGATTCACAAGGAGCTTATATTCCACCTCGTAGAAGCTCAAAAACAATCAAGGAGTATGCAGATCAACGTCGTCAACTCCAACCCCAGTTCAAGGTCGGAGATCGTGTGTGGCTTCTTCGACGGGACATACAAACTTCACGGCCATCAAGAAAGTTGGATTATCAACGCCTGGGACCATTCAAAATTATTCGACAAATAAATCCGGTCAGTTTTCGGCTTGAACTCCCACGAAGTATGCGCATCCATCCAGTCTTTCATGTTTCATTATTGGAGTTGTATCATCCATCGAATATTCCAGGGAGAGTCTCCGTAATGAATGCTCTAGCTCCAAGAAACAGAGGTTGAATACCTTTGATATTTCTACATTTTTGTCTTGCAGAAATTTATCGCGATCGGCAGTCGATGTCAGGATTGTGAAGTACGAACTAGGGAAGTCCAAGGATCACATGATTCGTTGGAGACTGGATGATGTTGAAAACAATATGTGATGCTTGATCTTTAAGCTTTACTTCAAGTGGTCGAGTTTCATGGTCCACATTTCCTGATGCTAACGGTCGTCCATCGATGACTTCAATGGGAGCCGAAAGTTTTTTCTTTACGAGCGTTAAATTGTGTTGCTTCGCAAAGTTTTCATCCATAAAACAAGCTGAAGCCCCTAAGTCCAAAAGTGCTTCTACATAGGTATCTCGATTTTGCACTCTGATTTTTATCGGAACTGTGAAGCAAGGTGCAGGGTCTGGAGGTAGAAAGAGACATTTTTTCGGTGAGGAATTTGTGGTGTCCAGCCGCATGGTCCCTACTGTGACTGGACATCTTCGTTTTTCGACCTCCTCGTATCGAACACTTGAGTTGCACCCCGAGCTTTGAATCTTCTCTTGTTGGAGTAGTTTAATGTTATGTGATCTTCTTCTCCATAATAGAGGCATAATCCATTTGAGTGCCGTCTTCATTTTTCTTGTGGTGTCAATGGCTTGAATCGGACAACATCAATCTGCATAAGATCACTACCGGATGTCTGATGGATCGTTGTGTTTAGTGCCGTAGTAGCAGCGGCATGATACGTTGTCGACCATCCAGATTGTTTCTCTTGACGTCTTTCAAACAAACGATTATCGCATGCAATGATTTGGGTGATGAATTCACTCAGTGTGCTCACGTTTGGCATTGTCAGTAACAAATCTTTTACATCCTCTTTTAGCCCACATCGAAACTGACTAATGAGGCTCTTCTCATTCCAGTCGAGATTGCACGCAAGTTGTCGAAATTCGACAACATAAACGGAAGTAGGACGTGCTCCTTGTTGAAGATTTCGCATCTTTGTCTCTACAACTCTCTCTCTATCATTTTCTCCAAACGTTGCAGTGAACTCGGACATGAATGCTTCAAAATTATATAGTAAATGCGATTTTTTTTCTAATAGCGGTGCAAACCAAGATAGGGCAATGCCTGATAGAAGGGTGCCCACGAATCCCACTTGAACACCTTCATCAAGGTAATGTTGTGGATGTAGTCGTAGGAACAGTCGTACTTGTTGAACAAAACCACGAAATCTTGATCTCGTCCCATCAAATTTCTTGGGCATGCTGATATTTGGTTCTCTCATAATCTGTTGAAGAGGAACCGTTGCAGTAGAAACTGTTGCAGTAGGGACTCGTATGGTTGAAGATCCATTGTTCAATTCCCTTAACTCTGAAATTTGTTGTTGCAAATTGTGGAGAGCGTTGTCAAGATCTTGAGACTGATCAGCTTGCAATTGGGCAGTAGAGGTACGAAGTTCTTGCATCTGGAGCTGAAGACTTTGCAATGTGACGACCATTTCCACAAATGTGTCTTCCATCTTAACTAACTAAGGGACAAACTTTAGTCTCGCCAAACTGTCAAGGACGAGAACATGACTGAACACAAACAAGAGATCAGACTAGAGGTACAAGACTAGACAAGAAGTCAAGGTCGGCATGGGCGAATGCATGGTGGGTAAACATGAATCAAGATGATCTTTATAACAATGGACAATAGTACAAGATACTGAAATTCGACTCGAATACTGGAATGCTGGAAACTGGACTGGGGTACCAGATACTGGAAGCTGGACTAGAGTACTGGAAGCTGAACTGGAGTATTGGAACTGGGAACAAGAGTAGCTTGAACTTGTGTTGGCGAGACTGAAGAATGTCCAGTCTCGCCTCCTATATATATTGGCTACTATGAGGTTCCCTAAGAGGCTTCCCCAAAGGAGGTTTCTTGATGGAGAAGTTTCCTCCAAATGAAGCTTCCTGAGCAGTTTCCCAAGTTACTCTCGGTAATTTGGTAAACTCTCGGTAACTTGGTAACTAATGGTAACTTATGGTAAATCATGATAGATCATGGTAACTTTTGGTAACATGGTAACTTGGTTACTTCTGATATTTACTCCTGGTAAATTCCTCTGGGCTATATCCGTGACAAATATGTCTTCAAAAACCACAATGTGTCAACTTAGCATCATATCATTCCATGTATTTGACATTCTTTGTGAGAATTCAGGGCTTCAGTACGTGGGGGGCTTCACTGGAAGTGTGTGGAGCTCTCTCACATTCCATTCTCATTTGTTGTCATGAAGATATGACCCAATTTGTGAATGTCTTCCAAAACTCAGAAAATGAGTCTTAACATCATACAATTCAACATTTGAGATGTTTTTGGTGAAAACTAAGAGCTGCAAGTGGTGGGGGCCTCACTACCAATGTATAGAGCCCTCCCACATGACATTCTCATTTGTTGGCATGAAAATATGCCCCAATTTGTGAATATCTGTTCCAAAACCTAGAAAATGAGTCTTAGCATCATAAAATTAAATCTTCATGATGTTTTTAGTGCAATTCAGGGCTGCAGTAGGTGGGGGCCCTCACTACCAATGTGTAGAGCCCTCCCACATGCCATTCTCATTTGTTGGCATGAAGGTATGGCCCAATTTGTGAAGATGTGTTCTTAGAAATTGACTCTTAGCATCATACAAATCAGACTTTGAGATGTTTTTGGTGCAAACTCAAGGCTGCAGTAGGTGGGGGGCTTCACTAAATGTGAGGAGCCCTCTTACATTCCATTATCATTTGT
Organism: Takakia lepidozioides; assembly: GCA_030704615.1. Lineage (NCBI taxonomy): Eukaryota > Viridiplantae > Streptophyta > Takakiopsida > Takakiales > Takakiaceae > Takakia > Takakia lepidozioides. The sequence goes on along the minus strand of CM060732.1, from coordinate 22,547,306 downwards.
TGGCATAAAGTTATGTCCCAATTTGTGAATATGCCTCACAAAACGTAAATTATTCCACTTGGCATCCTATAATTCATAACCGAATCCTTCATGCATGTCAAGTACATAAAGTAACACACTTTATTGATAGAGTACAATCAAAACATTGTGGCACCTTTCAACTCCCATGGGTGTTCAATGAGGTCATTTCTCAATCTGTGGTACTGCTCAAAATTATCAATAGTACCTAGACGATAAGATTCAAAACTGAGACCTCTGCGAATGGGCACTACTGGGTGCTCATCAAGTTGGCCTTCAAAAACAGTGTCTCGCTCGTCATCTATTATCATATTATGAAGTATGACACATGCTAACATGATAGATTTGATAGTGTATACGTCCCACTGTCTTGAAGGGTTTTGTATGATTGAAAACCTGTTCTGTAGTACACCAAAAGCTCTCTCGACGTCCTTTCTCACTGACTCCTGCATCATCGCAAAATGCGCCCTCTTCTGGTCTTGAGGCTCATGAATTGTCTGCACAAAAATGGACCAAGAGGGATATATGTCATCTGCCAAGAGGTAATACCTTTTGTAGACATTGTCGTTGACAGTGAAGGTGATATTCTCAGCCTCTCCTTTGAGCAAATTTGCAACCAACGGAGAGCGATCCAGAACGTTAATGTCATTGCTTCCGCCTGGCAGCCGAAAGAAGGCGTGCCAGATCCAAAGATCCTGAGAGGCAATTGCCTCCAGCACAATGCTGCGGTTTCCATCTTTATCTTGATACTGGCCCTGCCAAGAAACATGGCAGTTCTTTCAAACATAATGCATACAATCTAAAGAGGCAAACATACTGGGAAACCCTCGAGCAGTATTGATCCGCATTTGCCTCTTTATGCAGTTGGTTGACGAAGGAATTCTTCCTCCAAACAGGCACGAACTGCATGCACAAATCTCTTCATAGCCTCCACAGCAGTGGATTCGCTCAACATGCAGTACTCATCAATAGCATTGGCAGCTACTCCATAAGCGAGTATCCTTAATGCCGTTGTGCATTTCTGGATATTCGACAAACCCAACAATCCACACCTATCTACCCTCTGCTTAAAATAAGGATCATAGGCTACAACAGAGTGCATAATCTTTAAGAAAAGATCCCTCCGCATCCTCAACCAACGACGAAATGTCCTCTTATCGTACACAGGTGATTCACAGAAGTAATCTCTCAAAATCCTCTCATGTCCAGCGTGCCTCTCTCTATCAACATTAGCTACTTTCCCTGGTCTCAATCCACACCTAGCTTTGACCCTGCGCGAAGAATGATCACAACCAGCAGTAGCAATAACACCCATGATTAAATCATCATCATCATCTTCTAGCTCCCTCCTAATCTCAGCTTGAATATTTTGATTCAGTTCACGGCGCCTCCAAGCATCCATTGTATGTGTACACAAAGTGAATGTGTGAGAAAATTGTGAAAAAAACGCTTGAGATTGAAGCGCTCTCGCAGCTTCTCCCTGAAGTGCTCTCGTAGCTTCCCGCCACATGCTATTCCGTTGGGGTCGTCGTCAGCGAGCCCGATGGCATATAACGTTGGTTTTTCCACGTCTGCGGTGGGTCGATGCATTGAGAGCGACGTAATATAAGATTTAGCGCACGGAATAGGTGTCCCTATATGGAGCTTTACAGTTAAGTTTTCAATGGATAGGGTGGAGATGCTCTCACTAGAAGAAAAACACGGAATAACGACTCTGTTAACCACTCATTTTGAGTGGTAAAAGACACTAAACCACTCTGGCCCCAGAGTGATGAAGAACAAGTGGATTAGGACAAGTGAGTGATAAAAGACATTACGTGGCACCAGTGGTTAAGGACAGTGGTTTGAACCACTCACGTCCGGGTCCACCTGTTAGCTGACGTGTCACAGTGGTAAATTAACCACTGTGACATGTCAATGACGTGTCACTGAGGTAAACCAACTACTTATGACGTGTCACAGTGGGAAACTGATTTGTCATAGTGGTAAAGTAGCCACTTCCGTTTTGAAGTGGACACGTGTAAGCCGGTGGTCCGTGGATGATATTGGAGATTATGTCGACACGTGGCGACACTCTCAGCATGGACACGTGTCGTGTGTCAGTGCTACGAAATGGATGGAGTGAAAAATTCAATGACTTCCGAAACCACTTGTTGAGTGATCACAAAATGACTCATAGAGTTATTCTATGAAAACTGAGAATATACAATATCACTCACAGAGTGGTTATATGAGTGGATGACGTCTCTCAGCATGTCATTGGAATGATTACCCACAGAGTGGTGTGTAAGCTGTTTGAGTCATCCATGGTGTCTCTCTGAGTAGGAACTATGGATTGGAGTGATTACTAACAGAGTGGTGTGTAAGTGATTAGGAATACCACTGGAGGAATTCATACCACTAATACAGTAATATATATGTGACTACTTATACCACTATACGAGTGGTAATGTAGGCAATTGTGTGCATTTGGCTACTCCCACAGTTTTAAATTATACCACTATTACAGTGATGTGCAAGTGATTATGAACATGACTAGAGGAACACATACCACTAATGTAGTGAAAGAAGTACCATTGGGGATTCAATCTCCACAAAATTGAATAGAATCCCAGAGAGTTAAGTGCTGGAACACTGTCAACAAAATCCAGCCATGATAAAAGTCTGAGCCTAACTTCTACACGGCGTCCCCGCATGCATGCTAGGAACACTGAACTGCTTTCCTGCCTTCTTCTCATTGCCAGCAATGTCTACGCGCGGGTGAACGAAATTGTAAGCCCTCTTCATGTTCTTCTCTGGCCAGGGCTGCCAGGCTCACATTTGATGTAGATGTACACCAGGGGAATGTTCAGAATGACATCTGGTACAATTCCAGCTTTGATAATGTCACCATGAACCTCTTTGCCCCTTCCTAGGGCTGCTAGGCTCCCATATGCATATTACAAACACAAATGAATATGACCTGGTCTTGCTTCATCCCTTCCCACATCATTTGCTCCTAGGTTTCCAAAGCCTTAATCCCATACCCATGCTGCACATACCTTGCAATCATGGCACTCCAAAACACCACATCTTGTTCAGCCACCTCTCTTGATCCTCTTTCAAAAGCTGTGGTCATGGTTGAGGTGCCTGATTTTATCAACTGTGCCGCTGCAGCTGCTACCTTTAGTTGACCATCTACCCATGCAGCAGGTTTCTTGTAGAGCTCTATTGATCCACATGGAATCATAGGTAATCTGGAGCTTGAAGTCCGGCCCTCTTGGATGAATCTGGACCCAGACTCTATCCCTGCTCCTTCAGTTATCCATGCCGCTGCACAAATCATGCATACATCCTTGCCTTACTGCTAGCACCTGACAATGACAGCCTAGATTTGTTCTAGGAAACACCCAACTCAACTTATCACTATGGTCAATTGCATCTGCTACTCTCTATGATCTAACAGGCATTCACATTTTTGCCTCGATTGTCCCACCATGGACTGGGGTTAGAAAAGTATTCATTCCACAGCTTCTCCTCGTCTCAGCTGTTACCTGTTTCTGGATACTTCCCTGTTATCACATTGGCAGTACCATGTCAAAGTCACTCCAAACTATCAAGGTTCACTCACCAGCTAACTTGCAGAATTCAACATGAAAATTTAGGGCCAATTTTGATAAGAGGGAAAAACAGGGTGAAAATGTGTTGAAGAAGGTGCCTTCATTAGCAGTGCCTGATTTTATCAATTGTGCCGCTGTTGCTGCGGCTTCCAGTTGACCATCTACCCATGCAGGTTTCTTGCAGCTATTGATCCATATGGAATTATAGGTAATCATGAGCTTGAAGTCCCGCCCTCTTGGATGAATCTGGACCGACCAGACTCTACCCCTGCTCCCTCAGCTATCCAAGCTCTGCACAAATCATGCATACATCCTTCCCTTGCTGCTAGCGGCTGACAATGACAGCCTACAATTGTTCCAGCAAACACCGAACCCTACTTATCACCCATGCAGAATTCAACATGCATCTCAGGGCCAAGTTTGATGAGAAGGCAAAACAGGCTGAAACGTGCCCTCACCACATTGTCCTTGACCCATCGAGGATTTGACTGACCATCAACCCAAAAAGACCTCTTGTATGTGTTGTTTGTCTGTAGTCAGGTAATGTCAGATTGATCTGTGAGAACCATCACGGTGCAACTGAGCAGGCAGAGATTGAAACACGGCCTGCTAAGAACTGCAAGCTGACTCTCCCAAGAACCTTGTAAACATTAGGAAGAATACCAAATCATGGTACTCACAGGAGTTAAGAACCCACCTTTGCAGGATGGACGAACGTCTTCACATCGTACATTAAGAAAAGCCATACCTGGTGATTGCGGTTGTCCCACCATCGTGAAAGATCGGTATAAAACTCATGCAACCTCACATCACGAACGAACTAACTTGCAGAATTCTACATGAAAATTTAGGGACTACTCTGGTAATAGGGAAAAACAGGGTGAAATGTGTTGAAGAAGGTACCTTCATGCCGCACGTTCAACCATCTCCACATTGCCATGGATTCTGCAGGCACCAAGCAAGGCCTTCATTTTGTAAACATGTCGACCTCTTTCCAGATTTCAATATGCATATCAGGCCCGAGTCTGATAAGAGGGCAAAACAGGCTGAAATAGGTTGAAGAATAAGGTGCCCTCACGGCCTGCTAAGACCAAGCTGACTCTCTCTCTAGCACCAACGAGCTAACTTACAGAATTCAATATGCATATCAGGCCCGAGTCTGATAAGAGGGCAAAATAGGCTGAAATAGGTTGAAGAAGAAGGTGCCCTCACGGCCTGCTAAGACCAAGCTGACTTAACAGAATTCAATATGCATATCAGGCCTGAGTCTGATAAGAGGGCAAAACAAGCTGAAATAGGTTGAAGAAGAAGGTGCCCTCACAGCCTGCTAAGACCAAGCTGACTCTCTATCTTGCACCAACGAACTAACTTAACAGAATTCAATATGCATATCAGGCCCGAGTCTGATAAGAGGGCAAAACAGGCTGAAATAGGTAGAATCAGGAAATGAATCAGCGGGCTGCTAAGACCAAGATGATTCTCCCAAGAACCTTGTAAACATCAGGAAGAATACCAAATCATGGTACTAACAGGAGCTAAAAGCCCACATTTGTAGGATGGACAAACTTCTTCACATCCTACATTAAGGAAAAGCCACACCTTGCGATTGGTCTTGAGTCCCTGTCTGCCCCCTATCCCATCAGCTCCGCTTGTCATTGTACATTGAGAAAAAGCCACACCTTGCGATCACGGTTATTCCACCATCATGCACACCTTCATGCCCCGATTCTAGGTCTTGAGTCTTGTCTGCCCCTATGCCACTAGCTCCGCCCATCGTCTCTCATGATCAGACTCGACACTATAAGAAACAAAACACAGCTCTGTCCTGTTTGTCTCTCACGATCAAACTCAACACAAAGAAAACAAATAGATGCCACATTGGCAGGGAAGACAAAAAAAACGCTAAGTCCCCTCTACTCATGACTGAATGGATGAATATAGCGATAGATGGATGGATTTTGGGTTTTCCATCAACGCACAAACCACTAAAGTTTTTCATGTATCACCACAGAAGTAATACCAATCACTGGTGTGTATGTAATCACCCACGCGTAACCACTGGCCGAGTGGTTCCAGTTACTAAATGGTCTGTAACCACTCACTCTACACCACTCTCAAATGGTACCAATCATGGGGGTCTTTAACCACTCCAGATCTACGTATACTGTCCCCGTCCACGTGGAATGATATAGTTCATAATTAAAATATATATTTGAAATGATAAATCTTAAATAAAAATTGAATTATTACACGTGGAGTAGCAAGTGGTTTCAATCACCTCCCATCACTCGGGTGTCTTCAACCACTCACAACCCACCACAGAAGTGGTACCAATCACGTGTACGTAACCACTCACAAGTGCCTACTTGAAGAGTGGTTCGAGTTACAAAAGGGTCTTAACCACTCACATTCCACCACTGTGCAAGTGGTACCAATCACTGGGGGGGGGGGGGGGGGGGGGGGGGGGTCTTTAACCACTCCAGATCTACGTATATTATCCTCGTCCACGTGGAATAATATATTTTGAAATGATAAAAATCTTTAAAAAAAAAATTATTACACGTGGAGTAGAAAGTGGTTTCAACCACTTCCCATCACTCAGGTGTCTTTAACCACTCATAATTTATCACTGTACCCGTCCATGTTGGATATTATCATTATTAATATAAATATTTGACCAAATGTCGAATAATAAATATAAAATTAAATATTACACGTGGATTACTCAGTGGTTGAAACCACTTCCAACCACTCCATATGATGCCACCGTGGCATAGTGGTTACCATTACTTGGAGTGATTTACAGAGTGGTAAAAGACAAGAGTGGTTAAGGGCCAATGGTTATTCCGCATTTTTCTTCTAGTGTCTTACCGAAAATTCGCAGGCACATCAATGTACCTACACTTGCCACACCAGGGTATATATAGATCGGTATATCAGGTAATGAATATACCCAACCAACACTTGTATCGACACGCCCTTTGGGCACCACACTCTCATCTTCTTCTCTCAAGTTTGCATATATATATTGGTATATCAGGTAATGATATACCCACCCAACACTGGTATCAACACGCCCTTTGGGCACCACACTCTCATCTTCTTCTCTCTCAAGTTTGCATCTTCTCTCCTGTATCTAGAGTTGAGTGACCCTCCTTTCTCCTCGAATAACAGGCCAGCTAAGCTTTGGAGTTCAAAAGTTGTGTATAAGGTCTCAAATTTGCTCTGGAGCTCTACAATTTTGTTATACTAATGGCCCCGGTAGCAGAGAATGGGGCGAATGGAGTTGTCGCCCACCAGTATGTCCCGGTCGCAAGGATGGTGCCACGAGCAGAGGGACCCGCTTCAGTTCTGGGGATCGGAACCGCCAAGCCCCCGACAATCATAGAGCAAGCCACTTACCATGACAAACTCTTCGAATTGTGCGATTGCAGCGACAATACTTCCCTAAAAGCGAAGTTCAAACGCATGTGTGAGTACCCATTCGATGCTGGACTGTAGATGGCTAATTAACCTGGAACTCTCTAAGATGTGTTGTTTCCCTTGGGTTGGTTTCTAGAGATATACATGCGAGATTATGGTAGACCTAAGAGCGATCCGCTGAAAATTCTTCTTTATTTGCATTGCAGGCGATTCTTCTTGCATCAGCAAAAGGCATACGTTCCTGACAGAGGAAATCCTGAAAGCCCATCCAGAGCTGACCACCTACTGGGACAACTCTTTGAAGGCGCGCACAGATATAGTGACCGTTGTGGTTCCTGAGCTTGCCCACGAGGCAGCACTCAAAGCAATTGAGGAATGGGGGGGGGCGCCTTGACAGATATCACTCATATGGTTATGGTCACGACAAGCGTGACGTGCATTCCCGGGGCTGACCTCAAGCTCGCCAGGTTGCTCGGGCTACGGCCGACTGTGCAGCGCGTGTGTATGTACCAGGCGGGCTGCTGGGGTGGGGGTGCGGTCATGCGAGTGGCGAGAAACCTCGCCGCGAGCGCTAAGGGCGCGCGTGTGCTGGTGATTGCCGTGGAAGCTACCACTGTGATGAACTTCAGAGCTCCAATCGAAGATACGCTCTACAAGATTGATGGTTTTCAGGCTCATGTGACATTGGCAGATGGCGCGTGTGCCCTTGTCGTGGGTTCTGACCCACTTCCAGGAGTGGAGCGCCCTATATTCGAGTCATACTGGTCGATACAGATGGTAGTGCCAAACAGTGAGCACCTCATTTTCGGAGACATCACTGAAGCAGGTTTGCTCCAGACTCTGCAGAAGGACGAAGTGCCCAAGTTGATTATTAAACACTTGGAGGAACTAGTGTCTGAAGGACGAGCATTAGTTGGGTCCCCTGAATGGAATGACATGTTCTGGGTTGTGCATCCGGGTGCCTACAAAATTCTGGAGGTGGTGGCCGAAACATTCGGCTTACCAAAAGAGAAGTTGCAACCCAGCTGGGACATTTTGGACAACTTTGGCATTATGGCCAGCCCGACTTGCTTGTTTGTCATGGATGAGATGAGGAAGCGCTCCAAACGTTTGGGTGCATCTACGACAGGCGGCGGCTGCGAATGGGGTTTTCTGATAGGCATGGGTCCAGGCTTCAACATGGAGGTGTCTCTTCTGAGGAGTGTAGCCATTGCCTAGTCGAGATAATCATACTTTTTCAACTTTCCAAGTTTTTGATCTGACGATGTCCAGTTGAGAATGTAACGAGATCAAATGTATCCGTCAAATTGGCTCAGGAACATTAAAAAATTAGGCGTGTTCATTAAAACTTAGGTATGAAGTGCGGACTTTATCTTCTCGAAAGCTGGAACGAATTAGGAGAGCGCAAAAGAGATCAGAAGGTCTCTAGAGATATGTATCTAGAGTTAAGTTGGGGTAAGGTCGCATACATGCAATGATGATTCGAGAATGCATATAATCAAGTGACTGTCCCTGTTGCCAATCGATAATGGGTTAGATTGATTTAACAGAATGTCCGAGCTCAAGGTTTCAGCTCTGCATTGATTTCCACATTCGCACAACATGATGCTCAACTGATTTATTCTAGATACCGAGCTCTAAAGTCCCTTGAGACTATCAAATCATTCATATGAAGTCCTTAAGTGTATAGTGTACAGATCAGGGCAGCCAACTCCTGTTCACTCTACCAAACAGTCCTTAAAAAACTGCATAAATTTGAAGATTTCTGTGTCCATGAACTGGTATACTGAAGAGTACCACAGTGCAATCGACAGAAATTTTTGTTCAGTACTCTACCAAACAGTCCTTTGCAAAATGCAAAACTTCTTGGGATTTCTGTATCTATTGATTTATTCAGATGGACACGAATATTACCAAACAGCACCAAAGTGCATGCCTGAGCTCAGGAAGTCAAATGTAGCCCTAGCGAGCTGGATGCACATGATCAACACACATGGGTTTCTGCAGATGAGGCACCCTTCACTGCGGTCTGGCGTTCCACTATATTCTTGCACTGCCAGATACGTAAGAAACTCAGAGAATGACAGGAGGACACCCAACTTACTCATTTAGAATGAGCCCTGCTCGAGCCCTGGCTTCCCTCTTGCCTCTTGAGAGTTAAGTGCCGCATAGTTTATTAGAAGACCCAAGTGGGGTGACTGTACAAATGGGTAAAACTGTCCCCAAGACGAGAAACAAAAGCTCATATCTAGAGCTAGATATATTGACAAAAAGAAATCAAACTGTTCTAGTATCACCTATAAGGTGTGGACAAGGATTTCTCAAATGAAATGTTCACAAATTTGAACCATCTCTTAAGCTCTAGCCTTCTGATTCTTGTGGATATATATTAATGCACTTAATAGATTCTAATAGAGTTCAGCTTTACAACCTTGTTCTTGAAAGTGGAGTACTGTAGGGTAAAAGAAACGGCCCCTCCATCGCTAGAGCCAACATTCAAGGCCAACATTCCCAGTAGCAAACGAAGTTGCCGCAGAGCAACTCTCTTTCTTCTTCTGAACTTCAAAGACAGGAAACTACTACATTACCGCTATCGATGGAAGAAACTGAGCAAACTACTGACAAGCATAGAATTGCAGTCAGGACGTCTCCTCAGAAAGCTGATCTTAGGCATGAATCACAGAAAATCCAGATCTGAGAGTGCGAGGCTCGAGCATATAACAGAGCTGTTTGAAGAGACGGCCGAGCATCAGCAGTGGAATGCACAGCTCACTATTCTGCCTCACACCCAAACGCTCTCCAGTCGAATGCTGGTCTACTGATCTCAAATGGCACTTTTTATATATAGAGCTCCTCATGTGGCGCCCCAGATTTAAGGGCAAACATTATGGGAAGTTCCTGATTTTATTATTTTTTAAATTTTCTTAAATGGGAACGGATCCCCTTTGCTTAAACTGAAAGAGGAAAAAATCACCTCAAAGTGCCATGACCTGATTTCCCTTTCCCAAAAGTATTCCTCAAATTATAGGATGGTAATTAGGGTTGGTAATTAACTACCTAATATCATCTGATAGATGGATGGCCCCATGCCATAAGCATTGCATCATCATCCATGGATCCCCTGTCTTTGTGCAAATAATGTTTATGCTATTCCCCGGCGACTTTTACTATGTGGAGTCAAGAGCTTTGGTCCCACCAAGCTCTGTTTTCCCATGACCCTAGTAGACCTATACCTAACACCTGCAGCATGTGGAGTAATATTATCACTTATGCATCACCTGCTAGCTAACTTTTGTTTTGACCATATCCAACACAACACTGTCATATTAACCGCATTTCAATGGGGAGCCCTGACTTGGAGCGGCGAGCAGTCTCGTCGACCCCTTATAAGCGGAAATCGCATGACATCGCGGCCATTACCTCACTTCACGTCGAAGCCCTCCCCGATGAGGCAACGACATTATGGAAGGGAAACACCCTTCATGGATGTTGGACCCTCATTACTTGTTCTAATCTGCATACCCAGGTGCGATCTTGACCGTTAAAGATCAGTAGATCTGTCCTTTCATTAGCCGATCTCCTTGCACCTAGTCGGGAGAGAGCGGATTGTATCAAACCATAAACGCCAACAGCCCCAACAGATAAGTAGTACAACTTCCCTGCCTTTCAAAAAAGTATAGAAAAACGTATAGCATGTAAAGCATTTAGTTTCAATTGGGTTGGCCGAATAACTCTGCATCCAGCCCAATAAATTCTATTTTTAAGCAATTATTTATTCCTCCCAAGTGGAATTTCGTGAATGTAACAACCATGAGAATACCGTGGTTCGCTATCAAAATCATTCCAGCGAACAACATGCGTGATATACTCCACAACTCTGGAAAACGTTCCAAAACTATCCTACGTTACGAAATGAGTGCATGGATAGCGCGAGTGAGAGATGTTTATGGCCGAGCAAGCCAAACTTGATATCTCTTTTTTCTGCTCCACTCTCGTACGAGGGCGCAACAAGTCAACCATGCCAGGCATCAGCATGCTCAAACAGGAATGGAATTTCCAGTCACAGTGTTTCTGTTCACTGTTCACGTTATTATATTCTCTATTTACTTTATTTCTTACTTCACGACAGACAGCCCGCCGCCCACACATAGTCCGCAAAGTCGGCTGGCTCGGAAATCAATATCTACCATCGCATTTGACTATTGTCCGTAACATAAAGGATAAAGTTTCTTTAACGTCGACTGAATTTACACTGTACAGAGCCTACTGCTCAACGCACAGCCCATCGATGGACAGTTTGAAGGCACATGTTGAAGGTTTGAACCCAGGATCACCCAGGTTATGCACTGGCAAGGCATAAGATAGAATATAATAGAAGGATAATAGTGAGAAAAATATGAAAGAAATAGCGGCAGAAAAGGCGGCGGAAGAAAAGGTGGCAGCAGGGAGGGTACGCGCAGCCACGCTTTGACCCGCCCGCCCCAGCCCTGCCCACTCGTCCGAGTCCAGCGAAGGACCAAGCCCTCCTTCGCGGTCAATTGCTGACTTGCACACAGCGATCGATCCGGGGCCCACAGCACCCCCTGTGAGCTAGAGCTCGAGCTGCTGTGGCCATCTAGAAAACCCACTACCTTCCCCTGCCGCCCTCGTAGTCATCATCTTCCTGGATCTGAAGCAGCATCGAGGCAGAGCCCCGCTGTGTCATACCAGCGTGCCAGAATCTGCCGCTGTAAGGTCTGGAAAGATTTGGATTCTGAGCTGTTTTCGCTTGCTCTCAGCGGCCTACCCTGGAAAGTTTTACTTCGTGAGCCGTACCTTATTCAACAGTCTTACATTTGCTTTCCAGTGTCCCTGCAAGCTAGTTTCAGCAGCGATAATTATGGCTGTGCTAGCAGAATCGAACGCCGCCGTGGGTGAAGCTCTACCGGTTAACTCAAAGCTAAAACCAAACTGTTACGTTGCAAAGAGTGGCTCCGATGAGATAGTTTATCGGACTGGGCAACTGCCTCCTACATCTCACACAAATCTGGCGTCCTTCATTCTCGAATCTGCAAGTGTGCGGTTTGCCTCAAAGACCGCCCTGGTGGATGGAGCTACTGGGAATCGTTATACTTACGACCAGGTTAGTCAAATTTGCTCAAGACCATCCTGGAGAAATAATAAGTTTTGTAGCGTCTCAAAATTTCAATAGGTGTACATGTCAGGCTCACGGACTGAACGTCCTAGCAGCACTCAGGGATGAGGATCGCCTTCGCCTAATCAGCTTGTCGAATTATTGGAATTGCAGGTGCGAAAATGGGTGGCACGCGCAGCTGCTGGGCTGGCCTCTCTCGGTGTACAGCAAGGCGATGTGGTGTTGATGCTTTCCCCCAATCTTCCTGAGTTTCCGGTTGTGTATCTCGCAATCCTTTCTCTTGGTGCGATAGCCGCGACCTCCAACCCACTGAGCACAGAGGCAGACATTGTCAAGCAGGTGAAGCAATCAAATGCCAAGTTTGTGGTCACAGTGCCGGAGCAGATGACCAAGTTCCAGACGTGCAATCTGCCCACCGTCCTCATAGGTATGAACTAGTTAAGCAATCACTACTGGGAAAAACAAAATGTATCCCAATTCCCTTGGTTTAATCTAGAGAAAGAAGTTGTCAGGCCTAGATAGACTTTTCAAGAACATACAGGTTAAATTGTTTTCTATTAAGTACCAATGAGAGGAGAGGAAGACTCCTGCCGAAGCAAGCAGGCGTAACTTATGGTGTCACTTGAGCACCCCAAAGAGCTACCGCCTGTTGTTGATAGATCTGATAATTATTTGTTGCACATGCAGGTGGTGAATCGGCAAGAAGCAAGATCTCCGAGTCTTCTTCAATTACCCTCTTCTCTGAACTCTGCGATGCTCAGAACGCGAGTAAAAATAGCGTTGTGTATCCTGAAACACGGGCTGACGACACATGCACATTGCTCTTTTCATCGGGTACCACAGGCCTGAGCAAAGGGGTTGAACTGACTCACAGAAACTTTATGTCTGCCGTCACGGCATACAACACTCTAGAGCCAGGGGCATCCACCAGCGAGATGGATGTGTGTCTGGCCGTCATCCCTCTGTACCATGTGTATGGAATTGGCATTGTGATGTTGGCAACTCTTGAGAGAGGTGGAGCTGTAGTGACCATGTCTAGATACTCTCTTCAACAAATGCTCCACTATATTGAGACCTACAAAATTACTGTGGTGACACTTGTGCCACCTATCATTGTTTCGCTGGTGAAGAGCGCGGAGGTCGAAAAATACGACCTGAGTTCAATGCGTATCATTGCAACAGGTATACGTTAGATATTGATTTACGCACACTACAGAGGTGATCTGTTAGTGCAAGATTGATGACGCTTTCTCCAGTTTATTTGTGCGAAAGTTATATTATAGGACCTACGTAGTCATCCACACACTGATAAACCAATTCTTGGGATTTACCCCACATGTGGCTAATTGGATCAGACACTACTGATGCGATGTGCTCCTTAGTGTTCTCAAGCACCGCGGTCATAAAAAGTCGCGTGACTCACTCAGGATTGGTTTTGACGGATCTCAGGAGCAGCATCCCTGCGTGAGGATACCCTGCAGGCATGCGCAGCTATGTTTCCTCAGTGCACAATACGCCAGGTGCTTCCTCTTCATGAATCCCTTTTCAATGGATGCCGGACTGAATATCATCTAGCTCTATGTCACGTTTCTGGAACCTTTTTTTTATGTACAGTTCGCAGGCGTACATCAATTCTCAGACATTTCAATCGTCTTGGGTGCAGGGATATGGCATGACGGAGTGTCCACTGATTTCATTCAGTGTGCTGGCAAATGAGCGACTGCAGTGGGGATCTGTAGGCGTGATGACGGATGGTATAGAGGCCCGCATCTCCGAATTAGGAACAGGAAAGGCACTTCCTCCTATGGAATCTGGCGAGATTTGGATCCGTGGGCCCCAGGTTATGACTGGTGAGTTTCTACGTCAAGATCTTGTGATGCAGATGAGATAACCGATCAGCGATTGATAGATATGTCAGTCAGAACATTTTTTTTGGCCCCACTGATCTTGGCCTTTGTGATCGTTGTGGCGTAGGCTATCTCGACAACCCTGAAGCAACGGCCGAAGCAAAGGACAAACAAGGCTGGCTGCACACTGGGGACCTTGGTTATGTAGACAACAATGGCTATCTCTTCATTGTTGACCGCCTCAAAGAAATCATCAAGTACAAGGCCCATCAGGTACCAATTCCTCAAGATCAAATCTGTTTCATGCTTTAAGTTGACCTGCAAATTGTTACATTTCGCCTTTGAGCAATCTTGTGCACGACGTTGATAAGTGACGAAACGCTGACTCACGGTAGAACTTTGAGATCTCGGGAAATGAAAAGAAATGGTACTTTATAACGTCCGCGGAAAGCTGATAGAGCTTATGGGACAAAATGGAAGAAAACATGAGGAAACAAAACCAGAGGTGACAATAAATCTTTTGCTCGAGTGATTTTCTAAGGGTGAAGGCCTCGTGCAGGTAAGCTGCCAAGCAAAACAATCACTGGTTACTTCTTACGCCGATAATTTGGTCTAACATTTGTTCTCCGAGTTTGACATCCGATTTTCGATTTTTCCTGGGAACAGGTAGCACCAGGAGAGCTCGAAGCAGTCATGCTGACCCACCCCAAAATTTTGGATGTCGCAGTCATTCCGTGAGTTCCAACCAGCCGTACACGTAGATTGGCATGAACGTTGATGGGATTGCGGGATGGTGTACCCTCAAATTCACGTTTTGATAAATATTTCATGCTCACACTTTCCTCAGATTTTCAGCGAATCCACTCTCGACATTGTTTAGTTTTTCCTGACCTCCATCATGTCAAATCTCAATCGGAATGTAAACCTTAGCTATCAGCATCTAAAATTCGAACGCGTTGGTACCACAATCGCCTTTCTGGTGGAAGTTGCAGCCCATGAATGAGGCGCGGATCTAAGAATATGAACAGATAACTTTCATGAATACTGTATGTAACTTCCATCCGTGTATTCTGCTTTTGTATCTCAGGCTTCCCGATGAGGAGGCAGGGGAGCTCCCAGTAGCATGTGTCGTGAGACGAGAGGACTCCGATCTATCTGAAGCTAACGTTATTGAATTTGTGGGAAAACAGGTAATTCTTCATGTCTCTTGGCATTCACTCTATTGCTAACTGATAGTCGGCACAATTGCAGGGTTGTCTTCTTGGAACCTGTGTCATGTCGGCTCTGTACCGCTTGCAAATTTCTGAAACCTCAGTTTCCGCACGGGAATTTACTAAATTGGTATTTTAGTCTAAAGCCTTCCATGAAGTTTCCAATTACTTTCTTCAGGATCATTGATTTTCGAGGTTACTTGCGAATGTTCAGGTTGCCCCATACAAGAAAGTGCGGAAAGTGATATTTATTGACGCCATCCCCAAATCAGCTGCTGGCAAGATTCTAAGGAAGGAACTTATAGCCAGGCTGCATCGCACCCAATAAAAATCCGAAGGGCGACTGCAACCCTGGAGACAATTTTTACCCTTCATAACTAGGTGATTGCCCTGTGAATCATAATCATTGTACGTACCGCACTGCGAATTCATGGCTCGCGCAAATGTCCAGAAAGGTCCATTACTCTTTCTGGCTACACTGGCTGGTGACACATATATACGATGGGCTGGAAGAAGAAAGAGGAGGATTCCAAGGAGCATATATACCTAAGCTTTCATTGCCAAACGGCCATTGTTCACGGCAATTGCTTGCAGTCTCATGCTCCTAAGGCTTGAGGGCCAAATGCCAGATCATGTCATTGCTGTAAAGTACACAAGTGAGACACTAGATCTTGTCACGCGAGCGACGAGAACCCAGATGGACTACAGGTCCAGAATTCACCAACGGTTAGTCACTGAATTGATCTTAACTGCAACTCAACCATGGGAGCAGTTGAGTAACTTGCAATACCCATAGATAGATGTATAAATAAGAGCAATGTTGCTTCAATGCCAAGAGACATACATGCACTCAATTGACCGTTTCCGTGATTAAACATCGAACGGATTAGTTAAACTGTCAAACCCTTGGACAATTTTCTGGATACATGTACATGATGCTAGTTAACTTTAAGTCGGAGTTTGCTCAGAAACTCTGTGGATCCTCTACATGTCTGAGATTTAAATCTAATCTAATTTAATCTATGGATCCAAAGACTTCTGTAAAGTTGTACTTGGGAGTGAAGTCCTGCTTAGTCCTGCTTGGTTACAGTGCTTCCTTAGTGGACAGGGCATCAATCATCAATGTAAAATTGTCCTTGAAAGTCCTTGGAAGACGTACCTTCTTGAGTTGATGCAAATGCTAATTTAATTGTGGGGGGATTACAAAGATATAGCACTGTGAATGGTTCTCGCAATTTATCTTAAGCATCTAGTTAGACTTGCTGACTTAGAGGTCAGTTGAGCAATGTGAAAAGGACGATGAGATACATGTAAGTAACACAAACTCTTTGCCCTCGTATGTAACATTTACTAATGGGAATTCGTGCAAGTTACCAATTTGCAGAGGCACAGACGACAAATTATTTATGGGACAATCACTTCTGAATGCTTGTTGAAGAAAAAAAACTACAGCACTTGGTATACAAGTTAACGGGAACTAGAGTATCTGTCACACAGGGAAGTGCTAGCTTTTTACTGATATGCTAGTGCAACTTCATCTGTATGCAAGCTTGTATGCACAACGGCCGTGTTACATAAGCATATGTCGAACTACACATACAAATTTCAAGTGCAAGAGACAAACACTAGATTGAACTTAAGCTAGAACTCAATCAAGAGAGTGGCCACTGGCTAGAAGAACGGCAATATACTATTTGTCCATGCATTGAGTGGTCAAGACAAGTGGTCAAGGCCGTGTCATTGGCCGCGGTCTATCTAGCCCATAGGTCTCTACGTAGGCACTCCCACTCATTAATCCAACACTCTGACTTATCGAAACTCTTGGGAGCAAGATGTAGAGCCTAATATGCTCCCACTGCCAGTGATCATCAAAACTCCTAGTTCCCTTGATCAACTGTCGAAACATGACAAACCACACCAAGCATGTGCAAAGTTTTTGGAAGTGGTCTGCAAAGAGGGGCTTAGTAGAAATATCAACAACCTGGTCACTTGTGTTGACATAGAGCATGTCAATAGCTCCTTTCCGTTGTTGCTCACAAAGAACTGCACGTCCACATACTTAGTACAATGATGATTATCCGAATTGTGTACCAATCTGATACTAGCCTGATTGTCACGATACAATCTTGTGCTGATTTCCTGCGGGAATCCCAAATCGTAAAGCAAACGTCGGATCCATATGATCTTTTTGGTTGTGACACTTGCGGTAATATATTCCGACTCTGTGGTGGAGCTGGTCGTGCATGTCTACTTCCGACTCCCCCAAACAATGGTTCTTTGATTCAACATGAGAACACGACCTGATCTTGATTTCTTGTCAGTGATATCCCCAGCATAGTCTCCGTCATAGTATGCTTCCAAGGTGTTATAACACTATTTTAACTAATTCTGGACTTTTGTTTGGTCCAGAAATAATATAAGATATATGAATAAATATAATTTATAATAATAAAAAATAAAGAGATATATATAATTATTTGGCTATTTATATACAATATAACCATGAATAATAATCCTCCATACATTCTATGGAGAAATATAAGTATGTATTGTGGTCTTAGAACAACAAGTTGACGTTCATGGAAGAAATGGGAGGATGCAATGAATCAAATCATGATGAGAGGTCATATTTCCAAAAAAATTTGCAGGAAGTAGTTACTACCAATACCGACGACATACATAACAAAACATGGAACAATCATGGCATGATGTAGAGGACGACATGAAAGAATTAGCCTACGGAAATATTGATGATAAACATTCATATTTTATTTGAGATTGTAACTTTGGCGACGGACCAACACAAAAAATGACGAGAAACCTTCAATCAGCGCAGCATGCATCTGAGATTACCGAGGATAGGCTAGGCTAGGCTAGGCTATTTTTTGGGAGTTTTCTTTATAAGTACGAGGCTGCACAACTTGGTGCAAGGTAAGGGTCACTCCTCACTGACTACGGTGTGTAACCCTCATGGTGTAATCTGGGGGTTTTTTTTTCCTCGTAATTTTGTAATAAATAGATTATATTGGGGAGAAAATAAATAAATAAATAACGTCAACTGTACATCCGTTGATGGACTTAATGTTATCCATCGTCTCGAAGCCATACAACAGCTTACACTCACTCATTAATAATACAAAGCCTCATCCCAAACGGCTCGCAGTCAAGGCATATATTCGAAGACGCCTCTGGTTACCACAACCACTTACAACGGTCTCCGCACCACAGGAAACGGAGATACTTTCAGGAAACTCAAACCTAACATTATCATCTGTAATGTTACTTGTAACTCTACTTGATGATCTTGATGCCCTTGAAGCTCCCGGGACGCCCGCCATTCTTCCCAATTACGGAGCTCTTCTTCCTCTTTGCGAATTCGATCATTGAATGTGACTGGGGAAAAACGATTCAAAATGGCAAATGTTAGGCCAAATCTGGAAGATCTGTAGAATGAAAATATGTTGAGGTTAAACTGCAAGTGCAAGACAAATGGAAGATCAAATTATCAATAAACAACAAAACAGTGGGATAAGTACATATCAAGGTAATCAGGTTCCTTTTGTTATGGGATCCAAACACGAGGATGAACATATCTTCCATACCAAGCCCAATAGGCATGGTCGCGACCAATAGGCTTATGAAAACATTTTGCATGATTCTCACTGATGTAATCAACGATTGTTGAAGCACCAGCCATCTCCGATATATATGGCCACAGTGCCTTTGTCATATCATCCTGGTCCCCCAAGCCCTTTGGTGATGGCTTGAATGAGAAATGGAAGAATTCAGTATTTTGTGGGTTTGGCAAGCCATTTGATGGTTCATCATCCACAAGAAGTATTTGACCCTGTGTTGCAAACAGTCTCCCAGGAACTTGGCAAGAACACTCCGAATATCCTTAACGAGATATTTCATCCCGGGCATGATGTAGCCGGTAGTATCCTTGCAATCCTCAGCTGACCAGATAAAACAAAACTTCTTCGCACTTTTCGTCGGAACGAAGCACTCCAACATCCTACAAACTTCAAAGAACACCTTGTTCAGCGCATGACCAAATCGCCACGTGAAAATGCATCAATGCAAGGTTATGAAACTCCAAGACTCCTGGCCGGGGTACCACAAAAGGTCTGTCGGGAACTTGAACTGTCACTTTCCTGAAACGAAATCTCTCCTTAAATAGTTCACCGCCGGTTGGAGGTGACCGGTAGCAGATGAATCCGTTGACACTCAATATTAACAACATCCATTTCCTCTTCACCGTTGTGGCAGACAAAGGTTGAGAGACAAAATTGAGCAATTTCATCACAAACATGTTAGTGTTTTTGTCATCTACATTACATTACGCAGAAAGATTTAGTGTATCGGAAATGCACAATGATGTCTACCTTGCCGGAAACGTGTATGTCATGCGGGCTTGGAAATGCTTTCGGAGGAGAGAAGATATAGCGAAGAAGAGATCACCAAAAGAGGAACGTCGGCTGTCAAGTGAAGGTTCATTGACGTCGGTCTTGTAAGGATGACAATTGATGAAGGTATCGTGTTGCATCCCCGCCTGTTGAGAAAATTATAGAGTTAGTATATAACCGAACAATCAAATAAGAGAAGAAAGTGGAGAAATGATATTGAATATTACCATTGTAGCCTTATTGGAATGTCTCGCTGACGAACTGGGGATTCCAGCAGACATGTTCTGACGAGACGCCAGAATGTCCGAGGTGGTCTTTTTCTTCCCGGAGTCCGCTTTGTCTTTCAAGTCAGCCTTCTCTCCGGTGGAAACGATTGTTGTACAAGAAGGAAATGGCTTGTGGGCTCTATGCTGTTTTTTTTTGTGCAGAACATTGTGCCAACACTGCAGGGTCAGGAAGTCACGATGTTACAGTTGTTTCATCCTTGTCCGAAGGGATGAGGACAAGGGGAACGTCAGGTGGGCAACGGAAATTATCCCTTGAGCACTCCACATCCTGAATCGAATGCACACGTAATGAAGAAATTACCTCGGAATTGAATTCCAATGCAGACGTCATTTGACAGGAAAGTCACTAATCCGCTGATTTTTTGGCCTAGAGTAAAAAATGAACATCAGACCCCGAACTAAGTAAAACAAGTAGAACGAGTAAGAAGCCAAAATCAAGTTTATGTCACCTAACTTCTCCTAATTTGGGCTATCCAACCCTCGTGCTGGGGAGAGATGTAAGGAAGAGGCGGAAGAAGGTGCAGCGGAGCTGCGGCCATATCTCGAACGGTGTCATTCTGGATGGAGAATTCAGACCCTTGGTACTTAAGAAGGAGGGTAATGATGGTTGGGTGAGGTCCACCAGATCTCCTGCATATTTGTCTTGTTCACATTCGCCTTGGACTTTAAATCCAAAAGGATCTTGTAAAGGAACTTCCATTGTAGGAAAGGACTGGAGATGAGTGTCGTTCAACTCCAAAGAGGCCAAGTGTATGGCTGAGGATCCACCGTCGATTACGGCATCATCTACAACCATCCGAAAACTATCAATGCTATGATGCACTGCTGATTCGGAGGATTCCATTCGGGGACCTGATGAAGGGTTGACGTCGTTAGCATCTCCTTGAACCTGCCAAAGAAAAATTGTTATCAATCCCAATTTGCAGGAAGGTGAACCTCCACTGAACAGTGGAGGTTATAAGATTTCCAGATGTCCCCGTGATGAATTCTAGTGAAGGCCTGTATCCCTTAGGCTTGGGAATGAAATAGAGTGTGAGTCGTAAAATTGAACATCAAATGTGTGCACAGGAGAATATATGAGATTAAACAATCTCGTCTGAATACAAAATAGGAATACCGTATTCAGTCGGTGTGTGAATACAAGGCAATGCAAATTAGACACCAGGAAGAAAGTGAAATTGCGAGAGAGACGGGATTGACTAATGATCATTTTATTTTGAAGCATCATATCTGAGATTCGTTAAATTAGAATCGTCAATGTAATCCAAGAGTGGCCTAAACTTAGGATCATTGGAAACATCGGGATAAGGCTTATATCCTATCATCTTTTTCCTGAGATAGCTTGAAACAAAGGGATGTTTCCTCATTTCAAGCAAATAGTCCTGAAGAACCTTATGAAGATAACAACAATCAGCCTCCATGACTTGAACGGTTTGAGAAGAAGACACGAATCGGGCGGGTTCAATACACACTTTGTGGCCGTGTCGTCAATGAGCAGAATGTTACTCCTATTGTACTGACCACCAAATCTTTGCCAGACCTTCATCAGTGGCTTCAAAAACAAACTCGGAGGGTCATATCCTAGTTGTGTAGCGATACGTATGCGCACGACACCCGGTTTGAGCTTGAATTTGAAACAAAGGTAAGTTTCAGTCACTCTGCAAAGTCCTCCCTCGTTTGGGATCCAGGCTCTCCCAAGTTGCGGAGGACAGCAAACTATAGCGTAGGAATTCGGAGCCATCGAACACCGCACGAAGTTGGCAAGTGCGATGTTCACTATAGCGACAGACCAAGGCTCACGGGATCTACGGAGTCCATCGATGATCACATTGAAGTGGCAAATATGGTTTCAAGCTACATGCATGAAGGTGGGAGGTGTGATTCCATATCCACTAAGTATGACAATGATGGCCGATTCGGCGACGAAATAACATCTCTTGACAGTTTCTCCTGAGGGTGGATCAACCAGTATTCGCGGTGCAGACATGAACGTTCGCACTGACAAGTGCTAGGACTGTTAGTTAAAACGGTTAGACAACCAAGATGTGCTCATTAAGACAGGCCGCAATTGTGTTCTTTCGAAACAATGCAACCCATTGCACATGGCTGAATGGGAATGCGGTCCCGCATCCCAGTTCGACATCATCCTCTCCTTGATTGTGATCGGAAATGCGGCACCGCATTTCCGTCAACAGGGAAACCAAAATACTGGTGCAACGGAAATGCGGTACCACATTTCAGTCCACTGTAAAAGTAGGCCCATGGTGGAACGGAAATGCGGTATCGCATTTAGGTCGAATGGGACTAGGAACACATGGTAGAAAATAATAGCAACAGCGCATTTTCATCGACTGGGACACTTTGGATAGGCAGGAACGGAAATGTGGTGCCGCATTTCCGTCTGGTCTCTTTCAATGGGATCTAGTGGACGGAAATGAGGTTCCGCATTTCCGAATCTCAGGCATGCAGTAGTGCGACGGAAATGCGGCACATCATTTCCGTCCGGGGGAAACCATTATACTCTCCAAAACGGAAGTGCGGCGCCGCATTTCCGTTCTGGAATGTCGGAAGGTGCGACTCGGACGGAAATGTGGTGCCGCATTTCAGTTCCAGTGGTTGATGATTTTCAATCAGAACGAAAATGCGGTACCGCATTTCCGTTCCACTTTCACATACCTTACTTGTTGAACGGAAATGCGGTACCGCATTTCCGTTCTGGAGAGTATGAAGGTCTCCCCCGGACGGAAATGCGGTGCCGCATTTCCGTCCCACAGCTCCATGCCTGTGATACAAAACGGAAACGCGACGCCGCATTTTCGTTCTGGAATGTTGGAAGGTGCGACTCGAACGGAAATGCGGTGCCGCATTTCAGTTCCAGTGGTTCATGATTTTCAATCAGAATGGAAATGCGGTACCGCATTTCCGTTCCACTTTCACATACCTTACTTGTTGAACGGAAATGCGGTGCCGCATTTCTGTCCAACAAGTAAGGTATGTGTACCTTTGGGATGCTACTTAACGGAAATGCGGCGCCGCATTTGCGTTTTCACTCTAACTCATCAAACGCTGGGACGGAAATGCCATGATATGTGAACACGTGGACCAACGGAATTGCGGCACCACATTTTCATGTCTGCGCTCTTGCTGTCTGAAGTGGCAAGAGGCGGCGTGGCCCGACCGTTGCTTAATGATGTTTGTTTTTCGGACGGCTGGCGTACCTTTGACGATTCGAATTTTGTAATGACGCATAGTCCACGAGGAGACACTTCCATCCCAGCCTTTCGAACCCAAGCGGTGCATCATCGCCGTTTCATCTTCTTTTGTCGTGTCTACTCATTCACCCCTCTCGCGCCCTTTCCATTTGCACTCTTCGCCCCTTTTCCAAGTCTGTGTTTTTCTTATGCTCCAACCTGAGAGGGAGGAAGGTCCTGCAGCAGCGAAGAGACATCGTCGCAAGCTCCGCAAGTTGTACTTCGGGCGAAGGCCAATGCCGAAGGGGAGGAAGCAGATGCGTCTTCAAGAGGAGATGGTCATCTCGCAGCAGCAGGCAACGCAGGCAACCCAGCCGACAGTTAGAGCTCCGTGCTATCGGGATGCGTGCAGCTGATGGAGCACCGAAACCCTCCCTCATTTTCGTTGTGAAATTCTTAGACTGTATGGTAGAACACTTGAATGCAGAAGATGTTTGCATGCCTAACTCGAAAGGTGGAGGTGGTGGAGGGATCGCAGGAATCCGAAGAGCCGCAGGAAGAATCCGTGGAACTAGCTGCAGCACGCACACCCAGCCGATCCACGAGCACGGGTCTCCCTACCGGGCCTAGCTCTGTGCGTTTCAAGGACGCGGTTTGGAAAGGCAAGGCTTTGCAGTTCCAAGCCCCAGAGAAACAGTCACGTTTGAAGGTCATGGAGAATCGCCAGCAGGAGTCGGGCCCTTCTCCAGCAAAGACGAAGAAGAAGCAACCCGTCCTTGAACTGGTTTCTGAACCGGATTAGGCCGTTTCCTCCCCCCCCAAGAGAATGAAGCAAACAGGGGGAGGTTGGAGCAGTCTCCCGCAAAACCGATTCCACGAGCTGAAGCCCAGTTCCTGCTTGATTTCCAGCCAAGTGATGTTGGGGGCTTCTCTGTTGCAGCGAAGGCAATGGGATCAACCAATTTTGTGGATCTGTCAGCGGAGGAGGGTGCTGCTGCTCAACGTTCGCAGCAGCACTTCACCATCTTTCAGGAAGACCTTCAGAATGTTGCAGGCCCGGAGGAGTCCTCTGCAATTCGAGAATTGTCCGCAAAGACTCCCCAGACTTCAGCTGTTGTTGGGGATGCTCCAGCTGCTCAACCCCTACTGCCACCTGCAGAAATGTCTCCGGAGGAATTCCAAAGTGCAGTGGATACAATGTTGGAGGAGACACACAATAGCATTGGCAGAATTCTGGGCAGCAGGGTATTCCAGCGGACTCTTCGAATTCCACTCTGTTGCATGGTATCCCTTCCCATCGTCAGGCACGCTCTTCCAGGAGATGGGGATAAGCTCAACTTCGCATTTTGAGAAGGGTACCGCCTAGGTTCGCCAGCCTTCTACGTTTCCATTGAGAATGAGGACGGCGAAACTCGTGGACCCGCTGCGCATGAATTGTCAGCATGGGATACCCACTGGCACACTCGCAATGACGAATTCGAGACAATGCTGAAGGGTGATCCAGACTTCGGCCATATGTTGGGCAAAATGTTTTTTGTGTGGGACGGGAATCACCGACTTCTTGCCTGGTGGGAGTACATCAAGCAGAACCATTCCAAGCATATTGGCTGGCATTACATGGTGGAGTGTGTCATCCTCAAGGTGAAGGCGGCAGACTCCTCCCTGCTCAAGAATGCCATGGCGGACCTCAACTCGTAAGATTCTCATACCCTCCCAAGCACATCCGAAATGTTGTGCCGCATTTCGGTTTCCAATCATTTTTCTTTCCGTGCTTCATTGGACTGAACTGGAGAGTGTGCCTTGCAGGGTCACTGAAAATGCTTACGTGCATACCCACATGGTACATATGCTGTACAGGGTGAGGAAAACTGGTCTCACTGACCCGCACATGTTCGCCGAAATGCTGGAGCCCGAGCTCATTCAAAAAGCCCTAGCAAAAACAGACCGGACATGGTATCGCCTCACTATGGATGGAATGGTGGAGGTGATATACGAAGTCATCCTCCCATTTTCCTCTGCTCATCCTTCCCCAATTTCTAGTCATCTTTCCACATGGATCCTATGTAATGTTTCTGCATGTTTTTCTTGGTAGTCAAACATCAAGCTGGATTTGGCCCATGCCAAACGCTTCTTCATGGAAAGTGAGGGGCAGACAAAAACATTGCAGTCATTGACCGAGCACTTGAAGGAAGTCGGGGTCAAGTCTAGAACCAAATACAAGTCAAAGCTTTCAAAGCTGGTGGCCATTGCAGATCCGACACTTGGAAAGGACTTCATCCCCAAGATTGCAAAACAATATTCTCGGGCCATGCAGCCGACCATGCAGTTGGAGAAACTGCATCACCTGTCAACGGCATGTGTGGAGGCGAAAGAGAAGGTGAGGTTTCAATGCACTTCCTTCCTAGCAATAGCCACTCTTCTTCTGCTCCTGACATTGGATCGGAAATGGCAGACACGGTGGCTGTCGATCTGGAATGCATCGGAGAGTATAAGGACCATGTGGTCTTTTCCACTCGAAGTTTCTGACCCTGCAGTGGATGTGTGGCTCAACCGCATGACTTGGTGGTTCCAGGTAATTCAAGGTACTTCCCCCGATTTGCTTTGCTGGAATGAATTCCGTGAACTCCTACGTGACAATGCATGTTGGAAACGCAAGTAATGACGAATGCAAAGGAGCAAGTCGTAATCCATAGTGATTCGTTCGGCTTGTACGTAAAATGGGATGGAACACAGACATTGGAAGACTACGTGACACGTTTCAGATGTGCGTACAAGGACAACCTCTTCGCCAGGGAGCTGCAGACAGCAAGAAGGAGCGTGGAGTTTACACACCAGGAGGGGGCGGGAAAAGCTGCAATGCAAATTGTGTACAAGTGAAGCCCAGCTCCCGTTGTATGCAAAAGCTGGGTTATGAGGTTAGTCTGGGAAATGCGGCACCACATTCGCACTTTATCGTTTTGGTTGCACTCTGTGAGTACATTCTCATAACTTGTGCTCACGCATGTTGACTGTCTTGCAGGTATATGAAATACGTGTTACTTAAGACAGGGGCCCTGGCGCAAGAGCCCCCGTTTTTCATGGCTTGGACCATGCCGGGACCAAGCTTGGTCTACCTACCAGAGGTGCAGAAACAATGGCATGCCGCGCATCTCGTTGGATGCCCGTGTTACCTGGACATGTCTGGCGGACTTGTTGACGAATCGGAGAAAGATCTGCACGCGAAAGCGGAGGAGAAGAGAAAGGAAAGACGTGTCCCTGTTGGGCCCGAGTCGGCAAAGGACGCTGCTGCTCTCAAACAATCCAGAAAGGCAGCTGAGATGGCACATAAGATGGTGGATTTAGCTGTGCAGGCTCAACAGAAGGGGTCGAAGAAGAGGACTCGCCAGCAAGGAGTAGCAGTTGTGACACCGAAGAAGACAAAGAAGCAAAAACAGAAAGAGCAGGAAGAGGGTGACGAAGAGGACGACGATGGAGACTTTGCAACCAGCCCACCCCCCGAACGCAGCCGAAATCCCTGTGCCCACCGTGTTTCACGAGAGGACGAGAACAGCTCAGCCAAGAGGCACTCTTCAACCCCCCGGGGGGCACCCTTTCAAGCCGGTGGAAATGAGAGGCCGAAAGTGGAGCCAAAACATAGTTCAGTGTGTCAATGAGAGTTTTCTTGGCGGCGTCTGGACGGACGGCAGCCAAGTTTGCATACATCAAGACCATGGAGGGTCTGAAGGGCAGAGCACTGAAGAAGGCAGCTGAAGCATAGCCTTCCGACACCCCTATTTTTCTGAAGATGGGTCTCGTTCTTTGAGAAGTGTGTGCAGGAAGTAATGCAGGAGGGGCGGAAAAGCCACAGAGTGGTCTTGCGATATGATCATCTTGCTTTCCGGATGGAGAGCCTGTGGAAGGACTGCAAGGTTTTGCCATCTTGGAACAGGTACTCCGAGGACTTTTGGAAAAAGGATTCGGGCTCGCCCCGCTTGTTTTTGGACGACAGAGGCTGTGTGGTTGTCCTGGAGCAGAGGCAAAAACACGGAGACAGGAATTGCGAAGTGGACCCAGCAGAACGCCGTCCAATTCTGAAGAAGAAGTGGACGCGCATCAACACATTGGGCCTTCGGTCGGAAGGGAAGAAGGTAATTAGGACATTAGCAATCGTCCTTTCATTTTGTAACGTGTTTTGAAATGTGGTGCCCCGTTTGATTTCTAATCATTCCCCACTGTGTATGCAGACGAAGCAGTTCGATGCATACTGCTTTGTGAAGGAGAACTCGACCTTTGCTTTCCGGAAGGATGGATTGTTGGCTGACCCGACTGCGACCCCATCGATTACGACGTCCTGTTCAACACGTTTCCCCCGGAACTCCTCCCCATAGTCTCACTTCAATGGATCCCCTGCGGTATTCACGGACTCGGAGCCCTGCCTTCATCCAGACAATTATGGGGACATGCACTGACCTGGAGGGCAGAGTGCTGGACCTCATATGTGGAACATGTATGCAAATTTGCCCATAGTTTGCATGGCACGGAAGGAAACTGAAACGGCTACATTCATGGAGCAGCCAATCTTCATCCATCCGTGAAGGTTCCTGTAGGGGGAAATTTAAATGTGCCCTGGAGTGTTAGGAGGAATTGCAGCGTTTGCAACACATTGTCATGTCCTTGAACTTCTCCAGCCCCGGGCGCTGCCCCTCCTCCATCCGGGAGTTGCTGTCATTGAGCGTACTCCGCTACTCTTTTTCAAGGATGCCGTGCCGCTTCAATCCTGCTGATTGCCCTTATCATGGCCATGATTATGCTATGTTCAAACCAGAATCAGGAGACATCATTGTCTGGCTCTCTGTTTTCACTGACGCTTCTTGAATCAAGCGTATTTGGAATATTTGGAGGGCTATTACCGCTTTGAACGAGGTGAGAGCGAAGAACAATGCGGTCCGTGGGTCCTGAAAATTGTTGACCTCGATATACCAAGCTGGAATGGGATGTTGGACAGATCACGCACGCCTCGCTTTGGCACTGGAACTGCTGCCACGGCTGCAGTGTACCCAGTTTGGAAAACTATATTCTGGAAGTTCACTCCGCTCTTTCCGTGCTGGAGAAACTTCGCTAAGTTGCGAAGACGAATCGCACGGGCCACCTGAGGCCCCACGGTGGAGCTTGCAATGTATGATGGTGGCTAGCATTGCTGGGCATGACATTGTCGTCAGCTCCACCAGGGCAGACCGAACGCCGAGTTTGCAGTTTATACCTGGATGTGTCGGGTCAATATAGGCTTGTTTTTGAGGGCTATCGAGTTCCGTCGACTTGGTGACGCCCATGTAGAAGGCGGAAGGGCTTTAGATTTGTCTGGAGTTCTAAATGTGAGACACCATGTTCGATCAATAAAACAACCCATCGTACCTTACTTCTTCTGTTGTTGTGTTTCATTGTGTTCAAGAACTGCTGTATTGGCCCCTGTTTACAATTTGTGGTCTTGTCTACAATTTGTCTGTCCACATAATATATCAGAGTCAGCGATTCAGAGTCCTGAGGTGAAGGAAATCCATGTATGAGTAAAAGGAAACATGTACATGCCCAAGCACGGAAATGCGGCACCGCATTTCATTTCTCTCCATGCAGCGATTTCTGGCAGCTCCCTTTCCTCCCTTGTGGTCGTAACGGAAATTCTGTTCCGCATTTCATTTCTGGAAATGGCATTACCATACTTCGAATTGGAAATGCGGCACCGCATTTCCATATTGGACCTTGAATTGTCCAAACATGTCCATCGCCAATGCATTTCCATGTCCGTTCTGGAATGCGGCCACCCCCCCCCCGCATTTCCATTTCCGTCATCAAAATTTCTTATTGGACAATGGAATGTGGTGCCGCATTTCCGTCCAGCACGATGGAATGCGGTGCCGCATTTTCGTCGAAGGGTCTGGAATTGGAGATGTCCGTTCTAGAAATGCGGCACCGCATTTCCATGTCCGTCATCAAAATTTCGTATTGGACAATGGAATGCGGTGCCGCATTTCGGTCGAAGGGTCTGGAATTGGACAATCAGAGATGTCCGTTCTGGAAATGCGGCACCGCATTTCCATGTCCGTCATCAAAATTTCGTATTGGACAATGGAATGCGGTGCCGCATTTCCATGTACATCATCAAAATTTCTTATTGGACAATGGAATGCGGTGCCGCATTTCCGTCCAAGGGTCTGGAATTGGACAAACACCGATGTCCGTTCTGGAAATGCGGCGCCGCATTTCCAGTACGTCATCATAATTTCTTATTGGACAATGGAATGCGGTGCCGCATTTCCGTCCATGGGTCTGGAGTTGGAAAAAACGTCCATTTCCAAAATGGAAATGCGGTATCGCATTTACATGTCCGCCATGTAAATAATGTGTACGACCTCCGCATGAGGGGTGACATTTCCATTTACCTCCATGGAAGGAGTTGACAATCGGCAAAATTGCCGTGTCAAAAACGGAAATGCGGCACCGCATTACCGTTCGGCCGAACAGTTTATGATGTCCAAACCATGAAACAGAAAATTGTTCTTGCCGCATTTCCAAACGAGGTTTTTGCAGTTGCCACATTTCCGTTCCGACATGGAAATGCGGTGCCGCATTTCCGATTTTGGGAGGGACGTGGTTTGGACGATGGTGTCGTTGAGAAGCACATGGGAGATGGGACATGAAGGACGGGGAGAATTTGCTTTATATACTCTGGAAGAAAATTTAAATGTACAGAGAGTTCATTAAAATTCTACTAATCTTGAAAATCATCACTATCGTCGTCTGTCCTTGACTATCATGCTCCGCTTCCACCCCGTCATTGCCTTTCTCCTGTCCAGCGGACTGTTCGTTGGACAGGCTTTCGAAAATCCCATGTCAAGTTAAATAAGCACAGTGTGAAAACAGCTAGAATAAAACTAGTTATTTGTATTTAACACTTGGATTTAGGTCAAGTGTTAAATCAGGTGTCAAGTTTAGTTTGACACCTGGTCTGTCTTATCTTCACGAGAGCGACAGTCGCGCGGCTCATCTCTCTCGAGTTGAGCCTGCGCGACCGAGCTCCTTCCTGCGTTTAGAAGCTGTGTGTGTTTATGATGGGAGTGTAGGTTGTTGTGGGGTGGAGTCCCCATAGCTTGGGGTGCCCCTGGCTCGACTTCTATTTCAAAGAGTGATGATTTTGGTTTCCATGTTTTGTGTCAACAGTGTGTTAAAGAGTCTTTCTATCACTCGAGAGAGATGACCTCTTACCTGTGAGTGCAAGGTAGGAGTTGAGGGTTAGCACTTGTATGATTACCTGTGTGAGAGTAGTGCTTAGTTTAAGAAGCTTTAAAATATATATATATATATATATATATATATGCAGGTTTCGATCAGCGTTGGTTCTGGCATAAGGCCGCCGGGCAGGACGGAGCTACACTGCATGGAAGCAGCCTTCGTTTTGGTCAGTGAGGAGATATCATGGTGGAGCAGCAGGATGATGCGCAAATGTAAGGAAAACTGTGTCTGTTGGTAGCTGCTGACAACCGCAACTCTGTCCCTGGACTTCTTCTCCGGAGGTGGAAGCCTGTGTGCAGCGTGCATGCAAGAGTGTGGTTGTGACAGGGGAACAAGCGCTTGCGGTTGCATTACTACTGCAAGTTGGGCACTCGGTGCGTCGCTATAACTGCAATTGTACAGGAGCACTGTGAGAGGCAGATTGTTCTGCAGCCTTGCTATACCTGGTCAGTCCAATGGTGACACATCCATACCTTGTTAAAGCAATATGGACAGTTGTCGATGAGGACGGCTCTATGAAGGACACTGCGAGCTAAGAAGGGCTCGGGTACAAAAGCACACACTGGAGCGTTTAAGCAAGTTAGGGCGGGAAAAAGAAAAACAGGCCCAAATAGCCAAGCACATGAAGTAGTGAATGTTGATGGAAGAAACCTGTGACACTCCCATTTTGCTGGAGGAGATCGTTGATTAATTGATGTCCCCGGAGCTTCAGGTGCAGGCCCTACAATCGCTGGCTAACAAGACTGATTTACAAGCAAAACCTGCAGGGCAATCTGCCGAGAGCCTCATCTGCTTCTCGGAGGGGTTTCCGTAAATGCCCAGCTTGTGCCCTGCCTGGGCAATAGGGGGAATCCCGCCTTCAGAACTTGGCTTTGGTGTACCAGAGAACTCTGCAACCTTTGCGTTCCTTCTTTCCCAGGCCCTTGTGCCGACCTTCTCCAATGTGTCCTTGTCTCTCTCACCATCTGCTGCCTCGGCAAGCTCGCAGTGGAGACCTGCTTGCGGGCTGTTTTCTGGATTTAGAGTGGGTTTGAAGTATAGAAAAGAACTTGGAGATTACAGTGGGCAGGTCGCAGCCGGTGCGTCCTTGACGTGGAAGGCCACAACGGAGAGGAATGTGGTAGCCAGGGCTGCTGGAGATGCCCCAGAGTCAGAGGTCGAGATTGTTCCTGAGGTCACCATCCCAGCCATAGTTTCCCTCAAGTCAAAAGCATAATTGTTAAAGAAGAAGGCTAAACGATTGGAGCTTCGAAGGAAGAGGCTGGTGCGCAAGCGCAAGTTAAGGAAGAAAGGCCAATGGCCTCCTTCCAAAATGGCCAAATCAAGAATGTATAGGGCCTCAGGAGGGTTCAAGGATAAGAAGAAAAGAAAGTTATCACGTCTGCGGGAGGTCCAACAGGTCCAAGGAGCACACGTACAACACCACAGTAGAACCACAGACATCAAAAAAAAAAGGGCAGCTCAATTCTCAAACTTCACACACAACAGGTGTCGCAATCAACGGCCAAGCTCTTGTATGCTCTGCTCTGCTCCTGTTGTGCTGAATGTTGGTGAAGTGAAGCTGTGGTTTCGATGTGGCAGATGTGTTGTGCAAGTCCAGCAACCATCCACGAATCGTTCGATTGCAGGCCGCCTGTCCATAAGCCATGAGGGTGTTGCGCAGTGCATCTCTTGATCTGCTCTTGAAATCGCCCCTACCTGGACGAACTACCTGGATGTGTTGGGAACTCGTAGGTGACTTGGGAGCAGTTATAATGACAAAAGCGTTTTGGTGTTAAAAAAAAAAAAACAAAGCCTTTTTGATCTAATTTAAATGTTTAAAGAGCCTGGTTGGTCATATCTTTGTCAAATGGACTCTGTTTGACTCAGTTTTTGGGGGAATAGCTGCAGAAAGGGGAAATCTACCTACCTAGACCTGGTTTCTGTTTTTGGGACTCTGCTAAAGATCTATGGAATTTTTAGAGTGGGAGTGTGCCATAAAATATCCACAATCTTGTTTCTAGAACCTGTGCTGGCCTATATGAGAGACAAACCTGTGGATGTACTCCTTGTATGGCTGGGGGAAATGAGGACGTAATTGAAGGGCAGGTCTCTTCTCTTAGCCTGTGCACACAAGGGGACAGGATCTATGTTTCCCAAGGAACTCAGACTGATTTGAGTGGAGAACAGTTGGACGAGTTGATTGCATACTGGGAGTCAGGCATTAGCAGTAGACAACAGACTGCTGTAGTTGGCATTGAGGGCCTCAATATCGCCTTGGACAGTCAGAACTCTGTTGGAGCCAGCAGTTCTGCAGCTGTAGGTGAAATACCAAAGTGGGTGGAAGCTAGGCTTGGAACACAGCCAAAGACAGCCCCGGGGACCAAGGTGTTCAGCCACAAGGCCGTGGTGTACTGGAGCAGAGGAGCAGGAGCTACACAAGTTTGTGCAATCAGACATGGTTGCAGCCGGATACGCTCTGCACAGGGCAACCACGAGCGGGGGTTCATCAGCAATGACATGTTTGTTGTGTGTGAAGGAGATGCAGTCATTCGCAATGAGGACACCCGCAACCGTCTCAAAGCTTTCGAGTTGAGAGACTATCAGACCCTACCTTTGTTTTCTTTAGTGTTCAGTGAGCGGGAGATAGGGGAGTATTGCTTTGTCTCTACCTGGCAGAAAGAGGAGGAGGGTTGGTTAGAGCGAGCTACTGTAGCTTGGGACAAGGTTAGTGGCAGGTTTCTGGACATAGATATACCTCCTACACCTTACCATCATGCAGAGCGAGGCACTTTGAGAGAAGTCTGGCAGTTGATAGCATAGATCAGGATTAGATCTTGCTTGGTCGGGCTTCTATTCTTCCCCTCCATCTCTGTACTATTTTCATTACCTTATACTTGTAGTTGCCAAAGCCTCTCTTGGTGGAGGCCAGTCAGTCCGGGGTTTTGGGCTGGGATATTCTGCAGGATCAGCGTTGCTGCTGGATTTTGGTGTGGGGGTGTTGATGTTTTGATTTCTTGTGTTTGGATCCCCCCCAACACCTGCATGCTTGACTGTGCGCCATGTTGGTTTTGTGTGGGCGCTTGCTTTCATAGGGATTAGGCCGGATTTGATCACCGGTCAATCCTAGAGTATGCTGTCGGTGGTGAGGCTGGAGTGATGACCAGCAAGACCACCAGTGTTTCTTCTATGGTGAGGCTGGGTTGATGACCAGCCAACCATAGGAGTTCTTGCGGTGGATGCAGGTGCAGGTGCCCTGAGCCATTGGGATATGACCCTTAGACTGCAACAGGTGCCCACCCGTGTCACTATTAGATTAGTACTAGAGCCTTATAGTGTCCCTGGAGGAGGTGCACATTGTGAGTGTCATTACGGAGTTACCCAAGGGTTTTGAGGGGAGTACGGCTACAGGCAGTAACAGTGAGAGTGGGTTCACAAGACGAGGTATTCGGTTTAGACCACCTTCACCGCCACCCTCAATTACTGTAGAGTCAGACACAGGCTCGGAGGCTTCATCAACAGGTGTGCACTTTCATTCGCCATTGTTGTGGGACGACATGGAGGAGATGTATGGAGCTACCAAGGGGCCTCGTAGGTACTCTGGAGCTGTGGGCACAATCGAGTTGGATGACTTTATCCAGGAGTTCGACAGCTGGTGTGATTTGCAGCAGATGCGCAATCCACATCTATTCACCCCATTCATGGCGTGGAAGGGACTGTTCCAGCATTTGGAAGGCCCGCCTATGGACGATTACCACGAGTTCAGGCGAGGACATGAAGCAGAGATTGAGGAGTGGAGGATGTATTGGTCACCTGACTACATCTCCATTACTCGAGGCATGACGCGACCAGTAGCTGCATCAGTACCAATAGCTCCCACTGCCAGCACTAGTAGTGGAGCAGTAGTGCTGGTACTTCTGCAGGTGGTACCAGTTCAGAAGGTGCTACTACTCCTCCTGCCACAGCTACAACACATGTGCCTAGATTCAACCCGGTGGTGGAGTTCTTCCAGGAGTTGCGGAGGAACTACCAAGGTGTACGGACAGAGAAGCTGCGAAGTTTGCAAGACTTCCAGCGCAAACCCAGTGAGAGCCTGCGAGAGGCGTACACTCGTATGAGGCGCTTGATAAGTGTGACCCAAGGGGTTACTGAAGCTCAGGCAATCCAGTTTTGGTATGGAATTCTGGACAAGGAGCTCAAGAGAAGGGTGCGAGATGCAACCCTGTTACAAGCAGCCCAACCCACATTAGCAGATGTGTTTCTGCTGGCTGAGCGGATTGAGCTCAACATGGTGGAGGAGCGAGTTGTTACAATTGGATTTGGTAAGGACATGCCTGTACGGGGCACAGTTGTCAGCCCACAAGCACAAGGGACTGCCCAACAGCGTGGTCAGGGGGGCAAGGTTGCCCAGCCCAAGTCCATGGAGCTTACAGGGGACCTCAGGTGCAGAGGCCCGTGGCATCTTTTGCAGGCCAACAGCAACCAGGGGTGATATGTTGGACATGTGGAGGACCCCATGTCAAGAGAGATTGCCCAGAGAGTGGCAGAAGGCCGGCACAAGCACAGCCTGCACAGTTGCAGTGTGGGCATTGTGGCAAGTATGGGCATTGTGGCAAGTATGGGCATGGAGATGCCCAGTGTTATGACTTGCATCCTGAGTTGCGCCCAGGCCAGTTCCAAGGGAACAATGGTGGCCGGGGGCGAGGTGTACCAGCCCAAAGAGGACGAGGTGGTCGGGCACGAGGTGCAGGCCAAGGGCAACCTCCACATGGCCAAGGACGCGGAGGTCAGGGTGTTGACCAAGGCATGGCCAATCGGCTTCAGCAGCTAGAGCAGAGGCTCGCTGCCATGGCTATAGCTCAGGCGGTACCGGCTCCCAGGCGGGATGGCCCACCTCCTGCTCCTGAGGGAGGAGATATGGGCGGAATGGGATTCATGTGCGGAGCAGCACTACCATTAGAGCAGGTGGAGTCTGCTGCAGCCGTGACTCGAGGAGCAACACGAGTTCCTGAGCCACGAGGTGCAGAGGTGGAGTTGGATCCACAACGTGGGGAGGCAAGCCGTCAGGCAAGGCTGCCTCAGTCATTCACCTTGGCGGAGACAGTGTCAACGCCATCCATGGCACCTAGTTCTCGCCCGACTGTTACCGAGGCGGAGGTTACTATGCCATTGGGAAGAGCTACCCGTGCAGCACTGACACCTACTACCAAGGCTAGTGCAGCCGGTGTGTTATTGGGAGCAGCCACCTCTGTGTGTCAAGCCCCACTGTTCTCGGCGACCATGATTGCGACGCCGGGAGTGAGACCAGCTGCAGTGTTCAGACTAGCAGCAACACTCTGCGAGAGTGGAGAGGTCACTTCATCTTCTGCGGAGTTAGTAAAAGGTGTAGTGACAGAGGGATCCTCGGATTTGAGGGTCAAGACTGCCACGGCAGCGCCCTGGCAAGCTGCAGCTGCCAGATTGACGGAGCTGCCAGCTAGGCCAGCCTTTGAGCGCGCCATGGTGACACCTGGAGTTGTCTTGTTAGACAACCAGGGAGGCATTTTCACTTTGAGTGGACCGGCAGGCAAGCAGTACCGGCCACTGCGGGTCTTGTTGGACTCAGGAGCTCAGCCACTGATGTTGGGCAGAGCTGCTATTGCAGGTTTGGGCCTCATGGAGGCGGATATGGAGCCTTGTCCTTTCCAGATACAGACATCTCTGGGAGGATCAGAGCAGGCTCGCGGCATGACACGGCATCAGTTGGCTATTAGACTGCAGCCGGATCATCCTGTAGATGGCTCAGTGATGCGAGCCAAGGCCATTGTGACAGACGCGGTCTCTTACGATGTCCTCGTTGGTGGGGCAGTGTTATACCCCATGGGCTTCACCCTGGATTTCTGGGAGGAGTCAGCATCCTACAGGCCTGGATGGCAGTCAGGGGATGGTCGTCGTGCACAGCTCCCTGTGACATTCCTTGGGGGTATTGCAGCTGCTCAGCGGGGCAAGATGCCAACACTAGCCGCCTTCACAGCTGCAGTCAGCTGGCCTGGAGAGTTGCTGGAAGGCAATGCCCATGCAGAGGATGTGCCACCTCTAGCAGAGCAGGATGACATGCATGGTACGGCGGAGTTGCCTGCCATGGTTGCTCACACTCCGTTGTGGGGTACGAGCAAGGATTTGCAGCACGCTGCTGATGGACGGGTGCAACAAGCTTGGTTAGAAGCTTTTGTACCGTCAGGAGAGGAGGAGAGTGCGGTGATTGTACCAGGGCCACCTCAGTTGTCGCCATTGGACACCACACCTCTTGTGTGGCAGCGACCGGATGAAGGCATATGCCTTCTGGACTTATTTGGCGGGATCAGCACTGGATTGGCTGCAGTGCTGCAGGCAGGTGTACGAGTTCGACGTTACCTGTATGTGGAGAGGGATGAGACTGCACGACGCGTCTCACTGCGCCATGTTGCTCAGATGGTGCAGCAGCATCCTGAGTTGTTGCCGGTGTCTGCAGTTCGTGGATATCAGCAGGCCTTGCCAGCAGACATTGCGTTGCTGGGGGCGCAGGATTTGGAGCGGGTTGGCTCCATTGATCTGGTAGTGGCAGGTTGGCCCTACCAAGGGCATTCATCAGCCGGGCATGGCAATGGATTGCGAGACTCGAGGACGGGTCTGTTTTGGGAGATGGTGCGGATTTTGCGCCACTTGCAGCTTCATCAGGCTGTATCTCCGGCATACATCTTGGAGAATGTGCCACTGATGGGTGATTCTCGGGCCAGGGTGATGGCCAGTGTGCATCAAGTCCGGTCGTGGCTTGGGTCAGCAGTATTGCTGGATGCAGCTGCACTGGGGTCACGGGCTCATCGTCCACGACTATGGTGGACTAACTTGATGCCACCCGCACTGCTCAAGCGTGCATTTGATGGGGTGCAGCGGCCAGCACACCTCACCGTGGATGGCATTTTGGACACAGGAAGGCAATCTCAACGTGTGAGACACGATGACCGTTCGCCTTTGGAAGTGGTCAACAGAGTGGGTCAACCACGAGCAGCATTACCTACACTGCTCAGCTTCCCAGGATCCCATGCTTTTCGGGATGGTGGACCTGGCCTCCTGTGGGATGCTCAGTTGCAGCAGTTAGTGGAGCCTAATGCCGACGAGCGAGAGCGGGCTATGGGGTTTTCCACTGGGACCACGGCGGTGCCTTCCCTTTCGGAGGCATCACGTCGTCAGGTGTTGGGGCAAGCAATGGATCTCAATTGCTTGACCTGGATTGTCAGCTTGGCTATGGCTGAGCAACGTAGAGTGCGGAGTGCACTTCCCTTGATGGTCTCTCTGCCTACCGAGACGGTACAGGCAGCGAGTGGGGGCGAGCCGGTGAGGACCACGAGGTGTAGACATCCATGGCACATGTGGGAGGTGCTCGAGGTTCAGAGGGAGTTGGCAGCGAAGGCAGCTGTGATGGATGAGGTTGGGGATTCTTCTCGGGATGAGGAGGTTCTCAATGACGAGATGATGGGGCAGGATGAGGCCTTGTCATTGACTAAGCAGGAAGGGGGTACTGCTCAAGAGGTTGCAGCATAGCAACCACGGGACGCGTCCTCTACCTCTAAGCCCACTGGACTTAAGGTTGCAGTTACGGAGGACAATTGGGAGCCTGATATTGGACCCATTGTCACCGGAGGAGAGAGACGACGTATACGGCGGTTCCTGAGGGCTTACAGGAATTGCTTTGCCTTCAGTTTGAAGGACTTGGGAGCACTGAAGGGTCAAGAGATCCGTATTGAGTTGGCCACTGACACGCCAATCTTTCGGAGACCCTATAGATACAGTGACATGGAGAGGTCTTTGATTCAGATGAGGACTCAAGATCTCTGGGAGGCAGGTTTGGTGGAGCTCTCTGGTGGAGAGTATGCTTCAGCCACAGTGATGCCAGCTAAGAAGGATGTCTATGGCAATTGGACGGAGAGACGTATGTGCGGTGATTACCGGCCTGTAAATCGTCAGACTAAGTCCGATAGGTATGCCATGCCAACACCAGAGGAGATCTTTGATGCCATTGGGCATTCCAAGGTCTTTAGCACGTTGGATTTACGATCCGGATATCACCAGTTGCCGATCAAGGAGGCGGATAAGCAAAAGACGGCATTCTGGGGGATCAATGAGCACGGGAAGGATTGCCTATACCAGTGGCGGTTCTTACCATTTGGGCTTAAAAACGCTCCCGCTGAGTTTCAAAGAGTCATGGACAGGATTCTAGCAGGGGTGGAGTTTGCTCGGTGCTACATAGATGACATCATCATCTTTAGTGCTACGGTGGAGGAGCATGAGAGACACCTTCAGGGGGTATTTGAGCGCTTGAGGACGCACGGATTGAAGTTACATCCGGGCAAGTGCGGATGGTCGAGTGAGGATTGTGCCTCACCCAACACATCGGGCACGGTTAGTGCGACATGCCCATGAGGAGTTGGGGCATTTTGGGGTGCGACGCACTCATAGTCTACTGCAGGGGCAATATTGGTGGCGTGGTATGCACACAGAGGTACAACACTTTGTGGCTAGGTGCATGGTGTGTGACAGGGTGCATGCTTCATTCAACGCCCCTACTCCACAATTGCACCCTCTTCCGATCATGGGATTGGGCTACAGGTGGAGTCTTGACTTCGCAGGGCCGTTGCCACTGACCATGCGCCACAACAAGTACGTGTTGGTGATGGTGGAGCACTTCTCCAAGTGGATTGAATTGGTTCCATTGCCTGATAAGGCTAGTGAGGGAGCTGCGTATGCATTCCTGGATTGTGTGCTTAGCCGATTCGGTGCTCCAGCTGAGGTACTCACGGACCAAGGGAGAGAGTTCTTGGGGAGTTTCAGGCTTTGTGTGACAAGGCCTTGATAGACCACCGCACCACTTCTCGGGATCATCCTGAAGCCGATGGCTTGGCAGAGAGAGTTGTTCAGACAGTAAAGAGGGGTTTGCGCAAGTATGGCTTGCAGAAGGGACACCTAGGAGATTGGGACCTTCAGTTACCCTGGTTAGCCATGGGCTACAGGTTCAGCAAGCAAGCATCACTTGCCTCCTTCTCACCATACTTTCTTCTCTTTGGCCGAGAGCCGGATTTGCCTACATCCATTCGCAGAGAAGCTGTTACAGTTCTTAACCTTGACGATCCGGACGTGTGGGCACGTGCATGTGAGCAGCGTGCAGAGTTGTTCAAGAGAGTCATGCCTATGGCTTTCGAGAACCTTGCCATTGCACAACACCGTGATACGTTGAGGTATGCTACCATACGTGGTGGGGGCTATCGTCCTGGGGTTCGGAGATTCAACCCTGGTGACTATGTCTATCTGCAGCAGACTGCTCCTACGACCCTGGATGTGACTGCAGGACGTGTTATTTTGAGGGTTCGAGAGGTCTTGCCCTCAGGCGTCTTGGTCTTGGAGGGTCGGGATGGCATCACTTGGAAGGACCATGTGCGTAATTGTGCACCATGTCACCTTCCGAATGTCGATGGCAGGATTGACCCAAACTTGGCAGTGGTATCTGCAGGTTTGAGGTGCATGTTGTGTGGGTCTGCTAAAGGGGCAGCCACCATGCTGGTATGTGATCGGTGCTCTAGAGGTTGGCATATGGGATGCTTAACTCCACCTCTTGAGATGGTTCCGGATGGGGATTGGTTATGTCCACATTGCATTGGATAGTGGGAGTGGATACAACCATGGGAGGCTAACAAGAAATGCAAGGCCCAGCTACTAGGAGACCTTGAACACACGAGATCTTGGCTCAAGTTCATAGATTGCAAGACGGCGACTAACGATGGGGCTACTCTTGTACCCGGCCTCTTGGTTGATAGAGTTTGAGCTCGATAAAGACAGTGATAGAGGACTTAGTACGGCTGTGGCTATTACATCTTGTAGCTATCTGGAGGTAGGGGGACCTATCCACCAGCTAGGGGGGCGATTGTGCTAGACTACTTTATTGTGCATATATGTGTGGTGTGGTTTGGACAGCGATGTAGTTGTGTAGCGATATGTATGCGCACGACAGCTGTCAAGTTAAATAAGCACAGTGTGAAAACAGCTAGAATAAAACTAGTTATTTGTATTTAACACTTGGATTTAGGTCAAGTGTTAAATCAGGTGTCAAGTTTAGTTTGACACCTGGTCTGTCTTATCTTCACGAGAGCGACAGTCGCGCGGCTCATCTCTCTCGAGTTGAGCCTGCGCGACCGAGCTCCTTCCTGCGTTTAGAAGCTGTGTGTGTTTATGATGGGAGTGTAGGTTGTTGTGGGGTGGAGTCCCCATAGCTTGGGGTGCCCCTGGCTCGACTTCTATTTCAAAGAGTGATGATTTTGGTTTCCATGTTTTGTGTCAACAGTGTGTTAAAGAGTCTTTCTATCATTGTGCTAGACTACTTTATTGTGCATATATGTGTGGTGTGGTTTGGACAGCGATGTAGTTGTGTAGCGATATGTATGCGCACGACACCCATCTTCCCCTTGCGGAACCGACCATCTCACCTCCGTTGGGTCGTCGTCCTCCCTGTCTGCATCGCTCTCTTCTGCTGAATCACATATGAACTTTCGCACCCGTCTACCTATCTCAGCTGCTGCCAACTGTTTCCTTATCCTTCTGTCCTCCCTAGCCCTCTCCATAATCTGCTCTACTTTACTGGGATTCTCACATCGTCTAATTGTTGTATTTGCGAGTTTAGCTGCATAACTAGGAAGGGAGTAGTCCTTCACCGGGCTCGTCATGAAGTCGGCCCTCGCAAAGAACGAGACATTCGTCTTGGCAAGAAGTGTAGGCCCTACATGTTTCGACCCGGATCCTGGAATCCTGCACATATGTGGGCCTATAGCCACTCGAGACGACGAAGTCCATCCCCCCTTCGATGTAAATGCGGCGCCGAATTTCCATCCGGGGGATGGACTTCAGTGGCAGATTTCAAACTATACCCCGTGGATGAGAAAGAGGTATCGGTTCATCCACCGCTGGCGTGATGAACACGTTACATGATGATTGGTAGGTACGTGGGACCCAAATGCTCCATTATTGGAGCCTGCACTGCTCTTCCGCTTCTCATCATTTCGAAAATCTAAGGGCTTCGTTGCTGTCCGCAAGGTCATTGTCATCGGCATCAAAGACGTCCTCAGGTCCTCCTTTGCAAGGATGCTGCGCTTCCAGAACCGGGACGACTGCCCTTATGGAGGCTTCGATTATGCAATGTATTCGGCCACATCGGGAGACATCGTTATCTGGTACACAGTTTACACAGAAGATACTGGTTCGAATGTGGAAACATTGTTCGCTTTTGATATATCCCAGGCCACTACGCCTTCAAGCGGGGTGACGATCTTGGTCTGAGGAGTCTGTGGCTCCTGCGCATCCTTGATTCCGCTTTTCCCAGCTACGACGGGCAACCATGCAGAAGAATGCGCACTGCTATGCTGTTGCGGTGGAACTGCTGCCAGTGGACGTGGGTGGACTCCATCGGAGAGACGTATACTCCTGAAGGAGTGCGCTCCTCTTCTCCATTGTATGGGGACATTCGCATTGGTGTGGACGACGAAAACGTGAAGCTTTCCATATACGATGGTGGTACCATTGAAGGGCACGACATTGTGATGAACATCAACACCGGCGGTACAACGGCTGCAATCTAGTTTACCTGGAGGAGCACGATGACTCGTGAGCTTGTTTTCAGAGCAGTCAAAGTCCCATTGACAACGTGACTTGTATTCAGAAGGCACAGGGCTAAAGATTTGTTTGCACAATCAGCACAGTAGACGTGCTTCAAATGCAATTCATGTGGATCAATAAAAACCCCATTGTGCCCTCTTTTTGTTCTATTCTGTATCCATCGTTCCCAGAATGCATCATTCCTCATTTCGTTTGGGATTGGGAGTGTGGGTGGATTTTGCAAGTGGCAGGTAGGCTGAAATGGGCCCCCATTGTACAGAGCAGTACCACCCTACCATTCGCGAAACATTGCCTTTCAATATGTAATTCTAAAAAACATTGTCGAACCTCCTTCGTCGGGAGGTCCTTCTCCCCCTATGACCGTGACACCCTCAACCCTATTCCCGCGGACACTCATTTCCGGAAAATAGTCTTGCTCATGTTTTTTTCGACACTTACGACTCTGCTCATGGCTCATGCCGCTCATGGCTCATGGCTCATGAAATAGCAGCCCCCAATGGAACTGTTGATTTGCAGACCTTGGAACAAGAATTCGTGGGACGAATAAATATTAACAAGTTAAAAGGCTACAAAGGGATACATGACAGAGCCCTTATACATGACTTATACGCCAACGAGGAAGACCAAACCGCAGATGAGGAGCGTGAAACCGCCACTGCATACTACATTCATCAGGACACGGTGAATCGGCATGTACTAAGACAGATGGCAATACGAGTTCAGGGCACCGCTACGTTTAGACCACCATTCACTACAACAGATTACGGCTTTTATGACTCCCATGGATGCGCAGTCATGACAGATTTGTGGCAAAAATGCCATTTACAGTCGTAAATGCCTTTGAAGTCATAAAACTGGTCTGGGGAAAGGCGTATGTGCGACAGCATGACTCCGGACTCTGCGCAAAACAGGTCAAACATGTTTGACCACGAATATTGGCATGGCGGATATGACTATCAGTCACGTTCATGGCTACACTGGAATGACGTGTGCATATTGCTAGATGGACATATGACTTTATGACTCTCACTCTAATGCATTCTGCCAAATCATCACATGGAAGAATCACTACGTGACTGCACGTGTATGCTTTTCTGGTTATATATATAATATATGAGTATTTATATTTGGAAAAAACAAAGACTCTGACCACTAGAATGAATTTTAAAAAAAAACAAAAAAAAATCAAAGTGCAAAAGATTTAAAAAAGGCACATCGGCCGGTAAGTGCACATTGTGTCACCCTGGTGGTTCGAGGTTCAAACCCGCTGCCCTACCCCATGTGTGGGATTGTTCGTGCCGGTATGTCTAGGCTGATCGTTCTGTAGGTCTCATGGCCCATAAATGAAAGGGGGTTAATTTTTCCCCCTCCTCAAGGGCCTGAGGTTTCCTTAAAAGAAAGAAAAAAAGAAAAAGAAAATCAAAAAGTTGCTTATAGGGTTTGTAAAAAGGTTTAAAAACTTAAAAAGTTGCCCATCACGATAGCCGTGAACAGACTTAGAGTGAGCGGGAGGGAGAGAGAGAGGTCTGGGACATAGAGCGAGCGAGAGGGAGGGAGGGAGGGAGAGAGAGGGCTGGGACTTAGAGCGAGCGAGCGAGCGGGAGGGAGGGCAAACATGCATGGGAGGCCCGTAGTTGGAGCAACCTTCGCATCTGAAGCAAGCAACCCTAGAAACGCTAGGGTATGTGTGCGAGGAGGTTTCGGCTGGGAGCTCGCAGTTCTTGGGAGAGTCAGCTTCGTCTTAGCAGGCCGTGTTTCAATCTCTACC
The DNA here is from genome assembly GCA_030704615.1 of Takakia lepidozioides. Classification (NCBI taxonomy): domain Eukaryota; kingdom Viridiplantae; phylum Streptophyta; class Takakiopsida; order Takakiales; family Takakiaceae; genus Takakia; species Takakia lepidozioides. The sequence goes on along the minus strand of CM060732.1, from coordinate 22,503,501 downwards.
CGCTCGGCCCTGATTTTACAGCACGGAGCAGAGCTGGCATGAGTTTCTTAAAGATCCTTCACGATGGTGGGACAACCGCAATCGCAAGATGTGGCTTTTTCTTAGTGTACGATGTGAAGAAGTTTGTCCATCCTGCAAATGTGGGTTGTTGGCTCCTGTTAGTACCATGATTTGGTATTCTTCCTGATGTCACCATGGAAGTCTTTGCCCTTTTCCAGCCCGCTGCCATGCTCGCACATGCTTTGCCCCCACAAACCAACGTGATGTGGTCAGGTTGAAGTACACCTCTCCCCGTACCTGATTATAGGGGCACATAGAGGACCTTGAGGATGATCTGAAGGGCCTACCTCTACCCTTGACACCAGACCTGAAATTTAAACTGAAGTTGGGGAGTCTATCTTTGCACAGATGTAGAGAGGTAAAGGAGATAGTAAATGTCCAACATGCCAACGGCCTGAAGACGATATCCGTTCTCTGATACAATGCCTGAGTAACATCAAAGTCACTCCAAACTACCACAGATCCACCCAACAAGCTAACTTACAGACTTCAATATGCAAATTCAGGGCTTCCTCTGATGAGAGGGCAAAATAGGCTGAAATAGGTCGAAGAAGAAGGTGCCCACATTGTCCTCGACCTTGTGTCATGACCCATGGAGGATTTGACTGACCATGAACCCAAGAGGACCTCTTGTGTGTGCTGCTTGTGTCTGTAGTTAGGTAATGTTGGATTGGTCAGTGAGAACCACCACGGTGCAGCTGAGTGGGCAGAGATTGAAACATGGCTTGCTAAGACCAAGCTAACTCTCCCAAGGCATACATGTGCTGCATGGCAGTGCTCAGAATGATATCTAGTACAATTCCAGCTTTGACGATGTCACCTAGGAATTTTGCGCCTTCAGAGGTAGCATGCTCGCATTTGGCATACATGTCCACCAGGGCAGTGCCTGGTACAATTGGCACTTTGCTTGGCAGCCCTAGAACTGGGTAAAGAGGTCCATGGTGACATCGTCAAAGCTGGAATTGTACCAGATGTGATTCTGAGCACTGCCCTCGTGGACATGTATGCCAAATGTGAGCCTAACAGCCTTGGAAAAGAGAACAGAGGCCATGGTGACATCGTCAAATTAGCTAGAACGTACCATATGTGATTCTGAACACAAGTTTAGGTGAGCATGGCAGCCCTGGAAAAGGGAGTAGAGGTCCATGGTGACATTGTCAAAGCTGGAACTGTACACCAAATCTGATTTTGAACACTGCCTTGGTGACATGTATGCCAAATGTGAGTCTGATAGTTGTGGAATGGACGGACAGGTCCTCGGTGATATTGTCAAAGCTGAAATGTACCAGATGTCATTCTGAACTCTGCTCTGGTGGACATCTATGCCAAATGCGAGCCTGGCAGCCCTGGAAAATGGAGCAGATCCATGGTGTCAGTGTCAAAGCTGGAATTGTACCAGATGTCATTTGAACTATGCCCAGGTGGACATGTATGCCCAATGCGAGCCTGGCAGTTCTGGGAAAGGGCACAGAAGTCCATCATTGGTCCTGCATGGGTAGATGGTCAACTGGAAGCTGCAGAAGCAGCGGCACAATTGATAAAATCAAACACTGCTAATCAAGGTACCTTGTTCAACACATTTCACCCTGTTTTTCGGCCCTAAATTTTCATGTTGAATTCTGCAAGTTAACTTGAGTGGATCTTTGATAGATTGGAGTGACTTTGACATGATACTGCCAACGTGACACTTGGAAAGTATCCAGAAACAGGTAACAGAGACGAGGCGAAGCTCTGACCCCAGTCAATGGTGGGACAATCGAGGCAAAAAGGTGAATGCATGTTGGATTGCAGAGAGTAGCAGACGCAATTCAGCATAGGAACTAGTGTGATAAGCTGAGTTGGGTGTTTCCTAGAACAAATCTAGGTTGTCATTGTCAGATGCTAGCAGCAAGGCAAGGATGAATGCATGATTGTGCATAGGCATGGATAGCTGAAGGAGCAGGGGTAGAGTGACTGCTGCCAGGAATAAATAGTGTGGGGGTGAATTACTTGGTGGCATTGTATACGAGGATTTGTATCTATGGTGAGGCAGTGTTGGTGAGGAGGGTGTGTCGTGTCGTTTTGTGGCCAAGGGTTCAATGTGCAGTATGGTCGTCTGGTTGTTTAAGTTTCTGTCCAAATATATGTGGGCTGGGTATTTGTAAGCTGATTGCTATGAGTTTGATTTTGATGGTAGGCTGGAGCAAGGGTGGAATGCAAGGGTGAGCAAAACATCTGGTCTGGCCGCGTGGCCTGTGGATTTTTACCAGGTTATGAGGGTAATTATTTCATGTGAGGGTAATTTTTTATGCGTGTCATTATGCGTGTCAGATGGTGGGAGACGTAATTCAGCTATGGAAGAGTGTGGAGGAGGTGGAGGGACTATGGCGGTGCAGTCCGTTCCTTACTTCCCAGCAACAGCAGCTGTTGTTGAAGCCATTGATTCAGGTATTTTTATGGTCCCCAGCCATTCAGCCACAGGAACTTAGGATGAGTCTCGGGGGTTCATTTTTACAATTTTGGGCTCCTTTGCAGGTTATAACAGTCAATGGTTGGGAAATGGATGCTCCATGCTTTGCTGTTGGGGTCTACCTGCAGTTAACCTTTGGACTTCAGCACAAATGGCAATAACAAAGAAGTGATGTAAACCAACTCAGAACTCCAGGCCATTGGTTTACCAGTAAAAAATTTGCTGGATTTTTGGATGTTCAGAGGGATGGTTTTCTGAACCTCTGCACAATCAGGTGCGCAATCCTGCTGTTTCTTTGGCTGTGAATGACTAGAGAGACATAAAAAGAGAGAGCACGAGATGTCATCCTGAACATTGCTCTGGTGGCCATGTATGCTAAATGTGGGAGCATTGAGGATGCCAAGGGAGTATGGCTGAACGAGATGTGATGTCGTGGAATGCAATGCTTGCAGGGTGTGCAGAGCAGGAGCGCGGGATGGGGCTTTGGAGACCTGAAAGCAAATGATGGGGAAAGGGGTGAAGGTACCTTCTTCAACATATTTCACCCTGTTTTCCCTGCTATTGTTTGCTTTGACAATTCTAGGCTGTCATTGTCAGCTGCTAGTAGCAAGGCAAGGATGAATGCTTGATTTGTGCAGAGGCATGGATAGCTTAAGGAGTAGAGATAGAGTGTGGGTGACGCAGGGTGCTGGGCAGTGGGCAAGACGTCTTTGTATAAATGTGAGTGACCTTCCTATCCTCCTGGCCCTCATTTTTAGTGCATGTTTCTTTGTGAAGTATCTGACTTCGCCAACACACACCAACCTGTTTGCTTTGGTTTGTTTATGAGTCCATGGGATAGAAGTTACCATAAACAACATTGGCATTGGTTTTTCATATATGGTATTAGATAATTATCTTAAGTGTTTCCACCTTGGCAGGTTGCTCAGTGACCTTCCTTGGACACTTTGGAGTATAGTGAGTGAGTGTCTCACAATGCAATGTTGGTTGGTGCATCTTATGCTAGAACTTGGAAAACAAACAGATGTCCTTGCTGTAGTGATTCTTAAAGCCATGCAAGCCTTAGTTTCTGATGGGTTGCAGATTGATGGAATACATGAGTAGTTAGAAGATTCGGGTGAACACTTGTCAAAGTGTTATAGTTAGACAATATAATTCAAATGAGAACATGTGACTATTTTATGTATTTTTAGATCGCGACAAAAATGATAATGATAAATAGATTGATAAATAGAAATGGTGTACAATCTCTTGGGTTTGCTCAGCTCGGCGCAGTTATGTCTTGCTGCCTTGTTCTGTTTGTATTATATATTATATTTCATTGTTGTAATAGACATGTATATGACTTCTATCATAGTCATAATAATGACTACATCTATTTTCACTCTCCAATGGTACTACACCACGTGGTGGAAATACAAATATGTAAAAAAAATAGCAATATACCCAAAAATTCACCCATCATAACACATGTCAATCTGCTGAGGGACCACATGTAAAAACTGCAACGCGTGTTGCAACCAGATTAGCACGCCCGTAGTCATAGTCATGGAGAGCGAACACTCTGCCACGTGTCATTCTCTGTATCGAGCACGTGTCACTCTGGCACAGCCGCTGACATGGACTACACTGTCCATTTAGTCATTCAGTAAAGCCAGCGTGTATGACTACCCCCACAGCTACTTAGACGCCACGTCACAGCTAGCCTGGAGAGTCATATCTGCCATGTCACAACTGACTAGGCTTTTATGTCTTCAGAGTCAGGAAGTCGTAAATGGCTTCCATAACTGCATTTGCAGTCATAACACAGAGACGTAAAAGCCGCAATCTATTGTAGTGATTTGGAGGACAACATTACCACCCCGTATACCGTATGGTGAACCGTGGCTAGCACATATGCCCTACAGAACCGTGAACAAATACAAAGCAGCCAACGAGTCACTGCTTGTGTTAAACTCCGAGATGTACGCTCCAAATGACCCCACTGACCGTGGTAATCATACACCACTAACCATCGCATAACACGGAGAAAGAACGACGGCGCAATCCAATGGATTGCCAAAAGACGACGGACGATAAGGGCAAAGCCATTAAACCAATCTGTAAGTACTGCGCACATGCCGCTCATCTAAAAACAGACCACATACCAAAATGGATGAACGTAACCTAACCGAAATCGGACAATCATCAACAACCATCAGTCCAATCCAAGACGAACCACGAAGAAAACACCAACAGAAGAAAATCAGGCACATCCAGAAAAGGGATGAGGTCTACTCAAAACCGTTACCAGAAGCTAAATGCTTCTTAGTAAGCACGGGCCCAGCAATTGAAGCTAACTGCGCTTTAAACCTAGGCGGACAGTAGGACAGAATTAAAACCGTTAACCAGAACCTCATCAATAAACCCAAAAACAAAGCCGACTTCCTGGAAGCATGCCACAGGATCTGAGAATGGGATTGCAGATTAAGTAAATGTATCTATATACTACTACCAATGATCATGCGCACCTGGAAAGTTCCAAATGTGAAACGAATGTGGGGTTTTGCTAACAAGGATGACCGTGTATGATATTCCAAGATTTGTCATCAAACTCTCGTTCATTTACATTTATTTGTGTAAGACTGCGCCAAAATTTCTGGGATTCGCTGTTATTTTTAAATATTGAAACCGTTCTAATAAAGAACACGCCGTTTTTTTTGGGCGACACACGTCAGACATCCATAACTGAATACGAACAGCTGTACACCAATTGTTGGCATGTGCACTAATAAGGGAACGACTATGTGTAACGGTCACGCGGGAGGGAATCCGATGCTTCTAGAGACACGCAAGAACGCAGGCAATCCCGCAAGAAATTGGGAGTCACTGCGTTTTCTACTTTTCGCGCTTAGAGGGAGAGTGGTAGTCAAGCTGGAGAGGGTTCCTTCTAGAATACAAAAGAGAAGAAAGTCTCTTTATTTTACTTCCCTTAGAGAGAGACGCAGAGCAAGAGAGAAAATGACGAGGCGTCGTTTGTTGGAGAACACAAGGCCAAGGCAGCAGGTGAACGCGGAGACTGATTCACAAGAACAGACGAAGACTGAGGCAGCGGCTGTGACACAGTCGGCGATAAGAGTGCGCCAGCCTGTGGAGGCAGAGATGATTCACAGGGACACTGAAGGAGGTGGAAGCACGCGGAACGCCGAACCGGGAGAAGGTCAAGAAACCCTAGCGCAGACAAAAATTCCAGCAGATGTGAGAGGGAAGAGGAAAGCTGCAGAAGGGGATCAAATTTCAAAACCTAAGAAGGTGCCAGTAAGTTTTATCTAACTTACATTTCATTGTTGAAGATATGCGTAGAGATTGAGTGGAATGTCCCAGACAGGGATTGTCGCTACCGACCATCACAAAGGTGATTTGCTTTCTACTCCTCTGCGAAGGGTTTACCGCACAATGAGTTGGTGACTATCAGTACAGTCATTCACTGGTGTTCAGATCATACAGTCTGTCTGATTGCCTTTCAAGGAGTCCTTCCTCTTCCCTTCTTTAGCAGGAACTACTGAATTGCGAGCGTCGTTAATGCCATTCGATTCTCCTCATGAGATTTATGTACCTATGTGTTTGAAGAGAGAGTCTGCACTTACTATCCACCCTAAACTACACTGAATGTCGTTGCCGCCAATCAGTTGCACATATATGTCATTACACAACACCGATCCGGCAGGTCGTTATCTTTTGTGATTGTCGTTAACGCCGTTCGCTATCGCTCTCGCTTTTGTTTTGAATACGGCAGTATCAGCTTTGCTTGTGTAGATCGTGCTGAATTCTTTCACACCATTCATGGTGAGTTTCCTTGAGACAGAGTGATGGTCGTTACCGCCATTCACTATTTGCAAATCACTCAGTCAGAACTGAATGGCATCGTGCAGAAAACTGTGAGGTCGAGGCCTACAGGATCAGAGGGGAAAGGATCAAGAGATGGGGACAAGTCCGCAAAAAGCTCAGAGAATACAGATGAAGCAGATGAATCTGAAGTGCACTACCTTGACAAGGTGAAAGAACTCATGTCATTCCAGAAGGTAAACTCTCAGGAGGTTATAAGGGACATGCTCGTATCTGGAGGGCGTCTGGACATACCTCTGTGCCGGATGATATCAATGTTTGTTGTGCGTCCACCTCTTTCCCATGACATAACAAAATTGGAGAGTGATTTTGTGCATGGATATAGACTTGGTGCACAAGTTTTTTATGTGTCACTGACGGATATAAATGGGAAAAGCACATTAGTGTCTCCAGAGATCAGTGATAACTGGGATGAGTGCTGGAAAGATGCCAATGAGGAGTTCGAGCTGGGCCTCATGATGGGAAAGAACATCCAGCAATTCTGCAACCACATGTTCTACGTCTGGGACGGCAACCACCGATTGCTGGCATGGATGGGATACATTCAAAAACACCATGCGAAAGACAAAGACAAGCATGTTGCTGTGGAGGCAATGGTTTTGGATCCTGGAAACGACATCGCTAGGCTTCTTACAGCTATGCACAACGTGAACAAGTAAGTCATCCAGGAGATTTCATTCCCTCTATAGTGTCTTATTAATCCTCAAAAAACAGTGTTAAGGAATGCAATGTTTCCAATGTTTTTGCAGATCGACAGAGAAATCGCATGTGACAACAAGCTTGGTTCACACACTATTCCAAATTCAGAGGATTGGTCTGATGAAGCTGGATGATTTTCGGACAGTACTACCACCCAATATCATCAAGAAGTGCGAAACAGGAAGAGCTGCAGGCACTTGGTATTCTTTGACACGAGAGGCGTTTCTGGAGTACATGTATGCGGTAAGCCCGAGTCTGTACTCTGTTTACTTTTCGAATACATGTTTGTAGTCCCTTCGGAGCTAATCACTACTTGAATCAATGCAGCAAGAACTGGCAGAGGCAGCTGAGAAGGGAAAATCCGAATATTACCGCACTACACCAGAAGAACTAAGGACATCAAAGGGTGTGGAAGCTGCAATAAAGAAGGAGTTTGAAATGCGAAGAACCAAATTGATGTCCACCTTCGGAAAGCAGCTTAGAATAGTAGATCCTGGACTTGGTTGTCAAGTTAAATAAGCACAGTGTGAAACTAGCTAGAATAAAGCTAGTTATTTGTATTTAACACTTGGATTTAGGTCAAGTGTTAAATCAGGTGTCAAGTTTAGTTTGACACCTGACCCGTCTTATCCTCACGAGAGCGGCAGTCGCGCAGCTCATCTCTCTCGAGTTGAGCCTGCGCGACTGAGCTCCTGCATCGTTTAGGACTGAGTGTGCTCATGATGGGAGTGTAGGTTGTTGTGGGGTGGAGTCCCCACAGCTTGGGGTGCCCCTGGCTCGACTTCTGTTTTAAAGAGTGATAGCGATGGATTTCATATTTCTTGTGTTGGGAGTGTGTGTCCTTTTAGCTTTCTTATCACTCGAGAGAGATCAGCTGTATCTAGTTTTCTTGTAGTGCTAAGCTAGATAGAGTTCTTTTATGTTAGCACTATGTCGATGGTCGAGGTGAAGAGAGCGGCATGCTTGATGACAACGTGGTTCTCCAACTCGTTATAAGCCATACCAAGCTCGTCCAAGAAGTGTTTTCCGTTTTGTTGTTGTTGCACAGGAGCGATGTATTTTGGAGGAAGTTGATTTGGGGGGGGAGCAGAAGAATGTGTTCACCATAACCTATGATTGAAAGGGGAAGACGGGATTCCACGCTTGCAAGCTACCTGCAGAAGCAAGCTGCGATCTAGTTCGAGTGCGAGGTTCTGAGGACAGACCTCGATCACAATGATCTTGTCGAAAGGCTGTGCAGGGTAAAGGATCCATAGCTACTTGGACGAAGGTCCTGAAACCACTGTCGTATAGCAGCTGGTAGGGTTTCTCTCATTGCCAGTTGTAGGAGGGTGGTAAGCACGAGCTCCAGAAATAGCTCCCCGCTTGAGCCGGAATTCCACCAGAAGAAAACGGGTTGAAAGACTGAGCTGCATGCCATCCGTGCAGCGGGGGAGTACGGTGGCAGACACCTTGGCTTGGTGGGCAGATCACAATCGTATGTTCGAAGCGCAAACAGGTAGTAGCGTTGAAGGCCAAGCTCCCGTTCACAGTGTCCGTCATGGCTGCAGGGAAAAACATCCGGAAAGCTCCTACACAGGGTTCTAAGAAGGGTTGTATGAGCAATTGATATAGAAAGGGGGACCTGCAGGCTGAGGGTGAGCAGATTTCCCCAGTAACTGCACTTGTCGCCTTTGATGAAAAACCCAATGGCTTGGACCTTGCTGCTGCTGATGTGGTGCATGTTGGAAGAGGTGCCTGCCGTCAATTTGTGAAGGAGTTTTTCTTGCTGCGCTTCCTTTGCGCGAGCTGCAGATTGACATCAAGAAGGGGCTGCTTGGCAAGGTCCCATTGCACCAGCGGCTGCAGATTGAGTTCCACTTTACTGAGGCAATCGCAAATTCCTGCAGTTTGGTTTTGTTTGGTTTTGTGAAGACACAAAATGCCGACTCCAGCTAGAACGGGCAGTATCGGCCAGCCAAGGTGGAATGATTCGTTGTTGAAAAAGCTGAGTGATCACGCTTTGGAATCGCTCAGCCAACATGGGTGATGGGCCCTGCCCTCCCTGAGCAATTGACCCCTCATAAGCATAAGCTGAGGTGGGTAACTCCAGATCACTCCTCATGGACCAGACTTGGTGACTGTCACTGGATGAAGGAGTCCAGAATCCTTCAGAAGTCAAGCTTGCTGATGGTTTGGAAGCGACACATTTCGTCCTTGCAGATCTCAGAGGGAGAGGCAAGAAGGCGGTTTGTCGGAGCTGGTGCTGAATTGAGCTGCAAATCCCAGGACTAACCAGAACCAAAGGCTTCACAAGCAACGCATGCGCCATGGATTCCCGAGAGATGCCGAAGCATGTTGTTTGTAGTCTCTAGGTCGAATAAGGCCTGGGCTACAGCCTCTTCGAACTCATCAGGCTCGAGCCCCTTCTCCTTCTGAATCTTCCTTCGTGCCGTAAACATGGCTGCTGCCTTGCCGTCCTGAAAGCTCGAGGAGGCAGGCCCACACGCAGAGAAAAGCAAATCGCCTCCAGGGTGTGATACCCCACCCAACTGAGGTCGAGTTTTGGAGTTAATGAGCTCTTGGTGCCTGGAGAACCCTGGAGGGGAACGGCCTCGGGAACCCGTAGATAACCTGGGAACAGGTTGTAATGGCAAAAACGTTTTGGTGTTAAAAAAAAAAGGGGGGGCCTTTTTGATCTAATTTAAATGTTTAAAGAGCCTGGTTGGTCATATCTTTGTTAAATGAGCTCCGTTTGACTCAGTTTTTGGGGGAATAGCTGCAGAAAGGGGAAATCTACCTATCTTCACCTAGTTTTAGTTTTTGGGACTCTGCTAAAAATCTATGGAATTTTTTAGAGTGTGAGTGTGCCATGAAAGAGCCACAATCCTGTCTCTGGAACCTGTGCTGGTCTATATGAGAGACAAATCTGTGGATGTACTCTTTGCATGGCTGGGGGAAATGAGGACGTAATTGAAGGGCAGGTCTCTTCTCTTAGCCTGTGCACACAAGGGGACAGGATTTATGTTTCCCAAGGAACTCAGACTGATTTGAGTGGAGAACAGTTGGACGAGTTGATTGCATACTGGGAGTCAGGCATTAGCAGTAGACAACAGACTGCTGTAGTTGGCATTGAGGGCCTCAATATCGCCTTGGACAGTCAGAACTCTGTTGGAGCCAGCAGTTCTGCAGCTGTAGGTGAAATACCAAAGTGGGTGAAAGCTAGGCTTGGAACACAGCCAAAGACAGCCCCGGGGACCAAGGTGTTCAGCCACAAGGCCGTGGTGTACTGGAGCAGAGGAGCAGGAGCTACACAAGTTTGTGCAATCAGACATGGTTGCAGCTGGATACGCTCTGCACAGGGCAACCACGAGCGGGGGTTCATCAGCAATGACGTGTTTGTTGTGTGTGAAGGAGATGCAGTCATTCGCAATGAGGACACCCGCAACCGTCTCAAAGCTTTCGAGTTGAGAGACTATCAGACCCTACCTTTGTTTTCTTTAGTGTTCAGTGAGCGGGAGATAGGGGAGTATTGCTTTGTCTCTACCTGGCAGAAAGAGGAGGAGGGTTGGTTAGAGCGAGCTACTGTAGCTTGGGACAAGGTTAGTGGCAGGTTTCTGGACATAGATATACCTCCTACACCTTACCATCATGCAGAGCGAGGCACTTTGAGAGAAGTCTGGAAGTTGATAGCATAGATCAGGATTAGATCTTGCTTGGGCGGGCTTCTATTCTTCCCCTCCATCTCTGTACTATTTTCATTACCTTGTACTCGTAGTTGCCAAAGCCTCTCTTGGTGGAGGCCAGTCAGTCCGGGTCTTGGGCTGGGCTATTCTGCAGGATCAGCATTGCAGCTAGATTTTGGTGTGGGGGTGTTGATGTTTTGATTTCTTGTGTTTGGATCCCCCCAACACCTGCATGCTTGACTGTGCACCATGTTGGTTTTGTGTGGGCGCTTGCTTTCATAGGGATTAGGCCGGATTTGATCACCGGTCAATCCTAGAGTATGCTGTTGGTGGTGAGGCTGGAGTGATGACCAGCAAGACCACCAGTGTTTCTTCTATGGTGAGGCTGGGTTGATGACCAGCCAACCATAGGAGTTCTTGCGGTGGATGCAGGTGCAGGTGCCCTGAGCCACTGGGATATGACCCTTAAACTGCAACAGGTGCCTACCCGTGTCACTATTAGAATTAGTAATAGAGCCTTATAGTGTCACGTGGGGGAGGTGCACATTGTGAGTGTCATCACGGAGTTACCCAGGGGTTCTGAGGGGAGTACGGCTACAGGCAGTAGCAGTGAGAGTGGGTTCACCAGACGAGGTGTTCATTTCAGACCACCTTCACCTCCACCCTTCAACTAGTGCAGAGTCAGACACAGACTCGGAGGCTTCATCAACAGGTGTGCAGTTTCATTCGCCATTGTTGTGGGACGACATGGAGGAGATGTATGGAGCTACCAAGGGGCCTCGTAGGTACTCTGGAGCTGTGGGCACAATCGAGTTGGATGACTTTATCCAGGAGTTCGACAGCTGGTGTGATTTGCAGCAGATGCGCAATCCACAGCTATTTACCCCATTCATGGCGTGGAAGGGACTGTTCCAGCATTTGGAAGGCCCGCCTATGGACGATTACCACGAGTTCAGGCGAGGACATGAACCAGAGATTGAGGAGTGGAGGATGTATTGGTCACCTGACTACGTCTCCATTACTCGAGGCACGACGCGACCAGTAGCTGCATCAGTACCAATAGCTCCCACTGCCAGCACTAGTAGTGGAGCAAGTAGTGCTGGTACTTCTGCAGGTGGTACCAGTTCAAAAGGTGCTACTACTCCTCCTGCCACGACTACAACACATGTGCCTAGATTCAACCCGGTGGTGGAGTTCTTCCAGGAGTTGCGGAGGAACTACCAAGGTGTACGGACAGAGAAGCTGCGAAGTTTGCAAGACTTCCAGCGCAAACCCAGTGAGAGCCTGCGAGAGGCGTACACTCGTATGAGGCGCTTGATAAGTGTGACCCAAGGGGTTACTGAAGCTCAGGCAATCCAGTTTTGGTATGGAATTCTGGACAAGGAGCTCAAGAGAAGGGTGCGAGATGCAACCCTGTTACAAGCAGCCCAACCCACATTAGCAGATGTGTTTCTGCTGGCTGAGCGGAATGAGCTCAACATGGTGGAGGAGCGAGTTGTTACCATTGGATTTGGCAAGGACATGCCTGCACGAGGCGCAGCTGCCAGCCCACAGGCACAAGGTACTACCCAACAGCGTGGTCAGGGGGCAAGGTTGCCCAGCCCAAGTTCCATGGAGCTTACAGGGGACCTCAGGTGCAGAGGCCCGTGGCATCTTTTGCAGGCCAACAGCAACCAGGGGTGATATGTTGGACATGTGGAGGACCCCATGTCAAGAGAGATTGCCCAGAGAGTGGCAAAAGGCCGGCACAAGCACAGCCTGCACAGTTGCAGTGTGGGCATTGCGGCAAGTATGGGCATGGAGATGCCCAGTGTTATGACTTGCATCCTGAGTTGCGCCCAGGCCAGTTCCAAGGGAACAATGGTGGCCGGGGGCGAGGTGGACTAGCCCAAAGAGGACGAGGTGGTCGGGCACGAGGTGCAGGCCAAGGGCAAGCTCCACATGGCCAAGGACGCGGAGTTCAGGGTGTTGACCAAGGCATGGCCAATCGGCTTCAGCAGCTAGAGCAGAGGCTCGCTGCCATGGCTATAGCTCAGGCGGTACCGGCTCCCAGGCGGGATGGTCCACCTCCTGATCCTGAGGGAGGAGATATGGGAGGTATGGGATTCATGTGCGGAGCAGCACTACCACTAGTGCAGGTGGAGTCTGCTGCAGCCGTGACTCGAGGAGCAGCACGAGTTCCTGAGCCACGAGGTGCAGAGGTGGAGTTGGATCCACAACGTGGGGAGGCAAGCCGTCAGGCGAGGCTGCCTCAGTCATTCACCTTGGCAGAGATAGTGTCAACGCCATCCATGGCACCTAGTTCTCGCCCGACTGTTACCGAGGCGGAGGTTTCTATGCCATTGGGGAGAGCTACACGTGCAGCACTGACACCTGCTACCAAGGCTAGTGCAGCCGGTGTGTTGTTGGGGGCAGCCACCTCTGTGTGTCAAGCCCCACTGTTCTCGGCAACCATGATTGCGACGCCGAGAGTGAGACCAGCTGCAGTGTTCAGACTAGCAGCAACACTCTGTGAGAGTGGGGAGGTCACTTCATCTTCTGCGGAGTTAGTGGAAGGTGTAGTGGCAGAGGGATCCTCGGATTTGAGGGTCAAGACTGCCACGGCAGCGCCCTGGCAAGCTGCAGCTGCCAGATTGACGGAGCTGCCAGCTAGGCCAGCCTTTGAGCGCGCCACAGTGACACCTGGAGTTGTCTTGTTAGACAACCAGGGAGGCATTTTCACTTTGAGTGGACCGGCAGGCAAGAAGTACCGGCCACTGCGGCTCTTGTTGGACTCGGGAGCCCAGCCACTGATGTTGGGCAGAGCTGCTATTGCAGGTTTGGGCCTCATGGAGGCGGATATGGAGCCTTGTCCTTTCCAGATACAGACATCTCTGGGAGGATCAGAGCAGGCTCGGGGCATGACACGGCATCAGTTGGCCATTAGACTGCAGCCGGATCATCCTAGAGATGGCTCAGTGATGCGAGCCAAGGCCATTGTGACAGACGCGATCTCTTACGATGTCCTCGTTGGTGGGGCAGTATTATATCCCATGGGCTTCACCCTGGACTTTTGGGAGGAGTCAGCATCCTACAGGCCTGGATGGCAGTCAGACGATGGTCGCCGTGCACAGCTCCCTGTGACATTCATTGGGGGTATAGCGGCTGCCCAGCGGGGCAAGATGCCAACACTAGCCGCCTTTACAGCTGCAGTTAGTTGGCCTGGAGAGTTGCTGGAAGGCAATGCCCATGCAGAGGATGTGCCACCTCCAGCAGAGCAGGATGATATGCATGGTATGGCGGAGTTGCCTGCCATGGTTGCTCACACTCCATTGTGGGGTACGAGCAAGGATTTGCAGCAACCTGCTGATAAACGGGTGCAACAAGCTTGGGTAGAAGCTTTTGTACCGTCAGGAGAGGAGGAGAGTGCAGTGATTGCACCAGGGAAACCTCAGTTGTCGCCATTGGACACCACACCTCTTGTGTGGCAGCGGCCGGATGAAGGCATATGCCTTCTGGACTTATTTGGCGGGATCAGCACTGGATTGGCTGCAGTGCTGCAGGCAGGTGTACGAGTTCGACGTTACCTGTATGTGGAGAGGGATGAGACTGCACGACGCGTCTCACTGCGCCATGTTGCTCAGATGCTGCAGCAGTACCCTGAGTTGTTGCCGGTGTCTGCAGTTCGTGGATATCAGCAGGCCTTGCCAGCAGACATTGCGTTGCTGGGGGCGCAGGATTTGGAGCGGGTTGGCTCCATTGATCTGGTAGTGGCAGGTTGGCCCTGCCAAGGGCATTCATCAGCCGGCATGGCAATGGATTGCGAGACTTGAGGACGGGTCTGTTTTGGGAGATGGTGCGGATTTTGCGCCACTTGCAGCTTCATCAAGCTGTATCGCCAGCATACATCTTGGAGAATGTGCCACTGATGGGCGATTCTCGGGCCAGGGTGATGGCCAGTGTGCATCAAGTCCGATCATGGCTTGGGTCAGCAGTGCTGCTGGATGCAGCTGCAGTGGGATCACGGGCTCATCGTCCACGGCTATGGTGGACTAACTTGATGCCACCCGCACTGCTCAAGCGTGCATTTGATGGGGTGCAGCGGCCAGCACACCTCACCGTGGATGGCATTTTGGACACAGGGAGGCAGTCTCAACGTGTGAGACACGATGACCGTTCGCCTTTGGCAGTGGTCAACAGGGTGGGTCAACCACGAGCAGCATTACCTACACTGCTCAGCTTCCCAGGATCCCATGCTTTTCGGGATGGTGGACCTGGCCTCTTGTGGGATGCTCAGTTGCAGCAGTTAGTGGAGCCTAATGCCGACGAGCGAGAGCGGGCTATGGGGTTTTCCACTGGGACCACGGCGGTGCCTTCTCTTTCTGAGGCATCACGGCGTCAGGTGTTGGGGCAAGCAATGGATCTCAATTGCTTGACCTGGATTATCAGCTTGGCTATGGCTGAGCAACGTAGAGTGCGGAGTGCACTCCCCTTCATGGTCTCTCTGCCTACCGAGACGGTACAGGCAGCGAGTGGGGGCGAGCCGGTGAGGACCACGGGGTGTAGACATCCATGGCACACGTGGGAGGTGCTCGAGGTCCAAGGGAGTTGGCAGCCAAGGCAGCTGTGATGGATGAGGTTGGGGATTTTTCTCGGGTTGAGGAGGTTCTCAATGATGAGATGATGGGGCAGGATGAGGCCTTGTCATTGACTGAGCAGGAAGGGGGTACTGCTCAAGAGGTTGCAGCATAGCAACCACGGGACGCGTCCTCTACCTCTAAGCCCACTGGACTTAAGATTGCAGTTACGGAGGACAATTGGGAGCCTGACATTGGACCCATTGTCACCGGAGGAGAGAGATGACGTATACGGCGGTTCCTGAGGGCTTACAGGAATTGCTTTGCTTTCAGTTTGAAGGACTTGGGAGCACTGAAGGGTCAAGAGATCCGTATTGAGTTGGCCACTGACACGCCAATCTTTCGGAGACCCTATAGATACAGTGACATGGAGAGGTCTTTGATTCAGATGAGGACTCAAGATCTCTGGGAGGCAGGTTTGGTGGAGCTCTCTGGTGGAGAGTATGCTTCAGCCACAGTGATGCCAGCTAAGAAGGATGTCTATGGCAATTGGACGGAGAGACGTATGTGCGGTGATTACCGGCCTGTAAATCGTCAGACCAAGTCCGATAGGTATGCCATGCCAACACCAGAGGAGATCTTTGATGCCATTGGGCATTCCAAGGTCTTTAGCACGTTGGATTTACGATCCGGATATCACCAGTTGCCGATCAAGGAGGCGGATAAGCAAAAGACGGCATTCTGGGGGATCAATGAGCACGGGAAGGATTGCCTATACCAGTGGCGGTTCTTACCATTTGGGCTTAAAAACGCTCCCGCTGAGTTTCAAAGAGTCATGGACAGGATTCTAGCAGGGGTGGAGTTTGCTCGGTGCTACATAGATGACATCATCATCTTTAGTGCTACGGTGGAGGAGCATGAGAGACACCTTCAGGGGGTATTTGAGCGCTTAAGGACGCACGGATTGAAGTTACATCCGGGCAAGTGCAAGTTTTTCCACAACCAGATTGAGTATCTGGGTCACATGATATATCCTGGAGGATTGGGGGTACAGCAGACTAAGGTAGAGTCCATTGCACAGGTTCCACGCCCCACGGATGTGAGCCGAGTTCGAGCTTTCATGGGGTTAGCAAACTATTACAGACGGTTTGTTAAGGGATTCAGTGCCATTGCAAAGGCTCTAACCAAGCTGACCAAGGTGGACCAGGAGTGGCAGTGGGAAGATGAGCAAGAACAAGCTTTTCAAGAGCTCAAGGCGAGGTTGACCTCGGCGCCCATCTTGAGACGACCTATCAGGGGGCGTCCTTTTCAGCTGCATACAGATTGGAGCATGCTGGGGCTTGGAGCGGTGCTCACACAGGTGGATGATGAGGGAAGAGAGTTCGTAGTGGCTTATGCTAGCCGCTCGAACAATGCTGCAGAGTCTAAGTATAGCTCATATGAGGGAGAATGCTTAGCTGCAGTGTGGGCCGTGGCACACTTCAGGTGCTATCTATATGGCAATCTCTTCACCCTTGTCACGGATCACCAACCACTCAAGTGGTTGATGGAGTCAGACAAGCTTACGGGGAAGCTTGCACGGTGGGCACTCATCCTTCAAGAGTATGACTTTCAGGTGGTGCATCGACCGGGTTTGGTCAATCGCAATGCAGATGGGTTGAGTCGCAATCCATGCACGAGCCAGCAGGATGACACTGGAGCTCGGTGGCATGGTGAGACGGACGAGGAGATGGTGCCCGGATGGCATGCATCTGCATTTCTGTGTATCTTGGCAGCGGAAGGCCAGGTTGGACCTGCAACAGGGATGACTGTAGATCAAGTGTCTGAGGACCCTGAGGCCAGCAATGAGCAAGGTGGCGCCAAAGATATACATGAGGATTCAGTTGTGTTGGACTACCTCCGCACTGGAGACACGGCAGCCACTGTGACTGCCAAGGAGAGGGATCGGATCCTACAACGAGCCAAGAGGTTCAAGTGGGAAGGGACACACCTGCTCTGAGTGTGGGAGGATGGTCGAGTGAGGATTGTGCCTCACCCAACACAGCGGGCACGGTTAGTGCGCCATGCCCATGAGGAGTTGGGGCATTTTGGGGTGCGACGCACTCATAGTCTACTGCAGGGGCAGTATTGGTGGCGTGGTATGCACACAGAGGTGCAACAATTTGTGGCTAGGTGCATGGTGTGTGACAGGGTGCGTGCTTCATTCAACGCCCCTACTCCACAATTGCACCCTCTTCCCATCATGGGATTGGGCTACAGGTGGAGTCTTGACTTCGCAGGGCCGTTGCCACTGACCATGCGCCACAACAAGTACGTGTTGGTGATGGTGGAGCACTTCTCCAAGTGGATTGAATTGGTTCCATTGCCTGATAAGGCTAGTGAGGGAGCTGCGTATGCATTCCTGGATTGTGTGCTTAGCCGATTCGGTGCTCCAGCTGAGGTACTCACGGACCAAGGGAGAGAGTTCTTGGGGGAGTTTCAGGCTTTGTGTGACAAGGCCTTGATAGACCACCGCACCACTTCTCGGGATCATCCTGAGGCCGATGGCTTGGCAGAGAGAGTTGTTCAGACAGTAAAGAGGGGTTTGCGCAAGTATGGCTTGCAGAAGGGACACCTAGGAGATTGGGACCTTCAGTTACCCTGGTTAGCCATGGGCTACAGGTTCAGCAAGCAAGCATCACTTGCCTCCTTCTCA
The DNA here is from genome assembly GCA_030704615.1 of Takakia lepidozioides. Taxonomy (NCBI): domain Eukaryota; kingdom Viridiplantae; phylum Streptophyta; class Takakiopsida; order Takakiales; family Takakiaceae; genus Takakia; species Takakia lepidozioides. The sequence goes on along the minus strand of CM060732.1, from coordinate 22,485,492 downwards.
CCATACTTTCTTCTCTTTGGCCGAGAGCCGGATTTGCCTACATCCATTCGCAGAGAAGCTGCTACAGTTCTTAACCTTGACGATCCGGACGTGTGGGCACGTGCATGTGAGCAGCGTGCAGAGTTGTTCAAGAGAGTCATGCCCATGGCTTTCGAGAACCTTGCCATTGCACAACACCGTGATACGTTGAGGTATGCTACCATACGTGGTGGGGGCTATCGTCCTGGGGTTCGGAGATTCAACCCTGGTGACTATGTCTATCTGCAGCAGACTGCTCCTACGACCCTGGATGTGACTGCAGGACGTGTTATTTTGAGGGTTCGAGAGGTCTTGCCCTCAAGCGTCTTGGTCTTGGAGGGTCGGGATGGCATAACTTGGAAGGACCATGTGCGTAATTGTGCGCCATGTCACCTTCCGAATGTCGATGGCAGGATTGACCCAAACCTGGCAGTGGTATTTGCAGGTTTGAGGTGCATGTTGTGTGGGTCTGCTAAAGGGGCAACCACCATGCTGCTGTGTGATCGATGCTCTAGAGGTTGGCATATGGGATGCTTGACTCCACCTCTTGAGATGGTTCTGGATGGGGATTGGTTATGTCCACGATGCATTGGATAGTGGGAGTGGATACAACCATGGAAGGCTAACAAGCAACGCAAGGCCCAGCTACAGGAGACCTTGAATACACAAAGTCCTGGCTCAAGTTCACAGATTGCAAGACGGCGACTAACGATGGGGCTACTCTTGTACCCGGCCTCTTGGTCTATAGAGTTTGAGTACGATAGGGACAGTGATAGAGGACTTAGTACGGCTATGGCTATTACGTCTTGTAGCTATCTGGAGGTAGAGGGACCTATCCACCAGCTAGGGGGGCGATTGTGGTAGACTACTTTATTGTGCATGTATGTGTGGTGTGGTTTGGACAGCGATGTAGTTGTGTTGCGATACGTATGCGCACGACAGCTGTCAAGTTAAATAAGCACAGTGTGAAACTAGCTAGAATAAAGCTAGTTATTTGTATTTAACACTTGGATTTAGGTCAAGTGTTAAATCAGGTGTCAAGTTTAGTTTGACACCTGACCCGTCTTATCTTCACGAGAGCGGCAGTCGCGCAGCTCATCTCTCTCGAGTTGAGCCTGCGCGACCGAGCTCCTGCATCGTTTAGGACTGAGTGTGCTCATGATGGGAGTGTAGGTTGTTGTGGGGTGGAGTCCCCACAGCTTGGGGTGCCCCTGGCTCGACTTCTGTTTTAAAGAGTGATAGCGATGGATTTCATATTTCTTGTGTTGGGAGTGTGTGTCCTTTTAGCTTTCTTATCACTATTGTGGTAGACTACTTTATTGTGCATGTATGTGTGGTGTGGTTTGGACAGCGATGTAGTTGTGTTGCGATACGTATGCGCACGACATGGTCCTGAGTTCCTTCAGCAAATCAAAACACACTATGACAAGCATGTGCATCCGGAAGATGCAGCAGGAGAAATTGCACCGGCTGGCCATATCGATGGTCGACCCACAAACAAAAATAAGGTGGCTGGAGATATGGAACTCAGATCAAACAGTAAAGGACTTGAATCAGTTCCCAAAGAGCACCATACAGCCTGGCACAAAGGTGGAAGGAATCAGTGATTTGGTGTTTGATAACTGGCTCCACAAGGCTACATTTTGGAGTCAGGTGTGTATTCAAACATGTTGTTTTCTTCTCTTCAAGTATGTGATGAGTATCTTATTTGCAATTCTGACAAATATACTATTTGCAGCTCGAAAAGCGCGCCGTCATTGTGCTGGATTAGACTTTGAAGGACCTGAACATTTCGATTGTTTCCCCTCCCCAAATGTCATTGGAGGCATACATAAGGAAGTGGAGAGGTCTCACATGGAGATACTGTTTTTTCCGGGAGTTCTCCAAAGATGGTAACATTTTACGGTCCAACGACTTTGACAGTCAGGTTGGAGGAGAGTGGGCCATGATGCGAGAGGTGCAATGTCATACTTGAAACTCTACTGTTTTTTTTGGGAAAAAATGTGGCTTCATATGGATTGCAATCTTAGATCCAGATTGAATGTCGTTGACGATATTCACTTCTTTGTCTGAGTCATTCTTAAGCGAGTATATGAATTCACCTGGTTAGGATCTAAGGGTGCAATTATAGTGTCCCTGATTAGAATTGATAATGTCCTTGAATGGCGTTGACGACATTCACATACGGAGTTGTTGAGAGGTCCTCAGAGTTATGTAAATTTTTGTAATGTCCATAGAGGTTACAGTGAGGGTTCCTCACTTCATTTTGCTGAATGTCAATGCAGACATTCAGTTGTTCTGCATTGTTTTTGCCTCTTGCGAGGAATCTGGAGGCTTGATAAGCTCTGTTATGAAAAATCCAAAGTGAATGTCGTTGACAACATTCACTGCTGTGTCTGTATTATTCAACAGCGACAAATTGAATTTACATGGATTGGGAGCTAAGTAATTGGTTTCGTTTTGGTATTTTTGTGAATGGCGTTGACGCCATTCACATACAGTGATGTTGTGAGGTCCTCAGTGATATGTTCGTTATGAATGTGCATTGAGTTTTCCTGGAGGGTTCCTTACTCGATTTTTTGATTTCCATCCTGTGATTTTGCTTCATTTAAGTAATAATTTGGCTTCATTAGTGAATGTCGTTGACGACATTCACTTCTATGTCTGTGTCATTCCTAAACGATAATTTGCATTCACCTGGATTAGGGTGTATTTACAGTATCATTGAATGGAATGTTTTGAATGGCGTTGACGACATTCATATCTAGAGCAGTAGTGTGGTCCTGAAAGGTCCTTGGAGCAGTTCTCAGAGCCATTTCAATCTATGTTTTTTTCATTCTGTTCTACTTGCATCTTACTCACTGAGCGCTTTTGTGGGTTGGGATTTATCTCCTTTTTCCAGGTACACGAAATATGTGCTTATGGAAGGAAATCACCTGAGCGGAATTCCCGACTATCTTGACATGTGGTCGGACCCTGCAAACGATCCAACCATGTATACTGCAGGGATATTGAAGGACTGGAGTCCTTCTCACTTCAGAGACTGTGGGTGGTACCTTGACTGCCCACCTGAGCACACGACCTTTCAAGAACAGCATATGAAATACTTGAACAATAACGCTGAGATGCTGGCGCCTTTGACTGACGAAGAGTATCAACAAAACATAGCAACATTGGCTGCCAAGGAGCCTGATGCTCAGGGAACGCCGCAGAAGGGAAAGAAGGCGGGCCGCAAACCAAAAGACAAGGCTGTTGATGTCATAGCCATCTCACCAGCAAAGCCAAAGGACAAAGACAAGTCCAAAGAGAAGGAAAAAGACAAGGGGAAGGAGAATGAAAAAGAGATGGAGAGTGGGCAGGACTTTACTGCTGGAAGATATACCCGCACTCTTCAGTGCGTGTTCCATGCCAAGCCACACCCTTCCCATTCTGATTCAGCAGGAGAGATGAAAATTGTTAATGAGGGTTGGCTTTCGATGATGCAGAGTCGAAAGAGAGGATACACTGGGGTGCCATCCCCTACCTGGGACAATATAATCTCATTCCTCAATCTGGTGAGAATTCCAGTTTCTTTCCTTTTTCTCTGAAAGTTTCGTTGGCAGTATTTCAGTCTCGTTCTTTGAAAACAATCTTGCCATCGTTCTTATAAAAAACATGTCTGTTGCAGGTGAGCACAGGTCCCACCTCCGTGTGCGGTGTGCAGAAAACTTATGCGGCCGACATTGTCATTCTCGACATCCCGGATAGCCAGGCTGTGCCAGAAGTTCTTCCAAAGGGCAAGACGCCAGGCTGGAACAAATTCGAGGACAACTACTGGAGTTGGGTGTTCGGGTTCTGTAACAACTTCCTCTCTGATGCAGGGACACTTCTGCTTTTTCAGTCATGTGACAATGATAGTCGTCGGGCATTGGCATCATACCTCAAGTCTTCAGGGTTTGAAGTTTTGCGCACATGGAATTGTGTGAACAGCCTCTACCTTGTGAAAGGGGGTTTCCCTGGTCAGCTGGTATGTCATCTCCCTTCTGCTTGTGCTTTGATCATGAGTTTCAATTTTCTCTGCAGCTCCACTCTAGTAGAATGTGTTATGATCGACACCGATCATCACCGATTTATGATTTTTTTGTGTCTGAGTTCTGAATAGCCGATGTACACACTTCCACTATAGATTGTGTTTACCACACTAACCTGCTATCTTTGGCAGACGAGGATGTTCGAGGCGATCTGCCTGCGGAGGATTCGCACCTCAAAGACACCATCCTCCATCCGCAGCTTTGAGATTTCTGACCAGGGTTGTTTCGTCAACCCCCCCTATGAGCCCCATGTCGATGACATTTTGTACAACTTCATGCAGTCCAGTCAGACTCTGAAGAGACCAGATGGCACTCCCTGGAGAGGTGCAAAGGAAAAGTCCCCAGCGTTCATGCAAATACTGCTGGAGTCATGCAGCCACCGCTCTGCACGGGTGGTCGATCTTTCTGTGTCCACAGGTTCGTTTTTTCCCTTCCGAATTGGTTTCCTTTCAACAGTTTCATCTGCTTAAATCCCCCCCTCCAAACTGTTCATGTTCTCCTGTCTGGTGCAGGAGCAACTTACCATGCATGCAAGGCAGGCGGAAGAAACATTTTTGGCATGGAGGGTGATTCTGACCTCTACAACACAGTGCTCCTCCCCCTTTTGTCTGGCTCCACTTCAGGCACACAGACTGATCGGATTCAAATTCAAAATGATGACGATCCCGAAGATAAGCAGGTCGACAACGACTTTTCATGTGAGTAAGTGCTAAACCCTCTTTGGGAGTCATACTCAATTTCTCGATAACATCAAAGCTACAGTAATAACTTTTTCAGGCTGTCTTTCAGGAAAGGCAGTGGTGGATCTTCAGGAGATACAATCATTTCTGGCGAGTCTGTTTTCGACAGCCCCCTTTCCAATTTTCTGCTGCCTGTTTATGCCGAAGCAATGGCACTTCACGCGGCCGAGTCCATATCCCCTGACTTTTTAGTGGCCAGCCGTAGGTGTATCCAGCGTGGATCCGGTGTTCTAAAATACTTAGACTTAGATGCAGAGGAAGCGGGGATACATTGTACTGACTCTGAGTCAGACTGAACTGTATTCTTTTAATATTCATTTTCATATTATCTGGAAAACGTTGAATCCCCTTCCTCCACCGTAGTTGTTCCTTTAGAACAAATAATAATCACAGAATCAACTTTCATTTAAATTGCAATATGTATGAATCCATCTCACAAACCTCCCTGACTCTTCTCATATCCATTGTGCATTCATCTACACTGTATTCATGCGTGCTCCATTCATGAATTTTTTCCTTTGTACAACATCCATTGTACATTCATCCTCTATACTCTTTAATCCACCCCACAAACCTTCCACACTCATTTCATATACGTTGTGCATTCGTCAAAAGATTTGGTCATGCATCTTCCTGTCATGATTTTTTGTCATTGCTCAACATCCATTATACATTCATCCATTTTACTCTTATCCATCCCTCATTCATCCATCTACATTCATTTTTCACACTCATCCATTTGTTTATCATCCAACTGTACATTCATCCATCCTTTATTCAATGCCTTTTATTATGTCGTCCAGCTTGTTTCCGCGGTAAAGGGTGCCAATCCGCGGGAATACACTCCACTTCTTTCTGGGCGTGTGGTGACGCGGCCTTCACGTGTGATGACGTGGAGTGAGCCCCGTGACGTGGCATTTGCGCAAGGTGACGTGGCGTGAGCGCAGTTGCGCTCACGCGCTCACGTGACCAGGCTCATGCCGAGGCATCCCTGCATTTTCTCCCGTAGGCAATGTTATGACATCTGTGTGTTTTCGATAGTCTACAGGAAAATCTACTTATTTCTCATCTGCACGTTTAGAAATTACAGTCCAATACTCTCCTTTCGCTATATTTGTCCATCTCTCCAATTTCCGTATTCCATCATCCATCAAGTCGTGGACCTCCACTGGACAGTCGCGTCAATGCTCACATTCATCCGTCATTACAATTATTCATCCACGTAACCATATTCATCCACTAGTATTCATCCGTCCGACTTTTTTCATCTGTATCTCATGCAACCTCCACTGTACAATGGAGGTTATATAATTAGACTCAATCTTCACCGTGACATGTTCCAGACCAAACAGTAATTCCATTTCTATTCTACTTCTCTGAAATGTTCAAATGCGAGGGTATTTCTTTTTTTTGTATTGATTCATCTCTGAATAACTCATACTGCTTATTACTGTGAGTAAGGTTGTTACGAGGGGTTTTCAGTTTCTTGAACCTCGCATGTGCATTGGAGGTTCCGGTGATCATGAGCTTAGAGACTGGTCAAATAGTGTTTCTTACTCTTCCCGGGTCTTCATCTCCAGTAGTAACTGGGGGCTGCCTTAATGTCTCTGGGGTTGGGACCTGTCATGGACACCAATTATCTTCCTCAACCATTTCAGTGATTCTCATCTCCTGTGATGAAGCAAACTCATTATGTCCTCTTCCTTATGGACATATGGATGCTAACACCTTGAAGGAGGCCATTGGGACCCCGGTAGTGTGGAATGTTGGCGAAGTTCATGCGGAGAATAACGAGTATCAAGGAGGGCATGACATGAATCCTGATTTTACGCCGGAGAGAAGGTATACTACCAAAAATTCTGACGTTGACGAGGATGAATCAAACCACATACCATCGAAGAGTTCCGAGAATCCGAGCGGAGGACTTGGAAGAAACAACTGGAGAAACTTGCAGTGCGTACTGTTGGGTAATGATGGGGGTGCACTGTTTGAGGGGAGGATTCAAGCCTGCATTCCGGACGAGGTGATCCTCAATGACAAACTGGGAGAGGACGATGTTGGAGTTCTTGTCACTAGAATACTTTCTGGAGGATCTGGATCTTTGATGTCTCTTGTAAAATGGCCTTTAATAAAAACACGACTTTTGGAAAGTGGGAGACTACTCTCAAATGATAGAATTTTATTAGATCTTCTGACAGTATCTTGTATGAAGATCACGAGGCAGGTGTGAAGAAAGCGGCATATCGGCATTTTACGAGGAAGTAGAGGGATTGAGATTTGGAACACTCCAAAAAAAGAATGAAGAATCTTACTCTGGAAGAAGTCCGGTCCGTGAGCAGCAAACCTTGCTGTAGACTTCACTGCTGTCAATATTTTGATTGGTGAAAACCTTGGCTATCCGTACTTCGTTTTGGGGATCCACTTTTGATGAGAGGAGAGAACATGGACTAAATGTTTCAAAACGACTTCACATGCTGGAAGGGACCTCTCGCAGGGCATACGTTACGATTGAGGGTGTAGATGTTTGTGAGACTGCTTGGTGGACAATTCATGGAATTGGCAGGTCTACATACATGGAGTACAAAAAAGTTGAGTAAACAGGGTTGGTTGTCAAGTCTCCATGGAAACCGTGGAGTGAAGAGGCCGCCACGCCCACGGACGCTTTAGGCAAAGGGTAACATTATGTCCATTATCAACGGAAATACTGACCTCATGCCCCATAAGACAAGATGCATTGGGGAGGGAATGAGGGATACTTTGAGAGTCTTACCACCTGAAATGAACTGGAAGCGAATACGAGACGAATCCAACAAGGTATGAAATCTCCATTCTTCAATTTCATTCTTAGAAGTTTTTTCTGATTTAATGTGGATGACCCACCCTTCGATTTTGTCTCTTTCGACTATGGTTCTAGTTTCATGAACCTCCACTATCCAATGGATGTTCATTTCTTGACCCTTCCTTATTGTAACAGACGAACAGACTTTTCGGGTTGGAAGGAGTCTCGCAGTCGGCTGTTAGCCGCATCTGGAGTCGGATATTTCCTAATGTGGAGGTTCATAAAACTGGGAGCACATTTGCGAAGTGCACGGAGTGTGAGATGTTAAAGGACCTGATCAAAAAGTCTGTCAAGAGAAGTGCAGAACATGTGACACACAAACGAGCGCTTGATAAACATTTGAGGCACCAAGAGTCATGCAGAAGACTGTACCATAGCTGGAGGAATGAGTCTGTTATGATTCCGGAGGAGTTTCTCTGTATTATTCACGACAAAATGGATCATAGGAAAATAGCTATTCCAAGGCTCCAGACTCCAAACAAGATGATTTCTGGATTTGGTCAGCTTCCAGTTTCATTAACGGGAATGGTCACGCACGGACACGGTGATGGAGCTTACGGTCAGTATTATCTTGAGTTGTGGAAGGGAAATTCAAACTTTACAATTGGTTCTTTGGCACGTTGCCTGCGCCAGCTGGAGAAGCCAACCTGTCGCGAGTCCAGGAACATTTTCGATTACCGACTTCAAAACAAGTTTTTCGAATCACTTTTAAGAGGTAAATCGAGATGTTTGGATGCTCTTAAACCCTGCAGGCCGGAAGACAAACATGGTGTTCGTCCACTTCCGAGAAGACTGTACTTGCAAATGGACAACTCCGCGAATGACAATAAGAACAAATGGATGCTTGCTTTTCTATCCCTCCTGACTGCCAAAGATGTTTTTGAAGAGATCCAGCTAGGGTTTCTAATGGTCGGACACACCCATGAGGACATCGACGGGTTCTTCAGCTACCTTTTGAAGAAGCTAAAGGAACGAAGCACCTACATTCTTTCGGATTTGATGAGGTCATTTATGACCTCGCAAGATCTGTAGTTCATTCCACAGATTATTCAGGAGGTTCCCGACTTCAAGAATTTTGTAAAGGGCTGTATTCTGGATGGAAAGGAGGCGTTGGTCGGGATTTTGCAGATGCACGTCTTCCGCTTTTTTAAGGATGCGGAGGGCTGGCCCGTCATGAAGTACAAGAAGTCCGCTACTGATTCGGATTGGCTTCCAACAAACAATAGCCTGAAGATGTGGAAGTCCAATCCTGAAGGGACTCCCAAGCTCCCTGAAGGAGATATAGTGCCAGATGTGGAAGAAGAGGATGAAATCCTAGAACCTTACTGTGACCCGAGGTGTGAGCGACCAAGAATATCCTTGAATCCGTTCAAGGATATTGAGAAAGGATTTTTTGTGCTCGTTCGCCCTCATGACCCAAGTACGTGGCCAGTCTGGATAAGGGGGGCAATATCTAACGTGATCCACGAAGGGGAGGATCCTAATTTTAAGAAGGTGAACGTGGAGTGGTGGAGACCGAGAAAAGGTGGTAACCGAACAGACTTGGAAAGGTATAGGGACTGTTGGTCAAAACTTTGGGAGTATAACTCGTCAAATCCTCCTAAATAGATCCACATGAACAATGTTGTGTGGACAATGCCTCCACGAAAAAATACGACAAGGAATAGCACTAAGAGAATTACTGCCGCCGAAGCAATGAAGGCGCGCGCTAAATTGGAGGAGACTAATCATCAGTCAGAAAGCGAGTCATGCGAGCGAGTTCCAGACCAATGACATATTGTTGAGGTCAACTCCAGTACTTCGATTTAAGAAATAAAGTTTTTCTTCTCTTTATTGCCCTTCTTGTTTGCGTTGGGGGATCATTTTTGTTATCTTCTTATGTCGCACTGAACCTCGAATGTCCAGTGGACGTTCTCGTCCTTTGTTTCTGGTGTGCTGGATTCTGGCCTGCTGTACGTTCTGGTCAACAAAGAAAACCCTGTGGGGGAGTTTCGCCTACATAACATATAGATCACAAGAACAAAAATGGCGGGCACGACCACTGGAGTCTTCAAATTCGATCAAAGAGGTTTTTAACAAGGAAAGAAAATAGTCCATTTCCAGTCCTTCTCTCAAAGATTGAACTTGCTTTTCGCATAACCAATTCTCCCACTGAAGTCTCCCACTAGGAGGAGCCTTACCCAATCGTTGTTGACACACTTTTCAACTTGCCAATCCTGAAGTTTTTTCTCTGAGGTTTTCCTCCTTTTCCCTCTAAGCTCTACGACTTTTCTGCACCAAATTTTCATTTCATTTCATTTTCATACTTCTCATCTTTGGCCCTGGTTTAAGAGGGAATTTCACGTCCTTTTCCGTTGTTCAAATTTTAAGCAATTTTCATTTCTCTTAGTTTTTATTTGGTGGTCTGACTTTTTATCCTCTCTCATGTTTTCTTCAGATCCATTTTCTCCAGATCTAGGCGCTTCCCAAAGTCGTTATATAATGCCATTTTCTTTCCAAATCTCATAGGGTGTACTTTCCTCTTTTTTTTTTGGCAATTTAGGATTTAGGATTGACATACCTTTTTTATAGTACCTTGCTTTTTATGTTAGCATTACCTCTAACCCTTACCCTTTTCTGCAAATGGCCCATGAACTATTCATACCACAACTATAGCCATAACCATAAATTATGGTTATTGAAATGTCTTATCCCTTCACATTTGCGCTAGCTTTTTCATTTGTTTTGGATTGACATGCATTTAGGCATGTTACAATTTGCTTTCTATGTTACATCTTAATACCAGGTTCCAAGGACGAGTCTTTCATTTAAATACTTGTCCATAATATTAGGTTCTTCATTTTTTACTAGTACCCTACTAACAACACTAAGTTCTAGCGACTAGAGTCTTCCATAAGTGTTTGTCTATTTTGTAACTTAAACAAAAATCCTAAACCCCTACCCTAAACCCTTACTATAAAACCCTAAATATTTACCCTTAACCCAATACCCCAGAACCCTTTCCCTTCCCTTTGCAAATGGGAATCAACTATCCATACCATAACCATAACCATTTTGGTTATCCAAATCTCTTCAATGTATCCAAATTTCCATTTTGTACCCTACTAACACACACTAAGTTGTAGCGAGTGCGAGTCTTCCAGCATGTATGCTCACCATTTCTGCCTTCAACCCAAATCCTAAACCCTTGTCAAAAACCCTAAGCAAAACCCTACGCCATTGTTACGTCTAAACCCTTACCCTTCCCCTGCAAATGGGAATGAAGTATCCATACCATAACCATGACTATTATGGTTATTCAAATCTCTTCGCCCTTCACTTTGCGCAAGGTTTTTCCTTTGGTTTGGATTGACATGCACTTACATTTTTTATCGAACTTTGCTTTCTATGTATCTTAACACCAGGTTCTAAGGATGAGTCTTTCATTTAAACACTTATCCGATGCAATGACTACACTTCCATAATATTAGGTTCTTCATTTTTATTTTGCTTACTACCTTACTAACAATACTAAGTTGTAGCGAATGCGAGTCTTCCGGCATGTATGCTCACCATTTTTGCCTTCAACCCAAATCCTACACCCTTGTCGAAAACCCTAAGCAAAACCCTACGCCATTGTTACGTCTAAACCCTTACCCTTCCCCTGCAAATGGGAATGAAGTATCCATACCATAACCATGACTATTATGGTTATTCAAATCTCTTCGCCCTTCACTTTGCGCAAGGTTTTTCCTTTGGTTTGGATTGACATGCACTTACATTTTTTTATCGAACTTTGCTTTCTATGTATCTTAACACCAGGTTCTAAGGATGAGTCTTTCATTTAAACACTTATCCGATGCAATGACTACACTTCCATAATACTAGGTTCTTCATTTTTATTTTGCTTACTACCTTACTAACAATACTAAGTTGTAGTGAATGCGAGTCTTCCGGCATGTATGCTCACCATTTCTGCCTTCAACCCAAATCCTACACCCTTGTCGAAAACCCTAAGCAAAACCCTACGCCATTGTTACGTCTAAACCCTTACCCTTCCCCTGCAAATGGGAATGAAGTATCCATACCATAACCATGACTATTATGGTTATTCAAATCTCTTCGCCCTTCACTTTGCGCAAGGTTTTTCCTTTGGTTTGGATTGACATGCACTTACATTTTTTTATCGAACTTTGCTTTCTATGTATCTTAACACCAGGTTCCAAGGATAATTCTTTCATTTAAACACTTATCCGATGCAATGACTACACTTCCATAATATTAGGTTCTTCATTTTTATTTTGCTTACTACCTTACTAACAACACTAAGTTGTAGCGAATGCGAGTCTTCCGGCATGTATGCTCACCATTTCTGCCTTCAACCCAAATCCTACACCCTTGTCGAAAACCCTAAACAAAACCCTATGCCATTGTTACGTCTAAACCCTTACCCTTCCCCTGCAAATGGGAATGAAGTATCCATACCATAACCATAACTATTATGGTTATTCAAATCTCTTCGCCGTTCACTTTGTGCAAGGTTTTTCCTTTGGTTTGGATTGACGTGCACTTACATTTTTTATCGAACTTTGCTTTCTATGTATCTGGATTCCAGGTTCCAAGGATGAGTCTTTCATTTAAACACTTATCCGATGCAATGACTACACTTCCATAATATTAGGTTCTTCATTTTTATTTTGCTTACTACCTTACTAACAACACTAAGTTGTAGTGAATGCGAGTCTTCCGGCATGTATGCTCACCATTTCTGCCTTCAACCCAAACCCTAAACCCTCGTCGGGAACCCTAAACAAAACCCTATGCCATTGTTACGTCTAAACCCTTACCATTCCCCTGCAAATGGGAATGAAGTATCCATACCATAACCATATATATCTTAATACTAGGTTCCAAGGACAAATCCTCAATCTAAATATTTCTCCGGCCCAATGATTCTTCCATAATATTTGTTTCTCCATTTTTATTTTATTTTATATTCTACTAACACACACCAAGTTCTAGCGACTGTGAGTCTTCCATAGTTGTTTGTCCATTTGTACCTTAAACCCAAACTGAAAACCCTACCTTTACCATCACCCCTAAACCATTAATCTTACCATAAACCAATAACTTTAGTGTACTACCCTAGTTACACTCCAAACCTTATTGTACTACCATGTTACCTCTTCTCAATGTTTCATGCTCTTTTAATATTTTCTTTTGTTGGATAAGGTATGCTAGAATGATTACAGGGATATCAAATTCCTTAATTCTACCGAGTGTGAGTCCATCATATTTGTTTGTCCTTTTGTACCTTAAATCCAAACCCTAAACCTTACCCTTACTGTAAACCCAAACCTTATTATACTTCTCTCTAGTTACACCCCAAACCTTATTGTACTACCCTAGTACCTCTTCCGAATGTTTCATGCTATTCTAATATTTTACTGCCATTGTCACATCCAAAACATGATTCATTCCAATGGCGTGGTATGTGAACATTGTGCTTGATATGAAGATTCAATCAATAAAATTACTAGCAAGTTGTATCGAGTATGGTAGAGTAGGAGTCTGGTCCATGTTCGATGCGACCCATTTGTTTATCATGATCCTACAATGGAATATTACTTTATTCGACTTCCATTAAGTGGACGTTCAATGAATTGTTCAATACTGCTACTTCACATTGAGCACTTCAATGTCAAATGGACCTGTTATATGACACATTTTGAAACAAGTATGACATCACCTGTAATTTCACAAAGTTCAATCACACATTACACCATGATATTATTAATATTTCAATTAATTTTAATGCAAATATATATTAAATTTAGTCCAGATTTAAGCCAAAAGTCCATAATTAATTAAAATAGTGTTTTTACTTAAAAGGGAAGGAGAATACCAAGACACGGGAGGAGGAAGCATCACGATCCAGGCCAAAGAAGAGAAAACAAAAATCCTCTGACGGCCCTTCTCCGGATGAGAATGAAGCCGAGACTTCCGGGGGAAAGAAACAAAAGGAGCAGATCGTTCCCCCGTTCATGACAGATAACAGAAAACCCAAGGCTGGCGAGATATTTGACAAAGACAAGTGTGAGAAGATGCAGGAACTCGGCTGGAGAGAAATTATAAGGACATGTTTCTTTTTGGCTTTGAGATGACCTTTGACGTCAAAGTTTCCATGATGGAGCTTGTTGGACAAGGGACATGCTGTACATGCCATTTAATATTAAGCATAAAGACGAAGTCAAAGCGCGTCTATACCAGCTCACGGTATTCGACTGCAAGCATCATGTTTATTTGGTGCCGATCAACCCATCAAATCATGACGAGGTTTGTGCATCGAAACCGCGGCATTGGAAGGAAATTGACACTTCCAGTTTTTTCGTCATCGGTGGACAACACACGATTATGGCTGCTAAGGTAACTTCTCCCGAAACTACCAATGTTGAAATCACATGAACCTCCACTGGACAGTGGAGGTTGATATTCCTTGTACGTTGCACTTGTTAGGTCTCTCGGATTTCTGACCGTCTTCCATTCTGTCCCAGGAACTTGTCGAAGAGCTGGACAACGATGACCTCAAGAAATACTACTGTGAGTGGCCCTCGAAGATTATATGGTCAAAGGATCTTTTGAGGCTCGTGAAGATATCGAAGCTCCTCAGCGACCCCATTAAGGTACAGAAGTTTGACACAACATTCCCTGAGAAAGTTGCACATGCGCGAATGTTTTATGAGCTGTGGGACAGGCCGAAGAAATTCAACGATCACACAACCAAGTCGGAGACGAAACAATGGAAGGTAAAGGATTCATTTTGCGTTCGCGTCCTTTGTATTCCATCACTAATACCATCATTCTCGAACTCTTTCTAACTTTGGCCCTGGAAGTATTCGCAGGAGTTTATGCAAGCTTGTCAACTCATTATGGAAATGAGTAGTATTAAGGAGGCAATGGTTATGGTCCTCTGTGACGAAGACGTCTGGAAGCTCTGGGAAGAGGTGTTCAAACAGTGGGAATAGCGAAAGCTTATTGACATCTTTGGGATACAGTACAAGGGTGAACAACGACCACTAACAAATCCGCTATCGCGAAACTGCAGGGATTGAACAGCAAGCAGTTGAAAAAAGTAGCAGAGAAAATCCTGAACTGGGATTTGAGCGTTCGGGGTCCATATAAGGGGGAAGATAAATCCAAGCTCAGCACGAACATGTACATTGACTAGATGGAATTGCGCAGGTTTATTATCACGACGTAATGGAAGTATTAGGGTGGGCTCGGAGGAGCAAACAATGCCCGGATCCATACACCAAGGGGGAGTGGCTGGAAGTGAAGAAAAAGTACAACTTCAATAAAGCAGAGTTTGAGACTTTTCAAGAACGTCTTGGCACAGAGTACATTCAAAGCAAGCAGAAGATGAACATGGAGACAAAGCCCCTCACTACTGCGTTTAGAAAGTACGTCTTATCATGCAAGACAACATTTGAGGATAATCAGAATGCCATGGCGATTCTTGGATCCAGCTTCAAGTCTCATTACGCACAACTAGGGGGAGGCGAAAAATTTGTTGATGCCAGATCTCGGTTGGGACTTGCTCTAAAGAAATGGTTTGACAACGTAGCAATGGTGTTTGTCAATACTATTTGCAACGATGACTCTGTTGTCTTCCAGGCCAAGGACTACTCCAACATCTTGGAAGCTTATGTGGCTCATAAGCTTAGATCTCCAGTGCTTTTGTGTTTTTCTCCACGCAAGCGTTGTCAGCCAATCTTGTCGCATACATCCGGAACGGTCTGGGATCAAAAATGTATCTGAACTTTGGAAATAAATCCGTGGAACAAGTATGGTAGGGATATTATATTCCGGGCGAATTTGAAAATCCTTACAAGAACTGCACAAAGACATTCTCTTAGACGGTCCTCTGCCTCGATTACGTTTTTCCAGCGACACATGAGGAGATGATGAATCCGGACGATCACATCCAGACAGTGCTCTTAATTGACCCAATAAATCCGATAATTGAAGGGCCAGACATAGAGCCGACTGAGCAGGAGAAGGACTGCATGACCTACATTCATGAGCTTCGGGGGGACACATACGATTACCTGGTCTCCCTCTTTTGTAGAGACGGGATGTCATGTGTTAATATTTTCAGAGGCGTAATGTTGACATACGTTATGCATGTAAGTAGATTCGCGTATCCCTTTCCATTTGTCGAACCTTGAATTTCATCGGTTTATTTCTGATTTCATGGTTGATTTTCGATGCAGGCTAGAAACATTCGAGTGCTTGACATCAACCAGTCAACGTAAAATAACTTTTGTAGAAACAAGGTTGAAGCGAATTTTAAAACGCTTCAAATTGATAATGATACTCTTGCCGGAGGGGAAGATGAAGAAGACTCGGAACAAGATGAGGAAGAGGATGATGAAATGGAAAAAGACAAAGAACAGGTTAGAGATCGGAACATGGACATCATAAATGAAGACGAGGAAGAGGGGCCACAGTTTTGGAGAGGAGCAATAGACGAATATGACCTTTTGGTGGAGGAGACACATGAGAGTACTCAGAATCCCCAAGAAGGCATTGCAAGACAGAAGGTCGTGCACCTGGGTGGCATTTGGAGAGCTCCTCGAGTTCCGATGAGAGAATGAATCGTAATCACCCTTCTCCATCACGGGGCTAGGAGGGGAGCTCGATGGCCCTTGGCGTGGATGGAGTTGAAAATTTAGATGATGTGTTCAAACCTATGGAAGGTGACGAGCCGTTGCGAATGTCCCCGTCTCCCGCAAACAAAACGCGCGAGAGGGACAACAGAGTGACCCTGGATGACTCCCAAAATGTCACCTAACAGGTCACTCTGGATGTAGGTAACAACTGATATATTAAGAATGTTTTATTCATACAAAATTGTGAATGGAAGAATCCGAATGTGTTGCCTTTTCCTGCATTATTTTCTCTTAAATCAAACGTACTCATTTTCCCATCCAGAATTTCGTCACATCATAAATTAAATCGACTCTGGTCATCCACTAACTGTTTCAATAATTTTCTGTAGATCCATGAATCCAAATCGGAGGAAATCACACACACACGAACTGACTCCATCGAGACTCAAATGGTGAAGAGACAACCTGTAGATTTGACAATCATGGTCAGCTCACCTAAGCCGGTTCTACAAGCCTAACCTCCATTGCACAGTCGACGTTGCCATCCGGAGAGAAAGAGTCGAAGGAGATCGTTTCCTGGAGAGAAGGAAAAGAGATCGAGCAGCCCAATCAACGAACCTAGCAGCCGTCTCCGAAGCTGGTAAAACCTTAACAGCTCTTTTGCCAATTCTCTTCATTGTCCTTTGTATAATTGTGATAGGAATTAACTGCTGTGTTATTACACATGATGATATGATCTACCCTGGTCCCTCCTTTCGACCATTCTAAAGCTGTTATTCCAGAAGATTTTTCTGGGCCTTCCTTGGGGACCGAAAGGATGTCGGCCAGGATATGTTTTTGATCTCCCTCAAAAACTATTGTTGAGGTAATTTTCTTGTAAAGAAACATAATGGTCTTGAAAATTACCTCAACAATTGTTTTTGACCTCCCTCTCTGCTGTGGCAGCACAGGAGGTGCGTCCAACAACTGGAAATCGTCATCGTCACTGTCAGGGTCCATTCTCGGCTCCTTCCGAAGACTCATGTGTGCTTCCTGCGCTTAGGTTCTCGTGTAGTCTCTTCTACCGTCGTCTCCTCACGTTCTACCCTCGTCTTCATCAACTTGCAGGAATGAGGCTTTATCGTGTGCTTACTAAGAACAACCTCCATGATGTGCCTTTGCCCCTTTCCAAAAACAGGGTACACATTCAGTTTAGGCCCACCCTTTCCCACAGGTGCAACATCACAGCCATTTATCCTGTGAATGTTAAGTTTATTCTTATCCTGGTTATGGACATTGGTTACCTTTGTGAGGTTTACCTAAAAGATAGGTCGAGATCCCCTATCGCAACCTAGCCTTGTATCTCCGCAGACAAATTCAAGTTAGCCACACGAAATGGTCTTGACGACTTCCTGAAATGGGTCGTCAAGAAGTTTGCCGTTTGTCTTTGGAACACGGGACCTGAAATGAATGTCCTGACTATCACCAAGGCCTTGTTTGGGAACTACTTTTCCAAGGTCAGGACATAGTACAACAATGAGAATTCCTGAAACATAGATCGACATTCAATGCAAGGGTTCATTCCCATCTACTTTAAATGGGGGCTGCTATTTCATGAGCGGCATGAGCATGAGCGGGAAAAAAAAAAGCATGAGCGGGCCATTGTCTATCCACGGAAATAGGGTTATGAGGCACGGAAATAGGGTCATGTGGACTCGTCATAGCAATGAAATGCAACATTTTATTGCAAATTTTGTGGCAAGCCACGTCTATACAAGTGTGTCCTAACTGTCATAGCAAGAATGGGAACTACTCTCCTACACCTTCCGAGGAACTTGGCCCTCCTTCTTCCTCATCCCCCTCATCCCCCCCATCCTCCGAGCTCTGTGATGCATCGGTTGCAGTATGCCTCTCAAAAATGCCGTCCTCTCCTTGGGGGACTGTCCACCTCACCTCCTGGGAATCTTCTGCCTCTTCTCCCCCACTTTCCTTAGCAGAATCCAAGACAAATCTACGAGCCTGACGGGCTCTAATAGCTGCTGCCTCCTCCCTCATCTTCATTTTCTTGAGGCTTCCCTCATCTAAAATCTGCTGTACACGACTAGGTTCGGAACACCTCATAATGGACACTGAAGCAAGCCGGGCAGCATAAGTAGGAAGGATGTAGTCCCTTTCTGGACTAGGCATGAAATCCCCCCTGGCAAAAAAAGGCACGTTCTTCCTGCCCATGAACTCCGGTGTAGACGTCCCTCCTGCCGTACTTGACATCCTACAGTAAGAACAAATCCACTTCAAGAATGTCAATACCAGCAGAAGCAGAAAGGGTTTTCAATGAAATAAGAGAGCGAAGGGAGGTGCCTCACGAAATCTGGAGGCAACTTACAATGCGACCACTCACTCGTACACCGGGGGCTCCTCGGCCTCGATCCCAACTTGTTCCTCCCCCTGCTCCTTCTCGGATTTTTCCTCATCCTCCGAGGATGCCTCTTCCTCTTTTGGCAGACGTTCAGCCGCTGCAAGTTCCGGGTTGTGGAGGGCAGTATCTGGCTCGAAGGCGAACACATGCCTGTCGGACAACGTCCCTGCCCACATTGAAGCACCTGAGGAACAAAGCGGGCGGTTAATAGCTTGCAGCATGCAATTGCAATCGGGCCAGGGGACAAACTGAGCACGTGAAGGCTTACACGTGCCGCATGTGAGGTCCAGAATCCGCCCTTGGACATCCGAGCACGTCTCCATGAGGGTTTGGATGAAAGCAGGGCTCCCGGGTCCGGCTGTACCGCCACGGTTTGCCTGTCTTTGTGTCCTTCGACATACTGAAGTGGGGCACATAGTTGTAGAGGACATCGTAGGTAACAGGGTCCATAGCGGCATCAACAAGACGACTGTCATTGCAGAATTTGAACGTAGACCCTCTCTTCACAAAGCAATATGCCTCAAACACCAATGTCTGCACATCCAACAAAAGAGGGATCAACTCCGGGATCTAGTTTAGATACACCACAATATGAGGTGAATGCAATGGATTGATAACTTACACTTTGGCCCTCTGTTCGCAACCCCTGTGTATTGATGCAGAACCATTTTATGAGGAGGACCGGGGTGACACTTTTCGGTGTCCATCTTGCCACCGCATTCTCTGTGGTCTTCCCTCTTGTGGAAAGGACAACCACACATCCACCGTCATCCAGGAGCATCCCTGCTAGCCCAAACCCGGCTTTCCAGTAGTCCTCAGTAAACCTGTTCCAGGTGGGCACACCATCCAGGCCCTCCAGCAGCTCCCCATCTGGAATGTCGAGGAGAATCATATCGCAAGCTCTCTCCACCTCAACCCCCCCCCCCGAGTGCTCTTGCAATCCGTGCTCACAGCCGTGAAGAATTCCATCATGGCTTCAAAACCAGGGGTGTCTTTAGGCTCTATACCGGCAGCCCTCTTCTTGGCTTTCCCCTTCTGCTCCGCCAGAGACTTGCTGTGTGCCACCTTCTTCGCCTTGGCAGCGAGAGCGTCAAGGAAGCTCTCATTGACGCATTGGATGATGGTTGGAGGTTCTAGCTTTGGCCTGTGCGTAAACATCACCGCCGAATACCGCCGTGTAGGCTCACCCTCAAATGCCAACTTCTTGGCAGAGCCAGTCCCACCCCGAACTGACTTGGGAACCCGGACGACCGGTGACTTGGTAGCAGCAACAGCAGTCGCAGGACCTTGAACAAAGTCGTCGTCCGAGTCACTCCCTTGGGTCCCCTCCTGCGCCTCCTCCGATGCCCCAATGGTTTTCTATTTTTTGGGTGTTACTGTACTCACCTGTTTCCTTGTCCTTTTCCTTTGGCCTTTATTCTTTTCATTCAATTTCTCCTGAATTCCTGCCTGAGCAAGCTCTGCCGCTTTCCTGGAGTTCGCAAGCGCTTTTGCCTCTTTTGCACCCAGCGGAGGCAGCGGAGCCCAGTTTCGTCAGGCCTCAGCATCCAGTTTCAATTGAAACTCGGATGGGTCGAGCGAGCCGGGCAGAAGGTCCACATACCAAGGGCAATCACGCAAATGTTCCAGATGCCACTCCTTCACAATATCGTCAGTGTACATGGAGTCAGCCCCAGGGTTCCTCCATGCCAGGAAGAATGGTGGCTCGAAAGACAGATGACCTTTCTCCAAAAGGGAGAACTTGCAGTACCTGCATTCATGAAAAACACAATGAGGTCCCTGAACTGCAAATTCGGCACCATTTTCCCAGGTTGGGGCGGATCTGACTGGGCCTAGAAATGGAGAAATGACGCCGAATTTCGGTTTTCGGTGACTGCCACCCTAGGGACTTAGCCATCTTGGGAGCCCGGAACTGGAAATTCGGCACCATTTTCCCATTTCCCGCCCGAAAATGGCTAAGTCCCAGAACGGTAATATGGCCTTGAACTGGAAAAATGGCGCCGAATTTCCAGTTTAGGGCCAGGCACCCTAGGGACTTAGCCATTTTCGGAGCCCTGAACTGGAAATTTGGCGCCATTTTCCCAAAGACCAATTTTCATGCGCCACATGAGGCCTCTAACATCCTGAAATGTAAGGACTTGAAAGGAAGACATCGCGTATGTACCTGTACAGAAGGCGCATTGCTGCTTTGTCCGCGTTCGGCTGGTCGGTGAACTCGTGGCTCCGGCGGGCATGGGGTATCTCCCGAAAGAATAGGTCGGTTTTGTAGAGCAGAAAGTACCTCGTCACATAGTCGCGTAGGCTCTCTGCTGCAGGAAAAATCTCCATCTTGAACTGATGTGCTTGTGTGTCCAGCTGCTCTTGCGCATTCGTCGTCACCTGTGGAGATTCTCCATCAGATCGCTTTCCTCAAAAAATACAATGAATCCACCCCCTACAAGAGTAGAAGTGCCAAACGAAGCGTGGGGAAGTACCTAAAACCACCATGTCATGCGGTTCATCCACATGTCGAATGTGGGGTCAGACAGTTTGTCCGGTTTGGGGAAGCTCCACATGTCCCTTGTACTTTGGGAACCATTCCAGATTTGGAGCCACCGGGTCTGTCCAACCACCCAGCATATTCGTAAGCGCCAAACACCACAAAAACGAGTTGTTGCCACCACAATTTGGTTAAGAATGTATCACCTTTTCTGTTGCATCCACACAGGATGTGGCTAGACGATGGAGCTTCTCCAATGTCATCGTGGGCCTCAGAGCGCGGGAGTAGTGCTTCCCCACCTCCACCAGAAAGTCGGCACCAAGGGCGGGATCAGCTATGGCCACGTACTTTACCATCCGCGACTTGTACTTTATGCGGGCCCTGGCCTCCGCAACTTTGAGATACGATTCGAGTGCCGGGAGGGTTAGATTCTTCTCCTCTGACTCCATGTAGAACCTCTGCGCATGTGCCAAATCCTGCTGAATTTTCGTTTGTCAAGAATGCGCACATAAGATTAGAGATCCTGCTCAACACTTTTTCTTCTATTGGGGGAGGAGAGACACATTAGCTCAACAAAACAGTGAGGAGCTTTACCCGAAATATGTACTCCACCATGGCGTCCATGCTCAGCCTATACCAGGTTCTGTCTGCCTTTGCCTCTGACTTGCGCAGGAGGTCGGCACTGAGCGAATTGGCAAACTCTTGCACCCCCTCCTTCCCGACATCCTTCACTCGGAAGAGCATATGGGACAAGTTGGTGGCAATGAAGGCATTCTCAGTCACCCTGCAATGCCACATTTCCATCAAACAATACTGAAATGGGAATTTTCAACAAATATGAGGATTCGCAATGAAATGACTTACAATCGGATGGGTCCAAAAGCAAGAGGTGTTGTAACTTACGAGTTGATGTCCGCCATTGCAGCTTTGAGAAGACTGCGATCTTTGGGCCCCGCAACCTTCAGCACAACACACTCCACGGCGAAATGCCAATCGAGGTCGTTGGGGTGGGCTTCGGCTATGTGCTCCATCCATGCCAGGAGGCGATGATTGCCGTCCCACATGTAAAACATCTTACCGGACAAGTGCTGGAAAAGAGGATCAGTAGCAATCGTTCTCTCGAACTCCTCATTTCGCCTTTGCCAATGGGGACCCCATTTGTCCACCTCATCGGAAGTGTGGGCACGGGAAGCTCCGTGGTCGTTCTCAATGGAAACGTAAAACGCGGCAGACCCCATTCGATATCCATCCCGGAAAGAGAATTTCAGCTTGTCGATATCGCATGGGAGGGCAGGTCTCACCACCTGCAATGACACCAAGCGGCAAAGGGGAATCCGAAGCTTGGCCGGGTACACCATGCCCCCAGCACCTTGCCAATGTTGCTGTGGGTTGCCTCCGACATCTTGGCAGCGGCCAACTTTATATCCGCCTCCGACATGACGTCTGCTGCAGAGGGGTTCTCCGGCAGCCCACCAGGACCGCCAAATCCAGCCTGTATGCTGCGGGTTTGGGGCCTGGGGATGTCCGGGAGGATGTCATCCTGGTCAGAAAGCTCCCTGTCGTCCTCCTCAACATGGTCAGCCACCGGCGAAACCACCTCGAGCACTCTCCCCGTCTGTACTGCCCTCTCCCCGGCTTCACCTCGAACTGGCACAATCCGTGCTCTTTCTGGTGTTCTTTCCTCTCCTCCACTCTCCACCGTATGGGTAATTGCAGGGGCTGCTCTTGCCCGCGATGGTCTAATCAGTGTGTTACTGCCTCTTTGTGGTGTCTTGGAGGGATCCACCGTCTCTGTGCGTCCCTCGCTTACATTGGCATCTGTCATTTGGGCACCCCTGGCCTCTTCAGTGGCCTTTTCTCTTTCCTCCTTGCTAGCATTTTGTCTCGCTTGTTCTTTTGCCCTCTCTTTTGCCCTCTCATGGGCTTTCTGTTTCTTACTAGGGCTAGCAGCAAGGGAGCCCTCCAGGACGACCACCTTTGATTGAGGTGAACTGACACCCTTGCGCGCACTGCTCACTCCCCCCTCCGCAGCCCGTGACGGCTCTCTCGCCGGGGATTGCATGTGCTTAGCTTTCTTCTTCTTCTTTGCGTGGGCGGGCCCTACTGCATGTGCATCAACAACCTCCATTGCCGGATCTGCTGTCCTCACGTCCTCACGCCCTTCACCTGCCATGCCGCCTGCACCAACCTGCCCAATGCCTATTCTGTCGTACTCTCGCTGCAGGTCCTCCCGTCTACCAACAAAAGGTTTAAGTTTGCCCTCTCGCCCCAAGTTGGGCGATTCAAACATGCGATGAGTTGGAGCTGTCGATGATACCACCAGCGTGCCGGGCTCGTCGTCACTCTGTCATTCCCAAAAATCGTGAGAACCAACATCGGCGCCAAAACCAGCATCGCAACGAGCAACGCAACCACCATAGCAACAATCGTGGAACAACAATGAAAACAAAACAAGTTTAGGAAGTATGGAGTGCCATGGAACAACAATGAAAACAAATCCAACCAATGCCTAAGAATGACATGCACAAAGCAGCCTTCTCCAGAGCTGCCGGCTTTGCACACGCATTGCAAACTATGTAAGGTTCACTCAACCGGTAATATGAAACACGATGAACAAATGATCAGGAATTCCATAAGACGGGAAAACAGGGTGAAATGTTTTGAAGGCACTTCATCTGCTCAGACATTCTTCTCAGCTCAGCATGGATTTCCTTAATTTTTAACCACTCAGACCTTGATCATTCTTCGCAATAGCTCCTGCTTTTGCGATGCAACCATACGCTTCCAGCGATGCCAGGATGAAGAGGCGAAAACAAAGCGAAACAACAAAGCGAAACAACAAAGCGAAAGCAGAAGTGGCTTGCCTGAGAGTACTCGGCTTCAGTTGGCGCGGGTTGTGAGCAAGACACTGGAATCTCCTACTGGAGCTTAAGTTTGGCCATGCGAGAGATTGGCCGTCGTCCAAAGTACAAAGCTCTCAACTTCCGCCGCGGTCTGGATGTGGGGTCTCTCTCAGGAGACCCACGCCCTTCAGGCGGCATAAGTCCCAGCCAAAAAGAAAAAAGATCTCAGTTTTTTGGGGTACATGCCTCGAATAGAAGTTAATCCAAGTTTAGCATCAGATTTAGGGTATGTATCGAGGAAGCAACCGCGGAATCCCTGTATCGCCAGCCCGAATCAAAACGGACGGCGGTGGACATTTAATGCTGAACTACGCAATTAAATGTCGGATGAAGCCCTCTATGTCGGATGAAATATGACGCAACTCGGCCCCGAATTTCCAACGTAGAGGTAATTCGGAGCGCTGCAGGATGGGAATCCGGCGCCAGACTTCCATCCTGTAGGTAATTCGGAGCGCGGATAAATGGAAATCCGGCGCCGGATTTCCATCCGCCAGGTAGGGCGGCGCGCAAATTTTTTGTCACGCAGGTAATTCTGCGCGCGGATGGATGGAAATCCCGACGCCGGATTTCCATCCGCTACGTAGGGCGGCGCGCGAAATTTCCGTCACGCAGGTAATTATGCGCGCGGATGGATGGAAATCCGGCGCCGGATTTCCATCCGCCAGGTAGGGCGGCGCGCCAAATTTTCGTCATGCTGGTAATTCGGAGCCGGATGGATGGAAATCCGGCGCCGGATTTCCATCCGCCAGGTAGGGCGGCGCGCAAAATTTCCGTCACGCAGGTAATTTTGCACGCGGATGGATGGAAATCCGGCGCCGGATTTCCATCCGCCAGGTAGGGCGGTGCGCGAAATTTCCGTCACGTAGGTAATTCTGCGCGCGGATGGATGGAAATCCGGCGCCGGATTTCCATCCGCCAGGTAGGGCGGCGCACCAAATTTTCGTCATTCTGGTAATTCAGGGCCGGATGGATGGAAATCCGGCGCCGGATTTCCATTCGCTAGGTAGGACGGTGCGCGAAATTTCCGTCACGCAGGTAATTCTGCGCACGGATGGATGGAAATCAGGCGCCGGATTTCCATCCGCCAGGTAGGGCGGCACGCATCATGCAGGTAATTCTGCGTGCGGATGGATGGAAATCCGGCGCCGGATTTTCATCCGCCAGGTAGGGCGGCGCGCCAAATTTTCGTCAGGCTGGTAATTCGGAGCCGGATGGATGGAAATCCGGTGCTGGATTTCCATCCGCCACGTACGTCGGCGCGCGAAATTTGTGTCACGCAGGTAATTCTACGCGCGGATGGATGGAAATCCGGCGCCGGATTTCCATCCGCCAGGTAGGGCGGCGCACCAAATTTTCGTCATGCTGGTAATTCAGGGCCGGATTTCCATCCGCCAGGTAGGGCGGCGCGCGAAATTTCCGTCACGCAGGTAATTCTGCGCGCGGATGGATGGAAATCCGGCGCCGGATTTCCATCTGCCAGGTAGGGCGGCGCACCAAATTTTCGTCATGCAGGTAATTTGGAGCGCCGCAGGATGGAAATTCGGCGCTGAATTTCAATCCTGCAGGTAATTTCAAGCGCCGAATTTCCGTCATGCAGGTAATTCGAAGCCCGGATGGATGGAAATTCGGCGCCGAATTTCCATCCGCCAGGTAAGTCTAAGCGCCGAATTACCATCCTGCAGGTAATTCTGAGAGTGGCCGCTTGGTTTTTCGGAGAAAAACACAGTAAACTGTTAGTTTTGTGGCTGAAGTCCACTTTTAGACACGTTTTTCATGGACTCCTCGACTGCTAAAGGGAAATCGGAACGGCCCCGGACGGAAATTCGGCGCCGTTTTTCCATCCTGGGAGGTTTTTAAATTGTCCAGTTTTCGGCCTCACCACCCGACCGGACTTCCATTGATGGGGCCCGGATGGAAATTCGGCGCCGAATTTCCATCCGGGGGATGCTCTCTGTCGGACAGATGCCTTCCTCTCCGCCCGAGGCGACTTCATCCGGGCGTCCCCTGTTGGATATTCGGTGCCGAATTTCCGTCCGGGGGTTGAAATGTGACGGGTGCCGGCGTCTCCCCCCTCCCCGATTGCATCCGAACGGCCCCGGATGGAAATTCGGCGCCGTTTTTCCATCCGGGGAGGTTTTTATGTCAACCAGTTTTCGGCCTGACCCCCCGACACGACTTCCTTTGGGGGGGCCGGATGGAAATTCGGCGCCGAATCTCCATCCAGGGGATGCTCTCTGTCGGACACGTGCCGGCCTCTCCGCCCGAGGCGACTTCATCCGGGCGTCCCCTGTTGGATATTCGGTGCCGAATTTCCGTCCGGGGGTTGAAATGTGACGGCCAGGTGCCGGCCTCTCCCCCCTCCCTGACTGCATCGGAACGGCCTTGGATGGAAATTCGGCGCCGTTTTTCCATCCGGGGAGGTTTTTATGTTGACCAGTTTTCGGCCTGACCCCCCGACACGACTTCCTTTGGGGGGGCCCGGATGGAAATTCGGTGCCGAATCTCCATCCTGGGGATGCTCTCTGTCGGACACGTGCCGGCCTCTCCGCCCGAGGCGACTTCATCCGGGCGTCCCCTGTTGGATATTCGGTGCCGAATTTCCGTCCGGGGGTTGAAATGTGACGGCCAGGTGCCTGCCTCTCCCCCCTCCCCGACTGCCTCCGAACGGCCCCGGATGGAAATTCGGCGCCGTTTTTCCATCCGGGGAGGTTTTTATGTCGACCAGTTTTCGGCATGACCCCCCGACACGACTTCTTTTGGGGGGATCCGGATGGAAATTCGGCGCTGAATTTCCATCCGGGGGATGCTCTCTGTCGGACAGGCGTCGGCCTCTCTGCCCGAGGCGACTTCATCCGTGCGGCCCCGGTTGGATATTCGGTTCCGAATTACCATTCAGGGGTAGTAATGTGACGACACGGTGTCGGCTTCTCCCCTTCAGCCGACATCATCCGGACGGCCCCCCACTTTCTGACTGCATACTGTTGGCAGTTATTGCGCAAAGACCAGGGGCTGCATTCCGGAGACAAGGTTCATTAACACTCTGACTGTGGATTTTTGAGATAGTTGGCTCCCTGGATTTGGATCAGGCTTCGTCGCTCGGACAAATCGGCACCGCATTCCTTCCCATTGTTGCATCCCCCTTCTACCAGGGAGCTTGTCCGCACGCCATCCTGGCAGTCTTGTGTGCACATCTCCCATGGCGGAAAACCCGAGCGCTACAATGTACTGCCCTCCTCACGAGCATAGAGCTTCATTTCTGTGCAGAGGGGACATCTGCCGGGTGATGGAGAAATATCTGTGCGTTCGATACCACCTGAAACCGGGGTCGGTTTTTTTGGAGGAGGAAAGGAAGGGACTCAAACGACGTTTGTGTCGAGAGTATTGTTGTGCTCCACCGATGATTTCGGCAATGGCAGGGAAATGGCGAGTTTCACCATCGGACATCGTCATATACAGGGCTGTTGGGGACTTCATTTGCCCCCAAATGCACCTTCTATCTTGGCGCCTTCAACGAAACAATCCGCGAATCAGAGAGTGGGTACCTCAAAGAGAGAAGTCCGCAACGAAAGTAAATCCAGAGCCGAAACCATCAATGAAGACGAGCGAGAAACGGGTTATTCACAACCTGTCCGACTCAGACGAGGTCATGGAAGTTCCGAGATCGTCCTGGAGATCAGGCAAGTCCTCAATGGACGTCAATGGAAAGGGAGTCATATTCCCAGCACGAGCACCGCAGTTCGATCTATTCTTGAAATTCTGCGAGGGCTTCACACGGAGGGACACCGCTCGGAGCTGGCCGGGCTGGACTACAGCAAGTTCGCAAGTTTAAAAATCGGTTACATGCCTTCCCGCAGACGTCGACGGTAATATCTCTTTGAGTTCCCTCCTGGGCGGACTACTCGAGGGCGTCTGGATGGAATGTTGACAGATATGGATAGAAAACATAATGGTCATCCTTGGTGCGTTACCAAAAACCACCAGCATGAAGATGCTCGATGGTGTGCGGGTGTGCTACGTTGTTTGTGCGGGCGCATTGCAGTGTTTCTCCCCAACTTGCTTCCACTTTAAATCCAGAGGTCACATGAACGAGACCGAATTGGACAGGCACAGCTCATCAACCATTTCGAGCTCAGGAGAGGTTCCGAACTCCACATTTAAGTGTGCGCATTGCAAAGAACCACCACACTGCATGTCTGTTTGTAATGCCAAGCAGTTCTATGTGTTGCACCGTTTCCCTGACCTCACCCGAGCTTGCATAAACGTTGGTTCCCATTGTTAAAATTGGCGAGGGGGAACTCACGGGAGGCTGCCCACGAGCAGAGCAGCTCGTTCAGGAGGAGGTTAAGTTGAGACCGGGTGCCAAACCCAAACAGATACAGCTCCAAGCCACCCATAAGATGGCGTTGGCCAGAATTATGTCGGAAGACGGCTCCGACAGAGTTCCTCTCGATGACAAGGAAATGGAGGCATGCTGGAGTCGGTGTCCCACGTCTGTTCACCGAATGTCCGAAAAACCAATTGTGTCATGCAAACAGAAAATTGGGCATGGCTCGGATATACACTCAATTCTGGAGGTGAAGCGACGATGTGGATATGACTACATTCATGGAAGTCGGTTTCCAGGACAAGGGACTGAGGCAGATCGTTGTTTCGTATTCAAAATGTCGACGTGTGGACCTGGCAGCGGCGTCAAACTGGTCGACAGGATGACGAGTAGGGACTTGTCAAATAGTTGGGTCATGTTCGACCATATCAAGTGAATTACAAATCACCAGTGGGTGACAATGGGTGCACATGTCTATGACACCCATTGCAGGATGCTAATGACAATTGTTATTTGTGAGATGAAAGGAGAGGACACACAATCGGAGATGCTTCTTTGGCAGGGAATAAAACGAACAGATGGCCAAGGCGGGATTGCCCCCTCCCAATTTCCGTGGTTTCATGGCGGACAACGCACAAGCAAATTGGGCTGCCATCCGAAGGGTGTACGGGCAAGACCCCAATGTTCCCATGGAAGGCAAGGAGAGATCTTGTGGGTTCATTTTCTGCAGAGCCTTTCGCAGTACACAACCAGGCTCGTGGCGCCAGATTTCAGAGAGGAGCACCGTTCCATGTGTCTTGCGTGGAAGCGCGCTCTCACCTTGGATGATGCAGAGACACAGTTTGCATGTATACGGGCTTGGTGGACATCGTCAGGTGCTGTAAAGAAATCAGACGAGGGAGCAATGGTCAGTTGGCTAGCATGGTGGCATTATCGTTTCCTCCAGTTCGGCGACTATATGCGGGAGGTGAGTTGCACGAATTCGCGTCCCGTTGAATATTATTCTTGACATTATTTGTAACTTGCTTGTAACCTCAACATGTGCTTGTGCAGGAAATGTGTCTCGACTCCGACACCGACATGCCCACGACAAACATGGCCGAATCAGTGCACTCTTCCTGGCGTACCTCCTCTGCGGCGCATCTGGTGGACATCCTCACTGCCACAACGGAGGACATTGTGAGGTCAATTATGCAGCAAAGCAGATACAACGAGTTCTTGAAAGGGAAACAGTGGGGCTTTGGGGCGGATAGGCAGGAAATGCTGATGCGGACTGCCTCCAGATCGAAGAATCCTCGGAAGTGGGCGGCGGCCTTGCGAGAGGGCCTTCGGGACACGCCATTGTTTCGAAGAGGCCAACATTTGGAAGGAGATGTTCATACCCGTCCAGTGAGACGAAGACTTGACGAGGCACCTGGTGGAGAAGAGGATTCATGGCGAGCTGACAAGAATATTCGCATGCTCCCTCGTGGTCCTGTGATGTTGCCCGAGGAGGTCTCGTCGAGCACCGCAAGGTCCCCTGTAAGCTCCATGGAACTTGCGTTGGGAAACCTTGCCCCCCTTACCACGCTGTTGGGCAGTCCCTTGTGCCTGTGGGCTGGCAGCTGCGCCTCGTGCAGGCATGTCTTTGCCAAATCCAATGGTAACAACTCGCTCCTCCACTATGTTAAGCTCAAGCTCAATCCGCTCAGCCAGCAGAAATACATCTGCTAATGTGGGTTGGGCTACTTGTAACAGGGTTGCATCCCGCACCCTTCTCCTGAGCTCCTTGTCCAAAATTCCATACCAGAACTGGATTGCCTGAGCTTCAGTAACCCCTTGGGTCACACTTATCAAGCGCCTCATACGAGTGTACGCCTCTCGCAGGCTCTCATTGGGTTTGCGCTGGAAGTCTTGCAAACTTCGCAGCTTCTTTGTCCGTACACCTTGGTAATTCCTCCACAACTCCTGGAAGAACTCCACCACCAGGTTGAATCTAGGCACATGTGTTGTAGTCGTGGCAGGAGGAGTAGTAGCACCTTTTGAACTGGTACCACCTGTAGAAGTACCGGCACTACTAGTGCTGGCAGTGGGAGATATTGGTACTGATGCAGCTATTGGTCGCGTCCTGCCTTGAGTAATGGAGACGTAGTCAGGTGACCAATACATCCTCCACTCCTCAATCTCTGTTTCATGTCCTCGCCTGAACTCGTGGTAATCGTCCATAGCCGGGCCTTCCAAATGCTGGAACAGTCCCTTCCACGCCATGAATGGGGTGAATAGCTGTGGATTGCGCATCTACTGCAAATCACACCAGCTGTCGAACTCCTGGATAAAGTCATCCAACTCGATTGTGCCCACAGCTCGAGAGTACCTACGAGGCCCCTTGGTAGCTCCATACATCTCCTCCATGTCGTCCCACAACAATGGCGAATGAAACTGCACACCTGTTGATGAAGCCTCCAAGTCTATGTCTGACTCTGCACTAGTTGAAGGTGGAGGTGAAGGTGGTCTGAAATGAACACCTCGTTTGGTGAACCCACTCTCACTGCTACTGCCTGTAGCCGTGCTCCCCTCAGAACCCCTGGGTAACTCCGTGATGACACTCACAATGTGCACCTCCCCACGTGACACTTTAAGGCTCTATTACTAATTCTAATAGTGACACGGGTAGGTACTTGTTGCAGTTTAAGGGTCATATCCCAGTGGCTCAGGGCACCTGCACCTGCATCCACCGCAAGAACTCCTATGGTTGGCTGGTCATCAACCCAGTCTCACCATAGAAGAAACACTGGTGGTCTTGCTGGTCATCACTCCAGCCTCACCACCGACAGCATACTCTAGGATTGACAGGTGATCAAATCCGGCCTAATCCCTATGAAAGCAAGCGCCCACACAAAACCAACATGGCGCACAGTCAAGCATGCAGGTGTTGGGGGGGATCCAAACACAAGAAATCAAAACATCAACACCCCCACACCAAAATCCATCTGCAGTGCTGACCTGCAGAATATCCCAGCCCAAAACCCCGGACTGACTGGCCTCCACCAAGAGAGGCTTTGGCAACTACAAGTACAAGGTAATGAAAATAGTACAGAGATGGAGGGGAAGAATAGAAGCCCGACCAAGCAAGATCTAATCCTGATCTATGTTATCAACTGCCAGACTTCTCTCAAAGTACCTCGCTCTGCATGATGGTAAGGTGTAGGTAGGTATATCTATGTCCAGAAACCTGCCACTAACCTTGTCCCAAGCTACAGTAGCTCGCTCTAACCAACCCTCCTCCTCTTTCTGCCAGGTAGAGACAAAGCAATACTCCTCTATCTCCCGCTCACTGAACACTAAAGAAAACAAAGGTAGGGTCTGATAGTCTCTCAACTCGAAAGCTTTGAGACGGTTGCGGGTGTCCTCATTGCGAATGACTGCATCTCCTTCAAACAGAACAAACTTGTCCTTGTTAGTGAACCCCCGCTCGTGGTTGCCTTGTGCAGAGCGTGTCCGGCTGCAACGCTGTCTGATTGCACAAACTTGTGTAGCTCCTGCTCCTCTACTCCAGTACACCACGGCCTTGTGGCTGAACACCTTGGTACCCAGGGGTGTCTTTGGCTGTGTTCCAAGCCTAGCTTTCACCCACTTTGGTATTTCACCTACACCTGCAGAACTGCTGGCTCCAACAGAGTTCTGACTGTCCAAAGCGATATTGAGTCCCTCAACGCCAACTACAGCAGTTTGTTGTCTACTGCTAATGCCTGACTCCCAATATGCAATCAACTCGTCCAACTGTTCTCCACTCAAATCAGTCTGAGTTCCTTGGGAAACATAAATCTTGTCCCCTTATGTGCACAGGCTAAGAGACGAGACCTGCCCTTCAATTACGTCCTCATTTCCCCCAGCCATACAAGGAGGACATCCACAGATTTGTCTCTCATATAGACCAGAACAGGTTCTAGAAACAAAATTGTGGATCTTTCACGGCACACTCACACTCTAAAAATTCCATAGATTTTTAGCAGAGTCCCAAAAACAAAAACCAGGTCTAGATAGGTAGATTTCCCCTTTCTGTAGGTCCCTTCGCAAGTTTTGGGTCAAACGGCCTTGGTAGGCCAAAGTTATGGCCAAACAGGCTCTATCTAATTTAAATTAGATCAAAGAACGAATTTCTTTTAATTTTTCACACCCAACATGTTCTCGCCATTAAAAACTGTTCCCACATTTTTTGCGATTCAGTACAGGTTCCCTAAGAATTCCTTGGACTCCTTCTTCAAACCTTCATAATAGCTTTCCAAGGCTAAAGCAGGAGAAGCCAATGTCAACACAGGGGCCACGACCGCAGCCATCACAGCCCGTCGCTGCAAGGCTTCAGCGTCTGTTTTTGCTTGGCACCTCACAGGAGCCATCTTGATAGAGACAGCGGCACGGTAAGACGGCACAGCCACACAAGTTCCCACCAACGAAGAAGCGGATGCCAGAATGCTTGAGGAAACTGAGTGACGCCATAGCTGCGAGCTCGCACAACAACAACGGCAGGGAAGCTTGCAATTGATGAAACGGGACGTTGGTGAAAACCTTTTTCACAACCAGTTCCGGGTAATTATCCTGCAACAACACCCGAGCCTCATTTGTAGCTATCCTCAGTTCTTTCTTGGTAGGGGAGAAAAATGGGAAGTTCTTCAGCTCTGTGATTTGCACCGAGTTCGCTCATCCCCCTTGGTGTGGAGCAAAGGGACGCCCCACATAGCTACATCTTCAGGGATACTCTCATCTCGCTCTTCAACTACAGTCTCCTTGGAAAGCCCTGTCTTGGCAGAGACCGCCTCCTTCGTCTCAGTCTCAGTGGGCACAACTTCTTTGGTTTCTGTCTCTGGTATGCCAGCTCCAGGTGCTGCAGCAGAAACTACTTCGAGTTCAAAAGCAGGAGCTGCAGGCTCTGTTACGGCAGCATCAGCACTGTCGACAACTTCACCTGATGGCTTTCTCCATCGCGAAATATCGTGAGGAAGCTCCTTCCGAATTTGAAGTCTCATGTCCTCCAAGCAGGCCAGATTCCTGTAACAACTGCCGCCCAACCTTGCTTCTCTTCTTTTCTCCTTGAGAAACATTTACATAGCATTGTGTGAGTAGAGGCCATTGCTGCGTGTAGCTTTCCTTCTGGTGGATTCATGTAGCAGGATACAGTATCCCCGTGTACACAAGAAAACACTCTCTGGCAACGAATCTGCTCCCTCCGTGGTCGATATCACAATGTCAAGTAGCTGTCACTAGCGCCTCATCATGGAAACGTATTTTCATGGAGACGAGTTTGAAATCCTCCATGTACACAACGCCAAGGCTGATTCTAAGTTCTGCTTCATCTACATTGCATCTGAGGACACCAAACAAAGAATGCAAGTGCAGGGAGTTCGCGTTGAAAATATGCTGA
Source organism: Takakia lepidozioides (assembly GCA_030704615.1). Taxonomy (NCBI): domain Eukaryota; kingdom Viridiplantae; phylum Streptophyta; class Takakiopsida; order Takakiales; family Takakiaceae; genus Takakia; species Takakia lepidozioides. The sequence goes on along the minus strand of CM060732.1, from coordinate 22,451,675 downwards.
TCCGACCACAACTCAAGATTCTACGGACCAGCCCGATCGGGATTGCCGCCACAGCTCACGAGATCGTACCTGAAAGGGACTCGTTGACACTGGTTCTCAAACACCTCAACTCCCTCCACTCACAGCCTGCCACTACAGAGGCGCTGCACTCCATCATGGGCCAAGCCAACATCCTCCAAGTTCGCTTTAGCAATGTGGCTCCGACAGAAAAAACCAAACACACCGGCATGGCCTTAATCACCTGCAAGAACCCTAGCATCTCTCTGGCTTTTGGAGCGCATGCGTACAAATCATTGCGACTTCTTCAGTCTCTCGCCATCCAAAATCACAACTTTTCTTCGCGTTTGAGCTCTCAAAATTCTGCAGCGAACTTGTCTGCTACAGAACTGGCCATATCTATTTGGTAAGCCCGCAGCACATGCAACCTGCAATTGTCAACCACGGAAGAGTTCAACCAAGCACGCAGCGCTCATCGCTGCACAGTCAACGGAGCTCGTTCCGCTCCCATCTCCTCCCCCACCACCCAGAAACCAAAGATGATCGAAACCTGCATGGTTTTTTTTTTTTTTTTTAAGCTTCTTAAACTAAGCACTACTTACACACAGGTAATCATACAAGTGCTAACCCTCAACTCCTACCTTGCACTCACAGGTAAGAGGTCATCTCTCTCGAGTGATAAGAAAACTAAGAACACACTCTTAACACAAGAAACATGAAATCCATCTCATCATCACTCTTTCAGATAATAGTCGAGTCAGGGGCACCCCAAGCTATGGGGACTCCACCCCACAACAACCTATCCTCCCATCATAAGTACACTCAGTTCTAAACGATGAAGGAGCTCGGTCGTGCAGGCTCAACTCGAGAGAGATGAGCTGCACGACTGACGCTCTCGTGAAGATAAGACGGTTTAGGTGTCAAACTAAACTTGACACCTGATTTAACACTTGACCTAAATCCAAGTGTTAAATACAAATAACTAGCTTTATTCTAGTTAGTTTCACACTGTGCTTATTTAACTTGACACGGGCACAGTTTATTTGGAAGAAGAAAGGAAGGATGTTCCTGGACAGGTTGACGAGACCATTGTCATGCTAGGTAACGACGGAGGTTGCGGAATCGAGTGGCACTTACCCCATCAGACACCATCTTGTCCATTCCCTTTCCGAATCAGTCGCTTCCGACACCATCCACAAAGGAGTCGGGAAACCGACAGGCGGCCACTGCCAACAGAGAGGTATGCAACGATAATCATTCCCGACCTGGACCGTCAAGACCCTCCATAGCTTCTCGTGTGGAGGTATTCGACATTTCCGACGAGGAAGATGAGTGCATTGAGGTCCCCATGTCCTCCACACGGTTGTTCAAATCCGACATGGACGTCTCTGCAGGTGCTACGCATGTACCCTCGAGCATAACTCCAACCCGGTCCATTGTGCAGCTCCTACGGCAACATCACCTCGATGGTTCTCGCTCCGAGCTGGCTGCTCTCGACTATGCCAAATTCCAGTCAGGAAGGTAACGTATCTGCCTCCCGAAGTCGATGGCCAATGTCATCTTCGAGTTTCCACCTGTTACTTCGTCAAACAAAGCCTCAGGGATGTTAACAGACATGGATCGAAAGCATGACGGACACCCCTGGTGTGTGACGAAGACCAGTAGCACGAAAATTGCTGATGGTGTTCGTGTACGATACGTCCTCTGTGCCGGGAAGTTGAGGTGCCTCAATCCCGCCTGCTTCCACTTTCTCTCCAAACGAGGGCGGAGAAATGAGACGGATTGGACTGCACAACCCATCATCCATTCATTGTCTCCAGCCAAGCTCCTGCAGGTACTTTCAAGTGCGCACATTGCAAAGAACCACCGACGTGCATGTCCATGTACAGAGCCAAGCAATATTACGTAATCCATTTGCTCCCGAACTTGACTAGAGCTTGCATACACGTTGGGGTCCACTGCCACCCCTTGGCGAGAGGCAACATGCGGGAGGTTGTGCAGGAAGCACACGACATCATAAAAGAGGAGGTGAAATTGAGTCCCGGAGCCAGACCAAAGCAGATTCAGCTAAAGGCAGCCCACAAGATTGCTCTTGGCAAAATCATGTCTAAAGATGGTTCAGACCGAGTGCCCTTGAACGAAGAGGAGATGCTTGACCTGTTGGAGTCCGTCTCGCACGTTTGTAGTCCGAATGTGCGGAATCACATCGTATCTTGCAAGCAGGAGTTCGGCCGGGGGTCGGACATGCACTCAATCCTAGAGGTGAAACGAAGGACTAGATATGACTACATCCAAGGTAACAGGTTTCCAGGGCAAGGCAGCGAATCCGATCGTTGTTACATTTTTAAAATGTCGACGTGTGGGTTTGGGAGTGGAATCGACTTGGTCACTCGCATGACAACTAGAAACTTGTCGAATGCTTGGGTGATGTTTGACCACATCAAGCAAATTACAAACCATCAGTGGGTGACTATGGGTACGCATGTTTATGACTATCACTCCAAGAGGTTCATGACGATTGCAATCTGCGAGATGAAAGGGAGGACACACAGTCGGAGATGCATCTGTGGGAGGGCATAAACGAGTAGATGGCAAGGGCGGGTTTGCCAGAGCCCAATTTCAGGGGATTCATGGCAGACAACGCTCACCGGCAACTGGGCAGTGCGGCATGTGTATGGTGAGGACCCCAATGTTCCAATGGAGGGGAAAGAGAGATCTTGTGGATTCCATTTGATGCAGAGTCTATCTCACTACACTACCGGATTTGTTGCTAGCTCATTCCAGGCTAAACACCGTGTCATTTGTATGGCGTGGAAGGATGCACCCACATTTGATGACGCGGAGGTTAAGTTTTGCTATCATCGAGGCTTGGTGGAACACGTCAGGTGCAGTGCAGTAGAGACAACCAATCTGGGAGCCTTGCACAGCTGGTTGGGGTGGTGGCATTTCCGGTATCGACAGTTCGGACAGTACATGCGAGAGGTATGACGCTGTCATTTTCGTGCAATTGTTGTTCTATTACGGACCTTTCCATTGGTCCCTCACCATTGTTTCTGTCCTTGTAGGAGCGGTGCTTGGATTTCGACACGGACATGCCGAACACGAATATGGCAGAATCAGTCCACTCCTCCTAGCGAGCGTCTTCTGCCGCACATGTGGTGGACGTAGTGATGGCCACAACGGAGGACATCGACAGAGCAATCATGCAGCAAGCCACGTACTACAAGTTCCTGAGCGGGAAACAATGGGGCTTTGGGCCGGACAGGAGGAATTGTTGGTACGAACAGCTTCGAGGTCCAAGAATCCACTGAAATGGGCGACATCATTGCGAGAGAAGATCAAAGGGACGCCTCTGCACCCGCAGAGGTGAACACCTAGAGGGGGACGTCCGTACTCGCCCTGTGAGGCGGAGGATTGAAGAGGAACCCGGGTGCGAAGAGGATTCTTGGAGATCCGATAGGAACATTCTGACAGCACCTCGAGGTCCCGTCATGTTGCCGCACAATGTGTCTTCCAGCAGTGGAAGCCCAAGAGTTTCCAGATCGCCATCGCCTTCAAGCGGGGATTCCGTGCAAGAAATTCCCACCGTTCGCTTGCCCCAGATTCCGCCCGTTGTTATGCAGTATGGCCAAGCCATTGTGGAGACGACTGTGTCTGCGTCACAGTGGAGAATTGCTCGCACAAAGCTGGCGTTTCAAGGCAGGTGTTCCGCAATTCGAGTGGATACATGGCAACTTTGTTTAGAGATGATAAGGAGGAATCCTGATGGGGCTGTCCCTGCTCCTACTTTTACAGGAAGATTTGTCCATGCAAAGTTTGCGGAGGCGACAACCACCCAGTTTTGGTTTTGCAGGCACGACATTTATGACTTGCGTGTATGGAAAGCCCAAGTACGGCATACAAACAATGCCAGAGGCTCCCCCCGCCGGTGGAACCAGGCTGCGATCTGAGTCAGGTTGAGGCCGACGCCCTTACTGCCGCAGCTTTCGGATGGTGCAGCGCACTGACGTCCCCAGACAACCATTTCGCTTCCACAGCCTCCACCACCGACCTCTGTGAGAGCAAGAACAATGGGACGCGACAGCTCTAAGCATCCTACGCACCGTTGGGGGAAACCGAAGAGGCGGCGACCTCCCTCAAAAGTGAACGAGACAAGGATAGGGAATGCACTTCAGATGAACTGTACAATCCAGAGCTCGACAGAAGTGCACCTACCAAGCTTCAGGCGTGTGTATCAGATGGCCACGACAGGCTCAGCTGTTTGCAATGAGGTGTACACCATCACCATTTCAGAATTACCCACCTGCAATTGCACCGACTTCCAGATGATGGTGAACAAGGGGGCATCATACTGCCCTTGCAAGCATCTGTACTACGTGTACCTAAAGAGACTCCGGTGTAATTCCACAACTCATCACTTCATACATGCACCAGGGTTGAGCCCCCAAGAGGTGCGCACTCTTCTGAATATGGATCCAGGGGACCAGTGAGCTTGGCTTGCGGTCCCCACACAATGGTACGCCCATCCTTTTCGGAGTTTCAGTTATAGTAGGTAGAACTGTACTGCTGCAAGTACCTCTGACTCTGGCCACAGAAAGGTCCGACTTATGTCTTGCCTACCAGTAACCTGTTTTGCTTGAACTAAGATAATACTATGTCATTCACTTATGTTTCCACGTGCTTGTATTTTTGTTTGTTGGAGGGTTCCTGTTTTTCTGCTCTCCCAAACTTTGTTTTCCTCATTTGACCCCCGTCAAGGAAATGCGGCGCCGCATTTCCAAGTAACATCATAGGTACTGGTAGATGCGGCCTTCATCATAGCAAGATAGTCGCACCCAGCCTTTAGGGGCCGACCGTCGCCAACACCAAACCCCCCAGAAATTTCGCACGTGCGAACCCTAATGCGGCACCGCATTTCCCAGTTGAGTCGCAAACCTTTCCCGCCGAATACCCGAAGATGACAGAATTGTGAAGTACTGCAGACTCTATTGGTGCAGACTCTATTGGTTCAATCGCGGCAGAAGGGTCAGCTTCATTCCAATGTTAAGGCATGTAAAACCGCGGAATACTCTATACAGGCCAGTATGCGACGTCCTTTGGCCGTGGTATACTGGATTTCTCGTTGCACAGTCACACATTTCCATGAGCGGATCTAAAAAACCATGAGCGGAGTTGTTATTGACGACATATCTTCGCCGCATTACAGGATCTGGAACTTCCAAAAACGGCAAGGTCAAATAAAAAACTATTATTTTAATACTTTTGTAATCTACCACATTTCCAAATTTGGAGGAGTCCGCTCATGAAATCCGCGTGTCTTAGACTTCGGCTCACCGCTCATGCGGCTCATGGCTCATGGCTCATGGCTCATTTTGCTCATGAAATAGTAAACCTTGTTCCATTGTGTCATGTACCCTTTTGATTTGAAATGGTCCCATCCATGGCATTTTCAATTTTCCTCCCAGTTTGATCTTCTTGATTTTTGGTAACCATAAAATAACTTCCCCGTCCTGGAAAGATTTTTCTTTCCCTTCGGATATTCTTTTTCTTCGCTGTTCTTGAATTCGTGCCATGTTATCTGCAGCGTCTGCCCGAACTTCTTCCAGATGAAATAACTCATGTTCCCTGACTCGTAGAGATTCCTCTAAACCCCATCGTTCATGAGTTCCGGTTCGTAGTGTGGGTATCATGCATTCAATGGGTAATAGTGCCTCTGCTCCATAGGGCCAGTTGAAATGGTGTATGTTTTGTGGTCACCTTGTATGATGTCCTGAATGCCCATAGCGTTGTGTTCATTTTGGTGTCCCAATCTGTACGATTGGCATTTACTATCTTGGTTAAGATAGTGTATAATATCTTGTTGGTAGATTCAGCCTGGCCATTTCCTTGGGGATAGTAAGCAGTGCTCTTGTGATGTACGATCATGAACTCCTCCGTCAAGCATTTTATGGCATCGTTTATAAAATGCGATCCTTGATCACTGACGAATTCCGGTGGGCAACCAAATCATGTGATGATGTTTTCATATAAGAATTTGGCTGTCGACCTGGCAGTGTTGTCTCTTAGTTTGGCCTCTACCCATTTGGTAGTGTAGTCAGTGGCTGTGAGGATGTATTGGTTCTGTGTGTACCTTGCTGGAGGTTTAATGGGTCCCACGAAGTCTAGTCCCCAGCGTTGAAATGGTTCTGTTGGTAGTATTGGGTGCATAGTACCCTTCCAGTTCGTTCTACTGGTCCCATCCTCTGGCAAACATCACACTGTTGACAGTGTTCATAAGTCTCTCCAAATACAGTAGGCCACCAGTAACCTGCTAATAATATTCTTTGCTGTCAGGTCAGAACTGAAGTGTCCTCCTGCAATTCCTTCGTGTAGCTCTTGCATCACTGTTTTGGCTTGTTCTTTGTTCACACATCTTTTCATTATGGAGTCAATTCCTCTTTTGTACAGAATTCCCTTGATTATTGTGTATGGCTTGCTTTTCATTGAAAGCTTTCTCCTGTCATCTTTGGTGTAGTCTTTAGGAAATTTTCCTGTGTTCAGATAGTATTTGATTGGCCATTGCCAATCGTCCGGATCTTGATCTTGATTCTGAATGTCTTCTGATTCTTCCTTTTGTAACTGTATAAGCTCCAATACTGATATTGGCCAATTCTTGATTATTTGGCTCTTCGTTTTCTTTATCATCTTCTTCTGGATCTGGCTCTTCCTCAATAATAGGTCCTTCATCAAGAGGTTCATCTTCATCATCAGTGTCATCCATGAGCTTAAGAGAATCTGGGAGGTCATAGTCTCCTTGAAACACTCCCAGAGCGCCTAGAGGATCTGTCTCTTCATCTTGTGCTTCTGGTTGAACAGCAAACAGAAATGCGTCGGGAAGTTGATCCTCTACTCATGTGGCTGGTTCTCCTGTAGTAATTCTTGACAGATGATCTATTTTAACATTTAATCTTCCTGGTTTATGAACAACTTCAAAATCATACTCATGAAGAAGTAATAACCATCGAGCAACCCTGCCACTAGCTAGTGGTCGATTTGCTAAATGAACTAGAGCCTGATGATCAACAATAAACTTAAAGCAATTGCCCAGTAAATAATGCCGAAACTTTTGAACAGCATAAATCATTGCCAATGCTTCCCTTTCCGTGGTGCTATAGTTCCTCTCAGCTGATGTCAGCAATCTGTTTGCATAATAGATAGGTGAATCTATTGTGCCTGTCACATTCTGGGCCAGAACCCAAAGCCTGATGCATCACTGTGTACATGAAATAGTAGATCCCATCTTGGATTTATTAGAATTGGTGCTGCTGTGAGTGCCATTTTAGTGAATCAAATGATTCCTGACAAGCTGGAGACCATCGGTATTCGGCATCTTTCTTCAGCAGTCTATAGACTGGTGCTGCTCTGTGAGCATATTTGGCCATGTACCTTCTGTACTAGCTTGTCTGTCCCAGAAATCTCTTGAGTTTCTTGGGATTTTCTGGTGGTGGTATTTTCTAGATAACATCCACTTTATTTGGATCCACCAAAATTCCCTGTTGGCACACAATGTGTCCCAACAGTAATCCTGAATTCACACAAAATGTACATTTTTCCGGATTGAGACTTACTCCATTGTTTCTGCAGACGTGTAGGCAAAGTCTTAACTATGCCAAGTGTTTGGATTTCTGTCCGAAGACATTGAAATCATCCAAAAATACCTGCATAAAATCGTTGAGATAATTCTTGAATATCTTAGATACTGCTCGCTGAAACGTGGCTGGTGCGTTGCAAAGTCCAAATGGCATGACTTTGTAAGCATAGGCTCCCCATTCAGTGATGAATGCAGTATTTTCTCGGTCTTCTTCTGCCATCTGCACCTGGTTGTACTCACTGAACCCATCCATGAATGAGTACATCTCATGTCCTGCCACTGTGTCCACACTATCTCTGTGAAAGGTAGTGGAAAATGGTATTTCTTGGTTCCTACGTTTAATTTGCGATAGTCCACACATACTCGTAATTTTCCATTCTTCTTGGGTATTATCACAATGGGTGATAACCATTGTGGTGTCTCTACTGGGTATATGAATCCTACATCCAGTAATTTCTCGATTTTCCCAAACTTTAGCTATATAGTTGGGGTTCATTCTGTAACGGTTCTGACGAATTGGTTTCGTGTCAACTTCCAATTCAATTCGGTGCTGACAGATATTGGAAGGTATACCCTTCAAATTTGTAGTTCCAGGCAAATACATCCTTGTATTCAGTGAATAATGTAGTGACTTCTCGTAGAAATGATTCTTCAAGACCTGCACTTACTCGTATTATCTGTGGTTCTTCCACTGTTCCCAGATTCACTTGAATCAATTGAGTTTCTTCCGTTACTGTCCATCCTGCAATCTCCTGTCCGATGGTTGCAATCGTGGTAGGTACTTCACTGATTTTAATGTCCTCTTCTCTTTCTTGATAAAAACGGGCAGGGTGTTGAGGTGTGTCCATAGCTTCTTCCTCAGGATCTTCCGTTCTCGGAGTATTCAGTTCTCCTTGGGTGTTCACCATGTGACATCCTACTGTTGTGGTATGTTTGACCACTAATTGACCAATAGGTTCCAACTGTGGATGTGATGCATATACCGTGGCTTCTTCTTCATCCGACAGTCCACTGGACCAGTCATACTCTTCCACTATGCAAGGTCGTTTCTCTCGTGGAATGGTACCTCATTGCTTCGTAGTGATAGTCACTTGTTCTGATCCTTTTTTTATCGTGAGAGTCTGACTTCCCCAAAGGTGTGATTGGGCTTGTGTTAACCATGGTCGGCCAAGTAGTAGCGAATATCCTTCTGCCACATCCTCCATTCTGAGAATGGTTATTGATACTTCGTATACCAATCCTGCTACTTCCATTGCAAGTCGTCTGATGATACCCAATGGCTGCACTTTTCGTTGATCGGCCATTCGTACCGTGAATGGAGCAGGTTCCATGTGCCCCAATCCTAGTGACTTCTTCATCCTCTCTGTCATGATATTCACTCCGGATCCTCCATCGATGAGTACATCCGTTACCAGCTTCTGTCCAATACGTACTTGTATTACTGGTATTGCTTCGTCGTAGTCTGGAGTTTGTTGTATAGTTGTGGGTTTAATCGTGTAAACTTGTGGTGTTGGTTTTTATTTTGGTGTGGGGGTCAATGCCTCAATTGCCCAAAATAAAGTTTTCTTGCAGTGTGGAGCAATTTTTGATAATTGTCCAATGGTAATTTGGGTCTTGGTCTGGCAGATTACTTCAGCCAATTCTGTTTCCGTGGTTGCGTTCGTGGTCTTCGTCGTTGGTCTGATTTGATTATCTGGAGTTAGCTCTCCAGAAGGTATATGGGTTCCTTCTTGCATTTGAGCTATGGCTTTGCTTACCTCCTAGTGTAAGCTCTTTTCTTCCTGCCATGCTGCACTTTCTGGATATTGTTCGTTCTTCTTCAATCTCCTTATCTGGAGGTTTTTGTTTCTTGGCATGAGTTCGGGTTACCGCAAGGGTATCCACTACAGGAGTTACCACACTCACAGCTACACTTGGTCCGGCTTCCATATTTCCCAATTCTGCCTCATGCTTGATTCGCAACTGGCATTCATGTTTCCAGTGTCTTTCTTGCAATAGTGACATCTCATGATTTCCTTGTTTCTAGGTTGATGTTCTCTATCCGTGGTGGATAGTCATCTCGTGGCCTCTGATAACGATTACCCATATTGTATCGTCTTGGTCCATCCGATCCTCCCCGTCGGACTTGGACTTGGTGTACCCCCACCTCTCGTGTGTACCCACTTCTTGGCCCGTTGCTTGTAAATACAATGGCTGGTATTATGATTGTTCATATGACAAATATCACAGTATTTGTCTTTCATGTGGCATTGTATTGCCAAGTGTCCTGCAGTTCCGCATTTGTGACACCATGTTGCCTTTCGTGGCCCTTCATCTTTAAAATTCTTGATAGCCTCTGCTATCTTCTGATCCAAAGTGGTTTTGTCAATCACTTCTTTCTTCTTTTGCTTGGGTTTTCTTCATCATCAGAGTCTTTCTTCTTCCAAGGGATCCTTGGAATCTTTACTTCTGCTCTGATGAAATCCCAATTCCAATTTCTTTGCAGTTCCTACTGCTTCAGCCAAAGTGTTGTTAGGCATGACTGTAACCATGGTTACATATTCAGGACGAAGTTCGTTGATGAACCATGATTTTTGCAAGTCGTCACCTGGTGCTTGAGGTAGCTTCCTGATCAGAGTCTTATTCTCTCCAGGTAGTCAACTACCAATTTTTTTTTTTTTTTTTTTTTCTGTAATCTTGTGAAGATTTCAAACGTGGATTTGTTGGATCTATATCGTTCTTGGAATGCGGCTCTCATATCTGCCCAATTTGCAAAGTGATTGGCTGGAAAGGTTGCCAACCATTCAATGCCTTTTCTGGCCATTGAACAAGGAAATAATCGGATCTTTTCCTGGTCTGTTGCTTCATTGTAAATGGTGCACATGTTCTCAAATTGATTAAGATGGATATCCGGGTCAGATTTCCCATCATATAAAAGAAAATTGGTTTTGCTTGCTGCTAAAGCCATTGGTGCTGCTGGTACAACCGGCTATCCAAACTGGAATGGTCCCGCTACTGGTGGCCGTGTTGGTGTTGGGATTGTCAAGGCTAATGGTGTTGTTGGTGTTTGTCTTCCAAACAATGATTCAAAACTAGGAGGTCCTTGTCCCAAGGATAGCCGTCTTCCAGCTGCTGTCCCCACTAAGCTTAATGAATCTTTAAAAGCTTTGAGGCAGTCCTGGTTATCCTTTCTGGAGAAGTAGTTTCACTTCTTTCACCTTCTTCACTTAGAATATTCTCAAATTTTTATTCCAATATTTCGGCACAACCTCGATTTGGACTTGTTACTGTAGAAGATCCTTCAGATCTTTCTTGTGGTAACCATTCGCCAAGTGCATTACTTGCAACTCCTTTTGGTGTAGTTCTCACTTTCCAAAGATCCGATTTCCTGATTTTCTGGTTTATCACTGTCAATTTGTCTTGATGCCTTGCCTTGAATTATATTCAAGTTTTGTAATTCCGGGAACTCTTTTCTCAACCGAGCTTCCCTTTTTGCAGCATATTTCTCTATTATTTCAGCTCTGTCTTGCTTAGCTTTTCCTTAATTTCCTCATTCATTCCCACATCATATACATAATTCCTTTTCAGCACCCTTTAATAAGGTATGTCAGGAAAAAAAATTATAGTGGTCTCTACCCTTTCTCCAAGATTTACACTATCTTCCCAGAATCCGTATCACGACTTAATTTTCCTGTACTGATTGATCACCAATATTTTAATAGGCACAATAATAGCATTTTGTCTTTCTCAGTATATCTGACTTGTAACAAGTCTTTGGGTATCCAGTACTCTACTGCTTCTATGATCATATGACAATATTCATAATTTGAATCCTTCCATGAAAATATAAACTAGTGTAGCAAACTTTTCTGATTGGGATTAGAGTAATCAATAAAGCTAGACGAGACAACCATTCTTCACGTCTGATTCTACATTCCCAAAGTGCACGTGTAATACTGATCACTCCTCCCTTTAATCCCCATTTGTCATCTTCTTTCACAATTGAAAGAAAGATCTTCTGTTGTATTGCTACTGGTAAGCCATGAATTTTTTCAGGAATGCTTTCCATTCCTCTACTTCCATTGACTCGTTCTTTTGTGATTTCAAGAAATCATTGAGTAGCCATCCTTCCTTGAGTTCACTTGAACTCAACATACCGTTAGTCCCCAGTATGGTCGCCAAATGTTAACCGCTGGTTTATGACTTAGACAAAATAGGCTCTCAACTCCCATTTCCCAAGACATGCAACAGAGGTTGTCCGACGGTATGCCTTCTGAAACGATTACAGAGTAATTGTTTGAAAGATAGCTAACCCCTGCTAGTCGTATGAATCAACATCTCAGCAGGTTGCTTAATCATATTAATTAAGTCCAACCCGCAGTCTCATCAGCTAAAAGGTCTTGTCGGAAAGGCTGGAGCCTCTTTGTTCATACAATCATACAGTATTCAAGACAACAAGATCTATTCTGAGATGATACACATTCTCACTATCTCACGTTCTCTCATAATGCACATTCTCTCTATCTCACGTTCACTCTACACAGAGATACTTGGAATAGCATGGCTTTACTTCAGAGTTCATCCCATAAGTACACATCGAATTACTCTGAGTCCACTGGATACACACTGATCACTGATACCTTCTAAGTTGCATGCAGCCCTTTTATACTATGCTTGAAAGAACCGTTACAGCCTGCAGTCGTTAATGACCGTTGCCTAACTGCCTACGCAACCTAAAGGGTTTGCCAAAAAGTGGCTCATGGTAGTGGTCGTGACTTTTGGTCGTGTGCCATAGTGGTACACGGTCCACGGTCCTTCACTACTTCCTCTATTAGTAAAGCCTATGCTACCGTGGCCGTGTGATATCGTGGTTCACGGCCCACTGCTGCTACACTACCCACTACTGCTCCCGTGGTAGTGTCCCCTTGTTCCGCCGTTTGCTAAGTGCCGCGCACTGAGCCTTTTCTGCCTGTGACTAGATAGTGTAAACCAATCACTACCTGGTATGTCCCATCGTGACTCTCGCTATCTGGCCCTCGTAGCTGTATCATACTTAGCCGTTATCAATGATTTCACAAGATCTGTAGTTTATTCCATAGATTATTCAGGAGGTTCCCGGCTTTAAGAAGTTTGTAAAGGGTTGTATTCTAGATGGAAATGAAGCGTTGATTAGGACTTCCGAGATGCACGTGTTCCGGTTTTTTGTAGATGCAGAGGGTTGGCCCGTAATGAAGTACAAGAAATCAGCTACTGATTCAGATTGGCTTCCAAAGAACACCAGCATGAAGATGTGGAAGTCGAAGCCTGACGGGACTCCCAAACTCCCTGAAAGGTGACCCGTTTGCCGTTCCAAGAACTCCGATCTGGGGAGACGGAGACGACTCCTCAGAAAAACAGTCCTTCATAAAAATGGAATAAAAAATTACATAGGGATTTTTGGACGAAAGGGATGTTGCTTGATGATCATTACAAAGCTATAATGGAACAATAAGGTCAATACTGGGAAAACATTCTCGCCGAACTGGATAAGCCAATACCGGAGACTCCTGAGAATATTGACCTTCTTGAGGGTTTCTGGCCGAAAACAAGATGGTCGAAGAACCAATATTGGAGAGATGGAATCCAGCCACAGACAGAGGATGATATGGCAGAAGAAGAAGAAATTCCAGAACCTTACTGTGGCCCGAGGTGTGAGCGTCCGAGAATACCCTTGAATCCGTTCAAGGATATTGAGGAAGGGTTTTTTGTGCTAGTTCGCCCTCATGACCCAAGGACGTGCCCGGTTTGGATGGGGGTGGCAATATCTGATGTGATCCGTGAAAGGGGGGATTGTAATTTTAAGAAAGTGAGGGTGGAGTGGTGGAGACCAAAAAAATGAGGTAATCCATCTGACGTGGACATGTATAGGGACTGTTGGTCAAAAGTCTGGAAATAAACCCATTGGATCCTCCTCAATGGATCCACGTGAGCTCAGACATATGAACAATGCCGCCACGGAAAAATTCGACAAGGAATAGCACTAAGAGAATTACCACTGCGGAAGCAGAGAAGGCAGGTGCAAATTTAGAGGAGGCGAATCTTCAATCAGAAAGTGAGTCTTGTGAAAGAGTCGCAGTTGAAGGACATAATGTTGAGGTCAATTTTGGTACTTCGATATAAAAAATAAATTTCTCTTTGTCTTGATGGCACTTGTTGTTTACGTCGGGGGCTCCTTTTTGTTGTCTTCTATTGTCGCACTCAACCTCGAATGTCCAGTGGACGTTTGCAATCATTGATCCGTGTGTGGTCGACTCTGGCCTTCTATATTTACTGTTCACGAAAAAAAAAAAAACTGTGGGGGAGTTTGGCCTAGAAAACATACAGTTCACAAAAAAAAAGGCTGGCAGGAACACAATTCACATTACATTCCATCCAAGTTTTTTTTTTTTACAAAAAAAAGTAGGCCAATTTGAGTCATTCTCTCAATGATTGCACTTGCTTCCGCAGAACCATTGCTTCCGCAGAACCAAGTCTCTCACTGAAGTCTTCCACTAAGAGGACCCTTAGCCAATCACTCTTGCCATAGTTTTCAATTTGCCACTCGTTAAGTTTCATCTCTCAGGTTTTCCCCCATTTTCTTCCCTAAGCTCTATGACCTATCTGCGGACGTTATAAAGCACCATTTCATTTCATTTCATTTCATTTCTCATACTTTTAATTTTTGGCTCTGATTTTATTTCCTCTCTCATGTTCTCTTCCATTTTGTCCCATAAACACTAGGAGCTTCCCGCGACATTATAGAGCACCAATTCATTGGATCATTTCATTTCTCATAGTTTTTATTTTGGGCTCTGACTTTTTAATCTCTCTCATATTTTTTTCTATTTGTCCCACGAGCACTATGCACTTTCCGGCGTCCGCGGTCGTTATAAACATCATTTCTTTCCAAATCTCATAGGGGGACATACTTTCAACTGTGTTTTTGCTATTTTTGGATGGGCAGCGTGCGTTCCTATTTTTGGCACATGTTCCTCTCGGTGATGATCCAAATGTCTTCTCCCTTCGTTCTTGCATTATTCTTTTCCCTTGCTCTGGATTGACATGCACTTGCCATTTTTATAGTTTGTTTCTACGTATCTTAATACCAGGTTCCAAGGACGAGTCTTTGACTAAAATACTTTCCGTTTCAATGACTCTTTCATAACATTTGTTTCTCCATTTTTATTTTATTTTCTACCCTACTAACACATACTAAGTTCGAGCGAGTGCGAGTCTGTGCATGAAAGCCAAACCCTAAACCCTTACCCTTCCCTTTACAAATAGGAATGAACTATCCATACCATAACCATAACCATAACTATTATGGTTATTCAAATGTCTTCTCCCTTCATTTTGGCGCTACTTTTTTCCTTTGTTTTCGATTGCCATGCACTTACATTTGCATAGTTTGTTTTCTAAGTATCTTAATACCAGGTTCCAAGGACGAGTCTTTAATTTAAATACTTGTCCGATACAATGACTAAACTTCCATAATATTTTGTTTCTCCATTTTTATTTTATTTTCTACCCTACTAACAACACTAAGTTCTAGCGAGTGCAAGTCTTCCACATTTGTTTGTCCATTTGTATCTTAAACCCAAACCCAAAACCCCTACCCTCAACTCTTACCCTAAAACCCTAAAACTTTACCCTTAAGCCATTACCCCTAAACCCTTACCCTTCCCTTTACAAATGGGAATGAACTATTCATACCATAACCATAACCATAACCATTATGGTTATCCAAATGTCTTGGTTATCTAAATTTTTTTTGTACCCTACTAACACACACTAAGTTCTAGCGAATGCGAGTCTTTCATGTTTGTTTGTCCATTTGTACCTTAAACCAAACCCTAAACCCTTTGCCCTAAACCCTCACCGGAAACCCTAAACCTTTACTCTTAAGCAATTACCCTAAACCCTTACCCTTCCCTTTACAAATGGGAATGAACTATCCATATCATAAACCATAACCATTATGGTTATCCAAATGTCTTCTCCCTTCATTTTTGCGCTAGTTTTTGACATGCACTTACCTTTGCATAGTTTCATTTCTATGTATCTTAATACCAAGTTTCAAGGATGAGTCTTTAATTTAAATACTTGTCCGTCTCAATGACTCTTCCATAATATTTGTTTCTCCATTTTTTATTTATTTTCTACCCTACTAACACACACTAAGTTCTAGCGAGTGCGAGTCTTCCATAATTGTTTGTCCATTTGTACCTTAAACCCAAAACCAAAAACCCCCCAAAACCCTTAACCTTACCTTTACCATTACTCCTAAACCCTTACCCTTCCCCTAACCCTAAGCCTTACCCTTACCCTAAGCCATTATCCTTACCATAAACCAAAAAGCTTAATGTACTACCCTAGTTACACTCAAACCTTATTATACTACCATGTTACCTTCTTTTCAATGTTTCATGCTCTTTTGTTATTTTCTTTTGTTGGATAAGGTACGATAGAAGGATTACAGGGATATCAAATTCCCCTTACATTTATTAATTCGAGCGAGTGTGAGTCTTCCATATTTGTTTGTCCCTTTGTACCATAAATCCAAACCCCGTAAACCCAAACCTTGTTGTGCTAACCTGTTACCTCTTCCTAATGTTTCATGCTATTTTAATATTTTACTGCCCTTGTTACTCCCAAAACATCATTCCAATGGTGTTGTCTATGAATGTGCTTGACATGAAGATTCAATTAAAATTAGCAAGTTGTGTCGAGTATGGTAGAGTAGGAGTTTGCCTGATGTTCGATGCGACACATTTGTTATCGCATAATAATGTAATATATGACATCATTCGACTTCCCACTGGACGTTTCATGAATTGTTGAGTACTGCAACCACAAAGCACTTCAATGTCAACTGGACCTCTTATATGACACATTTCGAAGCAAGTATGACATCACCTATAATTTCACAAAGTTCATTCACACATTACACCATAATTTATTAATATTTGAATTAATTCAGTAATATATTAAGTTTGATCCGGATTTAAGCCAAAGTCCAGAATTAGTTCAAATAGGGTTTTATCGTTGGCCCCTCCATTGGGGCCCATTGTAGCGTAGACTGTAGTGAATGGGTGCCCACAAATAACAAAAGATTCTTCTAACGACAGTATAATGCATGTGTTGTGGCTTGCTTTTAAATTTGGCTATCTGGTTGTGTGCCGGCCATCTGCAACATCAACCTTCCATACAGCTTCGGAATATGGGAAACCAGTTTCAATTATTTGCTCCTCATCGCTCCCACGCACGTCAAGGTGGCATTTGGATCCGCAAAGGTTGGTACTAGCGTTGCGTTCTCAAAGCCATATCGCTTCAAGATGCTTATGACGTACCTAGCTTGGTCAATCCAAAGAATCTGTAGATGCCTATCTCAGATTATGTATAGACCTACAATATAGACATGATCCGCATCGCTCACAATGACCTTAAATTCGTTCCTAATGAACTCAATCATGTCCCACATCCGAACAGTGTTAAGGCTACGTACAAGGCCCGCGTCATCGACAAATATCGTGGTTATCATAAGCGGTGCCTTCTTATTGGAATACACACAATGATGTGCAGTAGTGGGCTCTAGATCGTACCCAACAAGGAACTCGTTGAATCGCTTGTTCCAAACCCGACAAGCTTGTTTCAGCTTGTAAAGGCTTTTCTTGAGCTACAAATCTCTTCCTCCAGATTCCCATACAAAAAGACCATTTTTATGTCAAACTGGATGATGTGCATATGTTGCGCGGAGAGAAATGTATCTTCACAGTCAATCCCATACTGCTGCGAGTAGCCCTTTGCCACCAATCGTGCTTTGTACCTCGCAATTGAACCATCTGACTTGGTTTTCACATTAAAGACCACTTAGACTTGATTGCTTTCTACCAAGTGGCAGGTCAGCAAGCACCCAAACATTATTGTTTAGGAGTGATTTGTACTCATCCACCATGGCTTCCTTCCACTCTTTGCATTGCTGGCCAAATTGCTTCTTCATAGTTTCTTGGTTCGTCAGGGATGTCCTTTGACACAACAATCCTAGCAAATTTAGAGTTGACTCGGTTGCTCATATAGTAATCGTTGAACTTTGTTGGAGCTCAATGTGTCCGTCTCAAAGAGTTGCAATCAAGTAACTCACTGTGCTCCTCATGCTGAGGTGCCACAACTTCATACTCAGTAAAAGCAAAAGCGCATGATCCAGCAGCTTGGGCCACTGGATTCTCTTATGCTATACGTGTCACAACATTATTGTGCCCATCAGTTGGCTCTACCTTTCCAACTCATAATGGAAAATTCCATTATGTTTTGATGGGTACCTACCAGAAGGTTATCCCGATAAAATTGCTCAATCCAAACATGTTGGTGTACCCTCCGGAAGATTGTTCTTATCATTTTTTAAAGTTTATAAGAAATCCAAACAAATATGTTTATTACCTTCTGGAAGGATATTTATACCATTGAGTCATGTTTGATGGGTACCTATCATAATGTTGTTCCTATCAATTATAGTTGTATTTATTGGGAAAGGTATGATCTTGATAAATAGGTATTAACTGGGAAGGTAAGTTAGGAGAAAACTACCTATGAGCGGTCGCTCCATGGGGAGGAGCCAATAAACACCTCAAAAAACAACCCAGCAACCCTCAGCTAATGCAACGAAGAAAAAATAACTCTCTTATGTCACTGCATGCGTTCCAAAATGGATGTGACAATGAATGACAATCATCCAACAAAAACATTGGTCTTGTGACAAGGAGGAGAAACCACTTGCGTATACTCTGCCTAGGGGCAAGCCAACAAATTCACAAATGTATCATTCTGATGCTACATTTTCATGTTAAGAAATATTTAGATCATAGAATACAATTGAAAGAGAATCCAAATCAAACCAACCAAAAACTGCAAACGTTTACTTGGTTTGTCTATTGTTTATTTAATCTTGTTTATTTGATAGAGGTGGGAAGAGTCGTGCCACAACACATGTAATTTATAGTGTCAATTTATCCCCAACAATTATTGCCTTCCGTTGGGAAGGGTGGACACCAATGTTGGAATGGTAGATAGGGTATTGTCCCAAGTAACAAAATACCGACCTAGCTGGTAAGTATTTTTAAGATTAAGAACCGGACCTTCTTGTTACTATTGGCACTTCCAAAATCAATACCCTATCTAGGCTAGTATTGGCATTGAAGGGAACACCCCAACAATACCTGGATTAGGGGCAAAAGCAAGGACCATGTACAAGGTATACGTATTAAGTAAAACTATTAACCAATTTTGGGCGGATGGACATCGGTATGTGCAGCCCCAATCACCGCCACATCCTCTTCAATCTTTACCCCACCATGTCCTACCTTGGTGGGCTGCCTCTCTTGGGTGAAAGATTTTTTGTCTGTCCTGGGAATGCAATATGATCAACGAGAATTGAGGACCTCGTTGCAAATATGAGCATTTTGAAGCTTGTAGATAAATTCTAACCGGATTTTGCACATACCTATAAATATGCATATGTAATGCAAAAGGCCGACTCGCTTTAGCTACATTATTATTTTTTATTTCTTTTAAAAAAAATTCTTGGTGAAACAGGGATGGAGCCCTGAGAACTTTATTACTTGATTATTTGAAGGGCAAAAAATTAAAACCCTTGAAGTGCCCGCATGCTGCCATAAGGCTTAACTCACGAGGACCGTGCTGGATAACTCTAGGACCATAACCTGAGAGTGGACTCTCGTATAAACGACATTATGAACCGACATGGGCTTGAAGCCTTATCGAAAACCTTGTAGACTTACATTGCTTCAAAGAATCCATTAACAGTAACGAAAGTAGGTCTAGATCTACGACAGTGGAGAGAACGGAAAACAGGGAAGCCGAAGGCTGGAGAGGGTGCTTGGAGGTGGCCGGGAGGGAAGGAGAGAGCAGGGGCGAATCTGATGAGGCAAGAAGAGGGAGAAGCTATTGCTAATTGGCTATCAGGATGAGAACTGCGAGTCTATCTGTGGAAATGGAGACGAGTTTATAATACATAATTTATTTTCTTTTGGAAACAAAGTATGAATATAATTTTTATTTAAAAAATAGAAATTTAAGGTAAAACATCTTTTATTTTTTAGTTCGTAGTTTAAATTATATTTATCTGGGTTGGTAACCAGTTAGCATTATCATTGGAATACCAGTCGAGTTGACAACCATCCACAAATCGAGAAATGCTTTTATTGGAAACCGACGAATATTGGCCAACTTGGTATTAAAAAATAAAAAAAATTCAATATCAGGACCTGGCTGGTATTAAAAATAATAATACTCATCCGACAACGATGGCTTTTACATGTACGGATACATGAGAAGATACTAATTTAGCGAAGGCTCATCGAATCAGACTTCTTTAAGATCTTTCCCAATATTTTCTGGTTGTCCTAGTTGTAGATCCCACAAATCAGTATAAAACAGATACTATATTTTTATTAGCACACAATACATGTGTGTGAATGAAACATAAGTTGCAAAGAAAAAGAAATAAAAAAAGTTGCATGAGTTATCCTACATGTATGCCTTCCAAAATATTCTTCAAGTATGTTAACTTTTCTGGAATTTGATATATTCTGCGACTATTTTAACTTAATATCTGGAAAAGAAAAAGATTTGAAGAAATACCCCCAGGAAGGTAACCCCTTTAGAGTGAATGAAAGATTCACATATACACCCTGTACACTTATTTTTGTTGGGTTTGCATGTTGTTGAGTTTTTTGGAACAATCTGAGAATAACATTTTATTTATTTTATAAAAAAACATGGGTGCGGACATTGCGATGGCGATGAGGCATTAGGTTCTCTCAAATTAATGAGGGCTTTGAAATGTCCAACCGTCACATGACACAAGAGAAAAGAGAGATGAATTTTGGGCTTGCGGAAAGTATGTTGTGAACTCAGATCATGTAGCTTCGAAAGAAAATTTGGAGTAGAAAGCTGGGATATTATCAGGAGAGTCACCCTTGGCGATGGAGAGTTGGAATTCTACAGTGCCTGCGGCAATTTCAGTGTTGGTTGCAAGCAAGGCATGGATTGGGTGGATGTTGCAATCACTTCTGGCCGCTACAATTCTTGGTTTCATCTGTCTAAAGATGTCAGTGCGCAAGAAAAAACTACCACCAGGTCCTCCCGCATGGCCAATTGTGGGCAACTTGTTTTCTTTGGGTGTGCAACCACATAAAAACCTGGCTGAACTTGCTTGGAAAAAATATGGAGGCCTCATGTACATGCACTTTGGGACAACTCCAGTCTTAGTGGTCTCAAATGCGAAGATGAGTAGGGAGCTGTTCAAAGTCAACGATCTTGCATTTGCCTCAAGACCCGCCTCAACGATTTTTTACACATTTTGCAAGTACTTGCCAAATGCCATGGGACTCATGGTCTACACACCTCAGCTACGACACTTACGTCAAATATGTAAGACAGAGCTTTTTACAAGTGCAAGGCTGGATGCGTCATCAAATCTGCGGTATAAAGGGGTTGTAGAGTTGATAAAGTCTTTTTGGGATTCAACCCAAACACTAGGAGAAGTAGTTGAGATCCATCCTCCCTTGCAACGGCTCAATGTAGAAACCATGTACAGGACCCAGCTTGGTCGGTTGTACAGAGCTGATAAACAAGTGCAAGAAAAGCTTGAAATTTTCAAAGACTTGTTTGAGAAAGTAATAGGTACGGCTGGGAGGCTCAATATTGGCGACCTAATTCCAATGTTGAGGAGGTTTGATCTACAGAGCTATGAGGCCAACTTAAAACAGCTAAAGCCGATCATTGATGAGATGGGCTCCTACATTTTGAAGGAGCACCGAAAGGCCAAGGCAAATAGGTCGATCACCCATAGTCCAGATCAGTTGGACTTTACTGATATACTTATGGAGAACTCTTTATCCGATGAACTCGTGATGTCTCTCATCTTTGTAAGTTATTTTTCTCCACTCTAGCTTTGTCCCCAATCTATTACACAATAATCTTTCATTTTGAAAGTGCAAATTTATCGCTGCGGTCAAATGTGATAAAGTTCACGCCTTGGGTTTATAACATTGACAACATGAGAGCACTTTAAGCACACGTGACACATCAATTACATATTATATAGATTAATTAATGTAATAAGTTGGAGAGTCCATTGAGTAGTTATAGGTATGAAGAACAAAGAAACTAATATCTGACAACCTGGTTCTACTAGTCGGGGATAGACATGCCACGACGCGCTGATTAGAACTAGAGTACGCTAATGTAATATTATGCTCATTTGAATACAGGATATGCAGTCTGGGGCCTCTGATAATATGATCGCATCCATGGAGTGGACACTTATAGAGCTCATTCGACATCCGCACGTGATGAAAGAACTCCAAAAAGAGATTGATGTTGTGGTTGGAGTTCACCAGAATGTCAAAGAGTTAGACCTTCCCAAGATGCCCTACCTACAGGTATCAATGTGGTTTCTGCCCGATGAGAGTCCATATCTTGTAACCATCTAGAAAATTTATTATATGCACGATAGTTACACATTCCAATATTGTGCAAAAGTTCCTATGTCTCTGTCTCTTATTATGACTATTTATATCAAGGTAAGTCCCCTACCTCACATTAAAGATAATATATCTATAGATTCTCTTTTGTTCCACCTAAACTCATCAGCACTGGGTCTATGGCCACAAAGCTTATACGACAAGCAACATCTGTATATGAGTGCATTAATTTGGCTAGTCTAGTGTATATGGTCATGAGTTTTTATGTCGACCAGCTCAAAATTATTCATGGTCAAGAGTTTTCATGACTGTTGTATCATAATTTTACAATGAAATCCAGAAATTTAAGGATACTGCCAAAACTCCCTCTAATGCAAAAACTCTTTATAAGGTGGGGGAGAAAAGGTTGAGTACGCTTACCAAAACAAACTAGAACAACGTGGTTTCTAAACTCATCGCCCCACATATCCACACATCTAGTAACTGGTTGACCAGGACCCCATTATAGCTGGAGCTATAGTAAGGGATAGCAATTTTTTCTTGCTTCGATCCCCCAAAGAAACTTATAAAGAGCCTCTCCTATAGTGCTAGGAAGATTAATGCAGGCCCTGGGGAACTCCGGAATTTTGAACTGGAGCTCAACTATATGACCAAAGTGTTCAAAGAGGATAATATGGAGCTGATCACAACTTCTACTTGCATGTAACTATTTCTAGCATTTTTGGGTTTTGTTTATGAACGTTTACACTAACAATTCTCACTTGTGGCGCACTGCAGGCAGTCATGAAAGAGTCATTTCGTCTCCACCCAAGTGCCGCAATGGGTGTTCCTCGATACAATCCACAAGAAGTCACTAACTTTGCAGGGTATACGATTCCTGCAAACACGACGGTCATTTTCAACACTTTTGCCATTCAACGGGATCCTGCAGTGTGGTCAGATCCCAACAAATTCATGCCTGAGCGTTTTTTGAACTCTGGTTTGAATGTTTTGGGCAATGACGATCAACTTATTCCATTTGGAGGTGGAAGACGCATTTGCATAGGTATGTCATTAGCAATTCGCTTCTATCAATTGACATTAGCTTCCATGTTGCACGCATTTGACTGGACACCCCCTTTAGGAAAGAGCCCTGCAGACATGGATATCACTGAGGGAAATGGGTTTGTGCTTCACTTGAAAAACCCACTATTCGCTACTGCTACACCTCGCCCTGCCGTGAAGGCTTATCTGGAAAGCAGTGATCTTCTAGATAAAGCATAAACTTAGAACTGTATAAATACTGGATAATTACATAATTTACTATGCAATTATATCTAGAAAACTACTTTGTCTAGTTCACATATGATCATTTAATTGCATATCATATTGAAAGATTGTTTTGCAACATTCCATCTAAATTTAGAATTCCATTCAATGAGAAAACTGAAGTATTGTATACAACTTCACCCTATTTTTATGAATACAACAGTAGACCACGTGATAGGAAAAACCTCCCCTCTTGATTCAACGAGCTCTGTGCATTATGCATCAAGCGATTCATATAGAAAATGGGCTGGTCAATGATCCGATGATTGATCTTGTGCCAATGTCGTAGAGTGCATTGAATACATATTATCAGTTTTTACAAGTAAGTTTTAGAAAATTTTGAGATGAAATTCACTCTAATATTTCTGGCTCCGTTTTCTTCTATGAATAATTAATGCTCTTGATCGCAATGTCTCAGAACACTTGTTGCGTGAAAGAGCTTCATGAGTGAGACTCAGTGTTATGATAATACGAGAAGCATTCACTTCATAATTGTCTCCATGCTTTTATCATCTAGACTGTTTTTGTATAGTGTCGTACATCTCATGCTGTCAACCACCTTGCACAAAAATCAATCTATTCACGTCCATCGTGTTGCGTCTATTTTCTTCCTTCTTATCTTCCATTTCAAGAATAAAAAACCTCTAGATACTCACCTTCTTGATTAGTCTACCATTGTATTGTACTAGGCTTCCATCCACCTTCTTATGTCTCATTACTATTATGTTATGATAACATTATGCCTCAAGACAACATACCATGTCCACAAGATTCCAATGCAAATGCCTCTATCTCTACTTAATATGCCACCTTTATTCTAGATGTCCCCCTTCCATGTTTGCAGGCCGGTTCACCCAGAGCGGCGGTGCCCTACAACATAACTTAGTCATAGTTAGGATTTGAAATGTATGTACATTGTCTAGCAGTCCATTCCAAGCCGGCCTCATCATAATTAATACATGGTATGTCGCGGCCCTTTGCCTTGAGGGTGGGGGGTCGAGACACAAGAAGGGCTGCCCCTGTGGTGTGTCACGGACATAGCCCAGAGGAGGGAGTAAATACCAGAAGTTACCAAGTTACCAAAAGTTACCGTGATCTACCATGATCTACCATGATTTACCATAAGTTACCATTAGTTACCAAGTTACCGGGAGTTTATCAAATTACCGAGAGTAACTTGGGAAACTGCTCAGAAAGCTTCATTTGGATGAAACTTCTCCATCAAAATACCTCCTTTGTTTAAGAAAACTTCTCCATCAAGAAACCTCCTTTGGGGAAGCCTCTTAGGGAACCTCCTAGTAGCCAGTATATATAGGAGGCGAGACTGGACACTCTTCAGTCTCGCCAACACCAGTTCAAGCTACTCTTGTTTCTAGTTCCCAGTACTCTATCCCAGTTTCCAGTATCTGTACTCCAGTCCAGTTTCCAGCATTCCAGTATTCAAGTCGTATTCCAATATCTTCTACTCTTGTTCATTGTTTTAAATATCATCTCGATTCCTATTTATTCATCATCATGCATTCGGCCACGCCGACTTTGACTTCTTGTCTAGTCTTGTACCTCTAGTTTGATCTCTTGTTTGTGTTCAGTCATGTTCTTGTCCTTGACAGTTTGGCGAGACTAAAGTTTGTTCTTTAATTAGTTAAGATGGAAGGCACATTTGCGAAAATGGTCGCCACATTGCAGAGTCTTCAGCTCCAGATGCAAGAACTTCGTAACTCTACTGCCCAATTGCAAGCTGATCAGTCTCAAGATCTTGACAATGCTCTCTACAATTTGCAACAACAAATTTCAGAGTTAAAGGAGTCGAACAATGGATCTTCAACCATACGAGTCTCTACTACAACAGCTCCTACTGCAACGGTTCATCTTCAACAGATTACGAGAGAACCAAAGATCAGCATGCCCGAGAAATTTGAGGGGACGAGATCAAGATTTCGCGGTTTTATTCAACAAGTACGACTGTGCCTACGACTACATCCACAATACTGCCCCGATGAAGATATTCAAGTGGGATTCGTGGGCACCATTTTATCAGGCACTGCCCTATCTTGGTTTGCACCGTTATTAGAAAAAAAAAATCGCATTTACTATATAATTTTGAAGCATTCATGTCCGAGTTCACTACAACGTTTGGAGAGAATAATAGAGAGAGAGTTGCCGAGACAAAGATGCGAAATCTTCGACAAAGAGCACGTCCTGCTTCCGTTTATGCTGCCGAATTTCGACAACTTGCGTGCGATCTCGACTGGAATGAGAAAGAGCCTCATTAGTCAGTTTCGATGTGGGCTAAAAGATGATATAAAAAACTTGTTGCAGACAATGCCAAACGTGAGCACACTGAGTGAAATCATCACCCAAGTCATTGCATGCGATAATCGTTTACATCAAGAGAAGCGATCTGGATGGTCGACGACGCATCATGCCGCTGCTACTACGGCACCAAACACAACGATCCATCAGACATCCGGTAGTGATCCCCTGCAGATTGATGCTGTCCGATTCAAGCCATTGATGCCACAAGAAAACAAAGACGGCGCTCGAATGGATTATGCCTCTATTGCGGAGAAGAAGATCACATAGCATTAAACTGCCCCAACAAGAGAAGATTCAAAGCTCACTCAAGTGGAGGTTTACTATTTCATGAGCAAAAACCATGAGCCATGAGCCATGAGCCGCATGAGCCGCATGAGCCGAAGTCTAAGACACGCGGATTTCATGAGCGGACTCCTCCAAATTTGGAAATGCGGCAGATTACAAAAGTATTAAAATAATAGTTTTTTTATTTGACCTTGTTGTTTTTGGAAGTTCCAGATCCTATAATGCGGCGAAGATATGTCGTCAGTAACAACTCCGCTCATGGAAATGAGTGACCGTGCAACGAGAAATCCAGTATACCACGGCAAAAAGACGTCGCATACTGGCCTGTATAGAGTATTCCGCGGTTTTACATGCCTTAACATTGGAATGAAGCTGACCCTTCTGCCGCGATTGAACCAATAGAGTCTGCACCAATAAAGTCTACAGTACTTCACAATTCTGTCATCTTCGGGTATTCGGCGGGAAAGCTTTGCGACTCAACTGAGAAATGCGGTGCCCGCATTAGGGTTCGCACGTGCGAAATTTCTGGGGGGTTTGGTGTTGGCGACGGTCGGCTCCCTGAAGGCTGGGTGCGACTATCTTGCTATGACAAAGGCCGCATCTACTAGTACCTACGACGTTACTTGGAAATGCGGCGCCGCATTTCCTTGCCCGGGGTCAAATGAGGAAAACAAAGTTTGGGAGAGCAGAAAAACAGGAACCCTCCAACAAACAAAAATACAAGCACGTGGAAACACAAGTGAATGACATAGTATTATCTTAGTTCGAGCAAAATAGGTTACTGGTAGGCAAGACATAAGTCGGACCTTTCTGTGGCCAGAGTCAGAGGTACTTGCAGCAGTACAGTTCTACTATAACTGAAACTCCGAAAAGGATGGGCGTACCATTGTGTGGGGACCGCAAGCCAAGCTCACTGGTCCCCTGGATCCATATTCAGAAGAGTGTGCACCTCTTGGGGGCTCAACCCTGGTGCATGTATGAAGTGATGAGTTGTGGAATTACTCGGAGTCTCTTTAGGTACACGTAGTACAGATGCATGCAAGGGCAATATGATGCCCCCTTGTATCATCTGGAAGTCGGTGCAATTGCAGGTGGATAATTCTGAAATGGTGATGGTGTACACCTCATTGCGAACAGCTGAGCCTGTCGTGGCCATCTGATACACACGTCCGAAGCCTGGTGGGGGCACTTCTGTCGAGCTCTGGATTGTACAGTTCATCCGAAGTGCATTCCCATCCTTGTCTCGTTCACTTTTGAGGGAGGTCGCCGCCTCTTCGGTTTCCCCCAACGGTGTGTAGGATGCTTAGAGCTGTCGCGTCCCATTGTTCTTGCTCTCACAGGGGTCGGTGGTGGAGGCTGTGGAAGCGGAAATGGTTGTCTAGGGATGTCAGTGCGCTGCACCATCCGAAAGTCTGCGGCAGTAAGGGCGTCAGCCTCAACCTGACTCAGATCGCAGCCTGGTTCCACCGGCCACACCAGGGGAGCCTCTGGCATTGTTTGTATGCCGTACTTGGGCTTTCCATACACGCAAGTTATAATGTCGTGCCTGCAGAATTAGAACTGGGTGGTCGCCTCCGCAAACTTTGCATGGACAAATCTTCCTGTAAAAGTAGGAGCAGGGACAGCCCCATCTGGATTCCTCCCTATCATCTCTAAATAACGTTGTCGTGTATCCACTCAAATTGCGGAACACTTGCCTTGAAACGCCGCCTTTGTGCGAGCAATTCTCCACTGTGACGCAGACACAGTCGTCTCCACAATGGCTTGGCATACTGCATAACAGCGGGCGGAATCTGGGGCAAGCGAGCGGTGGGAATTTCTCGCACGGAATCCCCGCTTGGAGGCGATGGCAATCTGGAAACTCTTGGGCTTCCACTGCTAGAAGACACATTGTGCGGCAACATGACGGGACCTCGAGGTGCTGTCCGAATGTTCCTATCGGATCTCCAGGAATCCTCTTCGCACCCGGGTTCCTCTTCAATCCTCCGCCTCACAGGGCGAGTACGGACATCCCCCTCTAGGTGTTCACCTCTGCGGTGCAGAGGCGTCCCTTTGATCTTCTCTCGCAATGTTGTCGCCCATTTCAGTGGATTCTTGGACTGGAAAATGCAACAAGATGTTGTCGGGGGACAAGTCGTTGTGCAGGACACCGTTCTTGTGGACAGCATCCATGATGCACACCAGTGCCCATGCAAGTTTACTGCGCACTTTCCGGAAACGAAGCAAGCGATCGCATTCCTGGAACTCTGCTTCCGTTCCCCCTTGTTCCAAAATCACCCCGTTGTCCGAATCGTTGCCCCATTTTCTGTCAAGGTTCATCATGTCGCGTATTGTCCCCCCATTCCACCAGCGAGTGTAACCCTCTACCTCACGTGCATTCACAACAAAATACGAGATAACACCCGGATGCTGGAACTTCACTGCCAAACACTCGTCGTTATATTGTCTCAACGCCTTTTATGGATTTTTGGACTTGGGTTTTTTTCCCGCTAGCTCCCAACTTTGTCTTCCCACTCGGTTGGGCGTTTTTGATACCCTCAAAACTTTACTACCATTCCCACACGGCAGCATGACCAACCTCTTGTGGCCATCTATGACTGCTCTGTATTTACTCAAAAATAACATCCCCAAAATGAGATCAACTCCATCAACTTCGCAAATCGTGAAGTCCTCATGTCCCTCCCAACTCCCTAACTGGAGAGGGATGTTGAACGTCACCCTTGTCGCCAATTGTGGCTCTCATTTGGCAGAACGTACTTCAACGGAGGCCCCCACGTCAGTTATCGGGAGCCCCAGCTTCCGTGCTGTTGCTGGCCTAGTTATCATTCCTGACGTGACGTGGCGCTGACACGTCGGTCGTCATGTTCGACGTGCGTCACGTCACGTCGAATCCGGACGTTTATCCACGTAATTTTTTTTACATTTGACTTTTACGATTTACTTCTACCCTTTGTAATGACATGGCAGCCATGGTGTAAAACAGACGTGGCCAATTATTAATATTTATTAATTCTAAAATATTAAAAAATGAGTCCGCCTATATTGGCGGTCGCATATAATTTATTATTTTTAATAAAAGCGACCGCCCATATTGGCGGTCGCTTGTAATTTAATATTTTGTTAAATTAAGCGTCCGCCAGTATTGGCGGTCGCGTGTTTTTTTTTTCTTAGAAATCCAGGGACCCGCCGTTTGGCGTTTTGTTTTTTATTTTTAATCATGAAGCGGCGCCTCGGCCAGCCACGTGGCGAGGTGCCACGGGTCAGGAAAAACGAAACAAATGGGATGGGGGGAGATGGTTTTGAACCCTTGACCTCTCCCATGTGGGTGTGCGTGGAGGCGCCACTGGCCTGTCGCGCCTTTTCAAATATAATGCCATTTTTTTTGGGGGGGGGGGGTTGGTGGGCGCCTATATAAACCATTCCCCCCTCCTTTTCTGATCACTTTTGCCCCTCTTGTGGTGTGGTTCTTTGGCATCCTGTAGTCCTTTCGGACTTCGTTGCTTGGCACTGCCAACGGGAGGTGCAAAGGTGATTATTGGGGGGCGGGGAGGTTTTGTCAGTTTTCTATTGGTCAGTCTCACACACTTGTTCACGGTACAATCATTGTATCACCATTTTGCCGTTTCCGGATCTCTGGCGGCCTGTTTTTTTGCAGAAAACTACGAAGACACCATCCACACACATTCATTGCCATTTTTCTGAGGTTTTAGACCCTGTAGTGGGCAAAGGTTTATACAATGTCAGGGGTTGTGAATTCAAGTTCTGGGGTGGGATCGTCTGGGGGGTGGAGGAAGAGAAAACGTGCCCACGAGCGGGATAGCCAGGTCAACAAGCCAGACTACCCGGGACTGGATGCCTTGGATAGGGTGAAAGAAGTGGTAGCGGATTATTTCAAGGGTAGGGACATGATGAGGCTGGAGAGTGCTTATGTTAGGCATGGATGGGAGGGGTTTCAGATTTTTCAGCAAAATATGGAGAGGAAAATGACAAACGCTTTGGCGGGGGCTAAGTGGACGGCGGACAGGGACAAGCCGAAGTTCAATCGGTGGATCCAAAGCAGGGCGAAAGACGCCACGTGGAATTTGAGGCAGCTAATGAAAACATGGAAGGGTAGAACAACCGAGGGTCGAGTGCCCTCCGCCGAAGCCAAGTTAATGCGGCGTGTTGAGTATTGGGCTTGCTCGGCAAGTCAGAATTCACATCGCCGGACTAGGGTTGCCCCTTGGATTCCTTCTTATCTCCCATTTCAAGAAAAAAAAATCTCTAGATACTCACATTCTTAATTAGTCTACCACTGTATGGTACTAGGCTTCCTTCCACCTTCTTATGTCTCATTACTATTATGTTATGATAACATTATAATGCCTCAAGACAACGTACCATGTCCACAATCCTAGCAGATGTCTCTATCTCTACTTAACTTTGCCACCCCATTCTAGACGTCCCCCTTCCATGTTTGCAGGCTGGTTCATCCATAGCGACGGTGCTCTACAACGTAACTTAGTCATAATTAGGATTTGAAATATATGTACATTGTCTACCCAGTCAGTTGTGACAAATGAGTTGTAAGCACCATAGAGTCGTATCTGCCAGTCGTGGTGCTCACTGTTGATGTGGCAACGGGGACGCCTAATCATAGTCATTGATAAGACCGCAGTAAATGACTGCAAATCCATGTCAGCTTCACGACAGGGTCTTCATGACTTATATACGACTTCCGCGGATTAACCCCAGGACAACACGTGGAGAATACCGGGCATGACACGGTGAGGAGAGGGGGTCTTCCAAGACTGGCATGTATGACTTCCGCAGATTAACCCCATGACAACACGTGGAGAATATGGGACATGACACGTGGCATGACAATATGGAGAGGGAGGTTCTTTCGTGACTGGCATGTATGACTTCGGACGTTTAATCCCAGGTCCACACGTGGAGTCAAATTATTCAGGATGGGGGTGGTCGTTATGACCGGAACATATGACTTCCATGGCGCACTCTGGATACTGCACGTGGCACGAGTATGGGCGAACACGAGGGGTGAAAGTGGCACGTGGCGGAGGCTTTGTGGATGGGAGGTAGTCGTGTACATGATCGTGGTCATGGGCCTGACTCTAGCAGCATTGAAACATGAAAGCACCATTGAAAGCACGCAAAAACACCATTGAAACATGAAAGCACATTTGAAATTGGAACATCGATTAAAATACAACGTGACTTAATGTTCAGAGATCCGTTCCATAATCTAAGCCGGTGCTGCTATAAAAATGCACAAAGCTGCAATGTCTAAGTAGACTTCCAAATGCCTGAGCAGAAGATGCATACACTGGCTTGGCTGGACTTGGTCACCCACCTTCAACTGCCATCCAGCCCGAAAACGGCAGAAGATACATGAGCAAGCTTTCAGGCAATATCATAGCAACAACAACATTGACATATGTGAAACAAAGTAACATTGCTAAGAATATGTCTAAGCACCATTACACAAACTCGATGTGTGCAAAATGGAAAATTGTAGGTAAGGAACCCTTACCCCATTCTGGCAGTCAAGGACTGGAGGTTTGGGAGTTGTCTTGCTGACAGGTAGCGCGGTGGCTGCAAGCATCGCACTCCACGACACCACATCTCATTCAGCCATAGTGTTGAACACTCCCGTTGCATCCTCGATGCACCCACATTTGGCATACATGTCCACCAGGGCAGTGTTCAGAATGACATCTGGTAATTGACAGAACATCACTAGAAATCATTTCGACAATGAATTCAGGAACTTGTAGTTCATGAGAATGGTGGTGCCAGCTACCATGTCTCCCAAAGTGACATCCACTTGATCCAGGGCTGCCTTCATATACATATCCATCAAGGCAGTGTTTAGAGTGACATCTAGTGATACAATTCCAACTTTGACGATGTCACCATGGACCTTTGTGCCCTTTTTAGGGCTGACAGGCTCACATTTGCTGTAGATGTGCACCAAGGGAATGTTCAGAACGACATTTGGTAAAATTCCAGCTTTGATAATGTCACCATGAACCTCTTTGCCCTTCCCAGGGCTGCTGCTAGGCTTGCATATGCATATTACAAACACAAATGAGCATGACCTGGTCTGGCTTCATCCCTTCCCACATCATTTGCTCTTAGATTTCCAAAGCCAAGTAATCCCATACCCATGCTGCACATACCTTGCAATCATGGCACTCCAAAATACCATATCTCGTTCAGCCATATTGCCCAACTCTCCTTTCGAATAAGGCTTGTTGCACCCACATTTGGCATACATGTCCACCAGGGCAGAGTTCAGAATGACAACTGGTACAATTTCCACTTTAACGATTGGCATAAGCAAGGGGAAGGAGACAGCAGAGCTGCTGCTCTCTCCCAGCGCCAAAAAAAAACAAAAGAAAAAACAATGGAGGGGCTGAGAGAGCCGCCATGGCTGTGAAGTACCCGTATGCTGCAACGTGATGTGGTTGGGCTTCACCCCTTCCCCATCAAGTATTTGATCATAGGTCTCCAAAGCCTCCATACCCTGTCCCTGCTGTGCATACCCTGCAAGCTGACCTGGCGCTTGGCACTCTGACCCACTAATCGGTCACCCTTCTTTGTGTATGCAACCACCTACAAAGAGCAACAAACGGCACAACAAAGAGAAGTCTGACTCATCTTGTGATTCAGATTGTTTGATTGAGCTATGGGCTGGGATCACCGATCATTCAATGGTCTAAAAACTACAGGGGTTGTTGTCAATGTTAAGCAAATATCCTAGCTGTCTTGCATCCCCATGAAAAGGAAATCTGTAAGAACTACAGGATATATATTATTTAGACATATATTATCCTAGATCATTAAGATATATATATCAGACAGAACTGGAGCTGATGTCAGTCACTAGAAGATAAAATTGTTCTTTCAAAATTCAGCAAAAGAACCTGAAGGATCCAGGGACACAAGAACTACAGGAAAAAATGTACACCCTTGGAGATGTACTCATGAGTTGTTGTTTGTTGTAGCCTTGTGGGAACAAGAGGGATCAGACACTACCTTAGGCTCACTAGACTTACCTTGGTATAAGCAATTGG
This sequence comes from Takakia lepidozioides, assembly GCA_030704615.1. NCBI lineage: Eukaryota > Viridiplantae > Streptophyta > Takakiopsida > Takakiales > Takakiaceae > Takakia > Takakia lepidozioides. Next base: position 22,418,559 of record CM060732.1, on the reverse strand, counting down.
TTCGGGCTTTCCAGATTTCCCCTAAAATCCCTTCATACAAGCATCAATTTGCTTTCAGCAATTTGACCCTAACAGGGCCAGGGCTTTAGGCTAAGTAGCCTCGAGATTGTGAAGTTGGTGAACAGAGGAGTAGGGAGGGAGCAGGAACTATGTTCTTGATGGTCCAGAAGAGGGCTACTCTCTCATGATAATACCCTGGACACTGTATCAGAAAATGGATATTGTCTTCAGGCCACCCGCACATGGGGCCTTGACCCATCTCCACAAAGGTAGACTCCCTGCTGAGTTTAACTTTCAGTCTAGTGCCGATGGTAGATAGGCCCTGAAGGTCCTCACCCATTTCACAAACTGCAGGGAAGTTTTATGCCTAACTTCGTTTTGGCACTAAAGAGATAAAATAAAATGGTACTGTATAATGGCCGGGGAAGAGAGTACCGAAGGTGTGGTTTGATGACCCTCAGCATTGGTAATAATGGTGGGCTGCCCTCCCTCCATAGCAACCACTGGTGAGTTTGCCATAAACATTGCCTACTCTCAAACTAGGCCAAAGAATAAAGCAACAAAGATGTTTGACAGGAAATAATTGCAACATATGGTTATTGACAAAGGGATATTCAACTTCCACTGCTGCATGGTTTCCTTGCCTTCATATTGATCTTTGCTTCAATTAGTCAAACAGTGCATACAACAATATCAGGCCAATCGCTCTGTGGTCTGTCTTTGCCTACTACAACTAAACCCCCATTACAGCCAGAAATTGAAAATAGTAGGCCCCAGACATTCTTGGCCATCGCTGGTCACCTGTGGCATTAATTTAATGTCAGATAGAGGGACAAGTTCCCCTCCATATCAATGGAGTGGAATCCATGAACATTCATTTACCACCAGATACCATTTGTATCCAACATCCTTTTCCCGTAAGACGGCAACAATACAATAATCCTTCAGCTATCCATGCCTGTGTACAAATCGTGAATACATCCCCAGCCTTGCTGTGGCTCCACGACACCACATCTCGTTCAGCCATAGTGTTGAATATACTCCCTTTGCATCCTCGACGCACCCACATTTTGCAAACATGTCCACCAAGGTATTGTTCAGAATGACATTTGGTACAATTCCAGCTCTGAAGATGTCGCCATGTACCTCTTTCCCCTTTTCCAGAGCTGCCAGGGCAATGTTCAGAATGACATTTGGTACAATTCCAGCTTTGATGATATCCCCATGCACCTCTTTGCCCTCGTCTAGGGCTGCCAGGTTTGCATAAGCATTGCAAATGCACACAAACATGATGTGGCCGGGCTTCACCCCTTCCCCCATCATCTGATCATAGGTCTCCAAAGCATACATCCCACATCCCTGCTGTGCATACCGTGCAAGCATCGCCAAGGCGGCACCACATCTCGTTCAACCATAGTGTTGAACACTCCCTTGGCATCCTCGATGCACCTACATATTGCAAACATGTCCACCAGGGTCTTGTTCAGAATGACATTTGGTACAATTCCAGCTCTGAAGATGTCGCCATGTACCTCTTTCCCCTTTTCCAGAGCTGCCAGGGCAATGTTCAGAATGACATTTGGTACAATTCCAGCTTTGATGATATCCCCATGCACCTCTTTGCCCTCGTCCAGGGCTGCCAGGTTTGCACAAGCATTGCAAATGCACACAAACATGATGTGGCCGGGCTTCACCCCTTCCCCCCTCATCTGATCATAGGTCTCCAAAGCATACATGCCACATCCCTGCTGTGCATACCGTGCAAGCATCGCCAAGGCGGCACCACATCTCGTTCAACCATAGTGTCGAACACTCCCTTTGCATCCTCGATGCACCCACATATTGCAAACATGTCCACCAGGGTCTTGTTCAGAATGACATTTGGTACAATTCCAGCTCTGAAGATGTAGCCCATGGACCTCTTTCCCCTTTACCAGAGCTGCCAGGGCACTGTTCAGAATGACATTTGGTAGTACAATTCAGCTTTGATGATATCCCCATGCACCTCTTTGCCCTTCTCCAGGGCTGCCAGGCTTGCACAAGCATTGCAAATGCACACAAACATGGCCGGGCTTCACCCCTTCCCCCATCATTAGCTCATAGGTCTCCAAAGCCTCCATCCCACGTCCCAGCTGTGCATACCCTGCAAACATCGCACTCCATGACACCACATCTCGTTCAGCCATAGTATTGAACACTCCATTTGCATCCTCGATGCACCCACATATTGCAAACATGTCCACCAGGGTCTTGTTCAGAATGACATTTGGTACAATTCCAGCTCTGAAGATGTCTCCATGTACCTCTTTCCCCTTTTCCAGAGCTGCCAGGGCAGTGTTCAGAATGACATTTGGTACCATTCCAGCTTTGATGATATCCCCATGCACCTCTTTGCCCTTCTCCAGGACTGCCAGGCTTGCACAAGCATTGCAAATGCACACCCACATATTGCAAACATGTCCACCAGGGTCTTGTTCAGAATGACATTTAAATTGTGGATTTCTAGGGGAAACTGCCTGGAAATCCGTATTTCACGGTACTGTGACATGTAGGTGCCAGGTCGGAGCCGATGAAGATGTCGCCATGGACCTCTTTCCCCTTTTCTAGAGCTACGAGGGCAATGTTCAGAATGACATTTGGTATAATTCCAACTTTGATGATATCCACATGCACCTCTTTGCCCTTCTCCAGGGCTGCTAGGCTTGCACAAACATTGCAAATGCACACAAACATGATGCAGCCGGGCTCCACCCCTTCCCCCATCATTTGCTCACAGGTCTCCAAAGCCTACATCCCACGTCCCTGCTGTGCATACCCTGCAAGCATCGCACTCCACGACACCACATCTCGTTCAGCCATAGTGTCGAAAACTCCATTTTCAGCCTCAATGCATCCACATTTGGCATACATGTCCACCAGGGCAGTGTTCAGAATGACATCTAGTGCAATTCCAGCTTTGACCGATGTCACCATGGACCTCTTTCTCCTTTTCCAGGCTTGCACACGCATTGCAAACACAAACACATGTGATGTGGTTGGGCTTGACCCCTTCGCGCATCATTTGCTCATATGTCTCCAAAGCATTCCTACCACACCCATGCTTGGTAAATCCTGCCAACATTGTATTCCATGTGATCAAAGATCGTTGAGGCATTCCGTTGAACACTTGGTGAGCATTCACAATGCTCCCGCACTTAACATACATGTTGACAAGGGTGTTGAGGAGAAAAACACTTGGCGTGGATCCACTTTGGATAATGTGGGGGTGCACCTGCTTTCCAGCTTCCAGACCTTTCATCTTGATGCACTTAAGCAAGAGACATACATACATATCTGAATATGCTGAAATGCTCCTTGGTTTAAAGTCTGTAGAGCCTCTTTCAGTCTACCTGCCTACAAAGCATCTTCACATGCCCAGAAGAGCCAGAAGAGGCACTGCGGACTCCTTCTCTTGATCCTCTTTCAGAAGCCAACGAGCTAACTTACAGAATTCAATATGCATCTCAGGGCCGAGTCTGATGAGAGGGAAAAACAGGCTGAAATAGGTTGAAGAAGGTGCCCTCACCACCTTGTCCTCGACCTTGTGTTCCAGCTTTGACGATGCAACCATGGACCTCTTTGCCCTTCTCCAGCAGGCTCACACATGACTGCGACCTAGCAGCCGTAATTTTGAGCCAACCTTTAGAACTTTTTAAAGTTTTGTACCCTAACAATATATAAAATAATTATATATTCCATGTTATTATGTGAAGGTATTTTTAGCTTTATATATTTGTATATATAAATATATAAATATATATAAAGATAAATAAAGGGAAACACCTGGGAGCGACAGCTCACAAATCAGGCCCCTTGATAGTGAGAGGAGAAAATAACCTTTTTCATTTATGCGCCATGGAGGCGTATAAGTGGGACACCGCCTAGGGATGGGGGAGAAGAGAATACCACACCTGTCAAGTAGCATGACCCCAGAATCATTTTGGTGGCACTCAGTGCACTAACCAACTGAGCTACTGACTGTTGGTATATGTATTCGTAGTCATTAAATGAGTAGTTAAAATGACTATATATTCTATCTAATTACTGATATATATCTCAAATTACAAAGATTTAAAATATAATGGTGGAGTTGCTAATGAAGTTGTTGAAACCATTACAACTAGGGTAGCCTGTGCCGTTGGCCTAAGTCTCTAGTGTCATCATCTAAGTCCAAATGCAATCCCCTATGTATCCAAGTGTGTCTCCTATGTCGAGGCCTAAATGCGACCTCTAGGGTAGCATGTGCCGTTGGTCCAAGTGTCCAATGTCATCATCTAAGTCCAAGTGCAATCCCCTATGTATCCAAGTACGTCTCCTATGTCGAGGCCCAAATGCAACCTCTAGGGTGGCATGTGCCATTGGCCCAAGCGTCCAGTGTCATCTTAGCCCAAGTGTAAGATCTTCTATGTATCCCATTGCATCTCCTATGTCGAGGCCCAAGTGCGACCTCTAGTGTAGCATATGTCGTCGGCCCATGTGTGACGAATTGAAATCTAAGACCAAGTGCGTCTCCTATGTCGAGGCCCATCTAAGCCCAAGTGCAATCTTCTATTCATGTATCCAAGTGCATCTGCCATGTAGAGGCCCAAGTGTCTAGTGGATCATCTTAATGCAAGTGCAATCTCCTAAGTATCCAAGTACGTCTCCCATGTCTAGGGTGCCTTGTGCCGTTGGGTGTCCAATGTCATCTAATTAGTCCAAGTGCATTAATATATGAAGCAAGCCATATCTAATCAATTTTTCTTTCCACAGAGCCTACGACCATATTTGAACCGGAGACCTTTCCCTTGATATCTCTCCCGTCGAGGCTCCAACCATTGTCCAGGAATGCCCACTTTGCCATTTTTGCTATTTTTTGTGAATTTTCAGCGACCAAAAGTACTTGGAATTCCACATCCCCTCACCGCTTGTCCAAAAATCATGAGACCAAGCCGGTGCACCCCTCCTCGTCGAGGGCTTTTCAACGGCACCAAGCACCGGGGCCGGGCCCCGCGTTTGGAAGATCTCAACGACGCTACAAAACAAAACAAAACAAAACAAAACAATTGTCTCGATTCATATATTGATTTAAAATAAATCACAAGTAAGTCAACGTGACCTTCGAAGACGTATCATTTGCAGCCGTTAGATGCATTTGCATCCAATACACCACAATATTTCAACCACGCGAGCAATGATATGTAGACACGTCGTCATTTTGCAGTCACATCCTCGTTCTGTTTCATCCATTTATCTTTGCATTTTCCACATAGACATTCATTGGGCAACTAGCTGTCGTGCACCTAAGCATCGTGCCACAACATACATCGCTGTCCACCATACATTCTAAGCACACAATCCTAGAAAGCTATGCCACAATCGCCCCCCTAGTTGGTGATTAGGACCCTCTAACACCGAATAGCTAATAAGTATCAATCTCAATAAGATCATCGCTTGGTCTTCAATCGCACATGTCCCAGTATCTAAAGTCAATAGATCAAGAAGTCGGGTGTAAAAGTAGCCCCATCGGTAGTCCTCCAAGGACCCCAAACAGTCCTCTAAGGACTCTTCCTATGTCACTATGTTCCCAATGCGTTCCCAAGTTCCCATTAGGTTCCCTAAGAATATTCCTAAGAATATGCCATAGTATTCCCCAAGTATTTCCCTGGGCCTATGTGTATTTTCTTTGTATTCCCCTTGTATTCTCCTTAGGAATAGCCATTTCCCCCTCATAGAGTAGTTCATTTCCCCATGGGTTTAGCCATTTCTCCCTAAGCTTTAGTCACTTCCCCCTCTATTTCCTTGAGGTTTAGCCTTACCAAGCTAGGGTTTGTGCTCCTTGGGGCTCTATGCTTAATCCCCTTAAGCATCTATGAAGTCTATGGGGTACCAAGGCAAATTCCCTTTATCTTCTTCTCCTTAAGCTACTCAAGCTTGTCTCCAACCAACTAGCAATGCATTGGCCACACAACAAGCTCAATTTTTCCTTGGAAGCTAAAAACAAGCTTCTACCTCTTTTGGCAAGCCACTAAGCCTTGTCTCCTCTCAAGCCTTGGTCATTCAAGCTCCCTTCACTTGCTAGCTCAAGAGCCACTCCTCTCAAGCTTGAAAGTTGGAAGCCACACTTGGGAAGCATGCTCCACACATGCACCATTTGGAGGTGAGAGAGGCTCATGGAGGCTCAACTACAAGAAGATGAGCCCTCCTCCACAATCACAAGGGGAAAACCCCTCCCCATATCCCAAGTGAGGTTTGACACCTCACTTGGCATGTGAGACCAAATAAAGTCCCAACACACAAAATACAAATATAAATATCCAAAATATCCTAGTTAACTAGAAGTAGGTAATTCTAGATAACCATGACTAAAACCATGACACATCAATCGCCAGGTGTAATCGTGAATACTAGCAGTCATACATTCCCATGCCCACGTCATCCTGTTGCAATTTCGGCCATGACTCGTAGTCGTCTCTACCATCTCCCCTTATCTGGTCAAATGTGTTTGACCGCAGATCCTGACGTGGCGGAGGTACAAGGTGGCATATATGACTTCTGGTGGTCACAATTGGCATCCAGGACTACCCCCTTGCATTTTGCCGACATATATGCTACGACTAGGCAAATGTGGCAGACCGTAAAGCCGGGATCTGTTGTAGTGATGGTTGGGCAACAACAGAGAGGTACAATCTATGTGGCAAGAAAAACAAAAGCTCTCTGTGCGAGGCAAAATGGTGTAAATTTGGGGTATGACGTAACCACATACCGAGTCATGAGGATGTAGAATATTGCTTTGGTAAGAACTAGATAGGGCAGAAACATAAATCCAGAGCTGAGAGTTGAGGTGGGAAATCAAGTCGGCACGAGATTTAATATGGTGGAGAGTATCTTCCCTTTGAGGATGGACCTTCGTAGACAGTTGGAGCTGTTTGATTGGAGCAAGTGGGATGAGCTGGCTGGGCAGATGCGTCAAAAGCAGGCTCCGCAGCATACACAACCGAAGTAGGCTTGGAGACAGAGTCTGCATCCCTGTTATGGCAGCAGTAAGGAGTAGAAAGACCACTGGTGGAATAATGGAGCTGTTGGAGAGGTGTGCAGGGAATAGGCAGCAGTCCATATTTGACTTACGAAGCGGGCTACTAAGTACTGCCGGGCAATGTTGAACTCTTGAGGGGAGACATGTTGAGAACATGGAATTGTTTGTGGTCACTGCTGATATGCTCATAGGCACAAAGCTAGACCACCGAGTAGGCAGCCTGAAATTCATCTTAGCAATACTAGTACTCAACCCACCGTAAAGGCCCGGCAAAAATTTCTTAGTGTATTCAAAGGGCACCTTAGGGGACGAAATTTTACAGATGGAACCTTACGTCGGAAAGTTCCTCCCGGTGTTGGGTGGGTATATTGATTACCTTGATATACCCTGCGGGTACATCAGGGTATATTGATATACATATACCCTAGTGTGGCAAGTTTAGGTACTTGGATGTATACCCTTATATTAGGGTATATTTTTATGATATACCCTTATCCTTATATTTACCCTGCATCAAGAAGTCCAATTAACCCTTTTTTTTTAAGGGTATATGTTAAAATGAAGGGTATATCTAATCAGGGTATATAAAGTAACATAGCCACGACGGTAGCATTCGACGGCGGTAGCATAGCAACGGCGGTAGCATTTGAGGTGACATTTAGCGTTGAGGTACTTTTAGGGAATCTCACCCATCTAGTAAATTCTAGTAGTTTTCTTTCTATATAGAATAAGGGAGGGATTTTTTTTGGGACATAAGACTAGTGCCCTACAACCTTTATGTGCTAGGTCTTCTCTTTTTTTGTTGTGTCGTTAGGGAGCCTTCAACTGTAAAGAAAGCTCCTATCACAGCTAAAAAAAAATGTCACATATCTATCATTCCTAAAATGCCATATAACCCAAAGAGAACCCAAAGAAAACCTCTTCAGATCCTGCATATATTGAATCTCAAGCCTCCTTCCTCTTGCATTGAGAATTAAAGCCAAATATTGGGGGCTGCTATTTCATGAGCCATGAGCCATGAGCGGCATGAGCCATGAGCAGAGTCGTAAGTGTGGAAAAAAACATGAGCAGCACTATTTTCCGGAAATGAGTGTCCGCGGGAATAGGGTTTAGGGTGCCACGGTCATAGGGGGAGAAGGACCTCCCGATGAAGGAGGTTCGGCAATGTTATTTAGAATTATATATTGAAAGGCAATGTTTCGCGAATGGTAGGGTGGTACTGCTCTGTACAATGGGGGCCCATTTCAGCTTACCAGCCATTTGCAAAATCCACCCACACTCCCAATCCCAAACGAAATGAGCAATGACGCATTCGCGGAACGATGGACACAGAATATAATAAAAAAGAGGCACAATGAGGTTTTTATTGATCCACATGAATTGCATTTGAAGCACGTCTCTGTGCTGATTGTGCCATCAAATCTTGAGCCCTGTGCCTACTGAATACAAGTCATGTTGTCAATGGGACTTCGACTGCTCTCAGAACTAGCTCATGAGTCATGGGGCTCCTCCATGTAAAGTCGATTGCAGCCGTTGTACCGCCCCTAGTGATGTTCACCACAATGTCCTGCCCTTCAATCATACCACCATCGAATATGGAAATCTTCACGTTTTCGTCGTCCACACCAATGCGAATGTCCCCATACAATGGAGAAGAGGAGCGCACTCCTCGAGGAGAATAGGTCTCTCCGATGGAGTCCACCCATGTCCAGTGGCAGCAGTTCCACGCAACAGCATAGCAGTGCGCCTTCTTCTGCATGGGTGACCGTCGTAGCTGGGAAAATCGGAATCGAGGATGCGCAGGGAGCCAGGACTCCTCAGACCAAGATCGTCACCCCCGCTCGAAGGCGTAGTGGGCCTACGATATACTCAAAAGCCACCAATGTTTCCACAATCGAACCAGTATCTTCTCTGTAATCTGTGTACCAGATAACAATGTTCCCGATGTGGCCGAATACATTGCATAATCGATGCCTCCAAAGGGCAGTCGTCCCGGTTCCGGAAGCACGGCATCCTTGCAAAGGAGGACCTGAGGACGACTTGGATGCCGATGACCTTGCGGACAGCTACGAAGCCCTTAGATTTTGGAAAAGATACGAAGCGGAAGAGCAGTCTGGCCTCCAAAAATGGAGCATCTGGGTCACACGTACCCACCGACGGAGGGTGGAACGTGTTCATCACGCCAGCGGTGGATTAACCCATACATCTTTCTCATCAACAAGTTATAGTTTGAGATCTGCCACCGAAGTCCATCCCCCCGGATGGAAATTCGGCGCCGCATTACATCGAAGAGGGGATGGACTTCGGTGTTCCAGTGGCTATCGGCCCACCTGGCAGTGAGTGCCCATAGTTTGCATGGAAGGGTAGGAAACTGAAACGGCTACATTCATGCAGCAGCCAATCTTCATCGGTCCAGGATCCTGTACGGGGAAATTAAATGTGCCCGGAGTGTGCCCTGGAATGTACCTCACTTCTGTATGACTGTGTTTTTTCATTGTGTTGAATAACTCTCGGATTGGCCCACTGTTTACAATTTGATGTCTCATTTCTACAATTGTCTGTCCGGTTGAATAAAGCAGAGTAACCGGTATGTGAGTCATGTGTCAAGAATATACCAGAGTAACGCCATGTATGCGGCGCCGCACATCGAAAAATGTTGCATTTCCATGTCGGCATCGAAATCGCATTTTTGTTTCGCATTTCCATGTGAAATGCGGTGCATCATTTCCGTCCAGGTACACGAAATACCAACACGGGTCTATAAATTGATCAGAAAACGAGGTTGGCATTGCAAATGCGGCGACGCATTTCCAGCTTGGCAATGGAAACTTCTTTTGGACAAGGGAATGCGGTGCCGCATTTCCGTCCAACACTTCGAAAAAGTGCACTATTTCCGACCAGCGCGATGGAATGCGTTACCGCATTTCCGAGAGAGGGTCTGCAAATGGACAAATTGCGATGTCCGTTCTGGAAATGCGGCGCCGCATTTCCATGTCCGTCATCGACTTTTTTTTTACAATGGAATGCGGTGCCAATTTTTGCTGATGGGCCTGCAGTTCGAACAACGACCATCCCCAATATGGAAATGCGGCACCGCATTTTCAATCCGCCATGTCGGCCTCCTTGTTCGCTCCTTGTTCGACCTCTGTAAGCGTGGTGGCATCCATGCAATGAGCGGGAGAGGCCAAAACTGGCGTGTGGACAAAGGAAATTTTGGAAATGCGGCACCGCATTCCCAATTCAGATTACTTTTACTATGCCAACATTGAAATGGAAAAATTTAGTCCCTCCCCTGTTTTGGAAATGCGGTGCCGCATTTCCAAAAGAGGTTCTTAGAGTTGCCAAAATTTTGGAAATGCCTGACCCATTTCTGATTTTGGGAGCGTCCTGGTTTGGGCGATTGTGTGGCTGGAATGCACACTGGAGAGGGGTCACGAATGTCGGGCAGAATTTTCTTTATATACTCTGGAAGAGAATTTACATTTACAGAGACTTCATTAAAATTCTATTAATCTTGAAAATCATCCGAATCCTCATCCTGTTCTAGACTGTCCTGCTCCTCCTCCACCCCCTCAGTGCCTCTCTCATCTCCAGCGGACTGCTCGTTGGCCAGGCTTTCGAAAATCCCATCTTCCCCTTGCGGAACTGTCCATCTCACCTCCGTTGGTCGTCTTCCTCCCTGTCTGCGTCGCTCTCATCCGCTGAATCACATATGTACTTTCGTACCCGTCTACCTGTCTGAGCTGCTGCCAACTCTTTCCTTATCCTTCTGTCCTCCCTAGCCCTCTCCAAAATCTGCTCTACTTTACTGGGATTCTCACTTCTTCTAATCGCTGTATTTGCGAGTTTAGCTGCATAACTAGGAAGGGAGTAGTCCCTCACCGGGCTCGTCATGAAGTCGGCCCTCGCAAAGAACGGGACATTCTTCCTGGCAGGAAGTGTAGGCCCTACATGTTTCGACCCGGACCCTGCAATCCTGCACATGACAATCATCAACGAGACTAATGAGAACCACAGTCGGGAAATTCTTTGACATAAATGACCCAGAAGGCTTTGCAAACTTACAATGTTTGCACTCACTCGTATTCCGGGTTCTCCTCGCATCAATGTCCACTGTGTCTTCCTCGGACTCCGACGAATCCGAGGAGACTTCCGCTCTGTCGGGAGCCTTCACATTCCGTTGCAGCCCCTCCAGATGGGATCCCCACACGGATGAATCCTCCTCGTAGGCAAAGAGGTGCCGGTCGGAAAACCGCCAGCCCACATTGAGGCACCTGTTACAATGCCATCCACACATTACCACATGGCGCTTCAGATGTTGCGAACTACATCCTAACGAGAATTTGCAGAACAGCAGAGATCAAGATTCTGCATACCTGTCCCACAGATGAGGTCGAGCACTGTGCCCTCCACGTCTGTGCATGTCTCCATAATTGTCTGAATGAAGGCAGGGCTCCGAGTCCGTGAGTACCGCAGGGGTTCCGTTGAAGTGAGGCTATGAGGGAGAAGTTCCTTGGGAACGTTGTTGAACAGAACGTCGTAATCGAGTGGGTCGCAGTTCGGGTCAACCTTTCCTCCCTCCTTCCGGAAAGCAAAGGTGGAGTTTCCTTCACAAAGCAGTATGCATCGAACTGCTTCGTCTGCATACACAGGGGGAAAACGATTAGAAACCGAATGCGGCACCGCATTTGAAACACCCAAGCAAATGAATGGACGAGTGCCAGTGTCGTAATCACCTTCTTCCCTTCCGACCGAAGGCCCAGTGTGTTGATGCACGTCCACTTCTTTTTCAGAATCGGGACGGCGCTCTTGCGGGTCCACTTCGCAATTCCTGTCTGAGTGTTTTTTCCTCTGCTCGCCAGGACAACCACACAGCCTCTGTCGTCCAACACCATGCGGGCAAGCCCGAATCCTTTCTTCCAAAAGTCCTCCGAGTACCTGTTCCAAGATGGCAAAGCTTGCAGTCCTTCCACAGGCTCTCCGTCCGGAATATCCAAGATGATCATATCGCAAGACCACTCGGTGGCATTTCCGCCCCTCCTACAATCCTTGTCTGCACACACCCTCTCAAAGAACGAGACCATATTCTGAAATCCTGGGGTGTCGGAAGGCTCTTCGGCAGTCCTTCTTCAGTGCTCTGCCCTTCAGACCCTCCATGGTCTTCATGTATGCCAACTTGGCTGCCCGTCCATCCAAAGCCGCCAAGAAACTCTCATTTACACACTGGACTACTGTTTCGGGAGCCACTTTCGGCCTCTTCATTTCCACCGGCTCGAAAGGGTGCCCCCCTGGGGGGTTGAAGAGTGCCTTCTTTGCCGAGCCAGTTCTCGTGCCTCTCGTGACAACGGTGGGCACAGGGGAGGCAGCTGCGTTTGGGGGGGTGGGCTGGTTGCAAAGTCTCCATCGGAGTCCTTCCTCACCCTCTTCCTGAACAGGCTGTTTCTGCTTCTTCGTTTTGGCGGGTGTCACAACAGCTGCTCCTTGCTGGCGAGTCCTCTTCTTCGACCCCTTCTGTTGGGCCTGCACAGCTGCATCCACCGTCTTTTGTGCCATCTCAGCTGCCTTTCTGGATTCTTCCAGAGCAGCAGATTCCTTTGCCGACTTTGGCCCAGCAGGGACACGTCTTTCCTTTCTCTTCTCTTCTGCCAAGGCGTGCAGATCTTTCTCAGACTCGTCAACAATACCGCCAGACATGTCCAGGTACCACGGGCATCCAACGAGATGCGCGGGATGCCATGTTTCTGCATCTCGGGTGTGTAGACACAGCTTGGGCCCGCCACGGTCCAAGCCATGAAGAACGGGGGCTCTTGAGCCAGGGCCCCTGTCTGAAGGAGCACGTATTTCATATACCTGCAAGGCAGTCAGCATGCGTGAGCAAAAGTTGAGACCAACCTACTGGCAGAGTGCCACCGAAAACATAAAATGCGAATGCGGTGCCGCATTTCCGAGACAAACCTCGTAACCAGGCTTCGCATACAAGGGCAGCTGTGCTTCACCTGTAAACAATTCGCATTGCAGCTTTCCCCGCTCCCTCCTGATGTGTAAACTCCACGCTCCTTCTTGCTGTCTGTAGCTCTCTGGCGAAAAGGTTGTCCTTGTACGCACATCTGAAACGTGTCACGTAGTCTTCCAATGTCTGTGTTCCATCCCATTTGACGTACAAGCCGAACGAATTTGTGTGCATTACGACTTGCTCCTTCGCATTCGACATTACCTGCGATTCCCAAATGCATTGTCACGTAGCAGTTCAGGGAATTCATGTCAGAAAAGCAAATCTGGGGAAGTACCTTGAATTACCTGGAACCACCAAGTCATATTGAGCCACACATCCACTGCAGGGTCGGAAACTTCCAGTGGAAAAGACCACATTGTCCTTATGCTCTCGGATGCATTCCAGATCGACAGCCACCGTGTCTGCCATTTCCGATCCAATGTCAGGAGCTGGAAGAGAGTGGCTATTGCTAGGAAGGAACTTCAGTGCATTGAAACCTCACCTTCTCTTTCGCCTCCACACATGCCGTTGAGAGGTGATGCAGTTTCTCCAATTGCATGGTCGGCTGCATGGCCCGAGAATAGTGTTTTGCAATCTCGGGGATGAAGTCCTTTCCAAGTGCCGGATCTGCAATTGCCACCAGCTTCACAAGCTTTGACTTGTATTTGGTTCTGGACTTGACACCGGCTTCCTTCAAGTGCTCAGTCAATGACTGCAACGTTTTGACCTGCCCCTCACTTTCCATGAAGAAGCGTTTGGCATGGGCCAAATCCAGCTTGATGTTTGACTGCCAACAAAAACATGCAGAAGCGTTACATTCGATTCATGTGGAAACATTACTGGAAATTGGGGAAGGATGAGCAGAGGGAAATTGGAGGACGACTTACTTCGTATATCACCTCCACCATTCCATCCATAGTGAGACGATACCATGTCCGGTCTTTTTGCAACGGCTTTCTGAATGAGCTCGGGCTCCAGCATTTCCGCAAACATCTGCGGATCAGTGAGACCAGTTTTCCTCACCCTGTACAGCATATGTGCCATGTGGGTATGCACGTACGCATTCTCAGTGACCCTGCAAGGCACACTCTCCAGTTCAGTACACGGAAGCACGGAAACAAACCAGAATGGAAACCGAAATGCGGCACCGCATTTCGAACGTGCTAGGGAGGGTATGAGTATCTTACGAGTTGAGGTCCGCCATGGCATTCTTGAGCAGGGAGGAGTCTGCCGCCTTCACCTTGAGGATGACACACTCCACCATGTAATGCCAGCCAATGTGCTTGGCATGGTTCTGCTTGATGTACTCCCACCAGGCGAGAAGTCGGTGATTCCCGTCCCACACAAAGAACATTTTTCCCGACATATGGCCGAAGTCGGGATCACCCTTCAGCGTCGCCTCGAATTCGTGGTTGCGAGTGTGCCAGTGGGTATCCCACGTTGACAATTCATCGGCAGTGGGTCCACGGGTTTCGCCGTCCTCATTCTCAATGGAAACGTAAAACGCTGCCGATCCCAGACGGTACCCTTCTCGAAATGCGAACTTGAGCTTATCCACATCTCCGGGAAGGGCCTGCCTGACGATGGGAAGGGAGACCATGCGACAGAGTGGGATTCGAAGAGTCCGCTGGAATACCCTGCTGCCCAGAACTCTGCCAATGCTACTGTGTGTCTCCTCCAACATTTTATCCGCTGCACTTTTGAAATCCTCCGGAGACATGTCTGTAGGTGCCGGTAGTGGCTGAGCAGCTGGAGCATCCTCAACTGGAGCTGCACTCTGGGGCCTGTGTGCGGGCAATTCTGCCATTGCAGAGGCCTCCTCCGGGCCTGCTGCTCATCGGTGGGTGGTCTGCTGCGAACGTTCAGCGGCAGCACCCCCTCCGGTACCAAATCGAGATCAACGGTCGATCCCATTGCCTTCGCTGCAGCAGAGTCGGCCCCAACATCTGCAGGCGGGAAATCCTCCAGGAACTGAGCTTCAGCTCGTGGAAGCGGTTTTGCGGGAGATTGTTCGCCCGTCGCCCTGATTGCCTTCTGCTTCCTCATCCTTGCAGGTGAAGGTGTCTGCTGCAATTGAATCTGTCTTCTACCCTGCTGCTTCATTCGCGTTGGGGGGGGTGAATCGGCCTGAGCCGGTTCAGAAGCCAGTAGAGGGACGGGCTGCTTCTTCTTCGACTTTGCTGGAGAAGGGCCCGACCCCTGCTGGCGATTCTCCATGATCGAAGAACGCGAGTCGATCTCTGGACTTTGAACTTGCCCTTCGAAGACGCGTCTTTGAATCGCAGAGGGCTAGGCCCGGCAGGAATACCGCGCTCGGGGATCGGGTGGGTGTACGTGCTGCAGCTAGCTCCTCGGACTCTTCCTGCGGCTCTTCGGATTCCTGCGATCCCTCCAGCACGTCCACCTTTCCTGTTAGGCATGCAAACATGTTCTGCATTCAAGTCTCCTAGCATTCAGTCTAAGAATTACAGAAGCAAAATGGGGGGTTCGGTGCTCGATCAGCTGCGCGCAGCCCGATCGCATGGAGCTCTCACTGGTGGCTGGGTTGCCTGAGTGGCCTGCTGCTCGGAGATGGCAATCTCCTCCTGTAGACGCATCTGCTTCCTCCCCTTCGGCATTGGCCTACGTCCGAAGTATAATTTCCGGAGCTTGCGACGAGGTCTCCTGTCTGGTGCACGAACTCCCCCCCTCTCAGGTTCGAGCATAAGAAGAACAGAGAGAGGGAAAAGGGGCAAAGAGTGCAGATGGAAAGGGCGCGAGAGGGGTGACTGAGGAGACACGACAAAAGTAGATGAAACGGCGGTGATGCACCACTTGGGTTCGAAAGGTTGGACGAAAGTGTCTCCTCGTGGAGTTTGCGTCATTACGAAATTCGAATCGTTGAGGGTACGCCTGCCGTCCGAAAAACAAACATCATTATCCAACGGTCAGGCCGCGCCGCCTCATGCCCCTTCAGTCAGATAGAGTGCCGACATGTGCAGCAATTCCGTTGCTCCACGTGTTCACATTTCAAGGCATTTCCGTCCCAGCGTCTGATGAGTTGGAGCGAAATGCGAATGCGGCGCCGCATTTCCGTTAAGTACCATCACGAAGCTACACATCCGTACTTGTTGGAAGAAAATGCGGCACCGCATTTCCGTTCCACCTTCACATACCTTAGTTGTTGAACGGAAATACGGTGCCGCATTTCCGTCCCACAGCTCCATGTATGAGATTCAGAAGGGAAATGCGGCGCCGCATTTCCGTTCCCACTTCACATACGTTAGTTGATGAATGGAAATGCCGTGCCACATTTCCGTTCGGGAAAGTATAGAGGTCTCACCTGGACAGAAATGCGGTGCCGCATTTCCGGTCTGGAAAGTTGAAGGTCTCACATGGATGGAAATGCGGCAACACATTTCCGTAGCACAGCTCCAGGCCGAATATACAAAACGGAAATGCGGCGCCGCATTTCCGTTCGAGAATGTCGGAAGGTGCGACTCGAACGGAAATGCGGTGCCGCATTTCTGTCCCGTTGCGCACGATTTTCAGTCAGAATGGAAATGCGGTACCGCATTTCCGTTCTGTAGAGTATTAACGTCTGACGCTGGCGGAAATGCCTTCCCGCATTTTCGTTCCACAGCTCCATGCCTCACATACAAAACGGAAATGCGGTGCCGCATTTCCGTTTTGGAATGTCGGAGACTCCGACGGAAATGCGGTACCGCATTTCAATTCCGATGTTTCAGGATATTTCATCAGAACGAAATGCGGTGCCGCATTCCCTTTTAAATCTAATTCCGTTCTGGAATGTTGGGAGGTGCGACTCGGATGGAAATGCGCTGCCGCATTTCAGTTCCGATGGTTCACGATTTTCAGTCAGAACGGAAATGCGGCCGCATTTCCGTTCTGGAATGATGGTAGGTGCGACTCGGATGGAAATACGTTGCCGCATTTCAGTTCCGATGGTTCACGATTTTCAGTCAGAACGGAAATGCGGTGCCGCATTTCCGTTCTGGAATGCGACTCGGATGGAAATACGGTGCCGCATTTCAGTTCAGATGTTCACGATTTTCAGTCAGAACGGAAATGCGGTGCCGCATTTCCGTTCTGGATATGAATGTCTCAACCGGTCGGAATTGCGCTGTATGAAGCTGTCGGAATCACTCGGCTCCAGGCATCAGATACAAAATGGAAATGCGGCGCCGCATTTCCTTTATGGAATGTCGAAAGTGCGACTCGGACGGAAATGCGGTGCCGCATTTCTGTTCCCGTTGTTCATAATTCTCAATCAGAACGGAAATGCGGTACCGCATTTCCGTTCTCGAGAGTATGAATGTCTTTAAGGACGGAAATGTGCTGCAGCATTTCTATCCCTCAGCTCCATGCATCAGATACAAAATGGAAATGCGGCGCCGCATTTCCGTTCTGGAATGTCGAAAAGTGCGACTCGGACGGAAATGCGGTGCCGCATTTCTGTTCCCGTTGTTCATAAATCTCAATCAGAACGGAAATGCGGTACCGCATTTCCGTTCCACCTTCACATACCGTGCTTGCTGGATGGAAATGCGTTACCGCATTTCCGTTCTGGAGAGTATAAAGGTTTCCCCCGGACGGAAACTCGGTGCCGCATTTCCGTCGCTCTGTGCATGACCAAGATGCAATACGGAAATGCGGCGCCGTATTTCCGTCCACCAGCAATCGAAAGAATCACTCGGGACGGGAAATCTGGAACCTCAATGGGTTGCATTGTTCCGAAACAACACAATTGCGGCCAGTCTTGATGAGCACAACTTGGTTGTCTGACCGTTTTAACCAGCAGTCCTGGCACTTGTCAGTGCGAACGTTCCTGTCTGCACCGAGAATACTGCTGGATCCACCCTCAGGAGAAACTGTCAGGAGATGTTATTTCGTCGCCGAATCGGCCATCATTGTCTACTCACTGGCTATGGAATCAAACCTCCCACCTTCATGCATGTAGCTTGAAACAATACTTTCCACTTCAATGTGCGACTTCCAATCGTCGATGGACTCCGCAGATCCACTTAGATGGTGCTGTGAGCCTTGGTCTGTCGCTATACTGAACCTCGCACTTGCCAACTCCGTGCGGTGTTCGATGGCTCCGAATTCCTACGCTATAGTTTGCTGTCCTCCGCAACTTGGGAGAGCCTGGATCCCAAACGAGGGAGGACTTTGCAGAGTGACTGAAACTTACCTTTGTTCCAAATTCAAGCTCAAACCGGGCACAGTTTATTTGGGAAGAAAGGAAGGAAGGATGTTCCTGGACAGGTTGACGAGACCATTGTCGTGCTAGGTAACGACGGAGGTTGCGGAATCGAATGGCACGTTCCCCCGTCAGACACCATCCTGTACCGAGCTGTGGGAATGCCCATTCCCTTTCCGAATCAGTCGCTGCCCACACCATCCACAAAGGAGTCCGGAAACCGAGAGGCGGCCACTGCCAACAGAGAGGTATGCAACGATAATCATTCCCGACCTGGACCGTCAAGACCCTCCATAGCTTCTCGTGTGGACGTATTCGACATTTCCGACGAGGAAGATGATTGCATTGAGGTACCCATGTCCTCCACACGGTCGTTCAAATCCGGCATGGACGTCTCTGTAGGTGCTACGCATGTGCCCTCGAGCATAACTCCAACCCGGTCCATTGTGCAGCTCCTACGACAACATCACCTCGATGGTTCTCGCTCCGAGCTGGCTGCTCTCGACTATGCCAAATTCCCAGTCAGAAAGGTAACTTTCTGCCTCCCGAAGTCGATGGCAATGTCATCTTCGAGTTTCCACCTGTTTCTTCGTCAAAGAAAGCCTCCGGGATGTTAACAGACATGGATCGAAAGCATGACGGACACCCCTGGTGTGTGACGAAGACCAGTAGCACGAAAATTGCTGATGGTGTTCGTGTACGATATGTCCTCTGTGCGGGGAAGCTGAGGTGCCTCAATCCCACCTGCTTCCACTTTCTCTCCAAAGGAGGGCGGAGAAACGAGACGGATTGGACTGGCACAACGCATCATCCATTCATTGTCTCCAGCCAAGCTCCTGCGGGTTCTTTCAAGTGTGCACATTGCAAAGAACCACCGACGTGCATGTCCATGTGCAGAGCCAAGCAATATTACGTAATCCATTTGCTCCCGGACTTGACTAGAGCTTGCATACACGTTGGGGTCCACTGCCACCCCTTGGCGAGAGGCAACATGCGTGAGGCTGTGCAGGAAGCACACGACATCATAAAAGAGGAGGTGAAATTGAGCCCCGGAGCCAGACCAAAGCAGATTCAGCTGAAGGCAGCCCACAAGATTGCTCTTGGCAAAATCATGTCTGAAGATGGTTCCGACCGAGAGCCCTTGACCGAAGACGAGATGCGTGACCTCTTGGAGTCCGTCTCGCACGTTTGTAGTCCGAATGTGCGGAATCACATCGTATCTTGCAAGCAGGAGTTCGGCAGGGGGTCGGACATGTACTCAATCCTGGAGGTGAAACGAATGACTGGATATGACTACATCCAAGGTAGCAGGTTTCCAGGGCAAGGCAGCGAATCCGATCGTTGTTACATTTTCAAAATGTCGACGTGGGGCCTGGGAGTGGAGTCGACTTGGTCACTCGCATGACAACTGGAAACTTGTCGAATGCTTGGGTGATGTTTGATCACATCAAGCGAATTACAAACCATCAGTGGGTGACTATGGGTGCGCATGTTTATGACTATCACTCCAAGAGGCTCATGACGATTGCAATCTGCGAGATGAAAGGGGAGGACACACAGTCCGAGATGCATCTGTGGGAGGGCATAAACGAGCAGATGGCAAGGGCGGGATTGCCAGAGCCCAATTTCAGGGGATTCATGGCAGACAACGCTCAGGCCAACTGGGCAGCGGTGCGGCGTGTGTACGGTGAGGACCCCAATGTTCCAATGGAGGGGAAAGAGAGATCCTGTGGATTCCATTGGATGCAGAGTCTATCCC
The DNA here is from genome assembly GCA_030704615.1 of Takakia lepidozioides. Lineage (NCBI taxonomy): Eukaryota > Viridiplantae > Streptophyta > Takakiopsida > Takakiales > Takakiaceae > Takakia > Takakia lepidozioides. The sequence continues at coordinate 22,398,551 of CM060732.1, read as the reverse complement.
ACTACACTAAAAATTTGTTGCTAGCTCATTCCAGGCTGAACACCGTGTCCTTTGTACGGCGTGGAAGGATGCCCACATTTGATGACGCGGAGGTTAAGTTTGCTATCATCGAGGCTTGGTGGAACACGTCAGGTGCAGTGGAGACAACCAATCTGGGAGCATTGCACAGCTGGTTGGGGTGGTGGCATTTTCGGTATCGACAGTTCGGACAGTACATGCGGGAGGTAGGCTGCTGTCAATTTCGTTCATTTGTCTTTCTGTTACGGACATTTCGATTGGTCCCTCACCATTGTTTGTGTCCTTCTAGGAGCGGTGCTTGGATTCCGACACGGACATGCCGAACACGAATATGGCAGAATCGGTCCACTCCTCCTGGCGAGCGTCTTCTGCCGCACATCTGGTGGACGTAGTGACGGCCACAACGGAGGACATCGACAGAGCAATCATGCAGCAAGCCACGTACTACAAGTTCCTGAGCGGCAAACAATGGGGCTTTGGGCCGGACAGGGAGGAATTGTTGGTACGAACAGCTTCGAGGTCCAAGAATCCAGTGAAATGGGCGACAGCATTGCGAGAGAAGATCAAAGGGACGCCTCTGCACCGCAGAGGTGAACACCTAGAGGGGGACGTCCGGACTCGCCCTGTCAGGCGGAGGATTGAAGAGGAACCCGGGTGCGAAGAGGATTCCTGGAGATCCGACAGGAACATTCGGACAGCACCTCGAGGTCCCGTCATGTTGCCGCACAATGTGTCTTCCAGCAGTGGAAGCCCAAGAAATTCCAGATCGCCGTCGCCTTCAACCGGGGATTTCGTGCAACAAATTCCCACCGCTCCCTTGCCCCACATTCCGCCCGCTGTTATGCAGTATGGCCAAGCCATTGTGGAGACGACTGTGTCTGCCTCACAGTGGAGAATTGCTCGCACAAAGCCGTCGTTTCGAGGAAGGTGTTCCGCAATTCGTGTGGATACACGGCAACGTTGTTTAGAGATGATAAGGAGGAATCCAGATGGGGCTGTCCCTGCTCCTACTTTTACAGGAAGATTTGTCCATGCAAAGTTTGCGGAGGCGACAACCACCCAGTTCTGGTTCTGCAGGCACGACATTATGACTTGCGTGTATGGAAAGCCCAAGTACGGCATACAAACAATGCCAGAGGCTCCCCCGGTGTGGCCGGTGGAACCAGGCTGCGATCTGAGTCAGGTTGAGGCCGACGCCCTTACCGCCGCAGGATTTCGGATGGTGCAGCGCACTGACGTCCCCAGCATTCCGCTTCCACGGACAGTTCGGTCCCGTCAAGTCATAGTTACTCGCTTTGATGCGCGCGCCTGACCAACCTGGCCGCCGGGCCAACTTGGAGTTTCGGCTGCTCACCGGGACATAACGGTCCCCTTCCGCTTCCCTCTAAACCCTCCACCTATTTGGGACTAGGAGAATTCCCTTTGGTAGATGGCAGTCCGGAACAGCTCCCCACTCTTTGGTCGCTTTCCGGCTCGCTCGCTTACTCACTAGTTTTGGTCACCAACGGGCTTGCACCGTTCTCGGGGTTACTACTCCCTATATATACTTCTGTAGCTGTCCGCGGGGGTTTCATAACCAGCCATGCCATTTTATGGCGAACCACCACGAAAACCCTCGACTCCCGGTGGTGAGTCGCGGTGAGTCTTGGCCCACTCACCGCGGCCCCAATGGACCGTGATGAGTCCCAAGACTCCCCACGACTCCCACCTCGAGGTCTCCCCCATGGTGAGTCCTATGCCACCCCCACTAAGTCCCACTAAGCTACCACCACCCCTTGTGGAGCCACCTCCACCGCAACCCGGTGTGCGGGGCTCCACCTAGTGAGCGCCTCCGCCTCCTTGAGTGCCTTGGGCACTCAAGGGTGCTTCAGCCCCCCATACCTATCGCTGCCGCTGCCCCCCCCCACAGGGGCAGCCCCTCATGTGTCCCGACCCCCTGCCCTCAAGGCAAAGGGCCGCGACACACACCCCTACCAACAGGGAGTCGATGTCCTCATCGACTTGTCCATTTGTAGAAACGAACATCCAAGTTGTGGCGTCCCACATCAAGGAGTTTGTTTCCGTACCATGGCGTCCCATGGCAAAGAACCAAACCCCACACTTGACTCCACTCTCCACTAGCTAGTTCGGCCGACTTCCTCCAAGTCCCGGCCAAGGGTGGAGCCTCTCCAGCTCCTCCCAGTGCACTCTCTTGGCCTACTTCAAGGCCAAGGAACCTCCCCGAGGATCGAATCGCCTTACTGCAACAACATTGCTTGCGATCGCTCATGATGCCGCTTTTGGCATCACCTTGAGCAAGGGTTCACCTGGAACCCTCTTTGACTAGGAAGATAACCTTGAACCAACCGTGCGCCCCAATCACTACAATTGGGTCCGCCTTGGAATGCTGGCCTGAGGTACGGGAACACGCCGAAGCCGCACTACGACTTCGTCCCGAGGCTACACGATTATAGTACGTGAACGGAAGCACGTAGCTTCCGCGTTAGCCCGCACTACAAGGCAACCCCCTCGGTAGCGCAGTTATAGTACGCGCACGCGCCAGGTGCGCACTAGCACTTGAACTCCCAAATAAGGCGCAAGTTTCCTTGCCCCTTGGATGGGAGTCACCCGATTTCGGCACTGCGCAAACACACGATTAACCAATTTACCTCTCCCACTTTTGTAAGCTAGCATGCATTCTACACACCAGCCAACCACACCATGCATCACCATTCCAAACACAATAGGACGCACAATATTTGGAACCCATTTCCTTTATCACAAATTTTTGTACAATACAAGTTTTTGCAATCGGATTCCTGAGCTAGCTAAACGGGCTAAGCATGCATTTCCCCCCACGCTCCAAGGTTGATGTCCCCATCAACGCTTCTTCCGCTTTTGAGGTCGCCCTTCGAACGCTGCAACTGCCTCGGATGCGTTTCCCATTTCTGAGGCACGCACCCAAGATGCCTCCACAAGATGATAGCCCTTCCATTTGACGAGATACTCCGTTTCTCGGTTCTTGAACCTCCTCGACTAAGTATTGCCTCCACCTCGTACTCGGGTTCATTTTCATGATCCAACAGCATAGGTGGCGGACGCAACACTTGCTGCCGATTCGGACGTGCTTCATCTTTGAAGTAAGGCTTCAAAAGGGAGACATGGAATACTGGGTGCACCTTGCTGTTTGCTGGCAGCTCCAATTCATACACATCCTCATTCATAACCCTCCGAATGCGAAAGGGACCCGCATACGGAGGTACGAACTTCGGACTCATTTCCGGAGGTAGTCGAAAATTCTTGATGTTCAACCAGACCTCTGTGCCTGCCTCAAACTTCACTTCCCTCCGCTTCCGATTCGCCTGCCTTTCATACCGTTTCCTAGCTTTGGCAATGTTGTACTTTGCGAGCTTCAACAAACGCTCGCGTTCTTCCAGTACCGCCGCTACTGCCGGTTCCTCAACGTCCTGGGCGGCCCAACTTGTCGGCACCAGAGGTGCTTTTCCATAGACCAACACAAAAGGGGAAACTCCCGTCGCGGAGTGTTCTGTGTTATTATAACAGAACTCTGCCGCGTCTAAGTGTTCCATCCAGTCTGATTGGTCTGCCGACACGTAATTCCGCAAGAATTGCTTCACTACGGAATTCACTCTTTCCGTTTCCGTCGTAGGTCGGAAGGCGGTGCTCTTCAGCCTCGTCCCCATCTTCTTCCAAAGTGCTCTCCAGAATTTACTCGTAAACTTTGGGTCGCGGTCCGAGACAATATCCTTCGGGACTCCATGATGCTTTAAGACGTGGGCGAAGTAAAGTCGCCCTGTCTCCTGCGCAGTTGCCGTCTCCTTGGTGGGGATGAAATGGGCCATTTTACTGAACCTATCTACCACCACCATGATTGCATCGAATCCTTTTGACAGCGGCATAGCAGTCATGAAATCCATCGAGACGCTTTCCCAAGTCCCCTCTGGAATCGGCAAGGGTTGTAACAGCCCCGCTTGCTTTTTATACTCGCTCCGGTTTTGTTGGCATGTGGTGCATGTCTTTACATACTCCTCTGCCTCCTCCCTCAGTTTGGGCCAGAAATACTCTTTCTTCAAGAGTGCCGCAGTGCGCTTGGCTCCACCGTGGCCCGCAAGCGGGCTATCATGGCATTCTCTCAAGAGACTATCCCTGATCCCTCCCTTTGGCACATAGAGACGTTTTTGCTTATACCGGAGCAGTCCGTTTTGCAAGTGGAACTGCGATTTAACCCCCATTCTCAAGTTCTGCATCACGCACTTTGCCAGCTCATCCTTCCGGCAAGCCTTCCGGATCTTCCTTTGGAGCGCCGTCTCGCCCTTGTACACCAACAAGAGCTGCTGCTTTCTACTTAAAGCATCGGCCACCACATTGTCCCGTCCCGGTTTGTACTGGATATCCACGTCGAACACTGCCAAAGTATCTTGCCACCTAAGTTGTTTTGGGGACAACTTGGGCTGCGTGGCAAAATACTTCACCGTGACATTGTCCGTGAACACCTTCACTGGGTTGGAACCAACATAGTGGCGCCAGAGTTCAAGGCAATGTACCACCGCCTTCATCTCTTTTTCGTGCGTCGGCCACCGTCGCTCCACTTCATTCAGTTTCTTACTTTCGTAAGCCACTGGACGTCCATCTTGCATAAGTACACCCCCAATTGCGAAGTCCGATGCATCTGTATGAATCTCAAACGGACGATCGAACTCCGGGATTTTTAAGACTGGAGCTTCCGTCATCCGCTGCTTCAATTCAGCAAAAGCTTGGCCACAAAAATGTGTTCCATACCCAGACTTTGGATTTACACAGAAGGTCCGACAGCGGCCCCGCGATCTTGGCGAAATTTCTCACATACTTCCGGTAATAGGAGGCGAGTCCTAGGAAGGATCGCACTCCCGGGACCGAAGTCGGAGGCTCCCAGTCCAAGATCGCCCTCACCTTTCTGTCATCCATTTTGATCCCATCCTGTGTAATCACGTGCCCCAAGAACTCCACTTTTGTGACCCGAATTCGCACTTTGAAGCTTTGGCATACAGCTTCCCTTCTCGCAATTTTTGGAACACCCTTTTGAGGTGCTCCAGGTGCTCCTCCTTTGTTTTCGAGTACACCAAGATGTCGTCGATGTACACGATCACAAAGTCATCCAACCACTCCTGGAAAAGGCTGTTCATCAGCGTGCTAAATGTCGCTGGTGCATTGGTGAGCCCAAAAGGCATCACCAAGAACTCATATGAACCATACCTTGTCCTGCACGCGGTCTTCTCCTCATCTCCTTCCGCCACCCGAATTTGGTGATAGCCGGCGCAAGTCGATCCGGCTGAAATACTTCGCTCCTGCCAACCGATCGAAGAGGTCGTCGATCCTTGGCAAAGGGTACCGGTTTTTGATAGTCACCTTATTCAGAGCCCTGTAATCGACACACATCCGCAGCGTCCCATCCTTCTTGTCTGCAAATAGCACCGGGGCTCCGTAAGGTGACTTACTCGGCCGGATGTACCCCTTTGACATTAGATCTTTGAGCTGAGTCTTCAGCTCGACCAACTCTTTGTGGCTCAACCGGTAGGGCGCCTTGGCAGGCGGTTCCGATCCCGGTATCACCTCAATTTTGTGGTCAACTCCTCTTCGCGGTGGCAAGCCGCTTGGTAAATCCTCCGGCATCACATCCTGGTATTTCTCCAAAATCCCCTTGATCCAATCTGGGCTCGGCTCCCCATCGCCTTCTCCTTTCACTTCTCTAATGTAAAGCAAAAACTGGGACTCGTGTGTCTCCTCCACGGCCCCTCCTTTGCTGATAGAAGGTTTATTCGCCCTCCCACGGATTTGGGCGTTTCCGACACTCGTAAAACCTCGCCACCATTCCCACATGGCAGCGTGACTACTCTCTTGCGGCCATCTATGACCGCTCCGGATTTGCTCAAAAAGGTCATTCCCAAAATGAGATCCACTCCATCGATCTCGCAGATAGTGAAGTTCTCACGTCCCTCCCAACTCCCCAGTTGAAGAGGAACATCAAACGCCAACCTTGTCGCCAACTGAGGTTCTCCTTTGGCAGAGCGCACCTCAATAGAGGCCCCCACGTCACTTGTCGGGAGTCCCAACTTTCGCGCCGCCGCCGGCGTCATGAAGGAGTGCGACGCTCCTGTGTCCACCAACAACGACACATTAGTTCCGGATATTATCCCATCCACGAACAATAACTGACTCCCTTTTCGTAAGGCGCCAGTTTCCTGATACAACTCACAAGAAAAATTTGCCTACCTTGCAAGTCCTGGCGACCACCGCTTCCACCAAGCGACTGATGGTATCTTCCGACAGCTCCGTGGTCGCCCGAGTCATGTTCAATTGCCGGGGCTTCGTGCACTTCTTGGCCATGTGCCCGGGCTCCCCGCAATTGAAACACACTCCATCAAAGGTCGCCTTCTGTCCGCCATAAGTCGCTCCACCCGCTTTTCCTTTCGAAGCACCGGGTGCCGCCTTGACGTGTGAAGGACCTCCCTTCGATTTCCACGTGCCATTTTCGCCGCGTGGCCTATCCCACTTCTTTTCCGGTCGGGAGGAGTCACCTTCCCGCCGGGTCTTCTTGTGGTTCAGCTCCGTACGGCCTTGTCTCTCACCCCTAGGGACATCCGAGAAACATTCAGCTCTCTCAATTGCCTCGTTCAAAGTCTTGGGTGGCTTCTCCTCCAACTTCCGCCTAGCCCATGGGGCCAGTCCCGCCACAAAGTTGAAGACCATTTCTGGTTCTGCCATGTCCGCGACTTCGAGCAACAGCACATTGAAAGCCTGGACATACCCCGAATGTCATCTGTTTGCTTCAAATTCCTCATCTTGTCCCGGGCAAGCCAGGATGCGTTGAGGGGCACAAACTGTCTCTTCATCAATTCCTTGAACTCACTCCAGTTCAAGGTTTCCGGGCTTGGGCCTCGGTCGTGAAGGCGTTTCTGCCACCATTGTTGAGCATAGCCCTCAAATAGGTGGGAGCCACTTCCACCCGATCCTCGTCACTCAACTTGGCCGCCCGGAAGTACTGCTCTAGCTCCAGGAGCCAGGTGTTGAGTGCCTTCCGGTTTCGAACGCCCTCGAAGGTGCCGGGTTCCTTAGGCTTCACCTTAAACTTTGCCTTGGTGGAAGTGGCATTAGCCGCCTTCAACACGTCTTTCAACGTCCCGCCAAACTGCGCCAACAACCCTTCCCAAAAGGCTGCCGGCATGGGAGGCATCTCTTGGTTTGTCGGAGCTCTCAAAGATTCCTCGGGCTCCGACTCCTCGGATTCCTCCCGCTCCTGAGCGGCCTCGTTTTCGGAAACATTAATCGCTTCCTCAAACGGCCGCCTCGGTGACACGTCGCCCCCATCGGGCTCACCGGGATCATCATCTTTTGGGCCGTTCCGCTTTCGCTTCGGCTTGCCCGACCCCATGATGAGGCCAATCCCAAGGACGATCGCGTACTGAACTCTAAGCTCTGATACCAAGTGTCGCACACCTCAGTTCGGTAAACTCCCTTCAAGTCATAGTTACTCGCTTTGATGCGCGCGCCTGACTCCCAACCTGGCCCCCGGGCCAACTTGGAGTTTCGGCTGCTCACCGGGACATAACGGTCCCCTTCCGCTTCCCTCTAAACCCTCCACCTATTTGGGACTAGGAGAATTCCCTTTGGTAGATGGCAGTCCGGAACAGCTCCCCACTCTTTGGTCGCTTTCCGGCTCGCTCGCTTACTCACTAGTTTTTGGTCACCAACGGGCTTGCACCGTTCTCGGGGTTACTACTCCCTATATATACTTCTGTAGCTGTCCGCGGGGTTTCATAACCAGCCATGCCATTTTATGGCGAACCACCACGAAAACCCTCGACTCCCGGTGGTGAGTCGCGGTGAGTCTTGGCCCACTCACCGCGGCCCCAATGGACCGTGATGAGTCCCAAGACTCCCCACGACTCCCACCTCGAGGTCTCCACCCCATGGTGAGTCCTATGCCACCCCACTAAGTCCCACTAAGCTACCACCACCCCTTGTGGAGCCACCTCCACCGCAACCCGGTGTGCGGGGCTCCACCTAGTGAGCGCCTCCGCCTCCTTGAGTGCCTTGGGCACTCAAGGGTGCTTCAGCCCCCCATACCTATCGCTGCCGCTGCCCCCACCACAGGGGCAGCCCCTCATGTGTCCCGACCCCCTGCCCTCAAGGCAAAGGGCCGCGACAACCGACCCCTGTGAGAGCAAGAACAATGGGACACGACAGTTCTAAGCATCCTACACACCGTTGGGGAAACCGAAGAGGCGGCGACCTCCCTCAAAAGTGAACGAGACAAGGATGGGGAATGCACTTCGGATGAACTGTACAATCCAGAGCTCGACAGAAGTGCCCCACCAGGATTCGGGCGTGTGTATCAAATGGCCACGGCGGGCTGGGCTCAGCTGTTCGCAATGAGGTGTACACCATCACCATTTCAGAATTACCCACCTGCAATTGCACCGACTTCCAGATCATGGCGAACAAGGGGGCATCATACTGCCCTTGCAAGCATTTGTACTACGTGTACCTAAAGAGACTCCGTTGTAATTCCACAACTCATCACTTCATACATGCACCAGGGTTGAGCCCCCAGGAGGTTCACACTCTTCTGAATATGGATCCAGGGGACCAGTGAGCTTGGCTTGCGGTCCACATACAATGGTACGCCCATCCTTTTCGGATAGTAGAACTGTACTGCTGCCAGTACCTCAGACTCTGGCCACAGAAAGGTCCGACATATGTCTTGCCTACCAGTAACCTGTTTGCTCGAACTAAGATATACTATATCGTTCACTTGTTGTATTTTGTATGTTGGAGGGAGGGTTCATGTTTCTGCTTTCCGAAAACTTGCTTTCCTCATTCGACCTCCGACAAGGAATGCGGCGCCGAATTTCCAAGTATCGTCGTAGGTACCCCAGAGGCGGCCTTCGCCAACACCAACCCGCTCCGAAATTTCGCACGTGCGAACCCTAATGCGGCCACCCTATTTCCCAGTTCAGTTGCAAACCTTTCCCGCCGAATACCGAAGAAGACAGAATTGTGAAGTATTGCAGACTGTATTGGTGCAGACTCCATTGGTTCAATCGCGGCAAAAGGGTCAGCTTCATTCCAATGTTAAGGCATGGAAAACCGCGGAATACTCTATACAGGCCAGTATGCGACGTCCTTTTGCAGTGGTATACTGGATTTCCCGTTGCACGGTCACTTATTTCCATGAGCGGATCTAAAAAACCATGAGCGGACTTGTTACTGACGACATATCTTCGCCGCATTACATGATCTGGAACGTCCAAAAACGGCAAGGTCAAATAAAAAACTATTATTTTAATACTTGTTTAATCTGCCGCATTTCCAAATTTGGAGGAGTCCGCTCATGAAATCCGCGTATCTTAGACTTCGGCTCACCGCTCATGCGGCTCATGCGGCTCATGGCTCATGGCTCATGGTTTCTGCTCATGAAATAGTAAACCTCCCAAATATTATGCAGTATCTCATCAATTTTCTCTTTTACCATAGATTGTTTCTTTTGTTTTGAATTGGAACACATCACAATTTAAAAAACCATTAAATTGCATATTGATTTAAATAATTATCCATACCTGGAAACTATCCGTACCTTTATCCATATCCGGAGGGTAATGATTTGACAAAAATAATTTACTTATACGTCCCGATGGGACGTGGCGCTGCAGCGGGGCGGGGTCCACCCTCGAGGAACGCGAGGGTGAGGAGGAGACGGACGGCCTGGCCACCGTAGGTACTTCCCGCTGTCCGTGCCATCCCCCCGTTCCTTCCCCGTGGCTATTCATGGCTAAACCTGTGTGTAGGGTTTAGCCGGAGGTCTCTTGGTGAGAGCTTCTTTTGCTCTTGCGTAGGGTTTAGGGTGCTTTCACGCGCGGTGCCTTCGTCTTTGCAATGAAAGGTCCAAGGGAGCAAGTCGGGTGGACCGTGGAGGAGACGTATGGTTTGTTGGAGGCTTATGAAGAACGGTATGTGCACATTAAAAAAGGAAATTTCAGGCCATCAGATTGGGCTGCCATTCTCGATAGCGTGAATGTGGTCAGACATCCAGGTACTCCGGAGAAAACTGCCAAACAATTGAAAGGAAAGATTGACAACTTGAAGAGACGTTATCGTGAGGAGAGGGACAAGTGCACTTCCACAGGAGCAGTGCCTTCTAAATGGCCATACTTTTCGAACATGGAACAAATTTTTGCTACAAATCCGAAAATAGGTGGTGTGCCGGGTGCTATTGACGATGGCGAGGGACTAAACACCAAGTGGACTATGCCATAAGCTTTCGAAGGGCATGTTGATGATAATGATGTGCCAAACACGCCGAGGTACTGCACACAGGATGATGGAGGTAATCCGAGGTGCACACAGGATGATGGAATAAATATCGATGCAAATGTGGAATGCATTAATTTGGAGGAGGCAAGTCCTGTCAATATTCCGACCACCCCCACCACCCCACGATCAGTAGGAGTTGCCCATGCCGGGGTGGCTGGTAAACCAAACAACAAGACCAAAAAAAGAAGGCGGAGCTCCAGTGGCAGCCCCAATGCCGCAAAATCCCTTGCTGGTGCTATGGTCAAATTTGGTGAATTCTATCACAAAACAGAGGTGGAGAGGATGCGTCAAACTGCGAAAATGGAGAAATTCCGCCTTACCATGCAACTTGAAATGGCAAAGGCTTTAGGTGGACAATCCTCTACACCTCCCACTCCTCCTGAATAGCCATAGGGCCTCCAAAGTAGTTTATTTGCTTATGATTTAAAAGAGTGCATTGTTGCCTTCATTGTTCAATGGTCCTCACTATTATGTGCAAGCAAATAAATGATTTCAATTGGAACCACGTCTTTGTACAATCACATCACACATTTGTACCAGAGTCGTTTAGAGTCATAATTATAATTCTTACAGTCCTTACAGTACTTATAGTCCTTATATTACTAGCAGTCCTTACAGTCATAGATGCAGAATCATTATGGTCTTTACAACCCTCTCATGTGTATGTTTAATTGGGTTGTGTATTCTCTTATGTTCATGCTTGAGCCTTTTGCTCTTATTTTCTGCTTGTAAAGTCCTCTTGCAATCATTAATCTTATTATGCTCTTCTGTCCTCTCTGCTCTTGTTTACCCTTACAACCTCTCTTATGTTCATGCTTATTATGCTTTCAGTCTTACAAACTTTACAGCCTAGAGTTCAATTTAGAATTCTACCCCTCTACATTAGAATATCCAGGTTTACATGCTTACAATGATCTGTTCTTAGATTCCTCTTATTTACATGCTTACAATCATTATAGACATGCCCTTGCAATCCTCTTGCAATTCTATGACCATAATTGTGCACCCAATTTATTGCTGTGTGCATGTGCAAATTTTGCACCATGCCTTGGTTACATTGGTTCATCATCTATTCTCTAACCATTGCTGGAACAATCTTGTCGCATGGCAGTGCCTACACGCTCGCCCGTTTTTTCCCCGGAACAATAGCAGGCGGAGGCACATTAGGATTGTTGTCATTGTTCTAAGGGTCATGTGGCAATTCTCCTCCTCCCACACCTCCCCATTATCGATGGCAAAATTGTGCAATATGCAACATGCCACAATCGTTTGTGGTGCATACGGTACTGCAACGTTTAATTTCTGCAATATCCTCCACTTGTTTTTTTACATGCCATAAGCATTCTCGATTTTAACCCTTCATTTTCGTAGACATTTGTCATATCCATTCTGGTCACCTGTGCCAATGGCCTTTGCATGATGAGGTTTTTGACACCACGTTCGAATTGGTTATGCCGCATCCCCCACAAGAAAAGGAGGCCATTCTGCGTCACCGGCTCTAAGGAGCGTTCTTTCATGATTACTCCAGTTCTCAATTTTTGCCACAACAACGAACTGCATCTAAAATGTGTGGCATCATATGCGTTCCACCACCGTCGATTCACACACACACATCCAAAAAGCGTCTGTTGTGGTCATTACATACAACCTTGCATCGATATAGAGAACCCGCCTTTATGACAAAAATAATCGGCGGGCACATACTTCACGTCTGGTTGTCGCCACAAAGGAATTTGGGATCCATCAATTGCTCCCCACATATTACGAACTCCTCTTAAGTTCTCAAAACGTGCAATGATGTCCTCTAAATATTCTTTGGTCGGCAAAAATATGAATTGATGGTACAAGTGTGTTGCAAGAACAACAGTAATAAGTTTTGTGTAATCAGTCACAGTTGATGGTCCTACACCCATAGATCGGCCACTTTTCTCACTGGCAAGTTGTGTGCGAGTCTAATCAAAACAACGGTTACAGCGTGTTTAGGGTGGGTGAAGAGGGGTTTCATGGTAGTGATTTGTTTTCAATGAGCGGTGTCAACAGGCTCACCACTTTCAAGAAGTTGATAAGAGTCATACGGTATTCTTTTTTCCACCGTGAATCGAGCATGCCATCTCCAAGCTCTGGCCAAATTCGACAATGGATGGTCTCCCACAAAACATATTGTCTGGGTAGTTTCCACCAAGCTTGGTGCATCTCCGTCTCTTTTTTCTTTCTCTCCAAAGTCTTGCAAGCCATGGCAGCAAATACAGCATGTAAACAGAGTAAAAGAAGAAAAACCCTCCAAGCTCATCTTCACCCACATCTGAGCCAAAGATTAACCAAAAAATCAATAAATATGCATCAGTACACCTAGTACTAACTGTCATAAACAGCTGTACACTTAGTACTCTCCAGTATAACTCTCATAAGCTTGTACTCCTAGTACCTGCATAACTCTCATAAGTGTATCACATAGTACGAGCAGAGCTCTCACAAAAACAGAGGCAAAATCCCTTGCTTGGGCGTGGCTAAACTCAATGTTGCCTCACAGGTGCATATCAAGTGTGAACATGTTGCACCGTCCGTCCCGTCCGTCCCCCTTCATGCGTGCGGAGGGCCCGCCACTATGGCTGGACGGGACGGACGGATTTACGTCGTGTGAACTTGCCTTCAGCCGTGCGTCCAGCGGGAGGGGCGGGTTTTGCCGTGGGAGGCTGCCATGGCCTTCACACCAGCTGCCACACTACTATATGGGCTCCGGGCCAAAAATGGGCTAGTATAATGCCGTTGGCGTGTCTGCCACTGCTGGTCATGCTCTCATTGTACAAGGCTCACCCTTTGCTAACCGGCTGTGCGTGCCGTCTCGACGTAGCCTGACCTATGGGTACACCACCCTGTGGTCTGCAACCTATGGCCCATATTGGCGTGCAATGCGGCGACTGCTGGTAACAAATGTGCTGAATACGTCCAAAGTGTTGTCATGGAGACCGGTGCGGGAGGAGGTTGTTGACGGATTGTTGCAGAGACTGACAGCGAAGGCGGCAGACAATGCGGGTGTAGTGCCTCTAGTTTCGAACCTTCGCTTGAGTATGTTGAACCGTCTGATGCACATGGTGTTCGGAAACAACTCTTATTTTGATGAATCCACCACCAAAGAATTGGACAAGGCTATTCGTAAGTTGTTGTCGATAAGCGGCCCGAAGCTCATGGACGTCTTCCCTCTTGTGCTGTCGTTGCTAGAATGTATGTCCATCAAGAGCGGTCATTGGGTTAATCGGACACCTAATGTATGGGTATTGGGGGCTTTGAAGTCCCTTGGAGACAGGCTCCCCAAGGACCATCCTTTTGGACCACACTCCATGCTGCGGTAGGTAGGTAGGTCGACGCATGAGTCAACCTTCATCCATGAACCTAATTTTCCTCTCATCCATGAAGTGAGGTGCTCAGTGAACATCCCTCCCGTAATGGGCTCCCCATTGCCTAGTCTGTAATCCATTTCAGGCGTGTTTCCCTTTATAATCTAGTCGACATGATTTCCAAGTAGATTTCTGCAATTTTATGGTACTAGATTGAGGGTAATTCCCTCAAAGTTTCTGAGTAATAGCATTTGGATGGTTGGATGCTAACTTGACCGTGGGGAACTTGCGGCTGAAATATGGATTAAGGAGTGGAACCGCTCTTGTCAATTGCGGATTCCATCCATTCCAGCTTCCTTCAAATTTCACCCTACCCTCACCGGAATTTTCCAGGAGCCTTCCATAACTGTGTTACCAGCTAACTTCGATTTGCCAGGGATTCAAGAGCCCGAAATGGAACTTGGCCAGGCTAGCTTCAGAGTAGAGAATAGAGAAATAGAAAAGTTGAATAGGAAAATAGAGATTGTCTGCCCGTGCAGATGCGTGGTGGGGGAATGAGGCTGACTACAGACTCTTGCATTTTGTGACCAGCGCTTTGAACATTTCCACCCCAGCACGTGCCATTTCAAGCCAAGGAAGCATGGAGCTGTTGACCTGCTCCATCCGCAGGTGTGCATCCCAGAGGAGCGTGTAATGTGAAAGAAGCAACCTGGCACCTGCAGTGTGCGGGTGATGGAGGAGTCAAAAGCCGCCTATCGTGGTCCAAGTCCAATTCTGCAATCCTCGGCTCTGTACTGCCCAGTCAACACTCACCAAATGGGATCTCTAGTCCAAGAGAGAGAAACGTGTTGGCATACATACTTCAGGTCTTCATTTGTTTGTGCAATCCACAGCACTCCTCATTGAGCCCATCTCAGTCTGCCTTACTCCCAGCTTCCAGTGTTTGAACCGCAGTTTAAGATTTCAGCGTTCGGAGCTGTTATAACGATCTAAGGCTTGTCAACTCACGGGCTTGAATACAGATCTGGCTTTGAGTCTGTTTCAAACACAACGCAGGTAGAATGGCACCAATTGGGGAGATCAGCAATGGCCGGGAAATGGCTAATGGCACGGTGCGAAGGGCGCAGCCGCGGGCAGAAGGGCCAGCAACAGTGATGGCTATTGGCACAGCAAATCCTCCAACAGTACACGAACAGAGCACGTATGCCGACTACTACTTCGAGGCTACAAACTGCAACCACAAGACCGCGCTCAAAGCGAAGTTTAAGCGTATCTGTGAGTATCGATCTTATGCATTTAAACCGACTAATCATTTCCAGAAATGGGCACAATGTATGTATCTAGAGTAATCGAACACACTGAAACTTCTCTAATATTCTCAGTCCTTTGAGTCCCTTTCCAGTCCACACATTGTATGTGATCCACAACTTGGTTGCACAAATTATAAAATTGTCTGAGTTACCATGTACTGAGACCATGGCGTCTACATTTGGCAGGTGAGAAGATGCAAATCGAGAAGCGCCACATGGTTATGACAAAGGAATTAATCCAGGAGCATCCCGTCTTGGGCACCTATCTGGAGCCCTCTCTCAATGTGGGTCATAGCATACTGATTGAGTAGGTTCCAAAGCTGGCCAAGGAGGCAGCCGAAAAGGTCATCAAGGAGTGGGGTCGCCCCAAGTCCGAGATCACACACATTGTGATGGCTACTACTAGTGTAGTGAATATGCCCGGGGTTGATCTTATTGTGGCAAAGTCACTGGGCCTCTCCCCAAAGGTGAGGCGCGTGATGATGTACCAGACCGGTTGCTGGGGAGGCGCTGCATCCTTGAGAGTTGCCAAGGACCTTGCAGAGAACAACAAGGGCGCTCGCGTCCTTGTAGTCAGCAGCGAAGTGACTGCGAGCTTCTCTCTTCGAGCACCCAGCGAGGAATACCTGGATGGATTAGTGGGGCAGGGATTGTTCGGGGATGGTGCAGCAGCAGTCATTGTAGGATCCGACCCAATTCCTGAATTGGAGCGACCGTTGTACGAAATACAATGGGCTGGGGAAATGAATGTGCCCAACAGTGAAGGAGCCATCGACGGACACTTTATGGAGGCTGGCATGTACTACCACCTGACCCCAGATATCCCCAAACTGGTTTCAACAACAGCATTGATGAGTTTGTGAGCGAAGCAAGAGAGTGGCAGGTTCCAGAGAGTGCAACGATCTGTTCTGGGCGGTACACCACCCCCCGGAGGTGTTTCGATCCTCAACCAATAGAGAACCAATTGGGCTTGTTGCCAGAAAAATTGAGTGCCAGCCGAGACATTCTGCCCACCATACGGCAATATGGGCAGTGCTTGTGTTCTGTTTGTGCTGGATCAGGTTCGGAAGCGCTCACTGAGAGCAGGTGCAGCCACAACTGGGGAGGGCAAGGACTGGGGTTTGCTCATTGGCATCGGCCCAGGACTGACAATGGAGGGCTTGGTGCTACCATTGAGCAGTTAGTTCAATACCATGGCCACTCTCCTCTTTATCTAGACAGCTTTTGGAATGAAGAATTTGAGAGCGATGGGTTGATGGTACCTTCTCACCTGTGCTGGCGGACTAGAGCATGTAGGGATGTAACACTCTTCTTGGGCCAAGCGACCTTGACCTTGCCCGGACAATGATGGTGTGAGGAAGGTCACAGAGCGCTGTACATACATAAATCAGATGATTTGTTCGAAGGGAATTAGTACAGTATAGTACTTTTATCCCCATATGATCCGATCACGGCGGACCTACAAATTTGAGATCCATATACTGTACATATTAAATCCATAAATTCATGGCAAGCTGCTATGCCTCACCAATCACGTGTCACACCAGTGATCAAGTTTTCACCTTCACAGTCGCTCACTGAAGGCAGGCGCATCTACAACAGGAGACGGCAAGGATTGGGGCTTGCTCATTGGCATCGGCCCGGGACGGACAGTGGAGGGCGACTGGTGCTGAGGAGCGTACCATTGAGTAGTTGATACTTCTCCAGACCATTGCTCCTGAAGTGCTATGATTTTAATTCACGTTTGTACATTTGGCAAACAAGAATACACGATTCAATGTAGATAAATTTAAACAGATAGACTTCAAGATATACGTGTTGACTGCCGGATAGGACAGCGCTCATCAGCCTGAGTCCCCCAACTCGTTAGAAAAACAATTCTTTGTCATTCCTGAAGGAGGAGAAACTCCATCAGCTGGATATGAAGTTAAGTTCGAACTTAACCTGTGATTTTTGTTAACACCTGCAGTTCTTATAGCTTCATCGTGCGTTTGTCAAGCGGTGCATATAAATGTGCATATGCAGATTTCCCAGTTTGCACTGGATGTGCAATGTGTTATCCACTCGCAGTGATGCCAAAAATTTGCAATCTTCATGAATGAAATGTAAGTTACGGATCATTGTCAACTGTCATTTCACACTAAGTGCCTTCTGCAGAGCATCCTCGAGGGCATCCTCAGCAAGGCTGTAGGCCAAGAATATGGGGAAGGCCAAGATAAATTGAGTAAGTTCCAGGAATCATGGTAATCTTGTTAATGATATGAAGCATCACACCCTATGGTACCTGAACGTTGAGTAGCAGTTACTAGTCAGTTCTAAGTAGTTAGCTGTTACGTTGGTTGGTACACGGGTTTCATATGTCAGTTGGCATCAAGGCAGATATTCCTGTTTGTATTGTGATCATATCTTTAATGTTATGCTCCGTGAAAGCGTTCTATCTCTCTCTTGTTGTCATTGTCTTGTCTTGTCAAGTCTATGGGATTTTAGGAATTGTGACATGGTATCAGAGCCATGTAGAGAGCAAGGCAGAAAGATAGTGTCGTTTCTAAGAGAGAACTAGATCAATTCGTAAGCATGGCTGGAGTAGTCAGGAACTCGAGAAGACTCCGTTTAATAGATACGTTTGACGGAGAAAATTTCCATATTTGGAAGCTGAAGATCCGAATGCTATTATTAGATAGAGATCTTTGGTCCATAGTAGACGGGACTGAAGCGAAGCCTGCTGCTACACATCAAAATGCTGTGAAAGAGTGGGAGAAGAGAAATGGAAAAACACTTTCATCAATCATATTAAACTTATAAGACTCTCAGCTTTTGCATGTCAGTCAGGCTACAACATCTAAGGCAGCGTGGGATCATTTAGTGACAGTATTTGAAACGAAAGATGTCACTTCTAAGCTTTATTTAAGAAGACAACTGCTCCATTTAAAAATGTCTGAATCAGAATCTGTAGCAGAGCATGTTAGTAACTTTAGATCATTAATCGTTCAATTGGCAGGGGTAGGGTCTCCTATGTCTGCAGACGATCAGGTAGTCACCTTATTAGGTAGTCTACCAGAATCTTTTGATAGCCTAGTCATTTCTCTTAGTAATCAGCAAGCGTTAACTATAGAAAGGGTAATTGGAATGCTACTACAAGAAGAGATGAGGCGAAGAGATTTCGGGGTTGGGACAACTGAGAGTGTTGCTTTATTTGCGGAAGGAAATCAGGTCTTAATAAAAAGAAATGAGCCTCAGAAGGAAATAAAAATAACAATATGAGTCTTAGTAGTACACCAACAAAAGGGTCGTCAAATTGTTTGTCAAGTAGTTCTCTTACACCTACGAAAAAAGAATTTAAGGGTAAATGCTTTTATTGTAAGAAAGTCGGTCACATGACGAAGCAATGTAGGAAGAGAATGACAGACGGGCAGATGAAAAAGAGAGATGGAAAGACCCAAACTAACTCAGTGGAGGATGCTGATAGTATTGCTTATGAGAAACTATTTGTTACGGTTCTCTCTACTTCTTTCTCAAAGGATCTTGATGACTGGTATATTGACTCGGGGGCTTCTCAACATATGACCTCTAACAAATATCTATTTGGAAAGTACAAACAATGGGATCTTGCTCGGAAGGTTTACTTGGGAGACGACAGTAGTGACATAATTCAGGGTCAAGGCCAGGTTTGCGTTATGCAAGAAAGAAGAAAGAAGTATATAGATGATGTGTTATTTGTTCCAGAGTTGACCAAGAATTTACTGTCAGTGAGTAAAGTTACTGACTCTGGATTACAATTTGAGTTTCATGCTAATTATTGTCTTTCGAAGACAACAGATGGAGATGTGGTGGCGAAGGGGGTGAGAGAATGTAACTTGTATAAGTTGTGTGCTTCTTCAGTCTTATCTAAAGATAAAGCGTCTGAAAGTGCCTTAATCGTCAAAGACAGAAGAGTTGATCTTTGGCATCGTAGGTTGGCCCATCTCAGTATTAAAATTCTACGTCTAATGCATTCTAAGAACATGGTTCAAGATTTCAATATTGATTGCTCAGTTGGAACCTCTTTTTGCGAAGAGTACATATTTGACAAACAACATAGGCATTTATTTCATAAAGGAGGAGGAAGTCGTGTCGTGGAGCTGTTGGAGTTGGTACATTCAGACGTTTGCGGCCCCCATGTAAACAATATCAATAAGAGGAGTAAAATACTTTATAACGTTCATAGATGATTTGTCTAGGAGAACACTAGTTTATTTTCTGAAGAATAAAAGTGAAGCTTTAGACAAGTTCAAGATCTATAAGTCTCTGGTAGAAACACAGATAGGGAAGCGAATCAAGAAATTGCGCTCTGACAATGGAGGGGAGTACAAGTCAAATGCTTTTGCTCAATTTTGCATGAGAGAATGAATTGAGCGTCAATTGACTGCTCCATACATCCCAGAGCAGAACGGGGTGGCTGAACGTAAGAACCGGTCATTGGTAGAAGCAGTAAGGACAATATTGAAGCATAGTGGGCTAGACAACAAATGGTGGGTAGTGTCACAGACATAGCCCAGAAGAACTTACCAGGAGTAAATACCAGAAGTTACCATGTTATCGGAAGTTACAATGATTTACCGTGATTTACCATGATCTATCATTAGTTACCAAGTTACCGGGAGTTTACCAAATTACCAAGAGTAACTTGGAAACTGCTCAAGAAGCTTCATTTGGAGGAAACTTCTCCATCAAGATACCTCCTTTGTTTAAGGAAATTTCTCCATCAAGAAGCCTTTGTTTAATCTTGGAAACTTCTCCATCAAAAAACCTCTATAGGGGAAACTTCTTAGGGAACTTCTTAGTAGCCAGAGTATATATAGGAGGCGAGACTGGATACT
The DNA here is from genome assembly GCA_030704615.1 of Takakia lepidozioides. Lineage (NCBI taxonomy): Eukaryota > Viridiplantae > Streptophyta > Takakiopsida > Takakiales > Takakiaceae > Takakia > Takakia lepidozioides. The sequence goes on along the minus strand of CM060732.1, from coordinate 22,378,682 downwards.
CTTCAGTCTCGCCAACACAAGTTCAAGTTACTCTTGTTCCCAGTCCCAGTATTCCAGTTCAGCTTCCAGTACTCTAGTCCAGTTTCCAGCATTCCAGTATTCGAGTCAAGTTCCAGTATCTTATACTCTTGTCCATTGTTATAAAGATCATCTTGATTCATGTTTACCCACCATGCATTTGGCCACGCCGACCTTGACTTCTTGTCTAGTCTTGTACCTCTAATCTGATCTCTTGTTTGTGTTCAATTATGTTCTCGTCCTTGACAGGCAGATGTTGTGCAAACGGCCAACTATGTATTAAACAGGGTACCTACAAGTGATGTGCCAGAAAAGACACCGGAGGAAGTTTGGACTGGTCAGAAGCCCTCAGTGAAGCATTTACGTGTTTTTGGTTGTGAAGCTTTTGTTCATATCCCTAAGGGGAAGAGGAAGAAGCTTGATGATAAAAGCACAAAGTGTATTTTTGTGGATTATTCGGAAGCCAGTAAATCCTATCGGTTGTTTGATCTAGCTAACAAAGTCTTGTTAGTTAGTCGTGATGTGGTTTTCAATGAAGCATGAAAACCAAAGACACTTCGAGGTGGTGAGCCTGAGAAGGGATCAGATGTGGATCTAGGTTTGGACATGAACGAAGATTGTGACTCTGGCTCTGATGAGGAAATAGAGACACAACAACCAAGTAATATTCCAACAAATGTTCAAGTGGCTCAACCTCAACTACGAGCACCTAGGGTTCAACTTGATATCCAAGTTCGTAGGTCTATGAGAGAGAGAAGACCCAGTCAAAGACTCATAGAATCTCTCGATTTATCGCAAACAATGATTAATGTTGAAAATGAAGAGCCAATATCATTTAAGGAAGCTCTCAGTTGTAGAGAGGCATCAAGATGGCAAGAATGAAGAGTTTGAATCCTTACTAAAGAATGGTACTTGGAAGCTAATTAAACTTCCACAAGGGAAAAATACTGTTGGATGTAAGTGGATCTGCTCGACCTCATGATGAGGCTGATCTCAAGGACGATCGCGTACTGAACTCTAAGCTCTGATAGCAAGTGTCGCGCACCTCACTTCGGTAAGCTCTCATTCACGTCATAGTAACTCGCTTTGATGCGCGCGCCTAACTCCCAAACTGGCCGCCGGGCCAACTCAGAGCTTCGGCTGCTCACCGGACATAACGGTCCCCTTTTGCTCCTCCACAAGACCCTCGTTCACTTTGGGCCTAGTGGAAATTCCCTTTGGTTGTTGGCAGTCCGGAACAGCTCCCCACACCTTGGTCACTTTCCGGCTCGCACGCTTACTCACTGGTTTTTGGTCACCAACGGGCTTGCACCGTTCTCGGGGTTACTACTCCCTATATATACTTCTGTGACTGTCCGCGGGGGTTTCACAAACAACACCGTCCTTTTATGGCGAACCACCACGAAGACCCTTGACTCCCGGTGATGAGTCGCGGTGAGTCTTGGCCCACCCACCACGGCCCCAATGGACTGTGATGAGTCCCAAGACTCCCCACGACTTCCACCACAAGGTCTCCACCCCATGGTGAGTCCTATGCCATCCCCACTAAGACCCACTAAGCTACCACCACCCCTCGTGAACCACCCCCACCGCAACCCGGTGTGCGGGGCTCCACCTAGTGAGCGCCTCCGCCTTCTTGAGTGCCTTGGGCACTCAAGGGTGCTTCGGCCCCCGTACCTATTGTTGCCACTGCCCCCACCACAGGGACAACCCCTCTTGTGTCCCGACCCCCTGCCCTCAAGGCAAATGGCCGCGACAAGAAGACTTGGTCTGTAAGTTGATAAAAACCCTATATGACTTGAAACAGTCACCTCGAGCCTGGTTCCAGAAGTTTAATGGTTATTTAATCTCTGCAGGTTTTGTGGCATCTCCAATGGTGTTGGATTTCTATATGCTTAGTTCTAGCATAAAACTTAGGGTTCTTAGTTAACGCTATACAACTCTGGTTGTCACAAGAGAGCCTAGTAGGATGAGGTTGCTCATGACCAATACTCTTGAGTAAACTCCTCAACCATATAATCTCTTTGGCTGCTTGTGTAGCAGCAATGTATTATGCTTCGACAAATGACAATGCAACTGTTGCTTGCCGCTTACTACTCCAGCTAACAGTGCAGAACTACCAAGCAAGAAAACATAGCCTGTGGTTGACTTCCGGTTATCAGGATGACTCGCCCAATCACATCACAGTATCCATGTAACTCAATATGACCAGTAGCCTTTTTTCTACTCCCACTGAAACATAATCCATGATCTTCAGTTCCTTTAATATACTGGAAGATTCGCTTTACAACACTCCAATGTCGTGTGCCAGGATTTACCAGAAACTGGCTCACTACTCCCACAACAAAAGCCAAGTCTGGTCTGGAACATACCATTAAGTACATCAAACTTCCCACAACACTTTGATATGGAACACTGCTCATAGCTTGCTTCTCTTCATCGCTTTGAGGACACATATTTGTACTCAACTTAACACCAATTTCGAGTGGAGTTTGTCCCTGTCTCGTTCAACTTGAATGCCCAGAAAATAATGAATGTCTCTAAGATCCGTCATATCAAATGTAGCATGTAAACGTTGTTTTGCATGTTTCAATGCTTTCACATCATTGCTGACTAAAATTGAGTCATCTACATACAGTGCAATGAGTACAAACTTGTCCTCTTTGAATTTAATGTACACATTACCATCTGACGGATTATGAGTTACAACTTGCAGCTACTTCTAAAGTCAAGCCTGGATTTCGGACATCTACGTAGATCTGCTCTTGATCTCACAGATCAAGGCAATCAATAAGGAGAATCGTTGGACAGAGCGCACGTTTTTGCCCCAACCCTGTGATCCAGGGTTGTTCAAAGTCCATGTCGGATACAACACTGCACGCTGGGCTCAAGAAAGCACTTGCTCGCTGGCGGCCTAGTCCTTCGGGCCACACGGCTCCATACCCACACACAAATCTGCCATTGCAGGCACCGCTCCAGTCATACCTTACATTCCTCATAAGAGCTCCAAGAAATGCTGGTGTCCCTCAACTTTGCAAACCCTCCTTCAGGACTAAAACTTATTATGCCTCTGCTTCTCAAACAATCCCCCACACTTTCAGATCAGCACAAAAGCTGTGTACATAATGTTTTGGGTTTGTAGCTCAAGAGTGGTAATCTCCAAGCAGCTCCACACCATGCTTGTCACATGCTCTGGTAGATTCTTGCACACACTTGTTGTTCATAGAACATGTTGCATTGGCAGACAAGTCTGTTGTTACTTGCTATAGAGGTACCCAGAAGGGTTTGGAAGAGATAGTTGGAGCTTCTTGAAGGCTCTCTTTCCTACACACCCGTGTGTTTGTGTTTGCTCTCTTTGGTTGGTTCTTTTGTGCGTGAGGGTGGTAGGTAGATCTTCGGCAACAAGGGGTATATGTACTGGGCGCTAGCATTGGTGTGGGGAGAGAGCAGAAAGGAGGACCAAGTTTGGGAGAGTAAGGAAGAATTGCACAAACTGTTTGCAAGCATGTCTCTTGGCCAAGGATTTATCATCCTGTTGGATTCAAAGGTTGAGACTATATATATACAGTAATGTGGGGGCTGCATGAATGAATTGGGCACCAATGTGGGGGGTGGATCCAGTATCTGTAGAGGTTCTGCATATGCAGTCTTCCAGTTGAGGAGGGCTCATGTTCTGGTCTTTAACCTACATCTCCATAGGTTTTACTGAAGCCTGTGAAGGGGGGATTTCGACAAATGTCCACAGACAGCACTAAGAGGCCAAGGCCATCAATTCCTAAAGGTCTATCCTGAGATTCTTGAAGCTTCGGTGAGTCACGTGGTAGTTGCTCTAAGAAAGCTCTGCATTGGGTCTTCACTAAAAAATTCGTTCTCCAGATGCAGTCAGGCCCCAGAAAATTGTGCTCGCAATGTACAAGATGGAGGTTAAGGTCAAAAAGGACTGGAATGAGCCTAGGCGCTCAATAAAAAAGCCAATACCCATGGTACTGACAATTGCAGCCAGCGTACCCGCCGTGTTTGACATGCCTGCATGACATCCATCAGCCCCTTCATCAACATGCTATCCTGAGAAGAGCTACAATCACAGTGATAGCTGCAATATAGAACAAACAGATGAATAATTGGATGAAAGTCAAAATGTAAGAATTAGTAAGACTCCTTTAGCGTGCCCCCTTGGAGATGCCTGGGTGTACCTTAACATGTTGCGGTTATCCGGGATGGATGTCATGCCATTCAACGAGCTACATCCGTTCGGTGTTACGAAGGATTTCTTCGAGGATTACAAGGATGAGGAGATGGTGGCTTGATTCACAACAAAGAAAAACAATCGAAAGAATCTTCTTACCATGAAGGACGCCTGCGTACCTTGGACCAATTTCCTGCAGAAGACAATGGGCCAAACATCCCCTCAAAACTCGGTTCCACAAGCGGCGCCCAGGCAAAGAAACTCGCATCCTTAATCAACCAGTGCATAGTCTCCTGATCTTATGTAAACTTATTAGACACATCCTCTGCAAGAACAAAATCCCCTACTATTTTACGGTTCTTTAAAGCCATTTAAGCTGCCTCCCTAGAAGATTATGTCATTCCTGGACCTGATCACAAGTTATCCCCTCACAGGTTCAAGTAGGTAGGGGGGGTTACCTGGTGGTTGACAAGAAATCCTGCCTGGCTGAAGGCACTTAGACCAACAGCTGCAGTGAGCCATGCAGCAGCTACAGTGGGATTGCGAACAGCATTGAGGCCAAGTAGTGCTATTGCTGGACCTACAAAACCTATCGACTGGCAAGACACAATTCTTCACTGTCAGCCTCTCCTGGCTCTTAGCACCAGCCTGTTACTACCACCTTATAATCCCAAATATAAGATGAGGCATATATCCTTCTAAATTGAAGGACATGGTTCACTATTGGATAAACCTTGGAAATGAATTGCACAACAGAAGGCAGCTTGCCAAGATTGGTGTGCATACAAGAAAAGAATTTAAAATGTCCACAACCTATGGAGTCACAGTCAAACATGTGGTAACAAAGTTCAAGCAGGGACCACAATAAGCAAACTGAACTCTGGCTCTTGTCAAAGCCCATAACAACATGTTTGCATGCTATCCCCATCTTTAGGTCATTTACTCTTTACATGATTAAACTCTTTACATGCTCCCATCAAGAGCGGGGGTACCATACCCCCATCAAAACTCACTAGCTCCAGATGCACTTTATTTCTGATTCTTCAGACACCAATCTCCAATCAAGTGGGCACATTATCCTGCTGTGCTCAGTCACAAGAAGAGGACAGCTCCCAGTGCCGCGAGGACTAATAAGATGACTCCCACTAGTGGAACTGTTTACAATTAAATGTTTTTGCAAACAGAATTCGTCAGCACATGATTTTACCTGCATAATTTTGCGAACAGTGGTGATGGTGACACCTGCCTCGACAAGGAAGTCAGAGCAGGCCCCTGCCACAAATCCAACACCCGCCATCATTGCCCAGGGCACCGCACTGAACCATGCTGCTTCTTTCAGATTTACGCCCAGCACCTGTCACATAGCCATTCCCATTCGTTAGGGTTCTGCTGATTGCCGATGTTTTCACCGAAGGTTCAGAAGCATTCTCAGTGAACCTTGTGCCATGTTTGGTTCAATGGCGGGGGTGGGCGATCTTGCATCCTTCTGATGGAGTGAATCAAACAGACCCAGTGAAACATCTAAGCTCCCAAAAGGCAATCTATAACACACCAGGCAAGGGCCTCTATGTGACCGGCTCACTCTCATAGAGATACAAAGATATTCTTCTAAATATGCGAGTCATTGTGGAAGTTAAGATCAGAAGTCATTAACTGAGTAGGAGAGAACAGAAATGGACAGAGTTGCTCACAGTGGTGAAGTAAACAGGCATCCATGACAGCAAGATGAAGTAGCCCTGCATGCCAAACCCACACAGTCTGCTCTGTCAGATGCTACAAACACAAAGATGTGGGGGGTACCAATTCTTTGATTGGACCCATGGTATATTGTATTGCAGCACTGTGGCAATTCTGACGCTCATTTTATGCAGAGGGAGCTATGGCAGTTAGATGCTCGCCAGCTAAGGTTATATCACAGTGGGAAGGTTTTGTCTATGCCACAGGGTTTAGTGGACTGCTCCAGCAATCCCTGATCATAATTGAAAGAGTACATTGTATGTCTTTTGTTGTTCCGAGAAATACATGTAGGGTTCCGGCCTGGACAAATGCAGGATGTAATGATTCAGAGCAATTAGTTGCTTGCTTACCCAGTTGTTCATGGAGTTGGCGACTATGATGGCCCAAGTAGGGAGCTTTGATAACAGCAGACCAAAAGGTGGCATTCTACCTCTCTGACTCCTCTTTGAAGATCTTCTCACAGATCCTGTGGTCAGACTATCACTTCCTTGTTGAATGTACAAGTACTCGTCCCTTGATATGCGAGATTGACTCTGTGGGTCTCTGGCTATGGCAACGAGCCACACAGAAAGCCACGCAAAACCCATGAGTCCGAAGGTAGCAAAGGGTCCTTCTAAGCCAAATCGAGTTAACATGAGCGGTGGAGTCAGGACCAAACCCGCTACACTTCCCATGTGGAACCCTGCCATTGTCATTCCCACAGCTCTTGACCTCTCTGAACGAGGGAACCACCTGCCACCAAACCAACCCACCTGCCCTGAATGAGACTGTGAACGGCTGCCTCTACCCCAGTGAGCCAATGGTACATGGTATTGAACGCAACCCTTCAATTAGGCAGAGTAACTGAGTGCTCCTTTTCTCCCACAGAAAAGGTGGCGCCCGACTCTGCTGTTAGAGAGGATAGGGTGCTAAAACAGGAAGGGGCAAAAAGTACACGCACTTGCAGATCATGTTATTCATGCAGGGCATTGCTACCCCTTCGGCAAGGCCCATGAGCACACGCATAGCGAGCAGCGCCCCCAGCGAGCGTCGTGCTGCCCACGGGGTAGCTAGCGTGGCGAACGACCAGATGGCCACGCCCCAACCCAGCACGCGTTTCCCTCCATACCTGTCCGCCAGCATTCCTCCCGCAATGGGAGATAGCAAGTATCCCCATAGAAAAGATGACTGCAATTTTCAACATACAGACGATCCATCATGTTAAATGGTGTAGATGCAACACGGGGCACAAGCCTAAATCTATATGGAGGGCGACCTTACAACTGCATACTCCACAACGAGGGTCATAGGATTGATATATGAATTCATACTACCTTTATGTTTGCCTCCCTGACATAGAAAGAAAGAGCGAGGCACCTGGACCACTCCGGAGAAACTCCCAGTCCAGCCATGCGCAGCAGCGAGAGGCACAATAGCCACTGACATGACGACTCTGTCGGCATTGCAGAGGGCCATCGCCAAAGCCACCATAGCGACCACCTTCGCCCTTTCAGAAGAAAGGAAAGAGAGTAATCCCGACTCCTCGGCCTCCGAGAGTCTCAAGACTCCTGATGTTGCCACAGACTTGCATCGCGTGCTTTCTCTGGCTCTGACATTGTTTCCCTGCTGTATAACGTTGCTTCGCTGTTGTGTGTACGCAGAAGCGCCATGAAGGTTGCCAGATTTATGAGAGATCGACGACCGATCAGGGGGACTATTCGGTTGGGCACAAACAGAAAGTTTCGAGATGGATGTAGAGTTGAGAGAAAACGACGCAGGGTATTTACTTGAGGAGCTGGAAGATGAAACTGCTGAAGCAAGGAGGGACGCAATGAGAGGCTTCGTATGTGAGGTGGAGAATGGAAATCGACTGGTACCAGAAACCAACGAGCTCTGTCGGTGTCTCTCGGAGTTTAAATGTCTCCCTGAGCTGTTTTTCCCGTCTTCAGGCAATGAACTCAAGCCTGCTTCACACAAGGGGCTGGCAATTTGCGCATGTGACAGTTGCTTACACGAGTGCAAGGACTGCGAGGATAATCCAAGAGAAAATTTCATCGGAGATCTAAGATGCAGTGAATTCCGTTCATCAGAGGCTGGATTCCAAAAGCTCGAAGATCTCTCACAAGGTCTAGAACAGGTGTTGGATCTCTTAAGACTAAACGTGGCGGAGGAACAAGAGAGTGCCATCTTTCAACTGTCCCTGTGCGCGCCTCTCTCTCCCCGTGTTCAGATCGTCCTCGATCGTCTCAACCTCTCCTCCTCGTCTCCTCTCTCTATCTCTAGCTAGATCTCTCTACATGCGTCAGATTGTCAAGATTTATGGAGACTGCATTCGAAGCACGCCAAGAGCTGCTGGTCAATTGAGCAACTCTTGGACGACGTCAAATCCCGACATTAACTTCGCTGAGCGAACAACACAATGCAGAGGCGACCCGCAACCTCCTGGATGCAAATCACCGTCCTCCTCTTGCAGCTCGAAGCTTACTCCACTGTTGGCCACACTCCACGATCGGAGGACCGAAGGTGGCCAGAAAAAGTTGATGTATTGTCTCCGAAGATGAAGAGGAAACCATCAAGACAACACGATCCCGCTCCTGCAAGCGCTGCTGAACGATACCGATGTAGTGAGAGGATGAGGAGGCGCAATCCCGCACTTATACTGCACCATGGAAACTGGATTACCCATATAATATTTCATCTCTGCAGACGGCCGCCATGATTAGCAGCTCGCAGCTCATCCACGCACGACGACTGCACCAAATCCTGTGACACCTCATCTCGACTAAACAACTGCCCCCGCGCTGACATCCAGCCTGTCCGATCCCTTCACGGACGACCGAGCAACGAACGAGAGAAGTCGTCCGGACTGCGTCCGTTTCTGCAACGGTCCAGTACGAAATGCATGCGGTGACGTGGGCAATTAATCGATCCTTGACCCCAGGTTTGGGGTCCGTTGGACGCGTGGCCCAATGAGAGGTAGGGTGTGGTTTTGATGAAGTGCGGTAATTCTTTGGGTTCTGCAGGGTCCAGTCAAGCGGGGCGGCCCTTGCTCCAGGGACTTTTCTAATGGCGATGGACGACGTCCATCCACCTGCCAACATCATCCAACACGACGGCTGGATTTGACGGATGAAAGTGTGACTCTTGACCCGACAGGGATTGCAGTTCGGAATACTTTTACCGTCTTTCTTTTTTTTGGCGGAGCGTCAGATTTGACTTACGCCCACGTGGCGCGAAGGGGCGGGACACACGCTTTGGACCCATTCAGCGGGGTCGACGTGGCGTGGCCGCAGTCAACCACGGCAGCAAAAGCTGGCGTCCACGGAAAAAGAGAACGGAATGGGCCACAACAGTAATGGAGCTGCTGCAGTCCAATTTGTTCGTCCTCTGCTTCCTAAAGCAGCGCTTTGCTTTGCTTTGCTTTGCTCTCCGCTCCTCTCCTCTGGAAAGCAGCCATTTTGTTTTGTTTGCTGCTGTTCGTTGAAGCACATTTGGTGGGGCAAGGTGGTGATTCTGACCCTGGCCCAAGGAAAGGGGCTCGGATAAGTGGAAGGAAGACCAGGGAAGGGGGTCAAGATAAGCTTCCATAATTTGCAATTGGGGGTCCTGTATAGTGGTAGACTACATTCTCTGAGAGATATAATAAGAAGCAATTGTATTTTAGTTGTTCACTGTCTGCGGCCCCCATATCATAACGGAGATAGAGTAAAGAAGAGATAAAGAATCAGTGAAAGGCCAGCGCAGTAGACGCGTCACAGATTTGTTCGGCGAGCGTTGCCTTATCTCTCTCTCTCTCTCTCTCTCTCTCAGTACATTCTCTCGTCAGGATTATGCCCAGATGTTAGTATTATTACTCTGTAATGCACCTGCAAAAACAAAACAGCTATGTTTGAAGGCGGAATTAAAGGAAACATCGAGTCCGAGCGACAGCTCAAAATATGACGTTACTGTAGAGCCCACCCTCGAAAGTGGTGGGCAGTACGTTGGAGGCGACGCTTTCCGACAGATCGGTGTCTCATCTGTGTTTCATAATTTCTCTTTTTCTAGTCCTATGAGACCTCATCATTCTATAATTGCGAGTCTGTCACGCATTGCCGGTTACAAACTTGAGGGTGCACTACGTGTCGGTCTCTCATCCCCGTTTCATTCTCTTTTCTTTTCTCTCTTTGTCTCATTTCTCTTTTATTAGTCCTGAGGAAAGGTATAGTACTGATCATGAGACCCCATCGTTCAATAAGTGCTTGTCACGTATTGCCTGTTACAAATTTAAGGAGTTTGAGGGAGCCAAGTGCAAATCTCTTTTCTCTTTGTTTCATTTCTCTTTTGTAGTCCTGATGAGACCCCATCATTCAATAAGTGATCATTCAATAAGTGCTCTGGCACGCATCGCCTGTTACAAATTTACAGAGTTTGAGGGTGCCAAGTGTCCAACATGAGAGATGCATGGCCCCAATCCAAGGCTTGCTCTGGGGAAGAGAGTGCGGGCCAGCAGTATGTGCACTTGAAATGGCCTAATTTACAAGCAGCTCCCTAGACTTCCAATCTGATTAGACAACACGTAGTGTAGTGTAAGGTAGGTGGATGTACACGAAGTTTTACAGTTCTACACCACTTGTACATGGGTTTGGTGGCAATACGCAATTCATGTCACCAGAGTCCCAGACACACTCCTATTCCCAGACACACTCCTATTCTGGAATGCACTTTCTCCCTCACACGGTGTCACACCATACGTCTCCATACGTCATTCAACCACGACAGACCCAACTTTTTCAATTTCGGATCAGACACCCTAGGCCAAGCATGTGACTTTCACTACTCTACACGCTACATTACATATCTAGAACCAAAACACTAAAAACCTCTGACACATCGAGTGTACGGTATTGAAGCTCTCTTGAAACGTATCATAAACTGCTTCATGCATAAGTTTTAATTTGTAGCTCCATGGACTGTTTTTTCGGACCGTCATGGCAGATTTCAGTTGAGAAGCATGATGACTAGAGTATGGACGCCGCAGTCCCACTTGTAGTGTACTGTAGGTACTCTCATCGCTCGGTACCATTGCTTGCTCGCAACAACATGTTTGTTGGTCCCTTGCACGTCGATCCCTATTGTGAAGCCTTAAAACAAGCCTGAAGCATATACTCCTTTCCTCTCAAGAAGCAAGATTTCACAACAAAGGGGCGAGCGGAAAGAGCAGGCGCGCGAGAGGAGGATCAAACACACGGATCTGCAAAGCAGCTCTCATCCAAAGCTTGTACACCAAAATCACATATACACTAACACCCGAGTACACCGCCCTGACCTTGTGTCAGGGCGCCGGCTTTATACAAAAGCCCTGTATCTGGAAAGGACAAGGCTCCATATCCGCCTCCATGAGGCCCAAACCTGCAATAGCGGCCCTGCCCAACATCAGTGGCTGAGCTCTTGAGTCCAACAAGACCCGCAGTGGCCGGTACCTCTTGCCTGCCGGTCCACTCAAAGAAAAAATGTCATCCTGGTTGTCTAACAAGACAACTCCAGGTGTCACCATGGCGCGCTCAAAGGCTGGCCTAGCTGGCAGCTCCGTCAACCTGGCAGCTGCAGCTTCTCATGGCGCAGCCGTGGCAGTCTTGATCCTCAAATCCGAGGATCCCTCTGCCACTACACCTTCCACTAACTCCGCAGAAGATGAAGTGACCTCCCCATTCTCGCAAAGTGTTGCTGCTAGTCTGAACACTGCAACTGGTCTTACCCCCGGCGTCGCAATCATGGTTGCCGAGAACAAAGGGGTCTGACACACAGAGGTGGCCGCCCTCAACAACACACTGGCTGCACTAGCCTTGGCAGCAGGTGTCAGTGCTGCACGTGAAGATCAATAATTGCAATGATCTATCCCTATCACGATGAAATTTCAAAAGATTACCCAGACCTCTCGGCCCAGGTTATAAACTCGTTGAATTCATTAGTGTAGCGCGCGTGCGGCCCAGAACATCTAAGGGCATCACAGACCTAAGAGGCCCGCCGCGTGGCGAGGCGTCACAAGCCAAAGCCCACGGCACCGCTTTGTTACCTTAGATCTGATGAAGGGCCAGGATCAAACTAACCCTAACCTAGATATCATTGTAACGGTTTAACGGCTTTATACGCCAAAAATTAGACCATGGATGTGTATCGCCGTTTTGGATGAAACAGGCCATTTCCAGGCTAAACAAATATGGGGCTTTACATTTGTGAAAATCCTGAGCTCCGCGAAGGAAAACAAATAATAAGGAAATATCACCCTCCACTGCTGGGTGAAAAACCTACCAAGGGAAAACCTGGCACCTGCAAGTTGGGCCGAGGACAAAACCCTTGGCTAGGAAAACCGTGCAGGGAGTACAGATGGTGATATACCATGAAACTAAAACGTTGCTAAGTCCTAGAGACGCCAAGTCCTAGGACCCCAAGAGTCACCATCCGCAAACTAAGACTTAAGCCGTTGAGAAGAGGATCAAGCTGAAGTAGATCGGCTAAGAAGATCAAGACATCACCCCACCGTGTGTCCCTCCACATTAATACATGTAAGATCAAAAACTAGCTCAGAATGCACCAAGTCCGTCAAAGAAACAGGTTCATCCTGCACTGTAGTATTGGAGCCTTGTGGAAAAAGGAGAGCACGTCGCCCACGTAAAATCTAATAGATCAATTATGGACCGTCGATCTTGAGCTTAGATTTGCATGCATGTTTGTCATGTTGTAATCGAACACACACGGTCTGTCCCATCTGAAACAGGTTAGAATACTTGACACGCTTTTGAATTGAACTGGATTTTTACTAAATAAAATGATTTAGAGGGCATAGGATTGTGGGGTGCAATGAGTGTGGGGCGCAATGATTTTTGTTTTTGGCTTGATTTTGTTCTGCGAGTTGAACCCTGACACCACCACATCATTGCCAAAAAATGTACTAAAGAAAAATGTTTGAAAAAAAAACGTTCGTTCGTTGCTCTATGCTCACTATTGCAGAACTCTCTATGAAGAGTGCATGAAGTTGAAGATAACTTCACCTTGGAGTGCAAATGAGGGAATAAAATGTGTTTTGGATGCAGACGATGTCTGTTCATGGTGATATTTTGCATACAACTCTTCATGTTGTTATCAAGCATATGGCTTCAGAATGGAATTGAAAACAATTCATGTGCAGGCGAAAGGTTGTTTCTCGTCTATACGACACATACCTCCGTTATGAATTTGAATAACCCATTCAAACAACTTTGTTGAAGTTTAACTTTGGTCCATATATGCTTAAGTACTTACAAATCACATATGCGAAGAAATAATCATTTGCCCCCCGAACGATTCGTTAAACCTTTCAACCAATTTTCAATCATGAATCATTTAATAGGGGAACTATTGGTTCACCCTTAGAACCATTTTAGATTGACCTCATACTTGTCCGGTAACTTAAAGAGGGCATGTACAAGACATTCCCAAAGTTTCAAATCAATCTAAAATCATTTGGAAGGGGAACGATTGGTTCACCCATTGACCCGGTGTACACTGTCACTCTTCAAGATTTGTGGGTGTGGTGCTTGATTATCCCATATGATGCACCCAGGTGCCGTGGCCAAGTAACAAACCATTAAAACATTATGGTACGAGACAAACACAATTGAAAACAATATTTATTCAAACATGATGTACAGTCAGAGGTCTACAAGTTTCTATCCATCCTCCAGCAATTTTTGGGCTTGGGCCAATTGAATAGCCCCGTCATGAAACGCTTCACAACATTTTCTAGTTTGTACCGCAACTCTACTGTGTTTACACACAAGTTTTCCAGAGCCGAAGCAAAACAGATTCCAGTAGACATATCGTTGAACAGGCTTGCATCAAACGTGTTACCTCCATTTATTGCCTGGGCTATCTTCCCAATTGCAAAGGTCTCTGATGGCACGGTTAGAGGGGGCCTACGAGGTGTGTCATCTGACTGGTTGTTGGCTACATTATGAACAATTGCAATTTCAGGTGCAATCCACCATCTATGTGCGAGAATCTTTATCATCTTGTCTTGCTCTCGAAAATGTACAACGTGGTTTTTGGGTCATTCGTCGTAGAGACCATCCCCCAATCGCATACCCCGATGTATACATCTTCAGACCCTTGTGGAAAATGCAACAAGATGTTGTCAAGGGAAATGTCGTTGTGCAAGAGGTGGTGATTATGGACGTCGAGCATGATGTGCAAAAGCGCCCATGCCAATTGGGTGCGATTCTGTCGGAATCGAACCAGTCTGTTGACCTCCTGCATTTCCTGCTCCGTCCCCCGTCGTTCCATTAATTCCCTGTTATCCCGATCATTCCCTCATTTCCTGTCAATACTCAACCATGATCGTATGGTCCCCCCATTCCACCAATGTGTGTAACCTTCATTTCGACGTGGATGCAACGCAAAATACTTTATGATGCCGAAATGATGGAACTTTACAGCCAACGCCTCATTGTTATGTTGGATTTTGGCAAGCTCAACATTTGTTTCCCTGGGTGTTTTCCCTGCTAGCTCCCAAGATGAAGGAATGAATTGATCCCCAACAATTCTAACCCTCTGAATTGTACCATACCCTCCATGTTTTGGCACATTGAGTTGTTGTATCTGTGCGTTTGTGGATATGTATCTCACGTTCAATGCCGCATCCGCGGACGAGGACCCTGCCTTTCATGGGAGTGGTTTCGTATGTTGTTTGGCATGGGTCTTTGCCATGTCAGACCACCAATCCACAAGCACAAACAACTCCTCCTCCGAAGTTGGCATGCGACCTTCAGCTACAGGTGTTCTCGTAACAAACTTGTCCATGGTTTGCCTCAGATTCCATATGGCATCATGGTCCTGGTCCTCCATCCATTTCGTGAACTGGAACTTCGCCCTATCCTCCTCCCATTCATCCCCGGCCAAAGCCTCCCTCATTCTCATCTCCATATTGTGTTGGAATCTAAGGAACCCCTCATTCCCATGTCGGACATACAAAAGATTCAAACGTATTATGTCATTGTCCTTCAAATAATCCAGCACTACTTGCTTCACCACCTTCGCGGCCTCTGCGCTTGGATAGTCTTTTTTGTTGACCTGACTATCCCGTTCATGTGCATGTTGACGCTTCCTACTTTTATGCCCACTTCCCGAGGAACCCCCTGACACTGCGTTCGAAGCAACGTTTCCGGACATGATGAAAGTACTATATGGAATAGACGCGGCTTCGTAACGGAAAACTAAACCCAGACTATTGATAATCTTATATACTAGCAGATCACTCTCTATTGGTATAGTACCCAAAGCAAACTGTCTCCCGCAGTCCCAGGAAAAAAAAAAAAAAAAAAAAAAAAACTCCCCCCCCACACAAATCCACTTTCTCCCCCTCCCCCACGGCTCAGTCCTGGCCACCGAAGTTGAAACTCTAAGAAGCCCAAGAACTGCACTCATAGAGAGGGAAAAAAGTGGGTGGGGAATGAGGGGTAGGCCCTTATATACTGCCTGGAGAGGCCTGTCTTGAGCGGCGTGCGACCGCCTCTGCTGCCCATTCACACCTCGCCACGTGTCCAGGTAGCGGTCGCACATATTGGTGGTCGTAGCTAATAACAAAACAAAAAAAGTGCTGCGAACCCCCCCTGCTGGTGGTCGCACCTTTTTAAAAACAAAACAAAAATGTGCGACCCCCCATAAGCGGTCGCACCTAATAACAAAAAAGAAAAAGTCTTCGACCACCACCGGCTGGTGGTCGCACCCATTTAAAAAATAATTAAAAATGTGCAACCATCCCCTGCTGGTGGTCGCACCTATTTTAAAAAAATGAAAATGTTGCGACCACCACCTGCTGGTGGTTGCACCCAATTTTAAATAAAGAAAAAATGTGCGACCACCCTCTGCTTGTGGTCGCACCTATTAAAAAAAATGAAAATGTTGCGACCACCACCTGCTGGTGGTCGTATCCATTTAAAAAATAAGAAAAAATGTGCGACCACCCCCTTCTAGTGGTCGCACCTATTTTTTTTTTAAAGAAAATTGTCTGACCAACCTTTGCTGACGGTCGCATGATTAACAATATAAATCATAATATATGAGTTTTACAGATAAATAATGAAGTCCACGTAATGAGGCCACATCGGTTGCCACGTCGGTTCTCATAGTAAATAATCAATAGTAAAGTAAAAAAATAAACATATTTATGTACAGTAACGTCCGTTTAGGACGTGACGTGACGCACGTCCGTCGCTGACGTCGGACGTGACGCTGACGCGTCAATGCCACGTCATGTCCAAATTTGCAACTAGGCCCCAGTTAAATCATCGATCCTGCTAACGGTGGATTCACCTTTTGACATTTTGAGCCTCGAAACAACATCCGAAACACTGATGGGATCACTCTCCATAACAACAATGGATGCCTGAATAGACAGGTTCTTGGAAAGCTTCTGGCCTGATCATTTCTACATCGTCAACAATATCAGACGAACATGTTTCGCCAATTGGAGATGCATTTGTGGCGTGGAGAACATATTGATATGGACATACCTGCAAATAAAATATATGTCAACAAAGTAATAAAATTTGAGTTGGAAGAACGCGTGATCACGCGTGGTTCCGAAAAGAAATCGACGGATATAAAAGAACAATGAATCCATTGACAATTGCATATGGATTGGCAATAATAATTTCCATGCAATACAAAAAAATATCAGAAGAAGACTGAAATTCCATGGTCTTCACAATCAATATTAAGTAATAAACTGTGTCCACAGTAGGTTGCGAGTATTTACTTATCATTTACTCGAAAATCACAATATTGTGAAATGGGGCACCACACACGAACCATACCACACCCATCAAGTAGCAAGATTTGACCCCAGAATCGTCCGGGTCGCACTCAGTGCACTTAACCAACTGAGCTACTGACTGTTGGTAGATATTAAAAAATCGGAAAATTATGCGACCACCCCCCTACGACCACCCCCCTGCTGGTGGTCGCATCTATTAAAGAAAATGAAAATAGTACGACCACCAGCAGGTGGTGGTCGCACCTATTTGTTTTAAACAAAAAATTTGCGACCACCCCCCTGTTGGTGGTCGCGCCTATTAAAAAAAATAAAATTTATGCGACCACCTCCCTGCTGGTGGTTGCACCTAATTTTTTTTTAAATCTGCGACCACCCCCCTACTGGTGGTCGTACCCATTAAAAAAATTAAAAAAAAATTGCAACCACCCCCTGCTGGTGGTCACACCTATTAAATAAAATAAAAAATTTGCGACCACCCCCCTGTTGGTGGTCGCACATAATAAAGAAAAGAAAAAATGATGCGACCACCCCCTGCTGGCGGTCGCAGCTATTACTAGCGTGCGCAGTCATGATGACAGCGTGCGCCCCGAGTGTGGAGGGGGGGCTTATAAGGCCTTCGAGGCCATTCTCTCCCTCACTTTTCTCCACACGAGGACTTGGTGGGCGATTGAATGTTGCATTCCTTGTCATTGAGTCCAAATGGAGAGGGTGCTATTGGTTGAGTGGGGGGTATTTTGGGCCGTTGGTTTCTACAAAATCGATGTTGAGTACCTCCCGGGAAGCCCTCCTCTGGCACCCATGTTTTTTTCATTGCACATTGCGTCATATCACTTAGAACTGCGGAGGGAGTGACACGTGCCTTTAGTACTTGGGGCGGATTCATTAGGGAGTAGGATTAGGTACGATTTAGGAGGGTTGGGAGAGCATTTTTCTTAGCAAACACCTGTCGAGTATGGATAAGCCAGAGCCATAAATGGCGGAGGAGGAAGACAGAGGAGGTCATCCCAGGGATGACGATAATGAACCTGGACCTCCAAAAGAAAAACCGAAAGGGGCCAGGCGCGAACTTCGTTGGGACATATTTAATGACCTAACATTCTTGCGGAACCAGGTTGGGAAGTTTGGAGGTTGGGGCAGCGGTGGTCGCTTGATGACTGCAGGAAATTTGTGGACTGGTGTCACATAAATTGTTTGTGGCTCAGAGATAGGCATGATCCACAAACCAAACAAAATCAAGCTAGCTTGCATTCCTACGCCAACCTGCATTTCCCCCACAAGGCAGAGGAGGTACATACAACATTGTGGGGTCAACCGCTCGTCAACAACAAGGTCCCGTATTTATTTGCGGCCATGTTGTACACATAGTTGATTTTATTGCGACCAGTGTATTGGCAAACTGCCACTGCGAGACAGCGTACTAGACTATACATGTTCTCTGATATCCCAGACTTGTATATACGTCAGGGGCATGATATCATACGGTTAGATGGAAACGACGAGGTGGAAGAAGGAGGAAAGGCAGACCAACCTCCAGATTATATGCCGCAACAGGTCTCCGCAGCCGGGCCTTCAACGTCTGAGGTGGAGGGGGGTGAGGTACGCTCTCCGTTGGAGGAACAGTTGGCCGCACATGAACAGCACATCAAGGACCTGCAGGACATTGTTCATTTGCAACGGTGGCAAATAGTGAAGTTGCTGAAAAGAATGGGGTTGGGGACTCTCGACAGCGTACGTGGTGTGTTTCAGGACCCGAGGCCAATCACCAACGAGCAAGACATATTGGCGCGTTTGGATATGCCACCAATGGACATTGACCGCATCATCGACGGGGTTGACTCAATTGGTGGGCATGGGAATGAAGTGTAAACGCCTGAACTGGACCCGGCGAGGGTTGAGGAAGAAATACTTGCGGCGGAGAGGGCAAGAAAAGGGAAGGACCTCATAGTGGAAACTGGGGAATGTTCAGCCGTGCAAATTACATCGGCCCAGGAACATGAATTAGAGCAGCTTGTGGGGGAACGTGAGCAAGCTAGGGCTGTTGCATATCGGTGATCAAATGCCATGCAAATCCGATTGTAGCCATGGTTGAAGGGGAATTGGCGGAATTGGGTGACATGGGCGGGCCATATTTCCAGTTCAGAGCCCCAAAAATGGCTCAGTCCCTGGGGTGGCTGGCACCGAAACTGGAAATTCGGCGCCATTGAGCATAATCAGAACTTTATGGACAACACCAGCTCAGATTCCAAAAAGCCCAGTTTAAAAAATTAAACCAGACGTTATGTATTTTGAAAAAGCCAGACCAGCCCACTGCTTGGTATTTTTCCAGTCAAAACAGTGTGCAAAGGTCTTGCTTTCAAATCACTGGGTATGTCCAAAAGTACTACTTAGTACTTTTCAAACTTATAATAGTATAACCAGGCCTGTTTTAAACTCAATGGTTAATTTCAAAGATACTGCTTGGTACACCTAAAGCAGCCATTATGTAATCTGAAAAGCCATCAAGCCAAAATAGCTTAGACAGTTCTGTTTTAAACTCAAAGAGTAGCCATTTTCTCAGATTGGGACCGAAAATGGCTAAGTCCCAGAACTGACTGGGGCCACAACTGGAAAAATGGCGTCGAATTTCCAGTTTCGGTGCCAGCCACCCCAGGGACTTAGCCATTTTCGGGGCCCTAAACTGGAAATTCGGTGCCATTTTCCCAGATTGGGGCCGAAAATGGCTAAGTCCCAGAACTGACTGGGGCCGCAACTGGAAAAATGGCGCTGAATTTCCGGTTTCGGTGCCAGCCACCCAGGGGATTTAGCCATTTTCGGGGCCCTGAACTGGAAATTCGGCGCCATTTTCCCAGGTTGGGGCCGAAAATGGCTAAGTCCCAGAACTGACTGGGCCCGGAACTGGTAAAATGGCGCCGAATTTCCAGTTTCGGTGCTAGACACCCCAATGACTTAGCCATTTTCGGGGCCCTGAACGATTAATGCGGCGCCATTTTCCCAGGTTGGGGCCGAGAATGGCTAAGTCCCAGATCTGACTGGGCCTGCATTGCGGGAAACACAGATAGAAGAAGCGATGTCCTCTCTCCAATGTGCAACACGTTTGTCGAATCGAAGCGTAGATAGCATCTCTGCTAATTTGCAAAGGCACGACACTGTGCGTGATGTATTCACGTCGAAGTACACTGGATTCACCACATGGGGTGATGTGGATACCATGTTTGAGCACTGTGTGCATACAATTTCCGATACCAATAAGAGCATAAACTGGGATTTGGAAGTAGAGGAAGAGTGGGACAACAGGCCGAGGATGTCATCCGACATTCATGAGGATGAACAGACGTGGATACCATAGAGCAATCCAACGTCATGGGTAACAGATGGTACGGTGTGCACAATATGCCTAAACCCTTACGGACCGGAGGGAGGCTATATGCTTGGTTCATGTGGCCATTTGTTCCACCCCGCATATCTCATATCGACAACCATGCGAGCCAGCCAATGCCCTGACTGTCGTGGACCAATCCATCAACGTTTCTACGGGTTGTTTGGGTTGCAAGACAATATGCCCACGGGATACAAGTACAACCGGTACAACAGGCCATTGGATGTATCGCCTTACGATTTTTTAAATTGTCAGCACTGGGGGGAGACAATGACATGGGATGCTCCAAGAGAGATGCACGCCTTGGATGCTATGACGTTATCTAGGGTTAAAGATCCGGTGACCTTTTGGGTGACATCCAACTGGGAAATAACTGTGCGTGCTAGAGGCATACGGGACCCAGTCCAAACGGAGCTTTTTTGCCGGAACTTGGGAGGGCATTGGAGCTGTACCAGATAAAGATTCTTCCGACTGCCTGAGGATCCGTGGGTGCCAGCGGAAAACGGCCCATACAATCGCTAACCGATTGGGAGAGACTTATTTCTGAGGGAGTTGGAGGCCGCTAGCATCCATTGGGATGATATGAATGAGAGGTACTGGGTGCCTCGTCAGGATGAAGGGCCATTTCCTCCAGAGTTGCTGTCGAGCGGCTTTTACTCACCCATCCCTTTGCTATCCGAGGTAGAAACTCCAAGATAGAAGAGTTGGATATCTCTAAGCACTCAGCCCGCTCAGAACAATCAGTCATGACCTACAGCTAGTGAATCATGGTTGTGCTTCCTATTTGTATTTCTTCTTGCCTTCATGATATCAATTTACCTTACCGTGTATACTGAAGCATCAGATTGCTTCAGTATCTACTAAGTTCCAAATTTCCGCTCTCCATTACGTCTCCTCCTCCCCTGAACAAGTCGCCCTCCTCAAGAAGTGATCCCCTTCCTGTTGCCGCTTTGCCTAATCTACCCGCAAGCTGTTCTAACCACCTAACTAACTAACCGTCACCCCTGAAGTAACACGTTCTCTCTGTAGATGTCGTTTCCACACAGTCGTTCCCTGTCAATGATAACTGTTCCCCATGTACTGTGACAGGCTGTGTTAAGTTGTGCCGAGCTGTGTCGGGCTGTGTGAAGCTGTGTCGGGCTGTGACGGGCTGTGTAAAGCTGTGTCGGACTCTGACTGGCTGTGCGAAGCTGGCTACCCCCCCTAAAGCCTACGCCTGCCACCCCTAAGGCTCATGTTGGTCTCAGTCTGCGCAAAAATTAAGGGTACCCCACAGAACCCGTAAAAGCGTCTAAGTCCCAAGCAACCCTCTAACATTACCCCTCCCCCTCTCAAAAAGCCGTGTCCTCACGGTTTACTGTTTGGGATCAACAAACCTTTGTAAGCGAGCACCCTTCTATCGGTGAGAGTCTCGTGAAGGACTCCGTGTGCGAGCCCGAGTCCTGTCACTGGCTGATGGAGACGATTGAGCTTTTGGTTTTGCTGTAGTAGCAACAGGGTAAGCTACCTGCACAGGCACCTGCTGTGGTATTGGTACCACTGGCCCTTCTACCACTGGCATCTCCTGCACCCCCTGCGAAGAAGACTGAAAAATTAGAGTCCTGGCATGTACATAAGTAGCCATCAGCTGCTCCTCAGGAACAAAGACTCTATTGTCAATATTTGAACTCAGGTCATCCACTTGAGTCTGCAGGCCTTCCACATCCTCTTGTAGCTCCGTTATCCTACTATAGACATTGTCTATAGTAATTGTGGCAATGTTCTGCACCTGCAATCTGAGCTCATTCATCTCGCCCTGGGTGAGCTTCCTTGGTGCTTTGCCTTCTACCGGCCCTTGTGCTAACCATACCTGCATAAGGTGGTTATCCACCAAGTCCTGTGTGGCACCCCTGAGAGTCTGCTCCTCTGTGAGTCTATACACATCTAACTGCTGCTGTAAAGCCTCCATGCGCCTGCATCGGTAGCAGCCACATTATTGGCTTCCTTCCAAGCCTTGTTAGCGACAGAGAGTTCATTTCTATTGACCATGACTGTTTGTTGCAACTCCAAGATGTACCTCTCCTGGTCAGCCTCAACTTGTCTGTACTGTTGGAAAGTATTCTCATTGCGACAGATTGTATCCTGCAAATCAACAATGAGTTTCCCTTGCTCTATTATCTCAGCTTCTGCCATTATACATCTCTCCCCTTGTCTGTTAACTTCTAATGCAGTTTGCTTAGAGCAGTTGTGAGTGTAGCACATTGTATGGTCATCCTCTGATGTACTGCCTCCAACTCTGTATGTAGTACGTTCACTTCTTGCAACTTGCCCTCATGCTTCACCTGCAATTGGTATAACTGTTGCTTATAAGCATCATGCAACTGGTCCTGTTCGAGATCTGCTTCAATCAAATGTCCTTTAGTCAACTGCAAGGCAGCCTTTGTGTCCTCCAACTCTTGCTGTAACTTGAGATTGATCTCCTCATCTACCTTGTTAGCACACTCAGTGGCAATTCGAATCTCAAACTCCTTCCTGAGTTCCTCCCTCAAAGCTGCCAATTGGGTAGATGGAACATGGGATTTCACATAAGTGCCCAACAAATTGAGTGTCATACTTATGGAACTCATAAGCATGGCCTGCTGGGGGTCATCATGGTGAACTTGCTGTTGTTCTCCCTAATCCTCCACAGTGTGATGCTTCACCAACCATTCAGGCCATTGCCCCACCAGATCCTCTTCCTGAACCACCTCATCCTCCACAGGTGCTGCAGTGTCATTATATTCTACCCCTGGTACCTCCGTCACAGGTGTGGGTATTACATGCACAACAAGGATTTCCCTGGACAGACTCTGCACCTCTGGTACCATTGATTCCCTGACCAAGCCAGAGTTTTCATAGAGAAGGTCACCCTTCTCAATTTCTGCCACGACCTGCTCTATAGTGGGAATGTCCAACCCTTCTCTTTCTAGAGCAATAGGCTCTGGTGGAACAGCATGTACTAACTGAGGTACCTCTGAGACAACCGATTCAACTGGCTGTGATGGCTGTGGTACCGAAGTGACTTCTTCTTCTCTCTCCAAAGGTCGTGCTTTTAGTAATAACAGCCCTCTGCGCTGTTGTGCCCCATCCTGCACAAGAGCTTGGGAAACATCATCTTGCAGCTTTCTTGAAGCCAGTGGATCCGCCACTATAGTCATACCTTTTTTTTTTTTTCTCTTAGACTGGTGTTGCTCTGCCAGTCCACCCTCATTATGTGAAGAACCCTGCTCCTCCATTGCAGTGGTTGCTGCCTCAAACACTCCCATCTCCTTACGTTCTCGCGCATCAAGTATGCAAGAGTCAAGAATAATCTGAGCAATGACTAGGCCAGACACGATGATCAGAGACTTAGCAGCAGTGCCCTGTAACCTCTTCATCTCTTCCACTAGACCATTGTACATTAACTCTGCCCAAGCTACATCCTCTCCTCGCAAGGCTTTCAGTATCTCCTTTGTGAATGACCTGCTCAAATACTGTTGGTTCTGTTTCATGGCAAACGGAACGTTCAGTATTTGGCCAACATCTCTGAGCCCTGGGTACTCGGCTTTGGTGCAAGCGTAACCTTGAGTCTTAAAGAAACTCCCTTCTTGGAACAGATTCCCTATCTGCAATCTTGCCCTGTGCTCATCCACATCCACATGACCCGATGGCAATTCGAACAATTGCTGCAGGTGCTGGGGAGTAATTTCTACATCTACTCCCCTCACCTGGGTTACTCCCGTCCTAGGCTCAAAGTTCTGAAGAAATTGAAGCATATACTGCCGATGATGCAAAGACCAGTCATGACAATGGCACGTGGAAATCGAAGGGAGGGCCTTCACACGTCAAGGCGGCACCCGGTGCTTCGAAAGGAAAAGCGGGTGGAGCGGCTTATGGCGGACAGAAGGCGACCTTTGATGGAGTGTGTTTCAATTGCGGGGAGCCCGGGCACATGGCCAAGAAGTGCACGAAGCCCCGGCAATTGAACATGACTCGGGCGACCACGGAGCTGTCGGAAGATACCATCAGTCGCTTGGTGGAAGCGGTGGTCGCCAGGACTTGCAAGGTAGGCAAATTTTCTTGTGAGTTGTATCAGGAAACTGGCGCCTTACGAAAAGGGAGTCACTTATTGTTCGTGGATGGGATAATATCCGGAACTAATGTGTCGTTGTTGGTGGACACAGGAGCGTCGCACTCCTTCATGACACCGGCAACGGCACAAAAGCTGGGACTCCCGACAAGTGACGTGGGGGCCTCTATTGAGGTGCGTTCTGCCAAAGGAGAACCACAGTTGGCGACAAGGTTGGCGTTTGATGTTCCTCTTCAACTGGGGAGTTGGGAGGGACGTGAGAACTTCACCATCTGCGAGATCGATGGAGTAGATCTCATTTTGGGGATGACCTTTTTGAGCAAATCCGGAGCGGTCATAGATGGCCGCAAGAGAGTAGTCACGCTGCCATGTGGGAATGGTGGCGAGGTCTTACGAGTGTCGGAAACGCCCAAATCCGTGGGATGGCGAATAAACCTTTTGTCAGCAAGGGAGTGGGCCGTGGAGGAGGCACACGAACCCCAGTTTTTGCTTTACATTAGAGAAGTGAAGGGAGAAGGCGATGGGGAGCCGAGCCCAGATTGGATCAAGGGGATTTTGGAGAAATACCAGGATGTGATGCCGGAGGATTTACCAAGCGGCTTGCCACCGCGAAGAGGAGTTGACCACAAGATTGAGGTGATACCGGGAACGGAACCGCCTACCAAGGCACCCTACCGGTTGAGCCACAGGGAGTTGGTCGAGCTGAAGACTCAGCTCAAGGATCTAATGTCAAAGGGGTACATCCGGCCGAGTAAGTCACCTTACGGAGCCCCGGTGCTATTCGCAGACAAGAAGGATGGGACGTTGCGGATGTGTGTCGATTACAGGGCTTTGAATAAGGTGACTATCAAAAACCGGTACCCTTTGCCAAGGATTGACGACCTCTTCGATCGGTTGGCAGGAGCAAAGTATTTCAGCCGGATCGACTTGCGCTCTGGTTATCATCAAATTCGGGTGGCGGAAGGAGATGAGGAGAAGACCGCGTGCAGGACAAGGTATGGTTCATATGAGTTCTTGGTGATGCCTTTTGGGCTCACCAATGCACCAGCGACATTTAGCACGCTGATGAACAGCCTTTTCCAGGAGTGGTTGGATGACTTTGTGATCGTGTACATCGACGACATCTTGGTGTATTCGAAAACAAAGGAGGAGCACCTGGAGCACCTCAAAAGGGTGTTCCAGAAATTGCGAGAAGGGAAGCTGTATGCCAAAGCTTCAAAGTGCAAATTTGGGGTCACAAAAGTGGAGTTCCTGGGGCATGTGATTACACAGGATGGGATCAAAATGGATGACAGAAAGGTGAGGGCGATCTTGGACTGGGAGCCTCTGACTTCGGTCCCGGGAGTGCGATCCTTCCTTGGACTCGCCTCCTATTACCGGAAGTATGTGAGAAATTTCGCCAAGATCGCGGGGCCGTTGTCAGACCTTCTGTGTAAATCTAAAGTCTGGGCATGGAACACCTTTTGTGGCCAAGCTTTTGCTGAATTGAAGCAGCGGATGGCGGGAGCTCCAGTCTTGAAAATCCCGGAGTTCGATCGTCCGTTCGAGATACATACAGATGCGTCGGACTTCGCGATTGGGGGTGTACTGATGCAAGATGGACGTCCAGTGGCTTACAAAAGTAAGAAACTAAATGAAGTGGAGCGACAGTGGCCGACGCACGAAAAAGAGATGAAGGCGGTGGTGCACTGTCTTGAGCTTTGGCGCCACTATGTTGGTTCCAACCCAGTGAAGGTGTTCACGGACAATGTCACGGTGAAGTATTTTGCCACGCAGCCCAAGTTGTCCCCAAAACAACTTAGGTGACAAGATACTTTGGCGGTGTTCGACGTGGATATCTAGTACAAACCGGGACGAGACAACGTGATGGCCGATGCTTTAAATAGAAAGCAGCAGCTCTTGTTGGTGTACAAGGGCGAGACGGCGCTCCAAAGGAAGATCCGGAAGGCTTGCCGGAAGGATGAGCTGGCGAAGTCCGTGATGCAGGACTTGAGGACGGGGGTTAAATCGCAGTTCCACTTGCAAAATGGACTGCTCCGGTATAAGCAAAAGCGCCTCTACGTGCCGAAGGGAGGGATCAGAGACTGCCTCTTGAGAGAATGTCATGATAGCCCGCTTGCGGGCCACGACGGAGCCAAGCGCACTGCGGCACTCTTGAAGAAAGAGTATTTCTGGCCCAAACTCAGGGAGGAGGCAGAGGAGTATGTCAAGACATGCACCACATGCCAACAAAACCGGAGCGAGTATAAAAAGCAAGCGGGGCTGTTACAACCCTTGCCGATTCCAGAGGGGACTTGGGAAAGCGTCTCGATGGATTTCATGACTACTATGCCGCTGTCAAAAGGATTCGATACAATCATGGTGGTGGTGGATAGGTTCAGTAAAATGGGCCATTTCATCCCCACCAAGGAGACGGCAACGGCGCAGGAGACAGGGCGACTTTACTTCGCCCACGTCTTAAAGCATCATGGAGTCCCGAAGGATATTGTCTCGGACCGCGATCCAAAGTTTACGAGTAAATTTTGGAGGGCACTTTGGAAGAAGATGGGGACGAGGCTGAAGATGAGCACCGCCTTCCGACCTACGACCAACGGCCAAACAGAAAGAGTGAATTCCGTAGTGAAGCAGATCTCGCGGAATTACGTGTCGGCAGACCAAACAGACTGGGTGGAACACTTAGACGCGGCAGAGTTCTGTTATAATAACACAGAACACTCCACAACGGGAGTTTCCCCTTTTGTATTGGTCTATGGAAAAGCACCTCTGGTGCCGACAAGTTGGGCCGCCCAAGACGTTGAGGAACCGACAGTAGCGGCGGTACTAGAAGAACGCGAGCGTTTGTTGAAGCTCGCAAAGTACAACACTGCCAAAGCCAGGAAACGGTATGAAAGGCAGGCAAATCGGAAGCGGAGGGAAGTGAAGTTTGAGGCAGGCACAGAGATCTGGTTGAACATCAAGAATTTCTGACTACCTCCGGAAGTGAGTCCGAAGTTCGTACCTCCGTATGCGGGACCCTTTCGCATTCGGAAGGTTATAAATGAGGATGTGTATGAATTGGAGCTGCTGGCAAATAGCAAGGTGCACCCAGTATTCCATGTCTCCCTTTTGAAGCCTTACTTCAAAGATGAAGCGCGTCCGAATCGGCATCAAGTGTTGCGTCCGCCACCTGTGCTGTTGGATCATGAAAATGAACCTGAGTACGAGGTGGAGGCAGTACTTAAGTCGAGGAGGTTCAAGAACCAAGAAACGAAGTATCTCGTCAAATGGAAGGGCTATCATCATGAAGAGGCATCTTGGGTGCGTGCCTCAGAAATGGGAAACGCATCCGAGGCGGTTGCAGTTTTCGAAGGGCGACCTCAAAAGCGGAAGAAGCGTTGATGGGGACATCAACCTTGGAGCGTGGGGGAGGAAATGCATGCTAAGCCCAGCTTAGCTAGCTCAGGAATCCGATTGCAAAAACTTGTATTGTACAAAATTTGCTTTAAATGAAATGGTTTTCAAATGTTGTGCTTCCTATTTTGTTTGGAATGGTGATGCATGGTATGGTTGGCTAGTGTGTAGAATGCATGCTAGCTTACAAAAGTGGGAGAGGTAAATTGGGTTAATCGTGTGTTTGCAGAGTGCCGAAATCGGGTGACTCCCATCCAAGGGGCAAGGAAACTTGCGCCTTCTTTGGGAGTTCACGTGCTAGTGCGCACCTGGCGCATGCGCGTACTATAATTGCGCTACCGAGGGGGTTGTCTTGTAGTGCGGGCTAACGCGGAAGCTACGTGCTTCCGTTCACGTACTATAATCGTGTAGCCTCGGGACGAAGTCGTAGTGCGGCTTCGGCGTGTTCCCGTACCTCAAGCCAGCATTCCAAGGCGGACCCAATTGTAGTGATTGGGGTGCGCGGTTGGTTCAAGGTTATCTTTCTAGTCAAAGAGGGTTCGAGGTGAACCCTTGCTCAAGGCGATGCCCAAAGCGGCATCATGAGCGGTCACAAGCAATGTTGTTGCAGTAAGGCGATTCGATCCTCGGGGAGGATCATTCCTTGGCCTTGAAGTAGGCCAAGAAGAGTGCACTGGGAGGACCTTGAGAGGCTCCACCCTTGGCCGGGACTTGGAGGAAGTCGGCCGAACTAGCTAGTGGAGAGTAGAGTCAAGTGTGGGGTTTGGTTCTTTGCCATAGGACGCCATGGTACGGAAACAAACTCCTTGATGTGGGACGCCACAACTTGGATGTTCGTTTCTACAAAATGGACAAGTCGATGAGGACATCGACTCCCTGTTGGTAGGGGTGTGTGTCGCGGCCCTTTGCCTTGAGGGCAGGGGGTCGAGACACATGAGGGGCTGCCCCTGTGGTGGGGGCAGCGGCAGCGATAGGTATGGGGGGCTGAAGCACCCTTGAGTGCCCAAGGCACTCAGGGAAGCGGAGGCGCTCACTAGGTGGAGCCCCGCACACCGGGTTGCGGTGGGGGTGGCTCCACAAGGGGTGGTGGTAGCTTAGCGGGACTTAGTGGGGGTGGCATAGGACTCACCATGGGGGCGGAGACCTCGTGGTGGGAGTCGTGGGGAGTCTTGGGACTCATCACGGTCCATAGGGGCCGTGGTGAGTGGGCCAAGACTCACCGCGACTCATCACCGAGAGTTGAGGGTTTTCGTGGTGGTTCGCCATAAAATGGCATGGCTGGTTGTGAAACCCCCGCGGACAGCTACAGAAGTAGGGAGTAGTAACCACGAGAACGGTGCAAGCCCGTTGGTGACCAAAAACTAGTGAGTAAGCGAGCGAGCCGGAAAGCGAGCAAAGAGTGGGGAGCTGTTCCGGACTGCCAACTACCAAAGGGAATTCCCGCTGGTTCCAAATCGGTGGAGGGTTCTTTGGGAGAACAAAGGGGGACCGTTATGCCCCGATGAGCAGCCGAAGCTCCAAGTTGGCCCGGCGGTCAGGTTGGGAGTCAGGCGCGCGCATCAAAGCGAGTAACTATGACTTGAGGGGGAGCTTACCGAAGTGAGGTGCACGACAGAATGTACTCTCAACCCGTCCGTCCTTGTGCCACTGCGTGAGAAGTAAAGCGAGCGTGTAATCTGTAATATCCGCCATAGCTACAAAGCTATAGCTTTGATTGCCTCTCCTGCTGAGATGTTGGTTATTCGGAGCCACCCCGACTCTCGCGCTCATAACCCAGCTAATTTCTTGCTCTTGTTTCTTGGAGGAAACCACTTGCATATAATTCTCGCTTGTGATTGGTTGTTGTCTCCTTGGGTAACTTCTTAATTTAACTCCCCTCGGTGGACTTTCCCCCCTGGAATGTCCAGTAGGATAGCACATGCGGCAAAGATCCCCCTTTTATGTACTCGTAAAGGGTTCTATTACCCTTGCCCTGAATGCATTAATGGGCCCACAAATAGTTTGGGTTGATGTACCGAGTAGGTACTTTGACGGCCCAATTTGTCTTCTTGCATGATGACACTCGCTTTTGCAATATATGCACTGCGGTGTGCTTCGCCCTGTCGACCACGTGTTCGTTTCTAGACCTGCCTCCGTCTTTCCCTGTCCGCGTGGCACTTTCTCCGAGTTTGACTTCCAAGCTGTCTTTTCTTCCGCCGGCCACTTTTCGGACGTTAACCCACGTCCACCTGTCACTGATCCTATGGACTGTGTAACCCGCGTGGGCTGTGTTGGGCTATGACAGGCTGTGTCAAACTGTGGTGGGCTGTGATAAACTGTGTGGCACTGTGGTGGGCTGTAATAGGTTGTGTGATGCTGTGATGGGTTGTGATAAGCTGTGTGATGCTGTGGTGGGCTGTGATAACTATGCGAACACCCGTGTTCTCCGCTCAGGCCATACACATTCGGCTTTACGACAAGTGCTTCATGCTCCGTTGGTATTACCGGTGCAGCCCGTGACTGTTTCTGTGTTTCAATATGCAAGTCGTGCTGCAATGGTTTGTCATGGATACCACTGTATCCCTTCAACTTATTGGCATTGACTCTTCCCAGCATCTCTTTGTTAATGGTTTGTAACATGGTGGTGTTGTTATCATACATCTTCTATATGACATAAGGTCATTTCCATGGTGATTTAAGCTTAAAAGCCTTAATCTTCCCCTTCTTTTGCAACCACAGAACCAAATCTCCCGTCTTAAAAGTCTTTAATTTACCTTCATCAAACTGATCTTTCCTCTTCATCTGAATTCTGGTCATGTTATCAGCTGCATCAGCACGTACTTCTTCCACATGGTATAATTCATGTTTCCTGACCTTAATTGAATCTTCCAATTCCATTCTCCTTCCCCATTCAGTTCTCATGGTAGGTAACAAGAATTCCACTGGAAGTAAAGCTTCCATACCATAAACTAATTGGAATGGTGTATACTTAGTGGTGACTTTATATGAAGTCCTGTATGACCACAAAGCTGTCAGCAGCTTTGTATCCCAATCTGTTCTGTTTTCATTGATTATCTTAGCCAAGATAGTACATAGTATTTGTTGGTAACCTCTGCCTGCCCATTACCCTGTGGGTAATAAGTTGTACTCTTCCTATGCACAATCATGAACTCTTTAGTCAATAGTTCTATGGTCTCATTAATGAAGTGACTTCCCTGGTCACTGATAAATTCCAAGGGACAGCCAAATCGTGTAAGTATGTTCTCATACATGAACCTTGCTGTGGACTTATCTGTGTTGTCCCTCAGAGCTTTAGCTTCCACCCACTTTGTAGTATAATCAGTGGCTGTGATTATATACTTGTTCTGTGTATTCTTGGCTGGTAGGTTAATTGGTCCAACAAAGTCTAGTCCCCATTTCTGAAATGGTTCAGTAGGCATCGTAGGATGCAAAGCCATCTCTGCAATGGTCTTAGCCTCTGACACTCATCACAACTCTTACAATACTTGTGTACATCCTTGAACAAAGAAGGTCACCAGTAACCTGCAAGTAGTATCTTTCTACTGGTAGTCTCTTCTCCAAAATTACCTCCAGCCACTCCTTTATGAACTTCCTCCAAATCTTTATTTATTTCATGGTGGTACAAGCATCGTTTAAGTACTCCATCAGGTCCTAGCTTATACATTCTGCCCCCTACCATAGTATAAGATAAAGCCTTGATAGCGATTCTCTTCCTCTGCTCCTTTCCATAACTAGGTGGGCACTGACCATGAGTAAGGTAGTATCTGATTGGCCACTACCAATCTAACCAGTCATCTGCACTTCCCTGCACCTCCACTGCAAATAAACTCGCATCAGGTTATTGGTCGTCTATTCATGTGGCTGGCTCTCCTGTTGATAGGCGTGACAAGTGATCTGCCACAAGATGCAAACGACCAGGCTTGTAAACAATCTCGAACTCAAACTCGTGCAAGATTATTAACCACCTTGCTATCCTTCCACTTATCAAAGGTTTGTTCACCAGATATATCAGAGCCTGGTGCTCCACATAAAACATAAACTTCATTCCCAATAGGTAATGCCTGAATTTCTTGACTGCATAAATCATTGTCAGTGCTTCTCTTTCAGTTGTGCTATAGTTCCTTTCAGCACTGTTCATCAACCTGCTAGCATAGTACACAGGTGAATCTATATTTCCTGTAACATTTTGGGCTAACACTGCTCCCAACGCTTCTCCTGAGGCATCACAGTGAACATGAAATACTACATGCCAGTGAGGGTTAATCAGCACAGGTGTAGTTGTTACTGACAATGTAAGTTCCTCAAAAGCCTGTTGACATTCAGCTGTCCATGCAAACACTGCATCTTTCTTCAGAAGCTTGCTCAATGGTGCTGCTATCTGTGCATACCATCTAACAAATCTTCTGTAATAACTGGTTTGTCCAAGGAATCTCCTTAGACTCTTAACATTTACTGGTGGTGGAGAGGCTTTAATGGCCTCTGTCTTTTTGGGATCCACAAGAAGTCCCCTCTTATACACAATGTGTCCCAAAAGCACCCCTGAGTTCACACAGAAAGTACACTTCTTTGGATTCAGGCCCAGACCTCTCATCCTGCATCTGGCCAAACATAATTCCAATTTATGCAAGTGCTCATTCTTAGAGCTGTACACACTAAAATCATCCAAGAACACCTGCATGAAATCATCCAGATACTCATGAAAAGATTCACATATCACTCTCTGAAAGGTTGCTGGTGCATTACAAAGTCCAAAAGGCATGACTTTGTATGCATAAGCACCCCAGTCTGTGATGAAAGCTGTCTTTCCCTGGTCTTCTTCTACCACTTGCACTTGATTATAACCACTGAAGCCATCCATGAATGAGTACATCTCATGGCCTGCCACAGTGTCCAATACCGCTTCTGTGAATGACAAAGGGAAAGGATCTTTCTTCGTACAAGCATTCAACTTCTTATAGTTCACACAAACTCTCAATTTACCATTCTTTTGGGAACTATCACAATGGGTGACAACCAAGTTGTATACTCTATCGGGTATATAAACTTAGCCTCAGCCAACTTCTTGATCTCTTCCCCAACCTTTTGTGCATAGTTGGGATTCATTCTGTACCTTGCCTGTTTGATTGGTACTGACCCTAGTTCCAGTTCAATCTTATGCTGACAGATCTCAGGTGGTATCCCTTTCAGATCCTCGTAGCTCCAAGCAAATATATCTCTGTATTTGATGAACAGACTCTTAGCTTCCTCAAAGAATTCTGGCTCCAAATCAGCCCCTACCTTCACCATCCTCGGTTCCCCTTTAGTTCCCACATTCACTTCTCTCACCTGCTCATCAGCTGTGATTGTCCAACCAGTCACCACTTCATCCTGTAGAATCATAGTGGCTGGTTCCTCTAGGATTTCCATTTCTCCTCTCTTTCTTCATAGAAATGTGGTGGGTAACTGCTTGTTTCACCCTCAATTGGTGTTGCTGTCACTACACCACAGAAGATACCTTTTAAACAACTTAGGCCTTCCAGTTGCATCTCTGCAACCTGCTCCCACTCTGGGTGTGCAGCGAACAGGGTAGCTTCCTGCTCCTCATCAAGTCCTCCCCTCCAGTCATACTCCCTGACCCCTCGAGGTCTTCTCATAGCAGGTAATCTACTAGATTTCTTAGTGGTGATTTGTATCTTGTGCATCCCATCATGCACAGTTATTAACTGGGAATTCCAGTCATGGAATACCCTGGCCTGTTTCAGCCACGGTCGACCCAGCAATAAGGAGTAAGCTTCCATGACTTCATCCATTTTCAACACAGTTACTGTGATCTTAAAGATCATCTTTTGAATCTGTATCTTAACTCCTCTTCTCAATCCCAATGGCTGAACACTTCTTTGATCTGCCATGTTACTGTAAATGGGGCTGGTTTCATGTTACTTAGACCAAGCTTCTGCCTTAATTGGTCTGTCATGATATTCACTCCAGAGCCTCCATCTATCAGTACATCAGTTAGTTTTGTGCTTCCAATTCTCAATTGGATTACAAGCATAGAATCATCAAAGTCCATGACTGTTTCTCGCCCTTCCGGCTTCACATTATAACTGGTCACCTTGCTGTTCAGGTTTGTGTTCCCTGTCACATGGGCAATCCGATTGATACAGCCTGTGTCTACAATAAGGTGTCATAGCCAATAGCTGTCCAATGGTAATCTCTGCTTTGGACTGGCATATTACTTCAGCCAAAGTCCCTTCATTACTCTGCATTTCTGCAGCTTCTTTCTTCCCTTCATCCTCACTCACTTCCTCTTCTCTTTCATAATCAAAGGAATCTGCCATAGGAATATCAGTACTCTTCTGCATTTCCCTTATGGTATCTACCACTTCCTTGTGCAGTTCCTTCTCATCTCTCCAAGCCACATCATCTTCACGCACATCACTGCCATCTTCATTATCACCTTCCTCATCTACTGGAGGTATTAATTTGGCTTTGCTTCTGGTTACTATCATTGTACTTACTTCTGGTACAACACATGGCCTAACCATGTGAGCTGCCACCACTTGCCCCTCATTCACAGGAGCTCTCATCTCATTCTGGTGTCTGATCCAGAATGGACAGGTTGCCTTGCGATGTCCTGCCTGATTACAATAGTAACACAGTTCTTCCCATTAGGTCTTCGCCCTTGGTCTGTTCTGGGATTGTTTCTGTAATCCTGATTCCCTGGCTGGTAATTCCCCCTTGGATTACCCTAATAGTTGCCTCTGGAATTTCCTTGGTAATTCCCTCTTGGATTACCTCTCCCTTCCATGCCATTGTTATAACCACCAGGCCTACCATAGTGGTCCTGATCACTGTTTCTTCTTGGCTGGGGCTGCATTTGATGCACCTTTACTTGCCTAGGTTCTCTTGCAGCTGTCCTTCTGTTGTAGTAACAATTCTCAGTAAAATGGTTATCCATTTTACAGATAGTACAGTGTTTCTCCTTCATGTGGCATTCAGTGGTGGTATGGCCTTCATTCTGGCATTTTGCACACCAAACACCCTTCCTCCAATGTGTTGCAGCCTCTGTGGCATACTTCATCAAAATTTCTTCTAATCTTTTCTCATAGTTATCCCTCTTCAACTTTTCCTTCCTCTTACTCTTCCTCTTAAGCTCTTGCTCTTCTTCCTCATCTGACTCATCCTCAGAGTCCTCATCATCCCTTTTCTCTCTCCTGAGCATTCCCAATTGCTCAATTCTGTTCGCTGTTTCAAATGCCTCCTCCACTGTATTATGGGGTAACATATCCACTTTCTTTTGCAACTCCGGTCTTAGTCCACTCACAAACCAAGTCTTCTGTAAACCTGGCGCTGGTACAGCAGCCAACTTTTTCATCATCAATTCCATCTTTTTCATATACTCCTCAACAGTTTCATGCTTCTTTTGCTTTAATTGTTGTAAACTTCCATACACTTCATCCTCAGTTTTACTTGTCCTGAACCTATTTTGGAATGTTGTATTCAAGCCATTCCAGGTTAGAAAATGATTATCAGGGAATCTTGCATACCATTCATTTGCTTTCTTTATAAGTGAACAAGGAAATAGTCTCATCTTGGCATCATCGCCATTCTCATTGTTCACTATACACATGTGCTCAAATTGGCTAATGTGTACATCAGGATCCCCTTTTCATGAATATATTGGAAAAGGTGGTTTTGCCCGTGTTGGTTGTAACGCCATCTGTGGCCCTACCCCCCGCCCACTGACAGGTGTTGGTCCCCTTGCTGGTGCTGGTCCTTGAGGACCTGTGGTAGTTGTGGTGGAACTTCCACCAAGAGCTGGCCCCTGAGCACTCTCTGCTACTGGCCTCACTATATTCACAGTATTCCCAGCTCCAGTTGCACTACTTTCCACACTCCTTGTCCCCCCAGAGCCAGATCCAGGCTGCCCGCCTGATCCCCTGAGCCGACACCTTCGTTGGCCTGTGATCCAAGTGCTCCACTTGATCCAGGTCCAACGGGTTGGGATGTCCTGGTTGTAGTCTCAACCTCAGCTGTTGGGTCTACTTCTTCATACTCTTCATCTTCCAATTTCTTCTCTTTGTTTTCATCTTCCAAGTTATGCCCTTGGGTTTCTTCTTCTTCACTCATGTAACTCAATTGCAACGGTGTTGGAGAGTCTGAACTCTCCGTTGGCTCTGCCACAGCCTCTCCTCCTTCTTCATCTTCCATTTCAGAAACTGGAGTTCCTGCTTTTGGTGTTCCATGCCAACTCTTATCAAAGATTTCTGTCAAATCTTTTATCCAGGGATGTACCTCAGATCTTTCACCTCGTGGTTGATCTTCTTCCTGTACCAATTCCCTTAATCTTTCTTGCAAAGAAAAAGAAGGAGTGGCATCCAACTCTAGTTCTTCCGGTATGGGTGATGTACTCTCTGATCTTAATGGTGTGAGAGGTCCAGATGATTCCCCTATGTCTATTCCTCTCTCCCAAAGATATGGATAATTAGCTTTCAGATAACTTTCTTTTTTTGCTGAATATCTCTGGAGTCTAGCTTCTCTTTCATCACTCATGTCCCATGTCTTTCATTTCTTTAATGTGGCAATAACCAAAACTCTCTTCTGTAGTATCTCTCGTATATGCCTGGGTTTCTTTCAAGCTTCAATGCACCCTTGGCTATACTAGAAGTCACCATATAACCATATGGCAAACAAGTCTGAAAAGCTGTTTTTGGTGTGAGTTTGATCCACAGAATATCCTTTGGAATCCAATTCTTTATCAGTACAAGCTCATCATGCATATGAGTATAAACATTCACCTTCCTTTCCTTCCAGCCTTCAAACTCTACTCGCTTAATGGATAACAATGCTATCACATAAACCAGTGTTGGTAACCAATGTGCTCTTCCTCTACAGGCCACCTGATAAATCTTTATCACTCCTTTCTCCAGACCCCACTCAGGGTCAGCATCATGCACTTTCTTAAGAATGTTTTCTTTACAACCATCTGGCAATTCCAAGAACCTCTGAAATAATTGTTTAGACAATCTTTCCTTCTCAGTTCCACATGGAATTTGATTCACATCAAATTCTTTAATTCTCCAACCACCATGATCCCACTAGATGCCTGTCACATCTGGTTGTTCATGACCCAGTTCCCCAGTATGGTCGCCAAATGTCGAGCGGCTTTTACTCATTCATCCCTTTGCTATCCGAGGTGGAAACTCCAAGATAGAAGAGTTGGATATCTCTAAGCACTCAGCCCGCTCAGAACAATCAGTCGTGACCTACAACTAGTGAATCATGGTTGTGCTTCCTATTTGTATTCCTTCTTGCCTTCATGTTATCAATTTACCTTACCGTGTATACTGAAGCATCAGATTGCTTCAGTATCTACTAAGTTCCAATTAATCATGCATTCATTCCATAGCTTCTCTCATGTCTCTCTACACAGTATATTTGTATCGATTCAGTATCGGATTAAGATTAATCATGTATCATGCCTATGCCATGGTGTCTCTAATCTACCCTACTATATAATTTTACAGCTTGCATGAATTAAGCCTCAATCAAGTCATCATCTCCTCTTCATTGTTTCCGCTCTCCGTTACGTCTCCTCCTCCCCTGAACAAGTCGCCCTCCTCAAGAAGTAATCCCCTTCCTGTTGCCGCTCTGCCTAATCTACCCGCAAGCTGTTCTAACCACCTAACTAACTAACCGTCACCCCTGAAGTAACACATTCCCTCTGCAGATGTCGTTCCCATACAGTCGTTCCCTGTCAATGATAACTGTTCCCCATGTACTGTGACAGACTGTGTCAAGTTGTGCCGAGCTGTGACTGGCTGTGTAAAGCTGTATCGGGCTGTGACTGGCTGTGCGAAGCTGTGTCGGACTGTGTCAAACTGTGTCTAGCTGTGATAGACTGTGACGGGCTGTATAAAGCTGTGTCAGGCTGTGACTGGTTGTGCGAAGCTGTCTACCCCCCCCCCTAAAGCCTGCGCCTGCCACCCCTAAGGCTCATGTTGGTCTCAGTCTGCGCAAAAATTAAGGGTACCCCACAGAACCCGTAAAAGCGTCTAAGTCCCAAGTAGCCTTCTAACAGTTGCGCAGAGACCCCCAACAGGAGGAGGTGTTGGACAATTTCAATGCTGCCAATCACGAGTATTGTAAAGTATTGGCAGAACACATGGCGTGACCAAGTTGCCCCTATTCCAGGGGTGTTCTTGCCACTTCCAAACATATCGGATTTAATTGAAAAATTGCATAAAGCCATAGCAAGAGCGACAAACCCGGCTCTGTCAAATGTGGAAGAGAGTCAGCACTCGCCTAGAACGCTACGCATGATGGCAGGGGTGGACCACACAACACTGGGTTCCTCTTTCCACTCGAGCCCAGGCTCGAGCTCTTCGTACTGGTGGAGGCATGTCCTCTACACCTGAAGCATCTTCATCAACATCTGGAGATGACGACAACGAAGTAATAAATCTAGATGAAGATGACTAGAAAGACTAGAAACGTAGGAAGTAGGCCAAAGGTCTCAGGTTGCGAAAACTTAAATGTGCAACCCACTGTATAGTCTACGTAATTTTTGGAAATACGAGGTTCATCCTTTGAACCATTTTTGAATGACCTCATACTTGTTCGGTACCTGTTTGACGGCATGTACAATATACTGGCAAAGTTTCAAAACAATCAAAAATTGTTGAATGAAGATACCATTGGTTCACCCATTGCAATATTTTAAATCGAACTCACACTTGTCCGGTACCTTTAAGAGGGCATGTACAATGCAATGGCAAAGTTTGAAAGCATTCAGAAATCGGCACATCAAGTAACCATTGGTTCCTCCTGTGAACCATTTTTGATTGATCTCATACTTGTTTGGTCCATGTAAGAGGCATGTAGAACATACTGGCAAAATTTCAAATCATTCAATTTTTTTTTGATGAAGGAACCTTTGGTTTATCCTTTTCACCATTAACGATTAATCACGAATAAATGAACAGACGAATAAATCATTTGCCTCCAAATGATTTTGGTTCGCTTTGAGACTTGGCCAGTATATTCAATGTACCATGGAAGAGGCCCAGAGTAATATGAGATCAATCGAAATTCGTTCAATGGGCCAACGGATGGTTGCCCATCCAAATGATTTTCGTTTGCTTTGAGACTTGGCCAGTGTGTTCAATGTATCCTCTGATAGGTCCCAATGTAATATGAGATCAATCAAAATTCGTTCGATAGGCCAATGAGGCATTCAGTTGTCATCTGGTTTTTGTTCATTGCGAAAAAGAAATCCTACAATGCGTGCACGGCTATTGCACCCATTGAACGGATGTGGTTGAAGCCCCTCTTTTGCCTGCATGTGCTTGAACATGTGTGCGACACATGTGCGGAGACACAACAGACAAATAACTCATTTGCCTGACACCAAGCCATTCCAGAATGTAATTGAATTTAAATTAATTTTAAGCCAATAAATAGGTTTGCACTGCCTTTCATTGGGGGTTTCTGGCACGTATCGATTTTGTTTTTGGCTCAATTTTGTTCTGCGGCTTCAAGCATCCCACTGCTACTCCCCCGCAAAAATTTGGACCAATAAAAAATGCCCAAAAAAAAAGTGTTTTCTTCGCTCACTATTGCAGAACTCTCTATAAAGAGTGCATGAAATAGAGCACAAATCAAGTTTGGAGTCCAAAACGGGCAAGAAATTGTGGTTTTGGGTCCAAATGAATTTTGATCGCTCCCAAATTTGGCACACACGTTGCACATGGAGTCATTACACGCCCCATTCAAAAATGGAATGAAAAAAAAAAACACGAGCACGCGAAACGCAGTCCAACAGGTCCCAAAGTAATAACAGATCTAACAGAATACATTCAATGGGTGAACGGATGGTTGCCCATCCAAATCATTTTTGTTTGCTTGCAAACTTTGCCAGTACGTTCGAGACACCCTCTCACAAGTCCCGGACTAATATTAGATCAATCGAAATTCATTCGATGGCTCAACAGATGGTTGGCCATTGAAATGATTTTGGTTCGCTTTGAGACTTGGCCAGTATATTCAATGTACCATGGAAGAGGCCCCAGAGTAATATGAGATCAATCGAAATTCGTTCAATGGGCCAACGGATGGTTGCCCACCCAAATGATTTTCGTTCGATTTGAGACTTGGCCAGTGTGTTCAATGTACCCTCTGATAAGTCCCAGTGTAATATGAGGTCAATCAAAATTTGTTCGATGGGCCAATGAGGCGTTCAGTTGTCATCTGGTTTTTGTTCATTGCGAAAAAGAAATCCTGCAATGCGTGCACGGCTATTGCACTCATTGATCGGATGTGGTTGAAGCCCCTCTTTTGCCCGCATGTGCTTGAACATGTGTGCGACACATGTGCGGAGACACAACAAATGAATAAATCGTTTGCCTCCCCATCGACACCAAGCCATTCCAGAATGTAATTGAATTTAAATTAATTTTAAGCCAATAAATAGGTTTGCACTGCCTTTCATTGGGGGTTTCTGGCACGTATCAATTTTGTTCTGCGGCTTCAAGCATCCCACTGCTACTCCCCCGCCAAAATTTGGACCAATAAAAAATGCCCCAAAAAAAAAGTATTCTCTTTGCTCACTATTGCAGAACTCTCTATGAAGAATGCATGAAGTAGAGCACAAATCAAGTTTGGAGTCCAAAACGGGCAAGAAACTGTGGTTTTGGGTCCAAATGAATTTTGATCGCTCCCAAATTTGGCACACACGTTGCACATGAAGTCATTACACGCCCCATTCAAAAATGGAATGAAAAAAAAAAACACGAGCACGCGAAACGCAGTCCAACAGATCCCAAAGTAATAACAGATCCAACATAATACATTCAATGGGTGAACGGATGGTTGCCCATCCAAATCATTTTTGTTTGCTTGCAAACTTTGCCAGTACGTTCGAGACACCCTCTCACAGGTCCCGGACTAATATCAGATCAATCGAATTCATTCGATGGCTCAACGGATGGTTGGCCATCGAAATGATTTTGGTTCGCTTTGAGACTTAGCTAGTATGTTCAATGTACCATAGAAGAGGCCCCAGAGTAATATGAGATCAATCGAAATTTGTTCAATGGGCCAACGGATGGTTGCCCATCCAAATGATTTTCGTTCGCTTTGAAACTTGGCCAGTGTGTTCAATGTACCCTCTGATATGTCCCAATGTAATATGAGATCAATCGTTAACGATTAATCATGAATCATCCAACAGGGGAACTGTTGGTTCACCCTTTGAACCATTTAACATTAACATCATACTTGTTGAGTAACTTTAAGAGGGCATGTACAAGACACTCGCAAAGTTTCAAATCAATTCAAAATCATTTGGCAGGGGAATGATTGGTTCACCCATAGCCAATTTCAGGGGCTGAAATTGTCATTTATGAGGCTCGAATTGCCAATTTCAGGGGCTGGACTTGCAATTTCAGGGGCTTCAATTGCCAATTTCAGGGGTTGCACTAGCAATTGCCATTTCATAGGCTACAATTGCAATTTGAGGGGCGGGAATTGCCATTTCACGGGCTAGAAGTGCAATTTGAAGGGTTGGAATTAAATTTCAGGGGCTTCAATTGCAATTTGAGGGGTTGGAATTGACAATTTCAAGGGCTCAAATTACAATTTGAGGGGCGGCCGGGGTTGGTCATTTTAGGGACTGGCATTACCAATTTTAAGGGCTTGAATTGCATTTTGAATTGTAATTCAAGGATTAGAATGGGCCATTGGGGGGCTAGAATTACCAAAGCAATGACATCCAAAGCAATATAAAATCATTTGATAGCGAAATGATTGGTTCACCCTTTCAACCATTTTTTATTCACGTCATACTTGTCCGGTACTTGTAAGAGGGCATGTGGCTGACACTTGCAAAGCTTCAAAGCAATATAAAATCATTTGATAGGGGAACAATTGGTTCACCCTTTCAACCATATTTTACTGACCTCATACTTGTCCGGTACCTTTAAAATGGCATGTGAAAGACACTTGCAAAGCTTTAAAGCACTCAAAAATCATTTGATACGTTCATGATTGATTCATCCTTTCAACCATTTTAGATTGACTTGAAACTTGTGAAAGACCTGTAAGAGGGCATGTACAAGACACTTGCAAAGTTTCAAATCAATTTAAAATCATTTGGTAGGGGGATGATTGGTTCACCATTTAAACCATTTTATATTGATGTTATACTTCTCAAAGACGTGTAAGAGGGCATGTAGAAGACACTAGTTTCGGAGCAATAAAATATCATTTCATCGGGGAAGTGGCCTGGGATATACTCAAAAGCGGACAATGTTTCCACATTCGAACCAGTATCTTCTGTGTAAACTGTGTACCAGATAACGATGTCTCCCGATGTGGCCGAATACATTGCATAATCGAAGCCTCCATAAGGGCAGTCGTCCCGGTTCCGGAAGCACGACATCCTTGCAAAGGAGGACCTGAGGACGTCTTTGATGCCGATGACAATGACCTTGCGGACAACAACGAAGCCCTTAGATTTTTGAAATGATGAGAAGTGGACAAGCAGTGCGGGCTCCAATAATGGTTAGCTGAGCCTTATCAAAGTTCGTTTTGGCATCATGGATAGATACCGCATGCCGAGCATGAAGATCCTCAACAAAGGTATTAAGATCAACCGGATCAGCAACAGTAGAAATAAGAGGGATAGAATGCAATGGAGAAACACACTTGCGACCATACAACAACTCAAAATGGAGTCTTCTTGGTGCTAGCATGCACGGCGGTGCGATAAGCAAAGGGAATATGGAGAAGAAAGGTATCTCACTCCCTGGTAAGTGCGCCATTTTTCTCAACATTTAGCAAAGAGTTTGGTTGAAACGTTCCGTGAGGCCATTGGTCTGGGGATGGTATGGGACTGTGGTGGAATGCTTAACACCGAAATTGAAGCAAATCACCGTGAGGAGCTGGTTACAAAACTCCTTGCCCTGATCCGTTAGCTAGACCTAGGAAGGATTTGATACAATGTTTATCCCTGGAAATATGAAAGCCCCAAATAGACTCAAGCTTTGCAGGATTAGGAAGCAAACCATCCTTGGAGAGGATATGACCGAGAAAGTGTAGCTCAGGCATGAATAGCTCACAATCTTTGGCTTCATTTTTAAGCCTGCAGTACGCAATTTGCTGAAAACACGTTGCAGGTCAGTCAAGTGGGCATCAAAACTGGCTAAATACACATTGATATCATCTACATAAATTAAGGCATATTCCCAGCGAAGATTACCCAAGACAATGTCCATGAGGCGTTGGAAGGTGGAGGTGACATTGCATAAACAAACTTGGGCATGGTCTCATATTGGTATTTGCCCATGCGACACACAAACGAGGTCTTTTCCTTGGCTGCTTCAGTGGGAGGAACTTGCCAAAAACCAGATGCAAGATCAAGAGAGGAGAAAATAACACAATTTTAAGTAAATCTGGACTAAAGTTTGGTCCAGAAATAAGGAGAAATATCTGATTTTTTTTTAAAATCATTTAAATGAATTTACATGGATCATTTTAAATATAAATATAAAGATATAAATAATTATTTGTCTATTAATATATGATATGAGCAATAAAGAAACATGATGTATAAACTTCACGAGAAAAAACAGTTTCTATTTGGCTCATAAAGCAAGTTCCACTGTTCACTCGACGTTTAGTAAGAGTTGAATGAGATACCAACAGTCAGTAGCTCAGTTCGTGAAGTGCACTGAGTGCCACCCAGATGATTATGGGGTCAAATCTTGCTACTGACGGGTATGGTATGTTCCTGGATGGTGTCCCATTCCAACGTCACATGGCGGGGTTACTGTGAAAGAGGTTATTTTCTAGAATGAGGGCTGAACTCCGGTAACACAAGACGATATCGGCCGACGTACTTTTGATGAAAATATTTTGAGGAAAGCCATTTCCGAAAATCACGATATTTTGACAAGGTTGGAGGGACCATTTTCAAATCTGTATTCTTCCGTTGTTCTGAAGGTTTTTGTCAGCAGAAGATGGATGAAGTCCTTGAAATGCTGTCTCGGGTATCGTGGATATGGTGATGACCTCACAAAAAATATCCTCCAATATTACGCCATTGTGCCACCAAAGTTCAGCTGTACTTCTCGAAGAATTGGTGGCCTTGCAGACTTCCAGTGAATTGCGAAGATGATGAATTACTCATATGCTCTTCAAAACATAATGTCCAAGTAACTGACCCTGAAATAAGATGCTGAAAGTATCCAATTGGAGAGTAAGTATGTTGTTCGTATGCTTCTGGAGAGTGGCTCGGTGGCGAGTACGTTGACATGCAAAGCGTGACGT
The DNA here is from genome assembly GCA_030704615.1 of Takakia lepidozioides. NCBI lineage: Eukaryota > Viridiplantae > Streptophyta > Takakiopsida > Takakiales > Takakiaceae > Takakia > Takakia lepidozioides. The sequence continues at coordinate 22,334,809 of CM060732.1, read as the reverse complement.
TTTCTGCGAAATCTTCAAGGAAATAGTGTCGGGTGACCAGTCGAGGTTCATCTGTGACGGGCTGTGGTACTTCTGACAATTTACTGTAAAGCACTCGTAAACTGTTCCCCAACTAAATAATCTCCAACTGAATAACCACCAACTAATTGATTGGAACTGTCACAAGCAATGTCAAAAATCCTATTTACTCTATTGTTGTTCCTGTAGCTGAATTGTACAGTAGTCGTTTTGCTATTCCCATGCGAACAATATCTGGTCCCCAGAGACTGTCATATTTAGACTCCCGTATCAGCCACGGCCCACCATCATTGACCAATATAAAACCATCAACTGCATGTCAGCTGAGAATTAGATCTTCAATTCATTGTATTCGACTCGAGAGAAACACCCTAGCCACAAGTAGTTGGCCAGCAGATTGAGATATTTCTCCGGGCTGTGATTGAATGAACTGAAGATTTCATTCTCAGCTGATGGTTTCATGTAGGTGGTGCCTGATTCCGATTTCGGAATATGGCAGTCTCAGTAGACCTAATGTTGTTGGAATAGGAATAGCAAAAAGATTCCTATAGAAATCAGCTACATGAACATACGCAGTATCAAACACCTTGAAATACATATGATTGTTGAGATTGTTTGCGACGGTGTTCCTCTTTTGGCGTCCAGTCCACATGAAAATGACGAGAATGACGCTGGAGATTGACGTTCAATTGCTGACATTCTGCCTCCTCATAACACCATTTTGGTGTGCAATGGTGGACATCAGAACAGGTCAGCTCTTAGAAAAACACGCGTGATCGCGCGATGTTAATCGTTGGTGTTCCTCAAAAGAATAATGAATCTCCAAACGAAGGATATAGGAACCAAAAAATACACCACGAAGATGCTGTCAATTGTTGGAGATCGGATTATGCAAGCAGGGAGAATGACTTCAAACAACTTAAAGACTAGGATTTTAAGATACTTGAACAATCCGCCAAGGAACAATTGACACCATTAGCCCAGATGATTTGAGTACGTGATCTGAAACACATCAATGAATCATCCAGGATGATGGTGTGAAATATTCCGGGACAGATTATCCGAATATCTTGAGTTCCCTCGCTGTAACTGACCTGAAGTAACTCAGTATGCCTGCAGAATCCTCACAGCTTCAAATGACAGCATTTTCGTTGTTGATTGCGTGAGCATATAAAAAACATCACTCCGACCAATGACAAGTGACACTATTGAGGTAATATAACATTTTGGCAGTCGGCTGGAGAACCAGGACGATGCTGAAGTCCGCTTTTTGAACCACGAGTGATCGCGCGACAGATCTCTGCATCTACCACCATTGAGAACCACAACAAGCCGAGTGCATCCAGATTTCAATCAACCACGATAGTGCCCTCAGTTCGTCAGGGAAGGAATTTCGAAGCCGCCTTGATTACTTCAATCCATTTGAAGAGAGATTTTAACAGAGCTTCACAATCCGCTCAGGAACAAATGAGACGACCATCGTGGGTGCTTCAATTACGTGTTAGGAACCCAAATTCAGTCATAGACGATGATCGTGTCACTTGTTCCCCATCGTAATATGCAAACATTGGAAAATTCCTTCTCCTCCAACCTCCTCCAGCCTCAAGCCTGATCTGTTATTGCCTCCACCGACAATGAAGTCAACTTGTTTTGATAACATTTGATGGCACTGCTGATCCATGGTAGCTCCAGAAGAGAAGATATGAAGGAGCCACGCGCGATCACGTGCGATCACGCGTGATTTCTCTCAAACTTCAATGACTAACATTAAGGCCAAGAGGATATGGCATAACATTGACAATATTAAATAACGAATGTGTGTAATGAACAGGCGATCATCAATTTAATTCATCAATAACACAGAGTTGCTTCCCAAATGGCTCACACTCAACGCATATGTTCGAGATCGCTGTCGGTTACCACTGATGGCGGAATTCTGTCACCCGAGGAGATGGATACAGTCGGAGATTGATGTAAGATATGACCAGACACCTCACTGGTAGCTGTAATAATTACCTTGACGAACGTAAAGCCTCGCGGTCCCTCCGCTCAGCCTTTCGCTGCCGTTCCTCTTTCTTCTCCTGTCGAATTTGATTCTGAACTTGACACTGGAATATAACTGTGTGGAGGCAGCACAGTAGGGAATTGTTAAAGAAAATACAAAGATCATTGAAATATCATTGATCTCACAAAAGTCATGTAAAGTCAACATACGTATAAGTACAAATGGAGGTTGAAGTAAAACTGATGGACTACACACAAAATATGACAATGTTAAGCTACATACCCAGATAATCGGAATCTTTTTGAGGTGGGTGCCAAACAGAAGCATCAATAAATCTTCAAAACCACGACCAGTAGACGTGATTTCGATCTATCGGTGGGCCTAAAGATATGCAGGAGTTCTTGCCGACATAATCAACAACGGACTGGGCTCCAATCAAGCCCGAGAAAAAAGACCACAATGCTTTGGTGAGGTCAACCAAATCCTCCAAATTGCTTGATTCCTTGAATGTAATTGGGAAGACTCTAGTATTCACAATCACACGCCTCAAGACTCAAAGAATAATGTATAATGCTTATGATCAAGGTTTGGTACGTAGAACTATATGCTTACGAGAAAGATGAAAACAAGATTTTCAATTTGAGCCCAAATACAAAGTATGTAAATGTATGAACAAAGGATTTTTTTAAACGCTTGAAAATATATACAAAATGCCGAGGAGGGGTTTTTTTTAAAAGAAAAATTTGTACAAGATTTTATACACAAGGGATGGATAAATTGATAATTAAAATACATACAGGGGGTCATAATCACTGTCCAATGCTAAGTACAGAGGTATTAAAAAACATGTCTTGATCGCACATGTTATGATGTTTATATGAAGAGTGACCCCCCCGAGAACGTGATCAGATCCAGCCCAACAGACCTAGCTTCGTGGACAACATTGATTGTCACATGGCTATTATGGCCATCAAGGATCAGCAGGTGTCTTCTCTCCTGTGTAATCTCATTCCCCATGCCTCTCACTGTTGCAATAAAATGTAGGATCCATTTGGAAAATAGGATCCCTGTCATCCAGGTTTTTTTTTTGCATTGCCATTGTGGCCCCTGTCTCACATCGCTCAATATAGTTGCGACGAAACCGTTTGCCTTTGAAGATATAAAAATTAGGAATTGAACTATCTGTTGCATTGATGCAGGTTAATACAAAGAGCCACTCTCTCTCGTCTGGACAAATGGAGTGCACCTGGCGAGATCCAGTCTTTGCCAGCACTCTGGCCCCTCCATTTCTTCCTGCCTGCGCCCCTGACTTATCGCAGTTCCAGATCCGAGATTCATCATAGTTGTTTCTGTTGTACATATCACCCAGGTTAGTGTAGAAGCTGTCAACATTCTCCTGGCAGAGGCCCTTCGCCCTTCCCTGCTCCAAACCTTGCGCAACTCGTAGGCTTAGATGAGGGTGCCTCTTCCTAAACCAACGCAGGATTCGGAGTGCCTTGTCGGTCATCGTCGACGAGTAGAATTTATCCTTCTCAAAGCAAGACCAAATCGCTACATGAAAATGAGTCAATGCAAGTTGAAGAAACTCCAGCACTCCAGGTCTTGGAACCACAAATGGTCTTGCGGGCACCCGAATTGTTACTTTCCTCAAGTGGAACCTCTGTTTAAACAACTCACCTCTGGTAGGAGGTGGCCTGTAGCAAAGAAGTCCATTGACACTCAGTACCATCAACATGCGCTTGTGTTTCCGGACACCACACAGTTCTTGAGTAACAACGTTCTCAACCATCCAAAAGAGCCCATTAGTTTATGTTATCTGACCCCAAAATTAAGTATTTCCAGTATATCTTGCAACTCAAAAAATGCTACGACATACTTGCGTTTTGTGGTTTACCTAGTTTTTATACCCTGATATTCAAATGTAATATTTTGCGAAGGAGGTCCTGACTCAGCATTACGACACCCAATTGTGACTTGAGACAAACAAGCACAATCGGGAGTCCCTGAGTTTCTTGCAACCACGCGCGATCGCACGAGGTTCCTTTATGTCAAGTTGTGACGACAATGTAAATGATATATGTAATGATTACTAGGAAGCCAGAATCAATAAGACAGAGGACCAAGTGAAGGAGATACTTATTACCTTTGCTAGATTTACCTTTCGATTCTGAGGCGGGTTACCACTGGAGGCAGATGAATGTTGAAGGGATAACAGAACGCCAGATGCTGTTTTTTCATCTTCGGACACGACCGCCACTGACTGTTGTGATCTGTGACGTTTCCTTGACACAGGACCATCCGGAATTCTGGGGGGTTGGGGATGTGCAGAAATATTTGTCAGTCTTGTCGGTGTGCTGACCTCAGTCGGCGAATGAGTGAGTTCAATAACCTTCTCGCTGATGGTTGACAATGGAATTGGGTCAATGCACGCTAGAGTGATATCATTTCACGAAATTTTTGTATATTTTTTTGCATATTTTTTTGTATACTTTATGCTCACTTTTATTTTTATTTTAACTTTTTCTTATACTTTTCTTATACTTTTTGATACTTTTGAAGTCTTAAACATATGCTTTAGAGTAGGCTACAACTTATGCACTTGAAATTATTGAATTTGAGTATGTATTCATCAACTAAAGTATCATGTCCATTTTGGCTTTTGTTTTAGTGAAAATTTCAAAATCGGGCAGCCATAATTCCTAGAATACACATTAGATGGTTCTGAAAATTTTACACTGGTTTTGTAGGTAGGTGATCTAATATTGTACCAAGTTTCAAACTCAACAGACCAAATTTGTAAATTTGACCGAAATTTGAAGGTCTCATATGCATGGGGCGGACATCGCTACAACTTTGCTTAAAAGTATCCAAAATTCATACATGGTAGAACCTATCTGAAATATACTTTGTGAAAGAGATTCCCTACATTCTCCTTGTTCCATAAAGTATATATATGATGGTATAAAAATGTAAGGGTTGCAAGTGTCAATAGCGCGAAGTTGGTATATTGACAAAATTTCACTAAGTGGACAATACTTTTTGAGCCACTCTAGCATGCATTGACCCAATTCGGTTTCTTTCTTTCTGCACATCCTGAACCGAATTCAAACGAAAAAAAAGGGATTACCTTGGAATACAACCCCACAGAAGTTACCGCTTCACAGGAAGGTCATACGTTGCACTTTTCAGGGCTGGAATAAAGAAAAAAAATCAGAGGATGAACAGAAACACGGTAACAAAAAAACGCATGGATGAAATAGAATTAAATCAATTGACTTCTCAGCAACTGAGGTGTCCAGCCCTCGTGATCTGGTGACCCGCTTAGAATTACGACATGATGAGGAGGCAGTTCAGCGACAGTTGCAACCAATGGAACCTGTTGTTCGGTAGACTCATGTAGATGGTCCGTGACGGCGTCTGGTGGAAATTGTTGGGATAAGGACGGCTCCAAAGAGGATTTCCCAAGATATTGAAAGTCGCTTTCCACTATGCAGCCAACCCCAGTTCAGGGTTGCACACGTCAGTGACGTCACGTCACGTCGGACTTGACGCTGACGCGACCAACGTCACGTCTGTTTTGCCGAAAAATTAGTAAAACATGAGTTAGGTGAAAAATATGCCACGTAGGTGGACACGTTGTATTCCAAGCAACACCTTGGCGAGTGAATGAATTGTTTTATAAATTACTCCATCCGCCAATATTTGAGGTCATTTTTAAATCATTATTGTTAAATTGGTGCGACCTCCAAATGGTGGTAGTCACAGAATTTATCTTATTTTTTAATAGTTGCGACCACCAGCAGAGGGGTTGTCGCAACATTTTTGTTTTTTAAAAATAGATGCGACCACCAGCAGGGGTGGTCGTATTTTTTTCTTTTCTTAAACAGTTGCGACCACCGCTACTGGTGGTCGCACAATCTTTATTTTATTTGTAATAGGTGTGACCACCATCAGAGGGGTGGTGGCAACATTTTTCTGTTTTTTTAATAGGTGCGACCACCAACAGAGGGGGTGGTCGCAATATATATATATATATATTTTTAATAATCTTTGTGACCACAAGCACAGGGGTGGTCGCAGCATTTAAAAAAAAAAAATAGGTGCGACCACCAGCAGGAGGGTGGTCGCAGCAATTTTCTGTTTTTTAATATCTGCGACCACCAGCATGAGGGTGGTCGCAGCAGTTTTAAAAAAAAAAAAACATGCGACTTCCTTGTGCGACCTGGAGCGGTCGCAACATTGGATTCTGATTCGTTGAGCGTGTGAGGCTTGGAGGCTGGAGGATATATAAGGTGGTCACAATGTCCTCACTTCTTTTGTGGCAAACACTTTTGTGGCGAGTGAATGTTCTCTATTCCTTGAGCACCAAGAGGAGAGTGCGGACCGTTTGCTGTTGTGGCTTCCACCAGAACCACTGCAGCAAATTATCGAAAAACACAATACTACATGGTGCATTGATCCACTTGGATTGATGTCGTAGTGTTAGGCCATCGCATTATGTTCTAACTTCTATTGTTATTGACAAATCTACCAAGTACACTAGTGTTCTTCGTTCAACCTTAAGTCTGTGGTTAGGGTTCTGGGTGTGAGGATGAGGGATGAGTGGATCCCTTGGTTCACCGTAGACCCGCACAAAAAGGACGGTGTTCAATGCAATCTTTGTGCATTGAAGCTGGCGGATCGCAAAGATCGCATTGTATATCACCTCGGCTACAGAGATGGGAAGATTACAGGGGTTAGTTTGTGCCCAAAAGCCTCCATGCGAGTGAAAGCCCATTTTGCCCAATGTGGAGGCAATATCCCACCGTCTCTTGATGTGGCCGCGGCTTCTGAGCCAAGCACTCCAGGTTTGAATCAAAATGTCTCTCAGAGTTGTACCCAGGGGGATTCTTGCGAGACGTCTGCTGTTCGTGGAGAAGCCGGTGAGTCAGGAGCAACACCCGATTGTACGCCAGCACTTGTACGGACCAGACCATTGAGGCAACAATCAATGCAAAAAGGCTTAAATTTGTCGCACAGGAGGACTTTGGATAAGAAGTGGCCCAATTTTTCTACGAAGCCAATATTCCGTTCAATGTCTCGAGGCTTCCTGCGTTTGTGGCTGATGTCAAAGCCACGTCTGATTCCAAGTCCACATACACACCTCAGAGTTATCACAATCTCCGCACATGATTGCTAGAAGAGGTTATGTCTGACCTCACCCAAAATGTGAATGAAAAGACAGGTGATTTTCTCCGGAAATATGGAAGCACTATATGTGCGGACGGTTGGAGTTCTGTTATTAATTAACCACTGTTCAATGTCATGCTGGTCTGTCCTACGGAGGAACAATTTTTGGGATCTGTTGACACAAGCGAGGAGAAAAAAGATGCACGTTATCAAGCAGGGTTGTTGACGAGTTTCATTGATAAAATTGGAGCTGATAAAATTGTCCAAGTGTGCACGGACAATGCATCTAACATGGTTAATATGGCCGATATTTTGATGGTACGATATCCCCATCTATATTACAAGGGTGTGTTGCTCATATCTTTAATCTCCTTTTGGAGGATTGGGAAAAATAATCATGGATGTAACAACTAGTAAAAAATGCAAAGTCTGTTGTGACGTTCATTTGTACACATCACATCCTTCTGGCATTGTTTAGAAAGCATGAACCCAAATACTTAGGAACCCGGGTGAAACCCACTTTGCAACAAATTTTTTGATGGTGGATCGACTGGTGACTGTGAGGGCGGGTCTTACGCCTCATGGCGCATAAATGAAAGAGGTTATTTTCTCCTCTCACTACTAAGGGGCCGGATTTGTGAGCTGTCGCTCCCAGGTGTTTCCCAAATAAATAAATAAAATCTGCGACCACCGGCAGGGGGTGGTCGCACCATTTTTTTTTAGGGGCGACCACCAGCAAGGGGGTGGTCGCAGAATTTTCTATTTTTAAACAGCTGCGAGGTGGTCGGACCATTTTTCTTTTTGTTGAATAGGTGCGAATAATATGTAGAGCAGTTTCATTCAGGCCCTGATTCTAGAGTGGTCCAGGAATTACTGTGGCCCAGGAATTAGAATGGGGCGTCTATTTAGGAAGGCCACGTGTATTAAGGAATGAGATGAGGGGGTCCAAAAAAGAATGGAGGAATTGGCTAAATTTAGAATATGGAGTCATGTAGGGTTGACATGTGTCCAGGGCATTCTAGAAGGCTCCCAGGGTCGGCGGGCTTCTAGAAGGGTCCCACCGCCCTGAGAGGCTATATAAGGGAACCCCCCCCCCTCTTACTACGTACTAACTTACTACCTATTAAATCAGTATATAGGTGCGACTACTAGCAGGGGGGTGGTCGCAACATTTTTCTTTTATTTTAATAGTTGCGACGACCGCTACTGGTGGTCGCACAATTGTTTTTTAAAAAATAGGTGCGACCACCAGGAGGTTGGTCCCCTTGCACCTGTATGTATGTTTGGAGAGGCAGATGAAAAGCACATGTATCGACTCCCCATGGATTTGTGGAGGGGAAGATGAATGTTGGGAGTTGTACCTGGCCTTTGTGGCTTTCGAAACCATAATAGGAAATCAACAATGTAAAGGTAATGACGAAACACAAACACACGCACAACCACCAAACCCTTTCTTGGGTACACATATTCCACCATTTTTATTTCCGTACACGTATGCATGTACCCAAACTGAAACATGGATATCCATGGAAACATACTACACATCATGTGACAAAAGTTATAGCTGTACCTAGTTCCGTCTGGCACGATGACGATGGTATGATCTCACACCTAGTATAAAATCTTCGTTCCCACTCACTTCACTCCCATTCCCATGATCAGTGTTAGAATCATGATCTCCATCTGTTCTTTCGTTTCCAGAGGCAACTGACCGTTGGACTTGTAGTCATTCTCGGAGTACGTTCAGTTATCTCTCTGGTCGATTTCCACTCCTCTCATAAATACCATCTAGGGTATCAGGCCTGTTCACAGATCGGTCACCAACAAAAGGTTGCACAATTCTCTACCGTTTTTGGGCTTGTCCCGGATTTCGTGGTGGCCTTGGAGCAGGTCTCATATGAGGAAGGCTACTCGCACGTACATCAGAGGGCCGATATGAGAGGAAGGGGCATGAGATGGACCGGCGAGGGTCGAGGGAGCACGGTTCACATGCGGACGTCGTCGGGCCAGATGAAACGACATTAGCCGGTTGTCGTCATCCGATGGTTCGACTTGTAGAAGTCCCGCAGCAGAAGAAGCATCTCCCAGGATCGGAGTAGAGATGGAAGGAATTACATGAGGGGGAGAGACACTAGATGGACCAGCATGGGATGGACTGGCTTGAGAAAGAGAAACATGAGATGGAGCGGCATGAGATGAAGCACGGTTCACAGGGGCACGATGTCGGTGAAGGAATGACAACGGCCGGTTGTCATCATCCGACGATTCGACCTGCATATCTCCCGTAGTCCGTGGAACTTGTGATGGGGGAGAGTTGACCTCAACTTCATTGTTGAGAGTGTGCTCCACTGGGGGAATGGGGTCCGCAATTGGGATGACACCATGTCGTAGTTCATCAACAACAAGGTCATCGAAGGATGGATGGATTGTAGCATCATCGTCATTAAATTCATACGGGTCATGTGGAGGATTGCCCACATCATCGGACCCATCCCAACCGTCGGAGTCGGAGTCCCTCGCGGCGTCGGTGTCATCATTGCTGCTAGATTGGACCTCTGAGGCACATTCTTCAGACAACAGATTCTTATCGTACCATGCAGATGCGTCACTTGCTGTCATCTCTTGTAGTAGCCTACAATTCGTGTAGACATAAACCAATTTGTCAGCCATGGCAGGATTCAATCTGTTGCGAATCTTGTTGTGAACAAACGAGTAACTGCTCCAGTTCCGCTTACAGGACGAGACACAGCACACTTGAGCAAGAATACGCTTTGCAATGGGAGCTAACGTTCTTGCTCTAGCTCTAATAATATCCGGGCTGACATCCATTTGGACCCATTGGAAGAGTAAAGAAATCCTTGTATTCAAGATGTTAAAATGTTTCGTTCCTCCGGAAATTATGAAACAATTTTGTTTCATATGGTCTGCTGAGCATTGCACAGATACAGCTGGACATATTAAGCCTGGAATGAAATATCTTATTAAAGATATTAAGAGTATTCTCGTAAAATTTAGTTGGGAAAGAATTTGCTAGGCAGGGGGATTGACAGCTTGGGAATAGTCGTGTGGTGGATAGATCATATCATCTTGCCCATTAGGAAATAATTATTAATTCATTGGAAGTTTTTTGCAATGGAAAGCAGGAAGGAAAGCAGAAGGCAGAGAATGAAGTATCAGCTTTGGCGGCACTTGCTCCAAGCCGGATGAGGTTTCGCCGCCATGTCCCCCGGAGACAGGTCTTTCGCCGTCCGGTATGTTTTTGTCGACCTCTCCCATAAGTAACCTCGCGCGATCGCCCGCGGTTTCTGAAGCTGCCACCTTGGGCGACGATATCCTCACTCTCAAGTCGTATTGTTTCTTCATTGTACGCTATTGTGTGTCGTTTGTTCTGGTATGTGTCACTTCCTCCGTATTTGACTCACGGATCTACAGAAAATGCTGGTGATTAGACTTCCGTATAAGTTTTGATTGTTTTACGAGACTATCACAGAGCAATAGGTTATTAGTTCCAGTTGTAAAAGATTCTTATGTTATATCAACTTTGTAAATTTTATTTTACATGCGTCAGGACAACTCATAGTCTACAATACTTACGTCAACAAAATTTTGATCGCCGACCAATGCCCTAGATGCCTGACCATCAACGATGTCTCTAACTCTTTGGCTTAAACCTTGATATGGTGACATCCGTAATGGCATATCCCCCTCCACAGGCCTGAATCCCACCCTTGAGTCTATTTCTGAAATCTCCTTATCGAAGATGTCTCTAGAATCAGCGTTATCCTGTACACTGTCTCCCCCCACTTCTTCAGTGGAGGAAGACAGCACAGATGTCTCGGGATTGTCTCATTCACCGATATTTGTCAAGGCCTGTGGATGGTGGCTTTCTTCAGGTAATACCCTCCCTGCTTGTTCAGCTGATGGATTTCTGCCTTGCTCAATTTGTTCTGTCTCCTCTTGCAAGAAATTGTTGACAGCATCATCGTGTTGGTAGTCGCCTTTGTCTTTCTCATCTCCCTCAAGTTCTTCATTTTTGTCCAACATTTCGTTTCCGTCACCTTCTTCCTGGTTTTCCTCTGTCTCCAGATCTCTTTGTTCGTCATCGTCATCGTCATTGTCATTTCCTTTGCCATTGTGCCTGTGGGTCTCCTGCCCTCCCTATGTGTCATCACCAACCTCGATTCCATCCTCATTCTCCGTGTGGAGTAGTGTGTAGTTTGCGGCAACCTTATTCGCGCATAATTTCTTTTCCAGGTTGTGGTTTATATCAAGGACTCGGACGTTCCTAGCCTGTAAAAGATGCCAACCAGTGAGTAAAAAAGATGAACGAGTGATCGCGCGTTCCAAAGTTGTGTTTCGGAAATGGAAATGGAAATGGAAATGGAAATTGAATTGTAAATAGAAATGGAAATACTTACGTGGAGAGCCGATGTTAACATTACTCCTCCAAAGAGATTGACAGCCATCATTCCTTCGCCATAGAACAAGGACGCAATGTAGTCGCTCGACTCTGCCCGCAATTCGTGTTCATAAGCGGCACATTCTTTCTCGTGTTCCGTGAGCTCAGTGTCCGGAGCCTTAATCACTGGTTTAAAGGGGCTGAACATCAAGACTCCCTGCAGGTGCTCCTCGTGGTTCTCAATCTGGGCAGCTGTTGCAGGAAATACGTAATCAAGGCACATGAGTGGCCTTGAAAATGACTTTGGCCGGCTCTTGTAAGGATTGTCGAACTCTCCAGGAAGATACAACCCCTGAAGTAGAATATACTTGTCCCGACCCTTGCCAAACCTTATGTACGAAACCAGATTAGAAGAGGACCTCTGCGTCGAGAAGAAGACAAATGCATTAGGGCTCAGCTGCTGTTCGAAGAACACATCAAAAATATTCTTGTAATTTCTTTGCATGAAAACAACTGAGTCATCGTCACAGACTGTGTTGACGAACACCATTGCGATGTTATTGAAATCCATCTTTCTCACAATTTTCAACTGAGTTTTGGCGTCCGTAAACCTCCGGTTCCCTCCTACGCACTGGTAATGTGACTTGAAGGTATCCTTGAGGTTGCCCATTTCCTTCTCCATGTCTTCAACCTTTTTCTTGTATGAAAGCACGTATTTGATGAAAGCGTCACTCATTTTCTCGGTCTTCATATTCATGTTCACTTTGCTTTTCATGTATTTGGCCCCCAGTTTCGATCGGAATGTCTCGAACTCCGACTTGTTGAACTCGTACATTTTCTTCACTTCGAGCCATTGTGCTTTTGTGAACAGGAACAACATGTCAGCCCAACACACAACGGGTACATGCAATTCTGGTGAATGTAAGTGGTCAAGGGACATAAAACAAAAATGGAAGTCCGAATGATTACCTTCCACTGGACGATTTCAGATTTGGAAACGTTATCGTTGAATTTCCTGGGCTTCCCCCTCAACTCATAATACATCCTGGCGTGAGCAACTTTCTCCGGGAATGTTGTGTCGAATTTTTGGGCTTTATTTGGGTCGTTCAGGAGCTTTGAAATCTTCAGCAGTCGATTATTGCTATCTGACCAGATGATAATCGATGGCCATTCGGCGTAGTAGTCCATTTGCTCCCGGTCAGTAATCTCCTCCACGAGTTCCTGATTTGGAAAGTGTTACATTAGCATGAAATTGAACTAGAAAGGAGCACGCACGATCGCGCGTGCTTGCTTATCATGCTATGCATCTCTTAGAAACAAGTCGACGATGAATCTAATCATCTAGTAGAAGCACGCGCGATCGCGCGAGAATAATAATGAGGCCACGCAAAGAAATATCCGAAAGAAGATTCTCATTGAAGCAGAGAAGAATATAAATGCACGCGCGATCGCGCGAGGTAAACGTTGATGTATTATACCTTTGCAGCCATAATTGTGTGCTGGCCTCCAATGACGAAGAATTTTGAATTGTTAATATCCTGTTGATGCCTTGGTTTCATCACAGACACCTGGGTTGGCGCCACATAGACGGGATGTTTCGTATCTAGAGCTTGCAACTGGTACAGACGGGCTTTTACTTCATCCTTGTGATTAATATTCAGCGGACGATACACCATGCTTCTTGGAGCAAGTTCCATCCTTGAGATGTCAATTGAGATTATGTGGTTGAATCCAAAAGATATCATGTCTTGGTAGTTATTTTGTAGACTTTGATTCATCGCCTCGCACTTCACTTTCTCAAAAATCTCGTCAGCTTTTGGCTTCTTATTGTCATTCATAAATACAATATCGAGTTTTTTTTTTTTTTTTTTTTTTTTTTTCCCCGGCAGGCTGCTCCTCCTCATTCTCAGTCTGAGAGGATACCGCCGTTGACTTCCGTTTCCTTTTACCATTTGGCCCCTTCGCTGCCGCATCATCTCGTTGTTTTCTGTTGATGTTTCCCTGCGCATGGAGTACATCTTGGAAAATGCTCCAAGCTCTTACGAATCCCTGAGCAGTCGGGGCTGCACCACCTTCTAGGAAAGTGAATCCCATCTTTACAGCTGGTTTCATCATTGGCTTGCGAACGCGACGAGATTCCAGAAAAAAACCAAACATCTTTTTCGCTCTACCATCCTCCAATATGAAAACCACCATCATTGGATTCTCCACGTCGGACTCCAGCTCAACATCTTTAACGTAGCCATAATTAAGCTCCTTCATCTCTGCTCCAATCTTGAAGGAAAACTTCAGTTGGTGGTCAGGGGGTACACCCACAGGATTTATTCCCCACTCGGAGATCGCCTGGTTAAGAGTATACAAAGCTATGTGGTCTATGCTGAAGTTTGGTGATTTTGGTGAGATGAACTCCCCACATATCTCCTTGCATACGCCAACCAGACAATCCGGAGGTATGTTTGACTGGCCACTGAACATGAAACACAGCATTATGTTATCGGGATTAGATATCTCATGGCATTATTTCAGGATTGAGAGGAAGGCCGAAATTTGAAACAAAACATAATGTAACGGATATCAGGCCAACATACAAATTTTAATCCCACTTGGAATAAATGGAATTGAAAAAAACTAACTTACAATTAAGATGGAATAAGTGACATTCAATTGTGACTGCAACATGGAATAAATGGAATGGAATAAAATCAAAGTGCAAATTCAGCTGGAAATCTCAAAAGCTGCAGATCATTTAATGGTTTCAAAAAAACTCAAGAATACTTGATTATTCAACAGTGAAGAACGAAACACGGAGTCATCGTTGGGGCGTATAGTGTACTGTCCTAGATGCTTGCCTAAAACTGAGCTGCAGGGACTCTATCATGCTTGCCTAAAACTGAGATGAAGGACTATATCATGGTGATTCAACACACCCCCTGTGAATCTCTTGAAAGCTTCTCGGGTACCCTGATAGTTATCCTACTGATTATTGTGGGTATTCGGTGGAACCACATGGAGATTCTGAACTGCTGGAAGTATACTCTGGTGTGCCTGTGCAGAATCTTTACATTTCTGATGATTCTGAATGGTCGGAACTTATAGTTGACGTAGGTGTGAATTGTGCAAAAAATGAGGCTAATGCAGCCGACCCGGGTCTGAGGTGGCTAAAGTATCCTATTGGTGAGTACTCTAGGGATCCCGGAGTACCCCGGCGATGAGGGTGTATATTTTGGTGATGAGGGAGTGTACTCTGGAGATTCCGGAGTGTACTTTGGGGATACGGGAGTATACTCCGGGGATCCGGGTGTATACTCTGGGGAATCCGGTGTATACGCAGGGTACATTGCGCATAAATCATTTGATTCCGCCGATACTTTAGCTACAGGATCTCCGGAAGACCCTCCACAGTATTGTTCTAGAAAAGAACTCAAACTGCTGACCCGGGAGGAACGTCGCAAAAATATACTATTGGTGAATAATTGTCCTGATCGTCTGATTCAGGAGGGTAGCTGTCCTCTGTGGATGAAATTGTAGAAACTGGAGATGATCGATGATAAACTTGAAGTCCTTCGGAAGGTCCCATCATAATAACCGCAGCTCCGCATTCACCTTGTGAGGAGGGTGAAAGCGTTGCCATGTGTCCGGTATGTTCCATCTCCTTCTCCTCCTTCATCGAACACGAATCCACCACATTGGAAGAATCATCAAGAACTCGTGCTCAGTTACAGACTGTACAGAATGAGACACCCGCAGAACGCCTAATCACGCGGATTTGGTCCACAGTCACTCATTTTTTAGTCGTTTGCGACATTTTTACTCCCAGCCTCCATGGTCGAACATGCGTGACAAAGGTCAAGTCGTTTCAGTCAAGCAGTCGAATCCAGATGCCAGGTTCTGACAGTGAAATGTGACAGTATAACCTAGGGGGTGACGTGTAGTAAAGTGATTGTACCACAGTATGACGTGGCTATGACGTGTAGTAAAGTAGTTTAACTGCATTATGACATGGATGCATGACATGTACTAAAATAGTTCTACTGCAGTATGACGTGGATGCATGACGTGTACCTAGTATATATATACATAAATATAAAATATATATATGAATTGGGGAGGCTTTTTGTTTAATGTTAGGTTTTATTGTTTTTGTTTATTACCGTTATTTTGTTTTTATTTATTCATTTTTATTTATTTTTCATTTTATATCTATATAAATATAAATTAGTGGGTTTTGTATTTAAATTTATTGATTCGCTGCACTGCATTGAAAATATATTACAAATATAGCAAAACATAGAATACAAATATATGGCAGGAACCAAAAGCATTTGGATGGCTCAAAACTGGTTTATATCAAGAGTGTTTTTAAAACAAGTTTTGGCCACATTCTACAGATGACCAACATGAGGGCCATGTTGCCATATGCATAGATCACTGCCCAAGTGAAGTCATTGAGGAAGGAAAATCTGATGTGCAGCTAGGTAAAGCACTATCGTAGACATGTCAAGAGAACAAAAGAAATCATTTCGAGAATGAATTCAGGAACTTGTAGTTCTTGAGAATGGTGGTGCCAGCTACCATGTCACCCAAAGTGACATCCACTTGATCCAGGGTTGCCTTCACATACATATCCACCAAGGCAGTGTTTAGAGTGACATCTAGTGATACAATTCCAGCTTTGACGATGTCACCATGGACCTTTGTGCCCTTTTTAGGGCTGCCAGGCTCACATTTGCCATAGATGTACACCAAAGGAATGTTCAGAATGACATCTAGTACAATTCCAGCTTTGATAATGTCACCATGAACCTCTTTGCCCCTTCCCAGGGCTGCTAGGCTCGCATACGCATATTACAAACACAAATGAATATGACCTGGTCTGGCTTCATCCCTTCCCACATCATTTGCTCTTATGTTTCCAAAGCCTTAATCCCATACCCATGCTGCACATACCTTGCAATCATGGCACTCCAAAACACCACATCTCGTTCAGCCATATTGTCGAACTCTCCCTTCGCATCAGGCTTGCAGCACCCACATTTGGCATACATGTCCACCATGGCAGTGTTCAGAATGACATCTGGTACAATCCAGCTTTGACGTTGTCACCATGGACCTCTTTCCCCTTTTCCAGAGTTCCCAGGCTTGCACACGCATTGCAAACACAAACAAACGTGATGTGGTTGGGCTTCACCCTTCGCGCAGCAGTTGCTCATAGGTCTCCAAAGCATTCCTGCCACACCTATCCTTGGTAAATCCTGCCAACATTATATTCCACGTGATCAAAGATTGTTGAGGCACTTTGTGGAAAACTTGGTGAGCATCCATGACGCTCCCACACTTAACATACATGTTGGCAAGGGTGTTGAGTAGAAAAACATTTGGTACGAATCCACTTTGGATAATGTGAGTGTGCACCTGTTTCCAGCTTCCAGACCTTTCATCTTGATGCACTTACGCAAGAGACAGACATACGTGTCTGAATATGCTGAAATGCCTCGTTGGTTTAAAGTCTGTAGAGCCTCTGTCAGTCTGCCTGCCTCACAAAGCATCTTCACATGCTTGGCATCCTTGCCTTGCTGCTAGCACCTGACAATGACAGCCTAGATTTGTTCTAGGAAACACCCAACTCAACTAATCACATTAGTTCACGATGGTCAATTGCATCTACTAGTCTCTGTAATCCAACAGGCATTCACCTTTTTTCCTCGATTGTCCCACCATTGACTGGGGTCAGAAAAGTATTAATTCTACAGCTTCTCCTCGTCTCAGCTGTTACCTGATACTTCCTTGTTGTCACATTGGCAGTACCATGTCAAAGTCGCTCCAAACTATCAAAGGCTCACTCAACCAGCTAACTTGCAGAATTCAACATGAAAATTTAGGGCCGATTCTGATAAGAGGGAAAAACAGGGTGAAATGTGTTGAAGAAGGTGCCTTCATTAGCAGTGCTTGAGTATATCATTGTGCCGCTGCTGCTGCGGCTTCTAGTTGACCATTTATCCATGCAGGTTTCTTGTAGCTATTGATCCATCTGGTACATTTCCAGCTTTGGTGATGCAACCATGCACCTCTTTGCCCTTTTCTAGGGCTGCCAGGCTTGCACATGCACTGCACGCACACAAACATGATGTGGTCGAGCTTCACCCCTTCCCCCATCATTTGCTTTCAGGTCTCCAAAGCCCCATCCGACACCCTTGCTTTGCACACCCTGTAAGCATTGTGTTCTACGACACCACATCTCATTCAGCCATAGCGTTGAACACTGCCTTGGCATCCTCGATGCACCCACATTTGGCCACCAGGGCAGGGGTAGTGTTCAGAATGACATCTGGTAATCTGACCGACCATCAACCCAAAAGGACGTCTTATGTGTGCTGTTTGTGTCTGTAGTTAGGTAATGTCAGATTTGTCCATGAGAACCACCAAGGAGCAGCTGAGCGAGCAGAGATTGAAACACGGCCTGCTAAGACCAAGCTGACTCTCCCAAGAACCTTGTAAACATCAGGAAGTCCGAAGAATACCAAATCATGGTACTAACAGGAGCCAAAAGCCCACATTTGCAGGATGGACAAATTTCTTCACATCCTACATTAAGAAAAAGCCACACCTTGCGATTGCGATTGTTCCACCATCGTTTGCTCCGTGCTGCAAATTCAGGGAACAAAAACAGTCAGAGAAGCAGGTCACATTTTATTTGGAGGCACAGATATTTGAAGTCGAAGGTCAATAACATATGGAGGAGTTAACTAGATGTGGTTAAAGATTTCCAGAATGATTTCCCAATGATTTCAAGACCACACTGTTCGTTCATAGTTCATACATAACTTTTAAGGGAGAGATACCAAAAGAGAAAACTCCATTCCAGGGTTAGCCAAGGTACAATAAGCTTGAAAGCCAAACACTGACTTCATGGTGCATGTGACTTTGCTAAGAAACATTTGGTAACACATAAAAAGTTTTCCAGCCACCAGTATAACCAAAGAGAATGACCCCATCAGTGTGACTCACCAAAATTGACTACTCTGATATGTGAAATCTACACTTTCACAACATATTTTCGCAAGGGGAAATACGCCTCTTTCTTCTTCTGTTTCTCTGTTTTCAAAGAAGCCTGCAACCATCTCAACCCATTCTTCGTTATGACGTGAAATAAGATATATTACATGCTCAGCAGGGCCTTTGGAAAACAACTGCCATCACATGGAAAACTACTGCTGCAAAACAATGAAGCATTAACTGAAAAGTGCTGGGCAAATCAAGGAAGTGAGATCCAGCCATGGATGAGTTACCAGGACTAAGAGCCCATTTCTCCCGAAGGGGTACTACTTGCTCATGACTGCTAATATAGTCACAATTCCAAGGACACAATACCTACATCTGCAGACTCAAGATGGGGCATGCATCATTACAGGGGACACGTGAAGTACAAAACCCTAACTGGCCATACATTTTGGACAGCTTATTTGGTGCGCCACCCGTCACCTTCGCCACTCTCAGAAGAGCAAGCTCTGCCTTTAGCTCCTTCAACTGTGCCCACAACGATAGTCCCCCGTGCATAGCATCAGGTGTCCGTTTCATTCCAAAAGACATCGTCACTACCAAAAGTTTTAGCCTGACCTGATTGATGAGAAGGCAAAACTGGCTGAAAATAGGTCAAAGAAGAACGTGCCCTCACCACATTGTCCTCGTCCTTGTGTCATGACCCATGGAGGATTTGACTGACCATGAACCCAAACGGACCTCTTGTGTGTGCTGCTTGTGTCTGTAGTCCGGTAATGTCGGATTGGTCCATGAGAACCACCACGGTGCAGCTGAGCGAGCAGAGATTGAAACACGACCTGCTAAGACCAACCTGGCGAGGAGCGGATTGGTCCATGAGAACCACCACGGTGCAGCTGAGCAAACAGAGATTGAAACACGACCTGCTAAGAAATCCGCTCCTCGACAACCACCACGGTGCAGCTGAGCGAGCAGAGATTGAAGCACGACCTGCTAAGACCAACCTGGCGAGGAGCGGATTGGTCCATGAGAACCACCACGGTGCAGCTGAGCGAGCAGAGATTGAAACATGACCTGCTAAGAAATCCGCTCCTCGAGAACCACCACAGTGCAGCTGAGCGAGCAGAGATTGTGCTAAGACCAACACGAGGACATAGTGCGCGCAACAGCGATAGGGCTTAGTGGGGCTTAGTGGGGCTTAGTTTTTGTGAAGGGAAAAAAAAACAACAAGGAACTTGTATCTGCGTCGGCACGGCGGGGAGGAAGAACCCTTACCAGTAAGCTACATATACCCATTTAAATTTTCCCCCTAAAAGTATGTATATATACTTTTGTAAATTTTCCAGCCTCTTAATATATACATAGTTTGTATGTGGGGGTATTAAATTAACCCCCTTTTGTTCACGCACGTGATAGGTACATCTCTTGATGGATGAATGTATTAGAGATAGCTGGATTTTGGGTTTTCCATCAATCTATGCGTTCATACATTCATCCAATAGTTGCTTTATCATTCATTCATACGTTCATCCAATGCGCAAAAATTATGTTTGATACATTCATCCAATATCTGCCAGCAAGGCATTTTGTTTATCATTCGTTCACATAATTCAGTTGTTTTGTTTCACTGACATTAACCAGCACACGATTAGTTTAATATTAATGCGAGGGGTTAGTAAGAAAATAGTTAAATGTTTTTACTTCTAATTATCCACATATATATATATATATATATATATATATATATATAATTTATATATTGTGATTACACGTGCCATTGTTTAAGTGGTTGTCTCAGTCAGCTCATTTTAGATAGTCAAAGTCTCTCACTACAGTCAAAATTTTCGTATTGTCTAACACTTAGAATATTTTAATATAAATTTTGACTGCAAAATGGTTGGAACAGTCGAAAGTGACAACAGTCAACGCCACCCTCAAACTAAATCGTCGAAATTACATAGGGTGTGTTGTAGTGAGTTTTCCCTCCAATAACGTATAATCCGATTATAAGCAACAACGAGGTTACTAAGCATGGCGAACAAAATCACTATCCATGACTCTGTTCTTTCTGTCATAGAAGAGTATCAAGACATGTGTGATCCCAAGAAAATTCTTCTGAGGTGTTGGAACTTCAGAACCACGCGCGATCGCGCGTTATTGAGTTGAGGAACAGATGAACTAATTATCCCACTGGGAGAAGTCTACCGGAAGGACTATTAAAGGACATTGAGAACATTGAGGATTATCTAGCTGGGAGTCGTTTTTATTTATATTTAGAATAAGACTGAAACGAAGAAGTCATACTACAACACATCTATATTCCAAATGTACGAATCAACCCATCATGACAAGCATTGACATAGCTCACACATTATGGGACATACTTCAGATATTTGCATTTTCCTACATATCAAGTTAACCACAAGATTTTATTTAACATCGAGAGTGTTAGATAATGTCTTGTGGTTTAAATGACAAGAATTAGAATGCATTTTGAGAGTCCAGTCAGAAAGTGAGAAATCATTTGGGTGTTTGTCGCTTCACTTAGGAGATGTCTTATTAATGTAAGAACAGACACTAGAAGAAAAAACGGTTTTTTCCACGGCTCTGCCATCTCACACCTGGCACATTCCACGGCTTTTATCACGGGTCTGTATACTAAGCTAAGGTGTGGGTCTAAATATGCCCTAACTGTGGGGTGTCTCACATGTGGTCCACACCCCAGGCAAGAACGGTGTGAAAACAGCCATGAGCGTGACAAAGGTTGGCTTAGTTTACATGGCATGTTACACACCTGTGTGAAATGGGAACATACAATTAACAAAAAACACAAGAAATGGGAACATACACAAGAAGGAGCCTGTGGCCTACTTTTGGTGCCTTGCAAATTGCAATAAGAGGCTCCGATCTGTTGGCAAGAAGTACCCGTTGCTCCACACGATTACTCCCTGTGGTACACATTGACTGGCCTTCCATGCCCTCTCGGATGAGCACGATGTCATGGTGATCATGGATCGAGGTGAGCGAGGATATACATAGTGTCATTGACATACACCGCAATGTAGATTCTATGAATCTGTAATACTTTTGTTTCATGTGTGGTGCAACAACTTGGTAATGGGCGGTAAAATTACAAGTGCACATGTGGTGATGTCCACATTCAGAACAAATAACAGCACATCTGGATGGTTGAAGGCATAGTGCCCATGAGCTTCCAGCTCTAGCAAGAAAGAGTTTTATTTTCGGAAGGACCAAATAATGTGGGGGGTTGCAAATCCATGCAAAGTACACACCCATAATGTGGACTGGTAATTGGTGTGTGTAACACATAATGGTCTTTGGATTGCTCACCTCAAGCCCCCCATACAAAGTATGTATGTTTTTCAAAGAAAGGTCATCTCTACAATTCCAACTCGCAATCATGACAAAACGGAGTGGTACATGCAGAGGGATGAAGCACCGAATCTCACAAACATGAGAAACAGAGAGAAATCACAAAGCAAAAGATCAACTTTGGCTATATATGAATCTGGAATCTCCATGATTCTGAATTCATGGGTTCCGAGGTGCCACATACCTTCTTGTGATTCATGAACATTCTCCTCCACCATCACATCGCCTCTAAATTGAGCAATGATAGAAGCCTCATCCCTGTCACAGTGAGGGTTTTTAAACAAGCCAAAAAATAGAGTAACCGTGGAACGAGCCTTCTCTATGAGTAAGTCAAAGCCATCATAAATAGGGCCACATACTGTCATGTGCGGAGGAATTGAACCTGTAGCCGACTGAATGGCTCTGCCCCATGCATGGCTCTGCCCATGTGACCTGCAAGCACACAGTCAAAAAAGTGGGGTTTACGAACTTGCCAAATCCCAAGCATGAACAGAGGGGTCCCATTAGTGGGGAAGACATGTGAATCAACATCCACAGTTGCAATGCCCATCAGATCCAACATGTGACTTGTTGTGCAGATTGTCCCCCGACTGCACCAAACCAGAACAAACATTATAAAGAAGTACATCCCCAACACATTGCACCCAACCCCCACAATCTGAACACAGGGAAAATAGAGAGGGGGATGGAGGAGCAGAGGCATCAAAATTCAGTTCGTAGCTAGAGAGTAAGTAAGGCATGGATGTGGGCAGGGGGGGAGATAGAAGAGAGGTGGAGTAACAACTGAAGCAACCCAAAATGCCAACATGACGCTATTGCCCTTTTACCAGGAATCATCTTCCTCGCTGCTACATTCACAGGGAAAATAACCGCAACAAGTGGATGCTGCAGCACAGGATGTCCGCTGATTTGGGACTCAAAATGCACCTCAGTGTGCCACTCAAAATGTCATATAATGCATATGTCATTTTACCATGCCAGTGGCTGAAGCACAGGGTGTCTAGTGATTTGGAACTGAAAATGTCACTCAGTGTGTCAGTTAAAATGTCAACATGACGCTATTGTCTTTTTACCAGATGTAGTCATCTTCATCGCTACTACTTTCACTACACTCATGGTCAGTGTTGCAATCCTCACTATCTCGGTGCCATGGTTCGTCCCTTCATGGGGGCCTCATCATAGCAATAGTAGCCATCTCAACTTCGGTAAGGGTCGTTGAAGGTCCAAATTCTGTGTTGGGATTCACATCCTCCAATGCCTCCGCCACTTGCATCCTTACGCATGACTCATCCTCACCCAAGCTGACACCAGTGACATCATGTACCACGCCGAATATTTGCATCATACGCTGCTCCTCTTGAAACAACATTTTGTACTGCCGACTGTATCCACATATGAAAAGCAGGCAAAGGCAACATGTTTTCAGGGTATGGAACGGTGCGTTGGTGTGCATTTCTCCCTTGGGTGGTGTATGTGGCTCGAAATTTGGCTCTGGCTGATTCTATGGTGGCCTTCTCAATATCATAAAGTCTGGTCATACTCAATTCACACTTAGTCAGGACCATAGTATGTACAAAGAGACTGAGTGAAAATTGAGAATGCGCCAATTTTGTGTCCGGAAATGGCCCCCAGAGTTAGCATGTGAAGCCAAATAAATGATGTATACTTACCTCAGAAACGGTCTCATGCACGCCGTGTTGTGAAGCACATAGTCGTGTGCACTAGCCCGAAGCTCAGCCGACAGTTTCTTTGGAGTTCCAAAGCCCTCTAATACTTCTCCCGCAACACTTTCTTCTTCGTTGCAATCCCAGACCCTTCTACGAGTTCCTGGAAATGCAGCCATGTACTCTGTGAGGAGGCCAAGAGCCTCATCAAGAGAATACCTCCTGGCCATGCAACCTTCTGGCCGGGCATAGCTCTTCACATATCCCTTCAAATTTTTCATGTACCTCTCGATGGGGTACATCCAACGCGAACTAACAGGACCACAAACCTCCAATTCATTCACAAGGCGTAGCACAAGGTGGGTCATGAGATCAAAGAATGAGGGGGGAAACTCTTTCTCCAACAAACAAAGCGTTACAACCACATCCTCCTTCAGGGCTGGTAGTTCCTCGGGATCCACTGTTTTCATGCACAATGTGCGAAATACACGAGATAGCTTCATGATTGCGAGCCTTGGACCTTTGCCCAGCAAACCTCGAATGCACAAAGGTAGAACTTGTTGCATCAGTAGATGGTAGTCATGACTCTTCATGTGTGAAAGCTTGTTCTTAGCAATATGCTTCTTAAATGAAGCACCATACCCTGTCGGTGTCTTTAGAG
The DNA here is from genome assembly GCA_030704615.1 of Takakia lepidozioides. Taxonomy (NCBI): domain Eukaryota; kingdom Viridiplantae; phylum Streptophyta; class Takakiopsida; order Takakiales; family Takakiaceae; genus Takakia; species Takakia lepidozioides. Next base: position 22,310,504 of record CM060732.1, on the reverse strand, counting down.
CACCCAAAGTTGCATAGAAGGTAGTAGTTTCTTGTCGATTCAACACGTAAGGAGCCTGCGGCTTCACCAACTTCCTGCCATCTCCGGGGTGGGGTTTTAACCATAAGTGAGGTCGTATGCCCTCATTCTCCATGTCCTTCCTGCTCTTTACTGTGTCCTTTTCCCCCAATATGGTGCGCAATATGTTTTCAGAAATGTTTTTTTTCACAGTGCATAACATCAAGGGTATACCGTATCAACAAATCCTGCAATCATGGAACCACCATCAATATGGTATACTTTGATGGTAAAGCCAAGAGATGACATCTTAATAATGGGAAAAAGAAGAAACCAGCCTTGCATACTGCAGACAGTATCCAGAGAGACAAAAGCCAGACATTTTCATGGAAACAACCATATTGCTGCTACATGTGCCATACATAGGCGACTCCAAACTTGCTTCATGCAATTTGCATTTGACTGAAATCTAAGTCGTGTGTGATGATCCTTACAACTGTATCCATGCAACTATGAAATCAGCCCTGCCGACAAACAAACAATGAAGACATACCCACCTTCCAATATGGCAAGTTCCAAAGGATCGACCTTCGCTTCATGCCATGGGATTTGGCAGGGCACACATTCCGGCGACGGCTGCCAAATGTTTCCATGAACCTCTCGTTTTCCTCCGCATTTTGGAGCTGATCCACAGTGGATACTTGGGGGGGGGGGGGGGGTGGTCTGTGATCGGAGGCTCCATTGAAGTGGTTGCGATTGCATCTATATGGATAGCCTGCTGTAAGAATTTTTTGTGCCCCTGGTACACCATTTTGCTCAGTGCACTGGAGTGCCTGGCATCAAGATTGGGCCCGCACACGGGACAAGCCTTGTAGCCCCCAACTGCACACCCTGCTAGCATGGCATATGCAGGATAGTCATGTACTGACCACATCAGAATGGCTCTCATGACAAAGGTCCTTGATCCTTCATTGCCAGATGCATCATTAGCCCTAACACCTTCCCACAACACGGTCAGCTCATCCACCAGAGGCTGCAAGAACACATCCGCATTGGTCTTCTTCACGGATGTCGGCCCTGGAATTAAGAGTGTCAACATCATAAAAAAAGGCTTTGTGCTCAGCCAAGGAGGAAGGTTGTAGTTCATGAGCAAGACTGGCCACGTAGACCATTTTGTTGATTTATCATCAAAGGGATTGATACCATCCCATGCCAGACCTAGTCGCAAGTTGCGAGGTTCAGCTGCAAAAGCAGGCCATGTATCGTCAATGTATTTCCATGCAAGGCTGTCAGGCGGGTGTCTCATCTTCCCATCTTGACTTTGGTTCTCCATGTGCCACACCATAAGCTTAGATATCTCCTTGCACTTGTATATGCGCTGCAGCCGGGGAATCAAGGGGACATGCCGCAAGACCTTCTGTGGAACCAACGTCTTCATGCCAGGGATGTACCGAGGCGCCCCACATTTAGGGCAAGATGGTGCATCCTGCAGATCTCCCCTGTATAGCACACATCCCTTCTCACAAGCATGGATGCTATCGTAATTAAGCCCAGCTTTTGTTATAAGTTTCTTCGCTTCGTAATGAGATTTGGGCAAAAAGTTCCCTTTAGGCAATAGATGTCCGTGAAAAAGTTTCAGAAGCTCATCCATCGCTGCGTTTGTGACACCATGAGTAGCACTAACATTGAGCAAAAGCAACGTCGCACTCAAGCAGCTGGTGGGGCAGCCAACATACAGAGGTGTGGTTGCTTGATGCTGAAATTGGAAAGCAGCACCGTCATCCCCATCCCCATGACTTTGTCCATCCTGATGGCGCTTGTCTTCTCCAAGCCCTTCATCCTCATTAATGGTGCTTTGCACATTATCTGCAACTGCAAATGTTTCCTGCAACATGCAAATGATGTCGACGTCGGGGTCTAGATTCTCTCCACCACGAACAGGAACAGGGCTAATCTGTCTTTCCACATCATCCTCAGGGGGGCTACGTTCTTCCACAAAGTCTTCGTCTTCGGAGTCGACACTCTCCACCTGCATGTTCACCTGCAAACTATAAGAGTATAGTCTTGTCCAAAATATAACGTGTTGCATAAAACAGGGAATCTCCAAATTGACCGTGCTAGTTTCCATACAGTAGTCCACCGTACATGTACAGTGGAGGGCCGTTCAACATTACCATTCTAAGGGCTTCATCCTAAGTTATGTCTGCGAGAAGTGAGGCGAGAGGGCTTACAGGAATTGCTTTGCCTTCAGTGTGAAGGACTTGGGAGCACTAAAGGGTCAAGAGATCCGTATTGAGTTGGCCACTGACACGCCAATCTTTCGGAGACCCTATAGATACAGTGACATGGAGAGGTCTTTGATTCAGATGAGGACTCAAGATCTCTGGGAGGCAGGTTTGCTCTCTGGTGGAGAGTATGCTTCAGCCACAGTGATGCCAGCCAAGAAAGATGTCTATGGCAATTGGACGGAGAGACGTATGTGCGGTGATTACCGGCCTGTAAATCGTCAGACCAAGTCCGATAGGTATGCCATGCCGACACCAGAGGAGATCTTTGATGCCATTGGGCATTCCAAGGTCTTTAGCACGTTGGATTTACGATCCGGATATCACCAGTTGCCGATCAAGGAGGCGGATAAGCAAAAGACGACATTCTGGGGGATCAATGAGTACGGGAAGGATTGCCTATACCAGTGGCGGTTCTTACCATTTGGGCTTAAAAACGCTCCCGCTGAGTTTCAAAGAGTCATGGACAAGATTCTAGCAGGGGTGGAGTTTGCTCGGTGCTACATAGATGACATCATCATCTTTAGTGCTACGGTGGAGGAGCATGAGAGACACCTTCAGGGGGTATTTGAGCGCTTAAGGACGCACGGATTGAAGTTACATCCGGGCAAGTGCAAGTTTTTCCACAACCAGATTGAGTATCTGGGTCACATGATATATCCTGGAGGATTGGGGGTACAGCAGACTAAGGTAGAGTCCATTGCACAGGTTCCACGCCCCACGGATGTGAGCCGAGTTCGAGCTTTCATGGGGTTAGCAAACTATTACAGACGGTTTGTTAAGGGATTCAGTGCCATTGCAAAGGCTGTAACCAAGCTGACCAAGGTGGACCAGGAGTGGCAGTGGGAAGATGAGCAAGAACAAGCTTTTCAAGAGCTCAAGGCGAGGTTGACCTTGGCGCCCATCTTGAGACGACCTATCAGGGGGCGTCCTTTTCAGCTGCATACAGATTGGAGCATGCTGGGGCTTGGAGCGGTGCTCACACAGGTGGATGATGAGGGAAGAGAGTTCGTAGTGGCTTATGCTAGCCGCTCGAACAATGCTGCAGAGTCTAAGTATAGCTCATATGAGGGAGAATGCTTAGCTGCAGTGTGGTCCGTGGCACACTTCAGGTGCTATCTATATGACAATCTCTTCACCCTTGTCACGGATCACCAACCACTCAAGTGGTTGATGGAGTCAGACAAGCTTACGGGGAAGCTTGCACGGTGGGCACTCATCCTTCAAGAGTATGACTTTCAGGTGGTGCATCGACCGGGTTTGGTCAATCGCAATGTAGATGGGTTGAGTCGCAATCCATGCACGAGCCAACAGGATGACACTGGAGCTCGGTGGCATGGTGAGACGGACGAGGAGATGGTGCCCGGATGGCATGCATCTGCATTTCTGTGTATCTTGGCAGCGGAAGGCCAGGTTGGACCTGCAACAGGGATGACTGTAGATCAAGTGTCTGAGGACCCTGAGGCCAACAATGAGCAAGGTGGCGCCAAAGATATACATGAGGATTCAGTTGTGTTGGACTACCTCCGCACTGGAGACACTGCAACCACTGTGACTGCCAAGGAGAGAGATAGGATCCTACAACGAGCCAAGAGGTTCAAGTGGGAGGGGACACACTTGCTCCGAGTGTGGGAGGATGGTCGAGTGAGGATTGTGCCTCACCCAACACAGCGGGCACGGTTAGTGCGGCATGCCCATGATGAGTTGGGGCATTTTGGGGTGCGACGCACTCATAGTCTACTGCAAGGGCAGTATTGGTGGCGTGGTATGCACACAGAGGTGCAACAATTTGTGGCTAGGTGCATGGTGTGTGACAAGGTGCGTGCTTCATTCAACGCCCCTACTCCACAATTGCACCATCTTCCGATCATAGGATTGGGCTACAGGTGGAGTCTTGACTTCGCAGGGCCGTTGCCACTGACCATGCGCCACAACAAGTACGTGTTGGTGATGGTGGAGCACTTCTCCAAGTGGATTGAATTGGTTCCATTGCCTGATAAGGCTAGTGAGGGAGCTGCGTATGCATTCTTGGATTGTGTGCTTAGCCGATTCGGTGCTCCAGCTGAGCTACTCACGGACCAAGGGAGATAGTTCTTGGGGGAGTTTCAGGCTTTGTGTGACAAGGCCTTGATAGACCACCGCACCACTTCTCGGGATCATCCTGAGGTCGATGGCTTGGCAGAGAGAGTTGTTCAGACAGTAAAGAGGGGTTTGCGCAAGTATGGCTTGCAGAAGGGACACCTAGGAGATTAGGACCTTCAGTTACCCTGGTTAGCCATGGGCTACAGGTTCAGCAAGCAAGCATCACTTGCCTCCTTCTCACCATACTTTCTTCTCTTTGGCCGAGAGCCGGATTTGCCTACATCCATTCGCAGAGAAGCTGCTACAGTTCTTAACCTTGACGATCCGGACGTGTGGGCACGTGCATGTGAGCAGCGTGCAGAGTTGTTCAAGATAGTCATGCCCATGGCTTTCGAGAACCTTGCCATTGCACAACACCGTGATACGTTGAGGTATGCTACCATACGTGGTGGGGGCTATCGTCCTGGGGTTTGGAGATTCAACCCTGGTGACTATGTCTATCTGCAGCAGACTGCTCCTACGACCCTGGATGTGACTGCAGGACGTGTTATTTTGAGGGTTCGAGAGGTCTTGCCCTCAGGCGTCTTGGTCTTGGAGGGTCGGGATGGCATAACTTGGAACGACCATGTGTGTAATTGTGCGCCATGTCACCTTCCGAATGTCGATGGCATGATTGACCTGGCAGTGGTATCTGCAGGTTTGAGGTGCATGTTGTGTGGGTCTGCTAAAGGGACAGCCACCATGCTGGTGTGTGATCGATGCTCTAGAGGTTGGCATATGGGATGCTTGACTCCACCTCTTGAGATGGTTCCGGGAGGGGATTGGTTATGTCTACATTGCATTGGATAGTGGAAGTGGATACAACCATGGAAGGCTAACAAGAAACACAAGGCCCAGCTACTAGGAGACCTTGAACACACGAGGTCCTGGCTCAAGTTCACAGATTGCAAGACGGCGACTAACGATGGGGCTACTCTTGTACCTGGCCTCTTGGTCTATAGAGTTTGAGTGCAATAGGGGCAGTGATAGAGGACTTAGTACGGCTGTGGCTATTACATCTTGTAGCTATCTGAAGTTAGAGGGACCTATCCACCAGCTAGGGGGGCGATTGTGGCAGACTACTTTATTGTGCATATATGTGTGATGTGGTTTGGACAGCGATGTAGTTGTGTAGCGATACGTATGCGCACGACAGCTGTCAAGTTAAATAAGCACATTGTGAAACTAGCTAGAATAAAGCTAGTTATTTGTATTTAACACTTGGATTTAGGTCAAGTGTTAAATCAGGTGTCAAGTTTAGTTTGCCAGCCTCTCCTCTCACTGATGGCAAAGAGAAAATTCCATTTCCTTCTCCTCCAAATCATGCAATACAAATCGTGTGTCAGGAACATAGCCTGCCTGCTTCATCAACCCAGACAATTTCTTCAGCTCAGCATGGATTTCCTTAATTTGTGGATACAACCCGTGACCCGTCCCCTCCCACAAATGCACGCAACAGCTTATTAGCCTCGGTGAAGCTGTGCCCTGCATCCTTAATGATACCCCTGCCCCCATCAATTTTCTCACCCTTGCTTTATCTTCCCACCTGCCGGCTGCAACATAGATGTTTGACAGCAGCGCATAAACTGCAGCTTACTGTGCATCACTCTCCACAATGCTTTTTGCTGCAAGTTCTGCAACCTCCAAATCACAATGCACTCTGCAGGCACTCCACACAGAAGCATCTGGTTTCATTGGCATTTTTTATGAAGTCTTCGTATCATCTGACCACCCAAGCAGGTCCACCATGCAGCCAAAATGCTCCACTGTTGGAGCAAGCCCATGAATCTGGCTCATGGAGTCAAAGTAATGAAGGCCTTCGTCCACGAGACACCCGCATGGCTACACGCAGAGAGAAGAGATATGAAAGTTGCACCATTGGGCTTCACGACCTGCTGTAGCATCTGCTCAAATAGTTGGACGACCTCCACACCCATGGTGAGCATACCCTCCGATCATGGCATTCCATGAGACCACATTTCTCTCAGACACATTGTTGAACAATTGCAGGGCATCCATTATGCTCCAAGTTTACATAGGACGCAAGTCCAGCTTTTATGATGTCGACATGGACACCTTGGCCACTTTCCACGGCTCCTAGGCTGGCACAAGCGTTCAGAACGCAAATGAATCTCACTTCGTACGGCCATCACCCCCCAAGTTGCATTTGGTCATGAATCTCGAAAGCCTCCCGCCCGCAGCCATGCTGAGCATATCCTGCGATCATCGCACTCCATGAAATCACGTTTTGTCTAGCCATATTGCCAAACACTTGACGTGCATCCTTCATGCTCCCACATTTGGCATACATACCTCCTTCATGCTCCCACATTTGGCATACATACCGACAATGGCATTCTCCACTTGGCCAGTCATCCATACTATCAAATAAAATGACGCAAAGGGCACTTTTTGTGTAGTCTAGTGCAGTGAATAGACAGAAGCTTGTACAACCTGGCAAAGCAGTATTGCGTCATCGTTGGTCTGTTTGGTAGCATACATTGTCCAACAAAGAGTGATCATTAAATATTATCTGTCTTTCTGAGTTGTTGTGCCTGGGCATTGCAATCAGGCCCATATGGTCCACAGGTACGGCGACCTGTGCCAGACTTTGTAGATAAGCCTACATGGGTATGGCCGCAAGCTACATGATTTCTGGAGAACAGTGCAGGGCTATAATTCACCAGCTGCAGCTCATCTTCCAGGGATAAATTGGCAAGAGAGGAGGGGGGGGATTTGTTGGGTGGGGGGGAAGGAATTTGCAAGGTCCTCCCCAGTGCACAAGGATATAGAGGCAAGATACCATCCTCTGCGAAAGGCATTCTCGAACTGGAGAGATGAGCTTCGACATGCGACCTTGCCTGCATCTGAGTGCCGATATGAACTGTTCACTCACCAATCCTCCTACTTGTAGGTGCGTATCTACTTTATGGTCCTGCACCAATTTGTGTTCTTTTACAGCACACAGATACACCCCCTTGCGCTCAGGCTCCATTCTGTCACCTTCCTCCATCACTGAAGTGAGCATTTGATGTAGCATCCCACATTTCAGTCGCAGCCGCAATCGTTCCAAAGCCGCATGGTGGCTTCAACATGTTGTGGATGATTCTTGAGGATGATTTTTGCTGCACGTTCTGCTACCTCAACATCTCCATGAACTCTGCAGGCACCAAGCAAGGCCCTCCACAACCCAGCATTTGGTCTGACTGGCATTTTGGTAATGAAATCCTCTGCCTCGACCAATTGCCCTGCACGGCCAAGAAGGTCGACCATGCAACCAAAATGCTCCAAGGTAGGAATGAGGCCATGAACATTGCTAATGGAGTCAAAGTAGTGACAGCCTTCCTCCACTAGGCCCACATTGCTACATGCAGACAGAAGAGATACAAAGGTGATCCCATTCGGCTTCAAGCCTTCCTCCTGCATTCCTTCAAATAGTTGCAGGGCTCCCCTAGCACACCCATTCTGTGCACAACCTGCAATCATCGTGCTCCATGAGACCACATTTCTTTCAGCCATATTGGCAAATACTTCATGTGCATCGTCCATGCTCCCACATTTGGCGTACATGTCAATAAGGGTATTCTCCACTTGGATGTATGGCACAATTCCTGCTTTGATAATGTCAGCATGCACCTCTTTGCCCTTCTTCAGGGCTCCTAGGCTGGCACAGGCATTGAGAAGGATAATGAATGTGACCTTGTCAGGCATGACTCCCTGCTTTTGCATCTGTTCATAGATCCCCAAAGCCTCCCTGCCACACCCATGCTGGGCATAACCTGCAATCATTGCATTCCATGAAATCACATTTCGGTGAGCCATATCATAGAACACCTGCCGTGCATTCTTCACGCTCCCACATTTGGCATACATGTTAACTAGGCTATTCTCCAAATTCAAATATGATGTAATTCCAGCCTTCATGATGTCAGCATGGACCTCTTTGCCATTTTCCAGGGCTCCTAGGCTCGCACAGGCATCGAGCACACTAATGAAAGTGACCTCGTTGGGTGTCACCCCTTCCAATTGCATTTGCTCATAGATCTCGAAAGCCTCAGTGACACACCCATGCTGGGCGTATCCTGCGATCATTGCACTCCATGACACCACATCTCGTTCTGCCATATTATCAAACACTTGACGGGCATCCTTTACACTTCCGCATTTGGCATACATGTGAATTAGCGTGTTGTCCAGATTTACATAGGACGAGATCCGAGCTTTCTTAATGTCAGCATGCACCTGTTCCAGGGCTCCTAGGCTGGCGCAGGCATTAAGAAGGATAATGAAGGTTACCCTGTTGGGTGTCACCCCTTCCCATTGCATTTGCTCGTAGATCTCGAAGGCCTCTCTGCTACATCCGTGTTGAGCATATCCCGCGATCATCGCACTCCATGAGACCACATTTCGTTGAGCCATGTTGTCGAACACTTGACGCGCATCCTGCAAGCTCCCGCATTTGGCATACATGTCGACAAGAGTATTTTCCAGATTTACATATGACGCAATTCCAGCTTTCATGACATTAGCATGGACCGCTTTGCCCTGTTCCAGCGCCCCAAGCCGGGCACAAGCATTAAGAACACAAAGGAATGTGACCCTGTCGGGTGTCACCCCCTCCCTGTGCATGTGCTCATAGATCTCAAAAGCCTCCCTACAACAGCTATTCTGCACATATCCTGCGATCAAGGTGTTCCACGAGACCACATTCCGTTGAGCCATGTTGTCAAACACCTGACGCGCATACTTCACGCTGCCGCATTTGCCATACATGTCGACAAGGGTATTCTCCAAATTTATATAAGATGCAATTCCAGCTTTCGTGATGTCAGAATGGACCTCTTTGCCCCTCTCCAACGCCCCTAGGCTGGCGCACGCATTCAGAACGCAAATGAACGTGACCCGGTCGGGCGTCACCCCTTCCCGCTGCATTTGCTCATAGATCTCCAAAGCCTCCCTCCCGCGCCCCCGCTTGGCATACCCGGCTATCATTATCGTCCACGTAAAGGCATTTCGTTCTGGCATTTTGTCAAACACTCGGCGTGCATCCACCACACTCCCGCACTTGGCATACATGTCCACAAGGGTATTCCGTAGAAAGATGTCGGGCTTGAACCCGCTTCCAATCATCTGGGCATGCACCTGCTTCCCCTTTCCTAGGTCTTTCCCGTGGATGCACTCCTGCAACAGGCACACATAAAAGTTGGAGTCTGGCTTCATGCCTTGCTGCTCTAAAACGGGCATTTTCTCCCTCCATCCTTCTGCCCTGGACAGTTTTCTCACATCCCCACACGCGCTAGAACAATTCTGCTTCCCTCCTCTTCCAAAAGCAGTACCACGACCGACCCCATTCTGCTGGTCGACAAAGCACTGCCCCTGATTCAACCCTGGAATCCGCCTCTTACCTCCGCTGAAACCAACATAATCTATCCCAAAGCTCTTACATACTGCAAGCAGAGATCGGACACGCTTCATGAGACCATCGCAAAACCGCTGCAGAGCGGAAGGGAGAGAGACGACGAAAACCGTGTTCTCAAGAATGTTCCCAACGTTCTCAAATGGTTCTCCTCACCGCGATCCACAACCTTTCACTTACTTAATAAGAGCTGGTGAGCGGAGTTTGAACCCGCGACCACGTTCCGCCGCGCTCGGCTTTGCATCCATCCACATGTGACGATGGATGAGGTCAGATGAATGTAGTGCTTGTGGATAAATGAATGAACGTGGATGAGGGTGGATGAATGTAGTGCTCGTGGGCGGGGGCGGGTGTGGAGGAGGGAGGTGGACAGATGGGCCGCCATGCGCTTGGCTGTGTCAACGCTGCTGCAGTGGAGGGCACAGATGGGAGGCAGAGCAGCAGTATTGCATGGGATCAACTGCAGAAAGATCTCTGGCACTGGACTGTGTTGGTGCGATGAAGCCGTGGAGAAAGCAGCCGCAGATTCACCCTGTTTTTGAGTAACCGTAGTAAGTTGGACCCGGCTGTGACAAGAGGTATAAATTCCGGACCATCCTACATAGTTTGTCCCACTAAGATTTCGTTGCAGTAGAATTCTGTCTGTGGTTCTTGTGTGAAACTTGGTATTCCTCACAGTGAGTGCTTCCTCGCTCTGGCAAGATGTTTTCACTGCAGAATATTGATGGTGCAGAGCGCTTGAAATCAATCGCTTAATTTTGGCTCCAAGTTAGATTCTAGCACATGTAATTTAGAGAACTTTCGAGAGGATGGCGCTGCAGTCATTGAGTCCCGCAAATTACCAAATTTCTTGGCTAGTGAGTCTTCTGAGTCTTGTGTTTGCATATGTGCCTGCAGGCATTTTCTTTCGGAAATTCCAAGCAGTCCTACAACCATGGCACGCAGCGCAGCCGTTCAGACAGAGGAATTCCCTTACATGGAGGAGGTATTATTTCCTTAATATGCTGAGCATATGACCGCGCCGCCTTCAACGTCAAGATACTTAATCCAAGTGCTATATTCCTATACTTAGGATTGCATGATACTTACAGTAATGGAGTAACTGTCAGCCTTGTGTTGTTCGGCATAACTTGCCCCGTACTGCAACTTACCTCATATAAATCTGAAGCAGATCAAGAAGGAGATGGAGATGATCAAATCCGTTAGAGTGGGTGATATCAGTGCGTCGTTGGCACGCACTCCGCAAGCAAGTGCTGAGATCGATGATGCCCTCAACAAGTGCATGACGTACGTTACTCAGATTATTTGGACCTGAAGTTGTACACTGTTTTGAGCATCGTTACGGCAATTGTAGTACTGATCACGTTCCTACGGCCGTGGCTATTGGAAGAGTAGCGAGCATGACTCGATTTCACTAATTGGTCTGCACATTAACATCTTGCAGATATCACTACAATGTTGCAGCACTTTGCGCTGCCGCATCCGCTTATTTCAGTCATGACAATGTGGCGCTTCCCGGTGTAGCATTGTACTTCAAGGTTAGTCCGTGCAGGAGATGTAAAGTTCTACATTATGCTTAAGGCTGAATATGTCATGAGTTATTACCAGATAATGCTACAGGTAAGGAGTTTAAAGGAGTAGGTACTCACAAATGTTGTTATTAGTTCGGCTCTTGATTGATCATCTCCATATTGTTTTGTCCACCAGATACTGTCACAGGTTGAGGTAAACGATAGTTGGCTGGTCATCGATTTCCTCACCAAACGCGGTGCGAAAGTGGAAATTGGGCCTACTGCTCAGGTTAATGCCGATTGGTGCGCAACTAAGGATTCTTCTGATGTGCTCCACGCTTTCAGTAAGGCACTGGCCGTATTCAAGGTATTTCCACAACCAACCAAGGATTCTTCTGATGTGCTCCACGCTTTCAGTAAGGTTCTGGCCGTATTCAAGGTATATCCACAACCTTGCTTGGATTTTCTTAATGACGCAGTTTGTTCATTACAATTAAGTACCCAGTCCTGCCGTCGGCTATAATGTGTGAACTGATTTGAAATCCTGTTGGAGAGCTATTACAGGTGGCGCTTAAGAAGGCAAACGACCTGTATTTCCAGGCATGCAAGGCAAACGATGCTTGTGCTCAGCTCTTCATAGGATGTTGTGCCAAGTGCGCGGTGAGTTTATGGTGGTAATTCGTGCAGTTAGTCCTTTATGATTTTCAGAGGTAGTACTACTTGCTCATCATTTTTGGGGATTGTCCAGTACTCCATGAAATCTTCACATGAATCAATACTGACAGTCAGAAATCGATTTATATTAAAACCGCAGGGTGAGAAAATCGCTTGCCTATCACACCAAGTGGCACATTTGAAGGTGGTGGAAGGGGATAAGCACGCTATCAAGGCCTTTGACCGTAGTTTACCTTGCCAGATCGAAGACGTGGCATGTGCAGCTGGCATAGAAGCCTCCATACCAGCCAGGTACCATCTGTTGCAGGAGTACGTGTAGATTGCCTCTCGTTGTTGTTGCTCGAGGAATGTATGGAGTACTAATAATATCTGCATTTGCATATTCTTCCCAATTCTTCCTCTCTTCTTGCTATCCATGTGAACTCAGTTTAAGACATTTAGCTTAACAAGATTTCGAACATTGAGCAGATTGCAGATGGGGACGATATGTCGCGCTAAGTGCTACGAGACAAAGCAGTTCGAGGCCAAAGACAGATGTGCATCTGCCGAGCTGCTTCGCCGCAGAGTCTTCAACAAAGTAGTCTAGATATGTGGGTTCTATAGATATGGATGTTGTAGCGAAGATAGGAGGTAGGTACGGATAGGAGGTAGGTACGGGGAAGGCATAATCGTGCCTCAGGAGAGATGCAGAGAGTTGCATCAATCCTTTATCCCACACCTCTAGACTATGGAAAGTTCGTGCATTTTACAATTCCTTGTGGCTTTTATATTGGGAGTAGCTCCTGACATACGTGCAACGCTTTGCAGTTTGGATCGATCCTACACTACATCGATCCAGACATGCATATAAATAAATAAATAAATAAATCGTCTTTCCCTCTTCTCCTTGTTCACACAACGATCACTTTCTCTGATTTGCAATCCTTTCCTGAAGCCCATCCAAGTAAGTTCAGATTAGGTGATATTGATAAAAATTGGATCTATGCGAGTTATGCTTGACAAATCATCAGTGTTGTCATTTAACCACGAGACGTATACCCTCGGATCATATTTCACTAGAGTGATGTGCAGCAGCCACGCTCTGGATATAGACATTTCTTACAAATAACCGAATGAATGTTCACGTGAGTAGTCTGACCTCTAGTTCCTGATGTGGTGCCCTCTTTGCTGCTCTGCTTGGTATCTGTAGGTGGTCTCTTTACCCTGCATATGTTGAAGTATAAGTGCAAGAGTATTTTAGTTGGCCTGCCTCGTTGGGATGTTGCCCACTCTTGCTGTTAAGCCTTTTGGCCCCCACAGCAAGGTTATTTTTCTCCTTGCTTTTTGAAGGAGTTGAAGGACTGAAGTACTACAACGTTACCATCAAATGTTTTTGTGAAGAAAAACTAGAAACATGTACAACATTGCAATCAAAACATTTCAACAGTAACACCTTGGCATGAGCTGATTTATTTCTTGAATGTATTGTTCTTTTTCATTGAGCGAGGCCTGGAGGGGGGAAATTTAACCCCCTTCCGGCCATGAAAGGGCCATGAATCTTACTTATTACAAAAAGAATTACAAAAAGTAGAAAGATGCGCCGCTGCCGGGGATCGAACCCGGGTCACCCGCGTGACAGGCGGGAATACTTACCACTATACTACAACGACACATGATGATAGGGCTATGTTTACAACCTTTAAGTCATAGAGAGTAGAAGTAGTACTTATCGGAGAAGTTTATTCTACATTTTTACTATTACCCGTTAAGAATCCACCTCCTTCTGCTTCAGCTAGTCTTCTTCAGGTTCTAGCTGGCTTTTCTTGCTTTTTCTGGCTTTGGCTTAAATCCTTTTCCTTCTCTTTCGTTTTAGGCTGTGGGGTGAATCCCCCTGTCTTGCAGCTGCTTGGCTCCTTCTGGTTTTAGCTGGCCTTGGCTAGTTCTCTTGTTGTTTCTTAGTTTTTGTGCCTCTGTCCCCTTTTAAAAAACATTTTTAAGAAACAAAACTCCTTCATGATTTTCAGTGATTTATTAATTTTGTAAGAGCCAGTGCCAATAAATGGTGAGCCTGGGCATCCACCCCTTTTTACTTTTTATATATTGTTTTTTCAAAAAGCCAGTTCCCCTTGTTTAATTTCTTTTTTATTTTTTGCCAAGGAAACACCAGCCCCATCAACTGGGCCTTGAGGTGGAAAATAAACTCCGGTTTCTGAGCCACGGAGGCATTACAGGGGGCGAGCGCCAAGGCAAAGAGACAGATGACAGTGGCTTGACTTACTTACAAAGATTCCAACCGTCTGTTATTCTATTTGTGATACTGATAGAATATGTAATATTCTTCCTAACGTTTTCCTCATCAAATCCTTATACAGTAAATGCACATCAGGGAAGAAATAATTGATTCAGTGTTGGTCTGTCAGTCCCTAGAGTCAAGTTTATACGCGATATAAAAGTAGAAGTCAAGTTTATAGGCGATAAGACCAGGGGGGCACCTGAAGTAAGGTGTGCCGCCTGCGTCGGACTTTGAGCTTGACTTTTCCGTCGTCGAATTTGAAGTCGTCAAAGTGACTGAGGAAGGTGCCATCACACTTGCACCCCGCGAGCACACTCACATAAATCCATGGCGGCCTCACACTGCAAACACCCGGACTCGTCTCTCGTCTCTCTCGCTCCCTTCTGTGAGTGCGAGCTGTTTGTTGACCAAGTTTTTCGAGCGAATTAGGACCTCCTACCAAGTTTGTAGCTCGGTTAATTAGATCCGACAGTTTTAGAGAAGCAACGGTTGCAATCAGTGAACGAACTCGTACATCTTCCGAACTATCTTGAATTGCAAGGCTCTCTCCTTTCTAATGGCGCCAGCAGAGTCGAATGGGAACAATGGGGTTCTCCCCCGGCGCCGTCCGATCTCCAGGTTGGTAGAACGACCAGCAGGTCCTGCTACGGTTCTGAGTATTGCTACGGCGAACCCCCCCACCATAAATGATCAAGCGACCTACACTGACAGAGTATTCGAAATCTGCAATATTGGTCACGATGAGGAGCTCAAAGGCACGTTCAGACACATGAGTGAGTACCCATCACCGCTGCGCACTCATAGGACCATCAGATTTCCGCAAAATTAATAGCTAAGTATATAGCCTGTAGGGATTTAGAGGGGCCGGGGACATCCATGCACGCTGAAAATTATGCTCCATACTACTGTCAGGTCTGTTTATATTCAGGACCTCGTGAAGAGTTACCGAGATACAATTGCAGGTTAGTCAAGACCTGCCGAATCGCATGTGCAGCTCTAGTTAGCAACCATTCCTCGAGATACGATCGGGTGATGATGGTTTTTGTGTGTGCTTTGTGCAGTTGATACCTCCTGCATCAAAAAACGGCACACGTTTCTAAGTGATGAAGTACTGAAAGCCCATCCAGAGCTCTGCACCTACTGGGACACTACTTTGACGACGCGCACCGACATGGCGAACTCCAAAATCCCTGAACTTGCCAAGGAGGCAGCGATTAAAGCAATTGAGGAGTGGGGTCGCCCCTTGACAGAAATTACTCATATGGTTATGGCAACCACGACTATGACAGGCATTCCGGGGGCTGACCTCAAAGTCGCAAGGATGCTCGGCCTCCGCCCAACGGTTCAGCGCGTGTGTATGTACCAGACAGGCTGCTGGGGCGGGGGTGGCGTCATGCGAGTAGCTAAAGATCTAGCCGAGAGCGCCAAGGGTGCCCGTGTGCTGGTTATTGCAGCGGAAGGTAACACCATCATGAATTTCAGAGCTCCAACTAAAGATACCATGTTTAAAGTCGATTTCTTTCAGGCTCATGTCACGTTTGGCGATGGCGCGGCTGCACTCATAGTAGGTTCTGACCCACTGCCTGGAGTGGAGCGGCCTCTATTTGAGATGTACAGGTCAACGCAGATGTCGCCGCCCAACACAGAGAGCGCCATGACTGGAACCATCACGGAGGCAGGTCTAGTACAGCATCTCACACCAGTAGTGCCCAAGCTGCTAGCTCAATACTTGCCGGAGTTTCTCTCCGAAGGTCGAGACTTAGTTGGTTCCCCTGACTGGACAGACATGTTCTGGGTGGTGCACCCGGGTGCATACAGGATTCTAGAGGTGGTGGCCGAAGTGATGGGCTTACCAAAGGAGAAGTTGCAACCCAGCTGGGACACTCTAGAAAACTATGGTAACATGTCCAGCCCAACTTGCTTGTTTGTGCTGAATGAGCTGCGGAACCGCTCCAAAAGACTCGGGGAATCTACCACAGGAGGGGGTTGCGAGTGGGGCGTCCTCCTGGGTCTCGGTCCCGGATTCAATATGGAGTTCACCCTTATGCGCAGCGTGCCATTCACTTCCTGATCAGAGCAGTTCCTCTCAGTTTATAAATTAGAACTTGGATTCATGCACGAATTAGGGCATATCATGGTCCTTAAAAGAGGGTTGATAGTTGATAGTCAATACAGGCCAACTGATAGTATTCCTAAGAGCACAAGGAGAGAGCTGAAATGACCCTTAAGGTCTGTCATCCCAATTCTTCGTTCTTGAAAAATATGTGTCACTGTGGGTTTGCTTTTAGGTTACTACTACGGGCCCTGTCCCACTTGCAGTCAGGCACCACTTTGTAAAACATGATTTTAAAATAATTAACTCAATGGTATTCCACTTTGCTTCAGTTTCACTCATCTTAAATTTGATGGTCCCCCATTTCGCAAGCCAGCGTTTGCAGGGAACGTTGGCATGAGTACATTCAAGTACGGGGTCCATAATTCACGCTTCCTTCATGTTTGAGCCGCACTGTTAAAAGTAGGCAGGTGGAACAGGGCATAGCAGTGGGAATGTTGAATTAATTTGGTGTTCTGCAGCTGGGGGGAGCATTTTGCAGTGCATGAGCAATATGTAGTGACAGTGTGAGACCATACTTGATTTGGTGTGAGTTCCTGTTGGAATATGACCGATTGTGGTGGCAGATTGCATATATGACTTTGAGAATGGTAAGAGTGGCCAATGCTAATATCTTGGAGCCGCATAGCTGGCAGTCCTTTGGGGGGGGGATTATATCGTAGTTAGGTGCTTTTAGGTGGCAGCAGGCCTGTACGTTACTCGTAATTAGCAAGGGCTGTTGCAAGGTGTAGCTTGTTGTACTTGATATGTAGTCGCAGTGCACCACATATTTCTGGAAGTGGCCATACAGCAATAAGTATATATATATACTTATTTATACTACTTATCTATATATAGGTTGCATGTGGCGTCTGATGAGAAATGAGATGGATTATTTCTTGTTTGTGGGTATTGAATTTCTGAATGGGGTTGCTGACTTTGGTGATGGGTGGTGGGCCAGCGCTGGAGTGTATCGTGCCTTCAAATGACAGGGGTATGTGACTGTTTTTTGCCCATTGATATTTGGGTTTTTCTTTGGAGTTGTAGTGGGTTGTGCATAGTTGTTCAGGGATTCGTAATTATTTTTTATTTTGTCTAGCATTTGGGGGGTAAGGTGGCGCCTCTCATTTTAAGATAATAGGGTCTTCAATGGGCACGTGCAATGTGGCCGGTGGGCCCCGCGCACAGACTCCCGGCTCCCCAGCGCCCCGCCCGCCCACGCCTGCCGCTGCGCGCGGTCGCCCAGCCGCGGGCGCGGCTGCAGCAACCGCGCCCGCGCCCCCGCCCGCCGCGCGGCCAGTCCCCCCCCATGAGTCCGCTGCCCTCCAGTCTGCCAGTCCGCTGCTGGCCAGTCCGCTGCCCAGCAGTCTGCCAGTCCGCCAGTCTGCCCGCCAGTCCGCTGGCTAGTCCCCTGCCATCCAGTCCGCTGACGGCGCAGGATCGCCACCGTCCATTCCCATAACCCATCCGAGCCCTCCATTTTTAGGGCTGCAATTCAAACCTGCATCCCTACCACCTGCCACTTGTCAACAGCCGCGAACGTGCGCACTGTTCTTCTGGCCCGTTGTCGATCGTGTCTTGTACTGCGGCGCGTTTCTTGTATGTTCAGAAGCGTGTCCTTTGTACTGTATAGGGCATTGACGTGGAAGCAAAACCCGATGATATACTGATCACGGAAAGCCCGCTTATACGGCCTCTTCGACAATGTTTGCAAACAGCAAAACCAGGACCCTTCAACAGGAAGGATCTCCATTGGAAGAGTGAGACGCAATATGGGTTTATGGGTGTGCGAGTGAATGTTGAAAATGCCTGCATACCTTGGGATAGAGTTGGTGACTTCGTCCTGGGAGAGGAGAGTTTGGAGGACTACCCCACTCAGTTTTGGGTGAATGTCCATTCTAAAGTGGAACCCGGCTCGCGAAAAGCACCCAGAGCCAACACATTTATGTCCAGTATTATGTGTGCACCATCCTTAATCCTTTTGACGTTTCATTGCATGTCTGTTGCCATTTTTTGTTTCACGAGTTCTCTGATTTTATGCTTCTTCAAGTCGTTGGATATCGATTTTAGAATTTTCTGTCCAGGTATCAATGCTGCTACGGTCCTGATGATAAGCGCACCAACAAGGCAATAGTGGAGGATCCAAAACAGAAGCGTGGAGGACCTCTTGTGGGTGCTGGAACATCTTGCCCTCATAAAGGCCCAAGGAGAAAGAAGTCGGAGTATGGAGAGTCTTACAAACGTGGTTGCCAATGTTGTTTCAAGGTCCAGCAATGCTATCTCGCCCCTGACATCTGTGTCCTCACGTACTACAACAACATGGAGCATACAAATGCGCAAGGGAAACCCTCGCATGGGAAGTCCGTAGAGTTCAGGAACACCCGCCACGCCTATGCACCACACATTAACAAGGAATTGAAAGCCTGGGTCGTCGAGTGTTTGTGCCGAGGCCTGTCGGTCGCCCAAATCATGATGGAGCATAAAAAGCACGTGATGAACAACACCAGCTTGGGCGATGCATGGACCCGCGATGATTTCTTGTTGGAGCAAGATGATCACAACCTTGCCGAGAAACGTGCGTGGCAAACCTTCAAAAAGCACGCCGATGATGCAGAGAGTGTGTGCATGTGGAGAGACCAGAATCCTGCGTCCGTTTTTTTCTATCAAGAGGGGAAATTAGAGCCAACATTCGAGCATTTTGATGGAGATTTAACATTCACTATTGGCATACAGACTCCGTGGCAGAAACGACGAATGCTGGAACTAGGACATGACCGTATCCTTGCATGTGATGCAACCTTTGGGACAAATCATGACAAGGTACTATTCGAACGATTCCATGGACTTGTACGAGCATGATAGCATAGTACCATGCAACATTCACATAATATTTCCCGTGCAGAACTGAGCGGAATTTGCATGCTCTAACCATCTTACATTGTGCATTCCAACAGTTCCCATTGTACACGTTGATGGTCTTCGACGAGTGGTTGAACGGTATACCAGTTGCCTATATCCTATCCGCGAGGAATCGGACAAGAGACCTGGTTCCGTGGATGAGAGCCTTGCGCGATTCACTCGTCGCAGATTTGCCGAGCTGGCGACCCAATGCCTTCATTGTGGACGATGCCGAAGCAAAAATCAATGCTATTCGGTAAGTCTGTTGGTCCACAACATTGGTCCATTGTTGAGGTCCACTGGAGCAGTCCATTGCTACGGTCCACTGACAGACTCCTGTGGCGAAACCCGATGGCAGTTCGCTGGGCAAATCCACTGGTAGTCCGCTGTCAAGTCCGGTCATCAGTCCCTTGGCAAGTCCGCTGGCAGTCCCCGGCAAGTCCACTCGGCAGTCCGCTGCCAAGTCCACTTAGCAGTCCCTGGGGTCGGCCGTCCGCTGCCAAGTCCACTCGGCAGTCCCTGGCAAGTCCGCTCGGCAGTCCGCTGTGGCAGTCCAATGGGGCAGTCCGCTGCCCCAGTCCTAGCTAGGGGAAGTCCAATGGGGAAGTCCACTGGGTAGTCCAATGGGGTTATTCCAGTACATCAACGTCATGGCATTGTACTTTCCACTGGGCGAGTCTAGTGGCTCTGCCCGCTGATACAGGTCGCTGTTACAGTCCACTCCGACAGTCCACCATTGCAGTCCGATCCCAAGACTCTAATGTGTACCATGTGTATTGTGCAGAATTGTTTTTGAAGGAGTACTCATTTTCCTCTGCCTTTGGCATGTCTGCTGCATGGGTGAAGCAATCATGCAAGAAAACGAAGGATCCGGTGACCGCTGTAAACTTGTTGAAGGATATGGGAGACCTCATGTACTGTAGAGGGGGACCACGCAACGAGAAAAGAGCGCTTCGGTGGGTTGCAAGGAGAATCCGTCGTATGAGGTCAAAATACCCGAAAGGACATGAATTTCTTGACTATATCGAACAGTACTGGAAGCCCAAAATAGCAGCCCGCTGTGGTGTACAGCAGCCTGCCATGTCCCTCATGCGAGCCAAGACACAAACGTAAGCATTGAGGCATACCATGGAAATCTGAAGGCAAGACTTGTCATGGGGAAAGGCAAGATGAGTGGTCGTAGAGTGGACTGGCTTATATGGGAACTCACTGGCCGTGTGCTAACACACTACTAGTAGCAATCCATTTGAAGACCCACGGGTTCATAAGAAATGACAAACACGAAAAGTACATATCTAGTTCTATACTTGCGGCACGAGACATTCCTACTGAGAGTGTTACTCTTCCCTTGGGTCCTGATGAACCAGCCTACGTTCTCAGCAGCAACCACCCCGACACAACATACATTGTTTACAATCCTGATTGCGATTGGGGTTGTTGCACGTGCCCATGGGCAATGAAGGGAAACTTATGCAAGCATCAGGTCTGTGTCCTGAAGATGCTTCACCCTGACCTGCAGGATGGCCTCCTTGTGCGCGCTTGTGGCACGGCGCTTGGAACCATTCATGGAGGATTACCTAACTTGCTCTTGGGCAATGGTGCCGGCGGCAACGACGAATCCAATCAGTTCATGGAAAGACATCCTCCGGACGACTTCCCCTACGACGAGGCACCTCTGGAGGTCTCAGCCTCAATGGAACAAGAATTCGTCGCATTGTAGGTGATGACAAATACCTGGAGGCACATGCCCGATCTGCTCTTCATATGTGCAGAGGGCAGCTCATTGATATCCTGGCGAAAAGTGCGGCTGGAATGTTGCACCTTGCGGCAACGAAGGCTTTCCGTCCTCTGAACGACAACAACAACATGTCTCTGAAAAGGAGACGAGATTTCGTGGAGGCCTGGAAAACCCGGCCTAGGGTTTTGCGGAGAACCAGCAAGAGGGTGTCTGCACCTGCACCTGCAGCACATATATACTCAAAAATTCGCAAGGTTTCAGGTCGTGTAGATGTCACGAAGAAGACAATATAAGTTTGCAATGCCTCGAAAAGAGATAAGGTTTCACATCGTGTAGGTGTCACGGAGAAGACAATATAAGTCTGCAATTCCTCGAAAAGAGACAAGGTTTCATGTCGTGTAGGTGTCACGAAGAAGACAATATAAGTCTGCAATTCCTCTGGTAGCATTGTCCATTTCTGAAATACAAGTCCACAATGGACTAATGCACAGTCTCCCAACGGACTCCTCCAGTCTCCCAACTGACTCCCACACAGTCTCCCAAGCATAGTCTCCCAACGGACTCACGCACAGACTCCCAACAGAGTCACAGTCAACAGACTGCGAGCGCCAGTAAGCCAGTCTGCTGCCCACTCCAAAAGTTTGTTCACCACACTTCCACCTCATCCCTGCAACTCTTCCAGCAGACTGTTGGACAGACTAAGTCTCAAGCAGACTCATCCACAACAGCAGACTCAAAATAGACAGGCTCCAGTGGACTACCTCCCTAACGACTCATGCCAATCCAGCGTCCCAGCGGACTCATGGACATGGTGCCTACCAGACTAGGTATCAGACCCAGCAGTCCTAGCCTCGGCATCGTACTGCTCGCACATTCAAGCTCAGCAGACTCGAGTGCACAGTGCATGGAAAAATTGACACCATTGTGTCCATTGAGTTTAGTGACAACATTACAAAACATGCCAGCACCCACAGTACACAAAAGTGCTCATCACCACTGGAATAGTAAGCGAAAAGACTCGCATTTTTTATTTCGGTACATAGACTTCACATGACAAGTACATCATACTCATGAGAGCAGTTTCTCTACATTGTCCAACCCCCGCACGATATACTGGGCACACTGCATTCGATGCCCAAGTGCAAACTTGAAAGTAAACCAGTCCTTCGTGAAAGGTGCTCATCTCTCTGGCTTTGCAGTCTTGGAGACATTTGCTCTGACTTTTACCCACTCATAAAACACTTGAATGAATGACATGACGTAAAAGCCACACTCCCAGCTGAATGGTTGCTGGGGCACATCAGACGCGTGGACCTGAAATGCTTGGACAATCTCATGTCACTCTGGTGAGTCCATCAAGTACCCTAAGCACTCAGCATGAAGCTTCCGAATCCACCCTAGAACAAAGGGACATTTATGCGAGTCCCTGATAGAGTTTAGGTGAGTGTAACAGCCCTTGCGGAGGTCGATGATACAAACACTCCAGTGCCCCCTGCAATGGTATCAAACAATATGGCGTCATTGCACAATCATGATGGGCAGACTCAGCAGACTGACATTCAGTAGACCGACCACTTAGCATACTCAGCACTCAGCAGACTCAATCTTCAAACCCAGTCCACTGCACAAATACAGAGGTCAACTTAATCGCTCAAAGTCAAGACAACACTGCAAAACCAGACTATGACTCAGGAGACAGTCTCAGCAGACTCGGAAGAGTTCTTACTCGTCCCCAATTGGCACCAAAATGAAATCGCACTCTTTCAAGTCCTTGCCCAGTCGTTCAGTGCTGAGGCAACCTTTCAAGACCTCCAGAAGGCTTTCATGTTGCCCCACCCCCAATGACTTCAACACCGTCCACGTCGACGTTGGAAGAACAGCAATAGTGTTGGTGAACGCAGCCTCAACCGACTTCACATAGAATCGACACCACAGATCCAGGAGTCTATCTGTGCACTCCGACTCAACCTTCTGGAGCGCCTTTATATCATCCGGCGACAGTCCGCATTCAAACCGTGGGTCCCCTTCAAAAAACATCAGCATGGAATTACCCGCCTTCACGTGCAGAGCATGTGCTTTGCCAAACCGAGCACCCATCCTGCACAGAGCAGACCATCCTTCGGGAGTGTGTAGTATGTAGAATTGGGTGCCGAGTAAGGAAGCACAATTGAGCCTGATATAGATGTGGAACTGGGAGACAGATATGTTTCGGATGATTGCCAGGTGTGCTTTGATTAAGACGACGCAACATCATAATATGTATATAGAGAGAACGTCTCAGATTAGGCACGCCGTGAAAGTGTGTTTGGGTGTCAATAGTGTGGGAAAGTAATGTAGGTACTTGGCATGAGGAAGTAGTGTGAGGAAGTGATTTGAGAGTATTATACTGGGTCTCAGATCAAGATGATGAGTATACCCTAGGTGGGTAGATAAAAGAATAAGAGCTAAAGAATATGGATTGACGATCCCAATCTACTAGCTGCATATTCAATAAGCAAACTAGCTGTGTGGCATCAGCCCAGGTGCTGTTTGTTGACCGATTAAGTACCCCGGACGAAGAAGATGACCAACCCGTAAGCTTGAAATCCAGATTGACAATCCTATAGTAGCATTCACAATATGCATCCACACAGTTAGATTTGGCAGTGTTGAAAGTGTTATGGAATGACCAAGTACGGTTGGGCGTGGCAGTGAGGGTCACAATGATAAGGTAGCGGTGTCGTTGGAAGAGTATGGTTCGTGTTGAGAATTTTTTTTGTCACAGTGAAGGAGTTCAAATGCCTCAATTTATATCCTTCAGTATTGCTTCCAAAGGGTGCAGGATATTGAACAAAATCATTGTCACACTAGAGTTTCGTGTTGAGAAACTCTTTTGTTATGATGAAGCAAATTCAAATTCCTCCATATTGGATCCAAAATATGCAGGTTTTTGAACAAAAACACTATTGGAGAACAGTTTCATGTGTGAGAAACCCTTTTGTTATGGCGAAGCAATTCAAATCCCTCGGTTCATATCCCTCCATATTGGTTCCAAAACATGCAGGTTTTTGAACAAAAACATTGTCAGAGAAGAGTTTCGTGTTGAGAAATTATTTTGTTATGGCGAAGCAATTCAAATCTCTCAGTCCATATCCCTCCATACTGCTTCCAAAACATGCAGGTTTCTGAACAAAAACATTGTCAGAGAAGAGTTTCGTGTTGAGAAACTCTTTTGTTATGGCGAGGCAATTCAAATCCTTCAGTTCATATCCTTCCATATTGGTTCAAAAGCATACAAGTTTTTGAATAAAAAAACTGTCAGAGAAGAGTTTCGTGTTGAGAAACTCTTTAGTGATGGCGAATAAGTTCACATCCCTCAATTTATATCCTTCCATATTGGTTCAAAAGCATTCAGTCTTTTGTGCATGCTTTTGAACCAAAACAATGTTAGACGAGAGTTTCGTGTTGAGAAACTCGTTTGTCAAGGCGAAAGAGTTCAAATCCCTCAGTTAGTATCCCTCCTTATTGTTCCAAATGCATGCAGGTTTCTGAACAAAAACATTGTTAGAGAAGAGTTTCGTGTTGAGAAACTGTTTTGCTACGTCAAACTAGCAGTTTATATACCTGAGTTTATATCCATCCATATTGGTTCTAAAGCATGCAGATTCTTAAACCATAACACTATCAGACAAGAGTTTTGAGAAACTATTTTTTTCCGGCAAAGAAGTTCAAATCCCTCAGTTCGTATCCTTCTATATTGTTTCAAAAGTATGTAGGTTTTGAAGAGTTTCGTGTCGAGAAACTCTTTTGTTATGGTGAAGTATTTCTAGTTTATATCCCTTCATATTTGTTCAAAAGCATATAGTGCTTTGAACAAATTCACTGACAGACAAGAGTTTTGTGTTGAGAAATCTTTTTCAATCTTTGAATTCATTACTAAAAAAATGTCGACATTGATGTTATCAAAACGAAACAATTGTAGACCTTCTCAGATTCTGTGCTAAAATTCACGGCACAAGAATGAATCTTCTAGTTTTATTGATGATCTAAATGACAGATGTACATGTTAACTCCGTCTCTAAAGGAAATTTCAGTAAGCGAAAATATCATCATTTGTTATTCTGTCTATATTGTCCTGTAAATCATTTCGATCAATATCGTTATATTTTCTGCTTATTTGTGTTTGGATTATTTTTGGACGAGGGAACAAATACATTTTTTGAGTACTATTTAGCATCACATTTCCATAGCATTAGAATTGTATTTTGTATTAACTGCAACCATTTTGTATTCGTTGCAATATTTTTTCTTTTAAGGTTCTCTTTCCTCAATGCAAAACCCACCATTGCTTAGGTTTGTGCCCATATCACCAAGTATTTCATAATGCGAAATTCACTGCTGCTGCTATAGGTTTAGGGTTTCTGGCTACACTACTGAAGGTTTCGCCTCGCTGGATTGGTCAAATGTAAGTTACTCTATAAATGCACCAATTCTCTATATCCGCTTATGGTTTTATTCCATTATGAAAACATATAACTCCTAAGACCAAGGTTAAAAAATCATAAAACTCCCATGACCGTGGGTTGTGCTCACGCGATACCATATCAACCCCCAGTACTCTATCCCCTGTTCTCTTGAGATAATATATATATATATATATATATGACACAAACTCTTTTTATCCCACCAACCAATAATAGCTATATATTCATACCATTTATGCCGACTCCCACACTCAAACTGCGCATTATTAAAACACAAAATATTGGACAAGATGCCACGAAACTAGTCTATATACTCTGGTATTTAAATAAATTAAAACCCTATGAAATCACCTTGATCATGTCACTCGCTAACCCCCAAATCAACGCCTCTCATTTTGAATAATTGGGAGTTTATGTCGCGCGTGTGGGACAGGGCGCGCACGCCCGCACGGACGCGGGTCGCCCTCCCCCACCCCGCCCACCCCCACCTGCCAGCCGCGCACCGCGGTCGGCAACCCCGCAGCCGTTCGCGGCCCTGTCTGCATGCCGCCCAGCCCGCCCCTGGGCCGCGGCCCCCGCCCGCCCTCGGGTCCCCAGTGGGTCTGCCCAAGCTCAGTTTGCTCATGTCGTCCGACAGACCACCCGAGACCGGCACAACAGACCCAAACCTACGTGGCGCGCATCTGCCCGTCCAGATCCGGTTTTATCCAGACCGTCCGGATTTAGGGCATGCCATGGCACTCGCCGATCTCCTCAGACCCCCTTTGTTTTTTTTGTTTTTTCTCATGTTGCTTGCTGCTGTTTGTTGTTTGACTGTTTAGAACCAACAGACTCGGCTGTTGTGAAGAATCCCTTTGCATGACTCCATGGACTCTCTGGCAACGTCGGAGTCCATCGTTTCAAGCCACAGCCTCTTTTGTTCATATGCTTCTACTATTTTTGCTTTGTTGTTCGCCTATTCGTGGGAATGTTTGAGCGCGGGGAAGTGAGTTACATTGAGTTTACAGTGCAGACTTGAATGGAAGTATTTAGGTCTTTGCTAACAAGTACGACTCATTTAGCGGACAACAATTGAGAATCGGCCTTTCCCTTGTCACACTGTCTTGTTCGAGGCTTGTCCTCCATATAGCATGTGTGGAATGACATTGCAAAAATAGCGGAAGCATATGTGCATGGCTGGCTGTATAAAATTCCGATTTTCTCCCGAGTTCCGTCTCTTGGATGTTGTTTGCAGGTGGACCCATCGATGCAGGACGAAATGGGCATGTGTGGCGGAATTTTTTGTGCAACGAACCAGTGGACCTTCCAAGTGTTACCATGACAGTGCGGGGATGTAGAGACCCAGCCGGAGGACCATTGAAATGGTGAAACGGGTGGGGACACACTGCAGACAGAGGGCAGACCAGATGGGCAGAGTAGGAGAAGAGAAGAGTGCACCATGCCAGTCCAGACGAGAAGACCGAACCAACAGACCAGCCTGGAGAACTCTGGTTAGACCCCGACGGCAGACCGAGTGCAGACAATCTTTGCCTCACGGATGCGACAGACCAGTGCCACAGACCCTTGTGGCAGACCCTTTTGGCAGACCTTTTGGCAGACCCTTGTGGCAGACCCTTTTGGCAGACCCTTTTGGCCGACCCTTTTGGCAGACCATTTTGGTGGAGACTTAGGGCAGACCATGAAAGTCCTTGGCGGCGGCCATTATTGTGCCTCCGGGACGTTTGATGTTTCGACGGCAGTCCAATGGTCGACGTGCATGGCCTCGGCGGTTGCACGCGTGCTCCTGTCACACTTAGCAGTGAGCCGTTACGTTGGGGTCCTCGCCTCTTCCTCCTCTTGCATCTTTCGCGTCTCTCCACTTTGCGACTGCACGGTGTGTTGCGCTTCGCGGTTTTTGCCTCTTCGACTCGACGATTCGTTTGTAGCGCCCGCCCGCTCTTGAAAGGCCGCGTGCCCGTCGTCGCCGAAGTGCAAAGGTATCAACTTCACCAGACTTCTTCACCGCCAGACCTTCATTTCCTTTTTTGCTTGCTCTTCTTCATTTGCATCCCATTTGCATTTAGCAGACTGTCTCTGACACAATTCCTCCTTAGGTTGCAGCCATGGAAGAAGCTTGCCCAAAGGGTAGAGCCGATTGGGTGGAATATGTGCATGCCCCTCGCCACAAAGCCAAGAGAAGGTACTGGTATGAGCCAAGTGAGTACGATGCTAAAATAATAGAAGCATTTTTGGACTTGCGCGTAGAAAAGGAGAAAGAGAACTGGCCAAAGGATCGGTTTCAGTGCCCCTTTTGCCCCGATATTGTCAAGGACAAAGAGACTCTAAGCCGCCATGCCCTTGATGGAGGATGCAAAGGTATGGTCCCTGAGAACTTCAAGCCTTGGCCCAAGCCAAGTTCGTCTAAGGCCGAAAAAGAAATCACTACAAAGTGTAGGGGTGCGCATGCCGTCGCTCGGTCTGCTGAGGAAGTGCGGCAACGTTATTACACTGAAGCCGGCCTGCTGAGCCTCGGCCTCGTTGTGCCAGTGAAGAAAAGGAAGCTCAGTGATGGAGCTAAAAAAAATATAGACCGCAAAAGTCACAGATTTGGCAGTACCAGTACTGGCATACCACGAGATATCAGAGTGAGTAGCAAAGAATTGCAACCAGGTCAGTCCCAGCAGACCAATACCAGCAGACCACAGGCTGCCGTTTCAACTTTGTCGTCCAGTGGGGATGATTCAAGTGAGGAAGACTCTCATGACGAGGAGGAGACCCACGACGCCCACCACATATCAGACCCAACAAGCAGACCAAGAAACAACAGACCCTGACTGACGCTCATGGAGATGTAACAGGCACCCCTGTCCGCCTTGGCACATTGTACCTGCTTCCCCACGGTCTTCTGCCAAACCAGTACCCAAATGAATCAGATGCGGATTTTTTCCCTTTTTTGTATGCTTATGTGAGATCAGGGCAGATACAACAGACCATTGACACAACCGAGAAGAAGTGGGTGGAGGCACGATCACACCCAAGGGATGAAGACTACAACGGCCTCCAGGTACTTGAACCACTCTTTCTGCCGTCCTACCGTATTTGCGTCTTTCGATTTCCTGGTTGCAATTAGTGATATGCTATGCTGGGTGTTGTATGTGTGGCCCGCTGCTGTCGGTCTACTGTTCTGGGTCTGCTATTCTGTACATGGTACTGCATTACTTGTTCTGGCTGTGGTCTGCTCTATAGGTCCAGAACCGTACGACTATTTTCCCCTGTTGCAAATCATAGTGTTTTTATTATTATTATTATATATGTGGTCTGCTGCGAACCGTCTACTGTTTTGGGTCTGCTTTGCGTAACATGGTACTGCAGTTGCTTTGAAAGGCGCACTACTGCCGTGGCTGTGGTCTACTGCATGGGCCCATGGCTATGGTCTACTACTATGCTCTACTGGTCTACTGTAATGGCCTACTGGTGTATGGTCTACTGGCCCAATCTACTAGTCTATGGTCTACTGCTCTATGGTCTACTGGTCTAATGTGAAGGCCAATATTGATGTTTGTTTTCAGGAGGCGAATGCGCAAGACAACCGAGTGTACAGGGCTTTGCAAATCTGGAAGTACAGGTTGAATGGTCATTCTTTGGAAAATACACTTGTCCGGAATGAGGTCCGTGATATTCGTGACTACATCCTGAGTCTGTATCCACAGTTGGCTAATGCCATTGCATCAATTCAGGATGGTACCACTGGCCGCGCAGCAGGCCTCCCTCCGTCTGCTGTGAAGGCTTTTGACAGCACCGGTCAGACTAGCAGACCCGGCTCAGTGGACCTTTCTTCCGTGACCCGTCCTCCGGCGGACCTTCGTACCTCTTCAGCAAACCCTCAGCAGACCACATTGCGTGGTCGAACTGTTTTCCCATTTGGTAGACCATGGCGTCCTCCACAGCGGTCTGCAATTGATGAGGAGGACCCCACTCTTCCGAAGTTTCGTTGTGGGGAAAGCAATCGGCATCTAGACTGGTACAATGAGCTTCACCGCATCGTCGCCTCTCGGTGGACCTTTGCTCCGTAGCACTCCTCAATGGAGTTCACGGCGGAGGAGGCGACTCGTGTTTTGGACAAAGCCCGTGAGTATGGAGTGGCGCTTCTGGCAGAGGAGACCGAGCCCCCGCTTATTGCGCAGCTCTTTCTCATGCACAACCCACGCCCACTGGAGAAGGCACATGACCATCGCCCACCCAATATTTGGTGTTCATCCAAAGCACTTAGCGAGCTTGACAGAGACTGCTTTTGAGGAGATGGCAGATTGTTTCTTCCGCCGTCAATGGATGCAATTTGGCAATTTCAGGTCTTACACCAAATTAAAAAAAGACCTTCACAACCTGTGGATGGACCTGCTGCACGGAAGCGAAGAGGCTCGGGAAAGTATCACGCAAGACGCCATGATGTGGTTAGTGACTGTGCAGGAGCATGCGGTTTTCGACATTGCATTCAACAAACGACATGCTTTCCAAGTACTCTGGAGCGGGTTTCCAGCAGAGGACCGTGTTGCAGCTCTGGGAGAGCTTGACGAAGCCTTCATGGATCGGCTTATGAAAGATATTGGGCTATGGACCACAGTCCTAGATCATGGTATGTCATCAGACCTAACAGACCTTGTTAACAGACCTTTTACACCGACCTTTTAAACAGACCTTTTACACAGACCTTTTGAACAGACCTTTGGAACAGACCTTTTGAACAGACCTTTTAAACAGACCTTGACGTTGACCACGAACGAAGACCTTCTAGCAGACTTTATGAACCATGACAACCAACAGAGCCCCATGTGAATAATACCCCCATGTATTCTTCCGTTTGTTAGTAGACCGGGGATGAGTGCTTTGTTTTTGACGTGTTTGTGACATGTTGCAGAGTATGATCCAAATGACGAGCTTGTTCGGAATGCTCTTGACCAGTACGCCAATGGCGCAAGGCAGCTTCTACGAGCCCTCCGTGGCCGTACTGGAGTTGAGTCACCCGTTAAGTGTAGACTCATTGGAGTTCGTACAACAACAGACACACAGAACCCAACTCCCATGGAGACCCAGGAGACCCGCAGCAAGCAGACTGTGGAGCGAGCAGACCCTTCCCAGCCAAATCCCAAGTACCAACATGCCAACCAGCAGACCCCCGATTGGATTACGGAGAATAAGGAACAGCAGACCCCCGACTGGATTGCCAGTGATCCCAAGCCAGAGAATGTGGGTGACAAAAACTTTTCGTTGCCAAAACAGACTTTCGTGGAGGCATTGCACACCTTACCCGAAATTACCGGGGAGACCTTGGTTATGCAGACCTTTGCAGATAACAACTTCTAGATCGGACATGGGCAGACCTTTCCAGATCAGCGGGCACCCATCACCTTGGCAAAGCAAACCGCTGCAGTGGAAATCAGACCTGAGCAGACCAGTGCAGGCCAGAGCACACCACAACAGACCCGACAAGACCAGACACGACCAGACCACACCAAATCAGACCAGACCACCCCACACCAGACAAGACAAGAGCAAACCACAGAAGACCAGACCACATCAGACCAGACCACAGTGTAGGACTCTAGATGATCCATACCCCAAAAGACCAGACCAGACCAGACCAGACCGTCTCAGAGCAGACATTTCCCGACCAGTGCAGACCTCATCAGACCTTGCTGGAGCAGAGGAGAGAAGATCATACCTTGCCGGAGGACACCCTGGCTGGTACATTGCTTGACAAATGCACTGCAGAAGTGCATCGCGACGCAGGTATGGATGCCGACACCTCACCATTCCAACATCAGCAAACCTTGCCAGTGCAGGACATCAGACCATCTGGAGACCTGGCGATAACGCAGGAAGCAACGCCCATCCTCCCTGGCACATACGAGTTGCCGAAAATGAGAGGAGCAATTCCTTTCCCCCCCACTGCAACATCTACTGAGAAGCAGAGAATGGTAGTGGACCTTACCCTTGCCACCAGACCTTCTGACACAGCACTGCCAAAACAGAACTGGGAAGGCGTCAGTGCTCATTTATCCATAGTACAGACCAATTCTGCAATTGCAACAATGGACTATGACTGTGACAGTTTGGTCGGTGACCTTCCCCATCTATTAGAGGCAGGGTCTACTGCAGATGAGGATGCATCTTTGGCCGTTTTGCCGCTTACTTTTGTGGACCCCGACTCATCTGTAGACCCACTACTGGCAATAGACCAATCCGTTGATAGGGTGCTCCGCATGTTCGACCCCATAGCAGACCTTGTCAAAACACACGCACATGTTTCTGTCCCTTCTCATTCTGTGGAACCAGTCACTGTAGTCGAAGATGTACCTGCCACAGGAGTGGTGCAATTGCAGACACCCACAGCACCCACAAAGGTCTGATTCCATTGCATTTTTGCAGTCCATTTTTTTTTCCCAGTGCATTTGGGTGGTCATTGCTGATGTTTTGTTGTCTGATATTCGTGTGAAGGTTATGGCGTCTGAGGTCTCAGCTCGTGGTCTGTCGCAGGTGCTCAACATGCAGTCAAGCACAAAGGGTGTACCAGTAGTGATAACCCCCACCATAGGAGCCAGTTCGACCCATGGAGTGCAGGAAGCGTCTAGAACGGGACCACAAAATGTTAATAAACCCCATGACAAAATTTTGTTGCGAAGCCGAGCTAGCTAGCTCCGGGAGGGTATGAAGGAGGCGGCTATTGCATTGGAAAAGAAGTTGGAGGAACCTGCTTCACCAAATAGAGCTGGGAAGAAGCGCATACCAGATGGCGTGGCAGACCCGAGGCTAAAAACAATTTCCCCCCAAAAAGCCGTTGCAAAAAAACCGAAGTCCGGAGTATACATGAGTGCTGACCGGAAGGTCTGCTTGGAAGTGGAGAGTGAAGTTGCGGAGCTGCGTAACAAACAAAAGTAAGTGTCGTTGGTCTGCTTGCGATGCTCTGAACACACCAAGTCTATGGGTCTGCAGCAAAAAGGTTGTATGGGTCTGCTTCATGGGTCTGCTGGGTTAGATGTGGCTGCCGTTCGTCCGCTCCATTGGCTTGCTCCGTTGGTCTAGTCCTTGGGTCTGGAACCGTATCCGTTGTAGGTCTGGTCCTTTTGGGTCCGCCAGCCCGGTTCTTAAAGGGTTTTTCCGAGTTTGTGCAGGTTCACTGCCCGATTTGGCTCCACTTTCAACGCACATATCTCTGAGGGAAAAGCAATGCTGTACTTTTTTGAAAATGACCCACAATTTGAGTGCAGTATTTCCACCGAGGACCTCAAATTGCTAGAGAAACAGGAATCCGAGGTTACAGACCGATTGCTTGAGTTGTGGTGTAGGTTTTATCAGAAGGATCTGGATGTCAAGACATATAATGATGTTGCTATTTTGCCGACGTAGGTTTGGAGTGTAGTGAAGATTCACTGGAGTACAGGTCAGGAATGGGTTCACTCGCAGGTGGAGCATGGATTGACAATGCATCGTATGGGGAAGGACCTGAAGACGTGCAAGTACATACTGGTACCAATAGTTGATGGGTAAGTGCGTACCACTGTTTCTCTGCCCTTTATCATTGGTCCACCATCACTGGTCTGCAACATTGGTCTGCCCAGGTCTACCAATCTGCTCAATGGGTCTGCCATTTTGATTTGCAGCTGTTCCCTTGTGCTGATGCGCCCTGCGTTGTGGCAGGTCTCATTGGAGTTTGGTGATTATTGATCGGGTGCTCCGCATGTTCACTCATCTGAACTCAATCAAGGAGATGCACAAACCCGTGGAGATATTGCCATGGGTTCGAAATGTGTATGGAGCATGTCTCGGCTTGGAGCCGCACACTGCGTCGTGGGATGAGACGGCCACTGGATTCAATTTTCATGTCCCTGAAGTGCCACAACAACCCTTCTCTTGGGAATGTGGCTTTTACGTCATATCCTTTATCGAGGGGTTCTACGACTGGTTGAAGGGCGATCGTGGCAAAGGACTTAGAGAGAGAGGAAAGCCGTTTACCTCAAAGTGATTTACATTCCGCTATGCTTGCAGGCAACGCCTAAAGTGTGTTGAGTACATTTTGAAAGCACTCAGGACTATGGAGAATGTAGTTGTAGAAAGACAGTTGTCATCTAGGAAGATCTCGGACGTGTCAGACTCTTCCGAAGTCCGGGTTATTTCATCTAGGCCTGGCAATAAATGAAAATTCACTCGTGTGGTCTGTTGTGCAGGTCTGTTCATTTTTATATATGATGTACACTTTTGTGGAACATTTCATTAGTCTGCTGTCATGGTCTACTGCTAAACATTTCTGCTCGATGTTTTGTATTGAGTAGTGCTCCACGTGGTCTGCTTGTGAACCGATGTATGCTGTACTCCTGGCCGTGGTCTGCTTCTGAAGTCATTGGTATGCTATCTCCACGGAGTCGACTTAATTTGGACCACGGTTGTTGGTCTCCTCCATGAAATAATGATATACCAAATTCGGTGGCACAGGTCAGTCCCATCGTTAGTCGAGTGTACTGTC
Organism: Takakia lepidozioides; assembly: GCA_030704615.1. Taxonomy (NCBI): domain Eukaryota; kingdom Viridiplantae; phylum Streptophyta; class Takakiopsida; order Takakiales; family Takakiaceae; genus Takakia; species Takakia lepidozioides. The sequence continues at coordinate 22,276,539 of CM060732.1, read as the reverse complement.
TTGGGCTACCCCTGTACTGTATTGGTCTGCTTCATATGGTTTGTGGAACATTTCATGAGTCTGCTGTCGTGGTCTACTGCTTCTACTTTTGGTCGACGTTTTGTATTGAGTATTGATCCACGTGGTGTGCTGGTCCGATGTTATTGATCTGTCGATGTATGCAATACTCCTAGATGTGGTCTGCTACTGAATTAATGTTATTGGTCTGCTACCTCCACGGAGTGGACTGAGTTTGGACCACGGTTGCTGGTCTGCTCCGTGACATAGTGGTATACTAAATTTGGTGGTCGGCTAAATGTGGGGCACAAGTCAGTCCCATCGTTAGTCGAGTGTACTGTCTTTGGTCTGCTTCAATGAACTATGCTTGCTTCATTACTCTACTACATTCGTTTACTGGTTCACTTTGGCTCATTTTTTGACTTCCTGGTCTCCTTCATCAAACCTTTAAAAAGCACATTAAGGGAGTCGCAGATGCTCTACCGCATTGGTCTATTACAAGTCAGTGCTGGTCTACTGCAGGTGGTGTGCAATCATGGTCTACCGAAATGGTCTACTTCAGGTGGTCTGCAATAACGGTCTGCCGATCTGGTCTACTGCAGGTGGTGTCCGATTATGGTCTGCCGAATTGGTCTACTTCAGGTGGTATGCGGTAACGGTCTGCCGATCTGGTCTACTGCAGGTGATCTGCGATAATGGTCTGCCGATCTGGTCTACTGCAGGTGAGAATTGATCTACCGCATTGGACAACTGCAGGTCATTTCCTTAGTTAGATTGATCCATCTTTCTCAGTTCTGGACGATGAGACACCCGCCTCAGAGCCGAGTAAATATGGCTAACAGGGGGAAGGGCAGACACACGTTTCCCCCCATTTAGTTTCATTTTCCGCCGAGCTTGAAAATGTTCCACAAAATCTTTTTTCCTCTTCAATGACATGTTGTTGTTGTCTTTTACACGATTGAACGCTCGTGCTGTAGCCGGGTGTAACATGCCGGAAGCTTTTTTGACGAGGATGTCCTGCATCTGCCCTCGGCAAACACGCACCGCAGATAAGCAATGGTGTATAAGGTATGCGTCGTTGTGTACAAGGTCAAGCAGGTCGGTTATCTCCCGTTTCAAAATAGCTTCCAACAGGTCTGCCGTGAGCAATGACTCTGCCATGTTCGGGGTTGCGTTTGCACGCAGGTTACCGTTTTCGAAGTCGCATGCTGCCATGTCATTGTGTTCGTCCAAATTCTCCAGCCCACCGTGAACAGTACTGAAGTGGGAACCACATGTCCGGACAATGAGACCGTCTTGCAGGTCTGGTTTTAACAACTTTATGACCCGAACCTGGTGCTTGCATAGATTGCCTTTCAGCGCCTACGGGCAGGTGCAGCAGGCCCACTGCGACTCTGGATTGAACACGGTGTACGTTGTATTCGGATCGGAGGAGCTGATGATGTAAGCAGGCTGCCCAGGCACTGCAGGCAAAGTCACACGTGAAAGAGGTATGTCACGGGCTGCACATATTGCACTGGAAATGTGCTTTTCCTATTTATCGTTGCGAATAAACCCAAATGAATGCCGTACAAGTAGTGGACCAGTACACGCCCAGTCAACTCCCATATGAGCCAATCGGCTCTTCGACCGGTCATTTTGCCTTTGCCCATATTAAGTCTCGTCTTTAAGTTTCCGTGGTATGCCTCGATGCTCGCATTAGTATCTTGGCTTGCATGTGGAATGTTGTGGGCAGCAGTACACCACATAGCGATTTTGGGAACCCAATACACATGAATGTAGTGGAGGAACAACTGACCAAATAGATATTTCTTTTTCATTGTCTTCAATTTTTTCTTAACCCATTTCACAGCTTTGTCTTCTTTCTGCGGTCCACCTCTGCAGTACATAAGGTCGCCCATATCTGCCAACAGGCATGATTGCTTGACCCAGGCGTTCCGTACATGCCATAGGCAAAGGAAAATGCATACTCCTGTGAAAACAGACCTGCATGCGGCCACAAAGTCAGAAGTGCCTGAACCAAGCATTCGTATTCAGCACTGCCACAAACATGAGATTAAACAGGGCAGACCATATAGCAGACCCTGAAGCGGACCATAGGGCAAACCATAGGGCAGAATGAGATGTGGCATACCAGACCAGACATGACAGACCTTGCAGCGGACCATACAACAGACCATAGGGCAGATTGAGATGTGGCATACCGGATTGCATTGATTTCTGCTTAGCGTTGTCGACAATGAAGGCATTTGGCCGCCAGTTGGGCTTTTCCTGAAGGAGGGCATCATACAATGCTAGCATCCACGGGATAAGGTCTGATGTTCGATTGCGTGCTGACAAAATGTATGCAACCGGAATTTCGTTCAACCATTGGTCGAACACCATCAACGTGTACAAGGGGAACTGCATGAAATGACAATTTGTAGCAGACCAGTGTCGTACCGACAGGCACAGGGTCTACTGCAATAGGGTGAAAACGCACATGGTGTATTGCAACTTGGTGAACAGGCACAGGGTCTACTGTAACAGGGTGAACACGCAAAAGGGTCTACCCTAAAACAGAGTGCAGTGGAAGGTCTGCTGGAACAGGGTGTACTGGGACAGGGTCTACAACAATTAGGTCTATCGAGATTGAGGACGAATAAGCAATGCACCACAAGAGTGGGAGACCATTGTAGTATGCTATCATGCTAGCAGAAGCCCGTGGAGAGGATCCATGGCAGACCTTGTGATGGTTAGTTCCAAATGTAGCGTCACAAGCTACGATGCGCGCATGGCCCAAGTCCAACATCTTCTACCGCTGCCAAGGAGTCTGAATCCCAATGGTGAAGGTCAAATCTCCATCAAAATGTTGAAATGTGGGTGCCAATGATTCCTCCTGGTAGAAGAAGACCGAGTCCGGGTTTTGATCTTTCCACATACGCACGGACTGTGCGTCATCAGCGTGTTTTTTGAAGGTCTGTCAGGCTCGTTTTTCAGCGAGATTTCGGACATCTTGCTTGAGGAGAAAGTCGTCGCGTGTCCATGCGTCTCCCAAGCCACTGTTCTGCATGACGTGCTCCTTGTGTTCAATCATGACTTGGGCGACACTCAAGCCTCGAGACAAGCATTCCATGATCCACTTTTTGAGCTCCTCGCTAATATGTGGAGCATAAGCATATCGGCTGAACTGGAACTCAGCATATCCGCCATGAGAGGGTTTTCCGGACACATCCAGGTGTTGCATGTTGTTATAATATGTGATGACCCCAATGTCTGGAGCAAGATAACATTGCGAGACTTTGAAACAACAGAGACACCCACACTTGTAAGACTCGCTGTATTGGCTTTTCTTTCGTCTTGGACCTTTGTGAGGATTACTGCTTCCAGCCCCAACGTCCGGACCTCCTCGCTTGACTTTAGGATCCGTGACAGTCAAATTGTTGGTGCGCTTGTCCTTTGGTCCATAGCAACACTGATACCTGGACAGGGTCGTATGTCATCGACACCGGAGTTTGTCATCGACACCCATGGAGTTCTGCAAGCATGTAAGACAACCTAAACCCTATCTACATATCATGCATGTACATGTCCGGCAAGCACAAGCACAGGGCATGAACAAAGAGGCAGTGCGGGAATATGGTGCAGACATGACAAAGGTTAGATATGTGTTAGCTCTTGGAGCTCTTCGCGGTCCGGGCTTCGCGTTAACATGCACATTTATGTAAAATTGGGTGGAACACCCGTCTCTACTCTCCTCTCCAAGTACAAAGTCGGACACTCTCTGCCAGGGAATACAGGCCGTGTGGACCCGCACTTGAGAGCCCATGTATCCAGAGCGACTCTCGTTCTTCCAGTAAAGGTCTTTGCAAGAAAATGGCCCATCTTTTGGTGTTTGAAGACATTGTCGCAGTGGACGTATAAAAAAGCTTTCTGGTTGGGCATTGGCGGCCGCTGCCATATACACTGCAGTACCCCTTCGTGCACTCGAAAGCACCTGCAATACGACCTGGAAAAGTGGAAGCGAAGGACGACATCACGCACGTTCTTGGCAGGACGGAAGCGCGTTGGCAGGAACAGACCAGAGGGAGGAAAAGATCGATGAAACAGTCTTCGCCCATGATTGGCGGCGGCTGCCATGCCCTAAATCCGGGCGGCTACGATATTAGCGCGGCATCACGGCGAGATGGGCGGCACATCATCTGGGGTGCGTTTGGGTCTGCCGGATCGGGCTGCTTCGCGGCAGACCTCGCAGACCGAGCTTGCGCGGACCGAGCTTGGGCAGACCCCAGCAAGGGCAGACCCACTGGGGACCCGATGGCGGGCGGGCGGGGGCCGCGGTCTGGGGGCGGGCTGGGCGGCGTGAAGGCAGGGCCGCGGGTGGCTGCGGGGCTGCCGACCGCGGTGCGCGGCTGGCAGGTGGGGGTGGGCGGGGCGGGGGAGGGCGACCCCGCGTCCATGCGGGCGTGCGCGCCTGTCCCACACGCGCGACATAAACTCCCAATTATTCAAAAATGAGAGGCCAAATCAACACCCCATATAGACCCTCAACATGTAGTAATAACACTGCAACCTTGATCAACATTCATCTCAGTTCGTTGTGTACTCACTCCTCAGATTAATCCAGACCTGCCTGTTGCTCATGGCGTAGCCACACCACTCCCAATCACCCATCTACAAACCGACACGCTCCCTGAGCCGTGTAGCCATATTCCCTATCTCCTCCAGCACTTCGGATGTATCATTGCTACAACTTTAATTTCTGATATGATCCCTCACTAAACATTTGCAGAATCCATAAGGAAAATAATTCCAAATGGAAAAACAGGTCATTTCCCAAACTCAACACATCTATATTCGAATGTGAGATTTAGAATCAAAATATTTTAGGTTTTCACCTCCATAGAAAATAATAATAATAGATTAAATGCAAGGAACAAATGCGAAAAAGATAAAATTGAATGTGGAATTGGAGGTATAAATCTGAAGAGAACTGAATATAATGGAATTCGATGTAAAACTGGAAGGTACTGAATATAATGGAGGTTATTCTGATAAAATTGAGAGAAAGTAAATATAATAGAGCTGAAGGCATAACTAATCTGAAGAGAACTGGATATAATAAGGGATAAATCTGAAAGGAGCTGAAAATAATGAAATTATAGTACTCACCAAGTTATGAATGAATGGATAACAAGGATGAGAATCTACAATATACTGAAAATGGTTATTTGTCGGGGAGGGTATGATCTTGATATATATGTGTTAAGTGGGGAAGGTACATCAAGAGAAAACAATGGATAGCTTGTCTCTTCTTGGGGAGAAGCCAACAAACTCTTAAGTTAGCTCTTGCCAAGGTACAATGTCCATGTCGTGCGCGTGAAAAATGTATAGTCTGCCCCGGATAAACGTTACCTCTATAAATGTTAAACTACCATAAATATTAAGAAAATTTTTACTCTCCTACTTGTGCACAGTAGCAAATGCTAAGTGTTATTTGTTAACAATTGTTTACTACCCCCTTCATTAATTTTCCCTCATTTGTTTTTTTTAAAAAATTGAACAGGGGCGAGGCCCTGGATAGAACTTTATTGAGGTTGTTGAAGGGAAAAAAATTACCCTTGTTAGGCTGCCATAAGGCATGCACACACGGCGACCGTGCTGGATAAACTAGAACTGTGACAGAAAACGTTCTGGACTTGAAACGACACCCGTAAGACTAAGAGGCTTGCAGCCTAAACAATACCAAGGGGGAGTGTACCCACCAATAGCCTGATAATACATTGATTGCCCTAACTAGGCAGGGAAGAAAATGATGAAGGCCCTAAGAGGCTAGGGTCCATGGGGAGATAACGGAACGGTGGATCCCTCAATAAAGGTCAAGTGTTTAAAAAAAGTGTTAAAAAAAAGTTAAGCACACCATAAGGGGCCGCTTTATAGGTCAAATGATGAAGATCTGGATGAGGTCACTGCATTGTTGAGGCAACTTTCCTTCGTCTCTTCAGACCGTACATTGGCCCCTCGATAGGTTGAGTGTTGAGCAGTAGACTCTGTAAATTCATTGGATATAAAAGAAAATCTATCTTTAACTTATAATACTTCCCTGGTTTCACCTAATATGGGTGCCCAAGAATTTGTCCATGGTTGAAGTGACCAAGGATGAAGTGACCGAGGATGATCTATTGGAGTTGGTGGATTCTAAAGGTTCTGCAGAGGGTCAAGTTGATCAGGATGATGAGGAAGAACACACACCTGCCACTGAAATTCCCCCCCCCTAACAGTCAAGGATGCCAAAATGGCCATAGCTACAATTTCTCAATATCTAGAACAAAGGCCTATGATGTTATGAAAACTATTTTAGCCATGAAACACCTAGAGAAAGAACTCGATGATATGCATCTTAGAGATGCTCATCGGACCACAATCGATTCGTATTTCCTTCCCATAATTGAATGACTACATATATTTCACTTTATTTCATAAATGTTAATTTCAGAAAATTTATATCTGTTAAATGTCACATTCAGTAAATGTTAATGAGCTATAGTTTTATTTTTATTTTATTTAACAGAACAGGGGAGTGCTATAGTTAACCCGTTCTTAATAGTCGGCTGTTTTTTTCCCTGAATCAGGTATGATATTATTAGTGATAATTGTCTCCATATGCAGGTGTCTCTATATACGTCGAATGAAAACCCATTTTGGATGAAACATTGGATGACAAATAGCCATATCATCATATTAAGTAAGATAATGTTCATCCGTTGAAGCAATCTCAAATTATCCTGGCACCAGACTCGCTGCTCCCGCAGCTTGGATAATGCTCCTCCACATTGACATTATCTAAAATAACCCGTTCATGTGTTGACGTGTTAACCAGTGTTGGGCGGTTCTTGCCTTTGTGAAGGAACCTTCGGTTCCGGTTCCACAAATGTTTGAAGAGACGGTTCCGGATCCGGATCCGGTTATTTTTTATTAAGGCGGTTCCGGTCCGGTTCAGGTTCCGACTTTTTAACATGGGGGCGGTTCCGGTTACCGGTTAGTTGCTGGAAAAAAAACACCGGTTCCCGGTTAGGTTCCGGTTCTTTTTTAAAAATATATTAAATTCTTTTAATTTTTTATTCTTCTGGAAAATTAGATGAACTGATCTGATTGGTCATACTGAGAATTTTCAACTAAAACCAGGGAATTTATTAGTAAAACAGAAGTAAATAAACTTATATGTTTTTTGTGATTGTCTTTTATGGTATATATAACTGCATGGTCTCCATTAAAAACGGAAAACCAGAGATTTTATAAGTTGTCGTACGGTGTAGCAAAGAACAACTAAAACAAACTAACTACATAAGGATCTTAATTCAAAATACAAAACAAATTAAACATGTGTAATTCTATGGTTACCTTTTATGGTGCAGCAAAAGCACAACTAAAAAAAATACATAAATTTGGACCGGAACCGGAACCGGAACCGCTTTGGAGCTGGAACCGCCGGTTCCCACACATGTGGTCGTAGCTGGAACCGCCAGTTCCGGTTCCCACACAATCCCCAATGAGCGGTTTCGGTTCCGGTTCCGGTTCTGCACAGGCGGGTCCGGTTCCGGTCCGGTTCTACATAACCGGAACCACAGGCGGTCCGGGGCCCAGGCGTGTAACCGCCCAACACTGGTGTTAACCTTGTCTAAATCTTATTTGTTTTTTCTCTGTGCAAAGAATGATGAGCAATTGACCTGGCAGGGCAGCGCAGTCAGACTTACATGCACGGTCGCAGCCGCCTCGTCGTCGTCCAAGCCTGGTCCTAGTCAATTCACCACACCTCTGCTCATCCGGCTTACGCACTGGCCGGTCAACACTGAGGGAAGTGGGAGAGGGAGTAGCGGCATTCGTACTTATACAAGCCTTGCTGATTACAATCATCAAACTCCGAGCTGTAATCTTCTTCACTCCCTCACCTCTCAGCTTTGATTTGTGTCTTCAAATTGGCAATCTGAGATTGGCCTTGGAGCTCCGCAGCTGGGCGTTAGCCAAGCCTATTGAGCTGCAGGCGCTCTGATATCTCCCTCCAAATCCGATTCACACAGTCAGCAGGTATAAGATGGCACCAGTTGCGGATCAGGTCTGCGAGGGCAGGGAGCTGGCTCCTAGAGGCAACGTGCGCAGGGCGCAGCCTCGAGCAGAGGGGCCGGCGACTGTGATGGCTATTGGCACAGCCAACCCCCCCACGGTGCATGAGCAGAGCACCTACGCTGACTACTACTTCGATATGACAAACTGCAATCACAAGACCGCGCTCAAAGCCAAGTTCAAGCGCATCTGTGAGTGCCAATTGTATTAAGACTAGATCGGAGCATTTGTTCCTGAGACGACGCAGGCTTGTACATTTAAACACTTGTCCACATTCAAGTAGATTCTCGTGCACTGCTTCCTGGTCAAAAGTGTTGTCTAGAATTGTATTGAAGCTTGACCCGCATAGAGCTAGTGTGTGTACCAGATTCAAGTTTACTGAAACCATACGTTTCAAATGGCAGGTGATAAAATGCAAATCAACACGCGCCACATGGTTATGACAAAGGAATTGATCGAGGAGTACCCCGTTTTGGGCACCTACCTCGACAACTCTCTCAATGTGCGTCACAACATCCTCATCGAGTGGGTTCCAAAGCTGGCCAAGGAGGCGGCCGAAAAGGTCATTCAGGAGTGGGGCCGCCCCAAGTCAGACATTACTCACATTGTGATGGCCACCACCAGTGTGGTAAACATGCCCGGAGTTGATCTCCTTGTGGCCAAGTCACTGGGCCTCTCCCCAAAGGTGAGGCGCGTGATGATGTACCAGACCGGTTGCTGGGGAGGCGCTGCATCGTTGAGAGTTGCCAAGGACCTTGCAGAGAACAACAAGGGCGCTCGCGTCCTTGTAGTCAGCAGCGAAGTGACTGCGAGCTTCTTCCGAGCACCCAGCGAGGAATACCTGGATGGATTAGTGGGGCAGGGATTGTTCGGGGACGGTGCAGCAGCAGTCATTGTAGGATCCGACCCAATTCCTGAATTGGAGCGACCGTTGTACGAAATACAATGGGCTGGGGAAATGAATGTGCCCAACAGTGAAGGAGCCATCGACGGACACTTTATGGAGGCTGGCATGTACTACCACCTGACCCCAGATATCCCCAAACTGGTTTCAACAAGCATTGATGAGTTTGTGAGCGAAGCAAGAGAGTGGGCAGGTTCCAGAGAGTGCAATGATCTGTTCTGGGCGGTACACCCGGGAGGTGTTGCGATCCTCAACCAAATAGAGAATCAATTGGGCTTGTTGCCAGAAAAATTGAGGGCCAGCCGAGACATTCTTGCACAATACGGCAATATGGGCAGTGCCTGTGTTCTGTTTGTGCTGGATCAGGTTCGGAAGCGCTCACTGAAAGCAGGTGCAGCCACAACTGGGGAGGGCAAGGACTGGGGTTTGCTCATTGGCATCGGCCCAGGACTGACAATGGAGGGCTTGGTGCTAAAGAGCGTACCATTGAGCAGTTAGTTCAATACCAGGGGCAACTCTCCTCTTTATCTAGACAGCTTTTGGAATGAAGAATCTGAGAGCGATGGGTTGATGGTACCTTCTCACCTGTGATGGCGGACTAGAGCATGTAGGGATGTAACATTCTTCTTGGGCCAAGCGACCTTGTCCTTGCCGGGACAATGATGGTGTGAGGAAGGTCACTAAGCGCTGTACATACATAAATCAGATGATTGTTCACAGGGAATTAGTACAGTATAGTACTTTTATCCCCATACGATCCCATGACTGTGGACCTACAAATTTGAGATCCATGTACTGTATAAAATTCAAAAATCATGGCAACCTGCTAAGTTATGCCTCACCACTGTACTCTTTGCATGTGTGAAGACCACTGACTTCTTGTCCTTCCATTGATGTGATCCAAACATGGGAACAAGATATGAAAGGCAATCTCCAGTACTGAGTCATAAAGACGTAATGAAAAAATCATTAAGTGAAACAGCCTGCCTCACCTAAAACTAATGGCTTGCTTGAGCATGTTGCTAACCACAGGCTAGCCCACCTCTTCAGTAGGAGGTGCAAAATTGTATGGAGGATGTGCAATTATGCTACTTGCAAGTGAAAAGAGAGAGATCAAGGGAAGGAGAGACGCAGGGAGCTAAAGCAAAATGTTAAGTCGAACCAGCACATAAATTGCCTTGCAATGCGTTAACACCACCAACAAAATCAGGGCCAATAAATCATGATGCACTCTCATCACAATTTGTCCTCAATAGTTAATCCTCGTGCTCTGAGTCTGCAGGACGAAGGATCACATTGGTTATACAAACATACCAATGCAAGATAGTAATAAAACCACAGTAATCTCCTATGCCAGTAACATCTGCGAGGTCAACCCATAAACATACAAGCCACTCTAGCTCTCCTTCCAGAGGACTTCAGATGTATTAGGTTTGCTCCATTACAAAGAACTGACCTCTTGGAATCTGAATCCAGGGGGGTAAACTCTCAGACCAAACCAGTGCTAAAGTTTCTGTGGGACAGTACAGGCACAACCATTTTCGGAATTTAGCCACATAGAGGCATGAACTCCTTGGCACTTCTGTGTACATTGACTAGGATGTAACATAGGTGGGGATACAGCAAGAGAGAATACCAGATCGGACGTCATCTGAGACTCTGCCCAGAGCTTGGACCTGCTTCAAGATCATTCGGTATATTAGAACCCACCAATAGACATGCATTACAAGCAAGCTGATCAACAGGACGTTGAAGAGGTAATACAGACGTGACGCCCACCAATCACTCTTATCCAGTAATTGCAGCACCTCATAACTGCACAACCACGCACCACCATCACTACAGCATTAACAAAAGTACATATGCCTAGATTATACGGCAGATCCCAACTTCCAAAGAACTTCGGCTTAGCATCACAACCACATCCAAATGAACTCAGCACCAATAATGGAGTAGCTAGGGCAGTGTCCCCACTGTAGTCCAAATACACCTATGTGGGAGGTGCACAAATGGGTCCACCAAGCCACCAGTGCAGGCATTTGCATGCCAAATCTATGTACTAAGAGGTTTCAGGGCCAGGTTTTAGGGCCATGATGGGAAGAATCAGGTAGCAAAAATGCACAAAAGGCATTGTAAGTGGATGTAAAACGTGTCTGCCTGTTAACAGAAGTGCTGTCCCTCATATTCAAGGATGTGCGGAATGCTGGTGTATTCCAAAAATCATTATTGTCTTTAGAATCTTCATATCCATAAAGATTAATATAGAAACTGCACATAGGAAACAGAGATCTTAATCAGCACTGCACAAATGCTGGGCTTCCCCTAGCTGACTGATCCGAGACTGAAAAGAGGTCTCTCTTAATTAGCCCTACACAGCGTCACATTACGGTGTGTGGTTTCAAGCCCTCTTAATCAAACCAGGGAGACTCCCAGCAGTGACTTTGGATTCAAGATGCTTGGCGAACATATACTGAGGAGAAGGTCAGGGGGATACTATAGAGTGCAGACTAGAAACAAAAAAGTATAGAAAAGAGGAAAGAACTAAAATACGTCTGCAGGAGGCAAAAGGGGCCAATGAGCCACATAGAGGAAACCAGTAGAAACCAAAGGACAAGTCAAGCCCCAAAGAAGATAAATTTTGGTAGGTCCAAGGGAGGCTGAGAGGACCTAGAACCAAACAAACAATGAAACTGTAAAAATCCACACAGGCCCCAATAGCTCCTGGGACAAAGGAGAACAAGAAACCACGACACCCGAAGACAAAGTGCCTCATGAAGGTGCCTCCTTGAAGCTGAAAGCCTCTGCAAAAGACTGGGAGTTTATAAAGAGACCATACTATAGCTGCCTTGGATCTCATGGTATGCAGGACAGGAGAAAAAGAAATGGTACTGTATAACATCCATGAAAGAAAGACAGGAACTTCACAAGATCCATGAAAGCCCAAAGAGAGAGTTCATCATGTACCTGGTGCTCCAAATAATATACAAAGGGAAGTATATGAGCCGCAGAATCACCCAAGATATGGCGAAAAGAAGAAAGAAAATGCTTGGCAAAATCTCAAACCCAGTATATTTTGTAAGCTTTGCTATTTCCAAGAACACATCACTGCCATCGTGTATTGCCAGCACCACTGATCCCACACGATAAAACCTGTGACATGCCACAACATGATTTTCTATGTAGATCTTACAAACTGATGACAAGACCTGCCAAGTGTTCATATAGAAGTAAGAAATATGAAGAAAGAAACTTCATAACATCCACAGGGGGGGCCAGCCTATTGTGGTAGCCATGCCACCTATGACGGGGCAAAGTAGTGAATTCCGCATCGAAATACATCAAACGTAGTTCAAAAAGTCATCTGTTCCCTTGTGACTTAAGACCACTACTATGACTGAACTTGCTGTGTGGCAGTTTGCCCAACCTTGACATGGTAAAGAAATGAAAGGAAAGGAAATGAAATGGTGCTTTATAACGTCCGCGGAAAGCTCATAGAGCTTATGGGACAAAATGGAAGAAAACATGAGAGAGGAACAAATCCAGAAACCACAATTAATGTTCTAGCGATTGTCTAAGGGTGAAGGCCTCGTGTAGGTAGGCTGCCAAGCATTTTTCCTCATAGTGGAAGACATCAGTGAGAGTTTGGGTTCCACTGAATAAACAGTGGAATCTCCCACGGATCTCGTAGTATAGAAGGCAGTAGAAGAAGAAGTGTTCTTCAGTTTCAATTTCCTTGCTGCGCCCTATGCAAGCTGAACATAGGCGGTCCTCCCACTGCAGGTTTTCCCATCTGCCAGTCTCTATCCGTAGGTTGTGGGAACCCACCCTGAACCGCCCCAATGCCCTCAGGAGGGAAGGAGATAAGGGTGCTGAAAGGTAATTTGGTCTCAAGATTCTATCATCGCGGAGCACCAAGAATGTCTCTCGATAGAAGTGGAGCTTTGTCGTGAGATTGGGTAGCTTCCAAGTTCTCTTGACATGTAATTCCATAAGCTCTCTCCTAATGAGTCTGTTGCGGTCATGTCTGGATGTGATGTCCACCTCATCTGGGGTCATTGGTAATAGGAAAGCAGTAGAAAGTCCGTTACGTTGAAATAAACTGTCCACTCGAGCATACCAGGAGTTCCTGAAACCTGCAGCTTTGAGCCTCATAGATGTTGTGAGGGCCCTTGCCACTAGCCCTTTGGGTGGAAGGGCCTGCAATCTATGGAGAAAGATTGTAAGCCTGAAGAGGGCCTCGGATTGCAATGGTACACATGCGAACTCTGCACCTAGGATCTGAGATGGAGTTGTGCTCCTGGCGCCAAGCATTGCTTGGAGAAAAGATGACTGTAATGGTTCCAAATTCTTTTCCCACCAGGAGACAGGGACACCAGGTGCCCAGAACTCACAACCATAGATGGTAGCAGGGCTGACGACGGTGTCAAACAGCCACTTTTTGGTCGGGGGATGCCGCAGATGTATTTGCGGCAAGAAAGAAAGAAACAAGGACCTTCATAACACTCAGAGAAAGCCCAGAGGGCTTACAGAACAGGAATGCAGAACAGTGAAAAAATTAGCACCAGAAAGCAGGCCCAAGACGAATTGCCTCATGCAGTCAGAGAGAGAAAGAAATGAAAGAAACTTTATAACATCCACAGGGGCCATGAAGGCCCATGGGACACAAGTGACCATTTCAGGGAACAACAGATGCACCCCAAGACGAAAGGCCTTGAGCAGGTAGGCTGCAAGGAACCTCAGAATTTCAAATCTGAAGGCCTCTACTATGGTGTGGGAATCTCTAAGACAGTATTATCTCCCACATATCTCGTAATATGCAGGACAGGAGAAGAAAGAAAATAACTTATGTCCGCAGAGGGCCCTCCAGAGTGAGATAGAGAGAGAGAGGGAGAGGGAGAACCTGTTGAGATAAGAGAACACAATGAGGATGATACTAGTAACATGGTGCGACATACTAACACCAAAGTCTGAGCGTCGAGTCTCCCAAAACACCAGAGCAAATATGCTGTATACGTAGAATCCTCCTGAGAAACCATACAGCACCTTCAACTTGAGCCTGTCCACCCACCACCAGTTACAGAAATAGAGACTAAACAGAAGATGAAATCATGGCACTTGGAATACTAAGGAGGAGTAAACATACTGCAGTGGATAGCTACAGTGATCATAGGGGAGAGATAAGAATGAAACAAAAGTTACTAGCAATATACAGAAAGGGCCAGGGAAGTGGATATGAAACAGGGATGCACCTTACTTTGCCTTTTGATCAGGCCAACGCTGTTGTTCAGGTCCAATCCAAAACTGTTTGGTGTCTGTGAACCAGGGCTCATTGTAAGTAATCACCAGTGTGAATATCTCAGCTGATAAGTAATATGCACACTTCCAGGCTGACTCATTGAATTTGGTGAGTCTTCTCCGCACAGCATCGTTATCAGCTTTCGAGTGCCCCTTCATGAGAGGCCCTGATGGCCCATATATAAGCCTCTTTCCCCATCTCTGCACATTGAGGCAATGAAAATACCCCCAACCAAAAACCTTTTCAAACTTGGGAAAATTTCAAGTCATTATCTGGACGCTGCAGTTGCTCTGCAGTTTTGATTGATGTTTTTGGTTTTTCTACATTGTCTTATGGGCCTCAATGGGCCACCCCCGACGTACTAACCTCCTTCGTTTCTTCTCTTGAAGTAAGGCAAGGACTCATTTGGGCCTCTCTCTCCCCCTCTTTCAGTGCTCAAAGAGAGCATGTCAGTGTGCTCTAGAACAGCTAACGTGGCTGTTCAGGGCGAGTTGGGCATACCACCCTTGAGCTCTCGACGATGAATTCGAGATCAGCTGGTGGGATCAGTTGAATCACATGCCTAGTACCAGATACCCTAAGATCATTGACTCGGTTTCTTGGAAGTAAGACTGTCTGTTAAACAGGATAAAAGAGTAGAGGATATTTTCAAGTACCTCAATTTTAGGCAGAAGGTGCACCTTCTACAGGATATCAAGTCTGAGCTGTCCATGGGGAGAAGTGTTCAAAGACATTCAGTGCGCCCCATGTATAGATATCATGCTTGCCTAAGTGAACTTAAGGTTGTCATGGTTGGTTACTGCAAGCGGTGTGTGTACAGTCTTTCAATAATCTCTTGTACTCAGGTTCATTTGCCATTGCAGCATTACGATCTGAAGGTATCATCATCGTGCACAGGGAAACGTCACTCATCTCGGTCCAACGTAGAATAGTAGAGTAAGGAAGCTTCAGCCCAGCATTGAGGTAGCTGCCACAAAGAAACTGAGATAAGAAGTGCTGCAATACTAACAGGGATGAACTACGCCATAACAGGCTGGCTGGATAGCGCTCCACATTAAGGAAATGCATACCAGATTGTGATAGCGCCGTTATGAAGAAATTCATTTTTGTTTTGAAACTTATAACAAACATTGAACTGTTGCTGTGCACTGTAACTTGCACTTAACAGTGTGTACAATACTGTTGGTCATGGGAAGGAACTTGTGTCGGGTTCCGGGATTTTTATAAGAAGAATAAGATTGTGGACACGCACCTCAAATAAGAAAAAGTCAAGGAAGAACCGCACTGTGGGAAACAGGAGAGCAAAGACTGGTATTAGAATCAGATCTCCAGTCTGTGGATAACTCTCCCTCTCCCACTCAGTCCAATGCTTCCACTTTGCCATCCAAGCAATAGCATGCATCGGATACAACACCGACAGCTCCGTCGCCATCGCCTCCAGATGCACACAACGGTCTGCCCTCCAATGCAAACACTTCACAGGCGCATCTGAAAGCAGATGTGATCCAGTCCGAGGCGAAACCCGACGTTCTTCGGATTACCTCAGCACTCCGACAGGCCCCTGGCTTTCTTGACAACTCAGCTTTCTCTCAGAGCCTGGAAACCGCTCATCCTCGTCGCGCGTGAATGTCAAGAAGAATTCAATACATTGTGTGAACAGGAAACACGTTGGCAGAGCAGATGCAAGCGCCGCCATCATCGCTGCTGCAGCATCGTACGCAGGACGATCGGAAATGCAGCGCTTTTCAAACGCACCACGCCGCTCTTGCAACCACCATCCTCCACCCCTGCTGCTTCTTTCTTTTTCCTTAACTTTTGGGTCTCTAACTCAGGGTCTTGCCTTAGTACTAAGGTAAGCCCTGTAAAAGTATCACAAACTATGGCCCATTTCCTTGGATTTCCAGAAGCCTTTTAAGTTTTGAGATGGAGCTTTCAGCCAAAGGCAGATACTTATATGTACTCGCCAAACCTTTGAACATTAATAAGTGCCTGTAGAGTTGAGTCTACAGGCTCTTTATGAAAAAGTGCCTGTGGGATTTACAGGCACATTAATGCGCCTGTAGAAAGTGCAGAGAAATTAGGGAACACTGCAGAGTTTAATCAGCCTGGAGACACTGAAGGAACGAGACTGGTCTGACTTTAATGACAGTCAACGCACATGTGCGGTGTTGAACCCACAACCGCTAGAAAGGTGTGGCTGTTTGAAAAGAAGGGGTACTAGAAACAATTGCCTGAAAACAATGAAAGCTGGCCAACAAAAATGTGCAAAAGGTCTCTGCACTCTCTATAAAGCCAGATTCTCGTCCACCCCTTATTCCTCTTCCTCTAGGGGTATTGAGCTATAAGGGGGAAGTATGCTCGGTAAAGAAGGCTAGCGAGATAGGCGGGATCCAACGGAGAGGAGTCATCACTCCTCACTCGCATCCTTTTCATCCAAAACTCCCACACAGGTACAGTAGGGTTTCACACCAAATGTACACCGCTGCCTTAAGCGTCGTGTTGATCCCTTTTATAAACGAAGTCCCACAATCTTATCTGACCAAGTGGTAAGCCCTGATTGGTCATTTGGATGCCATCTGGGTGTCTGTCCAAATAGGACGCCACCTCATTCTACTTTAGAGATAAACTAGCTGTTAACATAAGACAATACTTAGTTTAAAAATAGATTGTTTCCAGCTGTTTCATCCAAGCCCTTTTTCAACGGTCATCATCCAACGTCTGTTCATCCAATGTCAAAAAGGTAGGTAAAAGGAATCTGGCCATTACATATGTAAAGCCTCCTGGCACACAGAGAAGCGGGTTCCGGTGAGCTAGCTAAATAAACACTATGCTCAAGATAGGGAGCAGGGTCACTCAAGGTCACACCAAGATAGGATGAAAAAAACCGCAACAAGGAAAACCTTGTTCTGCAATTTGAGCGAAGGACAAAACCTTGCTGTGGAAAAACCCTATTTTGTGAGGTGTGCAACCTGAAGAACTAGAAAGAAAACTAAGAGAGATCATATGTAGGGAGTAGCTGAATAAAAACAGTGTCATGAGGAAGTCTAGGTAGTAACTGAATCAGAATCAAGCCGAGCACGCTTCTTCGGAGTCAAAACCACATGCCGATTCTTCACGTTGATGCAGGTCAGATCAAACTGCAGCTTAGAAGGGACCAGTTGAGAAACATGAACAGTCCCTGCAATCTCTGCCGTAGAAGGATGTTGAGGAAGAAGACGGTACTGCCGACCAGGCAGAATCGCATGAATCAGATAAGGCCCATCGATCCGCATCTTGGATTTGGTAACCTGTTTGCCAGGCTGAAGAAACGGGAAGAGAGGCCCGACAGATGAGTGTTGGTCTTACACTTCTGGAGGAGGGCTTGGTGAAGTTGGTCCTCCATGGTTGCAGCTTCTACTGGAGGATCGTGCAGGACGCAATTTGGACTCCCAGTCCTTGATACAATAGCCACTTATAAACATGTGTTTGTGAAGCATGTAAACACCTTCACCCAGAAAGTGCCACAGTTCTTCGTCCACTTTGAGCCAAAAAGTCACGCGAACAATAGAGCGGATAAGCTTTTCCTTGGCAAGCAGCCCGCCCAACTTACCCAGTGCGCATCATATGTGGGAGTTGGTGAAAGGTGGTAGTTCACTTGTCTTGGCCAACCTGCGGCCTACCTGGCAACCTGATTACAATGTGGACATCACTTGGGATGACCATGTCGCAGGCATTCCCGTCTCTCGCTTTCCTCATACTATGCATGATATTTTGATTTTCCCTGCTCTTGTGTTTAGACAGGAACGACTGGGTTACTACTTGCCTGGCTTTCCTGTTACTAATTATCCAATGCATACAGCATTGTGCGTGCTTCGGTTGATCCTAGCCTGGTGGTTGAAATTGATTATCCGCCCCTTGGTGCCCCGGTTGAACGCCCTGAATTAGTCCTCGACACACCTTCTGATCACTGGGTGACTCAGTTTGAGTTGACCGCTGCGTTGGAGGGTCTGAAGCCCACCCACACCCTGCAAGAAGAAGCAGCGCAGCGGCGGAAGTGTATCCAAGCCTTTGAAGGGGCTCGAGCGGCCAAGGCCTTGCAGCGACTCTTTGCTACGGAGATAGCCCGCAAACTTCCATTACCTGAGGCCAAAGACAAGCTCTTGAAGGGCTGCCGGCTGTCGTGGGTTGAACTTGGTATTCCGCAATTCACTGTAGCTGGGGAGGTTGCTGGCGAGTGTGAGACCTTGCTAAAATCGCTCAAAATGACCAGTAGAAGTTTCTTTGTACTCCTTGAACTCAGCGTCAGTGGAAGGATCAGAAGACGAGGCCATCGCCGCAGGTTGCAGAATGTAAGCAGATGATGTGAAAGCCATGAACAAGCAAAAACACGAGCAAGAACTGAAACAGTAGAGCACCGCCATGGTAACAGTGTCAGCGTACAGCTACCTGACGTACAAAGAAGAATGTGCAGCTAATGATTAACGCAATCTTGCCCCCCCTCTCCACCAAGATTCTCGCCCACCCCGTTATTCCTCTTCCTCTAGGGATATTGAGCTATAAGGGGGAAGTATGCTCGGTAAAGCAGGCTAGCGAGATAGGCAGGATCCAACGGAGAGGAGTCAGAATCACTCACAGAGCTTAACAGCACATCCTCACTCACATCCTTTTCATCCAAAACTCCCACACAGGTACAGTAGGGTTTCACACCAAACGTACACCGCCGCCTTAAGCGTCGTGTTGATCCCTTTTATAAACTAAGGCCCACAATCTTATCTGACCAAGTGGTAAGCCCTGATTGGTCATTTGGATGCCATCCGGGTGTCTGTCCAGATAGGACGCCACCTCATTCTATTTTAGAGATAAACTAGCTGTTAACATAAGACAATACTTAGTTTAAAAATAGATTGTTTCCAGCTGTTTCATCCAAGCCCTTTTTCAACGGCCATCATCCAACGTCTGTTCATCCAATGTCGAAAAGGTAGGTAGAAGGAATCTGGCCATTACAACTCTTCATCCGGAATCCCAAATCAAGGCATGCCTTCAAAAAAAAAAAAAAAAAAAGGGCATGCCAACTGGGTTTCCAGATCAATTTTTCACTGGGGCTACCGCTCTCGCTTATGCTTACGCATTTTTAAACGGTGGAGTAGGTTTAAGAAAAAAACAAGTCCTCTCTAGGGCAGATTAATGGCCTCAAACTGACAAGGAGAACAATCGGCTGGTTTTGCAAACTGCATAAACAATGATCTCAATCCTTCACATGTGGAACTCTTGGGGACTCACTACATGTACTTGAAAGGTTCTGGATTACCCAGACTACATTGTTTGGGGAATTTTTTTGTTGTTCCACCTCTTTTGACTAATAACTTCAAGCCTCAGGAAAGTCTCCAAGCTTATTTTCATTTGCCAAGTCTGTCGACAAGTCTTGAAGAACATTTCAGTAACTTACAAACAGTCAACTGCTTGAATCATACTCCGGGTACCTGAGGGCAACTGACTTAAACGTCCAGTTTTGAGTGACACATTCAAATATACACATTCTCCTTTCGCTGTACTTTTGGCAGAAGAACACGGAGATAACCTATCCACCAGCAACGCACTTCTTTGATGCTCATTTCACCAGGAATCCCCACAAGAACCAAACCCATCTTGGAAGCAGTTAGCATCCTGCAGCACAGCCCAACAATCTTGAGATGAAATTCATGGCCATGTGGCAGTCAGTGCAGACCCATTGTTCCCCAAGGGTCTCGATGACACAGAGAGGGGTCCTACCAGACATGCTGATCAGCCCAAAAGCAAAAGCAATGGACAGTGTGATGACAGAGAGAAAATCCCTAGCTCCTCACCATGAAATGTGTGTTAGACATGTACCCAACAGCCTTCATCTGCCCAGACTCTCTCTTCAGCTCAGCATGGATGTCCTCAATGCGAGGATGATACATGTTAATTCCACAACAACTGTATGGACCCAGTTGTCCACCTCAACGCAGCTGCACCCTGGTTTCCTTCAGACGCCTTGGTCCTGCATCATCTTTTTACCTGTGCTGTGTGGTCCCACCTGCCTGCAGCAGCGTAATTGTTCAATGGCAGCACAGAAGTTGGAGGATCCTGTGTATCCAACTTGAGAAGGCAATTCACCATGCGTTCTGCTAGCTCCACATTGCCATAAATTCTGCAGGCACCAAACAAGGCCCCCCACACGGAACCACCAGGTTCGACCTGGATAGTGTGGACCAAACTCTCTGCCTCATCCAAGCGGCCTGCACGGCCAAGAAGGTCCACCATGCAGCTAAAATGCTCCACTGATGGAGTGAGGCCATGATCTCGATTCATATTTTCAAAGTAGTGACTGCCTTCATCGACTAGCCCCACATGGTTACATGCAGAGAGAACACCTGTGATTGTGATACTGTTGGGCTTCGAGCCTTCCTGTTGCATCTGTTCAAACAGTTGGAGGGCTTTCCTACCGCAGCCGTGCTGAGCATATCCTGCAATCATAGTGTTCCATGAGATGACATCATGTTCAGCCATATCGTCAAACACTTGGCGTGCATCCGCTATGCTCCCACATTTGGCATACATGTCCACCAACATATTCTGAAAAATGATATCTGGCACAACTCCAGCTTTGACGAGGTCTGCATGGACCTCCTTACCCTTGTCCAGAGCTGCCAGGCTGGCAGATGCTTTGAGAATGCATATGTAAGTGACTTTGTTGGGTGTCACCCCTTCCTGTGTCATGCGCTCATACACGTCAAAGGCTTCCCCACCACGTCCATTGTGAGCAAATCCTGCAATCATTGCATTCCATGAGGACACATTTGGCTTCAAGTCTTCTTGTTGCATTTGCTCAAGTAGTTCGAGGGCTTCCTTACCGCACCCATGCTGAGCATATCCTGCAATCATTGCGTTCCATGAGACCACATTTCGTTGAGCCATATTGTCAAACACTTGACGTGCATCCTTCATGCTACCGCATTTGGCATACATGTCAGCAAGGGCGGTCTCCAGAATGATGTCTGGTGCAATTCCAGCTTTGATGATGGCAGCATGGACATCCTTCCCCTTTTCCAGGACTCCGAGGCTGGCACATGCATTTAGAATGCAAACGAATGCAACATTATCTGGTGTGACCCCATCCTTTATCATTTGCTCATACATTTCAAAAGCCTCCCTGCCACAGCCATGCTGGGCATATCCCGCAATCATTGCACTCCACGAGACCACATCTCGCTTCACCATGTTGTCAAACACTTGCCGTGCATCCTTCATGCTCCCACATTTGGCATACATGTCGATGAGGGTATTCTGCAGAATGGTATCTGGTGCAATTCCAGCCGTCATGATGGCAGTGTGGATCTCTAGGCCCTTTTCCAGGACTGCCAGGCTGGCACACGCCTTCAGAACACAATTGAAGGTGACCATGTTGGGCGTTACCCCTTCCTGTATCATCTGTTCATAGATCTCGAAAGTCTCCCTACCACACCCATGCCGAACATATGCTGCCATCAATATATTCCAAGTAAACATCTCTCGTTCAGGCATTTTATCAAAGACAAGGCGTGCATTCACCAAACTACCACACTTGGCATACATGTTGATGATGGTGTTGAGTAGGAAGATATTTGGTTTGAATCCGGTTTGGATAATGTGGGCATGCACCTGCTTTCCCTGCACTAAGCCTTGCATGTTGATGCACCCCTGCAAGAGAAGGGCGTAAGTACTGGAATCTGCCGACTTGCCTCGTTTGCTCAAAATGTGCAGGGCTTCCTTTAGTCGTCCCATTGTACACAGTGTCCTCATATCACTGCATTCTGCTTGACCTTGAATCATGGTAGCTAGCTCTCCCTTCACCCAAGGAGGGTTCAACCAATCCTCAATCCAAAGGGCCTCCTTCGTGTACTTATGTCTGAAGTCTGGTGTCCTTTGGTTTTTCTGTGAAACAACAGATGGGGAGCTGAGCAGCCATAGCTTCAATCACAGCCTCACATAGACCAGGT
Organism: Takakia lepidozioides; assembly: GCA_030704615.1. NCBI lineage: Eukaryota > Viridiplantae > Streptophyta > Takakiopsida > Takakiales > Takakiaceae > Takakia > Takakia lepidozioides. The sequence continues at coordinate 22,254,266 of CM060732.1, read as the reverse complement.
TACAGCCACCGAAGCCCGAAAGTAACAGGGAGAAACCTAGAAACTTTCATGGCCTGATAATAAGAGAGTGCAAACTAGTCATAGCAAGAGTAAGAAGGATGCTTCTGCTGGTTTCCGAGACGTGGCGGGATTGTCATTTAGTTGAGCAACAGGAATACAATGGTCTACAAATTAGGATTAGGCCACCTTCAACCACAAAACTCTTTGGTTGTGAATGAAGGCAAGCCTCACCTTATCAAACCTGTTGTCCCACCACTGTGAAGGATCCGAGAAGAACTCCAGCCAGAGCCGATCTCTGCTAATTCTTTGGCCTGCATGCAAACACTGCTTAAACATTGATCTTTAGCAGCTCTTAATTGTCTGAGCCTTGCTGAAGAATGATAGCAGAGGCCTTCCATAACATCTCTTCTTGAAGGGTACATAATAGCCTGCTCCAGAAAGACCACAATGATGCGTGCCACATCTGTGGTAATCACCCCTGCACAATGAGGATAATTAATGCTTGACCATCCTGGAACTTGCAGCAGGATTTCCGTGGGCTATGCGCAAGCCCTGTCAGATCCTTACCCTGGTGAAAACTGGTGCCTCTTCCACAAAATATTATCCTACAATATAAATAAGTGCTCTCTCTCTCTCTCTCTCACTGAATTGATCAACACATGGCTGCTTATATGGAATTGCCACTAACTACTCCATCAAGGCTGCATTCATCATTGTGTTCTTGACCCAGCTACCAACCACCTCCATAACTGGTGGAGTTTAGTTAGTACCAACCTCTCGACCCTTGGTAGAGTGTGGCACTCCTTACTTCCAGCCACCAAATCAGACAGGTAGGTAGACATTCCTAAAAATTTGCCACCTACCTCTAATAACAGAGTCAGTGTTGATGTTCTATGAGCTGCTGATATGCACTATCTGAACAAGGGAAGAGTGACTGAACAGTACTACTGCTCTTCTGACCAACAGAGGACTCTGGATTACGAGGATCAGAAATGCTTGGCAGCTTACCTGCATGAAGCGTTGACTCTTAGACAATCCCTTGAGCTTTAGTTGCTTTTGGGCTGTTTGTGGCCCCTCTCTCTTCTTGTTTCTTTCTTCTCCTGTCCCGTAAGCTCTTTGAGCTTCTAGCGGACGTTATAAAGTACCATTTCATTTCATTTCATTTCTCTCTCTCTCAGCATCAGATCCTGAAAGTTCTCATGGAAGGAAAGTAAGGGTGTCTACTAAACTGGTAAATGTCAAGTTTTTGTTGGGGTGGGCGGAACAATATGAAGCCAGGATGGCTCCGATGCGAGAGTGAGCAAAGATCTCCCTGTCCATACCTTTGTACGCTATGCCTGGAGGCTGCGGAGTTTGGGTTTGCGGTTTGGGGCCTGTCATCGCCAAGTTTGATACCCATTTCAGCTCCACAGCCTGGTCGGTTAATCTGCAGCAGGATCCGAGGCTTCCCGCCCCATCACTGCAAAAAGATGAAGACAGGGCCTTGCGCATGCCCCTTCCCTGGGAATTCGGGGAAGCAGCCATACCTCTCGATTGTCCATGCGAGACACAAACACGCAGCTCCATGGATGGGGCGCGGATGAGACTAGTGTTGTGTAGTCAATGCCTCTAAACTCTAATCCTAGTATCTAGGGCTTAGGGTTTAGGTGTCTGTTCCCCGATGCCTGGGAGGGCAGAGAGATTTTTACGGGAGCTGAAAAAGCAAATCTCGGTGTGTCGAATGGAGAAAATAAATATTCAGACTTAGATGGCGAAGAAACAAATTGTCGCTATCGCAGAAGGAGAAGGAGCACATCTTGGTGTTTTGTTTTAGAGAACTAGCAAATCTCCGTATTGGTTTTGGAGAAGGAGAAGATCTTGGTGTTCGCTTGAGAAGGAGCAAGTTGCAATGTTCAGTTTCGAGAAGGAGCACATCTCAAAGAAAGAGCAGTTCTCTGTATTTGGGTTTGAGGAAGGAGGAACTGGAGAAGGAACAGATCTTTGTGTTCAGTTGGGATAAGGAACACATCTCAGTGTCTAGTTTGGAGAAGGAGTAAATGGCAGTCTTGGGTTTGGAGAAGCAGCAGTGATGCAGTAGTAAGCATGGAAGCAGTGGGGGCATGGCTTCCTATCCACCATGCCCTTAGTCGGATCCTACCAGGCACGCCAGTCAGGCATCTTGGGGTGGCCTCACAAGTCTCCCCGCGGCTATGGTGCTTGCAAGCCTTGACCTCGGCCAAGGTTGTCAAGAGTCTGTTGTATGAACAATTGTGTACTCCCATGTGCATTTTCCAAACCTCGCTGCATTGAGGTGTTTCAGCTTCACGCCAGTGCGAGACGAGTAGACGAGGACAGGGGGATGAGAGACGGTGCCACCTGGAGGCAGAGAAAATGTAGTGGCCGCGTCCGCTCGTGGTCGCATTCGACTAGGAAATTGCCAACACGGGGCACCTTATTGGCCGTAATCATGGCCGGGACATTGAGTACCTGAATACTGGAAAAGTGTTGACTAGATTCAGCCTTGCTGTGGCAAAGACTGTTACTAAAACAGACTTCGCAAGCTGGTAGGTTATCCTTGTCCTACCAAAGAGAGTACTACAGAGACGTGGAGAATGGGGTACAGGGTGCAGTTATATGTGGTGAATTGGAGAAAACTGCAGAATAGAAGTAGTTATATGGATACCCTCTTCTTATCTATGGTGTGCAGTCAGTCAAGATTGCTCAATGTCGATATCAACAACGAGGTTCAATCATTCCAGGCACAACAATAGCTGCTTGGGATTGTGCTTGCATGCATGGGTCGATCAAAATGAGCATACTTGTTTCTACCCCAAAGGAGAGGTGAAGCTACTAACCCCTTGCTAAGTGATGGTTCCTTGCTTTGGAAGTTGGGAAGGATACATGAGTTCATCTCTTTTTCTCTCTCTCTGCCCTCCAACATCCTCCTGAAGTCCCTGGGGAAGACGGAGTCAAGGGTAGTAAGACCTGAATTGCTGCTCTGCATCACCTTCATGGACACATTCACCCTAGAATTCAAAACCAAGACGGCCATGTCTTGAGCCTGGTAGTAGAAAGAGGTGTTATGAAAGCTTATTCTGGAAAAGCACTTGTTGCACTGCATCAGTCTGCACTATGCCCTTTTGCTCTTCCTGCTGCTTTTCTCCTCTGTCCAAATTCAGGTTGGGTCCATGGCAACAATGCTATTGCAAGCAAAGTCTACACTCTCTCTCTCCTGTCCACCTCTTGTGGGGCAACATGTGAAGGTTGTTGCTGGCTTTAATTCCACTTTTATGTGGTATGAGTCAAGCTGTTTTTTTTTCCAATTGCAACATTCTGTTAAGGTCCATATCAATCATGGCATGAGGGGCCCTTTTGTTTAGCATTTTATCAGACCAATGTCTCCGTGATATATCTTTGTAAGAGTCAAGGGACCAAAAAGCTATGCTTGTTGTAACACATAGCTTTTGTAAATCAGGGAAGTAGAACACTTGTTCACCAGGGACATTTTTCAACCTGTTGCCCTGATAATAATTTGGGCGAGTTCTTGTTTCTGGAGATTAGGTCTGGTTTTGACACAGGGTTGGCTTACAGTGACTCCCAGCAGTCTGGTGGACCTGAGTGTTATCGTTATGTCTCTGCCACTGGATTTGTAGGCATGTATGCAAAAAGTCAAGTTACAGAAGTGGAGCTTGGCCATGGATATTTGTCAGACCCCAGTCGGTGGCGGGACAATCGAGGCAAAAGGGTGAACTTTTATGCTACAGCTGGAGCAGATATCAAGGTGCATTTCTTGCAAGTGGATGATTTGTGCCCGGGGTCTCTCTGTCTCTCTCTTGTCCTGATACTGCGAGTTGTCCCTGCAATTATTCACATGTGTTGCAATCTAGAGGGCTAGTGGATCAGTCTTGGATCAAGCTCATGTAAAGGGCAATGCAAGTGGATTCATCGCTTTAATGCCCTCATAGTAGAAAGCAGGGGGTTGATTCCAGTACTACCCATCTGACCTGTAGTTTCCAAGAGATTGTTATAGCTTCCATTTTTTTTGTGTTATACTGGCTGTGGTTAAAGTTCAGGCTGGGGATGAAGCTCTGAGATGAGGCAGTTTAATGTTAGTGCCAATGTCTATCCCTTTTTGCGCTTCAGTTTGAACCAACTGACACAGCCACACGTGTCATATTGAAGGTGGAGGGTAAACATGTCGTATCATGAAATAAATGATATATAAACATCCAATATCAACATTGTCCTTCTGTAATTGGGTCGTGTCACCTGGCTGTGATCAGTATGACAATTTTTGCCTACTTCTCTAAACCAATGTCAGGCAAAGAATCTAAAGCATTTCTGTCAGGGAGGCACGGATAGCTGAAGGGGACCATGGATGGAGTGTGGGTGCAGATCAATGCCAGAGGATCACAGTTTAAGCAGAAGAATACCAACGAGGCACCGTGGAATAATAAACCTGCTAGGGTAGATGGTCAAGTGGAGAAGCTGGAAGTTACCAGGCCAAAGTCTGCAGCAAGCACTAGTGGTGGGGAATTGTTGGGGCGCTTTCAGTATGACAATCCTTCCTTCACATATGCAGACCTCGTGGATTTCTGATCTGTCTGTTAGTTGTTTGGGGTGTTCTGCAGTATGCTTAATTATAATTTTGTTATGGGAGACAGTTATCCATCCATTACATATCTCACGGGGCAGAGGTTCTAGTAAGGCAAATGGAACCTAGCAAGGATGGAGCAGATTGTATGCTGGGTGCATAGGAAATAACAAATTGGGTAGAATTTGGCATGGATTCAAGTTTTGTAATGTTTTGCTTTTGGGAGGTGATCAGGATTGGGAGACATGCTTCTTTGTAGTTAATGCATAAAATTCAGATATCATAGCTGGCATATGAGTTTCTATATATGTTGCAAGTACTTACATGCTGGGATGTGGAGGTACCCAAAGCAAGGACCTTATTAAGATGTAGCAAAGATCCTGTCATTAAGGTGAGTCTTTCTGTGAATTACCAAAGAGCTTTGGCATATTATGTGGTTTGAGGGTCAACGTTTCTAACCAAGAGGTGTAAGTTCCAGGATAACAAGGTTGAATCAAGCAGAGTTGTTTGAGTTAGGCACCACTGCTTTTGAAAGTGGACCAAGAGATGGAGTCAAGACGAACTCTTCCAGCACTTGTGGGGATGTGAGGACACTATGTATAGCAGGACAACTGAAAAAGGCAGTGTACATTTTGAACCAAGGAGGAATTTCAGCAGACTCCAAATCTTATATCTGTCTCTTGGAGGAGTGCACCAAAACTAAAGACCTAGGAACAGGAAAGCAGGTGCACAGCCATATTATCCAAAGTGGAGTCAAGCCAACTACCTTTCTGTACAAAACCCTTGTCAACATGTATGCCAAGTGTGGGAGCTTGGTGGATGCACGCCAAGTGTTTGACAAAATGCCTGAACGAGATATGTTTGTGTGGAATAATATGATAGCAGGGTATGCGAAGCATGGGTGTGGTAAGGAGGCCTTCCAGATGTATGAGCAAATGATTAGGGAGGGGGTAGCTCCCAACAAGGTCACATTCACTTGCGTTCTCAAGGCTTCTGCCAGCCTGTCAGCCCTGGAAAAGGGCATAGAAGTTCATGCTGACATCATCAAACTTGGAATTGTCCTAGATGTCATCCTGGAGACTGCCCTTGCTGACATGTATGCCAAATGCGGGAGCATGAAGGATGCGCAACAAGTGTTTGACAACATGGCCCAACGAAATGTGGTCTCATGGAATGTCATGATTGCAGGATATGCTCAAAATGGGTGTTATAGGGAGGCGTTGAAGATGTATGAGCAGATGACACGATATGGGGTGACGGCCGATAAGGTCACATTCATTTCCATTGTCAATGCATGTGCTAGCATGGCAACTCTGGAAAAGGGCAAACAGGTGCGTGTTCAGATCATCAAAGCTGGAATCGCACCAGATGTCATCCTGGAGACTGCCCTTGTTGACATGTATGCCAAATGTGGGAGCGTGGAGGATGCACGGCAATTGTTCAACAGTATGTCTCAACGCAATGTGGTCTCCTGGAGTGCAATGATTGCAGGATATGCCCAGAATGGCTATGGTAGGGAGGCTTGCGAGATTTATGAGCAAATGAGACTGGAAGGGGTGAGGGCCGATAACGTTACGTACATTTCTGTCCTCAACGCCTGTGCTAGCCTAACAGCCCTGGAAAAGGGCAAAGAGGTGCACACTGAGATCATCAAAGCTGGAATTTTGCCAGATGTCATGTTGGAGACTGCCCTTGTTGACATGTATGCCAAGTGTGGCAGCATGAAGGATATGCGTCAAGTGTTTGACAATATGACTCAACGGAATGAGGTTTCATGGAGCGCCATGATTGCAGGATATGCCCAGAATGGGTGTGGCAGGGAAGCTTTTGAGAGCTATGAGCAGATGATAAAGGAAGGAATAATGGCTGACAAGGTGACATTCATTAGCGTTGTGAGGGCGTGTGCCAGCCTGGCAGTACTGGAGAAGGGAAAAAAGGTTCACAGCGACATCATGGAAGCTGGAATTGTGCCAGATATCATTCTGGAAAATGCCCTCATTAATATGTATGCCAAATGCGGTAGCATGAAGGATTCACATCAAGTGTTTGACCATATGACTAAACGAGATGTGGTCTCATGGAATCCGATGGTCGCGGGATATGCTCAGCATGGGTGTGGTGGGGAGGCCCTTCAACTGTTTGAACAAATGAAACAGGAAGGCTTGAAGCCGAATGGTATCACCTTTATATGTGTTCTCTCTGCATGCAGGAATGTGGGCCTAGTGGATGAAGGCTGTCACTACTTCGATTCTATGACTCGAGATTATGGTCTTACTCCTACAGTGGAGCATTTTGGCTGCATGGTGGACCTTCTTGGTCGTGCAGGGCAATTGGATGAGGCAGAGGACTTCATCAACAAAATGCCAATCAAACCAGATGCTGCAGTGTGGGGGGCCTTGCTTGCTGCCTGCAGAATTCATGGCAATGTGGAGGTGGCAGAACGAGCAGCAAAATCCCTTCTCAAATGGGATTCACAGCATGCTGGAACTTATGTGCTGCTATCAAACATCTATGCAGCTGCTGGCAGGTGGGAGGATACAGCAAAGGTGAAAAAAATGATGCAGGATAGGGGTGTCAGAAAGGAGCCAGGGTGCAGTTGCATTGAGGTGGACAACTGTGTGCATACGTTTGTTGTTGATGACAAGTTGCATCCCTAAATTGAGGAAATCCATTCAGAGTTAAGGACGTTAGCTTGGCAGATGAAGGAGGCTGGGTATGTGCCTGACACACGCTTTGTATTGCATGATGTGGAGGAGGAGCAGAAGGAAATTTCTCTTGGCCACCACAGTGAGAAGCTTGCGATTGCCTTTGGGCTGATCAGCACACCACCTGGTACACCTATCTGCGTCATCAAGAACCTTCGAACGTGTGGTGATTGCCACACCGCCACCAAGATCATCTCAAATATTGTCGGACGAACAATTATTGTCCGGGATGCCAACCGCTTCCACAATTCCAAGATGGCGTTTGTTCTTGTGGGGATTACTGGTGAAGCAACCAACATGCACGAAAGAAAATGCATCATGACAATGGAAGTTATTGTTATTTTCTTATGCAAGGAGAAAAATTGCAAGACATTGTCAGACTCTCTTTGAGCTGCTCATGGTGATCATTTCTGTTTACAAATGGTCATTGAACAGCAGCCAGACAACCTTCTTACAGAGGTGTCATCACTGCTTGGACAGAAGATGGGTGTTGAAATTTTTGGACCAAGAAGGTAGAACATGTGAATCTTCAAAGGATATAGGCCCATTACTCCGAGCACAATTGTGACAACTAGATGTTCATAGGAATCCAACTATCCAGATAAACAATCAGTCAACATTGTTGTATTTTTATGCAAATCTTTCACAAGAGAGGCCGAGAAGGCTGTCTTGAGACTACAAGCAAGGACAAATCCCAAACAGAGGCATTTGGGTATGTTATTTGGGTACTCCATGGCCAGGCATGGGTACCCTTTTTTTCTTAAGTCTGACATACGAGACTGCAGGAGAGGAGAGGGAGGCGACTCTGGCTGGGGACAAGGAGTGCACAGTAACCATATCCACGTTTGACGATGATGCAGGCAGGATGAAGCACTATGACTTTGCCGACCACAATGCATGGATATTTGGGTACTCGTTCCAACTTTTGAGGTAACCTACCGCTCCTTTAAGATGTCAAAAAAAGTAATCAGTGGTACCCCAAATTTCTTGTAGTCAAAAGGGTGGGTAACCCCATTTAATGGGTGCCGTTAACACATTGGCTTACATCCTAGTGGGGTCTAGAACCCCCTGATGTCTAAACGTCTCAACCCACTCTGAGCTCCGAGATCAGGGTTAGAGAAGTGATGAGATGTGCACGAAGGACAGATTACTTCTTATATGCTTTGTACTAAACATATAATAGGGTTTATTGTTGTTATTTTCTTCTTGCAACTGTTTTTGGGGGATCACCAAAGTTGATTAGCGGACCCTTGATTAGCGGACCAGTTTGTACTAAGTTGGTGGAAGTCTTGAGATCATTCCTGGCAATGTGAATGTGGAGAATATTATATTTGAAGTGTTTTGTGAGAAGTGTTAAAATGTAATATCCAAGAATTCTTTCAAGTTAAGAGCACTGCATTGCCCCAATTGACTAATTACCCCTTTGTGTTTCCAAGCTGCGGGTGTGAATATAGAGGAAACAAGCTTGAACTAATGGAATGGATCAAGATCATTTGCACAACTCATGTGGAGGGATCTACATCTGACTATGTTTGTGATTGTGAGAATCTCTCTTGTCTGTAATTTTTGCAATTTCAGCTCTGCGAACGTCATGTCTATCCGGCCACATGTAACCTCTCCCATACAAGTCTACAATTCATGGAGATATTGCGCGAAGGGAGAGACAAGAAAATGTGGTCAGGAGTTCCACAGGAATGAAAGGGAGGACAGTCTTCTCAGAAGCAGAGGCAGGGTAGGATAGTATGGGGCCATGCAGCCAACTGGTTGGGGAATGGTGCGAAAAATATGGGCTGAGGATGCAACCGCCAGGCCCACTTCGTGAAGTTTAAGTTTCATTTGAACATCCTCCTTTACTGTCTGAGGCAACGTGGGTCCTAGGGTCCTCTACTTTGTTCTCTCCATCACAGTCCTCGATCCAAATCTGCGGCTGGAGGTTGTTGTAGGGGGACATATAGTGACAGGTAGAGACGTAGAGACAAGTGGTGATAGCTATTGGGAGCTACTTCACTCCCTAGATCAGATAATAGGAGAACTCTGGCATCCGGTAATTTTAGCAACTTGACAGTCGTTTAGCTAACCAGCTTGTAAACAAGCAGTAGGGGTCCAATGGCAGTGTGTTGGAGTCTTCAATCAAGGACATCAACTGTTGCTGCCTCTCCAAGTTCCTGTTGTGCTTGTGTGTGTGAATCTCTCTACCTCCCATGACCTTTGCAGATCTTTCCCCAGGCCTTAGTCTCTGTACCCTCTTACCTCTTGAAGCAATACATGTGCATTCTACCATATGGCCCAAGTTTCCTGGAACAGGAAGTGCTCGCATTGAAGCACATCGCAGCCAGCGACCTATGTATCCATAGACAACTTGGCAAGTGTAGGCTTGCAGTACAAGTCTACGAATTCTTTTAGTCCAAGATACTTGAGCCAAAGAACAAGAAGCACACTTCTGAAGAAAACCCAAACTAGTTTGAGGCTAGCATCAGGTGCGAGAAAGAAAGAAGGAAGTAGCATCCTGCTGCCAGCTATTGTGAACCACAGCCTGTTTTCAGCTTTTGCTGAATCGCCAAAATTGTTCACTTGGCATCCTTTACATCTGTGTTACATGCGTTGGTTTGTGCTTGCACTTCTCAAACCACTGAGTAACTAGAAAGCTACAGCAGGAGCAGTATATGTACATATCTCCCTTCCTTCCTTCCGCATCAGGTGGCCACAGCATCTGTGCTCCTACTCATCCCCACACGAAGTCCAGCAACCTCTCCCCCACCTGCAACAACCTCAATGAAGTATCAATTCCTGTCCAACACCGTTCCTAGATTGCATACAAAAGATGTTGCAAGAATTAAAACTAAGGGAAACGTTGAAGGCAATGAGGAGGGTGAGAATCTCCAAAATTCTAACCAACCATACCGAGCAGGATCAGACCAAAGAGAGGGAGGAAGGAGATGGGAGGTACCTGGGAGAAGATTTGGCTACTAGAACATCTTATCCAAGTCATGGCGGCAACGCAATCTGTAACCCATGGCATAATTGGGTGTTCGAACGCGATTTCCAACTACACGGATGTCGTCAGGACCCCGGCCGTTGCAGTTGCCGCTTGAGAGCCATGGCGGCAGCTCTTATAAACCCCAACCTCAGATGACAAATTCAGACCCCCACAGAAGCAGATTAGGTTACCAAAGAAACCACGAAGTATGCCAACTTCAAGCAAATACAAGAAAATGCGAGAAAACAGAGTGCATACAAGGTGCGCAGACCCATCTTCCCACTCAACTTTGTCGCCCTCACTACGAAGAGAGAATGAAGATATGCTCAAGAACGGAAGACCTGAGAGTTGGAGTGCACAAGTGTAGCATACTAAGTCCAGCCCCTGCGGTACTGTTTTGCAAAACAAGACCAAAATAGAAACTGAACAGGTCTCCAGGATTTGCAATGGTGAGGTGAGTGGGTGGAGTATGATGTGAGGAAAGCTTCTATTTTCGGATGAAATCTGTTGGGTTTTCATGGGTGAGATCTCCCTGCCCGGGATTTTCATTCAACCTCACAGGGACTCCTAGAAATCATTGCCCACTCCTCTCAACGAAATAATCTTCTAGGGTAAGTCTTGATAATTGCAAGCCCAAGCAAACAAGGGGGACCTCAGTAGGACTGACCATGGAGGAATCTTGAAAGAGAAAGAATAAGGTTCCAGCCACAAAGAGCCATAAGGCATACTGCAACAGGGAGACTACCCACCACCACCAGGCTATGGCTCAATCCTTGATTACTGGCACATGGGCCAGCTTAGAAACAACTTCAGTTTATACTACTGGCCATCATGCCCATGAGCATCAGCTTGCACAGCCCTGTGAGGTGTTTCCAGCCAGCTGACTTGAAGACCTTACAAACTCGACATCAAGGAGACTTGGGTTCTTCATGCCTTCCAGGATTGTGATGACAGAGCTCTACTCATAATTTGGCATATATATATAACTAGTTGACCAGTGTTCTGTTTTGGAATCCAATTAGCATCTAGATACTGCTGGTCGTCTAGGCTGCAAGAAATGAGTGGGCGCTATTTGCAGCTGCTCGTTCGGAGGTCAGTGTTCATCAAGATAATAACTCTCCCATCCTGATTCCAAATCTGCCCAGTCTCCCTCACCAGACATTACACCAGTGTTGGGCCCGTCGCAAGCCTGGCCTTTGCCTTTGCCTTCTGACTGCACATTTGTGGGCATTTGTACATGTGGAGTTTGGATGTTAATGTACTGCATGGTGATTTGAGCCTTGTTGTGATCTTCAGCTGCTGGCACAGAAGTATCCTCCCCTGCTGCAGCTTTCTGATCCGCCCAAGGGCGCCCAACAGAATTGGGTCCTTGCCCTACATGTGGAGTTTGGATGGTGTACTGCATGTTGATCTGAGCGTTGTTGTGATCTTCAGCTGCTGGAACAGAAGTATCCTCCCCTGCTGCTCCTTTCTGATCGACAAAAGGGCGCCCAACGGAATTGCTGGAACTGGCCCTAAGCCAAGGACCCATGTCAATTCCTGATTGCAGCGGATCGACTGCAACCTGTGGATTTTGTCTTTGTATGCCGACTGGAGGTTGAGCTGGCTGATAGGGGATTAGATGGAAATTATTCATGCTCATGAGGTCGAGCCTGCGCCGTCGAACTTTGTCAAGTGATGCGGCCAATCGAGCATCTATTCTTCTCAAGGCGTCAATGCTCAATTGTTGGATAATGTCGGGGTCTCCAAGATAGATCCGCGAATGAAACGATAGTTTATTTATTTCCGCATGAAGACTCCTTTGCTGGTCTTCGAGCCTAGCGATATATACCTGCATATGAACTGTACCCCCGTCCATGAAGTTTCTGCTTGGACCAGAAGTTGGAAGCTGTTGTTGACTAGAAGAAGCCCGATTTCTCTCCTCTTGAATCTTCTGCACGGACCCGTCAAGATTTCCCGGGACATAGAGGCTTCGAGACATATGCGAGCGCTGCATGTCCCCAACAATATTAAGAGCAGACTCAAAAGCGTCACATCTTCTTCTCATCTCTTGCAAACTCTTGTCACGTTCCCCCTGGGGGAGATTGACATACCTCATGATCATGTCCTCAATCGAACCGTTGCAGTATTGAAAAAACTTGCCTGACGCTCCGAACACGAGCACCACAATATCGACGTCGCACAGAATTGACAACTGAAAGGCTTTTTTCATCAGCCCAAAGCGCCTCTTCGTAAAACTAACCTTCCTATTCATCACATTCTCAATCTTCTTCATCTCTAATTTCACCTTACCCATGGTCGTACTCCTCAACTTCTAGATCCTAACTTACACCTCGGCTGTTCCAAGGCAACCCCAGCTAGGTAGTACTTCTCAGCTAGACAGGCAACAGTTGAGGTCTCGCAGTTTGAAGTTAAACTTTGTTCAAATCTTTCTCACTTGTAAACAACAACGAACTTGTCGAGAAGCCGGCCTAACTTCAAGTTTAAAGAGTACGATCTTCTTTTGTGAAGCTTTCCTTTTCTGGAACGTTTGCTAAATTTATGAACTTTTTCTAGATATGGTCATATATATAGATTATTTCAGAAGATGAATCATGACAAGGGTCCATTTTGAGGTGCTTATAAAAGCACATGCTTTTTATTGAAGAAACCAGAAGGATCCGACCCCTCAAAGAATTTAGGAGTCGAGCTGCAAGATCAGCAGGGAAGCATCGCTGAACAATATGAGCCCTGACTAATCCATCTTTGGAATAACCGTATGAGACATTAGTCATGCGGTATGCCTTATTGCTTGCCATGATATCCAATTGAGAGCACGACGAAGAAAATGGCATGCTCCATGCTTCTGACATAAAATCCTTTCAAATGGGTTTGAGGTTCTAGGTCAATTGCCGGAATCATTGTTACAATGAAACCGTGTAAGCAATGTTTAGTGTTGTCTCAAGTTCTGGGCCCTCTTTGTGACGCTTTCGAGGTGTGGAAGTTATTGTAACACTAGCTAATCACATTCAACTGCTTAAAGAACAAAGAAGAAGAGGGGGATTAAATACTAGCTAAGCAAAGAGAGAGTAAATTTTAAGAGGCAAGGCAACCGAGGAAAGAAGGTATCCTAAGGGAAGAAAATGGCCGCATCGTAATAATGTCAAACTACAGTCGCTCTTCTCGGTGTCCTCCGGTATGTGAGGTCTCGTGTGAGGTTAGTCCGTGTTTCCAACTGGGACATAAGCCTGTTTAATCTTCTGGCTCTGAAGTATAGGATCTGAAAAGTATCTAACTCTATTTCCTCAGTCCAACTACAGAACCATTTCAGGCGCTTTGTTTATCTTGCCGTTCCTAGGGAATCTATCAAGATCCCAAGAAATATGCTTGCTTGAATCAACAACAATATGGACCTCATGTAACCAGCCTCTCTTATTCCAGTCACAATTCTTTGACTCAGATCGTAATAGAGATCACTCCACTCCACGATCGTTCACCCCTGTTCTTCACGAAAAGCATATTCACAAGTCTTAAAGCGAATCTTTCTTGTTCCAAGCTATTCACAGGGTTTACACCATCACTCTATACAAAAGAGAAATCACAGTCCCTGCCGCTACAAGGCATCAAAGGCCAGTGACGTCTATTCCAACATCAACCTACACTCTAAAAGCACAGCACCGGCTATAGCATCCGGTCCACCCAGCCACCACGCCGTGCTACAAATCATCTTTCATGCGCATCCAGATCTGCTCCAGGCGCCTGTATGCCATCATCCCTTCTCCAGCCATCTTGCCATCTCCACGCACACTTTTTAAATCCCTAGTCCTGGATCTCTTCATGCACGCGAGCCTGCTCCATTTTACCTGCAACTGTCAGTTCGGCGATATTCTAGCAGTCTCTTGTTATTCCAAACTGGTTGACAGGTCGATCTTCGTTGGCACCTAACAAATTCCCCCTCCCAAAGACAGGTCATTGTCCTCAATGACAGAAAATGAGGGGTAACTCAATGTCAATTCATTTTCCTTCTCCCAAGTAGCTTCTGTCTCTGGGTAATGCAACCACTTAATCAAATGTTCTTTCCAAGAACGGTTGCGCAGGTGCTTCACTCGCGTTTCTAGAATCTTTTCGGGTTCAGCCATCAGCTGACCATCATTCATGGCTTAAGGCAATGTCGGCAAGATGTGTGATGGGTCTGACATATACCTCTGGAAAAGGCTGACATGGAAAGTTTTATGGATCTTCCATGTTGGAGGCAGATCCAACTCATATGCCACTGTGCTATGGCGTTCCAGGATTTTAAACAGGCCACAAAACCTTGGTGACAACTTATAACACTTGTCCAATGTTAGATTGCTTCGTTTAGGTGTAACTTTCAAAAACACCATATCACCAATGGCAAATTCACGAAAAGTTATGTGCTTATCAGCAAAGAACTTAGCCCGTTCCCGCGTAGCCTGCATACTACGCTTCACCAGGTCCAATACAGAGTGCATCTCTCTGATCCTGTCATTCATACTCTGCACATTTGATGGTGGTGCAATAAGCGAAGCAGGAGCTAAGTAATCTCGTCCATATAAAGCTTCAAATAGGCTCATGCCAATGGCACTGTGGAAATGCTTGTTATAGGCAAATTCCACCATATACAGATATTGTTCCCAAGAGGACTGTCTTTCACCAACGTACATCCTCAACATATCCTCTATTGTACGGTTGGTTCTTTCTGTCTGAGCGTCTGTTTCTGGGTGAAAGGCCGTACTCAGTCTCACCTTGGTTCCCAATTTCTTGAACAAGTCAATCCAAAAATGACTAGTAAAATTTGAGTCCCTGTCACAAATAATCTCCCGAGGCAGACCATGGATCCTGAATATCTCTTTCATGTACAAGGATGCAACATCAGATGCCGTAGCACTCATCCTTGTAGGTATCAAGTGGGCTATCTTAGACAGCCTATCTACAAACACCATGATACTGTCATGGCCATTTCTGGTCCTGGGCAATGCCACAATGAAATCCATGCTAATGGATTCCCAATTCCATCCAGGAACAGATAAAGGTTGTAATAATCCAGGAGGTCTGACTCTCTCTGACTTCAAAACCTGACAGGGGAAACATTTCTGCACATACTCTTTGATTTTTCTCTTCATATCTGGCCAAAAATAGTGCTTCCGTATTGACCAATAGGTTCTCTGAAAGCCCGGGTGTCCAGAGATTGGAATATTGTGACTGTCATGAATAATCCGCAATCTCAAGTCTGGAATCAGGGGAACACATAGCCGACCATCATAAAATAACACCCCATCTCTCAAGAGGTATGGCCGGTACTTCTCTTTCTCAATAGAAGTTCTTTGGTCACGAGACAAACTCTTGAATGGCTCTTTGAAGAATTTATCAATCTCATATTGACCTTTAATGTCTTGAAATATAGTGCTACTGATGCATGAGACAACATTAGCTTGTAATGGTCTCCTAGAAAGTGCATCAGCAATCACATTCTCTCTCCCCTTGACATACTTTAGGTCATAATGGAACTGTTGAAGCAGTTCTGACCAGCTAATCTGCCTCTGACTCAAATGAGGCTGTGTGGTCAAGTATTTCAAACTTTGATGGTCAGTCTCTATCACAAAATCAACTGGAAGCAGGCAATGCCTCCATATCTTCAGAGCATGAACTATTGCCAACAGTTCTTTTTCATGAGTTGGGTAATTCTTTTCTGCTGGACTGATCTTTCGAGATTCATAGACAACTGCTTGCCCATCCTGCACTCAAATTTAAGGTCAAGGCCCACAACCCTCGTACCGAGGCAGAAGCATATCGTTTGGCCTGTAATTTTGAGAACGAAGTGAGGGCACAACGTTCTTCGAATTTTGCTCGTGGCACGGCAGAGTTCAAGCCTAGATCATCTAGTCCTTGGCAGTCACCAATGAAGAGAGGGAATTGGAAGAGATTTAAACCGTTTAAGAAGGTGGGGGATCAAGCCCCTGAACAGGAGGTTGATCATGTTATCGAGTTGCTGTCAGATGTTGTACCGGTTGCAAGGGCACCGTACAGGCATTCAATTGCAGAAAGTGAAGAGTTAGAAAGGTAGTTGAATGACCTATTGGAAAAGGGCTATATTCGTCCAAGCAAATCCCCTTGGGGTGCCCCTGTAATGTTTAAAAAGAAAAAAGACGGGACTTTGAGACTATGTGTGGACTATAGATGATTGAATAAGGTCACCATCAAGAATAAGTTTCATTTGCCTCGTGTGGACGATTTGTTTGACTATCTATATGGGAGTCAGTTTTTTCAAAACTTGATCTTTGGTCTCGATATCACCAGATACGGATCAAGAATTCTGACATACCAAAGACAGGATTTCGATCTCGTTTTGGTCATTACGAATTCTTGGTGATGCCATTTGGGCTCACGAATGCTCTAGCAACATTTACTCATCTGATGAATTATTTGTTCCAGAAATATTTGGGGAAGATGGTCCTAGTCTACATGGATGATATACTAATATACTCAAAATCTGAAGAAGAACATGAACAGCATCTACGCTTGGTCTTAGACATACTGAGAGAGAACCACCTGTTTGCTAAGAGAAGTAAGTGTGAGTTCTTTGTAGACCACATGGATTACTTGGGATTTTGCATCTCCAAAGATGGAATCTCAATTGATCCTAAGAAGGTCCAGACAGTGGTTGAATGGCCTAAGCCAAGTGATTAGACTGAGGTCAGGAGCTTTATTGGGTTTGCTAGCTTCCTACGGAAGTTTGTCAAATTTTTTTCACACACTGCAGCACCATTGACTGATCTGCTTAAGGACTCGAGTCCTGTAAGCTTGAGAGACGTGTGGACAAGAGAATGTGATGACAGTTTCGAGAAATTGAAGTTTGCCTTAACACATGCTCATATACTAAGATTGCTCGACCCTACGAAGGGAGCAATCGTACTGTGTACCGATGCAAGTGATCTTGCTATTGGGGCATCACTGAGGCCATCAACAAAAAAATCAACTTTGTCCTCTTCACTCAACGAGGGGAAATAACTGGCATGGGTTTCAAATCTTGTCTTAAACTCTCCCACGCTCATTGTCTCATGTTTCAGCCTGAACAATTCAACTTTCATCTTGTGTGCATAGTCGCCAGGTAGGTAGTGGGCTAAGAACAGTGTCTTAAACATAGCCCAACTATCCACAGGTGGTTTCTTGTGTTCACGGTGTTCCTGCTTCTGGCGCGACCACCATAGCTTGGCAGCATCACGGAGCTGTAGAGCAGCTGTCTGTATCTTGGCTTCCTCTGAATAATCGTCCTCAAAGAACTCTTCTAATGTATCCAGGAAAGACAATATTTCCTCGGGCTTGACAGATGACTTACCATAAAATTCTGGCAATTTCACCAATCTTTTGATTTCCCTGGTGACATCCTTGCTTCTTTTCATCTTGGCCTCATGGGAGTCGGCCTCAGATTCGTCCTAATTCAGTGGCTCACTCATAGGCAGCTCCCTAGATCGCTTTTCAGTTTGAGTTTGTGCAGGGGCCAATTTCTGTATCTCAGATCGAATCAAAGTACCTAAGGCCTCCATCTGCTGCTGGGAAAACAACTGACTTCCACGTTCGCGATCTAAAGCTCGGTGCAGACTGGCCGCATCTGAGCGCTCACGGTCTCCCGCCATTTCACTATCCGGATCGTCGTCACCAGGGTGTGTGCTCACAGAGCCGAACGAGATCTGGCTCATTCACACGATTTCCCTACTTCTAGAAATTCAGAAATTCACAATCTGTTCTCCCCAATCGCAAAACGGCTCTGATACCACTTGAAAAGTATCTAACTCTATTTCCTCGGTCCAACTACGTAACCATTTCAGGCGCTTTGTTTATCTTGCCGCTCCTAGGGAATCTATCAGGATCCCAAGAAATATGCTTGCTTGAATCAACAACAATATGGACCTCATGTAACCAGCCTCTCTTATTCCAGTCACAATTCTTTGACTCGGATCGTAATAGAGATCACTCCACTCCACGATCGTTCACCGCTGTTCTTCACGAAAGCATATTCACAAGTCTTAAAGCGAACCTTTCTTGTTCCAAGCTATTCACAGGGTTTACACCATCACTCTATACAAAAGAGAAATCACAGTCCTTGCCGCTACAAGGCATCAAAGGCCAGTGACGTCTATTCCAACATCAACCTACACTCTAAAAGCACAGCACCGGCTATAGCATCCGGTCCACCCAGCCACCACGCCGTGCTACAAATCATCTTTCATGCGCATCCAGATCTGCTCCAGGCGCCTGTACGCCATCATCCCTTCTCTAGCCATCTTGCCATCTCCACGCACACTTTTTAAATCCCTAGTCCTGGATCTCTTCATGCACGCGAGCCTGTTCCATTTTACCTGCAACTGTCAGTTCGGCGATATTCTAGCAGTCTCTTGTTATTCCAAACTGGTTGACAGGTAGATCTTGGTTCCTGGCACCTAACAGGATCTAAACCCATTGGTGAGCTCTATGGACAAGACATACAGTTTGACCGCAGAAGGGCCATTGAAGTTCCCATGGGACCACAGGAAATTTCAAGATATTTCCAAAACCAAAACAAAACTTAAACACTGATCAATGGACCCCATTAGGGCCTGCCTAAGTATGCCTCGAGATGAACTGCCTTGTACAGGTGTATGCTGCTAATACCTGAAGTACTCAGAGAGAGGGATCAGCAGTCCCTGAAAACACAGTAAATCACCCCTTGGATACTTCGAGGATACTTCATGTATTGGGAAGGTCCAGAAAAGAAATGGCGTATGTACAGCTCGAGGTTGTTTGTTGAAGATCGAGCTCTGCAGATGTACAGCTCCAGGTTGTTTTGAAGCGCGTCGCCTTGGGCTGCTTGTTGCGGGCCTGTTGCGGGAGACATCATGGGTCAATCTGATCAGTGCGCGTATCGTTAAGTTCAGATGTAGATAAAACTACGTAGGAGGAGGATACATGTTGCCATGTTGTTCTAGTTGGACAGAGGCAAGCACGTAACGTAAAAGAGACTGAATTGAGTTCTTGTTGCGCCATAGCTCGATCCAGTGTCATACTAGTTTGTATGGGGCCCGCCATCTCAGATTTCACTAAAGTTGGTTATTAAAAGATTTCCTCCGACTATTTTGGAAAAAGTTGTCTGTTCAATGCAACGCTAGGCCTATATAAGACTGGATAAGTTCCTCTCCCACACTCACATGTGAGTTTCCATGTCTAGCAAACCTCAGGTCTCTCCCTCCCCACTGAATTGTGGTGGGACGAGTCGCCCTAGCACAATTGGAAGTGTTTACGAGATTGCTGGAAGCAAGTTCTTGAGGTGCACTAGCGAATCTGACTAGTATGTTGCAGGTTCAACCAGCTCACTTTGACTGCCCGAGAGAAGGCTGCGTCAAGCCCACCGATACTAAATTTTCTTATTTCAACAACAACTCCAACAAGAGAAATGATCAGCCACGTTACTTCTGCAAGGGGTGTAGAAGACACTTTCAACCGCATGGCCGTCAGTACAAGCCGAAGGTGAAAGCGCCAGCGAGAACGCCAGAGGCAAACATCGACTGTAACATTTCCAGCTCAGTATCAAGTCGGTCTCTTCAGTATGCCAAGTTCAATCTGCTGCAAGGTTGCCAAGGGCGGGAAAGTGAGACAAACCGATTGAATAGGTTGCGTGCAGGCAGCATCCCAAATGATGGCTCGGAAGCCCCCAATGGTATGCAAGGTGTCCCACAGCCGTTCAATAGGTTGGTTGACAATATCCAAAACTCATGCATGTCAACTCCATATGTAGAGGAAGACTGGGGTTATAGCATGTACAGTCTAAGCAAAGCCATGATGCAGTTGCCAATGGATCATACGTACTTGCAGCAGACAGACCACAGTTTAGGAGTTTCTACTTCATTTTCCAATGTCTCTGCGCCCGTTCAGCATCAAGATGACCATGAAGTCACAGTACATGCGCCACTCCAAGGAGTAGATCATAGACCAAGTTGGGAAACTGACACGAGCTTTATCAACGATCAGGACAGTACCTTCAATATGAGCGACGCTGATTTTCAGCAGTTTCTTGAAGAGCATTTAATGCTATAATCAGATCAGACTTGGAGCTACTTCACAAATATGGCATAGTAGCATTCAGTCCTAAACCCTTAAAACCGTGTGAGACATAAATTAGACTCTACCAGTTGTGTATAATTGTTTTCAGACAGATTTGATGTGCCCTTTGGCTAAGCAAGTGGGACAGGGTAATAGCACACAACAAGGTAGCAGGATTTGAATCTAGACTCTTGGGCTGGCAACCACTGGCTGCTAATGTAATTCAATTTTCAGCTCAATACATTGTGTTAGATTCTGAATTTAGTTTAGTTAAAAATAAGTACTCAGTTGTCCCATTAGGTTTAGGGTTTTCGGTAAACCCTAACCCCCTCCAATACTAATCCCCAGGCTGAAGTACTAGAACCTTTCAAAACAATCTACTAGTTACATGCCAGGGGGTTTAAATGTTAAGATCTTAACCCTCTCTAGTAAGGTGTTGATATGAAGCACCTGATGGAGTAGCCAGTGCTTGGGGTTAATGTGTCCAAGCTGCCTCCTCCACCTTCCATCGAACACGTACAAGTTGGAGTGGCTAGCTGTCAGTTGTACAGGCAACTTGGTCCCTTGGAATCCTTTGAGCTCACATAGTTATGGAGGTGTTCCATTTTGGAGGCTGCAGTCATAGAGGAATGCACCAAAACTAACTAAGACTGAGGAATAGGAAAGAAGGTGCATTGCCATATTATCCAAAGTGGAGTCGAGCCAACTACCAACTACTTAAGCCAATGTTTCCCAGTCTCGTCTATTAGCATGAAGATCGACAGGTGTCCAGTCAACCTCAAGATCAAGTGCAGTGATGAAATAGGAGGTAGTCTTGTAACTACTTGTTGCAGACTTAGCTAGTAGTGACAACTTGTACATAAATGTTAGAAAGGATTTGACACATCTAAACTTGAGAGATTCACTGAACTCAACTGTGTATATAGGATATGTTTTCAAACTTTGAAAATATGGCAAGATCAGCTCATGATCGGCCAGTTTCCGTGCAGAACTTCGTCTGTGTCTCTATTCTCTCATCGAGTCTTCCTATGCTAAATCTCCGATCCTGACTATGACTGATCTAGATAGCTTAGAGGTTATGGGCCCACAGGTGTTTAGAGTTGAGAAGTTTGACGGACAAGATTTTGGTTTGTGGAAGTTCAAAACTGAAAAGTCTACATTGAAGGCACGGGATCTATGGGGTGTTGTGAGTGGAGAGGAAGTCCTAAATGCACAAAGACCTAGCTAGTGCAGAACAAACTGCATGGACGAAGAGAGACAACAAAGCATTTGGTGTGATCTGTGAAAGAATCTCAGATCAAAAATTGAGGTGCATCAAAGCATGCACTACTTCAAAGGCTGCATGGGACACTCTGAAACGGCTGCACGACAAAGGGTTGACAAATAGACTTCTACTTCGAAAGCGATTCAGAAAATTGCATCAGACGCCATGCAAGTAATTCACATCAACAGAGTGATGGACTTAGCCGATGAGCTAGACTCTATAGGCGCAACAGTGGAAGATGAAGATCTGATCATCATAATGTTGATGAGTTTACCGGAGAGCTATAGGACGCTTATCACAACATTGGAGTCCCTGAAGCCTGGCGATCTAACGTGGGAGTTGTTGACCACCAAGCTACTCACGGAGGAATTGTCAATAACAGTGGAAAGAGAAGAAGACACAGTTACAAAAGGAGATGACGCTTTGATGGGGAGGAATAAATTCCAAAAGCAAGTACTTGTCTAGGATGGCAACCAATCTGCGGAGAGATATGGAGGAAATTTAGAGGGTAAGGCAAGGTCCACTTGCAACTATTGTAGAAAACCATTTCATTTTGCAAGAGAGTGCAGACTCTTGAAAGAAGATTGGAAGGCAAAAAAAATGTAAGAGAGTGGGGTGGAAGAAATATTGTGAAAAACGCTTCTGGCAATCAGCCAACTGGGCCAGTATGGATGAAAATTTTGATGAAACATTTGCTTTAGTTTCAAATGTGGTTGAAGAGTTTTCAGCCAGAATTGATGGGGATACTTGGTACATAGATTCATGAGCATCGGTACATTTGTCATATCGAGAGACTCTGAGTGGTTTGCAGATTACCACCAAATTCTATAGCGGAATATCTACATAGGAGATGAATATTCAATCCAACGGGCAATCGGGAAAGGGACTATTCACATGAATTTGATCCTAGATGGAAAAAAAGTGAAGGCATGTTTGAAGGAGGTTTTGTATGTGCCAAAACTCGCCAATAATTTGTTTTTTGTGAGCAAAGTGATGGAGCAAGCCGCACATGTTGAGTTTATGAGAAGTGGTTGCTTAATCAAAAGCAAGGATGGAAGAACCATTGGGCAAGGAATCCAAGACAAGAAGTTGTATAAACTACAATGTACTGTCACTGTGGAACAGCAAGAGAAAGCGATGGTCGTTGATGAGAAAGAAACAAAGCTAAAACTATGGCAGCTACGACTCAGGCATCTTGGAGTTGACGGTTTAAAACAGTTGGTAAAGACAAGATGGTGCATCGCCTGGACATCGGTGATGGTGATACTACACAAATTCCAGTGTGCAAGGGGTGTCGCACACCTCAGTTCGGTAAACTCCCCTTCAAGTCATAGTTACTCGCTTTGATGCGCGCGCCTGACTCCCAACCTGGCCGCCGGGCCAACTTGGAGTTTCGGCTGCTCACCGGGACATAACGGTCCCCTTCCGCTTCCCTCTAAACCCTCCACCTATTTGGGACTAGGAGAATTCCCTTTGGTAGATGGCAGTCCGGAACAGCTCCCCACTCTTTGGTCGCTTTCCGGCTCGCTCGCTTACTCACTAGTTTTTGGTCACCAACGGGCTTGCACCGTTCTCGGGGTTACTACTCCCTATATATACTTCTGTAGCTGTCCGCGGGGGTTTCATAACCAGCCATGCCATTTTATGGCGAACCACCACGAAAACCCTCGACTCCCGGTGGTGAGTCGCGGTGAGTCTTGGCCCACTCACCGCGGCCCCAATGGACCGTGATGAGTCCCAAGACTCCCCACGACTCCCACCTCGAGGTCTCCACCCCATGGTGAGTCCTATGCCACCCCCACTAAGTCCCACTAAGCTACCACCACCCCTTGTGGAGCCACCTCCACCGCAACCCGGTGTGCGGGGCTCCACCTAGTGAGCGCCTCCGCCTCCTTGAGTGCCTTGGGCACTCAAGGGTGCTTCAGCCCCCCATACCTATCGCTGCCGCTGCCCCACCACAGGGGCAGCCCCTCATGTGTCCCGACCCCCTGCCCTCAAGGCAAAGGGCCGCGACACACACCCCTACCAACAGGGAGTCGATGTCCTCATCGACTTGTCCATTTTGTAGAAACGAACATCCAAGTTGTGGCGTCCCACATCAAGGAGTTTGTTTCCGTACCATGGCGTCCCATGGCAAAGAACCAAACCCCACACTTGACTCCACTCTCCACTAGCTAGTTCGGCCGACTTCCTCCAAGTCCCGGCCAAGGGTGGAGCCTCTCCAGCTCCTCCCAGTGCACTCTTCTTGGCCTACTTCAAGGCCAAGGAACGATCCTCCCCGAGGATCGAATCGCCTTACTGCAACAACATTGCTTGCGATCGCTCATGATGCCGCTTTTGGCATCACCTTGAGCAAGGGTTCACCTGGAACCCTCTTTGACTAGGAAGATAACCTTGAACCAACCGTGCGCCCCAATCACTACAATTGGGTCCGCCTTGGAATGCTGGCCTGAGGTACGGGAACACGCCGAAGCCGCACTACGACTTCGTCCCGAGGCTACACGATTATAGTACGTGAACGGAAGCACGTAGCTTCCGCGTTAGCCCGCACTACAAGGCAACCCCCTCGGTAGCGCAGTTATAGTACGCGCACGCGCCAGGTGCGCACTAGCACTTGAACTCCCAAATAAGGCGCAAGTTTCCTTGCCCCTTGGATGGGAGTCACCCGATTTCGGCACTGCGCAAACACACGATTAACCCAATTTACCTCTCCCACTTTTGTAAGCTAGCATGCATTCTACACACCAGCCAACCACACCATGCATCACCATTCCAAACACAATAGGACGCACAATATTTGGAACCCATTTCCTTTATCACAAATTTTTGTACAATACAAGTTTTTGCAATCGGATTCCTGAGCTAGCTAAACCGGGCTAAGCATGCATTTCCTCCCCCACGCTCCAAGGTTGATGTCCCCATCAACGCTTCTTCCGCTTTTGAGGTCGCCCTTCGAACGCTGCAACTGCCTCGGATGCGTTTCCCATTTCTGAGGCACGCACCCAAGATGCCTCCACAAGATGATAGCCCTTCCATTTGACGAGATACTCCGTTTCTCGGTTCTTGAACCTCCTCGACTTAAGTATTGCCTCCACCTCGTACTCGGGTTCATTTTCATGATCCAACAGCATAGGTGGCGGACGCAACACTTGCTGCCGATTCGGACGTGCTTCATTTTGAAGGCTTCAAACTTGCTGCCGATTCGGACGTGCTTCATCTTGAAGTAAGGCTTCAAAAGGGAGACATGGAATACTGGGTGCACCTTGCTGTTTGCTGGCAGCTCCAATTCATACACATCCTCATTCATAACCCTCCGAATGCGAAAGGGACCCGCATACGGAGGTACGAACTTCGGACTCATCTTCCGGAGGTAGTCGAAAATTCTTGATGTTCAACCAGACCTCTGTGCCTGCCTCAAACTTCACTTCCCTCCGCTTCCGATTCGCCTGCCTTTCATACCGTTTCCTAGCTTTGGCAATGTTGTACTTTGCGAGCTTCAACAAACGCTCGCGTTCTTCCAGTACCGCCGCTACTGCCGGTTCCTCAACGTCCTGGGCGGCCCAACTTGTCGGCACCAGAGGTGCTTTTCCATAGACCAACACAAAAGGGGAAACTCCCGTCGCGGAGTGTTCTGTGTTATTATAACAGAACTCTGCCGCGTCTAAGTGTTCCATCCAGTCTGATTGGTCTGCCGACACGTAATTCCGCAAGAATTGCTTCACTACGGAATTCACTCTTTCCGTTTGGCCGTCCGTCGTAGGTCGGAAGGCGGTGCTCATCTTCAGCCTCGTCCCCATCTTCTTCCAAAGTGCTCTCCAGAATTTACTCGTAAACTTTGGGTCGCGGTCCGAGACAATATCCTTCGGGACTCCATGATGCTTTAAGACGTGGGCGAAGTAAAGTCGCCCTGTCTCCTGCGCAGTTGCCGTCTCCTTGGTGGGGATGAAATGGGCCATTTTACTGAACCTATCTACCACCACCATGATTGCATCGAATCCTTTTGACAGCGGCATAGCAGTCATGAAATCCATCGAGACGCTTTCCCAAGTCCCCTCTGGAATCGGCAAGGGTTGTAACAGCCCCGCTTGCTTTTTATACTCGCTCCGGTTTTGTTGGCATGTGGTGCATGTCTTTACATACTCCTCTGCCTCCTCCCTCAGTTTGGGCCAGAAATACTCTTTCTTCAAGAGTGCCGCAGTGCGCTTGGCTCCACCGTGGCCCGCAAGCGGGCTATCATGGCATTCTCTCAAGAGACTATCCCTGATCCCTCCCTTTGGCACATAGAGACGTTTTTGCTTATACCGGAGCAGTCCGTTTTGCAAGTGGAACTGCGATTTAACCCCCATTCTCAAGTTCTGCATCACGCACTTTGCCAGCTCATCCTTCCGGCAAGCCTTCCGGATCTTCCTTTGGAGCGCCGTCTCGCCCTTGTACACCAACAAGAGCTGCTGCTTTCTACTTAAAGCATCGGCCACCACATTGTCCCGTCCCGGTTTGTACTGGATATCCACGTCGAACACTGCCAAAGTATCTTGCCACCTAAGTTGTTTTGGGGACAACTTGGGCTGCGTGGCAAAATACTTCACCGTGACATTGTCCGTGAACACCTTCACTGGGTTGGAACCAACATAGTGGCGCCAGAGTTCAAGGCAATGTACCACCGCCTTCATCTCTTTTTCGTGCGTCGGCCACCGTCGCTCCACTTCATTCAGTTTCTTACTTTCGTAAGCCACTGGACGTCCATCTTGCATAAGTACACCCCCAATTGCGAAGTCCGATGCATCTGTATGAATCTCAAACGGACGATCGAACTCCGGGATTTTTAAGACTGGAGCTTCCGTCATCCGCTGCTTCAATTCAGCAAAAGCTTGGCCACAAAATGTGTTCCATACCCAGACTTTGGATTTACACAGAAGGTCCGACAGCGGCCCCGCGATCTTGGCGAAATTTCTCACATACTTCCGGTAATAGGAGGCGAGTCCTAGGAAGGATCGCACTCCCGGGACCGAAGTCGGAGGCTCCCAGTCCAAGATCGCCCTCACCTTTCTGTCATCCATTTTGATCCCATCCTGTGTAATCACGTGCCCCAAGAACTCCACTTTTGTGACCCCGAATTCGCACTTTGAAGCTTTGGCATACAGCTTCCCTTCTCGCAATTTTGGAACACCCTTTTGAGGTGCTCCAGGTGCTCCTCCTTTGTTTTCGAGTACACCAAGATGTCGTCGATGTACACGATCACAAAGTCATCCAACCACTCCTGGAAAAGGCTGTTCATCAGCGTGCTAAATGTCGCTGGTGCATTGGTGAGCCCAAAAGGCATCACCAAGAACTCATATGAACCATACCTTGTCCTGCACGCGGTCTTCTCCTCATCTCCTTCCGCCACCCGAATTTGGTGATAGCCGGAGCGCAAGTCGATCCGGCTGAAATACTTCGCTCCTGCCAACCGATCGAAGAGGTCGTCGATCCTTGGCAAAGGGTACCGGTTTTTGATAGTCACCTTATTCAGAGCCCTGTAATCGACACACATCCGCAGCGTCCCATCCTTCTTGTCTGCAAATAGCACCGGGGCTCCGTAAGGTGACTTACTCGGCCGGATGTACCCCTTTGACATTAGATCTTTGAGCTGAGTCTTCAGCTCGACCAACTCTTTGTGGCTCAACCGGTAGGGCGCCTTGGCAGGCGGTTCCGATCCCGGTATCACCTCAATTTGTGGTCAACTCCTCTTCGCGGTGGCAAGCCGCTTGGTAAATCCTCCGGCATCACATCCTGGTATTTCTCCAAAATCCCCTTGATCCAATCTGGGCTCGGCTCCCCATCGCCTTCTCCTTTCACTTCTCTAATGTAAAGCAAAAACTGGGACTCGTGTGTCTCCTCCACGGCCCACTCCTTTGCTGATAGAAGGTTTATTCGCCCTCCCACGGATTTGGGCGTTTCCGACACTCGTAAAACCTCGCCACCATTCCCACATGGCAGCGTGACTACTCTCTTGCGGCCATCTATGACCGCTCCGGATTTGCTCAAAAAGGTCATTCCCAAAATGAGATCCACTCCATCGATCTCGCAGATAGTGAAGTTCTCACGTCCCTCCCAACTCCCCAGTTGAAGAGGAACATCAAACGCCAACCTTGTCGCCAACTGAGGTTCTCCTTTGGCAGAGCGCACCTCAATAGAGGCCCCCACGTCACTTGTCGGGAGTCCCAACTTTCGCGCCGCCGCCGGCGTCATGAAGGAGTGCGACGCTCCTGTGTCCACCAACAACGACACATTAGTTCCGGATATTATCCCATCCACGAACAATAACTGACTCCCTTTTCGTAAGGCGCCAGTTTCCTGATACAACTCACAAGAAAATTTGCCTACCTTGCAAGTCCTGGCGACCACCGCTTCCACCAAGCGACTGATGGTATCTTCCGACAGCTCCGTGGTCGCCCGAGTCATGTTCAATTGCCGGGGCTTCGTGCACTTCTTGGCCATGTGCCCGGGCTCCCCGCAATTGAAACACACTCCATCAAAGGTCGCCTTCTGTCCGCCATAAGTCGCTCCACCCGCTTTTCCTTTCGAAGCACCGGGTGCCGCCTTGACGTGTGAAGGACCTCCCTTCGATTTCCACGTGCCATTTTCGCCGCGTGGCCTATCCCACTTCTTTTCCGGTCGGGAGGAGTCACCTTCCCGCCGGGTCTTCTTGTGGTTCAGCTCCGTACGGCCTTGTCTCTCACCCCTAGGGACATCCGAGAAACATTCAGCTCTCTCAATTGCCTCGTTCAAAGTCTTGGGTGGCTTCTCCTCCAACTTCCGCCTAGCCCATGGGGCCAGTCCCGCCACAAAGTTGAAGACCATTTCTGGTTCTGCCATGTCCGCGACTTCGAGCAACAGCACATTGAAAGCCTGGACATACCCCCGAATGTCATCTGTTTGCTTCAAATTCCTCATCTTGTCCCGGGCAAGCCAGGATGCGTTGAGGGGCACAAACTGTCTCTTCATCAATTCCTTGAACTCACTCCAGTTCAAGGTTTCCGGGCTTGGGCCTCGGTCGTGAAGGCGTTTCTGCCACCATTGTTGAGCATAGCCCCTCAAATAGGTGGGAGCCACTTCCACCCGATCCTCGTCACTCAACTTGGCCGCCCGGAAGTACTGCTCTAGCTCCAGGAGCCAGGTGTTGAGTGCCTTCCGGTTTCGAACGCCCTCGAAGGTGCCGGGTTCCTTAGGCTTCACCTTAAACTTTGCCTTGGTGGAAGTGGCATTAGCCGCCTTCAACACGTCTTTCAACGTCCCGCCAAACTGCGCCAACAACCCTTCCCAAAAGGCTGCCGGCATGGGAGGCATCTCTTGGTTTGTCGGAGCTCTCAAAGATTCCTCGGGCTCCGACTCCTCGGATTCCTCCCGCTCCTGAGCGGCCTCGTTTTCGGAAACATTAATCGCTTCCTCAAACGGCCGCCTCGGTGACACGTCGCCCCCATCGGGCTCACCGGGATCATCATCTTTTGGGCCGTTCCGCTTTCGCTTTGGCTTGCCCGACCCCATGATGAGGCCAATCCCAAGGACGATCGCGTACTGAACTCTAAGCTCTGATACCAAGTGTCGCACACCTCAGTTCGGTAAACTCCCCTTCAAGTCATAGTTACTCGCTTTGATGCGCGCGCCTGACTCCCAACCTGGCCGCCGGGCCAACTTGGAGTTTCGGCTGCTCACCGGGACATAACGGTCCCCTTCCGCTTCCCTCTAAACCCTCCACCTATTTGGGACTAGGAGAATTCCCTTTGGTAGATGGCAGTCCGGAACAGCTCCCCACTCTTTGGTCGCTTTCCGGCTCGCTCGCTTACTCACTAGTTTTTGGTCACCAACGGGCTTGCACCGTTCTCGGGGTTACTACTCCCTATATATACTTCTGTAGCTGTCCGCGGGGGTTTCATAACCAGCCATGCCATTTTATGGCGAACCACCACGAAAACCCTCGACTCCCGATGGTGAGTCGCGGTGAGTCTTGGCCCACTCACCGCGGCCCCAATGGACCGTGATGAGTCCCAAGACTCCCCACGACTCCCACCTCGAGGTCTCCACCCCATGGTGAGTCCTATGCCACCCCCACTAAGTCCCACTAAGCTACCACCACCCCTTGTGGAGCCACCTCCACCGCAACCCGGTGTGCGGGGCTCCACCTAGTGAGCGCCTCCGCCTCCTTGAGTGCCTTGGGCACTCAAGGGTGCTTCAGCCCCCATACCTATCGCTGTCGCTGCCCCCACCACAGGGGCAGCCCCTCATGTGTCCCGACCCCCTGCCCTCAAGGCAAAGGGCCGCAACAAGGGGTGCATGATGGGAAACAGAAAAGGAGATCATTTCCAAAAGACGGAGGCACACACGCAAGTGATGCACTCGAACTCATACATACTGATGTCTGGGATCCAGCGAACATTACAGGAAAGAGGGGGGGGGGGGGGGTTTTCGACGCCGCAGCCACGCCACGGCGTCATAAAACAGCCCTTTTCGGGCAGGGGGAGGAACCAAATTTGCGACGTCCGGGCGTCGCAAGCCCGTCGCCAAAAAAATGTCGCGAATTTGCGACCAATGGGGGTCGCAAAAAGGCGAAACCGCGATTTGCGACACCGATGCAATTTCTGACCCGATTTGCAATGCCTGACGTCGCAAAAAATTAAATTAAAAATTAATTAATTAATATTTTAAAAAATAAAAAATAAAAACCTACTCTGCATTGCAGAATTAGCACTGTCCGGTGGTCGCAAAGTGCGACGCCCGGACGTCGCAATTTAAGGGGGTACATTTGAATTTAGGCGGGAAAATTTGAATTTCAAAAACTTGTTGATCATTGACTCCGGTTCTGTCTAATGGCGATATGTTCATTGTTCTACATATATCATGCAATGCATATTTGAACCTAAGACCTCTACGTTATAACATTTCTAAGACATTATAGACTAACCAACACACCTACGTTACATCTATATATCACAAAAGCAATCTAAATATATATATATATACATATGAAGATTTCCTTCAAGTTCCATCTAAGGGGGTCCCTCTTGTGACGCCTGGGAGTTGCAACCTCCACAACCTTAGTGCCCAGCCCCAGCCCCAACGTCGTCGCCGTAGTTGCACCCCCCCCCACCATCAAACGCCCCAAGCGACATCCTTATGATGACCTAAGCTGACTACAACACCATTGCGACCCCCTGTGACGATGCCGTTGCGAACCCTGGCATCGCAGCGTTGGCCGTCCCAGCGCGGGATGCCCCTAGCGACGCTTTTGTGAAGTTGAGGGAAACAAAGCCAAAAAAAAAAAAAAACAAAAAAACAAAAAAAAAAAAAAACAAACTCTCATTGTGGTGATGTTGTTTCGACGCCCTGGCGTCGCAGAGGCACTGGGGCACCCTTAGTGATACTTTTGCAACGCCGAGGCATCGCAACGTCAAAAAAAAAAAAAACCGCGACGCCGAGCGTCGCAAGAAAAAAATCCGTCGCAGCGAGGGCCCTCTTTCCCCCTTCATGTCATCTTGCGACGGTTGGGCGTCACAATGGTGTCGCAGCGGGGGCCCGGCGTCGCAAAAAAACGCCACGGGCTCGGCATCACGGGCTCGGCGCCACGGCTGGCGTCGCGCCCCCCCCCCCCCCCTCCATTTGTTGTAGAGAAAGGTTTCGTCAATCAGTGGAAAGAGGTATTTTATAAGTTTCATTGATGACTACTCTAGAAAGTCGGTATGTTATTTCATGACAAATAAAACATAAGTATTTTCGAAATTCAAAGAGTTGAAGTGCGTTACTGAAAAGCAGATAGGAAAAAAATCAAATCTCTGCGTAACGATAACAGAGGGGAATATCTCTCAAGAGAGTTTGAGTTGTATCTGAAGAAGAAGGAATAGCTCATCAAACTACAGCTCCTTATACCCCGCAACAAAACGGTATTGCTAGATGGAATATAACAGTTGTCGAAGCAGCAAGATGTACGTTGTATCATAGTGGGTTAGCGCTGATCAGATTTTGGGCAGATGCCATTGCTAGAGCTGTGTATTTGAGAATGAGGAGTCCTATCAGAGCTGTTGCAGGAAAAACTCTCATTGAGATGTGGACAGGCAAAAAGCCATATGTTAATCACTTAATAACTTTTGGCAGTAAAGCTTATGTCCATACACCAGATGCAACCAGAACCAAGTTGGGGTCGAAAAGCAAAGTGTGCTTGATGGTGGGTTACTCGGAAACTAAAAAGGGATCAAAGTTGTATGATCCAGTCACAAAGAAGATGATAATTTCTAGGGATGTTGTATTATAGGAGAAGTTGGAATAATCCACTTCAACTACCAAGGAAGACTCGAGTGATCGCAGTGCACCTGTAATTTTGGAGGATTATGAGATTGAAGAGTTGCCCACTGAGACATTGATCGAGGAAACTCAAACACAGTTGGAACTTGAAAGAACCAACGGAAGTCAATGAAAAGAGCCAGAACAGCCGTCAGGTGAAAGGAGATCTACACGGATCAAGAAGGCACAAGCAAGATTGCTCTCTGATGAATATTTTGCATGTGCAACTAGTGTTCTTGAGGAGCCAACGAGCATGGAGGAAGCTACAATGGCTGGACCACATGCAAAACAGTGGGAGAAAGCTGCGCAGGAAGAACTAGAGTCTATTGAGAAGAATCAGACTTGGAAATTGGTGAAGTTGCCAATAGGGAAGAAAACCATTGGATCAAAATGGGTATTTCGAATCAAGAGAAAATCTAATGGAGAGGTTGATCAATTCAAAGCCAGATTGGTGGCCAAAGGTTATGCTCAAATACTGGGGATTGATTACCGGGAGACTTATGCTCCAGTGATAAAATTGGAATCTGTGAGGACTTTGTTGGCAGTGGGAGCTATTCTTGACTATGAGATCCATCATATGGATGTAAGCATTCTTGAACAGCAAGTTAGAAGAAGAAGTGTACATGGAACAGCCGTCAAGATTTGAAGCACCAAAAGGTAAGCATCTCGTGTGTTACAAGCTTCTTAACTCGTTATATGGGTTGAAACAAGCTCCTAGGGTGTGACGAGCCCTGAGCGCGCGCGGTCATGGTGACGGCACATTAGCTAGGGGGGTCGTGTCAAGTCGCGGTATAGGTTGGGCTCACTGAACCGCCTACCCGACGGCGGTTAGTGCAGGGGGTCCGTGGTCGTAGATGATGGCTATGGTTACTAACTAATTCATACCGGCAAAAAAAAGTTGAATACTCATTTTCACAGTATGAGTTTGCGTTTTCTAAGTCCTACGGGACTACTACACTTGTTTCAGTAACTGCTTTCCAAATCTTTTATTAACTAATTCCTACTGCCTAGGCCTATGAGCCGCCTATAGCCAGGATGTATGTTTATCCCTTCACAAGGCACCTACCAAGCCTAGGGAGGAGAATGGTAATCAACTTCTCCCAATGCCCCTCCTTCTCCGGGTACTTGAGTTCAAGTCACTCCGCTGGAAGGGCCAATGCTTCCCTACCCCAATGCCCAAGAAATTTGTTTTAACATAGGAGGGGTGCCACAATACCTGTCACAATCCAATAGGTTCAAAAATGTCCAATAAGGCTACCCTAAGTGGCTTGGGTTAATAAGTCCAACAAGTTCAATAAGTTTCCCTAAGCTCCATAAGTTGAATCATGCGCATTTATCCTATTTAGGTATTTTTGCACTAAAAGAAATGCAGAAAAATTAATAAAATTAATAAAATCCAGAAAATACCTCCCACGTAGGGAATATGAGGGAAATCCAAAGGTACCCTTAGCACCTTTAAGGGAACCTGGAACCCCTTGGGAACCAGGTTATAACCCGGGAACTCCCGGGAACCGTTTCTTGCCGCGGGGAACAGCCGCGGCCCTACCGGATGAATGAAACTCGTTCGGATCACATCCCTGCCACTTCATCCGTCAGTCCAAAATATGCATGCTCAAATGATAAAGTAATCCCACGGTGGGCCCAAGCCTGATTCCACCCACTTATATTAATTTAAGGGGCCTAATGCGTCTTTTCTCCCTTGGAAAAGGTCATCCCCTACCTCTGGCTCTCATTGTAGCCTAAATTTCAGGATAGAGTACTTTTGCTCCCTCCCAGTCTCTCAATGTCTCGGTCTCTAGCTCTGGACTAATACACCTTCTGAGCTAACCCTCTGGTGCATCCGGAAGCTCTCCTCAATGGTTATGTTCCCCCAAAATCCTAGAATTTTCCTACCCTGGGAGCCACGTTTTAAAGGCCCCTAACCCTTAGAGGGGGTGTAAATTAAAGCATATAGTTGAAGGTGAGAGAACCCTCTTAAAAATAGATATCAGCTGCTGTATCCGCAGGGTAATCGCCCCCGCCACGTGGCGGGGCGTGGCTCCATGCGGGCCGGTCCGCGCTGCGGACTACCGGTCCCTGCCGTGGTTAAAGCCGGCGTCCGCCGGTCCTTGAACAATCGTATTATCCAGCAGGTGAAGACCCGCCTTTTTTGCACGCTTGAGTGCCTCGTGCCCCAGGGCCAGGGCCACGCGGCTGTGTACTTGCTTTCTTGGTACGAATGAAGTCAGCGATAGGGCCCCGCG
This sequence comes from Takakia lepidozioides, assembly GCA_030704615.1. Taxonomy (NCBI): domain Eukaryota; kingdom Viridiplantae; phylum Streptophyta; class Takakiopsida; order Takakiales; family Takakiaceae; genus Takakia; species Takakia lepidozioides. The sequence goes on along the minus strand of CM060732.1, from coordinate 22,220,119 downwards.
CAGCCCGTACGCCGTGGCGCCCAACCACGGCCACCTCCCGCGCCTATCTGATTTAATGCCTAGCTCTCTGGCGCAGCACCCAGGGCTCTTCCGGGCTGCTTGCAATGGTGGGCAGGTCCTACCAATCAAAAGAAAACCAGCCCAAATTTTTTAAAAAAAACAACCAATCCTCCCCTAGACCTCAAGGGCTTGCTTGGGGGTGGGGGGGGAATTAGAACATAGTATGGCCTTAATTTGGCCTAAATTATACCTTCAGCCTGCTGGTCCCTTCTTTCCAGAGCTGGAATATATTCAACTTAGTCACCAAAAACATCTTCATCAATTCAACATAAAAACTCAAATGGTACTCATTCCATTGGCATCATGGGGTCTTCTGCGCCTTGTCACTCATAAGCTTGAACTCAATCATAAATTCAGCCAGCATTCACCGCCTTTGGAGGGCTTCATTTAAATCAATTTTTCCATGGACAAGACAATGCTTGATAAATCAAAAGCTTCACATACATAAAGAGAGAAGTGAGGGTGTGACAACCTTCCAATGCGAGTGTGCTGAGATGCTCTAATGACTCGTGAAATGGTACTCTAGGCGGTTCTTCTTGGTACTAGTTTCTAGGTCCACAAAGGCTTTGGCCCTGGGGGTCTTTGGCCTTGCTATTGGGTCATAATCTTCCCGGAGTCTTTTCCTACACGCTTTACACCACTGGAGAGTCAAAGCTTCACCATGAAGCTTCTAACCGCCGTTTGCTCCGATGCAGCATTTCGCCTTGTCGCGATATTTCATCGCTGTACATGTTGTTTCTTCCAATTGCCAAGCTCCTCGCTATGTGTTCCTACTGGACTTGAGAGGCGGGAGAACAGAGAGATCGCAATCTGGGACTTGAACAGTCATCATGTTTTGTTTGAATAGGTACACCTTGTCGTTACTAGTACCGAATTGGAAGCCTAATCTACTGTCGATGCAGCTTCCTACGGTCATCTTGACGTCATAGCTCCTCTCCATGGTCGTCGCAGACACTGTCTAAGTTCCTAAATGCTTTACCAACGATTTCCAGATAACTAACAGACTATCATGTTTTTGGCAGTGCAAGGCCGAAACTGCTTGTCTTGAGATAAAAAACGATTTGAAAAGAAAATTGTACCATTATATGCATCTACAGGGTATGGCATCAAAAAATCAATGATTTTCTCAAAGACTAGGGTTTGAGCAGTCACAGGCGGACAATAGTATGTATGTTCTCAAGAAAAGTGAAAAGATACTCCTTGTGGGGTTACATATAGATGACATGATGATTTTGGGAAACAATGTCAAAATGATGATGGTATTCAAAAAAATGATGTGTGAGGGATTTGAAATGACTGATGTTGGTGAAGTAGATTACTATCTCGGAACTCTGGTCATCAGAGACAGGGAGAAGAAATCAATACATCTCAGTCAGGAGAGAGTACTTATGTGAAGGAGCTACTCAAAAAGTTTGGAATGGCTTATTGTCAATGGACCTTGGACTGACATTTGTCAAAGGAGTCAAAGAGAAATCTGGCGAAGAAGAAGAAAGTGTTGTGGGAATGTCATACAGAAAAGTAATAAGCAGTTTGATGTATCCAATGAAGGCACTCGACCAGATATTGCTGTAGCAATCAGTATCTTGAGCAGGTACTGTGAAGATCCGAGACATGAGCATTGGATAGTTGTGAAACACGTTATGAGGTAATTACAGGCAACAAAAAGACTACTGCCTACAATACATTGGAAGTAAGGATGAGGGTGTTGTTCTGTCCGGATTCTATGACACTGATTGGGCTAGGGATGTTGAAACAAGAAGATTAATGACATCTTATTCTTACCTTCTTGGTGGAGGAGCTATTGCTTGGAATAGCAAACGGCAAGCTACAGTGGCTCTAAAGCACGGAAGCGGAGTGCATATCGGCTATACATGCTTCAAAAGAAGCCATTTGATTGAGACAGTTGTTGGAGGATGTCGGTTCTTTACAACAAGAAGCAATACAGGTTCAAACCGACAATCAGGGATGGCGAATCCAGTTCACCATAGTAGAACTATACACATAGATGTGCAGAACCATTTTATTCGAGAAGTCATTATTTCTGGCAAAATTATTTTTTGCTACTGTAGAACTGATGATATGGCAGCTGATATTTTGAAAAAACCCCTTCCGAAACCCAAGCATTACAAATGCATGGACATGTTGGGAGTTCATAGTCTTTTGGTTGCCTGAGTGGGAGTGTTAGCATGAAGATCGACAGGTGTCCAATCAACCTCAAGATCAATTGCAGCGATGAAATATGAGGTGATCTTGTAACTACATGTTGCAGACTTAATGTTTCCAAGCCATCCACCTCACAACCCTTCGTTCTCTTACAGCTATTATCACCAATAAATGAAAACTAGAATCTGATCCCACAACATTGTCCTAGATACCTCGGGGGCACCCCCCCTGGGTACCCCCCTTTATTATCCGACACCATAGAACATATACCCCCCGGTTACTAGGTGTCCAACCAGACACCTGTGTTTATCATAGGGCCCACCCCCGACAGGGGGCAGTAGCCGCAAGGTGAAGTGGCTCTTAGTTATGCCCGGCTTTGGTCGGAGTCTTCTCTCTGTTGCAGACTTAGCTAGAAGTGACAACTTGTACATAACTGTTAGAAAGGATTCGACACATCTGAACTTGAGGGATTCACTAAACCCAACTCTGTATATAGGATATGTTTTCAAACTTTGAGAATATGGCATGATCGGCTAGTTTCCGTGCAGAACTTCGTCTGTGTCTCTACTCTCTTATCGAGTCTTCCTATACTAAATCTCTGATCTAGATAGCTTAGATCGTCTTCCATAGTGGATGGATTTAGAAGCTTTAGTGGAAATTCCTGAAGTAGGACTTTACAGTAAAACGAGTTGATTTGGTGGTTGTAGCCATGGCTATAGTGTCTATGTACATGAAATTGAACTGGCCCGGAGCAATTTTTTCACATCTATATGTGTAAGCGCATGCGCGGCTTGTCCGATCTTTCTCGCAGATCCACGTTCAGATATTCAATGTCATGTTGCTCCTACAAGTGCATGTGATATCTCCTGCCGTCTGCTTCTGCATCTGTCCTTCTTTTCGTGTACATCATATTAAATCAGGATCAAGGGCTTGATAGAGTTTTGGAGCAAAACTGCTCCCCTTTGAGGATGCCATGATTTTGGTTGAATATGAGTCAGGCGGCAGTTCAGTTTTGTTTGTCTTCATAAGTTTTATGTGTGTTGTAATTTTTTTTTGGCAATGAAGGACTAGGGTTTGAAGTTTGAGCCAGTGTTGGTTTGGTATATAGGCGAAGGGTAGGTATGTGTGCTAGTATATGCACTGGTATGTAAAACCAGACCAGTCTGGTATGTAAATATGCTATTTTTATTTTTATTTTTTTTTGCTATATTTAGGGAGATACCAAATCAGGCTGGTATAGACTTCTATATACCAGCTACCATACCAATACTCGCCCATCGTTGCTCTGGTACGAGTATGTCATGACTAGGGGGATCCACTTCCAAAAATTACCACCTAACGTGCAAAAAAATACACGGTGTCATTTATTCTCTATAAGTAAAAATTAGAACATTTTTCAAAGTAAATATAAGGTATGAGAAATATAGGCGGGAGCATTTAAATGAATATAGGGTAGAGATTAAAGGCTCCAATTGCATTTAATTTAGAATTACTCATAGGGTGGAGGTATTTTGATTGACACGTGTCAAACAGTGTATGGATGTGTAGTGTGAAAAGAAATGAGCAAAAACCCATTTGTAATTAGTCAGCTAATTGTTCATTGATCAGAGAAGCATGACCCTGCCTACACTGTAAAATGTGGGCGGAGCTAGGGTTAAGTTGTTTGATTACTTATATCCATGATGAATATGTATGTAATTGCATAGACCACGATGTTCTCCCCTTCCATTCTATTTCTTTTTTCTCTGACGACTGGCCTTCCTATGCAACTATCAGTGCATCCTTTGCTATAAGCCAATAACATTATTTTAACTAATTCTGGACTTTTGTTTGGTCCAAAAATAATATGAGAAATATGAATAAAGAAAATTTATTATTGAAATAAAGCGATATATATGATTATTTTGGTTATTTTATGCACAATATAACCATGAACAATAATCCTCCAAACATTTTTTGGAGACAATATAAGTATGTATTGTGGTTTTAGAAGAACATCCACTGTCGAGTTGACGTTCACGAAAAAAATGGGAGGATGCAATAAATTACACCATGATGTGAGGTCAGATATGTAAAACTTTTTGCACAAAATGGTTGCCATATCAGATGACATACAAAACCAAACATAGAACAATCATGGCATGTGATGAAGAGGATGACATGAAAGAATGTGTCCGCATACATTGATGATAAACATTCATATTTTATTAGATATTGCAACTTTGGCGTTGCAGTCAGACATAATGTAACGTCAACTGTACATCCGTTGGACTTAATGGTATCCAGCGGCACGAAGCCATACAACGGCTTACACTAACCCATTAATATTACAGAGCCTCTTACCAAACGGCTCGCAATCAAGGCATGTGTTTGAAGACGCCTCCGGTTACCACAACCGCTTGCAACGGTCTCCGCACCAGAGGAAACGGAAATACTTTCGGAGAACTCGAACCTAGTAGTAACATTATCATCCGAAATGTTACTTGGAACTCCACTTGTTGAATCTCTTGATGCCCTTGAAGCTTGCCGGGAAGCCCGCCATTCTTGCCAATCATGAAGCTCTTCTTCTTCTTTTCGAATTCGCTTATTGAATGTGACTGAGCAAAGCGATATTTCATATGATAAATGTCAGCTGAAATGTGGAACATTTGTAGAAAAAATGATCAAGTAAAAGTGCAAGTAGAAAACACTTTCAAGATCAAATTCTCCATAAACAACAAATAGTGAGATAAGTACATACCAAGGTAATCAGGTTCCTTTTGTTGTGGGATCCAAACACGAGGATCAACATATCTTCCATACCAAGCCCAATAGGCATGGTCGCGACCAATAGGCTTACGAAAACACTTGGCAGGGTTCTCGCTGATGTAATCTACGACTGTTGAAGCTGCAGCCATTTTCAATATATATGGCCACACAACTTTTGTCATATCATCCTGGTCAACCAAGCCTTTTGGTGATGGCTTGTATGAAATGGGAAAAAATCCAGTATTTGGTAGGTTTCGGAGGCCCTTTGATGGTTCATCATCGACAAGGAGTATTTGTCCCTACATTGCAAAGGGTGTACCAGGGTACTTGGCAAGAACAGTGCGAATATCCTTAACAAGATATTGCATCCCAGGCGTGATGTAACCGGTTGTGTCTTTGCAATCCTCAGCTGACAGATGAAGCAAAACTTCTTCGCAATTTTCGTAGGAACTAAGCACTCGAGCATCCTACAAAGAACATCTTTTTCAGCACATGACCAGATCGCCACGTGAAAATGCATGAACGCAAGGTTGAGAAACTCCAAGACTCCGGGCCGGGGAACCACAAAAGGTCTGTCGGGAACATGAACTGTAACTTTCCTGAAATGAAATCTCTCCTTAAACAATTCACCGCCGGTTGGAGGTGGCCAGTAGCAGAGGAGTCCGTTAACACTCAATATTAACAACATCCGTTTCCTCTTCCCCGATGTGGCAAATGAAGGTTGATGGACGATGTCATCTTGCGCAATTTAAGTGTTCCCGTCGTCAGAAACAACACGATGTAGTGTTTCTTAGTTTCGAGTGACCTCTACGTTTTCAGAGACATAAGTGTCCCGACAATGGACTACTGTAAAGGACCAAGAGTAGACCATATATACAAGAGTTCGAGATCACGAAAAGATGAACGTCGACTGTCAAGTGGAGGTTAGTGGACACACCTTGTCGGGAGGCGCATTGAAGAAGTTCTGCGGCTCCATACTCGCTTGTATAAAAATTACGGAGTTAATTTGGGACCGCAAAACAAACTGCAAATGAAAGTGGAGAAATTGTTTTGAAATGTACCATTGAAGCCTTATTGAAATGTCTTGCAGAAGAATAGTGGATTCCCACCTGCTTGGATTGACGAGGCGCCACAACATCCGAGGGAGTCCTCATGTATCTGGAGTCCGCTCTTTTTTTCTTGTCAGCCTTTTGTCTGTTGGAAAGATTTCCTGTAGAGGAAGGAAATGGCTCAGGGGCTCTTTTTCGCCTCTTTGGTGTAGAACATTGCAACAGGCAAGCACAGAAAATTGTCCCTTGAGCACTCGACATCCTGGATGGAATGAAAACGCAACGAAGGAATAATTTACCTCGAAACTGCATTCCAATGCAGACGTCGTTTGATACGAAGGTCATAATCTGCAGATTTTCTGACCTAGAGCGACAGATGAATATCAGACCCCAAAGTAAGTGAAACTAGGAGAATGAGCAAGGAGCGAGAAATGAGTTTAAGTCACTTGACTCCTGCGGATTTGGGCTGTCCAACCCTCGTGCTGGGGAGATATGCGAGGAAGAGACGGAACCAGATGCAGCGGAGCCGCATCCGAGTCCCCGACGGTTGCCCTACGGGTTGGATAGACCAGACCCTGCGTACTGAACATGGAGGGTGAGGAATGTTGGGAAAGGTCGATAAAGTTTCCGGGATATTTGTGTTCTTCACTTGCACCTTGGACTTTACACCTATGAGGACCCGAGAGGAGAAGAGTGTCGCCCGCTTCCCGGGAGGACAAGGGTCTGACAGAGGATCCACCCTCAATTTGAGCACCATCATGAACCCTCGGAAAGCCTTCAATACTCCGACTCACTGCTAATCCGGAGGGTTCCTTTAGGGGACTTGAGTCAGCATCTCCTTGAACCTACCAAAGAGACATAATTATAAATCCGGGAGTGCAGAAATGTGAACCTCCACTGAACAGTGGAGGTCACTAAATATAGTCATGTCCCCATATGAAGGCCTGTATCAGAGTCTTGGGATTGTCCGGAATGTGCGTCAAGAATTCAACTGAAAATGAGTGAAAATGAGAGTACCATATCTAACACGTGTGTGATTACAAGGCAATGAAAATCAAAAACCATGAAGATATTCAATAGCTCGAGTGAGATGGGATTGATAAAAAATAATTTATTTTGAAGCATCATATCTAAGACTCTTAAAACCGTTGTCCTCAATAAAATGCCAGAGTGGACTAAACTTGGGATCGTTTGAAACATTGGGAAAAAAACTCAACCCTATCTTTTTTTTCTTAAGATAGCTTGAAACAGTGGGATGTTTCCTCATTCCAAACAAATAGGTCTGAAAAACCTTGAGAAGATAGCAACCATCAGTCTCCACGGTCTGGAACGGTTTGAGAACAAGACATGAGTCGGGCGGGTTTAATACACAATTCATGTCGGTGTCGTCAATGAGCAGAGTGTTACTTTTGGTGTATTGTCCACCAAATCTCTGCCAGACCTTGACCAGTGGCTTCAAAACAATCCTGATTTGAATTGAGGATGAACCGAAGTAGGACATGAAATATAATCCTCTTGAGACATAACGAAGGTCGGTTGAGGTAGACCACGAAGCAAAAAATCCAGGATGGGCTGCAAGTTCTTGTACATCATAGAGCTCCAAATCCCTAACCGGAAGTGTTTGTGCAACTCTGTCCACACTTCGCGATATTTCTCTCGTCTAAAGACAAGTCGGAATCCGACAAGAGCTGGAATTCTGTAGTCCGATTCTGAAAACCGGGGGACATTGTAGCTCTTCTGGTGCTTCAAGATTTTGCACAAGACTCCATTCACGTAAAAAATAATCAAACGCAACCCTTGCGCAGGAGGAGAAACAAGTGCTCCAATCTGCTAGAGAGTCATTCATATTAAAGAATCCCACGGATGAAGATTATGGTGGTCTAAATTGATCCGACAAAATTATCGAATTGAGCAATACCGAAGATGAGACTGAAAGACCAATAATAAGAGTAATAAGAATAAAGCCAATGTTTTACCCGAATCGGGATCTGTTGTTGGATTACGCGTTTGTGGTGCTCTGTCTCTTCTCCCTCCCCGCGAGTAGGAGGATTCTCCAACTCATTCCCTACAGATGGCAACGTCGACTGGACAGTGGAGGTTACTTGCAGAACCGCTCATGTGACCTGGCCCTCACTGTTAGATCCACGTGTCTCTTCACCGTTTGAGTCTCATTTGAGCATTTTCGTGTGTGTGTCATTTCCTCCGAATGGGATTCTTGGATCTACAAGAAAAGTTATCCAAATCGGTTAGTGGTTGTCCACAAAGGTGTGCGAACGGAAATATGTATCCGGGTGGAAATATGTTTTATTCAAAAGTCCAGAACAAATGATATGGAAAAAACTTTCGGATTATGCCACTCACAAGTATGTATAATTACAATATTGTCATATTGTATTTAGAAGTGTGTACAAATAAAAATTCATTAATTGTCATTCGTTACCTACATCCAGAACCACTTCCTGGGTGACATTCTGAGACACTAGCTCTCGAGGATTGTTAACGGGATCCGGTGACATAATCAACGGCTCGTCACCATCCACAAGTTTGAACCCTTGACCGAAAGTTTCAACTAACTCTGTCGATGTCGCTTCTTGGCCCCCTGGAGAAGCCAGAATTTGATTTGTGGTGTTATTGGAACTGGAGGAAGAGCTGTCCATATTGTGTACACTTTGTGGCACAACACGTTCTTGGGTATTTGGAGTACTACCTAGTATATCCAACCGGGAAATTTCCTGGCCCTCACTTTCCCTTTCCTACATTAGTCGCATCTGCACCTGGTCTCCGGTGACGATTTCCATGTTCTCATCTTCGTCTTTCTCCTCCTTGTCGTCCTCTTTTTGTTTCTCCTCCATTTCCTCGTCCTGATCTTTGTCGTGTCCTTCGTCATCATCTTCTTCGTCCACTTCGTCATCCTGCAGTGAGTCTCCGTCATCTTCGTCTCCTGCAATAGTCTGATTGTCAATCTGGAGCGTCTTGAAATAAGCCTCCACCTTGCTTCTACAAAATTTCTTTTTCATTACATAGTTTATGTCAAGCACACGAATATTTCTTTCCTGCAATAAAACCAAACAATGAAATCAAAATAAATCCGACGAACTGCAACCATCGAAAGATTGAAAGGGTTAGGCTTTCTTTAATTGAGACAACTAGCAAACACACCAAACTCCCGAATAACAAACACCCAAAACTCCAATAACATGAACCTCCACTGCCCAGTGGAGGTTAACAAAATGGAAACATTCAGACACATGTTGAACACCCTATTCCGACAACGTAGAAAAAACACGAAAGTTAAATCCGGCAAACTGAAAACACGGACAATTCCAAAACGAAGCAGAATCCACTTACAAGCAGAACGTATGTCATTGCCACTCCTCCGAAAATGTTCACACAAGACATCCCGTCCCTGCTAAAAAGAGACACCAGGTAATCGTAGGTATCTGCCCTCAGCTCATGAGTGTAAGTCCTGCACTCCTTATCCTGCGAGGCCAGGTCTATATCTAGTCCTTGGATAACGGGATTAATTGGGTCCGTCGTTAACAAAATAGTTTGAATGTGATCTTCCGGATTCACCATCTCCTCAGCTGTTGCCGGAAATACGGAGTCGAGGCAGAGGACCGTCCGGGAGAATATAGTCGCGCAGCTCCTGTAAGGTGTTCAAACTCGCCGGGAATGTAATAACCCTGTCGGATAATAAACGATTTTGATCCAGGGCCATTCCGGATATATGACACAAGATTTCTTGATGATTCTTGTGTCAAGAAAAACACAAAAGCACTGGACATGAGCTTCTGAGCCACAAAAGCATCCAGGATATTGGAGTAGTCCTTTGCCTCGAAGACAACAGAGTCATCATCACAAACTGTATTGACGAACACCATCAATATGTCGTCGAACCGTTTCTTCGGTGCAAGTCCCAACCGTGATCTGGCATCAGAAATTTTTTGGTTTCCCCCCAACTGTGTGTAATGGGACCTGAAGCTCGTACGTAGAATCGCCAGGGCATTCTGGTTATCCTCGAAGGTATGCTTGCACGACAAGACATACTTCTTGAAGGCAGCAGTCATCGGCTGCGTCTCCATATTCATCTTCTGTTTGCTTACAATATAGTCGTTCCTCAGCCGATCTCGAAAAGTTTCGAACTCAGCTTTGTTGAAGTTGTATTTTTTTTTTTCACATCACGCCACTCTTGTTTGGTATACGGTTCCGAGTTCTGTTCGCTCCTCCGAGGCCACCCTAAGACTTCCATTACATCGTCGATAATAAACCGTCGCAATTTCATTTGGTCAATGTACGCGCTCATTGTGTTTTTGGATTTGTCCGCGCCCTTGAATTTCGTTCCCCGAATGCAAATGTCTCTATTCAGGATTTTCTCCGCCACTCTTTCAACTGCCTGCTATTAAGTCCTTGCAGTTTCGCGATAGCGGTTTTATGCAGCGGTAGCTGTTCATCCTTGCACTGGATCTTGAAAATATCAATAAGCTTTCATTGTTCCCACTGTTTGAACACTTCCTCCCACAGGTTCCATACGTCTTCGTCACAGAGAACCAGAACCATGGCCTCCTTCACGCTACTCATCTCCAGAATGAGTTGACATGCTTGCATAAATTCCTGCGAAAATAATCAGGGCCAAAGTTAGACATTTCATTCGATATTTGATATTAATTTTTGAGATGAAACAATAGTCACAACTATCATGTCAATTATACTATACTCCAAATGATGATTCGATTGCCAATTCATCTCCGTCCATCTTGTTGTGCCTTGTAATTTGAAGCTCTTTCTGTAGTGTCTCCTGCTTCGGAATGCGGTGCTCCTCCAAGTCAAATTTGTCCAATCTGTTCATGTTCTCCACCAGGAACAGTTCCAATAGTGTGCCTAGAAAATCCATGAAAACTTTTGGAAGCGTTCTCCGCAACAACACGTTTTCATGATCATATGATGTTTCAAGTATTTTGCGGCATATTTGCAGAACTGTTACAGGTGGAGAACCTAAATAGATTGGGAAAAGAAGAGCTGGACAAGCACCTCATTATCAAACAAGACACATTACAAAAGACCCCATCATGTCGAATTTCCGAATGTTGAACCATCCCGCTCGTTCATTGTAGCACCCTCCCTTATGAAGCTATTTTTGTAGTGTCTCCTGCTTCGTAATGCGATGCTTCGTAATGCGGTCTCCATTCGTCACATTAAATCCGAGCTTGAAAATATTTTGGTTCTCTAGCAAATGGAACAGAAAACACAATGAATCATTTACCTTCCATTGTCTAGTCTCCGACTTCGTTGTGTGATCGTTATACTTTTTCGGCCTCCCCCTCAGCTTGAAGAAATTTCGGGCATGTGCAACTTTTTCGGGAAATGTTGTGTCAAATTTTTGCGCCTTATTCGAGTCGTTTAGGAGCTTAGATAGCTTCACGAGCCTCATCAGATCCTTTGACCATATAATCTTTGAGGGCCAGTCAATGTAGTACTTCTTAAGATTGTCGTCATCCACGTCTTGCACAAGTTCCTGCGACAGAATTGAATAAGGTCATAAATGATATTGACCTAACAAGCATGTTGTTTAAAGTTCATGAACCTCCACTGTCCAGTGGAGGTTCATATTGTTACAAAAATTGGAATTTGTTGAGAGATATACCTTGGCAGCAATGATCGTGTGTTGTCCACCGATGACGAAGAATCTGGAATTTTCCACCTCCTTCCAGTTTCGAGGTTTCGAACTAGAAACCTCCATAGGCTTCTAGGGGTTTGCGGGAATCAAATAAACTGGATGTTTGGAGTCGAACACCCGGAGCTGGTAAAGATGCGTTTTGACTTTGTCTTTGTGCTTCACATTTAGGGGCCTATACACCTTATCCCTGGGAGCAAGCTCCATCATGGAAACTTTGACGTCCTGGGTCGCCTCAAACCCAAAAGGAAATATGTCCTTGTAGTCTTGCTCCAGCCTCTCCTGCATCTTCTCACACTTCTCTTTGTCAAATATGTCTGCAGCCTTGGGTTTCTTGTTATCTATCATGAAAGCGGGATCCATCTCCTCCTTTTGTTTCTTCTTTCCCCCTGATGTCCCGGCTTCATTCTCATCACCACCAGCGTCAATGGATTTCCATTTTTCCTTCTTTGGCCGCGCTCTTGCAGCCTCCTCCTCCTGCGTCTTTGCAATCTCCTTACCCTTTAAGTAAAGCACATCCAAGAAAATACCCCAAGCCATGCAAAAACCTTCATCTGTAAATTGAGTACCATCGTCGCAATATGTGAACCCCGCCCGAATGGACTCTCTCATCATGGCCTTCCTTAGAATTCGTACCTCCAGTTTGAAGCCAAACGTTCTGGGAAATCTACCATCTTCCATCATGAACATTACCAGCATCGGAAATTCCACCTCCATCTCCAGCTCTACGTCTTCCACATCTGCATATTTGAGCTCAGCGACCTCTTCACCAATCTTGTAGTGGAACCGGAACTTATGGTCCGGAGGTGTACCAACGGGTACAATGCCCCATTCTGCTCAAAAATTGCCAGGTGATCATTCTTGAAATTCAGAGATTTTCGATAAACAAATGAACCACAGATAGGTTTGCACATTCCAACAATACAATCCCTGGGGGTGATGTTGATGTCCACAGAACAAACCACCTCTATCGTCAGACACATATTATAACAACCATACAAAACTCCCAGGACAGTAACCTCCACTGTCCTCCATATTGGTTTCGTCATTGAACCACGTGCCCTCATTACCCTCATTATTACCCTCATCAGCCTCGTACACGCAGGAACCTCCACTGAGCAGGCGAGGTTCGTATGGTTTGTCCTGCCGGGGTTTATGGAGGTCTACTAGAGGTCTAGTGGTCTACGGAGACTAGTCTACTAGAGTAGCCTAGGCCCGAAGAAAAACCCGTTTTCAAATATCGGAAATTCGAAAAACCAATCGCAAAAAACCATGATCCTAACCCACCATAACCCTAAATCCATATCCCTAATAATCCAGCGGCACAAGTAAACCAGAACCACAAACCACCCATACCAACCATCCTTACAAACCACCATACAAACCACCAGCAGAGAGCAACAATGCATTGAAACACCTAAACAAGTTCAATCAATTCAAACAAATTGAAACAGCTTTGGAACCAATGAATTGAAATGAGATGCTCTGCATCAGACAAGACAACACACTCACGAAACGTGACATGCAAGAAACAAATGGTGCTCTATAACCTCTGGAACGAAAGCGAGTGAGGAAACATAAGCAAACCAACAGCGACGTGGGCAATGCTGACCAACAGAAGCAACAACAAAACAAAAAGAAAAGCAAATCAACAAACTGAACAAACTGAAACAGCATAACAACATCAAATCAACATATCAAAACAAGCAAGAGCGAGCAAGAGAGAATGACATCAAACCAGATAGAAACTATAAACGAGAACATTACCTACTGGATGCTTGAGCCATTTCGGTGCCCCTGTTGCTGACCTGAAACGCCTGACCCTTAAGCTTCCACCGCTCCGCTCCGCTCTCCCTTACGCTCTGCTTCTCTCCCGTCTCCTATCTGTACTTGAATCCGCTGTCTGCTTGCTTTCCTCCACTGCACTCTCACGCTGCACTGAACTGCATGCTCTCTTCTCTCTGCTCTCATGGCACCCTGCACAACACGCTCTCTGCTATTCACGCTCTCCCCTCTTCAAAACTCTCTCTTTTGTAGCGCTAGTTGGTCTTAGCACTTCCGTAGCGCTTCCACGTACACAATGGAGTGCCGAAAGGGTGGGCTGAACGACCACACCCCTTATATGGTGCCGTCGCAAAGGATCTGAACCATCGCGTCCTTTCAATATCGAACGGTCGCGCGTGTTCCATCCAACATCCATGCAAATATCATCCAATTCATTCTTTCCATTCTGTCCATCCATTTTACGAATGATTAGATGAAATGAAAAAACAGATGAATGAACGAGAAAACATAACGTTAGTGATCCCTTGCACAGGATCATCAATTATAACCCCGCGGGATATTTTCCACACCCCACACATGACGATAAATGAAATGTACAAGTCAGATCCTCCTGCGGCGTTTTGCCGCTTGGAATTATTGCTCCTGACCATGTCTACATTCGGCGGATTAAGGCTTGGAATATTTCCTCATTTACGCCCGCCGCATTCTCGCACGATTTCATGAAACGTTTATCAACGGCGTCAGGCCTTGATCTACTTGGACAGCATTAAATGCAAAATATGTCATGCTTTATAAGCACGAGTACGAAACCGTTATCGTTCTGGCATCATAATTGTTACATAGGGTTCTACCAGTAAATGACACTCTTTTCCGAAATCGGTCAAAGAGTGCACTCCTGCACCATCTAGAACCGTTCGATTGTGGCCATATCGGATATCAACGACGCCGGAAATCGATCCGCGAGACAATGTATCGCACTATCCCATTGGAGGAATTCCAGCGGGCAACCCGGTTTCCACCTCTATATAAGGTCTGAGTACAAACTATTCAAACTTCTATCTCCATACCTCTCACTTGCAGATTGTGTTTCCCGCACCTCTCTGGCCATTTCCCACCTCACTGCCCATAGTGCACCTCTCTGAGCATCCTGTACCTCTGTGGCCATCGCAGGTGTACCTCTCTGAATTTCCATAATCTCTCGTGTGAACTGCATTTTCTCTCGTAGAAAATGTTATGGCATCTGTGTGTTTTCGATTGTCTACAGGAAAATCTACTTCTTTCTCATCTGCATGTTTAGAAATTACAGTCCAATTCTCAAGTCGTGGACCTCCACTGGACAGTCACGTCAATGCTCACATTTATCCGTCATTACAATTATTCATCCACGTAACCATATTCATCCACTAGTATTCATCCGTCCGGCTTTTTTCATCTGTATCTCATCCAATCTCCACTGTGCAGTGGAGGTTATATAATTAGACTCAATCTTCACATGACATGTTCCAGAACAAACAGTAATTCCATTTCTATTCTACTTCTCAGAAACGTTCATACCTCATTCATACGCGAGTGTATTTTCTTTTATTGTATTGATTCATCTCTGAATATAGTCTTAACTCATACTGCTTATTACTGTGAGTAAGGTCGTCACGGAGGGGTTTTCAGTTTCTTGAACCTCGCGTGTGCAGTGGAGGTTCCGGTGATCATGAGCTTAGAGACGGGTCAAAGAGTGTTTCTTACTCTTCCCGGGTCTTCATCTCCAGTAGCAACTGGGGACTGCCTTAATGTCTCCGGGGTTGGGACCTGTCATGGACACCAATTATCTTCCTCAACCATTTCAGTGGTTCTCATCTCTTGTGATGAAGCACACTCATTATGTTCTTCCTTATGGACATATGGATGCTGACACCTTGAAGGAGGCCATTGGGACCCCGGTGGTGTGGAATGTTGGCAAAGTTCATGCGGAGAATAACGAGTATCAAGGAGGGCTTGACATGAATCCTGATTTTACGCCGGAGACAAGGTATACTGCCGGAAATTCTGACGTCGACGAGGATGAATCAAACCGCAGACCATCGAAGAGTTCCGGGAATCCGAGCGGAGGACTCGGAAGAAACAACTGGAGAAACTTGCCGTGCGTACTGTTGGGTGATGATGGGGGTGCACTGTTCGAGGGGAGGATTCAAGCCTGCATTCCGGACGAGGTGATCCTCAATAACAAACTGAGAGAGGACGATGTTGGATTTCTTGTCACCAGAATACTTTATGGAGGATCTGGATCTTTGATGTCTCTTATAAAATGGCCTTTAATAAAAACACGACTTTTGGAAAGTAGGAGACTACACCTTAAATGATCTGGAGAATTTTATTATATCTTCTGACAGTATCTTGTACGAAGATCACGAGGCAGGTGTGAAGAAAGCGGCGTATCGGCATTTTACGAGGAAGAAGAGGGATCGAGATTTGGAACATTCCAAAAAAAGAATGAAGAATCTTACTCTGGATGAAGTCCGGTCCGTGAGCAGCAAACCTTGCTGCAGACTTCACTGCTGTCAATATTTCAATTGGCGAAAAACCTTGGCTATCTGTACTTCGTTTTGGTTTTTATTTGGTGGTCTGACTTTTTGTCCTCTCTCATGTTTTCTTCAGATCCATTTTCTCCCATGAGATCCAGGCGTTTCCCAAAAGTCGTTATATAACGCCATTTTCTTTCCAAATCTCATATTGTGTATTTTATTTTATTTTATTTTTGGCAATTTAGGATTTAGGATTGACATACATTTTTTTACCTTGCTTTTTATGTTAGCATTACCCCTAACCCTTACATTTTTCTGCAAATGGCCCATGAACTATTCACATCATAACCATAGCCATAACCATAGCCATAACCATAACCATTATGGTTATTGAAATGTCTTCTCCCTTCACATTTACGCTAGCTTTTTCCTTTGTTTTGGATTGACATGCATTTAGGCATGTTACAGTTTGCTTTCTATGTTACATCTTAATAGGTCCACGTTCCAACGACGAGTCTTTCATTTAAATACTTGTCCATAATATTAGGTTCTTAGTTTTTGCTTACTAGTACCCTACTAACAACACTAAGTTCTAGCGAAGTTTGGAGTTTTCCATAAGTGTTTGTCTATTTTGTAACTTAAACAAAAATCTTAAACCCTTACCCTAAACCCTTACTATAAAACCCTAAACATTTACCCTTAACCCAATACCCCAGAACCCTTTCCCTTCCCTTTGCAAATGGGAATCAACTATCCCTACCATAACCATAACCATTTTGGTTATCCAAATCTCTTCAATATATCCAAATTTCCATTTTGTACCTTACTAATACACACTAAGTTGTAGCGAGTGCGAGTCTTCCGGCATGTATGCTCACCATTTCTGCCTTCAACCCAAGCCCTAAACCCTCGTCGAAAACCCTAAGCAAAATCCTACGCCATTATTACGTCTAAGCCCTTATCCTTCCTTTGCAAATGGGAATGAAATATCCATACCATAACCATAACTATTTATGGTTATTCAAATCTCTTCGCCCTTCACCTTACGCAAGGTTTTGCCTTTGGTTTGGATTGACATGCACTTACCTTTTTTTTTATCGAACTTTGCTTTCTATGTATCTTAATATCAGGTTCCAAGGACGAGTCTTTTATTTAAATACTTGTCCGATGCAATGACTACACTTCCATAATATTAGGTTCTTCATTTTTATTTTGCTTACTACCTTACTAACAACACTAAGTTGTAGCGAGTGCGTCTTCCGACATGTATGCTCACCATTTCTGCCTTCAACCCAAACCCTAAACCCTCGTTGGGAACCCTAAAACAAAACCCTACGCCATTGTTACGTCTAAATCCTTACCATTCCCCTGCAAATAGGAATGAAGTATCCATACCATAACCATATGTATCTTAATACCAGGTTCCAAGGACAAATCCTCAAATACTTCTCTGGTCCAATGACTCTTCCATAATATTTGTTTCTCCATTTTTTATTTTATTTTTTATCCTACTAACACACACCAAGTTCTAGCGACTGTGAGTCTTCCATATTTGTTTGTCCAATAGTGTTCTTAACCCCAAACCAAAAATCCTACCTTTACCATCACCCTAAACCATTAATCTTACCATAAACCAATAACTTTAATGTACTACCCTAGTTACATTCCAAACCTTATTGTACTACCATGTTACCTCTTCTCAATGTTTCATGCTCTTTTAATATTTTCTTTTGTTGGATAAGGTATGATGGAATGATTACAGGGATATCAAATTCCTCAACCATTTCTTAATTCTACCGAGTGTGAGTCCATCATATTTGTTTGTCCTTTTGTACCCTAAATCCAAACCCTAAACCCTTACTGTAAACCCAAACCTTATTACACTTCTCTCTAGTTACACCCCAAACCTTATTGTACTACCCTAGTACCTCTTCCGAATGTTTCATGCTATTCTAATATTTTATTGCAAGTTGTATCGAGTATGTATCACATTCCAATGGCGTGGTATGTTAACATTGTGCTTGATATGAAGATTCAATCAATAAAATTACTAACAAGTTATATCGAGTATGGTAGAGTAGGAGTCTGGCCCATGTTCGATGCGACCCATTTGTTTATCATGATCCTGCAATGGAATATTACTTTATTCGACTTCCAAGTGGACGTTCAATGAATTGTTCAATACTGCTACTTCACATTGAGCACTTCAATGTCAAATGGACCTTCTTATATGACACATTTTGAAACAAGTATGACATCACCTGAAATTTCACAAAGTTCAATCACACATTACACCATGATATTATTAATATTTCAATTAATTTAATGCAAATATATAAAAAGTTTAGTCCAGATGTAAGCCAAAAGTCCAGAATTAATTAAAATAGTGTTCAATGCAGAATTTCATAAACAGATATCTAGATGGTTCTTCCCTGCAGCTGTCATCATTGGAAGTAGAGTGTCCCTTGTTAACTCTCATTTAGAAATAGACCCCACTTTTAGCATTATTGTGGTGCAACAATACCCTTGATATAGTGTTCATGGTCTGAGTGTAGTCACAGCAAGATACGACATAATGTTACCCCCCGCTACCTTAGCAGAATTCAATAACCCTAAAATGAAAGAATGTAAAACGTCAAGTTTTTGCTTTGTAAAGTTTTTTTATATTTATATTAATATAGCATATCAAATATTCATGGTTGCTGCTGAATATAAAAAGAATTCATACACTGACTCTTCGGTGTGTGTGCCTTGTGGCGACAACAGGGTTTTAATTTTTTCCCCCTCAATAATTATCAATAAAGTAACCAGGGATTCATTTTTTTTTTAAAGGAAAAAGAATAGCCTACTAAAAAATGTTGTATATTAGAAAATTATATAATTATAAGGGGTAGAAAAAACCAAAAAATTAAATTAATACCTCCCAGGAAAATACCCTTTTATCTCACGTGTCTGCTAAATTGATAAGGAGTGCCCCCCGCCCCCCGAGTACCATGAAAATTTTGGAAATTGATTTTGTGAAATTAAATAACTTTGTGAATGATAATAAAGCGTCTTTGGGAATATTCCATATATTGTCGAAATGGAATTCTGAAAATAGAATAAATATTGACAGATGACTGTCAATCTTGCCAAGGTACTACGGTATATGTACATATATTTCGATGAACATGGGACAGATGCACTGGATAAATTTTATTAAATTTATTTAGGGGGGAAAAGACAAATTGACTGGGGTTTGGATTGATTGCAGAGATGGACACCAAGTGAGTGTTATGAAGAAGGCAATCGGAGGGTAGAGGAAGTTGAAGAAGGCAAGAGAGGGTCAATGATTTGAGGGTGGTGCAGGTAAGGCAAGCCTGTAAGGGAGGTAGGAAAATAAATAGAATGAAGCCTCCTATGGGCTGGTTTTTTTAAGGATTCTTTGAAACAGAGCTCAGCCAGCCGCGTTTGGAGTCATTTTAGCATAGAAAATGAAGCAGGGAAAAGGGGGGAAAGAACCTGGTCCATCTTGGTGATAACCTCCTCCATATTTGACTCCAGAATAAGAATTGGAGGCGAGTTGGGAGGCGCTCCCAAGGGGACACTGACTATTGAGTTGGGAGGTTGTGTGATGTCGTGTTGAGAAGGGGGACTCGTTGTTGTCTGACTTGGCATTGTTGGAGCAGACACCACCACTGCGCGGCGAGAGACACTGGATGATGAGGAAGAGGAGGGAAGAACCCTGACTCCATAGAGGTGATCCCGAGTCCTCTGAAGGTCCCCCTTATGGTTCTCCTCGTCTATTACAGCTTCCATCATTGCCTCTAGAATGCACTACAACAGATGAGCATTTTTATGACTTCACATATGACTATTTTTTCAGTTTTATATGCGTTCATGACTACATCACTCTGTAGTGAAAAAAGCCCTGTCATAGCGACTAGTCTTTAGGACTGCGTTTTGCAAGTCATATCCGTGACTGCTTGCGTGGCACCTGGAGTCCTGCTGCAGAGAGGGTTGCAGTCACAACTATATGACTAATATATGACTACATTGTCTGTTGAGCGCTGCCTACATGGACAGGCTTCAGCGGGACACGTGCGCCACTGCGCAAGCGACACGTCATGCATTCGTCAGGGGATCATATGACTATATGTCTGCAAAGTGATGCCTACATGGAGAGGCGACGGATGGACACGTGCGCCACTGCGAATTTGACATGTCACGACTTCTTGCCATGATCATATGACTACATGTCTGCACAGTGATGCCTACATGGAGAGGCGCTAGCGGGACACGTGTGTTATGACAGATTTCACACGTGATGACTACATGACTCGCTCATATGACTACAGGGATGTCTACATGGAGAGTTGTTAGCGGGACACCTGTTGCACTAGAGATGTGACATGTGGCACACAGACAAAATATATGACTAGCATATATGACTACGGATCTTTACACGTGGTGAAAATATGGATAAAGAATGTCGTGTCATATACTGCCACGTGTTCTGGTTTGAGCAAGAGTGATGCCACGTATCATCAAGATTGTTTTCCGAAATAGTTTATATTTTTAATGTTCATATTTTATTTTTTAGTTTTCATTTAATATTTAAAAGAACAGGGAGATTGCAGCCTTGGAATTTTTTTTTAATGGTATTATTTTAAATAGTATTATTTAAAATGAAAGTGAATTAAATGATTTAAAATCTTTTGGTGAAATTCCAACATGAAAACAGAATGGATCCCTCCTGCATACTATCAACCACAATGAGAATGAAAATAGTCAACTACAGGGCAATACAAGTCCTATAAATCACATTACAAAAATCCAAATGAGACCAATGTCCCAATGGACACCTCAAAAGCCACAAGGTCCAAAAATCCATGCCTCAAAAGGCCCAGCCAAAAACAAGCAAGCCCACACATGGGCTGAATTGTTGTAGCTAGTATGTTCTAGTGCTATTAGAATCAAGAACTCTGTTAAACAGTGCAATACTGACTATCCCTTCCGCAGCTCCATAAGTTTCAGTAACTTTAGACTCCAAAGTGTTGTCTGGCCAACCACCTGCCCCAACTCGGTCTGTTCCTAACACCATTCACATATGGTAGAGGGGTGTTACTGACACATGCCTCTTTGATGTACACACAGGCATAATCAAGGGGCACAACAGGGTACCCGTAACCCACCACAACACCTTGAAGAGCAACAATCAGCCATACTCCACATTTCTTGCGTTTGGAGTTCACATCCAACAGCCGAACCTCGTCACCCACCCTGAACTGTGATCCCAACTCCACACAAAAAAGAACACGATGTTAAAACCCATGACATACACACGACTATGACACTCAACATTTGCAAATTAAAGAGAGCCCCAAGGTTGGAAAAAATAAAACAAACAAGACAACGGCCTGGACTTACTCCATTTGCAGTCACCAGTGGTTGTGAGACCTCTTTTGGGGGGCTACTCGCCGGGTCGACACTCTTGCCCCTCGTCTGTACCGGCTTGTCGACAATATCACCTTTGTTTGTCACAAGTTCCTATGTCACAGACCAGAGAACAACCAGGAAAGCAATGAGCAAATAGGAATAGTGAATAGAAACAAAATCCAAGTATGAATCAAACAAAAAAAGCCAACATGAAAAGCTGCAAAGAAAACCTAGCATTAATCAAGCAACCGATGAGAAGCATCCAGGAAAGCAATGCAATGAATGAACCCACAAATTGTAGCCTCTGGAGCACTGTCAGAATGTTTGTACCTTCACAGTAGCAGTGTTGTATGGTTGTTGTCCGAAAACAGGCTGAGACTCCAAAAACTTGGGAATACTGGCAGTTTTCGATGCCTTCCACAAGAAAGGCCACAACACCTCTGTTAGATACTCATCAGTTGGTGAATCTGGTTGCACCTTCCATGGCTCTGGAAAAATCCCACTGAAGGGAGGATTGTTTGCCGCCTTTCTTGGTGTGTCGTCAACAAGAATAGTGTCCTCATAAGTCCATTCTGGCCAGTCTGCCCACACTGTAGACAAGTTCTTGAAATATAATGGCTTTGAATCAGACCCCTTACGGCATGGGAGGACTGGATCCGTAATGGTTGCCCACGAATGACGGCGGACATCTCCTGCCTAATGACACACCCTCCTCAAACCTCATCGTCACTCACTGCATGTTGTTTGCCTCTCTGTTTGTACAAGTCGCAGCTACTCGCCCCCATTTGTGCTATGAAGCTTATGATCGTTGTAGGAAGGTTAGAGGATAAGGCGAATCGCAAGTTTAGTGGGTGGGTATCCAAAGTCAGAAACTAAACTCACCCATCTATCAACTGCTTGAACGTTGCTTCTACCTCCTTTATGGCAGCAATCCGGCGCTCTCGGAACTTCTCGTACTCAGTGAGAGGGACTGTCACTTCGAAGACCTTCCGCTTCACCATGGACACTCAGAAACGATACTTATAGTATACTATAGATATAGAAATAGCACATTGGCAGCTGGTGCAAAACTAGAGACAAAGCACTGCGCGTAGCATGCAAAGAGGGAAGGGGTGTCGTTCAAAGCATGTACAGTGCAGGTGGCGACCAGATGCGTAGGCGTAGAATAGATGACCGTCTATGGCGAATGGAAGAAGTTTATGCCACAAGGAATGGGCATACAAAAATGCTATGCAACTGCGATGAGTGTCATGGAGAAAAAGTACTGTTGTTGGAAACAGTGAGGAATCATTACATGATACATGGGAGGGATCATCTTCTCCAACGCTGTTATCTTCCGGTAAGATCGCCACTTTCCCTTCAGCACTTTAGTTTGAATTTTTGAATGCAACGATCCTCTTCTCCATATGTCGACATTTCGTTGGGTGATTGTAGTCAAGAAGTCATAAGATACAGACGTGACTATGACTACGCCACTTCCGTTATCACTTTAATTAATGCACATGTCGTGTTTTCATTGGTCATGTGTAGTCATGTAGTCATATATGACTAAGTAAGTGACTGCAACTATGACTTCAATGGTTACAAATGTCGTGTTTTGATTGGGTGTATATTCATAAGATACATACGTAAATATGACTGCATCACTGCAACGTCACCGTGCCTCCTATGTCATAATATGAACAAATGTCATATCGTTGTTGGTCCACTCACAAGATGACTATTGGGATGCAGGGATGTGAATATTCAGATGATGAAGACGAAGGCCCTGCGACACAGCGGGAGCCCAATGTCACAGAGAACGCAGATGAGAGTGGTGGATTAGAGGTAGAAATGCAGCGTGCATTGCAGGAAGCATTTCTCTTTGCAAATGCAAACAGAGAGGACCTCATTCATGGTGGAACCGATCACACATTTGCCGATCATGACGATGATCTCGATGATTCCGGAGACAATGAATTTGATGAGAATGCTCACCTGCACGTTGATCCCGAGTATGATAAACTCTTTCGACAGTCGCAATGTTCACTTTTTGAATGGTGCTCCATCAGCCGGCTGCAAACAACTTTGACGTTGCTGAACGCATGCACTACCCACAAGTGCACCAATGCATTTGTGGATGAGCTTCTGGGATTGTTGCGTAAGAGTTTTTTGCCTAAAGAGAATTCATTGCCGAAAACTCACTATGAAGCAAAAACCATGATTGCCAAGATGGGATTGCAGTACACCATGATTCATGCCTGTGAGCGTGGTTGTGTACTCTTCCGTGGGGAGTATGAGAATGTAGACATTTTCCCAGTGTGCCACAGTTCCCGTTACATTCCAGGTCGTGGAAGTGTGCCTAAGAAAGTATTACGACACTTCCCTGTCATTCCAAGGTTGAAACGTATGTACCGATGTAAATCGATCGCTAACCTCATGACATGGCACGACAGACATAAGAGCCAGGATGGGTTGGTTCGACATCCAGCTGATAGCAAAGCATGGAGATACATTGACACCACATTTGAGGATTTTTCTGCAGAGCCACGATCTTTGCGGTTTGGATTGGCCTTAGACGGTGTAAATCCCTACGGAGCTCAATCCACAAGTTGGAGCACATGGCCCGTTCTCTTGGTCAATTACAATCTGCCTCCGTGGTTAATGACCAAAAAGTTCTTTGTCATGTTAGCGCTACTGATTCCTGGTAAGGAGTCTGTTACCTCGGACAACGTAGATGTTTACCTGATGCCCCTAGTGGAAGAGCTACTGGAACTATGGAGAGGGATTGCAGCTCATGATGTTTCCCGTCCTCGTGGTCAACGCGAATTCACACTGAGGGCAGTGTTGATGTGGTCAATCCATGACTACCCTGCATATGGCTTGCTCTCAGATCAAGTGACGAAAGGTTATGCTGGTTGTCCAGCTTGTGGACCCGGGGTGACTTCACAGCACTTACACACATGTGGAAAAATTGTTTTCCTAGGCCACCGAAGATTTTTGGCCCGCAATCATACATATAGAAGGTCAAGAATGTTCAATGGCGCTACTGAGCATGGAACTCCTCCAAAAACGCAGACTGGAACACAAATCAAGGAGCTTGCAACAACTCGCACTCCATGGGTGGAAAACGGAGGGACGCCAGATAGCAAGACAGACCCAGCAAAAACTCATGGAGTTAAGCGATTGTCAATTTTATATGTCTTACCTTATTGGGAGGTAATTCCTTCATGGCCTTTAAATTGGCTGTGTACATTTTTGCGTTTTCTGTTTAAATTGTGATGAGTAAATGCTCAATTGCTTATGTGTTCATTTTGTAGGGTCTCCTCATCCGCCACACGTTTGACGCAATGCATTGCGAGAAGAACTTGGCTGAAAATATTATTAAAACTATCTTTGGTGAGAAAGACACATTGAAAGTTCGCCGTGATTTGGAGCTACTTGGGATGCACCCGGAATTGTGGCTACAACGTGATCCTGACAGAGCAGATACGTTAATTATGCCTCCTGCCCCTTATGTCCTCACTGAGGCTGAGTTACAAGTCTTTCTGGAGATTGTGCAGAACTAGAAAGTGCCAATAGGCTACGCATCAGCTTTCAAAAAGCATGTGGTGAAGAAGAAGTTGTCTGGCATGAAATCACATGACTATCATGTGCTCATGCAGCAAATTATACCGCTTGCTATCCGTGGGCTCATGCCAAGTGGTCCTCGAAGGGCCATTTTGCGAGTATGTCGTGTATTTAAGAAGTTGTGTGCAAAAGTGGTGAATCCTGTAGAGTATGAGGAATTGAGAACTGAAGCAGTTCTCACTCTGTGTCTTATAGAGAAGGAGTTCCCACCATCATTTTTTGATGTGATGACACATCTGGTTGTTCACCTAGTGGATGAGTTGTACTTATGCGGGTCCGTAGCATCTCGTTGGATGTACCCCATGGAGCGGGCAATGAAAGATATGAAGAGCTACGTAAGAAACATGACAAGGCCCGAGGGGAGCATGGCAGAAGGATACCAATTTGAAGAAGCATTGGGTTTTTGCACAGAGTATATGGCAGGATTTGATGGAAGTGTACGAAGGGTGTGGGATGCAGATGAGGCAGAATCTGTGGAACGTGAAGTTGTGGAAGGAAATTCTAAAGCCCGAAAATTGAATGACTTGTGTGATATTGTACATGAGTACATCATTCAGAACCATCCTCGTCTGTCAGTCATGTTGGGGTAAGAAATCTACTTCATTGACATTCAGATTTCCAAGTTTTAGTCATTTATCATTAGTTGACATATGGCGTCTTTTCAAATCTCCCACGCCACCTCTATCAATCTCCTGGCTGACCCTCGGATTGTGACAAGATATATGAAGCAGAGTCCACACGGATAGAAGCCAGACGACGCTTGTTTCGTGAGGAGCAAGGGCTGGAAGGCATGAGCAATCCCACGACAATTCAGTACCCTCCTGATTTGCATCCTTGTCCTCCATTTGCTGTTTGGCTCCCTCAAGGTGTACGGGATCATCTCTCAATTCAATCAGATGTGCTTGATCCTACAACACGTGAGGAATTACTGGATCTTTCAAGGCCTCCATCATTTACTGCCCTGTCATTCAAGAGTATGACAACGTATGGTAACCATTACAGGGTTACATCCCCCGGCATGAACACAACAAGTATGGTGTCTTTTGATTGTGGAGTCTCATCTGTTTTTCAGCACCAGCCCATTACCAACAATTCAGGCAATGACATGGAGGAACCTACAAGATATGTGGGTCTTATAAGGGAGATTTTGCAAATTGACTATGGCCAAACACAGCCTATAGTGTTTTTGTGTTCGTGGGTACGGGCGAGTCACGTGGGTCGTCAACCTATGTCAATGAAGCAGGATGATGCTGGCTTCACACTTGTCAATTTTAACCGTATGCTTCCACCTTCTGAGCAACCTTTTGTGTTTCCTGGCCATGTTGATCAAGTGTTTTTTTTCTGATTGTGTGAAGGAGCCGGGGTGGAAAGTCGTCCTGGAGAAGAGCCCCCAAGCACATAGAGTGGTCTGCGACATATCAATTGATAATGATGATGTGGCGGAAGTGGAATGATTGTTAGCCCCACAAAGACTAGAGGAGACTCTGGTTACTGATGGCCCAACATGCAGCCGAGCGGTACCGGTTACTCCAGAGCAGGTGGCCTCCTTGTACCTCCGAGCACCCTGTATACGTGGTGATGATGTTCAGCCAACCCTTGGACAAGATCAAGTCTGTGATGAAGACAGTGATACATGTAGTGACCAGACATAGATGAGGATGATGAAGATTAGATATGCGCGATTTGTGCACTCCAGTTATAGACCATGCATGATAGTTTAAGGTGGTAACACTCCCTTCGCATTCCCATTAAGATATCATGCTTGGACACTGGATTTTATGATCAATTATGGAGTGTTTTCCTTTCAACACCCTTTTATTCATTTGTTGTTGCAATTGGCTTTGGACCAACGTGTGCTGGTACCATTGCCATGGGTTCTGCCTGCAATGTTTTCTTGCCATGGATTCGGCACACGCCACGAAAGGCCATCCAGACCATCCTCTGGAAATGCTCCAATGTTGTTTCAAACATCTCCACATTGCAATGGATACAACACTGACATTAGATGAGTGAAAGTGAGACTAGACCTCCAGCCAGCCGGCTTTCCCACATCAAATTGAAGGGGATCTGTAGATTATAGATAACGGCTGTTGCCTTCTCAATGTCTTTTCCAATCACCTCTGCAATGAACTGGGATATAAGATCCTTCAAATCGCAAGTTTGAGCATCACGCACAAGCCACTTACGGGGATAGAGTTTCCAATGCGAACCATTGGTCTTTTATTGATAGCATTGTTGTAAAATACATGGACCAACATGGTCAATTTCGGGAATGACATATAGTACGCTTTCATGTACTATGTAAGCATGCAACTATGTACCAGTGATGTGGCTTGTTCGCCACTTAACCTGTTTGCCCATTCAACCATCTCCACATTGTCATGGATTTTGCATGCTGGATTGTGAGGCCATCCACACCGTCCTCTGGAAATGCTATCATGGGGTTTCAGCTATGTCCACATTTCCCTGGATTATGCCTGCACGAAGCAAGGCCAACTGCATTCAACACCCTCCACTTTATTATAGTATTGCAGCAACATTCGAAGCACTTCAATTTGTATCCATCGAAAACATCTAGGCTGGAAAAAGACATTGTTGCAGCAGAACTTAGGAAAGTACTTCTCCCCTTCCACTACACACGTGAAATGAAAGAAGCCAACCAACAGCATACCAGCCAAGAAAATATGAAACCAGCCAAGAAAAGAGCCAATATATGCAGTGAAGGTCGACACTAAATGAAACTTATCCAACACTTACATTAGAGAAGGGAAGCTAAGTCTTACCTCCATAAGCTTGCCCACATCAAATTTGGGAGCTTTCAGAATTTTTCCTTTCCGGTTGAATGAACTTGGCTACAAGATCCTTCAAATCACAAGTTTGAGCTTCACACACAATGAACTTACAGGGATTGAGCTTCCAATGCGAACCAGAAGTCTTATATTGATAGCATTGTTGTAAAACACATGGACCAACAATGACAGTCTCTGGAATGACATATAGTACAATAATGACATATAGTACAGCATGCCGCTTCTAGTTGACCATCTACCCATGTAGGTTTCTTGTAACTATCATTCCACAGGGAATCATAGGTAATGTGGAGCTTGAAATCCAGCCCTCTTGGATGAATCTGGACCCACACTCTATCCTTGCTCCTTCAGCTATCCATGCCTCTGACAACCTACAATTCTACCAGCAAACACCCCAACCATACTGGTGTGGAGTTCTTCCCCAAAACACCCCAACCCTACTTATCACAATCTGAAATGCATCTGCTTCTCTCTGTAGTCCAACAAGCATTCGCCTTTTTGTCTCCATTGTCCCACCATTGGGGTCGGAAAGTGTTCACCCCAAAGCTTCTCCTCACCTCTATTATATGTTTTTGGATACTTCCCTGCTGCCACACTGGCAGTAACTTGCCAAAGTCACTCCAAACCACCAGAGATCTACCCAACGACCTAACTTACAAAATTCAATATGCATCTTGCGGCCGAGTCTGATGAGAGGGCAACACAGGCTGAAATAGGTTGAAGAAGAAGGTGCCCTACCACATTGTCCTTGACCTGTCCTGACCTATGGAGGATTTGACCGATGACCTCTTGTGTGTGCTGCTGGTTTCTGTAGTCAGGTAATGTCGGATTGGTCTGTGAGATCGAACCACTACGGCGTAGATGAGTAGTCAGAGATTGAAACACGATTGCTAAGACCAAGCTGACTCTCCCAAGAACGGCGAGCTCGCTTCTCCTCGTCTCGTCTCCTCCTCCTTTTCTCCTTCGTGCATCATTTGCTCAACGCCTCCATCCCATGCCCCTGCATATCATGCTATCATCGCGTTCCATCCCTCAGCTATGTGGTGTGGCGCAGGAGACAAAAAAACGCCAAGTCCCAGCCCTCCTTTCTGTTCATGATTACACTAATGGGCAACCTTATTAGTAATTTTTTAACTTTTTTAAACCTAATGGGCAACCTTATTTGCATTATATGTGCCTTCAAAATGACACGTGTAGTGATGTAGTCGTATAAATAGAGCTATGAAACCATCTTCAGTCATGGAGTCAGAAGATTCCATGAAACGTCGTCCACGTGTAGTCAAACATATCACACTAGTCATATAAACCATCCCTGTCATCATGGTCAACAATGTTTGACCAATGCTCCCTAACTTTCCGGAGTCATGTAGTGATATCCATTACTACAAAGTCATAAAACTAAAACTGTAATGCATTTCAGCGCTCTGTAGTCATGTACCTAGTGCAGTTTCTATGACTCCGCCAAAGCCGTAGTCCTAAAAACGCTCATCTCTTGTAGTGATGGTGAAGACATTAGTATGGGTATCATGGTATCTGGGCTTTAGTTTGGTGGCTCCCCTTGGCTCCGAGAGAACATTTTTCTTTACCCATATTGCGCCCAGAAGTGGATGAGAACCATAGATATCTGCTTCTTCCATTAATGCCAGAATGTGTGTTGAAGGGTTGCAGCTGAGACCCAGAAAAATCTCCAAGAAGGATCCCCAAGAAACTTTAGTGGTGCCGGCCAGGTGGTAGTGCGGAAGGAAGGTCTAGATTTAGAGGGCTGTGGGGGCACCTTGGGGAGGATACCCGTGTCCGCGAGGGGGAGGGGGTGGGTGAATGCAAACCCCCCCCTCTCCCCCTAGGAATCCATTTGTCTT
The DNA here is from genome assembly GCA_030704615.1 of Takakia lepidozioides. Taxonomy (NCBI): domain Eukaryota; kingdom Viridiplantae; phylum Streptophyta; class Takakiopsida; order Takakiales; family Takakiaceae; genus Takakia; species Takakia lepidozioides. The sequence continues at coordinate 22,190,431 of CM060732.1, read as the reverse complement.
TGTGTTGAGTAGAGTCCGGAGTCATGCAGTCGCATATACGCCTTCCCCAAACTTGCTTTACGACTTCAAAGGCATTTACGACTGCAAATGGCATTTCTGCCACAAATCTGCCATGACTGCACACCCATGGCAATCATGAAAGCCGCAATCTGTTGTAGTGGTTCCATGTTGTTTTCTTTTCTGCAGATTCCAATCTCATAGGGTCTGGGGCATTTCTAAGCTTTTTAGGTACTAGAAGTATAGGGCTGGTGTACTGTGGCTCCAATCCTGCAACATCTTTGGGCTTTTGATTGTAGCAGATTTGCAGGGTCACCTGCAGAGATAGGTGTCCCATTCACACCTGCAGATATTGGCACCATGGGTGGGATAAAACCTCCCGAGTGGATGATAAGTGGGGGGGAGGGAGAGCGGGTCCTGCCTCCCACTCTCTTCCTTTTCCCTTCCTTGCATTCAGCTTTGATGTGACCTATTTTGCCGCAATTGAAGCAAGCTAGAGATGATGTATCTTCCAAAAGCCCGATGGTGTAATAGTTGCCTTCGTCATCAATTGGGCAACTTTACGAAGGGCGGGAGAGTGTCTTCATTGGGCATCATAATAACAAATTTGACATTGCCAAAATCATTTATCCTGGAAGCAATTGTTGCTGATTTCCATGCTGGGTCCTTCCTGATGTTATCTGTGCTCATGAAGGGATCAAAAATTGATATGCAGCCTTGAAGATACAACCCGAAATGTTTCGCAATATATGGGAGATTAAACAGGTACTGATCTGGAATGAAAGGAACAGAAACTATCATGGGCCCCCATAACTTACCATTCTTGTTATCCATCTTGGAGGACCAATGAAAGATACGGGCAATAGCTGGGAGGCGAAGTGGCTCTTAGTTACGCCGGCTTTGGCCGGAGTCTTCTCTCTCTCTGACGTTTGAGGTGGGGATTGAAGTTCAAAGCCTGAGCAGCAGCCTCCTGGGATTCAAAGACAATAGAGAAGAAACCCCTACCTTTTGCATTGCAAAAGTGTTGTTTCAATTCACCTGACCCTCCCAGGTGACGAATGGCGGGCCAGCCTCTCACATAAGCCCGAATGACCTTTCTTCCAGGGAAGTGAACTAGGATTGCATTCTCCCACGTTTGTCACTCGTTTGTGCAGGTCTGCGATATTCATGGAGATCATTGGAAAGTTTCCGTTCATCGCCTCTTGCTCCTCCAATACATTATTAGTGATGTGGTCCAGCTGATCAACTTGGGGAGGCAGATCCATGAAGGGCTGGATTTCCGTTGCTATCCCAATTCGGGCCGGAGCGGCTACCTGGTAGGAGTGGGCTCCATCACCTCCGAGCAAAATGGGAGGCTAGATTGAGCCTGATGGGCCAGAATTGAAGTTAGTTTCTGAAGAAGGCTCGGGGGGAGAGTACGAGTGGGGAATTCTAGAAGGTCCTGAGAGGGAGCGGCGCTTCCACGTTTTGCTATTGTGCTTGAGCTGGGATGAGCTGAGCAGGCCCATAATGAGGGAGAGTGAAGAGCGAGCTAAGAGAGGATGAGATCAAAGCGAGGAAGAGATCAAATGAGCCGAGGACGAGAGTGCGAATGTAGATAGTGGAGGTAGATTAATGGCGGGGATGGTGGTTGGGGGAGCCCACGACCAAGTGGCAGGGGTGAAATTATAGGACTTGAAGTTGACGGCGACAGCTGGGGCGTGGGAAGCCTGAAGCTGATGAATGGCGCCGCATACTTGAGATTGAGTTAAGATAGAGGGCCAGGTCGATGAAGGGCTTACAATGAACTTAGATGTGAAAGTGATGATTTAGTATAAGAATGATGAAATGCAAGTGCAAAATCAAAAATAAATAAATAAATATAGACGCCTCCCGAAGGAAGCGTAAATTATGGTGTCTCTTCACCACAAGGGCTATTGCCTTCCAGCATGCAAAATCAACTATAGTCGATGCAAAGAAGGCAAGGAATAGAGAAGGAATACCAAACCAAATGAACTGTGAGAGTTGTTGAACCAGAACCGATCGCTGAGGGTAACGAGAGAGACGAAGAGAGTACCGTTGGGGGTCTCTCTCTCTCTGATCGCAAACTGCGGAGCTCCTATATCGCTCTGTCCTCCATTCTTCATATATTCTACTTGTGATATTAGTAGTGTACACATATTTTCAAATTATATGTGTATTGTGTGTATATTATATATACATTGGATTGGACTTTATAAGGTTTTTTTTAATTTGTTTTTCTTCTAGATACTTGATATCTGATAAATGTCTAATTAGAAATGGCGTTTGAATGATACCAGTATTAATACCTGAGACCAGCTGGTATATCATGATAGTGTGTATTCATACCCGTATGGAGGAAAAAGTACATTTTCCATTATACATACGAGACGGTATGAACATTTTGTACTTCGTACCCGTGTTGGTATGTCCTAAACGTGATACCAGACCAACACTGGTTTAAAGTAGGGTGGATGGATGGATATTGCATGGGATGTGAATCATCCATTTTACTCGTATGCGGGACAGCGTTTCCCTGACGTCAGATCGGCAAGACCGTTGAGGGAATCGACGATCCAATGTGAGTAGATTCAAACTTAGAACGGGCGGGCTTTTGGAACGGTTCTCCCTGTCATCGTCTCTCTCCTTGTCGACCTCGCTCTTCTGCTTCACTGCCTGCGGACCTGCACAATCTTTCCTAGATGCTGTTTGTTGCTGGCCTTGGATTTGCTCCACACTCTCCTTGTTTGATAAAACTCTGCTCGCTGTTTTGGTTTCTCAGCTGGACTTTCTTTTCAATACCCTAATACTGCTGCTTCTCTCCTCAGTGTGGATGGTTACAGCGAAGGTCATGCCAGCCTAAGCTGTATCCAGTTCTTGTCAGTCAGAATGTCGTTCGCTGGGAGCAGATCACCATACCACGAGCGATCAAGACCTGGGATGTCTCCCGCGACTCCCAAGCGGAGCTTTGCGGCGAATGTCGCGGCATCCAGAGGGCAGAGAGGGCCGGAGGCTGTAGCGGCGCGTAGCCACACGAACCCACTCTTCAACCAGGTTTCTCCCACAGACAGTCCAGGTAAAAGACTTAGCGTCTTGATGCTTAGTGCCTCAACTACGATCGACGGGTTGTAGTTATTTCTTGAGTACCATTAGCCATTTGGCTGCAATACGCTTACAGCTCCCGACTCTTACGTCTTTGCTTCCACATATCCAAAGTATTGAGGTGTAATTGTCGGTCAATGATGAGAACAGAGTTATAGGGCTGGCCCAGAACATCCCATCTAAATTTCTCGCAGGTACCAGATAAACGTTCACCGGGTAACGTACTGGAGCTAAATTGTCTGTCTTGCGCCATTTCTGTAGAAACTGTACTTGTCTCCGACCCTTTGAGAGAGCAGTGACGAAAACATCTTAGCTGCTTGAATTTGCAGCATGTGATGAGGTTAGAAGCGACCTTCTGTGGTAGCATGCATGTTAGAACCGCGGTAGCATGTTGAATTTGACCTTGAAACACAGGCAATCAACCTTGGGTCTGATATTTACATTGACAAAAGTTTCAAGGCCCGAGCAGTCTTTTCTGCTGGTGTACGTAACTAGGCAAGGGGAGTTTCCTCCTCGTGACAGAGAACCTGTGCTCTGGCAACTTCGTGTTTTTTTTTAATTGATCTTTCAATTTCTCATATGGGTTGCTGTTATCTGCCCTTTTCTTTGGGCTTAGCTTGGTGGCTCTTTTCATTGTATTCGAGCGGACACAGTGACAGGCATTGTACACCGTCTCCCTGTGATTGCTATATTCTGAGATGGATTCACGTTTTGGTTTCGTGCTGCCGTAGCTGAAATGCGTCCTTTCCTTCATACAGGCAGGAGGAGGACTCAATTGGATGTGAGAGACTCCGGTACCCCCAGCAAGGCCTTGGAAGATCACAAAGAGAATCGATCGTTGGACCGTCATGATCGCCCAAGAGACCCCGATATCTCTTTCTATGGGAAGGGAAAAGGTGGAAGCGTTGTGAAAACTCTGAAACCTTTTCTGGCACCCATTCCCCCAACCAGCTCCTCAAAAGCTTCCCTCACGTCACCGAAACAGAAGGTTCTCGCTGAAAGGCATGCACTCTCCAATGCTCCTCCAACTCCGGAGGGCTCCAAGAAAGAGGAGCTCAGCATGGAGCAGCGGACTCAGGAAAGCCCAGTGGTGCAAGTCTCCATAACTGAGCTGCAGAAACGTATCAAGAAGTTCTTGCAAGATGACATCATTCCCCCCGCCAGTCAGGGGACAGAACTTCCCGAAGTATTATCTGTTAAGAAGGCATTGCCATCAAAGGGTGAAAAGTCCCCCTACCATCCTGTCCACGCACCCTTCTCCCCCAGGCCCCAGTTCCTGCGAGTGAATAACAGTGAGCCAGTGGAGTCCTTCGCTGGGGCTATCGAAGTCGATGCTCCGTTGGGCACTATTGTAGGTGAAGAACTGCCCCCGTATGATCCTAAGAATAATTTTTTATCCCCCAGGCCGCAGTTTCTTCGCTATCGGCCCCACCGGCGTCTGGTTCTTCTGAATAAGAGCTTAACTGACAGCCCAGATCCCACTCGTGAGGAAGAGAGTGTCGATGGAGAGCTTGAATCTGAAAAGGCTGCTCCTTCTAGAGATGCTGTGCAGCTGGAGAGCACTGAGGTTGTGGCAGGTAGGATAAATGCTGTCTCTGGTCCTGTTCCAAGTCAATCACCCTTAACTAAAGTGGACAACGCAGAAAAAAGTACACTTGCTACTTTTACAGACGAAGGGCTGGATCATAGAGGCCTTGGAGGCTCGAATCTGAAGCCTGCCGTGCCTGTGGAAACAAATGTGCTGAAGGAGGAGGTTCTAACTATACCCAGAGAGGGGGAAGCAGCAGCCAATGTAATGGCTGCTATGGATAGATGTAATCTAGATTTTTCCGTGGGACTGGAGGGCGAGGAGAATGACGAAACGGAGTTCGAGGAAGATGTGCCAACTTCAGTGGGTGAGAGGTTTGTGAGGGGTATTTTGTTCGGGATCTTGCTGGCGTGCGTGGCGGCTACAATTCTTCTCGCATCTGGGAGTCCGGGTCTTCTTCCCCGTTGTCTCCATGGCAATGCTTTGGCGGCAACTTGGCACAACTCCTCCTTCAGAACGCCCGTTTTGAGGTTTACAGAAGGGATTGATGGTCTGTGGAGAGCAAGCGAGGACCTGAGTCCACACCCGGTTGTAGACCTGAGTGTTCTAAGCGAAGTGGCATCGAGACACTTAAAGGCTGTTCATCGGCGCCTGAGGGAGCTGTCGGTGCGTGAATTGTGTGAAATGAACTTCAGACCGGTTGCGACGAAGTTTGATGAGTTGAGAGTTTCCGCACAAGGGTATATCAATCGGTACCCATCCTTGAATGGGGCCACTGAACAGGGCTGTATTAGCCACTTGAACCAGTCCATTCATGTGCTGGACATGAGCCATTTGCAAGTGACAGACAGGTTTGTTGACGTGGCTGGACCGGGCCGCATGAAATTTCCCGATACATCAGTTCCTCAATATGAAAGAATCAACAAGGAGGAAATTTTGCTTGACGATGTGGAGGAATGGGACTGGGTTGCAGACTACGATTTGGTTCAGGGCGTTGAATACCCACAGACCACTATCAAAACAGGATCTGATGAAGTGAACTCGCTATTGGCAGAATTATTTGAGGCTGCTCTCCATCCTGTGGAAGTTAAGATGGCGGAGGCCTTGGCAGAGACACTGCCTTCAGCTGAAATCTCAGAGAGAGAAATTCACTACGTACATGAAGGCGCGGCCCCACTGGTCTTTATGGTAAGACCTCTCCATCTGTCAGTCTCCATCAAAACTATTTTTACAGGCTCATATTGTAGATGGGTTTGGGACCATAGTTGACTGCAGTGGATATCTTAGGAGTAGTCGAAGTGGATTCTTGTGATGAACTCAAACCAGAAACTTTGAATACCACTTGAAAGTGTTCTTTCTACACTTGGCAACCAGCATCTAGTAGTTGGTGCTTTCAAGCTGCAACTTGTTAGCTGTTAAGACAATAGGAAAGCAAGTGAGCACTGCATCTTCATTCTGTGGGAAAGTTTAAAGCCTACTCACATGTTTTTAACTGACAGAAGGAAGTTCAAGGTGTTCAATTGAAGAAAGTATATTGCCAGTGGTCCTCTGCTGGTGTTGGATCCAGTATATTGTAGCTGTAGGGTCTTCGAACATTTGATTGTCGATGGACTGACTTGGCTTGATGTGCAGGCAGACACTTCCTTCTCAAGTTTGCAAGCAGTAACAGAACCAGATACTCATAGCAATGTCATGGTTTCCAGAGAAGGAAGCTTTCACTCATTGTCCGAAGTGGTTGAAGAGGGTGGAAAAGAAAAGGTGATAGAAGAAGAGGCTTTAAGCTACAGCGATACAGCCATGTCATTACCGCCACGAGAGGAAGGGGGGGTAGCTGATGCCCCTTTTGGAGAAGTGTTGCCAGCAGCTGATTTTTCTTTGGAGAAGGGGCAATTGACTTCTGAAGGCCTTGGGCTTCCAGCAGAAGAGGGGGCATCAAACAATCATGTGGGTCTCCCAGATGACAAGCTTACAATTGATTGGGATTTGAGGGCAAATGAGCTTTTTGTGAGAGCTGCTGTTGGTATTGATGATCTCCCCATTGCAGCGCATACAACATCTCAAGGATCCCCTGCAAAGGACGTTGAGGGTGCTGAAGAGTTCGCAGTAGAGGGGGTATTAATGCAGCACGAAATTGAGCATGGTAGGGTGTTGAGCTCCAGTGACTTTCAAGAAGGGGTCTCAGTAATGCCATCTTTCCCAGAGGGTTTACCAAGACTCCGAGTGCTTGGTTCCCATGCTGTGGTTGTGGCTTTTGGGTCACTTTTGGTGGCAGTTGTTATGGCTGTACCCTTCTTGATGAAACGTTACAAGGCTCCTTGGGTAGGTCGTAGGAGAAGCCGCAGAGGAGCAGCCAATAAGAAGGCTGTGAAAGTGATAGACAGCAACACAGACATTCCTTCCGCACCTCAGCCCTCTGTGCCTGATGTCAGTGGACCGACCGTATCTTCTGTAAACCATACACCTGCTGCAGCAAACAAGGGAGAGACCCCTACCATCTCTTCACCAGCTCATAGTGTTGCGACACCTAGTAAACTGAATGAGTCTGACTCCCTGACAGCCTTTCGGGTCACAAAACCAGCAGAACCTGCCATGAGTGCACCCATAGTATATCATTCACCTATATCACATAGAAAAGAGATGCCAAGTATCAGCGCCCCAACAGGCCGTTATAACCAACCCAGCTACAGGTCTGAGATGCTGTCATTTCGTACCCCCTTGAGTACATATACACCGACTGTTTCATATGCACCGACAGAGTCAAGTATGTCCACGACAGGAAGTGTGAATGACACTATGTCTGTGGCGGAGAGCGAGCTGTCCATGTTGCCCGAGGACTCTCAGCTTGGCAGTTTCACCACCTACGAACCCATTGTTGTGAATGAGGTATATACTGCATGTACTGGAATAATCGCCTTCTTTTGTGATGCAGAGACAGCAATATTTAGGCGAAAGGGGAAAACAGTTCATGTATTTTGCCTCCACGTTTCATCTATTTCCTCTATGAATGAGCGAATGCTGCAGACCTCCTGTGAAGGGCATGGACAGGTCATAGGTCTGGTTGGACGGGTAGTGCTGTACAATCTACAGTCTACACACATACTTTGTCATACCTGATTCTAAGTGTTTGGAATGCTGCATTGTGGGTGTCCCAGGGCGCAGGATTGGAGCAAGTGAAGCTCACCCCTGTCCGGAGGTCCAGCCGCATTCGTAGCCAAGTTGCCTCTCCCCTTCCTGTGCAGTATGCTTTTTCATGAATTTATACAAATGACTGGGTGCCGGTCTCATTATGCGTTGGAGGCAGGACCCATCTGGCTTCTCTTGCCTCAAATCTTTAGACGTGATCAGCTCTTTGATCAAAGATCTGAGACTAGCAGTCATTGACAGAGATCTTTTTAGGACGGAGTTTAGTGATTATTTGATGGTGCGAAAGCCGGACCTGGGAGTATTGGGTTGAAGAACGTACCAGGTCATTTTGGAAGGCTAGTAGGTCGGTCAATCTGCTTTGACGCTTGGACGCTTGCATGTGTTCAGAAAGGCCAGACGTTTGGAAGATATAAAATATAATCGCCTAATGAAGTATTTCTCCTCCAAGCAAGCTCCTGGTTTCTTTCTGCTCTTGTTTTCGCTCGTATTGTTTGCCTGTCACTTGTCACTTGCCGTGTCACTTGTGCACCAGCTTGCCCTCAGTAAACCATGTAGACTGCTACCTTAACTGTGGCTGTGGTTACCATAAGCACCACTCACATTTCATCTCAACAAGCTGAGTCAGGCAGACGCTCAAATGCGAAGAGCTACTGTAGGCGAGTTTGAAAGTAGTCACAACGAAGGAACTGTTCTTTGACTGTTCATTGCAATCTCCTGCCTCAAGTGTAAGTAATTTGTCAATGAATACGAAGGAGTTTCTTGTCTCAGGCATAGGAGGCGTCATCGCCATCACTTGCCAGAATAGATACTCAGTTCAGCTCCACAGCCTCGTGTTACTCTGCTGCATCTGCCTCTCCTGCAAAGAGAAAAGATGCTCGACTGTTGGGGTACGTGAGGAACAAAAAATATGAGCAAGAAACAAAGCGTCCGTGTGTTTCGTCGCGAACATTCATCCAAACAGCAACACTGAGAGAGAGAGAGTGAGCGAGAGAGTGTGCGTGTGAGGGAGAGAGATGGCATCGAGGATGGGGCGAGAAGAGAAGGGGTGACTGGGTTTGAGAGAGAGAGAGAGAGAGACATGGCACTCAGAATGGGGATCACATCATACTTGTCATCTTCTTTGCCTAATTTCCGAGCGCTCCCTGCGTCCTCCCTACACCGCCCCCGTTCGTCATGTTTCTGGCATCATCGTTATCTCTCACACTCCCGTTCCAAGTCTGTGCAGTTCAAGTTCCCAACCCCCGGGTCTCGAAGTACCAGTAAATCTTTCACGCACCTGTCGTCCTTGTCCAAATTTCGAGTATTTTCGAATTATGTGACAGAGGAGCTCGGGCGAGAGGAAAGCAGGGACGATGCAGCTGGGCCGTGGAAGGCCTTATCATCGGAAGGGCAAGAGAGAGATTCCGCTGGACTTCAACATTCTGGCAGGAGGAGCTCAAATTGGAGAACGCGAGAGAGAGACGACGTGTTTTCTCAAGAATTTCCTGAGGAGGGGCCTTTAAGAAGTCGAATAGATGAGGGATATGACAGTGGCAGGGCTTCCGGCTCAGCGCAACGGGCAGTCGCGGAGGGCAGGAAACAGAGAGTGGAAGCAGGGGGGCACCGGGGTTATGATGAGAGGACCAAGTTTTGGGATACTGGGGATGCCAGAGAGGCAGCAGAGTTGGCAGGAGGAAGTGCAGATAGTGCATTCAGAGGTATGGGAGTGGAAGAATTGCAAGGAACGCCAAATAGGCAAGGAACAGAGGGGGACAGGCGGGGTTCAAGAGAGGAGAGACGAGGAACGGAAGGGAGAAGTAGGAATGAAGAAAGGGGAGAGAGCGTAAGGTTGCTCGAAGAAGACCCACATCCATGGGCTGAAGCAGAGAGAGGAGAGGGTTTAGGGCTTCGGAAACAGAGCGAGGAATCACAAACCCGGAGCTCGTATTCAGAAACACGCAGAATTGCTTCATGGGGTTCGAAGGAGGTGAAACCTTCCCGGTTTTCACCTAGGTCAGTAGGATCACGTTCGGTCCCATCCAAACCATCAAATCCTGGGAACCTGTCCAAGTATTCTGGAGCTATGAATGCCAAATCCAGAAACCTCGCCAGTGCTGGAGGCATTCCTACTTCTTCTTCGTCTTCTTCTTCGTCTCGCCCTGCATTTAGTTCTTTCGCACCCTCCAACTATCCTTGTGCAGAATCTCCTTTGTTTGAGGATACAAAGGAACAGAAGTCATCAAAATCTGAGAAGTCTGAGTTCATGGGTGGTACAGGTGACACCAAAGTGGGAAAATCCCCAGAAAACACAGATGTGCGGGCCACTCCTTCCCAAGCAACTCCCTCTTTGCCACAGCCTGATTTAGAGTATCAATATAGTTACACAGAAACCCCCAAAGTAGCGCCGATTGGGTATCGGGAAGCACCTTACTCTCCTTTTGGCCCTGAGACAATGGAAAGACCATGGACTGGCAAGGCCCCTCTGCCAGGATGCAAGAAAAAACTACCAGAGTTCAATTCACCTAAGCCACCTCCCCAAGGAAAGAAGGGAGTGAAATCTGTGCAGGCACCAGGTCCTTCCCCACAGGGGCAAAGCCGGAAGCGTGGCCAAACAAGAGAGGAAATACTGGGAGAACCTGTTTCCAAGGCAGAAGTGGTGCAGTTGCTGGAGGATACTAATCATGGCAACCGCCAGCTCAATCTGGGTACCTCCTCTTTGTGTCTGTACTCTTGTTTATGGTTGATATTTTGGGGCTTTTGAATCTTTTTTTTGTGGATCAAAATAAGGGATTTAGGGGGGATGGTAGAGTAGCAAGTGGTGAGCTAGAAGGGTTTTAGAGTCCAGGATTTAGGAGAGAGGGAGAGGGTTTTGGATACTTCCTTGCCTGCAGTTTCTACACCACTTCTGGTCATCCTCAGAAGACGATTTTGAGAATTGTGAAATCTAGCAATGTACTCAGATTTGACTGTTAGAAGAGTTTAACCAGAATCATCTGGGCTTACACACTTCTGTCTCTAATCGCACCTCCTGAACAAAATTTGGAGATGCTCAGTTTTAACGAGTTGTAACTGCTATATGAGACTATTAGCCAGCAACAGGGCTATGATGAAGCTGCTGAAGTGAGGTGAGCATGGGATTGCTGCTGTGGGATTCTACTATTGCCAGTTAGTCACCTCTCAGTAATAAAACAAACCTCTGCACATGGGCGGTGTCATCTTGTCTGGTTTCCGGATGTGGAGAGGGAGAGTCACGGCTCTGGTGGTACGGAATGATGTGTAGGTAGGGATGGATTGACACACAACATGCTGGATGTGGTGCACCAGCACTGGAAGCGGCGGCTTGTCTGCAAAATCAAGTGTAAAGGTGTCCCCACTGTGGACATGGACAATGTTTGCAACAAGCTTGAGGTCTGCTCACTCTCCCCTTCATAGACTCAGTGGTGTGGTGTGTGACACCTGATGTGTAACTTAACAACCATCGTTGATATCTGATGAGAACTTGGATACTGAGAAAGACCGTATTGTGTGTGAGAGAAAGCAGGAACACTAGTCTAAAGTCTGAGGGACACATAGGCATGACAGGGTGACAAAAGAGAGTCTCTGCAGTTATCTGACTCTCTTAATGGCTCAACTTGGAGAGGTCAATTCTGTGGGTCAGGAGAAGACAGGGGGAAAGATTATTCACCGAGCGGGTGGTGTGGTGTATTTGTTTCGAGGGCGCAACTACAACTACAAGACTCGTCCTCAGATCAGGCTTATGCTATGGAAGCCAACAGCCCCTATTTACCCAAAGCTTATCCAGCCTGCTCCTGAGGGCCTAACAATTCAAGAAGCTGATAAGATGCGTGCTGCTGGACGACAGCTTTTGGCCATTTGTAGGCTGGGTAAGTCGAGTGTTCTCTGATAGTCTCGGTCTGGTCTTCGTGACTTGAGGTGGTTGAAATATGTCAGAATCTGAGAATTTCAGAGGTTGGGTTTTCAGGCGGGACGAAAATGGCTCTCGTTGGTTCTAGATGACCACACCTAGGATTTCTGCGACTTTTTATTCCAGTTGCTTCCCTCTTCAGAGATACACATTACATCACATAAATGGGAGTGGCTTGAATGATGGGCTTATGGGGGACACCACAGGGACACGTGGACTGACTAACCTACTCCCTAGGCCCAAATTGTCCTACATAGTCTATGGGCATTGAGTCTGTTGATAGCAAGACACTTTCACAAGGGTGTGATCTTTGTATGGCTTGAATAAGTAAACTGTGAACGGGTACATCCCATCGGCACTAACTTAAAATCTGCTAGGTGTGACAGTTTGAGAGACATCTGCCTGCTTTTGTTGTCAAAATTGCATACATCAATCATTCTGAATTTCCGACAGCTCATTGTATGCTATTATATCTATGACGCTAACAATGAGGATGTTTGGGTTGCAGGAAAGAATGGAGTGTACTTAACACTGGTAACGGATGTGAGGGATGCGTTCAAGGTTGATGAGCTGGTCAAAGTGGACTGCAAGGGGCTCAACCCCCATGACTTTAAGAAAATTGGTGCTAAACTCAAGGTCTTCCTCTGCCCCCATGTTACATCCATTGATATGAGATATGAAATTGGCTCCCAAAACCAATGAGAAATAAACTCTGTTTGCTACAGGTTCACTCTGTAGGGATAGCAACTGTAATTCCATGAACCTCATAATGGAATTGTGAATCACTGACTGGAAGATGCATGAGATTATGGACTGTCGAAGGCATTCAACCAACTTGCACTCCACATTGCAAGATGGCCTCCGAGGGACCTGGTTCCAAGTGCTGATGTGTTCTGCATCTATTGCTGGGGTTGGTCAGGACTTGGTACCATGTGTGCTCCTCTCATTCGAGAGAGAGTGTATTTTGATGTGGAGAGGGCGTGACTGGAAGTCGGATGGCATTCAAGATAACATTACCCATGCTGCTGTTAAGGCAGCATTGAATGAGATGGCAGCAAAGGAGTTGGATGCCTGTGAAGAGGGCAAGGAAGTTAAGCGAGAGGGCAATGTCTCTGCAATTTTTCCCAGAGAAACTACTTTCAATGGTCTCTCCGAATACGAAGGCAGCCAAGGAGAGGAGGAGCCTGCTGAGGATGGATTCTTGGATGAAGAGCCAGCTCATCACCTTAGTGAGCTGGCAGCAAATGAGTTGGATACTTGTGATGAGGGCCAGGCAGCTATGCATGACAGGAATGTCTCTTCAATTTCTTGCAGAGAAACTACTCTCAATGTTCTCTCAGAAATCAAAACCAGCCAAGACGAGGGAGAGCATCCAAAGGATGGATTTTTCGGTGAAGATTTAGCTAATCGAGTCAACATTGCAACAAATTCTGATGTGGCTAGACCATCTGAAGTGGCAGCTGATTGGAATGTTTCCACAGCAACATGCACAGAGGTTTTGACTGAAGCTGTACTTGATACACATTCTGAAGATGCAACAGAAGGTGGGATACGACATTCTGAAGGTGCAACAGAAAGTGGGATGCGAGAAGAAAGTCAGAGCGCTTCTACAATGGACTTCAATTCAAACAAAGTTGAAGGCACTGAGTCAGGGGCTGCTGTGTCATTGGATAGACCTCAATTGGGCAAAGACAGCGAGCCTCAGAAGGCAAGGGCAATTGACTCTTCCATAGCAAATAGGGGTGACATGTCACAGATCCAATCAGCAAGGAATAGTGCGCAGATTGAAAGGCAAGCTTGGTTAGAGAAACAAGCCAAACAAGATCTGCCCAGGCAGGAACAAGTAGGATTGCTAGGAATTGCCGAATTGGCCAGGCTTTTGGCACCATAACATAGGAGGCCTACCTCTTCATGATGTGTCCCTTTTTGCCTGGGCTCTTTACTGGACACAGTCGTCCTCCCTCTTCTCCCAAACTCGGATGGGAAATTGGCAAGTTGAGCCTTATTTCGGCGCAGTTGTTTACTTCTTCGACACTTTCTTGTCATAGCTTTGATTAAAATGGAAAGGAAAGTCTTTTACTCATCTAATAGTCAGTTGACCACAAAAATGAGGTGATGATGGCAAAGTATTTGTGCATCAGAAGTGTACTGATTGCCAAAAGGGTCACAGACTATGCCCCCAGCAAAATGACCAACTTTAGGTCAACTTCAAATGAAATGCAGTTCAGCTGTTCTCGTTAACTGAGTTTCTCCATGTAGTTGGAATCAAGGCTCCTACTCTGATAAACAAAAGAAGACCAGCATGGCTTTCCTCCAGCCTACAACAAGAACTTTACAGTCTATCTTGAATACGATAAATAGGAGGCAGTCAAGGCAGCCTTGATGATTGAGGGCTTGGGAGACCATGTAATTAATTACATTTAAAACCTTCTCTGCCAAGTGTACTCACTATTTTGAACTCAAACCCCTAGGGTGTCTCCTGGAGTGGGGGCTATGAGCAAGTCCACACAGTAAACTGGCCACACATGCTTGGAGGACAATTGATGTTACAAATAGAACTGGCTGTCTCTAGCATAGTAGTGAGAGATCCATATTGACAAGTAATGAGTTGAAACATCATTCACCAAGTAGCTATGGCTTCTGGTGTGGAGTGTGGATGATTCGAATTAAATTGCTGGTATAATACAATGGAAGCTCACCAAATGCTTCACATGGCCATATCCGATGCTACGACATACTTCTTTGTGGATTGAATTGGATCTCCATAGGAACTGGCAAGGTTGGAGGAGCAGCTAACCCAGTGTCATGAAAGTAGTCTTCAGTGAAGGAAAGAGATTTCTGAAGCAGTATACGTGCCTCCTCCCTTTTCCTGCCCACAAAATGCAAGCTTACGGGCCATCTTCATACAGTCACGGCTACAGAAAGAAGGATATGTCTATCTGCCTCTACTCTGATCATGATGTCTCTCTCTTTCCCTGCAATAGCTGAGGAGCCCTTATCCATTCTTCATATCCTTCTCCGGCCCCTCTCGCCTCTGCACAGACTGGGCTTTGAATTGGAGTGATAGGCTCAGCAATCATCTCTGATAAGTAAACTTCTCTTGTACAGCCCCTTCCAAGATCCTTCTACACTATACATATCATCCACTTTGGATAAAAACTTACAACCTGACCTCTACAAATTCTAGGGCAGAGCCTACCAAAGAGGCTTGAACTGCAACCGCAACGAAGTCCTCAAAGGAGCTTCCTGCATCGTGCAGGCCTAACCATTTCAAAACTAGAGAGGCAAGAGGACCATAGAGATTCAGAGAAGAGTATTGTGCACAAATTCAAGAATACTGAGCGACAATCCTTACTGGCGAATATCTGATACAGCTTGCTTGCGCCGTTGTATCTGTGACTCTAGCATGTGTATAACTGTTGCTCTTGCCTGCCATTTCCATCAGGCCCCATTATTCAGACATGGAACTCAATCCCACTCTATCTCCTACCATTTACAAAAAATACTTAAGGACCTGCAAAAATAAGGACAGAAAATCTTAGGATTGAGAGCATTGTTCACTAGGTATCATGCAAATTACTGGACCTCTCTCTCTGTCTCTGTTATCCTTGAGATTCCCGCTCAAACTGGGCGTGGGGTCAATGGCCACAAGGCTACGGCAAAAAACGTCTTATGAGTACAATCTGTTATCCTTGAGAGATGAGCACAGGCCAATCAAGATTCACCCAGATAAATGGAGGAGAACCTGGTGAGGGCGGAGGGAGTTGAGAAGGTGGTGCATATTGCGGAGAATCAAGGTCATGTCTTCCACTCGGCGCGCAGAGTGCGAGGGCCTCTCAACGAGCGCATCACTCAGCTCCAAAAATTGCAGCAAAAGTTCTCTGTTCAATGCCCGCAGCTCCTTCTTGTAGTCTGAACCCCGAGTTGCAAAATACATCATGCTTCTTTCTAAGAAACAACATGACTATATTGCAGCATCCACAATAGACAGAGAAAGAAGGGGTCCACGTGCACAAACAAACTCCCCATCAAGACAAAGATAAGAAAGGAAGCCAACAATTTTGATTGTAAATCAAATGCTTTCCAGTCACTTTGTGTTGCTTGCTGAAGATGATTCCAAAACATTCTCTGTGAGAACCGGATGAGACTATTCTCAGGAGCGAATGCATACCAACGTTGGGGCCTTTGGGGTAGAGCTGGCGCAGGCCTTCGTCTTCTAGACCCGGCAGCATATCGTTCGTCTGATTCTCCCCACCAAAAACACATGCAGAGGGATCTTCTGATCAATAAACCCTGCCGTTTCAAGATCTTAGACCTAAGTAAGAGCCTCAATTGCAACACTAGATGGGTCAGAAAATTGGGTCCAGATAAGATCACAGGTCCACTATGGAGCGAAAATAGGGCACTGCCTTGGAGCATCAGATGGTCTCCCATGGATGTCTTCGGTGATTGCATTCTCTCTAGATACACCTACAGCCTCATTTAACAATGAACTAGGACTCTTCATGCGGCCACATAAGAGATACTCTAACTGGATTTGGAAGTTCCCTACTTCCCAAAAGCACGGTGCGGTGGGAGCCATACAGAGTACTTAGTTGATGAAGTGAAATCAAGCCAACGCACCTGCAACGCTCTCACCTGAGAAATTTCAAATTGAGGGAAGAAAACTACGTTCGACTCACAGTGTAGGTTGAACCGAACATGGTGTACGTGCCAACAACCGGAGGAGGAGGAGATGGGGCAGTATCTGGATCATCCAGAAAATCCTTGTACAGCTTGTAGTAGGGTGGAGGCGGCGGGAATGCCGAAGCTGCGGCCATGGTGAGCTTGAGGACAACACGAGAACGTTTGCTGCAGGATCACAGCAGCCCCGCGAAAATATGTCGGTCGAGAACAAAACGAAGTTATTTGCGAGATCCTGACGGACGAAAGAGAAAGTGGGTGCGTGGACGGAGAACGACCCAAGTGAGATCAACTGAATTGAAAGAGGCTTTTTTCAATGCCGATGAGAACCCCGACTGATGTTGGGGATTTTATTTCCAGTCCAATATCTCAGTTGGGTGTTGGGTTTTTCTTCTCTAGACATGACAGCAGTAAGATAGAGGTTGGGTGGTGGTTGGGAGGAAGGAAGGAAGTTCCAGTAGGGAGAGAGATTGATTGTTCGTGGGAGGGAGAGTGTAGGGATCTGGGTGACGTTCTCAACGCTGTGGCAGCTGGAGATGATGGAGACAATCTGTATTGCCGCGCCACTTTCATGTCCTGTACCTTTTCGAGTGAATAGCTATGGCCGCCTGAGAATGCCAAGCAGAGGCAGGCAGTTGGTAGTGCATCGGCCTTTAGTCGCTGTGACGGCACACTTTGGAGGAAACAAATCAAAAGCGGTACGACAATTCTTGCCTTCTTGTTCTCACATAGTGTGAGATTCTCCGCCATCGCTAATTCGCGCAATGGATTATTGTAGCTGGAGTTTTGAAGGATTGGGAACTGAATTTGTGCATTGTGAAGCATGTAGCCAGGCAAGATATGAATATTCTGCAACTCTCTCTGCGCGCTCCTCCCCCCCCCCGTGTGCTCAGTTAAACTGTGCAAAGGAAATGAGGGAAGAGCTGGAAGATATTCACATTCCACAATGCTTGCTGGTAGTGTTGTAGCGATAAATCCGAAAAAATTGAAGATTAGCCAAAATCACTTCCCAACTCAAACCTTATATGCCCAATCTCTGACAGGACAGTGTGGTTGGGATGCTAATCCACAGGCAACAGGGAAGAATAAGAAGAATGGTAGTGTATTTGAAAGCTGGAAGTAAGTCTCTTTGGGCCTTGCTTGGAAACACTAATCTGCTGTCCTTAGTTAAATCTCGACTGTTGCAGTAGCTCCCTCCTTCTTTGCAAGAGAAAATGGCTCTGTGAGCACAACGAGGGATTACTATATACAACTATCTGAATGTATAGACTTCCATAGGAGTTCCAGATTCAAGCATGTACATTCACAAGGGTATACTGAGAATGAATGTAGTACTAGTAACTGGTTTCAGACCCTACAGTATGCAATATCAAAGATAAAAGTCACAATGTCAAAGTCAGCTGATTCCTGTTCCTGACAAAACTCGGGAAAATGGATCTTTATGTAACCCTCAGGGCAAGCCATGTTTAGAGACAAGCAAAACAGGGGAACTTAACCAGGAAGGGTCACGGATCTTCGTAAAGGTCTTCCAGTATGAGCAGAATTCTTGCCTATTCCCAGGCATCGTAGGGGTATCAAAACTATCAAATCGTATCAAAGGGCAGTGATTCTTTTGGCGCGCAACCCAACATCCAGAGGAACAATCTCTTGCAAATAGATTGAAAGAGTTCTCCTGTGTTTCGCGATAATACTGATTCGACTTTGCACTTTACATACTTTGTTGTAGAGAAATTTGCACATAGCAAAAGTTGGCAAGAGAAATGAGGGACAGAAATGCCTAGCTGTCTTTTAAGATTGTTTGTCATGGGGATTTGCGTCAAGGTCTGAGTTATGGGACTGAAAGCTTATGTTGAAGTGCTCTAGATGAAAGCAACCACTTTTTTGTACAGGAGGTCGCCAGGAGGGTTTGTGAATATTTCTCACATTCCAATGGCAGTAGAGTGTCAGCTGCAGGTTGGTGAATGGCATGTGTAAAATCCAATCTGATGTCTAAAAATATGCATTTTCAGGCAGAAGAAGAGAAAGGGTCAGGTGGGGTGCCTTTAGTGCTGTACAGTGTTGCTCCTCTGATTTATCCAGCTATTGCGGAGAGTGCCGGATATTCACAAGCCAGTTACTACACTTCCCTGGGCCTCTTTTTGATTTCCTTGCCTGGTGTATGGTCCCTTGTCAAGCGTTCTACCAAGTCTAAGGTACCTCTTCTCCCTGTTGTCAGATAATTGCTACTAGTGTACTGATACTTGCAGTTAAATATTCTCCAAAAAAGGAAATGTAGTTGATTTAGAGAATGGAAATTGAAAAGTATAGATGTTGAAGGATTGCACGCCTTGACCATATGGGACATATCCCCACATTGGTGAAATATATGAATTTCACATCGCGTTTACACAGCCAAGGACATCCCATTTGGCAGTTTGAGGTCTACTGCAGCTGGTCTCAAACAGGAATGTGATATTTAGTGGTCAGTGGAGAAAGAAAACATTAGTATTCCAGGACGAATGTATAAATGTATCATCAATAGATGAGTGGTAACCTGTTTTGGTAACTGATGTGTAAACTTTTGTTTGCAGATTGTGAAGAAGACATTCATCATGCCAGGCACAACAAGTGAACAAGGAAAACCTGCAAAGCGAATAGCTGGAGAGATTACTTCATTCTTCACGCGCAGCAATTTCATAGTGGCGAGCAGAGGTGATACTGTTACGTACGTATACTTCATAGGGAGGAGGGTGCTTTGAAGTGACAAAAGTATACTGACATACACATATCAAGCTTCACGTGATGTGTGTGTGTGATGAGTGGACTGTGTGTGTGATGGAGGTGGTTTAGAATTATCTCACACTTGTGACTCAATTATATGGAGACGTGTTGTTTGATTGTTTGCTGATCTAGGTTATGGAATACTCTTTGATTTGCAGTAGATAGGAAGGTCTAACCATGCAAGACTTGCTGGTCTACACTGCAACGGCCTTAATAGTCAGTTGCAAACAATGTAGGGCAAGGAAGGCACGAAAGGTTTGAACAAACTTTCAAGGTGGTCCTTTTTGAGTGCAGGTTTGAGGGAGCTATGACACCAAGCCGAGGGCAGGCAGCCTTTTTGACCTTCTGCACATTGGTGAGCCTAGGCAGTGCGGGTCTTGTGCTCTCCATTGCTGTGCCAGACATTGGTGACAAGTGGTACTTGCTGACAGTCCTCAGCCCCCTCGCGTACGTGACCTCTCTCTCCTTCTCTACTTGTCCCATAGGCTGTCTGGGCCTACATATGTAATGTGTTTCTTCGTCTTCTTTCCCTTCCCTTTTAACACAACAGGTAACTGGCAGTGTCTGTGTGTCACATTTTTTGCAAGACAGACAGGAGTGGTTGTTACATATTCTTGTCCCAGAAGCTCTTTGGGGGTCATATGGACATTTAACATTAGTTACTGTCTTTTCTCCCTCTCACATGGGCCAGGGCCTGTAATGCATTGAAAGAAAGCCATTTAGGTAGAAGTGCCCAGGTGGGTTGTAACTGAAAGTAGCATGTTGGACTACAGAGGCGTGTACTATTGGACAAGGGCATCACGAAAGGAGCAGATCCAGGTGAAGCTTGTTGTGGCAGATGATGAAGCCTCTACTGATGTTATTGTGCAAGGTGACGATGAACAAATTGACCGATTGCGTAGAGAACTTGGGCTTATGGAGAAAGGCATGGTCTATGTGAAAGGTCTCTTTGAGCAATGATCTCCCGTTTCTTAGCATCATTGCTTCACACCACCACTAACCACACCAGTAAAAGTAAATACATGTTTCTTATGTTCGATTAGGAGCAAAGATGGGTGTTGCAATGATCTATTTCACATTACAGCGATGACTGCATATCCTCACTTTGCATTGTGTAAACACTGAACAGAAGTAGAAGATCAGATTCCTGCTACTAAACCTGAAGGAAATGAAGTTTTGGTAGGTAGCAATAGCAGTCAACTGGTCACAGTTGTTAAGACTAGACACTCTAGAAACATTCAACATGATTGTAATGTGATCTTGATCTAAACTAAATCATGCGTGCAATCCATCACACTGAAGCATTACATCTTGATTCAAACCACATGCATAAACGTTGTAACCATATCCACTCTTCGTTTACTATGATCCGAACAGTGTGTGGGCGAACCTCTGTAGATTTCTGCTGAGGCTATCGTCTGCATTATGCTGTTCGTCCAGAGTCGAGGTCTTGAGACCAGATATGTTCACGAGATTGTAGATTGAAGCTTCATGACATCAACGAAGGACAATTTAAGAGAATGGAATCCTGTGTGGGCACTTTCTAATATCCGCATTTTGCTCTGCGCCAACTTGAAGGGTACCCAAGTGGGTGGACCACACAATCCAGTATCGCTGATGTGAAGTTGCCCTACCATAGTTCGCTGTGAATGCGACATTAGAAGAAAAGAGAAGTTTTAGCTAACAAGATTTTAGAGAGGATTGCCACGTCAAATCCATACCTATGATGTGGACCAAAATGGCCACCTTAAGTCCAAATTTCAATGGAATTCTGGAACGGCGGAAGATAGGCCAGAGCTGGCAGGAGTGTGAGACCTTGACTGTGTGTTTCTGAGACGGGGAGCTTGAGAAGGTGGGTTGGTGGGTTAGCCAGGGAGAGAAGACAGAATTTGAACTAGGCTTGTAAGACTTGACAGTGTTTGTGGTAAGAACTTGAAGAGACAGAAAGTTGGAGCTGTTTCAAGAGGGAGAGAGAGATTGTGATTTGTTTGTCTGTACGAAAGAGGCAACTTGAAAGATAGAGCTGGTTGTCGCGCTGGAGATAGAGAAAGAGAAAGAGAGATTGATAATTTGGGTGAGATAGTGTAGAGAAAGGGGATTTCCGGAGACTGGGGACGATGCAGACAGTCTGCATTACCAGGCCACTTCCCTGTTATACATCGTCTGGCGCGGATGGCTATGGCCGCTTGAGAACGCCGAACAGAGGTAGCCCGTTGGTGCTTAATGGAGCGCGTCGACCTTTTGTCACTGTGACGGCGCTCTTTGGAGGAAACAAACCAACAGCGGTAAGATGATTCTGCCTTCGCCTTCGTTCTTATTCTCGTTTGCTGGCTCCAGCGCTATTTCTAGTCCCTACCAGAAGATTGATTCTTTCTCATTGTGATTTGTCTCCATATTTCACAAGCACCTTATACAGATGTAAATCTCACAGTCCTGAGTGCATATTGAATGTTTGAATTTCCATCGGCAGCATGAATTTATAGCTTTGTCTCGTCATATGAACAGTAACAGCATTTGTCAATTGTGAAGGTTGTACCATGGAATTGGGAATCTCTGGTGCAAAGACACTTTTATGAGATGCAGAGATCAGGAATGGCTCTCTGCTTTGCGCTTGAGCAGACAAACATGCGCTTTGGAATCTGGAATTTATCTAGCTTGACATTTACTTGCACGGATGCCAAACTTGAAATGATCATCTGGAAGCATCTCTCCTTTGAGATTTTTCCAGGGCGGGATGGAATTAGCAGTGATATGTGCTAATCACATATTCTTTTCAGAGTTTTCTTTTGGATCTTGGAAGGGGGCTTATCCGGAGAAGAAGAGAGAGAAATGGCATGGGTCACATTCTGTAGTAAGACCCCAGAGCATTGATGTTGTCTGTGGTTTGATGACAGAGTGGAAAAGGCTGCTTCAAGTGCAAGGGAAAGGGCGCCATTGAATGTAAGGGCTGCCAGGTAGGTTCACATGTGAGGGAGAGAGTTGGGTGTGTGCCACCTTTTCCTTTCAAAGATTTGCAATATGCTGCAACACTGGATCTCTCTGTGTGATGATGATAAAGTTCCTTTCTTTCTCTGCGTGTCCCCCTTCCCCTATCCTCAGACTAGTCTACACATGAAATGAGATAAAGGAGAGAGATTCAAATTCAATGATGCTCATATGTGTTCTAGTTGCTATAAATCTGACAGCACTGAAGGTTTTTGACAGGCTATGTTGAACTTCTTCAAGTCAAACCTTCTAAGGATAGGAAATCTTCGACATGACAGTGGGTTTGGGATTCTGATCCACAGGGCACAGGGAAGAATAAGAAGAATGGAAATATATTCGAACGTTGGAAGTAAGTCTCTGTGGGCCTTTGTGCCTCAGATAGGAGTAACCTAGAAAACCAAAAGCCAGAACACTTGAAGCAAAGTTGTTTTGTTCTTTTTGCTTTCAATTTCCTGCTGTATTTGGTTCAGCATTTGGACTCTTGGAAAGAGACATTGCTGTGTCATCAGTGTGGGAGATCACCGTTAAGCCACGTAGTTTGTGACTTATGAAAGGGTTTAACGAAGACAGCACTAGTCACAGGCATGTGGTGCCTAAACCAGAAAATGTCAAATGCTGAGGTTGCACCATGAAATGTGGCCAATTCCTGTTTTCAATAACCTGGAATCCTTTCAGTTTGTAGCTTGTGGTATCCAATCGTCACTACTTAAGGATCTTCCAAATTTTAAGGGCAACTATAAACTTCAGGGGGACGAGTCCTTTATCAAGGTTTTTGTGCAAACTGCTCTCTTGCATTATTATGAAGTGGGATTCCTTTAGAGGGGCCTGATACTTTAATTGTCATCTCGGCATAGTGACCGATAGCCAGAGCAACAAGCTGTGAGAAATGAAATAAAAGTTCCTACTGACAACAATCATTAGACTTTTCTCACTGTAGCTTCAGTTGTAAAGGGATTAGATAGGAAAATGGGAGCGAGGTGAGGAACGGAGAGAGCCTAATAGAAACGACGCAGGGGTGGGTTGCCAGTCTATTCATATTTCATTGAGCTTTTGATGCTGATAAACGTGCTCTAAGGTTGTTTGTCTGGGAAATTCTTTGGCAGATGCTATGATTGTCAAGGTTTTGGGCTCGTGGGTTGTGCAAATTGTGGTACAGGAGGTCTCACTCCTGAGCAAAGAGGAGAGCGCTGAAATTTTCAACGCTCTAAAGCAAGCGGTCCAAATCTCTATACAGATGTGAGAATGCAGCACTCAAAAGGACTGCCCGGCTGGAAATATACACTGTATGTTGTATCTGTACACAACAGTACAATATTGTATCCCTCAAAGATTCAATTGTGTCTGAGGTCTGAACAAGCCTGTAACACATCAATGTAGCATTTACTTCTAAACTCTTTCCAAGGGGCTCTCCCCCCTGCGTGACTTTACTTCGGTATTAACACAGTTAGGTGAGAGAGGAATGACGAAAGTATGGAATATCTGGATGAGGAAACAAGACTAATCTTGTGTCATGCACTCAAAGTTCAACTTGGGTTTCTCCACGTCGGCTGTGTTCACCCGCTACTCCAACTTTCATCTCTGACCTTCCAACCGGTGGTGATCGATAATGCCAAGGAAACTCGATGTTTTCAGCTGGGGTCTCCCTCTCCCCCGTTCCTCCAGTAATCCAACCACCAAAGGTCTTTATTGTCGGTTCAGACCAGCTTCTCACCATTCGTGGTGAGCGACTTCCTTCTCCACACGCAATCCCCAGTGCTCATTTCCTCATTGCATTTTAGCCCCACCTCACCCACCTCAATGTTTCTCTGCGTTGCCATCATCCCACACCAGCACATGGGCCCCCGCCGATATTCAAGGCATTCAACATCAGGAAACACCTTTGCTGCATTTCCGTGTTTGCCATTTGCGAGCTGCTCACCTGGAACCTCTTGCATGTAAGAAAAAGCCAACCGTGCAGCGTGACGAGTCTTACTATATTCTAGGGTTTGCTTTGCGCCGCCACTGCTGTCTTACTCCCCCACCAACTTCTAGAAAGGTCCCTACAGTTCAATCCACTAACAAAACCCCGGGACATTGCATGTCTTTGAAATCTTTCAATGTATGCATTCCCTACCCGGATTCTGCGCTTGCATGACACTCCGATGACGTAAGTAGTGCGTGTAACTCCGAGGGCTTTTCTAGAGGTTGGCCCTTCCCCCGCATCTACTTTACAGTCTTTCACGCTGTCCATGGCTTCCGTCATCTGCATTGAAGTCTCGAGGTGGGTGAAGTTGGTGTTGCTTCTGCTATCCAGCATTTTAGTATCTCTGGGTGACTCTCGTTTGGTGCAGCTTGGGTTACATTTTGCCATGTGTTTGACTCTTCGTGTCAGTACTGTCCGGGCATGTGAGGCTGTGTGTATCGGTAGTAGAGAAGTTCGCACAGATCATGGTCGCTGAAGCTCTGTTGGAGACCTATCAACCAGTCATGTAGTGTTTGTTACTCTGAAATTCCTCTGGCGGCATCTATGGGTTTGCATGTATTGTGACCACATTTGTTCCTACTTCTCAGCAGAAGACTCACTTTGATGGAGTCACCCGCTGAGGGTATGCCACTCTTTGTTCAGCTGAGGCTTCTCTCTTATGAGAAGGAAGGATATAATAAGAGAAAGGATATGAATCGTTGTTGTCTGTTCTTTGATTCAGTCCTCTTCACTCCGGATGCATGTCTGTCAACCTGCCGTGAGTCGTAGCATAGCATCCGCCTTCACCCCCTCTTCCCAGGCTGAGCATATTTCAATCTACATTTATCAAAGAAGCTCTCGTATCACTTGTTGCACATTGGTGTGTTGTCTCTCTCGAATGACTTCCTTCCGGGCTAAAGGGTCCGCAGTGAGAAACCCAAGGATGACAAGTATGACGCTTCAAGTCAGTGTCTGTTCTCAACCATACCTCTCTCAATGTGGGATCTGGATTCACCTTTCTTGGAAGGTGATGCCTGCTGAGGGTGTTGGTTGCGTCAGGCATTTTGTGAGTGTTTTTGCTCGGGTCTCGAAGGGTGTCTTCTACCATTTCCTCACAGTCATGCCCTTGCAAAGTGTGGACACTGAAAGACTCGAGCTCTTGGGGTGAGTGTGCCACTCTTGGCTTCCCAGATGGCCCTAACGCTGTGATGATAACAAGTGTTTCGAATTAGAGTTTCTTGCTGATCTGGTATACAAAATCGGAGGCTCTGTGTGGGCGCCCTTATTTAACAAAACCAAGAGTTGTGCAGTGCTCTGTGGTTTAATAAAGGGCGCAAGATTTGTCATGATATACCCTTTAGTTGCTGGGCAAGTGCTCTGCGTCTCTGCAATGCTTGGGTTTGTCATGGAACATCCTGTTGCATGTTGCTCTCAATTGTCCTTTGAAGCATGGTAGCAAGCAGGGCTTGATTTCAATTTGGACAGCCACTTCTTCTCAATGTGGAATGAGGTGGGTGCTGCAGCCTCTCTTTCATACACTTTCAGTTCACAGGGGCTCAAAGGATCTGAAGCATAAAAGAAACCAAGATTGGGAGAAAAGGATCTGAAGCATGAAAGAAACCAAGACTGGGAGAAAAGGATCTTAAGCATGAAAGAAACCAAGATTGGAGAAAAGGATCTGAAGCATGAAAGAAACCAAGATTGGGAGAAAAGGATCTGAAGCATGAAAGAAACCAAGATTGGGAGAAAAGGATCTGAAGCATGAAAGAAACCAAGATTGGGAGAAAAGGATCTTAAGCATGAAAGCAACCAAGATTGGGAGAACAGGACCTGAAGCATGAAAGAAACCAAGATTGGGAGAAAAGGATCTTAAGCACGAAAGAAAGCAAGATTGGGAGAAAACGAGAGCCTTCATCACTAGGCAGGTTATCCTTCCTCTTTGAACATTGCCTAGAACACAGATCTGGAGAGAATTGAAGCTAAAAAAGATGAGCATGTTGGGCCAGAAAAGGAAAAAACCTGAACCTGAAGAGAGACACCCTCTCAAGTGTTTTTGCAAGCTGGGCATGATGTAAAAGTCAAAAGACAAATTTTCCAATATGACAATGGTTTTGACAACCAAATAAGATCAGTGATGCTACTGATTATGTTGTACTAAGGAAGGTTGCATTAAGGGATAGCCATAATGAATGAATGACAGTACCATAAGAAAGAAAACGCAACCCTCTTGGGATTGTGACCCACAAGGTACACTTGGTTACTGCAAAAAAGTGCTCGTCATGAATTATAAGCAAATATGATGAATGTTCATGACGCACCTCCTAAATTACAAGGCCCTGGCTTCATGATGGGCTTGCACGTATCCTTGTGGAAGATTTTCACTGGCATTTCTAACTATTCAACTGATGTCTCTACTTAACTAAAATGTGGGTGGCAACCTTTCTTGTGTTGCGGCCCAAAGTAATCTGTTCAGGCTTTACAACCGCAGACTGGTCTCATGAGCACTTGATCTCTGCTATGAACTGATTGGTAGATCTGTGCATTTCAACACCCATTTCTTCACCCTGCACACCAGAACAAGAAGGTATGCGCATGTGCCCTCAACAAAATTCAATACCGTATTTGAGCATCAACCTTCTGTTACTTGATTGGACAAATCCACTCGAGAAACTAAATGTGATGAGCACCACATGAGCCATTGCACATTATTTTCAACATAATGCTGCCAATGGGGTACTCGTCATTCAACCCAAGTTGCTCCTATGTTCCTCTCAGAGGTGCCAAGTCGAGGAATGTGCAATAGTTGACTTCATGGACCTCATGTTGGACAACTATTAGACCAGTCATGTGTTCACAGAGTAGACAACTCTGAGTAGCATCCTTGACTGCAGCTCTAATGGTCGCCCAATGCTGTTTAGTGATGTTAGAGGCTAGTTACAACTCTAAAAAACCACTGTGAACCATCTCCCTATAAAGGAAGTAAGTGCTTTTTCAAAAGAGAAAAACTTACGGTGTTTGAAAGCCTGTTTGGAGAGGAATGGGAGGGGCAGAGAAGCTGGTCCTTCAGATGTTTAATCCTGCCTGTAATGCTTTCTTTCTGCTGCTCCAAATGCTGTACCTGCGTCTGTGCTCCCCCCAAAATAACAAAACAGAGGATGTCAGCCAAATATCTCCCTCCCTCTCTCACTCTCTCTTTCTCTTTGTTGTTCTATTGGCCCATTCGGCCCTCTTGTGGACATGATAAATTTCTCTCTTTATTTCTCTCTCTATGAACGAAGACCTGAAGGATGATCTGAAGGGGCTACCTACCCTCGGGTCAGGGAGCAGGCTACCTTTGAACAAAACAGATGCAGAGAGTAAAAAGGAGACTGTAATTGCCCGATGTGCGGGCAGCCTGAAGACAATATCTATTTTCTGACACCATGTCCCGGGTATTCTCACCAGAGAGGGAACCTCTTCAGGAACATCAAGAACATTGTTTCTGCACCTCTGTTCGCTAACTTTGAAGATCTCGAGGCTGAGCCTAAAGCCCTGGCCCTGTTTGGGTTATTTACATGGAGAAGAATCGCCTGATGTGGGCAGATAATCCCGGTTGCAGGGAGGACCCGAAAGTCCTGTATGTGATCTACCAGAACATCAAGCTGCAAGTGATTATACCTGCATGACGCTATGCTGCTAATAAACACCAAGAGAAAGAAAACCAACTGGAATCTCTCTTACATATTGCAGCAAATGAACACCTTGCATGCACTCCACATACATGCTGAATCTCACTTTCATATTCTAGACACCTTCAAAGACAGACCAAGACATTAAAAAGACCTTCACCTTGTAATGTGCTATGTCAGCTTCTGCAGTTGAAATTGCCTCGCTGATGCCTTGAAATCCATCTTCTACGGAAAAGTGATATGATGTTGCTGGACCAGGAGAGCCATGACTACGTAATGAAGCAATTTTTTGTAATTTATCCAAACAATTTGCCCCCTTCCTCCGTAAGCACTCTTCATATCTATCCATTTGCGATTTGGGCTTAAAAAGGCATAGATACACAGGCCACCCCATGCGGACCCAAAAGTGGAAAAAGACGAGACTACACACACAAAATGTTAGAAAGCAGCGTCCATAGACATTGTCCTCCCTTGCCGACCAGTAAATAGCTCCAGTCAACAGATAGATGACAAATGCCATAGATGCATACTCGCTTGTGTGACGGTACTCATTGCCCAGCAACAGATCCCGTTGCCCTCGCAAACGGAGACCTAGGATGAGGATAGCAGAGAAGTACAGGGGTGGTATGAGCAGGTAACACGCAACTTTCCAATTCTTCTTGTGCACTTCACACTTGAAGATATCGTCTTTCCTGCACATACAAGACAGCATCTCAGGAAAACGCAGATGATCCTACCCTCACAGGAATCTGGCTTGGCATGTGCAAAATTGCACATATATACATACAGAAAGCACAGCAAGAAGACAAGAAGTCGACACAAAAATGGTTGGGTAATGAAAGAACTAAAATTTACAATGTTCAGGTTCTGTAGAGAGAGAGAGCTCATTGGCCATTCCCTGCAAATATGCTATGATATGCAAGGGAGGGGGAAGTAGAGAGAGAGACTGTACTCATAAGACCTTTGCCGGCCATAGACCCCACACCCAGTTTGGGCGGAATGAGGGAGAGAGAGAAAGGCCCTGGTAGGGAGAGGCTGTATCCCGGAAGCTGTTGACCCCTGAAAGGAGTCTTCCCTTGGAACCACTAACGATTCCACCGCTGCCTTAGAGGGCTGGTTAGTTGAATGCACCTCAGTGCTTCTGCAGGAGCATAAGCTGTTAAGTCTATCATGTCAAGATCTTTCTGCTCATCATTCTATGCAAGAAGCTTCATGTTTATTCCTCATGTTGATTCTCTTATTGATTGTCTCCTTATGAGCCTGTTTTAGCCACTATTCCAACAGAACTGTATCTAAGTTTCCAGATTGACCCTTTGATCAGATAGCACAGATTGATCAATTTTTCCTTCAAGACTGTTGTGTGGTGAACAGGTCACTATTCCCCCACTGATGACCACAGATTGAAGGTCGTCACCGAAACCGTTTTGACGAAAGAATTGTGCATGAGGTATCTTCTGAAGTCATATTAGGATTTTATCAAGACTAATCAGTGATAATTGTCTGACAAGCCCCACAACTGTGTGGGAGTTACAAATAGGAGTGATTGTCACATTGTCAAACAATGGGGGAAACTCTTGCCTTTGAGTAGTACGGAGCTCCCACACAAGCAGGAAGAGGATCCAGAATTGCCCATTTATATATGCGGGTATGTGCGTTAGTGAGAAGTGAGAGAGAGAGAGAGTCTGGGGGTGGGAACTTACTCCACGTAGTGACTGACGCGGTAAACGGTTGCAACCAGGGAAAAGACAAATGAGGGGACCAACAGGAGAGGGATGAAGATCCATCCCCGCACAGTACTCGGAGGTTCATCAGTGGCGCCAAGAATATACAAACGATGTAATCTCACAGCCAGGCAGGACAGCCATAAGCAGAAACCGAGTGACATCTGAAGCCAAAATGTCCATAGCGAACAGATGCTGAGGAGGCTGTGTCTCTCTCTTTTGAAATGCTGGTTTACAACGAACGATGAAGCTATCCATACAAGGCCCGCAGTTGAACTCCCAAGAATGAGATCCACACCTTCCGCCCGAAAATACTTCCGCTTCCTATATATGAAAATGACCGCATTTGCGAATAGGAAGGGAATCACAGCGAGAATCGCTAGAGAGAGGAGGACCCAATCCTGGGGTCTTTCTGGCCTCTGACAGTTCCTCCAATAAGTCGAAGGCATCGAGGTTTCTCCCCCGAAAACCCTATGACACCTGCTCCGCCTTTGTGCGATCACAAAACCCTTTATCTCTTCTCCCTGTAGATAATACTTTCAAATTGAGTACTCCTTATCGTACAATCCCTCTATTTTTTCTGCCACCACGGATGCCGAGTAATCTGCATCTCATACGCTCATCGTCTCCATCATCTGTCATGTCAATATCTGTGAAAATTTGCCAGACTCTCTGCACCTTTACAATTCCCCTGTCTTTGTCCCCCGTCTGTCTCCTTCTGAGCCCAAACGTGGAGATCAGTTCTCTCTCGTCCGAAGGCCTACTCTCTCGCCAGATTCGAAAGACGAAACTAGTGACAGAAATAGAAGACGCCAAGGCGAGTTGCCTGAGTTCTCGTACAGAACCCAAATAAAGAGGTACCACTCAACATGGAGGGGGGAAAAGGAAAGAAAAACACCCCGCATACATCAGCAATGGCGGGGAGAGAAGAGGGCACCAATCGAGCAGGACGGAAAATAGGGAACCAGGCACGGTCGTAGAAGGTCACTCGCTTTGCTGAGAATTGACAAAAATCTAGCTATAAAAAATAACCTCCGCAGATGCCAAGAAGTGACATTGAAGCAGAAAACGTCAGACAAAGCCAGCAGTGCAGCTCCTGCAGAAAACCTACCTGCAAACCAAGATTGTCACCAAATGCCTCACATCTGTGCCTCAAACCGCAAGTAAGGGACCGTGCAAGCTCCTCCACATCGACCTCAGCTTCTCCCGAAAATCTAACTGCAAACTATCTTCCATAAATTCCCCCGACGAGCGCCTTCTACTTTGTACAGATTGTTCAGGAAGGCCAAGCAATCCGCACAACCAGGACCCGACATTCCTCTCTGCGGAAAGAGAGCAGAACGAGGGAAGCGGAGGGAACTTTTCCACGCCCATACCATCTACCCAGGTCTGGAACAGGTTCGGGACAGGTTCAAACCCGGTTCGCACCGTCCGACCGGGCCCACAGCAGAGGTTCGCGCAGTAATACTGGTTCGTCACAGGTTCGGTGGAGGTTTGGGACGCCCTCCCGTTGGGCGGGAGTCATCAGAACCTTGCCGCCGTTCGCCGCGTGTCCACTGTTGTGGATGACGTGATTACTGAGCGGGTCGGGTGGGAGTCGACGGCAACGACGCCGCCACCGTGTTGCCCACGAATTTTCCGGCGCTGTCTTACGGGCTCATGGCCACGACTTTATATTCCGTCCATGGATGAGGTCGTTTCTCATCCGTTCCTACGTATAATAAGTGTTTTTGTTTTGGCGAAAAATCGCCAAATGACGACCTCAAAAAAGTAAAATGAAATATTCTGTCGTAAATTTTCATGGATGAAATCGCCAAACTTCTACAAGGAAATAATAATAATAATGGATGAATTCTCCAAATACGGATGATATAAATGGATGAAAGTACGCAGGAGGATGATTCTATCCAAATTTCAATGGATGGACAGAATATATAGCTATTTCTTGTAAAACTTAATAGCCCCTCGTGCTATTTTTCAAATTTAAAAAACAAATCCTACGCAAACTATGCAAATCCTATGCAAAGGAGAGAGAGTAAGGAAGAAGAGGTCGAGAGATAGTAAGCTCCATATGTCAAAGACATGAATTCCAAGTTGTAGAAGTCAGAGAAGGTGAACGAGTTGTAGCGAGTCGCGACGGACTCCTTGCTTTAACTTACACATGCTTCATGAATACAACAACAGGAATGTGCGTGATCAGAGTCCAGGAGTATCAGTGTCGGATTACATTCAAGTTGAGTTGACTGAGTTTGTGTCACATTACACAGAACCACCTGAGTTGTGTGAATCTTAGTTTTGAAACATGTTCAACACTGCTTCTAATTTTAAATTACGGGGCTTGCAAAGGGGCATGTAGACCATGATCTCGATGCTTGAAAAGTTGAACTAATTTAGCTCAATCAGATTTGGGTTCAGGGGGGTGGCCATGAATAGCAGATTCTGTGAAGATTGTGTAAATCTTTTATGAGCATTCAAAGAGGAATAGTAAGTTATGTAGGTCTCATGCTGTTGGGCGCCCGGTTCCTGTGCCCACAACGAGAGAGTCAGTGGTTTGAATAAACTCAAGGGTCAGCGCACATCTGCAAAAACCGTTTTATGATCCCGACCGTGATCTGCATGGCTACACGCAAGACGCTGTAGCATGCGGAGTTCCAATCCGATTGACGTGCAGTAAACAGAGGGCTTGTACGGGCGCAAGGGCTTTCCAATGGAAGTTGCCCGAGTACAAGTGGTCCAGATGACAGCAAGCTATGGCGATTTGCGCGGCCACCATCGACACATGCGGGAAGATCGGCCCTGTATATGCCTTGCCCGCTGCCCGAATCTTTAGCACGGGTGTGCTCTCCGGGTCGGGGAATGTGGCGGTCCCGCTGCCCGGGGCGTGCAGGTGGGGGCGACCCCACCTTCAGAGGGGTGGCCCGTTGGATACACCCTATGAAACAAAGGGGAAAACCCCCTCAGATCTGAGGGGTTTCCGTCAATACGAAACTTATAGTAGGCCCTCCTAAGTCGATGGACAACATTGGGCAGTCCCCTGTTTCGAACAACACACCAAAGTTTCTCCCAAGTCCAAAGAAAAATTAGGAGATGGTGGCCAAAGATCAGGGAGACCTTCCATTTGTACAATGAGGTCTCTGATCTCAAAAGGGTTGTTAGGAGTAAGGGGCACTGTGTAAGTTTTGACTCAGATTTGAGGCAGCCATGGTGGAGTAGCAATTTCTCTTTTCTTTGATAAGAAGGGTACATATCTGTTAGGTTAGGATTGCGGAGGCGGAGGCGGCTTCTGGGAGCGTGACTGCTCACCTAGCTGGCTTGTGTGTTGAAGGGTCCCAAACTGACCAGCAAACCCCACCATTTCATGCTCTTCCTGTTTTTGAACATTTGACCTTTGCCTGGTTGATTCTCCAAACTTCAAAGATCTGCTTATTTATAAAGTACCTCTGAAGGTTCATGCATGATTGTGGCACACATGAAAGACTCTAGGTTTAAAGCTGGACCAAGCTCTGTGTGAAACGTGTAGAAGCTCGACACGGTGGTGGATCATTGCATCGAGCTCACAGCTTTGGTGCGACGGGTATATCTCTGTGTATTACTTGATCACCGTGTCTTAGGGATGTCTTGTTTCTAGTTCTGCGTGTATCTCATTGTTGAAGCTTTTCTTCCTTTCTGCTGAACGATAATTATGAATGTTCTGTCTGTGGGATTGTTGGGCGCAGGTGATGAATGCGCTTAAGCCGAAGGCGCACATTGCTCTAAAGCTGGAGCTATAATATGAGGGCCTCTACGCATGTTACAATTTGTGCACGTCTTGTTGATTTGTTGTAATCGATGGGAAACGAAAAAAAACCGACTTAGGGTGAACGGGGTGGGAAGGTCTGGGCCCGACAAAGAGCGAAGGCTGCTTTGATGGCTGCAAGCAATGCCGATGCTTTGGCCAAAGAAACTGCTCGCAGGGTGGCACAAAACCTACGGAAAAGGAAGTCGAGAGAACGCATGAAAGCTGCACAAATGGGTGGCGAGGCCACCATTGCTGCAACAGCCTCTCCTGGTCAAAATGATGGGATTGCAGACACTTCCAATGATCCGGAGTGGAGGAAAGTCGCATTGAAGATGGTGGTAAGGCCTGGGCCCCGACAAAGAGCGAAGGCTGCTGTGATGGCTGCAAGTAATGCCGATGTTTTGGCCAAAGAAACTGCTCGCAGGGTGGCACAAAACCTACGAAAAAGGAAGTCGAGAGAACGCATGAAAGCTGCACAAATGAGTGGCGAGGCCACCATTGCTGCAACAGCCTCTTCTGGTCAAAATGATGGGCTTGCAGACACTTTCAACGATCGGGAGCGGAGGAAAATAGCATTGAAGATGGTGGACTTTTGCTATGAGCAACTGGGACAGTGTCCAACTCTAAAAGCTCAGAGGGAGGTAATGGAGTCTTTTTTAGCTCATCTTCTTATCAGATTGACTCTGCCGGAGTATTATTTGCCACCTGAAGATGCCAAGGCACAAGCAAAAAACCAGAACAAGAAACAGCTGGGACCTTAGGTTTTCTACATGTGCACAGTGCCTCCAATCTGGAAATGAAATTCGGTGAGTATCATGTGAAGGTGCTTGGGAGTTGGAGATTGGAAAAGGGAGAGCACGATATATACCAGTTGCCAAGTCACTCCAGTTGCATTTGTTCAGTAGCAGCATAGGTGCACACATCATCTGCTTTTGAATTCATAGCATTCCTTCTCATCTCTGAAGGTTTGGTTTTCCGGGGGTTCGCACTTCACACCTATGGTCGAAAAGCCTACGGTCCCCACCATATTTCTGGCCGAACTTTGTGTACAACTTGAGCTCCCAGGCCTTATTCTTTCCCATTTTCAACCAGTGCAATTGGAAGTCGTCATGCGTAATATACGAATTTGATCTTAGCGTGCACATCTGGACCGATATGTGTATGTGTGTGCCTCTTTTGTCACTGCCTTACAACTAGTATGGGAGAGCAAGTCCAATAGAAGGAGGGGATTAACAGAGAGGACAGAGCAGGCAGAGTGACACGGAAGGGAAGATATCCACAAGCACCGCCCTCTAGTGTAGAAACAAGCATTACTTGCTAGAAATTGTATGCAGGACATTGTGGATCGTCATGTTCCCTGGGTGACATTTGTATAGGCCTGGCCTGCATTTTCAAGGACTTCGTGAACTTCTTCCTAGAGTTATAGGCATCCAATTTCGTGAGCCAGGTCGTTTGTTTCACATTGTAACCCCACACAAGTGTGCGGCGGAAGACAGGAATTGGGGGTTCGGTTGTTTTCTGCTCCAACAAGTTTAGGGCAAGGATCTGTTGGTGAGCGCAGTGACTCTCGATCTGTACTGCTGATGACGATCTGTGTTGTTTGTCTTTGGATCATAACATGGATCTACTGGTGTGAAATCGAGAATAGTATTGGTAAGCAGTGAGTAGATAGGCTTCTGGCCCATGAGAGAGTTTCCATTCGCACACCAAGGATCTGCACCATCAGTAACCCCTCTCTCTCTCTCTCCATCCAACCAACACACCTGCCATAAATCTCTCTTCTCTTCTCTGTCTCTTTCATGGGGAACAAGACCGTGGGCACATCAGCCCTCTTTCTGGACTTTGTTTAATTTTAAGCAAATTTCCATTTTGGTTGATTTGTAAGCTAAAACCTCCTTTGGAGAGCGAGGGCCTGAAGGCACCGCAGGTCTTTTAGAAAGGGAAAATCGAAAGCCCATTTATCTTTCAAATCGCAAAGGCGGAAGAGGGGTAGCTATTAGTTCTTGTTGCCTTTCCCTCTCTTCATTTGTCTCACTCCTGTTCTTCGCTACATTTGGTTACCCAGCAATGTCTTCCTGGATCAGCCTCTATGGCACTTTTTACGAAGGTTATTTTTCCTCTTTGTATTCCCTGGGCTTCTTTTTTTTTTTTTTTTTGAAAGGTTTTTTGGAAAGGGATGAATGACGACGCAAACCGGAGTTACAGTAAATACGAGCCGCCTCCCCATGCGAGTACTGCCCCCTTTGAGGGGTGGGCTCTGTAGAGCTCACAATTGAGGTCCTTTCCTGAGGAGGGAAAAAATAACCCCGTTTAATATAAGAGTTATGAAGCATACAAGAGACTGAACCTCCCCAAGGCCAATGAACCACTGGAGGATTGAACCCAAGACCTACAGCTGGCACAATGTGCAATAGATTAGAGGAAATGGCAATTTATTTCCAATTATTCAGATGTAGGATATTGGACTATAGGTAACCTGTGCGGGGTGACTCCCCGTATCTTACTTACGACGAGACATCCATCGACCATGAGTCATCCATGGGCTCACACCAATCACCGGACATAACCAAGCTGCATAGGAACAGATTACTACAAACGAGCTCATCCACAACGAACCCAAGCCTGCCGGTTATGGGAGGGTGGGATCGGATTGAGAAGGGTTGTGCGGTACTTTGTGTTTGAAAGGCAATCACAAAAAGGGGGTGGAGTCTGGTGGAAAATTGGTGAAATATGTCGAGTGGTAATTGGTGTCCGATCCGTACTAGAGAACGGGCCGTGTTTGGCCGATTCTGCCCTGTAAGCGGCCTTTGGGCGAGCCCTATGGCCGCGCACATGGCAGAGTCGGCCAAACAGGGCCCGTTGGCTGGCGTTAAAAGCAGGTGTGGCGGATTCTCGCCATTACATGGCGCAATATGATTGCGGTTCGATTATCCCATATCGATTGCCCAGAGGAGAGGATAAAAACGGGGCGAGCCTCAAGGGAATGTGGGTGGGTTGATGGCTGACGACATGGGCCTTGGTGGTAGGTCTGCCGTCCTCTGTGCATAATCGGCCATCCCTGCCGATTCTGCCCTGGGTGGCCGATTCGGCCTGAGAATTAGGCCGAAAAAGTGGCAGAATCTGCCACACCTGCTTTTAACGGGGTACTTGGCTCCTCCAATTTAAAGCCCCCTACCTACCTTACCACCTTCATCAAATTGGTGCATGGTACCCCTCCGCATATGCAACCCATTTCAAAAATTTCATAAGTGACCGTCCGTCCGGTCCCTAGGTTTTCTTTATGCATATATGAAAGGGTTCGGCTTGCCCACTAGCCTTTGTGCTTCCGGTATATATGTGAAAATGAGTCAGCTACTTGTGCAAGGGAGAAAGGGCCAGTAGTTGAATATCAGGAGCCTAAGATTGCCTACGTGGACCTGTTAGAACTTGCCACCTGTTATATAGTCACCTTTCCGATAGTTATTCTTGCCACATGGGCGCTGGGTGGAATTTACATGTGGCCCCTCTGGCGATTTTGGAAAAATGAAAAACAAAACACTGAGATACACATTCCAACATACAGAAAATATAATAAGTGAATGGATAATTACCTATCTACCTACTTCCTTTTACACTGGAGATCATATCTGCAGATTCTGCACTATACCGCAGTGGGAAGGCTGATCCGGCAGTGAAGTGCCGAATTTTGTTTTTCTTTACAACAAAACACTTGGGCACAACTTAAGGAAATTTCTAGATTTTAGGGCATTGCAACAAGGAGATTTTACCTGCATGAACTTGCTCTATCTCCTGTACCAAATGTGATAAAAGAATTATATACCAACAGTCAGTAGCTCAGATGGTTAAGTGCACTGAGTGCCACCCAGATGATTCTGGGGTCAAATCTTGCTACCGACGGGTGTGGTATGGTTCCTGGGCAGTGTCCCACTCATTCGCCTCCATGGTGCATAAATGAAAGAGGTTATTTTCTTCTCTCACTACTAAGGGGCCTGATTTGTGAGCTGTCGCTCCCAGGTGTTTCCCTTTTTTCAAAAAAAAAACAAAAAAAAAACAAATTATGTGGGGAGCCATGAGAGCATCTGGTCAATCATCAAATGCAGTGATTGTTCAGCCAATTATTCTAGGATTTCTCATAGCCAAGGAAAATACTTTCCTAGAGCTTTATGCCTTGAAACTTGAAACATGCATTTGGAGATTTGATATTTGGAGTTTGTTTGAGATTTTAGGCATTTTTTTATAAAGTTTCTGGAATTTCGGCAGTTTTTCCTAAATTTTCACTTAATTATTAGGCAGATTCATTTCTAACTATTTAGTGCCGGATCAGCCTTCCCACTACGGTAGAAAGTTAATAGCAATTCCAGAAATGGAATCTGGTATGAGTCTATTTCACCGTCCCCTTTTCCCAAGAAAAAAATATATGAAAATAAAAAATCAACGACGGTATGATACTTTATCCATTGTAGATCTCAAAAAACATTTTGGGAAAATCAAAAGAAGGCAGATGAAGAATGGACTCCATCCGTAGATTGCCATCCATAAAGCCGGGACTGAGTCACATCAAAAGTGACAAATATTTGGCCGAAACATCCATCAGTATCCTCAATTAATGAACAGAGGACGGTACATTCATCCGTTACTCATCTTCCAACAGTAGATGAGCGGCACCAAAGTTCTTAATAGATGAAAATGATACATCCGAGATGAAATACTGTACCTCATAACGATGAATATGGTGCTCTGCGACGAATGATGGTGAATGAATACGGTGAAACTACGATATCGAATACTGTACTCCGGGTGGACCATGGATGAACTGTGCCCTGAAACGAACACAAGAAGGATGGTGGATGAATATATAGCAACCGACACCGGCGACGGATGTACTTCTGCATCAAGGAGAGTGGATGTGTACCGCTTGGACGGTGGATGAATTCTGTGGTATCAGATGAACAAAGTACATGGACGGCAAGTGCGAGGCGGAAGCTAGTGCAGGTAGTGAGAGAGCGTGTTGCGTTTTGGAAACAAAGAAAGCAAAGAAGGTACTGTGCACGATCGCAATGGCGATGGTGTTGCAGCTGTGAGCATCCATCGCGGGCCCCCACCTCTCTCTGTCTCTGTCTCTGCGTCTCAGTCACCCTGTCGCCACGATCTCTATCTTGTCGCCATCGCTCCGCAATTGGATTGTTTTGTGAGAGTATTGTATTCGGAAGTCTGTAGTGATGGAGGGAGGCTGCAGGTTGTGGAGACTGAATCTTTGCGCTTGGCCCGCTGGTTCTCATCTCTTGCATGGTCGCGGTGTCTGTGGTTTAAAGTGCTCTACCTATTACGACTTCATAGCCCCTTCATAGTCTGCTCTCTACCGCTCACTGGAGAGGGAAGTGTGCAGTAGGGGCTTGGACTCACGCGACCAGCTCTCAGTGCACCATCTTGAAGGAGTCTGCTCGGGAACGGGTTGTGCTCCTTGTACTTGTGCAGATCTGTGCAGCTGTGCGTCCTGAGATTTGTGACCGTCCCGGCGTCTCTCTAGCGTTTGGAAGTGAACGTGACAGATCTAGTTTCGAGCGATCAGACCACGTCAGTTGCCAACCACACAGGCAGCTTTGAGCCACCGCGTTCATCTAGATGCAACTGGTGGACAAACTACACTTGAGGATTTTGCAGTGTACACGCACGCATGCGACCGACTGCATGAATGTAACGTTTCCCGAGTCCCTTTGTCTGTCTGAGCCCGCTCTCTTTCTGTATATAAACAGCGGTAACTGTGTTACTCAGATGACACAGTTATTTTGTTAATAAACTCCACATACTCTCCCCTCTCTTTTCTGTGCGCACAATTGCAGAAAAGTAAAGTCGTGATATATCTCTCTTTCTTTCTGTATTATACTAGTTGTCCCTACTTAGTCGGGACCTAACACGTGTTTTGAACGATTTAAAATCTCTCTTTCTCCTGCATGCGACCAATTGCAAGCAAGTTGGAGGACACCTCTGTAGATCTCTATCTCTCACTGTGTGATACCAGATCAGTATCTAAGTAGTTAGTGCTGGACTTGATGAATCTTCTGTGTTTCAAATCATACTGCGGCCAGGCCAAACCGTGGAAGGGAGCTGAGCTCAGCAATCACTCTGAGTGTCAGGGCGAGCTCCATTACCTGCACAATTATTCTAGTTCCTGTGACAAGGAAAAAGTGCAGCCTGGTTTTGATTTACAACGTACATACATTGAACAGAATCACCAACTGGTCTTAATCGAGATCACTCTCACTTTTTGATAACGCCAGCCTCCATCATCTCATCACCTAGGTAAACTATGCAGGAGGCCTTCATCTTCTCTGGAGCCCCGGTCACTTTTGCAGCATTTTTGAAGCAACTGATTTCACGTGATGATTAACATTTGACGTACTTGTAGACAACGGACCTTCAACGGACCTCATGTCTTGTATGCACTTCTTTTGAAGACGTACTATATGGGCATCTAGCACGCACAATATTCATTCTGGCCGGACGGTACATACAGAGAGGCCTTGTGGCATGCTAAGGAAAAGTGAAGGTGGTTTCAAGCTGTCTTGAAGCCTGCATACAGGAAACCACTTAGGGAAAAGCCAAGTGGAAGAGAGGCCTCGGTCAAGATGCCGCACTGTGAAGGAGATCATAAGCTTGCACAGGCTGAAAATGGTAGCGCCGATAAGAAGCCTGGGCACACGGTCTACGGCCATACCGATGGTCACGCTAGCAACAAAGTAGACGACGATGGAAAAAACCGCCGCACAGGCATGTTCCTTCCTCTCTCCTCTGTCTCTCTCTTCCTCGGGTCTCCAGTGGACGTCTACAGTAAATTTTCAACTTTCTTCTTACGGTCGACCTTGTTCACCCTTATATCCATTGATCACAGGTCTGCTTTTTCCATAGATCGGTTAGTTAGGGAATTCATATGCTGAGGAGTAGCAATAACCATGCGGCTGATTCATGGATAACAATTAATTGTGTATGCAATGTAAGTTAGAACTTGATTAATCATAGCACAGAAGAAATTATTCA
Source organism: Takakia lepidozioides (assembly GCA_030704615.1). NCBI lineage: Eukaryota > Viridiplantae > Streptophyta > Takakiopsida > Takakiales > Takakiaceae > Takakia > Takakia lepidozioides. The sequence goes on along the minus strand of CM060732.1, from coordinate 22,150,184 downwards.
AATTGCAAAACCGTGTGCTCAGTGATCCAGGTGGTCAGCTCCACAGTGGCTAAGGTAGCTCTAGCTCTATGGATAGTTTCCAATCCTTGATAGATATGCACAGGTTTTAGCACTGAATTTTTTTTGTTTGCACATGAGATGGCTCGGAGAGAATAATCCGAAATTTGGAGGAATTTGCAGGAACTGTTTGGACTGCATCAGCACACGTTATAACAGCAGTGATAGGCTCGGGGGTACTGTCGTTGGCCTGGAGTATTGCGCAGATGGGGTGGGTGGTAGGACCAATTGTCCTCCTTCTCTTTGCCCTGGTCACATACTATACCTCTGTGCTGCTGGCGGACTGCTATCGCCACCCCGACCGTGTCACTGGCAAGCGCAATTATACCTACATGGACGCCGTGAAAGCCAACTTGGGTGCGTCCTCTCTCGCAACTGTCCTTCTGGTTTGCAAGCTGCCTGCAGGCGTGTATGTGTATCCTCACACTGTACTGGGCACCGGACGACCTCGGGCAACAATCGGAACTTCGAATCTCCAGGAATTTCCAGCCAATGGAGCGCAATTTTACTTGATACCAAGAGCTTTCTCAAAATTTGACATGTCAGTTGAAGGCACTCAAATTCAGTTCTCCAGATGAAGAAGTCGATTCATAATATGTATTCTATGTGTGGCAGGGAGAAGGCAAGTCCTGATCTGTGGTCTGGTGCAATACACAAACCTTTTGGGGACCTCCATAGGCTACACCATCACTGCCTCCACCAGCATGGTGTAAGCTCTCTCTCTCTTTCTCACACACACACACCCACCCATAAAAAGAGGTCCGGAGATGAGGAGGATCAGTTGCAAGAGTCCAAACGGAATAAGATTGAATTCATAGAGCTCTTCAATTATATGAATTTCCGAAAACTCCAGGGCCCTTGGCTGTAGCGAAACGCTCATGAATGAGTGGGCACTAACTAGTGTTATCCACTGGATGGTTGATCTTGTGCAAGAACAAGAGCTCCAGATGGCCAAGAAGTTATGCAGCACCTTTTTCAAGTTAGACCAAATAACGTTCTTTAAACAGTGCAGCTCATCTATCTGAGTATCATGTCTGCAGGGCGATCAAGAGGTCTGACTGCTTCCACACAGAAGGAGATGCTGCACCATGCCATGTGTCGAACATTTTGTACATGTCGATGTTTGGTATAGTGCAGATTATACTGTCACAGATCCCTGATTTTGATCAGATATGGTGGCTCTCCATTGTTGCTGCCATTATGTCCTTCTCATACTCCACTATTGGCCTTGGTCTTGGTCTGGGGAAAGCCTCAGGTATTTTCATTCTGCCGTCTTGGGGATTTCTGCATACACTGGGCAGATGCCTGCACAGATGTTGCAGTTCAGTACTGCTATATATATATATTACATGTACAGTTTGCATGTTTCTTCTTGCAAGCACATATGATAAAGGCCAGTTTCGGGTGAGTTTGGGGAAGGGAAAGAGATTGATGGCAGGTTGGACAGGAGGCTTTCCATGGATGGAGTAACATTTCTTATCCATATACCCTTGAATCATTTGCACTCGACCTACCGGCAGGGACTCAGACCATTTGCTTGCAAATAGGTTAACATAGGAGGGCGTTTGATGTTCACAGAAAGCGATCATTCACATGGGACTTTGACGGGGGTTCTGATTGGCGATCCCAATTTGGGCTTCGTTACCCATGCTCAGAAGCTATGGGCCATTTGTAATGCTCTTGGAAACATTGCTTTTGCATATTCCTTTTCAATGATTCTCATTGAGATTCAGGCACGTTCTCCTTTCCCTATCCAATAATGACGCAGAGACTATCTTTCTTATGGGTTTACACATGCATGGAACGCAAATGTGTAGTGTATGTTTGTGTTTCATGTTTATATACTATCAAATCTGTAGTTCAAGCTGCATTGGCATGGCTTTCTAGCTGATATGTACTCAAATCACCCTGCAGTGGTTTTTCACACATCCCAGTTGGTAGACGCACACAATCAGCTTTGGCCTATCTTGGTGGACAATACATATGGAAAGCAGCATGTCATTCTATGAAAACGTACTCTCCTTACATGTACTACTTCCTTCTGACTATTGAACAGGATACGATCAAAGCTCCCCCTCCAGAGAACAAAACAATGAAGCGTGCTACGTTAATAGGAGTTTTGATCACCACCATGTTCTACGTGTCAGTTGGCTGTGCTGGATATGCAGCCTTTGGCAACAACGCCCCAGGCAACCTGCTTACAGGCTTCGGATTCTACAACCCCTTTTGGCTAGTGGACTTTGCAAATGCGTGCATCGTGGTCCACCTTGTTGGTGCCTATCAGGTATTCTGTCTCTCCTATGGCACATGATGACCGCAACTCTCTCTTCCTCACTTACAAGTTACTACTGTCCCTCCAGTGCTTATTATGGTTCATTTTTACACCCATGTTGCAAGTGATGTTGATAGTACTATCCCTCGTGAATATCTTCCTTGATCAAAGAGCCAAAATGCACTTACATGCCCAAGCACAATTCTGGTGTGTTTGGAATTCATGCAGGTATACACGCAGCCACTGTTTGCCTTCGTTGAGGGCTGGGTCTCAGCCAAATGGTCCAAAAGCAATTTCGTTCACAAGGAACACTTTGTGAACCTCCCATGTGGCGGACCTTTGCAAATCAATCTCTTTCGTCTGATTTGGCGCACATGCTTTGTCATAGTAACCACTGTAGTCTCTATGCTCCTCCCCTTTTTCAACGACATTCTGGGTTTGATTGGAGCTTTAGCCTTTTGGCCCCTGACAGTGTATTTCCCTGTGGAGATGTATATAGTCCAGTTGCAGATCAAGAAATGGAGTTTGAAGTGGTGCGCACTTCAGACACTAAGCATCATCTGCCTTGTTGTATCGTTAGCTGCAGGGGTGGGTTCAGTGGTAGGTGTTATCATTGATCTCAAGCACTATACCCCCTTCAAAACTGGGACATAAGATAAGTAATCGGTTATCAATTACTGTCCTATTTATGCCTATATGAGGGCTTCAAGAACCTGCTTATTGATTGACAGGGTCACTGTAAATTTAATAAAATTCCATTCAATCACTTCTGTGGACTGGCTTTACATTGTGCTCTTGAAGCAAAAAACCTAACAACCAGTAAGCAAAAACCCCAACCCGCAGGACATAGAGAAGCTCACAAACAACATTTAAACTGCAAGATCACAGTAGCCTGCTTCACCAAATCTTCATGCATTTGTATCAACATTCACACACCACTCATTTAGCCATGTCCTTGGTCATTCTTTCCAACTACATGAGAGTTAGACAAAGTGCAGGTCCAAGACATGGGAATGCCATCGAATGTGACATTCACTGTTGAATGCCTGTGGCAATGACAATCAAGTCTGATCATGAGACAGTAGCAGCCAAACACCCCATTCCAGATTGAGATACAACTGGACAGGAAACACACCAAAGTACTTGTAAGGGCCAGGGACCAGATGGTCCGTAAGCAATAGCTGAGACAAGCTGTGTAAGCAAAACCGTTTTACTAGTGCTTGGAAATAGTGCACAGCCACTCGCTGGCTACACAATACTTGCGGAGGTGAGTCAAAATGACTCGGAGATGTCTGCACCCTCCCCCCACTGAATCGTACTCTACTTGATTTTCTTCTTTGGCCGCAGCTGGGGTCCACCAAACCAAAACACACATAACCCCCAACATCTCAAGTCAATATCATGGTCATTTCAGTAAACCCTACTTGGCTCTAAACCGGGGAAAGGATCTTTCTGCCTTCTTAGAAGACCTTAGTTTCTTGTTCCTGGTTGATTGCAAATTTACGTGAAAGTTCTTGCGTTTTCTTGCCCTCTGTTCTCTGTACTGGTTGCTTTTCTGCTCATAAAGTGACAGTTGGTAGGCAAATTAAATATTCCCAATAGACTAGGCGGAAATAGTCCGCTAGAATTTCAGACAACCTAGAATTCAGGCACTTTGAGAACTTGTATCTCAGACAGACTACAACCCCACATACTGGAAACCAGAGGTGAACATGCTGGCCATCATCACAGCTCACACTAGCTCAACTGGCTATGCTTGAAAGGTCCACTGAAGTATGAGGTGAGGAGGGAGACACATACCTGGTTGCTGTGGCCACACTTCTTCTTTCTGCAGTTGACGGCACGAGGATGCAGACGTGCATAGCACCTGTCAAAGTGCACATAACAGTTAAAACTTGGTACCGATCATGCGACTTCTCAAGCCACCACTGTCTCTCTGAGCTGTCTGGGACGAGGTAAGAGCACTTACTTGCGGCAAATCATCTTCTCTTGATTGTATTTCCTTGCTAAAGCCATCAGGGAGGGCTCGATGATGCCTCCACGAAGACGCAACACCAGATGCAAAGTCGACTCTGAAACAACAAGCTCAACGGATCACTAATCTTCCTTCCAGCAGAGCATCAAAGGACGCCAGAGTGACATGTCAGACCTCAGCTCACACTACTGGTGCTCTTTATCGTATACTGAAGTTGCTGACCTTTCTGGATGTTGTAGTCGGCCAGAGTGCGGCCATCCTCGAGCTGCTTTCCAGCAAAGATAAGGCGCTGCTGGTCCGGAGGGATTCCTGCGCGCATATCCACCGACTCCATAAGCCTCACGGAGCAAGAGACATCACACGACTTCTTCTTTTCTAAACACGGAACAGAAACGCCTCAGCGCGACCTACCCGAAGAAGATACCCTACCTCGAAAGGACATCCGCCACATACCGATGCATCTCTCAAGGCACCCCAAAACAAGAAGCCACATGAGATGCACAAACCGCAGCGCAACCCGCACAAAAATTGAGAAAGACAACACGCAGCGGAAGAGACGGATACAAACCCTCTTTGTCCTGGATCTTGGTCTTCACATTATCAATCGTGTCACTGCTCTCAACTTCAAGCGTGATGGTCTTGCCCGTCAGGGTCTTCACGAAGATCTGCATCTTGGCACACGCAGCGTTTTCGCAGACGATGTCGCGAGAGAAGGAAAGGGAACTCTCGCTGGAGCGCAGGGATAAAGAAGGCGGCCCGCGCTTCGGAGTCAGACCTAATATCGAACCTAAGACCAGACCTAAACTTCAGCTTAGGCCCTCCTCGCAACCCTACCACGGAGGTCTGGAATGAACATGTTCCCCGTTTTCTGGCGCACAGTGTTCGAAGTTCAAACGTTCAAACCCGCCTGTTTGAATCCCTGGAACGTTACCAAGCATCGCCAAAACTTGGAGGGATCCCTGAGCAGTTATGTACTTAGAGGGCAGCATCGTTCTGTGGTCTGAGCTGCTGCTGCTTTGAGCGCATGGGTTTCTGAGGAATTTTGCAAAGGAGGAGTACTGGTGAGAGCAAGTACAAGTAGTTTCTGTTGCTGGGTTGCAAAAGTCTGAAGAATTCGGTTGCGTAGCTGCTATGGTGACAAAGTGGGAGCCTGTGGTGGTGAGTACACAACCGGAAGTGATTTGAGCGGTGTGGGGGATGGCTTGTTACGACCCTTCGTAGAATTGCGGTGAGCAGCTGCACTGGTGAGGGATCTGGTGCCCGTGGGTGATAGGCAGAGAAGATTATGAGTGGAGGGGTTGGAAGGCTGTGGCGGCCTGCAGCACAGCGCCAGGTGCGGAATGCATGGGCAGCGCTGCATGCACAGCGGGCTGCCTGGGCAGCGGCATCTGCAGCTGCCGTTACGGCCGCCTCGTCACTTGTGAACGTTTTTCTCTCTCACAGGTTCTTTTAATCTCCTCTCTTTCTCTCCCACCTCCCAATGCTTATCATGTGTGACCTGCTAGGGTTTCTTCAGTTATCGCGCACACAATTGTTGTCCTTGGTGGTTTTAGCGCACTGTACACACAGTAGTGAGTAAGAAGAAGATGCTGAAAGGGTCAAGGAGAAAGCTGAGTCACTAATTTCTGGCAGGTACATGGGATCAATGGATCTGGGAGTGCTGCAGGACATGGAGGGCATCTGCAATAAGGCACAGGCCAAGCTGCGACGTCAGCAGGTGCTCATTGCCTATGTCATTATGGGGCCAAGTCTCACAAAATTGTGCGCAGCTCAATGCCCTCTCTTTGTCAGACCCTTGGGTTGTTACTGGCACTGATACAGAATGTACTCATAAGACGATGTTTGCTGTAGCCTTGTGGCCCTAGACCCGGTTTGGGCGGAGCAAATACACTTGCACTAAGGCAGAGTGAGATAGAGAAAGGGATCACAGCTGTGAGAGAAAAGATGTAGTATTGCTGCAGCCTTGTGACCATGGACTACTCACCTGGAGGCAGAATAAGATAGAGGGATGTGGGGTCGCAGGGAGGGCCAGTGCTAGCTGTGTTCCTCCATTTGTTTCAGTATTCAGTTGGTTTCTTTTCCAACACATCCATATATCTTTGAAGACAGTAAGTGTGTGTGGCTGTGTGAGGATTCACAACATTGGCTCTTTCTGCCATTTTGCATCTCTTGTAGAAGGCGTATTTGGAGCAGCTTCTCTCCGGCTATGGTGATTTGGTAAGCAAGCTCTAATCTGGTGGACCATTCTTGCCCACGCTAACCACATTGCAGACAGAGTAAGGTTTGGAAGGGCACAAATACTGAATCACACAATACCAGACCACACTACATGGGCATGTATCATTGTCCAGGTTACCATCATATTCTATTTTTGTAATGGCAGTTGAAGTGACGTCATTAGTGGAATTGAGTAACTGGAGTCTCTGTTGGACCTCCTACTTTCTTCTCTGAAATCCCTGGCCATCTACTTTTGGTGCAGGTTAAAGCTGTCTGTATAATGATGCAAGCAACCAAGTCAATGAGAACGTATATGAAAGGCTCTGGTGAGGGACCTTTGATTGAGTTCTCCAATGAGCCCTCAGTGCAGGGTGATGCAGGGGATGGAGCTGGAGTGCCTGTCTTTGCAACTCTTCCTCTTGATGCATTTGGTGAGCTCAACTTACCTCAACACTGCTCCAGAGCTGTGGGACACATAGTTTCCTCTTTTCTTAACTGGTTTACCACGTAGAAATTCAGTAGACTTCTCTGTCTCTCTTTCACTCTAGTATTGGCAGCTCACCTTCAGAGGTGGTCGGTTTTTTGGCAGTACATTCTTGGCATTGGTTTTCTAGTACTTGTTTGTTGTGCATTCTTTGGACATTAGCTCTTTGGATGTTGTAAAGTGTCGTAAAGTGTTTTTCTGTGTGTGTATGTGGTGCTCTTTATTTCCAATTGACATGATGGTGTGGATATGGAGACATGGACAGAGCTGCTGGCAGATGAAGTAGTGGCCATGTTTGAAGCTGAGCTTAAGGTCAAGGTATGTGCTGGTCTGCCTTACCCCACTGCCTAAACCTTGAAAAGAGCATCTAATGAACTACAGCCACTCAGAATAAAACTTGGAACTTGCCTGTGAAGAGCATGCAACCCCCAGGTTTTGTATGTTGGACCAATGCCAGTGAGTCAACTGTCCAGGAAAGGGAGAAACTTTACGGTGAGGGGAATGTTTGGGGTCTTTGTATCATCCCCATCGGGAGGGGGAAAGAGCCAGATTATAGTCCTAAAGGAATGCTTGTTGTTACTTGTACAGTGGCTCCTAGCTTCAGAATTCCATTCAATTGTTTTCCCAAAGGCCCCAATGTACTCAAGAGGGGAGCAACCGAATGGAGATGACCCTGTGACAAGACCGACTGAGGTTGTAGCAGAAGGGAGGGCAGGTGGGACTGGCCTCCCAACTGGTTGGCCAAACCCTTTGGCAAAGTCAGGGTTCTTTGAGCTTGATTGGAGCGAAGTGGAGGACATTTCAAGGAAGAGATCCAAGGGTGAAGTCCAGCGCGAAACACTGCAGGTGCGCCATAACGGTTGGAATCAACTTTCCCATGTGTCACAGCAAATTGTAGCCTCAAAGAGTGATTTCTGTACGGCATTCATAAGTATTGCACTGAATGGGGCTTTCGTTTGCAATCTGTGAACAGGTATATTTGACCACGTTGCTATCAGAAGTGAACATTGACAAGCAACGGTATTTTCTCCCAATCCCAGCACTTTCTCCATATATCACGATTGCATGCTCAGCTGGAAGAAGGAATTAGGCTCCAACTCTGCCTTGCAAAGTGACTTTTGGCTGCCAGATGGTTTCCTTCTATGAACTTTCTGTGCGATTTTACTAACCGTGTTGCTTGATATGTCAGGATTGAAGGCATTGTAGCCATGGTCAACGATGAGATGAACTTGGCATCATCCAGTAGCCCTATTAGATCATTAATGACACTGTAGTTTGACGAAAAATGTCTCAGAATGCACATTTTTGTTACAGATCCACAGTAGGGAAGTACGCTATGAGATCATGGGATGGACTCACATAACCTTCTTGACTTTTTTGGTGAGTAGCATATACGACTCAGTAATACCATTCATCATCCTGTGCTGTTTTCAAAATGTGAACTAAACCGCTGTGGAATCCTTGCTATGCACAGTTCTCAGTAAACAGTTGTGGAGAGCTCAAGGGCATCTAGCTGTGTACACCAATATAATGACCACATGACATGTACAGAATCAAACCAGTCTCAGAATGGTGACATCTGTTCTAGCATGGAAAGATACAGTTGCTAAGGGACTCACAAAACTGGAGAACAATGAATCAGAAGTGGCCATGGTCATTTGACAAATGGCATATGCCTACAAAAGACTGTACATCTTTGTGTGCTTATCATCCTTAGCATTAGCTACAGAACTACTTCAACAAAATTTCCAGCCTGGGTTTCTTATGTGGTTGGAGGACAGACAACTTCTATAGCTGCTTAGTCAATGTTCTTCGACTTGTGAGCAGAGGCGTCTTAGCGTCACAGAGATGCGACGCTCTTGCTTGAGCATATGCCCTTGCCAGATCTGCTGCTTTTCCTCCCGGTTGATTTCATGCGTCCACTTGTAGCGGGCCTTTCCCGACATAACGATCAAGTCCCCAGGCAAAAGCAGCACTGGCACCTTTTCTGCATTCCAACACAGTGATGGAGGGACTAGCATCATCATCCTGTAAAAATGGTTAGATCATTCACTGCCCATCTTAACAGTTCTCTATGATGTACACATCATTGCCTTCTCTGACACAAATCACTGTTACACATGGCTTCACAGCAAAATTACTGGAAAAAACATATGAGTGCAACTTCCCCCTCTTTTTCTTCCCCAACACAACAGATCCACGCTATCTGGGTAGCTAGGCTGTACACAACTATATAATCTTTTTTTTTGCAACATTGTTCCTAATACATGATTGGACCTCTGTGCTCATAGAGACGGCTACTGGCAGCAGGGAGAGGAGACTGACTGTTAAACTGGTTGTCTTGCTTGCCTTCACCTTGTACCAGATTTTGATCGATCAAGGTCCTATCACCATGATTTAGGTCCAGGTCCTCATTACTGGTGGAGTCAGCTTTCTTCCCCCTGCTGGATAGCAGACATCCGCCTGAGTCAGGAATGCTTGTGAAGCACATGACACATGCTGAGGCCAAAGAGATGATGGCAATGCCATCTTCAAATCGATGTAGGTCCACGTGAGCTGCAATTCCCTGCACTCGAAGTCACAATCCACATCTTTACTTATCCCGACCTACATGAAACCTGTAGATCACAAGAAGGGTAAACGTGCTACAGGAGTTAACCACCCACAAATAGCATAGCAGAATTGCACAATCAGGGTCACACAGGCTCACTCCAAACCATTTCTTGCATCAGTCACCAAAGGGACGCACATGCATTCAGGGTGTAAAATTGCAGAATGTGACCTCGCCAGGCTGATAAGAGTTCACAATCATCTGGTCAAACAAAGGCTTCCGCCTCAGGAGCTCATACGGCAACGGACAGTCAGGCCTGCTCCTACCATCCGCCCCTTTCTTTGAATTGTCACCCATGGAGGAAGTATTGCAATGTGGCTTGAAGTTAACAATACCAGTGTGAATGAGGGAGGAGAGGTCGAGGGCCCAGTCGGGAAGTTCACCAAACCTCATTGCCTGCATTTGATCACAACTGATTAGTATGATGATTGCAAATTCTTATCATACATTTGGGACTTAGATAAATCTTCTGGACAGTATGGACAGTGCAGTTCTTCTGACAAATTACAGCATACTATCAGTCTACATGGGACTAGAATAGTTCCAAGATACTTTGACAAGTGTGTGGTATTTGATGGTGGATTCGATTTAGGTCAGTTGACATAGCTACACTTGGATAATTGAGTGTCTCTGATAAGAACAAGCCATAGAACCACACCAAAAGTCATCACAAATCTTTTGTTATGGTCTCTACACCCTATTTAAGTCTTGGGGGCAAAGATATTTCAAGTGTCTCTCTCGTGCTCTCTCTTTTTTTGTCTCTCCAGTTGTTCATGGGCAGAGAAACATCAGGATTGCGCACCTGATTGTGCAGAGGTTCAGAAAACCATCCCTCTGCACATCCAAAAATCCAGCAAATTTTTTACTAGTAAACCAATGGCCTGGAGTTCTGGGTTGGTCTACATCACTTTTTTCGTTATTGCCATCTGTGCTGAAGTCCAAAGGTTAACTGCAGGTAGACCCCTGCAGCAAAGCATCGAGCATCCATTTTCAAACCATTGACTGCTGTAACCTGCAAAGGAGCCCAAAATTGTAAAAGGACCCGCCAGGACTCATCCTTTCCTGTGGCTGAACGACTGGGGACCATAAAAAGTACCCGAATCGATGGCCTTCAACAGCAGCTGCTGTTGCTGGGAAGTAAGGAACGGACTGCACCGCCATAGTCCCTCCACCTCCTCCACACTCTCCCATAGCTGAATTACGTCTCCCACCATCTGCTTCGACCCCCTTTGATTAGCAAACCTACTTTTTTCTCATGCGAACTGACAGCTCGGCCACAATGATCACCAGGCCAAGCTGAAGATCAATCCATTTACTGACCCTTGTTATGTCTGAAGGTTCTAAAGTTTTGGTTGAATAGGCAGTCTGGTCCTCTAGAAAAAGTCTTAGAACTTAACCGCTCGTTCAGTATGTACCACACCTCCCAGGAAGATCTGGAGCTCAAACAGGCGCCTCTCCTCCGTCCCCGGCTTTGTTTCTTACACGCATACCATGAGCGCACAGAAAGGGATTAAGCCCAAATCAAGACGCAATGATTCAGCTATCTGTTTGAACGTACCCGAGTTGGATATTCATAAGCATTGTCCTCGGCTTCATCGCAATCCGACTCAGAATCTCCGAAGACAGCAGAGAAGAGAAGACGATGGTTGCTCCCTCCTGTGCCCTCATCTTCCATCGGCGCAAAGAGAAACAACAAGAGAAAAAACAAACTAAAAATACAACTTAAAACAGGGTCACAAGGATCTTCTTCCCATCTCCGCCTTCACAGGCGCTGCAACACTGAGAGAAGAAGAGAGAAAGAGAGAGCCACGCACTCTGAGGTCCCAAACGAGGGCCCGAGAAACTCGGGCTCTGAAGATGGCTTCTCATCTTTAGATGTGTCTACCAGTGTTGGACTGCTATCATGGTTTTTTGATACCACTAGGGTAAAGGTATTGGGGTTTAGTTGAATTATTCAAACTACCTTAGTATGGTACTGGTATCAAATGATGTGTAAATTTGACAGCCTGGTATGGTACAAAACAAAATTTTAAAAGTCATACCAGCCTGGTATGTGCCAGGGTCTGGTACCAGCTGCACTAGTGCAGTTCTTTCTAACTCGTTTAAAAAAAATAAAAATAAGAAAAGATGGAGGCCCTTTAAATCATATTAAGAATGAAAAGGCCGACTTGAAAATGGCGAGTCGGCGATGGGGAGCTCCGCAACTTGCGGTCTCTGTGGCTTGGACTTGGCTGTTTCAAGCTCCCCTCACAGCTCCCTTCTCTCGTTCGTTCACTAGGAACTATCTCTTCTCTATGCTCGCCGATTCTCCTTCCCTCAGTTTCTTACATCAACATGAATTCTTATCAGCCCTGGTCAGCTCCTCGGACTTGATGTCTTGACAGCTCAGTGAGCAATGTTATTTCTCTGGGAAAGCCCCACCTTTTCCCGGCGCTCTTCATTCCCCACGCTCCACCTTAATTCCAATCGGGCTCCCGCGCAGCTCCTCACCAAGCCCTAATAGTGGCTTCCCGCCCATCTTCCTCTTCTCCTATCTGCTGCGCTCCAGTTTCACTTCGTCGTTTGCTAAAGTCCCCTTCTTTTGGTCTTCTTATTTTCAAGTGCATCCCCCAGTCTGACGAGGCTTCCCTGTTAATCTCCCCAGCTTTCGCTCTCGTTGCCATGGCGTACGTCCCTGCTGCTTTCGGTGCCAACAATCACAAGGGGGAAGCTCGCAGGCACCCTAGAGCTAGAAACAACTCTATTGGCAGAAGGCCCTCCTCCAATGGTCCTGGAGTGTTGGGAGCTGGCCCCAGGCGACCAGCCTCCCCGATCAGTTCTTCCTTTTGTTGGAGCAAAGAAGTGGCCCCTGTGGAAGAGGCTCAACCCATTCTCCAACTCAACATGGAAATTATCAAGGAACATTCCCAGCTGCTTGCTGAGCAAGGTGTCCTCTTATACTTCCCTGGCAGGGTCCGCAACAGATTGTTCGCCAGGAACTGGGCCACGGAGCATTTTGGCCCTGAAGCGGGTCTAACTAATCATTTCTGTATGGCGTTGGGGAGAAACTTCTACTCGCTCATGTTCAGCTCTCCTGCACTTGCCTTCAACGTTTGCCTCTCCAAGTGCCGTGTGCACATCTTCCCTTGGTCAGCTGACTGGGGACATAGAGGTGGTATCACATGCAGACCTAGAGTCTTGGCACTCCCTTACCTCCCTGGAAACTACCTCAGATCTGAGATAGGAGCTCATTTTGGGGTGTATATTGGCTTAATGAATGTTATTGATCAGATTCATCTTGACGCTCAAAGTATTGACAATGAAGTGTTATCCTTTGATGCCCAGAGAGAAGGAGGAGCTCCCCAAATTGTGGTCATGATGCCAGTGGAGGCCTCCATCATCCCCACACTCAAGTTGCCGACATTGGACAACTCCTTCGTCACAGTGGCAGTCAAAGAGGTCTATATTCCGGTGATTTGCTTTCATTGCAACGCAGAGGGGCACATCAAGGCGGATTGCCCCAAGCTTCATGGTAGGCAGATGACTCCCAAGCCCTCAGATGTTGCACAGTTGGCTTCCCAGGATGCTATGGCAGGGCCTTCCAGGAAAAGATTGGATGTCACGCCACCTCTGCCTCCTCCGTCCAAAAGATTGCGGCCTAATATCGTGGCTTCTCCGGCTACAATCAACCCTCGTGTTTACCTGCTCTCTTCTTCGTCCCAGGGAACTCCTTATGCAGCGGATGATATTCCGGCTATCTTTCCGCTCAACCCCAAGGACGGGACTCAGAGCTTGGCAACGTATTGCCTTCATTTGAAGTCTTTTGCAGATGTGCATCTGCCTGATGCTTCTCAGCTGGCGGGGGCTCATTCGGTGGCAATCACTATAGCCCCCATTATCTACGGCTTCCCGGACGGGATCCCATCGGTGCTCTTCTTGGGAGGCAACAAGTTCGCCTCTGCCTGGATCACCAAGAAGGACGTTTTCACCCTTTCTCAAGGAAAAGAGCTGGAGCTCATTCTTGCCAAAATAAGGGAGATTTTCTCATCTTCTCTTCCCACTTTTCAGTTGTCTTCGGAAACTGCTGTGTTTTTTGGCTCCAGAGTGCATCAATCTGCCTCTAACAGCAATCTATTCTTCGTTCAAGTTTTGCCAGTCATCAAGCTATCTGACGTTTCTTCCCTACAGGCTGGCGACTCAACGCTAAAGTGGATTTCTGGTAGTTCGGTCCCAGTCGAATTGGGAAGCGCGGCCAGCCGCCCCTACTTATCTGCTACTTACGAAGCGGGGAAGCTCTTGGTAGAGGCCCTGCGCTCCTCACAGAAATATTCGCGCAACTTGGATAACAATGTTGGATCCAACGATTTGGCCATAGGCCCAATCCCCGATTCGGACAATTCTTCATTCTATTTGGTGCCCCTGGATATGGCCATCCCTTCCCCCCCGGCGGTGAGCTCATTCCCTCCCCTCTTGCTCATCCCCCTTTTCATTTATTGTAAAGATTCCCCCTCCTCTGCTTGCGTTCTGGTTGCTGATACGGTTACTCGGTCAGTTTCCCTGCCAGCCTTGAGATGCTCGGATAGTGCGACCTCGCATGAAGGATTGTTTTTTATATCAAAATTTCTGAAGGTCTCCATGCATTCTCTGCTATCTAGCTCAGTCCTTAAGAGAATTGTCTGGCCTTGCTCCATCTCCGTTTCTTTGTGCCCTAACAGTGTTACAATCTCGTTTGTGGGATCCTTGAAAGTCTCGGCTCCATCGGGTTACAAATGGGTGCCTTCTCTTCTTCCTACCGACCCCCGACTGACGTTCGAGGTTACTCCCCTACAGCCATCAAATCGTGAATCAGTCACGGGCTTCGCAGTTCAGCCTACATGAGTTGGAATCTATACTCTTGGAACATTAGAGGAATCGGCTCCGAGGGGTCTGTGCCCAAACGAAGTAGAATCCGGAATTGGGCCTCCTCTCTTTTACCTCTTAATAACATTTTGTTCCTGCAAGAGCATAAGCTTTCTGCAAGGAAAATTGTTTCCTTAGGACAGTCAATCTGGCCCTCCACCCTGGCATGGTGGAACCCGACTTTAGTAGACTCTAGAGGTGGTACTGCCATCCTTGTCTCGCCTTCGTTGGGTAATTGCTTTTCAAAAATAGACATTTGGATGCCAGGTAGGGCTCAATGTGCTTTCACAGTTAGCTCCTCTGTTTTTGGGGCTTCAGCTTTCATAAACATATATGCTCCTAACTCCACTTCTGAGCGAATAGATTTCTGGGCCTCAATTCATGAATCAATTCTAAAGCACCGGAGGTAGATAACTGGATCCTAGGAGGTGATTTTAATATGGTAGAATGTCTCTCTGACAGGCTGGGGCCATCCTCTCAGTCCTTATCTACTGAAGAACAAGCAGCCTGGGATCGTCTTTGCTTTTCAGTTGGCCTCTCCGATTCCTTCCGTTTTGTGCGTTCTTCTCTTAGATTCACTTGGTCTATTAATAGACGCCCTCCTGATTTAGGCATGGCCAAGCTGGACAGGTTTTATTCTTCTCCCACAGCCTCCTCTTGGATCTCTCCACTCCCCCTTCCCCCTATCTTACCTGACTTCGATCATGCGCTGGTCTCAGTTCAGTTAAAAGTGCCTGGGCTCCACCGCAGGGGTAGAGGTTTCTTCAAGCTAAACCCTTCTCTTCTTAAATCCATTCCTATGGTGCAGGACCTAGGAAGGGTATGGCAAGAGGCGGGTAATTCTTTTGCCTCTCCTTCAATCATATTTCTTTCTAAGCTCGCTGCTACCAGATCCAGAGCTCAATACTTGTCTAGACAGATGGCGGAAGATAGGGCTAGAAAGGAGAAAGTCCTTCTGAAAACAATTGCCCACTGTCAATGGTTGGTTGAGTCTAACCTGGTGGGCCCTGTCACTTTCCAGTTGCTATTCCAGGCCAGGCGTGAACTAGTTGAGCTCCGCGCCTTAAAAGAGCTCAACATGAAAAGGAAAGCGGGGGTGTCCTGGTCATTGAAGGGTGAAAAAATGTCGGAGTATTTTTTTCAGAAGGCTAAACAGCGTCAGTCGGTTGTTTCCATATGCTCTCTCGGAGATCGTATGTACACATCCCACTCTAGCCCCAAGGCAATGGCTTCGGTGGTTGCATCCTATTTCTCCAATCTTTTTGCTCGCCCCACAATTTCTATGGACACTGTGGACTCGAGACATAGAGTCCTGGACTGTGTTCCCAAAATTTTATCCCTAGAAGAATCCTTATCTCTATCAGCTCCATTCTCGGTAGATGAATTGCGTGATGCCATGGAAGCCCTGCCCTCTCTAAAATCGCCGGGCCTTGATGGACTTCCCGTGGAGTTTTTCAAAGCCCTTTGGAGCAATTTGGGAGATGATTTTCTCCTCATGGCAAACGACATCATTCATAAGGGCATTATGCCTTCCCAACTTTCTCAAGGAGTCATTACCTTGATTTTCAAGAAGGGCGATAGAGATATTATTTCCAATTATAGACCCATCACCTTGCTCAATTCAACCTATAAAATTATTGCTAAGGCTCTCACGCAGAGATTACAGCCCTTCCTTCATAAGCTAGTGCGACCTGATCAGACTGGTTTCATGAGCAACAGGATGATCCTAGATAATATCCTCTTGGCCCTTGAAGCCTTACAACTTGCTTGTGAATCAGATCAACCTCTGGCCCTGCTTATGTTGGACTTCGAAAAAGCGTTCGACAATGTGGATTGGGACTTCCTCTTGGGTGCTATGCACAAGCTAGGATTGTGAGGGAGCTTTCTTCAATGGGTCAAGATCCTGCTCTCTTCAGCTTCCAGCAAAGTCCTGGTGAATGGTATCCTCTCCTCGGCCTTTCAATTACATTGTTCTATTCGGCAAGGTTGCCCGTTGGCCCCCTTTCTTTTCTTGTTTGCGGCAGATTGTCTTGGACATCTTCTTGATTCTAGTTCGCACATTCAGGGCCTTCAAATCCGCCATTCGCTACCTGCTCCTGCATTTATCAAAACTTCGCTATACGCAGATGATATTGTCATGTTGTTGAACAATGCCATGACATCAAATATTACGGCCGCGTTGCAGGCTCTTCATCTTGAGGGCAGCTACCGTGTGAGCAGCTCACGTGAGCACGCTCACGCTTAAAGTGGAAAACGTGAGCAGGATCCCTAAAGCGTGAGCAGATTCAAAGCGTGAGCAGATTAGTGAATGGGAGCCTACAACCGAGGGAAGAAGAGGGCCTATTGCCGTGGACAAATGCATGGACGCATGCACACCCCATCCGACAGGACAATCCAAGCTCCACGACGACCGTATGGTATGAATGTGCGATGAAAAAGCCGACGAATGAATGGTTTCAGGATGAATGAATAGTGGAAAGGATGAATGGTGGATGACTATTGGATGAGAAATGAGCAAAATGGATGAACCATGACTTCGTTTTTGTTTCACGTGGAGCAATTGCATCTCGAGTGTGTCCTGAATTTCAGATTTGTCGGCTGATCCTGGCAATACTTACTTTGAGGGAACTTGAAGGAAACTGCTGAAGTTACAAGACAATTACATACAGGAGTAAATTTGAGTTACCTATGGACTCTTCTGATGGGGGTGGGGCTGCAGAGGAGGGAGGAGGATAGAACATGAGAAGTAGAGGACAAAACCAAATCGCAGAAACATTTCTCCAAAAACAATGAACCCAAAAAATTGAGTCCAAAAAAACATTGAAGGCGGTGTGTGTCCAGGTGGGGATTAAGGTGTCGTCAACGACATCTTAATTCCCACCTCTTGTTGCCACAAACATTTCATGGAAAATCCCAAAAAACCAGAAAATTTGAATCCAACAAAACTACAAAGCCGACACTTGTGCAGGTCGCGGCGATTAAGGTGTCGTCAACGACATCTTAAATCCCACCAGCTGCTGCCACATGTCTTTTTAGATTATGGCCCAAAAATGGAAAAAACAGAAATCCAACAAACCTTTGAAGGCGGTGCGTGTGCAGGTCGGGGCGATTAAGGTGTCGTCAACGACATCTTAATTCCCACAACCTGTTGCGATATGACAGTTCATGGAAAAACCAAAAAAAAAAAAAAAAAAAAAAAAAAAAAAGAATCCAGAAAAGCGTTGAAGGCGGTGCGTGTGCAGGGGGGATTAAGGTGTCGTCAACGACATCTTAATTCCAACAACCTCAACAGAATTTTGAAGGCGGTGCGTGTGCAGGTCGGGGGGATTAAGATGTCGTCAACGACATCTTAATTCCGACCACCTGAACAAAACTTTCACGGCGGTGCATGTGCAGGTTGGAGGAATTAAGGTGTCGTCAACGACATCTTATTTCCCACCACCTTTTGCGACATTTCAATTCATCCAAAAACCCAAATAACCCAAAAAATATGAATCCAACAAAGGTACGAAGGCAGTGCGTGTGCAGATGGGTGGATTAAGGTGTCATCAACGACATTTTAATTGGAAAAACCACCAACCCCAAAACAAACAAACCGAAACATATTCAGCCAAAACAGAAATAGAACATGTTAAAAACATTACATTGAACAAAGTGGAGTCATTGTCAAAGAATCCAACTCCTTCTGAACACCTCACATTTCAGTAATCCAATCACGCTGCAGAAGTGTATGAACGTCAGTGGGACCCATTGTACACTGGTGAATGCACATGTCTCGGTGAGGATCACAAAACATCATGTGAATGTAGATGTAGTATAGGTATTTGCACGGGACAAATTTGGGTTTCTTTCCAATAGAGCTTGATAAAGTATTCTGGAAGTCCAGGCATGTGCAATTTGGAAAATTGCCAACAGTTACCTCATAAGTCCTGTAGTGAACAACAAAACCCGATGTCACCATATTGTACACCCGCCCATAGCCTGGACGGGGGACATTGACAACTTGGGTCACTCGACACTGCAGGTTTCTTGCTGACTCAATTTTGCAATCGTTTTCGGGACCTGCCTCAACACAACGGACCGGTTTTCCATTTCGTTTCGTAGGCCAGTCGTTCCCATGTGGTGGACGTGGGGGGAATGCGGATTGCGAACCCCGACATGAAACTGGTGTTATGACTACTGGGCCTCTTGGAAGACGAAACCCGGCATCCTCCAGCATCTCAATTTCTTGCTTCGACAGACATGTTCCCAACTTCACTGGCCACACGGCTGGAATTTGAGGCTTGCTGAGGACTGAATCCCGACAAGTCCTCATCACACAACGCTGAATGTCATCAGGGCAAAACGTGAGGCCTGGACTCTCGCGCACCGTAATGTTTGAATAAACCAGTGAAAGACGGGGCAGGAGTCCCGCCTCAGCCCCTAGAAATCTTGCTGGTGTACTTCACAAAGGACAATGCCCTAACAGCAGAACACCCAACTTTTGATCCTTGGGCTGTCCGTTCAATGTGCCATATTGCATCCACACAATCGGACTCTTCCACCGCCAGCGTCATCTCTCCCTCTCCCCGCATTGGAGCAGAGGGATATGAAGCATTGTATACAACAAAAGGACAGGCACCGACAAAGGGACTGCCAGATTCGAATGTCGGAGGCCGCACAGGCACACGAGGAATTATCCTTGTCATGCTGATGGGAGCCTGGACTGCAAAGGTGTTCCATTTGTGAACTCATTCACAGCACGCGCCATTTTAGCGGGATGCTTCGCTCTATTTGCAGCCCTGAGTAGCAACTCTTCCCTGTCTGGACCTTTGCCAGCTCCCCGTCTCCTCAGGAAGTCTCGGTACCTTGTTTGTTGCGAAACAGCCCGGACCATGTCATCTGCAGTCGCAGCGTAGAGGTTCCTCCCGTTTTTGCCGGATTGTGCCATCCACTGACTATGCACAGTCTCCGCTAGATTGCAGGAGGGCATATCGGCAATGTCCTCCAGTGACATATTCTGCAATTCAACACAAGCATGATTATGTACAGTAGCATAAGAACTGGATTGGATGGCATGTTCGTTCCATGATATATCTCCCGACGAGAAGGAATAAAGCAAAATCATGCTAATTCGCTACTAACTTACAGTTGTCATGAAGGCACCCCACTGTCTATATCTGAAGTGCCAGAACCCCAACCAGTCTTCCAGTTCTTTGATTCCATCCAGACTGGCTGCCTCAGATGAGTATCACCATGCTCGAATAGTCTGGAACATAGAGTTGGCTTCCTGTTCGGAGGTGGCATCTTTATACAGACGGCATAGTCTCATATGCTCCTCCCGCAACTCCAGTTTTATGGAACTCTTTGTGTGGCGTTGTAGGGACTGGCTCCAATGAAAGAGGCAAGTGCGTTCCCGGCCTTCCATTGGTACTTTGGGGTCGCCTGAACCAAAAACTGTACGGACAGCATTCCAATTCGCTTGAGCGCTGTCAACCATGAACCCAGTGAAGTTTGGATCTGGGACACCATGAGCTGTCACGACGTTAATGAGGGACTTCCACATAAGAATTTGTGACTCTGTGTCCTCCGACTGCATGTCACAAACAACAACAGTCATCACTCTCTGGTTTGCAGGATCGTATACATGACAGGCCATGGTCGTCCATTCCTTCACACGTTTCACGTGATCAAACATAACCCAGGATTTCTGAAGATCACCACCAGGCTGCATTCTTCGCACGAGACTAACTCCCGATCCCTCACCAACTGTGGACATCTTGAATAAGTACACTTTCCTGGCACCTTGCCCCAGGAAAACATTGTCCTGAATGAAGTCATATCGGCTTATACGCTTTAACTCTAGGATGTTATCCATAAAGCCTGTGTTGGCAGCACCCCCCCTTAGGACGTTGATTTGATTTCGCACATTCGGAGAACTCAATGTTGAGAAATGGTCCAGAACATCGTCAAGGGAGGCAATGTCAAATTTAGTGGTGGACTCCTGCGATTCCCCAAACAAATACTTTTGTAGGAATCCTTTGCTTGCTGCCAGAGCAATGGCTGATGGCGATGCACCAGGAGCACTATGAATTTTGTGTTGAAGCAGTGAACGGACTGTATGAATTTTCTCTCTGCACTGTCCTCGGGACACCGGATTTGCATGAATGCCGAAATGGATACATGCCCTTGTGAGATAACTGCAATTGTGAAGCACGTAGTACATACGTGCATTGCAATCTGCGATGCACTGTGGGACCAATTTACAGAACTTGCAAACGAGAGTACTACTGCTTGCAGAAGCACAACCTACTTTGAAAGGGTTGTCGCTGACACCTTCCCATTCCGTCTCGTTTGCCGAACCGTCCATTTGGAAGTGTTGGCAAGAAGCATTTGGACAACGAAGGTGTCCAAGGCAAATCGATCTACGGAACTTCAAGCCATGCGGATTGCATATATTGGAAGTTTTCGTCCGACACCATGGATGTCCATCGTGCTTCTTGTCCATACCCGCCATTCGTCCTGCCAATCCCCCAGAGGATGTCGCTGGTGGCAGCTCAAAAATGATATCACCATTAAATTCATTGGGTAGGTATTTTGCTCTAACGATTCGCTGTGTATCCCAGTCAATGCCTCTCACATCACTCTTGCATCCTGGCAACCCCCTCAAGGACTGCAACTTCGGAATGACACTTGCAATTTCTTGCACATCGGGGTCCCCCCGCAGATGTTGATTCGGAGGAGGTGGGAGCTCCGACACGTCCCCTTCTGAGCTATTGGAGATATCAACAAATGTGGTGGAGGTTGTTTCCTCTCTTTTGATGGGCAGAGTTTTGGGCACCTGAGCCACCGAAGCTGTTGTTCCGGGCGTGACTGTGGAACCTCCCGACAGACGTCTTTAGTCCCCATGAACGTGATACCTTGCTGGTGGAATTCTCCACTCTCGCCGACCGCCAGACAAATGTGGTTTCTGAACGCATGTGCCCTCGACCTTACCCACTTTGTCATACACCTCTCTCACTACATGTACAGTCCCTGCCTCTTCACGCAAAGCAAGTCTTCTTGAACTACGGCGAGCCCATTCACGTCGGCTACGACACTCAGGTACTCCGCTTGCGCGTTGGAGTAGAAAACAGCGACGTCGGAGTTGAGAGACATTGCATGAACAAGCACGGGAGTGTGGGCAGTGGAAAGTAGGTGACAAGAGTACACCAGGAAGGCCAAATTCGTCGAACCACTTCCTGACAATGTCTCAGTGGATCCACCGACTGAAGGTGCTGAGGCAAATTATTTCTTTGCATGCTGTTTAGTAGCCGGCTTTGACTCTGACAGATACTGGTGAATTTTATCCCATTAATGTAAGATCACAGACCGCCGGACACATGATTCTGACAGGCAAGAATTGCGGCCGACTTTGCAGATGCCACATCCTCAGTGACTGCGGTGTGGGTCGAACCCCTTATGTCTAACATGGATACGTGGCATGCCTATATTTAAGTGTCTTGCAAGGGCAACAAGTGTCGAGTTCTCTGCGAGACAGCCCGCAAGCATCCCGCCGAAAAATGAAAACCCCAATTATGAGTCGTTACGTTTTTGGATGATTAGTCATTCCTTGAGAGGGAGGGATGAAAACCTAACCGCCATCGACTTTTGTCATTTTCCCGAGGGATGTCTTCGGAGGTTACATTCTGGCGTTCATCATTTCAGACTCGCCACACTGGAGCATCCCAAGAACGAGAGCGTTTCTGGAAAGAAGAGAGCGAGAAGGCAGTCTTTGTACTTCACGTCTGCTAGGAAGAGGTTGAGAGCGAGAGAGAGGATGAAGAAAGCTAGGAGGGCTTTGAATTTGTCAGAGGGAGGGAGTGATCATGAGGGGGAGGGTTCTGTGGGCGAAGGGATGGAGAGTCTGGCAGGGAAGGAGCCCATTCTGGACAAGCAGCTCGAGGATCTGTTGGAGCTGCCTCTATTGCAACCGATACAGGAGGAGGAAGTCGAAAGGGAGAGCGGTGCTCCTGCGGAGGAGGAGGCAACACAGCAAAGTCCGCAGAGGGGCCTGCCGACAAGGGGGCGGCCCTCCTCCATGCAGCTGTCTTTTCGCCCGTTGAAGGAGAAGGCTCAAGTGGAAAGCAGCGTCGGGCTGGTAGAGGAAGACACTTCCAGCGGTGGACAGAGTTTGATCCAGGTGAGTTCAGCAGCACATTGGCTTTACATGACCTTGTTCCCTGACTCATAGCGATAAGAAGAGCAGTAAGAAACATACATTTGAGATTGTTTGAAGATGACTTTGACGATAGCTTAAAACGGCATCGCATCATGTCCACCATTGCTTTCACAAGGGTTTTGAACAAGTCCAGAATAAGGTGATTAAGCTATCGTTGACGACAGCTTAATCTGCCACCTCCGAGAGGCAGAGCTCTTCGTTCTAGCGAGCCCAATGCTGTCGTTGTATGAGTGCAACAGCCTGCAATATGTAAATGATTAAGATGGCGTTGACGACACCTTAATCTGAGCTTGCAATGCTTACCTTCATTATGCTTTTTGGCAGAGAAAGCGGAAGAAGGCTTGGGAGAGTCAGCGTCCGATCTCATCTGTGGATCCTGCAATTCAAGAGCAGACCATGCCAGAGCAGGGTCATGTCGCTCAGGAGGAGGAGGTGCAAATAATGCAGTGTCCACGACAGGCCACAGGCACTGAGGAGCAGCAGAAAAACACACAAGTGACTCCGCAATCCGTGAAGGAGAAGAGCCAGGTGCAAGGCAGAAGGCGTGCAGGGGGGGGCGGGTCTTCCAGCGGAGGAACGAAGCTAGGGAAGGTTAGTTCATACATTCGAATCCATGGTCTTTGCAACACAAAGGAGTTAGATTGAGGTGTCGATAACGCTACCTAAAAGGTCACCTTTGCGGGCAATGGTTTACTTAGGAAGGTTAAAGTGAAGGAAGATTAAGGTGTCGTTGACAACACCTTAATCTACCACTGCGTTCAACCAAAAACAGGGAGAAAACACCCAAGAACTACAACAGATTAAGCTTTCGTTGATGACAGCTTAATCTGCCACTGCATTCAACTTCGAAAATGGGGAAATCACCTTGAAAAACAGCAGATTGAGATGTCGTTGACGACATCTTAATCTGCCTCCCCATTGAACAAAAATATGGGCAAAACACCCTAGAACTATAGCATTAAGGTGTCGTTGACGACATCTTAATCTACCAATGAATTGAACCCAAAACATGGGGAAAACAGTCTAGTACTACAGCAGATTAAGGTGTCGTCAACGACACCTTAATCTGCCTCTGCAATCAAAACAAACATGGGAGAAACAGTCTACAACTATAGCAGATTAAGCTGTTGTCAACGACAGCTTAATCTGCCACTGTAGTCAACCTCAAACATGGGGAATTCACTGTAGGAAAACAGTCGATTAAACTGTCATTGACGACATCTTAATCTGCCAATGAATTGAACTTAGAACATCCAAAAAACATCCTACAACTACAGCAGATTAAGGTGGCGTTGACGACATCTTAATTTGCTTCTGCATTCAGTCCAAAATATGAGAAAAACACCCTACAACTGTAGCACATTAAGATGTCGTTGACGACATCTTAATCTCCAATGATGTGAACCCATCACATCAGAAAATCACTCTAGAACACTCTAGAACTATAGTAGATTAAGATGTCGTCAACGACACCTTAATCTGCCACTGCATTGAACCTCAAACATGGAGAAATCACCCTTGAAAAACAGCTGATTAAGCTGTCGTTGACGACATCTTAATCTGCCAATGAATTCAACATAAAACATCCAAAAAACACCCTACAACTACAGCAGATTAAGGTGGCGTTGACGACATCTTAATCTGCTCCTGCATTCAGTTCAAAACATGAGAAAACCACCCTACAACTGTAGCAGATTAAGATGTCGTTGACGACATCTTAATCTCCAATGAATTGAACCCAAAAAATGAGAAAATCACTCTGAAACTTCATCAGATTAAGGTGTCGTTGACGACACCAACGACACCTTAATCTGCCTCTGCAACACTCTAGACCTACAACAGATTAAGATGTCATCAATGACACCTTAATCTACCACTGCATTGACCCTCAAACATTGGGAAATCACCCTGGAAAAACAGCAAATTAAGCTGTCGTTGACGACATCTTAATCGTGCCATGATTTGTGTGTCCTAACACATTGCATTTTGCAGAAAAAGAGAAAGAAAGCCGGGGGAAGCCAGCCTGCAACAGTTGTTCTTGAAGACAGGGATGTTGTTGTGGACGCCAACTATGAAGCCAAGGTGCACTCTCTTATGTACACCACCAAGGTGAACTCGAGGAAAGTCATCAACTCCATGGAAGTGAAAGACGACACTCTTTTCATTCCTCTGTGCCGGATGATTTCTATGCCAGCAGTTCGGCATGCCCTTCACCACGACATCAAGAAGCTATAGGGGGATTTTATCCATGGGTACTTGAAGGGTTCAGCTGTGTTTTACGTGTCACTGACTGATCTCCAGGGATCTGAGAAATTGGTGGACCTCGATGTAATGGACAGTTGGGACCCGCTTTGGAAAGAAGTGAATACGGAGTTTGAGATTGAGCTTTCACAGAACCCAGCACACGTCCAGTACATGAACAAAATGTTCTTTGTCTGGGATGGCAACCACCGTTTGGTGGCCTGGATGGAGTACATCAGCAAGATGTATGCGGAGAACAAAGAGTGGCACTATCGGGTTAAGTCAATGGTCCTCGATCCGGAGGGGAAGTTCACGTAGCTTCTAACTGCAATGCACGATATCAACAAGTAAGAGTCTTGCCCACTTCTTGTCTCCAATTTCATTGTTCTGTCAATCTTTAATCTTTGTCAACTGACCTATTCGCATTGCAGGGGGACGGAGACATCCCATGTCACCACTAACATAGTCCATTCCTTGTTTTCGTATGCAAAGCATAGGAGTGATGCCATTGGAAACGTTTGCGAGTGTCTTGTCCCCGGACACACTGAAGAAGTGCCAAACGATCAAGAAAGAATGAGACTTGGTACAACCTGACAAGGGAGGTGTTTCTCGACTACTTGTACGCGGTGAGTTTATGTGCGGACTGCCATTCTTCTTGAATTATGGATATGTCATGTTTTTGCTTTGGTTTTGTTGTTCACGAGGGTTACATGGGTGTGTCACAGCAAGAAATAGCAGAAGCGGGAGAACGAGCCAAGCTGGAGTATTACGCCACTACAGATGAGGATGAGAGAACGGCAAACGGGGTGGAGGCAAAAATGAAGGCGGACATGGATACGTGCAGGAAGAACCTCAAGAGCGCGTTCGACAAACACATTCAAATCGCTGACCCCGGATTGGGAAAGGGGTTTCTGGAGCAGGTTCAAATCCACTGGAACAAGCCCACTAAGCCAGAGATGACACAAGAAAAGCTCCACCGCCTTTCAATTTCCATGGTTGACCCTGCTCAGAAAGTGAGGTGGCTGGAAATCTGGAACTCGGATCCGATCATCCGTGATACAAACAATTTCCCAAAACCAATGAAGGACCTTGAGACTGGGGTGGTGACACCTGTCAGCGACCGCGCATTCGACACTTGGTTGCACAAAGCGACCTTCTGGAGCCAGGTGAGACTATAAAAACATTGTGACTGTTCCAGCAATGAGTACATGGTTTCTTAGGTTGATTAACTCAAAATGTGGCGGATGGAGAAGCAGGCAATTGATACTTTTGAGAAATCATTGCTGGACTACAAGATCACAATGACCACTCCGAGCATCAAGTTCCAGTCATACGTTCGGAAATGGAGAAGAGAGCTGTGGAAGTATGCATTTTTCCGTGAGTTCGAGAAGGAAGGGGGAATACTGCGCTCGCAGGACTTTGACCATCAGTATAACGGGGAGCAGGCAATGAAACAAGTTCTGTACAGGTACTACCTTTTATGTTGATGGCACTACATTAAGATGTCGTTGACGACATCTTAAAACAGGCATTGTCTGTAGTGCAAATAGCAATTTTTCGAAACTACACAAAGAATTCGATGTATGAACTGGGTCGATTTAAGGTGGCGTTGACGACACGTTAAATCGGTGCCCTTTGGGCTCTTCAAAACTAAACAGTTGCACACATCTGTTTCTTGTTCATCTGCAAGTCTTCATTGTTTTGTTGTGCTTCCTGCAATTTAAGATGTCGTCAACGACATCTTAAGACATCCTTTTGTAGTCCAACAAGTCATTTTTCTTCAGACAACAAAAAAATACCATGTGCGTAGGGGTCGATTTAAGATGGCGTTGACGACATCTTAAATGGCTGTTCTTTGGGCTCTCGGAAATAGTTCAGTTGAGCATGTCTGTTTTCTGTTGTTCTGTATCTCTTCAATTTCTGTTCAAGTTCCTGGATTTTAAGATGTCGTCAACGACATCTTAATGTGTAGTCTGCAAATATGCAGTGAACATGTGAGTTCTTGTGGTCTGTGGGGATATATGCTCTGAGGAAGAACACTGGTGTGGATGCAGGTACTTTCACTTCGTTCTTATTCCAGATAAGGCTCTCAGTGATGATCCGGACTTTATTCGTGGATGGGCGAACCCAGACAATGACACCACTATGTTCACTGCGGGAATTGTGAAGGACTGGGGTTGGGCACATTACAGCGACTGCGGGTGGTACCTCGACTGCCCTCGGCAGTCCACTCCGTGGGAGGAGAACGTCTTGAGGAATCAGAATGAGAATGCAGATGCCTTCGCACCCCGGACAGATGAGGAGTTGCAGGCTAGGTTCCTTGCGCAACTGAGTAAGAAGGAGCCAGCAAAGACGGCCACCCCCGCGGGTGGGAAGAAGAAAAACAAAGGGAAACAGACTGCGGAGGCAGGTGGGTCTGCCGGTGCTGCGGCTGCCGTTGATTCCGGGTCAGGGCCTGCAGGGACTGGTGGGGCAGTTCTTGATCGCCCACAGGCAGATCATGGCATTGTGCGTATAGAGGTCCAGCAGATTTCCGTGACAGCTGATGAAAGGACTAACCACAGGGCAGGGAAACGACCTTACGAAGCCGGACTTTGTGTCTCCAGAGTAGTGGGTCTGTAGTTCCAACGGAAAATGGCAAACGTCAGCTTCCTGCGTATGATGGAGTCCAGGAAGTCCACATTCACAGGGGTCAAATCTCCTGCATGGGACCACCTCTGCTCTTTCCTCACCCTAATAATGCCCATGCATCTTTCAACTTTGATTCCCATTTCATGACATTGTGGGGTTTTGGATTTGCTGGATTAAGATGTCGTCAACGACATCTTAATCCACCAGTGCTTTGTACTACCAGTTCCCTAAATGTACACCAACTACCCAATTTCATTCGCTTGCATTTGCTTTTGGTAGGTGACGAAGAATCCATGCTGGGTGAACGGTGTCTAGCAGCCTTACGCCGCTGACCTTGTAATCTTTGACATCCCGGATGGGCAGCCTGTGCTTGATATCATTCCCCTTGTTGTGACTCCACAGTGGAATGCTCAAAACCCTCTGTATTGGCAGTGGGCATTCTCTTTCTGCAACAAGTTCCTCTCTGACGCAGGGGGCCTTCTATTATTTCAATCTGACGACATGGCATCCCGCCGGATTCTTCATAGCTACATGAAGTCCTCTGGGTTCCAAATCAACAAAATATGGACATGTGTTAATACACTGCCTCTGTCGAAGGGGGAGTTTCCAGGGCAGAAGGTATTTCCTGTAACTTTCATTTGTATTCGTCTGTGTTGTCGTTGAATACCCATAGTTGCTGACATATTTCCATTGTTGCTGGTGCAGACCCATGTGTTCAAGACCATTTGCCTGTCACAAATTCGGCCTGCCAACACTCCTGCTTATGTTGGGCATTTCGACATTTGGGGAGGAGGTCTGCACATAGACCCAGATTGCGACCCAGTCGAATTTGATGTTGTTCACAACTATGTGGATGCATCCCAGACTCTGAAAAAGACTGGAGGAATTCCATGGAGAGGTGCCCGGGAGAAGTCGCCCGCGTTCATGCAGACCTTCATTGAGACATGCAGCCGGCATGGTGGCAAAGTGGTTGACCTCTCCATGGGCACAGGTGCATGCCAAAACTCTTCTCCATTCTTCGTTGCACATGTTCCTCTCTGTTTTGGCTTCTGACATGATTTCGTGCTTTCATTCGCCATCCTATAGGGGCTTCGTTCCATGCCTGCAAGTGTGCAGGAAGACATCTTTTTGGGTTTGAGAGGGACGAGGAGCTTTACTCTCTAGTCATCGCTCCACTCTCTGAGGGATCCTCGCATTCGACCCAGACTGAGAAGATTGTTGAGGAGGAGGATCTGCAAGAGCCGGATGCTCTGGATGTGGATTCGGATTTTTCATGTGAGTAAGTACATGTTCTTTTGTGGCAACTCATAGACCCCATGACAGATCCTTTTGGTGTTCCTTTGTTTGGCTGCAGTTTGGCTTCCAGAGTATTTACCAATTTTACTCATTACTGTGTGGTTGCAGGAGTCCTATGATGCCACGGTTTCTGTCCTTCTTTGCCAACCCGGATTTTTTTCCAAGTCCTCCAACACAATTTCATTTGCCAGCTTATGCGGAGGCTGCGGCTAAGGAGTATAGTCTGCTGGCATCTCCACCTTCTCTGCTACACGAAAGACATGGTTTTCAGCAGAGCAGGGCTAGCGTCTTTGTGGACAGTTCTGCCTTCGTCCTGAACAATGCGTCCTGTAGCAGTGGATATTCTTTATCCGAATGAATCGATTCTTGTGAAGGGTTTGTTTAAAAACCAAGAGTTCACCGTTTGCCTTCTTCATGATTGAATGTGATCCTCTCTATCAACCTTGTATAACTGGGAAAATGACATGTGGTCCTTCTCAATCAACAAAGCAATGTGGACTCAAAGTTTGCAATATACACTGCACCCGACATAATTGATTTTCAAGCAAGACAAGTATGGTTTCATGCATCTCCGAGCTTTTGGGAACTACCACTACAAACAACTATCTAATCTTTCATTTATGTCATTCATCCACCTCTCATTCGTTACACAGACATTCATCCGACATTCATCCCTCATTAATCCAAGCAGCATCCATATCCGACCTTCTGATACCGGCCACTCTGCGCAGTAATAGGTCTTCTAAGTCGACTGGACGTCCGCGGTTATAGGTAGGCAGGTCCTCAAGTGTGAGCAGATTTCTGCTCATGCAATTTTCTGCTCGTGGGATCTGCTCACACAATAGCATCCCCCCGTCATCTTTTCTGTATGGTGTCGGGTCTTAGGGTTAATTGGGTCAATTGGCCTAAGTCAGTAGGGACTCGATCTCAGATACTTGGGGCCATGATCTTGGCTTGCGTGGGCTTCAGAATGGGCAAGCCCACAAGCTGCTCGGGCACCTCATTGGTCACGATTTGATAGACTCTCAACGTTGTGAAGCAGTTATGAAGAAATCAGGAAGCATTTTACCTATTGGAGTTCTCTTGGACTCTCAATTACAGGGCGAGCCTTAGTGGCTAACCAAGTGATTCTCGCATCCTCGTGGTTCTCTGCGGCAGTCTGGTCTCCAGGCTCTGAGATTATCAACCAAATTAAAGTCTTGGTTAGAAACTTCATCTGGGGTGGAACAGCCCTCTCTCCAAATCGCAGAGCTCTAGTTAGCTGGGGTCAAATCACCCAGAAGAAAAAGCTGGGAGGACTTGGTATCATAGACCCTCTTGCTCAGATTACCTCCCTTCTCGCAAAGTGGGTTCCCAGGATTTTCACAAATCTTTCAGCTCCGTGGAGTCTGCTGGTCCGCCATCATGTCATGGATGCAGCTCCCACATCTGGAGACTGGCCTAAATCCTTGTTGGATCGTGCAAGGTAAAAGTTCATTCAAAACTCATCCCTTGGGCTCCAAAGCTTGGCAATCTATTTGGGTTGCATGGATTCAATTGAGAAACTCGCTCTATCAAACCATGACATCCACATTGGAAGAGGCCTTGCGTCAGCCTCTTTTTGCGAACTACAACTCCGATTCAGAGGTGCTTTTATCGGGAGCTAAAAAATGGAGTCATTGGGAGATGGCTGGAATTTCGCATTTTTGCCATATCTGGGATCCTCCCAGCTTCCTCCCCAAAGACCTGGTCACCTCCCACCTCACTTCCAGAAGGGCAAGAGCTTGGGATTCACTGATTAAAGAGATACCCCAGCTTTGGACTTCATTTCCCTCGGTTCAGGATGCACCTAGGCTGCTTCCAGCCTGGATTGGGAAAGGTGCCCCCGGGTCTGCGCAGGTGGCCCTCTACGCCATATCACGCCATGGCAGCACTCTGGCGGGCTGGCAGTTTCAGGCTGTTGGGGGCTTGTACCATCCATCGTTCAAGTATCTTCAAGAAGAAGGTCTCTTTGCGATTAGAGTGTTCTGCAGGATCTCGGGAGCTTGCAATCCTTCGCCGCCACCCAATATCAAACACTACTCTGGTTCTTTCTGTTGGTTCCTTAATTCTGGAACAACCAACTCCCGTCATGTTGGCAGTTCTCGTAGTGCCCAACAGTCAGCTGAACCAGAAGACTCTGACGTCAATTGGCGCCACAAGCGTTCCCTTCGGAAGGGCAAGTCCAAGGCGCATCTCTCCTTCGCCTCTTCCAGGCCTTAGACATCCCCCACCTGCAGTGCTCTTATCCTTAGCCTCTGCAGGCTTCTTAGTTTTGGTTACGGGGCAAAGCTCCTTTATCTTCCTCATGGTTTCCCTAGTGAGGTTATTTTTTCCTCACTTTCTTTGTAATCCGCTTTATTGGAATAAATTCTCCAGGGCCTCAGTTCCCTGTTCTATTTTTAAAAAAGAAAAAAAAAGACCAAGGCCAGGGAACACATAGGTAGTAAAGTTCAACCAAAAACAGGGAAAAAATAACCCTGTGGAATCGATGAAGGTAGTACAACAGTGATACCAAAAATGAAATGGCCATTTGAACTATTCAAATGGCTCATTCCAATATTCAAATGGCCATTTGAATAGACCAAATGGCCCATTTCAATATTGAAACGCTCTTGAAAACGCTCCATGTAGTTAGTATCCCCAATGAAAACTACCCTAAATCCTACCCCTGCATCCTCTCCCTCAACCGGCGCATGCATGGTATTGGAGTGGTAGCGCAAGGAAGAAGACCATACTGGTTTGGTTTGCGCCAAGGTTTTAGAAGTCCATGTATCCTGCCCCACTAGGGTATTTGCCGGATCTTGCAGGTACCCGCCGGGTATGATCCTTCACACCATTACCCTTAGTACCCTACTTGATACCCGCCCCAGACCTATATACTGGTCCAACACTGGTGTCTACATATTCACCTCCAATCCTTTGTAAAATTGGTGTAGAGGCATAGGACGGTATAATGGAGTTCTCCCAATGGATAACTGATGAGGAATATCCATAAGATAGTTTTGAACGATTGACGCACACATAAAATAATTTTACATCTTGTTGTTCCTGCACACCCATTCAGATCTTGGCACATCAAAAACAAACATCACAGTGACATGCCAGTAAAATGAAATACGGAAGGATGCAATTCCATCCACCTTAACAATTACCACCGTTCCGTGCCGTCAAGTAAGTCATCTTCATGACGTTGGAATGTTCCAATCTTCGCAAGCTCTTTGTTTTTGTTTCGTTTAGTAATTTGTGCCGCATTTCTTTTCACATTTGTGTCGCCTTTGTGTTGTAAGACATGTCCCTTGAGGACATTGCAGACATGTCTTTATGCAATTTTGACAAAAACAATTCACAATGCATGGAAGCAGCAATCTAAGAAATCAGGTTGCAACTTGTATGTTGCTACCACCGACGACATGGTGCGAGCATTCACGTAGCAGACGCTCAGCAAGTGCATATGATTGAGGCAGTATAATTTTTGTTCATAAGGTCTATTGAAGTAATTTGTTATCTAAATCCTCCGTGCAAACTGCAGCTTCGAATTCACATTTATCATTTGTGCTAGTCTAACTTGTGTGATCACCATTTTTATTGCATTGTGCACTGTTCTTCTGTCCATTTATAGCTGAAGAATATGGAATTGATCTTGTTTTTTTTTTCTGTTGGATCGATGGATGGATGCATGCAACTGAATATCGTGACTTTCTCAGGGGATGGAGGGGATGGTCTCGAGGGAAGGGTCCTAATACAAGTGAGTTGATGTTGAGGGCTATGACTAGATCAGGGAATCCAATAAAAATTACAAATGTTGTCTACAAGTGCATCATTCTTATCCTCATCTATTGCCCCTATCTTGCACGATCCATTAGGGCTGTGATCTGTCTCAAACTTTTTTTGAGCCTACAAGATCGTATGCATATGTTTTCCATCTATATTATTGTTTTGTATTATCATTTTCATTTCAGACAACTTCAATGAGGAATCTCAACTCTTTTGCCTATGTTGGATTCAGCATACTGCTGTCACTCAGATGTTTACTTCAATTTTTTTACATCCGATCACTTAAGACCAAAATGTAACATCTGAGAAGTGTGACTCACCAACAGTATACAATGGTCCTCACATCCTGGATCAAGTATCTCAATTCCTAGCTTGTAGCAAAAGCTGCAAATCTTCTGCTTGGAAGTTCTGATACATGGCTTTTAAAATTCAACCTCCAACTTGCACAGGGCCTGTGCAGCCCATTTCAACGTCCGTAGGCAAAGCTTTCCTCATCTAGCAATAATCACATAAGCTGCAAAGGAGAGAGCTTGAGAGTAATTATACGCCCATCAAAGGACCTTGCAGTGTAGCCCAACCTGTTGGCTAGCCAGGATTTCTGGATCTGGATTTCTTCTTTTTGCTGTCTAGGCCAGTAAAGTGCCCCAACCCTGAAGTTGAAGGACCTATATCATCACCATCCACCAACCCATTCATCTCCTGTGGAACTGGAATTGGCCGCATACTAAAGTTGAAGCCCATGGAACTCCCTGCTGTTTTATTCCCACTGCCTTCTAGTGGAGTAGATGACATGTTCCTTCCAGCCCCTCTTGATGAACTCGACCCCAAAGAATTACTCACCACTGGCGCCTTGTCAGCCATCCCACTGCTGAGGCTGAGCAGATGTCCAAAG
Organism: Takakia lepidozioides; assembly: GCA_030704615.1. Classification (NCBI taxonomy): domain Eukaryota; kingdom Viridiplantae; phylum Streptophyta; class Takakiopsida; order Takakiales; family Takakiaceae; genus Takakia; species Takakia lepidozioides. The sequence goes on along the minus strand of CM060732.1, from coordinate 22,116,635 downwards.
GGAGGGGTGCACTGGGTAGGTATCCCTGCCTGAGGCCGGACATTTGGCCCCCTTGTTCCACTCTTCTTCCGAACTTCTCTAAGGCACGAGTCATCTGTCCCTGATGCTGGCGATGCACCGTTCATTTGGACCAGCCTCTCATAGAAATTTGCTGCCCGTATGGCCCGTTCATCTGTAGCTCTTGACCTTGGCAGATCATCACTCCCAATCAAACGAGCTCCTGCCGCAGCTAACTTGCTGATAGAGCCTCGGCTTGCATTCCCATTTGTGGCTGCTTGGAAGGCTTGCACCAAACCTGACCGTGCCTGCCGAGCTCAAGTGCATAGGCATTAATTTTTTTTTAAATGTACAGTTGGACTATTTTGAACCCTACTATATCCGACACCCTTATATGTTATGTCAGCATTAAGCAGTAGTTACAAGTTTGTAATTGCTACATAGGTGCGTTCACACCTAGGGATAGTGTTCTTATAAAGATGGGGGATGTTATCTTTTTTTTTCTGGTTTACTTATCTTATATTAGAAGAATGATGGCTTGACTCTAAATACTACTGTATTCAATTAAGTCATGAAATCCTACCTTATGCTTGAATTGTCTCCAGAACTGGAAAAGGTCTCATCCAAATCACTTTTGTCTATCAGCACAAACTGTAGAGATGTAAGCCTTACTGCCCAACAAGAAAACAAGTTGAAGAGGACATCGAATGTGGACCTTAAGAGCTTCAGATGCCTTCTGTGCAGCAGAGATAGTTTGAACATGATCTGGGCCCAGCAACTGCTTGTTCCGTTTTAAAGCCTCATGCAAAAAGTGAAGAGCAACATTCATCTGTCCTGTGTCCTGGTACATCTTTGCAATGTTGATGAAACTGGCTGCCACATCAGGGTGGTTGGATCCACAAGAAACCTCAAGAAGCAGCAGCATGTGTGCCATGTGGCGCAGACCTAGCTCAGTTTGGTTCAACCCATGGTACAAAATTCCCATATTCCCATAACTGTTCCCATCCAACCAAGCTGTCAAGCCTCAGCATGTATTCACTTCAAATTGGAATCATGAATGAACATGTAGAGGATTTGAATGCATGGCAGAATGTTGATAGTATCTCATAGGTGCACAACCATGACAAATATACTTTCAGTCCCTCTTCATGGACAGGAAGGGGAGAAATGCCAGAGAACCTGTAGGCAGTGTCAGGGTGATCAGGACCCAGGCAGCGCTCATTGATGATGAGCTCCTTGTGCTGCTGCATTATTGCACTTGCCATGTCCCCGGAATGATACAACACCATGGCCAAATACCTGTGATTGCATTTGGCAACCAACTCTTATGAAGGCCAGCGCTTGGCTTGTAATCTAACTTTCAAAATACACTAGAGAAACATCACATGCCCTTGATGCAAGGTGATACTATCAAATACTGCATAGAATCCAGACAGGGCATCTAAGCAACTGTTTTAGGGAAACAATGCAAATGGAGCAAGAGGAACCCAATACCCAGGAGCACAGGTTCGAATATAGACAATCATACAGACTGTTAATAGACTGTTCCCTCCAAGACGGGCAGAAATGGATGGAGACAGAGACGTTTGCCGAAGCGGACCAAATGGAACAGACATGGATGGGGAGAATACCTGCAGCAGCTGGCTACCTGATGATGCATAGGGCCGCAAACCTGCGGCCATCACAACTCAACATGAGCAAGTTCATTCATTGTTCACCTGCTGCTTGAATCCTAAGAAGACCACGACATGGACGAGATTCTTTCTCCTTAACGATGCCTTGCTGTAAATGGAAGAAGTCCATAAACCATCTCCTGGTAGCAAAACATGAAATGCAAACATGGTCATCTAAGAAAGCCCATCAACATATCACAATGTTACCTGCTGAAAAACTGTGAAGGCTTGCAAGAAGAGCTCATATGCCTCATTCAGCTTACCCTGGGGAATGTTCAAGCACCCCACCCCCAAAAACATACGTATCAAGGGAGCCTTAACTCACAGTGGAAAGGAAGTGCAACAGAGAATCTACTTGAAGAGTGGTGTCAATGTAGTAGCACTAGACAGAGCTTCGAATTCACAATCTACAAGACACCCTCAGGAAGACAAAGAACGAACGAACGAAAGAAAGAATCAAGGGAACCTTGAAACGTCCTCAAGGGGCCCAGATTGAGAAACGGTGGCAAACAGAGACCCAGGATGAAGAGCAGAGACCTAACAGAGATACTTCATACAAGTTTTGCCAAACAATCAGAGGGAGACAAAAGGAAGGGAAGTAACTTGATGGAGACGAAACCATGTGGGAGGATGCTGGGGTCCCAACAGCTTCACCCTCATAGGTAGGCCGACCTGTTCCATGCCAGAAGAGATTGCTCTCTTTTCAAGTCCATACCCTGAACTCACCAAACTCTCCATCTTTCACTACCATGTTTACTAATCAGTTTGACGCAAAAGCCTGTCAATACTCCTAAGAGATAATACTGCCAAAATTGTACACCACTAACAGACCATCATGTTCACAAAATCCTTGTCCATTGTTTTCTTTCTTTGCCACCTCGGATTTCGAGAGAGTAGGGCTCGAAAGCCCCCAGGTACCCACACATTAGGTGACCGGTTCATCCAATGGCCCACTTTTACTGTTGGGATGATGTGTGACATCCAACATACACCTGTGGCCTTGAACCCACAACTGCTTGTAAGGCCTCGTTGTACCCTAATCACTGGGCCATGCTTAACAAACCTACATAAAGAGGTCAGAAAGACTGGAGAGAGAAAACAGAAAGAAAACTTCAGAGATACCCATGGAGAGAGAGATAAAGGAAATTTGTGTAACATCCCCAGGGGGTCAAGGGGACACATGGGAGTAAGAAAGCAACAAACTTATAACCTCCACAAGTGAACCAGGGGCCCATGAGACAAATAGCAAGTGAGCAAGCGAGGGAGAGACATTTCCTTTCCACAAGGGCCGATGGGACAAAGCCCCACAACAAGAAACCACTCCAGAAAACATCGAAGCACGTCCAATGATATCACTTCCATGGGAGAGTCAGAGGAAAGAGTTGAAATCCCATGGAACCATGTCTATTCATGAGAGCATGGGGAAATGTGGCAGTTGCAACTCAGGTATATTGTGTTGTTTCACCTGTGTCAAGCGAAGTTCCCCAGTCTCCAAGAGGTCTTGAGCATCCCCACATACAGGTGATAAATGTTTCACCACCACTTGAAGGTCCAAAATGTCAGAGGTCTGAAAGGGCGCTGCACTTTCGAAGTTGTACTTTCTTGCTGCAAGTTTGACACCCATCTTGAGACCCACATACAGAAATCAAAAGACAGCTATACCAAAAATTTCCAAATCCTGTACCGGTCAAAGGAATAAGTACCACCTAGAGAACAGCCTTACAACGGTACCCTAACTTCAACAGCCAAGTCAAGGTAGCCAAAGCTAGAGTATAAGAAGCAAACAGAAAAAGCCTAACTTTCCATTCAACATACTACAGCAAGCAGGGGTATGCACCACTTCCCACATAAGAATCTAGCGACAACAGTACTCAAAGGGAGATATTCGCAACTAAAATAACACTGACCGTACCATCAAGAACCCCTCTCAACAAAGTCTAGTTTCTGGCTACACTTTCCAATCCTTTCCCTTGGAACTGCCCAAAAGTTAGAGAAAAAGGAGCCCCAGAAACAGAAGGGGATAGGCTGGGGTGGGGAATATCCACTTTCCAAATCCTTTCCCTTTGAACTGCTCAAAAGTTAGAGAAAAAGGAGCCTCAGAAACAGAAGGGGATAGGCTGGGGTGAGGAGTCTCCAAACATTGATTCCTGCCTGACATGCAGAGATAGACAAGCAGATACCTTTTGACTTAAATTCCGAAAAGTTGAAATCTTGCGTACCCTGGATCTTGCATCTGCTGGCAATTCAAACTACCCATCCACCATGTAGCATGCTTAGGTGTGCAATATCCAGCTGTCTATGCAAGGAGGACGGATTCTCTCTCCTTCACCCTCTAATGTACTGTTAGATAAGTACAAGAAGCATCTCGCAGAAGGAGTTCCATTCACTTTAAATACAGTCACTTTAGTCAGCTTATACTGCTTGCTCTGATGTTTTAAATCCGAGGTTCAAGTTCATCTTTGCAAGATCAGGCTTAGAGACAACTCCATGTTGAGTGTCCAGCTCTTCTGAGAGCTTTGAAATCCCCACAGACCTCCTTGTTACTTGACTAAGATAACAACTTCTGATATACGTCCCTGAACCTGGGGCCTATAAGACTATCTGTCAACAAAAACCGTGCAACAAGACTGGAAACTGAAAATGGAATGCACTCTGAAATGATACACCTGACATTTTTTAGAGTGAAAATAGGCCTGGTGGAAACCTGATATTTGAACTGTACCCCTTCCTGAATGTCAGACCAAACAAGGTCTGGAGATATGCAAAGGTACAGTGGGCAAACTCTAGGAAGCACTCCAGCCTTTGTTGTTAGTCCATTTGCTGTGCCCTCCTGATCCATGCCAGACGATACTTCCATTGTAGAATTAAAAGTTGTCAAGCAGTTGTTCAAAAGCATTATGCCGAGCGCCATTGCGAAGATCACAGAAGGATAGAATTTGCAAGTAGGCGGCTCTTTCCGAATGGAAGCATGTCTATGTATGGAGTACTTAATTGGCTCTTAGCACTTTCATCACATTGTACATGATTCATGCCTCTATTCCACTCTGTTGTTCAAATCCCAAGTATCACACTATGTTGGCTATAACAGTTACAGTTCCAAGTTGGTTTTCTACTTTTCTTGGGAAAACAACACAGTTAGTCTAGTTGCACTCACAGTGGCGGTTTCTGGAAATATTGATTTTGGCTCACATTCGGATCTTTCAGGGGATGGAAAGGCGCCTTCAGCATTTGTAGACATCAACTCCGACCCAACAAGACAGTTGAAAAAATGGGCAATTGTACCTCCCACATCTTCGTCAAGAGTCTCACGTAGCACAGCCTGGCAATAGAAACAAAACAGCTGAGTCTGAGAAATGGCAACTCCACCAAAGATGTCCCACTATTTTCATTCAGATGTTGTAAACAGGAGAAACTCAAGCTGTACCTTCAGGACATGTTTGGCAGACCGAACCACCATCTCTACTACACATAGATTCCAGATATGTTGCAAATTCTCGGCCTGCCTTGCCACCTGTCAGCCCCTTGCATGCCCGCATGCACATCTCAGTACCCATGATGAAGAAGAGAACGTGACATGCATACATAGCTATGTATTGCAGCATACATTCAGACATCTGATGCTGCAAACATTCATATCAAACTCTAGTCCCTAGGCACTACAGGAAAGCTTCTAGGAATCTTCTAACCCAATTAATACTTCAAAATCACAATCCAGTATCTCCATGGCAGAAAACTACAGAATTGCACCCCATACCTGTCCAAGATAGCGGATATTAATGCCACGGGCATGGAGAGAAGAAGTCAGTGTGGGGCCATCCATGAGTGACAGCTCCAGGCTACTAAGGTCCACCACTAGCTTCAGAAGCACTGTGCTCACCAGATACTGTCCAGCTTTCCTAACCAACTCTTCATCCACTGCTATATCCTGCCATCCAACAATGCCCACTGCAATAATGAGTGCTGGCTGAACAATCAAGAATCGATCAGACTGGATGTACAGAAATAGGATAAAATGACACTACAAACTAGTCTGTAGGCCAGGTCAAACTCTACATAGGAGCCGATCAGATGCCAGAGAATAGCAACACCACCGTTCCTTACTACAGTGTCTGGAACTTGTTGGTCTACAGTGGCAGAACTCTACCTAAAATGTTCACTTGATCTGACATGGCATGGTGACTTAAATTTAGGGCAGCAAGTAGTGGCACCTTCAATTAAATTAATGCACCTTCAATCTCCCTGCTAGTGACTCAAAGAAAATCCTTTAACAAATGAAATACTTCAGACACATAATCCCTACTTTTTCTGACGGGGATAATACACTGACCTCTGGTCTACCAGCAACCTTGAAGTCTGTAAAGACATTGGGATTGAAAACCACTTTGCGAAGTTCCTCAAAAATCAGGAATTTCTCGTTAGCCTCATCCCCTTCCATCTTCCTCTTCTTGGCTCTCTCTAGCGCCTCTGCCTGCACCAGATATACTCCATCAGCAGTTTCAGAAAGAGGACAACCAGAGAGCACAATCTTTCCTGATTTCAAGAGGAAAAGGGAAACACCTCAGAACAAATTCTACCTCTCCTCACTTTCTTTCTCTTTCTTTTCTAGTTCAGCTTCATAGATTATCTGCCAAATTTTTTGATGTTTGAGCTTCCTGTATACTCCAATTGCACAGTGTGTACATCAGTTAACTAGAAATAGACCTACAAACACTAGAGCTTCAAATAAATATATTAAGATGACTGGATTCCCCACCTTTGAATCACCCCACACCTGTCCTCTCTTGTACATCAAATACGTGAGAAATGAGGAAAGAGAACAAGGAAGAGACCACACCTGACAAAATGAAGTTACAAGCTCTGGTCTCAGAACACAAAAGGGTGACCCAGGGCCAGTGCTATTGACATCCCTTGGAGTAGTTCTCACTAAATCAAGGATGTAGTGCCTAAAATGACCAAGAAAACATATATTAGCAGGCCAACACCTGCAAACACTCTGCCTTTTTTCTCTCTCTCTCTCTCTCTCTCTCTCTCTCTCTCGGACGTTACAAAGTACCATTTCATTTCATTTCTGTTTAATCTTGGGTAGAATATTTCAGGTGGAATAAAGTGATTTATTCTTATGGATGTCCTGAAAATGACAAGTAGACACTTGCTGCAAAACTCATTCCCTGGCCAGGGCCTTGTGGGATTTATTGAATGTCCATGTGCTGGTTTGAATTTAGGGTTTCAGAACCCTTACCCTGCAATTTGGTGCTCATTCACAAAAGTTGTTTGAGTACGAATGGCAGCTACCTGAAACTACAGGCGAAGTGTCGGGCACACCGCTCACCGAGCTTTGCCTTCAAGAGATTTTCAATAGGACTGCGGCCAGCAAGGTTTAAGCGCAACCTTGCCTTCATTGTGTTGGTCGAGCTCGCTATGCAGTTATAGGGAAGCCATGGCTCATTTGTGGACACGAGCAGGAAGTTACACTCAGTCCTCGCATATGCTTTGCAATTACTTCTTGTTGCGTGAACGGATATGCGCAACGTTGTAGACTGGTCTGCCTCAAACTTTCAAGGTTCTGTGCAATGTCACACCTTTCCTGTTACTCTTGCAATCTTTCACTTGCTTAGATCTGCATGTTGGACAGCGATAGCAAGCGTGAAGACCTGGTACTCACCTCGCGCATCCCCACTAACACGCATTCTGGTGGATGTGGTGGTTTTTGGGACGGGCGCAGGTGAGGGTCCTTCACCTTTCATTGGTCTCTAAGCTATATGTGTAAGTTTTGCAAGAGTACATTGGATAGATGATGGAAATCACCTATCGCATGAGGCAGCCACTGCCTAGGACGAATGGCACAACACTTGACAACAGCCTCATGTTTCTGTGAGGGAAGTAATCTACCCTTGGATCTGATACCAGAGGGTTCTGAAGACCCGTCTTGATTTGGATCAATCTCAGTTTACAGCCCAGCTGAGTGGTTTCATTTTGAATACTGTGTTTGTTTTGTTTTAAGACATGGCAGTACATCCCATTCGGGCTATGGTGGAAGACTTGGTTTTGTCTCAGTTTCGACATGTGATTTTCAGGGAAGTATGTGTTGACACTACTTTGATGAAACTGAATTATCCTCATAGAGAAGTACTATGCTCAGACATTTACTGTGGGCAGAGATCTCTTTAGTTTTAAGCAAGCACTGGTTTGCTTAAGTAAAGGCTAAGGCTGACTTGGAAGTCACTGACCTACAGTCCACATGCTAACAAGCACGAATTTCGGTTTTCTGGAAATCCCAGTCTGACAGTACAGTGGATATGAATATTGTTCAGTATGACGTCTATCACTATAGGAAAGGTGGTTTTTTAAAGGGTTTCTAACAAACCCCACCACCCACCCAATCACCCAGAAGTGTGAATTAAATCAGGAACAAGACTGTGGTTTAGGAGAAGGGTGATGGTGCCTTGGTAATGAGGCTGTATTTTGTCTTTCTTTGTAAAAAAACAAAATGGTCTGGTCTAGCAAAGACAGATCCTTTCTTGTCATGACAAGACAAGCCCTATCTCTCTCAAATTCGACCCAACAGGGCCAGGGCTTTAGGCTCATCCTCACGTTTTTTGAAAGTTGGTGAGAAGAAGGTCAGCCACTGACAAAGGTAGTTTCAGTCCCTCTGTGTCCCGCTCAAACTGGGCGCGGGGTCAATGGCCACAAGGCTACGGCAAACAACGTCTTATGAGTAAATTCTCTCTCAACTTCACTTCTTGTTCACCAACTTTCAAATCTTGAGGATGAGCCTAAAGCCCTGGCCCTCTTCGCTCTAAATGCTGGGCAGCTCACACATTGATGCTTGTGTGGAGGGCTTACTAAAGGATATCTGGAAAACCCGAACTAATTGTCTCTATCAAGGTACGTCCACTACCGGGGTGAGCCCCTCACAAAGGTAGTATCGGTTCCCTTTTGTCCCACCCAAACTGGGGGCACAGTCTATGGCCACGAGGCTACAGCAAACAACATCTTATGAGTACATTCTCTCTCTCTCAAAAGGAAATGGGGTGATGAAGAGATCCCTGTACCCCCTTCCTACACATATCTTGGTGTTGAGTTCTCCTCCAGCTGTAACTGGGATGTACATATACACAAAGTGATTCAATCAACTAAACGCAAAGCTTTGGGCCTCACTAAATTTTTCCACTGCAGAGGGTGAGGTTAAGAAAGGACCATGCTTTGCAACGTTATTCAGCCTGCCTTTAGAGTACACATCTGCTGTGTAGGTCGACAATTCCAACCATGCCATTCAGGTCACGGTGCTCAAAGAAAGCATATCGGCATGCTCTAGAACAGCTAATGTGGCTGTCCAGGGCAAGTTCGGCATACCTCCCTTAAGCTCACGACGTGATGAATTCAAGGCCAGATGGTGGGGTCAGTTGAAACGCATGTCTAACACCAGATTCCCTAAAATAGTCGATGCTATTTCTTGGAAGCAAGACCATCCTGTTAAACAGGCTGAGTCTTGGCAGGCTGGGAGCCTACCTAAGCAGAAGCAGAGGAAAAGGAGATTATAATTGCCTAATGTGTCGGCAACATGAAGACAATATCCATTTTCTGACACATTGTCCGGGGTATTCTCACCAGAGACTGACCCCCTTCAGGAACATCAAGAACACGGTTCATGCACCTGTGTTCACTAACTTCAAAAATCTCGAGGCTGAGCCTAAAGCCCTGGCCCTGTTGGGATCTAACTTTTCGGCTGCTCACGCTCAGCAGCTTGACGCTTGTGTGAAGGGCTTTCTAGAGGAAATCTGGAAAGCCTGAACTAAACTGTGCGGGGGGTCTATGGCCACAAGGCTACCGCAAACGTCTTATGAGTCCATTCTCTCTTTTCTCCCTGTCCTCTAGGAAGCCTATTGACATTGGGTGGACTTGAAACGGGAGTACATTAATGTCTCTGTGACTAAATGCCGGCCTCGTGACCTCGTGTCCTTGTTTGTTTCGACCTGAAGCGCTTTGCTTCAGGTAAGGTAGTGCATTGGATTTAGTTGGAAAGCTTGGGGCCTTTCCCTCTTTAGAATATGCCTACACGGGCCATTCCCTGCAACTCCCTGGAGTGTGATCTCTGAATGGTAACAAGCGGACTCCTACCGCTTGGGGGCAGCCCCTCCGCCCAAATTGGGCAGTCGTATGCTCTGTCTAGCATACTCGGCACTTGGGCTCGGGTTGGTTCCTGTGCTTAAACTTATGGCCTGCGAAAACAATAAAAAATTTAGCTCCTATCAACATCAACACTCCTCAGGGTGATCCCTGGGAATTGGTTACTTATGCCAAATCTAGGGCTTCATGTGTAGTTTTTGGGGTGAATCCCAGGATGGACGATGTGTCCTTTAAAACTACATGCTCTAGCTTAGGCTTGGATTTCATGGCTAATGGTACCATCTCGAGACTTGATAACAGGGGTACGTTGAAGGTTGCAATGACCAAAAGTGCTTCTAATAGAGTCCCGCATCAATTCAATCTCAAAGAAGTTCGTCCCTTGACTGGCTGGAGAGCGGTCTTAGACATTGGTGATTCAATGGGGCGCTCTAGGAAGACAACCAAGGGCAACAACTTCAACTTGAGAGTTTCTAATCGGTTTGATGCTCTGGATGAGGTTGAATCCAAACAGCCAGAAGGACAAGATGCCCCTAAGTGTACGGAACCTGAACGTCCTGAATCTGAAGGATTTGGTACTCTGAATGGTTTACCAATCCTCAAGGTTTACACAAGACGAACAAATTCTATACACGGGGTAATTGTCCCCAAGCCGTCAGATGGACAATCTGTCCCTAAGTGTGCAGAGCCTGAACGTCGTGTAACTGAAGGATTTGGTACTCTAAATGGTTTACCAATCCTCAAAGTCTACACAAGACGAGCAAAATCTATACACGGGGTAATTGTCCCCAAGCAGTCTGACGGACAATCTGCCCCTATGTGTGCGGAGCCTGTGCGTCGTGTAACTGAAAGATTTGGTGCCCTGAATGGTTTACCAATTCTCAAAGTTTACACAAGACGAGCAAAATCTACACATGGGGTAACTGTCCCCCTTTGCAGAACGGTTGGCCGTCCAGGAGCAATCACAAGCTACCTAGACGACAAACAATTCACACGCAAAGGGCTGGCTTGCGGCTGGCCACTTTCAACTTCTCAGGGTTGACCAACCAAAGGAAACAACTTGAAGTGGGACAAGTTCTTCGGACTAATGATACTCATATCTGTGCTGGGCAAGAAACATGGGAAACGTCGGATAAACTGGTTGGAGATGTCATTGGTTATAAATGGGCAGGTAAGATGTGTACTCTCAAGGCATCCTCTGCCAAACGCGGTCAAAAAGGGGTCGGATTCTTTGTCCGTGATTTCTTGTTTGACAATTGTGAAATTATCAACAAGGGTTTGAGGTACAAGCATAGTATCTGGCTAAAACTGAATTTGAAGGGCGGCATGAGTACAAAGGACCTCTTTGTTGGTTGTGTTTACATGCCCACAGAGGGGACCCTTAGTGCTGACGCAGACAAGGCCTTCGAAGATGTAAAGCTGGACTGTGCTTCGTTCCTTGCCAAAGGTCAGGTGGTACTATTGGGGGACTTCAATGCCCGGGTGGGCAAAGGGATCCATCAGGACGATATCATTGGACCTTTTGGTGAGGACGAGCTGAATTCTAATGGCAGACGGTTAATTAACTGTCTAGAAGAGCTTCAGCTTTTGACCTTGAATAACAGGACAAGAGGTGACCAAGTGCAGTGGACTCGTGAGAAACCCCAAACTGGGGAACGTTCCATTGTGGACTATATCATAATGGACAAAATTTTGTTCCCCCAGTGTGCCAATGTGTTGATCGACAGAACTGATATTGGTACCTCTGACCACTTCCTGGTTTGGACTGAGATCAAAAGGTGTTTTCCCACCACCAAGAGATCTGTGAAACGTTCGATTCGGAAGTGGCGCATAGATAAAATCCACAATGAGGAGGTCAAGGCTGAGTACGTCCAGGCCTTGCAAGAGGCTCTCCCTCATTTTGTCCAATCGCTCCAAGAACTTCAGTCACGCTCTGTTAACGCAAGAAATGAAGTCGAAAGAGCAGTGGACTCTTGGGAGAGTTTCGTTTCCTCTGTGGCTGACAAGATCATTGGGAGGAAACTAATTGTCTGCGGTAGAGCAGTTAATTGGTGGACTACAGAGATTAAACTCAAGATAGCTGAGGGACGAGCCCTCTATAAAGAGTGCTGCAATTTGGAAACCAACAGAGAATTGTGGGCGAGGTACTACCAGCTCCGTAAAGATATCAATCAGCTTGTTAGGTCTCAGAAGAAATTATACTGGGACAAGTTATACAGTGAAATAAACTCAAACCACCATGGTGGTAATGACAAGAAATTCTGGTTGGCCCTTCAACGTTTGTACAAACCGAAAAACGGTCAGCAAGTACAAGCGCTGAAGACCACTAAAGGTGCAGTGGTGACTTCATCGGTTGACATTGTCAAAACCTTCGAAACTCACTACAGTATCCTTGGCAGAACTTCTAGGTCTAACAGTGAGGGGTCTTCTGCTGAATGGAGGGACACAGTTGGAAAAACTGTTCCTATGATTCAAAACAGCCCTGATGAACTGGAGTATATTTCAATGGCTTATAATGCTCCCATTAGTTCTTCTGAGATTGTGGAAGCAATTGAACATTTAAATGGATATAAAGCTGGTGGACCTGATGGTATTGTCAACGAGCTTATCAAGCACGGTGGCGATCCCATGATAGAGGCCCTAGTTCTCCTCTTTAACCTTATCTGGAAGACTGAAATGATCCCCTTTCGCTGGCGACAGGGGGTCATTGTCAATCTATACAAGAAGGGTGACAGAGAAGAACCGGGGAACTACCGTGGCATCACGCTCCTCAATGCTGTTGGCAAGACATTCTGCAGAGTTATAAGTACTCGTCTCGAGAGGTTGTTTCCACGAAGGCCAAGCTGGCTTTCGGCGAAACAGGGGCTGTGTGGATCATATCTTCACTCTAAGCCAGATTATCCAGGGAAGGAAAAAAGAAGGGAAACCCACTTATGTCTTTTTCCTGGATGTCAAAAAGGCTTATGACACAGTGTGGAGGGATGGCCTATGGTTCCGCCTCTGGTCTTGTGGGATCAAGGGAAAGATGTGGAGAGTTGTCCACAACTTGTATGCTCACACCAAAAGCTGTGTCACTGTTAACGGACAGAAGTCCAACTTCTTTGACATAGACCAAGGTGTAGCTCAAGGATGTACTCTCTCCCCTCTGCTCTTCAATGTTTTCATCAATCAACTCCTCGAGGATGTGGAAAGTGAGGGATTTGGGTTAAGGGTGGGTGATACCACCATACCAGCCCTTATGTTTGCGGATGACTTCGCAGGCATAGGGGAGACTCCAACCAATCTCCAGGAGTTGATTGATTGCGCGAAGAGATACTTTGATCTTTGGGGGCTAGAGGCTAATGTCAGCAAATGTGCAGTGGTAGCATTCAACGACAGAGGAGAGGGAGGAAGTGATCTTAAGTGGCAGTGGGGTAGCCAAGAGATCCCGGTCCTCCCTTCCTACACTTACCTGGGTGTTGAGTTCTCCTCCAATTGTAATTGGGATGCACATATCCGGAAAGTTGTTCAAACTGGCAAGGGCAAAGCTCTGGGGCTCACTAAATTTTTCCACTGCAGAGGGGTCAACTCTGAGGTTAAGAAAACCATGCTTTGTCGCGTTATTAGCCCTGCCTTGGAGTATGGATCTGCTATATGGGTTGATAACTCCAACCAGGCTAAGTCTCTAGAATCCATTCAAGTGGGGGTGCTTAAGGAGTGTATGTCAGCATGCTCCAAAACAGCCGATGTGGCTGTTCGGGGTGAGTTTGGCATTCCGTCCTTAAGCTCCCGACGAGATGAATTCAAGGTCAGATGGTGGGGTCAGCTGCAACATATGCCCAACACCAGATATCCTAAATTAATCGACTCTATATCTTGGAAACAGGACCGCCCTGTCAAACAGGCTAAGTCCTGGCAGAAGAGGGTAGAAGAGATCCTCAAGGACCTGGACCTGGATCCGCAAGTCTTGACCCTGCTGGATAAATCTGACTTAGAGGTTGTAGTGTCCTCAGCCATGTCTGTTACCATGAGATTGTCTGATGAAAATGAAGTTAGGCAGAAAACTTCCCTGAACTTGTTTCCAGTCTGTGACATGGGGGAGGACATCTTGGATGACCTCAAGGGTCTACCCACTCTCGGCACTAGACTGAAATTTAAACTCAGGGCAGGAAGCCTACCTTTGAACAGCAAACAGAAGCAGAGAGGAAAGGGAGAGTGCAATTGCCCGTTGTGTGGGCAATCTGAAGACAGTATTCATTTTCTGATACACTGTCCGGGGTTTTCTCACCAAAGAGACGTTCTCTTCAAATCTATTAAGGGAATTGTGCCTGTACCCCTGTTTACCAACTTTGAAAGTCTCAAGGCTGAGCCAAAAGCCCAGGCCCTCCTGAGGCCTAGTTTTTGGACAAATCACACACAGCAGATTGATGCTTGTGTGAAGGGATTTCTAGAGGATATCTGGAAAACCCGGATTAATTCTTTATATGGAGGTAAGTCTTACTACCAACGTCAGCCCCTGACAGAGGTAGGTTCTGTCCCTTTTGTTCCCGCTCAAACTGGGCGCGGGGTCAATGGCCACAAGGCTACGGCAAACAACGTCTTATGAGTACAATCTCTCTTGGATAGGATGTGCCTGGGTTGCACCATGAGGCAGTTTATGTGTTTTCTGAAGTTCTACAGTTGTAAAGTTGTGGTTCACTTTTGATCTACTTGTGCCCCTTCGGCCCTCCTGCAGAGGTAATGTCTACCCCATGAGGGACTTCATGAATATGCAATATTCTGAAGTGGGGTTTCCTGGTTCTATATCGTCGCAAAGGCATCCCCTGGACCTATTGTTCTCTCGAATGGGAGATAAACGCCAATCAAAAACTCATAAAACGAAACTCTTGAACATGAGAAGCCCACTTGACTAGTCACTTTCCTCCTCTCTCCTATGGAGGGTATAAACTATTTCATCTTCACATCGAGAGACAATAGAGAGGAACACACACCGGTCATCGCTTCCAACCATGCCCCTGCATTCAACAGGAGTGCACAGGGTGACAGATTTCCCCATTCCATCCAGCATGGTATGCTCCTTGATGTGCAACAGCCTCCCTGCTTGCAGCGTCTGCAGGCATCCACTGCTGTTACAGACCCAACAAAGTAGTGCTGTCTACAGTGTCCTACAGTCTGTATTTATGTGATACGAAATTGTAGAATATACATTCATATTCGTGCACAGTACAACTCCAAATTTCCTTTGAATGACAATTTGATGAAAGAGAGATAAGAACATATCCAGGGCACAAGACGCATATGGTAATGAGACAACAGATCAGAAAGGAGAAAGAGAACGCTTCCGGAAACGGCAAACAAATGAACAAACAGGCCTACACTTTTTGTATCTTACAGAGTCAATTGCACACTACAAAGAAATTCCTGCAAATCAGTAACTAGCTATAAGACTCCCCCAATGAATTCATCTTCCCAACAGTGAGTCAAATTTATCGAGTTTCTCTCACTGACCAGAAGGTAACAGACTTAACTAAGAAAGAGTTATAGCAATCAAACGGGACTATCATAATGTACTGATATTCTCTCTGTTCCAGCAGGTACAAGGAAAGACTTAGCTAAGACAGAGTTTAAGCGATCAAATGGGAATATATAGAAGCAGAAACAGAATTAGCTCAAGGAAACAATCTGAAAGCTAGGAGCAGAAACTTTGAAGACACCATAAAGAATGAACAGAAGAGAAGAAGACCTAAAACAGAAAAACAGAGAGAAAATATGCACATGAGGTGCATTCATCTACAGGCCTTTATCACAAGACAAGTGTCTAGTGAAAAAGGACACACATTTGGAAAGTTTGGGCGCTCTCACCTTAGAATGGAAGTTCTCATTCCATGCGATTGATTTTCCATTGTCCACAGAACCATACAGCAAGGACTCCTTTTTGCGCCCCTGCAGAATACCTGGTATAATACTCTGCAGCCCATAGCCCCCAAACTATGTTACAGTTGATACCATAATCCAAGACCGTAAACCAAGGCAGGTAGAGGAAAAATCTAAGGCAGGTCCTTCTCTCTTGCTTCCCTCTTCCTCCTTGTGTCCCCAATGTTTGGGGATTCCCTGTGGAAGCAAACAATGTGCTGTGTTACTCACCTGTGCAACAACCCTGTGACCTCTGAAATCAATAATAGCCATTGCCAATGTGTGAAGGCCTGGCACATTAGCATCGTTGTAAGCCTTCGTTCCCCTCAAATCATTGTTTGCAGACACATATGTGGCCTGTTCCCTTTCCACAACTGGGGTGGGTGGGGGAAGATTAGCATACCCACCACCTGGGACTTCATTTGTGGCTCCCTTGCTACCTGTCTGTACTGCAGACAGTTCCTTCTTCTCGGCTTCTGGGTGAGAAGAGGCATCAGTTGCCATCTCGTCAGGACTAACTCCATCAGTTGTGGTTTCAGTCTCTGTAGTAACACCTTTCCGCTGCCGTGGTTCCAGGTCCCTAGTCTGTTGCATCCGTGTGAAGTCTCCGTCAACAGCAAAACTGAAGAAAATATTGTTGTGTACAAATCTGCAAGGCACAAAGACATATGGTACATGAAAAATGGAAGGGAGGTCGCAAAAGACTGCACTTTGCCATTCCCTGGGTGTCCACTTCGCCTGGGTGTCTCTATTGTTTATTTTCAAGAGAACAGAAGGAATTTATAGCAAACACCAACATGGAAAAGTTAGGAAGATCTTCACATTTGGAGGTGAGGGGGGTCTGTGGGATTGACGGGTGGAATGCACTGTCCAATCATAGCCCTTGCCCCTTCAGTTGCAGCCTCCACAAAATCACAATTCACCTTGTACAGAGCTCTGTCCCGCAGTATCCTGTGCATTACACAGCACAGCCTTCAGTGAAAAAAACAAATGACACACATTTGCAGTCCAAGGGAAACTGATTGTGTGCAGGAAATCATGGTGAATGGCACAGTAATTCCTTTCTTTAAACTTGACAACTGCTGATGTAGTACCTCTCTTGAAAAGTTTCACAGGGGAGCTCTCGGCAGGACTGCAGCTCCTCATTCCAGTCACGCTGCAACCCATTGACCTCTGTACCATATGGTGCCATCAACACATCCTCTGCCCGTGCCATGTCTCTCTTGTGGGCTGCCCCTCCCCGAAGCAACAAAAGACCATTCTAAGAGCTGTTACTTAATAAATAAACGTGTAATGGGCATTCCGAGCACAATATTATTAAATTAGTATTGATAATTGTGGATAGTGGAACTCACAGGGAGGAGGGAAAGGGCCCAGCCATAAGTTGGGCGGCAAGAGCACGGGGACATTCTCAAAGGGGTGCCCTGACATTTTTTGCTCCAATATTTCTACAAACTCTGAGAGAAAAAAGTCCAAGCTCAGAAGATCTTTAGCAACAAAGCCCCTAGCAGAAATCATTTAGTTGCAGTTCACATGACTGAGACAACTTCATAACAATAAAAGCCTACCAGAAAGCAAAGTTGATCCGAACTTCCTAGACACAGCAGCCTACACTGGAGCTGACTAGTCCAAAAGAAATGAAAAATACACAAAAAACGACCGGCTTGATGGGCGAAGTGAAGAAGAGCTTGCAATTGCATTTTCATGCCTAATGGAACATGACACTAAGGGCAACAAATTCATTACAAGAATCCAGTCAGTAAGAGTGTGAATAAACCTTTGGGAAGTTCCAGCACTATCCAGAGGACACTAAGGTTCAAAAGGTTATCTGAGTTTTGTACCCGTGGCAAATGTTTTGCTGACTTGACGGAGGAGACCAACAAGAGTAGTTGATTCAATCACAGGCTTGACAGACTGAGCATCCAAGACATTCCCTTTGCTGGAGTTAACGTAAAAGCCACGCTTGTGTGCTGTTATACAGTAACTCTCGCCTTCTGCTGATACCACATCTAGGTATATTAAGTCACCCAGCAGCCTGTCAAGCATGGAAAGAGAAGATGTTGAAGGCTAGTAAATTAAGTTTGTCAAATAGTTGAGGAAGTCCTTACAGCAGGCAGTCCCTCTGAAGTGAAAGGCTTCTCTCAGCTTCCCCCCTCCTTAGAGAAGAATGCAGTTAAGTACCATACTGGAACAACAAAATTAAGCTTGAACATGAATCTACTGAACAAACAACTGTCAGCCAACTACAGGTGAGAATAGACGAAGCACCTTCGATATCCTGGGACAGGGTTGAACGATGAGAAGGCAATAGTTTCCACACACACGATATCTTGTACTACTGGCATAGAAATGACAGTCCCCAGCAACCCCAGTGGATCTTCCATGATGCCTAGACCCTCCTCAAGCTCAGCTACCCCTGAAAGTACATATAAGGGAACATTAGAATAACCTAACATAAGCACTTAGGGCTGTTCCATGACTTTCTGAATGGATCAAACATTAAAGATGGTGACGTCTGTGATGTGGGTACTGACCAAGATGGAGTATACGATCTATTGACTCCACCCTTATGAGACATATGCTAATATCCCTACATAGAAAGTCAAAACACGAAATCACAATTACATCTGAGTATAGATAAATGGTGTCCATATAGCATGGGAGGATAACACAATGTGCAGCGATATGTGGCAGCCACACCACCTCCCTTTCACTCATTATCCAATCCCAAAGATCATATAATTGCATGATTACTTCATACTTGCATGATTACTTCATACTTGCATGGTACTAAATCTGGTGACAGAGAGGGAAAGAAAGAAAGGAGAGCGAACAGACCAGCAGGTACCTGTTGGCTTCACGTCAGGATTCCAAGCTTTGAATCACTTTAGGAAGGTGAAACATCATTTTCTATCATTCATTCCTTATGAAGGTCTATTTTGTTTTCTCTCTGTCTCCTTCACACACACGCCTACGAACAAAACCTCACACAAGAAAATATGCCCACCTCTAGATGTCTGCTTCACTTCATTTTCCATAGCAAGTGCTGTAGAAAGAGAGGAATGGATACTGGCTGTTGACATGAGATTCCGAGTATGCCGCACATGAGACCTTACTGATTTGTCATCATACCAAGCTGCAGAATGCAAAGTCAACCCAGAGTCACTTTGACAGGTAAGGCAAAGAAAACAAAGCTATTTGCAAGTAGAATTCATAAACCGATCTAATAGCAGATAAGAAATATGAAAGAAAACACCCTCAAAAGACATTAAAAGGGCAGAAGAAAACAAGCAAAAAAAAAAAAAAAAAAACTTAAACTCTGCCCCACCTATCCCTTCCTGCTATGCACAAAAAGAGAAGCAGGAGGTTGAGTAGCCTACAAGGCTGAGGCAAGGAAAATCATTGTTCCTAAGAGATAGTTAAGTCCATATCTGACCAGTGGCTGCAACAGACATGATACATCTATTGCACATGCAGGATGGAAGTCAAAGTTGAGTACAAGGATCACATTGAGGAGTTGCTCATGTCTCTCCCCTATTTCAGAGACCAAACCCCCTCAAGCTTATTTTGTGACCACATGCTTACCTGATTTGGGCAAAAACTGTTAAATCACATATACTGCAGTAACAATGGTTCAGAATGAGGTCATGTATTTACCAGGGACCATCTCCAAGGAACAACTCCCAGCAGCCACATCAGCAACGTCACCAATCTCAAGGTATTCAGCCAAATGGTAGCACACACCAGAGGCATTCATTATAAGGTCATAACATGTGTAAAAACATGTCTCAGGTGCGTCCAATAAAAACTGCTGCAAATCCATCAACGTGTGTCCTGGATTAACCTGCCAGAGCCAACCCCACAAGCCATATATTAGGTCAGGTGTAATATGATGCCATGGAGAACTCACACAGCACAATAGGCAAGCATAACTGAGCTCAGACTTGAGCCATTCCTAATCCCTGGGCAACATAGATCTGCCCCTGAACATACAAGCCCTTCTAGGGATATCAACCACCCACATCAATGGTTAGATGGATGAGGTCTTCAGTTCCATTTTGGATGGAAGGGACAAGAGAAAAGGGAGGATGGGATGGTCCACCAGATACATGGAAAGGAACAAAAGCAATTAAGGGGGAAAAATGCACACCTGCAACTCAAGCTGCTCGCCAGATGGTCCTTTGACAGTAATAGGATAGAGATGCACATCTTCTGTTTCAGCAAAGATATCAATTAAAGGGATATCTGCAAGAGCCTTTAGATACTCATGGATGTACTCAAGTTCTTGAGCTTCAAGATGGACCTTGACAACTGAGAGGCCTGAGGGCCGGGCACTGCCAGATGGAATTCACTGTTCCTTATGTAACAGTTCATGCTGTTCTGGAGACCACCTTTCTTTCTTGCATTCACCATATTGTTCACCAAACAGGTTTCTCAATTGCAGGAAGCTAGCAGAGGGCAAATACAGCAGTGCACCCAATGTCAGATGTATGAGCTGTCACTATATCACAGATGCAAAAGTTACGTTGCTAAGGGTGTTTTAGGGATTTTCTTAAAAGGATCCCAGACCAGACATAATCATAGCTGCTATGGATGAATTACAGTCCCTAATTACATAATTGGGGTTATTCCACTGACACCATATATCAGTTTTGCCCATCTCCATACATTTGATTCACTATTCTTTTCATAACGTGTGTTTAGAGCTCTGCTAAAGATTGCTGCTTTTAGATTGCCATTTGGCATACACATACCTGGAATCACTACTTTACGAGAGGAGGAGATGTATACTTCACCTCCCAGCAGCACAAAATCACCAGCTGCAGACTTTTGTGGCCCCGTCACGAGGGTGATCTCTGCCTTAGGCCCGTTATTCGCACCACTGGAGACCTCAGATACGTTTGTGACACTCGCAATGTTTGACAGGGCAGGCGATGGTTTTGAGAGCTCCTGTGGACACAACTCTGGCAGTCCTCTAGCACCACACGTGGATGGGACTTCTCTGCTGGCTGTTGCGGATGCCGATGGAGACTTTCCATGAGAACCAGTCTTCCCCTTTTTTTTGCTTTTGTGTGACCTCCCTGCCATTAATCAGACACTAAACAACACCACGAAGTTGGTTGAAAGTTGCATATATAGCTGTAAATCATGGGCAACACACTATAGTAACAATGCTCATACGGAACAATGAGATAGAGAGGAGCTTACAAAAATTAAGCAAAGACATCAGGACAAAACATCAAGTAAAGCCACTTGGCAGAAGAGCCAATATAAAGTCTGTTGTCTCATCACTTGAGGATCAACCTAAGAATTTGTGGTTCGGGGAGGTGGTGTAAAATTGACTTCATCAGTTTCTGACAGAGGGTGCAGACGTACTGAGTTTCTGCTCCGTACCCGAAGAATTCAAAGCATCGAATACACACGAGAGACTAGAAGACAAACAGATATTTACTCATAAGACCTTGTTTGCCGTAAACTTGTGGCCATAGAACCCGTGCCCAGTTTGAGCGGAACAAAAGGGAGCAGATTCTATCTGTGTGAGCAGAGCGCTCCAGACACAAACAGGATGTACTCGTAAGACATCGTATGCCTTCTGGCATAGACCCTAAACCCAGTTTGGGTGGAATAAGAGGGAGTGGTGTAGTGGTACCTTGATATAGACAATTACTTCGGACTTTCCAGATTCCTCTAGAAAGCCTTTCACACACGCATCAATCTGCTGTGTGTGAGCTTCCTAGCAATAAGACCCCAAAAGGGCAAGCGCTCTTGAGGGTCTCTCTCTGATGAGAGTACCCCAGACATTGTATCAGAAAATGGATATTGTCTTCTGGCTGCACACACACTGGCCATTGACTATCTCCCTTCCTCTCGTCATCTGTTTATTGCTCAAAGGTAGACTCCCCGCCCTGAGTTTAACTTTCAGCTCTTTCTGCTTATCATTCAGGAGCTTAAAACTCTCCTCCACCTTTTTCGACTTAGCCTGTTTAATAGGACCGTCTTGCCTCCAAGAAATAGAGTCAATCATCTTACGGTATCTCGTACTAGGCATGAGATCCAACTGACCCCCCATCTGACCTTAAACTCAGCACATCGAGAGCTTAGGGTGGCATGCCAAACTTTCCCTAAACAGCCACATTGGTTGTTCTAGAGTATACTGACATCTCTCTTTGAGCACTGAAAGCTGAATGAGTCGAAAGTTTTAGCATGGTTAGAGTTGCCATCCCACATGGCAGACGCATACTCAAGGTAAGCCTAATAACATTGCAAAGCATTATCCTTTTAACTTCAGTGCTAATCCCTCTGCAGTGGAATTGAGTGAGACCCAAAGCTTTGCGTTTAGCTGTTTGAAGAGCAGTGGGGAGAGGGTCGAACCTTGAGCTACAACATTGGTCCATGTTGAACAAGTTAAGACTTCTGGCGATTAACCATAACATTAAGGTTGTGAACCATCCTCCACATCTTTCCCCTGACCCTAGAAGACCATCCTGGACACAATGAGAGAGAGAGATTTGCTCTAAGACATTGTTTGCCGTAGACCCCACGCCCAGTTTGGGCGGAGAGAGAGAATGTACTCATAAGACTCTGTTTGCCGTAGCCTTCTGGCCATAGACCCTGCGCCCAGTTTGGATGGAAACAGAGGGAATAGACACTACCTTTGTGAGGGGCTCACTCCAGTAGTGGGACTTACCTTGATGTAAATAATTAGTTCGGGCTTTCCAGAAAGCCCTTCACACAGGCATCAACCTGCTGTGTGTGAGCAGCACAATTTGGGTGGAGACAGAGAGAAAAGAGGAGAGAGGGAAAGGGCTAGGCAGTGGATTTGCTCAAGGGAGTTTGCATGCACATATTATATATTCAAGAGTAAGATTTCCTCACCAGCATAAAGACCTCTCTCTCTCTATGTGTTTCTATCATTCGCTCCTCCAGAGACTGCCCAACCTTCAGGATGAGCGCCAGACGTGCTGGGCTCCATAAGGAATTCCCTCTAGACGAATTATCTGGCAGACACAGATTTACCTTTGGTTGGGGGTGTAGGTTTTGAAAATCTCCTTGGGAGCATCCGGAAACATAGTACCGGGACAGTTGAAGCTTTATAGTTTGCTGGGATTTGGGTTCTTCTTACGCAGCTTAGGTGAAGGCAAGAAGTGCCCCTTCCGAAGAAGCACGAGCCATCTGCCGAGCTGGCATTGTCCCGAAGACTTCCACCTCGGTAACACAACGTATTTTTATCCAAACTTAATGAAATGCGAGCTTGAATTGGCAGCAGTGCTGCAAAAAGCAGGAGGGGCAACGCCTTGCAAAACCATGGGATTGCTTCCAAAATGTACTTGCTTGCTATGACAATCAAGTTGAGAATCCAACCTCTCTTCCTCTGTCGTAAGACAAACTGCGAAGACCGTCCCCGCCAATTCCAGGGAGATACATCAGCAGCCTGGTGGCTCCGTGCGACTATCCCTCCCCCATCCGAGCTCAACTCGCCCACACTCTCTCTCCACACTCATCCCCCAAAACAGCCACAAACCTCTTCGTCTGTCTCTGAGGTTGTACAATCCTACTAATTGTGTCTCTTCCCTTCCAAACCCACGCCCCACAAAGCTCTGTCTCTATGTTGGTCCACTCCAAATATCGGTGTGACCTTCGTCCACACTAAGAGTCTCCCTCAATGCGCGTATCATTATTCCATGTGTGATCTTCTTCTCCCCGACCCACAATTTCCTTTCTCTTCCTTCCTCTTCGTTTCAACACAAATCAAACTGGAGAGTTCAAGTGATTTTCACTGTCTTCTCCTCAAAACTCCCCGACCCACAGTTTCCTTCTCTTCCTTCCTCTTCGTTTCAACACAAATCATCTCCTCAAAACCCTAGGCCCAGACTACCGGAAAATTCTACTTATTACTTTCCAACAATTGCTATTGAGGGATTTACGTTCTTTCATTGGCTGCGCTGCAGATCGTTTGATGTTGAATTTCCTTTCCAAGTTTCTTCTGTCGGCCACTATTTTTATCCGGGCCATTTGCAATCCAAAAGTATTCTTGGCATCTGAGGGAAATGTCAAGTAGGAAGTTTGATTTGTTGTCGAATGAATGACGGAATGAGGTTTGAGTTCCTCTGCCCGAAATGGCATCAAAGCTAAGAACTTAGTATGATAAAAACAGCGGGTAAGAGACCTTCCCTGATTTGTGAGCTGTCGCTGTCAGGATCTTTACACAGATAGAAGGAAACCAGTAGTATATTTGAAGTTGGGTAAACTCGGTTGTGGCCATCTCTGGAACAATTAAACCGTTGGGATGAGAGAGGCCAGTTTTCTGTCTTTGCAAGCATCACCCAGCAGTCAAACAGATGTCACTAGGACGCGATTATCACAACAGCGGAAGTACAGAGTACAAGAGGCAGTTCCGTTTCCTTGAGTTTGTGGATTCGACAAACAGCGGTCTAATAGAGGCAAGATATGTGGAGCAAGAAGAGATGAGATGTGCTCCTTGGGCGTGTGCTTTTAGTGAGAGCATATACACTGTACAGAGGAGAAGGGGAAGGATATTTTCAGGTCGGGCGTCACGTTGTACATCAAATAGATCACCCCAAGATTGAGACCAAGAAGAAGAGTCGAACTCTAGTAGAACATTACGCATTGTTCAAACCTCCTCAGCCTCATACTCCTCAACTGAACACATGGGTTCTGTTTCTCCAATCTGGGTAAGCATGAGGCTGTTCAGAGCCACCAAGTCCTTCACACTGCATTGTAACGAGACCAACTCTAGAGAACTTAAAGCAGGAGTGTTGAAGTTATTAGCTGGATACGTCTGGCCAGACAGGATATTGGGATTGCATGTACAACAAGAATGACCGCAGTCGCACGTCTTGGTTCGCACGCTCCCAAGACGAGCCTGAGCCAAATGTCTTCGTTCATTATGTTTACGGATCAAGATTGCCGAGTCTTTCTGTATTTGTTACAGCTATTCTGTCAGGATCTTAGCCAGGCTATGGTGACCAACGTATTGTCATATCCTTCCTATGATCTTCAGATCTACAATAAACGACTCGGCCTGGAAGTTCAGCGGCTCTAGTGTAGTTTCAATATCTTGACGCCAAAACCGTCAAGAGGTTTGCCTTGAACAAAGTGGAATCAGATGGAAGACTTTGCTCAATTGGAAGGGCAATTGGGTGAACTCAGTTGCCTCAGGACTTTCAAATCCGCCTCTGATCGTTGCTTCAAAATATTTAAAAGCTGTTGGATGGGCATGTCTCAGTGCTATGAACAGGTTGTGGGCCAACAGGCGGATCTCCATGAACGGTTAGATGAGCTGTTCTATCGACTGGGTGAACTGGAGAGAAAATTGCCCAGTCCCTCGGCTTACCCGCGTACCCATCAATCCACCACAACTACAATGATCCCTGTTTGTGTATTTAACAGCAATGGGGCCAGTCACTTGTCCACAAATGAGAACTTGAGTCCTGGAAAGGGTGACGATCCGCTCCCGGCCATCTGTGTCTCGCCTGACACATTTTCGCCCTCTCTACTGGATGCTTTCCTGGTTGAAGAGGTAGGCTCTTTCTCCCGAGCATCACTGGCCTTGTTTGTTCACCCTCTCTGATGGAGCTGGAAGGTAGGCTCTTTCAGTCTTTCTTTCCCATAAGCTCTTTGAGCTTTCCGCGGACGTTATAAAGTACATTTCATTTCATTTCCTCATGTAAATGGGTGGATAGGATCTTTGCAGCAGTACTGATTGGTATGAGTACCTACTCGAGTATACATTATTAAGATAGTCCTGACATTTTGTTAGTCTTCCATGTATCAGGACTGTAAACTTGTGTTTGATTCCAGTTGCAGCACTTGCCCATGCAACCATAGTCATGGTAGGCAAACATCAAATAGAACTCGTGCACATATAACCAGTTGCTTCAAGATTTTAAGCACCTGCAAAATGAGCAACGTGGAGGGCTCTCGTGTGGCATGCCCTCTAGGCTGCCTTCATAAAAACTCGCCTACAGAACTCCTCTCCTCTGCAACTTATATACAACCCATTAGATCAGTTGAGAATAGTTACTAGCCTTATGCATCAGCTTCTCCTCATTTCAGTTTCCTCTCTGCAGTTCCAATCGAACTCTGGATGAACCAGCTAGATGTATAACATATCCATGTGTGTTGTCTCCCATATCCAGTTTAATTTCCACTACTTTTCGTTCTGCATTCTTTGTGAAATGGACTCAGATTGCATCTTGGATCGATAAATTGTATGTTAAGGTAGTGTACTCGGTGCTCATGAGCATGCTCATATCATTAATACTTGTTGCAAGCATGTTGTTTGTCACCAGGCAAGTTACTGACCTTATAGATATCTGATCAAATAACAGGCTCCTGCACCGAGGCTACTGGTCACTGCGATTGCACCAAGGGCTCCACAACAGGTGGGCATTCTGCGTTAATTTCGGACCGGTATGATCCATGCTGGGCTTGGAGTGGTTGAGGATGTAGGACTGTTGCTGGAAACTGGCCATCTTTTTTATCAACAACATTATTTAAGAAAAGGTATGATGGCAGATTGCGCAATGGCTGCATTTATTTCTGAATATTGGAGATTACAAAAGGTCTGATGAAGGTAGTCCTCTTTCTTACCATCTGTAATTATGCAGTTGCAGACACTCATAAAAATGCAACCAGATGTCCTGAGCTGCATCTTGATGGAGATTCTCGCCCATCAAAACACGAAGAAACACATCGAAAGAGGTACTTCGAAGGGCTGGCTTGGGAGCTTGCGAACCAGGAAAGCAGGATTGGGAACTGCAGCCATCCTTATTGTTGTTGGAGTTGGCACCTTAGGTGCACTTATAGCTGCCCGCAATCTAAGAAAGAGAATGTGAAGTGGGCAACTTTACAGCGCTGGCGTCTGGATGATTACTGCACTAGGGTTGAAGTTGGCTGGAGTTCATATTTCCTGTCATGACTGCAATCACCCAACAAAACTAGATCCATCTACCTCTCTAGTTTCACTCTGCCACTGCTAACTTGCAGGAGGAGTGCCATATTCGAAGTACAAATTGTGTAAGATCCAAATCCAAAACTGGGAAGATACTCTAGCACTCATGTTACCGTGCCTCCAAGGTTTGCAGTAGAGAGAGTTGAGGGATATGACAAAGACTCATTGTTGTAGAACGTTAAGTAAGACGTTGCCCTTTCAACTGTAATTCAGGAGAATAGTCCACAGCTACAGGGTTTATGTGTTTCACCACCCTCGTATGTGCATAGCATCAGACCACGAAGTTCTTCTCTGGAGAGGCCTCCTTGTTTGAAGCTAGATGCACTTGCCACCTTGTCTTCAGATTCTTGCTGTGATTCAAAGACCCAGTGCGGCTTCACTCGAGTACGAACCACATCGGATCCTTGGTAAAAGCGAAGAGACTAGATTTGGATATAAAAATGTAAGGCAAGTAGAGAGAGAACCATGGTGTCTACTCATGGACTGCAGAACCCCAACAGGTCAAAGTCACCTGTGAAGGTAGGTGGTACTTCTCTCTCGTATTCATGCTCTGTTTATTAAGGGCAGCTAGGGCAGAGAACATCGTATGAAGTAATCTCGTTTTCACAATGTGCAGAGGAATACAGACAGAAATACATTCTAATCACTGGGTGTACATTG
Organism: Takakia lepidozioides; assembly: GCA_030704615.1. Lineage (NCBI taxonomy): Eukaryota > Viridiplantae > Streptophyta > Takakiopsida > Takakiales > Takakiaceae > Takakia > Takakia lepidozioides. Next base: position 22,089,314 of record CM060732.1, on the reverse strand, counting down.
GCTTTTCCCTACCTACACCTAATCCTACCTGATTCTCTTTTTGGAAAGTTGCCACCCATGGCAACTTAGTTCAGCTAAGTTTTCAACAAGACTATGATACAAACCCCAAGGACACCATCAATCATTATCAAGAGAAAAGTCAGGTTCTGTGGGCTTTGGAATGTTGGATATCCGGGACAATTCGGCTGCATGCATGCTTCGTAGCCTTTGGACCCCTCGCATTGCATTTGAGGCAAACCGAGAGGCCAAGAGTGTGGCCCCAAGGCTTGGCTTGGTAAGCAGCCCATTTGCACCAGCCATTGCTTCTTGCAAGTTGTAGTCTTCTTCTTTGCGCCGCAGCTCTGCCAGCCTTCGCCGACAATAACGCCGCCATGCAGCCTGGATGAGGCCTGCTGCCCATGTGCGCCACTGGTGTGAATAGTACCTGATGCCAAAAAGCAGCTTTTCAGTTGTGATGAAGGCTTCAGAAGCCATCTTTTCTGAGATAGGTGACACATTAAGGATCACAGAAAAATTGAAAGTTGTGACACTATGCAGTATGTGGAACCACGAAGTCTGTATTAGCCATTGGCGTCAAGCGACAATACACTTAGAAGGTAGAAACAAAACCTGAAGGTGTGTTGCAATTGCTTGCTATGCAGGCGCCGGAACTGGCCGGCTACAAACTTGAGATCCTCGGCTGACAAGGCAAAGGCTTCAACCTCCACCAATGCCTTCACCGTCCGGGTAGAGGTGGGAAGGTTAGGGCTGGGTTTGGGGTCAAGAGCCCAAGTAAGCAGCTCCTCACCACAGAAGTCTCCAGGTCTAAGTTCCCCTATGTTAAAAAAGCCTGTACGGCCACCATTGGTTGTCACACTGTCCAGGAGCCCACGGATAATAAAAAGCATCTCGTTCACTGGATCACCCTCGCGAATTATGTAGGTGCCCTCTGTATTGAGAGCAGGTTTCAGTCGCTCGCACATGGCATCCAGCAGGCTATCATCCATTTGGTCAAATAATGGGACCTGGACAAAGGACAAGGAACAGAAATACGAGGGTCACTTGTCAAGAACAAGGAAAAGACACCTTAGTCATATAAACTAAACTTACTGACCAAAAGCACTGATATTCAACAACTTAAAACAAAAAATGCTGGTCATGCCCGTAAGAATGCTCAAACACCTGATCCATGACTAATGGACAGAAAGATAGTCTTAGTTGTGATCCTACTGAAAGTATACCGTTCTGGGACAAGCAGTTCATCAGTAAACACTACCCCTCATTGTGACCATCATTTAGTGATAAACCCTGTAGTTGTACACTAATCTTGTCATCCAAACATCTGCATGTTTGTCGCAGTTAAAAACAACCACAATTACAGCAGCAGGTTGTCATACCCGTCGAACAAGATCCAGACATAGATGGCGCTTGATATCCCGCCGAAGGTCCAATGGCAGGCTCTGCACTAGGACCTCCTCGTCAACCCCCCGGGTAGCTACCCACTTATACTGGTCATAGCGGCGGACCCGCTCAACTAACTCACGGGGGAGCTGGCGATGCTTCATCCATTGCTCTGTGTCACGCCTGTTTACTCTCATCTCTTCTAGTCTCACTGTCAGCGATTGCAAATAAGTCTGGTCCCAGCCAACAGCACCAGCAGCCATTGTCATCACGCTTGCACAGAGACATAGACACATCTTTTTCTCTACCCCTCCAAGACAAATACAAAATAAAACTTGGCCCGACTTGATCAACCTACAGTCTATCAATCATACGTGATTGCACATTCACAAACAATATGGCTATACCAACAAACCCTGTAGAAAAAGAGTGGCTCACCTGCATGTTTCCTATGAGGAAAGAGAAGAGGAGCAAGCCCGCAATGATAATGCATATCGTGAATATAATTTCCCATACGTAGGTGCTAACACTCATGGTTTGTGCAAGGGAACTGCAAAAAAGAGTAACAAGTCAAAGGGTCATAAACAGTCAGAAGCCAAATAGGAACCATCTGCACATCAGGGCTGTGGCCCAGCGGTTTGGCATCTTTGCAGATCCTTTGCATTGGCCTGTAGATCTGGGGTCCAATCCCCTTGTGGTTTTGTCTGCCTTTGGTCTGGAGCGCTTTCCCCTGTATGCCTCGTGGCTCACAAAGGGGGTTCTTTTCCCCCTCAAGGGCCTGTAGCTATTGCTCAGGTTTCCTTCAAAAAAGATTAAAAATTTAAAAAAACATCTGCCTCCCCTGAACTGGCACTGGATGTGCTGCAAGACAGCTAGCCTGGGCAGTCACCAAACCACACACACTTGCTTTGTACCACCATGTTGATATGGCAACTTCGGTGATTACTCATCCTGTGATACCAGACTCTAGGTTGTGAACTAAGTGCACTGGGGTAACAAAAACAATCGAAGATGTGGAATCACATGAATATATGGTGATTAAAGCAAATGCAAATACCTCCATCACTGCTTTGCAAAAAGCACATAAGCTCCTCCTTGCAACCAATGCTTGAGTGTATCTTATACACGTAACCTTAAATCTCCTCAAATGACAAGGGGACTGAGATAGGAGGCCAGAAAGAATTTCAAAGAACCCTCAAACCAAAAGCACGTGTGAAAAATTACCTCAAGTTAAGTAAACCGAACCACAAGCAGTAGAAGTACTTGTCCAGAAACCTTATGGTGGATGTTGTGATGTTGTTTGTGATTGCATTCTGATAGATACCAAATTGGAACGATTGCGAGTTGCAAAGGGTAGTCAAATTAGAAACGCTCGCCCAATCTGCTCGCTGAGGGAGATTAAGGGTAGCACAGTCAAGATACCCGGTAAGACAGCTAGCCTCAGTACGGCATACATCCCTCCAGCATGTGTCCTCTCTTTCCACTGCCAGCAGATACCAGCACGCACCAACCACCTGCATGCATATTTGCCACATGTCTGTTCAATGGTGACGGAACACCGTCTACTGGACTAACCTCTCTTTTTCCTCAAAGACTCGATGTGTATGGCTTGGCCCCAAACCCACCTTTCCCGAGGGCAGGCAGGTTTGTCAAAGCCCAAAACCAGCACTCAGGCAGTAACTCTAACCAACCATCTACTTGGTTAGGAATCTGGGCATAAAGAAGCACCCTCAAATCGGACTCTTTTTTTGCTTCCGATCCATGAAAGCTTGGTGACTACTTGAGTCAAAACACACTTGGCTGTAGTAATGAGGTGGACACAATTGAGCAATTGTCCAAGGCCACAAAATACCCCTCCGCACTCCTGCAAGGGATGGGGTCTATGTCCAGCCATGGCAGCAAGGTATGAGGGCTGACACCCCGAATAAAGTGCAGAGGCCTAGGCCCATGGACAAACTTGTAATAGGAGGAAAAGAGCACAAAGTGGGAGGGGAACAGGGGGTGAAAAACTCAAACTCGGGACTCACATGGCTGGCTAGTAAATAGAGCAGGAGATTGTAGGCAGCACCTGCCCATGCAGTTTCCAGGAGCACCCCTGTCTGTCTCACCATCTCAGATGTCAACGGAAAAATCCTAAATAAGCGGGGGAGATACTGGAAGAACACAATGAAACGCAGTGCATTCTTGGTATTGACCGCAGTGTTGCCCTTCATCCTTGGTGATATGAGCCATATTACCACCTATAATGACCACAACAGAACGTATCAGTAAACTTAAGGCCAAAAGACATGATCGAAATTACCCATCAGTTGATCTGCTGTCAGTAAAGCAACTCTGTAGAAAGAAACAAAGGAACTGTATCATGTCCAAGTTACGACTGGAGGAGCAAGCCACCCTAAGAAAAAAATGATGATTGCCTAAAGCGGAGGACATGGCACCAGGTTATATCAACCCTCCTGGAGCTAGTCATGGCTGTCCTACCCTCCAGAGTTCAAAAACTAGCTTGTGAAGTCACCAGAGAGCTCCCAGTCTAAAAACTCTCTACAGACGAGGAACACAAAGGCATAAATCTGTACATTGCATTTGCAATGGTGTATGACAATGATTTGCAGGAACTACATGACCTAATGCCAGACCCAATACCCAATCATCCCATGATAGGGTGCAAGTCATCTGAGACAATAAAACCCTCCCAGTGCATCATGCCACTGCAGGTACACACATCTGCAACTTGACCCTGAGTTCTTCAGCACAGCAAAGCTAGCGTGACCAAAATCCAACATAGCTTGAGGTGGCTTCCAAAAGCAAGATGCTGGAGATCACCAGGACACACATCATACAGCAGTTCATCTGAAGTCATGGAAGCGACACCATAAAACACCCAAAGTTTCAGCGCTCACAGCACATGACTTCCAACAAATAACACACACCAAAGATGCAAACAAAGACAGGAAACTGATGATAGAAAGCACCTGAGGAAGAGGTAAGACAGCGACGAAGTCCAGCCAGAAATCTTTCTTCAAGTATCGCATGGCAATTTCATGTGGATCAATGACAAGCTCACCCCGCCCAAATACACGTGATGAAGGGGCAATGAATGCTGTCCGGAATTGAAGGCCCATGTGAATCATGTACAGAGTGTCAGTGATGGTTCGGAACACAGTCACAGATATTGCCAACTTCCGAGAGATTTGCACACATGTGCCATCTCCAGCCACAACTGGTAGGTAGAAGAAGAGGGGATCGACGAAGACAGCAACTAGGCAGGACACAACAAAAAACTTGTTCCACCGCTGACAGAATCTGCTCCTGGGGTCAAGAATTCTAGTCTTGGACTGGTCATTGAGATCTTCAGAATACACCCTCGAGACACCAAATCGCAGAGATTGACCGACTTTCTTTAACCCTCGTGAGCCTTTCTGCAACCCCTTCTTAACGGCACATGATGAGGTTTCAAAACTCAGCTGATTGCGAAGTGGCTCGTCCTCTGATCCATGTTTCCTATCTGAGTCTAAATCATTCAGGAACCTGTCAAAACCGGCAAAAAGACATTGACCATCAGTGTGGTCTTCCAATTTTGTTGAACTATTGCTGTGGCTTTCTATCCCTGCATTAAATCATTGCTTCCCCTACTCTCCTTGGCCCAAAGCAAGAAAAGGGCCCAAGAGGTTGGGGGAGGAGATGGGCAGCCACAAACATAGCTCTCAAGGGGTTCACCAGTCCAAATGAACAGATGTTGCAGAACATGATCTGCTCTGCACATTGTAATTGAGATGTTGATATACTTAGATCCAGCACTTTCACGAGCAATTTGCCACCACAAAAAGACCAAATTTTGCAGAAGATGCAACCAAGTGCAGAACAGGAATGACAAAAGATACAGAATGACAGAGAGAGAAGCAATGGCAGGGAAAGAGTACCTGACAAATTTCTTGTCTCGACCATCCATATTGTGGATTTTCACCTGTCGGTGCCTGTCGTGGAACATAATATTGTGGTAATTATCTAGCACTGACTAGATGAGCAACCTGCCAATCTGTGGTGCCAAATGAGTTTGTTCAGAAAATATCCCTAAGAACAATGACCTGTCCATGCATCCTAGTTAGACGTACCTACTCCTACACACCAGCCCCTCCCTTCCCAAGAGGACATTATCTCCGGACCCTTTGTTTTCCATTTCTGTATTGAACTCTCTGGTCAATTTGAACCCATGTTAACATCCACTACAAGTCCTGCACGAAGTAGTCATTGGCAAACAGGCGCCTTCTCTCCTGGTTTCAGCTCTGCTTGTCTCACGAAATGAGAAGAAATTGAAGGACGCAAGCAACCTACTACTGCAGAATACAATGATCCAGAGGCCTACAAGCCTCCCATGCACTGGAAAGCCACCAAATATACTTCCTAATGCTCAACTTTGACCAAGACACCAAGTACTTTGGATGAAGACTACCTATCACATGAAGAAATACTAAGCAAACTTTCCTCTTGTAAATTCAGGACAAGGAGAGAGAACTCATGCCTTTCAAATCACTCCTTTTTAGAACTAGAGATATTCAGGAGTCCATTAGGAAATTACCCAGTGCCACATGTCAAATGTGTAGGCGAGGCAGGATCCTATGTAGCCCAAGAGGTAGTGAGCTCTGACTATGCCTTCGCATTCAGTAGTGATGGTTATTTTCGTACATAAACGAGATTTTGTAACTCATACTGGTCATACTGCAATCTGCGACATGGCTTGCTGAGGAAGAAATCACTCAGCGTCCTATTCTGTCAAGAGCTGACATTTAAAGGAAACACTGAAAATAGGAGATACCATCGCCATTCTCAATTAATTGCATATGCCCCGTCGTGTTTCTGCTCCCAAACTAATCGCCAGTAGGCACACCGAGACATACACAACTAGATGGCGGACATAGGTAGAAAAGTAAGATCCGCCAAACTCAAACTCGTGCCTCCAAATGTCAGTAACAAACGAATAAACACCAAGAGGCCAAAGCTGGCCTCATGATCTGGCACCTGAGCTGGGTCGGCTTGCCAGTCAGGGCACATCGAACATGACTGCCCTTGAAGCCAACAGGAAGCAAACGCCCACTAATTCCGGTCACATCATCCGCACTGAATCGCAACGAATCCTCCCACAAAACCCAGCTACAACCTCCCGCTGTTCTTCACTCGCCTCTCCAGCTGCTCTCGCCGACTTGGCCCCTCTCTTCCACAACCACCCAGCTCAGCTTTAGATCACGTCATCCTTCACACGCCTCAATCGCCCGAACCACACACTGATACTGTGGAATAATGGTTGTGCTACGCTGCAGGCTCCCTCTAACGTGCACACACAGCATTGTCCGATACAGTGTGGTGTGTGCAGCAGCACCCCCACAGCGCTTCTTCGGACCTCTAATCGCTGCGGTGGCCCCCACGCCCGCCGTGGTCGCTGCACGCACCCCCCCAACTATCCCCTCCCTTTCCTCTCTCTCTCTCCCTCGCTGACCGAGCACTGCACTACACTACTCTACTCTACTCTACTCTACTCTACTCTACTCTGCGGTCCATGTTGTGTTATACGCGTATGTTTTCAACGCTGCGTACATTCGCGCACGCTGCGGGCCGAAATATACCACTGTTGTGCGGTTATTTGATTTTCTTAATATCACCCGATTGCGGATGTTTAACTTTAACTTTGTGTTCACATCCTCCGGTTCCGGCCGGGGTTTTGGAGCTTTTCCGTTTCTGTGATCCTACAAGTTGACAACAAATACAAAATTTAACCCCATGCGATTATGGACAAATGGAGTTTCTGTCACAATGGCCTCCGGCGGTTCAGTATCCGGTTATGAAACAAATCTAATTCTATTTTAATATTTTTTAATAACCTAAAATAACCCAAATTAAAAATCTAATGTATTAAAAATTCTAATTATTAAAAATACTAATGAAATTGAAATGCGTGCCCCTCTGAAATGTTGCCCCTCTAAATGTGATGAGTAGAGGGCCTCCGTCCCCTTTCCTTAAATAGATAAATTGAAAAAAACATAAATGAAATGAAGACCGGCCAGCTCAGGACTATGATGGCCCGCCTCCTTTATGTCAAGTGAACAAATAATCTACTATTATCCAGATTATAATCTCCGGTTTTCAATGCCGGATATATAGGTTCATAACCTGCTTCTTTTGGCCACCAGTTCCGGTTCAAATCAGATAAAAAAAAACTACAAAATCACCGGTTCTCAACCGGATCCGGTTATCCCATCTTTCTCAACCGGATCCGGTTATCCCATCTTTTCAGATCCGGCGGTTTTTATCGGAGGCGGCTATTTGATTTTTTGACCTCGGGCAGATCCACACATACATGGGTTGGGACCAGCCGGGGTTTGAGGCTGGATCAAATATCCGGGCAACACTGAAATATACCACCCTCTTTTTATTTTATTTTTAAAAAGGGGATTGTAGCCCTGGAAAATTTATTGATAGGTAAGGAAAAAATAATCTTACAAAGAACCATAAGGCTAGTACCACTCCGAGCCTAAAGTCCAGAAGACAAAAAGAAAAAAGAAGAAGAATGAATCAAACCAAAGTGAAAAAGCCACCTAGGTGAGTTCCCTAACTAAGCCGAAAGAAGAAGGAAACATAAGCAAAGAGAAGGAGCCACTGAGGTGAGCTCCCCAACTAAGCCGAAAGAAAGAAAGTGAGCTAGGCCCCCAGATACAGCCAGAAGCAATGAAGGAAAGAGCAGAGCACAAGGCAGCCAGAACCTACATACTACCCATTTTCCTCTTGGGGGCCTCAAAGGTAAGCTGGGCTTTAGATTTGCCTTTCCTAGAGCTATTACGCTTGTGCCTCCAGTTCACTTCGGTATCCTCAGCCTCCGAGGTGTTTACTTGGTGCTGGTTGAGCTGCCAATAGGAAAGGGTGGAGTCTTCCCACGCAATCCTTATGTCTGAAATTCTTCTGCAGAAGACGAAGTCCTTCCCCCAAGATTGGTCGAATGAGGCAAGCAGTTGGGTTCTCCTAGAGCTGCCACACCTTGAAAGAGCCGAAACAAGGACTGACCACGTTTTGCGAGCTTCAGACCTAAGGTCTGAGTGAGCCAGATACAACACTCTCTGCATACAAGGCCTCACCTTCTGAAACATCACAGAGCATCTCATATTCCATATATGCCAAAGGATTATACCTCTGCTCGAGATTCCCAAACCGGACAAAAGCAGTGAATTATGCCATTCTTGACATTGAGCAGCAAAACAGAGGGAGAGGAGTCTAAATCAGAAGACCAGTAGGAGTACAGGAGGAGGGCCTTGTCCTACACTGCTCTGGCAAAAGGGCAGAGAATCAGATAGTGCTCCAAGTCTTCAGCTGCATGAAGATTGCATGAAACACAATCAGAAGGAGTGTCTGCGACAAGCGCAACCACAGGCAGGATTCTATTTACAATCTTCCACAAAAAAAAAGCATACACTTTGGTAGCTCTATGCTTTTTCCAAATATCACAACCAAGTGGAACAAAAAATGGAATCTCGGCCGTAATTACCCTCTTCCCCCAAATTTGGATAAAGGCAGTTACCGATGAATAATGCAACCTCTTCAGTGTTGTGAGTGGTGTTCCATAAACTGCTGTAACAAGCTCCTGGGTTTGGAGTCCGTCTCCAGGTTGTTTTTAGTTAGAGAATATGGTGGGGATTGTGCTCATACACCTCGTAAAATTCATCTTCCGTTGTCTTGACCTGAGTTGACAATGTGTCTGAGGTCGCCTCCTCATGATCGACACCCTCGTCGACATTCACATCGGCCTCAATTTCATTGATGGGGTAGGTTGGGAGCTTGTCTGCCATACAATATTGTCAAAGTGAATATTACTATGTTTATGATTAGTGGTAGCTGTGACAGACTCTTGAGAAATAGGCCGCAAATCGCGCAGTTACTCAAATCCAAGGGAATAGCAGCACCAGGAATGAAGGATCTGTGCAGATCTATGGCAATCTACGCGGGCATCATCCTTCTCGAAATTTCTTCCTGAACAATCAGCTGTCTATTTCCAGGACTTAGCTAAAATTTAATAATGTAGTACACAACCAAGGGGGACTTAAAAATGCAGTAGGTGACCCATGTTTCTAAGCAAAAGACCTACTTACCCAAAGAAAGTGGGGAGTGCCATCATGATGCAAGTGGAGGGAGGGCAGTCTTCCTTTGGGGACAGAGCCAACATATGTTTGTACAATTACTTCAGAGCATAGACTTCATGGAGTATGCATGTAGATCTCATTATGATGGAGTAAGGGGTGAATGATTCTTACGAAACTACTTTGCCAAATTCAACAAATCCATTGATACTTGACGATTGTACCACGACTTTGACAGTGATCTCCAGACAAGGGATGTGAGAGAAACCAATCAGACTCAATCAGCGTAAACTATATACTAGAAATCTCTGTTCGTGGTGCGGAGCCAATAACATAAAAGACGCATCTATAATGTGCACAAAGTTGTAAATTGTCACTACACAAACTAGTTAGGTTTGTATGAAGCCACTTTAGTAATCAAACCAAGACTTTGGATACAAGTGAAAAGTTCAACTCACCTCCTGGGAAGGACTGACAGTGCCTGAAAGCTTCTCCGCAAGGCTTTTGGAATAGAATGCAGCCAATGCACTGCACGCGAGCACCCACTGGTATCAAGCAAAAACAAGAAGAATAGAGGCATGAGCTGGAGACTATACATGGTATAATGTTTCTAACCCAGTAGGGCACCTTTCCTGAAGTCATATTATCAGATGCAGGCGTGAAAGAATACACCTCTAGCAACAAAATACAATGACATTGGCGTGTGTGACCAGCCCTCTATCTATCAGAAAAGTTGAATTTCTTCAGTTTGGAAATAATGCACTACTAAAGTAATTTTCATTTAGAAAGCCTGACTTAAGCCTGAGAATCCTTCACACCAAAGGATATGTTCTAAAGCAAATGAGATTTGGTGACATCTGACAAAGGGATCAGGGAGCCCTGCTGAAAACATAAAGTCAAACTTCTCACGAAGTTAGGCCAGCTCTTCAAGTGAATGTTAAGAAGCACTGTCGTTCTCTCCATCAGTGCACTAGCAGGTATGGTTTGGACGATCTAGCTTTTTCAGAAAACCCACCATAAGAAGAACGCCTAGAAGAAAGTAATGGATGATAGAGAAATAAAAATAAAAATGGACTCGTCAATTCAAGTAAAGAGACAGTGGCATGTGAAGAAACATAAAACGTGATTCAAAGGATTAAAAAGACATTTGACGATAACCAAGAGCAGCAACTATCTGACTGTAGTAATAGAGAATATTGGCAGAGAAAACCAGCACACCACCGATAGGGAGAGGGAACAGCCAGTAGCTTGTAGGCATCCAATGGCAAACTCTGGCCAAGCAGCACAATCCAAATGTGTAAGCTGGGGCTCAAGTCAACAACTATGTAATACGCATCCTTCCTAGAGATCATCAGATCACCCAACGACACCACTACAGCTAATAAGCAAGCTCCCTACATACATTTTTATGTTTTATTGCCATGAGGAATGCAGTTTAGTCCTCTTATCAATTCCTCTTATTTCACCAAAGCAACAAAATCACCTGTCTAAATTAACTTGAAAGAGTTGGGGGTTCATGTACAGATCCAATACAACAACAGACCAACTCCAGGAGACGTGCTGAGGACCTCCGCATTCCCATGAACCACTTAAACCCCAACATAAAGTTCTACATATCTATGCGGATTCAGAGACCACATAATGCCCCAAGGCTCTATACAACACACCGTTACATGATGCCCACACGACAGGACATACTCCAAACTAAGAGACTTGAGACCTGGCAAGATCGTCACCATGCAGACTATGTCAGATACAGCAGGAATATCAGGTAACGTTAGCCAACGTGAAGAAATTCAAAGTCGTCGTCGTAAAGTGCGTCCGCAATGCCACAAGATGCAGAGTCAGAGGTAGAGCGTGCGGGAAAGGTCTTAACATGCTCATACTCTAGTAATCTTCATGTTCACTCTCTCTCTCTCTCTCTCCATGTCTCTCTACCTTACTCTCCAGGGTGTGACAGGCAGTGGAATGACAGCCCCATGTGTCAGGAATTGCATGGTAAATGGTTCAGTTAACATTGTTGGAATCAACCTACTGCATCTAGCATCATGTCATAAATTGACAAGCCGACATTGTGTGCGAGTGTAATTGTGTTTCATTAGGGAAAGTGGAGTGAAGAGGCAGGAAAGTATGTAATGGCAAAGCATATGATTCTCACAAGCCTCAGTACAAACCAGTCACGTTGTGCGGGTAAATCATTTACCCGGATTTATTCGACAAGTAAATCAGAGTAAGGGTAAATGATTTATCCGGGTTGGCCCATTTCATTTACCCTTATACTTACCCTTCAGACGGATATATAATCTGAGATATCCTTATCCTTACTCGTTTGAAGGGTAAATAATTTCCATATACCCTTTACACTTGGATAAATATAAATTTTTGGAATATGTAGCAAAAAGATAAATAAAAAACTCTTTTTCATCCCTAAGTACGAGGGCCTTCACTCACGGTCCCTTGTGTAAGCATCCTCCCTCTATCACCATCTCCAAGGGCGTACCATTATTGTGCACCATATAAGGGGGGTACCATTGTCATTTGTACCATATAAGAGCATGTCCGGGCGCTCTATCTAGCGCGGCCGCCGATGTAGGACGGGATCACGCCTCCCCAGCAGCACGTTTTGGCGCTTCAAAATGGTGAGCCTCACCAAATTTCGTCCCACTGGCGCGCTATCTACAGTGCGTTTGGAGTGTGGCATTCTCCGGCACGCTATCAGGATCAGCCTCACATGTAATGACGAGTGGCGGGCAGGTGGCGGGGCCCATGGTCACCTCAGCCCGGCGCCATCACTTCCCTATGGGTATGGTGGGTTGCTGTTGGGGCTCTTGCCGGCCCACGTGCCATCTAGATTGCGGGCCTCACCATACGCCTCCCCAACATAGTGATGGCAGTTTAGTGAGCCTCTGTTGGGCATGCTCTAAGGGCTCCATCTTTATGAAAAGCTTTTGGGTTTGTGTCAAGAGTCACTTGCTTAGAGTGCATGTTGGGCATGCTCTAAGGGCTCCATCTTTATGAAAAGCTTTTGGGTTTGTATCAAAGAGTCACTTGCTTAGAGTGCACAGGCGGGCAGATTCCAATGTTATCAACTCAACCCGGATCTCGGAGGCACTAGTTTCGTGGACGAGGCACTCGTACATGGTCTTACGTGGCTTTGTTTGATTATTATCTTTGGTGTGAAGAAACACTCTCATGCTCATCCCTCATATTATTCACAACATCTACAATTTGCCTCGTACTAGGTATTGAACCAAAAATTGATTGCTTTAATTAATTAGTCATATTTTTTGAGTTGAGCATAACAAACAAAAGAATATATATCCTTCAGTATATCCTTTATTTTATTTTTTATTTTATTTTTTAAGGGAAACACCTGGGAGCGACAGCTCACAAATCAGCCCCCCTTGATAGAGCGAGGAGAAAATAACCTCTTAGTAACCTCGCCGTAAGGCTTTCAGATGCGACACTTACGCAGGAAAGGGGGAGAAGAGCGTACCACACCCGTCAAGTAGCAGGATTTGACCCAGGGTCATCCGGATGGCACTCAGTGCACTTTACCAACTGAGCTACTGACTGTTTGTATCCTTTATTTACCCAACAGATATAAAAACTAAGGCTTCGCGTTGCTCCGCACTACTAGCGACGAATTCTGAGAACTATGTTCAATTTTTCACAAAAAAAGGTGGGGTGTTACATACATACATCCCATATTTCATTGTTTTCCGGAAGAAGAACGGCGGAGTGTTGCCGAAGCTATCATATTTATTTTTCAAAGGAAAGAGGGTCGAAATCCTGCTGGTCCCTCCTCTTCGGCATCCTCAGAGTTTGGAAGCATAAAAAAGGGTGGGTCATCCCCAGAGTGTTACATACATACATCTTGTGTTTCTTTGTTTTTATAAAAAATGGTGGATTGTTGCGGAGGCTACCACATCTTGTTTAGCCATTCAGTCAAACGCTGAGAATGCATCCTTCATACCGTACTTACCTAGCTTATTAGGCACTTCTGCCTCTAATAATTAATAAAAATGGAATATTATTAGGCAGATTCGTTTTTATTATTTAGGCACCTCACCTAGATAATTTCCAAACATAAGGCATGTATTACAGTCGACCCTAGATAAATGTGAGGAGTCGGAGCCCGAGGAATCCCTGAGAGCTCCGACAGACCAACAGATGTCTCCCATGCCAGCAGCCTTTTGGGAAGGGTTGTTGGCACAGTTTGGTGGGACGTTGAAAGACGTGTTGAAGGCGACTAATGTCACTTCCACTAAGGCAAAGTTTAAGGCGAAGCCTAAGGAACCCGGCACCTTCGAGGGCGTCCAAAATCGGAAGGCACTCAACACCTAGCTCTTGAAGCTAGAGCAGTACTTCCGGGTGGCCAAGTTGGATGACGAGGATCGGGTGGAAGTGGCTCCCACCTATTTGAGGGGCTATGCTCAACAATGGTGGCAGAAACGCCTTCACGACCGAGGTCCAAACCTGGAGACCTTGAACTGGAGTGGGTTCAAGGAACTCATGAAGAGACAGTTTGTGCCCCTCAACGCGTCCTAGCTCGCCCGGGACAAGATGAGGAATTTGAAGCAAACGGATGACATTCGGGGATATGTTCAGGCTTTCAATGTGCTGTTGCTCGAAGTCGCGGACATGGCAGAACCAGAAATGGTCTTCAACTTTGTGGCGGGACTAGCCCCATGGGCCAGACGGAAGTTGGAGGAGAAGCCACCTAAGACTTTGAACGAGGCAATTGAAAGGGCTGAATGTTTCTCGGATGTCCCTAGGGGCGAAAGACAAGGTCGTACGGAGCTAAACCACAAGAAGGTCCGGCGGGAAGGTGACTTCTTCCAACCGGAAAAGAAATGGGATAGGCCACGCGGTGACAATGGCACAAGGAAATCGAAGGGAGGGCCCTCACACGTCAAGAGGACACTCGGTGCCCTGAAAGGAAAACCAGGTGCGGTGGCTTATGGCGGACAGAAGGCGACCTTCGATGGAGTGTGCTTTAATTGCGGGGAGCCCGGGCACATGGCCAAGAAGTGTACGAATCCCCGACAATTGAACATGACTCGGGCAACCACGGAGTTATCCGAAGCCTCTATCAGCCGCTTGGTGGAGGCGGTGGTCGCCAAGACTTGCAAGGTAGGCAACTACTCTTGTGAGTTGTATCAGGAAACTGGCGCCTTGCGTAAAGGGAGTCAATTAATGTTTGTGAGTGGGATAATCTCCGGAACTAACGTATCGTTGTTGGTGGACACATGAGCGTCGCACTCGACGAGGTTGGCGTTCGATGTTCCTCTTCAGTTCGGGAGTTGGGAGGGACGTGAGAACTTCACCATTTGCGAGATCGATGGAGTGGATCTCATTTTGGGGATGTGAGCAGATACGGAGCGGTCATAGATGGCCACAAAAGAGTAGTCACGCTACCGTGTGGGAATGGTGACGAAGTTTTACGAGTGTCGAAAACGCCCAACCTCGTGGGAGGGCGAATAAACCTTCTGTCAGCAAGGGAGTGGGCCGTGGAGGAGCCACACGAGCCCCAGTTTTTGCTTTACGTAAGACAAGTGAAGGAAAAAGGCGATGGGGAGCCGAGCCCAGATTGGATCAAGGGGATTTTGGAGAAATATCAGGAGGTGATGTCGGAGGATTTACCAAGCGGCTTGCCACCGCGAAGAGGAGTTGACCACAAAATTGAGGTGATACCGGGATCGGAGCCGCCTGCCAAGGCACCCTATCGGTTGAGCCACAGAGAGTTGGTCGAGCTACAGAGAGTTGGTTGAGCTGAAGACTCAGCTCAAGGATCTAATGTCAAAGGGGTACATCCGGCCGAGTAAGTCACCTTACGAAGCCCCGGTGCTATTCGCAGACAAGAATGATGGGACTCTGCGGATGTGTGTCGATTACAGGGCTATGAATAAGGTGACTATCAAAAACCGATACCCTTTGCCAAGGATCAATGACCTCTTCGATCGGTTGGCAAGAGCGAAGTATTTCAGCCGGATCGATTTGCGCTCCGGATATCATTAAATTCGAGTGGCGGAAAGAGATGAGGAAAAGACCGCGTTCCTATGAGTTCTTGGTGATGCCCTTTGGGCTCACCAACGTACCCGCAACCTTTAGCACACTAATGAACAACCTTTTCTAGGAGTGGTTGGACGACTTTGTGATCGTGTACATCGACGACATCTTGGTGTACTCGAAAACAAAGGAAGAGCACCTGGAGCACCTCAAAAGGGTGTTCCAGAAATTACGGGAAGGGAAGCTGTATGCCAAAGCTTCAAAGTGCGAATTCGGGGTCACAAAAGTGGAGTTCTTGGGGCATGTGATTACACAGGATGGGATCAAAATGGATGACAGAAATGTGAGAGCAATCTTGGATTGGGAGCCTCCGACTTCGATCCAGGAGTGCGATCCTTCTTAGGACTCGCCTCCTATTACCGAAAGTATGTGAGAAATTTCGCCAAGATCGCGGGGCCGTTGTCAGACCTCCTGTGTAAATCCAAAGTCTGGGTATGGAACACCTTTTGTGGCCAAGCTTTTGCCGAGTTGAAACAGCGGATGGCGGAAGCTCCAGTCCTGAAAATCCCGAAGTTCGACCGCCCATTTGAGATTCATACAGATGCGTCGGACTTCGCAATTGGAGGTGTACTCATGCAGGAGGGACGTCCAGTGGCTTACGAAAGTAAGAAACTGAATGAAATGGAGCGGCGGTGGCCAACGCACGAGAAAGAAATGAAGGCGGTGGTGCATTGCCTTGAGCTTTGACGCCACTATATTGGCTCCAACCCGGTGAAGGTGTTCACGGACAATGTCACGGTGAAGTATTTTGCCACGCAGCCTAAGTTGTCCCCAAAACAAATTAGGTGGCAAGACACCTTGGCACTGTTCGACGTGGATATCCAGTACAAACCAGGACGGGACAATGTGGTGGCCGATGCTTTAAGTAGAAAGCAGCAGCTCATGATGGTGTACAGGGGCAGCGCTCCAAAGGAAGATTCGGAAGGCTTACCGAAAGGATGAGATGGTGAAGTCCGTGACGCGGGACTTGAGGATGGGGGTTAAATCGCAGTTCCACTTGCAAAATGGACTGCTCCGGTATAAGCAAAAACGTCTTTATGTGCCGATGGGAGGGATCAAAGATAGTCTCTTGAGAGAATATTATGATGGCCCGCTTACGGGCCACGACAGAGCCAAGCGCACCGCGGCAATCCTGAAGAAAGAGTATTTATGGCCCAAACTGAGGGAGGATGCCGAGGAGTATGTCAAGACATGCACCACATGCCAACAAAACCGGAGCGAGTACAAAAAGCAAGCGGGGCTGTTACAACCGTTGCCGATTCCAGAGGGGTCTTGGGAAAGTATCTCGATGGACTTCATGACTACTATGCCGCTGTCAAAAGGATTCGACGCAATCATGGTGGTGGTGGATAGGTTCAGTAAAATGGGTCATATCATCCCCACCAAGGAGACGGCAACGGCGCAGGAGACGGGGTGACTTTACTTCGCCCACGTCTTCAAGCATCATGGACTCCCGAAGGATATTGTCTCGGACCACGATGCAAAGTTTACTAGTAAATTTTGGAGGGTACTTTGGAAGAAAATAGGGACGAGGCTCAAAATGAGCACCGCCTTCCGACCTACGACAGACAGCCAAACGGAAAGGGTGAATTCCGTGGTGAAGCAGATCTTGCGAAATTACATGTCGGCAGACCAATCGGACTGGGTGGAGCACTTGGATGCGGCAAAGTTCTGTTATAATAACACAAAACATTCCGCAACACGAGTTTCCCCTTTCGTATTGGTCTATGGAAAAGCACCTCTGATGCCGACAAGTTGGGCCGCCCAAGACGTTGAGGAACCGGCAGCAGCGGCAGTGCTGGAAGAACGCGAGCGTTTGTTGAAGCTCGCAAAGTACAACATTGTCAACCATACCATGCATCACCATTCCAAACAAAATAGGACGCACAACATTTGGAAACCATTTCTTTTATAACAAAATTTGTACAATACAAGTTTTTGCAATTGGATTCCTGAGCTAGCTAAGCCGAGCTAAGCATGCATTTCCTCCCCCATGCTCTAAGGTTGATGTCCCCATCAACGCTTATTCCGCTTTTGAGGTCGCCCTTCGAAAGCTGCAACCGCCTCGGATGCGTTTCCCGTTTCTGAGGCACGCACCCAAGATGCCTCCACATGATGATAGCCCTTCCATTTCACGAGATACTCCGTTTCTCGATTCTTGAACCTCCTCGACTTAAACACTGCCTCCACCTCGTACTCAGGTTTATTTTCATGATCCAACAGCACAGGTGGCGGATGCAACACTTGAGGCCGATTCGGACGCGCTTCATCTTTGAAGTAAGGCTTCAAAAGGGAGACGTGGAATACCGGATGCACCTTGCTGTTTGCCGGCAGCTCCAATTCATACACATCCTCATTCATAACCTTCCGGATGCGAAAGGGTCCTGCATACGGAGGTACAAACTTCGGACTCACTTCCGGAGGTAGTCGAAATTTTTTGATGTTCAACCAGACCTCCGTACCTGCCTCAAACTTAACCTCTCTTCGCTTCCGATTTGCCTGCCGTTCATACCGTTTCCTAGCGTGTGTAGAATGCTAAGCTTACAAAGTGGGAGAGGTAAATTGGATTAATCGTGTGTTTGTGTAGTGCCGAAATCGGGTGACTCCCACCCAAGGGGCAAGGAAACTTGCACCTTCGTTAGGAGTTCACGTACTAGTGCGCACCTGGCGCGTGCGCGTACTATAACTGCGCTACCGAGGGGATTGCCTTGTAGTGCGGGCTAATGCGGAAGCTACGTGCTTCCGTTCACATACTATAATCGTGTAGTCTCGGGACGAAGTCGTAGTGCGGCTTCGGCGTGTTCCCGTACCTCAGGCCAGCATTCCAAAGCGGACCCAATTGTAGTGATTGAGTCGCACGGTTGGTTCAAGGTTATCTTCCTAGTCAAAAAGGGTTCAAGGCGACGCCTTGCTCAAGGTGATGCCAAAAGCGACATCATGAGCGGTCGCAAGCAAATGTTATTACAGTAAGGCGATTCGATCCTCGGGGAGGATCGATCCTTGGCCCTGAAGTGGGTCAAGAAGAGTGCTCTGGGAGGAGCTTGAGAGGCTCCACCCTTGGCCTGGACTTGGAGGAAGTCGGCCGAACTAGCTAGTGGAAAGAAGAGTCAAGTGGGGGTTTGGTTCTTAGTCATGGGACGCCATGGTGCGGAAACAAACTCCTTGATGTAGGACGCCACAACTTGGATGTTCGTTTCTACAAAATGGACAAGTCGATGAGGACAGCGACTCCCTGTTGGTAGGGGTGTGTGTCACGGCCCCTTTGCCTTGAGGGCAAGGGGTCGGGTCGCAGAGGGGCTGCCCCTGTGGTGGGGGCGGTGGCATAGGTACGGGGGGCTGAAGCAACCTCGAGTGCCCAAGGCACTCGAGGAGGCGGAGGCACTCAATAGCCTAAACCCCGCACACCGGGTTGCGGTGGGGGTGGCTCCACAAGGGGTGGTGGTAGCTTAGTGGGACTTAGTGGGGGTGGCATAGGATTCACCATGGGGGCGGAGACCTTGTGGTGGGAGTCGTGGGGAGTCTTGGGACTCATCACGGTCCAAGGGGACCGTGGTGGGTGGGCCAAGACTCACCGCGACTCATCATCGAGAATCGAGGGTTTTCGTGGTGGTTCGCCATAAAATGGTGGTGTTGTTTGTGAAATCCCTGCGGACAGTCACAGAAGTATATATAGGGAGTAGTAACCCCAAGAACGGTGCAAGCCCGTTGGTGTCCAAAAACTAGTGAGTAAGCGTGCGAGCCGGAAAGCGACCAAGGTGTGGGGAGCTATTCCGGACTGCCATCGACCAAAGGGAATTTCCACTAGGCCCAAATTGGGAGAGGGTCTAGTGGAGGAGTAAAGGGGGACCGTTATGCCCCAGTGAGCAGCCGAAGCTCTGAGTTGGCCCGGCGGCCAGTTTGGGAGTTAAGCGCGCGCATCAAGCGAGTAACTATGACTTGAAGGGGAGCTTACTGAAGTGAGGTGCGCGACAGAAAGGACCGGGAAGGGATGAACAAAGTCCTGATACGAACAAATGAACATAGGGACATATATTATAATGTGTCCTTGCAACCATACACTTCATTATAAGCGAAATGCAAATAACAACCTTCAATGTGTGCGTGCATCAAATATGTCATTCAATAATTATATGTATGTGCGCAACGTACACACATGCAAAGTTTCAAACCCAAACAAAATCATTTCCCCCCCCAATGACGCATTCACCCTATCAACCAATTTTTGTTTATTAATGTGAAAAAAAATCCTCTCATGCCATTGCACCCAACAAACGGATGTGGTGGCTCAAGCTTCATTTTTTCCTACATGTGCTTAAATATATGTGCAACACCTGTACAAAGATCCAGCAGAAAATTAAAAAAATAGAAAATAAAATAAAAATCTCCCCAACGACGCACTCACCCTTGCACCAATTTTGAATTAAATCGAATTTAAATGAATTTAAAATAAATATTTGCATTTAGAAAATATATGATTGTGGTTTTGAGGGGCGTAATGATTTTATTTTTAGCTCTATTTTCTTCTGTAACATTGGGCTTTGCACCACTACATTCATGCAAAAAATGGGACCAAAGAAAAAATGGAAAAAAAATAAGTGTGTTTCTAGGGTCACTTTTGCAAAACTCTTGATGAAGAATGCATGAAGTTGAAGATAACTCAACTTTGGAGTGCAAATGAGAGAACAAAATCTGGTTATGGGTCCAAATGACTTTTGTTTACTCCCAAATTTTGCATGCACATTGCATATGCTATCATTAAGCATATGGCTTGAAAATGGAATAAAAAAAAAATCATCTGCAGGCGAAACGTAATTTTCCGTCTCTATGACACGTAGCTGCGTTCAACACTAGAAGGACCCATTAAATCAACTTGGTTCAAGCTCATATTTGGTCCACATGTGCATGAGTATGTTTAGATCACATATGCAAAGTTGCAACCCACACGAGCAACAAGAAAAAATTTACATCAATCGATGAATCGGATGTATACAAAGTACATCATGAGAATATCTACATTGCCCCTCTATACGATCCTTGTCTCAAATGAACCCTATTTCTATCATACACATCCCACTCACGCTGTAATCGGAGGTCCCAATCATCCCGGGAGAACTCGTATGATGCAAATAGTTCGCTGCCAGCCCTAATAGTCCTACTAGCACATGTCATCACAAACATGTGCATCCCCTCACAGTATACTGACGTATGACCACAAAAGCTCTCATGCCCATCGCTTCGCTCGTCCCATACTACATTAGTTCTCCTAGGATGACCAAAAGAACTATTGACCAGCCCAACAACATTGCCGAAGATATCGGGGTCACCATCACAAAATCTGATCTCAATGGGAGACAACCCCCGTCCACGTACATCCTGTCCGTTGACACACAAAATGTAGGGTAGGATGTATGGGGCTTTGAGGCGTAATGTACGGAACTCCGCGGAGGTGTAGTATGGACCGTAGTAGGGAAACAAGTCCACCATGCTATTTCTCCAAGGAGGAACCACAATATCATTGACCATGAATAAACCCCGACCTATAGTAGGGTCTGTAGGGGCTCTCACAACATACCGTCTCCCCCAATACTCGAACTCCACATTTTCTCGGATGGGGGTGGGAGGGTCGAGATGATTCCCCCAACAATGAGGCTGGACGGTCCTTAGTAACATAGTCCTATGCGCTTTCCATCGGGGGCGAGGATCCGCCTCAGGCCGCCCAAGCCGAAGGGGAGGAAACCTAGGGCGAAGCCGACCCCTCCTAGGGGTTCGGGGGGCACATGCACGTGGAGGTGGAGGTGGTACTGCTGGCGAATGAGATGAAAGTGGAGGTGGTTGAGGATGTAATGTCGGAGGTGCAGCCGGGGGTAAAACGTTCGGATCAGGTACTACCGGAGGTGGATCAGACAAAGAAACAGATCGGGGGGGGGGGTGGGCCTGCTCGTCGCCGGCCATAATGCCTACGATACCTACGATACCCCTCGACCCTACGCATCTCATCTACGTGCTGCTGGGGGAACCAACTGGTCACATTTGGCACAAATTCTGCAAGTAGACCGGCGTGAAATGCCTCCAATGCAATGTGATTGCGAGCTTGGGCATCAAGTCGTGGTTGCAATGTACGTAGTGAACGACGCATCAATACTTATGTCGTAATTTTGATTCATGTATGCTTACCAATCATACTATATTATTAGATAAACCTAAATGTACCTTAAATGAATGTTAATGAGAGGGGTGGGAAAAACACTCACCTTTGCCGCATCCGCAATCTTGTTCTTCTTGTAATGTTTTTCGACAATATGCGGTCGCCGCCTCGGTGGTCTGGTGCCGCCCGACGGTATCCGTTCCCAACACTTAGTGCACCAACACTCAATCCTGTCGGGGGGGTAAAAGGTGAACATGGTTAGATAGGGTGGCCCGCGAGGGGGCAACCCGCGGCACGCCTGACTCGATCCCGGAGTGTCAACATCCTCCGCATCACCTGAAATTTGGCTCCGGTCCCTTCTACGATTGTGTCCGGCAGCCTGTATTGGATGAGGGCAATGGGTGGTTCCTCGCCACGAAAAATGGTCGTTCTAGGGCCACAATCAATATGTGGTACTACCTCCCCATCCTCGAGGGAGACGGGTCGATATTTCCTCACCATCGCATCCTAATTAACACACACCACCAACACTTTCATTTCTCAAAAACCGTTGGCAAAAAAACCCTATACCTCAGCCTCGGTTCAAAATTGGTAACCAAAGGCGGAGCATCCCTATGGTGCTAGAACCCAAGACAATAAATCCTTCCTCTCGTTCCATGGAAAAATTTGTTGAGACCCAGCGCTTTGCGATTATCAGATTGAACCACATTTTGGGTATGTGAATCATACTTACACCGTTTATTCTTTTAACCCCAAGACCCACAACCAAATCCGCCAATCCAAAACCCAGCACCATAAAGAAAAGCAAACACCCTAACCCAGTACCACATTAAATAATTAAAAAAAAAAAAAAAAAAAAAACTAAGAAACCCAAAAGGCCCTAAACCCTAAACCCAGAAATGCCGGCCGCCTCCTGCGACACTCTCGCGTCGCATTTGACGACGAGTTTTTTTCAATTTTTTACCTAGGGGTCGCACCCCGTGACGGAAAGCCGTCGCGGGGAACGACGTGTTTTTCTTAATTTATGGGGCCAGGGGTCGCAAGCAACGACGGCCGGCCGGCACAAATATCATTTTTACATTTCAAAAAAAGGGCGGGGCGCAGGCGTGTGACGGCCGGGCGTCGCTTTTTTCCCCTAAGTGCTTGAAGCATCTCTTTCCCCTCCCGTTTTCGTTTGTTCTTTGGGAGAGATGTAGTTCAGAGAGTGGGGTTTAGGGTGGAGGAGAAACGCACCTGCTTCTGAGCCGGCGGTGGTCGCAAGGCCCCAAGAAGTTTGCCCGAACGCCGCTCCAACGCCCAAGGTAAGCACCGCCTCCTCCCTCACTTTCTCTCTTGCTTTGATATCAGATCCTTGAGAATTTCTTCTACTCTCTTCTCTTAGGGCTTACCCTGTTTGACAGGGCGGTCCTGTTTCCAAGATATAGAGTCGATTAACTTAGGATATCTGGTGTTGGACATATGTTGCAGCTAAACCCACCATCTGACCTTGAATTTATCTCATCGGGAGCTTAAAAGAGAGCAGCACAGAAGAGAGGGAAGATATATATGTCATGTCAAGACATGGACAAGACCACTAAGGTCATTGTCATTGAAAGACAATGCAGCCCTTTACACGGCATCATCTAACAACCTTTTTTTTTTAACCATCTCATTTGAATACCTCGTTATATTTCAGGGTATATGAAAAAACAGGGTGGGAGGGTGGGATTCTTGGTCATTCATATCATGAAAGCACCATGATCTGGTCCTCTTTCAGTAGTAGTGGTGCTGGCAGTACTTTTCCTGGCGTCAGTCTGGTGTCCAATTAACAATTGTGCCTGATTCAGCCCTGCCATCCTGCATGACTCTCAGTTACGAATGCTTTACACTCAACTCATAACAAATCTCATTCATCACCATACTTGTAGATTGTAATCTCATTTCAAATACCCAGATTGCAGGTCTGGAGATAAATCTCCAGAGCCAAGCATATAGTACTTAAAATTGAAATTGAAACAGTAAGACATACATGTCTTAAGCATATTCCAGCCAACCCATACTGGTACATCTGGATCTGATATTTCTATTGCAGGCCAGCAGAGATGCAAGGCAAGCACAATATATGGAGTATATTAAGAGACCATATAGAGCTTACCAATTTTTTGTCCCAAGAGATCACTTGGGGTACTTTAGAAAACAGTTTGTAGTCTAAAAAGAGCCCAACAATGTGATGCTTGGTAGTCTATAAATAACCACAATGTCTGTTTTACAAGACATAAGACACAAGCAGGATTCATAAAATAAAAACAGGGCTGAGTTTTTTTAAGCAGATACAAGTCTGGAGTGGTATTCTAGGGCCTTAAAAACAGCTCTGCCAGGGTAGAAAGGTAATTCAAAAACCCTGTTTGCAGTTCATTATATGAAATCAAAGTGAAATGAAGGCCTTGCAGAATGTGTGTTGTCTGCCCACCCCTGAGAAGGTGCAGTAGCCATAAGGCGAAGTGGCTCTTAGTTACGTCGGTTTAGGCCAGAGTCTTCTCTCTCTCTCTCAGTATCTAAGTATTGTGTTTTTGTTTTTACTCCCGAAGATTTTTATTTTTTTTCTTTGTTAAATTGTAGAGCCGAATTTCAGTGCAGCCAAGGTACCGACTGCTACATTATACCCGCATTGAAACATGAAAAAAACAGTAGATAAATCGGTAGATTTGTATTCCATGAGGTCTCATGTCTGCCCTACCTCCTGCCATGTAGATATGGTTGCAAGAAACCACAAACAAAGTAAGGGACAGAAGTAGATCCTCATTGGAGCCAAGTTGAAGCAGGTCTGCATCCGTGTGCTGGAAGTTTTGAAGCAGCAAGAGACTCAACAGCAGGCAACAGCAGCACCCACATTTGCAAGAATAGGAACTGCAAGCTTCAAGAAATCAAGACAAGTGAAGACCCTCACCTGTGCCCGTCCCAAAAACCACCACATAAAGATGTGTGTTAGTGAGGATGCATCAGGTGAGTGGCAGGTCTTCACAGTTGCTATCCATGTCAGTGTTGAATTCTAAAGCATGTACAGATCACAATTCAAGCAAGGGGCCTGGTATGGGCAACTTTTGGATGTCACCCCCATAGCGACCCCTTCCTCCGCAACAAAGGCTGCACTTGCCAAGGCCCAACGTCAGGTTCAAGGGCCTTTGAAAGCCTCCATTGCCAGCCCATTGTTGTCGATGAGCGAGGAGGAGACGAGGAGGGCCAATGAAGTGGCCAAGATAGCGAAGCGCCTTGAAGAAGTCAAGCCGGGTGAGGGCTTCTACCCTGATACGCATTTGGGGGGGGGGGAGAGGAGGAGGTATGGGCCGGTTCGGAGCAGCCTAGCCGATCAGCGACGCCGCCCCCTGAGCCTGAGCGGTCAGCAAAGAAGGGCCTGGACTACGGGGCACCGCTGCCGGCTATGCTCCACATCTGGAATCTACTTCCAGTGGCGCTCCGGGAGGGGATAGAGCGGGCACATCCGGCAAGCGGGGACTCCTGCCACATTGGGTGACACCGGGGGCGAGTTGGACAAGCTTGCAAAGGTACAACTGTCGCACCTTGTTCCATGTTTTATCATTTCCTTTGCATGCATGATTTTCTTTGTTGTTTGTTTCTTTTTTTGAATTTGGAGGGGTTATTTGTCTTCAGGAGGCAGCAACATGGCTGGCCTCATTGGTGTAGTCCAGTGGGGTTGCCAATGAGGGAGAGCACGTGGTGTTCATGAAGGACCCGAATACCAAAGGTAAGAAGAAGAGGCCTCGATCTCCCGAGATCCCTTTTACAATCAATAAAGGGGCTGCCAAGGAGAGAGAGAGAAGGGAGAGGGAGAAGGAGAGAGAGGAAGTAGCGGGGAAGGGGAAGGAGATGGTCGTGGAGAAGGGGAAGGAAAAGAAGAAGAAGAAGAAGAAGAAGAAGTCCCATGGAGAGGAAGGGGTGAGTGTGCATGCGGGGGAGGGCAGTGGGGTAACAAAGGAGCAGGGGAAGGAGGCTACAAAGAAGGGAGAGGGTGGGAAGAATAACATGCCCTTGGTGATACATGACGTGGAGTTGGCAAAGATCGTGGTGCCACCGGTTGAGGTGAATCGCCATGGTGACCCCTGCGGTGCGTTCTGGGAGGCTATGAAGAAGCCAGCCTTCGAACTCGCATTGAGGTGGTTCCCTTTGCACATCGAGTGGGCTGATCAGCATTTTGGTGCGAAGCGGGCGTATGCCCGTGAGTTAGACCGCCGGCTTCCGGGCAATTGGAGTGACACAAGGGTGATGGAGATGGTGGGGCGAAACTTGAAGGACAGGAGGTACTGTGCCAGACAGATCATTCGGAGGGCAATGGAAAAGGGGGCCATACCCAAACCACCTTATGGAATTACACAAGTTGGCAAATCCTGAATCATGTCACCTTCCATTTGTTGCATGTGCATTAATGAGGTGGATTCAATGTAACGTATGTGTGTAATTCACTAATTGTTGGGGGGGGGGGGGGGGGGGGGGGGGTATGTGGGATGTCATTGCGGGAGACTGATGCCGCAAACAAGGCCAAATTTGACCGGGCACGTGAAGCAACAACAATCCGCCTTGACAAGCACGAATCCACACACAAGTGGGGCGCCGGCGGATCCAAGGGTTTTATCTTGCGATTTGTAAGTCGTATTTCCCTATGGATTTTGTTATGTCTTCTTTCTGGCTCCATCATCGCGAAGAACTGATTTTAATTTGTGGCATGTGTAGCAACGCGCGTTTGAGAGGAAGCCATCTCCGATAGAGTACAACTACGCCAAGGAGCATGGTTGGCAATCCCTCATGGAGAACATGGCCAACACGGAGGGGATGAGTGCACTACAGGGCACTAATATGGATGAGGTCGGGGGTCATGGCCAAGGATTGGATGAGAGCTCTGTGGGACTTAGATGAACGCCGCCTCCTTTAGGTGCTCTAGCAAAGGGCACGGAGTCATCAGGATGAGGATGACTAGTCTTAGTCCATGTAGGTCCCAGGGTCAGCCTACTGAACCCTTGTGAGTTTTTCAGCTCATTTCCTGTAAATATATTTCTATATTTCCATCTTCCATCTTCTTCATGTGTCGCACCGTCCTCACCCTCGATTCATGCTTGCTCAATTGTGTACCTGCTAGAGAAATGGAACTGTAAGGTCTCTCATCCCCAAAAACAAAACCAGGCAAAAAAAAAAAAACCACCCCCAATTCACCCCCAAAATCAACCCCCAACCCCCCCCCCCCCCCAGGCTGCCCTCGCGACTGCCGGACGTCGCCAATGACGACTTGTTTTTTGGGCGGGCGTCGCAAATCCCATTTGCGGGCGGCAACCCCCGACACCCCCTGCGACGTGTTTTTTTGGTCTGGCGGTCGCAAGCCGCGACGCCCTGGCGTCACGTAGCCCGCCACGTCTTTTTATATATATTAAATATAAAAATAAATGACGCCAGAGCGTCGCCAAAACCCACGTCCGGGCGTGGTGGAGCCGACTCCTGTTCATGTTTTTTTTTTTTGCCACGCCCAATAGTCGCTTGCAGCGACGCATTGGCGTTGCTTGGCGTACCACCCGGCTTACGCCACGTGTTTTTGGGTTTTAGGATGGGACTCCCGGGCAGGTTAGAAAAAAAAAGGGATGCGACGCCGCGCCGACGAGACGTCGCTCGACGGAGGCCCCTGCCATCGGCGCGGACGACCTGAAAAGCGACGTCCGGTAGTCGCGGGGGCTCGCGACCCCCATACGTCGCATTTTTGCGACGTCATTTTGGCGACGCCCATGCGACTGCCGGGCGACGGCCGGGCATCGCAAATTCTGCGCCTGCCCCCTGCCCGGAAAGGGTGTTTTCCCGACGCTTCGGCGTGGCTCGGGCATCGCAAAGGCCCCCCTTTTCCTGTAGTGACATGTGGTACAATTCCAGCTTTGATGATTGTCACCATGGACCTTTTTGCCATTTTCCAGGGCTGCTAGGCTTGCACAAGCATTACAAACGCACACAAACGTGATGTGGTGGCACTTCACCCCTTCCCCCATCATTCGCTCGTAGGTTTCCAAGGCCTCCGTCCTGCGCCCCTGCTGTGCAGATCCTGCAAGCATCGCGTTCCACGACACCAAATCTCGTTCAGCCATATTTTTGAACAGTCCCACCGTATCCTCAATGCTCCCACATTTGGCATATATGTCCACGAGGGTATTGTTCAGAATCACATCTGGTACAATTCCAGCTTTGGTGATGCAACCATGCACCTCTTTGCCCTTTTCCAGAGCTGCCAAGCTTGCATACGAATTTGCAAATGCACACAAACGTGATGTAGTTGGGCTTCACCCCTTCGCGCAACATTTGATCATAGGTCTCCAAAGCATTAATCCTACCACACCCATGCTCGGTAAATCCTGCCAACATTATATTCCACGTGATCAAAGATCGTTGAGGCGTTCTGTTGAACACTTGGTGAGCATCCATGATGCTCCCGCACTTAACATACATGTTGACAAGGGTGTTGAGTAGAACAATATTTGGTGTGAATCCACTTTGGATAATGTGAGTGTGCACATGCTTTCCAGCTCTGGATGAATCTGTCCACCCACACGCTATCCCTGCTCCTTCAGCTATCCATGCCTCTGCACATATCATACATACATCCTTGTCTTGCTGCTATCAGCTGACAATGACAGCCTAGATTTGTTCTAGGAAACACCCAACTCAACTTATCACACTAGTTCCTATGCTCAATTGTATGTGCTACTCTCTGTAATCCAGCAGGCATTCACCTTTTGCCTCCATTGTCCCACCATTGACCGGGGTCAGAAAAGTATTCATTCCACAACCTCTCCTTGTCTCTGTTACCTGTTTCTGGATACTTTCCTGCTGCCACAACAGCAGTAACTTGTCAGGGCCGAGTCTGATGAGAGGGTAAAACAGGCTGAAATAGGTCGAAGAAGAAGGTGCCCTCACCATATTGTCCTTGACCTTGTGTCATGACTTATGGAGGATTTGGTCGACCATCAACCCAAAAAAACCTCTATGTGTGTTGCTTGTGTCTGTAGTCAGTAATGTCGGATTGATATGTGAGAACCACCACGGTGCAGCTGAGCAGGCAGAGATTGGAACACGGCCTGCTAAGACCAAGTTGAATCTCCGAAGAACCTTGTAAACATCAGGAAGAATACCAAATCATGGTACTAAGAGCCCACATTTGCAGGATGGACAAACTTCTTCACATAGTACATTAAGAAAAGCCTTACTTTGCGATTGCGGTTGTCCCACCATCGTGAGAGCTCCTGCTGTGTGCTCATAATCTGTGAACGTCTCCATCTGTGAATCGCGATCGGCCTATGAAACCCCTCCCGCGGTCAAGAAGATCAAGAAACGCGCACTTTTGGCAGTTTCGAAAAACTTGGAGCGATGAATCCATTGGCGTTTTTCGGGCAGGCATTCCGGGCAGATTCCAAAGAAATTGACGACGACGACGTGTCTACGATGACCTGGCTACGATGATGTGTCTACGAAACGTGGTGACGATGACGTGTCACTATGGCACCCTATTCCTGCTTTACACTAAACTAGCTTCTGACCTTCGGTCATCGTTAGAGTAAAGGTTCTTTAACGTCCAGTGAATTTACAAAGCCTACTACTCAACACGAAAGGGTAAATCATTTAACCATACCCAACATTTATCCTTATCCAGTCAAAAATATTGGCCTGTACCTTTACCCGTAAGATAAATAAATGGACATATAAATAATTTACCCTTGCTCGTAGGATAAATAATCCTCTGATTTCTGTGTCAAATCTTTACCTAGGGGGTAGCAAAAATATATTTACCCGCACGACACTGGTACAAACTACAAAGCAACACCGAAAAGAAAACTGTGCGGGCCCACCAACGCCGTTCGCTGCATGTGGGACGTGGGACGTGGGACAGGGCTGCGCTCGGCTCCCTTCAGGTCTCACGAGCTCGCCCGGCTAACTAACGGGAATACCCAAAGTAAGTATGGTGTGCGCAGCCTATGAGAAAGAAACGACGAAACTACCGAGTGTGTATGTCAGAGGTGATGAGAACGATAGAAAGAGAGGAGGCTTTATAAGGGAGGTTGGTTGGAGGAAGAAGGAAGCTATATTGGGTCCGCACAGAGTGAGAGTGTTGGGGGAACAAGGATGGCACAGACATTAGGGCTGCTAGGGGCAGCGGGAGTGATGGCGGTTGCGCCGGACCAGTGCCTTACGCCTCGTTCTGCCACGGCTATGAGCGCTGGCCCAGCTCCTTTTCGAACTTTCGAAGGCTTGAAGGTCGGCAAGGCTCTGCAGCACATGGCCCGTCAATTTCAGGAATCGGGTTGTCCTGCTCTCCCTGGCAATTTGAGCATTCGAGCTGTGGCTGCGGTATGGTTTTCCATAGCCTTTAAGTGTTAGCAAGATATGACCTGGCTTCCCTTGCCAATAGTGGGTTTTTGATGAGGCGGTGCTTGTTCTCTTCATTATCTGTTCCCATAGCTGCTGGTGAGTGTCTCTCTTTTCTCATCCCCGCTTCCAAAATCTGAAGTTTCAGTCTTGAGGCTTCCATATTCTTCCCCTGTCACTAAACCCTACTCCTCTCCTTCATGGTGGATCTTCTTAACCATGTTTTTGGGCTTATTTCCTTGTACAGCCAGTAAAACCCCCAACGACCATGCCGGCCAAGCGGAGCAAAGTGGAGATAATAAAAGAGCACAGTGATTATTTACGCTTTCCTCTGAAGGATCAGTTAGAGACAGAGGCGCCCAACGTCAACGAGGATGCCGTCCAGCTGATTAAGTTCCATGGCAGCTATCAGCAGGATAACCGTGAAATTCGGGGCCCTGGGAACAAGTCCTATCAATTCATGTTGCGGACTAAGAATCCCTCGGGCAAAGTGTCAAACCGGTTGTATTTGGTGATGGACGAGCTTGCTGATCAGTTTGGAATAGGGACTTTGCGACTGACCACCCGCCAGACATTTCAGCTCCATGGGGTTTTGAAGCATAATTTGAAGACAGTGATTGGCACTATCATTCGAAATATGGGTTCCACCCTTGGTGCTTGCGGTGATCTGAACCGGAATGTCCTTGCTCCAGCTGCACCTTATAGTTCAAGGAGTGATTATCTACATGCTCAGGAGACGGCTGAAAAATTAGCAGCACTTTTGGCTCCCCAGGCTGGAGCTTACTATGATTTATGGGTTGATGGTGAGAAAATAATGTCTGCTGAACCTCCAGATGTGGTAGAAGCCCGCAACGACAATTCACATGGTACCATTTTTGAAGGGTCTCCAGAGCCTATCTACGGTTTGCAATTTTTGCCACGCAAGTTTAAGATTGCAGTCACTGTTCCAACAGATAACTCAGTTGATGTTTTGACCAACGATGTGGGAATTGTCACAATTTCTGACAAGGCCGGGGAGCTTCAAGGCTATGACATATATGTAAGTGCTTGCATTGGGAGCATAGTATGTCCTAGAATGTCTTGAAATGCCTCTTCTTGTGTAGGGGGGTAAGTGGTTGTGTGCCCCTAATATAACAGGTGCCCCCTGTATAGGTTGGCTACGACTCAACCTGGAGGGCATTGTTCCCACAGTGTACGCTCTCCTCGAGTCGTTTGTGGGGTTGCAACCTGGCTGAATATGGAAACTTGACCTGAGATGGCTGCGGTGCTTGCAAATAGCATATTTTAAATTGGTGCTGCATTGCTCGTGCCTGGATTGTAAGGCCACATAGCATGATGCTGATGTCAGCACAGCGACTGTATCCCTCTCCCTTTCCCAGTTGTGACACATGTAACTGTGGCTGCACTGCCTGTCACATATAGGGGGAGAAGGGCACGGGGCAGAGAGAGAGACAGGGAGGAAGGGTGAAGAGAGTGAGATCATTCTCTGCTGAGGCAATTATAATACGTGGCAGGGAGGTGGGGCCTTCTCATGAGATGGACTGTTTGAGAGGATTGTTTGGTGCATGGGCAGGTTGGAGGAGGGATGGGGAGGACGCATCGGATGGAACACACTTTTCCTCGATTGGCTGAACCTCTTGGCTTTGTTCATAAAGATGATATACTATATGCTGTGAAGGCAATAGTCGCTACACAGCGTGACTATGGTCGCCGAGATGACCGCCGTTTGTCTCGAATGAAGTACCTGCTTGACGACTGGGGCATTGAGAAGTTCCGGTCAGTGGTGGAGCAATATTATGGAAAACCATTTGAGCCCTTCAAGGAGCTCCCCCCTTGGGAGTTCCAGAGCTACCTGGGTTGGCATGAACAGGTATCATTTTGTTTAGTTTTCAACACGACACTGGCTCGAAAGTGTGATTTGAGCCTTACTATACTGAACTTTCAAGTAAATTTGCATAATCATACTGAGTGAGAAAGGTGAACCGCAAAGATTTCCCCCAATTGCGAATGTCTGTGCAGGCTTTTACGTAAAGCAAAGGCAACTAGTTTAGGGGTATTAATTAGCAAAGAAAGAGACCAGCTTATAACACTAAAGCTCGAAAGTTCATCATTTATTTCACGTTAAAGAGCAAGATGGGTGCAACTGCACTGCTTAATATGTGTGATCTTGGTCCCTTATTTGAATGAATGAGTTTTGTCATGGTTGCAGGGAGATGGACGGCTGTTTTTCGGCATTCATGTTGAGAATGGGCGGATAAAGGGTGAGATGAAGGCAGCTTTAAGGCAGGTCATAGAAAAATTCGAACTGAATGTGCGGATAACACCCAATCAAAACCTCATTTTGTGTGATATCCGACCATCATGGCGGTCCCGCATCACCAAGGCCCTTGCTCCTGTGGGAGTTCTGGTAAGGCAGGTGTCTTTTTTCTATTTTATTCAACATGCGTGTGTCTGAGAGAGAGAATGTACTCAGAAGATGTTGTTTGCCTTAGCCTTGCGGCCATGACCCTGCACCCAGTTTGGGCAGAAGAAGAGGGAACGGACACTACCTTTGGGAGGGGCTCACTCCACTAGTGGGACTTACCTTGATATAAACAATTTGTTCGGGCTTTCCAGATTTCCTCTAGATAGCCACACAAGCATCAGTCTGTTGTGTGTGATCTGCCCAGCAGTTGACCCCAACAGGGCCAGGCCAGTGCTCTAGGCTCAGCCTCAAGACTTTGAAATTGGTGAACAGAGGTACTGCTGTGAGAATGTACTCATGCGACATTGTTTGTCGTAGCCTTGCGGCCATAGACCCTGTTCCTAGTTTGCTGCAGTGAGAATGTTGTTTGCTGTAGCCTTGTGGCCATAGACCCAGCGCCCAGTTTGGACGGAAACATAGGGAGTAGGCACTACCTTTGTGAGGGGCGCACTCCAGTAGTATGACTTGTGACTTACCTTGATATTTTGCTGTGTGTGTGAGAGAGAGAGAGAGAGAGAGAGAGAGGGAGAGGGAGAGGGAATATAGTGGTTTCTTGTCTCAGTTTGTTGAAACCAACACTTGCAGGAGAAGACACGAAATTGCTGCACTTTCTGAACATGAGTATGAAGGTGGAGTAGGAGATCACTGTTTATTTGGTATCTGACAATATTTTGTCTGCCTCCAGTCCCCTCGGTTCATTGATCCACTGAACCTCACAGCAATGGCATGCCCAGCACTGCCTTTATGCCCACTTGCCATTACTGAAGCTGAACGGGGGGCACCAAAAATTCTTCAAAGGATTCGGACACTTTTTGAAAAGGTGTGTCATGTGGTTCTCTCTGGCTGAGCTCAGGTGGAAGCGTTTCTGAACCTGATGGCAGCGTTGGAATGCTCTGCTTGTTACTGTGCTTTTCATTGAAGAAAATTATCTTTTTTGCTTAAAACTCCCGTCAGGTAGACAGTCATCAAATACTCGGCAAGGGAAGCGGCTACAAAAAGGGACTACCACTGCTTTTACCAAATGCTTTGTTGGGTTGGCCAAGAACTGGATACTATGTCTCAGATTTGATCCTCAGGTTGTCTGTCAGTTGTAATGTAGCTTCACAGAACTAGCAGCACGTGAGTACCACTATCAACCTTGGTGCAGAGACAGTACTTGGGAATTGCATTTGGGAATTGCATTTGTTCCTTTGGGACTTGCTTGATGTGATGTCTTTTGCTTCGGTGATGGAGATTCTCTCTGTCTTGCCCTGTCACATACTGCAATCCACGTGGATGATCAGGTAGGCTTGAAAGCTACAGACTCATTGGTAGTGCGGGTGACTGGATGTCCCAACGGCTGTTCCCGGCCATACATGGCGGAGCTTGGACTGGTGGGTGATGGACCCAACAGCTATCAGGTAATGTTTCCTAATATATTCTCTAGTTAAATTGCTGTATGATGTCCAGCATCATCATACAGCATCTGCAGGACCTGACACTTATCCTTGCGAGTTGACGTGTCCTGGATGTGAGCATGTGTTTCTTTGTTTTGTGGGGTGTGTTAAAGTGCAGGAGAGAGGTGGTTGATGGGGCAATTGTTTGGGTCCTGTGTGTAGATATGGCTTGGGGGAGCCCCAAACCAGACGAGATTAGCTTCAACTTTCATGGAGAGAGTGAAGGTGCAAGATCTGGAGAAAGTGCTGGAGCCTCTTTTCTACCTTTGGCGGACACAGCGTCAAGCTGGGGAGGCTTTTGGAGACTTTTCCAATAGAGTGGTAAGCAACCCTCCTTACAAAAGTAAATATCCTCACTCACATAGACATGGAGTTCGTGAGGGGCGCCTGTTCCTATGGAGTCAGAAGGATTGACTTCTAGCTAGTTAGAATCTGGCTACTGGTGTGCCAGATATGCTGTCTGCAGGTGGGGCCTGTCCTGTATGCAGTAGTTGTGAATCACAAACTGCCTTGAAGTTGCTAGTGGCCCTGAGAAGAATATTTACAATCTCTCGCTTTACTGTTTCTCTCTTTGGGACACAGGTATACCTTTTGGTGTCAAATGTAAGTTCGTTGGGCTTTAAAACTAGGAAGAGGCAATGATTTTGGTTGTCAATCAGTTGTGTTATGCATTTTATGAGTAAGTTTGTTGTGGTTTTGGTGATTCTAATGTTATGTAAGTGATGAAGTTTGCCTTGGTTTTAAAGGACCATTTTCCAGGGTCTACTTCTGTTTGGTTCTAAGATGTAGAGAGCCTTCAATCACAATGCCATCCATGTATGGCTTCTATTCTTTTGATTTGCTGGAAGGTGGAAAACAACTCTTTATTGAGGAGTTTCTGATGAAGTTTCTGGCTGTAAACAGGGTTTCACTGTTTTGAACAACTACATCGAGTCCTACAAAGGTCCTCGAAAAGCGAAGGGGGCATTTGGTATATTTTTGGATCCTAAGGTTCATGAGGGCTTGAGCAGAGTGGCCGACAGCCAAGGTTTCAGTACCGGACAGCTTGCTGCCAAAGTTATATCAGAGTATGTGGAAAGTGTTGGATTGTCAGAATAGAAAATATCAGGTGTACAAAGAGGTGCTCTGGTAAGTCTCTGCGTTGAGCGGATGTATAGAGTGCGAGAATCGCTTTGGATGGAGTTTCCTCCCTGTTGTATTCTAAGGGGTCATTGAGCCCACTGGTGAAATTTAAATTTTGGCAGTCCTTCTCTACTTATCCCAGTGAACTGATCATCCCTTCCTATCTATTATGGAAGAAACAGGGTCTCCTCGGCTGTAATCAGTAGGCAATGGTTTGTTGGCAGTCACTTGTATGTCCACATCTGAAGAAAATATTTTATTTGGATTTCCCTTGCACAGATGACCTTCTGGTGAGCCATTAGACTGACGTCCTGATACCTGACGGGTCTTTCCATTCTACTTTGCAATGAGAGGGGTCTTCTTATTGCAGTTGTTTGTATTTGCGAATGAGTACTTTACATAAGGGTTCACCTAGTTAGTAAACTGATATTGTAGACATGTGGAACCTGTCTAGCATATTGCACTGTCAGTAGCCTGAGCAGGAAGAGGTTCAATTTTTTTCCAAATTCATCTTGCCACTAAAGATGGAAAGAACACTTGAGCAGTAGGCGAACTTGGAGAGTTGATGAAGAGTGGGGATCTTGTGGATAACATTTGTGGGTTTGCAATAGGCTACCTAGTGTGCAGACACTGAGCTCAACAAAGTAAGCAAGAAACAAATGAGCTTGGAAGTTTCAGTCAGAGAATAAAGTAAGGGTGAAGAAATCACAAAGACAGGCTGAGTTTGGCACATGCAAGATTCTGTAAGACAACTCCAAAAGAGTTGATGGGTACTTAGTAGAGGGTACAGTTCAGAAGGAAAGGGACGCAGTTGTTGTTTGGTTGGTTGTGTTGTTGATCCTGCCATCGAGTTCTGGAGTCTTCATACTTCCGCATGCTTCAACCTTCACCTCAAATCCTCCTCTCATGCTGAATACCTACCCGTCGTACTCCTTTCTCTCAGCCCATACACATCTGCTTTCATTTCGGAATGTGAAAGTGTTTCGGTAAGATCGAAAGAACGAGAGTATTAGTGAAGTTTTGAGATTTGACCTGTAGTGAAACTGGGACGGCAGCCTCAACAGTGCTCAGCAAAGCTGCTGCAGCGGTGCGCTCTGACATCTGAGCAGTCTACAGGAACTGGTTTGGCATGTGGGGTCGGAGGCAACGGAGAGACGAGGAGTCTGGGT
Source organism: Takakia lepidozioides (assembly GCA_030704615.1). NCBI lineage: Eukaryota > Viridiplantae > Streptophyta > Takakiopsida > Takakiales > Takakiaceae > Takakia > Takakia lepidozioides. Next base: position 22,053,024 of record CM060732.1, on the reverse strand, counting down.
GGTCTGAGCCTCGAATTATGGTTTAGGAATGCAAACTGTTGACCCCATGGGCTGCTATGTAACATGATCCTGTCGTAAAGTGGGTTGATTAGTTCGTGGGTCATTGCATATATTTGAGATGATTGCTGCAGAATCTTGCAGTAGTGAAAGTTTTCGTTGCAATGAAGGATAATGCAAATTGTTGATCACATGGATTATGTGAAGTGCATCCTGTCACAGCCGTTGTATATGCCGCTGTCTTGCGCCCACATCCCTGTCTTCCCCTACTGCCTTGGTCCTGGAGGTGCACTCTTTCCTTTTTCTTCCCCTGTTGGGATTTCCTTGCATCAATTGGGAGTAATGAAGCTGTCAGCGACGAATGTGGCGATCCCATTGCGTCGACTTGGATCGCATTTTGGCAAATCGAGCGGTGAGAGGAGCTGTTTGCTGTGCGTTGTGGCTGCTGTCATGAAAAGAACAATAGGAAACTTGCGTTTGTCTTTCGGGTAGTTGTTGGTGGGTGGGGGCTGAGGGTTGTATAGTTAGAGAGGAGTGAGATGATGACAGTTATACTACGCGCTGGTTTTGCAAGCACGACGGAGGGAGAGCTACCAGGATTGGACAAAATTCCAATGTTACCCCTGCGACGAACGCCTATATCGCAATAAGAAGTTTTGTCTTTCTGATTTCCTTTCGTAATCAACAGCTCGTAAATATGCACGTTTCGTTTGGGAGTTATTGCAGGTGCACGGGGATGGACAGTCAGGAGCACCAAGACAGATGCCACCAGTCATTTCACAACAGAAAGAGAGCACCAAGTTGTAGGGCGTACAACAAAGGGGGCAGCTCTAGAAGCGGGTGAAGGAGTAGGCTTACTAGCGTTCTATGCTGATCACTATGTAGTGCCTCTCCCTAATGGCCACCGCTTTCCCATGGACAAGTAAGACTTCCCTGTGTATGGCTTCACCCCTCATCCCAGACTTCATTTTTATGCTGATTTACATACCGAGCATTTAGTGATCAAAAGTGATTTTATCCTCATGCCATCAAATTTTCCTTCAGAATGCACAGTCCTGAAGCATTCTTCTTTATTCAAAATCCAGGAACGAAGGCTGAGTGGCATAGCTCAGGGCTCCAGCTTGTCAGAGTGAGAGAAGCACAATCTTTACCAGGCTAGTGATAAGCAGAGTATGCACAGAAGACTACTCACTATACTGATTCCAAAGATGAACAATACCCTTGATATCATATGCTCAAAACCATGCGCTTGGTCCAGCAGAAAGACCTAGCTATTAAGAGGAACCCAATCTGTGGAGCCTTTAAAGTAACAACACCACACAGGAATATCCAGCTGTGGCAGGAATATCCTTCCAACTCAAATACAAGGAACTTGCAGGGAGTGTATCTGGAGCAGCATTTATATGCTATCACTCCCAGTTTTAATTTCTCTCATTCTGACTCGATAGATTATTCTGATGTGGAAGTAGTTTCAATGGCGGGCAGATATCGGACGACGCGGATGTTGTTAGAGGGAGACATAGCACTCCATGACATTCTCCAAACACATGCTGCTCCCATGGCATCTGAAGAGGAGCTGTGCTTGGTGCATGACAAAAGGTACTTCATGAATTTATATGTTGTGGACTGTCAAACAGACAACTGAAATAATTAGGCATCCATCGGATGATGGTTTTAGAGACCTTTGGTTGCTGTATGGTCGGTCATGACACCCTGAATATTGATCAGGTACCAGATGCTTGTAAAATTTTGTTACTATTTTGTCGTGACAAATAGGTTGTCAGTTTTTATGGGTCTGTGCTCCCCCTCAATCCCTACTCCCCTGTGTGGGTGTTTCCTATTGTCTCAGTTCTGAAGACATGCTTTTTTCCAACCTCTCATGCATCCATTCTCAATGGTAATTAAAACGTTGAAGAAAGTGCTTCAGTATAATGCAGTATAGGCATTCAAGAGGCCAGAAGTCGAATAAGTCGAATAGTACCTTATAGTCCTGCATAGCTGTGGAATAGTCTGTCTGGCAGCAGATATTGAAACATATTGGAGAAAGTCACGGTTGGACTTGTAATTACTTACCTGGACGAATTGTGTTGTTTGACAGGTATGTCCAGAGGATTATCACCGGAGACCTAGATGAAAGAGAACAGCGTGCTGTAGGCTTGCCTTGGAGTCCAGAACTTGTGTGCCGCTCTCAGGCATCAACAGGGTAATGTCTCTCTCCTGGGGAGTGGGTTTGTTACGAGTAACTCCACAACTCATTGTTTGGCAGGATCCATTACAGACATATTCTTAACAGCTGGATAAGCCTGATAGAATACCTGAGTTCAGCACCCTTGAGTTCTGTCCTAGCCAATGTTCAGACAGAACAGTCAATATCTACTTGTCCTCCAAGCATGTTGTATCTTTCTTGACGCTTTTGCCTAGGAGTTTCTTGTGCGCGATCGCAGTAAGAACAGATGAATACACTTTGTGGGTGTAGGGGGACAGTGGCTGCAATGCATGCAGTGATGCAGGGGCTGCGGAGGGCAGCCGCAAACATAGCTGGTGGCACTCACCATGCTTTCACAGGTCATGGCGAGGGATTTTGTATGTATGTCTCCTCCCTTCATCTCCCCTTTCATTGCTGTCTGCTCATCTGTTTGAAGCAGAAAAGCCAAAACTATCAAATATATTAATGTCATACTCAGACCTATTCACATTGGTCGGCAACAAGGGGAGATGCATTCTGGAATTGTGCTGTTGACAAAAGGATTTGTTGGGCATAGTGTTCCAGCAATGGTTCATCAAGATCTCGTGAATCAACGTCAAGCTACCTAGTAGTACTTGTTTGACTAGTTCTCTAAGTCAATGTGTTTGCCTGATAAGCTATGTTATGGGAAAAAATGTTCTAAATTTGTGGCTGTGACTGCAGGTGTATTCAATGACATTGCTGTAGCTTCAGTAGTGTCCATGCGGGAGTATCCAGAGCACTGCTATCTTCAGTCACCCATCCTTGTCATTGACCTTGATGTCCACCAGGTGAGCCCATGTGTTGAGGCTGCAGACATATCCTGGACCGAGTAAGTAAGTGGTTTTGGAGACAAGGATCAAATTTTGGGGCCTGAATTAATTTAGTGTACTTCCTTCCTCCTGTTCACCAGCTTGCCCATGAAAGACAGAACAAACTGACTCCTAGCCCAAGCTAGTTCAGATAAACTTGTAATTGTGCACTTCGATCATAGATACTGTACGGGAGGGTGACTTATACTGTTCAGATAGTGAAATGGAGATGAGGATGATGAAGTTGAGCGTCTGGAGTGGGGGTTACTGATGTGATTTGTCAGGAGGTAGAAACTGAACCCTTCTAATTCCAGACACAAGTGCTAGAATATCTGCCTGGCTGTGAACTTATGTTTGTTGGTCATACTAGCTGTTCTTCTGATTCAAGACTCTTTTGGGAGGTTGTTCCAGGAACCACAGAAACGCATGTTTAACACATGTTGTCTGGTGTTTGTTGACAGGGAAATGGGACAGCCAAGATATTTGAGAATGATGACTGTGTGATAACCTTCAGCATGCATGGGGCAAAGAATTACCCCTGGCGCAGCAAGATGGAGTCGAACTATGACATTGATTTACCAGACAATACTGGGGACAACGAATACTTATCCATTCTTGGTGAATGGCTACCGCGCCTTTTCGACAGGCACAGACCAAGCTTGGTTTTCTTTCAGGTGGTCTTCTTTCCACCGTGCTCCAATGCAACTTTTAAACCTGGACTCTGAGGTCCGTGATCACTAACTGGATAACGGTTTTCATTTTGTCCATTCTAAATTCGTTGTCCGAATGGATGGAACTTAAAACACAACTAAGTAATAATGTGCAATGAAAAGATGTCTGCAAGTGTGCAAGTGTGCAAGTCAGGAAGGTTGTTGGAACAAGCCTCTAGATTCTACATTCCACTTCAGGGGGTTTTGGTCTACCGAATGCTGTCTGACATAGGATAATTGTTTGTCCCGGGTGTCGTCCCGGATGATATAGGCCGGTGTTGATGCACTTCAAGAAGACAGTTTTGGCAGGCTTGCTCTGACCAGGTAGATTTCAAACATGATCTTCTATCTCTTTCATCTTCCGTTCTGACACATACATGGTGAAATTCTTTTTGGGTAACATCCTGAAGACCTGGATACTTCACAAGCTTTCAGTGCATATACTGGAGGGTACCTTCAGGGCTGATAGTGGCAACCCTTCCTCTGTGTGCTTTATCCTTCCAGCGGTCTTCATCTACCCATCCTGCTTCATTCAAACTGGCTACTGGTTTGATCTGGGGCATGAGAGCAAGCCAAAGGGTGATGCAGGGTGTAGGGTAATTGGTATGGCCGTTTTCATCCAGCACAGGGATCAAGGGTTTGTGGGGTTGAGGTTGGTCCCTTCTAGGCATGGTGTGTGCATGTACTGTTAATGGTTGGTGGCATAATGGTAGAAATGAAGGGGTATTCTTTTTGCGGCGTACACTAGACCAAACCAAAGTCTGACATGGCCTACCCACCCTGACCAGTCTGTTCTTACATTCCAGACAGGGTTTACTGCGCCGCAATAACATGGTCTACAGCGCTTGCCTTGGGCATAGTATACCACTGGTTATCACCATGGGTGGCGGCTACTCTCGACCGAGTGATGGTAAGCTTCATGAACCAAGTTTCATCTGGTCATGGTTGTGGCAGTCGAATGGATACACAATGACAAATTGTTTGACAGGCAGTAGATAAATGGTTTTGGAACCTGTCAGTCCCTCCGTAGGTACCTTTCCTTGTTTCTTCTTCATGCTGGGGCAATATGACATCTCTCTCATCTCTCTCACAGACAGAGATTCGGAAGTGGCGCATAGAAAAATTCCACAATGAGGAGGTCAAGGCTGATTACGTCCAGGCCTTGCAAGAGGCTCTCCCTCATTTTGTCCAATCGCTCCAAGAACTTCAGTCACGCTCTGTTAACGCAAGAAATGAAGTCGAAAGAGCAGTGGACTCTTGGGAGAGTTTCGTTTCCTCCGTGGCTGACAAGATCATTGGGAGGAAACTAATTGTCTGCGGTAGAGCAGTTAATTGGTGGACTAATGAGATTAAACTCAAGATAGCTGAGAGACGAGCCCTCTATAAAGAGTGCTGCAATTTGGAAACCAACAGAGAATTGTGGGCGAGGTACTACCAGCTCCGTAAAGATATCAGAAGAAATTATACTGGGACAAGTTATACAGTGAAATAAACTCAAACCACCATGGTGGTAATGACAAGAAATTCTGGTTGGCCCTTCAACGTTTGTACAAACCGAAAAACGGTCAGCAAGTACAAGCGCTGAAGACTACTACAGGTGCAGTGGTGACTTCATCGGTTGACATTGTCAAAACCTTTGAAACTCACTACAGTATCCTTGGCAGAACTTCTAGGTCTAACAGTGAGGGGTCTTCTGCTGAATGGAGGGACACAGTTGGAAAAACTGTTCCTATGATTCAAAACAGCCCTGATGAACTGGAGTATATTTCAATGGCTTATAATGCTCCCATTAGTTCTTCTGAGATTGTGGAAGCAATTGAACATTTAAATGGATATAAAGCTGGTGGACCTGATGGTATTGTCAACGAGCTTATCAAGCACGGTGGCGATCCCATGATAGAGGCCCTAGTTCTCCTCTTTAACCTTATCTGGAAGACTGAAATGATCCCCTTTCGCTGGCGACAGGGGGTCATTGTCAATCTATACAAGAAGGGTGACAGAGAAGAACCGGGGAACTACCGTGGCATCACGCTCCTCAATGCTGTTGGCAAGACATTCTGCAGAGTTATAAGTACTCGTCTCGAGGTTGATCTGGAGTCCAGAGGTTGTTTCCACGAAGGCCAAGCTGGCTTTCGGCGAAACAGGGGCTGTGTGGATCATATCTTCACTCTAAGCCAGATTATCCAGGGAAGGAGAAAAGAAGGGAAACCCACTTATGTCTTTTTCCTGGATGTCAAAAAGGCTTATGACACAGTGTGGAGGGATGGCCTATGGTTCCGCCTCTGGTCTTGTGGGATCAAGGGAAAGATGTGGAGAGTTGTCCACAACTTGTATGCTCACACCAAAAGCTGTGTCACTGTTAACGGACAGAAGTCCAACTTCTTTGACATAGACCAAGGTGTAGCTCAAGGATGTACTCTCTCCCCTCTGCTCTTCAATGTTTTCATCAATCAACTCCTCGAGGATGTGGAAAGTGAGGGATTTGGGTTAAGGGTGGGTGATACCACCATACCAGCCCTTATGTTTGCGGATGACTTCGCAGGCATAGGGGAGACTCCAACCAATCTCCAGGAGTTGATTGATTGCGCGAAGAGATACTTTGATCTTTGGGGGCTAGAGGCTAATGTCAGCAAATGTGCAGTGGTAGCATTCAACGACAGAGGAGAGGGAGGAAGTGATCTTAAGTGGCAGTGGGGTAGCCAAGAGATCCCGGTCCTCCCTTCCTACACTTACCTGGGCGTTGAGTTCTCCTCCAATTGTAATTGGGATGCACATATCCGGAAAGTTGTTCAAACTGGCAAGGGCAAAGCTCTGGGGCTCACTAAATTTTTCCACTGCAGAGGGGTCAACTCTGAGGTTAAGAAAACCATGCTTTGTCGCGTTATTAGCCCTGCCTTGGAGTACGGATCTGCTATATGGGTTGATAACTCCAACCAGGCTAAGTCTCTAGAATCCATTCAAGTGGGGGTGCTTAAGGAGTGTATGTCAGCATGCTCCAAAACAGCCGATGTGGCTGTTCGGGGTGAGTTTGGCATTCCGTCCTTAAGCTCCCGACGAGATGAATTCAAGGTCAGATGGTGGGGTCAGCTGCAACATATGCCCAACACCAGATATCCTAAATTAATCGACTCTATATCTTGGAAACAGGACCGCCCTGTCAAACAGGCTAAGTCCTGGCAGAAGAGGGTAGAAGAGATCCTCAAGGACCTGGACCTGGATCCGCAAGTCTTGACCCTGCTGGATAAATCTGACTTAGAGGCTGTAGTGTCCTCAGCCATGTCTGTTGCCATGAGATTGTCTGATGAAAATGAAGTTAGGCAGAAAACTTCCCTGAACTTGTTTCCAGTCTGTGACATGGGGGAGGACATCTTGGATGACCTCAAGGGTCTACCCACTCTCGGCACTAAACTGAAATTTAAACTCAGGGCAGGAAGCCTACCTTTGAACAGCAAACAGAAGCAGAGAGGAAAGGGAGAGTGCAATTGCCCGTTGTGTGGGCAATCTGAAGACAGTATTCATTTTCTGATACACTGTCCGGGGTTTTCTCACCAAAGAGACGCTCTCTTCAAATCTATTAAGGGAATTGTGCCTGTACCCCTGTTTACCAACTTTGAAAGTCTCGAGGCTGAGCCTAAAGCCCAGGCCCTCCTGAGGCCTAGTTTTTGGGCAAATCACACACAGCAGATTGATGCTTGTGTGAAGGGATTTCTAGAGGATATCTGGAAAACCCGGATTAATTCTTTATATGGAGGTAAGTCTTACTACCAACGTCAGCCCCTGACAGAGGTAGGTTCTGTCCCTTTTGTTCCCGCTCAAACTGGGCGCGGGGTCAATGGCCACAAGGCTACGGCAAACAACGTCTTATGAGTACAATCTCTCACAGACATACTCTCTCTGCCTGAAACGTCTGAGGTTTGATTTGTGCTGGTTTCTTTATTTCTACAAATGTCCCATGGCTCTCTGGCCTCCTGCAGATCTTTTATCTTTCTTTTTGTTGCCAAATTTTTAGTTGGTTCAGAACTTTCGCATGTCAAATGTGCATTTCTGGCTTCCAGGGGACATAAACTTCTCATGTTATGTGGGCCCATATTTCTGGCTTTTGCCAAGAATTTAACACTTACTAACCTCTGTGGGTATGGATGGTAGTAAAGATAGTGTGATAAGACGCGATGAAACTAATCAAAATTCTGCGGGTTCTCTGTAATCAGTAGTAATAGATCAAAAGAAGAGTTTTAACCCTAACTGACAAATTCTGAATTAATGATGTTAAGCACTGCATGGTGCGCATGAAATAACACAAGGCACTGCAAGGTTAGGAATGCTAACGTTGCAAGGTGCTCTTGTGCCTGTCATGAACACTTGTCCATGAAAGGAAAGGAAAGGAAAGGAGGCTTGATCCCCAAATGATTCACTCATTTCAACAAACATGTTCACCAACTTGGCCCACTTCACCTCTCTTTCTCCATAGAGTGGAAGTCCCTCCAGGCATCCTTTGTGCCATCTCTTCTATGTATGAGATTGTCACTGGCATGGTCAACGTCGCTGGTGAATTCTCAGCCGAGATCCACAGCAACATTGGAGTCAAACAGGGCTGCCCCCTTTCACCTACCCTGTTCGGGATCTACATTGACGCCTTGGAGAATTACATATCAAAAAACCATGGGGTTGGGGTCCCATTGGATGGGGGACCAACCCAATCAGATCTCCTCTACGCTGATGATGTTGCCCCTTTGGCACAATGCCCGGTCTTTCTGCAACGCCATCTCAAAATTTTGGAACAGTTCTGCAAAGACTATGGGATGCAAGTCAATCTTAGCAAGACCAAGATCATGGTCTTCAATGGCCAGGCTGATCGTAGATTCATCTTCAACCACCAGGAAATTGAGATTGTGAAATCATACCGGTACCTAGGTCTGGTTATCCACTCCCCCAAGTTTCACTTTGCAGCCACAGCCTTGGACAGATTGACTAAAGGTAAGGCGGCCTCCGTCCGCCTTCAGGCCAAATGCAAGCAAATACATCTGCGGCATCCCCCGACCAAAAAGTGGCTGTTTGACACCGTCGTCAGCCCTGCTACCATCTATGGTTGTGAGTTCTGGGCACCTGGTGTCCCTGTCTCCTGGTGGGAAAAGAATTTGGAACCATTACAGTCATCTTTTCTCCAAGCAATGCTTGGCGCCAGGAGCACAACTCCATCTCAGATCCTAGGTGCAGAGTTCGCATGTGTACCATTGCAATCCGAGGCCCTCTTCAGGCTTACAATCTTTCTCCATAGATTGCAGGCCCTTCCACCCAAAGGGCTAGTGGCAAGGGCCCTCACAACATCTATGAGGCTCAAAGCTGCAGGTTTCAGGAACTCCTGGTATGCTCGAGTGGACAGTTTATTTCAACGTAACGGACTTTCTACTGCTTTCCTATTACCAATGAACCCAGATGAGATGGACATCACATCCAGACATGACCGCAACAGACTCATTCGGAGAGAGCTTATGGAATTACATGTCAAGAGAACTTGGATGCTACCCAATCTCACGACAAAGCTCCACTTCTATCGAGAGACATTCTTGGTGCTCCGCGATGATAGAATCTTGAGACCAAATTACCTTTCAGCACCCTTATCTCCTTCCCTCTTGAGGGCATTGGGGCGGTTCAGGGTGGGTTCCCACAACCTACGGATAGAGACTGGCAGATGGGAAAACCTGCAACGGGAGGACCGCCTATGTCCAGCTTGCATAGGGCGCAGCAAGGAAATTGAAACTGAAGAACACTTCTTCTTCTACTGCCCTCTATACTACGAGATCCGTGGGAGATTCCACTGTTTATTCAGTGGAACCCAAACTCTCACTGATGTCTTTCACTATGAGGATCAAAAATGCTTGGCAGCCTACCTACACGAGGCCTTCACCCTCAGACAATCGCTAGAACATTAATTGTGGTTTCTGGATTTGTTCCTCTCTCATGTTTTCTTCCATTTTGTCCCATAAGCTCTACGAGCTTTCCGTGGACGTTATAAAGCACCATTTCATTTCATTTCATTTCATTTCTTTCTGTTTTTCCTATAATATAGTTGCTATGTGGTTTTCAGGCATCGGGTGCAAGTCCATCTGCCTCTTGACTTTGCTTTGTGCTTCTCTGGGCAGTGCCTTTGGTTCAGAGCTTTCTCATGTCATGGCTGTCTGGTGCACGTTAACCTTCGTCTCTATCCTCAGATGTTGTGTCCATCTGTGCAGCCTCCATCGAAGCGCATGCCGATGTTTATCGATCAGCGGCTTTGCGGTATGGTGCCAATAGGGTTGTGGTGAAGCATGCTCTGCCGTAAGCATTGTATCGGTTACATGGGGTCAAGATGCATGACCCACGGCTCTGAGGTCAAACTGATTTATCACCACTGTTATAAGGCTTAAATGTGAGATCCATAGCTTATGATGTTTAATGTGGTAAGAAACTTGTAAGTGTGGTAAGTGAGGTCTTGTGGACTCCTGTTGGTCCTCTTGCGGAAGCTGTGGTCATGGTGGAGGTGCCTGATTTTATGAACTGTGTCTCCTCTGCTGCTTCCAGTTGACCATCTATCGATGCAGGTTTCTTGTAGCTATCAACCCACATTGGATCATAGGTACTCTTGTGCTTGAAGGATATATCATACCCAACTCCATCCCTGCCTCCTTCAGCTATTCCTGCCTTGGCACCAATAATGTAGTTCCTCCCCTTGCTACTAGCAGCTGATGAAGACAGCCTAAATTTTTTCTAGCAAATACGCCGCCTTGCTTATCAAGGGAATGTGTTTGAGAGGGCAGGAGGATGACATTTTCCAAGAAAGCATGCTGTTGTCTGTCTCTCACTGTAACATAACAGGTATTCACTTCTTTACCTCAATTGTCCCACCGATTGACTGGGGGCTCTGAAATACAGTCCTTCCAAAGTTTCTCCTTGGCCTTGTTTCCCGTTTTTGGATATTTGCAGGTTGCCACAGTGTCAGTAACATCTGGAAAACACTTGAAAACCACCATAGATCCAGCTACTGAACCAATTTACAAAACTTGACATGATGGAAAACTAGGGATGGATATGCTAATCGGAACAAACAAGCTTGAAGATGTTGAAGGTACCACATTGTCTTGACCTTAAATCATGAAATCAGTGAGCCTTTCTTTAACCCAAGGAGGATTCAAACAACTCTCTCGATGCCTTACAAGTAGATAAAGTTTGATGGCATGACAATGAACGTGTACGGAAAGCTCAAAGAGCTTATGGGACAAAGGGAGAAACCACAAAGAAGAGACAAAACACGGCCAAAAGCAACCCAGAAGCAACTACTGCTGAAGGGTTTGCCTAAGGGCCAAGGCCTCATGCAGATAAGCTGCCAAGCATTTCTGATCCTTATAATGGAAGACCTTAGTGAGACATGGGGTTCCACGGAATAGACAGTTGAATCTCCCACGGATCGGCAACTCTTTCACGATTAGCTTCGTTGAATGTTGCACTAAACTCCGCAAAAAAACTTTCAAAGTCGTAGAGCAATGGTGACTTTTTTTCGAGCAATGGTGCAAACCATAACAAGGCGGTTCCTGAAAGTAAAGTCCCTATCAATCCAATCTGGGAGGCACAGTCAGGGTACCGGTCATGCTTCAAACGAATGAGGAACCGAACTTGTTGAATAAACCCTCGAAACTTCGACCTCATTCTATCAAACTTTTCAGGTATGCTGACCTTGGGTTCTTTTGTTCATTGTTGTATCGATGTCGCGGCGGAACTAGAAGTCTCCGGGCGGCCTGTACCAATTTCACGTAGCTCTTGAATTTGTCATTGGAGATCTTGTTCAACCGGAGCTAAAACTTGAGGTCGATCAGCTTGGAATTGGAAGTTTGTCTCTTGAAGTTCTTGAAGTTGTTTTGAAGATCATGCATCATTGCAACGATCGCGGCAAAAGATTCTTCCATAACAATTTATGATATACACAACAAATTGAAAAAAATATAATCTCGCCAAATTGTCACGGACGAGATTAGTGGTAAATTACAAATAAGAAATCCGAGTGGAGAAGACTCGATAGAAACTCCGTGGATAGAAATGCGAATCTATATATATGATAGAACAAGAACACAAGATGCTAGACTGGAACTAGAAAATACCTCAAGATTGTGTTGGCGAGACTGAGGGGTCATCTGTTTCGCCTCCTACTTATACTCCATACTCTAGTTTTCTAAAGATCCTTCAGGAGAAGCTTCAAAGTTGTTTTCAAACATGATTTTGTTGCCCTCTGGGTTCGAAGCCTAAATCTCCAACAGGATTATCAGACTTCGAGTAGTCTCCACTTGCCGTCGTACGGGGTCCAGACGAGGAAGTACGCGTCACATTGGTGGCCCGTCGTCTCGAGGGCTTTGGCGAGATGTTGAAGGTTATAAGAGTCGGAACGGCTGGTCTGGTAGTTGGGTAAGCGACAGCTCCAATGTATCCGATTCTCGTGATTCCATGCTGCCAATACAAGATGTAAGAGTGCTGGAAGTGTAGCTATATATACTGATATGTGATGTTCCTCCCTCCTTATCGTGTATCAGGTACACTGAATGTGGAGTCTTCGCCTTGAAGCTAACTTGGCTGACATCATCATTGTGATGTCTTATTGACGTGTGGCTCGAGACTTAGCTGGATATCGTTGATGAAACTCTTGGACTTTGTCAAATGCATTGGCGAGGTTGAGTGAAGGTTCTTACATTTGTTCACTAATGTCGTAACATTTCCTATGTATAAAGTACTCGAGTCGTCCACGTTTAATGCGAGAGTCCAGGACTTCGTCGACTTCATACCGGTTTCATGATTGACTTCGATTGGTGGAGGTGGTACGGAAACTCTCTCTAAAATATTCGAGTAATGATACAACTTCAATAATGAAACATGAAAGACTGGATGGATGCGCATACTCCGTGGGAGTTCAAGCCGAAAACTGACCGGATTAATTTGATGAATAATTTTGAATGGTCCAAGGCGTCCAACTTCCTTGATGGTTGCGTGGTTTGTATGTTCCGTCGAATGAGCCATACACGATCGCCGACCTTGAACTTGGGTTGAAGTTGTCGATGTTGATCTACATACTTCTTGTATTGTTGGGTGAAAGCAAGTTACGGTCGCTCAGAATAAATCCTCATTTGTAGTCCTTAATCCCTAATGGACGAGTCGACCTAATTCGGGTCGATTGGATATTTCGACTGTCGGTGGGCCCTTGGATGAATGTGGATGAAGATGGGTCATTGGAATTCTGCGCCGGACAGAATTTATTGCACCATAATTGGACAAATCCTGCGCCGTTAGGATTTTTTGAAGTGATGATGAGCACCCAAAATCCAATGGTTTCTGGCCCTCCACGGGCTTTGACCTAGCCACGTGGCAGACAAAATGGGTGTCGGTGGCCCGATGCCAGCGATCGGGTGCATGCAGGGTTGGCATGTCCACTCGTGCGAACATAGGGATGTCACTCTGTGGCCAGTGATGGGTGGCGGCAGCGTGGAACATGCTCTCTCTTTGCGCGCACAGAGTCTGGGTTCCTGGAGTTTGCAAATCGTGGCCCCTCTCACATTTCCTTAGTGCTTTTGTGTGCATGTTTTGTTTGATCTTCCGTTCATCGCCCGCATTCGCTTCGTAAGGGGGTGTATTTTTGGGCGTCATTTTCGGGTCATGGCGACTTACCTCTCCCAGGCTCGAAGCGGCGGGAGCTGTTTTGTTTCCTGCTTTGTGTTCTAGACATTAGAGTTCGGGGTGTGTTTGATTTTACACAGCTGTTAGGGCTGAGTGTTTGGCCTTTAGATTTTTGTGCCCTCCCGAATTTGCATTGTAATGCAAGTTATCATTTTTTCTTGCATGTCGTTTTGTGAAATGTTTTTATGCGTTTGGGCTCTGTGTTTTGTGTGATAGGGAATGGTTGCAGGGGAGCGTGGTGTGTCAGGGTTTCATTTTGCAGCTGGTTTTGGAGAGTTTGCAAAATTCGTCGAGGTATATCCTTCCTTCCTATGCTTGGGGAAGATGGGCCGTCTGCATTGATTCATTGTGAGGGCTTGCATTCATTTCCTGTGATCTCTGTGCAGTCCCAGGGATTCGTATGGCACCAAAGAGGAATGACACTCTTGTGCCTGAGCCACCATCGCCCCCACCCGAGCTTGTAGTTGCTGCGGAGGTTATAAGAGAGTGGGCGCTTGAGGAGCAGCACTGCACTCCCGAGCAGTGCAAGGTAATATTGGGGTGTCTATCTCCTGCTTTCCTCTGTAGTTTGCCTCCACCGCCGTTCGCCAATCGTTGGCCTCGACACCCTCGTCCTCACAATTTCCGCTTTCTGTTTAGACACCAAGTGGGCTCTAATTCTTGGTTGGAGAGAGAGAGAAGAAATGAAGGTATAAAGATGGGTTCAGTGACGCTGTGAATTCTGTTTTGACAGATGATGTCTGGCCCGATGCTGACAGTTAGCCGTCTGAAGGAGTTGGCTCGTGCAAAAAGGTCGGGCAAGTGTGACAGCACCTCCCAAAAGTGTGGTGAAGAAAAAAAATAAGGGAGTGGTGAATTCGAGTGTTGTGGGATGTGTTGGCGGGCCTCTGGGTGCTGGGAGCATGCTTGCCGTCGGTCGGGCTGCTTTGGGGGACATGCATCCCAACACAGGTGCACTGGTTCATTTTGGGGAGGGGTCTTCTAATCCTTTTTTGGGCCACGATGAGGCCTCCTCCGACATGGACGAGGATTTTGAGGGTGACGAAGGGTACATGGACGACTCTGCTGACGAAGCAGACTGGGAAAACGAGGTGCTTGATATGGAGTGTGATGAAGAAATCTCGGCCGATTTTGTGGAGATGTTCAAGGCGAAGACGTGGGAAATCAACGCAGGCTCTGACTTTGTGAGTGATAGAGCTGCATTTTCTGGCCCTCAACCTGGTCCTGCCTACCTGAGATGAAGGGCTCATATCCGATTTGGTTTTTTGGTTTGTTTTGGAGGCGACAGGTGCTTGGGCGAATATGTAGGGAGTCCAATTGTTATGCTGTTGAACCTTTCAGTACGGGCGGGGGCCTCGGTGGAAAGAGCTCACTGTTCCTGAGCTCAGGGCTTGGATTGGAGTCTGTGTCTTCATGGGCATGAAGAAGTTGCCCCGAACACGATTTTACCGGCAACACTCGGAGACATTCTTCGCTTGTCCTGTCATCCGCAAAGTGATGACTCGAGATAGGTATGAGGCCATACTCCACTGTTTGCATCTTGTTGACAACGCCACGTTGGTGGCAGATCGTAAAAGTCGTAATTATGATAAGCTTGGAAAGCTTAGGTGGGGTGTGATGAGATTGTGGATAGCTTTAAAAGTCTCTGGAATCTGAACAAAATGATGACTGTCGACGAGGTGATGATCCGTTACGAGGGGAAGTACTCCCCAATTATGATATATATGCATAAGAAACCATGCAAATGGGGCATCAAGGTGTGGGCCTTGGCTAACTCGGAGAGTTCATATGTCTACGACTTTTCAGTGTACGCTGGTAAGAATGCAGGAGGGCCAGATGGCCAGAGGCAGAAAAGTATGAAGAGAGAAGGTTACGATGTGGTCACCCGGCTGGCCGACGGGCTACATGGTTTGGGCCATGTCATTGTGACTAGGAATTACTTTACAGGGGTCCAGCTTCTGTATGACATGGCCAAACTTGGCACTTGGGCCACTGGCACGATAAGAGTGAACAAAAAGGGTCTCCCTCCTTCTTTGTTGAAAATGAAAAAATCCAAGACTGCCAAACAATGGAGGAAGGAAACCTAATAATATTTCACCTCTGGGTAGGTTGTCGAAGTTCCTTGGAGTCATCGTCAGTAGCCACTTTACATGGACCTGAGACCTGATCTCGAAGCAAGCTGCATGCGACCAGCCGCTGGAGAGAGACAACATCCTCCAAGTTTGACCTCAAGCCACCAACCTCCCCTGGAGCAACCTACATCCAGCAGACGCTACATGCCATGACTGCACACTCTTTACAACTACCTGATTTAGTCATTGATTCATGCAACCAGGAAGCGGGCGATTTCTCAATCAGCGTTGAAACCCTCAAAGGCACAAGACCAGAAGCAGATCGTTACTTGACAGCTTTTCCTCGCATCAGCAGATGTGCAGTAGGTCGATGCAAGGGAGGGAGTGCGGCGTACAGAGCAGGCTCGGAAGCAAAAATTCCTCCACTTCCTCCAATTTCCACAGGTCCAATGATGTTGCCACAAACCCAACAGACACAGAAAGCACAAAACGACAACACAGAGATTACAAGGATCGCAAGGATGATTGTAACAAAGACTACGATGATAACTTCATTTTCTCTTCATAGACTTGCTAGTTGTGTAATGATGTACTTTCCTTCCCGTTTACTTTTGGCTGGCTGGAGGTAGTAGGCATAATGAATTTGGAAGATCACAAGGTGTGGCATGGAAGTCTACAAGTTACCTAGATGTTTGTGGCAAGGTTACAGCTCTGGTTGCTCAGCTACTCCCTTGTGATTTCTTTCGTTTGGAAATACTGATTGCCTCTTATCAAGCTTCAAAACCAAAGATCATCGGACCATACACATTAGCTGGTACAGGTTGCATGTGTCCAGGGAGGTGGCTGCTGTGTTGTGGTGGGACAAGAAGGGTGTATTCTTACTGTCATCTACAGCTAGGCCAGCTTGCAGCCCTTCATCTCTTGTGACTGTACGTCGTTTTGTGGAAAACCAGAGAGTGCCTGTGCCATACGTGCCTACACATGTGCAATACCAAACGTACATGCGAGGGGTAGACGTGCAGGACCAGCTTAGGGGTGCGTACAGCTTACAGCTGCGCACAAAGAAGTTGTGGCATCGTCTGTTTTTTTTTCTTATGGATACCGCACTAGTGAATACGTATATCTTGCATTCTGCAATGGAGAGAAAGAGTGGGCGTCGGGCCATGACCCATCTGCAATTCAATCTGGCTGTGGCATATGGTTTGACATGGGGCTGCTGCACTGACAACAATGACACCACGGGGGATTCAGAATGCACGTTTGTGTATCAGTGCCTTCACACCACACGGCGGCGAGTGTGTGTCATGTGCCATGTTCGTACTCACCATTACTGCCCTGGCTGCGACGGCAACCACTTGTGCCTTGGGCGGTGTTGGAATGAGGCACACCGGCATGCCTCGAGGTGACTAAATTCTGGATTGCTGCACTGTCTTCTTTCTTTGTGTGTGCATATGTTTGTGTGGGTGGGGGTTCACCGGGGTGTGGGACTGCATGCAGGTATGTTGGAGGCTGTAGATGGCGTGTGTGCGTGGGGCGTGGGGTGTGGGTGTCTCTGATCTGTGGTGGGTATGGGTTCTTCTCAGGGGTTGTGTGTGTCCATGCTGGTTGACGGGCAGTGGGGGTCATGGGGGGCTGGTGGTGATGGTTCATGGGCAGTAGATGGGTGTAGGGGTCATGCTGCTGCTGGTTGATGGGCAGTTTTGGGAGTGGGGGGTCATGGGGGTCTGCTGGCGCTTGCTCATTGTGGGCTGTTTTGGTGATGGGGGAAGGGCTGGTGATGGTTCACAGGCTGTGGGGGTGATGGGAATCTGCTGCTGCTGGTTGAGGGTTGTGGAGGTGATGGGGGTCCTTCGGTGTTGGCTGAATTGTGTTTGGGTGGTTTCACAGTTTTTTTTTTTTTTTGGAGGGGACTGTTTGCACTGGGCAGATCGGGGGGTTCAAGTCCCCCTTCAGTTCGTGGATCATGTCTTCAGGGTGGTATATGGTTTGGGTTCGCTGCATTCCAAGGAAAAGCAGGTGCTCACGGGGAGCTTCAAGACAGATGGGCCACATTCGTGACGGGCATCCCCGGGCCTTTTTTTGGGTGTCGATTTTCGGGTCCCCTGAGTTTTCTGTGTAAATCGGTGACGTAGCCCCCTTTTTGTAGCCGGAATTGTCTACCGGCTCAGGCAATACATGGCCTGAGCTGGGATTCAAGTAGAAATACACCTACTTAGAAATCTTTGCCTGCATTTTGGTTAGAATTCAGATATTCTTATTGCAGGAGTAGGAAATCATAGGAGGAACAATTCCACCGAATTTGGACCCCTATGGCTGAATTAAAGGTCAATTGAAGTAAATAGTACTTTTTGACCCCCTTGTCCTATGTAAATTTTGGAATTTTGCAAATTTGGGGCAAGTTGCTTTAGGTTCCTGAGAATTGGAATGTGGTTGGGGTCTTGCAAGGAAACAATATTTTTTTGGTCCAACTGCCTGGTCAAACCAATTTTTCCCTCTAAAATTGGAATACACTACAGATTTAGAGCTTACCATTTTGTTATAATCTTCCTAATGACACGGTGAAATGGGCTGGAAATTTTACAGCAAGTGCATGAGGTAGGTAGCCTCCCTTTCATACGGTTCATCCCTGTGGATGTTTCTTGGCTGGGAGATATACCCTCATCCGTGAGGGTATGTGTGTTTTGGAGTGGGCCCACCAAAAACAGCCTCATCCATTAGGGGTTAAGAAGTACACAACATTTTTTGGTAAAGTTTGAAAAATGAAAATGCAATGCATTGAATGAGAAAGTTTGATGGACGTATAAGGCAAATTCATTTTAATAAACAAATTGTGATTAGATTAAGTTGTCGAAATCCTAAGGTCAACCTTAAAGTCAACACTAAACCATAAACCCTAAACCTCTAATTACATGAAAAAGTCAATATCTTTCTTGGCGGTCCTTTGTAATAGGCAGATATACATTTTCAATGAAGGGAGTTTCTTTAATTCATTCATTTTCCTCCTATAGAACAATTTAAGAATTCACTGCTTTTTAAGGTACTTAAAAGTACATGAAATTTATATAATTGAATTTTAATCTATTAGATTTGTCATTTTAGTTTCTTTAAGAAAGTGTCTATTTATAGTGAGTTTTTTTTTTTTTTCATTTTGGTATGTACCATGAAGAAAAAAGTCCATAACGATAACATTTGTGTACTATTGCATTTGGCCACAACTTTTTCAAAAGTCCAATACTTCCAAATATCTATGAATTGACTGATGATGCTTTAAAGTGGGTAAGTATGTTGTAGTAAGAGTACACTATATGAGTCCCATTTGATCTTTTTCATAGAGTGTAAAGAGTATGGGTCAATAGAGAGTAAAACACAATTTTAACTAATTCTGGACTTTTGTTTGGTCCAGAAATAATATGATAAATATAATTAAATGCAATTTATAATAGAAATAAATATTTATATAGTTATTTGGCTATTTTATGTACAATATAACCATGAACAATAATCCTCCACACATTTTTTGGAAAAAATACAATTATGTATTGTGGTTTTAGAAGAACATCCACTGTCAAGTTGACGTTCGTGAAAGAAATGGGAGGATGCAATGAATTATACCATGATTTGAGGTAACATACGCAAGACTTTTTGCACATCGACATAATGACAATTGACTCACTTGATCAGAACTATTATCCCATAGTGAAGGATGTGAGGAGAATTTCAGTTAGGCAATCCATATTTGGCTTCCGCTCTCTTCTAAGCCTACCAAAGGAACACTTTACTGACTAGTAAATCCTACCTCCAAAGCTCAACTAATATTGCTTATTGCAAAATAATGCACGACTAAAAATTCAAAGCCCTTGCTGAGATAGCATTGGCCTTAGACTCCAACTTGAAATTAGACCCGAGCTAACATGAACATGAACAGATGGAAAATGGTGCAATTACCTTGAGAAAAAAAGGAGCAACCTCCATCTTTTGACCACGAAAGATAGCGGCCCTCAAACATGTACACTTCTTGTGCGCACTTCATATATGCCTCGAAAAAAAACATTAAACGCAAAAGCATTGTCATCAGAGATATGCCCATGAGTAGTGCCCATGAGAACAATAACAAGAGGAGATAGCCAAGCCCTATATACAGCAATGTACCCGACAGATAATGTATGTAGCACTTGACTACTAACAGTGGTCTTCAGTTGCACCAAGTACAAGTATTTGGCCTAGGACATGAAGTTCAATGCTTTTGTTCTCCTATTTCTGAGGGCTTCCATAATAACTGGTAAGCTGTAAGATATGGAAGGAGACATAAATTCTTCCAGCAGAATGCAAATTTTACATTGTTCATAAGACTCGAAGCATAGGGCTGAAGCTCCGCAGTTTGGCAAGGCCCCACCCTCGAGTTCAGCTTCTGAGGACGGGTATCTACCTTGCAGGCCTCCGATACCCCCAAAATTGGATCAGAAGAATCTCCAGCTGTGACCTCACGCTTCTCTTGCAGACCTTGCCCACAAGGAAATGCATGTCATATATGTGTGTCCACTTTCAAAAGTATTTTGGAAACATACAAAAGTTAATACACAGTACTTTATAAAAATTAAATTAAAATGGTTTTCTTCACTCATTTGGAAAATAACAGTTTGTCAAAATACTGTTTTTTGGTAGATCTCTGGCCTTACCTTGCTAACCTCTTGTCGTCCGGCAAACCACTCGCCAAATCGTTGCTTTGCAAATTACATTACAAGAGGAGCATGCTGCAATAGAACATGCAATATCATGTTAATTTTGTCATTAATGTTGGTTGGGATTGAAGATGAATATTTTAATGCATATCTTCAATACATGCATGTTGATTACTTAGATTCACGTTTTGCGTATGCATATACTATTCTCAAACGTATGCAAAATATAGTTGAGATCTATAGAGTAGTCACTTGACTTTCCTGAAAGCTACATTAGCCTTTACCAAAGTGCATGAAGCATAGTGATATAAATCTAAAGTAATTTCATGTCATGATTTTATAGTTTACTTATTTTGTTTGTTTTGAAGTTCAACTCTTGACAAATGTAGAGCTAAGGGAAGGGAACTGACATTCCCAAGAAGATGTAAGTAACAATACACTTGTCAAATCTTCCCACCCCCTCTTACCCCGGATTCACTAACAAGCGGCTCAGCCACAAGCGGCTCAGCCACAAGAGGCTCTATCCGGTGATTTTGGGGTTGTTCCCAGGGCTTCATGAATCATGCCCATCAACCCTCCATAGACTAGGCTTAATAGATAAGTCTAGTTCTCCCCTAGGCAAGATGTCTCCACAATGCCTCGATCCTTTGTGGGTCCCGTCAACCCTCCATAGACTAGGCTTAATGGATAAGCCTAGTTCTCCGTTCTCTCCCTAGCTCCGCCTAGGCAAGAAGTCTCCACAATGCCTCTATCCCTTGCGGGATACAAGCCAACAAACACAACCACCTTTGTGAGGGCTCACTCCCTTAGTGGGACTTACCTTGACAAGGTAAGCAGTTTTTAGGGCTTTTTCGATATCATGTGAAAAGTTCTTTACACAATTTGTTGTGTGTGATCTCTGTCAATGTGCGTGATCTACCCAAAACTTGAAAGTCGCACCCTAACAAAAAGAAAAAAGAAAGAAAGGAAGGTGGACGCGTTGCCGAAGCAAGCGTAACTTATGGTGTCACTTGACCCCATAGGGCTACTGCCTTCCGGTGGGAATGTGGACACCATAATGACTTCCAACAGGTGGATTGAACCCACAACCACTCGTGAGAGGGTATGTGCCCTTACCACTCAGCTACATACTAGTTGTCCACACCCTAACTAGCTAAGCTTTAGCCTTAGCCTAAAGACTAGGGCTTCGCATTGCTCCCGCACTACTAGCGACGAATCCTGAGAACTACGTTCAAAGAAAGGGGTGGGTCATCCCCATGGTGTTACATACATACATCCCATATTTCATTGTTTTTCGGAAGAAGAATGGCAGAGTTTTGCCAAAGCTATCATGTCACATCTCCATATTTCATTTCATTCATTGTTTGATGACTATGTAGACACTTCCACATCTGATGAGACGCCCTCAAATCCACTCACACTTGACAGCAGCGAGGCAAAAGAATCAGAGCTTGTTCTGGAGGACTATGCATCAGCAAATGCTTCAGAACCTGCAGGAACAAAAACTAAAGTTACAAGCTGGACCCCAGAGAGAGATAAAGAGAAAAACCCATAGATCCACAACATCACAAAGAGGAAACAAGAATCCCAACCCTTCGCGCAACAATTGAGCATCGCACCACGGCTCGCTACAAATCCTTCTGATGACAGTGCCCTCACAGCCAAAGGAGGAGCAGTAAATATATCTTTCTCTCATTATTCACATAAGTTATCCCTTAATTGGGTGTAATTTCATTGATAGTAATTGAACCAACATGACGGACCAAAAGCTTCGTTTTTGGGATGTTGGACGGTTCTTGGAAGCAAGAGAAAAAGACCTCTCTTTCTTGAAGGGGATTTCAGGAGAGGTTTTCGGCTTGTTTGAGATTGGCAGCTCAAGTAGTTACCCCCAACCTTGAACTCCAACACGCACAAACCGATGTTATGGTGTGAGGGAGTCAAGCCGCATCAATCGATAACAACATCCTTACAATCACTATATGAACTTTCAAGCAACCACCATGGGATTGGATCTTGGTGGGTTAAGGCTAGCTTTTGACAATGTTCGCGCAAGTTCGTCAAGGGCTCCATCCAAAGCCACACCACGAGAAACAAACAAACATGTCCAAATTTAAGATGCTGAACAAACTTGTGCACAGCGCTGCCCCTCTCATCAAGCTCATTAAAATTTGTATTCACTTCCATCTTCAAGCTTTGGAGAAGCTCCACCACCCAAACCCAGACTTAGGACAACACTCTTATTTCCATCCACTGTCACCAGAATCAGTCAAAAATCACCCCTTCAATCAAGTGCAATTATGGGCTGACTTCCCACCTATGCTGGGTAGACCCCACTATCATTTCCTGTGGATTTATGCCACAGGAAATGCACTCAACAGTACATCATGGTCAATACTCTCGGGAAATGGTGGATGGTCTGAGTAGCTACACAGATCAATGAATGAAGCAAGACACTCGCATCTTTCCAAGAAAACATCCTTTCACCAGTAATCACCACAAGAACAAATCCCATCTTCAAAGTGGTGAAAGCGGTTAGCGTCCCATACAACAATTGCTCGGCCAACAATCTTTGAGATGAATTTGGTGGAGGTGTGGCAGTCACCACACACTCGAAGATTCTTGATGAGACGGAGAGGCGTCCTAGGGGTCATGCTGATCAGCCCAAAACCAATGGCCAGCTTCTCACTGTGGTGGCAAAGAGAAAATTCCTTTTCCTCCTCCCCACATCATGCAATACAAAGCACATGTCAGGCACATACCCCGCCTCCTTCATCTGCCCAGACAATCTCCTCAGCTCAGCATGGATTTCCTTAATTCTGGGATGCAACTTGTCATCTACAACGAAGGTGTGCACCCTGTTGCCAACCTCAATGCAACAGCGACCTGGCTCCTTTTTAACCCCTCTGACCTTCATCATTCTTCTGACCTTTGCAGTATCATCTGCTAGCTGCAGCATAGATGTTTGATAGCAACACATAAGTTGCGGCATCCTGTTCATCCCACTTGAGGATAGACGTTGCCGCACGTTCAGCCATCTCCACATTGTCATGGATATTGCAGGCACCAAGCAAGGCCTTCCACACCACAACATCTGGATTGGTTGGCATTTTATTAATCAGGTCCACTGCCTCATCCAGTTGTCCCGCACATCCAAGAAGGTCCACCATGCAGCCAAAGTGCTTTACTGTCGGAGTGACCCCATGATCTTGACTCAGGGAATCGAAGAGAACACATATAAAGGTGATACTGTCCGGCTTCAAGCCGTTCTTTTGCATTCCTTCAAATAGTTGCAGGACCTCCCTATGACAACCATGCTGGGCATATCCTGTGATCATTGCATGCCATGACACCACATTTCGTTCAGCCATATTGTCAATTACTCCTTTTGCATCCTCAATACACCCACATTTCGCATACATGTCCACCAGGGCAGTGTCCAGAATGACATTTGGTACAATTCCAGCTTTGATCATGTCACCATGCACCTCTTTGCCCTTTTCCAGAGCTGCAAGGCTTGCACAAGCATTGCAAACACACACAAACGTGATGTGGTTGCACTTCACCCCTTCCCCCATCATTTGCTCATAGGTCTGCAAGGCCTCCATCCCACGGCCCTGCTGTGCATATCCTGCAAGCATGGCGTTCCAGGACACCAAATCTCGTTCAGCCATATTGTTGAACACTCCCTCCGCATCCTCAATGCTCCCACATTTGGCATACATGTCCACGAGGGTATTGTTCAGAATCACATCTGGTACAATTCCAGCTTTGGCGATGCAACCATGCACCTCTTTGCCCTTTTCCAGGGCTGCCAGGCTTGCACACGCACTGCAAATGCACACAAACATGATGTGGTCGGGCTTCACCCCTTCCCCCATCATTTTCTCATAGGTCTCCAAAGCCTCCATCCCACGCCCCTGCTGTGCATACCCTGCAAGCATCGCGTTCCACGACACCAAATCTCGTTCAGCCATACCTCCCTTGGCATCCTCGATGCACCCACATTTGACATACATGTCCACCAGGGCAGTGTTCAGAATGACATCGGGTACAATTCCAGCTCTGACAATGTCACCATGGACCTCTTTCCCCTTTTCCAGAGCTCCCAGGCTTGCACACGCATTGCAAACACAAACAAATGTGATGTGGTTGGTTTTCACCCCTTCGCACATAATTTGCTCATAGGTCTCCAAAGCCTCCATCCCGCACCCTTGTTGTGCATATCTTGCAATCATCACACTCCACGACACCACCTCTCATTCAGCCATACTGTCGAATACTCCCTTCATACATGTCCACGGCGCTATTGTTCAGAATGACATTTGGGACAATTGCAGCTCTGACAATGTCGCCATGGACCTCTTTTGCCTTTTCCAGAGCTGCCAGGCTTGTGTTCCATGACACCACATCTCGTTCACTTAAGTTATAGAGCACACCTGTTCAGAGATGATACTGCCGGCCTCTACAAGCTGTGCTTCAAGCTCCAACTCTCGTTCACTTACTTCACTGGCCACCTGTGTTCCCTTCTGAGCTTCGTGCAGCTGCACCATATGCTCCTGCAGAAAAGACTTTCACCTATGAGTATTTTCATAATAGTGAAATTCCGACAGTCATTTGTACTGTAATCTGAATGATCATATGATTTAGTATGGCTGAAAATAAATGAGTGGAGGCTCAAGGTGAACTTGAGCCGCCATAAAATCATATGACCTGGGGGTGTTTATTCCTGGTTCCTGTACATCAATGTTACCCACCAGTTTGTCAACTGTACCAACTTACAACAAGCAAGGTAAACAACAAAAGACCAGAGATTACCTTGATTGAAGTCATTTTTTCTCGTAAGCTTTGCTCGATTTGATCTCTGGCCACATGAAACGGTACATCAAATACATCCTACCCAATAAACCACATATAAAGTGTCAGATTCTGACCTAGTGAGGAGTCCATGCACAGGTTAATACAGAACATTATGATCATAGTACTTATTGATAGCTTCAGGGCTACGGCTCTTCACCCCAGTATTTACAGTCACAAAATATCACACAGGGAAGCCACATTTTGAATTGACAACGCTAATACATTCAACCATTTTACCTATTTTAGGATGTACTAGCAGGTACTCATTTGCAAAGTGAAACAAGAGTCATACAAAGATAAGAAGACATCAACTACTGTACGTCCTCCCAAAGGTGTGACTGGTGGTTCAAAGATCAAAGCTACCGTTGATAGCACTTGCAGATCTAGACAGAACATTTGGTGTGTTCAAAAAATCACGCTTGTCAACCTGCATAACCAACAGTTTTCTTGTAAGCCTAACACACAATCTAAGATGCCTAAAGCACAAAGTTTTGCCAGGAAGAGTCCTAAATGTCCGTCCGACAAGACAACGAAACACAGGATCAGTGTTTATCCTTTCCGAACAAGACAAATAGGCAAAAAAAACTCAACTTGGAAGCGCTACCAATATTCAGAATGGTTCGTCTTTCAGATAGACCCGTTCAGGATATGTAGGTAAAGAGAAACCGACGCTCTTTGAAAAACAAGTAATCGCCAGCATTCAATACAAGATGGCAAAATAGTGAAGCTTTCCCCCACACCAGGGTAATTAGGGACAGAGCTTACAGCTTTCAGTTTAGCTGAGAGATTCTAACAGTAATTTCAAGCTTGAAGTCCCCAGGATCTTTATATGTGCCTTCTAACCTCTAGAAACAAGGGCACTATGCAATCCAAGTTGATGCAGGCTTCAAACATGTAACCATCAGCTTACTTAACCATACATCCAATTATGTTCTTTTCATTAGCTACCCCCCTGATAATTGGACCAAGAATGCAACTCTGTTGGTGTATGAGTTGCACTTAAGTTGATAGAGGAGACTCTACTGGATATTGACCTGCATGGACCGCAACAATGCCTGCAAGTCCCCATTTTCAGCCACAAGCTCCTGCTTTTTCGCCTCATAGGGATCAACCTGCAAAAATACTTGTGTGAAGCAGGGCACATGATAGCTCTCAAACACACCACATGTAGTTGTTCCATGACTTGAAAGATCTTGGTAGAAGCTCAACACACCGGCAATTTCTATGATAATCCAACATGCATTAAATGTCGAAGAAGCTGTGCTTACCACCATCCAATAGATATGTAAAAAGGCCTGAGACTTACTATGCGAGGGAGTGAGGTCCTTTGTGTCTTGCAAGCTCTGCGAGCAACTGGACTTATCTCCGAATCGCCCCCGGAAGTCCGAGCCAAGATACCCCTCTTGAATTCAGTTCTAGCAATGTTTCATATCCCACCATTGATTGAATGAAGGCAGGAAAGTTTCCTAACCTGGACAGCCGCATTGAGAAGATGAGGGACAATGTTCTCCTTGGTTTAAAGTCTGTAGAGCCTCTTTCAGTCTGCCTGCCGCACAAAGCATCTTCACATGCCGAGAAGTGCCAGATGAGGCATTGTGGACTCCCTCTCTTGATCCTCTTCCAGAAGCTGTGGTCATGGTTGAGGTGCCTGATTTCATCAGCTGTGCCGCTGCAGCTGCTGCCTTTACTTGACCATCTACCCATGCAGGTTTCTTGTAGTTATTGATCCACAGGGAATCACAGGTAATCTGGAGCTTGAAATCTGGCCCTCTTAGATGAATCTGGACCCACACTCTATCCCTGCTCCTTCAGCTATCCAGGCCTCTGCACAAATCATGAAAACAATCCTCAGCCTTGCTGCTAGCAGTTGACACTGACGGCGTGAAGTTCTTCCAGCAAACACCCCAACCCTACTTATTACAGCAGTTCCAATCTGAATTGCATCTGCTTCTCTTTGTAGTCCATCAGGCATTCACCTTTTTGTCTCCATTGTCCGACCATTGACTGGGGTCCGAAAAGTGTTCATTCCAAAGCTTCTCCTCATCTCTGTTATCTGTTTTTGGACACTTTCCTCCTGCCACCTCGGCAGTAACTTGTCAAAGTCACTCCAAACCACCACATATCCACCCAACGAGCTAACTTACATAATTCAATATGCATCTCAGGGCCGAGTCTGATGAGAGGGCGAAACAGGCTGAAATAGGTCGAACAAGAAGGTGGATCCACATTGTCCTTGACCTTGTGTCATGACCCATGGAGGATTTGGAGGATTTCAACCCAGAAGGACTTCGTCTGTGTGCTGTTTGTGTCTGTAGTCCGGTAATGCCAGATTGGTCTGTGAGAACCACCATGGTGCAGCTGAGCAAAGCTGAGATTGAAACACGGCCTGTTAAGACCAAGCTGACTCTCCCAAGAACATGGTACTAACAGGAGCCCAGAGAGCCAAAAGCCCACATTTGTAGGATGGACAAACTTCTTCACATCGTACATTAAGAAAAGCCACACCTTGCGATTGCGGTTGTCCCACCATCGTGCAAATACCAGCTGCGATAGGTAAAGCGGTGTACTCGTAAAGGATTTTGGGGGCAGATTCTGCCATTTTTGAGGCAAATTAGCAAGCAGAAAATCGACGCTCCACGCCGCTGGCGCATTCTGCATTCCTAATAGGCAGTTTGACTCTCGTAATCGGCAGTTTGACTTTAATTCCCTTATTATGGCCTGCAGCCAATCAGGGCCTCGCAGAATCTGCCCCCAAAATTCCTTTACTCCAGGGAAGGCGCCCACTAGGAGCCATAATGCGCCCTAGGGGGCGCCTTCACTAGTACATAATCTGCAAAGTCTCCATCTGCAACCCCTCAGCGCTGAAGGATGCAGGGACATCATCCCTTCCCCGCCCAAGACACTTTGCAAGACACCTTTCGTGGTTGTCTTCGGGCATTTGGGGCAGTATCCAAAGAATTTGACGACGACAGGTGGCTACGAAACGTGGCGACGATGACGTGGCACTATCTTGAAAACAAATATCAATATCAAAGACAATTTTTTTATCAAGACAATCATTTTTAATCAAGACAATAAAACTAAAATGAGAAATCTTTACACAGTTTGTTTAAAGATTTACCAAACCATGGTTTTGTATTTTCTACATCTTGGCAGGATCTCTTCATTACTGAATGCTTCAACTTCTCACATTCATGTTCATTTCCCATTATAGTGCTTATAATTCTCTTCCAAGTGGAGACGCGGTTTGGGTCTTCAGACAGCTTCAAACTGGGTAATTGGAAGTCGAGATTCATAAGTGTCAAGTTTACAAGGGACTCTTTATTGTTGATTAGTGGTTTCCATGTTTTAAGAGGGAGGGGAGCCTTTTTGCCTAAATACAGCGCAAGAACATCTTTTAATGAATGTGTACTTCTCACATTCCAGAATTTCTTTGAATGCCATTACCACCATAAGTCTGAAAAGTTTGCGAAAAGATCACACCCAGGAGGGCCCATACATCCAACAATATACTCTCCTCTAGTGTGTGTCTCGATCTTTGAAAACAAGTTGTGTTCATGAGAAGATATGATGTGAAGAGGCAAAGGTGGAACCCTTAAGCCAGACAATGATCAGCACAAAGTGCCAAGATATACATTGCCTGCTTACCCATCTGCCCTTGCTTCCACCGTACATATCAATCTGTGTCTGCTTAAGGAAGTCAACATGTCATTGGATGAAAACTAGGGCATATTACTTCACATAGTAAGGTTTCACAACCCAGACTCCAGCTTTTTGTCATGGTCCCCTCTTCCACCCAGACCACTGAATCTGATGGTCTTGACAATATTCAATCAATTCACCCCCACTTGTAAAGGACCATCGTACACTTCGAATGACTGCATTCATCAACAGATAAAAAATCTTAAGCATTTGTACAATAAGTAGCTAGAAGGTTTGATCAGAGGCACGTAATCCTATATCTCAACCTCCCTTTCTCAACAAGGACAAAGGAACTGAAATATGATGCCAAAATGTACCTGCAAGGCAAAATGACTTGTGGCCGAGATGAGAGTGGCCAGTGACACCACTGTAGCCCCAGAATATTCCTTGATCAATTGCTAGAGATCCATTGACCTCTGTGTCCTGCTCCCGGTTATCAGCGTCACGTCCGTCCGTCAGCGTCAGGTCACGTCATACCTTACACTGACGGGACCTCCGTCACGTCAGGTTCGGGGAATATTCTGGTAAAAATAGTACCAGGTAAAATACTGCCACTTAAGCAGCCACGTCGCCGACACGGTGGTGGTGGCAAATACATTTTGAAAATTAATAAAATGAACACGACCGCCTATTCGCTTTGTTTTCGAAATTAAAAAAAGAAATAGCGACCGCCGTATTGGCAGTCGCTTCAATTTTTATTTATTTATAAGCAAGATTGGCGGTCGCACAGGCGGTCGCTTTATTTTTCGAAATAGAAAAAGAAATAGCGACCGCCATAAACAAATAGCGACCGCTATGTTGGCGGTCACTTCAATTTTATTTTATTTTTAAACAAGATTGGCGGGCGTATTGGCGGTCGCACGGTGGCAAATACATTTTTGAAAATTAACAAAATGAACGCGACCGCCAATTATGGCGGTCGCTTTGTTTTTTGAAATTAAAAAAGAAATAGCGACCGTCGTATTGGCGGTCGCTTCAATTTTTTTTTTTTTAAAAGCAAGATTGCCGGTCGCACTGCCGGTCGCTTTATTTTTCGAAATAGAAAAAGAAATAGCGACCGCCATATTGGCGGTCGCTTCAATTTTTATTTTTTTAAAGCAAGATTGGCGGTCGCACTGGCGGTCGCTTTATTTTTTGAATTAAAAAAAGAAATAGCGACCGCTATCTTGGCGATTGCTTCAATTGATTTTAAAAAAAAAACAAGATTGGCGGTCGCCTAATTTAAAAAAGAAAACAAGCGACTGCCTCATTGGCGGTCGCACAATTTTGTAAATATATACAGAACAAGCGACCGCCATATGGCGGTCGGATAATTTCAAAAATATATAAAAAAAACAGCGACCGCCATTGGGCGGTCGCTTAATTTAAAAAATATATAGAAAATTAAACGACCGCCATAAAATATAAAGATTAAAAGCGACCGCCTTACTGGCGGTCGCGTTTTTTGTAAAATATTAAAAATAAAAGCGACCACCATATTCGCGGTCGCTTTATTTTAAATATATTAACAAATGAAGTGACCGCCATACCGGCAGTCGCTTTATATTTTGAAATAAAAAATAATAGCGACCGTCATACGAGCGGTCGCTTAAATTGAAAAATATACAAAATAGAAGTGACCGCAATATTGCACAAAATGGAAGGAAATAAAAGTGACCGCAGTAGTGGCGGTCGCTTGTTTTTTCATTAAAAAAAAATTAACGACAGTAGTATTAGCGGTCGCTTAATTTCAAAATTACAACAAATATGGTTGTACAGCCTTTTTCAAGTGGGCGCTATTGGTTCGTCATTTATTCATTTCACTTTCATTTCACTTTCATCCCTATTGGATCATATATAAGGGAGGAGGGTCACCAAGCTCCTCACTTCTTTTGGCGCAAACACTTGGATGTTCTCTTCCATTGAACGAGAGTATAGTCCAAGAAGAGGGTGCGCACCCTTTGCCGTTGTAGCTTCCACCAAAGCTACTTCAGCAGATTGTGTATAAGCTCAACACTACAACCCACATCGACCCACTTGGGTTGCTAACAGGTGTAGAAGTGCTGGGCTATCGCATTGCACTTTACATTCACAACACGTTCATTTATAGGTGACTGTTTTTTGTTGCTTGCATCGCTCGGTCCCAGGGGAGTAGATATTGGGTGAAGATGAGGGAGGAATGGAACCCTTGGTATACGGCAATCCCGAACACTGTCAGTGTCACTGGTAGTGTTGAGTGCAACCTATGTGGATTAAAGCTTTCTTATCGTAAGGATCGGTTGCTCGCTCACCTCGGCTATAAAAGTGTGAAGAGCGCATCTAGACATGACCTCTGAGCAGAACACTTTATCTTCCCGTCAGGATGCCCCGATTAGTACCCAGGGCGACTCTTGTGAGGCTTCGGGTGTCCTTGGACAAGTGGGTTGTACCGGAGCAACACTTGCTTCAACACCTCTTTGTACCCCTACATTTCAACAGAGTAGAGGATTACGGCAGCAATCCATGCAAGAAAGTCTTAACTTGTCTGCGAAAAGATAGTTGGATAAAAAATAGACGCAGTTTTTCTTCGAGGCCAACATACCATTTAATGTGGCAAGGCTTCCGGCATTTGTTTCTGCCGTTAGAGCAACCTCGGAGTCCAGATCCACGTACGTGCCTCCGACTTATCACAATCTCCGCACAGAATTGCTAGAAGACGTCATGACCGAGCTTACCCAAAAAGTCAGTGATAGGACGGGCGAGTGCATCAGAAAATATGGAAGCACTATATGTGCCGATGGTTGGAGTTTTGTCATAAACAGACCGTTGTTCAATGTCATGCTTGTATGTCCAGCTGGGGAACAATTCTTGGGATCGGTCAACACTAGCTGCGAGAAGAAAGATGGACGTTATCAATGTCATTATTGACGGACTTCATTGAACAGGTCGGAAGTGATAGAATCATGCAAATATGCACAGACAATGTCGCTAACATGAGAAACACTGCAGACATGTTGTTGGCACGTTATCCCCATATGTACTATCAAGGTTGTGTTGCTCATATCTTTGACCTCTTTTTGGAAGATTGGGGAAAAGAACAGTGGGTGAAACAACTTGTCAAGCGAGCGAAGACTATTGTGTCGTTCATCCGCACACACCACATCCCTTTGGCAATATATAGAAGGTATGAACCCAAATACAGCCTCCGCAATCCAGGCGAAACTCGTTTTACCACTAACTTCTTGATAGTGGATCGGTTGGTGACGGTGAAGAGCAATCTGGAGCACACCATCATCGATCCTCAATGGGATGCATACACACAGACATTGCGGGACTCCAAAAAAGCCAAGTCATTGGTCAAAAGTCAAAAAGTTCGAAATAGCATTCGCAGCGATAATTTCTGGAAGAAATGTGAAAACTTTGTTTATATGGTTAAGCCGGTGTTAATCGTCTTGCGGGAGTTTGATGGAAAGCAACCAGTAATGGGCAAGCCATGGTTACTAATGCAAAATCTTGAGAAGCACATCCAATCCTTGAGGCATCCTCCCTTCTCCTTGGAACCTGAACTTGCGGACAGTGCTGAGGATGCATTTTACGACCGTCGTTCGATGGTTCGAACGGACTTGCATTATACGGGGGCTTTGCTCAATCCATTCTTGCTCGACAATACCATGCTCCGAGACGACGCTGATGCCAAGGCCGGCCTCATGCGAGTGCTCATGCGACTGGCTCCGCCGAACCATGCAGAGAGAGGTATATCCGAGTACCAATGATTCTCAAATCGCCACGACCCTTTTGAGGACATGTCGGATCCAAAAGAACTCAATATGCTGTCACATGAATGGTGGGATCTGATTGGAGCCGGAGCAAGAACATTGGCTCCCATTGCGAAGCGTATTCTTGCTCAAATGTGCTCTGCCTCATCTTGCGAACGCAATTGGAGCAGTTACTCATTTGTTCACAATAAGATTCGCAACAGGTTGAATCTCGCGAGGGCTGACAAATTGGTGTATGTATATACTAATTGTCGACTACTACGTGAGAGGGCAGCGGATGATGCTGCAGCATGGTATGAGAGGAATTTGCATTCCGAAGACTCTGCTTCTGAGGCTGATTCGATGAGTGACGATACTGAGCCTCAGAGAGAATCATCTCAAAGGGAATCATCTGCCTCTGATAGTGAAGATGGATCCGATGATGCTCCCGAAAATGCGTATGACCCGTTTACATTCACAGATGATGATGCTTATATCCGGCCGACCTTTGATGACCTTCTTGAAGAAGTGCGTATCACAGATGAAGATGAAGCTGCAATTGTGTCATCACCAGAACATGGTCCTCAAAATGAAGTTGGGGTCGACCCTCGCCCCCCACTACACGCTGAAGCCACAGGTAGTGCCCCAATGGAGCTTAGGGGTGATGTACTGCCAGGACCGATCGACGTACGTGGTCTCGAAGGAGGTACCAAAGGGGGGACTGCCCGAGATGGACCGGCATTAGATGGTCCGGCATGTGAGGAACCACAGGTCTGCTGCGCAACACGTCGGTTAAGGTGGAATTGTAGTGGCAGGTTGTCATCATCCGAGGCTTCAACTTCCGCCCGGTCCAATGTAGCAGAATGATGCATGTGTGTGGAAAACAGATCAACCTTGTTACTCCTTAATGCCCGCTGTGTTGATGGGGAGCTGGATCGGTTTTGGCATTGTGGTGGAGCTGGTCGTATCGGTGAGGCATGATCCCGTCCCATCGACTGTACAATGGGTTCGACACCATCGTTTGTATGAACAGGGTTGCGTTGCATCCCAAGTCCATAAACGACAGAGAACAGTCGAACTTTTAGTAGGCGATCGGCCCACAAACAGGCCAGATACCGTGGATGGTATTCAAGACCGGAGCGGGAGTCGACCTCAGAGAGAACTAAATGTGGTTCGAGGTCGCTTGCAGATTCAAAGGCCTGGACATATGAGGTCGGATAGGGAGGACGATTCCAACACTGATCATGGCAACGGTGGTGAAGTCGAGGGTGGCCCGGATTTTCAACCCATCGGAGCATTAGGATTAGGATCTTCTTCGTCCCGCCGTCGAAGCAATAGAAGGAATTGAAGCAAAACGGCTGTAGGCATGCATCAGCACTTTTTAGTGGACATGTTTATATTTATGTACTGAAGTAATACCAATGTGATCATTGTCACTATGAATATTTATATTGTTGTTGTATATGTGTTGGAAAATAAAAGATGTTGCCCATGTGTATACCACCCAAAATGTCGGCCAAAGGCACCGTCACTTGCTCATGTTTGTGTTTGGTGATTTGCTTGTGGTGAGAACAATTGTGCCATGCTTCCAACTGTGCATTCATTTTTATTTAAATGGAGCGACCGCCAAGGTGGCGGTCGCTTCTACAAGGTCTGCCCTCCGCGTGGAGCGAGGAATTTGGGGCGGGGGGGGGGGGCATATTTGCTCCCAGTCATTATTTTGGAAATGAAGCAACTGCCGTTACTGGCGGTCGCTTTTTTGTTTTTTTGGATCAAAATGGAGCGACCGCCATTAGGGGCGGTCGCCGTTATTGTTGTTTTTTGTAATTGCAGCGACCGCCATTAGTGGCGGTCGTTTTTATTGAAATTTGGTTGGAAATGGAGCGACAGCCATTTATGGCGGTCGCTTATATTTTAATTGTTTTGAAAATGAAAATGGAGCGACCGCCAAGGTGGCGGTCGCTTCTACGAAGTGTGCCCTGCGCATGGAACGAGGAGCGAGGAGTGAGGCGGGGGGGGGAGGAGGCATATAAGCTCCGGGACATTCTCCCCTCACTTCGCTTGAAGTTTTTTTTTGTTTTTATAAATGCAGCGACCGCCAATACTGGCGGTCGTTTTTTTTCTTTTTTTTTGGCGAAATGGAGCGACCGCCATTTGTGGCGGTCGTTTTTTTTTGTTTTTAAATGGAGCGACCGCCATGGTGGCGGTCGCTTCTACGAGGTCTGCCCTACACGTGGAGCGAGGAATGAGACGAGGGAGGGCATATAAGCCCCCAGTCATTCTTCCCTCACTTCCATTACTGACAGTTTTTGTTTTTACAAAATGCCGCGACGGCCATTTCTGGCGGTCGCTGTAATGGTTATTTTTTAAAGATGCAGCGACCGCCTTTACTGGCAGTCGCTTTTATTTTTTATTTTTTGGAAATGGGGCGACCGCCATTACTGGCGGTCGCTTTTATTTTAATTATTTTGAAAATAAAACGACCGCCTATGTTGGCAGTCGCTTATTTTTTTTTAAGCTTTTGAAAATGAAGCGACCGCCTATATTGGTGGTCGCTTATTTTTTTAATTTTTTTTTAAATGAAGCGACCGCCTATGCTGGCGGTCGTTTTTTTTTTTTTTTATAAATTTAAATGAAGCGACCGCCTATGTTGGCGGTCGCTTATATTTTTTAAAGTTTTTGAAAATGAAGCGACCGCCTATATTGGCGGTCGCTTATTTATTTTAAATGTTTTGAAAATGAAGTGACCGCCTATGCTGGCGGTTGCTTATTTATTTTAAAGTTTTTTTTAAATGAAGCGACCGCCTATGTTGGCGGTCGCTTATTTTCTTAATTTTTTTTAAAATGAAGCGACTGCCTATGTTGCGGTCGCTTATTTATTTTAATTTCCGGAAAATGGAGCGACCGCCTGTTCTGGTGGTCGTTTTTTTTTTTTTTTCGGGAAATGGAGCGACCGCCAGTTCTGGCGGTCGCTTATTTTTTTTATTTTCCGGAAAATTGAGCGACCGCCAAGTTCGCGGTCGCTTCTAGAAGATTCGTCCCGCACGTGGCCCGAGAAATGAGGGCGGGGGGATATAAGCCTAGGGAGGCTTATTCTCCCCTCACTTCCTCTCCTCACAACTTTTGTGTGTGTGACATTTCATTATTCCACGACACGTAGTCACGTGGAGAAGGAGGCCATTGGTTGGGTGGGGGGTATTTTTTGCCGCGATTTCTGTGAGGTCCTTGCAAAATGCTCCCATAGGCCCTCATCTGGCTTCCAGGATCATTTTATTCTACAAAATTAGCTTTTAGGAACTATTTTGACACCTACTCAAACCTACTTAACGGGGAAGGGTTTAGAGTTATGTCTTTTTAGAAAACCTCGTTTATTGGTTCTCCGATTGTTGTAGAATGGCAGAGGGCCGGGACGATGACCGTCATGGAAGTGATGACCCCAATGAACATGGAGCGCCCCCTAAGAAAATTAAAGTGTCAAGGCAAGACTTGAATTGGGAAGTATTTGGTGATCCTAGCATACTAGCAGAAGAGGGCTGGGAGGATGTTCCGGAAGAGTTCCGGTGGTCGATGGCGAGATGCAAAAAATTCGTGAAATGGTACCACATCAATCGATTGTGGCCTTTGGATAGGCATGACGTGCAAACCCGAAACAATTACGCAGAGTCCAGGTCTTGCACGAACTTGCATTTCCAGCATAGGGCGAATGAGGTGCATTGCACATTGTGGGGTCAACCTCTCTTAAAGGGTCAAATCCCGTACACCTTGGCAGCCATGTTGTACGTGGAGGTCATACTCTTGCGTCCAGTGAATTGGCAAACTGCTAGTAGGAGGAACGCAAGGTTGCTATACGATTTGGAGTACATCCCGGACACATTCGAAATACAACCGGCTGCAACGTTAGAGGAACAACTAGCGGAAAGAGACCAGCGAATCAGGACCCTACACGACCGACTAGACTGGCAAACACTGCGCATAGCCGAGTTGGAAGCTAGATTGCAAGACATGCCTCCAAACAATTAAGGCACTGTTGTCCACAATGAGGATCGAACAAACGTCGTGGACATGGACGCGGAGTTTGCGATGCCCGATCGCAGTATTGACCTCATCATTCACGAAGTTACGGACGTCCTTGACCCTATGGCCGATGAAACCATGGTTGAGGAACAGCGAATTGCGGATGAGAGAATGAGGAAAGGAAAAGAACCAGTACTGGAAACCGGGGAATGCTCAAGGGTCGCCATTCAATCGGAGATGAACCCGATATTAGATGTCGACCACGTTACAAAGGAGCGGGACATTGTCATGGCAACTGCATGGCGCTTGTCCAAAACGCTGGAGATTCAGGCATGGTCCCATTGAATGGCAATTGGGAGAATTGGGTACAATGGGCGACCTATTTGGCCTCCAGAGAAACACGGGTAGAGCGGGCACTGTCAGGCTTGCAACGTGTCGCACGTATGTCAAACCGTAGCGTGGATAGCATTTATGCGAACATGCAAATATATAACGATCTTCGCATCGCATCAAGCGTGTTCGCCGGGTATACCAATTGGGCAGATGTGGATTCTATGTTTGATCGATGTGAGCACAAAATTTCGGGATCGAACAGAAGCATAAACTGGGAATTAGAGATAGAGGAAGAGTAAGACACCACAACAAGGATGACCAGCCATCAAACCGGCCCAGAGGGAGGAGATCCCACGAGGCGTTTTGCCGTCATGGATATCAGATGGCACAGTTTGTTCGATGTGTAGGAATCCATACGGCCCAAAGGGATGTCATGTGCTTTGATCATGTTGGACCTATGTTTCATCTCACATGTCTTATCCCGCAAGCCTTGCGACGAGCGCTTGCCCAGAATGTCGTCACCAATCCATCGCCGTTTCTATGAGCTGTGGGCTTGGAGGATCGGATGCCCATAGGTTTGAATACATCGCACAACCTCCCATTGGATGGGCTACCATACACATTTCTAAATTGTGTGCATTGGGGCAAGAACTTGGTATGGGATGCAGACAGAGAGATGCATGGCATACATGCTGGAACCCCTGCATACCTGCTGGAAACCCGGCATACATCAAAGCTCCCTAGTATTTCTAGGTCACATCTGATTGGGAGATCACCATACGTGCGGGGAGGCATTCGAGATTGGTGGAGAGAGAGCAGTTTTGCTCAATCTGGAAAGGGCATTGGAGTCAAAGAAGGTCCAGTTTATCCAGCTTCCATAGGTTCCATGGATACCGGAGGAGAACGAATTGTATGACCAACAACTGATTGGGAGACATTTATTCTTGTCCGAACTGGAGATGTTATAATATGTCAACGCCGAAATGATGATGCGTACGAGGCGGCTTATCACCGAACGACACAATGATTAGGGACAGGGCCCTCCCGAAAGGCCGTTGGAAGTTCAAAAGTACCATTCATAGGCAGTTGTAGGAAAATGTACGCATTATGGACGACTGTACATCGGTGTTTTCGGGGGCTGTATTGCCGGATGTGGACGGCCTCGTTGCCGATTTGCATGCAGCCCGAAATTTGTTCTCGATCCACCTCCGCCACGTCGTGAGAGTGAAGAAGAAAGTCAATTTTCGCCGCGAAGTAGGCGGATGCAGGCCAGAATTGATCACATGTCATTGGGCCCCTCATTGACCACGAGATCACAGTCGCAAGCTCTGGCAATTGGCAGTGTAAATCAAGCCACAACATCAAATTCCATATCCTCGGACAGTGACGACTAGGCTTTTAGTGACTGACAGCGTAGTACATATACAATATACATTTTTGTTGTAACTTGAATATTGTTGGAAAACACCGTGATGGCATCCGCAAGTTTTTATTCAACCAATTTTGTTAATACACAATGCCATGTGCGGCACCTGCCAATTTCAATTGCATGAAACGCGTTTTCTTTCTTCACATTTTACACTCAGTTGATGGGGAAGAAGTAGTTCACCTGTAAACAAATTTACAATGGTGTCATATTTGGTCATGACGAGTATATGGGTATTTGCAATGAACTCCGAAAGCTGGAGAACAAGGAAAATTGATGTTAACAAATAAGTTATAACGAGTTACGAACGGTCCTCTTCCAAACAAATTTCGTCTGGTCCCTGCGTATTTCATAATCATTTCGCAAAATCTATGATCTTTCTACAAACATACCCACAAAATTCTCAAAGCACAAAATAATTTCGATTGATCTTATATTACATTGGGACGTATCAGGGGGTACATTGAACACACTGGCCAAGTTTCAAAGCGAACAAAAATCATTTGGATGGGCAACCATCCCTTGCCCCATTCAACGAATTTCGATTGATCTCGTATTACTCTGGGGCCTCTTATATGGCACATTGAATATAGTGGCCAAGTCTCAAAGCGAACCAAAATCATTTCGATGGCCAACCATCCGTTGAGCCATCGAATGAATTTTGATTGATCTGATATTAGTCCGGGACTTGTGAGAGGGTGTCTGGAACGTGTTGGCAAAGTTTGGAAGCTAACAAAAATAATTTGGATGGGCAACCATCCGTTCACCCGTTGAATGTATTATGTTGGAGCTGCTATTGCTTTGGGACTTGTTGGACTGTGTTTCGCGTGCTCACGATTTTTTTTCATTCCGTTTTTTAATGGGGCGTGTAATGTAGCCATATGCAACGTGCGTGCCAAATTTGGGAGCGATCAAAATTCATTTGGACCCAAAACCACAGTTTCTTCCCTGTTCTGCACTCCAAACTTGATTTGTGTTCTACTTCATGCACTCTTCATAGAAAGTTCTGCAATAATGAGCGAAAGAGAACAATTTTTTTTTGGGGCATTTTTGATTGGTCCAAATTTTGGCGGGGGAGTAGCCGTGGGATGCTGGAAGCCGCAGAACAAAATTGAGCCCAAAACAAAATCGATACGTGCCAGAAACCCCCACTGAAAGGCAGTGCAAACCTATTTATTGGCTTAAAATAAATTTAAATTCAATTAAATTGTGGAATGGCTTGAGGGGGGAACGCGTCGATGGGGAGACAAATGATTTATTCGTCTGTTGCGTCTCCGCACATGTTCAAGCACATGCGGACAAAAGAGGGGCTTCAACCACATCCGTTCAATGGGTGCAATAGCCGTGCACGCATTGCAGGATTTCTTTTTCGCATTGAACAAAAACTAGATGACAAGTGAACGCCTCATTGGACAATCGAACGATTTTTGATTGATCTCATATTACACTGGGACGTATCAGATGGTACATTGAACACACTAGCCAAATTTCAAAGCGAACGAAAATCATTTGGATGGGCAACCATCCCTTGGCCCATTCAACGAATTTCGATTGATCTCATATTACTCTGGGGCCTCTTACATGGCACATTGAACATAGTGGCCAAGTCTCAAAGCGAACGAAAATCATTTGGATGGGCAACCATCCCTTGGCCCATTCAACGAATTTCGATTGATCTCATATTACTCTGGGGCCTCTTACATGGCACATTGAACATAGTGGCCAAGTCTCAAAGCGAACCAAAATCATTTCGATGGCCAACCATCCGTTGAGCCATCAAATGAATTTTGATTGATCTGATATTAGTCCGGGACCTGTGAGAGAGTGTCTGGAACGTGTTGGCAAAGTTTGGAAGCTAACGAAAATGATTTGGATGGGCAACCATCCGTTCACCCGTTAAATGTATTATGTTGGAGCTGTTATTGCTTTGGGACCTGTTGGACTGTGTTTCACGTGCTCACGATTTTTTTTCCATTCCATTTTTTAATGGGGCGTGTAATGCAGCCATATGCAACGTGCGTGCCAAATTTGGGAGCGATCAAAATTCATTTGGACCCAAAACCACAGTTTCTTCCCTGTTCTGCACTCCAAACTTGATTGTGTTCTACTTCATGCACTCTTCATAGAGAGTTCTGCAATAGTGAGCGAAGAGAACAATTTTTTTTGGGGGCATTTTTGATTGGTCCAAATTTTGGCGGGGGAGTAGCCGTGGGATGCTGGAAGCCGCAGAACAAAATTGAGCCCAAAACAAAATCGATACATGCCAGAAACCCCCATTGAAAGGCAGTGCAAACATATTTATTGGTTTAGAATAATTTTAAATTCAATTAAATTGTGGAATGGCTTGAGGGGGGAGCGCGTCGATGGGGAGGCAAATGATTTATTCGTCTGTTGTGTCTTCACACATGTTCAAGCACATGCGGGCAAAAGAGGGGCTTCAACCACATCCGTTCAATGGGTGCAATAGCCGTGCACGCATTGCAGGATTTCTTTTTTGCATTGAACAAAAACCAGATGACAAGTGAACGCCTCATTGGACAATCGAACAATTTTTGATTGATCTTGTATTACACTGGGACGTATCAGATGGTACATTGCCAGTCCCCAACTAGTCTTTGCGCGATTTCACTCCTATGAAATCACCTATAGAACACCAGGGAGAAGAGGGCTATCGAGCCAATTCTGATACGCACTGCTGGTCTGGGATCTCATCATCTCCTGCACTGGATGTCTTCTAGAGGTCTCTGGAGAGTATACTGGACTCCAGGTGTCAGTGTCGGATACCCAGTCTTGGAAAATTTGCGATATGTCATCCTGATCATCATTCTCACCAGGTGTATACACCGGGGAACTGGGGATGTATCTTGGGGAGGCCGACGAGTACCCAGGTGATCCGGGGACATAATTGTGGTATTGGGGTGAGTAGCTAGGTGATCCAGGAACGTATGTAGGGGATTGTGGTGAGTACGAAGGGGATCCTGGTGTGTATTTAGGTGATCCATGCGCAGGATAGCCCCAACAATATTATGGGGACTCCGGTATGCACCCACGAGAGAAAGGAGTGGATTCTACACAAGCCGGTGACCCGGGTACGTATCGTGGTGAGATCGATTTGTATGGCGACTCTGGTGCGTATCCTAGAGACTCTTCTGACACTTCTGGGGTGCCTGGAGTGGTGCCGAGAGAAAAGAAAATTGTGGAGTTAACCACATCCCCGTTCTCATCGGAGGATCCTAGACTGAGCATGAGTAGAAAGTTTAACCTCGATCAGTCTAATCCGGAAAAAGTCTCACGTTCCAGCCACTTCCCCCATTTTAGAAAGACACCATTTTCACCTAGACTAGGATCGAGCAACTGAAGATTTTCCCAAACTTGTTCTTGGTGAAGAGCACGGGAGGCCTCCCGTGCTTCTTCACCTTTCTACTACCCTTCATCTGGAAAAATACAAACTCTCTTGATTTGGAAAAGATCTCGTGATGCAAAACAGAATCCCCGAACTCAAAAGATGCAAAATGTTTTAGATGATGAGCTAGCAGACATCCTCACATCTTATATGTCCGACAAGTTTCGTCGATGAGTAGCACGGGAGGCCTCCCGTGCTTCTTCACTTTCTTGCCCTTTATACAAATAAATAATTAAAAAAAATCACCAAATAGATAATATAATTCATGACCTCTCTACCCTTCAATTGTTTTTACGCGATTGCAGAAGCGTGAGAGCGTTTTCCTACACGAATTGAAGATGCAGATTGTGACAAAAAATGAGCATGAGGGTTACGAAATTACCTTGAGCTTGAAGCCATTTGGACAGTCGCTCTGTGATTACGCCTCCTCCTCAGAGCTCCTTAGCCCTCCAAGCCTCCTTACAATCAGCCCTTAGCCTCTGCTCTCAGCCTTCTCTGCCCTCTGCAATCAGCCCTACATAAATCAGACTTCGGCGCTCTGCCCTCCTCTGCAATCAGCCCTGATCACTCAGCCCTGACCACTCAGCCTCCCTCACCACTCAGCCCTCGGTCTCCGCTCTCCGCTCTCAGCTCTGGGGAATTTTCAGCAGGGCTTCACCGTGGAGTTCGGAATGAAGTGAGGCGCAACAAGAGAAATGGGGCCCTTTTATACCTTGTCCGCCAGCCCATGCGATACCCATTCCATGCATGCATGGCCCCTTGGCCATGATGATCAGATGTCGCCACACCCCGCATCAATAAAAGTTCGAGGTGGCTCGTGGCAGTTGATGATAGTCCGTGGGCGTCCGTCCAGCCAGCTAGGTTTGATCCGCCCGTCAGATCCGATCTCCCTCCGCCCTGATCCGCCCGTCCGTGCCACGTTACTGATCCTACCCCACCTGCGCCACATGCCAGATGTCTCCGGGCACGTGCCCGATCACGAAAACGCGCGAGATCTTTCGCGCAAGATTTATGATGGGTGCGAGAGGGCGCAAAGCTCGCCAGGGCGGGCCCATCAATTCGCCACGCTAGACGGCGGTGAGATGTCAGGGCACGCCTCGGCTTTCTGGAGTACAGGAGGCCCCCCGTGCCTAGCACGTAGGGGTAATCATTGGATGAGCAGCGCGCTAGTATACGAGTACGGGAGACCCCCTGTGCCTATCATTTAGGGCTAATCATTGGATGAGCAGCACGTTCGCATGCTAATCCGATTGCTCATCTAATGATTATGTCCATCCGCGCGTCCGGATGTATGATTCTCCACACATGTCCTCACAATCCGAATCCACAACTATAAAATCCAATGCATTCTCCCTCATTCTCTCTCCTCTTGGCGAAGCCCTGCCGCTCTGGGGAGTGATAGGATTTGGAGTAGAAAGATAGGGAACATATCTCCTCAAAACCTCCTGAACTAAGTTGAGATGGTTTTCTTTTGTTTTTTGCTGCTGGGTCTTCTGGATCTTTCTCCTTGTTTCTTCTTTTTAGCTTCTTACATCTTCAATTGTGTTCCTGTAGCTGTGTCATGAGCATAGAAGATAGGAGTGTTAAAAATAGTCCCTGTTGGGGACTTCTGTCTGCTCAGCCTCTCTCTTATCTGCATCAATTGAGAGTCATGCTCAATTCATCTGATTTATTACATTAGTTCATAAGTCATGAGAGGGGAGAGGTAAGAATATTTAGACGATCCAGGAGATATCGTTTCTGTTCAAGCACTGTCGAGAGAAAGGAGACCTCCCCTGCTCGTAAAGTACTTGAGAGGTTACTAGGTATGTAGGTACCTACTAGGTAGCTTCTATATAGAGTCTAGATAGGACGGGAGAGCTCCCGTCGTCAAGATCTCCCCGAAATTGATAAGACCGTGATTCTTGAGAACTAGGTCCCATACCACTTGATCTTTTACCTCGATCTTCATCTTTTCATCTCCACAATTCGAGTGTGTCTTCATCAGTCGATGAATCCGGTGCTACCCTAGACTTAATTTGTTCGGGAATTAGTAACCTGGTTGCATGGGAGGTCTCCCGTGGTCCAGATCGTGACTTCCATCTCAGAACTCTCTGTTGGTGGCGCTGTGAGTCTCGAGCACAGCCTTGGCTCTGGAGTACCGCGGTTAGTGGCTGAGGCTACTGCTTAAATGTATGTCAAGTTATTTCACCACTAGTGTGAAACTAGCTAGAAAATAGCTAGCTTTTACATATTGACATTTGGGATTGGCCCAAGTGTCAATCCAAGGGTCAAGGCAGATTTAGACCCTGGAGTGGTTATCTTCACGGCAAGCGCGGAAGGCTCATCTTTCTCGAGTTGAGCCTCACCGCGCCTAGCTATGGCGCCGTAGTGTGGATTCCCCATGGCGTGGGGTGCACTTGGCTTGACTTGTATTTGAGTGATGAGGTTATATATGCATGAGTTTATGCTTCGG
Source organism: Takakia lepidozioides (assembly GCA_030704615.1). Classification (NCBI taxonomy): domain Eukaryota; kingdom Viridiplantae; phylum Streptophyta; class Takakiopsida; order Takakiales; family Takakiaceae; genus Takakia; species Takakia lepidozioides. Next base: position 22,008,937 of record CM060732.1, on the reverse strand, counting down.
CTTCAATTGTGGTGGACTAGTGACTGCCATAATGGGTAGCATAGTGGCAGCCTAGTGACTGATTAGTGGTAGCCTAGTGGTTAGACTAGTGGCTGGACTAGTGGTATACTAGTGTGTGGTGTGCACATGTGTTGTGTGGTTTTGGACAGCGATGTAGTTGTGTAGCGATATATATCCGCACGACATGTATCAGGAGAGGGATTCTGCCATGGCAGGCGTCTCTCGACCAGTCTGGTGAGTGTCGTTGTGAAGACCGTCTTACTTGGACACGAGACAGTTAGATTGTCTTTCTCACATCCAGATGCTGATATGATTGGGGAGGCTTTGGGCAACCTCGTTGTCTGGAGTATAGGACATATTCGAAGACTAGTGCACCCACAAGATGAAGAGGTGAGGTCCAATAGAGGGACGAATACGAGTAACATGGAGGATGCAGATGATACTGAACGTGCAGATGATGTAAGAACCGAATCCGAAATACTCGGACGAGATGCTTGGTGTCATCGCATATGCAGGCTTCTTAATGATGAGAAGGACGTCATTGCCGAGGGCAGGATTGAGGCCTGCTATCTTGAGGAGACTATTCTCGGTGAGAGTCTTGGAGAGGATCATGTTGGTGTGATAGTGACTGCAGTTGCTGGATGTGTGGATGGAATGCTAATGTCAATAAAGAAGTGGCCTCTCACTCATACCACTCTTATGGACGGCCGTCGACTATCTAAGCTGCTCATTACTTATTATGCGCTTCACGAGTCTGACCCGGAGGATGAGCATTTGGAAGGTGTCAAGAAGGGACCGTATAGGTGTTTGAAAAGAGTTCGAAAGGCAATGGAAGCTGACAGAAAAAAGAAGAAAGATTGACAGTCTCTTGAGTTTGGAATCAATCAATCTATAAGCTCTATGAGTTGTTGTTCGATGAATTGTTGCCAACATTTCAGCTGGGAAAAAACAAAGTTGATCCGTAGTCAGTTCTGGGCATCATCCTTTGACTCGAAGAGAGAGTTGGGATATGACATCCCGAGAAGGTTACATAGTGGTGATGGTTATGGGTGCAAGGCCTACATCACAATTGAAGGTGTGGACGTTTGTGAGAAGGCCCGGTGGACAATTCACGGCATCGGAAGATCGACATATTTGGGATACAAAAGAAAGAGCAAAGAGGGGTACATCTCCTCCATGCATGGAAACAGGGGAATGAAGAAGCCAAGACCACAAATTGTACAGGTAGAGGCAAATGTACTATCGATGGTCTCAAGGAATAGCGACCTTTTGCCTCATAAGATGAAAGGTATTAGAGAAGGATGACAAGATGTTCTGAAGGTCCTACCCGTTGATATGAATTGGAAGGAAGTGAATAAACAATCGAATGAGGTACATTAATTTCTGATGTTACATTGTTGTTTGATATTTCGTTGTGCTAGATGTATTGTGACAAAAGTCTGGGTCTACACCTCCATTTTGTTGAACCAAAGAGGACAGGAGACCTCCCATCCTCATTAATGGCATCATGTCTTGTAATGGACACGTTTTCTTTTGATTTATGTCCAGTTTGTTGTTGTTTCAGGCGAACAGACTTCTAGGTCTTAAGTCGTCGTCGAAGTTCTCCATTAGCTAGATTAAAACAAAGATCTTTGCGAACGTGAAGATTTGGAAGGCAGGTGGTAAGTTTGCGAAGTGCGCGGATTGTGAGATCTTTAAAGACTTAATCCACAAATCAGTCAACTGAACTGAGGAACAAAAAAAACATAAGAAAAAACTGGAGAGACACCTGAAGCATCAAGAGTCATATCGAAGGCTCTATCACAATTGGAGGAATGAGTCAACGATGATGGGGTCGGAATTTCTCTATATTATTCACGATAAGATGGACCATTCAAAGACTGCTTTGCCAAGGTTACAGGTAACAAACAAGATGATATCTGGTCTAGGGCAGCTGCCGATATCACTGACAGGCATGGTGACCCACGGACATGGTGATGGTGCCTATGCTTAGTTCTCCAACGAATTCTGGTCGAATGATCCCAACTTTACGATTGGCTCGTTGGCTCGTTGTCTTCGACAACTTGAGAAAGCATTTTGCCGTGAAACAGGAAATTTTTTCGATTCACCGATGCAAAACTTTTTTTTTGAAACCCTCATGAGGGGAAAATCGAGGTGTGAAAGAGCTCTCAAGCCCTTTACTGTTGAAGGGCAAGATGGACCAAAGCCACCACCACATGGACGAAAGCCACTACCACGTCGACTCTATCTACAAATGGACAACTGCGTAAATGACAACAAAAATCGATGGATGTTGGCATTTTTGTTGTTTTTGACATCGAGAGGGGTTTTTTAAGAGATCCAGCTTGGATTCTTGATGGTAGGTCATACGCACGAGGACATTGATGCATACTTTAGTTATCTCTCGAAGAAACTGAAACAGAATAATACCTATATTATGTCGGATCTTATGCGCATGTTTACGCCCAGTTGCAAATTTGGACGTGACGTGGCGTTGACGTGTCAGCGTGACGTCCGACGTCAGCGACGGACGTGCGTCACGTCACGTCCTAAACCGACGTTACTGTAAATAAATATGTTTATTTTTTTTACTTTACTATTGATTATTTACTATGAGAACCGACGTGGCAACCGATGTGGCCTCATTACGTGGACTTCATTATTTATCTGTAAAATTCATATATTATGATTTATATTGTCAATCATGCGACCGTCAGCAAAGGTTGGTCGGACAATTTAAAAAATAATAAAAATAGGTGCGACCACCAGAAGGGGGTGGTCGAACATTTTTTCTTATTTTTTAAATGGATGCGACCACCAGCAGGTGGTGGTCGCAGCATTTTCATTTTTTTTTAATAGGTGCGACCACAAGCAGAAGGTGGTCGCACATTTAAAAATAAATAAAAATTGGGTGGGACCACTAGCAAGTGGTGGTTGCAATTTTTTTATTTTTTTAAAATAGGTGCGACCACCAGCAGGGGATGGTCACACATTTTTAATTATTTTTAAAATGGGTGCGACCACCAGCCAGTGGTGGTTGCACACTTTTTCTTTTTTGTTATTAGGTGCGATCGCTTATGGGGGGTGGCACATTTTCGTTTTGTTTTTAAAAAGGTGCGACCACCAGCAGGGGGGGGTCGCAACATTTTTTTTGTTTTGTTAGTAGTTGCGACCACCCATAGATGCGACCGCTCCTTGGACACGTGGCGAGGCGTGAATGGGCAGCAGAGGCGGTCGCGCGCCAGGCCTCTCTAGGCAGTGTAGAAGGGCCTACCCCTCATTCCCAACCCACTTTTTTCCCTCTCTGTGAGTGCGGTTCTGGGGCTTCTTGGAGTTTGAACTTCGGTGGCCATGACTGAGCGTGGGGGGGGGGGGAGAAAGTGGATTTGTGTAGGGGAGGAGTTTTTGCCTTTTTTTCCCAGGACTGTGGGAGGGTTTGCTTTGGGTACTATACCAATAGAGGGTGAGGAAATTGGTCTGCTAGTATATAAGGTTATCAATAGTCTGGGTTTAGTTTTCCGTTACGAAGCCACGTCTATTCCGCAGAGTACTTTCATCATGTCCGGAAACATTGCTTCGAACGCAGTGTCAGGGGGTTCTTTCGGGAAGTGGGCGTAAAGGTAGCAAGCGCAAACATGCACATGAACGGGATAGTCAGGTCAACAAAAAAAACTATCCAAGCACAGAGGCCGCGAAGGTGGTAAAGCAAGTAGTGCTGGATTATTTGAAGGACAATGACATAATGCGTTTGAATATTTTGTATGTCCGACATGGAAATGAGGGGTTCCTTAGATTCCAGCACAATATGGAGATGAGAATGAGGGAGGCTTGGCCGGGGATGAATGGAAGGAGGACAGGGCGAAGTTCCAGTTCACGAAATGGATGGAGGACCGGGCCCATGATGCCACATGGAATCTGAGGCAAACCATGGACAAGTTTGTTACGAGAACACATGTAGCTGAAGGTCACATGCCAACTTCGGAGGAGGAGTTGTTTGTGCTTGTGGATTGGTGGTCTGACATAGCAAAGGCCCATGCCAAACGACGTACGAAACCACTCCCATGGAAGGCAGGGTCCTCGTCCGCGGATGCGGCATTGAAGGTGAGATACATATCCACAAACGCACAAGTACAACAACTCGACGCGCCCAAACAAGGAGGGTATGGTACAATTCGGAGGGTTAGAATTGTTGGGGATCAATTCATTCCTCCATCTTAGGAGCTAGCAAAGAAAACGCCCAGGGAAACAAATGCTAAGCTTGCCAAAGTCCAACATAACAATGAGGCGTTGGCTGTAAAGTTCCATCATTTCGGCATCATAAAGTATTTTACGTTGCATCCACGTCGAAATGAAGGTTACACACATTGGTGGAATGGGGGGACCATACGATCATGGTTGAGTATTGACAGGAAATGGGGGAATGATCGAGATAACAGGGAGTTAATGGAACGACGGGGGACGGAGCAAGAAATGCAAGAGGTCAACCGATTGGTTTGATTCCGACAGAATCGCACTCAATTGACATGGGCACTTTTGCACATCATGCTCAACGTCGATAATCACCGATGTACACATCTTCAGACCCTCGTGGAAAATGTAACAAGATGTGTAGATACAGTAGAGTTGCGGTACAAACTAGAAAATGTTGTGAAGCGTTTCATGACGGGGCTATTCAATTGGCCTGAGCCCAAAAATTGTTGGAGGATGGATAGAAACTTGTAGACCTCTGACAATACATCATGTTTGAATAAATGTTGTTTTCAATTGTGTTTGTCTCGTACCATAATGTTTTAATGGTTTGTTACTTGGCCATGGCACTTGGGTCCATCATATGGGATAATCAAGCACCACACCCACGAATTTTGAATAGTGACAGTGTACATCGGGTCAATGGGTGAACCAATCGTTCCCTTGCCAAATGATTTTAGATTGATTTGAAACTTTGGGAGTGTCTTGTACATGCCCTCTTTAAGTTACCGGACAAGTATGAGGTCAATCTAAAATGGTTCTAAGGGTGAACCAATAGTTCTCCTATTAAATGATTCATGATTGAAAATTGATTGAAAGGTTTAACGAGTCGTTCGGGGGGCAAATGATTATTTCTTCGCTTGCAATTTTGTGTACGTGATTTGTACGTACTTAAGCACATATGAACCAAAGTTGAACTTCAACAAAGTTGTTTAAATGGGTTATTCAAATTCATAAGGAGAAACAACATTTCGCCTGCACATGAATTGTTTTTAATTCTATTCTGAAGCCATATGCTTGATAACAACATGAAGAGCTGCATGCAAAATATTTCCATGAACAGACATCGTCTACATCCAAAACACATTTTATTCCCTCATTTGCACTCCAAGGTGAAGTTATCTTTAACTTCATGCACTCTTCATAGAGAGTTCTGCAATAATGAGCATAGAGCAAAGGATGAACGTTTTTTTTCAAACATTTTTCTTTGGTACATTTTTTGGCAAGGATGTGGTGGTGTGAGGGTTCAACTCACAGAACAAAATCAAGCCAAAAACAAAATCATTGCGCCCCACAATCCTATGCCCTCTAAATCATTTTATTTAGTAAAAATCCAGTTCAATTCAAAATTGAATGAAAGGGTGAACGGAAATTTCCCCAATGAAATGATATTTTATTGCTCCGAAACTTTGCAAGTGTCTTCTACATGCCCTCTTACACGTCTTTGAGAAGTATGACATCAATCTAAAATGGTTCAAAGGGTGAACCAATCGTCCCCCTACTTACATAAGGGGGAGAGAGACTAGATGGACCAGCATGGGATGGACCGGCTTGAGAAAGAGAAACATGAGATGGAGCGGCGTGAGATGAAGCATGGTTCACAGGAGCACGATGCCGGTGAAGGAATGACAACGACCGGTTTTCATCATCCGACGATTCGACCTGCACATCTCCCGCAGTCCGTGGAACTCGTGGTGAGGGAGAGTTGACCTCAACTTCATTGTTGAGAGTGTGCTCCAGTGGGGGGAGGGGGTCCGCAATTGGGATGACACCATGTCGCAGTTCATCAACAACAAGGTCATCGAAGGATGGATGCATTGCAGCATCATTGTCATTAAATTCATATGGGTCACGTGGAGGATTGCCCACATCAGCGGACCCATCCTAACCGTCGGAGTCGGAGTCCCTCGCGGCATCGGTGTCATCATTGCTGCTAGATTGGACCTCTGAGGCAGATTCTTTAGACAACAGATTCTTCTCGTACCATGTAGATGCATCACTTGCTGTCCTCTCTCGCAGTAGCCTACAATTCGTGTAGACATAAACCAATTTGTCAGCCCTGGCAGGATTCAACCTGTTGCGAATCTTGTTGTGAACAAACGAGTAACTGCTCCAGTTCCGCTCACAGGACGAGGCAGAGCACACTTGAGCAAAAATACGCTTTGCAATAGGAGCTAATGTTCTTGCTCCAGCTCCAATCAGATCCCACCGTTCATGTGGCAACATGTTCATTGCTTTTGGATCTGGCATGTCATGGAAAGGATTCTGGCGATCCGAGAAGCACTGGTATTCGGACAAAGCTCGCTCTGCCATGTTCAAGGGCGCGAGTTGCATGATGACCCGTACAAGCCCGGCTTTGGCATTCACATCGTCTCTCAAATCCGTATTGTCCAGCAAGAATGGATTCAGCAAGGCCCCCGCGTATTGCAAGTCCGTGCGAACCATCCGTTTGCGGTCGTAAAATGCATCCTTGGTCCTTGCCACCAAATCATCGTCCATAGAAAATGGAGGACGCCTCAAGGATTGCACGTGCTTCTCAAGGTTTTCCAATATCAACCATGCTTTATCCATTATTGGTTGTTTTCCATCAAACTCCCGCAAAGCAATCAACACCGGCTCCACCATGTACACAAAATTTGCACATTTCGCCTAGTAATCGTCGGAGCGAATGATTACGCGGACCCTCCGACTTTTGCTCAAAGGTTCGGACTTATGAGAGTCGCGTAAGGTGCCCACATACGCATCCCATTGAGGGTCAATGATCACCTGCTCCAGACCCGCCCTCACAGTCACCAGTCGATCCACCATCAAAAAGTTTGTGGCAAAGCGGGTTTCACCCGGGTGTTCCTAAGGCTGTATTTGGGTTCATGCTTTCTAAACAATGCCAGAGGGATGTGATGTGTACGAATGATTCCAAGTGTTGTTCAAAGAATTCCGTGACATCTTTGCATGGTCCTACACCGAATTGAAGGGTGTGCCTTCTTATGTGGCGATGCATTCCATTCCCCTGATTCCGGAAGCTACGCCACGATGACAACGAGAGAGAAGAGTGAATCCCAACTTAGCGCTCCTCATTAAGGCGGAGATCGAAAAACTGTTGGCCGCAACATTCATCTTCCCTGTGGAACATACCACGTTGGATGTGGTTGTGGGTTCAAACCAAGCAATTTCAACCAAAAATCATCCAAATGCCACAACAATGGGCTATATGCCCTTAAGCTAACCTTCCCCTATCCCCACATACTAAGGGAAGAAAAATATGACGCCTCCCGAAGGGAGCGTAACTTATGGTGTCACTTCACCACAAGTCATAACCGACTTTGCCCTTTTTACTAGTTGTTTCATCCATGATTCTTTTCCCCAATCCTCCAAAAAGAGATCAAAGATATGAGCAGCACACCCTTGATAATATAGATGGGGATATCGTACCATCAAAATATCGGCCATATTAACCATGTTAGATGCATTGTCCGTGCACACTTGGACAATTTTATTAGCTCCAATTTTATCGATGAAACTCGTCAACAACCCTGCTTGATATCGTGCATCTTTTCTCTCCTCGCTTGAGTCAACGGATCCCCAAAATTGTTCCCCCGCAGGACAGACCAGCATGACATTGAACAGTGGTCGATTAGTAACAGAACTCCAACCGTCCGCACATATAGTGCTTCCATATTTCCGGAGAGAATCACCTGTCTTTTCATTCACCTTTTGGGTGAGGTCAGACATAGCCTCTTCTAGCAATCCTGTGTGGAGATCGTGATAACTTGGAGGTGTGTATGTGGACTTGGAATCGGACGTGGCTTTGATAACAGCCACAAACGCAGGAAGCCTCGAGACATTGAACGGAATATTGGCCTCGTAGAGAAATTGGGCTCACTTCTTATCCAGAGTCCTCCTGTGCGACAAATTTAAGCCTTCTTGCATTGATTGTTGCCTCAATGATCTGGTCCGTACAAGAGCTGGCGTACAATCGGGTGTTGCTCCTGACCCACCGGCTTCTCCACGAACAGCAGACGCCTCGCAAGAACCCCCCTGGGTACAACTCTGATAGACATTTTGATTCGAACCTGGAGTGTTTGGCTCAGAAGCCACGGCCACATCAAGAGACGGTGGGATATTGCCTCCACATTGGGCAAAGTGGGCTTTCACTCGCATGGAGGCTTTTGGGCACAAACTAACCCCTGCATTCTTCCCATCTCTATAGCCGAGGTGATATAACATGCGATCTTTGCGACCCGCCAGCTTCAATGCACATAGATTGCATTGAACACTGTCATTTTTGTGCGGGTCTACGGTGAACCAAGGGATCAACTCCTCCCTTATCCTCACACCCAAAACCCTAACCATAGACTTAAGGTTGAACGAAGAACACTAGTGTACTTGATAGATTTGTCAAGAGCAATAGAAGTTAGAACAGAATGCGATGGCCCCACACTACGACATCAATCCAAGTGGATCAATGCACCATGTAGTATTGTGTTTTTCGACAATTTGCTGCAGTGGCTCTGGTGGAAGCCACAACAGCAAACGGTCCGCACCCTCCTCTTAGGCTTACACTCTTGCTCAAGGAATAGAGAACATTCACTCGCCACAAAAGTATTTGCCACAAAAGAAATAAGGGGCATTGGACCACCTTATATACCCTCCAGCCTCCAAGCCTCACACGCTCGACGAATCAGAATCCAATGCTGCGACCGCTCCAGGTTGCACGAGGAAGTCGCATGTTATTTTAAAAAAAAAACTGCTGCGACCACCCTCATGTTGGTGGTCGCAGATATTAAAAACAGAAAATTGCTGCGACCACCCCCATGTTGGTGGTCACACCTATTAAAAAAAAGAAAAATGCTGCAACCACCTCCATGCTCGTGGTCAGAGAGATTATTAAAAATAAATAAATAATAAATAAATAAAATTTGCTGCGACCACCCCCTGCTTGTGGTCGCACCTGTTAAAAAATAGAAAAATATTGTGACCACCCCCATGCTGGTGGTCGCAGATATTAAAAAATTGAAAAATGTTGCGACCACCCCCCTGATGGTGGTCGCACCTATTACAAATAAAATAAAAATTGTGCGACCACCAGTAGCGGTGGTCGCAATTGTTTAAGAAAAGAAAAAAATGTGACCACCCCTGCTGGTGGTCGCATCTATTTTTTTTTTAAAAAAAATGCTGCGACAACCCCTCTGCTGGTGGTCGCAACTATTAAAAAATAAGATAAATTCTGCGACCACCACCATTTGGAGGTCGCACCAATTTAACAATAATGATTTTACAAATGTTGGCGGATGAAGTAATTTATAAAACAATTCATTCACTTGCCAAGGTGTCACTTGGAATACAACGTGTCCGCTTAAATGACATATTTTTCACCTAATTCATGTTTTACTGATTTTTCGGCAAAACTGACGTGACGTTGGTCGCGTCAGCGTCAGGTCCGACGTGACGTCACTGACGTGTGCAACCCTGTGTTTACAGGTCTCAAAAGCTCTCATTCATTCCTCAGATGATACAAGAGGTTCCAGATTTCAAGAAGTATGTGGACGAGTATATAATTGACGGGAACGATAGGCTGATCGGGCAGATAGACATGCATATTTTTCGATTTTATGTTGATGGTGAGGGATGGCCAGTGATGAAATACAAGAAATCGGGTACCGACACTAACTGGCTTCCAAAAGAGGGTGTTGTGAAAATGTGGAAGGTGGCGGAGGACAGGAGGTCTCCCCTTCTCCCAAAGAGGGACCCAGACCCTGTTCCACTTAAGCCTATTTGGGAAGGTAAGAGTGAAGGGGAGTCTCGTGAGAAAAATGTCCATATTGTGAATGATATATCTAAGTATCGTGAATTTTGGAAACGTGGAATGGAGCTGGACAACAACTATGGAGCCATCATGAAGAACTTTGATGAATACTGTAAGGATATTCTAGTGGAACTTGACAAATTTTTTCCACCTCCCAATGACAAGCTTCAGGAAGGATTCTGGCCTTCGAATTTTTGGAAGGAAAATCATGAAAGAGATGGATTTGCGTTGAAAATGATGAAGAGGCGGAAGAGGAGGAGGATGTGAATTAGATGGATCCCTATTGTGGATGAAGGAGCCAAAAGCCTAAGGAGCCAATGAACCCTTTCAAAGACGTTGAGGTTGGAAATTTCGTTCTTGTTCGGCCAGCAGATACTGAGACATATCTAGTCTGGATGGGTGTGGCAATTTCAGAGGTCATTCGGGACAAGTCGAGACCTTAGTATCGCAGAGTCCATGTGGAATGGTGGAGACCTAAAGGTAGTACAACCGACGATGTGGAGAGATATAAAAATTGTTGGAGTAAAGTTTGGGAGTTCAACCCGTCTGATCCACCAACCTGGATTCACACAAACAACGCTTTGTGGACGATGCGTCCTCGTAAGAATACCTCCAAGTCAAGCTGCAAACGTATTGGAAAGATGGAGGTACAAAAAACAAAAGAAAATCTGTACGCTGCGAACGACGCAGACAAAGAAAATGAAAATGTCTAGTAGTAGCCTAGTACGCTGCGAACGAGCAAACTAAGCAAGAGGAAGCCCATTCTAGAGCCACGGGAGACCTCTCGTGGTATAATGGCCTCATGATTTAGATTTTTTGACTGCTCCACTTACAACCTTTCGAAAACGCAAAGTATCTATCTACCCGAATGTCATTTAGCTGTTTGACAGATGAGAACGGGAGATCTCCCGTGGTGTAATAATGTCCACATAACTAGGATTTTTTCTTCTCCTCCAGATTCAACACATTAGAGATGCAATGTACATATCTGATGTTAGGAAATGCATTTCAGGATGTAGGACAAACGAGAATAGGAGATCTCCCGTGGTGTAATAATGTCCACAGAACATAGACTTTTTCCTCTTCCTCGAGTTTCAACATTTCAGAGATGCAATGTACATGTTAGGAAATGCATTTCAGGTGTGGTTTCCTTTGTATGCTAGTCGGGGATTCATGGACATAATTTCTGAGTGCATTTCTAGAGTTTGTGAGTACTACTAGGATTTGTATGGCCTGGACGATATTAAGTTGATAATCTGTTAACTGCTTCATCTTGCGGTTGAAATTGAGTACGCAGTGGAACTAGTGGGCCGCTGGGATTCCTGCCTGTCAGACTTCCCTTGAAGGTCATCTCAACCTCCGGGTATCGGCCATACATCGGGGAGCCTTCTAAGGCGCAGGAATCCCCTATGTCCCAGCGGTTCCATATTACGTAGCGGGAGGTCTTATGTTCGTCAATGACCACAATGTGATTTGTGAACATGATATTAATTTTTTCTACTCCTATCTCAATTATATTTCAAAATCAGAGATGAATATCTTTAGTCAATTTCTTGAAAGTGTAGCACTTGCATTGATTGCTAAAATATGATCTGGTTTCGTGGATTTTACTCGTTTCATGCACAAAGTGCATGGAGATCTCCCTTACTCAATTGCCATATGATTATCGAATGTTATTTTTTCAATAATAATTCCCCAAAACTGTATTAAAATTGATTTTAATACATTTTTTAATTTTTTTAATCACTTTTCGCTATTTATGAAAAGTCCAGATTTCATGTTTTAGTCCAGATTTAGTTAAAACCTAGATTGGGATCAAAGAAATATAGATGCATTAAATATGCTAACTGCATGTTTGAAAAATTCATAAGTATTACACATTAGTAATTGTAATACTGCCACAGAAGCTTGGGCAGAGTTGACTCGACTATATTAGTCAAAAGATGCCATAACTAAGATGTATCTTAAAGATAGGCTAGCAACATTGAAAATGAGTGAAGATGGTAATATATTTGATCATATTATCAGTTTTAAAACTTTACTTGAACAACTTGCAGGTGCTAGATCAACAATTACTGATGAGGATAGTACATTGGCACTAATGCGCAGTCTACCCAAAAGCTATCAAGGACTTGTTGTTTCTTTGCGTTGTATGCCTAATATAACACTACAAATATTAATTACACATCTATTACAAGAAGAGCTAATGAGGAAAAACACTGATGAAGATACATCTTATGTATCTTTTTATCTTATGTACTTTTATATGTAGGCCACATCTTCAACTTTTTGGTCCACTCTTCGTTGCAACTATCCTCAAATAGGAGAAGGCGCGCGGTCCGGTGTTGGGCTCCGAGTCTTGCAGTGAGTAGCGGCGTGATGACTTGGATTTTCTGGGTGGACGTTTCTGTGGCTGCTGCGTAGGACATGAGCCGGTGCGATTGGCTACTGTCGTTTTCTTTCTGGGCTTTGGGTTGGTTTAGCGTGCGTTACAATCTTGGTCTTTCTCGGTGCGCTGTTTAAGCTTGGTTTAGCTTTTGGTTGTTTTCCCAGCCGTTTCTTCTAGGGAAACAACAAACAACGCTACTGTAGTTCATAGTAGTGACAACTAGCAAAAGGGTCAGACTAAATTGGAGTGCTTTATTGTGAAGACACCATGGTGTTCAGCTCATGATTCTACACTCTGTACGCACATATGTTTGTACCATAATGCTTTCGACAGCCCGCACCCCTATGTATTCAATAGTGGCGGGGCGTGAGGATTTGAAGAAGATGTACGCCGAATGAATCGATAGGATGGCGACAAACACACTGTTTTAGTCCTAACACTGAGGGATGCGGAAGACCCAGTCGAACTCGTAGAGATGTGGTAAATACAACAGAATATGTATACAGAAAGGTGCAATGGTTGGTCGTATCGTAAGCCACGCGCCTGCTCCAGCTCGGCGCACGAGAGAAGTCTGGCCCGATGTGTATTTGAAGGAGCGTCGGAAAGCATGGTGGAAAAGGAGTGCCAATCGACGAAGCAGGTTGTCTATTAAACTGCTAGTATAGCAATTACACCCAAATGACCTGTGAAATGGTGAAGAAATTATTATTATCAGATTCGACAGTTCGAGATGCACTGGCTTGCCCCCAAAAGTGTGTCATGTAAATCAACAAACCGAGGAATATCGTCCATTCATAAAACCTGGGCTTGCAAACCATGAAAACCATTCTTGAATTTCAGAACTGATGTGTGGAAATTGGCGGAATAGAAGAGGTCCCTTATTTATCGATCAGTTAAATGATCATGAATTTAGTAAGCACCCGAGCAGAGATTGGTTATTAGAACTTTTGCGGCATATACTGATGGTCTTATTTTACACGTCAAACACTCTACAATCCACCCAGAGACCATCCAAGATGACATGATGAATCATCACAAAACTAGTTTCCAAAACCGTTTGTCTGGTTGGCTATATTGGCTTCCAAGCCACACAAAAAGAACCGGACACGTACCTTGATCTCAGTGCGGACTGACAGCACACACCCTGCTCCTCTTTAGATAGACATCTTGTCTCTTGCTGGCCAGAAATATCAAAAGAGAGAGGCAGAGAGAGAAGAGAAGAAACACAGATAGAGAAGAGAAATACATGCAGACTTAGCCCTCGACACTCCCTCTGAATCGCGATTTCCCTGCTGTGATTAGCGGCATAATGTACCTAGTCAGCACAACATATCACACATGCATGAAATTATTCATCCATCCAAATCCTTGGGCCGCACTATTCTCGACGACCTCTCCACCTTTGCACTCTCTCCTCATTGCAGAGTAGATTTTAGTTGGACAAATGCTAGTTTGTGTGGGCTCTCTGAAGCAGTGGCCAACCCATCTTAGAGAGCTTCTGTTTCTACAAAGACAAGGGCCGCCATGGAGGTTCAGCGAAGTAGATCTATACCTGGAGTGTACAAGAGAGAGATTGTTACAATGCCGCCGAAGGTGCTCGAAAGAGCACTCGAGAAAGCAGTCCGGAAGGAGGCTAAGGACAAGCCGTTTGTCGTAAAGAGGATGAGCCGAGGCATGATGTACGATAACGTGTGGTGCAGAGTGGTAAGAACAGCCTATTTCCTTCGACTAAGAAGAGTTGTAGAAGTGGTCTGTTGTGAGTGTTTTCACTGGTGAATTGATGACACTGTATTTTGCAGTCTAGAATTCTAGACTAATCATCGTTACTTTTTTGTCTCAATGGCAGTTCTTGACGCTCCCCTATATGAAGAAACACACGTACCACCGGCGCAATAAGATCATAACTTTCGAAAGCCCAAAGGGGGAGATGTGGAAACTAAGTTTTCAGAGAGATGACCACACCATTACTAATGGGTGGATGGAGTTTGCCTTTGACCTAGACCTGAAGCTGGACGATTATCTTCTTCATTCGTGTTGCATGCTTGCATTTTTGTGTAAGTGTGTTTGACCAACTTGGGAGGGAGAAATCCAATGCCTCTAAATCAGGCAAGTATCCCTGGTCTTGTAATTATTGACGGAGAGCGCTCCTCCTTGCATGCCAAGCCCAAAATATCTCTGAAAATTTCCCATCAGCTGGAAAGAAGATCAAACTTGAAGGGAAGAGCAAGTGCAATCGTTCAAATTGCAAACACTCCAATTGTAAGGCGCATGCATCCATCGCATCAAGTGGGGGAAAGTTGAATGCTTTGCTCGAGTGGACAACAACGTCAGTAGGGAGAAAGAGACTTGCCAGATGGAAGAGACTAGAGAGCCTGGAAAGAAGACCAAACTTCAAATGCCAATCAAGGGTATAAGGAGGCCAAGACTACCATAATGTTATGCAATGATGTACGTCTGTTTCCTCTTCCTTTTGTTCTAAGAAAGATGTACAAGTAGTGATCTAGTATCTAGCAACCAAATTGGTTCTTACAGTTTGCAAGACTCTGGCTCCCTGTCCACCTTCTTAACCCGGTTTGTGTTGTTTTTCTTTGATTTTTCTCCCAAAAGTCAAGATTCGGATCATCTATTGCTGGTGAATATCAGGAGGTCCCTTCAAGTAGCTAGGGATTGTTCATCTATTGCCTTGTGGGGAAGGATCAGTCAAACAACCATGGATTCTTGTAGTAGCTATGTGCATACAATTGTGCTTGCTTCTGTAATACCAAATTAGCTGTAAGTTGGGACAAGGTGTGCGAGGCACTGCTCATTCGTGGAGGGCCGACCACGTTATAAGATAAATGGATTGCCTCCATGGAGTCAATCACTTAGAATTTTTGTGGAAGTTGGAAATTATAACTACCTCCATGCAGATAATGTTATAATCACCTCCATGAAAGTAGTTGCAAAAACAAACTAGTAGACTACCTTTCTGGGAGGTAGTTATATTTATTTGCTCATCCCCAATGAGAGACCACCCATTCTTAACCCCTAAACGCTCAAGCGACCTGAATCGGGTCGCTCAAGTTTTTTCGGGGCCCACCACTGTCGCAGATGAAGTTGGATGAATCTACATCCTGAAGATAGAATGTGCCACTTGAAGAGAGCTTTCTAATGGGCTTTACAACATGCAGATTGCATAAATGCGCCATCCGGAATTTGTTTTGGCATGCATGGTTTCTGCATTTTTTGCAGAAATGGCATGGCCAGAGGGACGCCATGCCAGTTGACCTGCAACATGGCGTCCTCATACTTAGCTGGAAATGCCTTTTTTTCGGCAGTCATGCATTTTCCGGCAGAGATCTGCCTGAGTTGCCAACCGCTGGAAATCTCACAGAAACCGACATCATCTTCTCAATTTTGTGAATTATCTCAAAATTTTCTGTGTATTGCTGGAGTTCCCTACTATATACCCACCATTGAAATCCATTTTTTTTTTATCAAAATTGAGGACACTGCTGGATATTAGGTAAGGGGTGTGGAAAATTTGCAATTTGTACCCCCTTGTGGTCACATACAAAGTGACCCATCTCATCTGGGAATTTGGGTTTGGGCTTCAAATTTTGATATCATGTTATGGACATGAGGCGGCTCAAGCATAAACCCAAAATTTGAGAAAACCATTAGTCAAACCTGCAATGTACCCTACTTTCTCCCAAAATTTGAAAAATTAGCCAATTTCTTTTGCTAGAATCGTTTTACTGAAACGGTGAACTTTCTTCAAATTTGCAGGGAACTTGCACCATGGCCTTACCTTCCATTTGGTACGGTTCATCCATGGGATGAATAGTTACAAAAGTTACAACATGTCGATGCAGGGTATGTAGTGTTTTTAGGCAAAAATACCAAAACAGACGTGGACGTTTAGAGGTTAATTTGGTGAATGCTATAATTTCATAATATTCAGTTCCCTTCAGTTCAGTTTTTTTTTTTTTTTTAAATAAAATAAAATAAATTTATCCCTTCAGTTTTATTATATTCAGTTCCCTTCAATTTTATTGTATTCAGTTCCTTTCGAACTTATCCCTTTAGCTCAATTCTAGCGACGACTGAAGGTCGAGAGCTAGTTTAGCGTAGAGCAGGAATAGGGTGCTATAGTGCCACATCATCGTTGCCATGTGTCGTCGCCACGTTTCGTACGTCGTCAATTTCTTTCTATCTGCCCGGATTGCCCGAAAAATCCGAAAATAACTTCTTGAACGAAGTAACCCTTCGTCGAGACTGACCTTTTTCTTCCCTGCTTCTGTTTGATGTTCAAAGGAGAGAGAGAGAGAGAGCACAATGGTTACATAGGTTGATAAGGCCTGGCATTTAGAACAGGTTTAGATAGGTTTGGCTTGCCGAGGCGATCTATAATATACAGCCATGAAGTGTCAAGAAGGGTTAGAAAGAGCTCGACTGTGCGGAGGGCATTTCTTCAAACGGCGCATCCAGGAGAGCGTTCTCCAGTGAGAATCCCAGGGAAAAAGGTGAGCATATTTATCCTTCACAATGGTGGGACAACCTACATATCAAGGTTTAGAGGGTTTACCCCTAGGACCTCTCTTTCTTCTTACATGATGTGAAGAAGGTTTTCTGTTCTGCAAAAGTGGCTGTCCCTGTCTGTATCATAGGTTGTTGTTCCTAAACAGGCCATGAAATTGCATTGCGCAAGGGTTTTTCTTGGGTTTACAAGGTACTTGGGAGGGTCTTTGGTTTTGGGAGGCCGTCTTATTGATAGCTACAAGAAACCTGCATGAGTAGATGGTCAACTGCAAGCAGCAGCAGGGGCACAATTGATAAAATCAGGCACTCTCACAATGACCACAGCCTCCAAAAGAGGACCAAGAGAGGGAGTCCACAGGACCTCTTCTGGAAATTCCGGGTATATGAGGACACTATGTGAGGCAGGGAAACTGAAAGAGGCTCTCCAAATTTTGAACCAAGGAAGCATTTCAGCAGGTACAGATACTTATGTCTGTCTCTTGCATGCGTGCGTCAAGATGAAAGGCCTGGAAATGGGAAAGCAGGTGCACTCTCACATTACCCAAAGTGGATTCAAACCAAATGTTTTTCTACAGAACACCCTTGTGAACATGTATGTTCAATGCGGGAGCATCATGGCTGCACACCAAGTGTTCAACAAAATGCCTGAACGAGGTTTGTTCACATGGAATACAATGATGGTAGGATTTACCAAGTATGGGTGTGGTAAGAATGCCTTGGAGACATATGAGCAAATGATGCAGGAAGGGGTGAAGCCCAACCGGGTCACATTCGTTTGCGTTTGCAATGCATGTGCAAGCCTGGCAGCCCTGGAAAATGGCAAAGAGATCCATGGTGACATCATCAAAGCTGGAATTGTACCAGGTGTCATTCTGAACAAAACCCTCATGGGAATGTATGACAAATGCGGCAGCATCAAAGATGCAAAGGGGGTGTTCGACAATATGGCTGCATAGGATGTGGTGTCCTGGAATGCAATAATCGCAGGATATGCCAGGCATGGGTGTGGCATAGAGGCTTTGGAGACCTATGAGCAAATGATGCAGGAAGGAGTGAAGCCCAACCGGATCACATTTGTGTGTGTCTGCAATGGGTGTGTGAGCCTGGCAGCCCTGGAAAAGGGCAAAGAGGTCCATGGTGATGTAATCAAAGCTGGACTTGTACCAGATGTCATTCTGAACACTACCCTCGTGGACATGTATGCCAAATGTGGCAGCATCGAAGATGCAAAGGGAGTGTTCAAAAATATGACTGAACGAGATGTGGTGTCCTGGAATGCGATGATTGTAGGATATGTGCAGCATGGGTGTGGCATGGAGGCTTTGGAGACCTATGAGCAAATGATGCAGGAAGGGTGAAGCCCAACCGGGCCACATTTGTTTGTATTTGCAATGCATGTGTGAGCCTGACAGCCCTGGAAAAGGGCAAAGAGGTCCATGGTGACATTATCAAAGCTGGAATTGTATCAGATGTTATTCTGAACACTGCCCTCATGGACATGTATGCCAAATGTGGCAGCATCGGAGATGCAAAGGGAGTGTTCGAGAATATGGGCTGAACGGGATGTAGTGTCCTGGAATATAATGATTGCAGGATATGCCCAACATGGATATGAGCTGGAGGCTTTGGAGACCTATGAGCAAATGATGCAGGAAGGGGTGAAGCCCAACCGGGTCACATTCACTTGCATTTGCAATGCATGCGCGAGCCTGTCAGCACTGGAAAAAGACAAAGAGGTCCATGACGACATCATCAAAGCTGGAATCGTACCAGATCTGATTCTGAACAATACCCTTGTGGACATGTATGCCAAATGCAGCAACATCAGAGGTGCAAAGGGAGAGAGTTTGACAATATGGCTGAATGAGATGTAGTGTCCTGGAGTTCGATGATTGCAGGATATGTGCAGCATGGGTGTGGGATGGAGGCTTTGGAGACTTATGAGCAAATGATGCAAGAAGGTGTGAAGCCCAACCGGGTCACATTTGTTTGTGTTTGCAATGCGTGTGCGGGCCTGGCAGCCCTGGAAAAGGGTAGGAAGGTCTATGGTGACATCATTAAAGCTGGGATTGTACCAGATGTCATTCTGAACAATACCCTCCTGGACATGTATGCCAAATGTGGCAGCATTGAAGATGCAAAGGCAATGTTCGAAAGTATGGCTGAGCGAACTGTGGTTCCTGGAATGTGATGATTGCAGGATATGCCCAGCATGGTTGTCATAGGGAGGCCCTGCAACTATTTGAAGGAATGCAAAAGGAAGGCTTGAAGCTAGACAATATCACCTTCATATGTGTTACTGTTCTCTCCGCATGCAGCCATGTACTCTTTGCTACCACAGTGAGAAGCTGGCCATTGCTTTTGGGCTGATCAGCACGCCCCTTGGGACGTGTCATCAAAAATCTTCGGGTGTGTGGTCACTGCCATACCGCCACCAAGTTCATCTCCAAGATTGTTGGCTCAGCAATTGTTGTACAAGATGCCAATCGCTTTCACCACTTTGATGGCTGGGTGTGTTCTTGTGCAGACTATTGGTGAAACAACAACATCCATGAAAAGAAAGTGCACCACTTAAACATGAAGGGTGAAAGGTATCCTGTTTTGTAACTGAATAGTAAAGCGGCAGAGCTGACAAACCATTTGCTGTCGCATTTTTTGTGAGCTTTCCACCATGGATGAAGGATCATCCAACACCAGCAGTGAAGTCCCGGGAAAAAACAGTTCCATCATCGTCTTTCTTCTACAGATTTGTATGTTTTCCTGACTCCAACATTTATTTCTCTGTGCACCTCGATGTGTTTTATTGTTCTCTCCTTCTGATTCTCTCCGTAATAGAGTATCCAAAGATTTTAACATCTACCGTTGTTGTAAGGTCTCTTAGGAAGGGCAAATCTAAGGCCCATCTTTCTTTCTTTTCTTCTAGGCACTAGAACCGTGAACGCCAGCTTCTAGTCCTTCACAGCTCCATACCCTCGCTGCGGAATCTTTTTGTCCTAAGCTTCCTGCAGCTCTTCCTGTTTTTAGGTTGGGGCAGTGTCCCCGTGTCCCCTTTCTCATCCTCATGGTCTGTACTCCGAGGTTATTTTTTCCTCACTTATTTCAATACATTTCCCTAGCCCACAATACCCTCGTGGACATGTATGCCAATTAATGTTGGAGGCATTTCAGCAGATTCAGATACGTTTGTTTGTCTCTTGCTTAAGTGCATCAAGATGAAAGGTCTGGAAGCTGGAAAGCAGGTGCACACTCACATTATCCATAGTGGATTCATGCCAAGGATGCGAAGGGAGTTTTCAACACTATGGCTGAACAAGATGTGGTGTCGTGGCACGCTATGCT
This sequence comes from Takakia lepidozioides, assembly GCA_030704615.1. NCBI lineage: Eukaryota > Viridiplantae > Streptophyta > Takakiopsida > Takakiales > Takakiaceae > Takakia > Takakia lepidozioides. The sequence continues at coordinate 21,988,637 of CM060732.1, read as the reverse complement.
TGCAGGGTATGCACAGCAGGGACGTGGGTTGGTGGCTTTGGAAAACCTATGATCAATTGATGGGGGAAGGGGTGAAGCCCAACCACATCACGTTTGTTTGTGATTCCAATGCCTGTGCAAGCCTGACAGCCCTGGAAAAGGGTAAAGAGGTCCATGGTGACATTGTCAAAGCTGGGATTGTACCAGATGTCATTCTGAACTCTGCCCTGGTGGACATGTATGCCAAATATGGGTGCATTGAGGATGCAAAGCAAGGAACTTATGTGTACTCTGCGAAGGGGTGAAGCCCAACCACATCATCTTAGTTTGTGTTTGCAATGCGTGTGCAAGCTTGGCAGCCCTGGAAAAGGGGAAAGAGGTCCATGGTGACATCGTCAAAGCTGGAATTGTACCCGATGTTATTCTGAACAATGCCCTCGTGGACATGTATGCCAAATGTGGGAGCATCGAGGATGCGAAGGCAGTGTTCAAACTATATCGCTGAATGAATGTGGTGTCGTGGAACGCAATGCTTGCAGGGTATGCACAGCAGGGGCGTGGGATGGGAGGCTTTGGAGACCTATGAGCAAATGATAGGGGAAGGGGTGAAGCCCGACCACATCACGTCTGTGTGTTTGCAAGCCTGGCAGCCCTGGAAATGAGCGAAGGGGTGCATGGTTGCATCGCAAAAGCAGGAGTGTGAGAAGAATGATGAAGGTCAGAGGGGTTAGAAAGGAGCCAAGTCGCTGCTGCATTGAGATTTGCAACAGGGTGCACACCTTCGCTGCATCCTAGAATTAAGGAAATCATGCTGAGCTGAGAAGATGTCTGGGCAGATGAAAGGAGGGGGGGGTGTGCCTGACACGTGCTTTGTATTTCATGATGTGGGGAAGGAGGAAAAGAAATTTTCTCTTGCCACCACAGTGAGAAGCTGGCCATTGGTTTGGGCTGATCAGGTTTGTGTGTGTTTGCAGTGCGTGTGCAAGCCTGGCAGCCCTGGAGAAGGGCAAAAATGTGCATGTTGCATTGCCAAAGCTGGAATTGTACCAGATGTGATTCTGAACAATACCCTCATGGACATGGATGCCAAATGTGGGAATTGAGGATGTGGAGGGAGTGTCTTGCTTGCAGGATATGCCAGCAGGGGCGCAGGATGGAGGCCTTGGAGACCTATGAACAAATGCTGGGGAAAAGGTGAAGTGCAACCACATCACGTTTGTGTGCGTTGGCAATGCTTGTGCAAGCCTGGCAGCCCTGGAAAAGGGAAAAGGGTGGGTCCAGATTCAGCAGCAGCGGCACAATTCATAAAATCAGGCTGCTAATGAAGACACCTTCTTCAAAACATTTCACTCTGTTTTCCCCTCTATCGAAATCGTCCTTAAATTTCATGTTCATTTCTGCAAGTTACTAGTTGAGTAAACCTTTGATAGTTGCTGAGATGTGGTGTCGTCGAACTCGATGCTTGCAGGGTATGCACATCAGGGGCACTGGATGAGCTTTGGCACCAGATGTTGTGTTGGCCACACTATGTAAATCCACTAAGACCAGGGAGTAGTTGAGCAGCTCAGTCTGAACCCTTCCTAGTGCCAACAAACTCTGATGTGGATTCACGCCAAGAAAGGTCTGGAAGCTGGAAAGCAGGTGCACACTCACAAACATCGCAAGGTATGCACAGCAGGGACGTGGGATGGTGGATTTGGAGACCTATAATCAAATTATGGGGGAAGGGGTGAAGCCCGACCACATCATGTTTTGTGTGATTGCAATGCTTGTGCAAGCCTGGCAGCCTGGAAAAGGTCAAAAGAGGTCTATGGTGACATTGTCAAAGCTGGAATTGTACCAGATGTCATTCTGAACTTGCCCGGGGACATGTATGCCCAATGTGGGTGCATTGAGGATGCAAAGCAAGGAACTTATGTGTACTCTGTTTATACTGAGTGTGGCAGGGAGGCTTGGAGATTGTGAATGGGTGATGCTGGTAGGTGAACGTCATGCGTATTCTGATGCCTTTGCCAGTCTTTGAGCACTGAAAAAGTGCAGATGGATCTGTATGTATTGTAAGCCTATATGTTCTAATGTGAGGTTCTCTGGTTTTATGACAGGAACAAAACAATTGTGATCAGGAAGTGAAGGGCCATCTCCTATTGGAATTCCTCAATTAACATAGCTGGGCCTGAATAAAACATCAATGGACTAGGCCTTTCGTCTTCACTAGGTGTTGCTGCTAAAAAAATAACCGATTGTGAGAGGGTCCCTAATCCAATGATGCTTCCAAGTACAGGTGAAGCAGAGGAATAAACATACTGTTACATCGCACCTTGCACCTAACTTCCCAAGCAAAGCGGTGTAGCATCAACCTCGGTCTGAGAGAGAAAGCACAGTCTATAGATTAGCGTGATTAATTTTAAAGTTGCACTCATAGGGTTAATTCTCCTAAAAAACCCTACTTTATCTGCCCTGCCCCTCCTCTCTCTCTCTCTCTCTGCACATGCAAACAACCATGTCAACGTCGGAAATAGCCGACACAATAGACACTGAAACGGACCAACAAATCCAGGAAATAGCCCACCAGGACATGACAAACGTGATATACGACAGTTTTTGCGTCCAATGACCATCATACCTTAAAGGTGGGGAACACATGGAAGCGCTTGCCCTACAGGACAAACTCCCATAGTGCCTTGTGGAACGTCCCTTCGGACCGTGAAGAAATAGCAATCTTCGTAGGTATTGGCAAAACCGGGAATTACAGATTCGTGACTTTCGCCAAAGAACTAAAAGACGCAAAATTCACAATATTGATAGAAGACAGCCATTTCTTGTTCGACTATGCAAATACAATACAAAATGGTTCGATAATTGAAGGAGGAGAGGCGAGGACATGACGTGGATAGGTGGAAACAACATAAGCTTCACGAAAAGCTCCTAAAAATTGACGCAAACAACTTTGGCTCGACGTCCGGTAACAACAAACGTCAAAAAACAAACAACGACGAGATGTACAATACAATAGAAGTCCTTAACGAAAATGGCCAAAAAATGGATGGAGAATCCGTACGTTCAGGGGATCTCGTTGCAGTCAAGTGTAAAATCTGATCTTGGATGAATTTTCGTCAAAAGAAACACGGGCTTTCATTCCAACTAGAAGGGGTCAAACTGTTGGCCAAAGCACGAGAGGAGACAGAGTTGAATGACGACAACTGGAGCAAAAGCATAGCTTGGTAGAGCTTAAATTAGACATATCTAAACGTTCCATGTAAGGGCCACCATATTTTATAAAGACCATCCTCCTTCTCCTTTTCAAAAAGTCTATCATGTCCCAATGCATGCTCACAACGGATAATAAAAAAATACTGATTTATCATAGTCCAAATCTATTTGTTTACCAAGACGACCCATGGAAAACCCCTCCAACTCTCTCTCAAGTTCCTCCAGTATGGCCCATCCGTCCGGACGTCCTTCTCAGAAGTCGTCGCTAGTAGTGCGGAGCAACGCGAAGCCCCGGTTATATTCACTTTCTCTCAATTTTTGACAATCAACATGTAGCCCAATGGTAAGGGCACATACCCTCTCACGAGTGGTTGTGGGTTCAATCCACCTGTTGGAAGTCATTACGGTGTCCACCTTCCCACCGGAAGGCAGTAGCCCTATGGCGTCAAGTGACACCACACCATAAGTTACGCTTGCTTCGGCAACGCGTCCACCTTTTTCAATTCCCTTCGGCTCCATTATATTCAATTCCTTTGAGTTTTATCACATGGAAGTCCATTACATTGAGTTCCATTCAGATTTATCCCTCCAATTCCATCACATTCAATTTTAACTTTTTACGTTTGTTCCTTGCATTTATTGTTAATTTCTATCAGGTGAAAACACAAAATGTTTTGATTCTAAATTTCATAAATATTTTTCAAGTGTTTTCCTAAAGGATTATTGTCACTGTGACGGTCTTAAACTTATATTTCATTTATTTTTAAAAAACAAATCAATAAAATCAGGACCTTCAAGCCTTCTTCCAAAGCCGAAGCGGGTTTGCATGGCTTAGCATAACTCCAGTCCCAGCTTCTCGTGGTCAAGGGTTACAGCTCTGAAAGAAGCGCTTGGTGTCCATTTGGAAATTGAAGAGCTATATTCTAACCGAGCCTTTCAGTTTTGCAAGGAGTAAAACTAACAAGGGCTTCATCCCCTTTCAACCAAAAAAAAAAAAGTAGTAGGGCTCGCCACTAGCCAATTTTGTAATTAGTAGGGTGGAGCTGTTACGCGACTAGCCGCTTGTGTTTACCACAATTACTCGGTTGGAGAGCTTAGGCAATCAACCTACAATAACCTAGATTCTAGGTTCAAATCCTGCTACCTTGTCAGGTGTGGTGCGATCTTCTCCCCCAGCTTTGGGCAGCGTCCCTCGAGCCTTGTCTTAAGGATGGCGAGGTCACTAAGAAGGAAGTTATATTCTCCTTTCAAGATTCTCTTTTGAATATATATATATATATATATATAGGAAGACGATAGGAATAATGTAAGAACACGTGCGATCTGACGGTACTTTGGCAGGATTCCGGCAGCCTGGGCTCCTCCGCCGGGCCCCTGTCAAATCCTCCCCACCCCCTCTTACCTCGGTTTCACTAGTAAATACTCAAGAATCCAAGTGGGTTTCAAGCTGTGGTGAGAGGCGTGCTGGTAAGGTGATAGCATTGTAGGTGGCGAGGTTTCGGGTTCGATTCTTGATAGGATATTCTTGTAGTATTCCATCCGGTGTAATACTGCCGGTCTCCCTTGTCCTCTCATGTAGCTCTGGTTTGTCCATTCTATACTCGGTCAAATTTCGAGACCAAGTGTGAGTTACATCGAGTGGAGTTACACTCAATTCCGTGTAACTCCGATTGGAATTACACACCTCGTCGTGTAACCCCGAGTAGAGTTACACACCTCGTCGTGTAACTCACTATAACCCGGAATGGAGTTTATCCTCCTTTAGTTCCATGTCACTATCAACAGAGGGTGGGGAAGATTTGACATGCCAAAAACCGGCGTACCATCCTGTTGTGCACGAGTGCATTAAGTTCTTACATTATTCCTATTATCTTCCATGACTTTTCTTGAAAGATCTTTGTTGCCTTTAGGACAATAGGAATAATATAAGATTTAATGGATGCATGCAATCTGACGGTACTTTTGCCGGATTCCGGCAGCCGGGCTCAGCCCCTCTTACCTCGTTTTCACTATTAAGTACTTAAGAATCCAAGTGGGTTTCATCCTGTAGATAGCGTGATGTTAAGGTGGAGGCATTGCAGGCAACGACGTTCCAGGTTCGACTCTTGATGGAGTGTAATCTGGGTATTAGTATATTCCAATCCGTGTAACCCTGGTTTCTCATATAACTATAGTTAGTCCATTTTATACTTAGCCACCTTTGGACAGTCAAATTTTGAGACCAAGTGTAGCCGACACCGAGTGGAGTTAACACACCTCATTGTGTAACCCATTGTGACCCCAAGTGGAGTTACACACGTCGTCGTGTAACCCCGACTGGAGTTTACACTCCTTCAGTTCCATGTCACTCTCAAGCGAGGGTGGGGAAGATTTGACATGCCAGAAACCAGCGTACCCTGTCAGAGATAGCCCTGTGAGTTAAGTTCTTACATTATTTTTATTATCTTCCGTTTTTAGGAAAAACGGAGAACAATAAGGAAAGAACTTATATGAAATAATATTTTGAAAAAACCTAAAATTTCACATTATAAATTCTAATTGCACAAAATGTTCAAGTTTGTATGAACATAATCATCCTTTTCAAGAGAATCTTGTCTTTTGGACAAAACATCAAAACCAGACTGTGACGAGCTTGTACGTCTGGGTTGTGAGGCTACTGTTGATACAATTGAGTACCACCCTGCGTTATGTGTGTGGACCAAGAACTTCGAAGAGTGAGGAGAGAAATGGGTGTGTTCAGAAACCATCTCAAACTCGGGTATTGATCATGAGAATGAATATCTTTCAAATGACCATCTTAAACTTGGGGTTGATTCAAACTTTGCAAAGCAGGCGGGATGGCTAAAATTTCCCCTTGATGTGAAACCATGTCCAAGCCCGGTGGAGAGATGCGTACGCTATTTGATGGAGGACAGACGAGCTAACAAGAGATCAAACAAGGGATGTCGATCGAGCATGCTAACCCTCACAAACTGTGACGACACCCCAAAGGAGGGGCCATCACGGGATACAATGCGGTGTTGGCGAAGCAATTCCTGGCAGTCTTCTTCCTCCTTACACCGCAGCCATACAAAAGCTGCACATATCAAACCACGCCAAGGCAATGTTCACTCTCTCTTGCTAGTTTAGGATTTCGATCTGCACTAGTAAAACCAGTTCAAAGCTCAAGCAAAGTACTGCATCACTGTTTTAGTCAGTCCAGGCCTGCAGCCTGCAGCTTTGGAGCGATGTGTGATCAAACCAAAACCCGGTTTACGAGTCTTTAGAGCTGATCGGTGATCTGCGTTCACAACATGAGTGAGACAACTACCCACCTGGGTTGGGCCGAAACATCTTTCCCAAGAAGGAACAGTGTAAGGGGTCATAATCAGGCAAAGCGAAGCGCGTGCTGCCCTCCAACGCCTGCCGCAGCTTCTTCCATCTCTCCTCCATCACCGCCTGGCCATAATGGAAGAAGGGCTGCTTCGCCGCGTCCATCAGTCCCCCGTATTTGACAGCCGGTTGCGCGTAGCCAGTCATGATTGTCCGGAGTAAGGTGGTTGCCCGGGCTTGTGCATCCTGGGATACACCGAGTGTGTTCAATCGAACAAACTCCGCCATTTTGATGGCAACGCGCTCATCTTCCACAACTGCCCAACTGCATGTCATCGATACATATCCGCTTTACTGACTTATACAAGCTAGACAGGTCTGCCACATATTCACAACAGCAAGGTGCCACATTCATACTTACGTGATTGGAAATCAGACTTTTGGCCTATCAAATACTGCGAAGAGAGCAGAACATCTTGGCGAAGGTTGTGTTCCTTACCCGAGTCGAGTGCCAGCATGGCCTGTGATTTTGGAGAAAGTGAAGAGCATCACGGGAAAGTCAGCAGCGGAGGTGATTGGAGTGTAGTGTGGCCAGTAGTACGCGAGATCATGAACTGTTGATCCACTGCCATTGACCACAGCATGCCGGATGGTTCCATCTGGATTATTGGGTGATGTCACTATCTCAATGTAAGCATCTTGCGAAGAGTTCTGTTGAAACCGGTGTGCATCTCCTGCCCATTTGAATACCCCGGATTTGAGGAAGTCTGTCAAGTCTGGATACGGCTGCACCCACATTCAGCAGAACAAAGCTTTAGAGGCTTCCATCTCGTTCTGTATGGACCCAGGACGAAGTTTAATGCTGTAAGAGTAATGTAGGCTCTCGAGTTTAGCACCCCACATACCGAATAATAAGGGGTAGCCGAGATGATGCTCGTTGGAGTGGATGACTGGGGCGAGGATAGGGCGTAAATTGAAGCTTGGAACAATTGTGTCGAGCCAGTTCCAAGTACAATGTAGCGGCTCTCGGTGACAGCATTCCCAACAAAGCTGTGAAAGGCGCGGATTGTCTGGTCCAAATGGTGGTCCACAAACAGGAAGGCGTTGTGCTTGTGAGCAAAATAGCTCATGCCTTGCCACGCTGGGATTACAGTGGTTGCCTGGGGTTGGGCCAGCCAGTAGGACTCGAACATGGTAGGATCCCCACTGCAAAATCCAGATAGCTCTACGTTATGTTAACTGGATGATACGAACAACTGGTCTTGACCGGACTACAACTCCCTGGGGCCAAACACGCTTAGACCTCCTATTCCTTCTGACAGCTGCCACTTCTAACATCTCGGACTTCAAATATACACACTCGACTAAACAGTCACTGCTCAACGTTGAGAAATGGTAGAGAGAACCCTGTATGTCATGATAGAGTAGTCACACATGTGTGTACAGGTCTTATGATCAGCCTATACGACAATCTCACTGCAATCCGACTGGAAATAGCTGCAGTCTGTTTTAGCCCTCACAGAACTTTGAACTCTTAAAGATCATTCGACCAAGTTCTATAATTGTGTAACCCTGTCAACCATGCAAGCCTGGCTACCGGAGAAGGAGCTCTGAAGCATTAATTGACCCACAGAGAGCTCTAGATAAAAGACATTGTCACCTTAGATGGACCGCGCTTTAGTCTTCTGCGTTCATGACACGATCCAGATTTATTGAACTAAACGTGCTCTCTGAAAAGTTTCAAGGTTCTGAAAACGGTAACAGCAAAGTACCGTATTAGAACGTCCGTGCTGATATAAATGTTTTACAATCTGCGATAAGGTCATTTGAAAATTCCTGTTCGATCACACGGCCATGTTGCACTAGATCAAGATATCATCGCCTGAAGTCCTCAAACCTACTGCTTGTCACCTTCTGTAGTAAAGTTCTGCCTCCCCCTCCGCTCTCTTTATCTCTGAATCACTGATCAACCCTCTTATTCCAAACGTAACAAAGGAGTAATAACGAAAGAGAGATCTCACTGAAAGAGGTGAAGAACGCAATCAGGAATGAGTCGAGCGCATTGAGGACCCATGAAACACGCATGGCAATGGCAAGCCCCCCGCCCCAGCGAGCGCTGTTGTTGTTGGTCGGCAACGACGAAGTGACCATTGCCGGAGCAGAACTGTACGTGCTCCATGGCGGACGACGACAAACGGGGGCTAGTAACCGAGGGTAAACACATTACAACTTTTCCGGAGCTATTGCAATGAGAGCTATCACTCATATCCTCGGACCATCGTTCAATGGACCGTGGTTGAAAATTGAAGGGGACATGGGAGGGGGGCAGAAGAGCGAGTATGTAAGAAATGAGAAGGACGTTGAGCGCTATTGAAGCATGAAGTGTCAGTCTAGTCGTGCTGGACAGCTGGATGGAGTGCTGTTTAGTCTGCGCATATATGTGGCTATCCTGTAAACCGGATGGCGGAAGAGCTGAAGCTGGTGATGAATCAGATGTTTTCGTTCCTGCCTGGTCGACTGTCCTATGACTGCCCTCCATGTCCAAGCCGTCTGGAATCTGCAAACAACTCTGCTGAACTGTCCAGCCTATGCCTGATGAAGGTTACATCTACGCTTTAAAAGGTTTTCGATCTGCACTCCATCAGGCTCCTTGTTGGCAATCGAGGTGCTGGTTGCGGTCTATGTAGGTCAGATGCTGTCAAGAGGGCCTTTGAGCTGTTGCAAGCCTCCCTAGATTTAATCAAGCGAGATGCAGAGAAGTTGAACCTAATTGATAAGCTAGACCAGGACATTTCTCTCGGGACATGAGACTAGAAGGAATAGAGGTAGAGGGGCTGCCACATCAAAAGCAGAAAGAGGGAGGGAGAGAGAGAGAGTGCGCCTGACGCTTGCAGGTTGGTGACCCTACATCTCTACAAGAAAAAAGACTAACTTCGAAGGTAAAAGTGCCAGGCCTATTTCTGAGCGAGAGACCTCTGTCGGTACACAACGAGAGGGTGAAGGCAGATGTCGGTTCGGGCACACCAGTAACCCAACAAGGACACTGAAGAGATATGGGTGACCAAGAACACACATCAGCACACTAGAGAAAGACGCTCTCTATTCAGACACACAAAGGACAAAAGTCCAGAGAGATAGAGCTCGGGAGAACTCGGGGCTAGTCACATACACTTGTGAAGGGTCCACCGAATTATGAGAACGGAAGAGGTACGTATACTCTGGAGGGAGGGAGAAGAACCGGGAGAAGGTCGGCCCGAGAGAGAATGAAAGGTATTTTCTGAATCCGTAAAGCGGCCACGTGTTGTAATTTATAGGTATATCGGCATGTCAAATAGCGCAAGGTGCTGGGGCCAGGCGGCCATGCTGACAGGGCTTTGTACCATCTCTGCCCTCTTCATTGTCCTCGTTCTGGGTTCCTCTTCACAGCAGCACAGATTTGCACCGGCCGCCACGGGCGCTAGGTAGGGTAAAAGCTTCACTCAAACACATCTAGGTCTGCATGGGCAGAGCTCGTGTTGGGATTGCTGCCGTGCTGCATCGTCACTCTCCTCGTCTTTATACTCGCCTGCAAACTTTCGTAGTCATCTGGACTCTGCATCATCCCCCAACTTCCTGCCCTCCGCACACTGCCTTCTGCTTATGGCATGGCGGCCACACTTTTGTAGCTGCCTGCAGACTGCTGCTGCTGCTGCAACGAGGTACCCAGTACAGAGCCCAGCCTGCTTGTCATTTTTGTATTATTGCCCAACCTGGCACCTATTTTTTTCTTCTTTTTCTCCTTTCATGATACGGTACTTACATACTGCACTCGTTTACTTGTCTTCACCCCCTTTTTTTTGGCTTCTTGGGCCCAGGCCTAAATGACAGTCATGGTTCGGAAAAAAGAAACTCATATTTTCGCATCCGGTCGATTTTATCACAACGCTATTCATCATTGCTGTAAGATGGAATTGTTCCGGTCCGACATTATGAAATGAATATTAAACATCCGAATCCGAGTCAAGACCGGAAAAAGACCAAGTCGTGGACAATTGCGACTTGTTGGGATTGTCTCAAGCTACCATCCAAAAAGCTTTCTACGTGTACCCCTTGTATCAAACTAAGCTTTTTGCACTTGGCAAGGGATGATTAGACGATTACGTGTGCTATCGGTGCACTCGATTCCTCTATCATCCAGAATACTCAGACTGTTGGCTTGTAACACATTTTGTTGGGATAAGCCGGATACGCCAGGTCATATGCTCCATATACACTTGTATCTTAAAGATGGTTTATGTAGCAGATGTAACCTTGGGCCCTCATATCAGCTCAATTAAATGTGCAAATGAGTGGAAAATTGTTTGTATTATGTGAGTGAGTGTGAGAGGTCACTCTGGGATGGAGGGGACTATAGTGGCCCTCAAATTTTATATAAGAGGGGAAAAGATTAAAAAACCCCATTCCCTGTATTTGATTAATAGTAGACAAATAGTTCTATACCAACTGTCGGTAGCTCAGTTGGATAGTGCGATCGGTGCCACCCAGATTATTCTGGGGTCAAATCCTGCTACCTTGATGGCTCCCATGTGAAAGCCTTCAAGGCGAGGTTACTCTTGAAAGAGGTTATTTTTTCCTCTCACTATAATTAAGGGGCCTGATTTGTGAGCTGTCGCTCCCAGGTGTTTTCCTTTTTTTTCTTTTTTTGCTAAAAAAACAGTATCATTCATTGAGTTGAAGTGCTAGTCTCCTCAACTATTATTTCACATCTATGGACCCATCATCGCTGTAGTCAGCTTCAGTTGCCCAGATTGACCCCTTCAAAGCTAGTATTTTTAATCAACATTATGTCAGAAACACGGAATTTTGATCAGTTTTGTCAGAAGGAAGAACAGCAGGCTGTGTTTGGAAAAAAAGGGTTTTCTGGTAAAACAAGTAGGGCAGCAAATCCGGGGTACTTGTTGGTTCCTTCTTCTAAGACACATTTTTTTGTTACGCATTGTCTGCTTCATGCACCGTACTTCTGTTTTCCACGATGTTGTTCTCAACCTTTTTGTGGTCCCAGTAGTAAGTAGATGATGATGAACTCATGTTGATGCACCCACAGGAAATCCGCCACGGATAATAAAACACAGAGCTATGTGATCGCCGCCTTGAGGCTATAGTTACGTCACAATAATGGGCAAGCCCTTTATTAGCCTGTACCTTGAACATAAACAACTAGTTGTGTAATAAAAGCTGTAGTTCTGGAAAATATGTAAGAAATGTAAGGGAAAGGAGAATGTTCTGGGTACTGCAGCCTGAGAGGCAGGTGGTAGGTACTGCAAGGGAGAGCAGATTCTGGAGGTGGGTTGTGCTGTGCAGTGCGGTGCTGTGCTGCAAAGTGGCCGTGACGAGGAAGACGATGATGGAGAGCCGGCACGAGCAGCATCTAGCGTGTTGCTTTGATTATAGTGGGCCTTGCGATGTGGCGCACGCGTGCTGCACATATCAACTTTGATGGTCCTTTACTGTATCCTTTTGCGCGCCGCCTCTCCCTAGCGGCGCCATATCTCCGCACAAGTTTGGGTGGACCCTGCGAACATAGCCTATGTATCTAAGAACATACTAGCCCAGAGCTCGAACCCGACAAGGTCGACAGGGCTGCAGCATGTGAGAGCAGCTGCGTAACCATACTAAGTTTGGCAGCTAGCAGACTCTCTTACACCAGTGCCAGCCTGGTGAATTGTTCCAGGGTTTCTGTGAGCCTACTACTTGAGCAAAGACGATGATACGCTCAGATCTGGGTTGAAGGAACCTTTGCACCACCTAAGCATAATCAGTCAGCAAGCTGAAACCTCTGTCCACATGCAGCTAATAAGATTTGGCAGGTTTTGCGCCCATCTTGTAGGGGCCGGCAAATGATGTACAAGTATTTCTCACCCACTGCCTCCTCAAACAGACTCTACAGTTGAAACTTCCACCACTACTGTCGCGCCGCTCTCAACAATCCGTGATATAATCTATAGCGAGGATTGCTTGCAGCTCCAAAGCCTCCCCCCACCCACGGAATGGGTGGTGGGTGGATTAGATACTAAATCCTACCGGTGATGCCTGAGAGCCAAGGTGAATCCATGGTGGCCGACACGAGTGTGGGCGTCATAGGTGTGAGACCATCTGCAGAAGTGACGAGAATATTTTTGATGGGATCCGTCTGTCAGCTGCTCACCACTTGGCACAACTTCGACCCTGTGAGACAGTCATATCTTGATCGATTCTTTCATCGCACTTCCTACTTGACTTTGGCCCAGCAATATTTTTTAGCCGGGGAGTTGAATGCTCTGACGACCCGTCACCCACCCTTCACCGCGCTGGACTGCGCAGTCACCGCAATACATGATCAAGAAACTAGAGGCATGTCACCGGCATGGGTCATGTTCCCATGGGCATGGTAAGCAAATTGAGTGAAGTGATGGGTCAGTAGTGAAGTGAAGTCATTAATCCAAATGGCACGGTGTTTAGTGCATTCAATAGCTGACAACGTAAGCTAGAACTTTGCTTTGGGGCCCACCTCCATCCATCGCTACGACGGTCGCATTGTCCTTTAGGGGTTAATTTGAGAGGAAACCTCTTTCAAAGTAACCTCGCCATGAGCACGAGACTCACATGCCGCCACCCAATGGTAGGTGGGAGAAGAACATACGACCCACAACTAGGTAGGCGCGGGTTTTGAACACAACATCACCTGGGTGGCACTCCCTTCCCTATCCAACTAAACTACCGATTGGTGGATTCAATTTCGGCATGCAGACTCAGGTGTGATGTGTAGAAGATGTAGAAGATAGACATGGATGCTACTCCATGCCATGGGGGACATGACCATGCAATGATCCATGCCAGTGACAATTACATAATCATGTACTGCAGCCTCCGGGCAGGGGGAATGGGACATGGGTGACGCGGTGATGGCTCGACGCCCGAGCATTCAACCTTGCTTGACTTTGTCTCATCAACCATTGAAAGCACCCTCGGTCATAAAATGGGTCATGGGCAGGCTGACATCACCATTTATAGACACCAACTTCCCAGGCTCATTTTACCTCCACAAATACCATCACATCTCAACGTTTCAACGATTCAGATTAGCTCTCATATTCCGACGATTGAATCTAAGCATTATTATTATTATTATTTGTTTAAATTATAATCTGCATAGAGCATCCACATTAGTGCAGCTTTCTTTGTTAGACGTCTCTCCAGCTATAAGAGCCATCCAATTTGAGATTATTACAAAAAATATGTCAATATCTTGTAAATTTGAATAAAAATCTGTTACAAATATTCTTAGAATCGGCTGTTAAATTGAAACATGTATGAAAACATTGTCACTAGACGGTACTAGCTTGGTTGGATAGTGTACTGAGTGCCGCCCAAGTGATTCTGGGTTCAAATCTTGCAACCCTTTCCATTGTGGCAGAGGGAGAGAAGACGCTGGCCAGAGCTGGAGTTACTATATAAGAGCCACCTTTGGGCTAGTGGGGGCTTCCTCATACCCAGGTTACTTTGAAAGAGAATGATAGATTGATTTGAAAATATTTGTCAATGATGGACTCTAAAACAAGCTCTTGTCCACACCTTTCTAAAAGCTCTAAAAAGTTTTGGATTTGCTTGGAGAGGGAAGAGTCAAGAGTCCCAACTTGTGTAGGGATCCCAAGTAGACCAACTCTTGGTCTTCTCTCCTCAGGAATCCACAACAAGAGCGCAAGGGCATTCTCTCTCATGACAAACGTCGTTGGAAGCTTCGCCCATCATAGGTGGCCACCGTACTGCTGTCGATGATGAGAAGCCAGACAAAGTTAATCAACCCAGATCTTCCTTTATGCAAGCGCTGCAGGAACTCATTCTCCAACTTCATTCATACACAAAGTCAGGGACAGATGTGTACATACATAAGCCCCAGTGATTTTGGAGGCAGTGGCGGTGTGGAGGCTGTGCTCAAATCCCGATAGGTTCAAGCCAAGGCCCACCCAGTCATAGAGCTGTACGGGAGATCTGGACTGGAGTGGAGTCTGGGAGGAGGGACAAAAAGTTGTCCCGAAGGAGAGTGACCGTTAGAAGTGTCCGCCTCTTAATAAAGCGTAGGAAAAAATCTGGGAAGAAAGCACTGCAATGACACACAAGAGATGAAAACATTTATCACAATTCTTAATCGATGCATTAACTCAGAAACTACCACTGGGACTGTAGCAGCTTCCATTTACTCAACAGCTGCACAGCAACGACGGAGGGTCTGAGCAGGCAGGCTGGCGTGCTTCAAGCCGCCTGGCCCGTGTGGGAAGGATATCAAAATCCAATGATTTGAGGATCGTCTCTATCGATGTCAGGGAGGCGGGTCCACCAATTTTGACCGCGCAACAGCCTGCGGCCTAATATGCGCTCTTCTCCCGAGGTTGAAATTCCCCATTTATATTCATTCCTCCTCATCATGGGCCTACTTAACCATGCCGCCAGTCATGGTTTGAATTCCACTGGCCCCATGTTGATCTCGCACATGTGTTTGCAGGTAGCCAGGGCCCAAATTCCATGTGTGACACTGTGAGCAATTTGGTGACAGATATTCCCAGCTTCAGATTATGATTTTCTTTTCCTTGTTGTGATCCACACCAGACAGTCGAATATATACACATGCATGTTTGTTTCAATTTGGGTCCTTTCCACTAAATAGGCTTATCTACTGAGACTATAGACTCTGGTGGACACTGTACGCACGATGGTTTTTAACTGAACAAGTTCTACAGGTACAAGTTCACAAGGACCAGCTCCAGACTATCTTATGCAATACATCCAGTCTGTTTTATATTGTCGCCTGGCGCCTAATCACTCGTACCTGTTTAGTACAGGCCTACAGCAGAAGAGCACTGCAAAAATGTAACGATGTTTGAATGTGTTGGTTACTTGTTCACAAACCAACAAGTTCTTGTCTCGTCCGAGACATCTGAACAACAAGATGACGGGTTATTGCCATTATTGCCGCTGCAGCTTCTTCATGAACAGCGATAAGTTAGCCAGTTCTGGGAAGGCTGCACGGGGTAGTCTTTTGAAGTTTGAGGAGACTGCACAAGCTGCTGAGAAGATGCAGGGAGATGCATCAGACGTGCAGGGAGTAGGAATTGGGCGGATCGATTGGCCATGCTCGCTTGCTACATTGCGGAAGGGCTGATTTGCGTGAACATTTCCCTTACAGTTTGAGGGCGGTCGTGCTTGTCTTTCTAATTCTGGTCACCATTCGTGTTCAGTGTTCCTCGCTCTCAAGAGAAAGAGGTCCAAGTTCCAAGTTCCTCCTATCTCGAACTTTCTCACTGGCCTCTTGTGGCCTCTTGTGGGTTTTAGAAATATCTTTCTTCTCTCCGTCGTGCATTATGACTACTCCATCACGGCTTTGGTACTCGTAACATATCCAGGCGACAGTTTAGAGCCAGGATTCTAGGAGCTTATGCTAGTGATTGTTGGATTTTCAGTTCATGCATCTGTTGCACGGTCAAGCTCCTCCATCGCCGTCTTCTCCTGGCTCTTCTCTTCCAGCTCCCCTCCTCCGACAATTGCGTTTGTATAGATGTGCACTGGGTTGGGATAATTGTCTTCTTGCATGACCACAAACATTTCCGTGCCTCATCAAACTCGACGTTGTGTACATATGGGATCTAGGAGCTCTAGCTTTGCCAAGCTAATTTTTTCACGAAAGAGCACACACACCGATTGAACAACCAACAGTTATTTGCAAGAAAACGGCCAGCGATGGTGTTCTGTTGCCTCTACCACTGTGATGTCCGATGCTGAGCCCCAATCCCGCCATTCTCTATTCCCATTCTTCCGATTTCGGAGGAGTTTTCAGATGAGATGCCAACCGACGTAGATGTAGAGAATTACTAGTTGTTAAGCATCCGAAATTATTTGTATCTGTATACTTTGATCTGAATGCGTTCCACATGATTGTGTATATATATTGATTGCCTTGTGGACGCAAATGTCGTGCCTCGCTCCTCTACTATCACATATGTAATAGTAAGGGCCTTCCATCTTACTCACCCAGAGTTAAGACCAATGGCAGCCCGCAATGACTCGAACAAGTTGCGACCTGCCAGGCTATTTTCAGATTCTATTAAGAGCAGGCGAACCCACTGATGCAAACATTCTCAACGAATTTCGCTAAAGATGCAGGTCACGCTGTTACGTTGTCTGGCCCAGCCTCCGCAGCAGCTTTCACCGATAAGGAGGGAGGTGGGCCAGGCACCCGCCAGGCAACAGTATGAAAACAGACTGGAATAGAGACTCGCAGACAAGTCAGGCATCAAAAGAGAGACGTCCGGGCATTAGCAGACTAGTCTGCAGTGACCTGTCACCTGTCCAAATCATGAGCCATGAGATAGCGGAGAGTTTTGCAGTGAACGATGCAGCCTGCCCATCTGCAGAGCCATAAGATAGTAGTGAAAGAAAGAGAGGTGGGCAGGCAACAAGCACAGAGACAAAAGCAGACTGCAATAGCGACTTGAGTTGTTGAAAGGAACCTGAAAGTTAAGAACAGTGTAGTGTGGTGCCAGGACAAGCCCTGCCATGAGAAGGAACACTGGTCCACCCATGTGCCACTGATTCCATTGGCCTTGTGGTCCCGAACCCAAGCGCCTGTCCAGAAGGAACCCAACAATATATAGAGCTCAGCGATGGAGATGGCCGGAGGAGAAAACGACTGGGCTGAAAAGATATTGAGAAAGAACTTGTCCGGTATCTGTCTTTACAATACAAGGACTTTGCTCATCAGCCTCATGTGACTATGTTCACACTTCACACGTTTTGTTGGCTTGCCTGCAGACCTTCCACTGTGATTCCTGATGTTCGAGATGCCGGGCTTCTTCAGCAATCTTCTGGGTTCATTCAGATCAGCCAACTCGGTTGGAAAATCTAAGAAAGTAACCAGCACTGTTGTCTTTAATCTTAGGATGGATGTTGTCTGTCTGGGACATGTTTCACATGAGCTCAAACATGTTCAAAACAGAAACTACAATACTGTCCACAACAGGAATCCAGGTTTATGGGCTATATGGGTTATATCCAGTATATCCAGGTATATGGGTTATCTGAGCATGGTCAACATACTCAAAATTAGTACTATCAACTTGATAGTAAGGGCAGAAGTGTTTCCTCCATTGGGCAGATCTGACACGTTCCTGTGGAGGAAGAACAGAAAGACGGGGATTCAACTTGGGACCTTTTTCTGGGCTCTGGCAAATTTGGACTTGGAGAGTCCAAGATTTAGGCTGACTGACCAGTTCTCAGAGCCCAATCTAAACTGGCTTGTGTAAATGTGAAGAGACCTGGGGGTTACACTTACATTTTGAGGTCAGTTTGAACAAAATACAGAACTTTAAAGACATTCTTTTTGTTCATTTAGCACTGCAAACAGTGAGTTCAACTCTGGTGTTTGGATCTGTGGTGGATTCGATTAGAGAGAACTCAACTTGAAAGCTTCTAATGTGCTCGTGACAATGTGAAGAAATGGCTGTCAATGGATATAAGAGACTGAATGATCACCTCTCGGCTCCACACTAATTCAACTATGCACGCTACTGATGTTTTCACATCCCTTCTTCAACACTTTTTCACTGAAAAACTCAGCCTCCAGAGATGCAGGCATACAATTCCTTGAGAAATCTATGACGACTCCAGAATAAGGTTTTCCTCTATGACTTTACTGCTGCTGAGCAAGTCTCACGTGAATTTCGATCATCACCATTGGCAGCCAACAGAACATGCAGTACTGATCCATCGCATTGATGACCGAAATCATTTTTTGCATTGTTACTCTTTAGTTGTATGACAGCCTTTCCACCTTCACATTGAAACGATGCAGCCTTTCATGCATGTTGCTTGTTTCACCAAGGATCCCCAGAAGAACAAACTCCATCTTGAAAATGGTGAAAGCAGTTGGCACCCTGCACAAAATTTGGTCACCCAAACAATATTTGAGATGAACTTGGTGGCTGCGTGGCAGTCACCGCGTATAAATTCTTCATGACTTGGAGAGGCATCCCTGGGGGTGTGCTGATGAGCCCAAAAGCAATGGCCAGCTTCTCACTGTGGTAGCTAAGAGAAGTTTATTTTCGTTCCTCCATGTCATGCAACACCAAGGGTGTGTCAGGCACATACCCTGCCTCCCTCAACTGCACAGCACCTGGTTATCCACCTCAACGCAGCTGCACCCCCCAGCTCCTTTCTGACACCTCTCCTGCATCATATTGCTCACAGTTGCTGTATCATCCCACCTGCCAGCAGCAGCATTGCCGTTTGGTAGTAAGTTGCAGCATCTTGTGGATCCTGCTTCAGAAGGGATATTGCCACATGTTCTGCCACCTCCACCTTGGCATGGATTCTACAGGCAACAAGCAAGGCCCCCAATACCACAGCATCTGGTTCAATTGGCATAATTTTAATTAAGTCCTCTGCTTCATCCAATCGCCCTGCATGAGCAAGGTGGTCAACCATGCAGCCAAAATGCTTCAGTGTAGGAGTCAGGGCATGGTCTGGACTCACGGAACCAAAGAAGTCACAGCCTTCCTCCACCAGCTCCACAATACTACATAAGCATATATAAAGGTTAAAATGTTCGGCTTCACGCCTTCCTTTAGCATTTGTTCATGCAGTTGCAAGGCCTCTTTACAACATCCTGCAGTCATCAAACTCCATGACACCAAATTTTGTTCGATCATGTTATCAAACACTTGCCGCGCATCCTTCATGCTCCCGCATTTGGGAAACATCAAAACAAGGGAATTCTCCAAATTTATATTTGAAACAATTCCAGTTTTACAATGTCTGCATGGATCTGTTTCCCTTTTCCAGGGCAGCCAGGCTGGCACACACACTGAGAACGCTAATGGATGTGACTTAGTCCAGCGTCACTCCTTCCTTTATCATTTCCTCATAGATCTCGAAAGCCTCCCTACCACACCCATGCTGACCATATCCAGTGATGATCGCACTCCATGAAACGGAGTCTCTTTCAGCCATATTGTCGAACACTTGACGTGCATCCTTCATGCTCCCACATTTGGCATACATGTCGACGAGGGCAGTTTGCAGAATGATATCTTGCACAATCCCACCTCTGTTGATGTCTTCATGTGTCTCTTTGCCCTTTTCCAGGTCTGCCAAGCTGGCACAGACCTTGAGAATGCAAGTGAAGGAGACCTTGTTGGGTGTCACCCCTTCCCGGAGCATTTGCTCATATATCTCGAAAGCCTCCCTACCAAACCCATGCTGAGCATATCCTGCAATCATTGCACTAAATGAGACCACATCTCGCTTAGCCATATTGTCAAAGACCTGATGCGCATCCTTCATGCTCCCACATTTAGCGTACATGTCGACAAGTGAAGTCTCCAGAATGATATTGGAAAGAATCCCGGCTCTGATGATGCTAGCATGAACCTCTTTGCCCTTTTTGAGGGATGCCATGGTGGTGCACGCATTGAGAACAGCAATGAATGTAACCTTGTTGGGCATCACCCCTTCCAGTATCATTTGCTCATAGGTCTCAAAAGCCTCGGGACCATACCCATGCTCAGCATATCCTGCGATCATTGCACTCCATGAGACCACATTTCGTTGAGCCATATTGTCAAACACTTGCCGTGCATCTGTCATGCTTCCGCATTTGGCATACATATCAGCAAGGGCAGTCTCCAGAATGATATCTGGTGTAATTTCAGCCTTGATGATGTCACCATGGACCTCTTTGGCCTTTCCAAGGTCTCCTAGGATGCCACATGCTCTGAGAACGCAACTGAATGTGACGTTGTTGGGTCTCAACCCATCCTGTATCATTTGCTGATAGATTATGAAAGCCTCCCTACCACACCCATGCTTTGCATATCCTGCTATCATTTTAGTCCATGTATACACACTTCGTTCAGGCATTTCGTCAAACACTGTGCGTGCATCCACCACACTCCCGCACTTGGCATACATGTTGATAAGCGTGTTGAATAGACGAATGTTTGGCCTGAATCCACTTTGGATAATGTGGGCATGCACCTGCTTTCCTTCTTCTAGGCCATGCCTGTTGATGCACTCCCGCAAGAGACAGATATAAGTATGATTGTCTACCAAAGTGCCTTGGTGGTTCAAAATATGGAGGGCCTCTTTCAGTTGTCCTGTCATACACAATGTCCTTACATTACCACATGGCGCTGGACTTTGTATCATGGCAGCTAGCTCTGCCTTCACCCAAGAGGGGTTCGACCAACTGTCAATCCAAAGGACCTCCTTTGTGCACTTATGTCTGAAGTCTGGTGATTTTGGACCTTTCTGTGAAAACCACCAGTGGAGCTGAGCAGCTATAGGGCTAAACAACTGCCTCTCATAGACCAGGCTACAACTAACAAAGATCCAAGAATCTTCGACAGGAACAACTTTGAGTAACTGTGATGCAACAGTAGAACCACTTACACTTTCTTTTATTCTAAAGAGCAAATTAGTCATACAATTATGCAACTGGAGACAATAAAAACAGTAACAAGCTCTCCTTGACAAACTCTTTCATGTCAGAATAACAATAGCCTCACCTTATCAAATCTGTTGTCCCACCACTGTGTAGGATCTGAGAAGAACTCCTGCCAAAGCCGTTCTCTAATGAGTGCTTGACCTGCATGCAGGAACTGCAAGAACATGACTACTTTGCCAGCTTCTAATCACCTGTGTCTCTATGAGAAGTGCTAGTGCTTAAGGGGCCTTGGCAGCTCCTACTTAACCTGGCCTTGTTGGGAATGCTAGCATTATCCATCTCTCTCTCTCTCTCTCTCTAGGCTACGGGGTGGGAAGGGAAGCTACCTTTGAACAGCAAACAGATGCAGAAAGGAAAGAGGGATTGCGATTGCCTGTTGTCTGGGCAACCTGAAGACAATATTAATTTTCTGATTCATTGTCCTGGGTACTCTCACGAGAGAGACGCCCTCTTCAAATCCATCAAGGGAATTGTGCCTGAACCTCTGTTTACCAACTTTGAAAGTCTCGAGGCTGAGCCAAAAGCCCAGGCCTTTTTGGGGTCTAGTTATTGGGCAAACCACGGACAGCACATGTGTGAAGGGATTTCTAGAGGATATCTGGAGACTCAGATTAATTGTCTGTTCCAAGGTAAGTCATACTACTGGCGTCAGCCCCTGACAAAGGTAGTTTCTGTCCCACTGAGACTGAGCGCGGGGTAAATGGCCACAAGGCTACAGCAAACAATGTCTAATGAGTACATTCTCTCTAGGCTACGGCAAACAAAGTCTCATGAGTACATTCTCTCTCTCACTCTCTCTCTCTCTCTCTTTTTCCTTGAACGTGGCTAAGTTCCTAACAACAGTCAGCACATCACTCTCTTGGCTGGTCTACTGTAGCCAAGGCCTTGTGGCATAATTAGGAAACCTGAAAATGAGAGGCCTGAGGACTCGTCTCTCCTTGAATGTGGCTAAGTTCTTTGTATCAAGAATTACCTGGTCCCGTTATTCTGTTCAGAATTTTTGCCTAGAGCGGAACGGAAAAATGGAGAACGGGATGACTCTTTAGGGTTCTCCCTAGGTCTAAAAGCAGCTGCCCTAGAGACCCTGGCCACTCTTCCCATTTGGTAGAGGAGCAGGCAAGAGCTGAAGGAGCTGACTATCATACTGCCGAACTATGGCTACAAGCTAGGTATCCATATAGACTCCCCTTAACACTTTGAAGTGCTGGCAAGACAAAGAGAGTTGACACTATGAGGAGCTTACATGGACTCGACTAAGCTCTACTCTGAATCTAGGAATGCTTTTACAAACCAAGGGCTTCTATGTGTGCCCTTGCTTGAGTACTTGGTCTAGTAACAGTTCCCTTTTGGGAATGGGTGCTTACTGTCATGCTTACTTACATGGACTTGACTAGCTCTACTCTGAATCTATGAATACTTTTGCAGACCAAAGGCCTCTGTGTCCCATTGCTTGAGGACTTGATTCTAGTAACATCTTCCTTTGGGTAATGGGTGCTTACTGACATAAGACCACCCCCACTCCCTCTAGAGCATGGGCTGAGAGAGGTAATGCTAAGTTGCTATTGTTGACTGAAATGCCTTAAAGGACCTCCTTTACCTCCTCTCTTTGCAAGTATGACCTGCTACAGGGATAACACTGATAACAAATGTGAAGTGGTTTAAGCCTGGGGTCCATAGGGATTACTAACCTGTTGGCTTGTTGATTGGCTGCGATGGATCCATGTGAGGCCCACTTCACCTTCTTTCGTTGCAGGAAATGCTACTAAGGGCAAGAGACCAAGGGAGTGAGACTTTGAGCTCTCTCAAACCTCAAATCTGTTTGTATGTGTTCATTGTGCATGCATTGAAAAAAGATACGTGCATCAGACGTTGTTACCATATCAATTAACTCTGAAGGAGTTCAAGACAGGAGAATTACACTTCAACTACAGTCCTGTTTAACATCAAGATCGGTGCAGTTTCTGATAGATGGGTCAAGGATAATGTGGAGCTTGCTCCAAATCTAGAAAGCCAATAAGTGCACAAATAGTTCCACGTCTGTACCTTTATCCGGTGTCCCTGCAAGCTTGGGACGCACCGTAGCTATCACTCGCAAGGTTCGGGGGCCCGACTTTGCCGAGCTCGAGTCCCATTTCACCTCCACACCTTGGCCCGACAGTCCGTTGCATGATGTGAGGCTTTCCGCCCTCTCAGCGCAAGGAGAACAAAGGGACTTGGGTATGGCCTCTCCTTCCGCACTGAAGAGAACGTTGGAGCAAGCTGCCATCCTGATGCCCGTGAGAAGCTGGGAAATGTAAAATCGCAAATGGTGCTGATAGAATGATCGGCAAATTGCGAAGGCGAAAAGTGAGTACACAAAACCCACAACGAGTCATCTTGTGAGTTTCGAGCTCCCCTTCCCACACCAGCATTCCATTCGAAATATCGTGCTTGCTAGAGCCACAAGACTACATCTCTCTCGCTCACCAGCGGACTGCGGGGAAATTCATAGGTACTAAAGTTTGGTGGAATTCATCTGTGTTCGATGAGCGGAAAATTGAGCATTTTGGACCTGCCATTTCAAGGGATAAACATCGTGGGCTGTTGATCCCTCAAGGATGCAATTTAATGTTCGGCATCACGGAATGCAAAGCCTCCGTGTGGAAACCTGTGTGAGAGAGAGAGAGCCAAATCCGCTCAACTTCAGACGTCGGACGGGATCTGGTATAGTAGGGACGTAAGGACCAGACGACCACACACACATTCGAATGAGTGCATTTGTCAACTGCTAGTCCTCCAAAGAAGAACGGAAGAAAGAATTGGATTACGAGAGCGTAGGTAGTTCTAGAAGTTATTGCTGTGTGAGATGTGTACAAGATAGTACACTTTGGAGCACAATGCGCAACTTGAAGCCTGCCAACGAAGGCAGCTTCCGAAACACTAGTAGAGATTGCCCAACAGTTGAAGGGACAGTTATTTCACCAATGGTATGGATTATGATTACTGTCTGCTTCTCTCAAACGTGTGTTGGTTGCAGTTATGAGGAAGTTGTGGGAAATGAGACCCTTGGTGATGAGCTCCCACACCGGTGCTCGATTATTCAGTTGCAGGTGGCAGTATGCAAGAACTCAGGATGACACCGAGATCACTGAAAGCCCTTAATGTGGCATCATCATCAAGTCAACAAGGTGACTGATAAATCCACATCAACCACCTGCACCTCACAATTTTCTGGAAGAAATGGGCCACAAATCAGCCTTCCTAGTGATTCCGGAAGTAGTGGGCAACAAATTGTTTCACTGACTGCATCCCTCTGTGGAGAGATTTAAGCCACCCATTCCTTGAATAGAGGGGACTTTTCATAGAACTATAATTTTCAGCTCTACATACACTGGCATAAGGGGCATAAGATCCAAGGCGCAGGACCTGGAAAGCACTGATAAAATTAGGAAAAATTACAGGCTGAACCTTTGTGGGTCTCATTCCATACAGCAGCCAGGACAAGAAACAATTAAGGCATTGATGTGACCAGGTGAGGGTCCATTAAAACGACATTCAAATATCCTAACTTGAATTTTGGAAAAGAAACTGAAGCCACGACGAGATTCCAAGATGGTGCTCAATTGCAGTCCAAAAGTGAATTCAATGCCTGGATGCAAACCACCTTAAGATCTGTCCAACATACAGGTCCCCCACAACCAAAGAGACAACACAGCATGAAGAGCAACCCTCATGCTTTATTCATTCTCTACTCTTACATATCATGGTGCTGAAAGAGCGTGTCAAAAGACAAAACACATTTTTTATGTACTTTTGACTTTGACGCCACCCATTATTCACTGTCTGGGGAGGAAGAGACTTCCTACCATAAATAACCTTTGATCATGTGCAGCCAACTGGCCTGTGTCAAGGGGATTCTCCAACATCGATGGTTGTGACATCCCAAGAATCTGCACAAGGAACCATTCTGTACACATGCCACTGTCACTTTTGAATGACCCTGATCTGCCTGGGCCCTTCCTTGCAATACCCCCTCAAGCAGGGTTTGTGTGGCTGTTTTTTGCTCTTCAATGGGATAATCTCCAGTGAGCTGGAAACAGGCAAATAGTAACAATCTTCTCATCGTTCATATAAGTCCCTTGGAGGACTGTGGCAATGCCCACTCTGGTTTAGGCATTAAATCTGCAACATCGACATGCTGATCTGTATTGAGGACCCCACAATGAGGCACCAACTCTCAGTTTCTCTGTGGAATATCATCACAATGCCACCTGGAAGTTGGAACACAGCTCAAGTAGTGGCACCACGAGCATTTCTTGTTGGCATCAACACCCATGAATAGAGCTACAATCGCCCCTGTGTAACCACCAACCAAAAGTATGGCAGCCAAAACTAATAGGACAAATTGATAAACCTTGTACTTGGATTGCACGGGCAACTCGATTCCAAGTGGAAGATCTTTGGGGCTAATCCACCCATACTGAGGGCGAATTAGAAGCAGAAAACCAAGTAAGAAACCAGCGAGGAATCCACCAATGTGAGCGAAATTATCAACATGGGGCATCAACCCAAAGGCTAAATTGATCGCAACAAGCAAAACCAATGTGGAGAGGGCCACACATTTGTTTGCATATATGCTCCAGTTGATAAGAAGCTCCGAGACAGTTGCCCCCAAGAGACCGAAAAGGGCACCCGAAGCTCCAACAGAAATCTCATTGACAATGAATAACGCAGAGAGTAAGCTGCCGCCGAACCCCGAGACAAGGTAAAGCAGGCCAATTTTAGGAGCTCCAAATTCATTCTCGAGGCGCAGGCCGATGAAGATGAGAGCTAGCATATTGACAAGGAGATGGAAGACACCAGCATGTAGCCAAATGCAGGAAATTAGTCGCCATCCTTCGCCACGATGCGTTACCAGAAATGCCGTCAAGCCCCCCATCCTTTGGAGGGTCCGAGAGGAGGGTCCTAGCATAGGATTCTCGCTGAAAGGCTGAAAAGACATCCTTCTCCACGAACTGAGCACACATTTATGCGGGGCCTGGATGTGCTTAGGACAATTGTTCACATACATGGTGACGATGAAAACGGCAATGTTTGCCACCACAAACACTGGTACTAGCCATGATATATGCCTGCGCTCCCTCTCTTTTCGTCGATATGGCGGGGGCAGATGCGGGGGTGACGGTTGAAGATTATACGCACCATGGCCAGCATTCCTTCCCTTGAGTTCACCCTTACTCTCTAGGTCTCCCATCACTCTCCCTCTCGTTCTTCGAGACTTGGACTCGTTTTCAATCACACATTGTGCCGAAGGCTGTTGTCTAGTGCCTTCAATCTTCCTTCCGACGCAAGCCAGCAGAATTTTTCACAGCCTCGCTCTGCCTCTCAGATTCAGACCAGGATTAGCCTCATAACACGACGACTTGCAACCACCAAAGAGAAGCTCACAGATTAAATCCACAACCGTCGCACAGCCTTGCCCAAGCCTCTTTCCAACGACAAACTAAGGCCCACAAGATAAATGACGCTTGTGAACCGCAACCGTGGAAATCACAGTAGAAGGAGACAGAAAGAATCAACAAATACTGATGTGTTTGTGCACAATTTCAACCCAGCTTGCACACCACAGCGAACCTCCGCGGGATTCAACACAGAGAGACGAAGAGAGGCCTAATCATTGTGATGAAAGCTCCTGCAGCTTCAGGGAAAGCAAGCAAGGTGATCAGGGCATTGACGGGCACTGCGTATGATCAGACCTCTGCTCGTCTTCCTCACAACGCATTTGTGGCCGGGGAGCTGCGGGTATAGATGTGCATGGAAAACGACCCTATTTCCGCCTGAAACCCTAATCCTGCACACCCTGGATTAGTTACGCAGTCTGCCAGTTATCCGCAAGAATTTAGTCGTAGAATTTGCTTAGTAATCAGATTGTTAGAATATTTAGTTTGCACGCGGCGCCTTGACTATGCTTACACGTGTACAATGAATGGATGAAACCATCTATTTTGACTAATTGAGAAACTTTGCATCCACATCTATTATCCCTTTACTTTAAAAAAACATTATTAATATTATATCTTTGATAAGGAGAACTTACGACTGAGTGAGAACGGAAGGTAAAGTTTTGAGGCCTCTGTCCCTCTTTTTTTTTTTTTTTTAATAATTTTTAAAGGGAAACACCTGGGAGCGACAGCTCCTCTTTCCAAAAACAAAACTAAACAAAAAGTAACGAGAAAATAGATAAATAATAGATAATTTTTTAAAGAAAAAAGATAAATTACATGCCTTGTCTTTGAACCAGTCTCTTATTTTTCATTTTTCTGAAATTGCCACAAGGGCCACATGTAGATTCTACCCGGCGCCCATGTGGCAAGAATAAGGAAGTGGCAGGGTTAGAAAAGTGGCCAAAAAAAAAAAGTATGATGAAGCGTAACTTATGGAGTTACTTCATCCGAAGGGCTTCCGCTAGGAAGGTGGACACCTTCGTGACACACCAGCCCGTGGTTTGAACCCACAACCACATCCAACGTGGTATATGCCCATTACCACTGGGCTAAGTGGCATATATAACAAGTGGCACGTTTCAAATGGTCCACATAGGCAAAATCGGGCTCTTGATGTTCAGATACTGGCGCTTTCCGGCAAACTTTTCGATTTTTACCCCACATTCCTTTGTACAAGTAGCCGACCCATTTTCTGTTGGAAATCAACTCCTGACCAAGTTACTACTACCTAGAGTTACTGTGATGACAAGTTAGGCTTCCATAATAGGAGTGCTGACAAGTCACAGTTAACAATAGAGATAAGCCTCGGTTAGTTAAAAGATAACTAAAGTTAGCTTCAGTTATTAGTGACTCAAGTCATTGTACTAGAATAACAGGTGGAGATAACTTAAGTAAAAGCATAGAGTTATGCTATAGTTATCTTCAGCTATTTCTGGATTAGACTTTGAGTATAAATAGGGAGAGCTCGGAGGGTGGACACAGCTTGTTGTGGTCCTATGGTTGGATGGAGAGTTCTCACTAATTAGTTCATATTTTACCTCTATTCTCTGTCGAATTCCAACATGGTATCAGAGCAAGGTTCTGTTTGAGAGATAGAAGGAGATGAGTATTTGATTTACAACCAATAGGCTTGAGTGCTTGGGTTTAGATCTGAAAGCTTGAGTTCTTGGAGTTGAGTGCTTGGTGTCAGATCTGAAAGCTTGAGTGTTTGGAGTTAGATCTGAAAGTTTGAGGGTGTTTAGTTGGCAAAACATCAAACTAACATCATGGCACCTTCTGCTGATCATACCCGAGTGGATAAGTTAGATAATCACAATTTTCATACATGGAAGATTAAGATGGAGTTCATTCTTCATGAGAAAGATCTGTGGGAGATCACATCAGGAGAAGCGGTTGCACCAGTTCAACTACAGCCTGAAGATGGAGAGATCATAGCTGCAAGGTTGACTCTTGAGCAACAATTTTTTGCGAAGAAATGAGTTGCAGAGATACATGGTTCATTGATTCAAGGGCATCTCAGCACATGACGTTCTAGAAGGAAGCATTCTCAACCTTCAAAGAACTCTCTGTGGGACACAAGGTGTATCTTGGAGAGAGCAGTATTAGTCTTGATATCCATGGAAAATGTATTGTTGTGTTTCAATTATCATCTGGAGTGTCGAAGGAGATCGGAGGAGTTCTCTTTGTTCCTGGATTGACAAAGAACCTATTGTCAGTTAGTCAGCTAACTGAGCAAGGTCTTACGGTTGAATTTTCTACCAATCATTGTTGGGTGAAGTTTGACAGTGAAGTGATAGCTGAGGCAGTGAAAGATGCAAGATTGTATAAGCTAGTGGGGGTTGTCCAGGCTTTACATGTGGAGTGTACTACTACGCTCAAGCAGAGTGACCTCTGGCATCAGAGACTTGGACATGTTTCAATGCAAAGTTTGGCATGCATGTCAGCTAACAATCTGGTTAAAGGCATAGATCTTACATGAGATCGAATCTTGAGTTTTTGTGACGGATATGTGTACGGTAAACACCATCGCAAATTCATTTCCAAATGATGGAGGTTCTCGAACAAATAAGGTTTTTGAGCTGGTTCATACAGATCTATGCGGTCCTATGTCAACTAAATCTCATGGAGGTGCAAAGTATTTCTTGACCTTCATTGATGATTTTTCCAGGAAAACATTTCTCTACACGATGCAAAACAAGTTTGGAGTTCTTGATATGCTCAAGGCATTCAAAGCTTTGGTGGAGAATCAAACTGGAGAAAAGATCAAATCTCTTCGGTGTGATGGTGGTGGTGAGTACATCTCAAAGAACTTTAACCAGTTCTGCAGGGAGAATGGTATTGTGAAACAATCAACCACACCATATACGCCAGAACAGAATGGAGTTGTAGAGAGAAAGAATCGAACACTTGTTGAGAGTGTGAGGTGTATGTTGCACCACATGAGGTTGGACCACCGTTTCTGGGCAGAAGTAGTGGCAACTGATGCAGCATACCTCCAGAATCGACTTCCTACTAAGGCAATCTCTACAAAGACACCTGAAGAGGTTTGGAAGGGTGAGAAACCTTCAGTTGATCATTTGCGCGTCTTTGGGTGTGTTGCATTTGCCCATGTTCCAAAAGAAGTAAGGAAGAAATTGGATGCAAAAGCAATCAATTGTATCTTCATTAGTTATTGTGAATAAACCAAAGGGTATAAGTTGTATAACCCTGAGAGCAAGTATGTGATCATCAGTCGTGATGTGATATTCAATGAGTCCAGGAACTTTCATCAGGAAATAGTAGTTCCAAGTTTGGACCATGAAAAAAAAAACTTGGCTCTAACACATAAGATAAAATGGAAGAGAAGATTGTTGAAGAGATAGTTGAGGTTCAAATGGAGGAGGTACAATCTACTATGATTGAAAAACCCTCAAAGGTATCTTCTGCATATTTCGTTGACAGTGATAAACCTCAAAATGTGTCAGATGCAATGAGGAGTGGGAATTCTTCACACTGGAAGAAAACTATGGCTCTGAGTTTAAGTCTCTTCAGGATAATAAGACTTGGAGTCTTGTTCAACTTCCATCTGGACGGTAGTCTGTTTGCTGCAAATGGATTTCCAAGATTAAGTACAATGTAGATGGTTCTGTAGCAAGGTACAAAGCGCGTTTGGTTGCAAAGGGGTTTTTCGCAAATTGAAGGTATTGATTACAATGAAACCTTCTCCCCTGTTGCACGGATGGAGTCAATTCGAGTGATTCTAGCGTTTGCTGCTGTTGAAAATCTTGAGGTACAGCAGATGGATATATGTACAGCCTTTCTCAATGGAGATCTTATGGAAGAAATATACATGGACCAGCCGGAGGGATTTGCTGTAAAAGGGAAGGAAAGGATGGTGTGTAAACTCCTCAAGTCCTTGTATGGTTTGAAGCAATCCCCTAGGGCATGGAATGCTAAGATTGATGCATATTTCATGGCTGAAGAGTTTGAGATGAGCTCTGCTGATTATAGTGTTTACTATAAGAGGACTCATGGAAACTCTTTTGTGATCATAACACTGTACGTTGATGATCTGATTTTGGTCTCTAATGACTTGACTCTGTTGAAACACATACAGAGTGTCAATATCTCAAATGAGATTGAGATAGTGGTTGTGACAAATTGACTTTATTGAAACAAAGACAAAGTGATATCTCAAAGAGGTTTGAGATGGTGGATCTGAAAGAGATCATGTGATCATGTGTTAATGATCAGTCTTTGTTGAAAAGACGAAGTGATATCTCAAAGAGGTTTGAGATGGTGGATCTGAAAGAGATCTTGTGATCATGTGTTAATGATCAGTCTTTGTTGAAAAGACAAAGTGATATCTCAAAGAGGTTTGAGATGGTGGATCTGAAAGAGATCTTGTGATCATGTGTTGATCAGGCTTTGTTGAAAAAGACAAAGCGATATCTCAATGAAGTTTGAGATGGTGGATCTGAAAGGAAACATGTGATCATGTGTTAATGATCAGTCTTTGTTGAAAAGACAAAGTGATATCTCAAAGAGGTTTGAGATGGTGGATCTGAAAGAGATTCTGTGATCATGTGTTGATCAGGCTTTGTTGAAAAAGACAAAAAACGATGTCTCAATGAAATTTGAGATGGTGGATCTGAAAGAGATCCAGTACTGCTTGGGGATATCGGTAACTCGTATTCGACAAGACCGAGCGATTTACCTGAACCAGCGTAAGTATCTTGAAGACATCTTAAGGCGCTTTGGTATGATTGAAAGTATGCCGGTAAATACCATGTTTGTCCCAAATTACAAACTCTCAAAGGAGATGAGTCCTAAGAGTGCTACAGACTTGGAGACAATGAGAGATGTTCCCTATCAGAGTGTAGTGGGAAGTCTCATGTATGCAATGGTTTGTACTAGGCCAGATATTGCACAAGCAGTGGGGGTTGTCAGCCAATATGTGGCTAACCCTGGGCAACTCCATTGGGTTGCAGTAAAGCGGATTTTCTGTTATTTGAGAGGCACACTGGATTATGATTTGTGCTTGAGAAAGAACAATGATAATGTTCAGTTGGATCAAGTGGGTTCATATGGTATCTCACATAATGCTTGCAAAAGCACAGAGCTATATGGCTATTGTGATGCAGATTGAGCTGGTAATGTTGATGATCGCCACTCTACATCTGGCTATGTTTTTATACTAACGAATGGAGCAACAAGAACCAATCTACAATTGTTATGTCCTCGACTGAGGCAGAATATATGGCTACATCTCAAACTACAAGGCAAGCATTATGGTTATCATTATTCCTATCTAGTATTGGTTGTCCACAGAGAGATACCATGGTCATATATGATGACAACCAAGGGTGTATTGCTCTCTCAAAGAATCCAATGTTTCATGCTCGCACAAAACATATTGAGATTCATCATCATTTGATACAAGAGAAGACTGAAGCTGGAGTTGTCAAGCTTGTATATTGCAATACCAACAACATGGTTGCAGACATACTAACAAAAAGGCTTAGTGTTGAAAAGCTTGAACGCTTTCGAAGCTTAATGGGAGTAGTCATGTGCTTAACTTGGTAACTCGTTGAGTGGGGGTGTTGGAAATCAACTCCTGACCAAGTTACTACTACCTAGAGTTACTGTGATGACAAGTCATGCTTCCATAATAGGAATGCTGACAAGTCACAGTTAACAATAGAGATAAGCCTAGGTTATCTAAAAGATAGCTAAAGTTAGCTTCAGTTATTAGTGACTCAAGTCATTGTACAGGTGGAGATAACTCAAGTAAAAGCATGGAGTTATGCTATAGTTATCTCAGCTATTTCTGGATTAGACTTTGAGTATAAATAGGGAGAGCTCGGAGGGTGGACACAGCTTGTTGTGGTCCTATTCTTGGGTGGAGGGTTCTCAATAATCAGTTCATCTTTTACCTCTATTCTCTGTCGAATTCCAACATTTTCTAGGTCAAAATCTGGCGGTTTTTGGCAGAAAAAGGCCCACAAGGCTACAGCAAACAACATCTTATGAGTACATCTTCTCTCTGCTTGGTTACCAGTAATCTCCACAAGAACAAGCCCCATCTTGGAAGTGGTGAAAGCGATTGGCATCCCGTATAACAATTCGCCGCTCAACAATCTTTGAAATGAACTTGGTAGCAGTGTGGCAGTCACCACACACCCGAAGGTTCTTGATGATGTGGATGGGCGTCCCATCGGGAGTGCTGATGAACCCAAAAGCAATGGCCAGCTTTTCACTATGGTGGCACAGAGAGAATTCCTTCTGCTCCTCCTCCACATCATGCAATACAAAGCGTGTGTCAGGCACATACCCGGCCTCCTTCATCAGCCCAGACAATCTCTTGAGCTCAGTATGGATTTCCCCAATTTGTGGATGCAGGTTATCTTCTACGATGAATGTATGCACATGGCTGTCAACCTCAATGCAGCTGCGCCCTGGCTCCTTCCTCACACCTCTGTCCTCCATCATTTGTCTCACCTTTGCTGTATCGTCC
This sequence comes from Takakia lepidozioides, assembly GCA_030704615.1. Classification (NCBI taxonomy): domain Eukaryota; kingdom Viridiplantae; phylum Streptophyta; class Takakiopsida; order Takakiales; family Takakiaceae; genus Takakia; species Takakia lepidozioides. The sequence goes on along the minus strand of CM060732.1, from coordinate 21,955,645 downwards.
CACCTGCCAGCTGCAGCATAAATATTTGATAGCAAGACGTAAGCCCCAGCATCCTGTGGCTCCCATTTGAGGAGGGATTTTGCCGCACGTTCTGCTACCTCCATATTGCCATGAGTTCTGCAGGCGGCCAGCAACGCTCCCCACGCCGGAGCACCTGCTACAAATGGCATCTTGTTAATGAGGTCTTCTGCCTCATCCAGTCGCCCTGCCCGGCCAAGCAGGTCCACCATGCAGCCAAAGTGCTCTACTGTGGGTGTGAGGCCATGGTCCTCGATCATGGAATCGAAGTAGTGGCAGCCTTCATCCTCTAGGCCTGCATGGCTACATGCAAATAGAACAGATATAAAGCTGATACCATCTGGCTCCAAGCCTTCCTGATTCATTTGCTCAAACAGTTTCAGGGCCTCCCTACCAGACCCATGCTGACTATATCCTGCAATGATCGCGTTCCATGAGACCACATTCCGTTGAGCCATTTTGTCAAACACTTGCCGTGCATCCTCTACGCTTCCGCATTTGGCATACATATCAGCAAGGGCAGTCTCTAGAATGATATCTGGGGCAATTCCACTTCTGCTGATGTCAGCATGAACCGCTTTGGCCTTGTCCAGGGCTCCCACACTGGCACATGCATTGAGAACGCAAATGAATGTAACCCTGTCAGGTGTCACCCCTTCCCTTACCATTTGTCCATAAATCTGGACAGCTTCCTTGCCACACCCATGCCGAGCATATCCTGTGATCATCGCATTCCATGAGACCACATCTCGTTGAGCTATATTGTCGAACACTTGACGGGCATCCTCTATGCTTCCACATTTGGCATACATATCGACAAGGGCATTCTCCAGGTTGATGTCTGGCACAATTCCATTTTTGCTTATGTAAGCATGGACCTCTTTGCCCTTTTCTAGGGCTCCAATGTTGGCACAAGCATTGAGAATGCAAACGAATGTCACCTTGTCGGGCAGCACACCGTCATTCTGCATTTGCTCATAGGTATCCAAAGCCTTCCTACCACACCCATGCTGGGCATATCCTGCAACCATCGTGTTCCATGAGATCACATCTCGTTGAGCCATGTTGTCAAAAACTTGATGCGCACCCTTCATGCTCCCACATTTGGCGTACATGTCAACAAGGGTATTCTCCAACTTAATACATGACACAATTCCCGCTTTGACAATGTCAGCATGGACCTCTATGCCCTTGGCAAGGGCTCCTATGGTGGCACATGCATTGAGAATGCAAATGAATGTCACCCTGTTGGGCATCACCCCTTGGTGTTGCATTTTCTCGTAGATCTTGACAGCCTCCCTACCACACCCATGCTGAGCATATCCTGCAATCATGGCATTCCACGCTACCACATCTTGTTGAACCATATTGTCGAACACTTGACGTGCTTCATTTACACGACCACATTTGGCATACATGTCAGCAAGGGCAGTTTCCAGAATGATATCTGGCGGAAGTCCAGCCTTAATGATGTCGGCATGGATGTCTTTCCCCTTTTGCAGGGCTCCTATGCTAGCACACACATTGAGAGTAGAAGTGAATGTGACCCTGTCAGGCATTCCCCCTTCCCGCTGCATTTGCTCATAGATCTCCAAAGCCTCCCTGCCACTCCCATGCTTGGCATATCCTGCAATCATCATATTCCAAGTAAACTTATCTCGTACTGGCATTCGGTCAAACACTTGGCGTGCATCCATTACGCTCCCGCACTTGGCATACATGTTGACAAGAGTGTTGAGGAGAAACGTGGTTGGCTTGAACCCACTTTCCATTATGTGGGCATGCACCTTCTTTCCCTCTGCTAGGCCTTTCATGTTAATACATTCCTTCAAGAGACAGACATAAGTGCTGTAGTCTGCCTGAAGACCTCGCTGGTTCAATACGTGCAGTGCCTCTTTTATTTGTCCTGCCTTACAAAGTGTCCTCACATCCTGACAAGTGCCCGTAGATTTCACTGTGAGACCCTCTCTTGATTCCAGTTCAGAAGCAGTGGTGATTGAGGAGGTGCTGCCAGTCTGATGTCGAAAAAACATTTCTCCCTGGTTCAACCCTGCCGTGCTGCATGACTATTGTTAGGATCTTTGCACTAGGACCCCAGTATGTATCCAAAAGTTCCTGGATACTGCAGAAAACATCTGACATGAGCACAAGTGCCTTGGTACATATTAATAAACAAACTACAGAAGTCATACACTTAGAGAACCGACAGTACCCATTCTATCTGTTTGAGTTGGCCGCCTTGAACAATACCCGCTATCTTTTTGCCCAGGAGCTCCATTGTGTACATCAACAGATTGTGCTGTACTTTGTATCAGGGCGGCAAGCTCTGCTTTCTCCCAAGGAGGATTTGACCAACTCTCACTCCAGAGGACCTCCTTTGTGCATTTGTCTAAAGTCTGGTGATCTTGGGCTTTTCTGTAGAAGCCAAAAGTGAGAGGCTTCAACCCTAGACTTGCACAGACTGCACTACAACCACCAAGCATCTTCCAACCAGCAGGAAACAACCTTGAGCAACCTACTGTCACGTCCCAGAGACAAAGAACAATATATTTTCTAAGCAACTGGAGATGCAATCGAGAGCACAACATGACAGCTTCAGCCACAAGTCCTCCTTGACAAGCCAATTACAATGAATCTAACCTGACCTTAGCAGACCTGTTGTCCCACCCCTGTGAAGGATCTGCGAAGAAGTCTTGCCAAAGCTGTTGTATGCTCACCATTTGACCTGTGTGCAAGAACTGCAATAGATGAGAACTTTGCCAGCTTCCAATTGCCATAACATGAGAACTTGACCGTAAAGCTAATTGTGGGTACCACTCACGTTTCTCCACAGCCTGTGTTCGAACACACACTGTCTTTCCACTATAATCTGCCATCCCACCAGAATGTGCACTCCCGTCTTGAAACTTCGATGGAGCTACAATGTTCAAACCAGAATTATAGGCATATTCTGATATCCATCCACCATCCGACTGTGCTGAAACTTGATTAATTGCAGTTAGCTCTGCTTTTACCCAAGGAGGGTCCAGCCAATTTTCCATCCAAAAGGCCTCCACTGTATGCTTATGTCTCAAGTTTGGTGATCTTGGACTAATCTGTGAAAACCACTACCTTGCAGCTGAGGAGCTATTGGTATAACCACAGCCTATAGACCAGGCTACAACTGCCTTCAAACACCAAGCGACAACTTTGAAAAAACCAACTTCAATGCTGCCGTTATCATGGTCCACTCCAGAGAACTACATTATACCAGCTCACCCAGAAACAAACACATCAACTCATTTTCTAACTTAGGATACAAAACTAACTAGTAACAGTACAGATAGCCTCACCTTATAAGAGGTTCTTCCCAACCACTGTGGAGGATCTGCCATGAACTCATGCCACCACCGTTCTATGCTTCTTGCTTGGCCTGTATGCAAGCACCAATCAAGACATCGATCTTTAGAAGCTCCATATTTCTTGAGTATTCATGAGGAATGCTAGAGTAGCTTTCTATAAAACTAATTCTCTGCCCTTTCTCAAGCAAAGTTTGCCTGGCAGTGCAGTTACGTCCACATGCCTCACATCTATGTCCGATTGGGGGCTAGAGCAACAGTGATTGAATTTGCAAAAAAATGATTTCTATACGAGGCCTCACATCGACAGTCAATTCCCCGTTTCCACTTTCTTGTTGGTTGTACGCGATGAGAAGTCTTTTCGCTAAGCTCTCCAACCTACACTGGGTAGAAATTTCAGATGGCTTCGAGAAGGCTGGTAAAGCACGGGAACTATCCCCTCAGGAGTACATCATCGCCATGATATTTCGCAGAGAACAGTCAATGGCAAGGTACATCTCTATTTCTGACCTGTATCCATCACTCAGTGTGGCTGGCAGTGGTAGCTATGCACTGCTCCAGAGTGACCACAGCAATATGAAGCACATGTGTGACCACAAAATAAACTTCTTCAATTAAGTGAGTGTGATTGCTGCTGGGTTGGGCCAGCGGCAATGTGCAGTCTGGATGCTCCTTGGCTTCACCCAAAAACCTATATATATACCAGAGTTACCTTTCTCCAGTTTCCCTGCAGCATGGGGAGGCGTCATGGGCATGACTTTCAAGGACCTCTGATCCAGCATTGCCAAAATGGATTCCCATTTCCGCTCCACAGCCTGGCCGCTTAGTTTTCTGCATGCTGTGAGGACTTCCGCCGGTTCACCACAAGGACAACACAAGGCCTTGTGTATGGCCTCCACCTCCCGGCGCAACATAGCTGCGGATCGCACTGCCATCCCTGCGCCTGTGAGAGACTGCACACAGGTGAGTAGCCAGAAGACTACACAAACAAACAGTGCTTCCTTCACCTCCGTCCTCTGCCTTCTGCTTCCGTCCAGACAACTTCGTCTACATTTGTCTTTGGCAAAGAATTTTGTGCCCGCGGTTGGGTAAGTAGACCCCATCCGTGCCTACTCACATGTTGGGAGGCCATAACGTCATCCAGAATTCTTTTTCTTCTTTTTTGAAAGGAAAGGGGACGGACTCGAAGCCTAGTGAATTAGAACCGGACATGGAAATCCTGACTCTGCCTGCTTATAGACCTAGTGGGGTCTGGTTACTGAGGCCCTGCAGTGGCCTCAACCTATCATTGTTTTGTTGCGGGATTGCGAAAGACATTGCAGATGAGATCTCTGATTTCAACCTGATTAAGCATGCACAAGATAATTTATCCTACCAGCACCAAGATATCATTTCCACTACCATCAATCTGTGGTATCCACAGATCTGTAGAGACCACTTACTGAGATCTACTATAAGTGGAAGGAATGGTTGACAATTGGTTGGACCATGTTGGACACGAATGACTTAGATGGGGAAGAAGAACAGAAATGAAATGAAATGAAATGGTGCTTTATAACGTCCGCGGAAAGCTCGTAGAGCTTATGGGACAAAATGGAAGAAAACATGAGAGAGGAACAAATCCAGAAACCACAATTAATGTTCTAGCGATTGTCTAAGGGTGAAGGCCTAGTGTAGGTAGGCTGCCACGCATTTTTGATCCTCATAGTGAAAGACATCAGTGAGAGTTTGGGTTCCACTGAATAAACAGTGAAATCTCCCACGGATCTCGTAGTATAGAGGGCAGTAGAAGAAGAAGTGTTCTTCAGTTTCAATTTCCTTGCTGCGCCCTATGCAAGCTGGACATAGGCGGTCCTCCCGTTGCAGGTTTTCCCATCTGCCAGTCTCTATCCGTAGGTTGTGGGAACCCACCCTGAACCGCCCCAATGCCCTCAAGAGGGAAGGAGATAAGGGTGCTGAAAGGTAATTTGGTCTCAAGATTCTATCATCGCGGAGCACCAAGAATGTCTCTCGATAGAAGTGGAGCTTTGTCGTGAGATTGGGTAGCATCCAAGTTCTCTTGACATGTAATTCCATAAGCTCTCTCCGAATGCGTCTGTTGCGGTCATGTCTGGATGTGATGTCCACCTCATCTGGGTTCATTGGTAATAGGAAAGCAGTAGAAAGTCCGTTACGTTGAAATAAACTGTCCACTCGAGCATACCAGGAGTTCCTGAAACCTGCAGCTTTGAGCCTCATAGATGTTGTGAGGGCCCTTGCCACTAGCCCTTTGGGTGGAAGGGCCTGCAATCTATGGAGAAAGATTGTAAGCCTGAAGAGGGCCTTGGATTGCAATGGTACACATGCGAACTCTGCACCTAGGATCTGAGATGGAGTTGTGCTCCTGGCGCCAAGCATTGCTTGGAGAAAAGATGACTGTAATGGTTCCAAATTCTTTTCCCACCAGGAGACAGGGACACCAAGTGCCCAGAACTCACAACCATAGATGGTAGCAGGGCTGACGACGGTGTCAAACAGCCACTTTTTGGTCGGGGGATGCCGCAGATGTATTTGCTTGCATTTGGCCTGAAGGCGGACGGAGGCCGCCTTACCTTTAGTCAACCTGTCCAAGGCAGTGGCTGCAAAGTGAAACTTGGGGGAGTGGATAACCAGACCTAGATACCGATATGATTTCACAATCTCAATTTCCTGCTGGTTGAAGATGAATCTACGATCAGCCTGGCCATTGAAGACCATGATCTTGGTCTTGCTAAGATTGACCTGCATCCCATAGTCTTTGCAGAACTGTTCCAAAATTTTGAGATGGCGTTGCAGAAAGACCGGGGATTGTGCCAAAAGGGCAACATCATCAGCATAGAGGAGATCTGATTGGGTTGGTCCCCCATCCAATGGGACCCCAACCCCATGGTTTCTTGATATGTAATTCTCCAAGGCGTCAATGTAGATCCCGAACAGGGTAGGTGAAAGGGGGCAGCCCTGTTTGACTCCAATGTTGCTATGGATCTCGGCTGAGAATTCACCAGCGACGTTGACCATGCCAGTGACAATCTCATACATAGAAGAGATGGCACAAAGGATGTCTGGAGGGACTTCCACTCTATGGAGCCGTTGGAAGAGAAGGTCCCGAGGAACTGAATCAAAGGCTTTGTGAAAGTCCACGAAGCAAACATAGACCATTCTTTTGTCATAGCGTGCACTTTCCACCATAACTTGAAGAGTGAAGATGTGGTCAATAGTGGATTGGTTTCGACGGAAACCAGCCTGTCCCTCAGCACGAATGCGAGAGTACTCAGCCCAATCATCCAGTTCCATGGCCACTACTGCCCCAAACAGTTTAGCAAGTAATGAGGACACCATGATAGTACGATAGTTTGTCGGTGCGAGCCTGTCACCGCTCTTAAAAAGTGGGTGGATGATGCTCTTTGTCCACTCTGTTGGAAAGCCCCGTTGCACCGCCTCATTGAAGAGGTTAGCTATAAAAGGGGCTAAAGTAGGTGCAGCATGCTTGATGAATTCACTCTGAAGTGTCCACCGTGTCCTGAAATGTCCACCGCTCTGCCATTTTGCAGCTTCTTGATTGCCTTACTGACATTGGCTGTAGTAAAGAGAGAGAAGTGAAGGGGTTTAGAGGTTATAGGAGAAGGAGTTTGGGTTGGGGAATGGTACAAAGACTGTGCATACTCAGAGAAAGAGGGGAGATTGATGTGAAAAACAAGAACTGGTGGGGATTCCTTGCAGCTTTGTTTACAAATGTGGGAATGAGAACAGCTTGTCCATCTATTTCTATGCCATGCATACCGATTTAAAGAACAATGGTAATTGTTCTGTGCGACTGCAATAAGCTGGCCAAAAATTCATTGCTAGGCACAAGTACTCTGATGCTTTCATGCTTTCAGATCTACAGTACAAGAGATCCATTATTATCCTTGGCTCTCACACTTACAAGTAGGAAGATGTGTTAGTGCCATTACTGGGAACACACCATTTCTACATTTGAGCCGTGTTAATGCAATAGATTGTACTCATAAAATGTTTGCCGTAGCCTTGTGGCCATTGACCCCGCGCCCAGTTTGAGCTGGAACAAAAGGGACAGAACCTACCTCTGTCAGGGGCTGACGTTGGTAGTAAGACTTACCTCCATATATAGAATTAATCCGGGTTTTCCAGATATCCTCTAGAAATCCCTTCACACAAGCATCAATCTGCTGTGTGATTTGCCCAAAAACTAGGCCTCAGGAGGGCCTGGGCTTTTGGCTCAGCCTCGAGACTTTCAAAGTTGTTAAACAGGGGTACAGGCACAATACCCTTAAGAGATTTGAAGAGAGCGTCTCTTTGGTGAGAGAACCCCGGACAGTGTATCAGAAAATGAATACTGTCTTCAGATTGCCCACACAACGGGCAATTGCACTCTCCCTTTCCTCTCTGCTTCTGTTTGCTGTGCAAAGGTAGGCTTCCTGCCCTGAGTTTAAATTTCAGTCTAGTGCCGAGAGTGGGTAGACCCTTGAGGTCATCCAAGATGTCCTCCCCCAGTCACAGACTGGAAACAAGTTCAGGGAAGTTTTCTGCCTAACTTCATTTTCATCAGACAATCTCATGGCAACAGACATGGCTGAGGACACTACAGCCTCTACGTCAGATTTATCCAGCAGGGTCAAGACTTGCGGATCCAGGTCCAGGTCCTTGAGGATCTCTTCTACTCTCTTCTGCCAGGACTTAGCCTGTTTGACAGGGCAGTCCTGTTTCCAAGATATAGAGTCGATGAGTTAATGCAATTTAGTAATAGAGGCTGTACACTATGCAAAATGTATCAGGTAAATGAACACAAAGGCAGCGCCTGCATCTTTGCTTCTGCTTCCAATTTTCTCCGTGGATCCTATCTAGCATATAATTTACAATCTCTTACTCTATTTCACACTCTGACCTCCAGTAGGGGTATGGAAAGTGCCACTGTGCCGTATGTGATTTAAGAGATGTAATCTACTACAAATTTCATTTCTAAGGTGTACCTTGTCAGAATATAGGAGGTGATCCTAAAAAGCAGACCTAATGCCTCGTCCTGGACTTTCCCTTGGGGCCTGTACTTACTCCAGACAGTTGCTTGAGATGGGTAAGGGCATCTTGGGCGAGTGCCCGTGTTGTAGGATTGCCACTCTTGAAAGCTTCCACCAGCGCTTTGAACAGACCCTGGTCAATTGCATGCCCTTGAGCATACTCCTCTATGCGTAGAATCCTCTCTATCATCCAGACAGTTCTCTCTTGCAGTGCCCCTTGGCGAACAGAGTAGAACAAGTCAAACACAGGCTGCACCCCCTCGGCCTTCACGAGCTCTTCAACGCCACCCTGTAGGTTCACAGTGTCGGAAATGAGAGTAGACAGTGCTCCAATTGCAGCCTCCTGGACCCCACGTTCCTGCTCTTCCTCCAAGAGCTCAACAAGTGGCACCACTGCCTTTGCAGTGATCAGGCAGAAAGTGATGTTAGCTTCACAGATGGCCCTGTGGACTGGACAGACCTGGGGAAGAGGTGTTGGTTTGCGGAACACAACCATGCAAGATCCAAAAAACCCTTTGGGTGGAACTGGTTCTGGATCCCTGGTGGTAAACAAGTATGACTTCTCTGCAAGCATCTGGAGGCCCAATGCTGCCCGTTCCTTCACCAGGGGTGGGGATTGTGGAACAAGCTGCTCCAAAAACACTGTGAGAAGTTGCTGATCTCTCATTGCGTCAAGAATGCTTGCATTCGAGTTGCGTGCGAAGTGCAATAGCACCCCCACTAAGCCCTCTTGCATAGCAAAACCCAAACGTCCTGACACCTTTCCCAACTTCCCGCTCTTGGAATCCATGAGTGTTGTCACTGTCCATGGCAGTAGGTCTGCCTCAAGCACACGGACCACCTGCAACCAATCAATAGAGCTCCAGAAATTGAACGTTTGCATTGTGCATGTCAATAAGTCTTTTGGCCTTGGACTTGGTTTGGAGAGAACTCTGTCTTAACAACTAAGGTACAAAAATCTTATGCATGTGTTTTCTGCGTAGATCACTAGATAGATATGTGTCAGCACTAAATTGTAGACAGAGTTCAGACTTACAAAAGTCCTTTTACCTCGAATTCTGTCAAAGGGATGTTGGCCAGGATGGTGGCAGCTGCTGTCCGCTCCTCTAAGAGACCCTTTCCGCTTCCCTTCAGAAGCTCCCTGAGGAGCTTAAGCTGCTGTGTGCTACGGATGGATACTGCTATGTCAGTACCTAAGCGTATGCTCAGCACGCCCAGCAGCCGTAATGCGTGCAGCCGATAATTTGCATCAGGATCCTGCATTAAGGCCACCAGTGTGGCAATTCCTTTCCCACTCCTTATGTGTGTCGCCACAACCTCTGTGATATGGCCAACATTGATCAATGAGCATCATTGGAAAGCTTTCATAATGTGCTTGACAGTGGTTGGACAACTGTTACACTATGCAGGAGGAAGACAGATAGAAAACAAACGAAATGATACTTTATAACATCTGCAGGGAGCTCAAAGAGCTTGTCAGACATGAGAAAGCATGAAACAATAAAGAAAATGGAGCCCTAAATCAGCAGCCCAAAAACAACTGTCTAGTTAATGCCTTGTGCAGATAGCTGCTAAGCATTTCTGATCCTCACAATGCAACACCTCTGTGAGAGATTGGTCATCTTGGAATAGATAATAGTATCTCCCCTGGACCTCATCGTAGAAAGGACAGTGAAAGAAGAGATGTTCTTCATTCTCAACTTCGCACCTGTCATCCCCACCAAAAGTGGGGCGCAGGCAGCCATCACGCTGCAGCTTATCCCACCTACCAGTGTCCATCCACAGACTGTGAGAGCCCGCCTTAAACCTTCCCAATGCCCTTAGAAGAGAGGGAGATAGAGCTGCAGACAGGTAATTCGGAAATGAAATGATCCTTTACTACGTCCACAGGAAGCTCAAAGAACTTATGGGACAAGAGAAAGCATGAAACACGAAAGAGAGAAGGGTTCCACAAGTAGCCCAAAACCAACTATTGCTCAAGGGATTGACTTAAGAGTCAAAGCCAAAGAAACAAAGAAACAAAGAAATGAAAATTATAACATCCATGGGAAGCTAAAGACCTCACAGGACAAAAGAAAGTTCATGGCCCAGATTTTGTAGTAGAGAGGACAGTGGAAGAAAAAGTGTACCCTCAATGTAGTGCAAGCAGGGCAACAGCGTTCAGCAAGCTGCAGCTTATCCCAGTATCCTCAGGTTATATAACCCCACCCTCATTGTCCAAATGCCCAGAGAAGAGAGGAAGAGAGACGTGCAAACAATAATTGGGCTGTAAGATTCTATCCTCATAGAGGACAAGGAAGGTGTTTCGATAGAACTATTACATAGTTATGAGGGGTGTAGTTGATTTCTAGGTCTGCTTGATGAGGAGTCCTCTTGCCTAATGAATCTTTCTTGTCATGCTTGGAGACTTCCAGACATCCAGGGAATTTAGGCAGTATAAATGTTGCAGAGAGGCTGTTTCTGGAAACCAGGCATACCAACAGGTCCTTAAACCAGCTGCTTTGAGTCTCATAGTATTAAGGTGGGACAGATCCCAACCTTGTGAAGAAGACTTTGAGGCGAAATACGACGTCGAGATCTAGGGGTAGGCAGGTAAATTCAGCATATAGGATCTGAAAGGCTCTTGTGTGCCTAGCCCCAAGCACTCATTGACAGAATGATGCCTGGAAGGCTCAAGATTCTTGTCCCACCTGGAAACATGGACCCCAAGATCCCAGAATTCACAGTGATAGAGAGCAATCGAGTCAAAGAGCCACTCATTCATGATGAAGATGGATTTGTGTCCATTTTCAGAGGCCGTATTGCCCTTTGTCAGTCTGTCCATAGCTCCATTTGCCAACTTGAAGTTTTGGGGCCTGAATAAACCACTCCCATATATGTGTAAGATATGACCAATCTCTCGTCAATCAGCAGGGAGATTTTGGTTGGTTGAGTTTGACCAGAAAAAGGAAAGAAATGTCGGGGAAGAACCAAGGACGGGATGCCAGACAAAACATAACTACTTTGGCACAGTAACAGGCTGGAACAGAGAGAGAAGAAGGAAAGAATAAAAGAAAGGGACCTAAAGACAAAAAAAAGCTGGAAGAGAATGGAACTTAACAAACCTGCCGTCTGCGGGGAGGAAGCCATGCCATACAATGTCTGCAGCAGCTTGTCCTTCCAGGGAGTCTCCTCATGGGAGAGCAGGCCCACCAAGTTGTGCACAATCTTTTCTGATTGTATGGTGTGGCCCTCTTTATCTACTTTAGCTCTCTCCCAGTTCCCTGGTGCAGAAACTAGATTTGCAAGAGTACTAGCAGCCATCTGCTTCAGGTCTGCAGGTGCTGGATTTTTTTCTGATATCATGATGATGAGAAGATGGGCCAAGATTCCTGCCTTGATAAGCACAGATGTGGTCCCCTCTGATAATGCGAGGTTGGAGAGTGCACCCAAAGCAGCTTCCCTTGCTTTCAAGTTGGTAGGAAGCATTTTTACTAGTACTCGGGCTCCAGTTTGAGCCACCAATTCCTTGCTGGTGGTTGTCAAAGTCATCTGTGCCAGGTGTTCTGCCATCTTCACTTGGGTCTCCTCAGAACCTGCCATGTCCATCACAAGAGCAAGAGATTTACACCGCAGGGGGTAGGGGAAGTTAAAGGTGGGATTAACCAATATCTCACATGCACAAGCTGAAAGAGGAAATGAGACACCAAGAGAAACACTGATTTAAGAAACTAATGGTTAGGTTCCTATCTATCAATCGTTAGAGGTGGAAACCATCATTTAGGTAGGGTGCCAAGCGCATCCGATCCTCATAACTGAATGGCTCTGCCAAGGATGAGCAATCTCTGAAGAGACATGAGGAAAGTGGAAAACATGATACAGAGGTGGTACCACTTCAGAATCTTGTGTCTCCAAGTTCAATGCAAGAGAGAAGAAAGAAATGAGGAAGTTTACTACGTCCTTTCGAGGCCAAGGGGCCCATAGGACAGTAGAAATGAAATGAAATGAAATGAAATGGTACTTTATAACATCCACAGAAAGCTCAAAGAGCTTATGGGACAAAATGGCAAAAACAAGAGAGGAAACAAAACCAGAGCCAAAAAACAGCCCAAAAGCTACTACTACTCAAGGGATTGTCTAAGGGTCAAGACTTCAGTGAGAATTTGAGTTCCACGCAATAGACAGTGGAATCTCCCACGGATCTCATAATATAGAGGGAAATAAAAGAAGAGGTGTTCTTCAGTTTCAATTTCCTGGTTGCGCCCATAGGCGGTCCTCCCATTGCAGGTTCTCCCATCTGCCAGTCTCTATGCGTAGATTGTGGGAGCCCACCCTGAACAGCCCCAATGCCCTCAGGAGGGAAGTACACTAAGAACCCGGCGTCCTCTCGACTAAAGAGAGACAGAAATGAAATGAAATGAGATGATACATTATAAACAAGAAAGAGAAAGGGGCCCTCCACAAGCAGCCCAAAAATAACTAACCACCCCCAAATCCCACTATTCAACATCCAGAGATCCTTTAAGGTGGAGAGCCTCATGTATGTATGTAGCCAGGTATTTCTGGTCCTAGTAATGAAAGATCTCAGCAAGGGATAAACTGTTCCGGAATAGCCAATAGTATTCACCCCAGATCTCATAGTAGAGAGGACATTAGGGAAGAATAAATGCTCTTTGGTCTCAATCCCTATGAAGATTTCTTTTCATAAATGTCCGCAGGGAGCTCTCAGGGCCCATGGAACAAAGTAGAACCACCAGAAAATCACTTCTAAACAATCAAAACTATGCCCAAAGATGAAGAGAGAGCTTATACCTTCACAGAGGCGAGTGAGGAGAGGCCGCAAGCGCCCAGCCTCAGCCATTTGAAACACAGTGGCATCCACCTGTTCCAGATTGTTGAGTGTCTGTTCGGCAAGACTGGCCACCTTACTATTTTCGTTGGTGTTGGAGGTGACACCAACCAGGAACAGGATAGCACCCTTCTCGGATCCCAACCTTGTACATATGTGTGGCTCCAGCGATAGCTCATAGAGCAATCCAACAGCACTCTCTTTCTCAGGGTCCAGGCTGCTGCCCAGGCTCTTTACTGCTAGCTTCAACACCCCCAGTTCCACCATTGCGTCCTTCATGTAGAGAACAAATATGTCACAATTCAACTATAGAGACTTACCTTATTTGACTGAAAGGCTAGTGTTGCTTCCTGGCGTAGGACTATGGAGCATGTCACCTCTATTTTTCAACACAAATGCATAAACTCTAGAATACCCAATTTTTCTCAACAAAAGTATGTCCACGCCGAATTCTGGACTCCATATCAACCTCAAGACGGTGCTTATTATCCTACAAAATAACTTGCCAACTGCGCTAAACCCTGGCTCTTCTTTCTTATACAGATTGACAATGACAGCCTCTGTACAGCAAAAGGGTATCATTTCCTTCTTCCAAATAAGTTAAAGAGGAGGGGCATGGGCCTCTACCATAGGATTGCCACCATGCTTAATTAGCTCGTTGTCAATCCCAACACCCACCGGCTTTATTGCCATTTAGATATTCTGTTGCTCCAGCAATCTCAGAAGAACTAGTGGGCACGTTGTATTCCATTGTGAAATACTGCAGTTCATCAGGGCTTTCTTGGATCCTAGGAACATTCTTTCTACTGAATCCTCCCATTCTTTAGAAAACCCCTCACTATTAGAGTTAGATTCACGGCCAAAAAGGCTGTAGAGAGAGAGGAAGGGAGAGCACTGCAGAATGAGCATCAGGAGGCGACTCCAAGCACACCTTGTTAATTAGCTCGTTGTCAATCCCAACACCCACCAGCTTTATTGCCATTTAGATGTTCTATTGCTCCAGCAACCTCAGAAGAACTAATGGGCACGTTGTATTCCTTTGTGAAATAGTCCAGTTCATCAGGGCTTTCTTGGATCCTAGGAACATTCTTTCTACTGTATCCTTCCATTCTTTAGAAAACGCCTCACTATTAGAGTTAGAATCACAGCCAAAAAGGCTGTAGAATGAGAAGAAGGGAGAGCGCTGCAGAATGAGCATCAGGAGGCGACTCCAAGCACACCTTGTTTTCGTGATTATCAACGGCAATACTGTGGAGAGCATTGAGTGCACTACTGCGCAGTTGTGTTCCTGTCTTAGAGTGGCGTTGCCATAGCCCTACTACAAGAGGGATTAGGCCCGCTTCTTTCAGCTTGCAGCGGTTTATTGCACTGTCGTCCGCAAGTTGTATTATCTCATCCAGTGCATACTTGTTTTCCTCTACCTGCTCCAGTTCAAGTGACACCTCCCTTCAGAGCCATTTTCTCCAAAAGGAAAAAAGTCTTACATTACAATCTTACACTGCTGCAGGTTTCAAGAAAGTTCCTTAATTGATAATTTTAGTTGATGATTCAAAACTTGCATGAGTCTCTCCAACCCTCCTCGATAAATACTCTTCATTGAAGAAACATTTCTTTTCAAATCTTTGGATATCAGGAAGTACAGAATGATACCCGCATGCATCACCAACAGTCTACCAGCATATTTTACCTGTACAGAATATTAAACAAGGTTACAAGTGTGGGCACGGGAGGGCAGGCATATACCGATGAAGCCGGCCCAAGGTGGGTGGCAGCCAGGCGCATGCGGATGCTAATATTGCGCCGATTCCACTCATCAATGGTCTGGCGCAGTACCAGGGTGGGCCGCAATTCAAGCGACGTCAGAATTTGACCACTCAAAGGGCAACAGGGTGCTCGTCCTTCTTCCCGGCAGGCCTCAAACCATTGCTCAATTGCACTTCGCTCATATGTTATCTCTGAATCCAGGACCACTGGATCCTTCATAACCTGCACATCTGAATTGCTTAAATCCTGCTCCCTGTAAAATACCCGTCTGTAGAACTAGGCATACCTGTGAAGGAAACAAGGGTCCATACCATGCCCATTGAAATGTTCCATGTAGTCTGTGAGCGAATTGCCTTCCTCTAGTGCACTTAACCTTCATCAACCTCGAGTCACCATTACTGTGAGCCTTTTTCCTTCCCCCATCTCTCAATGCCAAAAATTGCCAGAAAAACAAAATCAAGTCACCAGAGACAAAGAAGAAGAAGGCATGTCTACAAAAAGCCTGAACAAGTTGTACTCAGGGAGTTGTTTGCCGTAGCCTTGTGGCAATAAACCCTGCGCCAGGTTTGGGTGTAACAAGAGGGAACAAAAAGCCTGAAGAGGGACATGGGGAGAGAGAAAGAGACACCCTGGCAGGCGGGAACGCTGCACAAAGACTACGGCTTGTATCCTGGAGGCTCCTGAGCCCAGACAGGAAGGTTAGGAGTAGTTTGTGCGATGTACTCTTCCACTGGCCTGGCTGGTTCAACTCCCCTTGGTGCTTCTGTAGAAGAGAGGAGTCTCCATCCTTTGGCCCTGTTCTTTGGGTGAGGATGTTTCTACCCGTCATAAATGTGATCTTTGAATGTCAGCGCTTTCTTCTTCAGGCTGCTACCTTTGCAGTTTTTGGCTCTGGAAGTTACTTGTGCCACAAGATTGATGTGCTTCTTGCTTTCTGGGGATTTCGCATTCGGTTTGAGCCCTTTGTTTCTTTTGTTGGGCTGTGCCTGGCCTTCTGGTTTTCCTTGGCTTTGCTGAGTTGCTGTGAAGAGTTGCTGAGTTGCTGAGTTTACTTTTCATTACAGAAAAGAGAGGAGGGAAATGAAATGACACTTTAAAACGTTTGAGAAAGAACGAAATCATTTTCCTGAGAAAGAGAGCTCAATCAGTTAAATCCAGTGACAATGTGCTAGAAGTAAACCACAGACCTGCTTAGTTAGCGGACATAGAAAGGCCTCAAAGGGAGGTATGGGCTCGTTATCACCAGGATCCGTAATGCTGTGCCGGTGGGGTACCTCAGGCACCGGGGTCCAGGATTGACAAAGGCGCTCAATGGTTTCCAGTAGCTGCGATCCGCACTCGTCTTTGCAGTCTGGCAGTTCCTTCTGTAGTAGCTTTAGCTGATCAGACAGACCCTCCCTGTTCTTCTCCAAGTCAAGTCCCAGGGCACGCACAATGTCCATGATGATTGCATTCTGCACTGCCTTGTCTGACTTGTCTGCTTTTGGACTTTGAGCCTCCCTCTCAAGAGCCAGGCAGATACGCTCCTTGTTCTCTGAGACCTACATAGATTTTCCTACGTTATCATTGCCTAGTATTCTGAATCACTTATCACACTATGGATAGGATACAATCCCAGCAGGTATACATTGCTTCAAGGCGAGCTTGTAAATATGCCTCATTGCATGAATGTGAGGGAGAGAGAACCAAGAGAGAGGGTGCTAGAAATGATGGAGAATGTCATTAAGATGCACAAAAACCAATTGCAGTACCTTTGGAAGCTCTTTGATGGACAAGGTAACAGTGGGTTAAGTGTCTGCATACTACTGGTCACACTGAGGATTGTTCTAACAACCTGACAGGTTGTCCTAACAGGTTTTCGTCTACCTTACTATGCACACTGATATACATCTTACTCACTTTGCAGTTGATGGAAGGAGAGCATACCATGAAATGAGCTCGCTGCATTTCCCTGGCTAGATCATCGGTCCTCTTGCTCAGCTCCGCAATCTGTGATGCCCCTGCCAATGGAACCAATGACAGCCATTTGCCAATGCCATGGGTGGTTTCCTGGATGTCTCTCACCAAGGACCGACATTGTGTGAGCAAGTAAAGACGACTCTTGCTTCTGCACAGCTGCAGAAGGGGGTGAACCTTTTGCAGCTCAGTCTGGATACCTTTCAAGGCAGTCTGTATCCCGGGTAGTAAATCTTCAGTTCTGACATTGTCGAGCTGTGTAAGAATGGGATGAAGTTGTTCCAAGTAAGAAACTAGCCTTTGAAAGCTCTCCTTCTCCACAGTAACTTCCCGTGCATCCTGGACCACTTTGTTTAGCTCCCCAATAACCTCAGTCACCAGATACTGCTCCGTGTCCGTTGCCATTCCTCGGTAGTGATTGTATACCTTGCGTTACTCATCTGCAGTGAGGAAATTTCTTGAAAGGGTGGAAAGAGAAGTTCCTGGGAAACAGCCAAGACAAGCAATAGAGAGAGATTATGTGGAAAACCCATGAGTAGGACATTGACAGCCAGAACCAGCTACCGAGTCTGGGAAATGAACAAAGGCTCTTGTGCAGGCAATCATGAAACGCTGGGTTGCAACAGATACAGCAGTTATCAACTTGCAAGAGGGCGAGTAACGGCCACTTCAGGGGTGGCCTTGGCAACAGTGAAGCACCCTCTACGCATTTCACCCGGACAGTGCCCTCCTACTCAAAGATATGCATGCATACGTCAGGAACGTAGTAAGTCAAATTATGTCAGCAGTGGAGGGCATACTCACTCCCTTTTCTCTCCTCCATATCCGTTTTCTTTTTCTTTCACCAGAAGTCCCTGGACGACAGGAGGAGGAAACTATGTATAATTCTGAAAAAGCACACCTAACCTAGTCCCTACCAGTTTTCAAAATCTCACTTTTACGCTATCACTACCAATAACCACATACTTTACTCCCAGCTTCTAGTGCAGAATATGGAGAAGGCTGCTGAGCAGCTCACACCAGCCAGCATCACACCTCCGCCCTACAACATACCAAGTTAAGACAATATCCACCTAAGCAATGCCCCAACGCATCTGTCACCTCTGCATTCCAATCACAGCTTGAAAACTCGAAAGAAACACAGCACCATCCATACCAGCGAGTGATTGCATCAGCAGTAGTTAAGTACATCTGTCTCTCCTCTCATCTCCAAGCTCCAAATCTCTCTTCCCGGCTGAGCTCCCAGCTCCGAGCAAGATGGAAACTGTCCGAAACAGATGCAAATCCAAAACGCTGCTGGATGCTCCCTGCGATACTAGTCTCTAACAACCCAGCACAACCGAAACACTGCCCAACACCCAACAACACTCGGCACTGCACAACTACATCAGAAAAATCCTTTCTTTAGCATTTTGGGTTTTTGCTGTTCGAGGGTTTTGTTTCGGAAAGTGAAACGTGTCTCCCGGGCCTTTCTTCTCTGCCCATCCAAAAATTGCAGGCAAAGTAAAACACGGATCTTTAGTGAATTTTCTCTCCTTGTTTTCCTTACTGGCAGTCAGGAGCCTGACCCCATTGAGCAACAGACCAGATTATGTTGTATGCTTCCGTGTAACAATTATAAGACGGACCCACACACACCCTCAATGAGCGGCCATCCCTGTCTTTATCCACGGTTATAGAGTATGGCACGGCTATAGGCCCTATTAGCCTATGAAGGGAATTTTGAAGCACTTAGAAGTGAACCAAAATTGAATAGACCTGGGTCTGTATTGGAATTTGCTCATACCAGTTGGCAAGCTACGGAGTCAAGCTACTCATAGGGCACTGGTAAAGGGATCTGACCGTCGTGTCACTCTCCCACTGGCTCAGAGGACGCCAGGCTATATCAGGGAGAGAACTACCTTCTCCCGCTTTTCCTACCTACTGACCAAACAATTACAGGTAGGTACTATCGGCAGGTGACCGGGTCGATCCCTTTACCAGTGCGCTACGCTAGGTAGCGCCTCGCTTATGGGCTGCTACAGCCGGGTAGTAGCCCATCAGTGAGGCGCTACCTAGTTTGTATTACACTTTTTTTGTGATACAAGCTGGTACAAGTATTTCAAATTTACTGCGACCGCATCTTGTATGAATTGTGTAGTAATGTTTATTCGTGAGCTCAATGATGAGAGAAGTTTAGTACCTGTTTTAGCGACCTCCTAGGGATCGCTACTACATCCGGGCGCATCGCTTGAAAGTACTTGGTCATTTTGTAAATTGTGGCATTTAAGCTGTCGGGCTAGTGACGCCTATACTGTCACTATTTTGCCGCAACCCTAGGGAGTCGCCTTAAAAGACGACGTTTTTTTATTTTTAATTTTTTTATCGTGTTGTTTTATAGTATCGACCCCCTGAAGGCTTACTGCTACGCCCGGTCGCATCGCTCAAAAGTATTTAGTCATTGTATAAATTGTGGCCTCTAGGCTGTTGGCATGGCAATGGACGTCGTTATCCTATCGCAACGCCTTTGGAAGTCGCCTAAAAAAATATGTTTTTTTTTTTTTTTTTCCCGTGTTGCTTATTAGTAGCGAGTCCTAGGGGTCGCCGATACGCCCGGCTGTGTCGCTCAAAAGTACTTAGATATTTTTTTAGTTTTGGCCTCTAAGCTATTGTCATACCAACGATTGCCGCCAACGTCGCTTGCGAACCGCATGGTGGGGCATGGGGGTTACTAACTCCCCCTAATCGCAGTAGTGATGATGACATCGATTGCCAGATAGTAGACAAATTCTTGAAATAAACAAGTTTGGTAGCAGAGCTAACATCTGGATGAGTTGACAGATCATAAAATGATTTACCCCAAGCAAAACAGAGGTTATGTCGGCCACGGAATCGTCAATTCCAAGTAGGTGTAAAGTTCTGAGGTTGCACACACGACCGCATCGCAACCTCGAAGTGCTCAAAATACTTGGATAAAAAGTCAAGACACGAGGCCGCATAACTGTCATGGAGTAAATACCAGAAGTTATCAAGTTACCATATTACCGAAAGTTATCATGATTTATCGTAATTTATCATGATTTATCATAAGTTACCATTAGTTATCAAGTTACCGAGAGTAACTTGGGAAACTGCTAAGGAAGCTTTATTTGGAGGAAACTTCTCCATCAAGATACATCTTTTGTTTAAGGAAACTCTCCATAAAAAAACCTTTGTTTAACCGTGAAAACTTCTCCATCAAGAAACCTCCATTGGGAAAGCTTCTTAGGGAATTTCCTAGTAGCCAGTATATATAGGAGGCGAGACTGGACACTCTTCAATCTCGCCAACACAAGTTCAAGCTACTCTTGTTTCCAGTCCCAGTACTACAGTTCACCTTCCAGTACTCTAGCCCAGTTTCCAGTATCTGGTGAGTCCAGTTTCCAACATTCCAGTATTCAAGTCGAGTTCCAATATCTTGTACTCTTGTCCATTGTTATAAAAATCATCTTGATTCATGTTTATCCATCATGCATTCGGCCACGCCGACCTTGACTTCTTGTCTAGTCTTGTACCTTTAGTCTGATCTCTTTTTATGTTCAGTCCAGTTCTCGTCCTTGATAATAACCACCATCTTGTTTCCAAAAACTTTTCCCACGAGACCATTTGGAACATCCCTGTTATTGGCACCAATATGCACTGACTCACAGAGCAATCCATTAAAATCCAAAATGAGTAAAGTGCTTATCACCTTGGACCTCCTACAGAATGTCACTCCACCCTCTAATATAGAATATATAAGATAATATTAAGGTGAACATTTGATGATTTAACCTATGTACATAGGTGTGTGATCTATCCAATATGCTTCTGTAACTCCGGATATGCATTGTTGGTTTGGTGTATTTGTCCAAATGTGATCCAATTGTGAACCATAGACGGTAATAGTTTGTATAAATTGAAGTGTCATGTTAATCGTCTTCATAAATTGCAACAATTGTTTTGACATTGATGAATTATTTCTTAGCATATTAATACTAAAATCACCCATGATAATGGTAAAATAAAAATTTGGTATTTTAGCAATAATTATTAGTAAATAAAATAAAATGTAGATATTGAAAGCGATAGAGGTTTGTGAATGACAATAATGTGGATAGCTCTTCTTGTATTTTTGTTGAAACTGACCATTATACATTCAGCATCAAAAGATATCCAATATTTCATATAATGTAACTAACAATATTGTTTTGTCATATAATAGCATTGTATCATGGCTACCATGAACAGCCACATGCAATTATTTAATTGTGTGTCTATGAATAAGTTTATGTCAAAAGTTTCTGGATTAGAATGTATTTCATTAAAACGTAAATATTAGCTGCTTGTAAGTTGTGGTTTGCAAATACATATTTTTTTATGTAATAACAACGATATAGTATTTAAATGTTGTATCGAACAAGTGATTGTGTATAAGGTAGTTACACCCAAGTATGAGCGCTTAAGCAGATATGCCCGTACAATTGGTGCAGTAAGGAGAAACATTATATGACTGGATGAGCAATTGAACAAACAGCTTGTGGTTTGAATTGCATGAATTTTGGACGAAGTGGCTAATTGATATATATTATCAAAGTGGCAGGGCACAAAAATGCTATGCCTGAGCTATAGAGGGTACCATAACTCACTGAAATATTATCTAATATGAAGCCTACATGTGACCTGATATGCACGAGATGTGCACTTGAAATGGCCCAATAACTCACCCAACAGCTCGGCCCACAAGAGCAAAAGGTATCCTATAAAAGGCCTCCATTTGGCAAATACGCTGGTCACAGTATTTTTTGTTCATCTAACAAAGCACCATGGGGCCCACAATGCCCATGAAGGAACCTAAATCAGCCCGTTGGCAGTAAGGTCGCCATTTAAGGGCAGGCAGGACCACTTTACACCCCAAAAATAGGGGTCCATTTTGAGACCAGCTCATATTTGGATGTTTCTACCTTATATGGTTAAAGTTCGAATGTTTAACTCTCACTTTGCTGTTGTTTATAATCTTTGTATTTCTTCTACCACACCATTATCAACATAAAAAATTGATAATTATAATATTTGTTATTTTATGTATTCGAGACAAAGCTATTTAACTTAAACCATGTACCAGACACATTCAACTCCCACATATTTTCTATTACTGGTATTCAACATGGTAGTTGTAGGCCACACTGAGACCAAAAACTACGTAACATGGCAGTTTCTACAATGACCTCCATTCATGGTACCTTTTATAGTAAAATCACAACTCAATATTTCATACAAGTTTATACGGTCTAAGATTTGTAACTACAGTAGAGATATACTCCAATTTTTTTTATTGTAAAAAAGATTATCTAGATCTTTTTTTTAGATCTAGATTTTTCTTAAGAGCTATGGACTCTTAAAGTTGAATCTTATGGACTACAGTGTTACACATGAAAAACCATATGGACTAAAAAAACATCATATACACCTAAGTAAGAGGTGTCAAAGCTACCCAAATGCACTTTTATATGGACTAAAAATATCAAGAATTGAGAAGTATAGACTAATTTATAGTAAACATTGGGCCCAAACTGGGCCTATTTTTCCTAATGTACATCATCGTCATTTAGAGGCTTTTGGGATATCATCATTACTAAAAAGTTGTAAAAACCCATAATCTAGAGGTGCCAAGTGATATATGGAAAAAAATCAAAAATCTCTAATTATTAGAAATAAAAAATAGTATTCTATTTTTTCAGAGTTAAATACTAAAATTTCTAATAAAAAAATTCTAGCCTATTTGGGGTGGGACTAAAAGTGTTAAATATATCATATCTATCATCTAAAATTAAATATTTGGATAAATTCCTTCAATTTGAGGTACCTATATAGACTTTTGTAGAGGAAAAATCTGCCTCTTTTGGTCTACCGTACCCTGCAACTGCCCAGCAGAGATGTCACGCTAGGAGATGGGGCACATAGGCGTTTAAGGCTTGATATATGCAATTTCTGGGCTCTTTCTATTACTAATACTTAACAATTATTACTGGTAGTTTGCAGTTAGTGGATCACGTTGCAATCTTCAGCGGCTGAAGTCATGCAGTCAGCTAAATCCTTAAGTTATAAATAAAATTAGGTTTGAAAGTCCATTTTATTATTAAGTATAAAATTGAACCATAAATCCAAAATAAAACTCAAGACATCTCAAGGCGAAGTCTAGAACTTCAGCGGTTAAAGTTCAACATTGAGTTTTTTTTTTAAACAATTATAAAGTATTTTTATAACTTAAAGAATTATATTGAACTTTGATCTTATGTTCAATTTTAAATTTAAATTAATATTTTATTTTATTTTTACTTTAGGTTTTTAATGAAATGATATATAGTTTATTACTCAAGGCCACAATTTCAGCGGCTCAAGTCCAGAACTCAGCACCTTATAACCATACCTTCCAATGTAAGTTAAACAAGGTAGTCTCTTAGTCTTCTAGACCTTAGGCCTTCTAGATATGTTTATATTACTTCCAACACTTCTACTCAATTAAACCATATCATTGAACTACTTCATTTCTCTCTTAAAATCGTCGTCTTTACAAGTAGAAAAAGTATGAGCTTGAAACGAAAGAAGATGATAAGATATGGGTGTGGTAGTTAGGGTTCATAATTATTTAATTATATCTCAAACCCTAACTGATTACTAAATTATAATATTCCAAAAGTTAACAAATTGGGTTTTGAACTTATCAGCATTTGATGGCGTAGAATAATAACCACTAATGCAATCATGTAATAGTGTATAACTTCTGTCTCTATTTTTTTCTTTTTTCTTTTTTTAAAGTATAAAATTAAACTTGCTTTCATCCATATCAAAATGACCTTGCCAATGAAAAGCCTCTCTAATTTTTGCAAGGACCCTAATTTATGTTACCTGTAACGATTTGCAAAGATGATGAAACTCTTTCATTCAGCTTTGGTTTAAAGCTCCCTGATGTATATCATATCGAGTCATCGAATTATCGAATAATCGATCCTACAGTTTTGTTAGTGCAAGTGGTGGACGTTCGACAGGTGGGAAATGCACAGAGTACACATAATCGGTTCCGCCTAATGCTATCAGATGACCAGCATACACAGCCGCCATGTTAGCAACACAATTTAACATCATGTAAAATCCGGCAGAGTGATCAAGGGCTTGGTTGTGGAGCTTCTTGAATACATCTGCAACACAGTACAAAACAAAAAGTTAGACAAACTTCCTCTCATCCTTTTGGTGTGGAATGAATCTTCTCAGCTGGCAGCACCAAAAATTAAAACGAGTGTCCCGCTTCTACAATTGGTTCTTACTAATTTCGATACCTGTTCCTGCCGTTTGGTTGAGATGTAGAAAAGCATAACTTCATAGCAGCTCATGGCTTCTCATACCTATAATATTGTTATGTCTGTAAATATTTTCTGTAGCCACAAATGGAATGGGATGGGTGTTTTCCATTTTGTGCTGCTGAATGGTTTCATTTTTTCTCAGATTGGGAGTGCTTTTTGCATAATCCGAATTTCTCACAAGCTGTAGGCGTGGGTGCCGTCTAGAGGAGAGAGACGACCAAATTGCTACGAACTAGGTAGCGCCCTGCGGGAGGTATTCTGTTCCTACCTACGCTCCGAGACCCGCAGGGTCGAGGGCAAGTAGCCTACAGGATACCCCCAGTAGCTCAACGCCACGTGGGGTAGCTACCGTGCGTAGCGCACGCAAGCCCGACTCGAGCCGTCAGATACTTTATAAATCAGGTAGGTACCTTGTTTTTCCAGATAGATAGTTGCACTTTTCGTCCCAGCTCTTCTTTCTGAGGTTTGGGCGCGAGAATGTTTTAGGCGTTGAGCCTTTATATATGCAGGCTCATGTCAATCTCGAGGCATTATCTCCATAGTCCTCTTGGACATACATTACAACCGATTTAAAGAGTGATGAATTGTACTATTAGTTCACTTGATTTGATTTCAGCTCTATATTGCAACTTGTTCTCCATACATACCTCCCCCAGAGCCTGAATCGAAACTAGCACTCAATGTCAGAGATAAAGAAATGTCCATGTATAGGATCTGGACCACATCAGTCAATTTATCATTGTTACTTGTTGACAAGAACACCAGTGATTACTGATTATTGTGGTTACTGAAAACTCTTAGGCCTACATCAAAGTACCACCTTGAAAAGCTCTTGGGCTGAATATATTTAACCAGGGATCTGAAGGGCGGACAGTTGCCTCCTGCCATTATTTAAGATTACTTTTTAAGTGAAGGCTAACCAAAACTAATCACTACACATCATGAATTCACAATGCAGCGTATAGCGAAAGAAAAGAAAAGAAAAAATATGTTGATATTCTTTCTCTCTCCTAGGCAGGGTCACGTTAGAAGTCTCTACGTCCAAAGAAGATTCAGCAAGCTAAACTGACCACGCTTAAACTAGTGCAACTCCCCAGTCTGAAATTAATAATGTGTGGCAACAATCCAAACAGACAAATGTACACATAATTGCTTGATCTTTTTCATGTTTAGTGTATCAATCCCTCTCCAAAAAGGATCATGTAGTGATTTATTAAAATTTAAAACTCTTAAGTCTGATCTCTGCCACAATCTTCTGACCTGAAAACTCTTACTTTTCACTAAGTGAACATGTATCTATGCACATGTGGTCCTGTGTGTAGGCCAGCCGAAGGGAAGAAGAGCAACACGTGGCACATAGAGAAAGCTACACACAACCACAAAAAACTTCAACTACGACAACAAGCTCGGAGAAAAAGGCTTTGGGAGTGTATATTGGGGCCAGCTTGCTAACGGAGATCAAGTAGGTAACACAATACATTCCACTGCATAAGTCAGTAACTCGGTAGCTATGCAGCCTTTGTAAACATGGTTGCCAAGGAAAATATTAATGTATTTGGGTTTAGAGTCATCGTGCGTCTGTGAACTGAAAACTGGACTTACATTAAAACTATTGCATAATTTCCATCGTGTGGGCATGATCCTGCTCAACGGAACTATTCCAAGGTCTAGCAGTTTGTGTGTTCTTGGGATAATTTGCACCACAATTAAGTTTAAGTTCAAACTGTCCGAGCCTAGTTTAATTATAATTCTAAGTGTGTCCTTAGAAATCTACTATAATTTTAAGAATAACAGTTCATACTTAAAAGATAAAAATCCTAGGCTGGCACGCGCGTAAAGAACGCACATAAATGTCACCCTGTTGGGCTTCACACGTTTCTGTATCATTTGCTCATAGATCTCCAAAGCCTCCCAACCACAGCCATGCTGAGGCCGTAGTGAACGACCTTGTGAACCACTTTGTAGCCTACTGAAGTTCTTTCTTGATTTCTTTTCCATTCAAAGATTTCTTTCAAAAGTTTGAATGCCAATTACACAAATTATTTTGCATTCGAGGCAACCAAATCCTGCCACTAGCCACCACTAGTGCAGAAGGGCAAAGAGGTACATGCTGATATGATCAAGGCTGGAATGCTCCCGTATATCAATCTGGAGAATATCCTTGTGTACTATGTATTCCAAGTGCATGCTAAGTGCGGGAGCCTAAAGGATGCACGCGAAGGATGTTCGATGACGTGTTTGGCCCCTAGTGGCTGACGGTTATGGGCGATAACCCTTGACCTTCTTCCCAATTTCCCACCTCCTCAACCTGCGACTAGATAGAATGCCGAGACCTGGTTGGGCCAGCCGTATCCATAACCCCCCTCCTCTACCTAATTGGCCCAGCTGTATCCATAACCCCCCTCCTCTCTGGATGAACATATACTCACAGGTAGGTCAAAACGTCGAAACATGCCATTGCCAAAGGCAGCCGAGATTGATCAAGAGGAAGATGTGACGGTGCACCATGAGAGAATTTTGCTCTAGTGAGTACTAATGTGCCACACCATTGCTTACAGGGGATGCAGAAATATAGAGGAAATGGAGAAATGTAGAGAGATGCCTGAGATAGGCACTCCAGCACTCAAAGCTCCAGCTTCATAAATTAAAGAAGCCTACAATGTTAACCAAGAAATGACGGCTATAATGCTATCCAAGAAATCAAAATGGAGGAAGTCTAGCTCTTGCAGATCTGTGAATACTAGGAGAATCGCCAAGAAGAAGAGATCGCAGTGCTCAATTGTTTGGAATATAGATATTGAAGATTCTACATTGGACATTGATGAGAAGTAGACAAGGCCATTCATAAGAATGTAACACAGTTTTATCAAGAGTCAATATACATCATTGTGAAGAATTGAGTATCGACTTGCCATTGCAGTCTTTGTCCATCAATATTGTGCTAAAACTACATGTCTCCCATTCTATATCAAAGGGATCTCAAAAAATTGTCTCTGGAAATTATTCACCTATCATGTACAAACAACAACAACTAATTGCTTGAGAAATATTCTTTTGTCTGTGAAGCATCACCAAAATGAAAATGGAACACTGCATTCCCCATATGACCATTGAAATTTGGCCCAAAATTGACCATAGAACTCCTTCGACCGATTCCATCATAACCAGAAGGCGCACCCACTGTTGGACGTGCTGCATTGAAAGGAACAACAGCTGCTGGTCTGTCACTGGAAATTTCACTGTTAGATACAACATCGGAAATAGATACTGAACTAGAAGGGGGTGTAAGAGCTGCCTGAGCATGACCAGCTCGAACCGTAGTAGCATGTCCAGAAGTGCCAACAACCTGAGAAACATCTTTCATAATAGACGACTTAGAGCTGATAGGAGGCTCATGAGTAGCCTCAATAGTCTGACATTCATCAGACCAATCCAAAGACCGACATGCTTCAATCTCTTCTCGAAATTTTGCAATCTTCTCTGAATGTACAGAACAATCATCAATCATCATACCCAGGATCTTGTCTTTCCTTCTATCTATTCTTGTTGGAAGAGCTTGCTTCATTGGCTCACAAGGAGAAATCTGAGGAGAAGTAGACATAATCTCTGGAGTAAGACCTCTCAATGGCTGATGAACGTAAGAAGTAGGTGTCAAAGAAAGTGATCCACCAATCTTAGGTCGCAATTGAGATGGAAAGCTACTTGGATTCAACTGAGAGGGTGATCCACCAAACTGAGGTTGCAACTGAGATGGTTCCAGATTCAATTGAGATGGTGATCTATAACCAATCTGGGGTCGACATGGATTAAACTGAGAGGGCCCACCAATTATCTGAGGAGGTCGAGAATGAAACTGAGTGGGTCCACCAATCTGAAGTGGAATTGAACTAGGTCTAACATGACCAGTAGGCCTACTCGCTTGCATAAGTGGAGGATGAGGAGGATAAGGACGAATGTTTCCACATGAATTGCCAGACCTAGATCCAAACTGAGCTGGACGTCCACTCAACATAACAGGAGGAGCTACAAACTTTGGACGCTGAGGACATTGGGAAACATAAAGTGCAGCTGCCTGAATTGGATGGTATGGAACTTGACTTACAGGTGGCTGAAACAGAGGCTGTGAAGCCTGGAATAAAGGCTGAGAAGCCTGAAATGGCAACAAGGAGTTGGAACAGTAGTGGTCTGCTTCAGTCTGTGAATTCCCAATATCTGATAATGGAGGTCTTACTTGATCAGCGTGCCATTTGCACATGGTTGCTTCCAATTGGCCCTGATAACCATTAGTAACCCCGGTATTATCATCATAGGGTTGTCTGAGAACCTGATGTGCAGCTTTAGCTTTCAAACCTTTGATGCGATTGTACTTGTCCAGGGTTTTAATATTCCTATGGCCTGTAAGCAAAGCCATGATCTCCGGTGGTGTATTATTCGCAGTCATTCTCGTGATACTCGTCACTCTCCCTGACCTGTTAATGTCATGTTCTATCCCACAATTCCTGGCCATTGTACGCATCCATTTCCTCATGAAACCCTCACCACATTTCACTTTTTCTTTGAACCATACAACATCTTTCGTGTTGTGCTTGATAGACAAGAACAAATGAAGACTGCTACAATTAGGAGGCATGTGAGACATCAAATGCTGCCAAGTAGAGATCACATCAGGGTCATACAAGATTACAGCAGGACGAAAATGCTCATCTTGAAACGGGGAGAGGGACACCTTATAATTTTTTGATAATCGCTCATCGTACCTGCCAAAAAACGATGTGTATTAAACATCTGCGATCAGTGAGACTAGAAAGCATGCAAGAAGTGCAAAGCATCAGGAACCACAATTTTGAAAAAGAACCTACCTCAAGCATGGTCTCTGCTTATCGTCAATCTCAAGACTAAAATCGCTGACAAGTAGATTGTACAGCTCGACGTTACCACGAATCAAGAACAACACGAAACAGTAATAAGTGAACCGCATTTGGCATCCTGTAGCGGTATCAACTTGATGTTTCGGATGATTAAGAATCTGCAATTCTTCCTCCCAGGTTATTCCATCAACTTTTCTTTGCCCCTTGTTAGCTCCAGAATCCCGAGCTCTCTTCATTGCTTCCACAAGTGACCGATTGGTCTGCATAAAGTAGGCATGATCTTTCATATTAAATTCTGGCTCAGGAACTTTCGTCCTAATCATCCGCTTCTCGCGAGCTGCTTTCAGAAGCCAGTTGAAAGAGTCGTACATATTCATGATACTTGCAGTAGGATAGCGATCTCCACGCCCTTGCATAGCATGTTAAAATAATGACCAAGAAGATTGGCACATTCTTGAAGCTCTAAATCCTCAAATTTAGTTAAGGTACCCTGATTAGAGAATGTCCTCCACTGGTTGAACTTATTCATTGCCCACTTCTCATTCTTCGCACTAGGCCGCCTTAGGTCATTAACGACCTTCTGATACTCTTCTTCATCAATAGGCAAAAATTGGACACCGGGAACTAGTCCAAGGGGTACTTCTGCCTCAGCATCATCCGGAGGAGAAGTTTCATGAAAGAACTCTCCAACAACAGATAGTGAAGCTCCATTAATTACAACAGACTCAGGGACATCCTTAACGTCGAGAGGAGGAAGTAACTGCTCTTCATCAGAAGACTCTCCATCAGATTCTTCTGCTTTAGGTGTGACTGCGATGCCAATAGTATGCATCATTGTGGAGGCTGAAAGTTTCTGACTAGGGAACTTGGGGGCGATTTTCACTGCAGGGATTAGCACATTTCAATACAGGTGGACACCTATTACTTCTACTTGAGAGGCTTTCAAATTGATTGCTCTCGCTTTTAATCGCAGAGAGGGTAAGTGGGAATCAATCTAAAAGTCTAATTGGTCCATCTTTTCAGAATCTGAAATGGCAGTTTGAGGTCCGTTTTTTCTTACAACCCGTTTTCGAGCCTGGCTACAATGGAACGGCCTATCACAGGAGGAGGGCACAGTGTTTGACGGTCAAGGTAATCTAGGGGAAGCTAGTTATGTCGGCTGAGGGATCCAGGGAACGAGCTTGATGTCAAGAAACTACTTTTCATTCCCTTCGATTGTTTTAAATGACATAGTAATGACTATGAATGGATGGTTCTTTTATTGATGTCTGAGCATTATCACTCAAACTGAGTATTTAGCAGTTCAGTGTTAGGTAGTATTCTTTCCCTCACTAAGTTACAAGAAAGACCCAGGCTAGCAAACAACGAACCTCGACCTGTTGGTTTACAGGCAGTGAGAGCATCTGCTCATGTCCCCTGACAAGTGTGTTCCAACCTGTTCCACCTGCACATATAATCCAGGTACAGTGCGTAGCTACCTGTTATAGAGCCCATGCATCCACAAGGATTCTAAGGATTCTAAGAAGTGGTCTTTGTCTCTCACCCCCTTCCTCATAACAGTCAGCGCTGAAAAACAACCACACTACTAACAAACAAGAATAGTTCATAGACTTATTAGGACTAGGACGAGAGTCTTATGCTGACAGACTGACTGAAATTACACTACTGCACATGACACATACTTGCTATTCGTGTGGAGCCAGCTTTTGGAGCGCAGATGAGTCAGGCCATATGGCCTGAAACAAAATTGAAACCAAATTAGGAAAATTGATACAAAGGAAATTTGTGTTGACCTCCAACTAGGGTCTCAGACAACCCATTTAGATGTGAAAGAAAACGTACCATGACATATTCTATTTGCACGCAACAACAGAAGAAGCAGTGAAACCCTGCAAAGCTCTTATTTACAAACTGACATGAGGTAACTGTATGAAGTATGGAAAGTTCCCATAGCAAGGGAAGAGTTAACATAAAGAAATGAAAAAGAAAGCATATCAAGCTAATGAAACTGAATGATCATCCTATCCAACTGCCTGAATGACATCAGACAAAGAAATGGGTGTGACATCGGGAAGAGCAGAAAGATGAGATGAAGCCATGCCAGCTACAGTAGCCCGATGCAAGATGGACATAGCCTGTGCCCTCTGTAGTGCTACGGAAACCCATTGTCTATAGAAAGCTACGAAGACAGAAGCATGGGGAATGCCATTGATCTTGTTCTTGGCAGCATGATGAGCACAAGTACGAAGAAAGTCGTCGAACTGACGATGAAGACATCCAAAGATCTCCACATCTAGTAGAAGGAACGCATCTGTGGGATGACGGTCTTGATAGTCTCGTTGCTTGGTCTGTGCAGCAATCAAAGCGGCAGTGCCTTGGGAAGAGGCCGAGCGAGAAAGTAAGTCGGATCGAGTGGGATTGGTAATGACAACATCTGCAAGGGTGCGCAAACCATCTCGAGATAGGACGATGTCGACTCGCCGACGAGTGGACTGAGGCATATGAGAGGGAAGCATGTGAGTTTGCTCCCACAATACATGGAATCCAGCCTCTCGAGCAATAGAGGCGATGGCATCTCGCACAACATCATAGGTCGCTGTACGATCTCCTCCACATGGACAACGAAGGAGATGAACATCAAGTGGATCGATGGGTTGGTGACAAACACAATGTTGTAAGCCAAGCACAGAATGATGTGGTAAGCCAAGACGAATGCGGAGAGCCATGGCAAAGATTGGAGACGACAAACGAAACGGTGTGATAGTGGGTCTTGCGATAAGCCACATACCCGCCCCTGGTCCCGTGCAAGATAAGAGCCTGGCACGATGCACATCAGAAGATGCATCAGAAAGCATGCTAGAAAAGGTTTGTTGGTGCATGCGATCCACGATGGTCTCCTGGAGATGGTCCAAGCCCTGAGTAACCAGCTGCTCAAATGGCGGAAGGCAAGCCCGCACTGATGGATGAAGAAGGTCCCGTGCAGATTGGAGATGTTGTTGGAATGAGAGTGACCCGTTATCCACGTGAGCAATGCTATCCATGAGTAGGGGCCGCTGGTCACATAGAAATCGGGACGCAAGGGCTGGAGCAACCAGAGCCCAACTGCCAAGGAAAGCACAAGGAGCACTGGTGGCAGTGGAGAGTAGACCCACTCCGCCAGCGGACACATGTAAGGTGGCTTGTTGCCGAGGTAAATCCCCTTGGGAACCATCCAGAGCACCGGGCCCCAATAAACGACCAAAAACCCCCATAATGTGAGCATCAAACTGCGACATGGACTGCAGGAATTCAGCGGTAGGTGGAAAATACCGTAAAAGGTACGATGGTCGTTGAATGAAACACCTTGTGAGAATACCGTAGTCGACCTGTAGATCCCCAAGCCTAGGAAGGAGCTCAGAATGGGAGATGTCCTCTTGAAGTGCGTCTTCCAGGAAAGTTGAAGTGAATGAGGTGGTGCCAAAAGGAACGCCCAAGATCCGGATGCCGTCAGATGGTGTGAGAAAATGGGCAGGTGGCGAAAAACCAGATGGTAAACCGCATGGAGACCACACGACACACTTGCGAGGTTGAACGGAGAGCCCCACAGAGTGCAACTGGGTGATGGAATTACTGTAAGCTGGGAGGACCTCGGATGCCAGACCAACGATGTGGGTGTCATCTGCAACAGAAGGGAATAGACAAGAAGGACATGCTTGTGCAGACGACGTAAGAGTGCGCACATGTGCCATGGCAAAAAGAGGACCCCTGATGGATCGCCTTGACGTGTGCCCACCTCCGATTGTATGATACTATAGTCGCATGTGCGAGAATGGTGACTGTAAAAGAGGGGAGGCACCAGGTCCGCATAGAACAGTCTGACAAAAGGGATAAGCTGATGAAAATAACCTCCAGCAGAACGGAGCTCCTGAAAGATGGCAGCGCGTGAAATAGTGTTGAAGGCATTGCTGACATCGACTTGAAGGACAACCCAGTCAGGATGAAGGTCAAGTGTGGCACGGATCCCGTGTACAACAGCTTCACAGCCTCCTAGAGTGGCAACGCCAAACTGATGTGGAAAGAGGTGGGCGGAGAATGCATCTCGATACTGAAGGCAGATAGAACGGCTAACCAGACGGTAGATGACCTCCCCCACGGCAATAGGACATATGTCAGGACCGGTGTGTTTGGACATAGCCAAAAGTCGTGATGCCCCAAGGAGGCGTGCCACTGTAGCAGGTATGCGACCACTGGCAATATGAGAGCAAACCTGAAAGAGTTGGGCGAAGCCACTAGCAAAGTCCTGGGGATTGAAGCAGTCGCGCAGATGTTCATACAACAAACCAGACGGACCAGCTGCAGAGAGATGCGGACTGCGTGTAAAAGCCTTGGTGAAGATGTCATGATCTAGCTGGAGATCTTGATCCGGCTCAAAATCATCGACAAAAACTGGAAGAATTTGCTCAGATGGGGGATGAAGGGCCTCCAAAGCAATGACAATGTCTGAAGAAGGTGGTACAGGAGTGAAAGGTGCCAGGGCACGCACTGCACGTGAATACTCACCGACACGACCCAACAATAAACTGTGTCGAAGCTGTTCGTGGGTAGAGAGGGTCGGTTGTGGCAAGATATCCGGAGGGGTTTGTGCAGCAAGAGCGTGTGCACGGAGATAGTGCTCGTCTTGCAGACACTCCCAATCCCCAGATAGAAAACGGCGGAGACGGATGCGTGTTTCTCTATGACGAGCATCACCACCGCGTGCGGGCAAGACCAAACACCATTGGCAAAGAGCAAGAGAAGATGCCAAGCCGGGATATCAGCAGGATCGCGGGCCAGACGGTCCAGAGGCATGCGAAGAGTGTGTTGAACCTCTTGTCTTAGCGCCACCGGGATCCGTGTATAGAGGCGAGGCCGAGGAGGAGTGGTGACGCATGTACATGGATGGATAAAGAAGAACCGTCAGGGTGGGACTGCCGAAAAGCTGAACAGGTGCGCTGATGGTGGGCAAGGCCTCTGATCCAAGCAAATGGTCGTCCACAAGCAGGACAAGGAATGCGGTCATCACCTGGAGAAGCTTGATTGGATGTCGATGGCGGCACTGATGGAGTAGGTGGAATAACTGGGGGAGCTGGCAAATTGGATCTCCCAGAAGAAGAAGGGGGAAGATCTTGAATTCTCTATTGAATGCGGGGTGGAGAGCCAGGCGGGGAGGTGAATAGCATTGAGCGTCCATGCACTTCGGTGGAAGGTCTCTGGAGCACAACGACTCTTGGTTGGTTTGAGTTCGAGAAGAAGTAGACTCCACACTTCCTACATGGTGCTGTAATCATGTGCTTTGTAATTACTGTCAAGAACAACCAGCCGGAAAGCGGAAACTCCCATTCAGTGCACTTACCCTTATAGGGCAACCTAGGAAAGACACATTCCACACACTCAGTAAGCCCAAGAAAAACTGCACACCAAGACCGGAGCTACAAAATGGTCCCTTCACAAGACTAAGTCTCTACATCGTAATGACGTTTGTATTGTACATGCTATGAGTGATTCCATGGGCTATTTCAACAGACGAAGAGATGACTCAATTTCTCACACAATGTCTTTTCTTACGGATTATTACTTATAAGTACACGTATTACATAAAAAGATAAAAAAAGAAGTAAACACATAACTAAAAAACAACAACCAGTGACTGTGTGCCACCCACCCAGATATCCTCCTAAAAATACTCAAAAAACTCAAAACTATGGATAAACAAACGCATGGAATACATGCGAGCCCTGCCTTATTATAGTTACAAATCGGTTGTAAAGTGATTAACGTAATCTGGAAGTTTGAATGCTAAGTAAATGGGTTTGTGGTCGGTCCAATATGAATGTTGTGTAGGTGAATTAGTCCATATATGATCTAATTGAGAATTGTAGTCTGTCGTGGGTTCATTGAATGTAAGTTGAAAGTTGTAATTTTTCATGAATGAGCGAAGTGAGTCAGATTCTCTGTTGGATTTGTGAAGATCGATATTAAAATCTCCGATAAAAATAGTTGGACAATTTTTTGGTGCTCAATCATATAAATTTTGCAGATCTTGAAAAATGTTGTGAAGAGAAAGCAAATGAGGTTTATATATTGCAATGATGTGTATGGCTCTGCGGGAATTTGGATTGAAAGATGCAGCAATGAATTTTGCACCGTTGTGTGTTTGGATTTCGTAATTTTGAAGCGAAATGGTTTTATCATATAGAATGGTTGTTCTGTGTCCGTCATAATATGAGAGCCTTGAGAAGCGATCGTTAGGTACATATAATGACCAATTTTGATTATTTGGATGTAAATGCGTTTCGTTTAAACATAATATGTGAGATGTTTGTAGGCTGTAGTCGTCCATAATATCACAATAGTGGTTGTACATTGAACGTGTATTTAACGATTGAATGATTACATGTGTGCGATATAGAAGTTGTAAATTTGGTGTGGAAAGATTCCATCTAGCAGTTGTTTGAAGTCTACTTATTTCGTCACGTAGGATATCATCCACATGGAATTTTTTATCTTGTAATGGAGCGAGGAGATATAAATTTTGTTGTTCTTTAATGCGCGATAAAGCTGTGTATGTCAATCCGTGCTTGCTCACGTTTGTTGGGTCAAATGCGAGACGATCCATGGTCAGTCCTTG
The DNA here is from genome assembly GCA_030704615.1 of Takakia lepidozioides. NCBI lineage: Eukaryota > Viridiplantae > Streptophyta > Takakiopsida > Takakiales > Takakiaceae > Takakia > Takakia lepidozioides. The sequence goes on along the minus strand of CM060732.1, from coordinate 21,919,818 downwards.
CACTCTCTGTATAGTATGTGCTGATGTGAGCTGAATTGGGAACTGAGTACGAGTTATTACGTGGTCAAGATTATCCGTGAATTGAATTTCTTTGGTTTTGGCTGTAATTGGAGTCCAGGATTTGCATATGTCATTGTTGTTTTGGTATACGTACGAGTAAAAAGCTCGTGTTTCGTGTCCTATTCGTTCATTAGCAAAATATATCCAGACTAGCAGGTGTGGTGATGAAGTTGTGCCGTGTTTGAAAATTCCTTCAGCTCCGTTTACTAAACCATCTTGGATGTTATAGTTGCCTCCACACAATTCTACTAGAATATTGGGTTTCACGCGCACAAGTGCATGCAAACCCGCTGTCTTATTAGCATCAAGAGGGGGTTTGATGTGTGAAGGACACAATGGATGATGGATGTCTATTGCTTTGAATGCAAAAATTTGTCATTCTGTTCGATTAAAAATGTCTTCATTGTGTGCTTGAGTACGTGCGTTTATGAAAAATAGATGTGGTAGAGTTAGATATGGCGGCGGCGGCCTAGATATACTGTTCATATTTTTAATATTGTCAACGGAATGTGATGCCGTTCGAAATCGATTCAAGATTTCAACAAATGTTTGATCATTTTGTCTCATAACTCGTGTTAATGTGTAGCATCTTATCATGCCAAAAATGAATATCGCATATGTTCGTTTGATTTTTTTTAATTTTTTTTTTGAATATCCAAGTATCTCTAACAGGTGGGATTTGATAAAAATCACCAGTGATAATGACATCTAAATTTCCAAAAGGTTTGTTGTGTATGCGTTTCATTGAACGCAATCTTTTGTCTATGAACGAAAACATTCGGCTACCTAACAAGAGAATTCATCTATAACTACGAGTTGTAGTTGATTATATTGTTTAATTACATTTGTCATCAGTAAGCGATGTCAAATTTTTGTGATTTAAAGGTATGCCTAGGCTTGAATGGATTGTGTTTCCTTCAATGTTAAATGTTGTTTTTCCTGTATATGCAATTTTCATTACTTTTTGTTTTAAAGGATCTGCATCTGGGTTGTTGTTGTAATATCGTAGCAAGCCTTGTATGATGGTTAAAACAGTGAAAGTTTTACCTGTTCCAGCTGCGCCCGTTATGAAAAGATGCAATGGTTATTTGGGGTTTGTACGTTTTTTATACATACAATCGTCAAATATTTGCTTATAATATATATCACAATTTAAACTTTGATCTTTTATGGTTGTGGAATCCGATTTTGTTTTAGTGGAAGGTTGAATCGGACATATATCACATTCTAGTGATATATCAAATTTTTCGATATTCGTGTAATTGGTTACCGGGTTCTCGGTTTCAGTCCACATGTCAACGTTTTCGTCTGTTGCAAATTCTTTGGCTTTTTTTCTAAGGTGTGCCAATATGTACTGTTTACATCGTGGTTCGGTAGTTTATACACAAAAAATTCTCTCGTACATTCAATCTTCAATTTGTTCATCATAAAAGCATCGTGCCATGTAGTTTGACCATTCATTAAATTGGATTTTGGCTTTTGAAACGGGCAAAATAATAATAATTGTTCTCGATAATAGTTCTCGGGATCTTGATGTATGTTATAATGTACATACCGAATAATTGTGTCTTTCCGATTTTTTTGAAAATTAAATAGGTTGTATTTTGCAATTGTTTCAGCAAGACAAAGGTGTTCGAGTAATTTTGGACGACTCATGTATTTATCAATGTTTGATTGGCATTTAATGTCAGTGGAATCTGGAGGAAGATCTTGTAACTGACGCTGCGGTTTAAGTACCAATGCGCGTTCTTCGGGCGGTGATGTGTTAATGAAAAAGCATGTTCTCGATGAATGATGTAACGGTATTGAAAGAATAAAATACATGGCTAATTGAGCAGACATTTGTTGAGCATTCCAGAAAGCATTCCCATTTGTCTTATACGTTTTGTGGCTTCGGTCTGTTCTTGTTTACATATTGCGAGTATTTTTTTGTAATTCTTTTGTGATGTTTATCGACTTTTGCGAGATATGATGTACAGTACGTGGCAGCTGGCTTGAATCCAGTTTTCCATAAGCTTTGACATTCTCTCCTGTGTCAGTTGTAACGTAACAAGCTACTTCCGGTTCTTCTTCAACATCAACGAATACCCGACAAAACTGACAATGACAACGATCATCCTCAGACTTTACGATGGATTGAGAAAGATGACATTTCTGGCACACCTCTTTGATGGGTCACACGGTTGGAGATAACACATATAAATTCCCCGACACCTGTTTCATTGAATCACCATAAAATAATTAACAAAACACATAATGTTTTGGAGTTTTAATGATTATACTTTGTGAATGAGTTTCAAAAACACTTACTTTGCGAACCATCGAGAAAGTAGTTCCCCGTGTATGAACGTCGTGGATGGCAGTCAACCCATCGCGCGTTTCTTTGTCAGGAACTGGAATCACTACGATGGTTGTTGATGTTGTGATGAACCTCAACGCACCCGATTTCGAACTTGAAGGAAACCTACGTGCACATTTATAAATTCAAATAAGAATTGATTTGGCTACTATGATTTGATAACAACACCATCAATACAAATTCAAATATTATACGAATAACAACGAAGTTCATCACTTACAATTTGTGTATCGTCTTGTCCAGAACCATCTGCCACTTGCAGATCAAAAGTATTGCCGACGATTCCAATAACTCCCACCACCACTGCAGTTATAGAAGCCGTAGCCCATTTGTCTCTCGAAACCGTTTTCTCGAAATAGTGGTTGATCTTGTCCATACTTAACAAGTTTAGAGCGATGGGTTTCGGCTCGACAACAGTGACAGTTGTGGGAGACGACATAACGAGCATGTACGGACAATCATCATGTCCAAATTTGGACTTGGGCTTGACTGAATTTTTTTTTAGTCGGATATGATTTTCCACTTGAAACTTGTGAGAATGTACATTGGCTAACAATTCTTCCAAGGTCCCAGTGACTGTGCTGAATCCATCCTCATCAGTCAGATCACAATGTAAAAACATTGGTCGGTTTTCCGTAGTTCGATCAAAAGAACCGTACCGATTAAGGATACGTCATTCAAATGTGCCGCCTCGAAGATTGGGGCTCAAAGTATCAATTGTCGTGATTATACATCCACCTTGTCTCTTCATTCTATTAAACATAAGCAGAAAAAACGAAACATAAGTTGTTTGTAAAGATCCAACAAACAATGTGCTGACGTGATATATAGATAATGACATCTACCATTTTCTGTCTATGTAATCTTCGAGCTGGTATAATCCACATCTATTTGAAAAAAAATCTATATTTTAACAAATGCAGATAGAAAAAACAAAACAAAATCATAAAGAAAGACTGACAACAGATTGTGTATCGAATTTCACTCAAGAGTACAAACAAATATAACTGTACAGCAGTACAGTTAGAACCGTACATTTATAAACATACATACAAATGTCACTGTACAGCTGCACAATTACAACTGTACATTTATAAACATATGTACAATGAACAATCTCTGAAACAACAACGTTGTGGCTAAATCACTCCGTGCACTCTCCTTCGTTCATACAGTCTCCGTGAACGGCGCGGAAGGATAGCAAAATTTGAACCTTGAGAATTCGCTGTAGCTACTGAACCAATTTTCGGACCTAAAACTCCGGAATAAATCAAACTTAAAATAAAGTCGTTCAGATCCTTGAACCGTACGTAGCAGGGAACTGGAGGTTCAATGGGTATGGTAAAACGTGTATCAATCGGCATTTCCGTCAATAGGCACACCATCTCCATCGACCTCAATGGGTATACTGCAGATACTACAATATTTCTCTAAAACTAATAGGCTATCTGTGTACAGTCGACAAACACTGCAGTTTCCAACCAAGTAATCTATCTGCCATCTAATATGTGCACCTATGGATGATGTACGTGTTAAAGTCCCCAGATAAATATAAGGGCATGCACAAGTAGGAACATAATTCCTTTCCACATTCGGACACGTGGCTTGACAACCCTCTCTCAAATATTCGATCTCATGAGAATTAAACAACTCTGCTGCGAACTCGATGAGTAACAAAAACTGGTTCTTGCATCTTCTCGGGTTGTTCACCTCGAGAGAATAATGCATGTTCCAGTAAAGCACCATCAGTTTTCGCAACAAGTCTACCAACTTTATCTTCATTTAAAAAACCGGTGTGTTTTCTATCATTATCTCTAAACGATGCCAAGTTATATGTGGTACAATTGCTTCCATCACGTTTCATGAAAACTGCCATCACACGACCATCACATTTAATGACTCAGAAACTGTGGACCAAATCATTTATCAAAGAAGTACTAGATCATACCAACTCGGGATCTCAACTCCGGTTGGGCTGGATCTCTAACATGCAGACGACCCTCGTTGTCTTACAATAGACAACGAGTTACAGTCCATAAAACTAAAAAATCCAAGGTCATCACTTCCACACTTGGAGCGTGCAAACTAATAAACGGAAAAAAAAAAAAAAAAAAAAAAAAAAACCAAATCATAACTTTCAAAAAAGAAAAAAAGAAAAACAAAGATCAAATGTACATACGGACTCAACAAACCTGAGAATGTCCGTAACAATGTTGTAATTGCCCTCTAGGTATAAAATCCTGGAAACAGGAAAACATTGAGTGACAAAGTTGCACATGAGAATAAACATAGATTACAATCAGTGCCCGCTGCTCTACTTAAGGTATTGCAAGCCAAAAAGAACGATTTTGGTTTTATGGTGAATGTGTTACTATTTCAGCAAAAATTTGACCGAACTGGTTTAAAAACAAGGTTTCATATACATCAAGAAGTACAGTAAAATTGTGAAGTACTATGATAGAATTGTGTGCTACACTTTCTTTTTGGAACCAATTGTACAGAGAGATTAGGGGGAAGTCTCAGTCCAAAAAGTATAGTGTACATCAGTAAGAGAGAAAATTGCAGACTCGGTCAAAGGGGGAGGGAGACAGAAAGCACGTAGGAGTTGAGAAAAGTATCTCAAGGCTGTGCAGTGCTTCATAAACAGTCACTGCGTGCAACTAGTCCTCAACCAGTCATATGCTAATCAGCAGCTTAAGTAAACTCCCTTCCTCTCTGACTTTGTCTTTATGAACCCTGAGCAGCTTTGAGTTGTTCTTTGGATAGTATGGAGCTTATACTGTTTGCTTATGTGGCTCTACTTTGTTAGTCTACTTGTGTCTCTTGGCCTCTTCCGATGTAACATATCTCTTTCTTTCTGTCACCTCTCTCAAACGATAGCAAGAGTGTAAGATTCGTCACCACCATATTGTAGCTGCACATCATTTACACAATGGTAGAGAAAATATCACTGGTAGGTTCCTTCTATTGAGGCTAAATGTGGCGTTTGAAGCAACAAGGCAAGCCCGAAATCAGTCAGGTAATGAACTGGTGAGCCCAAAATCAGCACTCAAATTTTTAAAATGCTCAGTACGAGATAAAGACCAAATCTTTCGATAAATCTTCTCAATGGAACAGAGAAACTTCACCGCCTAGCTCCAGCCTGGCTTCCTTGAGCTAAGGCCTTTCATAGAACACACCGACATAACAAAACCACTCAACATACATAAAACCAATACACTGAGATTTCTAACCAGTCAGAAACACGCATGTAGACAGAAGTCTTAAATATGACTGTCCATTTGTGCTTTGCAATAAATCATCTTTGCAGCCCAGTGGAGCTGCAAGGAATCCATGGGAAATCAGTCTAAAGCAATTGTGGTGAATTCTTAAATCAACACCTATCAGTTGATTACATTAGTTCAGTGGGTGATGAGACATGTGTAGCAAATTGAACTATGATCATGCTTCAGGGAAGAGCAATTACTTGTTGATTTGAGGATCAGAAACAAGTGCTGCACTTTTGGGTCGATTGGCCTTATCTGCAATTTCAATGACTTTAGGACAACGCCGCAGAAGTACCAATAACTGAATTGAAAAAAACTACAATGAGCCGCCTGATCTCAAAAACGCAAAATTAAGTACCACAAAACATTTCAGTCCAAATGGGATTTGGTATTAAAAGACGAAGAGATCAATACGACGGCCAGAAAGGACTAATTGAAACAGCAGCTGAATTCAAACACACTCCAACACATACTTGAAAGTTGTTGATAATGCATATAGGTGTTTCAAGTGGTGTGTTGATCAGTCAAAAATCAATGGCTACCTTTTCACAGTGGTGTCTAAGAGAGATATCATTTTGTTGTTGTCCACTTCATGTGATACAAAGCGACTGTCAGACATGAACCAGTCTCGTTCATCTAGATCAGGACAATTTCAAATTACACTATAAGACATCATCATCACAGGAATCACAGCCTAGAAGTCTATTTGTGATGACATAGAAATTTGCCCAGCCCTTATTTATAGAATTGAACATTTAAACACACATACATCCTGATTCTTTTGACCTCATGTACACCGTTTTGGTGAAGGATGAGAGATATACAAACCGGCACGTAAGTGTGAAGGTGTGAGCTTCAGGATTGTAGGAGGTTGACACCAAAAGTGGAGTTCCAGCTTGTAAATACCTGTCACATAATTCATATTAACATCCAAAAAGCTCATGGGTCCTGACGGGCTTGCCAGAGAACGTAATTAGCGGGACCTTGCATGATTGACATAGCCTGATGTTAGTTTCCTCCTTATAATAAAGGGTGAGTGGGTGAAATGGTGCTGATGGAAGCCCCCATCACCCGTTGGTATTATCTAGCAGATTTAGGTTGAGTGGGAGTAGATGAAAATGCATCCTAAGTGGATGGTGGTATCAATGAGCATGCTCTAGCAAGCAGATCTGTGATGCAGAAACCTTGCACAACGCAACAATGACCTGACACCTTTCTCACACCTCTTTCCTCCCTCAATTCTGGAATCTTGAAAACACTGCGAGAATGTTCGATTGCTTTCTCATACAGCTCAAAGACCTTCCTATCATACCCATGCTTAGCAATTTTGATATAATTCCATCATGTGTTTTTATATGAGGTTCAGAAATTGTATTAAAAAACTTCTCGTGCATCCACCACCACCTTCCATTTTCCAGTCTAATTTCCACTTAAGGTCGAATACTGTGAGAAGCTGACTATACCTTGCTTAGGAAATGCATGGCTGAACTTTTGGTACCTGCTCTTGTTCGAGTCAATCAACAAACACATGCCATCCGGCGCCTCTCCATGTAGGCATTGCTCTGCAGACATATAGTCATACGATCCCCTCACAAATGCGTGACGTGTCGCTTGTAAGCACTCGAGAGAGCAGGGAAGGAGGCTAAGGACAAGTAGTTTGTCGTAAAGAAGATGAACCGAGGCATGATCTACGATATCGTGTGGTGCAGACTGGTAAGAATAGCCTATAGGTTTCTTTCGAGTAAGAAGAATTGTCGAAGAGGTTTGTTGCACATGAGTGATTTCAATGGTGAATTGACAATACTACATGTTCTAGTCTAGAATTCCAGACTAATCAATGTTTCATTTTTGTCTCAATGGCAGTGTTTGACGCTCCCGTGTACGAAGAATCACAAACAACGTATTACCGCAGTAAGATCCTAACTTTCGAAAGCCCAAAGGGGGAGATTTGGAAATTAAGATTTCAAAGAGATGGCCGCACCATTAGTAATGGATGGAGGGAGTTCGCTTTTGATCTAGACTTGAAGCTGGTGACGAGCCCTGAGCGCTCGCGGTCAGGGTGACGACATATTAGTCTAGGGGGGTCGTGATAAGTTGCGGTGTAGGTTGGGCTCACTGAACCGCCTACCCGACTGCGGTTAGTGCAGGGGGTCCGTGGTCGTACATGGTGGCTATGATCACTATCTAAGTCCTACCGGCAAAGAGAAATCACGTACTCCTCTTCATAGGGCGAGTTTGCGTTTCTAAGTCCTACGGTATCATACAATCTACTTAGTAACTGCCTTCCAAGTCTTTGTGTTTTATTGTCTAATTCCTACCGCCTAGACCCCCGAGCCACCTATAGCCGGGACATGTTTTAATCTCTTCACAAGGCACCTGCCGAGCCTAGGAAGAAGAGGGAAAATCTTCCTCTCCCAATGCCCCTCCTTCACCGAGTGCTTAAGTTCAAGTCATCTCTGATGGAAGGGCCAATGCTTCTTACCCTAGTGCCTAAAATACTTTGTCTTAGCAAATGAGTGGCCAAAATACCTATCATAATCCAATAGGTTCACCAAGTTCAATAAGGTGGTTCTAAGCCCCTCAACTCAATAAGTTCAATCAGTTTAATCAACGCCCTTCAGGCTATAACGTGCACCACGTGCATCTATCCTCTTTAAGCAATTTCACAAATCAGAAATGCTGAATTTTTATTTTTTTAAAGAAAATCAGGAAAAATACCTCTCTTATGGGAAATCATGTGGGGAATCCAAAGGTACCCTTGGCGCCTAAAGATGTCATTGGGAACTGTGGGAACCCGATGAGAACCAAGGAACATCCGGGAACCATTCCCTGCCACGGGGAACTGCCACGGCCCTATCGGATGAATGAATCTCGCTGAGAGCTCATCCCTGCCACTACATTCGTTAGTCCAGAACATGCATGCGTAAATAATAAAATAACCACTGGTGGGTCCAAGCCAGATTTCACCCTTTTACATTATTTGAAGGCGCTGATGCGCTTTCCCTCCGTGGAAAAAGTCATCCTCTACCTTGGGCTCTGACACAAAGGCGCACTGTAGCCGAGTTTTTAGGACAGAGTATTTTCTCTCCTCCCTTGTCTCTCGAGGTCTCCGCCTCTAGCTCACTGCTCACAGGCCCGCTTGGCTCTCTCTTGGAGTCATAAGAACGCTCCCCTCCAAGGCTATGTCCTCCCAAAATCCTAGATTTTATCTACCACTGGCGCCTTAGATAATGGCTACTAACCCTTAGAGGGGTATAAATTGAATCTAATAGCTAAACGTAAGAATACCCCCCTTTAAGGGAATTTGCAGATGCATTGTCCGCTGGGTAAAATGCCCCTGCCACGTGGCGAGGCGCAGATTTGCAGGTAGTGGTCCAAGCCGTGGACCGTTGCGGTTAACACCGATGTCCGCCGGTCCGTCTCAACTTTTGGTTATCCTGCGGGTAAAGACCCGCCCTCTGCTCGCACGCTTCAGGGCCGCACGCCTGAGCCACACGGCTGATATACTTGATCTCAATACGACTTAAGGTCAGCGCTGGGGCCCCGCTCCCCGTACGTCGTGGCTGGGCCACGGTGTCGAGCGGCTTTTACTCACCCATCCCTTCGCTATCCGAGGTGGAAACTCCAAGATAGAAGAGTTGGATATCTCTAAGCACCTAGCCCGCTCAGAACAATCAGTCATGATCTGCAGCTAGTGAATCATGGTTGTGCTTCCTATTTGTATTCCTTCCTGCCTTCATGTTATCAATTTACCTGACTGTGTATACTGAAGCATCAGATTGCTTCAGTATCTACTAAGTTCCAGTTAATCATGCATTCATTCCACAGCTTCTCTTGTGTCTCTCTACACAGTATGTTTGTATCGATTCAATATCGGATTAAGATTAATCATGTATCATGCCTATGCCATGGTGTCTCTATTCTATCCTACTGTATAATTCTACAGCTTGCATGAACTAAGCTTCATTCAAGTCATCATCTGCTCTTCACTGTTTTCCGCTCTCCGTTACGTTCTTCCTCCCTTCCACAAGTCGCCCCCTCCTCCAGAAGTGATCCCCTCCCCGTTGGCCGCTCTCCTAATCTACCCCGCCCAGCTGTTTCTAACCACCTAACTAACTAAACCATACCCTGAAGTAACTCGTTCCCTCTGCAGATGTCGTTCCCTCATAGTCCGTTCCCTGTCAGAAATAACTGTTTCCCCATGTCACTGTGACAGGCTGTGTCAAGTTGGTGCCGAGCTTGACTGGCTGTGTAAAAGCTTGTGTCGGGCCTGTGACTCCTGGCGTGGTGAAGCTGTGTCGGGCTGTGACCTCTCTGGCTGTGCAAAGCTTGTGGGTGGGCTGTGTGAAGCGTGTTCGGGCTTGAACTGGTTGTGTGAAGCTTGTGTCAGTTGTGTGGAGGCTGTGTTTGGGGCCTTGTGTGAAGCGTGGTCAATGCTGTGTTACCCAACCCCCCTAAAGCCTGCGGCTACCACCCCCAAGACTCCCCTGTTTGTCTCAGTCTGCACAAAAATTTAAAGGGTACCCCATAGAACCCGTAAAAGCGTCTAAGTCCCTCAAGCAGCCCTCTAACATTACCCCTCCTTACCCCTCCCCCCCTCTCAAAGGCGTGTTCCTCACGGTTTACTGTTTTGGTAAATCAGCAAACCTTTGTGCGCAAGCACCCTTCTACGGTGAGAAGTTCTCGTGAAGGACTCCGTGTGCGAGCCCTGAGTCTTGTCACTGGCTTGATGAAGATGGATTGAGCACTACCTCGAAATGTCTGACCCTCCTTTGGCTGATAACGAGGTAACCTCTCAGGCATAGGAGATCCGGTCGTTTCTTTTCTCTGCCATCCTGAAGTGCATAGTCCTCTGCCATGTCAAAAGAGTCCGCTGAAGAAACATTAGTATCAGATCTCATCCCCTCCTAGTGTTTTAAAACGGCCCGAACTGTTAAAGTGGAATCCTGTGGTGGCTACACATGTGGTCCCACCAACATCTGGAAGTTTAAACTGTACAACTTGCTGTAAGCGCGCTTGCAAGCAAAATTAGTGAATGTCCCTGAACTCCTTATCCGTATAGGTGAGAGGTGTGCCAATGACTTTGGAAACAGTTGTCATATTTTCCAGCTTTCATGTCCCTTAAAAAGAAAATATCCTCAGGGCCGAATTTCCTGTGTTTGTCAAATTGTTTTCCAAGCCGAATGAAACCATGAACGAGTTGGGAATCCTTCTGCATCATAACTTTTTTGCATCATCATATAGGTAACATTATGAGGTGGCACTGAAAGGTAAGACCCAATGATCCCCACTGGAATAACTCAGAAATCATAATTGCATCTTCTACTGCTCAATGTGATAACGTGCCAGAAAACAAGCAGCATAGTATAATCCACAGCCCATGACAATACTAGATACCTCCTTGGTCTTGGTATAGAATGTACCCATGTACAACACTGGAAGGCAATTAATTCCTTCAGCAGTACCTGCTCAGACCAGTAATCTTGCAAAGTGATGATCCTCAAAGGGTCGATTGTTTTCGAAGAACCTTAGTCCGAGTTGCCACTGGCAACCAAATGCCATGAATCTGGTAGTAATGTTGCCAACCGACTGCGGATGACTAATCCTTCCAAGCCAAATCCAGCACAATGGGAATTTGGTTGAAGGGCATAATCATAGCCCGAGTGTACTCCCCGTGCAATCAGGAGTCCTAAGGTGGGTTAAAAGCAGCATCCCCCCATACTCCACGTTGTGGTGTGGCTGTAGTAACAATAGGGTCAAGCTACCTACACACCACCTGCTGTGGTATTGGTTACACCTGAACAACATCCTGCACCCCCCTGCTAATAGACTGAAAAATTAGAGTCCTCATGTAAATAAGTTAGCCATCAGCTGCTCCTCAGGAACAAAGACTCTCTTGTCAATATTTGAAACTCAGGTCATCCACTTGAGTCTACAGGCCGTCCACGTCCTCCCTGTAGCTCCGCTATCTACTATAGACATTGTCTATAAGTAGTTTGTGGCAATGTTATGCACCTGCAATCTGAGCTCATTCATCTCGCCCTGGTGAGCTTCTGTGGTGCTTTGCCGTCTACTTCCCTAAACCGGTAAACTAACCCGGGCCCTTGTTTGCTAACCAGACCTGCATAAGGTGGTTATCCCACCAAGCCTGTGTGGCACCCCTGAGAGTGTTGCTCCTTCTGTGAGTCTGTTACCCATCTAACTACTGCTGAAAGCCTCCATGTGCGCTTTTCGCATGAGGTTCAAACCAGGCCCGCAGAGGCCAGCAGCCAGATTATTGGCTTCCTTCCAAGCCTTGGTTAGCCACAGAGAGTTCATTTCCCTATTGACCATGACTGTTTTTGTTGCAAACTCCAGGATGTACCTCTCCTGGTCAGCCTCAAACCTGTTCTGTATTGTTTGAAAGTATTCTCTCATTGCGACAGATTGTATTCTTCATATCAACAATGAGTTTCTGCTTGCTCTATTATTCTTCAGCTTCTGCCCCTCATACATCTCCTCCCCTTGTCGTTAAACTTCTAATCAGTTGCTCAAGAGTAGTTGTGAGTGTACACATTGTATGGTCATCTTTTCATGTATTGCCTCCAACTCTGTATGTAGTACGTTCACTTCTTGCAACTTGCCTTCATGCTTCACCTGCAATTGGTATAACTGTTGCTTATGTGATTCATGCAACTGGTCCTGCTCGAGGCCTGCTTCAATCAAATGTCTCTTGGCCAACTGCAAGGCAACTTTTGTGTCCTCCAACTCTTGCTGTAACTTGATATTGACCTCCTCATCTACCTTGTTAGCACACTCAGTGGCAATTCGAGCCTCAAACTCTTTCCTGAGTTCTTCCCTCAAAGCTGTCAATTGGGTAGATGGAACAACTGATTTCACATAAGTGCCCAACAAATTAAGTGTCATACTTATGGAACTCATAAGCATGGCTGTTGGGGGTCATCATGGTGAACTTGCTGCTGTTCTCCCTGATCCTCCACTTGTGATGCCTCACCAACCATTCGGCCATTGCCCCACCAGATTCTCTTCCTGAACCACCTCATCCTCCACAGGTGCTGCAATGTCTTTATCTAACCCTTGGTACCTCCATCACAGGTGTGGGTATTACATGCACAGCAGGGTTTTCCCTAGACAACCGCTGCACCTCTGGAACCACTGATTCTCTTACCAAGCCAGAGTTTTCATAGAGAAGGTCACACTTCTCAATTTCGGCCACGACCTGCTCCTGTAGTGGAATGCCAACCTTTCTCTGCCAGAGCAATTGGGGATGGTGTCATAGCATGTTCTAACAGTGGAACCTCTAAGACAACTGAGTCAACTGGCTGTGGTGGCTGTGGTACCGAATTGACTTCCTCTTCCCTTTCCGAAGGCCGTGCTTCCAATAATAACAGCCCTCTGTGTTGCTATGCCCCATCCTGCACAAGAGCTGGAACATCATCGGCGGTTTCCGTGAAGCCAGTGCATCCACCACTACAGTCATACCCCGCTTTTGTCTCTTAGACTGGTGTTGCCCTGTGTCGCGCGGCTTTTACTCACCCATCCCTTCGCTATCCGAGGCGGAAACTCCAAGATAGAAGAGTTGGAAATCTCTAAGTACTCAGCCCGCCTCAGAACATCAGTCAACAATCAGTCATGACCTACAGCTAGTGTATCATGGGGGTGTTTCCTATTTGTTTTCCTCCCGCATTCATGTTAGCTAGTTACCTTACTTTTGGTAATTAAGTATCAGTTTGCTTCATCAATCTATCGGATTCCATCAACTCATCCATTCATTCCACAGCTTCACTCAGATCTCTCTACACAGTGTGAGTATAAGTGTGTATCAGATTAATATCTATCAAGTATCAGGCTGAAGCCATGGAGTCTCTAATCTGCTCTACATTACAATTCTACTGCCTGCATTCATTAAGCATCAACAGCTCCTCCTCCTACTCCGTGCTCTCCCTCTATCTGCTGAGAGATACGCTCTCTCCTCATTTCCCCCAGTGATGTCCGAAGTCTTCCCCAAGACGTGCTCCTCCCACTCCTTCCAGCAGTGATTCCCCAGAAGTGATCCCAGAATTGATCCTTTTCAGTCCTTGCTCCTGGCTTTATCTTCCTACCCGTTGTTCTAACCGTTCCCTCACTAACCGTCATCCGTGAACTAATATGTTCCATTCGCAGGTGTTGTTCCCACAGTCGTTCCCTGTCCTACTACCGTTCCCTCCTGGTCGTGACAAGCTGTGTCAAGCTGTGACTGGCTGTGTGAACTGTGACGGGCTGTGACCGGCTGTGTTGGGCTGTGACTGGCTGTGTGGCTGTGTCGGGCTGTGTCGGACTGTGACGACTGTGTTACCCCCTTCTAAAGTGCGCTGCTGTCACCCCTAAGGCTCCTGTTGGTCTCAGTCTGTGCAAAAATTAAGGGTACCCCCACAGATCCCGTATAAGTGTCTAAGTCCCAGACAGTCCTCTAAACATTACCCCTTCCCTCTCAAAAAGCCGTGTCCTCACGGTTTACTGATTGGGATTAGCAAACCTTTGTGAGCGAGCACTTTCTGACTTGAGAGTTTCGTGGCGGACTGTGTGTACGAGCCCGAGGTCTGTCACTGGTTGACGGAGATGATTGAACACTACCTGGATATGTGAGGCCCTCTGGAGGCTGATATCGAGGTAATCTTTCAGGCATAGGAGACCCCCGTCGCTTCTTCTCTGCCATCTGAATTGCATAGTCTTCTCCCATGTCAAAAGAATCCGCTGAAAAACAGTTGTATCAGAATCCTCATCGCCTCTCAGGTGTTTTAACTGTCGAACTTTTTGTGGAATCCTCTGGGGCATACAATGTTGTCCTACCATGTCTGGAAGTTTAAATTTTAAAACTTGCTGTAAACGCTGAATCGCAAAATTGGTGAAGACCCTGAGCTCCTTGTCTGTCCAGGTGAGTGGGGTACCAATGACTTGTGAATTGTGCAAGTATTTCCATGCCACATGTCCCTTATAGAAAATATCATCAATGCCGAATTTCTGTGTTGACAAATTGTTCCAGGCCGCATGAAACCATGAACGAATTTGAGAATCCTTTTGTATCATAACTTTTGCCTCATATAGGTACATATGAGGTGGTACTGAAGGTAAGACCCAATGTCCCCACTGGAATAACTCAGAAAGCGCGATTGCATCTTGTGCTGCTCAATGTGATAACGTATCAGAAAACAAGCAGCGTAGTATAACCCGCATCCCATGACAATACTTGCTACCCCTCCTTGGTCTTGGTATAAATGAATCCATGTACAATTTGGAAGGCAATTAATTCCTTCAACATGGTACCTGCCTCATGCCAGTACTGTGCAAAGTGATGATCCTCAATTGGTCGATTGTTCGGAAGAACTTTAGTTCTAGTTGCCACTGGCAGCCATATGCGCATGATTTGATAGTAATTTGCCAATGACTGCGGAGGACTAAATTCTTTCCAAACCAAATCCAACACAATGGGAATTTGGTTGAAGGGCATAATCATAGCCCTACTGTACTCCCTTGCAGCTGGAGTTTTAGGTGGGTTATAAAAGCAGCATTGCCCCATACCTCAGGCTGTGGTGGCTGTGGTGTGGCTGTAGTAACAACAGGGTCAGCTACTGGCACAGTGACTTGTTGTGGTGTTGGTGGCACTGGCTCTTGTATCATTGGCATCTCCTGCATCTCCTGTGAAGAAGACTGAAAAGCCAAAGTTCTGGCTTGTAAATAAGAAGCCATTAGCTGTTCCTCAGGTATATAGACTCTTTTGTCGATATTTGAAGTGAGGTCCTCCACTTGAGTCTGCAGGCCATCTACATCCTCCTGTAACTCCGCTATCCTACTATAGACATTGTCTATAGTAGTTGTGGCAATGTTCTGCACTTGCAGTCTGAGCTCATTCATCTCGCTTTGGGTGAGCTTTCGTGGTGCTTTGCCCTCCACTGGCCCTTGTGCTAACCAGACCTGCATAAGGTGGTTATCCACCAAGTTGCTTGTGGTTCCTCTGAGAGTGTGCTCCTCTCTGAGTTTGTACACATCTAACTGTTGTTGTAAAGCCTCCATGCGCTTCGCATGAGGTTCAACCAAATTCGCATAGGCAACAAGCAAATTATTGGCTTCCTTCCAAGCTCTGTTAGCGACCGAGATTTCATTTCTATTGGCCATGACCGTTTGTTGCAACTCCAGGATGTGCCTCTCTTGGTCAGCTTCAACCTGCCCTGTATTGTTGAAAGTATCCTCATTGCGACAGATTGTATTCTTCATATCGACAATGAGTTTCATTTGCTCAACATTCTCTTCCTCTGCCTTCGTACATTTTTCCGCTTGACTGTTTATTTCTTTTGTAGATTGGTCAAGCATAGTTGTGAGTGTAGCACATTGTATGGCCATCCTGTCATGCACTGTCTGCAACTCCATATGTAGTGCATTCACTTCTTGCAATTTGCTTTCATGCTTCAGCTGCATTTGGTATAGCTGTTGCTTATGTGCTTCGTGCAAGTGGTTTGGTGCGAGGCCTGCCTCATTGTTCCTTGGCCAATTGCAAAGCCGCTTCTGTACTCTCCAAGTCTTGCTGCATTTTGAGAGTGACCTCTTCATCGACCTTGTTTGCACACTCTGTGGCAAGTCGAGCCTCAAACTCTTTCCTGAGTTCCTCCCTCAAGCTGCCAATTGAGTAGTGGGAACATGGGATTTGACATAAGTACCCAACAAATTCAGTGTCCTGCTTATGGAACTCATAAGCATAGCGTGTTGAGGGTCATCTTGGTGAGCTTGCTGCTGTTCTCCCTGATCCTCAACAGTGTGATGCCTTATGAACCATTCAGGCCATTGCCCCACCAGATTTTCTTCCTGAACCACTTCATCCGTCACCGGTGCTGCAGTGTCTTGACATTCTACCTGTGGTACCTCCGTCACAGGTGTGTGTATTATATGCACCGAGGATTTCCCCTGGACAATTGTTGCACCTCCGGAATCACTGTGTCCTTGACCATACCAGAATATTCATAGAGAAGGTCCCCCTTCTCAATTTCTGCCACCACCTGTTCTGTAGTGGGAATATCTAACCCTTCTTTTTCTAAATCAAATTATTTCTGGTTGAACTGCATGGACAACTTGTGGTAACCTTGTGACAAGCCGATCCTCTGGTTGTGATGGCTGTGATACTGAAGTAACTTCCTCTTCCCTCTCTGAAGGTCCTGCTTCCAGTAATAGCAGTTCTCTGTGCTGTTGTGCCCCTTCCTGCACAAAAACTTGGGAAACATTATCATGCGGATTCCGTGAAGCCAGTGGATCCGCCACTACAGTCTTTCCCCGCCTTGTCTCTTATTCCTCTGGTTGCCCTGCCATCCACCCTCACTGTGTGAAGAGCCTTGCTCTTCCATTGCAGTGGTTTCTGGCTCAAACACTCCCATCTCCTTTCTTTCTCGCGCATCAAGTATGCCAGAATCAAGAATTATTTGAGCAATGATTGGGCCAGACACTATGATAGGAGACTTTGCGGCAGTACCCTGTAATCTTTTCATCTCCTCTACCAGTGCGTTGTACATTATGTCCGCCCATTCTACCTCTTCTCCTCTCAGGGCTTGGAGTATTTCCTCTGTGAAGGATCTGCTCAAATACTGTTGGTTCTGTTTCATGGCAAACAGAACGTTCAATACCTGGCCTACCTCCTTTAGCCCTGGGTACACGGCCTTGGTACAAGCATAACCCTGAGTTTTAAAGAAACTCCCTTCTTGGAATAAGTCCCCTATTTGCAGTCTTGCCCTGTGCTCCTCCACATGCACCTGACCTGCTGGCAATCGAAACAATTGCTGTAGGTATAGGGGAGTAATTACTAATTCAACTCCCTTCACACGTTGTTGCTCCTGTCCTTGGCTCAAAGTTCTGGCAAGAATTGTAACATGTACTGTCTATGGTGCAATGTCCAATCTTTGCTTTGCAATCCTTCAATCTCAGCTCCTTCAGTATCTGTATCGCCTGTGGAGTAGCAATCGTTTGTTTTCTGGCAGGATTGTGGTGCTCTTCACCCTGATTTCCTCCATTCCTCTCACTCTCTTCATTCTAGACCCACAGAAATGTTTTGCTGTAACAATTGAAGAAATGCCTGTAGTGCACAAAGCATAAACGTATGGTTGCCACAAAAAGCTATGGGTAATTTCTTGTAAGCCTGCGGGGCTTGCAAGCATCGCTCAAGAGAAAAGATCCGCTCTGTTCTTTCGTCCTATGCCACTGCGTAAGTAATATTGCGAGCGTATAGTCTGTTAGTTCCTCCATAGCTTCAAAGCTATAGCATTGATGGTTTGTCCCCGTCGAGACGCCCGTTACTCAGAACGATGCCGACTCTTGCGCTTAATTCCCTCCATTTTCTTGATCCCTTCTCTGGCTTTCTATTGGCTGTAACCGCTGTGATTTGATTTTAGATTTAATTTTCTTTAGTGGACTTTCCCTGCTGGACTGTCCACTAGGATACACATGACAAGATTTCGCTTTTTTGTACTTGCCGTTTGTTCTGTTGCCCTTTTTCTGTATCATTAATGGGCCCGCCATTCATCCAATTTGACGCGCTGATTAGGTATTTTGACGGCCATTCTTGTCCTCTTTCTTGAGACATCCGTTCTTGCACTTTCTTCTCAGCTGTGTGTTGGCGCCCTGACTTCCACGTGTCCCTTTCTATTCTAAACTGGCTTCCGTCCTTTCTTTCTTTCGCCGGCCATTTCACTGAAGTTATCCTGCGTCCACCTGTCACTGATTCTATGGATTGTGTAACCCTAGTAGGCTGTGTTAAGCTGTGACAGGCTTGTCATACTGTGTATGCCGTGATAGGCTGTGATGCACTGTGGTAAGCTGTGATATGCTTGTGACCGCGCCGTGGTAGGCAGTGATAGGCTGTGTCGCGCCTTGCTGGGCTGTGATAGGTTGTGTCACGCTTGTTCTGCCCGCCCTGGTCATATATGCTCGGCCTAGCGACAAGTGCTCCATACTCCGTTGGTAACACTGGCGCAGCCCGTGACTGCTTTTGCGTTTAACATGCAAATCATGCTGCAATGGTTTGTCATGGATACCACTGTACCCTTCAACTTATTAGCATTGACTCTTCCCAGCATCTCTTTGTTAATGGTTTGTAACATGGCGGTGTTGTTATCATACATCTTTTGTATGACATAAGGTCCTTTCCATGGTGATTTAAGCTTAGAAGCTTTAATCTTTCCTTCTTCTGCAACCATAGAACCAAATCTCCCGTCTTAAAAGTCTTTAACTTGCCTTCATCAAACTGTTCCTTCTCTTCATCTGAATTCTGGTCATATTATCAGCTGCATCAGCACGTACTTCTTCCACATGGTATAATTCATGTTTCCTGACCTTAATGGAATCTTGCAATTCCATTCTCTTTCCCCATTCCGTTCTCATGGTAGGTAACAAGAATTCCACTGGAAGTAAGGCTTCCATACCATAAACTAATTGGAATGGTGTATACTTAGTGGTGACTTTATATGAAGTCCTGTATGACCACAAAGCTGTCAGCAGCTTTGTATCCCAATCCGTTCTGTTTGCATTGACTATCTTAGCCAAGATAGTACATAGTATTTTGTTGGTAGCCTCTGCCTGCCCATTACCCTGTGGGTAATATGTTGTACTCTTCCTATGCACAATCATGAACTCTTTAGTCAATAATTCAATGGTCTCATTAATGAAGTGACTTTCCTGATCACTGATAAATTCCAAGGGACAGCCAAATCGTGTAAGTATGTTCTCATACAGAAACCTTGCTGTGGACTTGGCTGTGTTGTCCCTCAAAGCTTTAGCTTCCACCCACTTCGTAGTATAATCAGTGGCTGTAATTATGTACCTGTTCTGTGTATTCTTGGCTGGTGGGTTAATTGGTCCAACAAAGTCTAGTCCCCATTTCTGAAATGGTTCCGTAGGCATTGTAGGATGCAAAGCCATTTCCCAGATCTCTGCAAAGGTCCTAGCCTCTGACATTCATCACAACTCTGACAATACTTGTGTACATCTTTGAACAAAGTAGGCCACCAGTAACTTGCAAGTAGTATCTTTCTACCTCCAGCCACTCCTTTTATGAACTTCCTCCAAAACTTTATTTACTTCATGGTGGTACAAGCATCGTTTAAGTACTCCATCAGGTCCTAGCTTATACATTCTGCCCTACCATAGTATAAGGTAAAGCCTTGATAGCGATTCTCTTCCTCTGCTCCTTCCATAACTAGGTGGGCACTGACCATGAGTAAGGTAGTATCTGATTGGCCACTGCCAATCTAACCAGTCATCTGCACTTCCCTGCACCTCCACCGCAATAAACTCGCATCAGGTAATTGTCGTCTACTCTGTGGCGGGCTCTCCTGTTGATTAGGCGTGACAAATGATCTGCCACAAGATGCAAACGGCCAGGCTTGTAAACAACTCGAACTCAAACTCGTGCAAGATTATTAACCACCTTGCTATCCTTCCACTTATCAAGGTTTGTTACCAGATATATCAGAGCCTGGTGATCCACATAGAACATAAACTTCTTGCCCAACAGGTAATGCCTGAATTTCTTCACTGCATAGATCATTGCCAATGCTTCTCTTTCCGTTGTGCTATAATTTCTTTCGGCATTGTTCATCAAATCTAGCATAGTACACAGATTGAATCTATTCCCTAACACTGCTCCTTTCTCCAAGCATATTCAACATTAGAGCTGTACACACTGAAATCATCCAGAATACCTGCATGAAATCATCCAGATACTCATGAAAAGATTCACTTATCACTCTGAAAGGTTGCTGGTGCATTACAAAGTCCAAAGGGCATGACTTTGTATGCATAAGCACCCCAGTCTGTGATGAAAGCTGTTTTTCCCTGGTCTTCTTCTGCCACTTGCACTTGATTATAACCACTGAAGCCATCCATGAATGAGTACATCTCATGGCCTGCCACAGTGTCTAATACTGCTTCTGTGAATGGCAAAGGGAAAGGATCTTTCTTCGTACAAGCATTCAGCTTCTTGTAGTTCACACAAACTCTTAGTTTACCATTCTTCTTGGGAACTATCACAATGGGTGACAACCAAGTTGTATACTCTATTGGGTATATAAACTTAGCCTCAGCCAACTTCTTGATCTCTTCTCCAACCTTCTGTGCGTAGTTGGGATTCATTCTGTACCTTGCCTGCTTGATTGGTACTGACCCGGTTCCAGTTCAATCTTATGCTGACAGATTTCAGGTGGTATCCCTTTTAAATCCTCATAGCTCCAAGCAAATACATCTCTGTATTTGATGAACAAACTCTTAGCTTCTTCAAAGAATTCTGGCTCCAAATCAGCTCCTACCTTCACCATCCTCGGTTCCTCTTTAGTTCCCACATTCACTTCCCTCACTGCTCATCAGCTGTGATTGTCCAACCAGTCACCACTTCATCCTGTAAACTCACAGTGGCTGGTTCCCCTAGGATTTCCATTTCTCCTTCTTTTCTTCATAGAAATGTGATGGGTAACTGCTGGTTTCCTCTTCAATTGGTGTTGTTGACACTACACCACAGCAGATACCCCTTAAACAACTAGGCCTTCCAGCCGCATCTCTGCAACCTGCTCCCACTCTGGGTGTGCAGCAAACAGGGTAGCTTCCTGCTCCTCATCCAGTCCTCCTCTCCAGTCATACTCTCTGACTCCTCGAGGTCTTCTCGTAGCAGGTAATCTACTAGATTTCTTTGTGGTAATTTGTATCTCGTGTATCCCATTATGCACGGTTAGTAACTGAGAATTCCAGTCATGGAATACCCTGGCCTGTTTCAGCCACGGACGTCCCAATAATAAGGAGTAAGCCTCCATGACTTCATCCATCTTCAACACAGTTACTGTGATCATAAAGATCATCTTCTGTATCTGTATCTTAACTCCTCTTATTAATCCCAATGGCTGTACACTTCTTTGATCTGCCATTGTTACTGTAAATGGGGCTGGTTTCATGTTACTTAGACCAAGCTTCTTCCTTAATTGGTCTGTCATGATATTTACTCCAGAACCTCCATCTATCAGTACATCAGTTAGTTCTGTGCTTCCAATTCAATTGGATTACTGGCATAGAATCATCAAAGTCCATGACTGTTTCTCGCCCTTCCGGCTTCACATTATAACTGGTCACCTTGCTGTTCAGGTCTGTGTTTCCTGTCTCCTGGGCAATTCGATTGATTGCTTGATACAGCCTGTGCCTACAATAAGGTGCCACAGCCAATAGCTGTCCAATGGTAATCTCTGCTTTGGTCTGGCATATTACTTCAGCCAAAGTCTCTTCATTACTTTGCATGTCTGCATCTTCTTTCTTCCTTTCATCCTCACTCACTTCTTCTTCTCCATCAGAATCAGAGGAATCTGCCACAGGAATATCAGTACTCTTCTGCATTTCCCTTATGGTATCTGCCACTTCCTTGTGCAGTTCCTTCTCATCTCTCCAAGCCTCATCATCTTCAGGCATATCACTGCCCTTCATTATCATCTCTTCCTCTACTACTGGAGGTATTAGTTTGGCTTTACTTCTTGTTACTATCATTGTACTTACTTCTGGTACAACACATGGCCTAACCATGTGAGCTGCCACCACTGGGCCCTCATTCACAGGAGCTCTCATCTCATTCTGGTGTCTATCCAGAATGAACAGGCTGCCTTGCGATGTCCTGGCTGATTACAATAGTAACATAGTTCTTCACCATTGGGTCCTCGCCCTTGGTCTGCTCTTGGATTATTTCTGTAATCCTGATTCCCGGGCTGGTAATTCCCCCTTGGATTACCCTGATAGTTGCCTCTGGAATTTCCTTGGTAATTCCCTCTTGAATTACCTCTCCCTTCCATGCCATTGTTATAACCACCAGACCTACCATAGTGGTCCTGATCATTGTTTCTTCTTGGCTGGGGCTGCACCTGATGCACCCTTACTTGCCTAGGTTCTCTTGCAGCTGTCCTTCTGTTGTAGTAACAATTCTCAGTAGAATGGTTATCCATTTTACAGATAGTACAGTGTTTCTCCTTCATGTGGCATTCTGTGGTGGTATGGCCTTCATTCTGGCACTTTGCACACCATACACCCTTCCTCCAATGTGTTGCAGCCTCTGTGGCATACTTCTTTCAAGATTTCTTCCAATCTTTTCTCATAGTTATCCCTCTTCAACTTCTCCTTTCTCTTACTCTTCCTTTTTAGTTCTTGCTCTTCTTCTTCATCTGACTCATCCTCAGAGTCCTCATCATCCCTTTTCTCTCTCCTGAGCATTCCCAATTGCTCAATTCTGTTTGCAGTTTCAAATGCCTCCTCCACTGTATTATGGGTAACATATCCACTTTCTTTTGCAACTCTGGTCTTAGTCCACTCACAAACCAAGTCTTCTGTAAACCTGGTGCTGGTACTGCAGCCAGCTTTTTCATCATCAATTCCATCTTTTCCATATACTCCTCAACAGTTTCATGCTTCTTTTGCTTTAACTGTTGTAAACTTCCATACACTTCATCCTCAGTTTTACTTGTCCTGAACCTATTTCGGAATGCTGTATTCAAGCCATTCCAGGTTAGGAAATGATTATCAGGGAATCTTGCATACCATTCACTTGCTTTCTTGATAAGTGAACAAGGAAACAATCTCATCTTGGCATCATCGCCATTCTCATTGTTCACTATACACATGTGCTCAAATTGGCTAATGTGTACATCGGGATCCCCTTTTCCTGAATATATTGGAAAAGGTGGTTTTGCCCGTGTTGGTTGTAACGCCATCTGTGGCCCTACCTTCTGCCCACTGACAGGTGCTGGCACCCTTGCTGGTGCTGGTCCTTCAGGACCTTTTGTTTTGTGGTGGATCTTCCACCAAGTGGTGGCCCTTGAGCACTCCCTGCTCTGGCCCCACGATATTCACAGTATTCCCAGCTTCAGTTGCACTACTTCCCACACTCCCTGTCCCCCCAGAGCCAGATCCAGGCAGCCCGCCTGATCCCCCTGAGCCGACACCTTCGTTGGCCTGTGATCCAAGTGCTCCACTTGATCCAGGTCCAACGGGTTGGGATGTCCTGGTTGTAGTCTCAACCTCAGCTGTTGGGTCTACTTCTTCATATTCTTCCTCTTCCAATTTCTTCTCTCTGTTTTCATCCTCCAAGTTCTGCCCTTCTTTCTCATGTAACTCAACTGCAATGGTGTTGGAGAGTCTGAACTCTCCGTTGGCTCTGCCACATCCTCTCCTCCTTCTTCTCCTTCCGTTCCATGAAACTCTTATCAAAGATTTCTGTCAAATCTTTTATCCAGGGATGTACCTCAGATCTTTCACCTCGTGATTGATCTTCTTCCCGTACCAATTCCCTTAATCTTTCTTGCAAAGAAACAGAAGGAGTGGCATCCAACTCTAGTTCTTCCGGTATGGGTGATGTACTCTTGATCTTAATGGTGTGAGAGGTCCAGATGATTCCCCTATGTCTATTCCTCTCTCCCAAAGATATGGATAATTAGCTTTCAGATAGCTTTCTCTTTTTTTGATGAATATCTCTGGCGTCTAGCTTCTCTTTCATCACTCATGTCCCATGTCTTTCATTTCTTTTTAATGTGGCAATAACCAAAACTCTCTTCTGTAATATCTCTCGTATATGCCTGGGTTTCTTTCAAGCTTCAATGCACCCTTGGCTATACTTGAAGTCTCCGTTACCATATAACCATATGGCAAACAAGTCTGAAAGCTGTTCTTGGTGTGAGTTTGATCCACAAAATATCCTTTGGAATCCAATTCTTTACCAGTACAAGCTCTTCATGCATATGAGTATAAACATTCACCTTTCTTTCCTCCCAGCCTTCAAACTCTACTCGCTTAATGGATAGCAATGCTATCACATAAACCAATGTTGGTAACCAACGTGCTCTTCCTCTACAGGCCACCTGATAAATCTTTATCACTCCTTTCTCCAGACCCCACTCAGGGTCAGCATCATGCACTCTCTTAAGAATGTTTTCTTTACAACCGTCTGGCAATTCCAAAAACCTTGGAAGAATCGTTTGGACAATCTTTCCTTCTCAGTTTCACAAGGAATTTGATTCACATCAAATTCTTTAATTCTCCAACCACCATGATCCCACCAGATGCCTGTCATCTGGTTGTTCATGACCCAGTTCCCCAGTATGGTCGCCAAATGTCGCGCGGCTTTTACTCACCCATCCCTTCGCTATCCGAGGCGGAAACTCCAAGATAGAAGAGTTGGAAATCTCTAAGTACTCAGCCCGCTCAGAACAATCAGTCATGACCTACAGCTAGTGTATCATGGGGGTGTTTCCTATTTGTTTCCTTCCGCATTCATATTAGCTAGTTACCTTACTTTTGGTAATTAAGTATCAGTTTGCTTCATCAATCTATCGGATTCCATCAACTCATCCATTCATTCCACAGCTTCACTCAGATCTCTCTACACAGTGTGAGTATAAGTGTGTATCAGATTAATATCTATCAAGTATCAGGCTGAAGCCATGGAGTCTCTAATCTGCTACATTACAATTCTACTGCCTGCATTCATTAAGCATCAACAGCTCCTCCTCCTACTCCGTGCTCTCCCTCTATCTGCTGAGAGATCGCTCTCTCCTCATTTCCCCAGTGATCCGAAGTCTTCCCCAGAGTGCTCCTCCCACTCCTTCCAGCAGTGATTCCCCCAGAATGATCCTTTCCAGTCCTTGCTCCTGGCTTTATCTTCCTACCCGTTGTTCTAACCGTTTCCCTCACTAACCGTCATCCATGAACTAATATGTTCCATTCGCAGGTGTTGTTCCCCACAGTCGTTCCCCCTACTATCCGTTCCCTGGTCGTGACAGCTGTGTCAAGCTGTGACTGGCTGTGTGAAACTGTGACGGCTGTGGGCTGTGTGGGACTGTGTGACTGGCTGTTGGGCTGTGTGGCTGTGTGGTGTGGCTGTGCTGTGCCGGACTGTGACGACTGTGTACCCCCCTTCTAAAGTGCGCTGCTGTCACCCCTAAGGCTCTTGTTGGTCTCAGTCTGTGCAAAAATTAAGGGTACCCCACAGATCCCGTATAAGTGTCTAAGTCCCAGACAGTCCTCTAACACCCTGCCAGTCCACCCTCACTATGTGAAGAGCCCTGTTCTTCAATTGCAGTGGTTACTGCCTCAAACACTCCCATCTCCTTACGTTCCCGAGTATCAAATATGCAAGAGTCAAGAATGATTTGGGCAATGACTGGACCAAACACAATGATCGGAGACTTAGCAGCAGTGCCCTGTAACCTCTTTATCTCGTCCACCAGACCATTGTAGATTAACTCCGCCCAAGCTACATCCTCTCCCTTAAGGATCTCCTCTGTGAATGACCTGCTCAAATATTGTTGGTTCTGTTTCATGGCAAACAGAACGTTCAATATTTGGCCAACTTCTCTGAGCCCTGGGTACTCGGCTTTGGTACAAGCGTAACCTTGAGTCTTAAAGAAACTCCCTTCTTGGAACAAATTCCCTATCTGCAATCTTGCCCTGTGCTCATCCACATCCACATGACCTGATGGCAAATCAAACAATTGTTGCAGGTACTGGGGAGTTTCTATATCTACTCCCCTCACCTGGGTAACTCCCGTCCAGGCTCAAAGTTCTGAAGAAATTGAATCATATACTGCCAATGATGCAAGGACCAGTCCTTGCGTAGCAGCCCCTCCAATCGCAACTCCCTCAGCAGCTGCACTACCTGCGGTGTAGCAATTATTTGCTTCTGCAGAATCGTGGTGCTCTTCACCCTGATATCCTCCATTCCCCTCACTCTCTTCATTCTAGACAAACAAAAAGGCCTTGTTTGAAACAGCTGAAGGAAAGCTTGCAGGGCACAGAGCATGAAGGTATGGTTGGCACAGAATGGAACAGGTAAGTGTGTGTAAGCCTATGGGGCTTGCAAGTATCGAGTGAGAGAAAATGTACTCTCAAGTCCGTCCTTGCGCCACTGCGTAAGAAGTAAAGCGAGTGTGTAATCCGTTACATCCGCCATAGCTATAAAGCTAGTGCTTTGATTGCCCCTCCCGTCGAGACACTGGCTATTCGGAGCCACCCTGACTCTTCCGCTCATAACACTTCCTATTTCTTGTTCTTGTTTCTTGGAAGGAACCACCTGCATGTAATTCGCACTCCTGATTGGCTATTGCCTGCTTAGGTAACTTCTTAATTCCACCCCCCCTCCGTGGACATTCCCACGTGGAATGTCCAGTAGGACAGCACATGTGGCATAGGTCCCTCTTTTCTATATTTGGAAAGGGTTCCATTACCCTTACTCTGAATGCATTAATGGGCCCACAAATAGTCTTAGCTGATGTACCGGGTAGGTACTTTGACGGCCCGATTTGTCCTCTTGCATGATGAGACCCACTCTTGCAATTTATGCAGTGCGGTGTGCTTCGCCTTAGTGGCCACGTGTCCGCTTTTAGACATGCCCCCGACTTCCCCTCTCCGCGTGACATATTCTCCGAGTTTGACTTCCAAACTTCTTCTTCACTTGACGGCCACTTTTCTGACGTTAACCCGCGTCCACCTGTCACTGACCCAATGGACTGTGTAACCCGCATGGGCTTGTCGGGCTGTGACAGGCTGTGTCTAATTGTGGTGAACTGTGATAGGCTGTGTGACACTGTGATAGGTTGTGATAAACTGTGTCACGCTATGTTGGGTTTTGATAGGCTGTCTGGCTGTGATGGGCTGTCATGCTGTGATGGGCTGTGATAGCTATGCGAACACCTGTACTTCCCGCCCTGGTTATACACGCTCGGCTTAGCGACAAGTGCTCGATACTCCGTTGGTATCACTGGCGCAGCCCGTGACTGTTTTTGCGTTTCAACATGCAAATCGTGCCGCAATGGTTTGTCATGGATACCACTGTACCCCTTCAACTTATTGGCATTGACTCTTCCCAGCATTTCTTTTTAATGGTTTGTAACATGGCGGGTGTTGTTATCATACATCTTTGTATGACATAAGGTCCTTTCCATGGTGATTTAAGCTTAGAAGCTTTAATCTTCCCCTTCTTCTGCAACCACAGTACCAAATTTCCCGTCTTAAAAGTCTTTAATTTACCTTCATCAAACTGATCCTTCCTCTTCATCTGAATTCTGGTCATGTTATCAGCTGCATCAGCACGTACTTCTTTCACATGGTATAATTCATGTTTCCTGACCTTAATTGAATCTTCCAATTCCATTCTCCTTCCCCATTCAGTTCTCATGGTAGGTAACAAGAATTCCACTGGAAGTAAAGCTTCCATACCATTAACTAATTGGAATGGTGTATACTTAGTGGTGACTTTATATAAAGTCTTGTATGACCACAAAGCTGTCAGCAGCTTTGTATCCCAATCTATTCTGTTTGCATTGACTATCTTAGCCAAGATAATACATAGTATTTTGTTGGTAGCTTCTGCCTGCCCATTACCCTGTGGGTAATATGTTGTACTCTTCCTATGCACAATCATGAACTCTTTAGTCAATAGTTCAATGGTCTCATTAATGAAGTGACTTCCCTGGTCACTGATAATTCCAGGGACAGCCAAATCGTGTAAGTATGTTCTCATATAGGAACCTTGCTGTGGACTTAGCTGTGTTGTCCCTCTGAGCTTTAGCTTCCACCCACTTTGTAGTATAATCAGTGGTTGTGATTATATACCTGTTCTGTGTATTCTTGGCTGGTGGGTTAATTGGTCCAACAAAGTCTAGTCCCCATTTCTGAAATGGTTCAGTAGGCATCGTAGGATGCAAAGCCATCTTCCCAGATCTCTGCAATGGTCCTAGCCTCTGACACTCATCACAACTCTGACAATACTTGTGTACATCCTTGAACAAAGTAGGCCACCAGTAACCTGCAAGTAGTATCTTTCTACTAGTAGTCTCTTCTCCAAAATGACCTCCAGCCACTCCTTTATGAACTTCCTCCAAAACTTTATTTACTTCATGGTGGTACAAGCATCGTTTAAGTACTCCATCAGGTCCTAGCTTATACATTCTGCCCCGTACCATAGTATAAGGTAAAGCCTTGATAGCGATTCTCTTCCTCTGCTCCTTTCCATAACTAGGTGGGCATTGACCATGAGTAAGGTAGTATCTGATTGGCCACTGCCAATCTAACCAGTCATCTGCACTTCCCTGCACCTCCACCGCAAATAAACTCGCATCAGGTAATTGGTCGTCTACTCCTGTGGCGGGCTCTCCTGTTGATAGGCGTGACAAATGATCTGCCACAAGATGCAAACGGCCAGGCTTGTAAACAACTTCGAACTCAAACTCGTGCAAGATTATTAACCACCTTGCTATCCTTCCACTTATCAAAGGTTTGTTCACCAGATATATCAGAGCCTGGTGATCCACATAAAACATAAACTTCTTCCCAATAGGTAATGCCTGAATTTTGACTGCATAAATCATTGCCAGTGCTTCTCTTTCAGTTGTGCTATAGTTCCTTTCAGCACTGTTCATCAACCTGCTAGCATAGTACACAGGTGAATCTATATTTCCTGTAACATTTTGGGCTAACACTGCTCCCAACGCTTCTCCTGAGGCATCACAGTGAACATGAAATACTACATGCCAGTGAGGGTTAATCAGCACAGGTGTAGTTTTACTGACAATGTAAGTTCCTCAAAAGCCTTGACATTCAGCTGTCCATGCAAACACTGCATCTTTCTTCAGAAGCTTGCTCAATGGTGCTGCTATCTGTGCATACCGTCTGACAAATCTTCTGTAATAACTGGTTTGTCCAAGGAATCTCCTTAGACTCTTAAATTTACTGGTGGTGGAGAGGCTTTAATGGCCTCTGTCTTTCTGGGATCCACAAGAAGTCCCCTCTTATACACAATGTGTCCCAAAAGCCCCTGAGTTCACACAGAAAGTACACTTCTCTGGATTCAGGCCCAGACCTCTCATCCTGCATCTGGCCAAACATAACTCCAATTTATGCAAGTGCTCATTCTTAGAGCTGTACACACTGAAATCATCCAAGAACACCTGCATGAAATCATCCAGATACTCATGAAAAGATTCACTTATCACTCTCTGAAAGGTTGCTGGTGCATTACAAAGTCCAAAGGCATGACTTTGTATGCATAAGCACCCAGTCTGTGATGAAAGCTGTCTTTCCCTGGTCTTCTTCTGCCACTTGCACTTGATTATAACCACTGAAGCCATCCATGAATGAGTACATCTCATGGCCTGCCACAGTGTCCAATACGCTTCTGTGAATGGCAAAGGGAAAGGATCTTTCTTCGTACAAAGCATTCAACTTCTTATAGTTCACACAAACTCTCAGTTACCATTCTTCTTGGGAACTATCACAATGGGTGACAACCAAGTTGTATACTCTATTGGGTATATAAACTTAGCCTCAGCCAACTTCTTGATCTCTTCTCCAACCTTCTGTGCATAGTTGGGATTCATTCTGTACCTTGCCTGTTTGATTGGTACTGACCCTGGTTCCAGTTCAATCTTATGCTGACAGATCTCAGGTGGTATCCCTTTCAGATCCTCGTAGCTCCAAGCAAATACATCTCTGTATTTGATGAACAGGCTCTTAGCTTCCTCAAAGAATTCTGGCTCCAAATCAGCCCCTACCTTCACCATCCTCGGTTCCCTTCAGTTCCCACATTCACTTCTCTCACCTGCTCATCAGCTGTGATTGTCCAACCAGTCACCACTTCATCCTGTAAACTCACAGTGGCTGGTTCCTCTAGGATTTCCATTCTCCCTCTCTTTCTTCATAGAAATGTGGTGGGTAACTGCTTGTTTCACCCTCAATTGGTGTTGCTGTCACTACACCACAACAGATACCTTTAAACAACTTAGGCCTTCCAGTTGCATCTCTGCAACCTGCTCCCACTCTGGTGTGCAGCGAACAGGTAGCTTCCTGCTCCTCATCAAGTCCTCCCCTCCAGTCATACTCCCTGACCCCTCGAGGTCTTCTCGTAGCAGGTAATCTACTAGATTTCTTAGTGGTGATTTGTATCTTGTGCATCCCATCATGCACAGTTAGTAACTGGGAATTCCAGTCATGGAATACCCTGGCCTGTTTCAGCCACGGTCGACCCAACAATAAGGAGTAAGCTTCCATGACTTCATCCATTTTCAACACAGTTACTGTGATCATAAAGATCATCTTTTGAATCTGTATCTTAACTCCTCTTATCAATCCCAATGGTTGTACACTTCTTTGATCTGCCATTGTTACTGTAAATGGGGCTGGTTTCATGTTACTTAGACCAAGCTTTGCCTTAATTGGTCTGTCATGATATTCACTCCAAAGCCTCCATCTATCAGTACATCAGTTAGTTCTGTGCTTCCAATTCTCAATTGGATTACTGGCATAGAATCATCAAAGTCCATGACTGTTTCTCGCCCTTCCGGCTTCACATTATAACTTGTCACCTTGCTGTTCAGGTTTGTGTTCCCTGTCACATGGGCAATTCGATTGATTGCTTGATACACCTTGTGTCTATAATAAGGTGCCACAACCAATAGCTGTCCAATGGTAATCTCCGCTTTGGACTGGCATATTACTTTAGCCAAAGTCTCTTCATTACTCTGCATTTCTGCAGCTTCTTTCTTCCCTTCATCCTCACTCACTTCCTCTTCTCTTTCAGAATCAGAGGAATCTGCCATAGGAATATCAGTACTCTTCTGCATTTCCCTTATGGTATCTGCCACTTCCTTGTGCAGTTCCTTCTCATCTCTCCAAGCCTCATCATCTTCAGGCACATCACTGCCATCTTCATTATCATCACCTTCCTCATCTACTGGAGGTATTATTTTGGCTTTGCTTCTCGTTACTATCATTGTACTTACTTCTGGTACAACACATGGCCTAACCATGTGAGCTGCCACCACTGGCCCCTCATTCACAGGAGCTCTCATCTCATTCTGGTGTCTGATCCAGAATGGACAGGCTGCCTTGCGATGTCCTGCCTGATTACAATAGTAACACAGTTCTTCCCCATTAGGTCCTCGCCCTTGGTCTGTTCTGGGATTGTTTCTGTAATCCTGATTCCCTGGCTGGTAATTCCCCTTGGATTACCCTGATAGTTGCCTCTGGAATTTCCTTGGTAATTCCCTCTTGGATTACCTCTCCCTTCCATGCCATTGTTATAACCACCAGGCCTACCATAGTGGTCCTGATCACTGTTTCTTCTTGGCTGGGGCTGCACTTGATGCACCCTTACTTGCCTAGGTTCTCTCTGCTGCTGTCTTCTGTTGTAGTAACAATTCTCAGTAGAATGGTTATCCATTTTACAGATAGTACAGTTTCTCCTTCATGTGGCATTCAGTGGTGGTATGGCCTTCATTCTGGCATTTTGCACACCAAACACCCTTCCTCCAATGTGTTGCAGCCTCTG
Source organism: Takakia lepidozioides (assembly GCA_030704615.1). Taxonomy (NCBI): domain Eukaryota; kingdom Viridiplantae; phylum Streptophyta; class Takakiopsida; order Takakiales; family Takakiaceae; genus Takakia; species Takakia lepidozioides. The sequence goes on along the minus strand of CM060732.1, from coordinate 21,887,783 downwards.
TGGCATACTTCTTCAAGATTTCTTCTAATCTTTTCATAGTTATCCCTCTTCAACTTTTCCTTCCTCTTACTCTTCCTTTTCAGCTCTTGCTCTTCTTCCTCATCTGACTCATCCTCAGAGTCCTCATCATCCCTTTTCTCTCTCCTGAGCATTCCCAATTGCTCAATTCTGTTTGCTGTTTCAAATGCCTCCTCCACTGTATTATGGGGTAACATATCCACTTTCTTTTGCAACTCTGGTCTTAGTCCACTCACAAACCAAGTCTTCTGTAAACCTGGTGCTGGTACAGCAGCCAGCTTTTTCATCATCAATTCCATCTTTTCCATATACTCCTCAACAGTTTCATGCTTCTTTTGCTTTAACTGTTGTAAACTTCCATACACTTCATCCTCAGTTTTACTTGTCCTGAACCTATTTCGGAATGCTGTATTCAAGCCATTCCAGGTTAGGAAATGATTATCAGGGAATCTTGCATACCATTCACTTGCTTTCTTATAAGTGAACAAGGAAACATCTCATCTTGGCATCATCGCCATTCTCATTGTTCACTATACACATGTGCTCAAATTGGCTAATGTGTACATCAGGATCCCTTTTCTGAATATATTGGAAAATGTGGTTTTGCCCGTGTTGGTTGTAACGCCATCTGTGGCCCTACCTTCTGCCCACTGACAGTGCTGGCCCTTGCTGGTGCTGGTCCTTGAGGACCTGTTGTAGTTGTGGTGGAACTTCCACCAAGTGTGGCCCCTGAGCACTCCCTGCTACTGGCCCCACTATATTCACAGTATCCCAGCTTCAGTTGCACTACTTCCCACACTCCCTGTCCCCCAGAGCCAGATCCAGGCTGCCCGCCTGATCCCCTGAGCCGACACCTTCGTTGGCCTGTGATCCAAGTGCTCCACTTGATCCAGTCCAACGGGTTGGGATGTCCTGGTTGTAGTCTCAACCTCAGCTGTTGGGTCTACTTCTTCATACTCTTCCTCTTCCAATTTCTTCTCTCTGTTTTCATCCTCCAAGTTCTGCCCTTGGGTTTCTTCTTCACTCATGTAACTCAACTGCAATGGTGTTGGAGAGTCTGAACTCTCCGTTGGCTCTGCCACATCCTCTCCTCCTTCTTCGTCTTCCGTCTCAGAAACTGGAGTTCCTGCTTTTGGTGTTCCATGCCAACTCTTATCAAAGATTTCTGTCAAATTTTATCCAGGGATGTACCTCAGATCTTTCACCTCGTGGTTGATCTTCTTCCTGTACCAATTCCCTTAATCTTTCTTGCAAAGAAAAAGAAGGAGTGGCATCCAACTCTAGTTCTTCCGGTATGGGTGATGTACTCTCTGATCTTAATGGTGTGAGAGGTCCAGATGATTCCCCTATGTCTATTCCTCTCTCCCAAAGATATGGATAATTAGCTTTCAGATAACTTTCTCTTTTTGCTGAATATCTCTGGAGTCTAGCTTCTCTTTCATCACTCATGTCCCATGTCTTTCATTTCTTTAATGTGGCAATAACCAAAACTCTCTTCTGTAGTATCTCTCGTATATGCCTGGGTTTCTTTCAAGCTTCAATGCACCCTTGGCTATACTTGAAGTCTCCGTTACCATATAACCATATGGCAAACAAGTCTGGAAAGCTGTTCTTGGTGTGAGTTTGATCCACAGAATATCCTTTGGAATCCAATTCTTTACCAGTACAAGCTCCTCATGCATATGAGTATAAACATTCACCTTCCTTTCCTCCCACCTTCAAACTCTACTCGCTTAATGGATAGCAATGCTATCACATAAACCAGTGTTGGTAACCAACGTGCTCTTCCTCTACAGGCCACCTGATAAATCTTTATCACTCCTTTCTCCAGACCCCACTCAGGGTCAGCATCATGCACTCTCTTAAGAATGTTTTCTTACAACCGTCTGGCAATTCCAAGAACCTCTGAAAGAATTTGGACAATCTTTCCTTCTCAGTTTCACAAGGAATTTGATTCACATCAAATTCTTTAATTTCTCCAACCACCATGATCCCACCAGATGCCTGTCACATCTGGTTGTTCATGACCCAGTTCCCCAGTATGGTTTCCAAATGTCGAGCGGCTTTTACTCACCCATCCCTTCGCTATCCGAGGTGGAAACTCCAAGATAGAAGAGTTGGATATCTCTAAGCACTCAGCCCGCTCAGAACAATCAGTCATGACCTGCAGCTAGTGAATCATGGTTGTGCTTCCTATTGTATTCCTTCCTGCCTTCATGTTATCAATTACCTTACCGTGTATACTGAAGCATCAGATTGCTTCAGTATCTACTAAGTTCCAGTTAATCATGCATTCATTCCACAACTTCTCTTGTGTCTCTCTACACAGTATGTTTGTATCGATTCAGTATCGGATTAAGATTAATCATGTGTCATGCCTATGCCATGGTGTCTCTATTCTATCCTACTGTATAATTCTACAGCTTGCATGAACTAAGCTTCATTCAAGTCATCATCTGCTCTTCACTGTTTTCCGCTCTCCGTTACGTTTCTTCCTCCCTTCCACAAGTCGCCCTCCTCCAGAAGTGATCCCCTTCCCGTTGCCGCTCTCCTAATCTACCCGCAAGCTGTTCTAACCACCTAACTAACTAACCGTCACCCCTGAAGTAACACGTTCCCTCTGCAGATGTCGTTCCCTCACAGTCGTTCCCTGTCAATGATTGTTCCCCATGTACTGTGACAAGCTGTGCCGAGCTGTGACTAGCTGTGTAAAGCTGTGTCGGGCTGTGACTGGTTGTGTGAAGCTATGTCGGGCTGTGACTGGCTGTGTGAAGCTGTGTCGGCCTGTGACTGTGTGAAGCTGTGTGAAGCTGTGTCGGGCTGTGACTGGCTGTGTGGAGCTGTGTCGGGCTGTGTAACCCCCCTAAAGCCTGCTGCTGCCACCCCTAAGACTCATGTTGGTCTTAGTCTGCGCAAAAATTAAGAGTACCCCATAGAACCCGTAAAAGCGTCTAAGTCCCAAGAAGCCCTCTAACACACGGCTGCCTCCACACTTTTAGTAATCGAGTGCCTACTCTCTAGGCGCAGCATCTGGGCTGCTCGCGACCTTGGGGCAGCTGCTGTCAATCGAAATTAGCCCGCCCAAACCCCAAGACAAAAAAAAATACAACCCACCCTCCCCTAGGCCTCCATGGCTTGCTAGGGGGGGGGGGGGATTAGCACATAGTGGCCTTATAGTGGCCTTATATCATGGATCCAGCCTATTGGCCTGCCTTTGCCAGAGCTGGCTAGATTTCAAATTAGTAACCAAACACAAAGATTCCTTCTTCAAACAATTCAAATACAGGCCTCTATTGGTACCCTTTCCAATAGGCTATGGGTTTCTCCCCCTTGTCAATTCTAGACATGAAATAGTGGGATTCCACAATGCACTCTCCTCTTTGGAAGAGCCTAAATCAGATTTTCAACTTCAAGCTTTGCTTGGAAAATAAATGAATCACATACATAAATGGTGAAATGGTAAGATGGGATCAACCTTTATATGCGAGAGTGCTTGGGATGCTCTATCGACTCAAGTAATGGTACTCTATGCGGCCTCCACTTGGCTCTCGTCCATAAGTCCACACCAGCCCCTCCTACTCGTCCTCAAGTCACTTTCCTCCACATGAAATTGCCCTCTTCCTTCACAAATGAATTCACAAATGAAATGGCTCAAAGGCCCACAAGCTAGGCCACTTGCCTTAGCTTACAAGAATTCTACCTAACTAGGGAGCTTCAAGCTCCATTCCCTAGGATCTAGCCTCCTCAAGCCTCAAACTAACAACACTACAACAACAAGAGGAAATTAAGCAAGAGAAAGAACTAGATGAAGAACAAGGGAAGCCTTGCCCTTCTTTTATACTGTTTTTGAGCCTAATAAAAAGTATTCATTAAACTATTGTTTCCTTGGAGGATCTATAATATAATATTCAACATGGATGAAAAGTCTTAGAGGCAAATGAAAGATGGTTTTTCATCCATCCAATTGGATGACCAGTTGGCGTGAGTTGTCATTTCATCCATCCAGCTCCTCAAGGCGAATTCCAGGATTTTTCATCCATCCAAGAAGTAGAGATGCAAATAATAGGCCCCGTGAGTGCCGTTAACTCAATAATTTGGCCTTGCTGCTAATCAGCTCCATAAATCACCAAACTTGGTGACAAACTACAATTATATACCTTGTATCATCCTGTAAATTCTCACCTCCATCGGTGGTAAAAAGTTGCACTTCTCGCCATTCGTCGTATTTTCGCTACACACATATTTTGTGGTATTTTTGGAAATCAAATCCCTGGTGATGGCTCTGGGGTCTTTGACCCTGCCACTGAGTCATAGGTTGTCCAGAGTCCCCTCCAATTGTCCCGTACTGCTAACAAGTCCACATTTTGCCGTTTGAAGTCGTCCTGACCTGCTGTCATTTCGATTCGGCCAATTGCTTTGTTGCGATATTTCATCGCTGTACATGTCGCTTCCACCAATTGCCAAGCTCCTCGCCGTGTGTTCCTACTGGACTTGAAAGGCGGGAAAAAAGAGAGATCGCAATCTGGGACTGGAACAGTCGTCCTGTATTGTTTGAACATGATTAACTTGTCGTTTCTAGTACCGAATTGGTAGCCTAATCTGTTGTCGATGCAGCTTCCTACGGTCATCTTGACGCCAGAGTTCCACTCCATGGTCGTCGCAGACATTGTCTAATTTCCTAAGTGTTTTACCAACGATTTCCAGACAACTAACAAACTAACATGTTTTGGCAGTACAATGCCGAAACCGCTTGTCTTATGATAAAAAACGATCTGAAAAGAAAAGTGTACCAATATTCGGCCTTTGCCTTGAGGGCAGGGGGTCGGGACACATGAGGGGCTGCCCCTGTGGTGGGGGCAGCGCAGCGATAGGTATGGGGGGCTGAAGCACCCTTGAGGCGGAGGCGCTCACTAGGTGGAGCCCCGCACACCGGGTTGCGGTGGGGGTGGCTCCACAAGGGGTGGTGGTAGCTTAGCGGGACTTAGTGGGGGTGGCATAGGACTCACCATGGGGGCGGAGACCTCGTGGTGGGAGTCGTGGGGAGATCACGGTCCATAGGGGCCGTGGTGAGCGGGCCAAGACTCACCGCGACTCATCACCGGGAGTCGAGGGTTTTCGTGGTGGTTCGCCATAAAATGGCATGGCTGGTTGTGAAACCCCCGCGGACAGCTACAGAAGTATATATAGGGAGTAGTAACCCCGAGAACGGTGCAAGCCCGTTGGTGACCAAAAACTAGTGAGTAAGCGAGCGAGCCGGAAAGCGACCAAAGAGTGGGGAGCTGTTCCGGACTGCCATCTACCAAAGGGAATTCTCCTAGTCCCAAATAGGTGGAGGGTTTAGAGGGAGCGAAGGGGGACCGTTATGTCCCGGTGAGCAGCCGAAGCTCCAAGTTGGCCCGGCGGCCAGGTTGGGAGTCAGGCGCGCGCATCAAAGCGAGTAACTATGACTTGAAGGGGAGCTTACCGAAGTGAGGTGCGCGACACTTGGTATCAGAGCTTAGAGTTCAGTACGCGATCGTCCTTGGGATTGGCCTCATCATGGGGTCGGGCAAGCCGAAGCGAAAGCGGAACGGCCCAAAAGATGATGATCCTGGTGAGCCCGATGGGGGCGACGTGTCACCGAGGCGGCCGTTTGAGGAAGCGATGCATGTTTCCGAAAACGAGGCCGCTCAAGAGCGGGAGGAATCCGAGGAGTCGGAGCCCGAGGAATCCTTGAGAGCTCCGACAAACCAAGAGATGCCTCCCATGCCGGCAGCCTTTTGGGAAGGGTTGTTGGCGCAGTTTGGCGGGACGTTGAAAGACGTGTTGAAGGCGGCTAATGCCACTTCCACTAAGGCAAAGTTTAAGGTGAAGCCTAAGGAACCCGGCACCTTCGAGGGCGTCCGAAATCGGAAGGCACTCAACACCTGGCTCCTGGAGCTAGAGCAGTACTTCCGGGCGGCCAAGTTGAGTGACGAGGATCGGGTGGAAGTGGCTCCCACCTATTTGAGGGGCTATGCTCAACAATGGTCAGAAACGCCTTCACGACCGAGGCCCAAGCCCGGAAACCTTGAACTGGAGTGGGTTCAAGGAATTGATGAAGAGACAGTTTGTGCCCCTCAACGCGTCTGGCTTGCCCGGGACAAGATGAGGAATTTGAAGCAAACAGATGACATTCGGGGGTATGTCCAGGCTTTCAATGTGCTGTTGCTCGAAGTCGCGGACATGGCAGAACCAGAAATGGTTCAACTTTGTGGCGGGACTGGCCCCATGGGCCAGGCGGAAGTTGGAGGAGAAGCCACCAAGACTTTGAACGAGGCAATTGAGAGGGCTGAATGTTTCTCGGATGTCCCTAGGGGTGAGAGACAAGGCCGTACGGAGCTGAACCACAAGAAGACCCGGCGGGAAGGTGACTCCTTCCGACCGGAAAAGAAGTGGGATAGGCCACGCGGCGACAATGGCACGTGGAAATCGAAGGGAGGGCCTTCACACGTCAAGGCGGCACCCGGTGCTTCGAAAGGAAAAGCGGGTGGAGCGGCTTATGGCGGACAGAAGGCGACCTTTGATGGAGTGTGTTTCAATTGCGGGGAGCCCGGGCACATGGCCAAGAAGTGCACGAAGCCCCGGCAATTGAACATGACTCGGCGACCACGGAGCTGTCGGAAGATACCATCAGTCGCTTGGTGGAAGCGGTGGTCGCCAGGACTTGCAAGGTAGGCAAATTTTCTTGTGAGTTGTATCAGGAAACTGGCGCCCTACGAAAAGGGAGTCAGTTATTGTTCGTGGATGGGATAATATCCGGAACTAATGTGTCGTTGTTGGTGGACACAGGAGCGTCGCACTCCTTCATGACACCGGCAACGGCACAAAAGCTGGGACTCCCGACAAGTGACGTGGGGGCCTCTGAGGTGCGTTCTGCCAAAGGAGAACCACAGTTGGCGACAAGGTTGGCGTTTGATGTTCCTCTTCAACTGGGGAGTTGGGAGGGACGTGAGAACTTCACCATCTGCGAGATCGATGGAGTGGATCTCATTTGGGGATGACCTTTTTGAGCAAATCCGGAGCGGTCATAGATGGCCGCAAGAGAGTAGTCACGCTGCCATGTGGGAATGGTGGCGAGGTTTTACGAGTGTCGGAAACGCCCAAATCCGTGGGAGGGCGAATAAACCTTCTGTCAGCAAGGGAGTGGGCCGTGGAGGAGGCACACGAGCCCCATTTTTGCTTTACATTAGAGAAGTGAAGGGAGAAGGCGATGGGGAGCCGAGCCCAGATTGGATCAAGGGGATTTGGAGAAATACCAGGATGTGATGCCGGAGGATTTACCAAGCGGCTTGCCACCGCGAAGAGGAGTTGACCACAAGATTGAGGTGATACCGGGATCGGAACCGCCTGCCAAGGCCCCTACCGGTTGAGCCACAGAGAGTTGGTCGAGCTGAAGACTCAGCTCAAGGATCTAATGTCAAAGGGGTACATCCGGCCGAGTAAGTCACCTTACGGAGCCCCGGTGCTATTCGCAGACAAGAAGGATGGGACGCTGCGGATGTGTGTCGATTACAGGGCTTGAATAAGGTGACTATCAAAAACCGGTACCTTTGCCAAGGATCGACGACCTTTCGATCGGTTGGCAGGAGCGAAGTATTTCAGCCGGATCGACTTGCGCTCCGGCTATCATCAAATTCGGGTGGCGGAAGGAGATGAGGAGAAGACCGCGTGCAGGACAAGGTATGGTTCATATGAGTTCTTGGTGATGCCTTTTGGGCTCACCAATGCACCAGCGACTTTAGCACGCTGATGAACAGCCTTTTTTTCAGGAGTGGTTGGATGACTTTGTGATCGTGTACATCGACGACATCTTGGTGTACTCGAAAACAAAGGAGAGCACCTGGAGCACCTCAAAAGGGTGTTCCAAAATTGCGAGAAGGGAAGCTGTATGCCAAAGCTTCAAAGTGCGAATTCGGGGTCACAAAAGTGGAGTTCTTGGGGCATGTGATTACACAGGATGGGATCAAAATGGATGACAGAAAGGTGAGGGCGATCTTGGACTGGGAGCCTCCGACTTCGGTCCGGGAGTGCGATCCTTCCTAGGACTCGCCTCCTATTACCGGAAGTATGTGAGAAATTTCGCCAAGATCGCGGGGCCGCTGTCGGACCTTCTGTGTAAATCAAAGTCTGGGCATGGAACACCTTTTGTGGCCAAGCTTTTGCTGAATTGAAGCAGCGGATGGCGGAAGCTCCAGTCTTGAAAATCCCGGAGTTCGATCGTCCATTTGAGATTCATACAGATGCGTCGGACTTCGCGATTGGGGGTGTACTTATGCAAGATGGACGTCCAGTGGCTTACGAAAGTAAGAAACTGAATGAAGTGGAGCGACGGTGGCCGACGCACGAAAAAGAGATGAAGGCGGTGGTGCACTGTCTTGAGCTTTGGCGCCACTATGTTGGTTCCAACCCAGTGAAGGTGTTCACGGACAATGTCACGGTGAAGTATTTTGCCACGCAGCCCAAGTTGTCCCCAAAACAACTTAGGTGGCAAGATACTTTGGCGGTGTTCGACGTGGATATCCAGTACAAACCGGGACGAGACAACGTGGTGGCCGATGCTTTAAGTAGAAAGCAGCAGCTCTTGTTGGTGTACAAGGGCGAGACGGCGCTCCAAAGGAAGATCCGGAAGGCTTGCCGGAAGGATGAGCTGGCGAAGTCCGTGATGCAGGACTTGAGGATGGGGTTAAATCGCAGTTCCACTTGCAAAATGGACTGCTCCGGTATAAGCAAAAGCGTCTCTACGTGCCGAAGGGAGGGATCAGAGATAGCCTCTTGAGAGAATGCCATGATAGCCCGCTTGCGGGCCACGGCGGAGCCAAGCGCACTGCGGCACTCTTGAAGAAAGAGTATTTCTGGCCCAAACTGAGGGAGGAGGCAGAGGAGTATGTCAAGACATGCACCACATGCCAACAAAACCGGAGCGAGTACAAAAAGCAAGCGGGGCTGTTACAACCCTTGCCGATTCCAGAGGGGACTTGGGAAAGCGTCTCGATGGATTTCATGACTGCTATGCCGCTGTCAAAAGGATTCGATGCAATCATGGTGGTGGTGGTAGGTTCAGTAAAATGGGCCATTTCATCCCCACCAAGGAGACGCAACGGCGCAGGAGACAGGGCGACTTTACTTCGCCACGTCTTAAAGCATCATGGAGTCCCGAAGGATATTGTCTCGGACCGCGATCCAAAGTTTACGAGTAAATTTTGGAGGACACTTTGGAAGAAGATGGGGACGAGGCTGAAGATGAGCACCGCCTTCCGACCTACGACCGACGGCCAAACAGAAAGAGTGAATTCCGTAGTGAAGCAATCTTGCGGAATTACGTGTCGGCAGACCAAACAGACTGGGTGGAACACTTAGACGCGGCAGAGTTCTGTTATAATAACACAGAACACTCCGCAACGGGAGTTTCCCCTTTTGTATTGGTCTATGGAAAAGCACCTCTGGTGCCGACAAGTTGGGCCGCCCAGGACGTTGAGGAACCGGCAGTAGCGGCGGTACTGGAAGAACGCGAGCGTTTGTTGAAGCTCGCAAAGTACAACATTGCCAAAGCTAGGAAACGGTATGAAAGGCAGGCGAATCGGAAGCGGAGGGAAGTGAAGTTTGAGGCAGGCACAGAGGTCTGGTTGAACATCAAGAATTTCCGACTACCTCCGGAAGTGAGTCCGAAGTTCGTACCTCCGTATGCGGGTCCCTTTCGCATTCGGAAGGTTATGAATGAGGATGTGTATGAATTGGAGCTGCCGGCAAACAGCAAGGTGCACCCAGTATTCCATGTCTCCCTTTTGAAGCCTTACTTCAAAGATGAAGCACGTCCGAATCGGCATCAAGTGTTGCGTCCGCCACCTATGCTGTTGGATCATGAAAATGAACCTGAGTACGAGGTGGAGGCAATACTTAAGTCGAGGAGGTTCAAGAACCGAGAAACGGAGTATCTCGTCAAATGGAAGGGCTATCATCATGTGGAGGCATCTTGGGTGCGTGCCTCAGAAATGGGAAACGCATCCGAGGCGGTTGCAGCTTTCGAAGGGCGACCTCAAAAGCGGAAGAAGCGTTGATGGGGACATCAACCTTGGAGCGTGGGGGAGGAAATGCATGCTTAGCCCGGCTTAGCTAGCTTAGGAATCCGATTACAAAAACTTGTATTGTACAAAATTTGTTATAAATGAAATGGTTCCAAATGTTGTGCGTCCTATTTTGTTTGGAATGTGATGCATGGTATGGTTGGCTAGTGTGTAGAATGCATGCTAGCTTATAAAAGTGGGAGAGGTAAATTGGGTTAATCGTGTGTTTGCGTAGTGCCGAAATCGGGTGACCCCCATCCAAGGGGCAAGGAAACTTGCGCCTTCTTGGGAGTTCACGTGCTAGTGCGCACCTGGCGCGTGCGCGTACTATAACTGCGCTACCGAGGGGGTTGCCTTGTAGTGCGGGCTAACGCGGAAGCTACGTGCTTCCGTTCACGTACTATAATCGTGTAGCCTCGGGACGAAGTCGTAGTGCGGCTTCGGCGTGTTCCCGTACCTCAGGCCAGCATTCCAAGGCGGACCCAATTGTAGTGATTGGGGCGCACGGTTGGTTCAAGGTATCTTCCTAGTCAAAGAGGGTTCCAGGGAACCCTTGCTCAAGGTGATGCCAAAAGCGGCATCATGAGCGGTCGCAAGCAATGTTGTTGCAGTAAGGCGATTCGATCCTCGGGGAGGATCGTTCCTTGGCCTTGAAGTAGGCCAAGAAGAGTGCACTGGGAGGAGCTGGAGAGGCTCCACCCTTGGCCGGGACTTGGAGGAAGTCGGCCGAACTAGCTAGTGGAGAGTAGAGTCAAGTGTGGGGTTTGGTTCTTTGCCATGGGACGCCATGGTACGGAAACAAACTCCTTGATGTGGGACGCCACAACTTGGATGTTCGTTTCTACAAAATGGACAAGTCGATGAGGACATCGACTCCCTGTTGGTAGGGGTGTGTGTCGCGGCCCTTTGCCTTGAGGGCAGGGGGTCGGGACACATGAGGGGCTGCCCTGTGGTGGGGGCAGCGGCAGCGATAGGATAGGTATGGGGGGCTGAAGCACCCTTGAGTGCCCAAGGCACTCAAGGAGGCGGAGGCGCTCACTAGGTGGAGCCCCGCACACCGGGTTGCGGTGGGGGTGGCTCCACAAGGGGTGGTGGTAGCTTAGCGGGACTTAGTGGGGGTGGCATAGGACTCACCATGGGGCGGAGACCTCGTGGTGGGAGTCGTGGGGAGTCTTGGGACTCATCACGGTCCATAGGGGCCGTGGTGAGCGGGCCAAGACTCACCGCGACTCATCACCGGGAGTCGAGGGTTTTCGTGGTGGTTCGCCATAAAATGGCATGGGTTGTGAAACCCCCGCGGACAGCTACAGAAGTATATATAGGGAGTAGTAACCCGAGAACGGTGCAAGCCCGTTGGTGACCAAAAACTAGTGAGTAAGCGAGCGAGCCGGAAAGCGACCAAAGAGTGGGGAGCTGTTCCGGACTGCCATCTACCAAAGGGAATTCTCCTAGTCCCAAATAGGTGGAGGGTTTAGAGGGCAGCGAAGGGGGACCGTTATGTCCCGGTGAGCAGCCGAAGCTCCAAGTTGGCCTGGGCGGCCAGGTTGGGAGTCAGGCGCGCGCATCAAAGCGAGTAACTATGACTTGAAGGGGAGCTTACCGAAGTGAGGTGCGCGACAATATGGATCTACAGCTGGAGGATCATATCTTCTTCATTTGTGTTGCATGCTTGCATTTTGTTGTAAGGGTGTTTGACCAACTTGGGGGGGAGAAATGCAATGTCTCTAAATCACGCAAGTATCCCTGGTCTTGTAACTATCGACGGAGAGCGCTCCTCCTTGCATGCCATGCTCAAAACACCTTCGAAGATTTCCCATCAGTTGGAAAGAAGATCAAAATTGAGGGAAGAGAGTGAACAACAACCTCAGTTGGCAGAAAGAGTGTTGCAAGATGGAAGAGACTAGACAGCCTGGAAAGAAAACCAAGAAGGTCAATATGTGCGAACGACGTCTTTGCCGAATGGAAGAGTGTACCTTCGATTACATCGAATGCTCCACTCCGGAAATTGACTATGGGAAGACAAGGCCCATTGTGATTTTGTGTTCGTTAGTGCGGGCAAAGAAGGGGAGCCGCAATCAGCCTGCATCCATGAAGTAGGATGATTGTGGGTTCACATTGGTGAATTTCTCCCAAATGTTGGCTCCACAAGAGCAGCCATTCGTGCTGCCGTCACAAGTGGAGCAGGTATTTTTCAGCACTTGTGTTCATGAACCTCGGTGGAATGTGGTCCTTGAGAAAAGCCCCAGATCTTCTCGGGTGGTTTGTGATGTGTCAATTGGTAACGATGATCTTCGTAGTATGGAAGTCCTCTTAGCCCCTGAACGAGTCGAAGAGACACCTGTTGCAGGCCCGAATTTGGGCCAGACAATTGAAGTGACTCCCGAAGTTCTTGCCTCACTATATAGGGATGTGCGCAACGAGGCACCCATTGTGGTGGAGAATGACAGTACCGATGAGGAAGAAGATGACAGCAAGGACGAGCTGCCTGACGTCAATGTGTAATGCATTTAGGACAACATGCTTGTTCACTGCTATCCAGATTTCAAGAGGTCCCTGGGTGGTAGTGAAGTTCACCTGTAGTGTAGAGGGGCTAAGATTTCTTGCAGGCTGCACTATGACTAGCACGCCTTTACCATGACTGTTAATGCTGGTTTGAACTTCTGGCAGAGCCACCACCATGGCTTGTGCTATTTTGTGCTATTGCTGAGAAGAACCCTTACCCATTCCCCTCATTTTTGTCGGATGATGTTTCCATGTTACAATGCCACCAGTGTGGAGGCTTTGCAGAAGTACCCACTCCACTTCAATTTTCATAAGAACCAATCTGCAAATTCTTACTTTGTTGCATCATGCATGCTACACTCACATAGTCGTAATTCCTCTTTGTGCACAAGTCATACCCATGGCGAACACTGGCTGTAATCCAGCGTTAGGCTTGTAACCAGTAGCCTATTCTGTGGCCTATACTCAGAATCGTGGACATGCAAGGTGGTCAGTTTGCCTTGTCAGGAAGGCTAGCAGTCGGTTAGCCTGACTTGGAATTTTTTCCCTTGTATTCCCCCCCCCCTAAAACTTGCAGTCCATGGCAGTTTGATGATGCATTGATAGCAGGCTCGCAACGGTGCCCCCGTTTTGTCACTGCATTTGAATTTGGCGGGGAGCACGTTGGCGGGAGCGCAGATTATATCTCCACTTCGCTCCACTTGCCTTTCATTCTGTTTGCTCTTGCTCGCTCTTCATCGCTCTTACTTCTTTGTAGTGTCTACGTCGTCCCTGTTCACTTCGTCGTTTGGCAAGTCGCCCCTGCATCACACGGTTAGCATGCGAACGCATTTGCTGTGGTCTTCGTTGTGGGCCAACTCGCCCCATCATCACACGACTACCATGCGATCCCACTTCAGGAGAACTGCACACACAGCTCAATGGACCCGCAACATGGAGTGCCACACCACAGGGAGCACAATTCAATATGCTGCAGAGCAGGCATAAGCACGACGAATTAGCCGTCATGCGGAAGAGGGTTGTTTAATTGTGCTTCACTGGCTTGGAACCAGCGGCATTCACAGAAGGGAGGCCGTGCCTCAATTTTTCTGCCTATCTGCTTGCAGCAAAAGGTTGGATGCCTGTGGGCGTCGTACCCCCTACCTATATGGCTACGCGGCGTGGTACATATCACTAAGCTTCCTTGTCCATTGGCTTCTCCCTGTAGAGGAGTTGTGACAGGAGTCTGTCATGAGTTTTGTTGCTGGCTCTTGTGTGTGAAGGCATTATGTAATCTCCTATCCCCACGCACTGGCACCTAGGATAGCAAGATCGGTAGAATTAGGATGCACTTGGTCGAAGGAGTAGCATGGGTGAATCGTTGACATTAAGAGATGTATTATGTTTCTCTAGCTACTGACTATTTCCAACTTTGATGCGTGCATGCTTCTTCCGCATGTACGTTGAAGACTGAATATCTAAAACCTTACATATAATGGAGACCACTAAGAGGATCAAATGTATAGGTGAATTTACTGAGAGTCATTGCGCACACAATGTGCCATGATTCTGAGTAGGCTCATTGCATTTTGCAGATTGCGGTATAGCGAACGCCAATCGTTTTTGGGTGCCCTGAACTACCCGCTGGGTTTTTTTGTCTACATATATTTTGCATCACTGTGAATGTGAATGAGTGGCCGGTGTTTTGCACCAGGATGCGTATCCACTGAATGCATCGTTTTGTCTTCTCTCAAGCCTTTGTTTTTCAATTGTGTTGCCGATTTTCCAAAAATGAAGTGCACCGCTTCAACCATCATAGAACCTGCATGGTCGCCTCTCATACGCATGTTCGGGACTTTTTTCTGTTCTCCACCAAGCCCACGCGTTAGTAACATGCATTGTGTGCAGCCGTTAGATGCATTTGCATCCAATGCACCTGAATGTCCAACCCTGCGAGCAATGATAGATTGACACGTCGTCATTTGCAATCACATCTTGCATCTGTTTCATCCATTTATGTTTGCATCATCCACGTAGACATTCCTTAGGCAACTGGCAATCGCCACGTGCAGTTGTGAATACTGGCAGTCATACATTCCCATGCCCACGTCATCCTGTTGCAGTTTTGGCCATGACTCCTAGTCGTACGTATCTACCATCTTCCTCTATCTGGTCAAACGTGCTTGACCACAGATCATGACGTGGCGGAGATACAAGGTGGCATATACGACTTCTGGTGGTCACAAATGGCAACCAGGACTGCCCCCTTGCATTTTGTAGATATATATGCTACGACTTGGCAAATGTGGCAGATGTTAAAGCCGGGATCTGTTGTAGTGACTGTGTAGAAAAGAATGACAGAAGCTATGGTAATTTGTAGAGGAATGACCCAAACTTGATGTAGCCACCATGGAAACACTCCCAGCCTGTAGGCATCCACAACTAAATAGTTCACAACCTCTCCAGCTGCATGTCTCTGCCTCCGCAGGTTTGAGACCTTCAGTTTCTGGTATACTGCCCCAAGGAGACCAGAGTGAAGTTGCATCCCCACACTTCTGCATAAAAACTTTAAATGAATGCGAAATGAATTAATTGAATGGAAATGAAATGATACTTCACCGGGGAAAAAACAAAACTTTGCAATGTCCAAGACTCAAAGAGTTTATAAGGCGCAAAAAGGATGCACAAGAAAAAGTTGGGTCCGCAACAAGCAGAAAGAAACAACAATCATCAAAGAATTTTCTTATTGGAAATCCTCATGCAGAAAGAAAATAGTTCCATGGACAGCTCAAAAAACTTATGGAACAAATGAAAGCAGGATACAAGACAGAATTTGGGCCCTCGACAAGTAGCCCAAAAACAACTACTCCACATCAATGAATTTTCTAGCATGGAGAGTCTCATGGGGAAGTGCATGAGACTGAGGTGCATGAGGCTGAGGGTAGGAGAACAAGTTTGACATTCCAGTTGCCAACATGTAGAAAATACCTCTCAGGTAAATATCTTTTGCTTCATCCTTGTGCATTAGCCCAACCTAGCACTTAAAGGTGCATTGATTCTGTGATCTAGCTTTTGGACGAAGAACTCTTCTTGTTACTCACCAAAGGATCATACAGGCAGCTGTCTCACTGTAGTTCCAGAACTTGGAATGTACTTGCAATTACTGGGATAAGAAGGTCTAGAGTGAATATACGCATACAACACTTCCTGACACATGATGGAAACGATGTTGCCATGGCTAACCTGTCAAGCTCAATGTTGTGGACATCCCTATTCCCCTGTACCAATCTCCAAAGAAAGCATACTCAAACTTGTGCTAACCCGAAGACACTCAAGTCTGCCAGATTGTCTGGGATTGCACCACTCAGTATATTAAATGATCCCTGGGATGGGACTTGTGAAGAAATTTGCTTTCGCGATGCAACCATGCACCTCTTTCCCCTTTTCCAAGGCTACCTTGCACACACACTACAAACACACACAAACGTGATGTGGTTGGGCTTCACCCCTTCGCACATCATTTGCTCATACGTCTCCAAAGCCTTCATACCGCATCCCTACTGTGCATACCCTGCCAACATCACGTGGAACACCACATCTCGTTCAACCATATGGTCGAATGCTCCCTTGCATCCTCGATGCTCCCACATTTGGCATACATGTCCACCAGGGCATTGTTGAGAATCACATCTGGTACAATTCCAGCTCTGACGATGTTGTCATGCACCTCTTTGCCATTTTCCAAGGCTGCCAGGCTTGCACACAATTGCAAACGCGCAAAATGTGATGGGGTTGGGCTTCACCCGTTCCTACATCATTTGCTCATACGTCTCCAAAGCCTTCATACCGGATCCCTGCTGTGCATACCCTACCAGCATCGCGTGGAACACCACATCTCGTTCAACCATATTGTTGAACACTCCTTTCGTATCCTCAATGCTCCCACATTTGGCATACATGTCCACCAGGGCAAAGTTCATAATGACATTGGGTACAATTCCAGCTCTGACAATGTCATCATGGACCTCTTTGCACCCTTTTCCAGAGCTGCCAAGCTTGCACATTTGGTAAATCCTGCCAACATTATATTCCACGTGATTAAAGATCGTTGAGGCATTCCGTTGAACACTTGGTGAGCATCCATGATGCCCCCCCCCCGCACTTAACATACATCTTGACAAGAATGTTGAGGAGAAAAACACTTGGCGTGAATCCACTTTGGATAATGTGAGTGTACAAGAGACAGACATACGTATCTGAATCTGCTATATGCCTCATTGGTCTACCTGCCTCACAAAGCATTGTGGAGTCCCTCTCTTGATACTCTTTCGGAAGCTGTGATCATGGTTGAGGTGCCTGATTTTATCAACTGTGCCGCTGCAGCTGCTGCCTTTAGTTTGTCGTGCGCATACATATCGCTACACAACTACATCGCTGTCCAAAACCACACAACACATGTGCACACCACACACTAGTATACCACTAGTCTACCACTAGTCCAGCCACTAGTCCAACCACTAGGCTACAACTAGTCAGTCACTAGGCTGCCACTACGCTGCCCACTATGGCAGTCACTAGTCCACACAATAGATAAAGAAGAAGAATACAAGCACAAGCTCATGCGAGCTCACAAAGCTGAAGCATAAACTCATGCATATATAACCTCATCACTCAAATACAAGTCAAGCCAAGTGCACCCCACGCCATGGGGAATCCACACTACGGCGCCATAGCTAGGCGCGGTGAGGCTCAACTCGAGAAAGATGAGCCTCCCGCGCTTGCCGTGAAGATAACCACTCCAGGGCCTAAATCTGCCTTGACCCCTGGATTGACACTTGGGCCAATCCCAAATGTCAATATGTAAAAGCTAGCTATTTCCTAGCTAGTTTCACACTAGTGGTAAAATAACTTGACAGCTGTCGTGCGCATACATATCGCTACACAACTACATCGCTGTCCAAAACCACACAACACATGTGCACACCACACACTAGTATACCACTAGTCTACCACTAGTCCAGCCACTAGTCCAACCACTAGGCTACAACTAGTCAGTCACTAGGCTGCCACTACGCTGCCCACTATGGCAGTCACTAGTCCACACAATCGCCCCCCTAGCTGGTGCTTAGGTCCCTCTAAGTCCAGGTAGCCACAAGATGTGATAGTGACCATAGCCTCACTAAGTCCTCCACCACTATCCCTACTACACTCAAACTCGATAGATCAAGAGGCCGGGTGCAAGAGTTGCCCCATCGTTAGTCGCCGTCTTGCAACCTGTGAACTTGAGCTTGGGATCTCATGTATTGACTCCTATGAGCTTGGCCTCCCATGTCTTGTTAGCTGCCTCCAGTCATGTCCACTGCCACTATCCCAAGCAGTGTGGACACAACCAATCTCCGTCAGGAACCTTCTCAAGAGGTGGTGTCAAGCATCCCATATGCCAACCCCTTGAGCATCGATCACACACCAGCATGGTGGCTGCCCCTTTGGCAGACCCACAGAGCATGCACCTCAAACCTGCAGGTACCACTGCCAAGTTTGGGTCAACTCTGCCATCGACATTGGGAAGGTGACATGGCGCACAATTACGCACATGGTCCTTCCAAGTCATGCCATCCCGACCCTCCAAGATCAGGACCCCTGAGGGCAACACCTCTCGAACCCTCAGAATAACACGCCCTGCAGTAACATCCAGAGTCGTAGGAGCAGTCTGCTGCAAATAAACATAGTCACCAGGGCTAAACCTCCGAACCCCAGGACGATATCCTCCACCACGTATAGTGGCATACCTCAACGTATCACGGTGCTGTGCAATGGCAAGGTTCTCAAAAGCCATGGGCATGACTTTCTTGAACAACTCTGCACGCTGATCACATGCACGTACCCACACGTCCGGATCGTCAAGGTTAAGGACTTGAGCAGTGTCCCTACGAATGGCTGCAGGCAAATCCGGCTCTCGGCCAAAGAGAAGGAAATATGGTGAGAAGGAGGCAAGTGATGCTTGTTTGCTGAACCTGTAGCCCATGGCTAACCAAGGAACCTGAAGATCCCAATCTCCTAGGTGTCCCTTCTGCAAGCCATACTTGCGCAAACCCCTCTTCACCGTCTGAACAACTCTCTCTGCTAAGCCATCGGCCTCAGGATGATCCCGAGAAGTGGTGCGGTGGTCTATCAAGGCTTTATCACACAAAGCCTGAAACTCCCCCAAGAACTCTCTCCCTTGGTCCGTGAGTACCTCAGCTGGAGCACCAAATCGGCTAAGCACACGATCCAAGAATGCATACGCAGCCCCCTCACTAGCCTTGTCAGGCAATGGAACCAACTCAATCCACTTGGAGAAGTGCTCCACCATCACCAACACATATCTGTGGTGGCGCATAGTCAGTGGCAACGGTCCTGCGAAGTCAAGACTCCACCTGTAGCCCAATCCCATGATAGGTAAAGGATGCAACTGTGGTGTAGGGGCGTTGAATGAAGCACGCACCCTGTCACACACCATGCACCTAGCCACAAACTGTTGCACCTCTGTATGCATACCACGCCACCAATACTGCCCCTGCAGTAAACTGTGAGTGCGTCGCACTCCAAAATGCCCCAACTCCTCATGGGCATGCCGCACTAACCGTGCACGCTGTGTGGGGTGAGGCACAATCCTCACCCGACCATCCTCCCACACTCGAAGTAGGTGTATCCCCTCCCACTTGAACCTCTTGGCTCGTTGCAGGATCCGATCCCTCTCCCTGGCAGTCACAATGGCTGCCGTGTCTCCCGTGCGGAGGTAGTCCAACACAGCCGAATCCTCATGTATATCTCTGGCACCACCTAGCTCATCACTAGCCTCAGGGTCCTCAGACACTCCGTCTACAGTCATCCCTGTTGTAGGTCCAATCTGACCTCCCGATGCCAAGATACACAAAAATGCAGATGCGTGCCATCCCGGCACCATCTCCTCGTCCGTCTCACCATGCCACCGAGCTCCAGTGTCATCCTGCTGGCTCATGCATGGATTGCGACTCAATCCATCCGCATCCCGATTGACCAAACCCGGTCGATGCACAACCTGAAAGTCATACTCCTGGAGTATAAGTGCCCACCGTGCAAGCTTCCCTGTAAGCTTGTCTGACTCCATCAACCACTTGAGTGGCTGGTGATCCGTGACAAGGGTGAAAAGATTGCCGTATAGATAGCACCTGAAGTGTGCCACGGCCCACACTGCAGCTAAGCACTCTCCCTCATATGAGCTGTACTTAGCCTCTGCAGCGTTGTTCGAGCGGCTAGCGTAAGCCACTACGAACTCTCTTCCCTCATCATCCACCTGTGTGAGCACCGCTCCAAGCCCCAGCATGCTCCAATCCGTATGCAGCTGAAAGGGACGCCCCCTGATAGGTCGTCTCAAGATAGGCGCCGAGGTCAACCTCGCCTTGAGCTCTTGAAAAGCTCGTTCCTGCTCATCTTCCCACTGCCACTCCTGGTCCACCTTGGTCAGCTTGGTTAGAGCCTTTGCAATGGTACTAAATCCCTTGACAAACCGTCTATAATAGTTTGCCAACCCCATGAAAGCTCGAACTCGGCTCACATCCGTGGGGCGTGGAATTTGTGCAATGGCCTCTACCTTAGTCTGCTGTACCCCCAATCCTCCAGGATATATCATGTGACCCAGATACTCAATCTGGTTGTGGAAAAACTTGCACTTCCCCGGATGCAACTTCAATCCGTGCGCTCTCAAGCGCTCCAATACCACCTGAAGGTGTCTCTCATGCTCCTCCATCGTAACACTAAAGATGATGATGTCATCTATGTAGCACCGAGCAAAGTCCACCCCTGCTAGAATCCTATCCATGACTCTCTGAAACTCTGCAGGAGCATTCTTAAGCCCAAATGGTAAGAACCGCCACTGATATAGGCAATCCTTGCCGTGCTCATTGATCCCCCAGAATGCCGTCTTCTGCTTGTCCGCCTCCTTGATTGGCAACTGGTGATATCCGGATCGTAAATCCAAAGTGCTAAAGGCCTTAGCATGCCCGATGGCATCAAAGATCTCCTCTGGTGTTGGCATGGCATACTTATCGGACTTGGTCTGACGATTTACAGGCCGGTAATCACCGCACATACGTCTCTCCGTCCAATTGCCATAGACATCCTTCTTGGCTGGCATCACTGTGGCTGAAGCATACTCTCCACCAGAGAGCTCCACCAAACCTGCCTCCCAGAGATCTTGAGTCCTCATCTGAATCAAAGACCTCTCCATGTCACTGTATCTATAGGGTCTCCGAAAGATTGGCGTGTCAGTGGCCAACTCAATACGGATCTCTTGACCCTTCAGTGCTCCCAAGTCCTTCAAACTGAAGGCAAAGCAATTCCTGTAAGCCCTCAGGAACCGCCGTATACGTCGTCTCTCTCCTCCGGTGACAATGGGTCCAATGTCAGGCTCCCAATTGTCCTCCGTAACTACAACCTTAAGTCCAGTGGGCTTAGAGGTAGAGGACGCGTCCCGTGGTTGCTATGCTGCAACCTCTTGAGCAGTACTCCCTACCTGCTCAGTCAATGACAAGGCATCATCCTGCCCCATCATCTCATCCTTGAGGACCTCCTCAACTCGAGAAGAATCCCCAACCTCATCCATCACAGCCGCCTTGGCTGCCAACTCCCTCTGAACCTCGAGCACCTCCCACGTGTGCCATGGATGCATGCACCCCGTGGTCCTCATATGCTCGCCCCCACTCACTGCCTGTACCGTCTCGGTAGGCAGAGAGACCATTGAGGGAAGTGTATTCCGCACTCTGCGTTGCTCAGCTAGAGCCAAGCTGATAATCCAGGTCAAGCAATTGAGATCCATTGCTTGCCCCAACACTTGACGACGTGATGCCTCAGAAAGAGACGACACCGCCGTGGTACCAGTGGTAAAACCCATTGCCCGCTCACGCTCGTCAGCATTAGGCTCCACTAACTGCTGCAACTGAGCATCCCACAGGAGGCCAGGTCCACTATCCCGGAAAGCATGCGATCCTGGGAAGCTGAGCAGTGTAGGTAATGCTGCTCGTGGTTGACCCACCTTGTTGACCACTGCCAAAGGCGAACGGTCATCGTGTCTCACACGTTGAGACTGCCTCCCTGTGTCCAGAATGTTATCCACTGTGAGATGTGCTGGCCGCTGCACCCCATCAAATGCACGCTTGAGCAGTGCGGGTGGCATCATGTTAGTCCACCATAGCCGTGGACGATGAGCCCGTGACCCCACTGTAGCTGCATCTAGCAACACTGCTGACCCAAGCCACGACCGGACTTGATGCACACTGGCCATCACCCTGGCCCGAGAATCGCCCATCAGTGGCACATTCTCCAAGATGTATGCTGGAGATACAGCTTGATGAAGCTGCAAGTGGCGCAAAACCCGCACCATCTCCCAAAACAGACCCGACCTCGAGTCTCGCAATCCATTGCCATGCCCGGCTGATGAATGCCCTTGGCAGGGCCAACCTGCCACTACCAGATCAATGGAGCCAACCCGCTCCAAATCCTGCGCCCCCAGCAACGAAATGTCTGCTGGCAAGGCCTGCTGATATCCACGAATTGCAGACACCGACAACAACTCAGGGTACCGCTGCACCAACTGAGCAACATGGCGAAGTGAAACGCGTCGTGCAGTCTCATCCCTCTCCACATACAGGTAACGCCGAACTCGTACACCTGCCTGTAACACAGCAGCCAATCCGGTGCTGATCCCGCCAAACAAGTCCAGAAGACAAATGCCTTCATCCGGAGACTGCCACACAATAGGTGTGGTGTCCAATGGAGACAATTGAGGTGGTCCTGGTGCAATCCCCACACTCTCCTCCTCTCCTGACGGTACAAAAGCCTCCACCCAGGCTTGTTGCACCCGTCGATCAGCATCCCGCTGCAAATCCTTGCTCGTGCCCCACAATGGAGTCTGAGCAACCATGGTAGGCAACTCCGCCATACCATACATGTCATCCTGCTCTCCCGGAGGTGGTACATCCTCTGAATGAGCATTGCCCTCAAGCAACTCTCTAGGCCAACTCACTGCCGCTGTGAATGCTGCTAGTGTCGGCATCTTGCCTCGCTGGGCAACCGCAACTCCTCCTATGAACGTCACAGGGAGCTGCACACGCCGGCCCTCCCCTGACTGCCATGCAGGCCTATAGGAAGCTGACTCCTCCCAAAAATCCAGGGTGAAGCCCATGGGGTACAACACTGCCCCACCAACCAGGACATCGTATGAGACTGCGTCTGTCACAATGGCCTTGGCTCGCATCACTGAGCCATCTGTAGGGTGATCCGGCCGTAGTCTGATAGCCAACTCATGCCGTGTCATGCCCCGAGCCTGCTCCGATCCTCCCAGAGACGTCTGTATCTGGAAAGGACAAGGCTCCATATCCGCCTCCGTGAGGCCCAAGCCTGCAATAGCAGCTCTGCCCAGCATCAGTGGCTGAGCTCCCGAGTCCAACAAGACTCGCAGTGGCCGGTACCTCTTGCCTGCCGGTCCACTCAAACAGAAAATGCCATCCTGGTTGTCTAACATGACAACTCCAGGTGTCACCATGGCGCGCTCAATGGCTGGCCTAGCTGGCAGCTCCATCAACCTGGCAGCTGCAGCTTGCCATGGCGCCGCCGTGGCAGTCTTGACCCTCAAATCCGAGGATCCCTCCGGCACTACACCTCCCACTATCTCCGCAGAAGATGAAGTAACCTCCCCACTCTCACAGAGTGTAGCTGCCAGCCTGAACACCTCAGCTGGTCTTACCCCGGCGTCGCAATCATGGTAGCCGAGAACAATGGAGCCTGGCACACAGATGTGGCCGCTCCTAGCAGCACACTAGCTGCCGTAGCCTTGGCAACACTAGGTAGTGGTGCTACCCGTGTAGCTCTCCCCAATGGCATAGTGACCTCCGCCTCGGTAACAGTCGGGCGAGAACTAGGTGCCATGGATGGCGTCGACACTGTCTCCGCCAATGTGAATGACTGAGGAAGCCTAGCCTGACGGCTTGCCTCCCCACGCTGTGGATCCAACTCCACCTCTGCACCTCGTGGCTCAGGAACTCGTGCTGCTCCTCGAGTCACGGCTGCAGCAGACTCCACCTGCACTAGTGGTAGTGCTGCTCCACACATGAATCCCATGCCTCCCATATCTCCTCCCTCAGGAGCAGGAGGTGGACCATCCGGCCTTAGAGCCGGTACCACCTGAGCTGTAGCCATGGCAGCGAGCCTCTGCTCTAGCTGCTGAAGCCGGTTGGCCATGCCTTGGTCAACACCCTGACCTCCACGTCCTTGGCCACGTTGAGCTTGCCCTTGGCCTACACCTCGTGGCTGGCCACCTCGTCCTCTCTGGGCTGCTCCACCTCGCCCCCGGCCACCATTGTTCCCTTGGAACTGGCCTGGGCGCAACTCAGGATGCAAACCATAACACTGAGCCTCTCCATGCCCGTGTTTGCCACAATGCCCACACTGTAACTGTGCAGGCTATGCATGTGCCGGCCCTTTGCCTCCCTCTGGACAATCCTTCTTGACATGGGGTCCTCCACATGTCCAGCACACCACATCCGCCCGTTGTTGGCCAGCAAATGAAGGGAGAGACCCCTGCATCTGAGGTCCTCTCTGCCCTTCCCTGAGCTTCACCTGAGCCCCCTTGTTGCCTTGAGCACGTTGAGGTAGTGGTTGGCTAGGAGCACCACTACCCCGTGGTGTCTCCTTAGCAAATCCCACCATGACCACTCGTTCCTCCACCATGTTGAGCTCTATCCGCTCTGCCAGCAAAAACACATTTGCTAAGGTGGGTTGGGCCGCTTGTAGGAGAGTTGCATCCCGCACCCTTCTCCTCAGCTCCTTGTCCAATATCCCATACCAGAATTGGACTGCCTGAGCTTCCGTAACCCCTTGGGTTACATTTATCAAGCGCCTCATGCGAGTGAAAGCCTCCCTCAAGCTCTCGGTCGGCTTCCGTTGGAACTCTTGCAAGCTCCGCAACTTCTCTGTCCTCACCCCTTGGTAGTTCCCTCTCAACTCTTCGAAGAACTCCACAACAGGGTTGAATGCAGGCACGGGTGCTAGTGCTGGTGCGGTAGTGGCTTGGGTGGATGTCGTAGCTACTGTACCACCAGTCCCACTGCTACTTGCTGAAGCTGCCAGTGCAGCGGCAGGTGTAGCCACTGCCCTCGTGGCTCTAGTGCCCCTAGTGATGGAGACATAGTCGGGTGACCAGTACATCCTCCACTCCTCGATCTCAACCTCATGCCCCCGCCTGAACTCATGGTAATCATCCATAGGCGGCCCCTCAAGGTGCTGAAACAGCCCTTTCCATGCCATGAACGGCGTAAATAGTTGTGGATTGCGCATTTGCTGCAAATCACACCAACTATCAAACTCTTGGATAAAATCATCCAACTCAATGGTGCCCACCGCCCCAGAGTACCTTCGTGGCCCCTTGGTAGCTCCATACATCTCCTCCATTGTGTCCCACAACAATGGCAAAGAAACAACTTGCACCGCCGGTATGAGCCCTCCTGATTCACAATCCGAATCAGAACCTTCCGTGGAAGACACAGGAGGTGAAGGTGGCCTAAACCGCACACCTCGTCTCGTGTACCCACTAGTATCGCTAGTGCTCGAACCGGCACTGTCCCCAGCAACTAGTGGCACCTCCGTGTTGACACTCAACCGGTCATGAACATGTCCCTAACCCCCTCTCCACAAGGTAACCGGGTAGAGAACCTGTTGCGGCTTATGGTTTGGAATACTAAGTTCCTAACATAGCCTACACCTGTACCTGCATCCACCGCAAGCACTCCTATGGTTGGCTGGTCATCACCTCCAACCTCACCACAGGAGAAACAATGATGGTCTGGCTGGTCATCACCCCAGCCTCACCATCGACAGCATGCTCTAGGACTGGCCGGTGATCAAATCCGGACCAATCACCTATAAAAACAAGCGCCCACACAAAACTAGCATGGCGCACAGTCAAGCATGCAGGTATGGAGGGGATCCAAACACAAGAAATCCGAACGACAACTCCCCCACACCAAAAACAACTCCACGGTGTTGCTCCTGCAAGGACACCCCAGCCCAAACCCGGACTGACTCTTGCCTCCACCTACGGAAAGGTCTTGGCCTAATGAGAGGGTGGAAACTACGAGGAAGAGAAGCTAAAGCAATGCCTAACCCCAGCATGCTCTCATCCCAACACTCTGCCTCTCCTCTCTATCCTCACTTGCATGACCATGGGAATATCATGAAGATACTCCTCAAACCGCCCTCCACGAGCTTCAAAATTCGGCCTTCCAGACCACATGCCAGTCCTTAGGCAGTCCACCAGTGCCTCCACGAGTCAGCACAAGCCGTCCACAGGTCAACACGGGCCACCACAGACCAGCACAGGCCCACACAGCTCACTGGTCAGGCCGTCACAGTCCCACAGGCCACTGGGCACAGCCTGTCGCAGCCCCTCACAGCCGTCACAGCCTCAAAGGCCTCAGGCACGGCCTGTCACAGCCCCAGCCCTCACAGCCCACTCCACACAGCCTCAACAGCCTCAAGCCTCAGCACGCAGGCCTGTCACAGCCCCTCACAGGCAGCTCAGCCCTCACACCCACACACCCTCACAGCCCCTCACACAGCCCAAAGGCCATGGGCACGGCCTGTCACAGCCCCTCACAGCCCGTCACAGCCCCAAAGGCCATGGGCACGGCCTGTCACACAGCCCCTCACACAGCCCGTCACAGCCCACAAGGCACAGGGCACAGCCTGTCACAGCCCATCACAGCACAGCCCATCACAGCCGTCACAGCTTGCCACAGCCCACCACACAGCCCAGTCACAGCCTCAAGCCTAGGGCACGGCCTGTCACACAGCCCCCACAGCACAGCCCCTCCAGCCTCAAAGGCCTCAGGCACGGCCTGTCACAGCCCCTCACAGCCCGTCACAGCCCAAAGGCCATGGGCACGGCCTGTCACAGCCCCTCACAGCCCGTCACACCATCACAGCCTCAAAGGCCTCAGGCACGGCCTGTCACAGCCCCTCACAGCCCCAAGGCATGGGCACGGCCTGTCACAGCCCCAAGCCCCTCACAGCCCGGCACACAGCACCCAAAGCCATCACAGCCTGTCACAGCCTGTCACAGCCCATCCCGGCCCATCCCAGCCTCACAGCTTGCCACGGCCCGTCACAGCCCTCACAGCCCGTCACAGCCTCAAAGGCCTAGGGCACGGCCTGTCACAGCCCCTCACAGCCCTCACAGCCTCAAAGGCCTCAGGCACGGCCTGTCACAGCCCCTCACAGCCCGTCACAGCCCAAAGGCCATGGGCACGGCCTGTCACAGCCCCTCACAGCCCGTCACAGCCAAAGGCCTCAGGCACGGCCTGTCACAGCCCCTCACAGCCCTCACAGCCCCCACAGCCCCAAAGGCCTGGGCACAGCCTGTCACAGCCCGTCACAGCCCCATAGGCCTCAGGGCACAGCCTGTCACAGCCCCGCACAGCCCGTCACAGCCCCAAAGGCCACTGGGCACAGCCTGTCACAGCCTGACACAGCCCGTCACAGCACCACAGGGCACAGGGCACACCTGTCACAGCCCATCACAGCCCATCACAGCCGGTCACAGCTGCCACAGCCCCACAGGCACAGGGCACAGCCTGTCACAGCCCGTCACAGCCCGTCACAGCTCGCCACACAGCCTGACACAGCCCGTCACAGCCCCACAGGGCACAGGCACAGCCTGTCCACAGCCCCTCACAGCCCGTCACAGCCCCAAAGGCCTCAGGCACGGCCTGTCACAGCCCGTCACAGCCCCAAAGGCCACTGGGCACAGCCTGTCACAGCCTGACACAGCCCGTCACAGCCCCACAGGGCACAGGGCACAGCCTGTCACAGCCCATCACAGCCCATCACAGCCTGTCACAGCTTGCCACAGCCTGTCACAGCCCGTCACAGCCCCACAGGCCACTGGGCATAGCCTGTCACAGCTTGCCACAGCCTGTCACAGCCCCACACATGGCCGCTCTGGCAGTTTAGCCATTTCTCCAAGGGGTTTAGCCACGCCAAGCTAGGGTTTGTGTCTCTTAGACTCTAGGCTTCTTTCCACCGAGCTATGGTGGCTGTGAGGAAATTAGCAAGGTATCCTTGCTCTTTCGGCTCCCACACACCACCATAGTAGCCCTAAGCCATGAGGTGGTTGCCACAAACCAAGCCTTCTTTCTCACTTAGCCTCCCAAACACGCCACTAAACTCAATGGCAAACAACCAAGCCATGCTGGTTCCCAGCCCTTGTGAGCACTCATTCAAGCACTCCCCTCATTGGCCATAGCATCTGTCTTAGAGCCTATTCCAGCCCTCTACACCTGTTGCTTCAAGAGTTGCGCTCCCTTCAAGCTTGAAGTTGAAACCCCAACTCACATAGGCCCTACAAGTGCTGTTCTTTCACTCCAAGTGGAAACCAGCCCTAGACCTTCCGTTCTAGCTCTCTAAGGCTTGAAAACAAGAGCCTCAATGGGCTGAAGGCATGCTCCACACATGCCCCACTCTCACCATAAGAGAATCAGCTCCTTTGCTTCATTTCTTGCACCCACAAACCTGATAATACAAGCTTCAGCAGGCTGAAAGCATGCTCTACATGCCCTACAGGGAAACCAGCCCCTTCCTTCCTTTCTTGCACTCCCACACCTAAAAGTGCAAGCCTTCACCAGGCTGATAGCATGCTCCACACATACATTGCCCTCACATAAGGGAAGTCAGCCCTTCCCTCTTCCTTGCTTGCCCTCCAAGCTTGAAGATGGAAGCTTCAATGAGCTGAATACATGCTCCACACATGCAACCTCTTCACACAAGAGATATCAGCCCCCTATCTTGGCTCCTTGGCTCCTTGATGCTCTCTATGACAAGACTAAGCACTCCATAGCCTTTGCCAAGCTCCTGAAACCCTAAGGCTTACATTTCCAACCACAAGACACTTCTCTTGTGGTGCAAGAACTCTTCTTCCAAGCTCTGAAACCCTAGGTGCACATTCCATGGCCTTGCCGCACCTCTTAGCTCCTGATCCAGCCCTGCTCTTGCCATGACAAGAGCCCTCTCAATGCTGAAGCTCGAGATTGAAACCCAATCTCACCATACTCCACAAAGTGCACTGATTTGCCCCAAGCAAAATCAGCCCTTTCGCTTGGTCTTGCAATCCTTCACATAATGAAAGCTCGCATTCCCAAGTCCAGTTTTCAGCTTTGCCACCAAATCCACTATAATCTGCTCTTGACTGGTCCTCTTCCCAATCGTGCTTGCTCATGCATGTACACAATCTGAAACCATCAAGGTGCTCTGGAATTACCTGCAGCATGGTGCTTTCATCTCTGAAGCTGAAGATCGAATGCCAAGGTCTACCACCTCGTAACCCACATCGCCTCCGCTTCTAACAACTAAGAGCTCCACGGTGCTCCTTGCATAACAACTTGGTTTCTCTCATTCTCAAGCAAAAACCACAAGTGCTACAACTAACTCGTATCTAGCACTCATAGATACGAGCTCACCTTTCTCGAGTGATAAAGAAGAAGAATACAAGCACAAGCTCATGCGAGCTCACAAAGCTGAAGCATAAACTCATGCATATATAACCTCATCACTCAAATACAAGTCAAGCCAAGTGCACCCCACGCCATGGGGAATCCACACTACGGCGCCATAGCTAGGCGCGGTGAGGCTCAACTCGAGAAAGATGAGTCTCCCGCGCTTGCCGTGAAGATAACCACTCCAGGGCCTAAATCTGCCTTGACCCCTGGATTGACACTTGGGCCAATCCCAAATGTCAATATGTAAAAGATAGCTATTTCCTAGCTAGTTTCACACTAGTGGTAAAATAACTTGACAAGTTGACCATCTACCATGTAGGCTTCTTGTAGCTATTGATCCACAGGGAATCATAGGTATTCTTCTGCTTGAAATTTGGTCCTCTTCGATAATTCTGTACCCACACTTTCCCCCTGCTCCTTCAACTATCCATGCCTCTATACAAATCATGCATTCATCTTTGCCTTGCTGCTAGCAGCTGACAATGACAGCCTAGATTTGTTCTATGAAACACCCAACTCAACTTATCACACTAATTCCTATGTTGAATTGCATTTGCTACTCTCTGATCTAACAGGCATTCACCTTTTGGCCTTGGTTGTCCCAACATTGACTGGGATCAGAAAAGTATTCTTTCCACAGCCTCTCCTCGTCTCTGTTACCTGTATCTGGATACTTTCATGTTGTCACATTGGCAATAGCATGTCAAAGTCACCATTGCAGAATTCAACATGGAATTAGGGCCGGTTCTAATAAGAGAAAAAAATAGGATGAAATGTGTTGAAAAAAGTACCTTCATTAACAGTGCCTGATTTTATCAACTGTGCCGCTGTTGCTGCAGCTTCTAGTTCACCATCTACCCATGTAGGTTTCTTCCAACTATTGATGCACAAGAAACCATAGCTAATCTTGAGCTTAAAATCCAACCTTCTTGAATGAATCTGAACCCACATTCTACCCCTGCTCCGCACAAATCATGCATACATCTTTGCAAACACCCCAACCCTACTTATTACAATAATTCCAATTCTAAATTGAAAAGCAATCAAAGAAAACTTATTGCACCCTCCTGCAAAATCATATGCACACTCACAAAAGTACAGTGAGACTACCCACACTCAGTTCTTTAAGTGGAGGTTATCAAGGCCTTCCATACACCGTATCTCATTGATAGACAACCACAATTTCAAGACTGAAAAGATAAGATATATTACTGGTGTGTGTGATTCAGTTGCCTAGAATGAAATCAACTGATGATGGTAACACGGGCACTCCATTTTGCCATCGTGTTTCCTTCGCATTTCTGATACTCGTAATGACCGAAGTCGAGGTCTGAGAGATTGGGTATCATACAATAGACATTTAATCTCCAACGGATCTCATTCTCATGGTAGAAAGGACGACGAAGGAAGAAATGTTCTGCCACCCTCACTTCTGTTCTGAACCAAAGCATGCTCTCCATGGGTGCACGGGCGCTCCATTCTGCCATCGCTTCTCCTTCTTGACCAACGAACGGATATCATTCATTTAAAAAAATAATATTCTTTTGATGAAATTGGTAGTCTAATCGAAAGTATAGGTGCTAAAGCAGCTCAAACCCTCACAAGTAGTCCTGCCTTAGAAAGGCAGGGCCAATAAAACAAGCGGCTAGTCGCGTAATGGCTCCTCCTCATATTAACATAAAATATTATGAAGCATTTGGAATAGGTGAGATGTGACAATATTTTGAGACATTAGTTTGAAGGCCAAGTGTATAGGTTTGCGATCATTCCAATAGGATTTTATACCACCATATATGCATTGTTGATTTTCATTGGCATTCGTCCATTAACTGTGGATTGTAGTAGCCTTAGAAATTCATTTGAAAATTATTGTTATTATTTTATATTTTCAAAATTGTTTTGATTTTCTTCGTGATTCTATTCTTCATTAGATACATGTGCGTATCATTTTCATCTAGCTGCATTTGTCAAGAAACAGCAAATATGACTAATTTATGCCTCTCTTGATGGAATATTAACAAAGCCAACATAATCAATTTCGGATATATTTTCGAACTTACACTCGGATTTATATTCTAACGATATTTTAAGAGCAATGCAACAGTAGCTCCCCCACGTGGCAAAGAGACAAAAATGATTGTGTTCCCTTACGTTAGATGAAGTGCACAATACTCGGATGATGACGTACCTGATGATAAATGAAACACAATCATTTTTATGTCATAATTTGCCACAAAAAGCTACCGTTTGATTGTTCTTAAAATGTCGTTTACAATATAAATCTCTATATTTGTTAAGAAATGTTCATCCAAATTTAATTATGTTAGCTTTGTACATGATATTGTAGATTTAATGTATTCCATCTAAGTCCATGATGTTGTAGCTAGTCGTGTAATGGCTCTTTTTTTAAATCGTACAAAATACTATTAAACATTTAGAATAGGTGAGATGTGACAATATTGAGACACGTGATTAGGTAGTTTGAAAGCCATAAATATAGGTTTGTGATCACTCCAATAGGCTTCTGTAACACCGGACATGCATTGTTGATTTTGGGCATTTGTCCAAATGTGATCCAAATGTGAACCGTAGATTGTAGTAGCCTCGGAAAATTGAAGTTTCATTTGAAAATTTATTCATAAATTGTTTTAGTTGATTGGTTGAAGGATTTTTCTCTAACATATGCACATTAAAATCTCCTATAATTATTGTAGGACAACAATGTGGGATATTATTAAGAATAATCCCAAGATGGGATAAAAATATAATCAATGAAAGAGACGGAGGTTTATATATTGTGACGATGTTTATAGCTCTTCGCGTATTTTTATTAAATAATGCAGTTATATATTCGGCACCATTACGTGAAAATGTTTCATGGGATGTTTACGACGTACTTTTATCGTACAATATCATTGTACCTTGACTAGCATGTACAGCCACATACGAATATTTTGAATGATCGGCAAATAAATTGCTGTTTGAATTTTCCGGACTGAAATGAGTTTCATTCAAACATAAAATATGGGATGTTTGTAAATTATAATCTTCAAAAATATCGTCTTTGTATAATGACAATGATCTCGTGTTCAAAGATTGTACAATTACATGTGATTGTTGATAGTTTTTAAAACAGGAATTAAAAGTTCCCAACGTGCAATAGTACGTAATCGTTTCATTTCCTCAGCAACGCCATTATCAGTGCGGAAATTTTGTAGTTGCAAGTTTGCTAAAAGATACAAATTTTCTTTTCTTCGAATACGAGACAAAGCAGTATAGCTTAATCCCTGTTTATTAACACCGGTAGGATCAAATGCCAAATAATCCATTGTTAAGCCTTGTGAACGGTGGATGGTTCGAGCAGCAGCCAATTGAATCGGAAATTGTGTTGTAGTAATTATATGAGATGTATTTGGCCCAATTTGAATCTCTTTTGAAATAGGTTGAATAGGAGTCCATAAAGGATCTATCGTAGAATCATATAAATGTGAGTTTTTAGCACGTGTAGCAATACCAGATTTAACATTGAAAAATTGTATCCATATCAAATGAGTAGATTCTACTAACATTGTAGCATGTTTGAATATTCCATCTGCTCCATTCACAAGACCGTCATGTGTCGCATAATTTCCAGCACACAACTCTACTAACATTTCTTTTTTAACCTTAATAGTTGTATATAGACCTGCAGTATTAGATGCATTATCAAGTAACTTAAAAGAAGCAGGACATGTATCATGATGTTTATCGATGGCTTCAAAAATATATACAGATCCTTTAGTTCGCTCAAAAGCTAGTTGATTATGCATGAGCATGGATTTGTTTGTATAATATAAATGAGGGAATGCGGGATCGTTAGGGGGAGGCCGACAACATTGTTGATTAATAGTGTCTATATCGTGTTGAGTTGCTGAGGCTGTTCGCAATCTATTCAATATGTCAATAAATTCACGGTCTGTTTGACGCATCACTTGTGTCAATTTGTAACATTTAATACAATCTTGCCAAAAACTGGGGACTAAAACATCTGGGCCTACAGTTTTTTTTTTTGAAACCAACTATCTCTCACTGGTGGTGCTTGATAAAAATCTCATGTGACAAGGACATCTAGATTACCAAAAAAATGACTATGAACTCGTTTGATTGATCTTAATCGTAAATCTGCAAATATAAGTATTCTATTTCCTATTAGTGAAATTTCAGCTAATACCAAAAGTTGTAATTGGTCAAAACATTTTATTAGTGTATCTAATCGCTCTGAACTAAGTGAAGGCAATTCTTTGCAATTGAGAGGGATGCTAAGCCCAAAGTGTATGGTTGTGCCATCAATATTAAAAGCTGCTTTTCCTGTATATGCCATCAAAATCGTTTTTTTTTTTAGCGGATCAGCTTGTGGATGTTTATTAATATTCCTTGAATTATAAGTAATAAGGTAAAAATTTTTCCCGTTCCTACTCCACCAGTCATAAATAAATGTAGTGGTTTGTCAGGATACAAACGTTTTCTATACATACAGTCATCAAAAATAGCTCTTTGCTCAAAATTAAGTTTGCGCAATTCAGCAAAAAAAACTGTGGAAAGAATCATATTGTCAGGTGTGCTACAAACATCCATTTCAGGTATCGTCGATGTTCTAATTTGTGGTTTGAAATGGAATTCAGTGTTTATATCATAAGACTCTACTCCAGTACAATCAGTTAATGATTTAGGAACATAATCATCGTCGACCATCATAAAAGTATCCATCCATATGCTAGAGTTATTTATTTGTGCCAATTCATGAGCTTTTGATTCTAAATTATTCCAATCAGTTATAGTATTGTTATTATTTTTTGAGAACGTATATATAAACTTTTTACGTATTGATACAATGGATGGCTCATGAGCAATATATGCATCATGCCAAGATGCATAGTTTTGTTTTTGTGATTCTTCATTTCCAAGAAAAGGATGAAAAAGCAAAAGTTGTTCTCTATAATAATTGTCGGCATCTCAATGTTGATTGTAGTGTACGGATCTAATAATGCAAGATTTTTGACGAGGATTTAAATCAGTTTTTTCTGTCGTATATTCGGCAACAAATTCACTTAGGCTTACGTCCTTCAATGCCTTAGGTCGATCAATATATTTGTCAATAGCAGATAGACATTTAAATATCTGTGGATTTTGGAGAAAGTTGTTGTAATTCTTTATTTGATTTCAACACAAATGCACGTTCTTGTGGTGACGATGTATTTATAAATTTAAAACTTCGAGATGCATGATAAAGTGGTATGGATAACACAATATATGCTGCTAATTGAGCAGACATTTGTTGTGCATTTAAAAACGCATTACCCATTTTACGAATTCTAATGTTTGCATCGACGCGATCATTGATACATTTATCTGTACAATGGGCGAACGTACAGAAGATTTTATTCACTCCTTCTCTTTTTTCTTCACTGGGGGCAAGGCACGTGTGGTGCTTGACTGGTTCATACCTTACCTACACGTCTCTTTCCCCAAGCTCCGTGTTACGATCACAAGAACACGTTAGAGAGGTTTTGTGGGTGGGCAATATGGAGGAGGAGATTTGGAGCAGGCTCCCTTTGCAATAATTTATATTATGTAGAATTCTGAATTTCATATATGATATGATTTTAGGTCATTTTAATTTTTTTTTATCATTTAGAATTAAATTGGATTGGACTACTTTATATCTTGATTTTTGATTTTATAAAATATATAGCTATATAATTATTTAATATATGTAAATATTTTTAAATTAAATTTTATAAAATACAATATGATTAGGATTTGATGAGAATCTAAAACAGACAAACATAAATTCTCGTGTAGTATATTGAGTAGATAAACATAATAAAAAATCAAAGATAAATTAAGATAAGTATAATTGAACAAATTGCGAGATATTACTGAGGAACCGAAAGAAATTATAATAGTTGAGGTTCTGAATGTAACCGAGGCAATAAAATAAATTTAACCTGATATAATTAAAGGATTGTGAGAGTTAGGAAAATGCTGATAAATCTGAATGGAAGGATTGTGATAAATAACTGAGGGATCCAGAGAAATCTTAAAGTATATAACTAATGGATCACAAATATTTTAATCTAAATTACAGCAAGATTAATTTGTGAGAAATATTCAAGGGACACTTGAACATTTGAGTTGAAGTATTGTAAGAAATAACTGAGGGACCGAGAGATATTTTAAATTATACAAGTAATGTAACCGAATAGATTTTAAACTAGCCTGCACAAATCATAGCAAGATTATTAAATGTGGATATACTAAGGGACACTAGAAAATCTGAGCTGAAGAATTTGAGGAAACAACCTAGGGATTGAAAAAACACAACTTATGGATCAGAAAAGACTTTAATCTAGTACGCATAATCACAACATGATTATTCGTTCGTGGAAGTATTTAAGAGACACTTGAAAATCTAGATTGAAGAATTGTGGGAAATAATTGAGGGACCGAGAGAAATTTTACAATATACAACTGCTAGATCATCAGAAAATATTTTAAATTAGTATGCATATATATCACAGCAGGATTATTTGTGGAAGTATTTGAGGGAGACTTAAAAATCTGGATTGAAGAATTGTAGGAAATAACTGAGGGACCGAGAGAAATTTTACAGTATGCAACTAATAGAGAAAAAATAATTCTAACTAGTATGCATGTATCACAGCAGGATTATTTGTGAAAATATCGATGAGACACTAGAAAATCTGAACTGAGCATGTTGTAAATAACCGAGGGACTAAAGAAATTTTACACTATTACAACTAATGGATCAAAAAAGATTTAATCTAGTATGGATAAATCATAAAACAGGATTATTCTAGAAATATCCAAGATAAAGTGAAAAATCTGAACTAAAGGATTGTAGGATATAATTGAGGGATGGATAGAAATGTTAAAAAGTGTACAACTAATACATCTGAAAAGATTTTAAACTAGTATACATAAATAAAAAGAAAATCTAATTATTATTCTCGTATATATTAGTTATCATCAAAAAAAGACAAACCACTAAAATATTACTTAAAATAAAAACAAATTCAAAAACGTTTTTTGAAGTTTTATAAATAACTTATCTCGATCAAATTGCGATCGCAACTTACAAAATTCAAGGTAGACCTGCGTTGAGTTCAAATGTCTGCAATTTTTGTGATCAGAGTAACAGAACATATAGCCTATGCATAATTGAGTACCTCAACAACAAATGTAGCAAAGTTAATGGATCTTCACATAACCAAGAACTTACAGAGGAGCATGCTCTTCAAACCCCACGAGATCGCCAACAAGATTAAGGGAGAAACGACCAACAAGTTTCACAGCGCTCAAAGTTTTTATCAGAGAGAGCCTATTTGAACGATGAGCATCTTTCAAAGCTTGTTCATCAATGCCAACGATTGCTTGCACCCAATCAGCGTTGACATGCACTTGCACAACACCGTCTACATCATGAACATTCCCTGTGATATAGGCTTGTAAATTGCAATGCCCATTGTGCTTGCATGCATTGCAGTAGAACAGACCGTCGTCTTGCCTCACAATGTCAGCAAGGCCACAACCAGCACATGCTCGTTTGAAAGGAGGGATAGATGGAGCTACGATGTAGAACGTACCAGTCACCTACACAAAAACAGAGAAATATTATTAATAATTTATTTTCATGTTCTGAGTTATGTTAGATTTGTCGTGGTACTCTTCATATGATCGATTGACTTCAATAATCACAAACAACTAACTAGCAACTTGGATAATCCTGCAGACAAGATTTCTACCTAGCAGCTCAAAATCATGGAGAATCCAAATCACAACTAGCGTTTGTAACTAACAGTCTTCGGTCTTTGGTACATAGACAAGGTTACTAACCACTAGCTTCGATTTCAGATCTCAGTAATCATAGATAAAAGTTCTAACTAGTAGCTCTGTCTTTATAATCAGTGCCAAGGTTTCTAACAGTTAGCAGCTTGCTGGCCACTCAACAATCACACTGAATTTCAGACTTAATTTGCCCATGCCCATACATTAAAACTACTAGATCTTAAGATAGAATGTGAATATACCTGCGTTGCGATACCATTCAATCCGTGAGCGGTATGGGCTTCATGCACACGATGGAGCCGTTCCTTAGTGTCCTCGTCCACCACAGGTGCAAAAATAGTGCACGGCAGTGTAATAAGCCGAATGTCCCCATTTGAGGTTGATCCGACGTTTTTCAGGAGAGTGTAAGTAGGCTCTCCATGACGATATTGCTGACCAGTCGGTCATACTCCCCATGGAAACAAGGTAGATAGCTCACCTGCAAACAATCCATAAAAATATTGAGAATTGGATTTGTATTGACTTACAGTTTCATTCACAAAAGATGGACATGTGTAGGAGCTTTTAAAAGTTAGAGCACATAGAGCTCGTACAATTTGGATATCAGACTGGGTGTTTCCATCCGCAACGGTAAGCTCGAATTTGTTGTCGACTTCTCCACGAACAGTGATGACCACCACCGCAATAGTAGCAGTAACAGTAGCAAATTTTTCATGCACCTTTTTGGCGAAGCTCACGATAGTATCACCAGCGAGAAAGTGAAGAGAAAATGGAATGAATGGAGCGATGATCTCCACTTTGGTGGCTAAGCTGACCTCGACATCCAAGTCTCATCTTTCAAATTTCTGCTTATTACGGACGGAAAAGTTCTCCAAACGTATGAAAGCTCCTCGTGTGAGTTTGTCAGAATGAGTCTGCACAAGAGAACCAGACACTGTGATGGTCACCGTAATAAACCCATACATGTCTGTAACATCACAATGCAAGTATGAGAATGCACTTGGGGAATCCAAGACACTGTTGGTTTTGTAACAGTTGCCATAACGACACAAAACTTGACCCTGAAATGCTGCATCTCTAACGCTCGTATCCAGATCATCTACAACAAGCAAAGGCCGCTCTCGCTTGATCACAGTTGCCATGATAAGTTAGTACACAAATAATTACCTCTCACAACTACACTGACGGTCACTGAGAAGACGTTCACTGCTTAGACACTGTGAGGCTCTCAAGGTGATATGTTTATCTTATAACGAGTCTGAAGGAGCTCAACTACATGACTATGAAGATCCTACGTATGATCTTAGACCATCTCTATATCTTTTTTGTATCTTCACAAGATTTGTTTTTGTATCTTCATAAGTGAAGGCATATCTTGAAGATATCAAGATGCCATATTGAGAAGACATATCTTGATGTGCGTTGGTGCGCCGTCATACAAAAACATAACTACAGAGAGTTCTTTTATGTTTGTAATCTGAAAACGTATCTTTGGATAATCATGGACAACTAAGGGTACTAGACTAGACGTAGCCTGAACATAACAACTATCAAATCTATGTAGTAGTAGCAAATCTGCATTGACACGTTAGCATTAACACATTAACACATCAACAATAATTTTATTCCATATTCTAGAAGGGTGTATTTGGCATTTATGTTTGTTGAGACTATAAGAGCACACCTTGCTCACGTAATTGTCCAATGGTCACTCTATATGAACTGTTTCAGCATACAACCACCAACAATGATGCTTAGACTAATAGGGAGGCAAACATGTCCCAGCATATTTTAGTGTATGCATTTTTCAGAAGAAAAGGCCTTCGGCAGATGTATCAATTTTTATCTACATCAACAAGCTTCCAACTGGAAATTTTGCATCCACTAGGTTCACTTCTGATAATACAAATGTGACCTGGTTGGGCATCATCCCTTCCTGCATCATTTGCTCAACAGTCTCCCAAGGCATTCCCACCACCCTGTTTGGTATATCCTCAATAAGTATATTATACGGGATCTCGGGCTGCTGGATGGACAATCTTGCCAGGCTTCACAATTGTTGTTGCTCAAGGTAACTGACCCCATCTATCTGATCCTATGCCAGGTTGAGAAAGCATCTTTTGCTCTAATTTGCTCCGTAAGTTGAATAATGAGCTTGCCCTGCTTTGAACAGAAGACAACCAGCTGGTTATGACGGTTACATAACAATACTCCACATTGCTATACCCAGAGAAATATGTAGACAACTACATTTTGAGCATCACACTGGTTTTGTTTTGGGCTGGCAGTCGATTCCTGTTTTCATCGCCTTTCTGTGCTTTGGAAGATCATAACATCAATGAGTAATGTGTCCACACTCCACACCCAGGTCTGCAAATCTGTGGGAAGCAGATGCAGCTTATAAGGTGAAAACAGTGGACCTGTACAACACATGTCACAGATGCTAATGAGATATGCCAGTTGTGCTCAAAGTATTGCTGACTAGACTGATGTGCACTACCTATACCCCTTCCTGGATCTCTCTCAAATGCTTTCTTGCTGTGCTGGCCACTTCTTCAAAGACTATGGGCTGCTGGTCAATCTTTCTTAAACTGAGATCATGGTTTTTAATGGCCATGCGGATCACAGATTCCACTATAATGAGCAGGACATTGAGGTTGTCAAATCCTATACGTACTTGGGTCTGGTTATCCACCCACCCAAATTCCAGTTTGCCTCAACTGCTATGGACAGATTGACGAATGGCAGAGCTGCCTCCAGTCGCCTCCAGGCCAAATGTAAACAGAGTGCCATACGACAATCAAAAAGTGGCTCTTTGATACCGTTGTCACCCACAGCCACTTATGGCTCTGAGTTATGGACATCTGGTATCCCTGGATTTTGTCAAACATCTGATGTGCA
This sequence comes from Takakia lepidozioides, assembly GCA_030704615.1. Taxonomy (NCBI): domain Eukaryota; kingdom Viridiplantae; phylum Streptophyta; class Takakiopsida; order Takakiales; family Takakiaceae; genus Takakia; species Takakia lepidozioides. The sequence continues at coordinate 21,847,888 of CM060732.1, read as the reverse complement.
TCCACGATGTCTCTGCATTTGATGTACATGTTGATCAGGGTGTTGTGTAGAAACACCCTAGGTTTGAATCCAGATTGGATAATGTGGGAATGCACCTGCTTTCCTCTGCCATGCCTTTTGTCTTGATGCATTTACAGATTTGATAGTACATAAACACGAAACACAGACATACACTACACATTTGCGTTCCATGCATGTGTAAACCCATAAGAAAGATAGACCCTGTGTCTATGGGATAGGGAAAGGAGAACGTGCCTGAATCTCAATGAGAATCATTGAAAAGGAATATGCAAAAGCAATGTTTCCAAGAGCATTACAAATGGCCCATAGCTTCTGAGCATGGGTAACGAAGCCCAAATTGGGATCGCCAATCAGAACCCCCGTCAAAGTTCCATGTGAATGATCGCTTTCTGTGAACATCAAACGCCCTCCTATGTTAACCTATTTGCAAGCAAATGGTCTGAGTCCCTGCCGGTAGGTCGAGTGCAAATGATTCAAGGGTACGTGGATAAAGCAACAATATACAGGGAAAACAGTACTCCATCCATGGAAAGCCTCCTGTCCAACCTGCCATCAATCTCTTTTCCTTCCCCAAATTGACCCGAAACTGGCCTTGATCATAAGTGCTTGCAAGAAGAAACATGCAAAACAATGAACACTGTACATGTAGACAGGCGTAAGTATCTGAATCTGCTGAAATGCCTCCTTCATTCAAAACGAGCAGAGCCTCTTTCAGTTGTCTTGCTTCACATAGTGTCCTCACTAGTCCACAAATCTTAGAAAAGATCTTGTGGACTTCTGTTCTTGGCCCTCTTTTGAAATGGGTGGCATGGTGGCAGTGGTTGATTTTATGGACTGTACTGCTGCTGCTGCTTCCAACTTGACCATTTGCCTGTGCAGGTTTCTTGTAGCTATTAATCCACAATGCCTCATTGGTACTCTTGTACTTCAAATGTAGCCCTCTCGAATGGATCAGGAGCCACACTCCTTACCTGTCTTCTATTCATGCTTCAACAAGAACCATTCCACAGGTCGATGCTCTGCATATGTTGTGACCATTGCACCCCATGACACCACATTGCGGTTATCTATGCTGTTACACATTTCCTTTGCATCCTTGATGCTCCCACATTTGGTGTACATGTCCACAAGGGTGGTACTCAGAATCATATTTGGTACAATTCCAGCTTTTTGGATGTCAGTGCTCATGATTTTTTCTGCCATTTTCCAGGGTTGCCGTTGCACTCCATCACATGACATCTCGCTTGGGGGCAATCACTCCCTTATTCGCATCCTCTATGCTCCCACATTTGGCAGACATGTCTACGAGCGTAGTAGCTAGGATCATGTTTGGTACAATCCGAGCTTTCGCAATGTCAGCATGGACATGTTTGCCCTTTTCCAGGGCTGCCACGCAGGCGCACGCCTTGATAATACAAATGTGACCTGGTTGGGCATCATCCCTTCCTGCATCATTTGCTCATCAGTCTCTCAAGGCATTCCCACCACAACCCTGCAATCAGTATATTATACGGGATCAAACCTCATTTAGGGATTTTGTCAAACATCTGATGTGCATCCATGATGTCTCTGCATTTGATGTACATGTTGATCAGGGTGTTGTGTAGAAACACGTTAGGTTTCAATCCAGTTTGGATAATGTGGGAGTGCACCTGTTTTCTCTGCCATGCCTTTTGTCTTGATGCATTTATTGATCAAGAGACAGGCGTAAGTATCTGAATCTGCTGAAATGTCTCCTTCATTCAAAATGAGCAGAGCCTCTTTCACTTCTCTTGCTTCACATAGTGTCCTCACCAGTCCACAATTCTTAGAAAAGATCTTGTGGACTTCTGTTCTTGGTCCTCTTTTGAAATGGGTGGCATGGTGGCAGTGGTTGATTTTATGGACTGTACTGCTGCTGCTGCTTCCAACTTGACCATTTGCCTGTGCAGGTTTCTTGTAGTTATTAATCCACAATGCCTCATTGGTACTCTTGTGCTTGAAATGTAGCCCTCTCGAGTGGATCTGGAGCCACACCCCATGCATGTCTTCTATTCCTGCTTCAACAACAACAATAACTGTGTAGATCCTCAGCACCTGACACTGACAACCTAAAATCTATTTACCACACACCCCTACCTTGGTACACACTATAGTCCTATGCTCAATTGCTGACAAGACTTCAAAAATATGTTGGGAGAGAGGGATGATGGCCATTAATTCATCTTCTTATCTACATTTGCTGTAAAATAACTGGCATGCACCTTTTTGCCTTGTTTGTCCCACCATTGACTGGGGTTTGAATTAACGTCCAAAGCTTATTCTCTGTTTCCAATTTGCAGATATATGCCTGCAACCCCATTGGAAACGTGCAAAAACACTCAGAACCAACATGAATTCACTGGATGAGCTGACTTCCAGAACTAGACATCTGAAAAGTAGGGATGAATCTGACAAGAGGGAAAAACCAAGCCTAAAGTTTTGAAAAAGAAGATGGCCTCACCGTGTTCTACTTGACCTTGTGTCATGGAAGCAGCTAGCTTTTCTTTCATTCGAGGAGGATTCAACCAACCCTCAATCTGTAGGACACTTAATCCACACTGCTGGTGTCTGTACTCCAGTAATCTTGGATTGGCCTGTGCAAATCCACTGGGGTGCAGTTGAGCAGCAATAATTTCAATAAAGCATCCAGGCTTCCAATTACCTTCTAAACACCAGGAAAACCTTGGGCAATACATTTCCATGGCCTGCTTAGAAACCATAACCTCTGATAGTGATTGAAATAAACACTTTCGCATAACAAAATAACTCCATCACCCAACAAAAGCCCCACCTGGCCATTGCGGTTGTCCCAGCGGTGAAAGATCTTTAAAGGACTCTTGCCAGCACTGTTCCATGCTCCATGGTTGACCTTCATGCTAGAAACTCCAAGAGCATGGCTAACGCAGGCACCCTTTTGACAGGTTACGCTCCCGCTGGAAAATTATGAACTCTTCAGAATCTCTGTAGGGGACAGAGCGTTTTTGTCATTGTCGTGACCCCCGGCAACTATAACCGTGTTCCCAATAGCTCCACAAGCAAAGAAAGAGCGGGTGGTGGGCATGTTTGCATACCGGCTCCACATTTGAGTGAAAAAAATATACGTATAAACTGACCTGAGAGTTTCCAAGGCGAATGAACTGACGAGGCAAGGCAGTTCTATGCAAAGTTGTGTTTTTGGTGGAATCTCCGAACCATAAATGGTAGAATCACAGGGAAGGGGGATTTTGTGTTTTATGCTTCAGTTCAAAATGGCATCATTGCCAGCTTTCTCAGGTATTTGATTGGTTACTTAGAGGGGAAATTATGTCTTGCTTGCAGACTAATCTCTTTTGCATCAATGCAAGTGTTGTATGTTGTTCACATTAGGAGATTGAAGTCCTAACTGGACGAGGGGCAAATGCAGCAGACATCAGCAAAGTAGAAATGGACAGCGCTGAATTGCATACAATCGGCAGCCACGCATGACTCACACAGTAAGAGTTTCAAGAATCGCTGCCAAGGGGAGAGTGCATCTGCCCACAGGGAGGTAGTTAACAATGGGAACTGGGAACATGCAAACATAGGAACAAGACGGTTGTACCTTCAATTTAGGTGTTAACTGAGGAACCTATTCTACAATATGAGGTGTTACCTGGAGAAGGTACAACAGGATCTTCAATCTGTTTGACACCTTTGCGTGGTCTCCCCTCTATAGGAGGAGCCAATAAAAATCAAAGCCCTAAACTCGTCACAGGGACGCAGGTCTACATGACCACTGTTGTTCAAAGTTGACTACTATACTAGTCTCAATGTCGTGTCTGATCTCTTCTTGCCGGTCAACGATCGTATGGAGATGAACAAAAACGTTTGAGTCACGTGTCTATCGTTCTGTTGTCCGTTTAATGTGCAGAGAAGTTCCTGCTGTTGTGGAGGATGATGCTCATGTACTGATCAACCACATGGAATTAGAGGACTGCATGGAGCTACTAGGGTCAGTCAAGGAACCAGTCAACGAGGGTGGAAGGGTACGTTTGATCCCAATGAGCTGAAGACGAAGCTACTTTCAAGAGTATAGTTAGAGATCCAGCTTAAGTGCTGGTCGCTGTACTTAGTCTGGAATAATTTTGTACAATCGTCTGATGGCCGACATCTCGGATTGCTCCATATAAGATTGTGTTGAAGCCTCCAACAATATGTTCTCCACTCCATTGAATTTTGTGCAGTTTCCTCTCTCGAATGACTAGCCTAATCAGCTGGAAGACTAAGCTAAGAACGTCTATCTCATGTGAATACGACTCAGTCTGAACCATATTTTTTACATGAGTAGCCGCTACAGCAAGCTCCAATAGTCCGGCTGATCCCGCCGTTTCGCGTTGACAAGGCGGTCAGGTTCATTTCCCAGCTTCTCTTTCTCATCTCCTCTCGTAATCGGATAATCCTGTCGATCTGTATCTATCATCTCTGCCTCTCCCCCCCCCCCGCCCAATGTGCCTCCAGATCAAATCCTACATGTGCTTCGGTTCAAATGCGACCGCATGTATAGTACAAGGTCCATTTAAAATAGGGGAACCTTGTGCAGATGTCTAGATCTGTTGAGGCCGGCCCTTGGGCGCGAAACCGGCTGGATCGGAAAACCAGCCCGGCAACATTCAGTACTCACAAGGGTTTTAAGTCTGAGAGCTCTATTCACTCCTCCAGTGATCCAGATGCACTAGGCTCTCATCAAGCTCTGGATTCCGGTGCATCTCTATGCTCCAACTGAGCACGTGTAGACGGCAGCGCTGGGATAGTAAAGCGTTCAGTCAAGTGAGACCGTGCGCTTAAGCTCTGATCTGCGTTCCTATCTTCTGTGATCAACGTTGCACTGAGCAATCGGGTTATAATTTTGAACAATGCTTGTCCACCTTATTCTCATGAATATGTAGATAAGTTACATAGAGCACAACCTTTTCCGTTCATAGACTCACTTTCGACCCTGCCGTTGCAGCCCAAGGCTCTCTGGTCACATTCCATTGATCCTGATGTTCGACTCGCCTCGGATCACTGGCGCTTTTGGAATTTGACATTACGTACCGACTCTATGCAAATTCGAGTCAATTGATGGACTCTGTTTCCTCTCTGTTTCTGGATGAACTCACACGGCAGTGAATTAGAGGTGTGGTCCTCGGAGTGTGGAAGCATGCTTGTCAGTTTCAGGGGAAGGTCATCGCAAAGACAACACTTTCCTCTAAGAAAGCTGCCAGAAACTTGAGCATGCAGTAGGCTATGGCTGTGGGTTAGACCGCCCAGTCAAACATAAGACTGTCCCTGTTTTCGTGTAATAATTCTCGAAATACTATTTAATATTAATATTTGACGCCCCCACAAGGAAGCGTAAATTATGGTGTCTCTTCACCTGGAAGGTTTATTGCCTTCCTCTAGGAAGGTGGACACCTCTGTGACACCAAGGGTGGATTGAACCCACAACCACTTCCGAGGTGGTATGTGCCCATTACTGATGGGCTTGAATATTTAGGCTATGCGTTTGAGTTTCTCTCCTAAGTCTGGAAAGAGTTCAGCCAGTATTAAAAAAATTAAAAAAAAAATTCAGCCATTTTCAGATAAATTCTTCCATTAACTATTTGCATTCAAAACCATCAAACTGTTTGTATTCAAAACCATCAAATTTGCGAGGTGGTAAGCCACTCTGTATTGGCAGAGTGTCTTTGGGGTTCAAACCACTGTCATTTGATCCTCTGCCGTAGGGATGGGGCACTGCCCCTTTAATGCCTCCGTGGCTTAGGAAAGGGGTTTATTTTCCCCCTCAAGCCCAGTTGCTGGAGCTGGTGTTTCCTTGGAAACCCCAAAAACAATTAAATTTTTTTTTTGTCACAAAACCTTCAACTGCAAGACTTCAAAAAAGAAGTAAAAAAAATATATAAAAATTCAAGGGTGTCCATTGTTCACTCCCTTTCCTAAGTGAACTATATATATATAAACTTATGTTGGTAAGTAAGTAGCCATAGCCTGGTAGTAAGGTGCAATCTTGATAAAGTTATCCATGGAAAGTACGATTTCTCACACTGAAGTTAAATAAGAACCCCAAGGCAAGAAGTTCTCGGTGCCTTTCAAGATAGGGTTTCATCTGATGATCTTGAGAGTGTCTGCTCCCTTCGCCTCCATGGAGCAAGAGGATGCTTTGGCTAAACTGGTTGCGTTTAAGTCTCCTGGCCTAGATGGTTTACCCATGGAATTCATTTAAGACCATTTGGATGGAATGTGGAGACAATTTCGTGGCCCTCACTGATGATGTGCTCTCTAAAGGCATTATGCCTTCTCAGCTCTCTCAAGGGCTTGTTACCCTCATACACAGAAAAAGAGACAAGGATTCCATTGCCAATTTTAGGCCTATTACCCTCCTCAACTCTGTGTACAAGGTTATTGCAAAAGGCATTGGCCTCCAGACTCCAACAGCTACTCTTCAAGCTTATGAGTCCTGAACAAACTGGTTTCCTTAAGGACAAGATGATAATATTGGATAAAATGTCTCTTGCTAACGAGACCTTGCATTCTGCCTAATTTGATATGAATCAGCCTTTGGCTCTTCCGATGCTTGATTTCGAGAAAGCTTTTGATAACATTGAGTGGGAGTACCTCCTCAAGGAGCGATTCAAAGGTGTGGCATTAAGGGCAACTTCCTTTCCTAGATCCGTATTCTTCTTCATTCGGCAACCAGTAAAGTAATTATAAACGGGGCTATCTCTAGCTCCTTCCCTCTCTTTTGTTCGGTTCGACAAAGTTGTCCAGTGTCCCTTCTTAGTTCTGATCACAGTTGATGGTCTTAGCCACCTCCTCAACCAAAATTCAAACATTGTTGGCCTTAAAGTACAACACCCCTCAATTTCTGACTACAACATTAAATGAACATTAAGTCTTCACTTTATATTGATGACATTGCTCTCTTTATAGACAATAGTTCTTCCTCTAATGTGGAGAGGACTCTGGCTGCCCTCTCTTCCTTCTCTGGCGCTTCTGGGCTTAGTATCAACTGAAAAAAGTTGAAGGGAATAAAATCGAAACTCAAAGACCCTGCTAGTGTCGCACACTGCCAGTCCTGAGGTGACAACCTAGGTTTTCCTGGCTGCAAGATGGACAGTCACATGTCTTCTCAAGTGGGCCACTTGATGGGACACGAACTTACTGATTCGCAAAGAGCTGACGTTGTCTTGACTAATCTCAAAAGAAAGCTCACTTACTGGAGCTCTTGTATTCACTTGTCTATTGCGGGTAAAGCCTTTCTTGTGAATCAAGTGCTTCTGGCCTCGTGCTGGTTCTTCTCCTTGGTCTAGTCTCCGGGCGCCACAACTATCAAGGGAGTGAAGGCTCTTGTTAGAAACTTTATCTAGGGCGCCTCCTCGACTGGGCAAACTCGTAGAGCTCTTGTGAGCTGGAAGCAGCTAACTCAGAAGAAATGTAATGGGAATTTGGGCATTATTAATCCTCAAGCACAGATCTGTGCTGTTCTTGCGAAATGGGTTCCTATGATTTTTTTGCATTTCACTTCCCCTTGGAGCTTGATAGTAAGACATCATATCCTTCAAGCTCGTCGCCTATCTCGGTTTGGCCCCCATCTCTCAGATGGATTGTCCGGGTGGTCCTTCTAATTTGGTAATGACCTCTAATTGAGAGGCCTGGCGTTCTATTCGGCATTCTCAGTTCTCTGTCCATGATCTTCTTTCCCAAAAATCTCCGAGCTCTCCGGAAGAGGCTCTCAAACAGCCTTTGTTTGGTAATTTTAATCGGGACTCCGAGTTGTTGGTTAAGTGCTCCCCAAGATGGACGCATTGGGAAGCTGGGGGGGGGGGGGGGGGGGGGGGTTTCCAATTTCATGCTTCTGTGGGAGAATGGCTCCCTTCTTCCCCCTTCTATGGTAGCTATTGCACTCTCAGTTAGGAGAGTAAGGGCGGGGTGGGAGTCTATCACTGGTGACATCCTGATTCCTAGATTTCATTGACCTTGTTCCCTACTAATAGAAAGTGTCTTCCTGTCTGGCTTGGCTGGAAGTTGGGGGCTCCAAGTTCACTTTCTTTGCGCTGTACTGCTCAGGACCTTCACTTCATGGTTGGAAATTCAATGTTTTCAGCTCTAGTTTCTTGCACTCTCCGAAGCTTTCTTTCTTCCTAGAGGACTCCATCTTCGCTATAAGGGTCTTTTGCATGATGACCGAGGTTGTTAACCCCTCCGCTGACAATGGTTGCCACACAAATCCTAAGTTTCTCTGTTTCTTGACTACCCCCTGCTCCAGTTTGACTCAGGAGAGTGGATCTGGCGGGACATGAAACACTTTTTTTTTTTTGCTTAATCTCTAAAGCTGGGTTACTCCCTGCTGAACCCCACGTGACCTCTTTGGACCTCAAATGGACAAATAAATGGTCTCATCTGGCTGACTGTCTTGTCTTGTGGAAAGCTGTTTGGAAGGATGTTTGGAGGAATGATGGGGCTTCCAAAATTTATGGTTTCCTTTGGAAGTTGGTGAGCATGATTTTACCAATCCGTACCTGATTTCAGAACACAGCTCTTTTTTGCAACTCTTGTCCCCTTTAAGCTTCTGAATCTATTGAGCATTGCTTTTTTTTCTATCCAATGGCTAGCTGACATACCTGGTTTAAGGTTATGTCGTTCTATGTTTTTTGGAAACCTCTGCCATTGGACTTCTTACTGTTGTGCTTCTGAACTTTGCTGGAAGATCTTTGTGGTCTTCATGCCTTGTCTGGGCTACCCTTAGGACGCACACCTTGTGGAACATATGGAAGGCTCGTTGTGCACTCTTGTTTTCGGGCAAGCCAATTTGTATTTTGGGCTATATTGTATGAGACTCACTCAGACTTACTGTCTGGAGCTCGCAAGGCTTGGCGGGTGTTGGGATTAGCTGCGGCAGAGGAGGAGACTTGAATTGCTCGCTGGCTTTGATCGATCATGGGGAAAGGGAGATCGGATCTGCACCAGGGAATTAGACTCAAGGGTTACCTCGTGTGACAACATCCCTTCAGGCAGGTACCTCCCTTAGTTCCAAGCGCTCCCCTATGGGGGGTGATGAGGCCGATGTTAATTGGCGCCACCGTAGATCTTTTAGGAAAAAAAAAGGCTAAGGCCCAGCTCTCTTTTGGTAGCATTAGTTGATCTCTGCTCGAATGGCTGATCTCTGGTCTGGATCTTGGTAGCGGTCCTCTTTGCTTGGCGGATGTTTCATGGGGGTTAGACTTACACCCTCCTGCTTTGTTTGGTTTTTTATGGCTTCATCTCCTTATGTCCTGACATCTACTCTTTCCCTGGAGCTTTTGCTCCTCCTCTCATTTTGGTCACAAAGCAGTGCCTTCTCTTAGCAGCCTCTATGACACTCATCAAGAGGTTATTTTTCCTTCTTTGTGATTCTCGGACGTTATGTCCATATCTATAAAGTTCTCTAGGGCCTCTATCCCATGTTCTTAAAAATAATAATAATTATTATTATTATTATTTAGAATTGAAAAGCTCCCAATAAATACCAAGTCCACGACAAATCTTGCAGCCTAAAGTTGGATCTCCGGCGGGGATAAGGTGACAGACCCTAGATAAGGTGGGTCTACCATGGGATAAGGCAGCATTGGACCTGGATTCTACCTTTCCTCCTATCCTCCTATCTCAAATGCGTGCATTTAAGACGCTATTAATCTAAAATGAGAGGCATATTTTCCCCTAAGTGGCTCTTAATTATGCTGACTTCTAGTAAAAACTATTTTTTAAGAGTAAAAATATCCAAAATAATTATATATATCATTATTGATATAAATATTTATTATTTGAAATTTAATGGTTTAAAAATTGACAAATATAATTTTAATTTTTAATCTTTGAAACCTTTGTTCTGATTTTACACGTATTTTATATTAAGTCGGCAATTTTGTGAGCTGTCACTCCCAGGTGTTTCCTTTTTTTTCTTAAATTAAAAAAATTAAAAAAAAAACAAATCAGCAATAAATCCATAATCGTGTTGATCAATTGGTCCATATGCACTAAGTGCCACCCAAGTGGTACTGGGTTCAACTCCTGCTACCTTATGGGGTGTGGAATTGTCTCATGTTCCTTTTCGATAACCCTCATCCATTGCAAGGTTATTTTCTCCTCTCACTGTAATTGAGGGGCCTGATTCGTGAGCAGCAGCCGGTTCTTTTTCATTCAAAAAATAGATAAAGATAAAAATCTAGAATCCATCTTTTGATTGTGTGGTATATTACCATAGAGGTCGCTCTATTCCAACTTTAATTAATTCATTTTAAAAGATGATGAATATTTTAAAATTTTGCCTTTGGAGTAGATGAAAGAGGGGAATAATTTTCATTTAAAAAAGTGAACTCTGGGAAAAAAAGGTGGCAATTGCCAAATGCAAAAACATTACAATAGTGAATGCTAGTGCTACTTACTAACTACTAATTACTTATTAATGAAATTTAATGAAAAGTACCTAGGGTTGCCGAATTCCAGAAAATTTGGATGAAGCTTAGATGAAAAAATTAATATCGTCATTAAGCTTGCCAAACCTGGCGACCTGCATGTATTTAATGATTCCGGCAGGGGTCCGTCAAGATAGAGCGGCCTCTACGGTACTCTTCTCCACTCCCTTCCAATGCAAATGATTGACCAAAGAATTTGTTCCAAAATCTGGTCTTTCTAGACCCTCCAATGTAGCTACAACATTCAAACCCAACGCCCACGAATTTTTCGATAGCTAAGTCGTAATGAGGTATCCTTGTTGTATATGGCGATGTATGTTGCCTTTGAAGGGACAAGGCATTGACAATGGGGCCATTGTGTTGGACAATGTGGGGCAACGCCCCGCGTGTATTGGAGCTCATTTGTCCCCCTACATTCTTTGAGTTTGCTCAATACGTTTTTTATTTTCTATATAAGACCCCTCTCAACAAAGTCAATGTCGATACAATCAGGTCGGATGCAGATCTTTCATGGGGGAAATCTTTGGCTTTGGCGATTTCTTATGCACCCCAGGATTCACATGTTCACAATTTTTTATTTCCGCCCCCCCCTCCTTCAATTTTAAACTGCTTTGGGTTTTTGTGTCATTTTTGAAAGTCGGCTCCATTTTCATGGGTCAGTCTTTGGAACACGCCCAAGCTTTTGGGTAAATTTAATATATCTCCATTCATGTGACACCCATATGATACTCTAATAAATTTTAAGAATCTCTCAACTTCTCTACAGTGTGGTCCACTTGGACAACCAAGTTGTAGCCCGGGGGTAATGGGCACATACCTGGTACCACGCACTTACAGTGTCAACTGAAGAGGTGTCAACTTAGGCTTCAACTTAGACAATTGCAATGCCATGGAAAGTACAAAAAACACAAACAATGTAAGCCTCAAAAGAACTCGGGCAGCAAAGTACAAGAAGAGGTGAGTGAGAGAGATTAGAAAGGAGAAACAAAACAATGCAATTCAAGAGAACAATCTAGGTTTGAGTGGGAGCATGCATGCTCCAACCCTGCAGCCGTTGCATAAAGCATGGGGCCGTGGGTAAAGGGGGGTTGGGGAGATTTGACAAAGGTTTGGTAAGGCCGCCAAGGGAGGTTTCTAGTGTACTTGCCATTCCTGCATACTTGTCAATCCATAAACTATGGTTTCTCATGGTCTTCAAATCAAAGCCCACTTCAATATTGGGATTCGGATTTGGTAGAGGACTTGGAGGAGCTAGTTTCACTACCTTGCTGAAGAGGGGTCAGAGGGCAGTGTGTATAGGTTGATCTATATCATGCAATGGGGAGGGGTTTTTGAGCTAGAACAAGGTTTCCATTTATACATCTTTTGTCTCATTTGCACTTTGTTAAAAAAATTCATACCGTTAGGTTATTTTTCCCTGCCCTTTAATTTGAGTAATCCCCCCCCCCCCCCCCCCCACCATGCAACGCGCGCCCCCCACCCATTTTTTTTTTCCCCTTAAAAGAGATGTGGCCTCAATTAACTTTATAGCAGTTGGACATAAAAGTCCGCAGAAAACATAGGAATTGTTTTGGTGGAAAAAATAACCACTGTTCAGGCCGTGAAGGCATAGTTGCATAGTTCCCCGTAATGTCCCCTTTGTTTAAAAATAAATGATACCTTACATGTTTAGTATCTTCTGTATGATAATTTAGAGTATTTCATATTTTGGCCATAATGTGCATCATTATACGCAAATATAATGCTGTTTGCGTTTTTTTTGGGGACCACGCGTCTGCAGAGCCCACTAAGTAGTAAGAGGGGGCCTCTCCTCTATATCGCCTCCTTCTAGAAGCCTGCAAGGGGTGGGACTCTTCTAGAAGGCCCTGGGACACATGTCACCCCTAGAAACCTCCTTACCCAAATTTGGCGGCTGAACCATCTCCAATTTAATACCTTTTGCTTTCCTACCTACTTTTTTACCTATCCCCTTACATGACGATTATGAATGTAAATCCTTGTTTAGCTTACTATAAGCCCCCCGCTTTTTAATTCCTGGACCACCCTTACCCAAACTTGGGGGGCTTATTTATTTTGGGTCCTCCAAATCTTACTGTTTCTACTCATTTGAAGATGGTTCAGGTTCCAATTCACAATTTTTTAAGGGCCCTACTTGCAGAGCCCACCAAACTAAGGTGGTGGAGCCTTCCAGAAAGAGGGGCCCACCACCTCATCCTACGTCTGTGGAAAACTCTAGAAGGAAGGCCCATCGCCCCACATATCTTAGTTCTATGCTCTCCTCTACACATGGCCTCACACTCCAACACGGAGTGGCAGTGTTTTTTTTTTTTCACTTATCGCCTCAAAGGCTACATGTAAATTCTACCCAGTGCACATGTGGCGAGAATAACGAGGTGGGAGGATTAGAAAAGTGGCTATATAATAGGCGTCACATTTCAACAGGTCCACGTAGGACAATTCTGGCTCCTGATATTTAACCATTGGCGCTTTCTGGCGAATTTTCTGATTTTTACTCCCATAATTCCTTAATAGAAGTAGCCGACCCATTTTCCAGGTCGAAATCTGGCGATTTTTTGCCAGATTTAAAACACTGCCCAGTGGCCTCCCTCCCCATTTGGCCGCTGCATTGCTCTCCTTTCTTTCCGCACTTGAGCAGGTAGCCCAGTGGTTGGGTGTTTGTGCCTTGCCTGTGCATAACCTAGGTGATCCTGGGTTCAATCCTTCAACATGAGCCTTCAGACCGTCCATTGGGCCCTCGATGGCCTGTGTGTCAGTAAATTCACTGGACGTTAAAGAAACTTTATCTTTCCACCTTCAGAGAAGACGATGACAAAGAAGAAAAAACCAGTGTTGTGCGGGTTATGCCTTTTTAAGGAACCCGCCGGGTCCGGGTGCGGGTTTTTTTTTGGAGCCAAGTCGGGGTCCGGATCCGGGTTTTTGAAATCTGGAAAATCCGGGTCCGGGTTCGGGTCCGGGTTTGTCAACACGGACTCGGGTTAGGGTCCGGGTAGTTGTTGGGAAATATTAGCGGGTTCACGGGTTCGGATCCGGGTCCAATTTACTGATTAAATAAATTAGAAAAATAAGATTAATTAGGGATAAAATTATTTTTGGCTGGAAAAAACTTTAAATCCTAATAATAAATTTTATTTTAAGAGACATTCCTTCAAAATATACCATGAATATGAGTATGTATACCACGAATAAGAATTAAAATAGAAGTTTGAGCTCCATTTTCTATTTTTCAATATCAATTCTTTAAATATGTTAAGAATAGGAATATGCCTCAAGGGTAGATCACTATAGCATGGATGTGTGGGATCTGGCCTAATAATAATATATGATGCCTCCTTTGGGAGGTGTAAATTATGGTCCCACAGGGCACAACTTTGTGACACCACTCCGTGGATTGAACTCACAACCGCTTTTGAGGTGGTATGTGGGCATTACCACTGGGCTATAACGTGGTGGGGGTTGGCTGCTGCAGTGGCCTATTGCTGCTCGTCCCCTCCACACATATGACAAATCTACCAAATCTAAGGTGGACCCCGCATGCCCCATCTAAAATTAAGTCCCGGACCCTGACCCGCTACATTGGCCCCCATGTAGCGGGTTTAAGGTGGTCTGGACCCAGCAGGCGGGTCCGGGTCCGGTTCCGGGTTCATTTTAGAAATGAACCCGGGTCAGGGTCAGGGTTTTTTGTGATAGCACGGGTCCGGTTGCGGGTACGGGTAACCCGGATCCTAACCCGCCGGGTACCCGGCTTCAAAACCCGGACCCGCACAACACTGGAAAAAACCCATGCCAGAAACTGTAGAAGTAGGAGGATGTGGCTCCCCCTTAACCAATGGTTCAGGTTCCAATTATTTATTTATTTTTTAATTACTTTCTCTGATGGGGTGTGCTTGCATAGCCCACCAAAGTGAGATGGAGCCGGAAGAAACTTATAAAATGTAGCCCTCGCCCTCATTATATACTCTCTCAAGGGGGTGGTGGAGTCTTCTAGAAGGGGGCCAAACGGCTCATCCCCACCCCCCACATCCCGGATCTGGAAAGCTCTAGAAGTAGAAGGAGGGCCCACCTCCTACTTCTATGCTCGCCTCTACACCGGGCCTCATATTCCACCCAATCCAACGTCCGTCCCCTCCCTCCCCATTGGCTGCTCCAATGCTCTCCTTTCTTTCGACCTTCTGGAACAGCCCCTCTGCCAAATATGGGACCCTTGATGAAGGATATGTAGAGTACTAGGTAGGACAAAGCAAATCAGTTTCCACTGGGCTAACGGGGTTGACGCTCTTCATTTTTGTGCGGGGGTTTCAAAAAGAGAGGAAAGGAAGCTACTTGGATGGAACAGTGAGGAGAAGCTACCCCGGAAGTTCCAGCTCTCAGTGACAACGTTTCTTGTGGCAACTTTCTTTGGGAACTAAGAGCCCATGCTGAAGTGTGTGTGACTTTACTTTTTCTCTCTTGACTGAGCTTGTCTGATTAGTCATCGCCCCGGTTATGTGGAGTCTCCCGCTCTACCTACGCGGTACACCTCAGGCCCACTCTGACCAACTTCCTTGGACACAGTTGCAACTTTCAACGCCTTTCTCACTCACAAACCTGGCACACGTAAATGTGCATATCCATACACCTACCGTCTCAGGGGTCACAACCCGCAGTCACACTCAAAGACTCGCTCATTGTCTCTGTCTGTACTGCTGTGAAGGGGCTTATGCTCCGCTGTTTCAATTCAAGACAACTCGTGAGAGGAAAAAGGAGGCAATCGTTGAGAAAATCGGTATACTGGCGCCCAAGGCCTGTGTTTGCTTGCTCATTCACGGATTGCAACTATCCAAATAGGTAGCCTGGGTTCTTCTCGAAGTTGGTAGAGAATGCAGTTTCATTTGCCAGCGCATTGTGATCTGGCGATCGTACCTGTGTGTGGAGAGCCTAGATGGGAAGGGCCTTCAATCATGTCTGCCACCGACTTGGATACAGTGGAGAGAACACTGGTAGCTTTATAAATTGCGGGCCCATTTCAGCTGCTGGGAAGTGGTCCGCTTTTGCAAGGATAATCGAGCAACTGTTTCTGGGCTACACGGAGATCAGGCCTGGTTTAGGTGGACTAGAAAGAGGGAAAGGAGGCATCATCCTTCCGGCCAGCGAAGCATCGTGTTTCGACGAGTCTTTCGCGGGGAATAGAGGGGACTGTACAGGGAAATGGTGGAGAGGAGCAACTCACAGCGACCACGGGAGGCAACGATCGGCCGCGCCCTTGCTGGTGGGTCAATGTAGTCCCACGGTCGCCACACCCTTCTCTTTCTTGTCAATATGTACCATTTTTTTCGCATTCCTTGTGTCAACCACTCAGGGGCTGGGATCCATGTCCACCGTAGCTGCACCGTTCAGCAGCGGTACGACAGTCTGTGGAATTCTTGCTGGGAACCATTCAGTTGGCTGTTGGAACTCTACTAGCAATACTGTATCCTCTATAGCCAGCACCAGGGAATCGTTTTTTGGGCTGGCTGGCGGGAAGGGATTTTTCTGTGGACTTCGGGAGTCTAGTAGACAGCCTTTCTGTTGGGCTACCAGTAATACGTCCAGATCAACTCGTCTCAACAAAGGAAGTTACACACAAATCGCAGTGGGGGAATCGCATGTGTGCGGCCTTCGGACTATCGATGGATCGGTTGATTGCTGGAGGAGCAACTCGTATGGGCAAGGCGGGCGCCATAATGCATCTTTTAGCACTCTTACAGCTGGGGCCAATTTCACCTGCGGGATTAACTCAGCTTCTGAAACGGTCTGTTGGGGCGACACTCAGATCTTGAATCTTAATGGATCGCGGGGTCAGTACCAGTCAATCAATGCAGGCAGTCGCCATGTGTGCGGGATCACAAAAGGTGAGGTCGACAGTGTGCAGTGCTTGGGAGACAATTCGTTCGGTCAATCAAGCCCCCCCACCGGTAATTACACAGCGCTCGCGTTGGGGACATCACACAGTTGTGGGTTGCGGGCAGATAACCATGAGGCACAATGTTGGGGAGATAACTCATCTGCCCAGCTCACAGTTCCCTCAGGGATTCAATTTTCTGCCATAGCTGCTGCCGACTATTACACCTGTGGTATCAAGATGAGCGATCTCTCGATGGTTTGCTGGGGGAAGAGGTTCAGTGATGCCTTGCAGTTCCCTTCCTCTTTGCAAATTACACCAGGAAATTGTACAGAAACCTCTTGCCCTTCTGGCACCTATCAGTTCTATGGGAACAGCACAAGGGGCGTTGCCAATGTTTGCAAACTTGATGCTCAGTTTGTCTGCCTTTCTTGCACCGTTGGGTGTCCCACGGGCTACTACCAATCAGAGAGTTGTGGAAAGGAAGGGGACCGCCAGTGTTCACTTCTTCCTTCACCTGCTGGATCCCCCCAGTCTTATCCCCCACCCAAAGCTTCCTCTCCTCCCCTCGCCGTCTCGGCTACACCACCATCATCCGACAGTCCTTCCCCTCAATTGCTTCTTCCTTCACCCTCTCGATCCCCCCAGTCTGCTCCTGCACCTAAAACACTTTCCCCTCCTCCCGCCACCCTCTCCGCTACACCACCACCATCAAGCAGTCTTTCCTTGCGCCCGAAAAGATGGATTGTCATTATCATCTGTGTGCTAGGTACGGTGGGAGGTCTGATAGGATTGATGTCGATCGCATGGTGCCTGTGTAATCGGAACCAGCTCAAAAAGGTCAAAGTCACTTGGCATTTGTCTTGTAGCTATAATTCTCGAAGCAGTGGCCGAGTCCATCACTCAGCAGAGATTTTCTATACCCAGGAAGGTGCCGCCCCTGCCAACACACCGATCAGGAGTGTTCCAAGGTTGCAGGTGACAAGGTCTTCAAATAGGTAATATTCTCTCTGCATTCCTCAATGATAGAGTTGTTTGGCTGCATGTTTCCCCTGTTCTCTACCCAGAGAAATGCAGCTATGCAGCTCCTAGAGCATTGGGGCTCAATGAGCACTGTCAATCCCCTGGTTGCCATATTTTCTCAAAGAATCTTGAGCTGTATGTGCTCGCAATTAGTAATTGCGCTGCTGGGATTAGTACTAGGAAGGGGAATAAGCTAGGTGCCGGTCGTAACCAGTCATCAAGCACATTGATAATTGGCGAGGGGCTCTGAGTTTCATGGGCGGTTGGACCCATCACCATGGCCTCAAGGATTATCACAAAACCCCGCAAGCCCAAATCAATAGCTCACTATAGACTTCCCCATGTCTACGTTCCCCAGAGAGTTTTCACTAACGACATAGGATTATTTGTTGCCCTTTTTGTGGTTGTGACATCGAGAGTCCCCTTCAAACAAGTCTGACGCTCAAATTTTTATGCAAACAGGAGTAGGCGCGAGTTCTTGAGCAGGGCAGACATATTCAGCTTTAACATGCTGGCCGCTGCAGCAGAAAACTTCCAGGAGAGAAACAGAATAGGGGCAGGCAGCTTCGGGATTGTATATCGGGGAGTGCTTGCTGACGGACGTGAAGTTGCCATCAAGCGTGCAGACAAAGCGAGCTCAAAAAAGGTTGAGGAGAACGAAAGTGCATTCCAGACAGAGATAGAGTTCCTTTCTCGAGTCCACCACAAACACTTGGTTAGTCTGGTTGGCTACTGTGATGAGGGGGATGAGAGACTGCTGGTCTATGAGTATATCCCTAATGGAACCGTTTATGACCACTTACACAGAGAAAGGAGTACAGCTCTATCCTCTTGGCACATACGAATCAAAATTGCATTGCAAGCTGCACGAGGAATCGAGTATCTTCATACCTATGCAGTGCCCCCCATTATCCATAGAGACATCAAATCTTCCAACATCCTGCTGGATTCCACATGGGCTGCAAGGGTGTCAGATTTTGGCCTCTCTCTTATGGGACCCTCAGAGAGGTCACACTTGTCCCTGGCTGCAGCAGGCACCCTAGGATATATGGACCCTGAGTATTACCGCTTGCAACACCTGACAACCAAGAGCGATGTCTATAGCTTTGGGGTTGTGTTGATGGAGCTGCTCACGGGCAAGAAGGCCATCCACAAGAGAAACACAGGGCCTGCAAGCGTAGTCGATATTTCAGTCCCCCCAATTTTGGGAGATGAAATGCTCTCAATCTTAGATACCGCACTGCAACCCCCCCAAGGGATGGAGATGGAGGCAGTTTCTATCATGGCAGAAGTGGCAGAGCATTGTGTGAGACAAGAGGGGAAAGAGAGGCCCTCGATGACAGAGGTTATTGGGCGATTGGAACAAGCATTCAACCTTTCGGATGAAAACCAAAAAGCTACGATTGGAAGGACTAGTAGTGTGGTGGAGATAGAAGAGATTGCTCTAGATTCCAAAGAGCCAACCATGCCATCTGAAAGCCATGTGGAAATGATTTAAGTCATCCAGATCTTTTGCCTCCAAACCTCCATAGCTTTAGCTGCCTGACGTAGTGCACATATTCATTCAACAACCCATCATGACACCAACATTGTGGGCACATATTCTAGCCCAACCGATCGCTCCTGTGGGCAAGCTCATTCAGCTTGGGGCTGCATGGTGCCAAGCTAGACTGTATTGTATAAACCTTGTACATTAGTCACCAATTGCCATTGAGAGTTGCCAAATGCAACCAAAACTGTGGAGACCAATTTTCCACATTCTTCCCAAAAATTGGTGATCACATCTTCCCAAGAGATATGCTTGGACGACCAATATGTATACAAATTCTTGCCAAGTAGTCTGGCATAAGAGTCACATAGTGAATCCACGATCTACCTTCATCATGCACACGAAATGCAATAATAACTTCCCAAAGGATTGGTTCAATCATGAGTCCGAAGTTCTCATCTATCTCCTTCTTGCAACTGTTAAATTTGCCAGATACAACGGGAGAGTAAAGATATAAGGTGCGTTCATAAACATAGGTTAGTTATTATTGAGCAGGAGTACGCAAGTTCTGGAGAAAGGAGAGGACAACACCATAAGGACACCAGTGCTCATCATCTTTGGAGAGTTCTTTCCCTGCAGCTTCTGTTCTGATGGTGGTGCTGACGCACAAGAGAAGTGAAATGGGAGCCTGGAATATTTGAGGTTTTAGCACGTGAGCATGAGCCTGAGCCTGCTCACGTGAGCAGAAAAGGATATACCAGAAATTCCAAGAATATTCTTGAAAAGATGCGATAGCGAAACTAAAATGTGCAATTTGTGCTCACGAGCATACTTGTGCTCACGTGAGCACAAACCACACGAAGAGAAATAGGCACCGGAGAAATATACACAAAATGAGT
This sequence comes from Takakia lepidozioides, assembly GCA_030704615.1. Lineage (NCBI taxonomy): Eukaryota > Viridiplantae > Streptophyta > Takakiopsida > Takakiales > Takakiaceae > Takakia > Takakia lepidozioides. The sequence continues at coordinate 21,828,109 of CM060732.1, read as the reverse complement.
CATACATGTGGACGGGTATCCTATTTCCGTGGTTTATTTTCCTATACGCACAAGCACATAACAATTCGTACGCGAAATAAAACAATCTCACGTCATCTCTTATATGCAAAACCAACCACAACACATTTTGTTTCGCCCACTAAACCATAGGATAATGACTTACGCTGCGATACCTGAAAATTTCGTCGACGAAACCCCTTATTTCACTGGCGAAATCCAACTTTGCTAGCAAAACGTATTATTTCGCTGGTAAAACCTACTATTTCGTTGGCGAAATCCATTATTTCGATGGTAAAACCGATACCTTGTTTGCCTCATTATATTAAATTGTTCAACTATTGTTTGGTTATTTGTATGTTTTGGATGGTGTTGGTTATTGTGACTTTGTTTTTCCCTAATGTGTTATTCTTTTGTAGGATACCAAAGCTCTAGATATGTGGAACTTTGAGCTTGTAGATATACATTATGTGTGTCTATTCCGTATTAGGGTTTTGGGTTTTGGGACAGAAATAGGCAGAGAAACCCTATAAATGCACCGTGTCTTTATATCCGCCAATGGTTTAATTCCGTTTTGAAAACATATAACTCCTATGACCACGGTTTAAAAATATAAAACCCCCATGTGGGTTTGTGCTCACCGTTCACGTCCTATCAACCCCCGAATATTTGATGTTCTCAGTAGTTGTTGTTGTTACATAGTAAAGAGATCTTTTAATTAAATGATGGTTGAGGTTCCAATTTTTTTTTTGTAAAGGGCCCTGCTTGAAGAACCCACCAAGGGATGCGGGAGAATCCTAATAAACCCTCCTTATATAGTTTTTGGAGGCGGTGGTGGAGTCTTCTAGAAGGGGGCCCACCGCCCATCCCAAGCCGTATTAAAAACAAAAACCGTCCAGGTGTCTACCTCATAGTACTGGACATGACATATCTTTAACTTGCAGATGGACAAAGCATCTATAATAGCTGATGCTATTGATTTTGTTCAGGAGCTTCAAAGGAAGTGGAAGAAATTGAAAGGGAAATGATAACTTTCCAAGAACTCAGAAGTGCCAAAGCAGGTGTAACTTATGGTGCCCCTTCACCCTGAAAGACTACTGCCTTTGGTCAATTGTGGGGACTCAGATTCAGCGCTCCCAGATGCAAGTGAAAGTTCCTGACCAAGGGCCGGGCATTTCCAGAGTGTGCTGGCATGGATATTGCAAAGCATAAAATGTGAGCATCATGACAGCTGACAACCTGTCAAACTATCTGACACAACTACAACACATGTGAAGGTCCAAAACTGTGGAGAACTTGATGTCTTTGCCATGTGGTACTTTTGCCACATCGACAGTATTCTTTCCAGTCTGCATACCAAGATAATAGATTTTCTACCAGTCAGAGCCATCATTACCACCTGTCTTTCCCATAGAGACATGGTAATACACCTGGAGATGCACCCCGTTCCTGAATTTCGGATTCTCAAGATGAGAAAGCAATGCAATTGTATGCTACCAGTGCTTGATACACAAATTCAGTATTTAGAATCATTGATTCCAGTCACACCCACAAATGTGAATCAACTAAATCTGTTCAGCCCAGCTACCGGCTAGGTTTGCGAATGGGGCATTGACCTGTCTTTGCACCATGTTATGGGTTTAATGCCTTGTCACATCTGGTAAGCAGACACTCACACCAACCACACTTGACACAATGTCATGCAAGGTACCCCTGCAACAATGTATAAAACAGCACTTTCACACTCCGCCAAATAGCCTTCCAAAATACCAACAAGCTGCAACGGCTCGCCGCAGAAAGGTACAAGCCTTCACTTGGGTTCACGCTTCCCGGCATCTTCACCATAATAGGGAGGAACTTGAACTTGGTTAGATTGTGTGAGCGCACTTCCAGATTGTGAGGGAGAAGCAGGGACATCAACACCTGCCTCCTTCACCAATTCACCGATGCTCTTCTCTAAATCATCAATGCGCGACCCCATCTCATCAAGTAATGCTTTGTTAAGTATCACTTTGAACATGCCCTCACCAATCACAAACAGATGGGAACCATTCTCATGGGTTTTGTATGCACAAAGGATATACTATAGATGAGACGATAAAGAGAGCAAGGTGCTAGAAATAAAGGAAGCAGTTCGGGAATCAAATGCAGGTATTCCTAAGCTCGCATGTCCTGCAGCTCAGGGATTGGCATAATGTTGCTCTCTCTCATGCCCACATTCTCCCTGTCCTCTAGGAAGCCTATTGACATTGGGTGGACTTGATACGGGAGTACATTAATGTCTCTGTGACTAAATGCCGGCCTTGTGACCTCGTGTCCTTGGACCTGAAGCGCTTTGCTTCAGGTAAGGTAGTGCATTGGATTTAGTTGGAAAGCTTGGGGCCTTTCCCTCTTTAGAATATGCCTACACGGGCCATTCCCTGCAACTCCCTGGAGTGTGATCTCTGAATGGTAACAAGCGGACTCCTACCGCTTGGGGGCAGCCCCTCCGCCCAAATTGGGCAGTCGTATGCTCTGTCTAGCATACTCGGCACTTGGGCTCGGGTTGGTTCCTGGGCTTAAACTTATAGCCTGCGAGAACAATCAAAAATTTAGCTCCTATCAACATCAACACTCCTCAGGGTGATCCCTGGGAATTGGTTACTTATGCCAAATCTAGGGCTTCATGTGTAGTTTTTGGGGTGAATCCCGGGATGGACGATGTGTCCTTTAAAACTACATGCTCTAGCTTAGGCTTGGATTTCATGGCTAATGGTACCATCTCGAGACTTGATAACAGGGGTACGTTGAAGGTTGCAATGACCAAAAGTGCTTCTAATAGAGTCCCGCATCAATTCAATCTCAAAGAAGTTCGTCCCTTGACTGGCTGGAGAGCGGTCTTAGACATTGGTGATTCAATGGGGCGCTCTAGGAAGACAACCAAGGGCAACGACTTCAACTTGAGAGTTTCTAATCGGTTTGATGCTCTGGATGAGGTTGAATCCAAACAGCCAGAAGGACAAGATGCCCCTAAATGTACGGAACCTGAACGTCCTGAATCTGAAGGATTTGGTACTCTGAATGGTTTACCAATCCTCAAGGTTTACACAAGACAAACAAATTCTATACACGGGGTAATTGTCCGCAAGCCGTCAGATGGACAATCTGTCCCCAAGTGTGCAGAGCCTGAACGTCGTGTAACTGAAGGATTTGGTACTCTAAATGGTTTACCAATCCTCAAAGTCTACACAAGACGAGCAAAATCTATACACGGGGTAATTGTCCCCAAGCAGTCTGACGGACAATCTGCCCCTATGTGTGTGGAGCCTGTGCGTCGTGTAACTGAAAGATTTGGTACCCTGAATGGTTTACCAATTCTCAAAGTTTACACAAGACGAGCAAAATCTACACATGGGGTAACTGTCCCCACTTTGCAGAACGGTTGGCCGTCCAGGAGCAATCACAAGCTACCTAGACGACAAACAATTCACATGCAAAGGGCTGGCTTGCGGCTGGCCACTTTCAACTTCTCAGGGTTGACCAACCAAAGGAAACAACTCGAAGTGGGACAAGTTCTTCGGACTAATGATATTCATATCTGTGCTGGGCAAGAAACATGGGAAACGTCGGATAAACTGGTTGGAGATGTCAATGGTTATAAATGGGCAGGTAAGATGTGTACTCTCAAGGCAGCCTCTGCCAAACGCGGGTTGGATTCTTTGTCCGTGATTTCTTGTTTGACAATTGTGAAATTATCAACAAGGGTTTGAGGTACGAGCATAGTATCTGGCTAAAACTGAATCTGAAGGGCGACATGAGTACAAAGGACCTCTTTGTTGGTTGTGTTTACATGCCCACAGAGGGGACCCTTAGTGCTGACGCAGACAAGGCCTTCGAAGATGTAAAGCTGGACTGTGCTTCGTTCCTTGCCCAAGGTCAGGTGGTACTATTGGGGGACTTCAATGCCCGGGTGGGCAAAGGGATCCATCAGGACGATATCATTGGACCTTTTGGTGAGGACGAGCTGAATTCTAATGGCAGAGGGTTAATTAACTGTCTAGAAGAGCTTCAGCTTTTGACCTTGAATAACAGGACAAGAGGTGACCAAGTGCAGTGGACTCATGAGAAATCCCAAACTGGGGAACGTTCCATTGTGGACTATATCATAATGGACATAATTTTGTTCCCCCAGTGTGCCAATGTGTTGATCGACAGAACTGATATTGGTACCTCTGACCACTTCCTGGTTTCGACTGAGATCAAAAGGTGTTTTCCCACCACCAAGAGATCTGTGAAACGTTCGATTCGGAAGTGGCGCATAGAAAAATTCCACAATGAGGAGGTCAAGGCTTTGTACAAGCCGAAAAACGGTCAGCAAGTACAAGCGCTGAAGACTACTAAAGGTGCAGTGGTGACTTCATCGGTTGACATTGTCAAAACCTTTGAAACTCACTACAGTAGCCTTGGCAGAACTTCTAGGTCTAACAGTGAGGGGTCTTCTGCTGAATGGAGGGACACAGTTGGAAAAACTGTTCCTATGATTCAAAACAGCCCTGATGAACTGGAGTATATTTCAATGGCTTATAATGCTCCCATTAGTTCTTCTGAGATTGTGGAAGCAATTGAACATTTAAATGGATATAAAGCTGGTGGACCTGATGGTATTGTCAACGAGCTTATCAAGCACGGTGGCGATCCCATGATAGAGGCCCTAGTTCTCCTCTTTAACCTTATCTGGAAGACTGAAATGATCCCCTTTTGCTGGCGACAGGGGGTCATTGTCAATCTATACAAGAAGGGTGACAGAGAAGAACCGGGGAACTACCGTGGCATCACGCTCCTCAATGCTGTTGGCAAGACATTCTGCAGAGTTATAAGTACTCGTCTCGAGGTTGATCTGGAGTCTAGAGGTTGTTTCCACGAAGGCCAAGCTGGCTTTCGGCGAAACAGGGGCTGTGTGGATCATATCTTCACTCTAAGCCAGATTATCCAGGGAAGGAAAAAAGAAGGGAAACCCACTTATGTCTTTTTCCTGGATGTCAAAAAGGCTTATGACACAGTGTGGAGAGATGGCCTATGGTTCCGCCTCTGGTCTTGTGGGATCAAGGGAAAGATGTGGAGAGTTGTCCACAACTTGTATGCTCACACCAAAAGCTGTGTCACTGTTAACGGACAGAAGTCCAACTTCTTTGACATAGTAGGTGTAGCTCAAGGATGTACTCTCTCCCCTCTGCTCTTCAATGTTTTCATCAATCAACTCCTCGAGGATGTGGAAAGTGAGGGATTTGGGTTAAGGGTGGGTGATACCACCATACCAGCCCTTATGTTTGCGGATGACTTCGCAGGCATAGGGGAGACTCCAACCAATCTCCAGGAGTTGATTGATTGCGCGAAGAGATACTTTGATCTTTGGGGGCTAGAGGCTAATGTCAGCCAACGTGCAGTGGTAGCATTCAACGACAGAGGAGAGGGAGGAAGTGATCTTAAGTGGCAGTGGGGTAGCCAAGAGATCCCGGTCCTCCCTTCCTACACTTACCTGGGCGTTGAGTTTTCCTCCAATTGTAATTGGGATGCACATATCCGGAAAGTTGTTCAAACTGGCAAGGGCAAAGCTCTGGGGCTCACTAAATTTTTCCACTGCAGAGGGGTCAACCCTGAGGTTAAGAAAACCATGCTTTGTCGCGTTATTAGACCTGCCTTGGAGTACGGATCTGCTATATGGGTTGATAACTCCAACCAGGCCAAGTCTCTAGAATCCATTCAAGTGGGGGTGCTTAAGGAGTGTATGTCAGCATGCTCCAAAACAGCCAATGTGGCTGTTCGGGGTGAGTTTGGCATTCCGTCCTTAAGCTCCCGACGAGATGAATTCAAGGTCAGATGGTGGGGTCAGCTGCAACATATGCCCAACACCAGATATCCTAAGTTAATGGACTCTATATCTTGGAAACAGGACCGCCCTGTCAAACAGGCTAAGTCCTGGCAGAAGAGAGTAGAAGAGATCCTCAAGGACCTGGACCTGGATCCGCAAGTCTTGACCCTGCTGGATAAATCTGACTTAGAGGCTGTAGTGTCCTCAGCCATGTCTGTTGCCATGAGATTGTCTGATGAAAATGAAGTTAGGCAGAAAACTTCCCTGAACTTGTTTCCAGTCAGTGACATGGGGGAGGACATCTTGGATGACCTCAAGGGTCTACCCACTCTCGGCACTAGACTGAAATTTAAACTCAGGGCAGGAAGCCTACCTTTGAACAGCAAACAGAAGCAGAGAGGAAAGGGAGAGTGCAATTGCCCGCTGTGTGGGCAATCTGAAGACAGTATTCACTTTCTGATACACTGTCCGGGGTTCTCTCACCAAAGAGACGCTCTCTTCAATTCTATCAAGGGAATTGTGCCTGTACCCCTGTTTAGCAACTTTGAAAGTCTCGAGGCTGAGCCAAAAGCCCAGGCCCTCCTGAGGCCTAGTTTTTGGGCAAATCACACACAGCAGATTGATGTTTGTGTGAGGGGATTTCTAGAGGATATCTGGAAAACCCGGATTAATTCTATATATGATGGTAAGTCACACTACCAACGTCAGCCCCTGACAGAGGTAGGTTCTGTCCCTTTTGTTCCCGCTCAAACTGGGCGCGGGGTCAATGGCCACAAGGCTACGGCAAACAACGTCTTATGAGTACAATCTCTCATGCCCACAAAGACCTGAGCAATAATACTAAGTAAGATGACATAATATCACACTTACAACTAAATCTCAGTGCAAGAAGGATATTTTTCAGAATGATGGAGTCCGACATTGTTTGAAACCTGGATTGCTGCCACCATCCCAATCAAGCCAACATGCAACCACATTATATACCGCATGTTTCAACAGCGCAAGAACGTCATTATCAAATGACACAAAAATACCTCCATCTGTCCAAGACATGTACGACCAGACTCAGACAAGCATGAAGGAAAAGAAGGCACTGACCATTTGCTGGAGAAGGTTTTGCACCTGCAAAAACCAACCCTCCCACCTTAGCAACATGTAACACAGCCAGGTGCAATCATAATAATTGATAATCAGGAACCTATTGTTGGCATACAACGAGCATCCTCACATCAATGGGAACTCTTTAAAACAGAAAGACCTCAGTTTGTGCATAACTACTCCATTTGCAGGCTTGAAGGTTCCCTCCTTGGGTCTAAATTCTGTTGAACACTCCAGTATGTTAGCAAGCCTCTTTTAGACGGAAATCTTGAAGGGTAGAATCAACTGCGTTTATTAACCTAAATCTTACTTATGGAGCCAGCCCACCGCAGTGGTGATTCAGCCCTAATCCTGTCCCCTAACCCCTCTCCCCTCTTTGTAATCTCTCCTTCGAAACCTGTCTGAAATTTTCCCTTGTAAATTTGAGTACCTTCCTGTCCGGAAAACCCCATTCCACGTATTCCACGTTTTTGCCCCAGGAATGGGGCAGAATATCACATTCCTGGGCATTGGCGAATTTCCTTTATTAAGCAGTATTTTTTAAAACGGGTCCTTCCCTTGGAGCAGGATTCCCAAATCCGGTAAACCACTTGGGTAGGAACTTTACCTCTTACAAATCAGGCAGAGTCAAGGGCGACCAAGCTACAGCATGCAAACCCTGTAAAGTAAATCCCTCCACAAGCTGGCCTCACCATGTGCTGCAGTGCAGTGGATATTCTTAATTAAGAGGAGCTTTCCAAATGTATCTTAGAGAATGCTACTGCAGGTTTTCCCACATGTACATCCCTGCTGAGATGCTCTGAGATGATGTTGGACAGATGGATCTTCCGATGAAATCCTTCCTGGGGTGACAATAGTGGATCACACTCTACTCTCTTCTAGTCCCCGCCTCACCCTCTTAACTCTCCTAATATCTGCTCCGTCATCTAATATGGCGGCAACCTCTCAACCATAGGAGATCCTCGTCTCCTCTTGGCCTCCATGACTGCTTCCGGATGTATTCTTTCTTGCGACACCGGGACACTCACTGCACTAGCCCCAGATAACATTCTCAAACAGAAGGACAGAGCGCAGACTTACAAAGGCAGTCAGATCGGCAGTGTTCTGAGCTGTTTCGCCGGCTTCATGAGCCTGGCCCGGTCCGTGCCTTGCATCCTGCGAAGTCCTCTCAAACATATCCGTGCGTGGTTACTGAAACGCGTGTAGTTGAAAGCGATGAGCTTGTGTGAAGATAGCTTGATCCAGCTCTAAGATAATCGGCAGTAGGGAACCAAGGGAAGAGGCTCTTAGGCCCCAGCCGCACCTGCCGGTTAGCTAACGGAAGGCTAAACGGTCAGTTACGTGACTGGCCGGATAGCTAATTAATTGCCGGTCGCACATGCTAGTTAAGTTTAACTGGTGCAACGGGGTTTGTTAGCCGCTACCCGAACCCGAACTGGTTTCCTGCCCGCACGACGCATCGCCATCTTCTCTCTCCCCGTGCGCACAAGCTATGTCTGTGGCTCTGTCCAACCTATATCATTATGAATCCAGGACCTTAAAATATGCAAGATCTTCATTCACATATGGCAATCATTTTCAAGCTAATGATAAATGTCAGGGACCTCCAAACAAACATGGAAAATAGTAGGGTCCACTTTAATCAATCCAGCCAAGGCTTAGCAAACCTGATCTGTTGTATGATGACGGGATGCCTTGCCAAGAATGCACAGTCTCAGCTACAATATGGAGGAGCCCAAAGACATGATGAAGCAAAATACCATACTTTGATAATTAAAGTCTGGCTCTTTGTAAGGTCTTCATACCCACAACATATGACTGAAGATGTACTTTGTAATCAAAGCACCAAGTTTAAAACTTTCCTAAACTGCCCTTATATGATCCACTGCGATTACATGCAGGTTGCCTAGTAGTCGTATGTTTGAGTTTGTGTTTTGTAAAACTTCAGCTCTCTTGAGCAGTATCAATGGCCACCGATTGCAGCCAAGGCCCAGCAAGTGCCGGTAAAAGTTCATTAATCGTCAACAGTTGTGCATTCGCTTCGTAGAAAGGCTTTTGTATCTCCTTGACAAAAGAAGGAGGATTCAAGCCCCCCCAGGATGGCGGATTCCCCTTAAAGATCTCTGCAAGGTTGTACACATCACCGTTGCCTGGATGCTTACATCCCCCACATTAATGCATATTGCCATCAACAGAATAAATAAATGTAGAACAGCCAGTGACAAAACCTTTGTGTAGTCAAGTTTTGCAAGGTGTAGCCAAGCTTCGCATTGGTGCACGTCAAAGAGCAGAAATAGAATCAGATCAACCATGCGGTCTAGAGTGCCTGCAGGGTTGGAATAAGTGTGTATGATTATGTGCCTTGAAGCTTCTTGTCGAAGGTATTTGTTAGCTCTCAGTTCTCGACCGTGCCCGCATGCAACGTATAGATTCATAATCCGAATGTATATCTGATAGACCAGCGGAAAAGTTGGATTGCTCCGAACAAGTCACTTGATAGAACGAGTTGAACAAGAATGCGATGGCCCCTGCACTCTGATTCATGATAGAACGTGTTCACGAGAACGCCTGCTCCGCTGCCCGATTTTTAATTGTTGACCGAGGTTTAACACCTCCATGGAGGAGGTGTTAAATCTCGGCCTCTCCCCGTTACAGATTTTTCATGTCAGTTAATCGTCGGTTAGCTAACGGGTGACGTAATCGGCAGGTGCGGCCGTCACCGTGCCATTAACACCAATTAGCTAACCTAATTGACTTCCTAACTGACAGGTGCGGCCGGGGCTTTATTTACGCTAGCTCCGGCTGGCATCATATATATATATATATATATAAAGGTCCCTGCAGACCTGGAGGCATCTCAGAGTTACGATGGTGGTAAGCGATGGTAGAAAACCTACACGTTCACATATAAAATGTTATGCAACATTTGATCTGACCTGGCATCCGACGTGGCTGCCAGTGTTATCGTGATGTTTGTTCTTGTGGTAGTTACCACCCAGAAAATACCACGACCACAGTTTTCAATGGAAAGCTTGATGGTAGCTAAACGCTGGAAAAACCGATCACATAACTTTTCATTTTTTTTCTTTTCTTTTAAAGGGGAGGAAGCCCTGTAAATCGTATTAAAAATAGGGGGAAGTCCTGGAAAAAATAACCAGGACCGAAGGCCATAAGGCTTACATCATTGTAGATTGGGTAACACCCTACCAGGCCCACAAGGGCAAGCTTTTGAACTAATCCAGGAGCCCTAAGAGGACAGGAAGCCATGCTCTAGGATACTGCAGGAGAGAACTAAAGAAAGGCTAAACAGGCCAGAGGCAAAGAGCTGCCAATCTGCCCACAGTAGTGCAGCCAAGAACCAAGTGGCAAAGCACTAATGAGGCAAAACATAAGATCCAACCAGGACCAACAGGGCTAACTAAATACCAACCAGATTGGGTTACACCCTACCACGTCCACAAGGGCAAGCTTTTGGATTTAAAAATTCAGGAGCCCTGAGAAGTTAGGAAGCCATGCTCTAGGATAATGCAGGAAAGAAGTAGAGAGAAGCTAAAAAAAACCAAAGGCAAAGAGCTGCCTGTCTGCCAAGTGTAGTGCAGCCGAGAAGAGAGTGGCAAAGCACTAATGAGACAAAACAAAAGAACCAACCCTATCCAACAAGGCTAACTAAATACCAGCGAGCTGTTGGAGTCCGAAGTACCAGCCCAACTTCCTATGCTGTAGGAATAGAGAGGAAGGCCAGGAAACAAAACCAGGTCAAACCATGAAACCAGCCGAGTGGCAAGGTAGGAGACCAGGCCTGCAAGCAATGAAAGACCAGAGCCAACATCCTAAAGCCGTAAGAAAAAGAGAAGAGAGCAGAATGAAGTCAACGCTTTGCCCCTGAGGGGCTCGAAATTGAGATGAGCTCTAACACTAGATTCTCGATTCTTCCTATGGCGTCAATTGATGTCACAATCCTCCACCTCTGCCAAAGAAGCCCAGTGATTGGGAGACTCCCCAGTCGACTGGAGGTCCGGATGCCCACCGAACTCTTTCTCCCTGTCTTCACATAAAAGTCCAGAGTGCCCCCATTGGGCATCAAATTCCGAGAGAAGGGTAGCCCCCCACTCCTCAGAGCATCTGCCAACTGTAACCAGCAACCCCTCCCAAAGTTTACGACCCTTAGGGTCAAAGCATGTTCAGGTGTTTCATTTGAGGAACTATTTCAAGGACAACATCCCTATGTTTGACTATCATTAGGGTCATGGGATTATTTTGCGCTTATTTTGCTAGTTTTTTTTAAATAGGTGTCCATCTGATAATAATGTGGGGTCATGGACATATTGCATATTGCCACGTCTACAAACGTCTCCATCGCGCAGCCCAAATTTCGGCGCATTGCATGAGGTAGCAGCAATTTTTTCACGATCCACTGCTACACGACAAAAACAGTGTGCAATTTTGAAACTGTACTACGCGCATCTTTGCAATAATGTCTTTCTCTCTACTGTGACGACTCCTGTATGGAGTGTGAAACCGGCCACTCAAGTTTCGAGCGCATTCTCACGCTCATTTGTACGCGACGAAGTACTTGAACGTTGTTGTTGTTTCGCTTACAGTTGTTGCATTGGAAAGCATCTACATACCCCGGTGCATTTTTGGCTCCAGCACTCTCAGTTGTCCATGGTTTGTCTCTCGAGCAGATGTGTGGTGTCTCGATCGCATTCTCACCCGGGCCTGGTGTTTACCCCATGCGAAAGGAGGAATTCAACGTGGTTGGCGTTTAGGGTTCCATAGAGTCCCTGCATTGTAACTTCTACTTTGGAAATCTTTAGTGCTAATTTTGAGGCTTCACTATCAGCTCCTGGGAGACATGCCAAGATATATCCGCAGTCCAAAGGTGGTGTTTGAATCATCTCCGCATTGGTCATACTGAGCGAGCGAAAAGTGAAGTATTCTAACCTACTTATCCCTACACGAGAGTGGTGGAGACGTTCTTAGTTGTCATGACTGTTTAATGTCCAACCTAGAATGTCAGGAGGTGCGCACTCCATTAGTGAATGGACATTTGCATACTTCTATTTGTAACATAGTGGGTGTGTTTCTCTTCCGCAATGTGGATAATCGCAACCACATGCAATACATGTCATTTTGTCTGAGCCCTGAATCTGTTATTCGTCTCCACCTGCAATCTATCAGAGGGAGGTATGTGAATTGACCCAATTCCCTTCTTCCTGTAACTAAAATGTGTTGCCTACATGCAGGAATCTGTGAGCGATCTTGCATGAAGTGAACACAGTGGAACCTAAGACGGAGAAAATTACGGTTTGGTGGGCAGATTCGCTAAGTCAAACACTTATTGTGGATTTTCCTTGCGACAGAGCCATCTGCGTTGCACCATCTCTATGCGTAACCTATTCCCTACCCGAGACTGTCAGGGTCTACAGTTGTCCCAAGCTTTTTAGTAATTTGAGTGTCAGCACCCCTCATTCAAGCCCCTACTTTGTGTCATCCATGTCCCATTTACTCATTTTGAATGGGAACCCCTTCTGTGGTATTGCATTGATAGGCCTCTTGTGGGAGACCTCATTGTGTTTAAAGTTCCACGCAGCACTCATCCTTGGGGAGTTAAGGTAATTGAGATGACCCCAGAGATGATGGATGGAACGCTCATGGATTATACTTTGTGCTTGCAACGGACGTCATCTCAACTGACCACCTATATTTGCATTGGTGGATGGTGGATTCTTAGTGAGGAATCACATGTCGACATTGCCGAGGTGACTTAGTGCTTTGAATCGTTTAGGGTTATCCAGAATTGACAGGTGTATTGACGTAGCACCCTATCATTTTACTCCCACTTTGAGTGCCATGATTACAAAAGATTTTCTAATACATATGGTCAATTTTTGTTTGTTGTGCAGGCCCTCAGTTCCTCTGATGTCGTCATATGAGCCTGTCTACTATAGAGTTTAGGCGAATCTCATGTTTTGTGTAGTATGTGTGTGGTTGCATGTTGAGGGTATACATTCCCATGAATTTGTAGGTTTCCATTCGTTAGAGCCCTATCTGTAGGTTTTTACTTAGGGTGATTTTTGTTGCTACATAGCAGAATGACAAACAAAAAGAATAGTAGGGGAAGATCAAATTACCTTGGCCAAAACACCAGAGAGAACTTAGCAGCCCAAGCCTCTGTTGAAAAACAAAGAAAAGCTAGGAATGCACAGCGGATTAGGGAGTGGAGGATACAGAAAAGGACAGGTCCTGTAGTGTCAAGTCTGGAGTCATGTCTGCAAATCCCTAAAGTCACAGAGAGGTACGAAAGGAAGCTTGCTACAAATATTGTGAGAAGTCTAGATCAGTTTGAGCGGGTGCGTGATGAGGGTTGTGCGAGGCGCGTTGTTGCTATAACCTTGTGCCATCCTAATTTTAAACAAGTATTGCCAGATGATGTCAGAAACCATAAGGAAGCGGATATGAACAAAGCTTTAATGACTAACCTGAATGTTGCAATGCAACATGTTAAGAATGTCAGTCAGAAGGATAACCTAGCAGCCCGGAATAGCGTATGGTTGCTGGTGTCAACATTCGGTGCAAATGTGTTGCTACAAAAGTATTAGGCGTGCATCCCCGAAACGTGGGAAAAGCTATGTCCAGACGTCGAATCATCGACGAGTATGGTTCAGCATTGTGGGCAGATGCATGCAGGGCTCAACGATGTGACAGTATTAGTTCTGAAATTCAAAACATTGTGGTGGATTGGTGGACAGTTGAGACCTGCGTATCTCCAAACAAGAAGGATGTAACACGACAACGCATTGGGCCCAAAGTTTATACAACTCACGCCACTCACTGGCTTATGGAGACATAGGTATTGTGGCTCATCCTGACCTTATATACATCATCATTTTTTCAGTTCTAGTTTTCACAGAAGAGAAAATGAGACTGAAGTGCTGCATCTCATGACTGAAATCTGTTAAGAGGCCTTTCAAATATGATTCACTGTTTTCTTTGGTAATATTCTCTGCTCATTTACTACATTTGTGTCGATATACAGGACATGACAGTGAGAGTGCATGGACTATACATTAGTCATAGTTCAATCACTTTGTATTGAATTGCATGGATTCCTAGGCCCCATTGCTATGATGCCCCACCCTCTTTTTTGCAATTGTCATTGCCATGAGTCCATCTACTGTACTGTTAGATTAGTACATATGTTGTTAGTATGTATGGTATCTTGTATGAAACAGCGATATGAATCCTCATGAGGCTGTTTATGTAGTCAAACTTAACATTGAAAGTGTGTTGTAGATCATTTTGAGGATATGAAGAGGTATGTCCACAACCTGCTCGTTGCCTCTATCTTGCCTTAACCTCCTTTGTGCTCAGTTTATTAGTGGAAGAGTTACAATGTACTGGTTTTGGAGCAGGAGTGCTGATTACATGTAAACTTGTCAGTGGATGTTTGGTTGTCCAGTCTAAATGCATGACTTGCACATTGATTTATCCTTTCATGCATGTTATAGTCCTTGAAGTATTCAAGTCATCTAGACAGTGATGTCAATTTCCATGTTTCATTAATGTTTGACAATCCTTTTGCCATACTTTGGTCCTTTGAGTGCTGAGACCTTTCACGTATGCTTTTGATTTGTTTAGTCATTTGTTTGTTGAGTCATTCAATTGTCATATCCTTTACTTATTTAGTAATTCATGAGTCCTGTAGTTCCTTAGATGTTGAGGTCCTGCAAGCATAGTCATTGGTCTACTATTATCCTTCCAATCCATATACTTAATTGTGTCCTTGTCCTGCAGCACAATACCTTCCTTTCAACAACGCATCCTAAGGTCACTTCACAGTCATTTTCTTAGTGCTTAACATACCCTTCTGTCATGTCCTTCTCTTTAAGTCTTCAGATGCTTTCATTCTCTCATTGATCATAGTCAAGCACATTCGTCATTCCATTAGATCCGTACTCTTTACTAGACTCACTACTGTCAACATCCCTACCATCGTACTTTGTCTTCATTTCAGTTTGAGAGGTTGCTTTTGAGAGGTCACGCACTACTACATGTCCGATGATGGAACCCATGACACCCTCTTTGTCCAGCACTGCTTCAATCTACACTACAATCACTTACTTGAGATTGGTGTCGAGTGGGGACAACACATTGTATGGTCTGATGGCTGTGCAGCCCAGTTCAAGGGAGCTAGGTGTTGGTATTATGAGGCTAGATACGCTATGATGACCAGAAAACCTATGATGTGGAATTTCTTTGGATCTGGCCATGGAAAGGGAGAGCATGATGGAGCTGGTGCCGTGGTGAAGCGCCAGCTCCGTGCCGAACAGCTTGTCCCACATGGTGTGAAACTTCAGAATGCTACCGATGATGTTACATTCCTAAGGATGAGGTTGGGAGGAGGTAGGCCTCCCTCTTCCTACTCAAAGGCAAGGTCGGAAGTTCGCTTTTGGGATGTTGGTCATGATGATGTTGAGCGGGGAAAGCGGTGGGATTGCAGCACTGTCAAGGGAAGCAATCAATAAGTCATAGAAGATGGCTGCCAAAGAGGCTTGGGCACAGATTGGCTTATGATAAAAAATGACGACACATCGGCTCTTCCAAATATGCCAAAGGCCAAGGCCACGGAGAGCCACCCAAACTTAACAGGAAACCCAGGAAGAAGAAGAGGAGTTGAGCAGAATTAACAGGGGATCCTTGTGATCAAAGTTGTGCCAGTTAGCATACAGGGAATGAATCTTAAACCAGATAAAGGAAGCAAATGGACAAGTCATGAAGCAATGTTGAACTGACTCAGGCTCTCCAGAGTTGCAAGATCTGCAAATATTATCAGGGGGCAGTTGAGAAAATGAAAGAGGGAGGATAAGATTGCACAGTTTCCAAGAAGACAAAAACCTTCGCCGCCCGTTGCATTCTCCAAACGTCCACCCAAATGAGTTTCCAAGCAGCTTCCGGAACAAAGATGGGAGCCCATTTAGCAGAAAGCTTACCAGTAATGGGATAGGGATTGAGAAGGATCTTATAACCCAATTTTGCGGTGTAAGCAAAATACGGCTTGGTATTATCCTGCACACACCAAGTCCATTCTCCCGGGTCCCATTGAAGCTGTGCCAGGGGGATGTTAAGAAACCAAAATACTGAAATTGCAGCTCCCCATTGTTGAATGGTGCCCGCTCTGTTGTAAATAGGGTTGGTTGTGCCAACTGAATCAAAGACTCTGATCGCAAAAGTGGAGTCAAACTGACAAGTCATGTAACCCAAGGAGACCAGGGAGCTTGACGAGTTGGCAGCGAAACCCACACCAATGGCCACACTGTTGCAGATCTCAGAAACATACATAGCACTCACAAGAATGCCAGCTAGGCAGCCCTCCAGGCAGGTGTTTGCCACTGATCTCTACCCTGAGTAAGGAGGGAAGACCATCTCAGGGTCACGGCAGTCGCAATAAAATGCCAACCAGTCATAAGAGAGATAGTTTGTCCTCTGCTCACGGAGAGGACTTAAACCTTCCGTTCTCTGAGATGGAATTAGCAGATACGTTGGCTGAGCTTCTGCCCTCCATTATCAGACCTGCTCAGTCTAGCTTCGTAAGGAAAAGGATGATTCTAGACAACATAATTCTCGCCAATGAGGCCTTGAGTTTTGCCGAAAAATCCAATCAACCTCTGGCCTTACTTATGCTGGATTTCGAAAAGGCTTTTGACCGAATTAACTGGAACTTTCTCATTATGGCGTTGCAGGGTGCGGGCATTCACTCTCAATTCCTTTCTTGGGTTCAAATACTTCTCTTCTTTGCCTCTAGTAGGGTTATGACTAACGATTACCTCACGAAATCATTTGCCCTTCAACGATTTGTTCGCCAGGGATGCCCTTTATCCCCTTTTCTTTTCCTGATTGCTGCAGACTGTTTGGGTCACCTTATGGACGCACAACCACACATTATGGGTCTACAAATTCCCTCCCCCTTTTCCTCCCATCCCTTCAATCTCACTTTGTCTATGTATGCCGATGACACGGTCTTCTATCTACGAAATGACTTGCTTGCTAATATTGAGGCTGCTTTGAATACCTTGGACTTGTTCTGCTTGGCTTCAGGTTTCAAGGTAAACTGGGCTAAATTTGTTGGAATCCTTTCTAAACTTAGTAGATATTCTCTTACGCATCTGCCTAACTGGGGTTTGGATAAGGGCTTGCGTTGGCTACGTGAGGGGAAATCGTGTAAGCTGCTCGGCCATCTGATTGGCCATGGCCTTTCTCAGCAGGATCGTTTCTCTCCAATTCTTTGCTCTCTTAAATCCAGACTGACTTTCTGGTGTTCTACTCAACTGTCTGGATTGCAGGGAGGGCTTTGGTGGCCAACCAAGTCCTGTCAGCGGCTATATGGTTCATAGCCTCAGTTTGGGATCCGGGCCCCAAGATTCTCCAATCTATTAAAGCTTTGATTCGTAATTTCTTATGGGGTGCCTCTGATGCTAAGATTGCTAAGCGTGCTTTGGTTTCGTGCTCCCAGTTATGCCTTAAAAAAAAACATGGGGGTCTTGGGATCTTGGACTTGGATAGGGAGATTACGGCTTTACTTGGTAAGTGGATTCCCAGGGCCTTCGTGCCCCAGGCTGGTCCATGAAAGTTCTTCTTTTGGCATAATATAATTCAGTGCTCAATTCCTGGTTCTAGTTTGTCCTTGTTAACCAACTTTAGATGGCTGGTCCAGGGAGGCTCCAAAAACACCAAGCAATCTGTGGGTTCCTTGGCCTGGCAAGCCATATGGAAAGCCTGGATTCACCTTCGGGAGTTTCTATACCAAACCCCTCCCAAATCTTGGGATGAGGCCCTCCGTCAGCCAATTTTTGGAAACATGCAGCTTAACTGTGAGGTTTTGGCTAAATGCTCAGCTAGATGGGCCTCTTGGGAAAAGGCAGGGATCTCCTTGGTCAAGGATGTCTGGTCTGCCTCTAGTCTGGTCCCCCGGGAGCATTGGACAGGTAAAGTCCATTGACAGGGATTCTACTACAAACAAAGGATCTGGCCAACCTCATACTAGGGGAATCAGGATCAGCAGTATACAAGGACCTAAAGAATCTCTCAGCAATGGAATTAATGCGCTTGGGATTAGAACAAGAGCAGTTTGAATCATCTTTAAGGGAGAGAATGGACTGAGCCGCACCACGTTGTTTAGCCTTTAAGAAAAAATACTTACTCATCTTTTCACCCTTTAAAGACCAGTTGATCCCCGCTTTCATCTTCATAAAAAGGTCTTTAGATTTTCGCAA
Source organism: Takakia lepidozioides (assembly GCA_030704615.1). NCBI lineage: Eukaryota > Viridiplantae > Streptophyta > Takakiopsida > Takakiales > Takakiaceae > Takakia > Takakia lepidozioides. Next base: position 21,809,893 of record CM060732.1, on the reverse strand, counting down.
CAGTCCAAGACGACGTTTGGCCTCGTGATAAGTAATCAAAGTTTGGGGCCCATGCCGGTTTCTTTCCATCTTCTTTTGACAAACCGAAAGACATTTAACCAAGGCCAGCTCCTGCCTATTGTTCTCAACTGCAAGATCTCTGGCCAAAGAAATGCAAAGCTTATGGCAGGCCTGAAGCTTATTCAAAAACCTAAGGGTTGGGGAGGAGAAGAAGCCTGCAGAACTGGACCAGCAAGCTTTCAAGGCCTCTAGAACCCAAGGAATTTTCAAGATACTTATGTTAATCTTAGTAAACCCTCTACCTTTAGTCTTGACTCCAGGCGTGGCCACCTTGGCCTTAACCACTGCGTGGTCGAAATCAGAAAGGATTGGGCCCATGGGGAGATAATGAAACCATGAGGAGATAGATGCTGAGAAGTAGAATCTGTCGAGCCTCGCCATGCACAGACCTGGTGGGTTACAATTGTTAGTCCAGGAAAAAGCGGGAGAAAGAGGGAAGGAGTAACTATCTGCAAGGCCCACCGAGAGAGTAAGTGCTTCCCATTCATGAACTTCAGAGACAGAAAGCACAGTGGAGTCTGAACCCAACCTATCACAAGGGTTTTCCACCATATTAAAATCCCTGGCAAGAATCCAGTGCTCTACATTAGGCAAGGCCAAAACCTGAGATCTGATAAGGCACCAAAGCTGAGCTCGCTCCAAGGAGCAGTTATGAGCATAAACATTGATGATACCAAGCAACCCAGCATTGTTGGGAGTGTTAACAAAAATACATTGCACTCTTCCCAACATCCAGGTAACCACCGAAGACACAAACGGAAGACGGGAAGGGGAGGTTCATGGGGGTTTGTCCATCAACAGGCTCAAGGGATCACCTTGAAGAGATGGCCTGAATGGCTTAGAGAACTTGAATTTAGTTCTTTTATCATGAAAGGGAAGGACAGAGACCCACGAAAAGAGGGAGGAAGAAACAAGCGAAGGGAACCGAAGCTGAACATGACCCACCATCAACGGGCCTCTTCTTGGTTTGCCTGACTGAGAAAAGCAAAACTGCAGCTTGTTCCGAGTAGAAAAAGAAATATTGAAGTTCACCAGCGGAAGACCCAAAAGGATGGCCAGATCAAAGATGACGGCCCCAGGATGCGGAAGATCATTTTCAGAGAGATACAACGAGGGGAGAAATTTGTTATCACGGGAAGAGACCAAGAGGTGACAACGATTCTTGGATAGAGGAGCAGAAATAAATAAATAAAGGACCGGCAAGGAGTCCTCCGAGGAGGGCTGGACAGATGTAACAAGGACATCATTGTCATTGCATGGCACTGAGGAAAGGAGAGGCGGGGGGGGGGGGGGGGGGGGGGGGGGGGGGGGGGGGGGGGGGGGGTGGGGATTACGAGTGCAGCTACAGCGTGAGCCCAGAACTCGACTCACGCTTTGTCCTCTAAGCGTGAGCCCAGGGGTTTAGTGGAGGAAGAAGCGGGCCCCATACCCCGAGTCCTCTGTTTAGAGAGGGTCCTATTGTCATGGAAGCAGTTATAGCGCTTAAAAAAAGAGGTATAGAAAGAATGGAATGGTCATTGTGAAACTTACTGAGGTTTTCTTATTGAAGAAGAGATGAAAAAAAAAGGCTGGGTGAGTCATCATGAATCTTACTTAGGGATTCTTGCATGAACAAGAGGCAAGAAAAGTTTGGATGCTCATTGTCAAGCTATCTGACGTTTCCAGTATTTCATCCATGATGGATGGATGATGGATGGATGAAATATTGAAGGAGAGGTTAAAAATAATGAGGATGGGCAAGAACAGGCCCCAAAATTTGACCCCTCATTGTGAAACAGGCAATGGTTTTTGTTAATGTAGATGAGGTGAAAATTAAATAGATGGTCATCTTCAAGCTTATTTAGGCTTTGTTTGTGAAGAAGATGTGTAACAAAATGAGCGGTTTATTGTGGAACTTGTTTAGGTTTGTGTTATTGAAGATGAGGTGAAAAAAAAAACACATGGTCATTGTGATTGCTTATTTAGGGTTTCTTTGTGAAGAAGAGGTAAAAAAAAAACATTGACCTATCCTTGTGAAACTTGTTTAGGATTCTTGAAGAAGAGGTGAAAAAAATCAGATGGTCATCATGAATGCTTATTTAGGGTTTGTTTGTGAAGACGAGCTGAAAAAAAAAAATTAAGCTCTATCATTGTCAAACTTGTTCAGGTTTCTGTTATTGAAGAAGAGGCGAAAAAAGAAATCCGATGGTCATTATGGATGTTTATTTACGGTTTGTTTGTGAAGAAGAGGTGAAAAAATTGAGCTCTCATTCTCAAACTTGTTAAGGTTTCTGTTATTGAAGAAGAGGTGAAAAAAATATCAGATGGTCATCATGAATGCTTATTTAGGGTTTGTTTGTGAAGAAGAGGTGAAAAAAAAATCAGATGGTCATCATGAATAAATTAGGGATTGTTTGTGAAGAAGAGGTGAAAATAAAACTTGAGCTCTATCATTGTCAAACTTCTTCAGTTTCTGTTATTGAAGAAGAGGTGAAAAAAAACCAGATGGTCATCATGAATGCTTATTTAGGGTTTGTTTGTGAAGAAGAGGTGAAAAATTGAGCTCTATCATTGTCAATCTTGTTCAGGTTTTTGTTGATGAAAAGGAGGTGAAAAAAAATCAGATGTCATCATGAATAAATTAGGGTTTGTTTGGGAAGAAGAGGTGAAAAAAAAACTTGAGCTCTATCATTGTCAAACTTCTTCAGGTTTCTGTTATTGAAGAAGAGGTGAAAAAAAGAACATATGGTCATCATAAATGCTTATTTAGGGTTTGTCTGTATAGAGGACGTGGAAAACAAATGAGCTGTCATTGTGAAACTTGTTCAGGTGATTGATATTCAAGAAGAAGTGGAAAAAAAAAATAGATGGTCATCATGAAGCTCATTTACGCAATGCTTCTGTAGAGGCCGTGAAAAAATAAAATGAGCTTTCATACTAACACTTGTCCATGTTTGGCAGGCCCGCGAAAAAAAAAAAAAAAAAAAACAATTTTATTTGTCTGGGGCAATGTTGGGGGTGGGGGCAGAAGTGGTGTGCATTGACGCACACAATTTTAGAGGCTCGTAAACCAAACCTGATGAAAAAAAAAACGACCTTTCATAACGAGACATCGCCTGCTTGTCCAGATTTAAGAACTGTGTATACATGTTCTACAAACAAGGCAGCCCTGTCCGACATTGCGAAAAATCGCAACATATGCAATACTACTCGATATTGCCAATGTCCCGCTGCAAAAGTGTCCGTACCTCACCAGGACCAAGTGTCGCCTGGTGAATGATTTGGTCTCTTTTGGGATCACAATACATCTGCGCAAAAAGATGTAGTAAAGATGCTTGCAGGGAACCCATTTCCCTCTCTTTCCTAGAGCTTCCTCACGCATGCACACGAAGTCGGGACAGGTACACCCCGGAAAATTCCCCACCGTCACCTGATAGACCCTGTCGTGCAAAACAGACCCAGATGTGACCAAACTATAAACCCGTCCATACCCAGGTGAAGGTACTTCCATAGTTCCTGTTACCCAAGCCTGAAGTAGTCTGGCCGATTCCACCTTCGCATCGTGATCAGGCCCCAAAGCCACCCGATGCACTGTTTTGCCATTCCTTCTCGTGGGATGCGAAGTATCGTCTGGAGGAGGTACCATAGCAGCAAGGCCACCAAGAGTCGACGCCACAGATCGGTGCAGACGAAAGTCGACATCCTCCAACTTGCCAATCTCCAGTGCTGTTAGAGAGGTTCCCACCCACACTGGCCAAATGGTGGGTGGGGGAGGCTTAGCAATGCAGGAGTTGCGGACGGTACCATTCACACAGCGAGCCATATCGTCCGGGCAAAACCAGAATTTGTGCGTCTTCAACTCCTTCGACATATATGGCTGAATCAAACCTGTGAACGTCGGAGCTGGAGTACCCGTTGAGCCTTTGGCTATCCTGGACTTACACTTTTCATAGCTAATGGCCCTCACTGCAACGCAACCAACTCTAGACCCTGGAGTAGTTCGCTCGATGTGCCATTCGGAGTCAGCACAAGGTGACTCCTGCACTGCCCCCCTGTGGTCCTGCTGGAAACCCGCAGGGTTGCAGGTAGAGGACAGGTCTCTGTGGAAGAGGATGCACCAGCAGCCTCTTTCCTACTGGACGCCATATTTTGTAGTGAAGAAATCTTGGGTACAGAGAAGTTGTCCCTGTCATGGCGATGTGAATCCCCATCTGATCCTGGAGGTGTATTTAGCTTGCGTTTGCAAGTCCCGAACTTTTCCTCTCCTTCCAGATGGGGCTCCATTGATTGGAGAGGCGAGCCCATTGTGCACCTGTTCACTGCCTTTACCATCTTCGTTGGATCCCCGGACCTTCTTGCAGCCGTCAGCATCAACTCTGCTGTATCTGGTCCCTTGCCCCCACATCGCCCCCTGAGGAAGTCACGATATCTTGTTTGCTGGGTTAGAGCTCGTACTAGATCATCTGTTGTAGCAATGTATAGATCTCTTCCTACTTTGCCAGATTGCTGCTTCCAGGCGGCGTGAACGCTTTCTGCCAGGTTGCAGGACGGCATGTCCGCAATGTCCTCAAGGGACATGTCCTGTGAAAGGAAAATGAAAGAGCGTCATTCATGCAAGCGCGGACCGTTCTGGGAACAAGGAAAGAACTAGGCACATACAAGGGATTGCAGAGGTGAAAGACAGCTTACAGTAGTCATGAAAGCCCCCCATTGCCGGTATCTGAAGTGCCAGAAGACCAACCAATCTTCCAATTCTTTGACACCGTCCTGATCAGTAGCCTCTGACGAGAACCACCATGCTCTCACTGTCTGGTACCTGGTCTTAGCCTCTTCCATTGTAGTCGCATTCTTGTATATGAAGCAGAGCCTCATGTGCTCCGCCTGCAGATCTCTTCTGATGCACCTCTTCGTATGTTTCTGCAGGGACTGAGTCCAGTGGAATAGACATGTGCGCTCCCTATTAGGCATGGGTACCTTTGGATCACCAGATCCAAAAAATCAGCGCACAACGTTGAAGTTAGCCTGTGCACTATCCGCCATAAACCCGTTGAAATTTATGCTTGTATGTCCATTGGACTCCATGATTGAAAGCAAACAATTCCACATTATCATCTGGGACTTTGTATCTTCAGACTGCATGTCACAGATGACAATTGTCATTATTCTTTGGTAGTTTGGGTCGTAAACATGGCAAGACATGGTTGTCTAGCCCTTCACTCGTTTGCAATGATCGAACATCATCCAGGCTTTCTCCAGATCCCCCCCTGGTTGCATACGTCTGGTTAGGCTGACGCCACTGCCCTCACCCACCATAGACATCTTGAACAAGTAAACCTTTGAAGACCCCTGACCCGGGAAGACGCTAGTTTGGATAAAGTCATATTGACTCATTTGCTTGAGCTCCATAATGCTGTCGATGGACCTTGTGTTTCCACCGCGCACTCTCAATGCATTCACCTGATTCCTAATATTGGGGGAGCTCAACACGAAGAAGTGATCCATCACTGCATCCAAAGACGCCCCCTCAAGTCTTGAGCTGGATTCGCTTCCTTGCCCCAGAATGTGCCTCTCCAGGAAACTTTTGCTGGCAGCCAGCACTATGGCAGATGGTTTGGCTGAAGGGGACTTTGCAAACTCCTTCGCGACAAGCCCACGCGCCAACTCCACACTATCTCTGCAATCGCCGTGAGACACAAGATGGTCGTGAGTCCCAAAAAGAATGTAGGCTCGAGTCATGGTTTTGCAACGGTGAGTAACGTAGTACATGCGAGCAGGGCAATGTGCAATGCAGGAGGGGGCCACCTTGCAGAACTTACAAACAAATGTACTGGCAGACGGTGGGGCACATCCTGGGATAAAAGGATTGTCGGAAAGTCCTTCCCACTCACTCTCATTTGTAGCACCGCTCTTCGTGAAACGCAGGCAACTTGCATTCACACATCTCAGATGCCCCACACAAACGCTCCTTCTGAATGTCAAGTTTACATTGTTGTAGATATTGGACGTTTTGGTTCTGCACCATGGATGGCCGTCATGCTTTTTATCCATTCCTTGCAAGAGACCTGCGAGGCCCCCAACACAAGTTGGTGGATTCAGTTCAAAGAGGATGTCATCGTCAAAGGAAGGTGGAAGAAAATGAACCATTTTTGTTGCGAATGAATTCCACAGTATCCCTGCGATCTCGTTTTTGGATCCTGGTTTCCTGACAATGCTTTAAGATGTGGGATGACGCTAACGATTTCCTGAACATCGATGTCCCCTTCAGGAAGACGGTTCATGGGAGCCAGTATTTCCGCGAATTCATCATCCGAGGAATCCGATAGTGTCACAAAAGTTGTTGAAGTGGTGTCATCCCGCTTCACAATCACATGCCGCTTTCCTTGAACGACAAAGGCAGCTATCCTAGGAATCACAATGGAGCCACCGGATTGTCTCCTTTCACTTCGGAACACACGATATTTTCCAGGAAGAACTCTCCATTCCTTGTGTTTTTGTGCAACATGCGATTTCTGGAACAATGTTCTTTAAACGTTTCCCACCAAGTCATAAATCTCTTTCTCGACAGAAACACAGCCAATGTCAAGCTTGAACCTTGCTGCCAGAACATGCTCCTCCACCACAGCAAAACCATCATCTTCAACCGCGGCACTGAAAGGGCAAGGTTCTTCAGTATACTGTCACGGACATAGCCCAGAGGAACTTACCAGGAGTAAATACCAGAAGTTACCAAGATATCATGTTACCAAAAATTACCATGACTTACCGTGATTTACTATGATCTACCATGATTTATCATTACTTATCAAGTTACCGAGAGTTTATCAAATTACCAAGAGTAACTTGGGAAAGTGCTCAGAAAGCTTCATTTGGAGGAAACTTCTCCATCAAGATACCTCCTTTGTTTAAGGAAGCTTCTCCATCAAGAAACCTTTGTTTAATCTTGGAAACTTCTCCAGCAAGCAACCTCCATAGGGGAAGCTTCTTAATAGCCAGTATATATAGGAGGCGAGACTGGACACTCTTCAGTCTCGCCAACACCAGTTCAAGCAACTTTTGTTTCCAGTTCCCAGTATTCCAGTCCAGTTCCCAGTACCCTAGCCCAGTTTCCAGTATCTGGTACTCCAGTCCACTTTCCAGCATTTCCAGTATTCAAGTCGTGTTCCAATATCTTGTACTCTTGTTCATTGTTATAAAGATCGTCTTGATTCATATTTACTCATCATGCATTCGGCCACGCTGGCCTTGACTTCTTGTCTAGTCTTGTACCTCTAATCTGATCTCTAGTTTGTGTTCAGTCATGTTCTCGTCCTTGACATATACTAAAACTCGGCGAAGGCCACGTCATTAGGAGAAGCCATGTGGTGAACATACAATGGTGAGTACCAATACAACTGTGCGACGTTAACAGGTAAAAACCTTCCGGAGGCGATTGCCACATCCCAAAAGTGTTTGCTAAGGCAAGAGGCAGTTGTACAATTGGCCCCACACATTAACCAATAACGGTCAAGGGTATTGAACCACACCGCCAAAATAGTTGAGCAGTTGCCAAATTGATGGAGAAGGGAACAAAACTATTTATTTTGTCAGTGTTACACCACCGGGAAAAGACGGCGCCATCTTGGATATGGCAATCCAATTTGCGTTTTGCGGCGTTCCACAACGTGAACCCGGACAGTGCATTGAGTGCCAAAACCGGGAAATATCCGACGCCGGATGAACGTGGACATGGCGTTCCCGACATTATGTATGTTTTCGTTTCGAAGAAGGCAAAATCCGTGTATGATAGGGCGATGACATGTCTCATGTGCGCAATATTATTTCATCCAAATCACCAAACATCCACATTTGAAGAAAACTGCCTTATTGATGGCATTAGGGGCGCCCAATAAACCGCAACCAGTGAGAGCGATCCATTTGGGGGGTTAGAAGGCAGACACGCACGTTCTTAACCACATGAATAACTGACGGCTTAAGAGGGTTCCTTACTTTCTCTATTGTTGTTAGTCAAGCTGGATACGTCAACTCAGGAATCACAACAGATGACAGAGGAGGTCCAGCCTGAAATGGAGGGAAGAAGGGAAGGGGAGACCATTGTGCATGACATGGACATTGACACCGCCACCGTCGATGAGAAAGAAGCGACACCAAAGGAGGCGGTGAGGACGCAGCAAGAAGAGGCATCTGGAAGTGGTGTCATGAAACCCAGGGTGATCCTTCTCCCAATCTGCATGAATCTCGCTTGACTGTCGCACCAAGTGCATAGACAGGATACAAGAGATCCCCTGAAAATTGAGTGCGGCACCGCACTCAGTTTTGAGGGGAGCTCTATCACTTCCATTGTGGGCCGAGGTGAATACGTAAGTCTTAGAGGCAGCAGGATCTGCAATGGAAGCCCCTGAGAGGGACACGGGAAAACTGAGTGCGGTGGCGCACTCATTTCAACTGGATGCTAGGCGATCGCTAGGGCATTAGGGAAAGAGGAAGGTGATCAGTTTAGGTCCGAGAGACAGTGGAGTGGTCACCCAGAACTGAGTGTGCCACATCACTCAATTTATGAGCACCATGGAATCATTGAGTTGCTATTGACTGAGGTGAACGGTAGATAGAAAGTGTGTTTATTCTATAGTGAGATCTCTTATGAGTTATGAGAATCACATTAAGTCTAACCTGGAAATTGAGTGCGTTGGCAATCGACGATCTTTTTGGACAGACGTGAAGACCCCGATGAACTCAAAATAGAAGTAGGAAGACAGAATGGAGGGCTCCCAGAACTGAGTGCGCCACCGCACTCAGTTTCGGATCACCATAGAATGGTCAGTTTGCTTATGAGAGAGGTGAAACGATAGTTAGAAAGTGTGTTTCATTCAAAGTGAGATCTCTTTTGAGTTTTCAGATAGACAAAAACGATAACCTTGAAACTGAGTGCGGTGGCGCACTCAAGTCTGAGGTGAGGTCGACCATCTTCGTGGACAGAGGTAAAGACCCTAGTGTGCTCGCAACAGAAAGCAGGCAGACAAAGTGGAGGGCTCCCAGAAATGAGTGCGCCACCGCACTCAGTTTTTTGAGCACCTGTAGATGGTTGATTTGATGATGTCTGAGATGAACTATAAGGTGAAAATGATTGTGGAAATTGGAAAGCATTCTTTTTTAGTTATGGGAAGAACATCAGAACACCCTGGAAACTGAGTGTGGTGGCACACTCAGTTTTAACAGTGGACTCGCAGATATTTGAAGACAGTATGTAAGTCGAAGTTGATTTGGAATCCGGTTTTTAACTGAATATATATTTGTACAGTTTTGAGTGTGGTGGCGCACTCAGTTTTTGCCTCTAGAATAAAGCACACTATCTGGAAGAGGAAGTGACAAAGGAGCCATTGACTGAGTAGAGATGGAGTGCCTGCAATGAACATGATTTCATAGATGTCATGGAAGGTGTCCAAAAAATGAGTGCGCCACCGCACTCAATTCCGGTTGACAAGAAATGAGGGTTATGTATGTAGTTTTGGAGAGATGACGTTTGTCTGTTCCGATCCTTTGTCAGTCTCGAAAGTGAGTGCACCACCACACTCAATTCTTGTAGGTGCCAGATCAGGAAAATGTAGCTGTGGAATGATGGAAAGGCTGTAATTGTGGGAGGTGTAGCCTGGGAGGAAAAGAAAAGGATTACAGTCTGAGAAGCAGCAGCAGCAGCAGGAGGAAGTGACTGAGAAGCCTGTTGAAGAAGACGATCATTTCTACGAAGAGCGAGCGGCAAAGGTCCTCGTGTACCAGAAGGTCAATTCCGCGCAGGTGATCAAGTCTATGCAGGTACCTGGAGGCAAGATTATGATCCCTCTCTGCCGCCTAATATCAATGCCAATCGCTCAACCTGCCCTGACCGGGGATGTGTCCAAGTTGGAGCAAGATTTTAGTCATGGATACGTAGAGGGGTCTTCGGTGTTTTACGTGTCCTTGTGCGATGCCAGTGGAAAGGAGGTCTTGGTGGACGAGTCAATTGTGAAAAGCTGGGATCCAATATGACGAGAAGTAAACAAGGAGTTCGAAGCCCAGATTTCGAGGAGACTGTCCACATAGGTGTTCTCCGGGAAAATGTTTCATATATGGGATGGCAATCACGTTTCATGGCCTGGATGAATGTCATAAACAAATATCATAGCACAGACGAGGACTGGCACTACCTTGTGGCGTCCATGGTGCTGGATCCGAAAGGAAATGTCTCAGCACTTCTGACGGCTATGCATGACATCAACAAGTAAGTATAATGCTCACCCTTCATGCCATCAGAACTCTCCGATTTGTTCTGTCAGTTTTGTATTTCCTGGTAAGGAGGAAGTCATAGTGTTTGTGTGGGACTGCAGGGGAACCGAAAGTGTACACGTGACGACAAATTTGGTCCACACTCTATTCAGGATACAGAAGGTGGGCCAAATGCCACTGGTCACCTTCAAAAACCTTATCAGTGTTGAGGCTTACAAGAAGTGCGAGACCTCCAAATCCGCTGACACATGGTACAAGCTGACTAGGGAGGCTTTCTGTGACTACATGTACGCTGTAAGTATTCCTTCCCTAGCTCTGTCTACTTGTTCATTCAAAAAACCAGTTGACTAATACGTTGTATACTGGAATGTTCAGCAAGAGATTGCGGAGGCTGGAGAGAAAGGGAAAGCAGAGTACTATGCCAAAAAAGACCCAAGGGAGCGATCCTCAAAAGGAGTGGAAGAATCTATTGAACAAGGAGATTGAGGTGGCGAAGAGGCACTACATGAGCGCGTTCGTAAAACAACTCAGAATAGCCGACCCTACTTTTGGCCCAGAGTTCTTGAATCAGGTCAGGATCCACTAGAACGTGAACACCAAGCCCGAAATGATGTAGGAGAAGCTTCATCGCTTGTCCATTGCCGTAGTGGAGCCAGAGGTGAAAGTGAAATGGCTTGAGATTTGGAACGCCGACCCAACAGTGAAAGATAACCACTGCTTTCCGAAGAGTGAGAAGAACAAGGAAACAGGAGTCATAAAGCAATTCAGTGACCATGTTCTCGATATGTGGCTGCACAAAGCCACGTACTGGGCACATGTTTTTTCCTCTCGCCTTTCCATTTCCACTGCAAAACTGCATTGCACTGGGAAAAGTCACTTACTGTTCTTAAAAATCTGTTCTCTGAATTGTAAATCTGTTCTTGTGCAGATAGAGGCTCGAGCACAGCTGGTCCTGGAGAAGCAGCTAAATGATTACAAGATAACTATGACTCCACCGACGGATACTCTAGAAGACTATGTCCGCCAGTGGAAAGCAGCTTGCTTCGGCACTTGCTTCTTCAGGGAGTTTGCCAAAGAGGGAGGCATCTCGCGCACTAACAACTTCGAGCAGCAACATGGATCAGAACAGGCCATGAAGAGGGTTCTATACAGGTTTGTCTTGACACTCTTTTTCCACCCTTCGTTCCTATCTCACGAAGTTTCGATGTTGTTGCAGCCCTACTCTGTTGAATACACAGTCCCAAAACTGTGTGTGCTGACGCACTCAGTAAAGGGGTGGGCACTTCTGTGTTTCCCAAGCTTTCATTCTACATACGAACATTCGATCCTCTACTGAATCACACCTACCCTGGCTTGTAAGTAGGGCCTGGGTGGACAGACCAAAAATTGAGTGCGCTGGCGCACACAGTCAAGGGGTCTGTCGTGCGCATACATATCGCTACACAACTACATCGTTGTCCAAACCACACCACACATATGTGCACAATAAAGTAGTCTGCCACAATGATAAGAAAGCTTGAAAGGACACACACTCTCAACACCAGAAATATGAAATCCCTCAACATCACTCTTTGAAATAATAGTCGAGCCAGGGGCACCCCAAGCTATGGGGACTCCACCCCACAACGACCTACACTCCCATCATAAGCACACTCAGATCTCAAGAATGAAGGAGCTCGGTCGCGTAGGCTCAACTCGAGAGAGATGAGCCGCACGACTGCCGCTCTCGTGAAGATAAGACGGACCAGGTGTCAAACTAAACTTGACACCTGATTTAACACTTGACCTAAATCCAAGTGTTAAATACAAATAACTAGTTTTATTCTAGCTGTTTTCACACTGTGCTTATTTAACTTGACAGCTGTCGTACGCATACATATCGCTACACAACTACATCACTGTCCAAACCACACCACACATATGTGCACAATAAAGTAGTCTGCCACAATCGCCCCCCTAGCTGGTGGGTAGGTCCCTCTACCTCCAGATAGCTACAAGATGTAATAGCCACAGCCGTACTAAGTCCTCTATCACTGCCCCTATTGCACTCAAACTCTATAGACCAAGAGGCCGGGTACAAGAGTAGCCCCATCGTTAGTCGCCATCTTGCAATCTGTGAACTTGAGCCAGGACCTCGTGTATTCAAGGTCTCCTAGTAGCTGGACCTTGCGTTTCTTGTTAGCCTTCCATGGTTGTATCCACTCCCACTATCCATGCAATGTGGACATAACCAATCCCCATCAGAACCATCTCAAGAGGTGGAGTCAAGCATCCCATATGCCAACCTCTAGAGCATCGATCACACACAGCATGGTGGCTGCCCCTTTAGCAGACCCACACAACATGCACCTCAAACTTGCAGATACCACTGCCAGGTTTTGGGTCAATCCTGCCATCGACATTCGGAAGGTGACATGGCGCACAATTACGCACATGGTCCTTCCAAGTTATGCCATCCCGACCCTCCAAGACCAAGACGCCTGAAGGCAAGACCTCTCGAACCTCAAAATAACACGTCCTGCAGTCACATCCAGGGTCGTAGGAGCAGTCTGCTGCAGATAGACATAGTCACCAGGGTTGAATCTCCAAACCCCAGGACGATAGCCCCCACCACGTATGGTAGCATACCTCAACGTATCACGGTGTTTGTGCAATGCAAGGTTCTCGAAAGCCATGGGCATGACTCTCTTGAACAACTCTGCACGCTGCTCACATGCACGTGCCCACACGTCCGGATCGTCAAGGTTAAGAACTGTAGCAGCTTCTCTACGAATGGATGTAGGCAAATCCGGCTCTCGGCCAAAGAGAAGAAAGTTGGTGAGAAGGAGGCAAGTGATGCTTGCTTGCTGAACCTGTAGCCCATGGCTAACCAAGGTAACTGAGGTCCCATCTCCTAGGGTCTCCTTCTGCAAGCCATACTTGCGCAAACCCCTTTACTGTCTGAAAACACTCTATCTGCCAAGCCAACATCGGCCTCAGGATGATCCAAGAAGTGGTGCGGTGGTCTATCAAGGCTTGTCACACAAAGCCTGAAACTCCCCAAGAACTCTCTCCCTTGGTCCGTGAGTACCTCAGCCGGAGCACCGAATCGGCTAAGCACACAATCCAAGAAAGCATACGCAGCTCCCTCACTAGCCTTATCAGGCAAATGGAACCAATTCAATCCACTTGGAGAAGTGTTCCACCATCACCAACACGTACTTGTTGTGGCGCATGGTCATGGCAATGGCCCTGCGAAGTCAAGACTCCACCTGTAGCCCAATCCCATGATCGGAAGAGGATGCAATTGTGGAGTAGGGGGCGTTGATGAAGCACGCACCCTGTCACACACCATGCACCTAGCCACAAATTGTTTGCACCTCTGTGTGCATACCACGCCACCAATACAGCCCTGCATTAGACTATGAGTGCGTCGCACCCAAATGCCCCAACTCCTCATGGGCATGCGCACTAACCGTGCCCGCTGTGTTGGGTGAGGCACAATCCTCACTCGACCATCCTCCCACACTCGGAGCAGGTGTGTCCCCTCCCACTTGAACCTCTTGGCTTGTGTAGGATCCGATCCCTCTCCTTGGCATCACAGTGGCTGCAGTGTCTCCAGTGCGGAGGTAGTCCAACCAACTGAATCCTCATGTATAATCTTTGGCGCACCATTGCTCATTGCTCTGGCCTCAGGGTCCTAAGACACTTGATCTACAGTCATCCCTGTTGCAGGTCCAACCTGGCCTTCCGCTGCCAGATACAAGAAATGCAGATGCATGCATCCGGGACCATCTCCTCGTCCTTCTCACCATGCCACCGAGCTCCAGTGTCATCCTGCTGGCTCGTGCATGGATTGCGACTCACCCATCGCATTGCGATTGACCAAACCGGTCGATGCACCACCTGAAAGTCATACTCTTGAAGGATGAGTGCCCACCGTGCAAGCTTCTCCGTAAGCTTGTCTGACTCCATCAACCACTTGAGTGGTTGGTGATCCGTGACAAGGGTGAAGAGATTGCCGTATAGATAACCTGAAGTGTTGCACGGCCCCACTGCAGCTAAGCATTCTCCCTCATATGAGCTATACTTAGACTCTGCAGCAGTGTTCGAGCGACTAGCATATCCACTACGAACTCTCTTCCTCATCATCCATCTGTGTGAGCACCGCTCCAAGCCCCAGCATGCTCCAATCTTTATGCAGCTGAAAAGACGCCCCTGATAGGTCGTCTCAAGAGGGCGCCGAGGTCAACCTCGCCTTGAGCTCGTGGAAAAGCTCGTTCTTGCTCATCTTCCACTGCCACTCCTGGTCCCCCTTGGTCAGCTTGGTTAGAGCCTTTGCAATGGCACTAAATCCCTTAACAAACGTTTGTAATAGTTTGCTAACCCCATGAAGCTCGAACTCGGCTCAAAAAACATCCGTGGGGCGTGGAACCTGTGCAATGGACTCTACCTTAGTCTGCTGTACCCCCAATCTCCGGATATATCATGTGACCCAGATTCTCAATCTGGTTGTGGAAAACTTGCACTTGCCGGCGGATGTAACTTCAATCCGTGCGTCTCAAGCGCTCAAATACCCCTTGAAGGTGTCTCTCATGCTCCTCCACCGTAGCACTAAAGATGATGATGTCATCTATTAGCACCGAGCAACTCCACCCCTGCTAGAATCCTGTCCATGACTCTTGAAACTCAGCGGGAGCGTTTTTAAGCCCAATGGTAGAACCGCCACTGGTATAGGCAATCCTTCCCGTGCTCATTGATCCCCCAATTCGTCTTTTTTGCTTATCCGCCGTCCTTGATCGGCAACTGGTGATATCCGGATCGTAAATCCAACGTGCTAAAGACCTTGGAATGCCCAATGGCATCAAAGATCTCCTCTGTTGTCGGCATGGATACCTATCGGACTGGTCTAGACGATTTACAGGCCGGTAATCACCGCACATACGTTCTCTCCGTCCAATTGCCATAGACCTCCTTCTGGCTGCAGCACTGTGCTGAAGCATACTCTCCACCATAGAGCTCCACCAAACCTGGCCTCCCAGAGATCTTGAGTCCTCATCTGAATCAAAGACCTCTCCATGTCACTGTATCTATAGGGTCTCCGAAGATGGGCGTGTCAGTGGCCAACTCAATACGGATTCTCTGACCCTTCAGTTGCTCCCAAGTCCTTCAAACTGAGGCAAAGCAATTCCTGTAAGCCCTCAGGAACCGCCGTATATGTCGTCTCTCTCCTCCAGTGCCAATGGGTCCAATGTCATGCTCCCAATTGTCCTCCGTAACTGCAACCTTAGTCCAGTGGCTTAGAGGTGAGGACGCGTTCCGTGGTTGCTATTCTGAACCTCTTGAGCAGTACTCCCCTTCTGCTCAGTCATGACACTGCCTCATCCTGCCCCATCATCTCATCATTGAGAACCTCCTCATCCCAGAAAAGAATCCCCACCTCATCCATCACAGCTGCCTTGGCTGCCACCCTCCCTCCTTAACCTCGAGCACCTCCCACGTGTGACATGGATGTCTACACCCCGTGGTCCTCACCCGGCTCGCCCCACTCGTTGCCTTACCCGTCTCGGTAGGCAGAGACATGAAGGGAGTGCACTCCGCCTCTACGTTGCTCATCCATAGCCAAGCTGACAATCCAGGTCAAGCAATTGAAGATCCATTGCTTGCCCCAACACCTGACGCCGTGATGCCTCAGAAAGAAAGGCACCGCCGTGGTCCCTGTGGAAACCCCATAGCCCGCTCTCGCTCGTCGGCATTAGGCTCCACTAACTGCTGCAACTGAGCATTCCCACAGGAGGCCAGGTCCACCATCCCGAAAAGCATGGTATCCTGGGAAGCTGAGCATGTGTAGGTAATGCTGCTCGTGGTTGACCCACCCTGTTGACCACTCTGGCCAAAGGCGAACGGTCATCGTGTCTCACACGTTGAGACTGCCTCCCTGTGTCCAAATGCCATCCAGTCCCGGTGAGGTGTGCTGGCTGCTTCCCCCCATCAAAGGCACGCTTGAGCAGTGCGGGTGGCATCAAGTTAGTCCACCATACCTGTGGACGATGAGCCCGTGATCCCACTGCAGCTGCATCCAGCAGCACTGCTGACCCAAGCCACGACCGGACTTGATTGCACTGCCATCACCCAAGGCCCGGAATCGCCATCAGTGGCACATTCTCTAAGATGTATGCTGGCGATACAGCTTGATTAAGCTGCAATTGGCGCCAAAATCCGCACCATCTCCAAAACAAGACCCGTCCTCGAGTCTCGCAATCCATGATGATTGGCCCTTGGCAGGGCCAATTGCCACTATCCAGATCAATGGAGACACCTGCTCAAATCCGGCGCCCCCAGCAAACGAAATGTCCTGCTGCCGGCTTGTTGGTATCCATGAACTGCAGACACTGGTAACAAAGCAGGGTACTTCTGTACCAACTGAGCAACATGGCGCAGTGAAACGCGTCGCGCAGTCTCATCCCTCTCCACATACAGGTAACGCTTACCCGCACACCTGCCTTAGCACAGCAGCCAATCCGGTGCTGATCCCGCCAAACAAGTCCAGAAGGCAATGCCTTCATCCGATACTGCCACACATAGGTGTGGTATCCAATTGTGACAACTGAGGTGGTCCTGGTGCAATACCCGTACTCTCCTCCTCTCCTGACGGTACAAAAGCCTCTACCCAGGCTTGTTTGCACCCCTCGATCAGCAACCTGCTGCAATCCTTGCTCGTACCCACAATGGAGTGTGAGCAACCATGGCAGACCACCTCCGCCATACCATGCATGTCATCCTGCTCTGCTGGAGGTGGCACATCCTCTGCATGGGCATTGCCTTCCAGCACTCTCCAGGCCACTAACTGCAGCTGTAAGGCGGCTAGTGTTGGCATCTTGTTGCCCCGCTGGGCAGCCGCTATACCCCCAATGAATGTCACAGGGAGCTGTGCACGGGCGACCATCGCCTAACTGCCATCCAGGCCTGTAGGATGCGACTCCTCCCAAAGTCTAGGGTGAAGCCCATGGGGTATACACTGCCCACCAACTAGGACATCGTAAGAGACCGCGTCTGTCACAATGGCCTGGCTCGGTATTCATGATATCGTTATCTAATCCCCGTGCCCGATCTGCCTAACCATCCTTATCTCCTCAAGCAACATCATGACTTGCCCCTCCAGGTCAAAGCCCCTGAGTGGCAATCCCTTTGAACTCAAAGAAAATGCCTCCCTGGTTGTCTAACAAGACAACTCCAGGTGTCACCATGGCGCGCTCAAAGGCTGGCCTAGCTGGCAGCTCCGTCAACCTGGCAGCTGCAGCTTGCCAGGGCGCAGCCGTGGCAGTCTTGACCCTCAAATCCGAGGATCCTCTGCCACTACACCTTCCACTAACTCCGCAGAAGATGAAGTGACCTCCCCACTCTCACAGAGTGTTGCTGCTAGTCTGAACACTGCAGCTGGTCTTACCCCCGGCGTCGCAATCATGGTTGCCGAGAACAGTGGGGCTTGACACACAGAGGTGGCTGCCCCCAATAACACACCGGCTGCACTAGCCTTGGTAGCAGGTGTCAGTGCTGCACGTGTAGCTCTCCCCAATGGCATAGTAACCTCCGCCTCGGTAACAGTCGGGCGAGAACTAGGTGCCATGGATGGCGTCGACACTCTCCGCCAATGTGAATGACTGAGGAAGCCTCGCCTGACGGCTTGCCTCCCCACGCTGTGGATCCAATTCCACCTCTGCACCTCGTGGCTCAGGAACTCGTGCTGCTCCTCGAGTCACGGCTGCAGCAGACTCCACCTGCTCTAGTGGTAGTGCTGCTCCGCACATGAATCCCATGCCTCCCATATCTCCTCCCTCAGGAGCAGGAGGTGGACCATCCCGCCTGGGAGCCGGTACCGCCTGAGCTATAGCCATGGCAGCGAGCCTCTGCTCTAGCTGCTGAAGCCGGTTGGCCATGCCTTGGTCAACACCCTGACCTCCGCGTCCTTGGCCATGTGGAGCTTGCCCTTGGCCTGCACCTCGTGCCCGACCACCTCGTCCTCTTTGGGCTGGTCCACCTCGCCCCCGGCCACCATTGTTCCCTTGGAACTGGCCTGGGCGCAACTCAGGATGCAAGTCATAACACTGGGCATCTCCATGCCCATACTTGCCACAATGCCCACACTGCAACTGTGCAGGCTGTGCTTGTGCCGGCCTTTTGCCACTCTCTGGGCAATCTCTCTTGACATGGGGTCCTCCACATGTCCAACATATCACCCCTGGTTGCTGTTGGCCTGCAAAAGATGCCACGGGCCTCTGCACCTGAGGTCCCCTGTAAGCTCCATGGAACTTGGGGGCAACCTTGCCCCCCTGACCACGCTGTTGGGCAGTCCCTTGTGCCTGTGGGCTGGCAGCTGCGCCTCGTGCAGGCATGTCCTTGCCAAATCCAATTGTAACAACTCGCTCCTCCACCATGTTGAGCTCAATCCGCTCAGCCAGCAAACACATCTGCTAATGTGGGTTGGGCTGCTTGTAACAGGGTTGCATCTCGCACCCTTCTCTTGAGCTCCTTGTCCAGAATTCCATACCAAAACTGGATTGCCTGAGCTTCAGTAACCCCTTGGGTCACACTTATCAAGCGCCTCATACGAGTGTACGCCTCTCGCAGGCTCTCACTGGGTTTGCGCTGGAAGTCTTGCAAACTTCGCAGCTTCTCTGTCCGTACACCTTGGTAGTTCCTCCGCAACTCCTGGAAGAACTCCACCACCGGGTTGAATCTAGGCACATGTGTTGTAGTCGTGGCAGGAGGAGTAGCACCTTTTGAACTGGTACCACCTGCAGAAGTACCAGCACTACTTGCTCCACTACTAGTGCTGGCAGTGGGAGCTATTGGTACTGATGCAGCTACTGGTCGCGTCGTGCCTCGAGTAATGGAGACGTAGTCAGGTGACCAATACATCCTCCACTCCTCAATCTCTGCTTCATGTCCTCGCCTGAACTCGTGGTAATCGTCCATAGGCGGGCCTTCCAAATGCTGGAACAGTCCCTTCCACGCCATGAATGGGGTGAATAGCTGTGGATTGCGCATCTGCTGCAAATCACACCAGCTGTCGAACTCCTGGATAAAGTCATCCAACTCGATTGTGCCCACAGCTCCAGAGTACCTACGAGGCCCCTTGGTAGCTCCATACATCTCCTCCATGTCGTCCCACAACAATGGCGAATGAAAGTGCACACCTGTTGATGAAGCCTCCGAGTCTGTGTCTGACTCTACAGTAATTGAGGGTGGCGGTGAAGGTGGTCTGAACCGAATACCTCGTCTTGTGAACCCACTCTCACTGTTACTGCCTGTAGCCGTACTCCCCTCAAAACCCTTGGGTAACTCCGTAATGACACTCAAATGTGCACCTCCTCCACGTGACACTATAAGGCTCTAGTACTAATCTAATAGTGACACGGGTGGGCACCTGTTGCAGTTTAAGGGTCATATCCCAATGGCTCAGGGCACCTGCACCTGCATCCACCGCAAGAACTCCTATGGTTGGCTGGTCATCAACCCAGCCTCACCATAGAAGAAACACTGGTGGTCTTGCTGGTCATCACTCCAGCCTCACCACCGACAGCATACTCTAGGATTGACCGGTGATCAAATCCGGCCTAATCCCTATGAAAGCAAGCGCCCACACAAACCAACATGGCGCACAGTCAAGCATGCAGGTGTTGGGGGGGATCCAAACACAAGAAATCAAAACATCAACACCCCACACCAAAATCCAGCTGCAATGCTGATCCTGCAGAATATCCCAGCCCAAAACCCCGGACTGACTGGCCTCCACCAAGAGAGGCTTTGGCAACTACAAGTACAAGGTAATGAAAATAGTACAGAGATGGAGGGGAAGAATAGAAGCCCGACCAAGCAAGATCTAATCCTGATCTATGCTATCAACTGCCAGACTTCTCAAAGTGCCTCGCTCTGCATGATGGTAAGGTGTAGGAGGTATATCTATGTCCAAAACCTGCCACTAACCTTGTCCCAAGCTACAGTAGCTCGCTCTAACCAACCCTCCTCCTCTTCTGCCAGGTAGAGACAAAGCAATACTCCTATCTCCGCTCACTGAACACTAAAGAAAACAAAGGTAGGGTCTGATAGTCTCTCAACTCGAAAGCTTTGAGACGGTTGCGGGTGTCCTCATTGCGAATGACTGCATCTCCTTCAAGCAGAACAAACTTGTCATTGCTAATGAACCCCCGCTCGTGGTTGCCTTGTGCAGAGCGTGTCCGGCTGCAACCTGTCTGATTGCACAAACTTGTGTAGCTCCTGCTCCTCTGCTCCAGTACACCACGGCCTTGTGGCTGAACACCTTGGTCCCGGGGCTGTCTTTGGCTGTGTTCCAAGCCTAGCTTTCACCCACTTTGGTATTTCACCTACAGCTGCAGAACTGCTGGCTCCAACAGAGTTCTGACTGTCCAAGGCGATATTGAGGCCCTCAACGCCAACTACAGCAGTCTGTTGTCTACTGCTAATGCCTGACTCCCAGTATGCAATCAACTCGTCCAACTGTTCTCCACTCAAATCAGTCTGAGTTCCTTGGGAAACATAAATCGTCCCCTTGTGTGCACAGGCTAAGAGAAGAGACCTGCCCTTCAATTACGTCCTCATTTCCCCCAGCCATACAAGGAGTACATCCCAGATTTGTCTCTCATATAGACCAGAACAGGTTCTAGAAACAGGATTGTGGATCTTTCATGGCACACTCACACTCTAAAAATTCCATAGATTTTTAGCAGAGTCCCAAAAAAAAACCAGGTCTAGATAGGTAGATTTCCCCTTTCTGCAGCTATCCCCAAAAACTGAGTCAAACGGAGCATTTGACAAAGATATGACCAATTTGGCTCTAAATCATTTAAATTAGATCAAAGGGTTTTTTTTTTTTTATTAGGTTTTCAAGTTTAAAAATTTAAAGTTACACCCAAAATATCTGGAACTGGTTCCCGGTTCCTTAAGTTCTATATGGTTCCCTAGGTTCCCTGGCCACGTGCCTGCTGTTCCCATTTCATTTGAGTTCTGTGAGATCCGAAACTCCAAGTAGAGTGAGGCTGGAAATTTCATCAACTAGCCTGTGAATCTTCTCCGATGGCGGGGCATCTGAGCTCTGGCGATGGCGGATCTGCTCCTACGCTCTTGCTCCTCTTCCTCGAACTGGGCCTGCACGCTGCGGCTGAAGATGGAGCTTGCAACAGTGAGCGGCAGCAGGACGAGGCAAGAACTGACTCATAGCAGGGAGCACCCTTGCTCTGCAATGGGCCCCGTCTTCTTTGCCTCCCGCACTGCTCACAATTTCATGCTGCAACATGAGTGTGCCAAAGAACCGTTGTGATGCACACTCATCCAAAGAGATCTGCTCCAGCCTGCAGGTACTTGACCTTGCTTTCAATTCACTGAGTGGCCCTATTCCTGCTGAGCTGGCTCCTCTTCAGAACATCATCTCTTTCTCGGTGGAAAGAAATTTGCTCTCTGGTCAAATACCATCATGGTTTGGGAACTGGCAAAACTTGTCCAGCCTCCGTCTCTGCAGGACCAATCCCCAGAACTCTGCAATGCAATCAACTTGGATCCAGTAGCATTCAACCAGAATAATCTTATTGGCAACATAACTGATACTTCCGCAGGTGTAGTAGCCTGTCAGAGATTGACCTGACCTCAATCCACAGTTGAAATTCTGGCAGCAAATTTCTCCGCCAAGTCAGGACATGCCAAAGGAGCAGGCCTGACCAGCAAAAAGGTTTGCCACATGCATACCCCCTGTGTAATGTTCTCTACTCATGCTTGCAAGCAACCAACTTCAAAGCGTCCAACGCCAAGCCTCGGTAAAGGGTCCAAAGCGCCTCGTTTATCTACAATGAAGGTGCACACCCTGAACAGTAACGGGTTAGCTCCCCTCCAGAGACGTAACCAGCCTGAATAGAAGCAAGGAACCAATCCTCTTTGATCTGCTCTTCACAGAACAGGAGAAATCTGATCGCCGTAATGCATTGACACCACGACACGAGGCGTCGTCGAACGTCCTCCTTTCTGCTTTACAGCCACAGCCGCTCATTCACAGCAACGATGCACTCTCCTTACACAGCGCCGCTACACACCGTCCTTTCCTCTACTGGCTTCACAGACATGCGTCTGCTTTACAACACAATATTATTGCAAGATGCCACTCACGGTCGCAAAGACTGAAAGTCTTGATACCACAACAGTGACATTGCCTGCACACAAGCCACTTTCGAACCAACAAAACTTGCCAGCAAAAGACCACGCTCCAACGCTGCTTGTGTCTGCACAGTAGCAGCACCAAGCCTTTGACGCTCATCTGAAGCTACATCTCGACATGCTAGGGGCTCCTGCACCAGAGCAGGCCGCCTGGTCTAAGGATCCGTGCTGCCTCATGGAGCCAAGCTGCAGTGTGGTGGCCGGGCGTTTCGACTAGAGAAATTATTACGTCCACAGATGACGCCTCTGCCGCAACCTTGCCACCAAGCTGTGAGGCGTTGCTGATCACTGCCAACCCCTTGCCACTAGCGGATTTCTCTTCAAGGGCAACAAAACAACTGTGGCCGGGAGCGCCGCAGCGTCCGTCACCATAAGCACCGCTGCCTTCCTGCCTACGGCGGTGCACGGCTCTCATCCACCCAAGCAGTCAGCAGCGCAGCCTTTCTTCGATCCCCTGTAGTCCGGACGGACGGCAAAACCGTGGCTTGGAAGAGCGCCCAGCTCACACCCACTTCACCTCCTCAGCTCCGCATCACTACCTCTAGCTTCACAGCAATGAAAGTGCTCCAGGGCGAGTTCGAGATACTCCATGTCAGCCACTGGCTCTACTTGAACTCCCATTCACCGCAGGCTCTATGGGCCCTGACATCACACACACCATTTATATTATAATAGTGCTTAAAAAAACAAAACATCATATCTAGCTTAGCACTGGAAAACTAGATAGAGCTCATCTCTCTCGAGTGATAAGAAAGCTTGAAAGGACACACACTCTCAACACCAGAAATATGAAATCCCTCAACATCACTCTTTGAAATAATAGTCGAGCCAGGGGCACCCCAAGCTATGGGGACTCCACCCCACAACGACCTACACTCCCATCATAAGCACACTCAGATCTCAAGAATGAAGGAGCTCGGTCGCGCAGGCTCAACTCGAGAGAGATGAGCCGCGCGACTGCCGCTCTCGTGAAGATAAGACGGACCAGGTGTCAAACTAAACTTGACACCTGATTTAACACTTGACCTAAATCCAAGTGTTAAATACAAATAACTAGTTTTATTCTAGCTGTTTTCACACTGTGCTTATTTAACTTGACAGGTCCTTAAACCGTTTTCTCACGCTTTCCCCACTTACTAACCACTAGAAGCATTCGTGTCTTTTCCGAATCGACTGGGTGTCCGCCAACTACTCCGGGAACCACTTGGAAGTAAGTGGGACTACTAGAGAGTCGAAACGGACAATGTGGGCCCACGGGGGCATTTCAGACGGCGGGCAGAAGTGGGGTCAACGACTCCGGAGTCGTAGCAAAAATCCGGGCTATTAAATTAATTGCGTAAATACATCAAATTTGAAAAAGCAGAAATTACAAGTGGTTCTAATTACTGCACATGCGACTAGAAATTTTCATTCATAATTTGATTAATGGAATAAAGATATTTATTCATTAAAGTGAATATGTAGTCGACTCAACGACTCCGTGAACCACTGCGCATTGATTGCACCCGTGATTCGGGGCCACATTTGCTGACGTGTGTTTCACAAAAACAGGTAAAGAATATGTGGCCTTGGGGGAATAGATATTTTAATATGTACTGCCTCCACCTGGAAGTGACATGGAAGGTCCATGGTGACATCGTGAAAGCTGGAATTGTAGGAACACCGCCCTGGTGGACATGTATGCCGAATGCGGGATCATTGAAGATGCAAAGGGAGTGTTCGACTGTGGCTCAACGAGATGTGGTGTCGTGGAGTGCGATGATCGCATTGGCAACAAGGCAAGGATGTATGCATGATTTGTGCAGAGGCAGTGATAGCTGAAGGAGCAGGATAGAGTGTGGGTCCATATTCATCCAAGAGGGTCGGATTTCAAGCTCCAAATTACCTATGGATCCCTATGGAAGGATAGCTACAAGAATTTACCTCCATGGGTAGATGGTTAGCTGGAAGCGGCAGCTGTAGCGACACAGTTGATAAAATCAGGCACCTCAACCATGACCACAGCTTCTGGAAGAGGATCAAGAGAGGGAGTCCACAATGCCTCTTCTGGCACTTATGGGCATGTGAAGATGCTTTATGAGGCAGGCAAACTGAAAGAGGCATTTTAGCAGATGTAGATACGTATGTGTGTCTCTTGCATAAGTGCATCAAGATGAAAGGCCTAGAAGTTGGAAAGCAAGTGCGTCACATTGTCCAAAGTGGATTCACGCCGAACGTTTTTCTACTCAACAACCTTGTCAACATGTATGTTAAGGGGAGCATCATGGATGATCACCAAGTGTTCAACACAGAATGCCTCAACGATCTTTGATCACGTGGAATATAATGTTGGCAGAATTACCAAGCATGGGCGTGGTACGAATGCTTTGGAGACCTTGAGCAAATGATGCGCGAAGGGGTGAAGCCCAACCACATCGCATTTGTATGTGTTTGCAATGCGTGTGCAAGCCTGGAAAAGGGGAACGAGGTCCATGGTGACATCGGTCAAAGCTGGAATTGCACCAGATGTCATTCTGAACACTGCCCTGACCTGGACATGTATGCCAAATGTGGATGCATTGAGGATGCAAAGAGAGTTTTTGACACTATGGCTGAACGAGATGTGGTGTTGTGGAGTGCGATGCTTGCAGGGTATGCACAATAGAGACGTGGGATGGAGGCTTTGGAGACCTATGATCCAATGATGGGGGAGGGGGTGAAGCCCGGCCACTTTTGTGTGCATATGCAATGCTTGTGCAAGCCTGGCAGCCCTGGACAAGGGCAAAGAGGTGCATGGGGATATCATCAAAGCTGGAATTGTACCAAATGTCATTCTGAACACTGCCCTCGCAGCTCTGGAAAAGGGGAAAGAGGTCCATGGCGACATCTTTAGAGCTGGAATTGTACCAAATGTCAGTCTGAACCATACCCTGGTGGTCATGTCTGCGAAATGTGGGTGCATCGAGCCTGGACGAGGGCAAAGAGGTGCATGGGGTATCATCAAAGCTGGAATTGTACCAAATGTTATTCTGAACCATATCCTGGTGGACATGTATGCAAAATGTGGGTACATTGAGCCCTGGACAAGGGCAAAGCGGTGCATTGGGTACCATCAAAGCTGGAATTGTACCAAATGTCATTATGAACACTGCCCTGGCAGCTTGTGCAAAGGGATCTAGGATCTAGGATCTAGGATGCAAAGGGAGTGTTCGACACTATGGCTGACGAGATGTGGTGTCGTGGAGTGCGATGCTGGCAAGATATGCACAGCAAGGACGTGGGATGGAGGCTTTGGAGACCTATGAGCAAAGGATGGGGGAAGCACATCATGTTTGTGTGCATTTGCAATGCTTGTGCAAGCCTAGCAGCCCTTGAGAAGGGCAAGAGGTGCATGGGGATATCATCAAAGCTGGAATTGTGCCAAATGTCAATCTGAACACTGCCCTAGCAGTTTTGGAAAAGGGGAAAGAGGTCCATGGCGACATCTTCAGAGTTGGAATTGTACCAGATGTCATTCTGAACAATACCCTGGTGAACATGTTTTCAAAATGTGGGTGCATCTAGGATGCAAAGGGAGTGTTCGACACTATGGCTGAACGAGATGTGGTGTTCTGGAGTGCGATGCTTGCAGGGTATGCACGGCAGAGACGTGGGATGGAGGATTTGGAGAGCTATAAGCAAATGATGGGGGAAGAACATCATGTTTGTGAGCATTTGCAATGCTTCTGCAAGCCTCGCTGTCGGCCTGGAGAAG
Source organism: Takakia lepidozioides (assembly GCA_030704615.1). NCBI lineage: Eukaryota > Viridiplantae > Streptophyta > Takakiopsida > Takakiales > Takakiaceae > Takakia > Takakia lepidozioides. Next base: position 21,783,663 of record CM060732.1, on the reverse strand, counting down.
GGCAAGAGGTGCATGGGGATATCATCAAAGCTGGAATTGTGCCAAATGTCAATCTTCTTCAGAGCTGGAATCGTACCAAGGTGAATGCATGTCAGATTACCAGATGCAAAGAGGTGCATGGTTGCATCGCCAAAGGCAGCAGCTGCAGGCAGGCAACACAGTTGATAAAGTCAGGCACCTCAACCATGACCACAACTGCTGGAAGAGGATCAAGAGAGGGAGTCCACAATGCCTCTTCTGGCACTTATGGGTATGGGAAGATGCTTTGTGAGGTAGACAGACTGAAAGAGGCTCTACTGACTTTAAACCAAGGAGGCATTTCAACAGATTCAGATACGTATGTGTCTCTTGCATAAGTGCATCAAAGATGAAAGGCCAAGTGAAGCTAGAAAGCAGGTGCACACTCACATTATCCAAAGTGCACGCCAAATATTTTTTTACTCAACACCCTTGTCAACATGTATGTTATGTGCGGGAGCATCATGGATGCTCACCAAGTGTTCAACAGAAGGCCTCAACGATCTTTCATCACGTGGAACACGATGCTTGCAGGGTGTGCACAGTAAGGGCGTGGTATGGAGGCCTTGGAGAATGTGGTGAGGGCACCTTCTTCTTCGACCTATTTCAGCCTGTTTTTCCCTCACATCAGACTCGGCCCTGAATTTACATATTGAATTATCAAGGACAATGTGGTGAGGGCACCTTCTTCCTCGACCTATTTCAGCCTGTTTTGCCCTCTCATCAGACTCGGCCCTTAGATGCATATTGAATTCTGTAAGTTAGCTCGTTGGGTGGATCTGTGGTGGTTTAGAATGACTATGACAAGTAACTGCCGATGTGGCAGCAGGAAAGTATCCAAAACAGATAACAGAGATGAGGAGAAGGTGTGGAATGAATACTTTGTTGACCCCAGTGAATGGTGGAACAACCGAGGCAAAAAGTTGAATGCCTATTAGATGATAGAGAGTAGCAGATGCAATTCAGCATAGGAACTAGTGTGATTGGGTGTTTCCTAGGTTGTCATTGGCAGCTGCTAGCAGCAAGGGCAAAGATGAATGCATGATTTGTGCAAAGGCATGGATAGCTGAAGGAGAAGGGATAGAGTGTGGGTCCAGATTCATCCAAGAGGGCCGGACTTCAAGCTCCAGATTACCTTTGATTCCATGTGGATCAATAGCTATAAGAAACCTAAATGGGTAGATGGTCAACTAAAGGCAATAGCTGCAGCGGCACAGTTGATAAAATCAGGCACGTCCTCAACCATGATCGCAGCTTCTGAAAGAGGATCAAGAGACGGAGTCCACAATGCCTTTTCTGCGGGGCATGTGAAGATGCTTTGTGAGATAGACAGACTGACAAAGACTCTAGGTCTGGAAGCTGGAATCAGGTGCACACTCACATTATCCAAAGTGGATTCATGCCAAATGTTTTTTCTACTCAACACCCTTGTCAACATGTATGTTAAGTGTAGGAGCATCATGGATGCTCGCCAACATTTCTACAGAATGCCTCAGCGATCTTTGATAATGTGGAATATAATGTTGCAGGATTTACCAAACATGGGTGTGGTAGGAATGCTTTGGCGACCCATGAGCAAATGTTGCGCAAAGGGGTGAAGCCCAACCACATCACGCTTCCGCATGTTTGCAATGAGTGTGCAAGCTTGGGACCTCTGGAAAAGAGGAAAGAGGTCCATGGTGACATTGTCAAAGCTGGAATTGTACCAGATGTCATCCTGAACACTCCCCTGGTGGACGTCTATGCCAAATGTGGGTGCATTAAGGATGCAAAGGGAGTTTTCAACACTATGGCTGAACCAAATGTGGTGTCATGGAACGCGATGCTTGCAGGGTATGCACAGCAGGGACATGGTATGGAGGCTTTGGAGACCTATGATCAAATGATGGGGGAAGGGGGGGCACCTTCTTCAATAGCACAACGGCTACAAGTGGGTAGATGGTCAACTGGAAATAGCAATGGCAGCAGCACAATTGATAGAACAAGGCCCACTGCTAATGCAGGTAACTTCTTCAACATATTTCACCCTGTTTTCCCCTGCTATCAGAGTCGTCCCTAAATTGTCATGTTGAATTCTACAAGTTAACTCGTTGGTGGATCTATGGTGGTGTTGGAGTGATTTTGACATGTTACTGCCAATGTAGTCAACATGAAAGTATCGAAAAACAGATAATAGAGATGTGGAGAAGCTCTGGAATGAATACGGTTCCGACCCCAGTCAATGGTGGAACAATCCAGGCAAAAAGGTGAATGCCTATTGGAAGCAGACGCAACTCAGCATAGGAACTAGTGTGATAAGTAGGGTTGGGGTGTTTGCTGGAACAATTCTAGAGTGTTATTGTCAGCTGCTAGCATCAAGGCGCATGGATAGCTGAAGGAGCAGGGAGTAGTGTGGGTCCAGATTCATCCAAGAGGGCCGGATTTCAAGCTCCAGATCGCCTACAATTCCCTGTGGAAGCAGCACACACCTCGCACAAATAAGAGGTATGTTAGAGGACTGTCTGGGACTTAGGCACTTTTATGGGTTCTATGGGGTCGAGGACTTAGACACTTTTATGGGTTCCAAGGGGTACCCTTATTTTTTACATAGACTAGTCACAGCCAACACAACCCGCACAGCCAGTCATAGCCCATCACAGCCACACAACCAGTCACAGCCCGACACAGCCCGTCACAGTTTCACACAGCCAGTCACAGCTTGACACAGCTGTCACGACCATAGGGAACGGATAGCAGGACAGGGAACGACTGCGGGGAACAACATGCGAATGGAACATGTTAGTTCACGGATGACGGTTAGTGAGGGAAACGGTTAGAAACAACGGGTAGGAAGTTAAAGCCCAGCGGGGACTGGAAAGGGATCACTGTTTGGGGAATCCTGGGGGGACATCACAGGGACGGACGGAGGGAGATGGGGAGAGAAGAGGAATGATGATGATACTACAGAGAGGAGGAGGAGACAATTGCGACTTAGTTAGTAGAAGCTGTAGAATTACATAGAAAGGTAGATTAGAGAAACTGTGGCATCAACATGTATCTGATTATCATTAATCTGATTCTTATCCGATACAAACACCTTGTGTAGAGAGACTTGAGTGAAGCTGTGTATGAATGGAATCAAAGGGTCAAAGGAGCAATCTGACGCTTAAATGTACTTGGTAAAGAAGAACTGAGAATATGAAAGTAAGAAGGAATATAAATTGGAAACCCAACCATGATTCACTAGCTGCAAGTCATGACTGATTGTTCTACGCGGGCTGAGTGCTTAGAGATATCCAACTCTTCTATCTTGGAGTTTCCTCCTTGGATAGCGAAGGGATGGGTGAGTAAAAACCGCGTGACATTTGGCGACCATACTGGGCAACTGGGTAATGAACAACTAGATGTGACAGGCATCTGGTGGGATCATGGCGGTTGGAGAATTAAAGAATTTGATGTGAATCAAATTCCCTGTGGAACAAAGAAGGAAAGATTGTCTAAACAATTCTTTCAGAGGTTCTTGGAATTGTCAGACGGTTGTAAAGAGAGAGTGCATGATGCTGACCCGGAATGGGGTCTGGAGAGAGGAGTGATAAAGATTTATCAGGTGGCCTGTAGAGGAAGAGCACGTTGGTTACCAACACTGGTTTATGTGATAGCCCTGCTATCCATTAAGCGAGTAGAGTTTGACAGCTGGGAGGAAAGAAAGGTGAATGTTTATACTCATATGCATGAGGAACTTGTACTGGTAAAGAACTGGATTCCAAAGGATATCTTGTGGATCAAACTCACACCAAGAACAGCTTTTCAGACTTGTTTACCATATGGGTATATGGTAACGGAGACTTCTAGTATATCCAGAGGAACATTGAAGCTTGAGAGAAACCCAGGCATATACGAGAGATACTACAGAAGGGAGTTTTGGTCATTGCCACATTAAAAGAAATGAATGACATGGGACATGAGTGATGAAAGAGAAGCTAGACTCAAGAGATATTCAGCAAAAAGAGAAAGTTATCTGAAAGCTAATATCCATACATTTGGGAGAGAGGAATAGACATTGGGGAATCATCTGGACCTCTCACACCATTGAGATCAGGGAGTACATCACCCATACCGGAAGAGTTAGAGTTGGATACTACACCTTCCTTTTCTTTGCAAGAAAGATTAAGGGATTTGGCAGGGGAAGAAGATCAAACACGAGGTGAAAGATCTGAGGTGCATCCCTGGATAAAAGGGGATCCTGATGTACACATTAGCCAATTCGAGCACATGTGTATAGTGAACAATGAGAATGGCGATGATGCCAAGATGAGACTGTTTCCGTGTTCACTTATAAAGAAAGCCAGTGAATGGTATGCAAGATTCCCTGATAATCATTTCCTAACCTGGAATGGCTTGAGTACAGCGTTCCGAAATAGGTTCAGGACCAGTAAAACTGAGGATGAAGTGTATGGAAGTTTACAACAGTTGAAGCAAAAGAAGCATGAAACTGTTGAAGAGTATATGGAGAAGATGGAGCTGATGATGAAAAAGCTGGCAGCTGTACCAGCACAAGGGCTACAGAAGGCTTGGTTTGTGAATGGACTAAGACCAGAGCTGCAAAAGAAAGTGGACATGTTACCCCACAATACAGTGGAGGAGGCATTTGAAACAGCAAACATAATTGAGCAATTGGGAATGCTCAGGAGAGAGAAAAGAGATGAAGAAGACTCGGAGGATGAGTCAGATGAGGAAGAAGAATTGGAACAGAAGAGGAAGAGTAAAAAGAAGGAAAAGTTGAAGAGAGAAAATTATGAGAAAAGATTAGAAGAAATCTTGAAAAAATATGCCACAGAGGCTGCAACACATTGGAGGAAGGGTGTTTGGTGTGCAAAATGCCAGAATGAAGGCCACACCACCACTGAATGCCACATGAAGGAGAAACACTGCACTATCTGTAAAATGGATAACCATTCTACTGAGAATTGTTACTACAATAGAAGGATAGCAGCAAGAGAACCTAGACAAGTAAGGGTGCATCAAGTGCAGCCCCAGCCAAGAAGAAACAATGATCAGGACCACTATGGTAGGCCTGGTGGTTATAACAATGGCATGGAAAGGAGAGGTAATCCAAGAGGGAATTACCAAGGAAATCCCAGAGGCCACTATCAGGGTAATTATAGGGGAAATTACCAGCCAGGGAATCAGGATTACAGAAATAATCCCAGAACAGACCAAGGGCGAGGACCCAATGGAGAAGAACTGTGTTACTATTGTAATCAGGCAGGACATCGCAAGGCGGCTTGTCCATTCTGGATCAGACACCAGAATGAGATGAGAGCTCCTGTGAATGAGGGCCAGTAGTGGCAGCCCACATGGTTAGGCCATGTGTACCGGAAGTAAGTACAATGATAGTAACCAGAAGCAAAGCCAAATTAATACCTCCAGTGGAAGAGGAAGTGGATGATAATGAAGATGGCAGTGATGTGCCTGAAGATGATGAGGCTTGGGGAGATGAGAAAGAACTGCATAAAGAAGTGGTGGATACCATAAGGGAAATGCAGAAGAGTACTGATATTCCCATGGCAGATTCCTCAGACTCTGAAAGAGAGGATGAAGTCAGTGAGGAAGAAGGAAAGAAAGAAGCTACAGAAGTGCAGGGTAGGGAAGGGACTTTGGCTGAAGTGATATGCCAGTCCAAAGTGGAAATTACCATTGGACACTATTGGCTGTGGCACCTTATTGTAGACACAGGCTGTACCAAGCAATCAATAGGATTGTCCATGTGACAGAGAATACAGGCCTGAACACAAGGTGACCAGTTATAATGTGAAGCCAGAAGGGCAAGAAGCGGTCATGGACTTTGATGATTCTATGCCAGTAATCCAATTGAGAATTGGAAGCACAGAGTTAACTGATGTTCTGATAGATGGAGGCTCTGGAGTGAATATCATGACAGGCCAATTGAGACAGAAGCTTGGTCTAAATAACATGAAACCAGCCCATTTATAGTAACAATGGCAGATCAAAGGAGTGTTCAGCCATTGGGATTGATAAGAGGAGTTAGGATACAGATTCAAAAGATGATCTTTAAGATCACAGTAACTGTACTAAAAATGGATGAAGTCATGGAAGCTTATTCCTTATTGCTGGGTCGACCATGGCTGAAACAGGCCAGGGTATCCCATGACTGGAATTCACATTTACTAACTGTGTAGGATGGGTTGCACAAGATACAAATCACCACTCAGAAATCTAAAAAACTATCGGCTACAAAAAGACCAAGAGGAGTCAGAGAGTATGATTGGAAAGAAGGACTGGATGAGGAGCAGGAAGCTACCTTGTTCGCTGCACACCCAGAGTGGGAGCAGGTTGCAGAGATGCAATTGGAAGGCCTCAGTTATTTAAAAAATATCTGTTGTGGAGTAGTGACAGTAACACCAATGGAGGGGGAACCGAGCAGTTACCCACCACATTTCTATGAAGAAAAGGAGGGAGAGATGGAAATCCTAGAGGAACCAGCCACTATAAGTTACAGGATGAAGTAGTGACTGGTTGGACAATCACAGCTGATGAGCAAGTGAGAGAAGTAAATGTGGGAACTGAGGAGAAACCAAGGATGGTGAAGGTAGGGGCGGATTTGGAGCCAGAATTCTTTGAGGAAGCTAAGAGTCTGTTCATCAAATACAGAGATGTATTTGCTTGGAGCTATGAGGATCTGAAAGGGATACCACCTGAGATCTGTCAACATAAAATTGAACTGGACCAGGTTCAGTACCAATCAAACAAGCAAGATACAGAATGAATCCCAACTATGCACAGAAGGTTGGAGAAGAGATCAAAAAGTTGGCGGAGGCTAAGTTTATATACCCGATAGAGTATACGACTTGGTTGTCACCCATTGTGATAGTTCCTAAGAAGAATGGGAAACTAAGAGTTTGTGTGAACTACAAGAAGCTGAATGCTTGTACGAAGAAAGATCCATTCCCTTTACCATTCACAGAAGCAGTATTGGACACTGTGGCAGGCCATGAGATGTACTCATTCATGGATGGCTTCAGTGGATATAATCAAGTGCAAGTGGCAGAAGAAGACCAGGGAAAGACAGCTTTCATCACAGACTGGGGTGCTTATGCATACAAAGTCATGCATTTTGGACTTTGTAATGCACCAGCAACTTTTCAGAGAGTGATAAGTGAATCCTTTCAGGAGTATCTGGATGACTTCGTGCAGGTGTTCTTGGATGATTTCAGTGTGTATAGCTCTAAAAGTGAGCACTTGCATAAATTAGAGTTATGTTTGGCCAGATGCAGGATGAGAGGTCTGGGCCTGAATCCAGAGAAGTGTACTTTCTGTGTGAACTCTGGGGTGCTGTTGGGACACATTGTGTGCAAGAAGGGACTTCTTGTGGATCCCAGAAAGATAGAGGCCATTAAAGCCTCTCCACCCCCAGTAAATGCTAAGAGTCTAAGGAGATTCCTGGGACAAACCAGCTATTACAAAAGATTTATCAGACGGTATGCACAGATAGCAGCACCATTGAGCAAACTTCTGAAGAAAGATGCAGTGTTTGCATGGACACCTGAATATCAACAGGCTTTTGAGGAACTTACATTGTCAGTAACAACTACACCTGTGCTGATTAATCCTCACTGGCAGGAAATATTTCATGTTCACTGTGATGCTTCAGAAGAAGCACTGGGAGCAGTGTTAGCCCAAAATGTTACAGAAAGGATAGATTCACCTGTGTACTATGCTAGCCGATTGATGAACAATGCTGAAAGAAATTATAGCACAACGGAAAGAGAAGCATTGGCAATGATCTATGCAGTGAAGAAATTCAGGCATTACCAGTTGGGCAAGAAGTTTATGTTCTATGTGGATCACCAGGCTCTGATATACTTGGTAAATAAACCTCTGATAAGCGGAAGAATAGCAAGATGGTTGATAATCTTGCACGAGTTTGAGTTCGAGGTTGTTTACAAGCCTGTGAGGCTGCATCTTGTGGCGGATCACTTGTCACGGTTATCAACAGGAGAACCAGCCACAGGAGTAGATGATCAATTACCAGATGCGAGTCTATTTGCAGTGGAGGTGCAGGGAAGTGCAGATGACTGGTTAGATTGGCAGTGGCCAATCAGATACTACCTTGCTCATGGTCAGTGCCCACCAAGTTATGGAAAGGAGCAGAGAAAGAGAATTGCTATCAAGGCTCTACCTTACACAATGGTAGGGAGCAGAATGTATAAGCTAGGACCAGATGGAGTGATGAAGCGATACTTATACCACCATGAAGTTAATAAAGTTTTGGAGGAAGTTCATAAAGGAGTGGCAGGAGGTCATTTTGGAGAAGAGACCACCAGTAGGAAGATACTACTTGCCGGTTACTGGTGGCCTACTTTGTTCAAGGATGTACACGAGTATTGTAAAACTTGTGATGAGCGTCAGAGGCTAGGACCATTGCAGAGATCTGGAAAGATGGCTTTGCATCCTACAATGCCTACTGAACCATTTCAGAAATGGGGACTGGATTTTGTTGGACCAATAAACCCACCAGCCAAGAATACACAGAACAAGTATATAATCACGGCCACTGATTATACTACGAAGTGGGTGGAAGCTAAAGCTCTGAGGGACAACACAGCTAAGTCCACAGCCAGGTTCCTGTATGAGAACATACTTACAAGATTTGGCTGTCCCCTATCAGTGACCAAGGAAGTCACTTCATCAATGAGACTATAGAACTTTTGACTAAGGAGTTCATGATTGTGCATAAGAAGAGCACAACCTATTACCCACAAGGTAATGGACAGGCAGATGCTACCAACAAAATACTATGTACTATCTTGGCTAAGATAGTCAATGTGAACAGAACAGATTGGGATACAAAGCTGTTGACAGCTTTGTGGTCATACAGGACTTCATATAAAGTCACCACTAAGTATACACCATTCCAATTAGTTTATGGTATGGAAGCTTTACTTCCAGTGGAGTTTTTGCTACCATGAGAACTGAATGGGGAAGAAGAATGGAATTGGAAGATTCGATTAAGGTCAGGAAACATGAATTATACCATGTGGAAGAAGTACGAGTTGATGCATCTGACAACATGACCAGAATTCAGAGGAAAAGGAAGGATCAGTTTGATGAAGGGAAGTTGAAGACTTTTAAAACATGAGATTTGGTTTTGTGGTTACAAAAGAAGGGAAAGATTAAAGCTTCTAAGCTTAAATCACCATGGAAGGGACCTTATGTCATACAAAAGATGTATGATAACAACACGGCCATGTTACAAACCATTAACAAAGAGATGCTGGGGAGAGTCAATGCCAACAAGTTGAAAGGATATAGTGCTATCCATGACAAACCATTGAGGCACAATTTGCATATAGAAACACAGGAACAGTCAGGGACTACCCCAGTAATACCAACGGAACACGAAGTACTTGTCGTAACACCAATTGTGTATGGGCTGAGCAAATAACACAGGTGTTCGAACAGCTATCACAGTCCAACACAGGATCACACAGCCTATCACAGCCCAACACAGGGTCACACAGCCTATCACAGCTCAACACAGGGTCACACAACCTATCACAGCCCAGCACAGTGTCACACAGTCGCACACAGCCTAACACAGTGCGACACAGCCTGTCACAGTCTAACACAGCCTACCAGAATTACACAGTCCATAAGATCAGTGACAGGTGGACGCAGGTTGTTACAAAATGCTATGGGTAATTTCTTGTAAGCCTGTGGGGCTTGCAAGCAACGATTAAGAGAAAAGATACGCTCTGTTCTTCCGTCCCTATGCCACTGCGTAAGTAATATTGCGAGCGTATAGTCTGTTAGTTCCTCCATAGCTTCAAAGCTATAGCATTGATGGTCTGTCCCGTCGAGACGCCCGTTACTTGGAATGACGCCGACTTTTGCGCTTAAAATCCCTCCAATTTCTTGATCCTGCTTCTGGCTTATGATTCGCTGTAACCGCTGTGACTGGATTTTAGATTTAATTTTCTTTAGTGGACTTTCCCTGCTGGACTGTCCACTAGGATAATACATGTGACAAGAATTTCGCTTTTCTGTACTTGTCGTTTGTTCCGTTACCCTTTTTCCGTATTCATTAATGGGCCCGCCATTCATCCGAATTGACGTGCTAAGTAGGTACTTTGACGGCCACTCTTGTCTTCTTTCTTGATGACACCTATTCTTGCACTTCCTTCTCAGCTGTGTGTCGCGCCCTGACTTCCACGTGTCCATTTCTAAACTGGCTTCCGTCATTTCTTCCGCCGGCCACAGCTCCTTCACTAACTGTACCGCCTGTGGAGTAGCAATCGTTTGTTTCTGCAGGATTGTGGTGCTCTTCACCCTGATTTCTTCCATTCCTCTCACTCTCTTCATTGTAGACCCACAGAAAGGTTTTGGCTGTAACAATTGAAGAAATGTCTGCAGGGCACAAAGCTGCGATTAGAAGGATTGCAAAGCAAATATTGGACATTGCACCATAGGCAGTACATGTTACAATTCTTGCAGAACTTTGAGCCTAGGAAAGGAGCAACAACGGTGAAGGGAGTTGAATTATAAGTTACTCCCCTATACCTACAGCAATTGTTTGAATTGCCATCAGGTCAGGTGCATGTGGAGGAGCACAGGGCAAGACTGCAAATAGGGGACTTATTCCAAGAAGGGAGTTTCTTTAAAACTCAGGGTTATACTTGTACCAAGGCCGTGTACCCAGGGCCAAGGGAGGTAGGCCAGATACTGAACGTTCTGTTTGCCATGAAACAGAACCAACAGTACTTGAGCAGATCCTTCACAGAGGAAATACTCAAAGCCCTGAGAGGAGAAGAGGTAGCATGGGCGGATATAATGTACAACGGACTGGTAGAGGAGATGAAGAGATTACAAGGCACTGCCGCAAAGTCTTCTATCATAGTGTCTGGGCCAATCATTGCACAAATTTTTCTAGACTCGTGCATACTTGATGCGAGAGAAAGGAACGAGATGGGAGTGTTTGAGACAACAACCACTGCCATAGAAGAGCAAGGTTCTTCACAGGGTGAAGGGGGATTGGCAGAGCATCAACAGCCTAAGAGGCAGAGGAAAGGGATCACATTAGAAGCAGAACCATTGGCTACGAGACAGACATAGGAAGAAGTTACTCATACTCTTGTGCAAGAGGGGGCACAGCAGCACAGAGAAATGTGGGTACAGACAACGCAACTTGTGGAGAGAGAACATGAGGTTACTTCAGTATCACAGCCATCACAGCCAGATGATCGGCTTGTCACGGAGTTACCACAAATTGTCCATGCAGTTCCACCACAAATAATTGATTTGGAGAAAGAAGGGTTAGATATCCCCACTACAGAACAGGTGGTGGCAGAAATTGAGAAGGGGGACCTTCTTTATGAAAACTCTAGCTTGGACAGGGAAACAGTGGTACCGGAAGTGCAAAGTCTGTACAGGGAAAGCCCTACTATGCATGTATTACCCACACCTATGGAGGAGGTTCCAGAAGTAGAACTTAATGACACAACAACACCTGTGGATAAGAAGGGGGTTGAGAAAGAGGATCTGGTCGAGCAGTGGCCTGAGTGGTTTGTAAGGCATCATCCTATGGAAGATGTGGGTGAACAGCAGCAAGTTCACCATGATGACCCCCAGCAGGCTATGCTTATGAATTCCATAAACAGAACCCTGAATTTGTTGGGAACTTATGTGAAGTCCCATGTTCCATTAACTCAATTGGAAGCTATGAAAGAGGAGCTCAGAAAAGAGTTTGAAGCTCGGTTGGCCACTCAGTGTGTTAACAAGATTGATGAAAAAGTTCATCTGAAGTTACAACATGAGTTAGGGGAAACAAGGGCTACTTTGCAATTCGCTAAGGAGCAATTGATTGAGGGGGGTCTAGAGCAAGACCAGCTGCAGGAGACACACAAGCAACAATTATTCCAATTGCAGACCAAGCATGAGGATGAGATGCAAGGAGTGAAGGTACAACATGCAGTGCAATGTGCCACCCTCACAAATGTTCTAGAGCAAGCCACAACAGAAGCCAACAAGCAGAGGGAGAGATGTGTAATGGCAGAAACTGAGGTAGTGAAGCAAGCCAAACTCATTGTGAACCTGAAAGATACAATATGTCGCAACGAGGGTGCTTTGCAGCAATACAAACAGGTTGAAACAAACCAAGAGAAGTACATCCTGGAGTTGCAACACACAGTAATGGCCAATATGAATCAACTATCTGTTGCTAACAAGGCAGGGAAGGAAGCCAACAATCTGGCTGCTGCCTATGCAAGCCTAGTTGAACCTCATGCGAAGCGCATGCAAGGTTTACAGCAGCAGTTAAGTGCCTACAGACTCCAGGAGGAGCAGAATCTCAGGAGTGCTACACAGGACAGAGTGGATGATCACCTTATGAAGGTCTGGTTAGCACAAGGGCCAATTGAAGGGAGAGTACCGAGGAAACTCACCCAGGAAGAGATGAATGACCTCAGACAGCAAGTGCAAAATATTGCTACACCTACTATAGACAATGTCTATAGTAGGATAGCAGAGCTACAGGAGGATGTGGATACACTGCAGACTCAAGTGGATGACTTGAGTTCAAACATTGACAAGAGGCTCATGATTCCTGAAGAACACCTAATGGATACTTACTTGAAGGCCAGAGCGCTTATTTTCCAATCTTCTTGAAAAGAGGTACAGGAGGCACCAGTGGTGGAAGGGCCAGTGGTACCAATACCACAGCAGGTGGCAGTGCAGGTGATTGAACCTGTTGTTACAACAACCACACAGTCAGAGGTATGGGGAGATGCTGCTTTCCACCCACCAAGGACTCCTGCTGCACTGCAATACAATCGAGCTATGATCATGCCATTCAACGACATCCCCAATGTCTTGGATTTAGCTTGGAACGAATTTGCTCCTCCGCAATCATTTGCACATTACTACCAAATAATGCGCATTTGGTTGCCAGTGGCCACTCGGACTAAAGTTCTTGCAATGAATCAGCTCATTGAGGATCATCATTTTGCGCGGTACTGGTCTGAGGCAGGCACCATGTTAAAGGAGTTAATTGCCTTCCAAGTTGTTCATGGGCACATTCACACCAAGACCAAGGAGGTAGCCAGTTTGGTCATGGGCTGTGGAGTATATTACACTGCTTGTTTCATTGCACGTTATCACGTTGAACAGCAGAAGATGCAATGCAGATTTCTGAGTTATTCCAGTGGCGATCATTGGATCTTACCATCAGTGCCACATCATACGTACTTATATGATGTAAAAACCATGTTGCAGAATGATTCACAACTTCGTTCATGGTTTAACTTGGCTTGGAACATCTTGGCCAAAGAAAGATTCAGCTTTGAAGATATTTTTACTAAGGGCCAAGCAGCCTGGAGGTATTTACACACTTCCCAAGTAATCGGAACGCCTCTCATTTATACAGACCCAGCCCTTAATTTACATATTGAATGCTGTAAGTTAGCTCGTTGGGTGGATGTGGGGTGGTTAGGAGTGACTTTGACAAGTTACTGCTGATGTGGTAGCAGGAAAGTACCCAAAAACAAATAACAAGATGAAGAGAAGCTTTGGGATGAACACTCTCCGACCCCACTCAATAGGGGGACAATGGAGACAAAAAGGTGAGTGCTTGTTCGACTACAGAGAGAAGTAGTTGCAATTCAGAATTGGAACTACTGTTAAGTCCTAGGTTGGGGTGCCGCCACTATCAGCTGCTAGCAGCAAGGCTGAGGGATGTATTCATGATCTGTACACGGGCAGGGATAGCTGAGGGACCAGGGATAGAGGTCCAGATTCATGTTCAGGTTCAGGCTGAGGTATCAATAGCGAAAAGAAATCAGCTGGAGTAGATGGTCAATTGTTGCAAGTGGAAACAGTAGCGGCAGCACAATTGATAGAATGAGGTGCTGCTAATGAACCCTTCCTCAACACATTTCAGCCTGTTTTTCCAAATAGGGTTGGGGTGTAAGAACAAATATAGGCTGTCATCATCAGCTACTAGCAACAAGACAATGATATATGCATGATTTGTGCAGAGGTATAGATAGTTGAAGGAGCAGGGATAGAGTGTGGGTGCAGATTCACCCAAGAGCCTGGCCGGGCTTCAAGCTCCAGATTGACTCTATAGCTACAACAAACCTGCATGGGTAGATCAAAAAGGTGAATGCCTGTTACATTTCATAGACTAGCAGACGCATATCAGCTACTAGCAGCGAGGCAAGGATGAATGATGATTTGTGCAGAGGCATGTGTAGCTGAAGGAGCAAAGAGAGTGTGGGTCCAGATTCATCCAAGAAGGTCAGATTTCAAGCACAAGATTACCTATGATTCCCTGTGGATCAATAGCTATAAGAAACCTGCATGGGTAGATGGTCTATTCCGTGGGACTCAATCTGTCACTGAGCCTTGCATTATGAGGATCACAATTGCTTGGCAGCTTACCTGCATGAGGCCTTGACCCTTAGGCAATCCCCAGAGAGGTAGTAGCTTTGGGCTGCTTTTTTACGTTGGTTTTTTCATTTTGTATCATAAGCTCTTTGAGCTTTCCGCAGATGTAATAAAGTACCATTTGTTTCATTTCATTTCATTTTCATTTTGTTTTGTTTCATGGCATGTCTTTCATTGTTTTCGCATTTCTAATGACATGATTAGTTCTCTTGTATGGCATTACATGCGCATGTACTAGTCGGCTCATTACAAACACCAAAACTTCAAAGCATGAACCACTATGAGTGATTGTTCAAGTAATTTCGAGCACTTCATTTAAAGTAGTAAAGCAGTGGTTGCGCCGACTTCCGCAGTCGCAGTTGCCACTGGGCATGTAGCACTGCAAGTTATGTGGTCAACTACTACGTGGCGCCCCGAGTCCGTGGCCATGTGGCAGCAGTGCTGCTCGCCGTGGTGCCGCCATGTCGGCGTCCACATCGTCGTCCACGTCCGCGTCCATGTGTCACCGCGCTCCGGTGAGTCAGTCTACTCATTTGGAGGGAAAAGTCAAAGTCAGCCCCAAAGGTCAGACACAACATGCCAATCATCATTCCTCAGAAACCAAAGAAGATCAGAAAACCAAAAAACCGCAGAACTGAGGACGATTCAGACACTACAATTGAATCTTCAGAGAAATCTTTTGACATATGGGAAGAATATGAAAACTCAATGATGGACAAAAGACGACGGGGATCTCCTATGTCTGAGCAATTACAGCCTGTTCAATCAAAGTCTATGTAAAAATAAGGGTACCCCTTGGAACCCATAAAAGTGGTCCCAGACCCCACAGAACCCATAAAAGTGCCTAAGTCCCAGACAGTCCTCTAACATTACCCATTTCCATCTCAAAAAGCCGTGTCCTCACGGTTTACTGTTTAGGATCAGCAACCCTTTGTGAACGAACACATTTCTGCTATTGAGAGTTCCTTGTAGGGCTCTGTGTGCGTGCCCGAGTTCTGTGACTGCTTGATGGAGATGCTTGAGCTGTACCTCAAATTGATTTCTTGCCCAACACAGCCCGCACAGCGCATCACAGCCCGACACAGTCGCACAGCCAGTCACAGCTCGACACTGCCTGACACAGCCCAACACAGTCGCACAGCCAGTCACAGCCCGTCATAGTTTCACACAGCCAGTCACAGCTTGACAGAGCTGTCACGACCATAGGGAACGGATAGCAGGACAGGGAACGACTGCGGGGAACAACATCTGCGAATGGAACATGTTAGTTCACGGATGACGGTTAGTGAGGGAAACGGTTAGAACAACGGGTAGGAAGATAAAGCCAGTAGCGGGGACTGGAAAGGGATCACTGTTTGGGGAATCCTGGGGGGACATCACAGAGGACGGACGGAGGGAGATGGGGAGAGAAGAGGAATGATGATGATACTACAGAGAGGAGGAGGAGACAATTGCGACTTAGTTAGTAGAAGCTGTAGAATTACATAGAAAGGTAGATTAGAGAAACTGTGGCATCAACATGTATCTGATTATCATTAATCTGATTCTTATCCGATACAAACACCTTGTGTAGAGAGACTTGAGTGAAGCTGTGTATGAATGGAATCAGAGGGTCAAAGGAACAATCTGACGCTTAAATGTACTTGGTAAAGAAGAACTGAGAATATGAAAGTAAGAAGGAATATAAATTGGAAACCCAACCATGATTCACTAGCTGCAGGTCATGACTGATTGTTCTACGCGGGCTGAGTGCTTAGAGATATCCAACTCTTCTATCTTGGAGTTTCCCCCTCGGATAGCGAAGGGATGGGTGAGTAAAAGCCGCCTGACAAGGTCCTCTTGGGTGCATGGTCAGTCAAATCCTCCATGGGTCATGACACAAGGTCGAGGACAATGTGGTGAGGGCACCTTCTTCTTTGACCTATTTCAGCCTATTTTTCCCTCTCATGGTTACGCCACGTGGTTCTTCAACATTAATCGCAATAATTGTTGAGCAGTTGTTCGCGCGTCTGCGTGTTTTACCACTCCAATCATTGGATATCCGACCCAACTTCCACGTCTGTTGTAACTAGTCGTTTGTAACTTCGAGTTGATCCCGGTTTTTTGACTTTTACGACTCAAAATGAGTCGTTACCCCAGTGGTAAATGACACGAATGCTTCTAGTGAACATTCCCTCTGTTTTGATTGTGTAAGAACGTTCTCATTCCAGGCAAGAACCTGAGTCGACACCCGCACTTTATTGATCTATGGTGTGACCCATCCAACACTCAGACAATGTACACTGCAGGGATTTTGAAGGATTACGGGACCTCACATCTTCGAGACTGCTGCTGGTATATGGATATCCCATGGTCTGGATGCCCTTGGTCTGAGCTTGTGACCCGAAATCAAAACGAGAATGCAGAGGCCTTGGCCCCTCTGACGGAGAAGGAGTTGCACGAGAGAAACTTGAGGATATTGGCTGAGAAAGAGCCTCTTGCACAAAATACGCCAATCAAGCCTAGAAAGGACAAAGGGAAAGGGAAGGTAAAGGGGCAGAAAAACATCCGAATGAGAATGAGAAGGAGTCCGTGGTGCAACCGGGGCCAGTGCAGACCCCACCCCCAGCCAAAAAGCCTGACCGAAAGAAGAAGGGTCTAAAAGAGCCCTACGATGCAATGGAGCACCCATCCAGAATCATTTTTCCAGGCATGTGCGAGCTGATAAACGACGGGTTCCTGGCCATGATGGAGACAAGGAAGTCAAATTACAGTGGTGATCCTTCCAAAACGTGGGACAAGCTATGTGCTTTTCTCCAATCGGTAAGCAATTATCATGCATGTGTTTGAGTTTTGTTTTCTTTGTTTTATTTTTACTCGGATCAGATATGTCGCTTATAAAACCTTCTTACACGCTATATTGCTTGTAGGCATGGAGGGGGAAGGAATCTTGGGTGAATGGTGCACAGAAACCGTTTGCTTCGGAGATGGTTATTGTGGACATTCCGGATGGGCATCCTGCCCAACATGGAACAAATTTGACGAGAGGTATTGGAGTTGGGTGTTTTCCTTTTGCAAGTTTTTCCTTTCCGATGCAGGGGTTCTTGTTATCATACAATCTGTCACGATGGATGTCGCCGGAAGCTGGCAAGCTACTTGAAAGCCTCGGGGATGCGGATTATAAAGACCTGGAACTGTGTCAACAGCCTATATCTGACGAAGGGGGATTGCCTAGGGCAGAAGGTACGTTTCAAATACTTTATTCTTATGCCTTCTCTGTTGAAGTTCCACTGTACTAACTGTTATGAAATCATGCTGTTCGCACTGCCTGAATTGAGTGCTTCAGCGCACTCAGTTATGGCGGTGCATGAGCAATGACTCTGAACCCATTCCATCCGGAATGGGTCTGCACTCCCACCCAGATGTGCTATGAAACATTCATCACTAATTATTGTCCTCTTCATCGCAGACCCGTCTATTTGAGGCCGTCTGTCTCATGAGGGTACATCCACTGTCGACTCCCACCACAGTGATGGAGTTCGAGCTTCATGGGGGAGGATGTTTCATAAATGAGAGGTTCGATCCTGTCGTCGACGACATGCACTACAACTATATGTCCACTCCAACGTATGTTTGCGAAAGCCAAATGGAACGCCTTGGAGAGGGCCCCGTGAAAAAAGCCCGGCTTTTATCCAAACGATCATTGAGAGTTGTTCTCGGCCAGGGGCCTGCATCATAGATCTCACTCTCGGCACAGGTTTCTCTTCTTGCCTTTGTCATCGATTTCTTTTCTTCTGCACCTTCTTTACTCAATATTCTAAAACTCTAATTCCATCATTCTGTCTCTTGCAAGCGCTTCTTACCATGCTTGCAAAGTAGGTGGCAGACACTTGTTTGGTATGGAAGGAGATGCAGATATTTTCACTGGCCTACTCGCCGAGTTGCAAGGGGGCTCGTCTACCTCCAATGTGAAGGATGTCACTGCGCAAATTGATATCCTCGACGGAGACGACAAGGACCTGGACAATGACTTTTCATGTGAGTAAGTTCATTTTCTGTCTATTTGATCCCTGTGTATATGCTTTGTTGCGTCCCTTTCTGTTGTCTGATTATTACCCAAATGGTGCATTTCTGATTGCAGGAATGTGAACGCACTCCCGTGGCCTCTGTCTTCCATATACTTGAGGGACTTGTGCTGGAGCCCACCTCCTAATTATGTCCTTCCCGACTACGTGGAAGACATTGCTCGTGTGCAAGCAGCTGTGCTTTCTCCCCCACCCTTGCATTGGAGTTCCAGGAAGACGCTTAGGCACCTCCGCACAAAGGTCTTCATAGATGATAGTGCAGCAGTTTCAAGTGGTAGCAGTACTTCTAGCAGTTCAGCAGATTCATTTATGGAACATGAGGGGATACACTCTCCGTTTTCCATTGCACGACCATTTCTCTTCCCACCATCCGTTGTAATGAGCACGGACTACAATGAAATTCACATCCCTGAATTGAAACATTCTGTCCATTGCGTCCTGCGAATTTGAAAGTGGTTTCCTTCTAAACATTGCTCTCCAATTCAACCGTGTGCATTCAATAAAAGTTTTTCAACAGAGATGAATATCTGCATAGTCCAGTAGACAGTCATTCGACATATGCCATCACACCAATATTTGGTTGGATGGATGGAGGATGAATGTTTTTGGATGGATGAAGCCCGATTGGATGTACACTGTGGATGAATGTTGCATGCATGGATGGTCCTATGGATGATGTCAGTGCGCAGTATCATGCACAGGGGCGGGATGACGAGGTTCACTGTCGGGGTTGAGGTGGGTCCCTAAGGCTGACAAGGGTTGGGGTTTCTGTTTGGGGTTGCAGGGTTAATATGGATGAAGACGTGTTTCTGCGGTAATGGATCATCTTCCATGGTAATAGACGCCGCATCTTTCCCAAAATCATGCCACGTGTCCTGGGCTCACGCCAGGCTCCTGGGCTCATAGGCTCCTGGGCTCACGTGGCTAGGCTCACACTCTAGCATCCCCCAGAAGATTACCAAAGGAGGGAAGTCCGCAGCCAGAAGGGGTACCGGGGCCAAAGACCCAGCTGGAGTCGGAGGGAACTCCTGAAAGGGTCCCAAAAAAGAATCAAAATCCCCTAGGGAGCTGCCATCAACAGGGTCCATCTCGATAAGCAATTGTTTGCCTTTAAGCTTGGTTTTTTTTTGCAGAGATGGCATTGATGAGAAGGCAACCAACATCCAGAGCCCTGATGGGCAGCGCAAGCTCCGAAGGATCTATCAAAGCCGCAAAATCAGACAGGATAGAGTTGCCATTAGACCAACAGCCCCCAAAATTTTCCCTAGGCTTAGTAACTTCAGGCTGTTCTAAAGCCACCAGCACTTGAACCGTGGAAAAAGTGGAGTGCTTGGAGTTATCCACCAAATAGGAACCAAAGTGCAGAGTAAGCCCAGGATTCAACGCCAAATAGCCCATATTCAAGGAGAAAATGGAGTGTACTTTCTTTATGATCAGATCCACAGTTTGCTCCGGGCCAGGGAATTCTAAAAAATCATCATGAGTCACCCAGGATGTAGCCAGCCCCAAAACCGGATCAGTGAGTAGAATTTGAGGATAGCCCATGACCTCCTGAAACACGTGATAGAGATGATGGCGTTGCATTTTTTAACCCTAGAAACCGGAGACCATGGGGTCAAATGAAGATTACTGAAGGACCGAAGACAAAGACAGTGAGAGGCCAGACTGTCCTGAAAACTAGGACCCGTAGATTCCCAGAAATGAGAGATGGAAAAAACTAGAGGCAGGAGAGCCTTTTCCAAGAGCGAGATGTTGGCAGAGGGGGGAAGAGTAATCTTACGGGGAGAGGGAGAAGGGGACTTGCCAACAGGCTTGGCCGAAGTCCTTTGTCTCTTTGAGGGACGCGGAGAAGGAAGAAGACACAGCCATTCGATTAATGGCTAACATGAGTAAAAGAGAGGAGAGAAGAGGGATGGGAGGAGGGGGTGGAGTGGGAAGCGAGACAGGGGGAACCACAGCAGCATTGGCAGCAGCAGCAGCTGCTGCCATCTCTCTTTTTCTCTTCAAAAAATGATAGTCAACTTTAAAATGGCCTACACCATTACACCCATGACAAACCATGCAGAATTGCTCTTCAAAAACGGCGACAATAATAAATGGAGCAACAAGAGAAGGAAGTCTAATGGCTTTTGGAACTAATGCCGACACGGGCATTAACACCACTATCTTGGGGCTGAAATATCCCCAATCCTGCTGATATTTGAAAGGGGACCCCAGTTTGTCATCTCCGCAACCATGGAGTTGGTGGCTTCTGGGTTAAATTAAAGAAACAATTACAAGGGGGGTCAAAACAGTGTGCGTTGACGCACACTGTTTGAGCTGCCAGGTTAGTGTGGATTGAACCTTACAGAGATACCCTCTCTGGACGATTTTATTATGAAAAAAACAATGAGAAGGGGGGCTCAAACAGCGTGCGTTGGCGCACACTGTTTGAATTTCGAAATAGGGGTGGATTGAACCAGACAGACAGGCCCCTCTGTGCACTATTTAAACACCCAAAAACAAGGCAAACGGGGGGCTCAAACAATGTGCGTTGCCGCACACTGTTTGAGCTTCCAATTCGGGGTGGATTCAACCTGCCAGATTGGCCCTACGTGCCCGATTTTCAGCCAAGATAGTCACCGAATCTAGTGCCAATTTCAGGAAGGGAAGCTAGGTACTGACAGGGAAGGTAAGGCAAAGAAATGATGCAACGCGACAAAAAACCCCATTTTTGTGACCCCAATCCTAGGACCAAGGAAATATATGAACCTTGTGAACAGACATGCGAGGATTTAAGGACAAGGCCCTATCCGCAGCTTCCTAAGAATCAAACATGACAGCAAAAAAACCCCTGCCCATAGGTAAACAAAAGAGCTGGCGTAGCTGACCCTCACCCCCCAAATGCTCCTGGACCCACTTTCTAACCCAATCTCGATCCTTCAGACGACAAGGAAAGTGGAGAAGAACCCCCCTAGCTTGCATCTTAGAAGTCTGACAGCGGACAGTTTCCATGTTAATGGAATGAATCGGCTCATCAGAGACCAAGATATCCGAAGGGTCCGGCCAGAACTCAACCTCGGACGACATGAGGGGAGAAGCCATGTGAAAAGGGCCTTTGCCCAGCAGAGAGGGCAAGGAAGAAGTTGAGGTTTCACCCGAGGATCCCGAAAGGAATCCCCATCATCGTCCTCTTCCCTTCCCTCTCATAGTGGGAAACTGCCCTCTACGACCTTTTCCACCCATGACACTGCCCCGAAGTTGCATGGTAGAATCCCACAGAGACAAAAGCAGAAATAGACAACAGAGCAGAGACAGCCAAGCTCAAAATCCCCAGGCTAGGAATCAGCAACAGCCCAGGGAGAAATCTAGAATGAAACAAAAAGAAAGAAGCTTGGATTCCTGACAAGGAAACGAGACACCCAAAGGAAATTACGAACAAAGACAACTCAGAATAGGCGAATCCCCGAGACGGGAGCTACAAACCACAGAAAATCCCTGATGATCAAAGCCAGATCAAAGCACCCAAAGAAGAGGAGCTTGAGACACCACAAAGCTCGAGAGCAAACCCTGAATGACGGAGCACCGATGGAAGGAACCGAAGCAAGCAGTACTGAAGAGATTAGGTTTGCAACAGGAGGAGGCCGATCAGTGAGACCTCGCCACGCCACAGCTCCAGACCATCGCCGAATCAAATCGAGGAGGGGATCCAGCAGAAGCTTGAGGGCACGCTTGAGACACTAATGCAAGCAAGTTGCCTTAAATGAGCTCCCTATCCCTCCACTCAGCGCAAGGGGACTAGCAACGACAAACCAAAGAGTAGCAGTGGTACCACAACCAGACAATCAAGGAGAGAACACCTAGAACTGAGGCGAAAGGAGCTTAAACCAAAATCTAGGCCAGAAAAGCATGAGAGAAAAAAGATCACACCAATTGGTGGTCGGGAGAACCAGAACGGGAAGCAAGATAGCGAATTGAACACAACTACGAATGCCAACCAAGCGATGGCACGCAACACGAGAACTATAGTAAACAAAGCCAGCAAGACGAGGCCCAGGGAGCACGAAGGAGTGAGAAAAAGCTTAAGTCCCGCAGTCCCCCTCTCAGCAGCCTGCGGAGCCCCATCCACTCCAGGGATGTGAAAAGTATGGAAGATATGGCAAGTACATCTAACAAAAGAAAACACATATAACTCGATGTTACGCCTCACACAGTATTACTTGGCCATAAAAATAATGCTTTTATTCTGATCAGATTAGCAGCAACAACTCCACGTACATGGGACCCACATGACCATATTAACATCCAAACAATATTGTGGGCTTCCATAGGCCAATAATACAGATAGCAATAGCCATACCAGTAAAGTTCCTAATGCCAGAAACGATGCCTCAAGTGATGGCACAACATGAATCCCTGTTAAGAAATGGTCGGCAGGTACATACATGCTCCACCCTTGCCTCCTTAAACGCACGATGCTAAACTGCCTCCCCTCTTGCCTCCATACACACGATGCTAATCATGAAACCCTAGATTCACCACTTGCTTTTCTCCTTCAATTGAAGACCCCCCTTGCCATTGTCCATTCACGTGAAGCCATGCATGGCTTAGACCCAATTTTGCATCGGAAAACCCTACACCATCCATGGCAGTCTTCCACAACTATGGACCAGATTTCATCCATGATGCTTAATTCCATTCATCAATCAATTCTGACCAACGGTGTTGATCAAATTCATGCTACGCCTTAGGACGCATCACATGTTTGTAATATAAATTGTCACCTAATCCACGGATTTACATCCATCCATGATTAATGTGGGATCCATTGGAGATTCATTTACAAAGTTCATCTCATAGTATCCACATTCATCCATAAATAAAGAACATAAAGAGTAGAACAAACCTGTGCCCAGCTGGGACCCACTCAAGATATAAGGTCTTTAGGTACTTCCGGTAGTCCATGCTAGGTCCTAAAGGCAGGGCCAACAAATGAGTGAAATAAAATAGACCATAGTAGGTTTATGTGTTTATTGTGCTCGTACTATTACCATTATCATTCCACTGCAGAGGGGTCAACTCTGAGGTCAAGAAAACCATGCTTTGTCGCGTTATTAGACCTGCCTTGGAGTGCGGATCTGCTATATGGGTTGATAACTCCAACCAGGCTAAGTCTCTAGAATCCATTCAAGTGGGGGTGCTTAAGGAGTGTATGTCAGCATGCTCCAAAACAGCCAATGTGGCTGTTCGGGGTGAGTTTGGCATTCCGTCCTTAAGCTCCCGACGAGATGAATTCAAGGTCAGATGGTGGGGTCAGCTGCAACATATGCCCAACACCAGATATCCTAAGTTAATGGACTCTATATCTTGGAAACAGGACCGCCCTGTCAAACAGGCTAAGTCCTGGCAGAAGAGAGTAGAAGAGATCCTCAAGGACCTGGACCTGGATCCGCAAGTCTTGACCCTGCTGGATAAATCTGACTTAGAGGCTGTCGTGTCCTCAGCCATGTCTGTTGCCATGAGATTGACTGATGAAAATGAAGTTAGGCAGAAAACTTCCCTGAACTTGTTTCCTGTCTGTGACGTGGGGGGAGGACATCTTGGATGACCTCAAGGGTCTACCCACTCTCGGCACTAGACTGAAATTTAAACTCAGGGCAGGAAGCCTACCTTTGAACAGCAAACTGAAGCAGAGAGGAAAGGGAGAGTGCAATTGCCCGTTGTGTGGGCAATCTGAAGACAGTATTCATTTTCTGATACACTGTCCGGGGTTCTCTCACCAAAGAGACGCTCTCTTCAAATCTATTAAGGGAATTGTGCCTGTACCCCTGTTTACCAACTTTGAAAGTCTCGAGGCTGAGCCAAAAGCAAAGGCCCTCCTGAGGCCTAGTTTTTTGGCAAATCACACACAGCAGATTGATGCTTGTGTGAAGGGATTTCTAGAGGATATCTGGAAAACCCGGATTAATTCTTTATATGGAGGTAAGTCTTACTACCAACGTCAGCCCCTGACAGAGGTAGGTTCTGTCCCTTTTGTTCCCGCTCAAACTGGGCGCGGGATCAATGGCCACAAGGCTACGGCAAACAACGTCTTATGAGTACAATATTACCATTATCAGTGCACACACCATGCACCATGTTAGGAACATGGGAAGACTTACCTTGCTCTAGCTAGCAACCAAAGTCAATGGAACTTCCGCACCGAATCAGGCGTCAACACCACAATGGGGGCTTCTACCCTTATCTATTGAGGAACAATTGAATCAGAACTGTATTGTTATTAGTGATTTCCTATCCGGTCAACATAGATCTGACAGCAACTATGTTCCTGTGGAGCCTGTTTCTGCTTCATGTCAGATCACCAACTATTGTTCTGCCATGAAGCTTCAAGCTTGCACCTGATTATCTCGAGGTTGTCTTAGATGTTCCCTACAAAAGAGAAAGATGCTTATAAAGATGAGCTGGTGTGGGAGTAATAAGGGTGTATTGATTAGGATAGTGGGGATTAGGCCACTTCCTTCTCCATCAAAGAATAGCTGTCATACCTGATGGCTACCCCCAGTGGAATCAGAATCTCTGCTCCTAAACAGGGGGGGTCTGAAATTTTCTCTTTTTGTTTTTCAATCCCCAGCCTCAATTGCCCAGATATGGGCACTGCAACTCAATCAAACACACTTTCCAACTCGATTTCCACAGGCTATGTTGAATCCCAAGAGGGTAACTCTGCATTGTTGCTGCAATCTCACATTCAGTAAAGGCAGAGTTGCACTTGTTTTGCACCAACACGTTCATGCAAGTGTGCTCTGTAGAGATCCCAAAACTCCGACCTGCAACATTCACAGCCAAGCTGTCGAATCATTAAAAACATTCTCTTCTCCAACATGCAGCCTTTTGGTTTCACCATAGCATCACTTCTTCCAAGCCACATATTCTGACTCAGATTAACAAAGTATGTACTCAGTGGCAGTCCCCTGTGAAAACAATATTTACAGAGGGAAATAACCACCCCAAACCCAGCCATGGGGTTTTATGCACCAGTGGCTAGAGTGTGGAAAATGCCAGGATGCGCAAACTGCACATTGTGCAATGTACAAAAAGCTGAAGTGCATACATGACTTGTGGAACACTCAGTAGTGTTAGGCCTTTTGCGTCACACTGCAAGTCAAGCAACACGAGACGCAATCGCCCCAGGCCTAGAGCCCCTATGTCCATCAGCTTCCGAACCCTGCCATGAAACCATTCATTTGTCAACCATTGGTTTGCATGAAAAAACGTGTTCACATTTCCATAGACAGTGCACCCATGAAAGGGCATAACCGTCAGCGCCATGCTTATGGAACCCTCAGAAAGATGCTTTACTTTCAACAAATTCAACTCCAATCTGATTTTTTCCAACTCCAGTTTCATTGTCAGAGGAACCCACTGAGGAACCCAGAAAAAGCCAGTCACTAAAATAGGAAGTGCTTAAACAAGGCCTTCTCTTTGTGGACTTGAGACAAAGACAGAATTCACAACAATTTGCTGCAATGTATATCCAAAGACCTGTTTGGCGTCCCTGCAGCGATATTGACTCGCTCTTCTAATGCAGTCACCTGAATAGCACAGGAACATCCATATGTGAACCCCAGGTGAAACAACTTCTATTAAGGCTGCCAAGTATCAACTGCAAGGAGAATTTGAAGCTGATTACTGATACACATGGTTTCTAAAATTGAAAATGTTGCACACATGACTTGGCATATCCACCAGTGTGGCCTCCAACAGATTTCTCACATCCTGTCAGCTCTTTGAGGCTCTGCTTGCAGGAGTTCAGTGATCCAAAATCCGGTGCATATGTGTGGCTCTAGGAACGCAGTAAGTAACTGAGAAATTTGAAGGATGTAGCATGCCACTAAGCTTGATCAACAATCAGACTAGAACACAAAGCCAGCATCACAGTATCCATTGTCGAGCTCTCAAGTGATGTTCTATGCACCTGCTCCTCCACCTTGATATGCTTGGCAAATAGCTTGACAGGTTTACATTTGCCTGTGAACACCTTCAATCCCCTGTTCATAAAACCACGGGATTCTCCCTGTCAGCTGCCACAAACCCACTTTCACCATCATCACCCCTTCAAGAAAACTTATGGGTGCTTTGTGCTCGTCATGGGCGGATTAAGTCATGTCAGATTCCCCTAAAACTCTTTTGCCTTGAAACTCTAGCCCATGGGGCAGGAATTCACGTTGTTGGAACAAACAAGCAAATTAAAAGTGACAAATTAGAACAAGCAGAAAGATGCCTCAGCGACGTAACCCCAGAGTGTGATATATATACATATATATAAATATATATCTCACCTCAGAAGCTCAACACATCGTATAGCAGAGCTGGAGAGGACCAGAACAACTGGGCTGCCAGCTTCACTTGCCACTCCAGCCTTGTCTTCTCCACAAAGGATATCCTTCCACGTGGGCCCAATCACTGTTTTCACATGTGCCCCTAAGCTCTCCACACTGTGATCTCTTTCTTCTGCGAGCTGAACTAATCTGTCTTCTGCTCGAAACCACCGAGAACAAGTCTTAAATAACCTCCTCATTCTCTAAAACACTCCCTCCCGCACTCTTGTGTTTAGGAATCAACATCCACCACGACTACGAGTATGCTTTCAACAGGATCTCATCATCAACATGAAACGAGTGCATCTCAATAACTCTCTCACACACAACGACCTGCCAAAAATGTAAATCATGAAGTTGTAAGCCGTCATAAACCAACCACCGAAAATTATGGGTCCAAAAGCAACCAAAACTTACCAGCTCATTGCTCAATTCTAGAAAACAAATAGATTGGATTTAATTATATTCTGAGGGCATAACCACTATAGTCTAACTTCCTACCTTCCAATACGAAATGTTTGTGACTTTGCAAAAAACTAGTACTTCCAAGTATCAAATCCGCCGATAGTAAAGTCGTAAAGCAGTTCATGGCCTGCTCTGAAGTTATTGTAGTCTACTATGTAAAGAAGACCATCTAACTGCTCTGGTGGTTGCTGCATTGTCTACCTTCCTCCAGTGACAACTCTCACCAAGTCCCGAACTGGGAGCGGGGTCGATGGTCACAAGGCTATGGCTTATGAGTACATTCTCATCAAGTCCCTAAAGTCAGTCAACCCAAATAGCCGCAGGTACTTTTCAAGCATTACTAGATGAGGAAATGCCTTCACATTTGAATGAAGCAACAGACTTGTAGAAAATGCAACTTAATTGCCAGGGCCTGCTAGCTCTGCCTGAAACTCCATGGTTTAGGGTTTAAAAATCTAGTTTATCAATATCTTCGGATTTAGGGTGAAAACACTACAATTTGTACTGAGCCCTCCATGAGGACACTCTCATGGAATACAAAATCTGAAAATCCAGCGTTGATGCAAATTTTGGAAGCAAGATATGGGGCCACAAGAGCCACGGCAGAGCACGATAGCAACACTAGGAAATATTGCCTTGTGGCTAAACTTGGTTCTAGGAAGAATTCAGGAGGGACGTAGCGTTGACAAGCAATGAGCGACCAGAGAGAGAGAGAGAGAGAGAGAGAGCACCTGGTATCGGGTCCAACTCAAGAGGAGAGAGCTGAGATCCAAAAACGGCGTGGAATGTGGAGTTGAGCCATTCCGCTTGCTCCGTATGTGATTTCCATTGCACCCCACTCTTATCAACACTGGCAGCTTTGGCGGGCTCTGATGTCAGACCCTTCTTCTTTCTAGATGGGCGTGTCAGGAAAAATCGACCTTTCGTTGCTTTCTCAAACGGGCCTTCGGACTCGGAGCGCGAGGGTCTTTTGCGCTTGAAGGTCGCAGCCGCCATGCTCCCAAACTCAAACCGGGGAAAAAAAATACTCCAGAAATTCCCAAGTCTGTTCGTAGATGGACTGGCACCTCAAGAACTCTACAACTCGTCGACCCACAATCTCTCCCCGTCTCCCCCCTCATCGATCATCCCTCCCGCACACTCGTCTCTGCTCCATCCTCGCTGGGATTCCTTATGCCAACCTAACTTTTTTTTTTGGTTAATAAAGAGAACAGGGGATGGTAGCCCTGGAAAATTTATTAAAGGAGATAAGAAAACATCAGAAGTTCATGAGGAAAAAATATCCTCAAACCGGGTGCCATAGAGGCTGATAAAGGAAGACTCTGCTTCGGAACCAATGGTGCAGCAGCCTGCAGAGAAGATTCTAAAGAGAGCTAAGCATGATTTGAGAGATTTGGGCAGGAGATTGATTGAGAAAGGCAGAGGTGATATTCTTCTCCAGAAAGAGTGCAGGTTTCAGTGTTCTTCGTCAGCTATTGTGTTCCAGCTAGAAAATGAAGATACATTCTTGAATTAAGTTAGCCAAACAGGAGACATTGTAAGGGAAGTGTAGAAGGAAGATTTTAGGGAATCCGTATACATTAGCTAGCAGTGGCCTTAACGGAGGCAAATGCGGGGAAGGCGGCGCTCCGCCCAACTCCAACGCGCTCACTCCGAGGCCAGAATGGCATAGTAAAGATCTTTGTTTCCCGGTGCTACAGGAAGGAAAAAAGGGTATGATGCCAATACAGTGTTGTGGAACAGATTTGAGCCTAGTTTTGGAGCTGTGAGACGCAATATGGTAAAGATACAGGTTATAAGTGCATCAAGTGGCAACTTGGACAACGTTCAGGTCATCCACCACAAATATGTTTTCAAATTAGACGTTCAATAAGTCTCCAATGCAGGCCTGCAACAACAATACTGACACTCATCTGTTCTATGCCATGATCGTCCCAAAATTCATTACAGTCTGAGAGGCCTGCCATTGTTGTTGCCGCTATCTCACCTACAGATTCTACATCACAATTCCTTGTACACTGCAAACCGTCCAGTGGTTTTTGTCAAGGCTATGGGGTAGGAAGAGAGAGGAGAGTCCTGTCCAGTAGGTATGCAAAGCACCCACGAGCAAGCTTGCTGACTCTGAACTGTAAAAGAGATAAAGGGAACGATAATAATGAATAAAATGAAGCAAGATGTAGAAGGAAGCAATCCACTGATTCAGCCTGCTCCAGGGATCTCAAGACAGACCAAAATTGGATGCACCTGAAAACTGGTCGAGGCTAGTTTAGCTGCAAACTCACAGCAGGAGAAAATGCACTGGTCCACCTGAATGTGACGGTATGTGGTTGTGTGTTTCAGATAGTTGCAAGGATTCAGATCCCCTGCCATAATCTAAGAACAGAGCCGCCACCTGCCACCCAATGAGTACAGGAAGCTGAGAGCTGGCGACCATGCTTCGGCCAGGTGCACCCAACCCACTGGTCATTGATCCACTGTTACAGGCCTCCAGTTCCATGTAGAAGCGTGCCCGGAATACAGCCAGGATGTGCACAGTATGCAGGAGGAGGAACTGCAACACGCAACAAAAAATAGGTGATATTGGCAGTGCTGCTGCTGCCCTCTCTGAAGCCAATGTTCTCTCTGTAGAACTAAAACAGGTGGGAAAACAGCCTGCAAATTGGACGTCTTCCTTTCTCACCACTCTTAAACCGATTCCATGCATCAAATTGGTCAACAGATCAACTATATAGAGACATCAGAGACATCAGAGAGGATAGGATTTAGAAATTGACTCCTCAAGACAACACGTCCAAATCAATGTAGTCATAACACTGTGTACTATCGGTAGCCAGACAGACACCTGATTCCAGCTCACACACTCTTCACTCGAAGTTTACGTCACAATCATCCCTTGGAATCTGTATGAGACAGCCAGAACTTACAAATTAACTCAAGATGACTTGCTCAAACTTGCTGTAACTGATGACACAGGATCAGAAAGTACCCAAATGAATGCATGCATGGTTTATTTCAAGAGTACTTCCACGTTGAGCAAACACAGGTCATTTCTTGTGGAATTTAAGAGAAAAATGAAGTCATGGACTGGTCCTTAGAACACAAGAAGGTTTTGATAGGGGATGGCACCCACTTTTATTACTCATTATAGTGGATGGCACCCAGTTTCCAAACAAGGAACACAGTCCCCAACATGAGACCTGTGATCAGAAGAAAAGAAATCCCTAGAAAGATATCACTTGGACTTAATTTGAACTGAAAGGCATCAGCTGCAATCTCTTCAGGAGTTCGCTTGACATCAACAAATATGTTGTTTGGCACTATTGGTTGCCCAAATTTAGTCATCCTTCCCTCTTTCTCCCCTTGCTTGAAGGCCTCCAAAATCTTCTTCCCTGAACCAATCAAAGCTTGACCTGAAGTGGCTCGATTGTACGCATTAGGAGGCATTGCCACAGATTTCAGTCTGTCAGCTGCAAATGGTGAGACTTTTCCGGTCGGGAAAGCTCCTGTTGCACCCTTGTCCTGCATTGAGTTGGTGTTGAAGGGACTTGAAGGTTTAGGAACTGTAGTGAAAACTTGTGGCTTAGCTGGTGAAGAGACTGGACCAGGTGGCTTGCTGTCACTAGAGCCAGATTTAGCAGCAATTTTTGAAGAAATTTTACCACTTGAGAATGGGCTTGGAACGCCAGAGGGGGAGGGTGTCGAGCCATTGGAACTGGAAGCAGGACTGCTGGATTCTGCCTTATCATCTCCACTATCCTCTTTTGTCTCGTTTCCTAAGCTCCCACGTACAACTCGTGGTCGCCTTGACTCCATGTTGTCACCTTGACACTGAGCTTGGACAAAGAACCCCGGCAACACGAATACCAAAAGTTATACTCCTGGATGGCCTGCTATCCATGCTATACTACTAAGACAGTCTCCTCATGCACTTGGCACTCTGCAACTACTCATCCGTTCTCTTTTGTGTTTCTCGCTGGCTCTTCAACCCTTTGTTTGTTACTGTCTCCGTCTCCACCTGTACCAATGAGATTAAATTACCAGTCCCCTGAGCTGGATTGACGTCAACTCTGCCCCAACTGCTATCTCAATTTCAGCCTGGATTCATACCCTCGTGGATTTCAACCCCACAACCTGTTATGGATTATTCAGGACGATGCCTGAGAAGTACGCAAAAACATACACAAAACAACAGAGGCGTAAAGACCCAAATGTACCTGAAAAGTTGACCGAAAAGGCTCACATGATTGCCGCCACCAGGACAAGAACGACAAGGATGGGAGACCCCTAACCACCTCCAGCTTGGTAGGCACAGCCGGCACTCTGCTTCTAAGTGAAGAGCTGGCCATCTATCCCACAAACCACAGTTCTCCCTGTCAGGTCCTTTCTCCTGAGAATATTAAGATGACTGAACTCAGTGTCCCCATGGTTATCAAATCCCTTTGTACACTCCAAAATTTCACCCGAATTATTGCCTCCACAGATCCATCCGTACCCACTGGCGAGAAACTGCAGTTTGAAGATGCCTATAGAAAAGGAAAGAACGCATGCCTGGCCCAGGCAAGCAGACGCCATTCCTCAACGCCCAGCGGCACTCAGCAGCAGTCGACTGCCTACACGCATTCCGCAACGAAACGTCCCTCTTGCAGCTTGCAGAGAGAGAAGCCCAGCACACGATGATATTCAATTTGCTCCGTTGGATGCGAGGGGATCGATGGATGAACAATCATCTAAAGTGACTGGGTGGGTGGGTGGTCTCGGCCGTGACTGACAGGCTGAGCGCAGGCCCAACAAACAACAAACCCAAGTGTCAGACTGTGTGTAGCTCCTGATGCAGCAAAGAAAACGCTGCAGACATTTGGGTGGTGGATCGGCCGACACTTGGGTAGTGGTTATTGCAGACACATGGGCTACCATTAACTTAGCTTTCGATCGGTTCTGGACACGCTGTTTCCGAGGAGGAAAGCTGTGGATCAAGGTCTCATGAACCGACAAAGAGAGATTGTTCTTTGGGTTGGTTTGGGGTGAGGAGCAATGGGGACGAGGAAGTATCAGGTTCTGAGATTGGCAACAGCAACGTCGGGAGGTGGGTTCGATGGAGCGGGAGGGGGGAAAGCTGGAGGCGGCGATTATTTATTGTGTGATGATGGGTTAGAGAGTGGTGGAGAGAGTTGTGGAAAATTGCCTCCGCATTCAGCTGGCCCCTTGTCTTGGTATTGAGCCATTCGACGTCTATTACGATTCTGTGTTTATGGCTGGAATCCTGACTTGCTTGCATTGTTCCCCCCATCCCCCCCACCCCCCCTTCCTCTTGCTTTTATCACCATCAGGGAGTGGACGTTTCCTTGGGGACGCTTGCAGCTGATGTTGTAGTTACGTAACTGGTCGATAGGATGCTTTCGAACTCGAGGTGCACCCTTGTAATCTTGAAGACAGAACACATCGGGACGCGAATTTTTGCAAGGGATGGTTGAGTGGAAGGCAATACATACACCAGTTGTTCGATCCCTGTAAACCTTGGCTGTGATTTTCTCTGGATGCGAGAGTGAGAGTCTGTTTTGACCATGGTGTTTTGACAATGGAGAGTCTAGTCCTTCCGATATGATTCTGGTTTGTGGGGTTCTGAAGCACCATGTACTTATTTCTTCACTGCCCAGCATCTTTCATTCTAGAATTTGTTGAAATACTAAAACCTAATACATTCCCCAATTATTTCTGGGTGATTCTTTGCCTCTTGTTTCTTGTTTCCCTTTCCCCAGTACTGATGGTCTCTTTGTGGGGACAGGTATTTGGCAGCCACTGACAAGTACCCTGTGCGAACCAAGGCCATCACTGCAGCTGCCCTCAACTTTTTGGGAGATATTTTTTGTCAGGTGTAGCTCTCTCCCTCAGACGTCTTTCGATTGCAAAAATGTGGTTATGCTTAAACTCCCAAAAGCACCGAAGGAAAACGCAGAACAGCTCGCGAGGGGGCCATAGTACTCCAGGGACTGCAAGCTGCACGTCTTCTGGAATGCAGCTATAGCCTGTTAAGCCACTCTTCTACTCAATTCTACACTGAGGACAAAGCAAGGTATCTGAGGTTCTGTTCCAGCCCTTGGCTGTGTCTAGAATTATTAATGATCCCACTTGTTTGGGGGCGGGCGGGGGTGTATGATGGCAGTCTTTTATTGAACAAACAGGAAAGGTGGATGCAAAGCGAACAGCTTTGATCACTTTCCTAGGGTTTATCCTGGTTGGCCCTAGTCTACATGCTTGGTAAGGGCAACTCTATCCCTAAAGGATCCTTTTTAACCTACAAATTCAAAGTTGCTACTTATTCCATTTATCTATCTATCGCCACTATGCTGTGGACACACTGTCTCGCTCAACATTGCTACAAGTGTAACATCTATTGATAGTCGGAGGGGTGTGGAATGAGAGTTTGAATCACCAGCTGATGTCAAAGGCCATACATGATGTCAAAGTGAGCTTATGTTAGCCCTCTTTCACAATTTGCGATCAGCTGTGCGGAAGCACTACATCACATTTATTTTTTATTTGGTCAGGTAGAGGGCTATGCGGATCTGGCTTTGTGATTCTACTATGCTGCAGTTTTGACTCTTCAAAAAAATACTGAAGTCAACCCTGTAATAAGATTCTGGAATATGGTGTAGCAATGTAGGCCAAATCTTACACCTGGTGAGTGAATCACCCCACTCATTCAGGGTGTTGTAGGTATGTGTCCCCTAACAGAGTGATTGATGGGTCATCTCCCTCTTTCCATAACCTTGTGTGATATTTGATGACTGGGTTGGCTGGCCCAGGTTGCACGGCAAGATTTGATTCATAGCACTTATTGACCGTGTCAGTAGGGACATGCTGTGTGTGGCTTCAGGTATCTAACTTTGAGCAAGTTCGTGACGGTAGGGGGGCTTCCCGGCACCGTTATTCGGGTTGTCCTTGACCAGGTGTGTGTGTGTGTGTGTCTCTCTCTCTCTCTCGCTCTCTCTCTCGTTGAGTTCTCCTCCAATTGTAATTGGGATGCACATATCCGGAAAGTTGTTCAAACTGGCAAGGGCAAAGCTCTGGGGCTCACTAAATTTTTCCACTGCAGAGGGGTCAACTCTGAGGTTAAGAAAACCATGCTTTGTCGCGTTATTAGACCTGCCTTGGAGTACGGATCTGCTATATGGGTTGATAACTCCAACCAGGCTAAGTCTCTAGAATCCATTCAAGTGGGGGTGCGTAAGGAGTGTATGTCAGCATGCTCCAAAACAGCCAATGTGGCTGTTCAGGGTGAGTTTGGCATTCCGTCCTTAAGCTCCCGACGAGATGAATTCAAGGTCAGATGGTGGGGTCAGCTGCAACATATGCCCAACACCAGATATCCTAAGTTAATCGACTCTATATCTTGGAAACAGGACCGCCCTGTCAAACAGGCTAAGTCCTGGCAGAAGAGAGTAGAAGAGATCCTCAAGGACCTGGACCTGGATCCGCAAGTCTTGACCCTGCTGGATAAATCTGACTTAGAGGCTGTAGTGTCCTCAGCCATGTCTGTTGCCATGAGATTGTCTGATGAAAATGAAGTTAGGCACTAGACTGAAATTTCAACTCAGGGCAGGAGGCCTACCTTTGAACAGCAAACTGAAGCAGAGAGGAAAGGGAGAGTGCAATTGCCCGTTGTGTGGGCAATCTGAAGACAGTATTCATTTTCTGATACACTGTCCGGGGTTCTCTCACCAAAGAGACGCTCTCTTCAAATCTATTAAGGGAATTGTGCCTGTACCCCTGTTTACCAACTTTGAAAGTCTCGAGGCTGAGCCAAAAGCCCAGGCCCTCCTGAGGCGTAGTTTTTGGGCAAATCACACACAGCAGATTGATGCTTGTGTGAAGGGATTTCTAGAGGATATCTGGAAAACCCGGATTAATTCTTTATATGGAGGTAAGTCTTACTACCAACGTCAGCCCCTGACAGAGGTAGGTTCTGTCCCTTTTGTTCCCGCTCAAACTGGGCGCGGGGTCAATGGCCACAAGGCTACGGCAAACAACGTCTTATGAGTACAATCTCTCTCTCGTGGGCACAGCGTCTATAGCCACAAGGCTACGGCCAACAAGGTCTTATGAGTACATTTTATTGTATAGTGGATGTTGTAAAGTTACGCTAAGAGGATCATTATTGCATGGCAGACTATCTGCATGAGATGTTACATCTGAGACAAACCATCAACAATCCCTACCATCCTAGAGTTCTCCACCAACTTTGTACATCAAATAACTACTGGTTTTTTAAGTTGGTTCTTTGTTTGTTAATGCTTATTACATGATAAGCTCTTTGGGTTGTGGTATTATATTACTTGCCTTCTCCCTTTCTTTCTTTCTCTAGGGTACATTGTGAATCTGTGGCAATGGTATTGCCCTAAAGACATGCATGTAGCTGAGCAAAGGTGTTTGGCAGTTTTTCTTTTCACCTCCATTCCTCGCATTCTTTTTTGCGACGGTGTTGACGTTGGAGGGGCGGGCCTCTGAAATTGGCCCAAAGCTTCAGCAGGTGAGATATTCTCCGGTGTTTTGATGTTCCAATTTCCATGTTTAAATTGTTAATGATAGTTAAATAAATTTCCAAGTCATTTTGTTCCTTTTTCCTTGTCATTGTCTCACTTATTTTGCTATTCACTTTCCTATTTTGTCAGGTGGCAGCACTTTGCAAGGATAACATAAACAACGCTCGTTAGTGTAGTGCATTACGGTCACACATACAGCAATTGACCCTACAGATATGAACCACGTGGTTAGGTCTGGAACTTCCATAGCTTTCAGTGGCCCTCTGTTGTAAGATTGAGCTTCACTGTAGTTGTTATCAAATAGGGATGTGATATCAGTAGCAAATGGTAAAAGGTAAGTATGCACCATTATTATTCGAGTTGAACTACGATGGGGTATCTCAACCAATACCCCACTACCAAATTGCCCGATTGATTTGAGGTAGTGTTCCTTTCCTGGCAGAAGAGTCCCACCTGTTCTGGGGTCTTGAACATTTGTGTTTAGTGTATATTGAATGATCGGTAAGAGAATCAACTCAGTATGGTGGTCTAATGCTAATGGTGCTTGGCATCGATAGAGACTTAAGGGTACATTGGTCATATTCCGAGATGCAGGATTGGGGCACAGCAGTTCTGGCAAACTGGAAACTTTGGATCCCGTTCCAGTTCATCAATTTTCTTTTCGTTCCTCAACAGCTTCAGGTCTCTCTTTCTCTCTCTCTTTTCCTTTGTGGAGCTTACTAGTTTCTTTCTTTCTCTCCCCTTTCTTTCTTGCATCTTTCTCTCTCATGTGCCAACACAAAGCCCCTGGTCCAAACTGGGTGTCATTGCAAGTGAGACTAGATACACCATGAAACCATGATACCACGAGCCAAGAAGTCCTCCATGAAGTCGTCAATTCGTTTGCATTCATGCTGCCCCCTAATCAAAACATTGGATTGCTTCAAAAATTGTGAATGTTTACAGAAGGCGTCTAATGTCCAGTCCACTGCTTGCAAGAGATGAGAAAATGCTCTTTTGGTAGTTCTCCCACTCGTTGTGTCCCATTGTTCTATGGGGATGGGGAGTGGGCATGCATAAGAGAGAGAGATCCAACATCAATGGGCAAAACTAATTTGGGGTTTGTTGCAGGTTGCGTTTGCCAATCTGGTAGGTCTGGGATGGAATGCATATTTATCCTTTGCCAGTCACTCGGAAGTTTTTGTACAGTCTTCTTCACATGTCCTTATGCCCTCCTCGGCAGCTCCAAACACTAGCTTTTAGCGGATTAGTATCCAACAGGAAACCGAGAGTGCTAGCTGTCCTTGTCCTGTAAGTTGATTCTGGAGAATTCATGATTGCACCAGTTGCACTGGAATTTAGCCAGTCCCAGTTCAACTACGTATCAGTGTACACCACAACCAGAGATTAATTTTAGTATGGCTATCAGCATACTACGGGTCTATGAACTATGTTGGGTTCAAAACACGTTTGCCAGATTTTGAAAGTTACAAGTGTAGTCATAAATTCTGGTGGACCCCCAGGATGTGTCAGGAGGTTGTGACCGCCCCATGTCTTCCACATGCCAGTCATTGTATTCATGGTGAATCCAGAATGAGGTTCACTTCGATACAGTTGATACCAAGAAAAACTGGGAATCTCAATTTTGAAAGGATTGTTTTCGTAATCCTGTCTTTGGATTTGTATGGAAGATTGTTTGTCTTCTTCAAGAGAGAGAATTTGTTAGTCTGCTAAGGACATGAGGAAAGTGCCTGAGTGAATGAACTTGTACAATCATCCATGAACCTTGGTGAAATTTGTGACAATGCTTAGAAGTATTAGCTTGACAGTGACTTTATCTTGGACTCCATAATAGTTCAATGGACGTGCAAAAATAGTTCGGAGAGCACTTTTAAATTTGTTCTTTTGTTATTGGACCTGCCTCACTAAGGATATCGTACAGATACTCTTGATTGGCAAATGAGTTCGTTCAAGATGAAACTTTCGTCCATATTATTAGATGGATACTAGGAAAGATCCATTTTGTCATCCACCTTGTGGATGTGCCTCGGCTCATTCAGCCATGCATGTATATTTGTATCCATTTTTCATATTCTGGGCCATCCTAGCGGACACTTATTTATTTATCGGCCCTGCCTTCCCAAGGCAGAACTACGCAAAGGGTTCTTGAATATACTGTCCATTGGCCAGCGAATTAGTTCAAGACAGGTACGTATACATGGAATCTTTCCGTATCTAACCAGATGGAATATGTACACTAGATGTAGTTCATTGGTTCAGTAGACTAGACAAATGCACAAGGGATAGTTGGAAAAATATGGTCATGGATTGGTCAAGGAAAGAGTAAGCACTCCGTGATCTTCTGGCATATCGGCCCTTCCGCCTTCTTACTCAAGAGCCCGCCCTTTTCTCTTCTCTGGGGCCTGCGTGTCCTTCTCCTGCTTTTCCACTAGCCCCCCTAGCTAGTCACTCGCTGATTTAACTTGGGTTTACATATCGGCCCTTCTGCCATTTGAGGCAGTATTCGAAAGGTCGGAAGCGCCTCATCAGCTGCCCTTGAGTTCTCTAAGGGTACAAAATCTGGTTTCTGTGGGGCAGTGGTTTAGGGAATGACAAAAAGAAAATGAGAGGCAGCTGCTGAGAAACAATCCCTCAGTTGTGATACTCTCTTTCTTTCTCTGTTCCAAAAAACAGTGCCATCCAGCCTCTTGGGTCTCCCACCGTCACACTCCTTGAGAGGGAGGGAGTGAGTGAGAGAGAACAAGAAAATGGGTTTGTGCAAATTGGAGGGTTTTCCAAATAATGTGTACGTGCTCACACTAGCCGGAGGTGGAGAGCACAGGTGGGTCACTCAAGGAATTTGATGTCTGTTATTCTCTGATGCTGTCGCTCTTCCGCTCTGAGTCCTCCCTTTCCCTTTCGCATGTCCGGACGCTTTCATTTTAGTACTTTTGTGGGGATTCGAAGTCTGATTTGTACAAGATGTAGTATTTCGGTCATATTTTGCGTTCGAATTTTCATCCTACGGACGATGTAGATTTAGCACTTCACCTCCGGGCCTGAATTCTCCATGGACTTAATTGTAGAGGGAGATCGATCCTCTCGTGTTGGTGGTCTCAGTCTTCGAAACCAAATTTGGGCAAGTGCCATGGGATGAACCAGCCCCACTGTATTGGTTGTAGTTAGATCCATTTTCTCTGGTTTCAAATCTTGTGTTTTCACAAGAGGTTTTTACTAATTAAAAAGGGTGAGCAAAGCAGAGTGACGCCAGACTTCGCACTCATAATATGCCGACAGGCTTCTTTCGCACTCCACTGTTCATGTGAATTTCAATTGAATTCGGTTTCACACACAATCTGAAAAACTATCTTTTCAAGCGGCATCATAGTTGTGATTTGGGTTCGTATGAGTGGCAGGTTCACTCCAAGCAGCATTCCAGAGATTTTGTCTGCCCTTGACAAGGTTCTTCTCTTTATCCAAGTCTTTCCTTCAATTCGACTACTGTCGGGCATACATGAAATCGAATTTGGATTGTCTAGGATCACAGACTGAAAGGTTTGTACTGTGTATGCGATTGTAACGTTACTCTCAGGCATAAGATCACTGGGATTTACAATCCATTGGAATACCGTTGGACTTAACTGTTGACGTTGTGGGGACGAGTAAAATCATTTCAGGTTGAGAGTGACCCAAATGCTGCAGCTCTTGTGACTACAAATGAGGTATGGCATTGGTG
Organism: Takakia lepidozioides; assembly: GCA_030704615.1. NCBI lineage: Eukaryota > Viridiplantae > Streptophyta > Takakiopsida > Takakiales > Takakiaceae > Takakia > Takakia lepidozioides. Next base: position 21,744,062 of record CM060732.1, on the reverse strand, counting down.
ACACCGATCTGATTGTTCATTCTCTAGCAGCAGCTCCTCCACAATCTTGGCCTCATTCTTCCTCCACTCCCTTCTTCTTGAGGAATTCTTTTAAGTCTCCCCCCCCCCCCCCCCACCCCCCCCCCCCCCCCCCCCCCCCGAGTATAGAAGTAATTGTAAAGTGGTGTCCATGAAGTCTATGATGCCACAAAGTTAACTGTATACAATGAATGTACTCATAAGACGTTGCTTGCCGTAGCCTTGTGGCCATTGACCCCGCGCCCAGTTTGAGCCGAACAGTTAATTGTATTGGATAATACTCTTAGACCAAATTTCAAAGGTTTAGTGGGGAAACTGTTATTTCGATTCAACTAATTGCTAAGAGGGCTCCGGCTTTGCAGGGTCGTTTCTTTTCAAATGGAATGAGTCTTAACTTGGAAAACAGAGGTACTGTCGAGAACATTGTGAGTTCTCGTGACGTCCATTCACCCATAAACTGCTTCTTTCAATCTTAATGTGGAGACCCCTGCAGTGATTGGAATGGAGAATACTGTTATAGCTCCTATTAAAGAGTAGTTAATGCTTTCCATCTTTCCTCAAATAAGCCACCTTTTGACACCCATCTAAGCTTCAGATAGAGACACTCTGGCCATAGAATGTGTTAAAATGAAGCCTCAACTTTCCATGAGGGTCGTAGCTACCTATCTCACTGAAGCATTGAACAACACCTTGATGTCCCTTCCAAAGGGGTTGAATGCACAGCTTCTGATATAGACCACCCTGGATCATCTTACACTGCATCAGTATCAGACCACTTATTCTGATTTGTGGTATTCACATGGGAACAGCAATTGATCGAGTGCTTTCATGGTCTCTTGAAGCGGATGCTCACCTACCCAATTCCTACCATTGCGGCTGTCTGGTACCTCTCTGCCTTTGTCTCTGTCTTCTTCTCTTGGGTCATATTGGTTAATGTAGACAGCCACAGTAGCAGCATTGCAGTCCTACATCTGCTTTGTAGTATGACAATTCAACACTCACCCGACTACAATACTGTGACGTCTATTGTTCTGACATACCCAGCAGTGGATGAGCCATATCTCCTTCTCTATCTTTGGCCTTGTGTGTGGGTTAAAGCTATGTCCCAGTAGGGAGTGAGCTTTCTTCAATGCTATTGGTCCCCATTTTCTCTCCTCCTGACTCCTTGACCTCTCCCCCCACCTTTGCTACTTTATCCACATGGGGCACATAGTTCTGGCCACAATGCTTTGGCAGGTGAACTTTTAACGAGTACATTTTGTGTCTGACTGTTGAAGTGGTTATTTGTTCTTGTTTACTCTGTCCCATGGACCCTCCATGCCCCTGTCCATGAAGTAGTTCCTCGCTTTCTTTCTTTCTCTCCACATTCCATGGTGGCTAACCACTCCGTACTATCCTGCAAGAATGAGCCTCAACAGCATGTTCTAGGCAATGGTTGCAGATTACATAATTGACCCACTGGTTTCACCTGTTAGTGCTTGGGATGTCATTTTGTCTCTTTGATTACCCAAAGAGTTAGTGACTTGAAATTTAGTTCTAAGCAGATGGTGAATGACACAGGTGTCCTCCCTTGAAGCATCAAGGTAATTGCAGTTTCTGTTTATGGCTGGATGTAGTGGGCATGCTGTAGCAGGTGGTTTGATGTTTGCACTGGCCCATGACTACCGGGTCATGCGCTCCGACAAAGGGTTCACGTTTCTCAGTGAGGTGTGTAAAAATCTACTTCCATTTGGTTTATATCTTGAAAGGTTTGACATGTGTAATAAATGCCAATGGACTTGATTCCTGTGTGAAGATAATTTTCACTGTTTTTCACCTTGAATGCACAACAGCTATACGCACATTTCAGGCGAGTCATCTATCAGAAGGGTGATGAATTGTGTCCAGACATACGTGTTTGGACAATGCATGATATTCACATTGAAATTTGTAAGGAGATCAACTATCACAGTAACCAATTGTTACTAGACGGCACCTTTTGTACAAGTTGGCATGGACGAGAATAGTGATTAGAACAGCCTATCTGTACTCAGGAAAATTTGCAAATTATATAGACATTGCCTTCTTGAGTAATGACTGACTGTTGAAATTTTTGTTTATCAGATTGACATTAAGGTTCCATTTTCGCCAGGAATGAATGCTCTCATTCGCTGCAAGCTACCAGTGAGCACATACCATAAATCCATGCTTTCTGGGTAATCTCCTTCTCTTTTCTTACTTATTGTAGTGAAAAGATGATCACCTCCCTTGATATTGAAATACTGACAGTTTGGAGCCAGTGGTAGAAAAGTTAGGGGAGAGAGAGATTGTACTCATAAGACGTTGTAGGGAGAGAGAGAGAGAAATGAAATGAAATGAAATGGTGCTTTATAACGTCCACGGAAAGCTCATAGAGCTTATGGGACAAAATGGAAGAAAACATGAGAGAGGAACAAATCCAGAAACCACAATTAATGTTCTAGCGATTGTCTAAGGGTGAAGGCCTTGTGTAGGTAGGCTGCCAAGCATTTTTGATCCGCATAGTGGAAGACATCAGTGAGAGTTTGGGTTCCACTGAATAAACAGTGGAATCTCCCACGGATCTCGTAGTATAGAGGGCAGTAGAAGAAGAAGTGTTCTTCAGTTTCAATTTCCTTGCTGCGCCCTATGCAAGCTGGACATAGGCGGTCCTCCCGTTGCAGGTTTTCCCATCTGCCAGTCTCTATCCGTAGGTTGTGGGAACCCACCCTGAACCGCCCCAATGCCCTCAGGAGGGAAGGAGATAAGGGTGCTGAAAGGTAATTTGGTCTCAAGATTCTATCATCGCGGAGCACCAAGAATGTCTCTCGATAGAAGTGGAGCTTTGTCGTGAGATTGGGTAGCTTCCAAGTTCTCTTGACATGTAATTCCATAAGCTCTCTCCTAATGAGTCTGTTGTGGTCATGTCTGGATGTGATGTCCACCTCATCTGGGTTCATTGGTAATAGGAAAGCAGTAGAAAGTCCGTTACGTTGAAATAAACTGTCCACTCGAGCATACCAGGAGTTCCTGAAACCTGCAGCTTTGAGCCTCATAGATGTTGTGAGGGCCCTTGCCACTAGCCCTTTGGGTGGAAGGGCCTGCCATCTATGGAGAAAGATTGTAAGCCTGAAGAGGGCCTCGGATTGCAATGGTACACATGCGAACTCTGCACCTAGGATCTGAGATGGAGTTGTGCTCCTGGCGCCAAGCATTGCTTGGAGAAAAGATGACTGTAATGGTTCCAAATTCTTTTCCCACCAGGAGACAGGGACACCAGGTGCCCAGAACTCACAACCATAGATGGTAGCAGGGCTGACGACGGTGTCAAACAGCCACTTTTTGGTCGGGGGATGCCGCAGATGTATTTGCTTGCATTTGGCCTGAAGGCGGACGGAGGCCGCCTTACCTTTAGTCAATCTGTCCAAGGCAGTGGCTGCAAAGTGAAACTTGGGGGAGTGGATAACCAGACCCAGGTACCGGTATGATTTCACAATCTCAATTTCCTGCTGGTTGAAGATGAATCTACGATCAGCTTGGCCATTGAAGACCATGATCTTGGCCTTGCTAAGATTGACTTGCATCCCATAGTCTTTGCAGAACTGTTCCAAAATTTTGAGATGGCGTTGCAGGAAGACCGGGGATTGTGCCAAAAGGGCAACATCATCAGCGTAGAGGAGATCTGATTGGGTTGGTCCCCCATCCCAACCCCATGGTTTTTTGATATGTAATTCTCCAAGGCGTCAATGTAGATCCCGAACAGGGAGGTGAAAGGGGGCAGCCCTGTTTGACTCCAATGTTGCTGTGGACCTCGGCTGAGAATTCACCAGCGACGTTGACCATGCCAGTGACAATCTCATACATAGAAGAGATGGCACAAAGGATGTCTGGAGGGACTTCCACTCTATGGAGCCATTGGAAGAGAAGGTCCCGAGGAACTGAATCAAAGGCTTTGTGAAAGTCCACGAAGCAAACATAGACCATTCTTTTGTCATAGCGTGCACTTTCCACCATAACCTGAAGAGTGAAGATGTGGTCAATAGTGGATCTGTTGCGACGGAAACCAGCCTGTCCCTCAGCACGAATGCGAGAGGACTCAGCCCAATCATCCAGTTCCATGGCCACTACTGCCCCAAACAGTTTAGCAAGTAATGAGGACACCATGATAGTACGATAGTTTGTCGGTGCGAGCCTGTCACCGCTCTTGAAAAGTGGGTGGATGATGCTCTTTGTCCACTCTGTTGGAAAGCCCTGTTGCACCACCTCATTGAAGAGGTTAGCTATAAAAGGGGCTAAAGTAGGTGCAGCATGCTTGATGAATTCACTCTGAAGTCCTGAAATGTCCACTGCCCTGCCATTTTGCAGCTTCTTGATTGCCTTACTGACATTGGCCGTAGTAAAGAGAGAGAAGTGAAGGGGTTTAGAGGTTATAGGAGAAGGAGTTTGGGTCGGGGAATGGTACAAAGACTGTGCATACTCATGCCAGACGTGAATGTCAGTGATTGGGGGGGGGTCTCTATGAGGTTTACGGAGGGACCAAAAAGAACGAGGAGAAAATCTGATTTTAGCAAGGAAAGAAGATTGCAACTTGATAGTGTAGGCTTGCTTTTTGGATCTAATGAGGGACTTATAGTGCTTAAGAGCAAGATTAGTGGACTCTGGAGAAGAATTGGTATCAAGTAGTAAAGATTTGATGTGACGTCTAGCAGTCTTGCATTCCTCATCATAAAATGGTGCGTAACGACGAGTGGAGAAGGGTGAGGAGGTAGATGGAAGGGTGACGGGAAAGGATCGCAGGGCTGAGTCCCAAAGGGCTTGGGTAAGATGTGTAGCCTTGTCGTTAGGAGATGGTAGATGTAGAATGGAAGGGAGGGTTGACGCTAGGTATGTTTCATACTCGGCGTTGTGTAAGTGAGAGAAAGGGGTATTAAAGTGGATACGTGGGTGTGAGGGAAGAGAAGCAGAGGGAATCCTCACGGGGAGGGAGATGGAAGGAAATGCAAAGGAAAGGCAAGAGTGATCAGAATCCGGGTACCTCGTGATGTAAAAGGAGCTTATTCTATCAGACTTGTTGGGGCTTGTAAATGGCAAGCCCCTGAGTTTCACAAAACTTGAGTAGATGGTGACCGTAGCTTGTGATTTCGCAAGAGGAATCTGCACTTTGCCTCTCCAATTCCGTATGCGAGCGTTGGATGTGTAGAGGATCCGTGTGGTCGAAGGTGGGGGCCTGTAGTGATCCTGTACGGGCGTTGAAATCTCCAACCAAGAAAATGTCTGTGTGTGGCGTACGGAGACGGGCCATATCGTCTTCCAATGGAACATATGGTGAATCTGTTCGAATATGTAGGCCACTGTGTGGAGATGCAGCCGGAGCAAAATAACATCCCGCCAGCAGGATGTTGTAGCCTTTAATGTGACACCAAATGTACCTTGCCAGTGGGTCTTTGTATGGGAAGGAGATAAGTGGGAGAAGCCAGTCAGCAAAGTAACAAGCCACACCTCCAGATCCTTTGAGACCTGTACGTGGACGAATCACTGACTGAACGCTATAACCGAGAATAAAAGGGGGGTCCTTTCCTTCATACGCGTGAGTTTCCAAAAGAAAAAGAACATCACACTTGGAAAGAATATCTAGAAGCCCTTGGGGGTGGCTCCACAACGAGCCATTATAGTTCCATGAGCCAATGTGTAGATGTGAGCGTGCGTTGGTCTCATGGTGCCCCAACCCCTATTTAGAGCTAGAGGGGCGACGCTCGTGCTCCCGGACAATTACCCTCCCATCTCGGTACACGGCATAGTGCCCCTGAGCTCGAGCTTGCTTAACCTGCAAGAGTTGTGCCCGCATGGCGTTGTATTGCAAAGGGGTCAAGTCATCGTTGAGGTACATCATTGAGAGAGAGAGAGAGAGAGAGAGAGAGAGATGCTCTGAATTATCAGATGTGAAGATATCTTTATGTGTTCTTAACAAGTAGACTTCTTGTAATGCTGCTTGGGGATGATACTACAGGTATCGATACACTGGCAAGACAGCTGAAGAGGCAGGCATTGTTAATGCTGCCCTCCCAGATGCACCGTCAACACTGGAAGAAGCCCTGAAGAGAGGTGGATGGAACTTCATAACCTTCAACCCTGAGATAGGGTTGTGGTAAAGTAACCAACTTAAAGCTTTTGATTATAACATGTGAGAAAATCTGGCAGCCCTAGACCCCATAGATACAACTTTTTCAACTAATTGCAATTGTGGTATGAGATTGCAATACATCTCCCATCGAGCTAGTTTATCTGCAGGGTGACTTCAGTTGTCTGTACTATGTATCTGACAGAAAAGGTTCTAACAGCTGTCTTATTTGGGTGCAGCGGCAGTGCTTGCAAGTAAGAAATATGACCGTTTGGTATACCAAACTATCAAGGTAACTGTGCTAGTACATCTCAATTGATGATTCTTGCTGTAGGATATTAAACTTGTAACTGGATTAAAACTGTGAAATTTGCATACTCAGCTCTCAGATGTGTGTACTTGAGGCTCACTGGTGAGTTGCAACTCATATTACAGGTAGTCATCCGGGAGGACGTATTTGTTGACATGCATTTTGATTGACAAGTCCAACCCTTTGTGGTCAACTGACTATTAGATGAGTAAAAGACTTTCCTTTCCATTTTAATCAAAGCTATGACAAGAAAGTGTCGAAGAAGTAAACAACTGCGCCGAAATAATTTAACGTTAATGACATTGTTAACTGTTGATGTTTGTTCTTCACCCTTGGTAACATTTGCCTAGTCTGGCCAGCAGCATCATTGTTAGACAGTATTTCATATTCTTATGGTTGTCTATCTCCCTGTCCTCTAGGAAGCCTATTGACATTGGGTGGACTTGAAACGTGAGTACATTAATGTCTCTGTGACTAAATGCCGGCCTTGTGACCTCGTGTCCTTGTTTGTTTCGACCTGAAGCGCTTTGCTTCAGGTAAGGTAGTGCATTGGATTTAGTTGGAAAGCTTGGGGCCTTTCCCTCTTTAGAATATGCCTACACGGGCCATTCCCTGCAACTCCCTGGAGTGTGATCTCTGAATGGTAACAAGCGGACTCCTACCGCTTGGGGGCAGCCCCTCCGCCCAAATTGGGCAGTCGTATGCCTGTCTAGCATACTCGGCACTTGGGCTCGGGTTGGTTCCTGTGCTTAAACTTATGGCCTGCGAAAACAATAAATTTTTTAGCTCCTATCAACATCAACACTCCTCAGGGTGATCCCTGGGAATTGGTTACTTATGCCAAATCTAGGGCTTCATGTGTAGTTTTTGGGGTGAATCCCAGGATGGACGATGTGTCCTTTAAAACTACATGCTCTAGCTTAGGCTTGGATTTCATGGCTAATGGTACCATCTCGAGACTTGATAACAATGACCAAAAGTGCTTCTAATAGAGTCCCGCATCAATTCAATCTCAAAGAAGTTTGTCCCTTGACTGGCTGGAGAGCGGTCTTAGACATTGGTGATTCAATGGGGCGCTCTAGGAAGACAACCAAGGGCAACAACTTCAACTTGAGAGTTTCTAATCGGTTTGATGCTCTGGATGAGGTTGAATCCAAACAGCCAGAAAGATGATGCCCCTAAGTGTACGGAACCTGAACGTCCTGTCTGAAGGATTTGGTACTCTGAATGGCTTACCAATCCTCAAGGTTTACACAAGACGAACAAATTCTATACATGGGGTAATTGTCCCCAAGCCGTGAGATGGACAGTCTGTCCCTAAGTGTGCAGTGCCTGAACGTCGTGTAACTGAAGGATTTGGTACTCTAAATGGTTTACCAATCCTCAAAGTCTACACAAGACGAGCTAAATCTATACACGGGGTAATTGTCCCCAAGCAGTCTGACGGACAATCTGCCCCTATGTGTGCGGAGCCTGTGCGTCGTGTAACTGAAAGATTTGGTACCCTGAATGGTTTACCAATTCTCAAAGTTTACACAAGACGAGCAAAATCTACACATGGGGTAACTGTCCCCCCTTTGCAGAACGGTTGGCCGTCCAGGAGCAATCACAAGCTACCTAGACGACAAACAATTCACACGCAAAGGGCTGGCTTGCGGCTGGCCACTTTCAACTTCTCAGGGTTGACCAACCAAAGGAAACAACTTGAAGTGGGACAAGTTCTTCGGACTAATGATATTCATATCTGTGCTGGGCAAGAAACATGGGAAACGTCGGATAAACTGGTTGGAGATGTCATTGGTTATAAATGGGCAGGTAAGATGTGTACTCTCAAGGCAGCCTCTGCCAAACGCGGTCAAAAAGGGGTCGGATTCTTTGTCCGTGATTTCTTGTTTGACAATTGTAAAATTATCAACAAGGGTTTGAGGTACGAGCATAGTATCTGGCTAAAACTGAATTTGAAGGGTGGCATGAGTACAAAGGACCTCTTTGTTGGTTGTGTTTACATGCCCACAGAGGGGACCCTTAGTGCTGACGCAGACAAGGCCTTCGAAGATGTAAAGCTGGACTGTGCTTCGTTCCTTGCCAAAGGTCAGGTGGTACTATTGGGGGACTTCAATGCCCGGGTGGGCAAAGGGATCCATCAGGACGATATCATTGGACCTTTTGGTGAGGACGAGCTGAATTCTAATGGCAGACGGTTAATTAACTGTCTAGAAGAGCTTCAGCTTTTGACCTTGAATAACAGGACAAGTGGTGACCAAGTGCAGTGGACTCGTGAGAAATCCCAAACTGGGGAACGTTCCATTGTGGACTATATCATAATGGACAAAATTTTGTTCCCCCAGTGTGCCAATGTGTTGATCGACAGAACTGATATTGGTACCTCTGACCACTTCCTGGTTTGGACTGAGGTCAAAAGGTGTTTTCCCACCACCAAGAGATCTGTGAAACGTTCGATTCGGAAGTGGCGCATAGAAGAATTCCACAATGAGGAGGTCAAGGCTGAGTACGTCCAGGCCTTGCAAGAGGCTCTCCCTTATTTGTCCAATCGCTCCAAGAACTTCAGTCACGCTCTGTTAACGCAAGAAATGAAGTCGAAAGAGCAGTGAACTCTTGGGAGAGATTCGTTTCCTCCGTGGCTGACAAGATCATTGGGAGGAAACTAATTGTCTGCGGTAGAGCAGTTAATTGGTGGACCAATGAGATTAAACTCAAGATAGCTGAGAGACGAGCCCTCTATAAAGAGTGCTGCAATTTGGAAACCAACAGAGAATTGTGGGCGAGGTACTACCAGCTCCGTAAAGATATCAATCAGCTTGTTAGGTCTCAGAAGAAATTATACTGGGACAAGTTATACAGTGAAATAAACTCAAACCACCATGGCGGTAATGACAAGAAATTCTGGTTGGCCCTTCAACGTTTGTACAAGCCGAAAAACGGTCAGCAAGTACAAGCGCTGAAGACTACTAAAGGTGCAGTGGTGACTTCATCGGTTGACATTGTCAAAACCTTTGAAACTCACTACAGTATCCTTGGCAGAACTTCTAGGTCTAACAGTGAGGGGTCTTCTGCTGAATGGAGGGAAAAACTGTTCCTATGATTCAAAACAGCCCTGATGAACTGGAGTATATTTCAATGGCTTATAATGCTCCCATTAGTTCTTCTGAGATTGTGGAAGCAATTGAACATTTAAATGGATATAAAGCTGGTGGACCTGATGGTATTGTCAACGAGCTTATCAAGCACGGTGGCGATCCCATGATAGAGGCCCTAGTTCTCCTCTTTAACCTTATCTGGAAGACTGAAATGATCCCCTTTCGCTGGCGACAGGGGGTCATTGTCAATCTATACAAGAAGGGTGACAGAGAAGAACCGGGGAACTACCGTGGCATCACGCTCCTCAATGCTGTTGGCAAGACATTCTGCAGAGTTATAAGTACTCGTCTCGAGGTTGATCTGGAGTCTAGAGGTTGTTTCCACGAAGGCCAAGCTGGCTTTCGGCGAAACAGGGGCTGTGTGGATCATATCTTCACTCTAAGCCAGATTATCCAGGGAAGGAAAAAAGAAGGGAAACCCACTTATGTCTTTTTCCTGGATGTTAAAAAGGCTTATGACACAGTGTGGAGAGATGGCCTATGGTTCCGCCTCTGGTCTTGTGGGATCAAGGGAAAGATGTGGAGAGTTGTCCACAACTTGTATGCTCACACCAAAAACTGTGTCACTGTTAACGGACCGAAGTCCAACTTCTTTGACATAGACCAAGGTGTAGCTCAAGGATGTACTCTCTCCCCTCTGCTCTTCAATGTTTTCATCAATCAACTCCTCGAGGATGTGGAAAGTGAGGGATTTGGGTTAAGGGTGGGTGATACCACCATACCAGCCCTTATGTTTGCGGATGACTTCGCAGGCATAGGGGAGACTCCAACCAATCTCCAGGAGTTGATTGATTTCGCGAAGAGATACTTTGATCTTTGGGGGCTAGAGGCTAATGTCAGCAAATGTGCAGTGGTAGCATTCAATGACAGAGGAGAGGGAGGAAGTGATCTTAAGTGGCAGTGGGGTAGCCAAGAGATCCCGGTCCTCCCTTCCTACACTTACCTGGGCGTTGAGTTCTCCTCCAATTGTAATTGGGATGCACATATCCGAAAAGTTGTTCAAACTGGCAAGGGCAAAGCTCTAGGGCTCACTAAATTTTTCCACTGCAGAGGGGTCAACTCTGAGGTTAAGAAAACCATGCTTTGTCGCGTTATTAGACCTGCCTTGGAGTACGGATCTGCTATATGGGTTGATAACTCCAACCAGGCTAAGTCTCTAGAATCCATTCAAGTGGGGGTGCTTAAGGAGTGTATGTCAGCATGCTCCAAAACAGCCAATGTGGCTGTTCGGGGTGAGTTTGGCATTCCGTCCTTAAGCTCCCGACGAGATGAATTCAAGGTCAGATGGTGGGGTCAGCTGCAACATATGCCCAACACCAGATATCCTAAGTTAATCGACTCTATATCTTGGAAACAGGACCGCCCTGTCAAACAGGCTAAGTCCTGGCAGAAGAGAGTAGAAGAGATCCTCAAGGACCTGGACCTGGATCCGCAAGTCTTGACCCTGCTGGATAAATCTGACTTAGAGGCTGTAGTGTCCTCAGCCATGTCTGTTGCCATGAGATTGTCTGATGAAAATGAAGTTAGGCAGAAAACTTTCCTGAACTTGTTTCCAGTCTGTGACATGGGGGAGGACATCTTGGATGACCTCAAGGGTCTACCCACTCTCGGCACTAGACTGAAATTTAAACTCAGGGCAGGAAGCCTACCTTTGAACAGCAAACAGAAGCAGAGAGGAAAGGGAGAGTGCAATTGCCCGTTGTGTGGGCAATCTGAAGACAGTATTCATTTTCTGATACACTGTCCGGGGTTCTCTCACCAAAGAGACGCTCTCTTCAAATCTATTAAGGGAATTGTGCCTGTACCCCTGTTTACCAACTTTGAAAGTCTCGAGGCTGAGCCAAAAGCCCAGGCCCTCCTGAGGCCTAGTTTTTGGGCAAATCACACGCAGCAGATTGATGCTTGTGTGAAGGGATTTCTAGAGGATATCTGGAAAACCCGGATTAATTCTTTATATGGAGGTAAGTCTTACTACCAACGTCAGCCCCTGACAGAGGTAGGTTCTGTCCTTTTTGTTCCCGCTCAAACTGGGCGCGGGGTCAATGGCCACAAGGCTACGGCAAACAACATCTTATGAGTACAATCTTATGGTTGTCTGTGATCTTGGATCTGCAGAAAGAGATGTTCAAGGTAGAGGTGAAGGAGTTGGAGACCAGTCCATCCAGCCTCTCGAAACTTTGAGATGGCTCACCCAAAGGCGGATTGGGGCATGAAAGGGTGAAGCTGAAGTTGTGGTTCCTTCCTAGAGCAGATCTCTATTGAGCATTGCAAGCGTGGAAGATATTAATAAATTCAACATTGTTGCATATGGTTGAGGAGGCAAGGAGGGTGATTGTGAGACAAATGTTCCAACATTCGGGTTTCCAGCATGTCAGAGACCAACAGCTGTGCCAAATGCCTGTGTCCACCATTTTAAGTTCAGACTAGACAAGCCAGTCACTTGTGGTCACCGGGCATAGACCTGTCAATGGAAAAGGTTGATGAGGAAAGCTGGCATGGGCCAGTAGAACAATTGCAGGAGTTCCGGGGATTTCTTTTGTGCCAACACTGTTGTAGTCTAAGCAAATGAAAATGTGAATCTTGAGCATTTGACTTGATAAGTCGATGTGGGGCCGGATCCTTTACAGTGACCACTCGTTTTCAGCATCATAATCAAGGCCAGCAGCATGATACTGTTGAAGCAATGTCAGTGCCAACTATTCGTGCGACATCAATTACCTTACTGGATTGCTGCCCCACAAGAGCTGGCCATATCGATGTTGGGCTGAGTTCCAAAGCTTCATAAAACCTCGCAGGGCTAATAACCTCCCCTGTGTCTCGTCTCAGTTTTCTTTCAACAATGAAAACCTGATGCTGCAAAATTGCTGTTGCTGGCATTGATCATCATGCTGAATGCTACAAGGAGCCGGCCACACACCTCTCAGACGAAATGCTTAAAGACTTACACACATCTGCTGAGCCTACACAAGTGTTGGCATGAAAGAAATGGCTTTGGAGAACTCCTGCACTTCCTCTCTACCCACAAGCCATACCAGCAACCTTCTCTCCCCGTGTCTAACATGAAATCTGATCTTTCCTACTCTGAACAACCTTCTCTCTCTCTGCGCAATTCACAAGTGTGGCTCAAGGATTATAGCCTACAAGCCGGAGACCTGCGACCTACGTGTCAACAGCACGACGCTCTAACTAACTGAAATGAAACGCCGATCTGTTCAATGAGGAGCAGGCTCTTGGACCGTGTTGTTGTTACATCGGGGCTCTGCGGATTTGGTTTTTCTTCATCTCCTGTCCGGCTGTCTGGTGGATGTGCAGATGCCCCTGGATTTAAGAGGATTTGGGACATGCATCTAGCAGCTCCCTCAAGAGCGCTTCTTTTTTGTGGGATGTCATCACCCACCTCTTGGATTTTGCCTCTGGTTGGACCAGACACGATGCTGCAGGTTGGAATGCCGAGAAGAGACGATGGGAGATGGGGTTTTGGGGGGAGTAAATCACCAGAGAAATTGCGGGCAGGTTTGCAGCAGGAGCAGCAGGTTGATAACGCGGAATGGGTGTTCAGGAAGCAGGGGATTCGTTTGCAAATTGCCCATCTGAAAAGGGCGCAACGTTGTCATAGAGTTAGATTAGAGGAGGAATCTTTAGCAATGGACAGGGAGATTGTTCATGTCCTTGCTGCCATTACGGATGTTTTGCTGCAACCGCATGTTAGGAAGTTTTTGGTAAAGAGCTATGGAAATTTGACATCAGGTAGGGGCACTTGTGCTGAGGATGAGGGCGACAGAGGATTGCTTCCCGAGAAATCCTCCGACTTTTCTGCAACCAGTTTATGTAACGGCGTAGCTTCAGTCACGTCTGATTCATCTGTGAACTCTCTGACCAATTTGCCAGTTTACATTAGTACCCATTCTTTAGCAGAACAGCGAACAGTGAATATCCTCCAAGACGGAGAATATTTTTCGAGTAGTTCAAACCAATTAAAGGGTGAGAATTCTTTCAAGCCAGCTCTTCTTTCCTTGTCGACTACCTGTGCTTCAGTCTGTGGCTGGCTTGCTCCCATCTCTGAAGTCATCTCTGCGAATCTGGCGGTGCTTGATAATGTGCGTTCAACAAAGTGACTACGGAGAAATATGGAAACCGATGGTCCTGATAATGGGCCATAAGGAATTTGGAGGTATGATAACAGAATGGGATCTGTATTTGTACTGGACTTTGCATATTCACTGTGGCTTGTCGTGGTGAACACAGACGGAGAGGAGGCTCCGGTCAAGTCACGCCTACCCAAGGAAAGTTTTGCAAAAGATCAAGCTGCCCTCAGCACAATGAGACGTCTGAAGAAGCTGGATGTGCATGCATACGTCCATGGAGCTCTCCGGGCAAGTCATATGCGAGCCTGGCTCCAAAGGAGGCAAATTGAGGACAGTTCATCATAGGATGACTCAACCGCATAATTCTTGGTGGGGGCGAGCAGATTTTAAAGTGGGGCTTCTGTTCTTCTTGAGGTAGTATCATGTGGACTGAATGGCTTGGATATGTTGGATATGTCTTCCTCTCTCTTTAGGCCCCTTTGCACTACAGTGTGACTAGCAATATGATGAACTCTCAATTCCATATATCAGTTTGTGAGTAGATTTGTTGAAATCGTCAAAGCCTTACTAATGCATTGTTGCAATTGTGCAGGTCTGAAGAACAAATTTCAAGGTGTACGAGACAAGCTGAGACAGCATGTGAATTGGCAATTATCTCTGGTTTTATAATTACTCGCATTAATCTCAATTCATTTGTATCTGGAGATCTTAGTGCTTTTTGTCCATCCACTTATTGAAGACAAGAAGAGGTTATGCAGTCCTTAACCTGTGCATAAAATTCAATTGCTCTAATGGGGGCATGGTTGCAGTACTCGAAGCTCAAAGATATTAGATCATGATTTGTTTCACAACTCCTCAACGAGAAAGGGTAGTGATGCTTTCCTTCCTCTGGAATGACATTGTGATGCAAGAAACTCATTTAAGATATAGAGATGCGGAAACATGGCAAAACCCAACTGTCCAAGTCAATATGAAGGGTCATCAATTCAGGAACATTTGGAGGAACACCACCGGATACGATTATAGAATCGAAACCGCAATGTGCAGACATTATCCATCTCTGCGGGGTATTGATGACAGTGCAGTTTTTACAAATTCTGAAGCTCATAGCATAAGTAGCCTTTCAACTGTTCAGTCATGTTCTCAAGAGGATCATGGGCTGTTTACAGTTTGCTGGTTACTCCACCTTGGTGAAGCATCGAAAGATGCTGGTGGAAATAATAAAAGGACTTTGCTGGTGTTGCTACTTGTGGGTCCCTTATGTTGTGACAAGCAGGACCCACAAGTCTTGAAAGACATTGGAATGAAGATTGGAACTGGACATTCTAGGGCTTGTAATGTTTGAATCTTGGATGTAAGCAGTGAGGAGAGTGACTCAAAAGATCTTGAAGGAAAAACAACCTGGATTGTCCATCAGTGTGTATCTTTTCAGTATTTTTCCAATTACGAGTAAGCAGGTTGAGCAAATGCCAACAACAACCCATCAGCTTTTCCTCCCTCCACATTACAAGCCACACACCTTCAAATTGCAGTTTAAGAGGGTGACCTAGAAAGTCTTGGAAGGACAAAATCTACAGTGTCTAAGTACTTTGTCCAGTTCTTTCAACCAGAGATGTAACAAACTCATTAGGCAACAACTTCCACCGCTAGGTACACTCCATCCCCCACTAAAAAATGTGATATTCTTCACCATCGGCCCATGTAGGTTTCGAGCCTGCGCCTATCTATCTAAAAGGTCGGCACGCAACAGCGTGTCCTTCTATACATGAGATTGAAGTCACTTTCTACAAAATTTCAAAAAACACTAGGGCTACAAATTTGTCCCCAGAATCCACTGTAGGTGCGCCTTGTAGGGTCACCCATTTCTTCTATTTGGGATGATGGGATCTGCAAAAGCTTCAACCAATCGGTGGCTGAATTGCACAAGACAGAGGTGAAGGTATGTTGTACAGTCTCTAATTCTGCTTTCTGCCTTTGGGTTTTATCGCAATGGAGATGGAGGTGAGGAGGGTGGGGCAGCAGACCTGTTTTGTGGCACTACCACTTTCCCTGTTAGAGCTGCTACTTTCCAATACGGAGCTTCCGTCCTTCCCCGTGGTGCTGGAGCTTCGTCTTCCCGGAAATCAAGGGCGCGGTGGGCATTGGTTTCTTGCCTGGGATGGCTCGGCTTCAAAGTCCTCGCATGTTGAGGTAGTTTGCTTGGCATGATCACTTTAGTGCAGGTCTGACATCGTGTTTGTCTCGTCACTGTCACAGAACCTGGTGGAAATTTTCAATTGCTTTGCAACTTTTTGCAATCACATCAGATTTCAGGTGCAATTTCTCATCAGGATTTTGTCAACAGCAAAACCAGAAGTCTTTCCTAAATGGTTGAGACGAATACACTAATCATCACATTCTTACTCTCGTAATTATGAGGATTTGGTCGAAGGTTCAATCTCATAACTACGTGGGTAAGCTCTTATATTCTCCCACAAAAGAAAATGCTGCAGTTCAGTCTATTTTGTTTCATGTGATACAAGGGTCTTGCTACTCTGCCTGTATCTTGGGCATTTTTACTCTGGGAATTACAGTATAAACCCTAAAGCTTTAGCATCGTAACTCATAGTTTAGGTCCATCAGCATTGGCGAGCCTCTCTCTCTCTCTCACACACACGCATGGACATGTGTGGCCAATTGGGGTCTAAAGCAGCAGTGCTGGAATCAATGATTTGTTTTCTAGCATGACATTTATACAGCCCAGTCATTCTTGCTTGTACTTAAACTTCAATACCACAGCAAATGTAGCAGCATCAAAATTGGTGCAACGTGATTTATTATTGAACCAATACTGGTTCTGTACGTTGCTGAGCAGGTATAGTTGGTCAGATCTTGGTATTCGAAAGAGTTTTATTTGCAATAAAAGGTACCAGAGGCATTGGATGGTTGTCGCTAGCTGATATCTTTGTTGGGTCTGTGGGATTTATTCAAATGTTTGTTTTGCAATGAAGGTGCCAGAGGCATTGGCTGAGTGCATTGGCCTGCCAGATGGCACAAAAGTACTTGTCCGAGCCAGGACTGAGGTGGCAAAAGCAGAGACAGTTGTCATCGAGCCGGCAAGTGAAGATGACTGGGAGATCTTGGAGCTGAATGCTGTGTACCTTGAGGACCACTTGTTGACCCGGGTGGGTTGTTCATCCAGAAGTTGATGGGACACCCAGATTCCTCTCTTTCTATCACACTGTACTTTTGTTGTGCTTGTTCCGTCCTGGCCTGAACACCTAGCTCTCCTCTCTGTGGATGTTATGAAGTTTGCTTTTTCTGTCCCTTTTCTCTATCTCCCTAACCTACTCCCTTTGACCTGCATGGTCTGATTCGCTGCATTGATGATTGGTTGCTTTTTGCTGACGGACATTGCTTCTTACTGTTTTCACTTCGGATTTGTAGGTGGGAGTGTTACGTGAAGGTCAGCAATTTCCAGTGTGGGTCGAAAGTGGCACTGTTCTTTTCCTTCAAGCTGTCTCCACGAGTCCAAAACCACTGGTCTGTTTAATTTTCACTCCCTCTCCTCTCTCGCTGTCTCTCTGAAGTTCTTAGCTCTCCCTGTCCTCTAGGAAGCCTATTGGGTGGACTTGATACAGGAGTAGATAAATGTCTCTGTGACTCTATGCCAGCCTTGTGACCTCGTGTCTTTGTTTGTTTTGACCTAAAGCGCTTTGCTCCGGGTAAGCTAGTGCAGTGGATTTAGTTGGAGAGTTTGGGGCCTCTCCCTCTTTAGAGTATGCCTATGCGGGCCATTCCCTGCAGCTCCCTGGAGTGTGATCTCTGAATGGTAAGAAGCGGCACCTACCGCTTGGGGGCAGCCCCTCCGCCCAAAATGGGCAGTTGTATGCTCTGTCTTGCATACTCGGCACTTGAGCTCCGGTTGGTCCTTGTGCTTAAACTTATAGCCTGGGAAATCAAACAAAATAGTATCCCTTGTCAATAACAACACTCCCAGGGTGATTCCTGGGAATGGGTTACTTATGCCACATCTAGGGCTTCATGTGTAGTTTTTGGGGTGAATCCTAGGATGGACGATGTGTCCTTTAAAACTACATGCTCCAGCTTAGGCTTGGATTCTGTGCCTAATGGCTCCGTCTCGAGACTTGATAACAGAGGTACTTTAAAGGTTTCAATGTCTAAAAATGCTACAATAGAGTCTCACATCATGTCAACCTCAAAGAAGTTCGTCCTCCAATTTGTTCACAATTGATGGTAGCGTATGCAGGTACGATTAGCAGCAGGGGCAGAGCTTATTGTTGCACCAAAGAAGCGGCAACTTGCCAAGCCCTCCGACGACGCAGAAGTCACTGAAGTTGATGGCAATGGTACAGACAAGGTTTCTACAGACAGAGCAAACACGTCAGCCCGAGCTAATGAGGTGTGGCTTCGTGTGCAAGAGCTGGATCCCTCACTCGCTGAGCCTGTTAACGTCAAAGGCATTGTTTGTTCTACTTTACCAACAACAGCAATCTTTATATCCCTTGCAACTGCAAATGCAGTTGCATTCAGACATGGTCAGTTTGTTGTTTTGGTGGGTAACCCCATCAGGCAATCGCACCAGTTATCCAAATCTAATAGTGAGTCTCTTGAGAAAGAAGCGGATGTTCGAGGTTACTCAAGTGAGGCAAGAGAAGGAATATCTTCTCCAGCAGACGACAGGCATGCAGAAGGAACGGAAGAAACAACAAAGAGGAGACATGCAGTTGTGAGGGTTGTGATAACTAAGGCCACAACGAGAGGGCATGTTATGGTGGCACAGCCACTTCGACTGTTTATGGGATTCAAACTTCATAGCCGTATGCACTTGCCTTTTCCCTAGTACCATATTTTCAGAGGGAGGGAAGGGTGGCTAACAGAAGTTATGACAAGGAAGAGATGGAGAATTTACTGACATTGTGTCAATAGGTCACATACTCTCTGAAAGTCCAGTGTTTAAGTCTTGAATGGGACACTTATTCTGCCTGTTTGACCCATATTAGAGACCATCTCATGCGATACATGTGACTACTACATGTTTATATTCTGGTTTGCAACCCAGGCAGGATTGATTCAAGTGCTGGGTTAGTTTATTGTTTGTGCAGTGAACTGTTTCTTTTTTACAATTTAAATTGTATTTGCCCATGGGGGTTGTATATGATGATAAGGAGTTTTCCAACCTCTAACATGGCTTCTGCTAAACGAACCTTTGGTCTTCACCAGGTATATGTGTTCGGGCATGCAATGAGCCCAGCTGGCCTTTACCAACTTCTCTTGATCTCTCTCCAATCTTTCTCAAACCAGCTGAGAACAAGGAATCTTTACATTCGGATGAGACAGAAGCCCTAAACTCATTGAGTTTGGTTGCTTCTAGCATCATGGAGGATGGATACAATATGAAATGGAAGGAGAGCAGTGTTGGAAGGTGGCGTAGCCACAAACTGCTCCTAGCTGTAGCTGCAGCTATGGTGGCTGATACACCAAGTGAAGGAGGGAGAGGTCAATTACCTGGAGTCGATGAGAGAGTGAAGGGTGCAAACGGTATTGCCAGGCTGCTGCAGGGATGGGTAGCTGCACAAGCAGCTGCTGTTCGGCATGAAGGAGCCGGCATTGATGACATGGCTGTGCCAGTTACAGATGAGTCTATTGTGCATTTTAAGATCGGGCCCCAATTAGAAAGGGAAAGTTTGGAGGAAGAGAGAAAGGCAAGCCATGGATTAGCTCACAGCTCTGTGATGCCTGACGTTTTTGTCAACGCTTCTGGAAGGCACCGGCCGGGACCCAAAGATCTGTTGTTCTTACTGACATCACCAGGCTGTCATAAACCGGAGTCAACAAAAAGGAAATCATTGACACAGTTTTCAAATGGCAAGGAAAGGCCTCAAGATAGCAGAGGATCGGGTGGCTTCATCTTGTTGGAGACAGGAGGGTTTTCAGAGGAATGCACTGCTTCAGTACAAGAGCTACAGAATGGCTTTATTGGACATTCAGTGAAAGTTGACAAAGGGCCTTTCCAGATTCTTTCTTGCCTTCCAACATTAGATTCTTGGGTTCACAACAGACCAATGCTTGCATCACTGATATGGTTGGAGAAGGCGGCATCCAAAGCTCTTGTTCGTGAGTTTTTGTGTCTTCCCTGGAGAAACTCTGTTTTTGGAATTGAAGCTTCTTTGCAGATTTCCTTCTGAAAACTGTTAGAGTTAGTATTGAGCTTCAGCTTATTCCACCACTCAGCTGTGAGGGCCAAATGCTGGTATTGTCTGGTTTCAGCCTCTTCTCCCCCTTTAGTTGGGGTTTATCTTTCTTGGAAGGCAGTTTTTGCACCCACTCTCCCTGGGATGTCTACACTTGGTGTGTTTCAGTGCCCTCTGGACCTGCCAGGGCCGGCATTTCTTGGATTGGCAAGGTTCGGCATATAAGATTTCAGCTGGGGGTGTTTCCCCGTTCCTCACAAAAAAAAGAAAACAGGTAATAGAGAGACTATTTCCAGACTGTAGATTGCCTGTGAGGTTCTTAATGTTTTCTTGTCACTTGTGGAAGATTTAGAGTAACTGCTGCTCTGCAATGCAGGGCTGAGGGTGCTGCTGTCTCCAGGTTCTCGGAAGAAGCTGAAGAAAATGGGGACTCCCCTTCCTGGCGCTGTGCTTCTCCATGGACCTCTAGTAAGTTGTCTAGTAAGCAGCTTTTAGAAGTGTCTATTACAAAATTGAGTCTCAATATGGCTGGAATTTGTTTTTTCCTGTTTTTTCAAGGTTTCTGTTGTGCAACATGTTGGTTCACGGTCATTTTTTCACTTAGTTGTGCTATGTGATTCCTAACAGTGCTGTATTGAGGTATCTTCACTATGTGTGATGCCCAACATTTGGGAAGAATCTATACATCACTCTATAAACAATTTGAAGTAACTGTAGTTGAAATGGTTTCTTCGTTGTCATCTATTTCTGAAGAAAGTTATGGCCTGAGGATCGCAAAACTTGGCAGATGAGAACCAACTGCTGCTTTTGAAAAATCAAGCCAGCGCTGAACTACTTTATTGCTCAAGAGAACTTGCTTGGCAGAAGGGCAGTTCAATTGGTATGTCAATGAAATATTTGGCCTAGGACTTGATGATAATCCTCCCTCTGGTAAAAACTACGTTATATCCCAACTGTTTCAAGACCTTGTTAGTTGTTTTCTTGTTGCCTATGCTGCATGGCTTATGCTACCCATCTTTTAGCAGCACACCAATTCAAAGCTGCCATCAAAGTGAGAATAAGTTGCACGAGGTCTAGTGAGATTTACAGAAGGGCTGGATTGTACAGTTTGCGGCTTCGTAGATATCTTTTGGTTTGCCAAGTAACAGAGTTTCCACTTTGCCAGGCCTGTGGGAAAACTCAGCTGGCCTTAGCTCTGGCTCAGGAGCTTCAGGAGGATCGTCACATACTTGCTCATTGGTATGGTCTCCCAGCCTTGCAACTCCCTCAGGGCTGAACATTCCTATTTGTAGCTCTGCAAGGACCTGGACATGTTATGTGTAGAGTCGTACTTGTGTGCTTACCCTGCCAATGTTGTGTATTATCTACCCTTCAGGGCATATGCACTAGGGGATACTAATCCTTGTAGAGCTGGCTGTCAGTTTCATATATCGTTATGTGAAACTCTGTGGAATTGGGGCACCAATGACAGTCCATCCACGGGGAATGGAGTGTTGACTGAAGAGCTGGCAGGACATAACAGAAGAAAGATTAAGAAGGAACAAATGATTATATTGACAAAAGGCCCTGAGTGCTCATGGGCCATCGTACAAGAGAAATCCAGAACTTGACAGAACCTTAAAGCAGAGACTGAATGTACTCATACGACATTGTTTGGCATAGCCGTCCATAGACCGGCGCCCAGTTTGGGCAGAACAAAGCAGAGACATAGACACAGAGAGAGCCTAGGGGGTTAGGAGAATGTTCAGAACTGTACAAGGATGGTGTTTGTCTCTCTGAGATCACATTAATACTGTAATATTGAACATTCTGTTGATGACGTATTTGAGTTACGTACAATTATTTTATTTGTTTGGTTTCTTTCTTTGGTCTTTCTCTCTTGCACGTCTTCCTCACCCACACACCCGTCATGGTCTATTCAGGGTCGTGGTGAGCTGTGGTGAGCTGGTGGGTGAACAAGCCCGGATGATTCGTGGGGTGCTGCAGGATGCCGTAGCTGAGGCACTCAACCATGCCCCATCTCTGATTATACTGGACGATCTAGATGCCCTTATTCCTGGTGATTCAGAGGGCCCAGAACCCTTGACATCTGTGGTGGCTCTTGCCGAATTCCTTGGTGATCTTATGGATGTCTACCAGGTAAGAGTTGAGGTTTCATAAATCTGCATGCTCTAGTTTCCCTATTTTACATCACTTTGTTTTCCCTTGTCTGTTAAATTCCCCTCTTGTTCAAAGTGATGGAGATTAATCTTTCTCTATGCTTGATGTGCGCTGTAGGGAGGTGGACGGAAGGAAACTGGGAAGGCTGCTATTGTTTTTCTAGCAACTGCAAGGAAGCCAACAGCACTTCCATCATCATTATGTCTCTCAGGTTTCTCCCAGCTCAAGAAAGGCTGTAGTACTGTTGTCTTGGGCTGGTTGGTTTTGCATTTGTATGTCTACTTAATCAGAGCATTAACCAGTAAGGCTGAGAGCAGTTCCTTGATGCCAGCTGACTAGGTGCACCATGTTGACTCACTCTTTGAGAAGTTTCCGCTCAAACTGGGCGCGGGGTCAATGGCCACAAGGCTACGGCAAACAACGACTTATGAGTACAATCTTTGAGAAGTGGAGTTTATGGAATGCTAGTTGTATCTAGGAACGACTTCATTAGAAAGAAACTTAAGGTACAGACTGCCTGTAAACATTGATCCAGTGCTGGCAAACACTCAAGGAGAAAGGTGTGCTCACTCTACACTGCCTCCTGTAGCCTTAGGGGTGGTAGATCCTCACCCAGTCTCAGGGAGAGAAATGAAATGAAATGGTACTTTACAACGTCTGCGGAAAGCTCAAAGAGCTTATGGGACAAAATGGAAAAAACAAGAGAGAGGAGACAATACCAGAGCCAAAAGCACCCCAAAAAGCAACTACTGCTGAAGGGATTGCCTAAGGGTCAAGGCCTCGTGCAGGTAAGCTGCCAAGCATTTCTGATCCTCATACTGGAAGAAATTCAGGTGATAGATTGAGTTCCACGGAATAGACAGTGGAATCTCCCACAGATCTCATAATACAGAGGGCAATAAAAGAAGAAGTGTTCTTCAGTTTCAATTTCCTGGTTGCGCCCCATGCAAGCTGGGCACGGTCTTCCCATTGCAGGTTTTCCCATCTACCAGTCTCTATCCGTAGATTGTGGGAGCCCACCCTGAACCGTCCCAACGCCCTCAGGAGGGGATAAAGGCACCGAATCGTAAATGGGCCGCAAGATTCTATCATCACAGAAACCAAGAATGTCTCACCATAGAAATGGAGTTTTGCTGTGAGATTGGGTAGCTTCCAACTTCTCCTGACATGTAGTTCCGGAAGTTCTCTTCTGATGAGTCTGTTGCGATCCTGTTTGGATCTGTTTGGAGAGAGAGACACACAATTAAGAACTGTTGCAGTCAAAGGAATACAGTAACGTCATTCTGCAACTTTACAGAGATTTTTAATAGTCTGTGTTTGTAGGGAGGCTGGACTATTATGTAGAGTTAACGACACCAGCAGTTTCTGAAAGAGCAGCTATTTTGGTCCAAGTTGTTGCTGCACGTGGGTTGGTCTGCGCTCAACCAACTGCAGCTGAAGTGGCCACCAATTGTGATGGAGCCGATGCATCGGATTTGGTAATATTTTCTGATATGTGAATGGTCAGGGAATGCATTGTATGGATTTTGTCTTCTGTAGGGATGTATGTTTCTGCTATGTTTTTATTACACAGTCTGACAGGCTTTTCATTTGGAGCTGGATAGCTACTGAGGTGTATTCGTTTTGTGACACGTGAGAGCACCTCCAGGAGGTTTTGGTGGACAGGGCTGTTCATGCTGCAGCATCACGTTTTTTGTCTTCCACTTCTTCGGCAGCAAAGGTTCCAAGCTTTGCAGCTGTGAGGTCCGTTACAGAGATTGATGGTATCCAGAGCCAGGTGATGGAAAGATTGAGGGTAGAGCAGGTACTGCCCCAGATGAGAAAAAAGAGATTTGAATTGGGGGCATCTGACTTCACAGCAGCTCTGCGAGACTTCATCCCCGCAGCTATGCAGGGCATCATGAAGGGTGGGGGTCAAGTTGGAAGATCTGGATGGGAGGATGTGGGAGGCCTTACAGAGACTCGCCGTTCTTTGCAAGAGGTTTTACTTCTCTCTGTCAGGGTGATTCATATGTATACTGTGGGCACACTTCTGGCTCTCTCTCTCTCTGTCTCTCTTTTCGTGCCCCCTCTGCCTTATTCTCCCACTGCCCCTGTTGTGTCACAGTTGGAAGTCCCATTTTCAACATTGAAGTTCATGTTCTGTTTCTGTGGTCAGTGCTGCTACATCTGTCTCAAACATATCTGATATTGCCAAATACTCCGTAGCCGCAAAATCCAATCGTGAATGTAATGTTGTTTGTAACAGATGTTAGAGATGCCAATCAAGCATGGAAAACTATTTGCTGGAGCACCCTTAAGACTACGCTCTGGTGTTCTCTTATATGGGCCACCAGGGTGTGGCAAAACCCACATTGTTGGTGCGGCTGCAGCGGCGTGCTCTCTCCGATTCGTCTCTGTTAAGGGTCCTGAGCTGCTCAACAAGTACATCGGAGCCTCTGAGCAAGCTGTGAGCCCTGTAGCCCTCTCTTAAGGATGAGCAATGGCATAGATGGTTCATCATAGATGTATCATTGATGTCCAAGGAGTTAAGAAATGGATGGACAGCAGTACCAAGGCTCTGGAAGCCAGAAAGTATAATTTCTTAAGATGAAGCATGGTGGGGTATAAACAAAGATATGGGGTTGCATGGGTAAACAGGTGCGCGATGTATTTGCAAGGGCAGCTGCTGCAGCTCCAGCACTTCTCTTCTTTGATGAGTTCGATGCCATTGCCCCACGGCGGGGTCATGATAATACGGGTGTCACTGACCGGGTTGTCAATCAAGTGCGTCCAAGATAACCAGGCCTGCTAATAGTCGAACCCTTTTTCTTATTCTTGATCTTGGAGTTCTCATAGATATGGTACTGTAAAATCAATGCAGAGTCCAGCAGCTTTTGATACATGTCAGCAAGTTTCTATCTTGAAAGGGAACCCACCACTCATGTTGCATCTAGTTTTAGCCTGGTCTATAAACAATTTAGGTCAAACCAGATCTAATCATGGGACTCATCCATTGTTTTGTTCACTTGGAAACCTCTTGCTTGGGATACGCAACAGCTGTTGTGTGTTCCAGATTCTCCCAGCTCATGTATTGCTCATGTCTAAATTCTGGTAAGGGGACTGGCACTTACGGTAGCATGGCTTGCAGTTGCTGACAGAACTTGATGGCGTGGAGGCTCTTACCGGTGTATTTGTGTTCGCTGCCACCAGGTAATTTTCTCTCCCTTCTTATTCCAAGCTTTGCTGTAACCGCATCATCTGTCTACCCACGCTCTCCCCTACCTACTTTCTCTCTTTCATTCTAGTTTCCGTCCAAACTGGGCACAGGGCGGGGTCTATGGCCGCAAGGCTACGGCAATTAAAGTCTTATGAGTACAGTCTGTGTCATTCTTGAGTGGCACTCCAGTACAAATCTTAGCAAGACTCAGGCTTGGTGGATTTGATGTCCGGTGGGGGAAAGCAGTCGGCCCGATCTACTGGATGCAGCACTGCTACGACCAGGGCGGCTGGACCGGATGCTCTTGTGTGACTTTCCTTCTTATACTGAGCGCGGTGAGATCCTGCGAGTGCTCTCACAAAAGGTTGGTTCCTCTGCCCTTGTCCAGATCATGGTTGGACTGCATCTTAACATGCAATCATGTTTCTTTGCTGGTCATTGTGTGTTGTCTCTCTGTGCGGCTAACGCAGTAAGCAGATTTGTGCTTTGGCATGCTCATGAATATGAGCAGTATCACATATGATACTACTCAAGTGTCAGGAGCAGATGAAGTTGGTGTGGAGTGGTGGCAGCTTGTCACCGCCACACATGTGGTCGATGGGCTGAAACCTTGTGATTAACAACACCATGTTAAGACTGCACTCTTTATGCTACTTTAATTTAGGTTTTAACTTGGACCCGTATTACGTCTGTTTTGGTTGCTGTATAGGGTCCTTACGTTGTACTTACATAGATGATCTAATCTCTCTCATCCAGATGCCTTCCTGCTAATTAGAATCAATATTGAATGGAACAATAATGGCTGGGGACAGCTACCCTTGTCCGATGACGTGGATTTAGATGTCGTGGCTTCATTGACGGACGGTTTCAGCGGCGCTGATTTGCAAGCAGTTTTATCAGACACACAGCTGGACTCTGTCCATGCCTTCTTGGATATCCCAAAGGACATCCCGACAAGTACGCTGGGGAGCTCCTCAACAGAAAGCCTGCAGAAGCCCCTGATCACAATGACCCAGCTTCGAGCCACAGCTCTCAAGGCCAGGCCTTCTGTACCAGAGGCAGAACGGCGACGACTGAATGACATCTATGAATCATTTTTGGGTTCAAGATCTTCTGTTTCTGCCAAGGTTCATATCTTTCCTGGGTGTATATTCCTTGCTGAGCCTTTCTTGGAACCCTGGCATGATACAATTGCATTCTCCCTTTTATGGTTCAAACACCTTATGGCTATTTTTCTCAAGTGACAGTTGAGATGCCACTGTAAAGAACGGCAAGATGAACAAGGATGGAAGACTTCGAAAGCGATAGGCAGACCTTTCTTCTAGGACTACCAAATAGGTTGTTTGAGCTAGAGGGTATGTCAAGCACACTTATTTTAATTCAAGGTTTTTAGTCCTTGCTTAGAGTACTCCAGCTGGGGTGGAGTTCAGGGTTTTGAATCTAAGTTCTAGGACTGGTTAAGACCCTCACAATTGCCATTGGTGGTCTTCTTTTTGCAGACACGAGAGGCTAAAGGAAAGCGAGCCACTTTGGCATGATAAAGGTCCCATCGCTAATTCTGGAAATGTTCCTTAGAATTTAGTGGGTGGTCTTGATGTGAGGGTCTTAGCCCCCTTGACATCGGATTTGTTGAAACAACTGCACCCCGCAAAACCCAGGGTGACATCTCTTCACACAGTGACAGCCGATTGGCTCGCTTACTGCAATTTCAATCTTGGAACAAATTAGTTGTTTGATTGAACTTTCCAGCTTACAAAACCCAGCTGGCAGGGTCACTAATGGAACTTGGAACTTGAGAGCTAAAACTGATAGCATTGTGTACATTATCGGCAATGGTGAACCTTACCTCTGCATCCACTATATATCGAAGGGAGGAAAACAGATGCAGATTTATGATATGGAGTAGTATGGAGCAAATGTCGGCTTATGTTCTCAGCCTTAAGCTGAGAGACAGTGAAGAAAGATTCTTTCAAATAATCTACAAGGAAGAAAAGGAATTTCCTGCACCAAGTGTTCCATCTTCAAGAAAAGAGAAACTGAGTTACTGTTTGGGTTTTGAAGTAGCCAGTTAACTCAATATTTGAGCTCCTATGTAAAGCAAGGAGGCATCTTACATATCCAAGTATTAGAGATGAGCTTTCAGAAACCAGTGTTGTGCTCAAGTCCAGACCCATAGATGCACCCCATTTTTGCACATAGTGAACCTACTGGTCTGAGCGAACTTGGTATTTTATTTCATATCATAAGATAGTTGCATTACATGGAAACAGGTGATAACTGTACTGTCTCCTCTTCCATCCTTGGAATCATGTCTGTCTACTGAGATCTGAGGGCACTCTTCTTCCCGCAAGACTGGGGTCCAGGCCTCTTCCTGCACAAAGATTTTGGATGCTGCCAAAATTGTTGGGGCATTTTGTTCTATCCAGGAGCCGATTTCTTTTCAATCTCCACAGACGACGTTGCACTGGGTGCTGATGATATTACAATTTCTGACAACTTAGGACCCTCTGTCAGTGATTCTGCATTGGATGGCAATGGTCTGATGCCGCCTGCTGATATTCTTCTTGCCCTGAGAGGAGAATGGGAGGTGGGCGCCTCCCACAGGTATGTGTTCGCCAGCACAAATTCCAAACCTTCCACAACCTGACTCATCTTGGGTCTCCCTCTTGGTTGCTTCACCAGGCACTGGGATGCAATCAAAGCAAACTTTGCAGAAGGTTTCACTGGATACCTGCCTTTTAGCTGGGGGTCCATTATTTGCCAAATTTTCCGGCTATCACCAACAAAGGGCTTCACCCAGTCCAATAGTCTTTGCTCACACTTTGGCCGATTTCTCTCCAATGCTTTACGTCCAGTAAGCATCTCCAACATCACTATACCAAAACTCCAGACATCACTCTTTGCTGTGAGATGGCCTGTTTGTATGTACTCGGGAGCTGCATATCCCACTGTGCCTACAACCTGCCACATTGATAGCACTATATGCCACATGTCAGCTGACATCAAGGAGATGCTCGGTTATGAAGGTTTCTTTGCTGCAAAAAGGCTGAACTGTTCTTGGAAGCATTGCCATGAACATGCACACTCAAAGGACCATTTTGTTGCTTATACATCTCTGAATAAAGCGAGAGAGGGAGATGGAGAAAGAGACAAGAACCAACAAGCAGATGACAAGACAAAATTTACCGCAGTGGTGACATGTGTATTGCCCATCTCCGGTCCTTGTCTGGCTAGGCCAAAGTCTGAGAGCTTTGAATGGAACTCGTCGTCAAGCAATACATTAGAGGTCTTGAAGTCACGAAAGATAACCTTCATTAAACCAGAAAATTAGTGTGTTAGAGCAAACAGCAGAAGAAACAGAGTCCTGAACAAAAGTTTCTGATATACAAAGGATGCAAGAACAGTAGGAGGCAAAGGAGGCAACCTGAGAGAGCAGGGTGCTAGAGACCCCTGTGATATCTGAAATAAAGGACTCTGATGATCCGGCAGCAGGAGTTCACTGATACTTCAAAGCTGAGAAATGCTAATGATCCCATGCTTGGCACATAGCTGTCTACAGACAGACCCAATGGAGATTTCTAAGAATACAAGCATCCAGGTTGTACGATTATCCTTATAGTGACATACGTTTTGTTTCAAATCTCTCAAGCTACAGAGGAGTGGGAGTGGCTGAAGTTTACAACAGACCTCTTAGAATTGCCTGGACTGAAACTTTCGTCCAGATCACAATTCAGATGGGTGAACTGATACAGGCAATTCTAGCATCAAAACCAACTCTCATACACCTAGGCAGAGTACCCACACTTTGGTGGTTTATTCCTCTATGAATTGTCTGAGATTTCCAACTTGTTCCGAGACTAAACATTGGCAATTTGACCTGCTACTCCAGCAGTAATGCATAGCCTGCAAAGCAAAGTCTTGAAGTCTCTTCGCGTCTCTCTCTGCCTCTCTCAGTAGATGTTTGGAATCATTCATGAGGAGATGCTTACTTGAGGTTTCATCTCTTCATGCAAGTAGGCGAGCCCATGTGCAGCACCCAGAGCAATCTGTACCCTCAACTGCCATGAGAGAACTTGGGGTCCCCTGGAAAACAAATATTCATCCAGGCTCTTGTTTGGCATGAATTCGTACACCAGCAGCCTTTGTATGCCTCTGTCATCATCCTCCGCGCAATAGCCTATAAGCTTCACCAAGTAGGGGCAGTCCACCAGTCCCAGAAAGTGGACCTCTGCTAACCATTCCTTGTGGCCCTGGAAGGAAGGCCACAGTATAGTATCAGAAAAAGAGACAAAAGGAGACAGAGGCCACCCCTCTTGATTTCAGCATTGTGCGACTGAAGAAAAGCAGACAACCTGATCACAGAATATTCACAAGCTAGAAAGCTACCTTTCGGGCAGTGGTTCTCATCAGCTGCACTTTGCAGAGCAACATGGCAATGTCTAATAAGAACACCCAAGGCGTTCACATCTACAATGAAGTTCAAAAAGTAAGACAAAGAGATGGAACACAAGCTGATGACATTGCCAATCACAACTACATAATGGATTCATGATTTCCACAGGAAGCTACTGAGACTCTAGGCTGCTAACCGAACAGCTAACCGACTTTGCATGATACTAAGTATAACAGTAATCCTCCAGGAAACAGACAATCAAGCCACAGCTGCCATGTATCCCAACCGAATTCCGTAGGCTGCCAGGGCCAGAGGTTTACCAAAGTCGGACAAAACCGGATAGCCTAGCCGATCTTGGACACCCCAAACAGACAGACACAAATAAAGAGAATGTCCTATCGGGCATACCTGTGCACCCTTACGGTTAAGCTGTTTGACCGCGACCTCGAGCTTCTCGTCTCCTTCTTCGTACTTGGATTTCTGTTTAAGCCAGCCCTTGTACACGCACCCAAATCCTCCTTCTCCCAACAGGTTTTGGCGATGGAAATTCTTCGTTGCTGCTTTCAGCTCAGAGAATGTGAAACACCGAAGATTATGTGGTTTGGAGATCTTCAACCCTGAAGGGTCAAGTACACCTCCTTCTGAACCTACTGCAGAAGTATTCGAGCTCAAATCCGAACTGGTCTGCCTATTTTCTGGAATGGAATCCTTCCCAGGTTCCTCAACCCCATGTTTCGATTCGCGATCATGAGAAATCTTCCTGCTCTTTGCATATGAATCTCGTTTCTCCGAGGACAAAAATGTGAAACAACCCATACTTCATACGCTGGTAGCCTTCCGCCCAATTCTGAAGGGAGCGGCTATATAAGAAGAACGAGTGATAATTCACTGAGCGAGAAAACTGATTTGACAAGCGGGAAGTAACCGACTAATTGGCCTGTCATAGGTCTACACTCTAAGCAAACTGGCTAAGAAATCAATGTTCTAAACTCACAACCCTAAAAATGTCTAATCTACGAGTATTCTGCTATGATATCTTTTCATAGTAAAGGCGCATCTTACAGATCGATTTTGGAGGCAGAAGGGTCTTCGCTGGCAAGATGCAGAAAGAAGAGAGCAGACATGCAGCTTAAGGTGAATCTGCAAATACCACAGGCTGATCTAGATCCCTGAGGGAAGAAAATTTTGCAGGGGAGGGCATGTACAAACTATTCTGATCGATTATGGTAATCGAATTCGAAAGAGTAAGCCGCACGCAAACTCGAACTCCACGTACAACCGGAGAGATCAATTGTAGAAGCGGTGTCTAGAAAACGAGTACAACAGGATGTGATCTTCAGCACAATGTGCAACCCTGCAGATTGTACTACTGAATTGGCCCAGTATGGATGTGAAGAAGGTAACAAACGCATGACCATGGACTCCAAGCTACTGGAAGAGAAACGGATTGGATCGGCTTTCAGAAAATTGAAAGTCGTTTTGAGAGAAGCCTGTAGATGAAGGTGCAGAGAGATCAAAGAAGAAGCTGAGAGAAAGGTTGAGAATTAATTAGCAGCAAGCAGAGCGGTCCCGACACGAGACACACGCGAGACGGCAGCACCCCCCTTCTTCTTCCATTCAACTTACCTTCGCACACTCCCCCTCTACACTCTAGCATCCTTGTCACTGCCGCTCAGGTGGGTCTGGGTTCGAATCCTGTCTATGTACATTGTTCTTGCCGTCAACAAACTAATTTTTCGAACTTTCTTTCTTCTTTCTTTAGAAGGGGACGGAAACCCCGAATGTGAGGAAAACATAACCTCGGGAGCCATGAAGGCGAGTACAAGCCATGGGTCAAGGACCAGAAATTAATATGTAATATATATATATATGTAAAACTGTTGAAAGATAACAAAAAATACTTCCCAGGCAATTTTATTGCAGTCCCCACGCAACTGCAACTAACTTAGCGGCACGGACGTTCTTAAAAGCTCAAAACTGAGCTCCAATTTAAGATTGAATCTACACTCTTATTATTAGGGTGTTTGTTTAGCCTCCGCAGCTTCTCCACTAGCCCCATATTTTCTACTCATCTAAGTCCACCTTGTTTCATTGTCCTAAAGAGACCGACCAGGCTATCAACGACGAGGCTATCAACTCTTGGTGCTCTATGTGCACTCTTACATTTTGGTCACCGGGTGGTATCCCCACTGTAAGCCTCCACTGCCTTTTGGTGGTTATTTTGTCCACCTCTTCAAATACAATTTTGGGCTCCGTTCCCCATTCCGCAAAAAATTAATAAATAAATAGATGCAGGGGTCCAATTTGAAATTTCCAATTTATTTACTAATAGTTATTGTTTTGTAAAGTTTTTAAGAGGTAATAATTATTAAATATTAATAGAATAACAATAAATGTGGACTCTTGTGGTCGCAAGCGTAACTAACATACGGTGTCATTTGACTGACCCAAGGACTACTGCCTTCCTTCCAAAATGGTCAATGTCCCTTATATGTAGTACCCAAATCCTTCAAAAAATAAATCAACGAAAGGCCCCAGGGCCGTTCTTTTTTCTGGCGAAAAATCACCAGATTGCAGTAATGGGTCAGCTACTTGTACGAAGGAATTATTGGGGGTGAAATCCAGAAAGTTCGCCAAAAATCGTCAGTAGTTGAATATCGGGAGCGGACACCAGGTTTGAAAATAAAATAAAACGTGCCACCCTGGAATATAGCCACTTTTCTAACCATGTTACCTTGTTATTCTCGCCAGGTAGGATTCACATGTGGCCCGGCCCTGCGATAAAAACAACTACAAGACTCTCTAGCACCTTGTCTGGACGAGGATGGCTAGTTGCATGTGCAGTTATTTCATCATTTGTTTGCTCTGCTGCTATTAATTAACATATCTATGGTTCATGTTTACATTTTTGTTGGGCCATGCGTCTCCAGAGGCCACTACTTATTAACTTAATTAGTAAGTACTAGGCAAGGGGCCTCTCCTTTATATACCCTCTCATGGCGGTGGGACCCTTCTAGAAGCCCATCAACCCCTCAAGTGGGGGGACCTTTCTAGAAGGGTGGCTTGCGAACACATGTCATCCCTAATAACCACCACGTCATACCTTCTTACCCCGATTTGGCGCCTGAACCCTTCCCAATTTAATAGCCGTTGTCTTCTTGCCTTCTTTTTTCTTACCCCCCTTACATGACGGTTATAATTTAATTCAAATCCTTGTGTAGCTTATTGTAACACCCGCTTTCACAGTAACCCTTAACCCCTAATGGACGAGGCAGTTTTTGGTGGGCCCCCTCCAAAACAGGACATACCCTCACAGATGAGAGTATATCTCTCAGGAAACTAACATCCACAGGGATGAACCGTATGAATGGGAGGCTACCTACTTCATCCAGCTTCTGTGAAAATTTCAGCTCATTCCACTGTGTCGTTTGGAAGATTATAAGAAATTTGCAAGCCCAAAATTCACTCCAAATTTAGAGTGGAAAAATGGTTTGACTAGGAAATTGGATCGACAAAATATTTTTTCCTCGCAAGACCCCATCCAGATTCCAATTATGTGGCACCTAAAGCATGTTGCCCCAAAATTTCAAAGCAGAATTCTAAAATCTTGATAAGGTTGCTTTGTATCAAAAAACAGGGGGGTCAAAAATACACCATGAAGCTCAAATGACATGTATTTCAAGCTTAGGGGGTTGAAATTTCCTTGGAATCACAATTGTTGCGGTGAAAGTGTTCCTTGAATGATGAACTAATACCTCCAAAAAGAAATTCAGAATTCTAACAAAAATTCAGGCAGAGATTTGCATTTGTTTCCATTTGTACTTTTGCCTTGTTGTCACCCCTTCAGCCTGCCACGTCACTAAGTCAAACCTGCTGGGACGACCAATTTTGGGCACCC
The DNA here is from genome assembly GCA_030704615.1 of Takakia lepidozioides. NCBI lineage: Eukaryota > Viridiplantae > Streptophyta > Takakiopsida > Takakiales > Takakiaceae > Takakia > Takakia lepidozioides. Next base: position 21,710,532 of record CM060732.1, on the reverse strand, counting down.
TTGCACACTAAAAAAATTACTGACGGCAGGGCTTTCATTATTTTAGGGTGCCATAAAGACGGGCAGGTGCATGACATCAAGGTGCACAACTTTTGTTCAGAAAGTTTTTTCATCCAAGGTCATCCAACGATTTGCCATCGTGGATGATTTTTGACGTGACCCTGACGCGACCCGAAATGGGTCGCCTCGTCCATTAGGGGTTAATTACTTCCTGCAGATAGAGTTTTTTTGCCCTTGAATTTCTTACCCTTGGGCTAATAAAACCAGGCTACCCACCTACCATATTATATCAAAAAATATGAACCTTACAAGTTTGTTTCTACTTATTATATACACGAAATCATGAAGAATTTCGCCACATATTTTTCAAGACCATAGTGCTGTTTAGGGGTTTGTTTTTGGGAATTTGGAATACTTTTGATGTCAAGTTTGACCATGAAATTGTAGTGTTGGGTTGAATTTTTTGGGCCCTCCACGCACATAGCCAGATGCTATTCTAAGCTATGTGTGCATGCAAGAAATTTCATGCCAAATGGCCATGTTTTGCTATAGGCTCCTTTGCATATGCTCTTTCGGGCTTGAAGGTTCGGGTTTAGGTCCAGAGTAGGGAACTTCTAACGTAGTCCCTTATACATCAAAAGAAAGTATGCATGCATCCTAGATTTGCGGATCGGAGCACTCAGAGCATGAGTTCATATAAACTTCATGATCATATTAAAAAAAAATGGGAATCCAATGGTAAGTTTTTTAAATTTAGGGCTTGAGTTGGCCCAACTATATTGGAGCCTATCTCTTTGCAAATTACTTGCATCTAAATTTATGGGAACTGCTAATGGGTCATATCGTCAATTCCTAATGGTCTTCATAGGTAACCCCTCCCTTCTAACATCTCGAGCTCACGTGGCAAGGTGATACAGTCTACCATGGATAAATGTTATCTCTGTACCCTACGTTGCTATCAAATTTGACACAAATTAATTATATTTTGGGTTGTTGAAATTTTTGAATTAACTCAAGTGATATGTCTAAAAATCCAGAAACATTACATACTCAGATTGTCCAAAAATAAGGAAATATGGAGGGCGCGTGCAGCCTCTACAGATGAGCTCATATCACAAGCTTGTATCGCAGGTGGCGAAAAATTTCAATCCTAAACTGCCGAAACCCTAGAGTATAAAATATGAGGTGCTGAATGGACTGAGCCTCCAAAAAATAATTATTTCGGGACTATGCTGTCGAATCTGACAGCAACGTACGGTAGACGTTAAACTACCATAAATATTAAGAAAAATTTACTCCCCTACTTCTACACACTAGCAAATGTTATGTGCTATTTGTTAACAAATGTTTACTCCCATCTTCATTCATTTGCCCTTAATAAATATTCAGTGCACCATAAAGGCCCCGACATATGCTCAAGCGAGCTTGAGATAAGCTTCATAATCAAGCTCGGGCTACGTAAAGATAAGCTTACATCCTAAACCATAACCAATCATAGGATCAAAAGGTAATCATAAGGTAATACTAACGTGAGGATATATCGGAAATTCCTAGAATATTCTTGAAAAGATGCGATAGCGAAACTACAATATGCAATTTGTGCTCACATGAGCACAAGCCACGCGAAGTTGGGGCATAAGGAATATCCGGTAGGTGTCGTCTCCATCAAGGATTTTCGTTGCCTAATAGTTGCATATTTAGTCAAGTGCATCTGATGCTCGATGCAATCAGTAATACGCGAAACTAGAATTATTTCATTATGTTTCGCCCACGAAAGCATGGGTACCGGCATATCGTAATAAGCACATAACAATTCGTTAGCGAAATAAAAAAATCTCACGTCGTCTCTTATATGCAAAACCAAACACAACACATTTTGTTGCGCCCACGAAACCATTGGATAATGACCTACACAACGATATATGGAAATTTCGCTGGCGAAATCCCTTATTTTGCTTGCAAAACTCGATATCGTGATTTACTTCGCTACCGAAACCCGTTGTTTGCCTCATTATATTAAATTGTTCAATTATTGTTTGGTATTTATGTGTTTTGGATGGTGTTTGTTATTGTGACTTTGTTTTTCCCTAATGTGTTGTTCTTTTGTAGGATACCAAAGCTGTAGATACATGGAACTTGGAGCTTGAAGATATACATTACGGGTGCCTATTTTCATTAGGGTTTAGGGTTTAGGGTTTAGGGTCATAATTAGGGACAGAGAGAGGCACAAAAATAGGCAAACAACTAACATTTTTGTTATTTTGGAACCCTATTTGAGTGAATTCTATTTCCGTGGAAGAGATAAAGATAAAGATTCTTTAACGTCCAATGAATTTACAGAGCCTACTGCGTGGAAGAGATTGAGAAGACTCCGGTCAATGGACCGGCATAACTAAGAGCCACTTTGCCTTGCGGCTACAGCCCCCTCTCCGGGTGCGCCATATTTCCGTGGAAACATGTGTACCCTATTGCCGTGTTTTTGTTCTTACGTTCTACCAACCCCATCGAAGGGGCAGTAGCCACAAGGTGAAGTAGTTCTTGATGACGCCGCCGGCTCCAACCGAAATCTTTTCTTTCGTTATTTCTTTGATCTTGATATATCTCAACTTTATGCATCTATGAGGGTTTCATGTATTCCAAGCATGGGAGCAATTGTGACTTAAACCTGAATTGGACATTGTCAGGTTGACAACTCTCCTAACCTTGGTTGATCTTCCCTACTGGAGGTTGACAACGAGAGAAAGAAAAAGATGAAGATTCATGCCAAGCAGATGTAAGTGGGGTCACTTCATTAGGCTCAAAGACTGTTGCATTCCATCTAGAAAGTTGACACGTTCTAACGGCCGTAATTGAGGCAACGCAAGTGCCCAAACCTCCAATGACTCAAAAGTCCTTGGATACCCACACATTAGTTATCCAATTGACCCAGTTAGCCCCATTTTATAGCTGGATTGGCTATAACGTGCAATATCCAACGTATACTGATATAATTTTGAGCCCATGATCACTTGTAAGGTGGGTTGTGCCCTTAGACCATCTATTTGATATTATTGATGACGACAGAATTTGGAGACACATAATATAATCGAACCATCAGTCGGTAGCTCAATTGGATAGAGCACTGAGTGCCACCCAGGTGATTCTGGGTTCAAATCCTGCTACCTTGTTGGGTGTGGTATAATCTTCTCCCACTTCCCCTCGGCGGTGTCCTTAGAGCCTTGTGCTCAGCGCCTCATGGCGATGTTACTATGAAAGAGGTTATTTTCTCCTTCTCTCTATAATAAGGGGGCCTGATTTGTGAGCGGTTGCTCCTGGGTATTTCCCTTAAAAAAAATAAAAAAATAAAAAAATCGAGACTCGAAGATTAGAATTAAAACGAATTTTGAGTCTATTTTTCAAGAAATGCTTGGGAGGCTTTCAATTCGGCGTTAATTTATAACCGCTAGTTTGATAATCTCTGTCTTGGATTACTCGGCTGGTCTGCTTAGTCCTTGCCAGAGCTGGGTTTTCTTAGGGTTAATGCTATTCAATTTGCCAGACTAATCGTATGTTTGTTTAGTGTTGTTTGCCACCCACTGTATTGTTTTCAGTCTCATGGTTCATTGCAAATGTTGTTTCCTTGCTCTTCCCTTGTGTTTATAAAAAGTAAAAACAATTGTGGGTCCTCGACAACAAGCTAAACGACAATGGTGCAATATAGTTCTTAGTATTTACCTCTGGATGAGCTCCACAAACGCAAGAGAAAGCTCCACCCAACTTATAGCTAACGTACCTAAGAGCCACTAAACTTCGCCTTGCAGCTACTGCCCCAAACTCCGCAACATATGAACTACAACTTGGTACCGACTTCGACCAAAAGCGAAGAAAGCACAAGTCCCTACGCACAAAAGAAAAGAATGAGCAAGCTGTCTGAAGGTAAACAAACATGCCAGATAAAAATTTCAGACCAGATCTTGTCACCCTCTGTCCTGCGGGCGCTGCGCGGTTCAAGGGTCCGGAAAATGTTGTCGTTGGGCAGACTGACACAATTTTTCGATGCGGGCAGCCAAAACAAACCGTGGAACGGAATGTGTGCGGCACGCGCGTCCGCGTGCGCAGCGCCGCCGGCCTCGTGCCGCCAGGTCGACACTGCTACAAGTTTCTGGCGACCGGCTGCATTCTGTGGATGATAACTTCCAGATGGACGAAACACATCCATCGGACCACGGCCGAATACTAAGGTTTGATGGAATACTGGGCGCTGGTAATAGTTGCTGTCATGGCTGCCACGCCCTGTGTTGTCTCACAAGCGATCCGAGGATGCATTGCCAGCGACTGCGGAAGGGAGTAGAAGATGATTGAGGATTGACGTCTTCCGAATCCCTGTTTCGAATGCAAAGTTTTTGAGCGGAGCATCGTCACGAAATTCGGGATTTCTTGACCTTGCACTTATTGCAGTGGTGTGTCTCTCTCTCTCACTCTGTCTCCCTGCCTGCCTTTCGCTCTGCTCTGTTGAAGGCCTTGAATGTAGAGTTGTGTTGTTTGGCTTTTTGAAGTTGCTATATCCCTGGGCCATTGAACTAGCTTCGGAGGAAGACTTACTAGTACTTCTCATAGGTTTTTGAGGGTATTTCCATTGCACCTCCTAGTACTTGAGCTTTTGGTGTTCTTCTCAAATGGGGGATTTTACATTCAAGCGAAGGCTTGGGGGGCATGGCCTGTGCCCTTTATGGGAGTTTTTTTTTTTCTGCATGCGATATCACTTCGAGGCCATCTTTTGGCGGGCAGCTCTGGGTTTCCTATACCATGTGCAGATTGGTGCTTGGTATTATTCTTGCAAGCACGAGTTTATTGAAGATGGAGGAAGCTAACTTGAGCGAGTATGGCAGTAGTGGTGGAAGTGCATTGTAATCAGTGCCAGGGGTAGAAAATCGTCTATTAAGCTTTAGTAGAAGGTTTTTACTCTGCTCCTCTTGATTGTCAGCTTTGGCATTCTCTTAGTTTCCCATGAGAAGTGCTTACGAGACACCGGTTGGACAATCAATTTCTAATACAATAGCTACCCTTAGATTTCAACTCGTTGCCAAAGTGGGGGACAGGGACTTTACATGGACTAGATTTGTCTCTCAGAAGTGCGCATGCTGAAAGAATATGATCATATGCTCTGCAATGTTGCCAGGAAGGATTCTTCGATTGAATCTGGAAAGATCGTGCTTGAGGCAGAGTTTGAGTCATTCCTCCTGATGCGTGGAAAGACTACTGAGATAAATGAAGTCCTGTGGTGCAATGCAAAGGAGGGCGAAGGTCTCGAATTGGCTTATGAGTCAAACTACCAGCAATTTTGAGATGGGGCATGACCAATTGGGAAAATTGGAACTGAGTTACTAGATGCCTGTGTCACTCACCCTCTATTATTGCCTTCTGCAATGAGCTCTGCTGAGAGAGTCCAGTTGACGCAGGCTAGCTTGAGATAGTGGACTGGGAAATTGTTGTCAGCATAGTGTGTGTTGCTGCACCCTAGTGAGCACGAGTTTTACTGGACATGGTTATAGCCAATATTGGAGACAGATAATGAGTTAAGATCAAGGGCTTGTAAGTCAGGAAAAACCCGGACTGCTTATTAAATATGTAATCTGATGAAAGAATGCAGGATCCACTGCTGGAATCATATGGCTAGGTAGATATCTCATGTAGGTTTCTAAAGTATTTGTGGGTTGAGTGTGTAACCTGGGTATGGTTCATGAGAGCATTATATCAGCTTGCATATACTGCTATTTTCCAGCTGTCTGGCATTGAGAGGGAGACTGTTCAAAGTAGTAGTAAGAGACATTCAGACATCCAGAAGATGGCTACATCCAGTACAAACTCATGGCTCCACATGAATTTACACACGCCACATGATGCACAGCAGCAGCGTCCATCTCCATATCATGATCCGGAGTTGCCACCTTCCTCCCATATGGGCCTGTCCCAGCATGTGGGCCTAGGGCAGGCCTGTGAGGGATACTACCAACCTCTTCACCAAACACGAGATGCTGACCTTCATCTGTCAGGAGAAAGTCAACAAGCAGTGCAGAGACCAGCGTGCAGGTATGTCTTGTCATTCTTTCCATGCACAGTAAATTTGTCTCAGTTTTACAGCAAAATGGTAGTTGCCAGAATTTCTCAAAGCCCTCAAAAATTCCAGCTACACACCTTCCTAGGAAACCACGAACTATGGGAGTGCATCAAATTCCAGTAGAAGGAGGAGCACCCTGGGTTATGCCCTTTTGTATCATGCAGAACCAGATCATGAGCTTGATTTGTGTATAGCTTCTATTAACTATGAACTCTCTGTGGCAGTGGTCGTGCTAGCGAAAATGGACCGCCTGCTTCGGTAAGAAAGGTGCACAAGGCAGACCGGGAAAAGCTAAGGAGAGATCGTTTAAATGAACAGTTTGTGGAGCTGGCAGGTGTTCTGGGTAAGCAGTGTCAGAGTCAACCATATCAAAACCTTTTTTCCTTTTGTGTTCCTTTTGTGTAAGCTGACATTTTTGAGGTTTGCATATTTGTATCAATCATGGTCTCCCCCCCTGGAGGTTTTATTGGGAAGTTACGAGTTCAGCACTTCCAGGTGACAAATTTGGGAATCAATGCCATCCTTTACTTACTGTTCTATGGGCACCTTACTTTGGCCATGGGCTTATTCCCATCCTGAGGGGAACTTGTCTATGCAGAAGATTTCCTGAGAACTGTTTGGTTGCTAATGCAAGAAGGGGACTGGCAGATCCAGATCGGCCCAAGAATGACAAGGCCACCATTCTTGGGGACAGTGTGCAAGTAGTGAAGGAACTTCATTCAGAGGTCAAGCGTTTGAAGAGCGAACACTTGACTCTTCTAGATGAGTCTCGCGATGTGAGTGCCTTGTATGACCTGCATGCTTTAAATTCTGTCACCAGTGCATTGTGACCATCATTATTTTCCATTGGCTGATTGCAGGATATTACACTGTCACCATGGGAGTTGGGGGATTGCATTATCTTCACTGTTCAGCATAAATATGTGGTCTGGTGGGTGGTTGAAATCTTATGATGAAGTGTCAGTGCCTGTGTACCTGCAGATTTAGGCTAAGAAATTATGTTCTGTGAGCTATAACTGCATTCTGATTTCATTTGGGATTGGATGAATTGTAGAGGATACTCTGAGTCCAGGATCCAAGTACAAGACTCATGAAGCAGTAGCCTCGTGATCTTGCACACCATACTCAATTTGGACAGGGTCTGCAGGGATGGGGAATGCATGCAGGCTATCAATATTTATTGTATTGAAATGTGTTATGCAGCTATCTCAAGAGAAGAGCGAGCTGCGGGGGGAGAAAACAGCTCTGAAGACTGAGACAGAGCAGCTCCAAAGCCAGCTCCAGCAATGCTTGCGTGTAATGCTACCATGGATGGCAATGGACACCTCTGTTGTGATGGGCACCGCCCCCTTCCCTTACGCAATGCCTGTGTCTCAACCAGCGTCAACCCTGCCACCTTCCTCTGAATCCCAACAGCCTGGAACTACTTCTGGACAGATTCAGCCATCCCTGGTGTCCCCCTCCCCCTATCATGCATTTGCAGCCCCTGGTGCATACATGCATCCAGCCTTACAAGCCTATGCCATGTATGGGAGACGGCATGCTGAGGATGGGTCTCCCTTCATGCCCTATGCCCAGTATCCTCCTCCTGCTGGGAACATTTCACATGTTGAGAGGCCTTATGCGCAGTATCCGTCTCCAGTCCACCCAATTCCAGGCTACATTTTGCAGATTCAACCCCCTTCTCACCAAGGGAATTTGATCTCTGCTCCGACCTCAAGTGGCCAGTCACTGTACAGAGCCCCTCATTATGCAGGACCAGGCATGCCTCTGGAACCCGCGGGCAGTCAGCAAAATCAATCAAGAGACGATCCTCTTACTCCCTACCCCCAGCATGCTGGGGATTCTACGCAAAATGCTAGTGTGCCTCATTCATTGGCCTCATCTGCGGGTCCACCAGTGATGTCTGCAGAGTCACAAGCTGTGGAAACCAATTTACAGTTGAAAACTCCTGGGACCACTTGTTCCACCTCCCACGCCCAGGATATTTCTCAAGCCAACGGTGGAACTTAAAGACTGCAGGTAATGCTCCCTGTTGCTGGAAACGCAATGGAATTAAAATTGCATACTACATTGCCTGAGCTGGCAGTCTAGATGTTGATGGTCTACAACCTTACTGGTTTTTTAGGTCGTTTTCTTCAGATTACTATGTGCTGATGTTCCTGGCAAACTGGCCAAGGATTTTGTGTCTGGGGTATTGCATGGAGGATTTCCCTTATCAAAGCTGTCCCCTTGTGGGGTTGGTATTTGACCTGATGATTCTGTATGCACTGATGAAGCCTCCTTGCTGCAGTCATCAAATCGTAGTTAAATTTATTGCTAAACAATTCTGCAAGAAGCCTTGTGGGTGGCATTATTGGACAGTAGCTACTGCAAAATCAGAGCATCCTTGCTGCAACTAGAATCTCATGTATGCTATAGTCATCAAATTCTAACGTAGTCATCAGATCTGACAGATGCTAGTTTTCAAAAGTGTACACAGAAAGACATTGAGGGCACTGTCATCTGCACTCTGATTTAAGAGCTAATATCACAGAATCAAACCTCCACTAACTGAAATGACATTTCTTTCGTATCCCAAATTCTGCCAGAAGCCTCAAAGCCTCAAAGCCTCGTCATTGGACAGCCAATGCTAAGTCCAGGGTTTGTTGTGTTATATGTTTAGTCTTACTGGAAAGTCGGGATCACTGCTACCTTAAAGTACTTTTCTGCCCACACCTATGGAAATTAGTGGACTACGGAAATTTGTTCGCCAGCTGGTAACTACAGTTTTAAGGTTTGCAGCATTCAATATCGAACCAAAGTTAGGTAAGAGGCTTGTCTGTGACATGGTTAGGGCTTCCACTGTTATGAAGCACGAGCTTAAAGTACCAACTACTTGCCTGCTAGTTGGCTGCTCTTCGCTGTCTTCTCTTGGATTGACTCTCAAAGTGATGTGACAGCATTCTTTCTGGTTTCCTTCCTTTTTGATGTTGTTTCTTTTCCTTGAAGTTTTGTCCTGGTGCCTTTGTCTTCATCCGTATGCTCATCTTTACCGTCATGTGGTTATCCTTCAGTCTTTGGGTACCTCTCAAAATTGAGTTCAGAGTTGACTAGGCTCTCATGTTGATATTTAGTTGGGTGCTCCTAAGCAGTTGATGTGTGACAGCTACATGAGAGTGATTGTTCATTAGCATCCTAATTATGTTTCTTTTTGTGAGCCACAATGTGAGAACCTTCTGCAGAAGTGGAAAGTGGACGTGGTTATGATGATGAACTTGTTTTGTCCAGGATGTAGGCTCAGATTTGTCGGGTTCGGGACTGAAAAGCAGCTCTGATGCACCTGGCCAGGCTGAATCCACTGCTGGAACAAGCGATTCCACCCCTCAGTTTTCACTTTCATCGACCCCTTTATTCAACAAAGATGCCAATGCCACGCCGTCATTTAGTGGTGGGAAGGGATTGCACTCTTTATTGTCATTGCAATAGCAGAATTGATAGCGGCCCTTGAGCCATAGCTGGTTGAAAAAGACGAAAATGTGTAAGTATGATGGTATGTTTGTCAATGTCTGGACGTAAAATGGAGGGAGATGGAGTACTTGAAAAAATATCTGGAGTCTTTCTGTCTTGCAGCTGGTTTTGGCTGTCACGTCCAAAGGGTATAAAACGCAACCTGAAATGAGCACAACAGTGCCAGTCTAGTTATGGCATTTGGATGCTGATCCAAGGGTGGTCATTGACATCGTATTAGAAAGCATCATGTTGCCTCCGGTAGAGATGATGTACTCTTTGATGGTTGCCTGCAAATTTTGGTATCACACCTTGTAGATGTAGTCCCTGTGGGATGCTGACCCTGCTGGAGTGGGTTGTGGTATTCCAACCTCCAGGAGGAAAATCTTTAGCACCTGGGCTCAGGACGTTTTTGTTTTTATGGGGAGTTTAGTGATTACTTAGGAGTGGTGTTCTCCTCCCCATATGAAAACATGATGGCATGCAGACACTGGGCATACTCACCCTTTTCAGTTTCTTTTTCAGGTCTGTAGCTCTCTACCTTAGTAGGAGCAGGGAGGTGGTCTGTTAGGCATGGTGGGATGGAGTATGTTTTAATTTTGTCGTGAGGCCTAAGTGTGGGCCCCTGCAGAGAGACGACGACTGAAAACATTGGGTGAAAGCTCCCACAAGACTCTTAATGTAGCTTTCTCTTGCCACTTGTTCTATATCTGAGGAGATTTTTCTGATGCTGATGCCCAGGTACCAAAGCTCCAGGAGAGCACCATCAAACATAAGATGAAGCCCACGATCCAACATTGAGACCACCTGCCGCGTAGCAGATTGCATTGGAATGTAGAATGTGAAACCAGATCGCATGGATGCAAGTTTTGCTCCACTTCTTAGTTGAGGATGCTTTAGTGACTTTTGGAAGAAGAACTCGAAAGCTGACAGCTGGAGCTAGGGTTGCTTATCAGTGCCCTATTGACCGGTTAAGATGGTGGGTATCCTCTAATGGCCTCTTACAAGATGAATGTATTTGTTATGGATTTTTCTGTGGAGACTTGGAAGTGCATCTGACATACAAGTTCAATGTATATTTGTGAAGAGGGGCTTAAACTGTATAATATCTGAACTGCTGCCATATCAATTGCTGAGCTTACATTGGGGAGAAAAATTGGGTACTGAAATGTTCAAATACTATGATATGGTACTCCAGAGGAGGGCCCTTATGCCAGTCAAGAATGTTCAAGGCTGGGGTGATGCTGGGAGACCTCATTCCCTCCTGAGAGGGACAGGGAAGGTCTCCTGTAATCTCGATGAGGAGGTGGATTTGGACTGCTGCCCAGCTGTGCTTCCATGTTTTGCTTTGGCTGCTATAAATTAATAAAACAACATTTTTACAATGTAATGTCATTACAAATTTGTTTCAAGTTGCTTGTTGTGCTTGTTTATCTTTTAATTTTTGCCACTATTCTTTCAAACCACCGCGTTTGGATACATCAGGTTCTCACAAAAATGTGGTTGGGAGATGTGGTCGTGATGTACAACCACGGGTTCTAAGTTAGAACCAACAAGAACTTGTCATGTCAAGAACTGCCCCAAGGTGGAAATATTGAACCGGAAAGGTAAATGAAATGGGAGTTTTCGCACGCCCGCATTGGCCCATCTCTAGCATATCCCACATCCAAATTTAAGAGTTGGTTCCTGTGAGCAGAGGGTGAGCAGGAAAAGGGGTAAATATGTTTGAAAACGGAAATAGAAGTCATAAGTGGACATAGGATACTGCATCGATAGGGTCCAAAAAAAGAAAAGGAAAAAAGGTCAGTGGTTAATTATTGTTTTTTTTTATTTAAGAGAAAAACAGACTCAGGCCCTGGAAATATTTTATTCAGAATTATTAGGGGGAAAAGAATTTAAAACCCCCCGCCCCTCCAAAGTGAATAAGTGAACCAACCCTACGAGGAGGACAATCGAACTACCGGGGACGTCTAGACTAGACCCCTAAAAAGAAACCATGGGAGGCATAAGGCCTATGCTTGGCAGCTTGTTCCAGATGCATTGATCCTGCGAAGTGCTGATGCATAGGATTCCTTGGTGCCCCCATGTCGATTTGAAGGACTCATGGAGCGAATCTGCATTTTGTGGAGCTCTTTTGATGTTTGCACACAGTTTTACCTAGGCCTTCCTGGAGCTATCCCCTGCCAACACACCGGGGCCAACAGGGTCATATTGGGGGCCGGGTCGCCCTCGTCCTTCCAGGCCGGGGACTTCAAATTATTGGTAGTAAAACCCCTGAGACATACCATGAGAAGAAAAAATGTACATAAAAAATTTAATTTATGAAATCATAAAAGATTCTTCCCACATGATTCTTCCCGTAAGACAAGCTACGCATACTTCGATTAGAGCTCACACTTTATGGAATTTGTGGAAAGCTAGATGTGCTTGGGTTTTTGAAGGTAAACCCCTCAGGGGCAGATCTGTTTTGTTTCATACATACCATGATCTGTTAACTGAGGGGAGGAAAGCTTGGGGCCAATTGTGTGCAGCTATTCCCAAAGTTACTTGACAACGCGGGAGGAAGCTGCTTCCCTCTCAATGGGAGGTCCCCTGATAAGAGAGATGAAGCTGATTTCAACTGGCGCCACAAACGAGCTAGAGACACTAAGCTGAAAACACAGTTGAACTTCTGAATTCTCCAGCTAGTGTTCTTGGACTTGGCAGTAGTTCCCTCCCCTAGGAACTAGTTTAAACTGCTTTCAACCATCCCCAATTTCTTTTACACTCTATCAAAGCTCCCCACTTTTTCTTTGGGACCTGATATTTGAGGTCCGGGCCAACGCTATAATCTCACAATTTCCACGGTGGACTTGGCTCATTTTTTGGTATGTCATGCATAAATGAGCTGGGCCCATTGCTATAAGGCTGGAATCTCCGGATGATTTTTGGTAGGTTTCTAGGGGCAATTTACTGCAGCTGGGTACCCAAAATTGGTAAAAAGTCAAAAAAAGGCTCGGGAACTTAAGGGTTAAATTCATTGAATATTGTGTTTGCTAAGTTGGTTGAGCATACTGACGATCACTTTTTGGGAGGAGTGCTAATTAGATTGTCCATGTTCTAAATCTCTTTTCTATTGGTCCTGCCCTTAGGCAAAGACTACGCAATGGCGTCTGGCACTTGTCACGGCACGAGATGTTCATGGGACGAATGTTTCTAGTTGATTGTCATCCATTTGACATCCATTTTGGTTTTGTTTCAACATATTTGTTGTGGTAAGATAAGGTTAACGTGGTGGTGTTCATTTGCTGTGTGCTAGAATCTTAATGGTATGCATTGTAGTTTTTTTTATTTTTTTATTTTTGGAGCATCTTGGCTCCAGTACACCACAGCCTTGTGGCTGAACACCTTGGTCCCCGGGGCTGTCTTTGGCTGTGTTCCAAGCCTAGCTTCCACCCACTTTGGTATTTCACCTACAGCTGCAGAACTGCTTGCTCCAATAGAGTTCTGACTGTCCAAAGCAATATTGAGGCCCTCAACGCCAACTACAGCAGTGTGTTGTCTATTGCTAATGCCTGACTCCCAGTATGCAATCAACTCGTCCAACTGCTCTCCACTAAAATCAGTCTGAGTTCCTTGAGAAACATAAATCTTGTCCCCTTGTATGCACAGGCTAAGAGAAGAGACCTGCGGGAGCTACACAAGTTTGTGCAATCAGACATGGTTGCAGCCAGACACGCTCTGCACAAGGCAACCACGAGCGGGGGTTCATTAGCAATGACACGTTTGTTCTGCTTGAAGGAGATGCAATCATTCGCAATGAGGACACTCGCAACCGTCTCAAAGCTTTCGAGTTGAGAGACTGTCAGACCCTACCTTTATTTTCTTTAGTATTCAGTGAGCGGGAGATAGGGAAGTATTGCTTTGTCTCTACCTGGCAGAAAGAGGGGAAGGGTTGGTTAGAGCGAGCTACTGTAGCTTGGGACAAGGTTAGTGGCAGGTTTCTGGACATAGACATACCTCCTACACCTTACCATCATGCAGAGCGAGGCACTTTGAGAGAAGTCTGGCAGTTGATAGCATAGATCAGGATTAGATCTTGCTTGGTCGGGCCTCTATTCATCCCCTCCCTCTCTTTACTATTTTCATTACTTTGTACTTGTAGTTGCCAAAGCCTCTCTTGGTGGAGGCCAGTCAGTCCGGGGTTTTGGGCTGGGATATTCTGCATGATCAACACTACAGATGGATTTTGGTGTGGGGGTGTTGATGTTTTGATTTCTTGTGTTTGGATCCCCTCCAACACCTGCATGCTTGACTGTACGCCATGTTGGTTTTGTGTGGGCGCTTGCTTTCATAGGGATTAGGCCGGATTTGATCACCGGTCAATCCTAGAGTATGCTGTCGGTGGTGAGGCTGGAGTGATGACCAGCAAGACCACTAGTGTTTCTTCTATGGTGAGGCTGGGTTGATGACCAGCCAACCATAGGAGTTCTTGCGGTGGATGCAGGTGCAGGTGCCCTTAGCCACTAGGATATGACCCTTAATCCGCAACAGGTGCTCACCCGTGTCACTATTAGAATTAGTACTAGAGCCTTATAGTGTTACGTGGGGGAGGTGCGGGTTGTGAGTGTCATCACGGAGTTACCCAAGGGTTTTGAGGGGAGTACGGCTACAGGTAGTAGCAGTGAGAGTGGGTTCACAAGACGAGGTGTTTGGTTCAGACCATCTTCACCTCCACCCTCAACTAGTGCAAAGTCAGACATAGACTCGGAGGCTTTATCAATAGGTGTGCAGTTTCTTTTGCCATTGTTGTGGGACGACATGGAGGAGATGTATGGAGCTACCAAGGGGCCTCGTAGGTACTCTGGAGCTATAGGCACAATCGAGCTGGATGACTTTATCGAGGAATTCGACAGCTGTTGTGATTTGCAGCAGATGCGCAATCCACAGCTATTCACCCCATTCATGGCGTGGAAGGGACTGTTCCAGCATTTGGAAGGCCCGCCTATGGACGATTACCACGAGTTCAGGCGAGGACATGAAGCAGAAATTGAGGAGCGGAGGATGTATTGGTCACCTGACTACGTCTCCATTACTCGAGGCACGACGCAACCAGTACCTACATCAGCACCAATATCTCCCACTACCAGCACTCCCACTACCAAGGTGTACGGACAGAAAAGCTGCGAAGTTTGCAAGACTTCCAGCGCAAATCCAGTGAGAGCTTGCGAGAGGCCTACACTCGTATGAGGCGCTTGATAAGTGTGACCCAAGGGGTTACTGAAGCTCAGGCAATCCAGTTCTGGTATGGAATTTTGGACAAGGAGCTCAGGAGAAGGGTGCGGGATGCAACCCTGTTACAAGCAGCCCAACCCACATTAGCAGATGTGTTTTTGTTGGCTGAGCGGATTGAGCTCAACATGGTGGAGGAGCGAGTTGTTACCATTGGATTTGGCAAGGACATGCCTGCACGAGGCGCAGCTGCCAGCCAACAGGCACAAGGGACTGCCCAACAGCGTGGTCAGGGGGGCAAGGTTTCCCAACCCAAATTCCATGGAGCTTATAGGGGACCTCAGGTGCAGAGGCCAGTAGCATCTTTTGCAAGCCAACAACAACCAGGGGTGATATGTTGGACATGTGGAGGACCCCATGTCAAGAAAGATTGCCCAAAGAGTGGCAAAAGGTCGGCACAAGCACAGCCTGCACAGTTGCAGTGTGGGCATTGTGGCAAGTATTAGCATGGAGATGCCCAGTGTTATGACTTGCACCCTGAGTTGCGGCAAGGCCAGTTCCAAGGGAACAATGGTGGCCGAGGGCGAGCTGAAGTATCTCAGAGAGGACGAGGTGGTCAGGCACAAGGTGTAGGACGAGGGCAAGCATAGTATGGCCAAGGACGTGGAGGTCAGGGCGTTGACCAAGGCATGGCCAACCGGCTTCAGCAACTAGAGCAAAAGCTTGCTGCCATGGCCACAGCTCAGGTGGTACCAGCTCCAAGACCTGAGGGTCCACCTCCTGTTCCTCCTCAGCAGCGTCATCCTGATGGAGGAGACATGGGAGGCATGGGATTTATGTGTGGGGCAGCACTACCACTAGTGCAGGTGGAGTCTGCTGCAGCCGTCACTCGAGGAGCAGCACGAGTTCCTGAGCCACGAGGTGCAGAGGTGGAGTTAGATCCACAGCGTGGGGAGGCAAGCCGTCATGCTAGGTTGCCTCAATCATTCATGTTGGGGGAGACAGTGTCGACGATATCCATGGCACCTAGTTCTCGTCCGACAAATACAGAAGCCGTTATTGTGCCATTGGGGAGAGCTACATGTACAGCACTGACACCTGCTGCCAAGGCTAGTGCAGCCAGTGTATTGTTGGGGGCAGCCACCTCTGTGTGTCAAGCCCCACTGTTCTCGGCAACCATGATTGCGACGCCGGGGGTAAGACCAGCTGCAGTGTTCAGACTAGCAGCAACACTCTGCGAGAGTGGGGAGGTCACTTCATCTTTTGCGGAGTTGTCGAGCGGCTTTTACTCACCCATCCCTTCGCTATCCGAGGCGGAAACTCCAAGATAGAAGAGTTGGATATCTCTAAGCACTCAGCCCGCTCAGAACAATCAGTCATGACCTGCAGCCAGTGAATCATGGTTGTGCTTCCTATTTGTATTCCTTCTTGTCTTCATGTTATCAATTTACCTTACCGTGTATACTGAAGCATCAGATTGCTTCAGTATCTATTAAGTTCTAGTTAATCATGCATTCATTCCACAGCTTCACTCATGTCACTCTACACAGTGTGTTTGTATCGAATAAGTATCAGATTATGATTTATCAGGTATCATGCCAATGCCATGGTGACTCTAATCTGCCCTACCGTATCACTACAACTCTGTAGGTAATCAGCATCTATTGTTCATCTTTCCTCCTTCTTGCTCCCCGTCTGATCTCCTCTCATCCATGACCCAGAAGCGCTCCCCGTGAAGTGTGTGTCCTTCTTTCCGTTGCCGCTCTCCTTATCTGTCCGCAAGCTGTTCTAACCACCTAACTAATTAATCGTCATCCCTGAAGTAACACGTTCCTTTTCCAGATGTCGTTCCCTCACAGTCATTCCCGGTCAATGATAACTGTTCCCCATGTACTGTGACAGGCTGTGTCAAGCTGTGCCGAGCTGTGACTGGCTGTGTAAGGCTGTGTTGGCTGTGTTGGGCTGTGACGGGCTGTGACGGGCTGTGTAAAGCTGTGTCGGGCTGTGTAACCCCCCTAAAGCCTGCTGCTGCCACCCCTAAGGCTCCTGTTGGTCTCAATCTGCACAAAAATTAAGGGTACCCCACAGAACCCGTAAAAGCGTCTAAGTCCCAAGCAGCCCTCTAACATTTACTCCTCCCCCTCTCAAAAAACCGTGTCCTCACGGTTTACTGTTTGGGATTAGCAAACCTTTGTGAGCGAGCACCCTTCCGACGGTGAGACTCTCGTGAAGGACTCCATGTGCGAGCCCGAATCCTGTCACTGGTTGACGGAGATGATTGAGCACTACCTGGAAATGTCTGACCCTCCTTTGGCTGATAACGAGGTAACCTCTCCGGCATAGGAGATCCCCGTCGTTTCTTCTCTGCCATTTGAAGTGCATAGTCCTTTACCATGT
Source organism: Takakia lepidozioides (assembly GCA_030704615.1). Classification (NCBI taxonomy): domain Eukaryota; kingdom Viridiplantae; phylum Streptophyta; class Takakiopsida; order Takakiales; family Takakiaceae; genus Takakia; species Takakia lepidozioides. The sequence continues at coordinate 21,693,338 of CM060732.1, read as the reverse complement.
CAAAAGAGTCCGCTAAAGAAACAGTAGTATCAGAATCATTGTCGCCCCTCAAGTGTTTTAACGGCCGAACTTTAAGTGGAATCTTGTGTGACATACAATGTTGTCCAACCAAATCTGGAAGTTTAAATTGTACAACTTGTTGTAAGCGCTAGCACGCAAAATTAGTGAACGTCCTGAACTTCTTATCTGTATAGGTAAGAGGTGTGCCAATGACTTGGGAACAGTGCAAGTATTTCCATGCATCATGTCCCTTAAAGAAAATATCCTCAGGGCCGAATTTCTGTTGTCAAATTGTTCCAAGCCGAATGAAACCATGAACGAAGTTGGGAATCCTTCTGCATCATAACTTTTGCATCATATAAGTACATATGAGGTGGCACTGAAGGTAAGACCCAATGATCCCCACTGGAATAACTCAGAAATCGCGATTGCATCTTCTGCTGCTCAATGTGATAACGTGCTAGAAAACAAGCAGCATAGTATAATCCACAGCCCATGACAATACTTGATACCTCCTTGGTTTTGGTATAAATGTACACATGTACAACTTGGAAGGCAATTAATTCCTTCAACATGGTACCTGACCAATACCTCGCAAAGTGATGATCCTCAATGGGTCGATTGTTCGGAAGAACCTTAGTCCTAGTCGTCACTGGCAGCCAAATGCGCATGATCTGGTAGTAATGAGCCAACGACTGTGGCGGACTAAATTCCTTCCAAGCCAAATCCAACACAATGGGAATTTGGTTGAAGGGCATAATCATAGCCCGACCTAACTCTCGTGCAGCAGGAGTCTTAGGTGGGTTAAAAGCAGCATCCCCCCATACCTCAGGCTGTGGTGTGGCTGTAGTAACAACAGGGTCAGCTACCTGCACAGTCACTTGTTGTGGTATTGGTACCACTAGCCCTTCTACCACTGGCATCTCCTGCACCCCTTGCGAAGAAGACTGAAAAATTAGAGTTCTGGCATGTAAATAAGTAGCCATCAGCTGCTCCTCAGGTACAAAGACTCTCTTGTCAATATTTGAACTCAGGTCATCCACCTGAGTCTGCAGGCCTTCTACATCCTCCTGTAGCTCCGCTATTCTACTATAGACATTGTCTATAGTAGTTGTGGCAATGTTCTGCACCTGCAGTCTGAGCTCATTCATCTCGCCCTAAGGTGAGCTTCCATGGTGCTTTGCCTTCCACCGGCCCTTGTGCTAACCAGACCTGCATAAGGTGGTTATCCACCAAGTTTGTGTGTGGCACCCCTGAGAGTCTGCTCCTTTGTGAGCCTGTACACATCTAACTGCTGCTGTAAAACCTCCATGCGCTTCGCATGAGGTTCAACCAAACTCGCATAGGCAGTAGCCAGATTATTGGCTTCATTCCAAGCCTTGTTAGCCACAGAGAGTTCATTTCTATTTACCATGATTGTTTGTTGCAACTCCAGGATGTACCTCTCTTGGTCAGCCTCAACCTGTCTGTATTGCTTGAAAGTATTCTCATTGCGACAGATTGTATTCTTCATATCAACAATGAGTTTCGTCTGCTCGATTATCTCTGCCTCTGCCTTCATACATTTCTCCCTTTGTCTGTTAACTTCTAATGCAGTTTGCTCAAGAGTAGTTGTGAGTGTAGCACATTGTATAGTCATCCTCTCATGTACTGCCTGCAACTCTGTATGTAGTGCATTCACTTCTTGCAACTTGCCCTCATGCTTCACCTGCATTTGGTATAACTGTTGTTTATGTGCTTCATGCAACTGGTCCTGTGCGAGGCCTGCTTCAATCAAATGTCCCTTGGCCAACTGCAAAGCAGCCTTTGTGTCCTCTAACTCTTGCCGTAACTTGAGATTGACCTCCTCATCTACCTTGTTAGCACACTCAGTGGCAAGTCGAGCCTCAAACTCTTCCTGAGTTCCTCCCTCAAAGCTGCCAATTGGGTAGATGGAACATGGGATTTCACAGAAGTGCCCAACAAATTAAGTGTTCTTCTTATGGAACTCATAAGCATGGCCTGCTGAGGGTAATCATGGTGAGCTTGCTGCTATTCTTCCTGATCCTCGACAGTGTGTCTCACCAACCATTCAGGCCATTGCCCCCCCAGATTTTCTTCCTGAACCACCTCATCCGCCACAGGTGCTGCAGTGTCTTGATATTCTACCCCTGGTACCTCCGTCACAGGTGTGGGTATTACATGCATAGCAGGGTTTTCCCTGGACAACCGCTGCACCTCTGGAATCACTGATTCCCTTACCAAGCCAGAGTTTTCATAGAGAAGGTCACCCTTCTCAATTTCGGCCACGACCTGCTCTGTAGTGGGAATGTCCAACCTTTCTCCTTCCAGAGCAATTGGGGGTGAAGTCACAGCATATAGTAACTGTGGAACCTCCAAAACAACTGAGTCAATTGGTTGTGTTGGCTGTGGTATCGAATTGACTTCATCTTCTCTCTCTGAAGGGCGTGCTTCCAATAATAACAGCTCTCTGTGCTGCTGTGCCCCCAACCTCCACAAGAGCTTGGGAAACATTATCGTGCGGTTTCCGTGAAGCCAGTGGATCCGCCACTACAGTCATACCCCGCCTCTGTCTCTTAGATTGGTGTTGCCCTGCCAGTCCACCCTCACTGTGTGAAGAGCCCTACTCTTCAATTGCAGTGATTTCTGCCTCAAACACTCCCATCTCCTTACGTTCCCGAGTATCAAGTATGCAAGAATCAAGAATTATTTGGGCAATGACTGGACCAGACACAATGATCAGAGACTTAGCAGCAGTGCCATGTAACCTCTTCATCTCGTCCACCAGTCCATTGTACATTAACTCCGCCCAAGCGACATCCTCTCCCCTCAAAGCCTTCAGGATCTCCTCTGTGAATGACCTGCTCAAATACTGTTGGTTCTGTTTCATGGCAAACAGAACGTTCAATATTTGGCCAACTTCCCTAAGCCCTGGGTACTCGGCTTTGGTACAAGCGTAACCTTGAGTTTTAAAGAAACTCCCTTCTTGGAACAAATTCCCTATCTGCAATCTTGCCCTGTGCTCATCCACATCCACATGTCCGGATGGCAAATCAAACAATTGCTGCAGGTACTGGGGAGTAATTTCTATATCTACTCCCCTCACCTGAGTAACTCCCGTCCGAGGCTCAAAGTTCTGAAGAAATTGTATCGTGAACTACCGATGATGCAAGGACCAGTCTTTGCGTAGCAACCCCTCCAATCGCAACTCCCTTAGCAGTTGTACTGCCTGCGGTGCTGCAATTGTTTGCTTCTGCAGTATCGTGGTGCTCTTCACCCTGATATCCTCCATTCCCCTCACTCTCTTCATTCTAGACAAACAGAAAGGCTTTGTTTGAAACAGCTGAAGGAAAGCTTGCAGGGCACAGAGCATGAAGGTATGGTTGGTACAGAATGGAACAGGTAAGTGCGTGTAAGCCTATGGGGCTTGCAAGTAACGAGTGAGAGAAAATATACTCTCAATGCGTCCGTCCTTGCACCACTGCGTGAGAAGTAAAGCGAGTGTGTAATCGGTTACATCTGCCATAGCTACCAGGCTAGTGCTTTGATTGCCCCTTCCGTCGAGAGCTTGGCTATTCAGAGCCACTCCGACTCTTCCGCTCATAACACTTCCTATTTCTTGTTCTTGTTTCTTGGAGGGAACCACCTGCATGTAATTCTCACTCCTGATTGGCTGTGGACTGCTTAGATATTCCTTAATTCCACCCCCCTCCATGGACATTTCCACCTGGAATGTCCAGTAGGACAGCACATGTGGCATAGGTTTCCCTTTTCTGAACTCGAAAAGGGTTCTGTTACCCTGGCACTGAATGCATTAATGGGCCCACAATTAGTATTAGTTGTTGTACCGGGTAGGTACTTTGACGGCCCGATTTGTCCTCATGCATGATAAAACTCACTTTTACAATCGATGCAGCGCGGTGTGCTTCGCCTTAGCCGCCACGTGTCCGTTTCTAAACATGCCCCCATCTTCCCCTCTCCGCGTGGCACATTCTCCAAGTTTGACTTCCAAACTTTTTCTTCACTTGATGGCCACTTTTCTAACGTTAATTCGCGTCCACCTGTCACTGACCCTATGGACTGTGTAATCTGTATGGGCTGTGTTAGGCTGTGATAGGCTGTGTGGCACTGTGATGGGCTGTGATAGGCTATGTGATGCTGTGATGGGCTGTGATAGGCTGTGTGACGTTGTGATGGGCTGTGATAGGTATGTGAACACCTGTAGTTTCCCGCCTGGTCATATATGCTCGGCTTAGCGACAAGTGCTCTCCATACTCCGTTGGTATCACTGGCGCAGCCCGTGACTGCTTTTGCGTTTCAACATGCAAATCGTGCTGCAATGGTTTGTATGGATACCACTGTACCCCTCAACTTATTGGCATTGACTCTTCCCAGCATCTCTTTGTTAATGGTTTGTAACATGGCTGTGTTGTTATCATACATCTTCTATATGACATAAGGTCCCTTCCATGGTGATTTAAGCTTAGAAACTTTAATCTTCCTCTTCTTCTGCAACCAGAGAACCAAATCTCCCGTCTTAAAAGTCTTTAATTTGCCCTCATCAAACTGTTCCTTCCTCTTCATCTGAATTCTGGTCATTTTATCAGCTGCATCAGCACACGTACTTCTTCCACATGGTATAATTCATGTTCCTGACCTTAATTGAATCTTCCAATTCCATTCTCTTTCCCCATTCAGTTCTCATGATAGGTAACAAGAATTCCACTGGAAGTAAAGCTTCCATACCATAAACTAATTAGAATGGTGTATACTTAGTGGTGACTTTATATGAAGTCTTGTATGACCACAAAGCTATCAGCAGCTTTGTATCCCAATCCGTTCTGTTTGCATTGACTATCTTAGCCAAGATTGTACATAGTATTTTGTTGGTAGCCTCTGCCTGCCCATTACCCTGTGGGTAATACGTTGTACTCTTCCTATGCACAATCATGAACTCTTTAGTCAATAGTTCAATGGTTTCATTAATTAAGTGACTTCCCTGGTCACTGATAAATTCCAAGAGACAGCCAAATCGTGTAAGTATGTTCTCATACAGGAACCTTGCTGTGGACTTGGCTGTATTGTCCCTCAGAGCTTTAGCTTCCACCCACTTCGTAGTATAATCAGTGGTTGTAATTATGTACTTGTTCTGTGTATTCTTGGCCGGTGGGTTAATTGGTCCAACAAAGTCTAGTCCCCATTTCTGAAATGGTTCAGTAGGCATCGTAGGATGCAAAGCCATCTTCCCAGATCTCTGCAAAGGTCCTAGCCTCTTCACAGCTGATGAGCAGGTGAGAGAAGTGAATGTGGGAACTGAAGAGGAACCGAGGATGGTGAAGGTAGGGGCTGATTTGGAGCCAGAATTCTTTGAGGAAGCTAAGAGTTTGTTCATCAAATACAGAGATGTATTTGCTTGGAGCTACGAGGATCTAAAAGGATACCACCACCTGAGATCTGTCAGCATAAGATTGAACTGGAACCAGGGTCAGTACCAATCAAACAGACAAGGTACAGAATGAATCCCAACTATGCACAGAAGGTTGGAGAAGAGATCAAGAAGTTGGCTGAGGCTAAGTTTATATACCTGATAGAGTATACAACTTGGTTGTCACCCATTGTGATAGTTGCCAAGAAGAATGGTAAACTGAGAGTTTGTATGAACTATAAGAAGTTGAATGCTTGCACGAAGAAAGATCATTTTCCCTTGTCATTCACAGAAGCGGTATTGGACACTGTGGTAGGCCATGAGATGTACTCATTCATGGATGGCTTCTTTGGTTATAATCAAGTGCAAGTGGCAGAAGAAGACCAGGGAAAGACAGCTTTCATCACAGACTGGGGTGCTTATGCATACAAAGTCATGCCTTTTGGACTTTGTAATGCACCAGCAACCTTTCAGAGAGTGATAAGTGAATCTTTTCATGAGTATCTGGATGATTTCATGAAGGTGTTCTTGGATGATTTCAGTGTGTACAGCTCTAAGAATGAGCACTTGCATAAATTGGAGTTATGTTTGGCCAGATGCAGGATGAGAGGTCTGGGCCTGAATCCAGAGAAGTGTACTTTCTGTGTGAACTCAGGGGTGCTTTTGGGACACATTGTGTGTAAGAGGGGACTTCTTGTGGATCCCAAGAAGACAAAGGCTATTAAAGTCTCTCCACCACCAGTAAATGTTAAGAGTCTAAGGAGATTCCTTGGACAAACCAGTTATTACAGAAGATTTGTCAAAAGGTATGCACAGATAGCAGCACCATTGAGCAAGCTTCTGAAGAAAGATGCAGTGTTTGCATGGACAGCTGAATGTCAACAGGCTTTTGAGGAACTTACATTGTCAGTAACAACTACACCTGTGCTGATTAACCCTCACTGGCATGTAGTATTTCATGGTCACTGTGATGCCTCATGGGAAGCGTTGAGAGCGGTGTTAGCCCAAAATGTTACATGAAATATAGATTCACCTGTGTACTATGCTAGCAGGTTGATGAACAGTGCTGAAAGGAACTATAGCACAACTGAAAGAGAAGCACTGGCAATGATTTATGCAGTCAAGAAATTCAGGCATTACCTATTGGGAAGAAAGTTTATATTTTATGTAGATCACCAGGCTCTGATATATCTGGTGGACAAACCTTTGATAAGTGGAAGGATAGCAAGGTGGTTAATTCTTGCACGAGTTTGAGTTCGAAGTTGTTTACAAGCCTGGCCATTTGCATCTTGTGGCAGATCATTTGTCACGCCTAACAACAGGAGAGCCAGCCACATGAGTAGATGACCAATTACCTGATGCGAGTTTATTTGCAATGGAGGTGCAGGGAAGTGCAGATGAATGGTTAGATTGGCAGTGGCCAATCAGATACTACCTTACTCATGGTCAGTGCCCACCTAGTTATGGTAAGGAGCAGAGGAAGAGAATCGCTATCAAGGCTTTACCTTATACTATGGTAGGGGGCAGAATGTATAAGCTAGGACCTGATGGAGTACTTAAACGATGCTTGTACCACCATGAAGTAAATAAAGTTTTGGAGGAAGTTCATAAAGGAGTGGCTGGAGGTTATTTTGGAGAAGAGACTACTTGTAGGAAGATACTACTTGCAGGTTACTGGTGGCCTACTTTGTTCAAAGATGTACACAAGTATTGTCAGAGTTGTGATGAGTGTCAGAGGCTAGGACCTTTGCAGAGATCTAGGAAGATGGCTTTGCATCCTACGATGCCTACTGAACCATTTCAGAAATGGGGACTAGACTTTGTTGGACCATTAATCCACCAGCCAAGAAACACACAGAACAAGTACATAATTACAGCCACTGATTATACTACGAAGTGGGTGGAAGCTAAAGCTCTGAGGGACAACACAGCCAAGTCCACAGCAAGGTTCATGTATGAGAACATACTTACACGATTTGGCTGTCCCCTGGAATTTATCAGTAACCAGGGAAGTCACTTCATTAATGAGACCATTGAACTATTGACTAAGGAGTTCATGATTGTGCATAGGAAGAGTACAACATATTACCCACAGGGTAATGGGCAGGCAGAGGCTACCAACAAAATACTATGTACTATCTTGGCTAAGATAGTCAATGCAAACAGAACGGATTGGGATACAAAGCTGCTGACGGCAGTTATACAGAAGATGTATGATAACAACACCGCCATGTTACAAACCATTAACAAAGAAATGCTGAGAAGAATCAATGTCAATAAGTTGAAGGGTACAGTGGTATCCATGACAAACCATTGCAGCACGATTTGCATGTTGAAACGCAAAAACAGTCACGGGCTGCGCCAGTGATACCAACGGAGTATGTAGCACTTGTCGCTAAGCCGAGCGTATATGACCAGGGCAGAAAGTACAGGTGTTCGCATAGCTATCACAGCCCATCACAGCGTGACACAGCCTATCATAGCCCATCACATCGTGACAAAGCCTATCACACACCCCTCACAGCGTCACCCACATCCTCCACAGCCCCCCCTATGCCACACAGCCTGTCACAGCCCAACCCAGCCCATGCAGGTTACACAGTCCATAGGGTCAGTAACAGGTGGACGCGAATTAACGTTAGAAAAGTGGCTATCAAGTGAAAAAAAAGTTTGGAAGTCAAACTTGGAGAATGTGCCACGCGGAGAGGGGAAGTCGGCGGCATGTTTAGAAACGGACACGTGGCCACTAAGGCGAAGCACACCGCACTACATCGATTGCAAAAGTGGGTTTCATCATGCAAGAGGACAAATAAGGCCGTCAAAGTACCTACCCGGGTACAGCAGCTAATACTAATTGTGGGCCCATTAATGCATTCAGTGTAAGGGTAACGGAACCCTTTTCGAGTACAGAAAAGGGAAACCTATGCCATATGTGTTGTCCTACTGGACATTCCAGGTGGGAATGTCCATGGAGGGGGGCTTCCTTATTCATCGCCTTGTCCACATATTCCCCAAGATCAGTTCTGCTGGTTTCTTGTGTTAATTGCTGAATAACGTGAGCACCCTCACAATGCTGAGACTTGTCAGGTCCTGGGTCACTGACATCAGGTGTACACTTGTTGTGAGGTAGCCTATACTATATGCGCACACAAATGCATGCATATGGAGGAATGTATGCGTGCATACAAATTTTAGATATGCATAAGAACAATTTTATATGCACAACACTTAAATAAGGGTACCAAAAAAAAATAAAAATAAAAATTATGATTCATCTAATCTTAGGGTCTATAGTCAAAATATCAAAGGATGAAATAAGAATATTCCATATAGAATATTCCATATTCATTGTATTATTATTCCACATGGGTGAGTGTAGGAATGGGAGAGGAACATGTTGCTTTTATGGCTTTCCAACATGAGAGAAAAGGTCAAAAAATTAAAAAGTGACAAGGCACGGCTCCTTGTTAGATACAAATGGTGAAGGTACGGGCTCTTCCAATGGTGGGAGTCTAGTTTGAAGTTCAGAATGGAGCAATGCTCAGGGAATGCTAGGGAGCTTGACAATGTGATGGAGATGGTCCGCCTGCGCATTTGGGTAGTAAATGGCGATGGCCCGCAAGGGAATTCAATATTATTTGCCTAAACTCTCTCCCAGTATGCCAAGCCCTCTTGCCCCGTCCTATGGACCACAGTACCATCCCGAACTGGGTTGCTGCCCTTGCCAAGCTAGGAAGGGACGCAAAAAAAGCCGCATATCTTATAACCAAACAAAAAGCTAGCGATAACCACAAAAAGTTTATCACCTCCTTTGGCCAGCTCCTACATGACCATCCTAAAAGAGCGCACAAAGCCATCTTTAACCCTATGCTCAATCCACCAATTGACTGCCTTAAACATCGACTGGGCCACTTCTTGACAAGCCCCACTGATATCAACAAAGAAATATGGATACAAGCATCCACTTCCTATACGCCCGTTGTCGCAAACTGCCTACACCCTGACCACCACCACCCCAACTGTTTATGTAAAGTCAAACATTACCCATGGCATGACCTAGACGGCTTCTCATTAGACAAACGTGGGGTACCCATAGACCGCATACATGACCTTTTCACGCTAGATCTCTATGACTCTTGCCTCAAAGGTCTATCCCTTTTTCAAACTATGTTACCAACTCAAACGTATCCCACCTACTTGGAAACACAGCCGCACCATCCTGCTATTTAAGAAAGGCGACCCAACTAACCTCAGTAACTACAGACCCATAGCCCTAGCCAATACTATCTATAAATTATTTACCAGCACACTGACCACGCTGCTATCCAATTACGGTGAACAACACCATATTCTGAGTGATCCCCAGGAGGGCTTCCGAGCCACACGTAGCACAACTCGTCAAATACAATACGTCCTCTCAGCCCTCGAAGATGCCAAGCTCACTAAACAAGATATCTATCTCTTGTATATAGACTTTAAAAATGCCTTCGGATCCTTAGACCATGCCAGACTACTTGCCATCATGACGGACCTCGGTTATCCCATCGATGCCATCCTACTCATTGGCAACATCTATACCAACAGCACTACGGAATACTCCGGTTCATACTATGGTACTACCCCACCTATTCCTATCCTATGCGGTACCATCCAGGGTGATACCCTCAGTCCATACCTCTTTATTATCTTTTTAGAACCTCTACTAAGATGGTCAGCACGTGGAAATCTCGGCTATCACTATAAAACCTCCCTCAATGAAATCTCCGCCGCCGCATACGCTGACGACCTCGCTATTCTAGCTCACAAACCCCAACACCTCAACCGACAAGTCAGCAAGTTATCCCGCTTTAATTTATGGTCCGGCATGGAACTTAGCCTCCACAAGTGCGTCGTTACCGCAGCAACCCACCGCAGTAAATTAACAAAAACTGCGATGGCTTCTCATTGTAAACTCTACATCCATTACCTAAACAACTCCTTCCCCTTTTTGGGACCCCATGAGCCTTACACATACTTAGGTATCCAGCTAGTCCCATCACTCACTTGGCATGTGCAAAAGACCACCACACTTGCTAAGCTCTCTAACAAAAGCCTGGCTCTTCTTAAATCCCCTGTCTCCATTAGACCCAAACTATCAATCATCAGCTCTGTGCTTAAGCCACAAGTCCAATACTCTTTTCACGCCGCTCCTTTCTCCCTCCCAGATCTCAAAGTACTAGACAAACACATCACTCAACTAACCAAGCGAATATGTGGCTTACCTACCAGTACTCCTAATGCCCTCACCCAACTCCCGACAGACTATTACGGCGTCGGTTATAGCCCCCTGATTATTTCATATGCCCGAACCCTTGGTACCCAGCTACAAGAAGCACTCAATGACCCTGGATGCCTAGGACTTATTTACCGCGGACTTCTTAAATTCCTAGCCCACAAATTCAATGGGCTACAATCCCTTCCATCTCTTCATTCCCAATCTTGCCTACACTCCCCCACGGCACGTACATTACTCATCCTACGACAAATGCGTATCAGCATCCAAACCGACCTACCCGGCTATCCTAACATGATACCACAGCTAGAACACGCCCTAAATACCGGCCCCTCCCTCTCCCATTTTGAACGCCTTCATCCCCGCCAAAAGCGCTCCCTCCTCACCTATTTCAAAGAACGGCATATCACTCATCTCACCCAACTTACCACCGCCACATGGACTCAACTTATAACCCCGGGAGCATTCACACTTAAACATTCTCGTGCCACAGCCAAAACATGCAGGTTCCTCCAACACCTACGTACTCTACTTTTGCCACCCATCTGCATCATGTACCCTTGAATGCGATCTTCCCATGCTCACTCTTTCCCTCATACCCAACGCGACTTACTACCTGCCTACAGATCAGGCCCATCCCCCTCTATTCTCCACACACTTAGGGCCTCCCAAACCGCAGGAACACTTGGAACTAGAGACACCCCATCCACATCCACCTCCCCTATAACCTCTCCCCACTCGGATAGGGACTTCGTCCAACCCCCCCCCCCCCCCCCCCCCGCCTGCAAATGCACGCCATTCCTTACGCCAACTACTTTCCACCCAGCTCCCCCTCACCTGGCACTCCTGCAAATCATCATGACCACACAGATAACCCTGAAGCATATGTTATCGAAGCCATCCTAGGTATTAAAACCCAAACCTCCACAGACTCATATGGGGCCCTTTGTATTGATAACCTATTACCTATGCCAATGGCCGGCTACACACAGCTATGATAACTCATGGCAAATCGAGGATGACCTCTTTGGCTCACATGACAACTGCGACCCCGCCCACAATCTCACCTCTCACCGCATTCCACACGTACCGACACTAACTAAATCGCGCATACCCCCCAACAAATATCTCCCAAACCAACCCAACACGTAACACAACCACTTACCGCCCCCCAACGTACACATAACACATTACTGAATGCAATCCAGATAAGGATATCCTGCCACCTCCCCCACAATCTGTCAAGGCCCTCGTATGTCAACTATCTACAACTTCAAACGGCCGTTTTCTTGGCCTCATTCCAATGACAGACTAAGCTTGGCTATGGGCTAAATACTCTACTTCCTCCCCCTGTGACGCTCAATCCACCCACCCCGACAAGACTTTGCTACCGAACTCATTTGGCTTGTTCTACCCGCTACCCTCCAAGACACTTCTCCCAAAAACCCCGTTCCCTGACAAAACTATCACAAGCATTTGCTTCATACTACTATCCCCCTGGATATCCTCTCTCTACTCATTGCTCACCACTTTTGAACTCACTCATTCATATTATTCCAGTCCGCTTAACGTGCCCGATGGAAAAATCAACAACTTTTGCCAGCCCCCACCCCCAGGACTCCATCTTCGGAGCCCCACGGACATGCCACCCAACCACGCATGGCAGGGAGGGGATTTGCCAACCCCCCTTCAGGCCCCTCACACATGAGGCCTCCAATGGGCCCGTATGGCACACAGTCCTCCCATCAAGCATCACGATCCTTTTACTCACTCACCCAAAGCTACCCAACAGTCCCCACCCCCTCCTACGATTCCCACCCCGGTGTAACCTCTCCGCCGCATCGAACCTAACCAACGCTGGTACATCCACACCCGCCCTCCCACAATCTTTCGTTACAAAGAACCCACCCTTACCCGTCTTCTTCATGTCCAACATACCACACATTTCATTCACCATACCTCCCACCTTCCCTGCCCTACTGGATCAACTCCTTAAGCGCACATCACAAGCTAAAAACCACCATCTAATCTCCCCCGCATCTCACACACCCAGTCCTCACAATTCCACCCGGCCCACTCCCTAGGATTAACTTAAACAAGGCATGGAATAAGACGTTACCGCGCCCGTCCCCTGCCCCTCCTACACTCCCCCCGCTCCTCCCATCCTACTGCCAATCTATACCTCCCAAATATCCGCCATCCCACTCCCACTACACCGACGGCTCCCTCAATGGCTCCCACGCAGGTTATGGAGTATACCATGCCGCTACCAATCAGGGCTTCGCTCACAGACTTCCTGGTCCTGCCACCATACTTCGTGCAGAACTAATGGCAATATTTGAAGCGCTCACCCAACTATCCTCATTCCCCCCTCCACATTATATCTTCACAGACAGCCTCACCTCGCGCTTTCTCATCCGTAACCACCTCTCTTGCCCATCTTCTCACCATTATCACTCTGACCGTAATCTCATCACAGCCATCGCCAACCTAGCTATCTCCATCAACCAACCCATTCACTTTATCAAAGTGCGCGCACACACAGGTATCCGGGGGAACGAGGCTGCCGACCTTCTTGCCCATGAAGGTGCCGACGAAACCCCTGTTGACCCTACCAATGATCCCATCCACATAGCACATACCCACCCATTCTGGCTAATACACCCATACCAAACCCCTTGAGCCCCGACCCATAGGCAACCTTTTGAAATCCCTTACTCGAGCAGCCAATAAGCAAACCTCCGTATCTGCTAGCCGCACTAAACTATATACACAAAAATGGACACAATCTGGTGTGTCTCCATAACAAACTCTCGAACTACTTCTGGCACTCCAAAGCAGCTACTGACACCCAAATCAAACAGACGCTTAAATTCCGATATGCACAATATATGGGACATCAACGTAAACACATATTCTGGCCACGCCTCTTCCCATCCCCGCACTGCCCCCTCTGTTCTCATACCCACCAGGAACGTGATACCTGGCCACACTTTCTTAGCCAATGTACAAATCCGGTCATCCATGGGCTTCGTATAACCCGCCATAACCAAGCAGTCTGGCACATCCATAAACTCCTCCTCCATCGCGCCGAGACAAGATGGTTCTCGCTAATCAATGCTGGTACTTACCAAGGACGACCCCCAGACCACACCGTCCCCCACTGGCTTCTCCCTTGTACTTGCTCCCACCCCCCGTGCACCTGCCCGGCCAGACTATGCCCAGACATCTTGCTTGTACATGGTTTACCCCTAAATTCCCCCCCACCCACCGCTCCAACCCCAAACCTCACCATCTACTTTATTGAATTTACATACTGCCATGATCGATACCCCGCTGATTCAACGCTAGACAAACGGCTTAAATACGCGCCACTTATCCTTGCGCTTCGACATAAGGGTTGGGTCACTAGCCCTTTGATGGTTATCACGGTTGGCACTCGAGGTGGCATTCCTAACGCCAATATCGATGCACTACACACTAACTTCAAACTTCCGATCCTCTCCATTCATAAATGTTTCAAATCAATACACCTCACAGCCCTCCGCTCCCTCACAGCCATTATCACTAACAAACGTAAACTTGAATCTAACCCTTCTCTGGCTCCCGGGGTACCCTAGGTACCCACGGTACCGTTGCTCCTCTAGACTCCTAGTGTCCTATGGACACCTTTTTGAGAGGGCCCACCCCCGAGAGGGGGCAGTAGTCGTGAGGCGAAGTGGCTCTTAGTTACGCCGGCTTTGGCCGGAGTCTTCTCTCTCTCTCTCTCTCTCTCTCTCTCTCTCTCTCTCTCTCTCTTCATATTCCTCTTTTTGTGTAAACATTGCAGACATGGTGCATGGTGGCCCCTTTGTTTTGTCCGCGTTTGTCCACGGTAATAGGCCCTCTTCATGCAATCCTCGCCTATAGGGCCTGCTTCTCCAGCACATTGGTGCCGCTCACGCTTTGCAGCTACAACGTGAGCTCAGCTCCCAGGCTCACGGGGCTGGGCTCACGCCGTAGCTACGCTAGAAAAAAACTTGGGGTGTTGTGCTTGCAACTATTTGTAAATCTTCTCAAGAGAAACGAATCAGGTTACTTGACTCTGCATCTAGGACTATAAGGATTGTTATGACTGTAAGAATTATAATTATGACTCTTAAAGGACTATAAGAGGACTGTGATACGTGGTGTGCTATGGCTTGAAACATTTCTAACAACTACTGTGATCAAGGTATGGTGGCCTCTAGTTGGTGAAGAATCATCTGCACCAGAAAGGAAGACAAATGCTCTTTCCATCCTGCCGTCCCCAACCATTGGTGGCCCGTCCAGCCCGTGGCCCTCTCTTCATCATGATTCTGAAGATGATATTAATTAGAAGCACAGGAAGAATATGAATTCGAAGATAAAGACACACCTCAATTTTGAGGCCCTTAGAGCCTAGCGTTAGCCTTCTTAGTGCTTCTTTTCGGATTCCGGTCCTGTCCTCTGCATTTGCTTCTCCTCTCTGCTCGATTTTGTTGCAAGTTTGCATTTGGCCAACAATATATGGCAAAAGTTAGTTTCTTAGATTTATGCCCTGACAATTTTTTGGGGAATGCTTCTGCGTGAGCCTGGCCAGGCTCACGCCACGTCAGCAAGGTTCCACGTGTGCAGGCCCTAATTCCGAGCCCCCCCCTATTTCCGCACCCAAGGCCTTATGTCCTAACTTTTTGAACTGTCTTGACCGCCCCCACATTCAAATTCATTCCGGCCGAGAAACAAGGGGAGGTTTGTGGATGGTTTTTGAGCACGTCACATGATATTCCACAAAGTACAATGCCCGTAAGCGAAATGAACACGAACAACGATGCCGACTTTTCTAATGTAGTTCCTTCCTTCCAATTCACATACACTTTCCAATGTTTGATGATCTGTAGATATACATCAGGAAATACCAAAAGTTGCTTGCGTGAAAAGATGAGAGTAGAACAGGTTGGCAATACTTGTAATGCAAAAACACCTATTATTAAGCATGTGTACATCAACCCCACGAACTACTGGAGGTTGAAGATGAACTACTTCCAGACTCTGCAGCAATATCATCTACAAATACGCCAGCCCGTCCGCAATGTTTTTTTCTGCCATGCCCCCCATAGAGAGGCGAACAGGTTGTTTGAACTGGGACAACAACCGTACGTATGGTTCCGCGTAAACATGCAAGCGGTAAGCACGAGGGGGACTTGGGGCCATGTAGCATCCTTGGAAACCGAAAGATGTCTAGTGATTCGATGATTGGTGCCGCACTCTGGAAAGCAACAAGATGAATGGTGTTAGCTGTCACAATTGCGAAATTTGCCATCGAAGCAACCAACAGAACAGTACGGGAATGACACAATGGAATGCAACATCCTATTCCACGACAACAAACTGGACTTACTTACACTCAAAATCAGAGTCCACGTCTAGATCCTTGTCAGGTACATCGGGCTCCTCCAAAACTGCCTCTGTGGGGGGGGGGGGGGGCAGAAGTAGAGCCCGATTCAAGCTGATGAAGCTCGCTAGAAAAGAGCTCTGCATCAGCCTCCATGCCGAAGAAGTGTCTTCCGGCGCTTTTGCATGCATGGAAAGATGCTCCTGCAAATCCAACATGAATGAGAAATTTAAACAGGGTTCCCCAAAGTATATTAAAGCTCTCTGTAGATGCATGTATTGGTACAAAATTCTTTCCAGATCGTTTTTTATCTTAAGGCAGACATTTTAGGCATTGTACTGCCAAAGCAGGGCAGTTTGCGAGTTATTTGGGAATCGCTGGTAAAACACGTAGGAATTTAGATCATGTCTGAGACAACCATGGAGAAGCTCTGGTGTCAAAATGACCGTAGGGAGCTGCATCGACAGCGAGTTAGGTTGCCAATTCGGTACCAGTAACGACAACATGCACCTGTTCGAAACAATACATGACGACTGTTCCGGTCCCGGATTGCGATCTCTCTATTCTCCCACCTTTCAAGTCCAGTAGGAGCACGTGGCGAGGAGTCTTGGCAATTGGAGGAAACAATCTGTATAACGATAAAATATCGCGACAAAGCAAATGTTGCATCGGAGCAAACGACGGGTAAAGGAGCTTCTCGGCAAAGTTTTGAACTCTTCAGCAATGCAAAGTGTGTAGGAGGGAACTCCAGAAGATCTGTGACCCAGTGGCAGGGCCAAAGACCCCCTGGGGGCACCACCAGTATTTTTACTGACAGGAAGCGACAGACTGTCTATATGGCAAAACCATGGAAACCAACAAAAGGTGTGGCTTTGCTTCCCCGATTCCCTTGAGAATTTACGGGTAGCTATGGGGCATCTAATTATAATTTGTCACCATGTTTGGTGATTTTTGGAGGTGATGGAAGACGACATCAAATTATCAAGCTGGAGGCAGTTGCGAAGGGCGATTAAATGGAATTCTAGCTCATCCAATGGATGAAAACTGGAAATTCGACCTGCAAGCTGGGTGGATGAGAAGACAACCTAGCGCCAACTGGTCATCCATTGGATGGATGAAAAACCAGATTTATCATTAACATCAAGGTTTTCCATCCATGGTTATTATTTTATGGTGTTCTATCGTTTTTTAATTATAGACTCATGTAGGAAATAATAGTTTAAGACTATACTTCACTAGTTTAAGTGGCCCCAAAAACACAATAAAAGAAGAGCAAGCTCCTCTTGTTCTTCATCTAGTCTCATTTCTTTGCTTGGGCCTTTTGCTTGTGTAGTTAGTTTTAAGCTTGAGGGAGCTAGATCCTAAAGGGTTGAGCTTGTGGCTCTCTAGTAGTAGAAGCAACCATAGTGAGAGCAGGATAGTCCTAGCTCAAGGCCTTGTGGCCATTTGAGGCAAGAAGTAGAGAAAGCGCTCCATGAAGTGGGAGACTTGAGGACGAGTAGGAGTGCCGAAAGAGGACCAGATTTGAGTACCATTCTACCGAGCGATTTAGTGCATCCCAAGCACCATTTGTTTCAGAGGGTGACTTACCATATGATCTTGACTTTTGAATTCATTTGTTCCATTTGTTGTTTAAGCTTGTTCCAAGAAGGGACCTTATAGCTTTGCTTGCTAGAAATCTATAAAAACTAACCTTCTTTCAAAGATGATGTGTGTGCATCTCTATGTGCATGTATGAAGAGCACATGTATAAAGCCCCAAGAGACAGGGCCTTAGGAATCTAACCCAATTACGTCATGGAAGTGAGGGTAGATGTCCATTATTATGTTTAAAGAGAGGGCAAGCTTGCATGAAGTGGCGAAGCTCTTGTCAAATTTCCCTTTCTAGCTAGCTTAGTGGCAACGGCCATAGTGCCTGAGACGGCGAAGCTATCGCCAAAATTTCCATATTCTTAAGTTCATAAGCCCCCTGGCCATAGAGGACCATGGGAGGCAATGCTAACTAGCTTTATAAGTGGTTAAGCTATTTTCTAGAGAGCTGCCAAAAAAGGCAGAGCCCAGCACTAAAGTGTCAGCGCCTTAGGCGCCTCTAGGCTGGAGGTCAACCAAGGAGGTTGCCTAGAATCGCCATGGGAAGGCGCATCCCTGGAGTAAAGTACGAGTTGCTGGTACACTGCGTGGTAGCACCAGGCACCATAGCTGGGCCCGCGCAGGTACGACACGAGCGGCAGAGACGACGGAGCTTGCTATTACCCAGTGGATCCGCGCCGGCGGCGGGCCAGTCACGTCGTGCCACGTAGCACTGGCCGCGGGGTATCGGTTTTAACCGCTGGGTATTGCGACGGACCCCGCCAGGGACTGTTGGTCCCTGGTACGGGTATTTTAAGGGGGGTTTTCTCCCTATGCCTTTGATTTCTTGTGCACTATTCATGGTGTTCTTCTTGCATGGGAATGAAAGCGTGTTTTAGCAAATGATAAGAAATGGTTGGTACCATTGGATAGGCCCGATTGAGGCCATCAATTTGATATGTATCCCGGGGCTTGTGAAGGCACGGCTCACGGGTGGATGCCATAGGCAGAGAGAGAGAGAGCCCAGAGACAGGGGGGAGAGAATCCCTGGTAGGGGTTTCAAAATGTAGAATATAACATGTTCCAAATTTGTTCTAGGCTGGTAGCTTGCATAAATTAATTAGATTCTATTAGAAGTGGGAGCTAACCAAATTACCCTCAAGGTACCATGGGAACGCCCTGGGAACGCCTTTTATGTCGGGAGCATTGGGGAACCGCTCTCCACTTGGGAGTGCCCCTAAATTCTTATACCAAACCAATCAATAACGCATTAGCAACTTAAGCAATCACCGGGCCAAGATGAATGAAATCTGCCGCCTATCAGTTTCTCATCCGATTGTCACCCTGGTGTGTAAACAATGATTAAACATTCAGTGGGTCCCAGGGTCCATTTTTTATTTTTTCTATATACATATGATGTAACATTTGCATATGCAATAAATACGTCGTATTCTATGTTATATAACTCCACTGCATACAATCTACAATGTGTGCATACAAATTTGTCACATGCATATATAATAAGGGATTTTGTGCATGCATGCACGCAACCTGTTCATATGGAATAGCAACCCCCGTATGTGAGTCCTTTGCATTTCTGATGAGCGCTACCTACATTAGTACCTTGTTTTTTAATTGCATGTGGATTGCATTTTTGTAGTTGCACTTGCACTTTGCTACTATCTAGCTACTGCATTTAGGGTTTTTATTTGTATCTCACTCGCAGCCTTTAAGTTTTTGACGCAGTGCAGCTGGAGTAGAGTTAGTGCGGCAGATTGTTCATTTTGAATTTGAAAGCAAAGAACTTGGAGGTCATGGCATTCCCTCAGGGGCCACACAGATTGTAATGGCTTGGGCTATAATTGGAGTTGGGGCTACTAAAGATCAAGCATTAAGGTGTGCCAAGTGCTTGAACACTAAGCATTTGGTGTCTTTGCCAAAACCCAAGCGAAAGTTTCGGTGGCCTGCCCACCCAAAACCCTGCAATTTCAGACATCTATTTAGAAGGCAATGTGCTAGACTTATACTTCAGTGGGAAGAGAGAAAATGTGAAGGAGAGTTTGATGGGTTCTCAGCTGAGTTGAACAGTTTACTTAGAGAGATAATTTGGCCTGATCATGAGGTCCAAGGGGATCAAACAAGCTGCATGGGAGAGAACAAGTCAAAAAGCTTCGAGGGAATGGTTGCTTCAGTCTCAACCCACGAGTCAGTCCCTAGTGTAGTATGGAGATCCGAGGCAAGAGGAAAGTCAGTCCACCATGGACCAGAACGAGTATGCTACAGTGGGTTGCTCTGTTCCGAAATTCAACTTAGCAATTTGCAGGGATCAGCCAACAACGTCAACACCTGTGAGGCAGCCAAGGATCTTGGGGGGGAAATAAACTCCCTCTCAAACTCTTGATTTGGGTAAAGATGTAGACAGGAGGGAGGAGTTGAAAATAGCAGATTTCACTCCCCCTCACACTAGATCCAAGGCATAGAAAGCCAAGGACAAAGGCAAATCTGCACATCATTGGTTGTTGAAGGATATCCCCCCTCAAACTGGCTATACAAATCCATCGTCTTCTAGGGATGTAGATATTCCCACAACTGCGTTTGTATGTGACCAGGACAAATTGCAACGGAGGCTAGAATATTTTCCATATTCCAATAGTTTTCAAAGTGCACCTAACACGCCAACTATAGAGTCAGGAACAACTGTTTGAGTTGCACATGATGTTTTGCTAGCTGCAGGTGGAGTAGAAAAGGACCAGTTTTCTGACCCCCAGTGGGCATATGGTTCCATGTTGGAGCATACGTGCATTTGGATACTAATAGAGTCATGGTTTTGCTAGATTTTGGGCCAAATTTGGGAGTTCACCACATCCCATATGGGGATTGTGAGATTATTTGCAAGGATGGGGAGTTTCATCGTCAAGGGAGGAAGCCACATGAACATGTGGGAATTAGTTCAAGATAGGTGTGGATGGAATGTTTCATCCATTTGCATAGATGAAATATGTAAACAGGATGTAGTTCATATGGTCTAGTTGGTGCATGTTTGTGAGACTTATTCATAGAGACACATTGCTGAGCAATGGTGCAAGTTTAGGGTTTCATCCAGCATGAAACTTTCTATACAAAGGTGTTACTTGGATTAGTGCAGATTTTGTCACAATATTCAGGCCATAATTAAGTTAATCACTGTACAACTGATTAGTAATCTATACAACCAGGCAAGGCTTGCATGGATTCCATGCATTTGTTCTTCTATAAAATTAAGGTGACCTTGGCCTTTAGAAAAAAGAAGAAAAGAAGAAGAAGTTTGCAGGCACATGGTATCATCTGCTGGGTTCAAACCCCTGCAGTTCCGGCTACCTTTGGGCTACAAAAAGGGGACTAATTTCCCCCCCTCAAGGCCTGCAGCCGTTGGTTGTTTTTTTTTCCCTTTTGGAAGCCAACCTGCCCTGAGCGATCGCAGATCCTTGTGGGGGACAAAATCAGTCCCCTTTCTGAGCCATGAGGCATCCCCCCCAGGCAGACAAAACCACAAGGGACCGACACAAGCCAATGCATAGGAGTTGGCAAATTAGACGCCAAATCACTGGGCGATGTGCCTGTCAAAATAAAAGGAAAAATAGGGATATTACCCATGAATAGCCGGGTATAGTATGATAATTGGTATACATACATATATACAAATATAAGAAAAAGGCCTCCCAGGCCAAAAAAGTCCTATGTTTGAATTGAAACATTTAAAATGTAAAGATCAAAGGGGACAGAAATTAAAGAGAGCAAGGAAAAAATAACCTTGCTGAGAGCCGTGAAGCCCAAGTAGGGTCACAGCCTGATACTACTACCGTGCCCTAACCATCCCATGTTTATTTATTATTATTTATTTTTATTTTTATTTTTTAAAAAGGAAACCTGGGAGCGACTGCTCACAATTCATTATTTAATATTTTCAAACGAAAGGGGACGGAGGCCCTGTAACTCAGGAAAAAATAAACAACTCAGGAAACTGTTCTTTAAAAAAAAAAAAAAAAGAGGAACGAGGAAAAAATAAGCTGGGCAGGGCCATGTCCCATGTTATTTGTGAAGTGTAGCTATCCTAGTTCGTGGACAGTGACCCTCCCGGGCCTGACACGCAAATAATAATAATAATGCAGCACCAAATAATGCATCGTGGGACCATCCCAAGCAGGCGCTGCGTGCTCCACGACATGCCCATCATGCCATGACCCTTGTCATGCCTGCGCGTGCCATGTGCTCGTCACCCACCCCACTCAGTACCTCTCCCATATCTCTATAATATATTATATACATATATAATATATAATATATAAATAATATATCAGCACCTACTTGTACTGCTTCCGCACCTCTAATCAGCTACGGTGGGTTACTTATTAATAAATTCTGTAGGTGCTAATACGGTCAATAACAAGAGTGTGATAACTCATATGTCGCTGAAAGAGTGCCATTAGTAAGCTAATATGCCATTAACCAACGAGTGTGATTAGTGAGATAGTGAGGTGATACTAATATATTACTAAGCGGGTGTGATTAGTGAGATAGTGAGGTGCTCCTAATATGTTACTAAGCGAGTGTGATTAGTGAGATAGTGAGGTGCTAATAGTATGTTACTAAACGAGTGTGATTAGTGAGATGGTGTGGACGACTCCGTTCCCGCGAAGTCTGCACGCACAACGGGGCTAAGTCTCTTTGCTCTTCGCTTGAATTCTCACGCGTCTCTCAAGGTTTTCAGATTCATGGTGGTAAGGAGAAGAGGAAAGAGAGTCGAGATTGAGAGATTTTCCTGCTACTCTTTTTGGTTTGAGTAGCCATTTGTGTTTCTGACAACTGAGAACCGCCTTTTTCCGGTTTCAATTGCTCGAGGAACATCTTGTTACACTTTCGCCGGCCGAGGGTCAGGGTTGTGACCTTCAATTCCCTCCACAATCGTGGTCACAGGTTTGATCTGTTTCCTCGGGTAGATAGAGAGTACAAGGCCGTTGCGCGGTACCGCACTTTGCATTCTATAGATCTGAGTCTCCACTCAGACGCAACCTGGCCTACCTGTTGAGGTGTGGCAGGAATTCATAATTGGACGGACTGTGATAGTGTGTAAAGCACTCTAACATCACCAGGCCTGCGATTGTGACCGCAACGAAGATTGCGAACAGGAGACGCTCCAAAATGGCATCAGAGAAGAAGCGTGCGGTTTCAGACGCAGGTGCTTGGGCGATGAACATCGTCAGCTCTGTGGGAATCATCATGGCAAACAAGCAAGTCATGTCTGCAAGCGGCTACAATTTTAGGTTCGGTGAGAAAATCTACACTTGGAAAAATTCCGTTGACTCGGGAAGTGCGTGTTGTCAGTGAACCTTGCATGTCGACCGAAGGTTTCTGCATTTCCTCTGAATGAAATCCTCCCTTATAAGCGCAATTGTCGCAGGAAAATTGCGCCATCTGTCAGGTCCCCTTTTCAGTCTATGCAATCCCGGACACAACCAATGTACTTAAGGTGAGTAAAGCCGAGGTGATCTTATTTCATAATGGTGATGAAGAGGGACACCGATGGATTCCTTTGCCGAAGGTGTTAGGGTTCTAATTTTCATGTCAACCTGTTTACTTCTCTGTGCAGCCACAACGTTGACAGCATTCCATTTCACCGTGACGGCAAGTGTGGGTTACATATCGTCTGCTCTAGGCTATCTGCCGTCCAAGCAAGTGCCGTTTTGGGATTTGTTTCTCTTCTCGCTCGTATCAAACACGTCCATCGTGGGCATGAACCTTAGTCTCATGCTCAACTCCGTTGGTTTCTATCAGGTCTGCTACCACCTGTTTTGCCTATACCTTGGTGTGGACTTCAATTGTCTGCAATATAGTAGGTCCTGCTGGTAATTATTCCATATGTCCTGAAATCTAATGGGATCTGGTCAATGCCGCTGCTCATGGAACTGAGCATCAAATCATGAGGGGTCAAGGAAAAATCTAGTACAGATAATTGACTCAAAGCGCGCCATGGACAGTTGTGCAAGCCCGACCAGAGGGAACCACCTTATGAATCTCACATGCTAACCTTGCATTGCGTTACCTGCAAGGAGTCATTGCAAGTCCTTAGATTAGTGTCCAATCATGTTTTCTCTCGTCTTCAAAGTTTGTTGGATGGTATCACTTTGGCTTTTTGAACTGTTTTGTATGTATAGTGCTGGATACATGTTTGAGGTTTCACATGTGACCTTTTGGAGAAAGTTTGTATTCAAAATTGTCAGAAGACCATGCCTATCGTCAATGTCTCTGTTTACACACCCGTGCTTTGTATTTCTGTGCACAGATCTCCAAGTTGAGTATGATACCAGTGGTCTGTGTGTTGGAGTGGATGCTGCATAGCAAGACCTACACGAGAGAGGTGAAGCTTGCTGTGTTTGTAACCATGGTTGGTGTTGGAGTGTGCACTGTTACGGATGTCCACATCAACCTCAAGGGATTGTTGGCGGCTCTGATTGCAGTTATTACTACATCATTGCAACAAATTGTAAATCTCTCATTTCCTATTCTCATGCATTCCAAGTATCTTCTTACAGGGCCTTTTACATCTCCGTTGTGGTTTGCTGGACTCCGATGGATGCAAACAAGACACACTGGTCACAGATAATGTCGACAATACTGGCTGCTTGCAACTGCTGCTCTGTGGGATACTAAGGGAATAGTCCTTGCTCAAGTAATAACCTGCCTACCTGCCTGGAATACGTTTGTTGAAACTCAGACATTGAAAGTTGGTTCATCATTTGAGAGCAATGTAAGATGTCTACTGAATTTGATTTATGCATTTTGCAGTACATTGGCGCGTTGCAAAAGAAACATAATTGTGGTTCATTTGAGCTCCTGAGCAAAACAGCACCAATCCAGGCTGCTTCACTGCTGGCCTTGGGACCGTTCGTGGATTATTCATTGAATAATCTTAATGTTTTCTACTACAAATTCTCAGCAGGAGCTATTGTAAGTATCTAACTCTTCTGCTCTCCATTGCTCCTGGTTTATGTGTGAGTGTTTATCTCTCTCTTCTCTTCGCCCCTGCTGCAAGTCTCCAGCATTGATGGGTGGCCCTAGAAACAGATCTAAAGCTTCAACCCAGTGGGGATTGCAAAATCTTGCACTTGCAAACCTTGATTCTGTAGTAAACTCAAGAGCTGCATAGGACATTTCTATTGGGGGGGCATATGAGGTGGGGAGCAGCTCAACTTAATGTCTTGGATGGACCTCTGGGAGTTGAGTAGCATTGACAAAGAGTTTCATCTATGTCGTGGTTATTGGTGCAGTTCTTCATTCTTCTATCGTGCTTGCTTGCTGTCTTCTGCAACATGAGCCAGTACCTCTGCATCGGCCGCTTCTCTGCAGTCTCCTTCCAGGTCAGTAGGTTTGTTTGCAGTAAGGAATAAATTTGGCGGAGTGATGTAACTGGGTGGGTAGTAGATTTGTAAGAGCTACTCTCGAGTGCTTCTAATGCTAAGCCTTTGATGCATTAGTACTGGGCATGGACATGCAAGAATGCCTATACAACTTGAATTGCTAGTGCTGCGCCATCTTAGTTTCGACTGCTTTGAAACACCTCTGGCTGGATTCAAGCTGGGGGAAGGTATAGCTCGTCACTTGTTACGTTACCTTTTGGGGATGCTTTAGGCTAGTGTTGGATCAGTTTGACAGCTCTGTTTGGAGGAGAGGGTTTAGTTTTAATTCGTCATGGATGTGGTATGACGGAGGATGGGCCAATCATCTGGGAAACCAGCGTACTCATAGTCTTCCTGTTAATGAGAGCATTGAGTAACTAGTTTTTGTTCAAGTGACAGACATCACTCTTTACTCGGTACATGCATGGGGAATTTGTGTAGTGGGAACAAGAGCTGAAAGGAGGAACTTGTTTGCAGGTTCTTGGACACATGAAAACAGTGTGCGTGCTGACCTTGGGATGGCTACTCTTTGACTCAGTGTTGACGGTTAAGAACCTGCTTGGCATGTCTTTGGCGGTTCTTGGCATGCTCATCTACAGCTGGGCCGCTGAGCAAGCCAAACAAGCCTTGACAAAGGCAGCTCCATTAGGCTACATAAAAGAGGCCGACTTTACCGAGGAAGATGTTGCCTTGTTGAAAAGTGGCCTAGAGCAACATACCAAGGATATAGAAGTTGGAAGGGAGGAAACAAAGTGAGCGGTCTGTTTTCTCATGGAAAGCTTGTGACCACGTTAACTTGCTCCACTTCAGTGCTTTTCCTTGTGGGTAAAGAATCTCTGGATTGTGCTAAACATCCAGAGATTGTAATCTCAGCTATGCAAGTGGCTTCATTGTCTTTCTTTGTCCCTCTCCCTGTGAATACCCACTAGGATCTTGCTCCAATCCTCTGGCAGGATATTATAATGTCAATGAACTCCAGTCACAGATCGCCATCTAGCCTAACCCTGTTAGCCAACCATTGATTACATGGAGTTTAGTCCGCTAAATTAGTTAGATTCTTCATAAATTGTAGTATTGGGAATTCGATGCACTTCCCATGGGGCAACTAGTGCAGTTAGGTCATACCCATGGTGGTAATTCCTAGGGCTGAAGTTATGTGCATCCATACTGGGGAGTTGGCCAGATGTTCAGTGGGTGCAAGGTCCAACACAGATGAGGATAGAAGGAAGTATTGATTTAGAGTTGTGACACAACGCGGTTTCTCTGATGCTGAAATTTCAGCTTATATTATTTTGTTATAGACAATAATGGATTTGTCCTACATGGGGAGTAATTTGTCAACCACTCCTTGGTCACCTGCGCCTAACTCTCCGACAACTTTTCTTTCCTCTCTCCCTCTCTCTCAACCAGCTAATCAAGTATGGTGGTGACCTTTGGTAGAGGCCCTTTTGTTGGAGACATGGAGTCTTTGTCAATCTCCTTAATAAAGGCGACAGAGAAGAGCCTGGGAACTATTGGGGCAGCAGGCTTCTCAGTGCAGGTGGCAAGCTATTTTGTAGGATAATAAGCACCCATGTCGAGGTTGATCTGGAGTCTAGAGGTGGTTTTCATGAAGGGCAAGCTGGCTTCTGGAGACATAGGGGCTGCACCAACCATATCTTCACTCTAAGCCAGATTATCCAGGGAAGGAAAATAGAAGGAAAGCCCACTTTTCTTCCTAGATTTAAAAAATGCTTATGGCACGCATGATGTGTTGTAGCTCTGGCTTTTGTTTTTATGGGAAAGATGTGGAGGATGGTTCACATCCTGTATGCGACCACCAAAACTTGTGTTGCGGTCAATGGACAGAAGTCTCTTCCATATTGATCAAGGTGCAGCTCAAGGTTGTACCCTTTCCCCACTGTTGCTCAATGTTTGCATGTATGTCGACACTGAGGGGTTTGGGTTAAAGGTGGGTGATGCCACCATACCTATGTTTGGGGAAACGTCGCAGGCGGCCTTGGAGATACCCCATCCAAGGAGTTGATTGACTGTGCACAGAGGTTCTAGTGGAGATTAGAAGTTAGTAAATGTGCAGTGGTGTCATTCAACAACCTTGGGGAGGGAGGAGGGGATCTCAAATGGAAATGGGGTAATGAAGGGATCAATGAACAATTAACAGATGCAGAGAGGAAAAGAAGATTGTAGTAGCCTGATATGCGGGCAGCCTGACCCTGTATATTTTTCACCCCTTGATCAAACAGAAATAACATCAGAACTTCCTTGATTATTACCGCATATGGCAAAGGACATCCTCTGCAATTTTCAACTGATCAACTCACCAGATCTGACCTGCTTCACAGACGCTTTCCTCCCAGTCATGCTCCGCTTTCTTCCCACCTATCTTACTACAAGTCTCGGCAGTCTACTGTAGTTTCAATTCCTTCTCCTGCCCACCACGCCATTCACGCTGTCTGTGACTGCTTATCGAAGGCTGTGAAGAAACTCCGACTGGATTTGCGACGTGCTTCAGTTCTTTCGGTATTGAGCCGCATAGAAAAAAATTCTTGCCCCTACCTATGCTTTACCTACTGGCTTGTGATGGCGGTTTCTAGAGACATTCAGGTGACAGACTCAACAACTTCCACGGAGGGAGACAACTTAGAAGGAAGAAATTAATAACGTTTCCAGGGAACGGAGACAGAAAGAGAGGAACAGAGTGACATGCAATCGGACTTGCGCAACAATCATGCTCAACACGGAAGCTGCCGTCATCTTTGCGTTGACCGTTGTCTTTTCATACCGCTATTTCATCATTTCTTGACACGCTCTGCCATTTTGCTGGTATGTAAGTACACTTATTGCCGAGATCTCAAACTGTAGGTCGGGTACTTCGTATGGATAAGCAGCACCATAGATCGGTCTAACTAAGCTTCAGTCTGTACTCCAAGAACCCCAGAGTCAGCTTCCAAATTCACATTACCGCGCATTGGAATTGGGGTGTACAGCACAAGAAGACAATTCTAAACTGCATTCTTGAATGTACCTCAGTGGGTCTCAGTACACAAAAAAGCCCCCTAAAACCTCGCTCGTGGACCCAAAAACTCTGAGTACGACATTGGTAGGGAGGGAATGTAGGACATTGGGACATTGGTAGAGAGAGACGGCGGAAGCACGAAGTAATAACCGTATTTCTTATCCGTTAGGTGGCCCTTCTGGACGAATGAGGTGAAGGACGACAAGGAACGAACGAAACATAGCGCAGACCGTTGACGAAACGAAGATGGCCCAGGTAGCCTTTTCACACCAGGGATGGAGCATCACTTCTCCACAAACATAATTTGGAGGAACGAAATGGACAAGAAACAAGGCTCGGACCAAGAAGAAGTAGTCTGGAACCGATCTAAGATTCTCTTTTTTTGTGCACGTGGAGAGTGAGAGGAGATGTGTTTGGGTCCATGATGCCTAGCTTAGCTTGTACTGTTAAATTCCTTGTAACTTATTCACATGGATGCATGCAGAAACGTGATTTAAAAGTAGGAGTCAGGAGTCTGACGCTGGTAAGAGTACTTAACGCTTTAGAACCGTACAAGGCCTTACCACCAGAAGCTTAAGGCCAATGTTTAATTGACAGTTCCTGCCTAGCAATTGATAAATCTTCGAGTCAGGACATTACTTAGAAACAAATGAGCCACTGTCCAGCTCTTTACACCAGAGAATTGCTTCAACTGAAGTCCGGAGGTCTACACAAGCTTGCTGCTGTTGTACATGAGCGCAAGATGTCAGAGTTCCATTAATGTAAGCTCTAGCTCAGTTTCAGATGCGACCTCTGGACAAGATCAAGAGGGCAGCTATCAAATATTGCCAATCAACTCGCCAAGGTACTGACCCACGAAATTTCTTTTCTAACTCCGTCAAAGCTCATGGGCAGCACCAAAATGGGGTTCAAGCTGCAATCAATAGGTGCAGACGTAGGAAAGAATCAAGAAATCCTCTCAACCAATGGAGTACTGTCTCAATTGGATCAGAAGGTTCCCAGTCACAATATTAAGAGTACTGCCTCCTGCCCCTCTGGAGTACTTCTTACAATCGGCGCAACACTCCTTTGCAGCATCATCTTTGTTCTCTTCTCCAAGGATGGATCACAGAGACTTTTTGCGTCAGTTGGTATGGTGATCCGCGACAGGTAAAAGTGCTTCTGGACAACAACCTTTGAACATGCAATGTACATAATTATAACCGATCGATTTACTGTATGTACACCTTGGGCATTCAATTACTACATATATATTAGATCCCTTCTCAGCACTATATTTTTAGGGTCTCCATGTAGATCAATTCCTGTCACTAGGAGCCTTGCACTAGTTGCGACAATCTGAAGACTACCCCGCTGTGCACAGTTTCTTCGTTAAAGTGGGGTTCAAGAATTAGTTTTCAAGAACTCTGAACAGAACCAAGTAGTAGGTCAGTCGCATGAAGACGTTTCTAGAGCATAAGCCTCCTCACTTGCTGTAATTTCACAGCCAATACACAGTGACGGCCGTGACAAGGATGCCTCGCCACTTAGAGGCAAGTATAGGAGAGGGAATGGAGGGGACTCTTTCACTTGGATTTTCATCAAACTGGAGGCAAGAGACAGTACCCTGGCTGTTGAAGCAAATTCAAGAGAATGGCAGCAGAGAGTGCCACCATGAGCAGACCAAGAGGGCTCTCTTGTTTGGACTTCCATCTCCCTCCATCAAAGGCCCTGTTCGTCTCCGTGCAGACAGAGTGCATAACCTGCTATTAGTTTCATACACTGAAACTGGGACCCGACGCTGCAGCGGGGGTGACTACTATGAGACTGACATCACGGGTATGCCTGCAACGGTATTTTCCTTTGGTTTAGTGATGCATAAATAGCTCCATAATCGAAGTATGGTCTGAATTACACATCTTTCAGAGTCTATTTTATTTGGACTAACTGCTATCAAGCCAACATTTGCTCTGCCCATTTTTGCTTGGCCGTTGTCAAATGTCATTGCAAAAGACGTCAGATGGCTTAAATATGTTGATTATATTGGCAGGATGAACATTCAAAGGATCTGAGGTAAGTACAATTCACATACACGGATCCGTGATAGGAAATCTTCAGTACTACTCAGGTCTCCGAGGACTAAAATATTTGATAGGAAATATTTGGCTCGTCATCCGGACTAAGCAGAAAACTAAGATGAACATAAGAATTCTTGTGCTTGAGTGAGGTCTACTTGGAAAAATGGTCCTCCCACTGACATGTATGAAGAATCAATACACTTAGCCTCACCAGGCTATCAGGATCAAGATAATCGAGACACTTTCCCTCTGACCTTGCAGGGTGCCACTTACAGAATAACTTGTCCATTTTCGTAGTCCATTGATTATATCTGCTTAGAGCTCAAGAATCATTCTAAATTGTTCAAAACTGTGAGTACATCAAAACCTCACTATTCCTGAGTCTTCAGATTCTAACCACAATGATCAAATCTGAAGGAGAAGATACATCTTCCTACTCTCTGATATCAGCATGATTCAATGGGCCGAGACTACCACCGTTCAGGTACAAAGTGGAAATCACGGCCTCCTGTAATGGACATGGGCGACGGATCCTACTTGGTCAGACTCCAGGTGGGTTTGATGATCAGAAACCATTTGATTCCATTGTACTCCTGTAGAATTAGTCCCCCACCAAGTTATGAGAAATGTTAGCTGGGTCATGTCTCAATTCGAGCCGACAAGTCCGATCAAACCTGGGTGCTGGAACTTTCCGGCAGCCATACTAGCTTGTGCACAAAGTCTTCACTCGAAAGATGACATAGTCCTGCTTCAAGGTGGAGAGTGACATTTGAAATAAATAATTCCCATGCTAGACCCTATACTGTGTTGCGTAACAAGTGACGTAAGTACTGCACGATTGTCACTTTGCTGGGACGTACTCAGAGCAAAAGTTGTGGTATTGATTACGTTCTGATAAAAAAAGTGTGATGCAGGTAGATGCTCGATTTGCAGGCCTTTACAATTTCCGAGCAAACCTCTTGTTCACCCATTTCCATGGGCTGGAGCATCACACTGAAGCCTGGAAGCAAGACAAATGGCTCATCTCCTTTGAGATAGAGTTTGTGGCCTCAATTGACCAGCCTGTCTTTCCTCCCCCACGCCAGATAAAATCCCTCAAGACACCAGACTTGGAGCTGTGCATAAAGAAGGACTTCATGAAGAGATCTTGGTCAGGTCGATGGACCAAATCCAAAGGCAATGCCACTTGCCCCGTTAATTATCAAGGGAGGTACTTGTGTTTGGACTTGAAGGAGGATTGTGAGGCTCCTTGGTGTGAAGGTCCCCTGGGCAGTCTGGAGAGCAATGGGTAAGACTGCCACAGTGTAGAGATCAATGTATCCCCCTAATGGCTGGAATTAAACTGGATTGTTATAATGGGATCTATTTGACCTTCCAGGAACAAAAATGCCTTGGGTGGACTTGTCTGGGCAGATGTCATGGATTTGAATAGGGGGAAGGCCCCTCATTCACCATTGCCAAGGAATTAAGAGGATCTGACTGTGTAAACAATGGGTGCATTTTCTGAACTCAAATTGATCTCTGGAATGTTTTACCAGGTGGTGGTATTCTGCACACTGTGGCTTTCATCTTTATCAGAGAGAGGAGGCATGGAAGTGTGTGGAGGGGCGGTGGTTCTTCTTCTGGGGAGATTCAAATCACCAAGACACTATTCGGAACCTCCTTACCTTTGTCCTGGGTTGTCGAGGAACAGATCAAGCTAGAATATCACATAAGGTACAAATGGTAAATTCACTGGTCATCGTTTTGGGACTAATCGACCTTTCGAGTTTAAATTTCTAGTTCATTCTTGTTGAGTCTCACTTATATTATAATATTTCAAACGCAACTCTTCAGCTGTTGATTGAGTTGTTACTGACTTCATGCAGTTAAATGGCAGGTGTATTGGAACCCACAAAACACTTCGCAGAATGTGACCTTCACCAATGTATTCAACGGCCACTATGACGAGTCCAGCAACGGATTGGGCCTAGCCTCGCTCGCCAACCAACAGTTCCAACAAAAAATCATCTCTCTTTTCCATGGCAACAACTCTGATCAGACGAGAATTCCAGATGCCATGGTGTTGAACTCAGGCCTGCATGATGGATTATACAACTGGCATACGTTGGCGGAATTCAGTGCAGTTGCTGAAAATGCTGCCCAGTTTTGGGGACATGTATTAGCCAACATCAGCAGTGATTACAACAGGCCGACGGTGGTGTACAGGACAACAGTAGCGCCAGCAGGATTTGTGAGAGGATCGCCTTCAAACCCTCAAAAGATGGAAGCATTCAACCGAGTGATGGTCGAGAAGTTCTTAAAGAAAACTCCAGCGACCCAAATTGTTGATGCCTTTGATCTAACATTTCCCTGGCACTATGATAATAATTATAGTGATGGTGGACATTATGGGCGCCCAGGTAATGGGCGCAGATACTTTACAGATCTTATGCTTGTGCACATTCTTCTCAATGCACTTTGTCCCCTCAGTTAGACTTCAGAGTCAATATGGTCCAGATATCCATTTGATTCTTACACTTTGTCGGTTTGGAATACAACTGCTTGCTGTAGAAGCTGGTACCAATCCTAGCCTGGAGTGATTAAAGATTCTGTTGGTTTTCCAAGATTGAAGCTGGAAGATAATTTACAGCCCGCCATATTACAGAGAGATTTATGTTCCCGGGGGTACGAGATAGGAGCGAGACAAAAGGTTAGCTTCCGTGAGTAGTGATGGCAAGCTGTGTTGGATTTCTCTGTCGTAGCAATGCCTAGTATTGTATGCGACTTCGAAGCTCGCGACATCTCACACTTGAAGCTTCGACCACTTGGTTGTCGTTGGGCGGCCGCTTTGGCAACAGGTGTGAACATAGCAGCATGTTTGCAGTTTGCACACACCTGCCTTTTAGATCCAAAAGGATAAGGAGGAGGAAAAGGAGGGACGTACACTCGTTAGCATACAGAATAAAAAGCTATATGAAATCTTGCGGACAAGCTTTGACGATTTGGAAGAAGATCATAATCAATGTTCCTTGAAAACCTCTATGAGCCAAAAAGATCTAAAAATCATTCATACAACTGGTATCCATAGTTTTTGGGCATCCTGATATTTCTTTCTTCAATTTGTTTGGTGTACTCTCATTAGAGAGCAACCCTCTTCACAACCATCACTAGAACATAATCATTGCACCTGTGCTCACCAACTTTCAAAAATTCTAGCGACGACCAAAGGTCGGAAGCTAGTTTAGCGTAGAGCAGGAATAGGGTGCCATAGCGCCACGTCATCGTCGCCACGTTTCATAGACACATCATCGTCTTCGTCAATTTCTTTGAAACCTGCCCGAAATGCCCGAAAATAACCGGAAGAGAGCGCGGGATGCTTGAGCGCGGAGGGAGACATTTGCAGATTTCGAGTACACCGCATGACAGCTGGAATTTGCACGATGGTGGGACAACCGCAATCGCAAGGTGTGGCTTTTCTTAATGTACAATGTGAAAAAGTTTGTCCATTCTGCAAATGTGGGCTCATAGTACACACAAAGGTCCTTTTGGGTTGATGGTCGGCCAAATCCTCCATGGGTCATGACACAAGATCAAGGACAATGTGGTGAGGGCACCTTCTTCTTCGACCTATTTCAGCTTGTTTTGCCCTCTCATCAGACTCGGCCCTGACAAGTTATTGCCGTTGTGGCAGCTGGAAGGTATTCAAAAACAGATAACAGAGATAAGGAGAAGATTTGGAATAAAGACTTTTCCGACCCCAGTCAATGGTGGGACAATGGAGACAAAAAGGTGAATGCATGTTGGACTACAGAGAGAAGCAGATGCAATTCAGAATTTCCGCGTCCTTGAGCGCGTTTACAAGGTTCTTGGGAGATTCAGCTTGGTCTTAGCAATCGAGGCAAAAAGGTGAATGCTTGTTGGATGCGTCTGCTAGCAACAAAGCAAGGATGTACGCATGATTTGTGCAGAGGCATGGATAGCTACAGAGATAGAGTGTGGGTCCAGATTCATCCAAGAGGGCCGGATTTCAAGCTCCAATTAAATTGTGGAATGGCTTGAGGGGGGAGCGCGTCGATGGGGAGGCAAATGATTTATTCGTCTATTGTGTCTCCGCACATGTGTCACACACATGTTCAAGCACATGCGGGCAAAAGAGGGGCTTCAACCACATTCGTTCAATGGGTGCAATAGCCGTGCACGCATTGCAGGATTTCTTTTTCGCATTGAACAAAAACCAGATGACAAGTGAACGCCTCATTGGACAATCGAACGATTTTCGATTGATCTCGTATTACACACACAACACATTTGCACACCACACACTAGTCGGCCACAATCATAAACATACGATTGCTCATAAATTAAGAGTCGAGCCCAGCATACCCCAAAGCTTTGGGGAATCTATATTACGGCACCATAGCCGAGAAAGCTGAGCCTCACCGTGTTTGTCGTGAAGATAAACCACGCCCAGGGGCCAACAAAATTTTTGACCCTTGGGCAACACTCAAGTGTCAATACGTAATCATCTAGTCAGTTCGTAGCTAGTTTCATACTTAGCTACATTGAACTAGATAATTTCATACTAACTAGTAACTAACTAGTTTCACATTTGCATGTCTCGGAGATGCTTGTGTTGTCACTGTTGTTCATCATTGTCTCTTATGGAGCTGGGCTCATACGCTAATTCAAGTTTTTGTGGAGTTGCGCTCACACAGTCACACACAGTATTATCTACTATTACAAAGGAATGTTCATGTACTAAGAACTAAGCACACAAACATCCTAGTCAACTGAGCTCAGCTCAAGTTCAACAGGAAAAATACTTTGAGATCAGCTGTGCTCATCAAGTAGAGGTCATTACTAACACACACTAGATTAGAAACCTGACTCTGATACCATGTTGTTGAAACCAGTGTTGGCCGGTTATAAGAATTTTACATATCCGCCGGTTAAGGTTACTTCAATATTTTTGGGATGGACACACTCCATGGTTATGTATAAGGATAAATTTTTTATTTTAGTATATCCATCAGTTATCTATTCTACATAATTCTTCAAATTTAGACGGTTATGAATAGGACGGTTAGAGGTGTCCTAAAATTGGCGGATATATATGCAATTGGCGGTTACATATAATATATTGAATGGACACTTCTCAATGATTTTTGTTAAAAATAATCAATTCCCACATGACATCCAAATGAAGATGAGAACATTTAATAAAGATGAGTAATAGATAGGTAATGCTAGAATGCTCCAAGTACATGAGAGATTTATCCACAATGATAAATAAAATGACTAAAGTAAGAAAGGAAGAAAGCCAAAGAGGGAAGTTGGCTAACATTTAACATAGCAATAAGTTATACATATTGAGCGCATCTCACAAAAGTTGTCAATAGTGAGGCATGCAGGCAATCATGGCAATCAATGCAATTGCATTGTGTGAAGAGGCATGTCATATACTTAACCGTTCTAGGGGTGGTCAAAACGCCTTACTAATCCGGGTATAGAGTGTAGTGCTAACCTTAATATATGGTACATATACATATACATACTCACCTCCCAACCGTCGGTTATCTATTTGCTCTGTTTTGTAAAAATACCATGTATGCGGTTATGTATACCTACTAACCGGGGTGATAACCGACTCACTAACCGGGGTAGAGTGCTATACCCGGCCAACACTGGTTGAAATCCATGATCTAAGTGAAAGACACACTTCTAGATAATATAAGAATGGACAAGAGTCCAATATATACAATTCTTGATTGCTAGATGAGTGCTAGATCAACGCTGGTGAATAGGCCAGCATGGGCCTTAGCTCAATCTAAATATTATATGGATCACCTTAATCTACTCTACAGATATGCATTACATAAATGCCTAATTAGTTGTCGAGCTGTCAAAAACAATCTCCAATAGTTGGCTCTACATTATAGGAGGAATCCAATGTCAAAATAAATCTAATGCTGAGTATAGTAAGTAACTGGTTGGGGGTGTTATTTCAATATACTGATTTTGAAAGAGGAGACTTTAATAACCAAGATGTAAAGTTTGTTTAACGTTTGGACAGCGAATTTTATACCGAACCTAGGATTCTACGGGCAGCCCAAAGGGCCATTGGTCGGTTGTAGGGCATGCCTTGTGTCCTGCAGAAAACCAAAGCCAGATCATGTAGGACGTTAGCGAATCTAAATTATGTACTAGTTAGTTACATATTGTTAGAAAAGAGATTTAGATCTCTACGGTGAGCTACAAAGAAAAGTTAAAACGATTTGACTGCATATGGTGAATTTGGATTGAATGAGGGTTGCAAGCCATCCTGATCGAGACATTATGCGGATTTAGACATATTTGCCTTTCCACAGAAGTACATCGTGAAGAAAAGCTTGTACACCGACTAGTCCCTGTTCAAGTGTTTAAAACAATCTATCGATCGAGTATGCCTAACTTATCACTAAACAAAGCATTGAGGAAGAAGACGAGGCCAAGCATTAGATGGGGCCCTGGAGTTGAATGCAAGGGCCCCGGTTCCGCCAGCGTGGACCCCCACCCATGCCCACCCCCCGCTCCAACGCCTGCACACCGCGGGGCTGCTGCCGCGCGACACTCCCTCCGCGCCTCATGTTCCCGCTTCCAGGACATGAGACGTGCCTCTCCCATTCCCATCCCTCCTCCCATCCTGCCCTCATGCATGGCATCGCCCTCCATCCCCCCTGCATGCCATCTGCATCTTCCCCATGCTACATGGCATCCCAAGCATACATCATGCCCTCTTTCAAAAATCATTCTGACATCTATTCAAATTTCAAATGGCAAATCTGAAGAAAGAATGGACGTTGGGATATATGCCATATCGTCACATACACTCCAACCCTAATCCAGGGTTCCGCTACCCTCATCGTGCATTTCCTTGTACAGTAATTCTCTCCATGCCTTCCAAACGCGTCCCCACCTTGGCACTCTGCGTTCACCTTCCATATTGAATTGTGTTTGTATAATGTTGCCCACATGAACATGTTGCATTGCATTGTAAGTTGCAATCGTGTGTGGATCTGGCCCACATGAAGTTTGTGCTTGCATAGGGTTTTGTCTGATGCATGAATTTCCATTGCAGCTATACATGCCTACAATCTGCCAGCACCATGTGGTTGAATATATGGTTGCCCAGGGGCCCACTGGTGGTTTTCACAGAGAAGTCCAAGATCACCAGACTTCAGACATAAGTGCGCAAAAGAGGAAATCATTTGTCTCCCCATCGACGCGCTCCCCCCTCAAGCCATTCCACAATTTAATTGAATTTAAATTTATTTTAAGCCAATAAATAGGTTTGCACTGCCTTTCAGTGGGGGTTTCTGGCATGTATCGATTTTGTTTTTGGGTCAATTTTGTTCTGCGGCTTCCAGCATCCCACGACTACTCCCCCGCCAAAATTTGGACCAATAAAAAATGCCCAAAAAAAACAATTGTTCTCTTCGCTCACTATTGCATAACTCTCTATGAAGAGTACATGAAGTAGAACACAAATCAAGTTTGGAGTGCAAAACAGGGAAGAAACTGTGGTTTTGGGTCCAAATGAATTTTGATCGCTCCCAAATTTGGCACGCACGTTGCATATGGCTACATTACACGCCCCATTAAAAAACAGAATGAAAAAAAAATCGTGAGCATGCGAAACACAGTCCAACAGGTCCCAAAGCAATAGCAACTCCAATAGAATACATTCAACGGGAGAACGGATGGTTGCCCATCCAAATCATTTTTGTTAGCTTCCAAACTTTGCTAGCACGTTCCAGACACCCTATCACATGTCCCGGATTAATATCAGATCAATCGAAATTCATTCGATGGCTCAACGGATGGTAGGCCATCGAAATGATTTTGGTTCGCTTTGAGACTTGGCCACTATGTTCAATGTGCCATGTAAGACGTCCCAGAGTAATATGAGATCAATCGAAATTCGTTCAATGGGCCAACGGATGGTTGCCCATCCAAATGATTTTTGTTCGCTTTGAAACTTGGCCAGTGTGTTCAATGTACCCTCTGATACGTACCAGTGTAATACGAGATCAATTGAAAATCGTTCGATTGTCCAATGAGGCGTTCACTTGTCATCTGGTTTTTGTTCAATGCGAAAAAAAAATCCTGCAATGCGTGCACGGCTATTGCACCCATTGAACGAATGTGGTTGAAGCCCCTCTTTTGCCCGCATGTGCTTGAACATGTGTGCGACACATGTGCGGAGACACAATAGACCAATAAATCATTTGCCTCCCCATCGACGCGCTCCCCCCTCAAGCCATTCCACAATTTAATTGAATTTAAATTTATTTTAAGCCAATAAATATGTTTGCACTGCCTTTCAGTGGGGGTTTCTGGCACGTATCGATTTTGTTTTTGGGTCCATTTTGTTTTGCGGCTTCCAGCATCCCACGACTACTCCCCCGCCAAAATTTGGACCAATAAAAAATGCCCAAAAAAAACAATTGTTCTCTTCGCTCACTATTGCATAACTCTCTATGAAGAGTGCATGAAGTAGAACACAAATCAAGTTTGGAGTGCAAAACAGGGAAGAAACTATGGTTTTGGGTCCAAATGAATTTTGATCGCTCCCAAATTTGGCACGCACGTTGCATATGGCTACATTACACGCCCCATTTAAAAACAGAATGAAAAAAAAATCGTGAGCACGCAAAACACAGTCCAACAGGTCCCAAAGCAATAGCAACTCCAATAGAATACATTCAACGGGAGAACGGATGGTTGCCCATCCAAATCATTTTTGTTAGCTTCCAAACTTTGCCAGCACGTTCCAGACACCCTCTCACAGGTCTCGGACTAATATCAGATCAATCGAAATGGTTTGGACAACGATATAGTTGTGTAGCGATATGTATGCGCACGACACACTTGATTTTGAATACGTCTCTTGGTGTTGCTTCCCTTTGTGACATCCTTCATATGAAACAGTAATCATGGATAGTTTTGGAACACCCGATGCTACATCTTTAGCACATATGTGATGAATTCCTTGATAGCCTAGTGACCGAGTCTCCTGTGCCAAAGATTTGAAAGAGTAGTAATTCCAACTGCATTTATCTCAAGAGAAGAACTCGATGGAGGGTAGGCTTGAAGACTATATAAACCATTGGATGGTTCTCTGATCCCTGTGGCTATGATTGCGGGATTTCTATCCTGTAAGATTAATCAACGTCTAGTGGAGTTGAAAACTGCAATTACACCTTTTGTTAGTAAGTGCACGGACAGAGAGTAAGTTTTTTGTGAGCCCTAGAATGTATAAGACATCAGAAATTTTCTTTATTTTTCCAGTTGAAATACAACGTCATATTTACCCTCTACAACATGGTTTTGGCTTTCATCTGACTTCACCCTTTGAGATTCTATAGATAGATGAATATGCTCTAACGCATTTGGGTTGCCAGTAACATGTTTATTAGCTCCTGATCAGTTTATGTACTAGGGGTCACCAGTCTGCGAGAGAGCTGCCAAAGTTTCTTCAGAAACATCCACAGCTAGTGCTAACACTTCGGTGAAGTCATTTGGATCTTCTCCTTTGTATGCAGTTTCCAACGGATGTTTTCATGTCTACAGCTTCAAAGAAGATTCTTGAATTTGAGGACAAAAGGTTCCTCATCTACGACGGGTTCTATTTTGGAGACGACGCTCCTCTAGATAGAGCCTTTCTGTGAGCTCTTATAGAGTTGGAAGGGCCCACTCGTTGAAACAACTCTAAGGAAAGTCTCGTAACCCCCCCGAAAGAGCATTAATAACTCGCTCTACCACAATGTTAGCGTCAGGAGGCTTGCCAAATTCCGGTTAGTTGGTTGAGTAGATCCCTGACGTGTTGCATTAATGCGACAATACTTGCCCCCTCTTCCATTTGCAAGTTGGTCAAATCATCAATCTCTTTGCATTGTTTTGAATTCCACAAAAGGACTTTGAGAATATCCTAACATGATTTGGGATCCTGAGAGTTCAGAATATACGGCACCACCAAATCCTTCACTAATAGTTATATGATGGACACGACCTTTCTCTGTTTCTTCCTCATAATTACAGATTTGTAGGAAGATGAGCTTATTCACCTTGCCTTTAGAATCAAATTCTTCATCCAGCTCAATCAAGTCCCAAAGGTCCTCCCTTTCTAGAATAGATTGAATCCTCAACGTCCACATAGAGTAGTTGTCTAGACCTTCTACCGTCTGTTGTGTTATCGGATGGCAGAAACGCAAGGGAACCTCCACCTCAATGCAATTTCATGCGGGAAGTAGGTCTCAAGTATCAACCACATACTTACCTTAGGAGTGACACTGCACTTTCCAGGAAGGTGGGTTGTTACTGCGGGGCTCCCAACCCTAATCACACATGTGGGTTAGATTACGGCTCCTCTGTTCTTGACCTTCTTCCCACTGACTGCATGCTTCTCTCTTTCTTGGAGGTCGGGTTGGGCTTCCTCTTCTTCAGGACCTGCTGAGCTATTCGAAGGCAAGGAAGCCATGCCGGCTGGTCATGGGCTGCGGTCTCGCACGCGTGACTTGTTCTCTCGGCCTTTCAGGCATAAGGGGTACATCCCCTTGACCACTTACCTCAGAAACTATAGGATTGGTGATTATGTGGACATCAAGGTTAATGGAGCTGTGCACAAGGGGATGCCCCATAAGTTCTACCACGGACGCACTGGAATTGTTTGGAACGTCACCAAGCGCGCTGTCGGTGTAGTCGTCAACAAGCAGGTGAGAGAAGGGGGAATTGTACAAACCTAAGTTGTTGTGAGGTATTGAGTGGGTTCCCGTCCACTCCTTCATGCCATATAGGGAATTGGGGGATGTTGGAGGATGAGCCATTTGGTTTCTGCTAGCATGAGTGTTTCTTTATCATTGCATTGATGTGCCCTTCCTATGAAACATGATTCTGAAGGATGCATGTTGAGTCTGTGGTAGTAGGAGCATCTTATGAACTCTGTTCTGTAATTGATGAAGATGGGTGTGGACCATTGAAGGAGTTGTCCTACCGTCTTGGACCTGGATTGACAACCAATTCATGTAACTGTAATCAAGTGTTTTTAACCGAGTCACAGCTGCCAAGTTTCACAGCCAGTTACAGTTAAGGGTGACACCGTTTCTCTGCAGGTTGGCCCCAGGATCATTCGCAAGCGGATTCATGTTCGCATTGAGCACGTGCAACCATCTCGATGCCGCGAGGAGTTCATTGAGCGCCGGAAGAGCAATGACAAATTGAAGGCTGAGGCCAAGTCTCGGGGTGAGACAGTCTACACTAAACGGCAGCCTCAGGGTCCCAAGGTTGGGTTTGTCCTGGATGCGTCCACACTGGAGACCGTGACGCCCATTCCCTATGATGTTGTTAATGACCTCAAGGGAGGGTATTGATTTTTGTCAGTTCAGAGCT
Source organism: Takakia lepidozioides (assembly GCA_030704615.1). NCBI lineage: Eukaryota > Viridiplantae > Streptophyta > Takakiopsida > Takakiales > Takakiaceae > Takakia > Takakia lepidozioides. The sequence goes on along the minus strand of CM060732.1, from coordinate 21,651,766 downwards.
CTCCTGGGTTTATTACTTGTCTGGGAATAAACAATATTAAGCAACATAGGCCTCTTTTGATGTCTGTCATTTGGAATTGCCATGTGATGTTGTCTGTTTCTCTGTAGTATGTCTGTGACCCTCTTTGTCTGGTGTCATGCTTCAAATACAAACACGTCTAACAGCAGTGAGGGTACTGTGAAGGTGGTTTGTCTATAGTGTAGGTTGCTGCAGCTAAAGTTACAGGAGTAGCAAAGATTGATGTGAATATTTCTCATATCACTGCCAAATTTTGATTGTGCATGCCAATTGAGAGTGAGTGCAGCAAAATCGGATTTATTGCCTCTTCATGTTAGAGTTTATGAATCAATATGTGGGATCAGTTCACAGTGGGGGTTGACTATCAAGTTATGTAGGCAAGCTGCATGTGGTTGAATTGCATTCGATGTCTTCCCCTCATCACCCACCCTAAGTAGGCCCAAGACAGAGATTAGGAATTGGAACTTTCCCAAGTGGCACTGAGTAGAGTTGCCGCATTTGGTGACTGTGCAGCGGATACTCCCACTGTGTATCCGTACCTTGATGGCCCCGACACCTCGGATGGCCACTATGCGTCTTAGTCATGTATTTAGAAAGGTATGTGCTAAGATAGTGGACCCAAACAACATGCCAAAGCTAAAGAAAGATGTTGCACTAACAATGTGTCTTCTTGAGAAGGAGTTTCCTCCCTCTTTCTTTGATGTGATGACACACCTTGTCATTTACCTCCTAGATGAGGTAGACATTTGTGAGCCAGTGGGCGCTAGATGGTGTTATCCCATGGAATGATATCTTGAAGACCTAAACTGTTGCAGAACCTGTCCTTCAGAGTAGTCAACCCAGTGAACTTGGTGCTCTTGTATTATCATTTGCCACGATCTTCGCCCTTCTAGCTAACTTGGCTGTGTGCGTCTGTTTGAATCAGTGAGAGGGATATGCATGAAGTTTGGACAAACAGACTGATGACAGACAAAGGTGACAGTATTACAGTGACCGAACAAATCTGACCCTTGGCAGGCAGTTAATTTATTTCACCTCACTATTTATGCACTTAACTAAATGAAGACCTCATCAGAGGGGGTGAGACAGGGCTCATATGGCACTCCTCCAGTCTCTTGAGATGTGTGGTGTGCTATTTTCTCCCCCAGTCTGCAGGAGGCCTTGTCACATTACAAACCATATTGTCTTCAGCTTATCACCTCTCCAATATTTTCTGTCTACCAAATTTGACTTCAATTCAAGAAGAGACAGTTATGCCCATTGACTTTGTAAGTGCCGTTCCCTCAGCTCTGGAGGGCCTCTTCACAGTGATCAACTATCCAGTTTCAGAGTTGTGATAGTGGGCTCAAATTGCATTATCCACAACTGCTGATTTGCTCCCTATATTCTCCACACCTGGCATGTATCCCTAGTTGTACTAACTCCTGAAGTACATGAGCATTACTTGCTCTTGTCAAACCTCCTTCTCTCCATCACAAGTGCCCCTTCATTCACCTTGCTTTCTGCCTGCTGCGCTGGCCTGGCTGTTGAATTCATATTTGCTCCCATGGCAAGGGTGGTGAGCATGTTTGGAAAGCCATGTGGTGCTGTCCAGAATCCGATTTTCAACTAGCATTTCTTTCACAAAAGTTCCATGGTACAACTTTCACTTTCACTCAAGTTCAACTTTCTTTCAATGTATATAATAGAAGGATTGGCACGATAAGATGCAAGGTAGTTTTCCATTTGTCAAACAATGTCTCTGTTGATTATCATTGCCTTGCTGTGTACCTCCCAGAAGTCACAATTCATAGTGAAGGATGCATATCTTTTGTTTATGGGCGATTGAGACAATGTTCTGCCGCCACAGATCCAACATGGCATTTCCCATCAAGGCAGATAGAGCTATTCAGCTTCGTACAAAGCCCTTCCCTGAAAGGGGGTATAGGGTGCAATACCCGCAAGGGGAGGCTCTTATTTATACTAACTCTAGTTGTTGGCGTCATCCAAACGATGTGTACTTGATTTTATTTTATTATTATTATTATTATTTTGAAGAATTCTCATTTTATAACCAAATCGGGGAAAAAAATAAAACCCCAAGTGACACCATAAGGGTTACACACCGTGGGGGGAGCCAAAAACCCTGCATAAAAAAGTGCAGGCAAACCTCAGGAAGCCAAGCCTTAATAATGAGAGAGTCCTCCAAAAACAAAACGCCGTATGAAGCCGAGATTATCGAGGAGCTAATCTACGAGAAATCATACTAGCGAAAATTGAGCCTGGAGGTTGTGGCAGGGTGCTTGACGTGCTTCCAGTTGACGTCTCTCTCAAATTCTGGCGAGGCCGTGGAGTGGAGCTCGGAGGTTTCTCCAGCGGTGAGGGGGGAGAGTGTTCCAAACACAGAGATCTTTTTCGTCGCTTTGGCAAACGACGCCATGGCAGGCCCACGTTGATCTGAAAGTGGCATGGATTGCGGGTGCTTGCCTGGGGGCCTTCTCGCAATCTGCAACACATTTCGCCCAAGCTTTTTTTTATTCCGTTAGCAGGTCATTGTAAACCAATGACAGTAAACCTGAGGTAGAACTCGTTTCATCATTGAAAGTTTTCTTGCATCTAGCACGCCACAAATGCCACAGGGTAGAAGCTCTGAGAGTTTCGAAGACTGGGCAAGGGAAGGATCTTGCCTTGGTGGACCTGTTGTAGTTGAGGAGGAGGTCTAGAGGGGAGATGTCGTTCAGGCTCCAGTGTTTGTAAAAGACTTTGATTAACGGCCAAATTTTTGCCGGTGCAGTACAGGTGAGTAGGCAGTGCTCGTGGGTCTCGATGATTCCTGAGGAACAGCACGAGCACAAGAGTGCGTCATGGAATTGCAGCCACTCTCCTAGCTTGAGGGCTCTATTTGCGATTTCCAAAGGAAAGCCGAGATTTTGGCTGGCCTAATCTTCAGCCAAATCGAAGACAGATTAGGATGAGGGTCAAAGTATGAGGGTGAATGTGGAAAGCGAACCCAGAGTAATGCGAATCAGTGACTTGAAGGACTAGGAGAATGGTGAGATGGCCGTTTATGACAACTAAAGTCCAGAAGTTCAGGAAGGGGGTTTGGGGCCCTGCCTGCAGAGCTGCAATCCAATGCAGTGGAATAGAATTGATAATAACCTGAAGCCCTGATCTGACCCTGGTCACACCCACTATAGGAGAGATGCAGGAATCCTCTTGCAGGAAACCTGCAGGTGACCAAAGGTCCTTAAGTTGGGTTATGCCTCTGTTGTCCCAAGCAGACCATCTCTTGGCTAGACCCCTTTCTTCTGGTGAGGGACTGTTGGTGTTCAAAAAAAGATGTTGTCGTAGGGTTTCCTCATAAGATTTGGTGTTTTTTTTTTTTTTGAGAAATGGTCTGATTGAAGCCCAAGCCTTCCAGATTATAGACCAGAGGGGTGAGCCAACTAATTTGTGCTTGAAACCTTGTGTGATCCAACGGAGCGAAGGCTGCCATTTGGAGACTTTCAGGGGACTTGCCAAGAAGGGCAGTGATCTGGATTTCTAGGTCGAGAACTCCCAAGCCCCCATTTTCTTCGGTTGACAAATCTGTTTCCACGAGACCTGTGGTCTAACCTTTTGGCCTGCCCCGCGAGCTCCCAAAATGAAGTTACGAAGCAATGCTTTATATTCTTGGACTTGGCTGCGGAAGGGGCGCCAAGATGCCGCATTGAACCAAATGCCAGCGGAGACCACCTGATTTGCTATCAATGCTCGACCTGTGATTGATAGGAATGTTGAGCCCCAGAAAGAGAGATTTCTTTTGATCTTTGAAAGGATAGGGGCAAAGCATGTTTCATCTGAGAGGTCAACCCCAAAGGTATAGCCTAGCAGGGTGGTCGTCTGACCCGGTTGCAGCCAAGAAAGACCTATATTAGTTCCCCAAGAGGGTGATGGCGCCAGGAGGGATTAGGAAATATCACCCACCAGAAGGGCACAGGTCTTGTTCCAGTTACTTTGAAGCCCGAGGCAGCACAGAAGGAAGATAAAGTGGCGGCATCACTGTCCAGATTGGTTGGGCTTGCTTGAAGCATAAGGAAAGTGTCATCTACATACATAGACTCCCTGATCTGTGTAGGCTGATTAGTGATGTAGCTAGTGAGTTTAAGTCCTGTGATTCGCTGATTTGCTTGCAGCATGTAACCCAAGGTGTCCGCTGCAATGATAAAGAGAAAGGGAGCCAGAGGGCAGCCTTGTCTGATAGAACGCTAAAGCGAGAAAGGCTTGGAGACCAAACCATTAATGATAACTCTACTAGTTGATCCTGACAGGAGAATGCGTACCATTGGCAGAAGCTGGGGGGCAGACCAATCTTGGCTAGGGTATCTAAGAGGAAAGGCCACTCCACCCTATCGAAGGCTTTTTCGAAGTCAAGGAGAAGAAGGGCTATAGCCTGTTGGGTTTTGAGAGCGTAGTGGGGTAACTCTTGGGCTAGCAGCAGGTTATCCATAATGTACCTCCCTTTAATGAAACCTGATTGGCTTGGTCTGATGATAGAAGGCAAAAGAGGTTGAAGACGGAGTGCGAGCCCTTTTGCTATGATTTTGTACGCTACATTCAAAAGGGTAATAGGTCTGTAGTTGGTCAGGCTAGTTCTATCTCCTTTTTTAAATAGAAGAGTAATGACTCTCTGTGACATTGCTGCAAGCATGTGGTTTGAGAGGAAGATGTGGTTGGACATTGCTAGAAAGTCCTCCGAGATGTGAGGCCATAGTTTTCTATAGAACTCCACTGGGATACCGTCCAAGCCTGGGCACTTCCCCTCTTTAAGTTTAGACAAAGCCTCTGACAGTTCGTCTTCAGAGAGGGGTCCTTTGAGTGAAGCGGCAACAGCAGGGGAGACTAGGGAGGGTGTATTGGCCAAGCAGGCGCTATGCTCTGTTGAGTTAGTAGGGACATCACTGCGGAAAAAAGGCTTGAAAGTGGTTGGCGGCGAAGCGGGCCATGGGTTTAGGGTCTAAGAAGGATGCACCAGAGGAGAGATCGGTGAGTTCAGATATAGATTGGGATGCTTTTCTGAGTTTGGTTTTAGCGAAGAAATACTTGGTCATTTTTTCGCCCTTGGAAGACCAGTTGATCCTTGCTGATAGCTTGAGTTTTTGCTCTTGCAGGTTGTCGAGGGCTCTTACTAAGTCAATGCCAACACGAGCAAAAGCATGGGTGACAGGCAAAGGCTGCAGCTCATACAAGATCCGGGCCCTAGGGAGAGCAATGTTAGCACGACAACCTTCACACTTAGAGATGAACTCCGTGACATCCCGGTGAATTCCCAGCAAATAGTAAACCTCTTGGATGCGAGCCACGGTTTTCTTGATACCAAGGTGACCTGCATACAAGGAACAATGGAAATGCTCCAATAAAGCATTCAGCTGGCTCCGTGGTGGCACCTCCAAATAGCATGGCACCCCCCTTCTAGTGAGCTCCTTGAAAAGCTTATCACCCATGAAACGGTGAGTAGACATATGATAGAGAATTTGTTTACGCAAGGACTCGGAAAGGCCTGCTGGCGAACGCCCTGATTGGCATCACTGGAGTAGCGCATCATGTAGCTGATCATCCATGACTGCACTGCACATAAGAGAGGGAAGCTAGCGCGTGAGCGCGCTCACGCTTAGCGGACTAAGCGTGAGCAGACTTCGTTAAGCGTGAGCAAATTTCCTAAGTGTGAGCACATTTCTTAAGCGTGAGCATAGAATGAAAGCCGATCCTATAGCCGTGGGAAAAGCAGAACCTATTGCTGTGGGGACGACGTTTACGGTTTAGGGGGCAAACTACGCAAGACACGAATAAAAATTTCAGAGTAGTGCGAGAGGAAATTCGTACGGATGAATGGGTCCGTCGAATGGATGAATGTAGGATGAATGTTGGATGGATATGGGATGAATGTAGGATGAATGAGGGACGTCAAAATACGGATGAATGTGCAATGGATGAGAGCAACGACATTTGGGGGGAAAGAACTTGAAGGATGTTGAATAAAGCAGGCCATCCTCCACTGCTTTGAAGTTGTATGAATTTCCCTCACGTACCTACTTCGAAACAGTATACAAGTCGTATAAACAATGGCAGTAGTGAAGGTCCATGTAAGACTGGGGTATATTCAGAAAGCACGGTTGAAATTGGAAAGTCACAAAGTGTAGAAAGTGTACAAAGCATTACCATCCATGTTGATCATGACTTGGGGTAGGGGATGGCTTTTGAGTGAAGAAAGTGCTGGCATGAAACAACCTGAAGCTTTTTCCATATAAAGGCGACTTTGTCATCTGCCACCGGACGTCACAGAAAAACAGCCCAGGCTTTGCAAGGTCATGCCTGAGAGCATCTCAAACTCGTGCAGTACTATCTCGCTCAAGTAGTGTCATAACATCAGCAGGCCCCATCGTACATTGGTGAATGTATGTGTCTCTTTTTGGATCACAAAATCATCTGAATGTACATGTAGTACAAATTTTGCATGGCACAAATTTTCCTCTCTTTCCCAGAGAACTGGAGATTGTGTTTTTGAAGTCTGGGCAAGTGCAATCTGGGAAATTGGAAACTGTTACCTCGTACGCCCTGTTGTGAAGAACAGATCCCATCGTCACCATACTATACATCCGTCCGTAGCCTGGTGGGGGAACATCGACAACGTGGGTGATCCGACACTGAAGGGTTTTCGCCGATTAATCTTGCACTCGTGCTTTGCACCTGCCTCAATCCGCCGGACCACCTTTCCATTTCTTTTCGTTGGCCAGTCGTTGCCAAGTGGAGAGCGTGCAGGAAATGGGGAAGGGAAATCATGCGAAGAATTAACTGTCATGACAGTTGGTCCTCTTGGGAGCCGAAATCCTGCATCCTCCATCATGTCAATTTCCTGTGTAGACATTGCCGTTCCCATCTTGACTGGCCAAACTTTTGGGATTTGAGGTTTGCTTATCACCGAATCACGGACAGTTCCCATCACGCAACGTTTCATGTCATCAGGACAAAACCAAAACTTGTGAGGCCTGGCCTCCCGCGCATTATAATGCTTGAATAACCCTGTGAAAGTTGGGGCTGGAGTCCCTGCTGGGGCTCTACAAATCATAGATGTGCACTTCACAAAGGACGTTGCCCTGATAGCGGAACATTTCACCTTCGAGCCTTGCGGAGTTCGTTCTATGTGCCACTGCGTGTCTGCACAATCAGACTCCTGGATGGGCAGCAAGTTCGCCCCTTCTTCACATGTAGTTGTAGTTGTCGACTCCGTGAACTCTGTCGAGGAAGATTCACCCACAAAGGATGTTGATTGCATGAAAGTCGGTGGCACGGGCACACGTGGCACTGAAAAATTATCCCTATCATGTCGATGCGAATCACCGTCCGATCCCGGAGGGGTGTCCAGTTTGCGCTTGCATGAACCGAATCTCTCCTCACCTTCCAGATGAGGATGTCTGGATTGCAATGGTGTTCCCATTGTGCATTCGTTTACAACCTTTGCCATTCTAGCAGGATTCTTGCATCTGTTTGCAGCCCTCAACTGCAACTCCGCCCTGTTTGGCCCCTTACCAGAACCTCGTCCACGAAGGAAATCCCGGTACCGTGTCTGTTGCGAAAGCGCTCGGACCATGTCATCCGAAGTGGCAACGTACAGGTCCCGTCCGTTCTTGCCGGATTGCGCATTCCACACACTAGCACAGTCTCGGATAGATTACATGAAGGCATATCCGCTATGTCCTCCAGAGACATATTCTGCACACAATATTCTTTCCATTTATTATTGTAGATCAAAAGATAATAGCATTGAAGAAAAGACACGTGAACAGGGTTAATACCGTAAATTGAACTCATGGAAGCCTTGGAATTTAAAGAAATGACCTTACTCTTGTCATGAACCCTCCCCACTGTTTGTATCTGAAGTGCCAGAATCCCATCCAGTTGTCAAGTTCTTTGAGGCCATCTTGACTTGCTGCATCGGAGGAGTACCACCATGCCCTGATAGTTTGGTATAAGGAGTTTGCTTCGATCTCGCTTGTCGCATCTTTATACAACCGGCAGAGTCTCATGTGTTCCTCCTGCAACTCTGGTTTTATGCAATTCTTGGTGTGCCTTCGGAGGGACTGCGTCCAATGGAACAAGCAAGTGTGCTCCCCGCCCATCATGGGTATTTTCGGATCACCACTTCCAAAAACAGAACGGACTGCATTCCAATTTGCCTGCGCGCTATCGGCCATAAATCCATGAAAATTTGGATTTGAGACACCATGATTTCATGACTTTCACAAGTGACTTCCACATTAGGATTTGAGACTCAGTGTCTTCGGATTGCATGTCACACACTGCAATTGTCATAACGCTTTGGTAAGAAGGATCGTACACATGGGCAGCCATGGTTGTCCAACCCTTTACATGTTTCACATGATCAAACATGAGCCAGGATTTCTGCAGGTCGCCTCCGGGCTGCATTCTCCGGACCAAACTAACTCCACTTCCCTCCACAACTGTGGACATCTTGAACAAGAACACTTTCAATGACCCCTGACCAGGAAAAACATTGTCTTGAATGAAGTCGTACATGCTTCTCCGCTTCAATTCCAGGATGCTATCCACGTAACCTGTGCTCCTTGTTCCCATTCTGAGTGCGTTGATGTGGTTGCGTATATTGGGTGAACTAAGGGTCGAGAAATAGTCCATAACGACGTCCAGTTTTTCGCTGTCCAGTTTCTCAATGTTCTCTTCCGCTCCCCCTAGAATGTGTTTTTACAAGAAGCTCTTGCTTGCAGAAAGTGCAATTGCAGATGGCGGTGCATAAGGAGCATTCTCCACCTCATGCCGTAGAAGTTCCCTAATTGTTTCAAGACTTTCTCGACAATCCCCTTTCGATACGGGGTGGGTATGATTGCCGAGATGAACACAAGCTCGGGTAAGGCCGCGAAAACGATGGAGCACATAGTACATGCGGGCCTTGCAAGTGCCAATGCATGTTGGGGCCGTTTTGCAATATGTCGTGTTTTTAGGAGGTGGGCACCCCACCTCGAATGGGTTATCAGCGCAACCCTCCCACTCCGTCTCGTTTGGGGAGCCTCTCAATGACAGGCAGTTGCAGGCTTCATTTCCACAACAGAGGTGCCCAACGCAGACTGATCTACGGAAAGACAAGCCATGAGGGTTATGTATGTTGGTTGTCTTAGTTCGACACCAAGGGTGTCCGTCGTGCTTCTTGTCCATCCCTTGCATGAGTCCCCCCAAACCCCCAAAGGACGTCGGAGGTGGCAACTCAAAAACCACATCCCCATCAAATTCTGCAGGAAGGTATTTTGCTCTTACAATCTTTATTGCCCCCCATGCAATTCCACGCACGTCACTTCTGCAGTTTGGCAAGCCTTTCATTGACTGCAACTTTGGAACCACACTGCCTATCTCCTGGACATCTGGTTCTTCGACAGAAGACAGGTGTGGTGGAGGTGGAATCTCAGAGATGACGTCGTCACCGGAGCTTTCCGAGAGATCCACAAAAGGCGTCGAAGTGCTGGTGTCATCTTTTTTAATTGTAGCAGGTGTGAAGGCCGGAGCCACCGAAGCGGCAGTTCCTGGTGTGAGTGTTGAACCTGCAGTCGAACGTCGTTGATCTCCATGCACACGGTAAGTGCCTGCTGGAACTCTCCATTGTCTAATACGGTCATCGCACACATATGGCTCCAGAATCATCATACTGTCGACCCTACCGGCGGAGTCCACTTCTTTCTCCACATGCACAGTACCAACTTGCAGATCCAAGCTTCTACAAAGGACATCCTCTCCCACAATTGCCATCCCATTGGTGTCTATCACTTTGGTTAGGGGGAGCGATTTGTAAGCACAGTAAAATTTTACCAACTCATCTTTGAGAGCCATTCAAAAAGCAGAGAAGAGTACGGTATGGTAACAGTGTTCAACAAAGTGTGCCAGCACTCGAGCAAGCAGCCATACGTCTGTGGATTGCAAAAAACAACTAGAATTTCCCCTACAAGAGCGTCTCCGCCGATGCACGACAATATGGATGAGCAGTTTCATTCCACTTTGCACCAAGACATCTATCCTCATCTATCCTAAAGTGTTCTGTCAGACAAGGTATCATATGTAATTATTAACTGTCTATATTCAACGGTTTTTTTCACAAACACCAGCCGTCAAGCCACCCATTCATTCTATCTTAAGATGTGAAGTGTCATAACTGTAGATGAAAAGCAGATAGGATGAAATTGTTCTCTTTGTTTTACTTTAATTGTCTCGAATGAGCAGACGACGTGGAGAAGACACCACCACTGAAGCGAAAACCTAAAATTCCCAAACGTGAGTAAGCCAGTTAAGGGTTCAAGGTTTAGGGAAACCTTATTTTAACGCGATTAAGGACCTTACAGGGACGACTTGCCTTGCATGCAGATGCACCACGCCATCCCCCCGCCTCTCCAAGAAACTGGCATCTTGGCGCAGTAGGGTTGGGTGAGAGGCAAGCGCACTCCCTCTTTCCCGCACCTCATTCTTCCTCCCTACTTGCAATCCTGGATCCAGTCGAAAGTGAGACTCCCTCTTGACGAACAAGAAGGCGCCGCCGAACTCTTTACTACACATCTAAAAAGCAAAGGCTACAGGCGAATAATAGAATGAAAAAGATCCGGAGGGAACTCATGTTGGGGGAGGAAACAGGGGAGGGGGACGCCGGAGGAGTGGGAGAGTTAGAGGCCGGAGTGGAAGAGGGCGGAGGAGTAGTTTTACGACAGCTCCAGAGGGTGTAGCCGCAGTGGAGAAGGGGCCCAACGAGCTACAATCCTATGAGAGTGGAGATGAGGAACCTAGGACCCGCCTCCGTCAACATTTTTAGGTTGTCCGCATAATGGAAGAGACACCGGAGGATGGAGTGCATGGTTTTGTCACCCACCAGCCCGACCTTCTGGGACCTGTCCTCCCACACGAGTCAAAGGAGGCAAGCCACACGGGCGGTGCATCTTCGAGCGCTGCGAAGAAGCAAGACGAGGTATGTGTGACGTTCCACTATATGTACCAGTCTCATTTCTTTTGACGTCTGAATCTCACTGCGCCAATCTTGCGTTTCCTGTTTTCCATTCACTCCCACAGATTCAAGACCAAATCAACCTTGCGTCAACGCAAGGTTGATTTGGGCTGCAGTTGTGTGTCCATCTAAATGGTTTTTTGTAATGTCGAAGCATATCAGACAACCTTGCGTTGGCGCAAGGTTGTTTGAGAGTCCAGACAATGTCTCTTTTGGACTTCACTCACAGAGGTACCAGCCCTAGAAACAACCTTGCTTCAACACAAGGTTGATATGGGCTCCAGACCAGTGTTGTTTGAGGTTGTTTTTTTCAAGGATGAAGCTCATCAACGCAAGGTTGATTGAAAGTCCACCAGATGGCTGTCTTGGCCGTCACTTTCACAGTTTCAAGCCGAAGAATCAACCTTGCGTTAACGCAATGTTGATTTGGGCTGCAAACCAGTTTCGAATTGATGCAGTTTTTTGATCGTTTGGAGCTCATCAAACAACCTTGCGTTGACTCAAGGTTGTTTGAGAGTCTTGCCAGTGTCCACATTTTCATTCAGTCCCACTGTTGCAAGCCCCACTATCAACCTTGCGTCAACGCAAGGTTGATTTGGGATGCAAACCAAGGGTCATTTTCATTTCGAACAAGGATGTTTTGGGCCAAGACGCTGCATGTTTCTCTGTCATTGTTTTCAACAACAGACTTTATGAATGACAGATCTTACTTTTTCAACATAGGAAGAGGAAAAGGAAAGAACCTGTCGGAGACGGAGAAGAAGAAGAGTATGGGGATGCCGACGAAGGCGATGACGAACATTACGAAAACAGAGCAGAGGCTGTTATAGCTGGACAGAAGGTGAACTCTTCGAAGGTAATCATGTCAATGGAAATTCCTGGTGGAGATCTTTTTATCCCACTGTGCAGAATGGTATCGATGCCAGCTGTCCGCCCAGCTCTCAGAAACGACATAAGGAAACTGAAGAATGATTTCGTGCATGGGTATGTGAAGGGATCTGCCGTGTTCTATGTTTCCACAACTGACACGAAGGGCAAAGAGTGCCCTGTATCAGAAGAGATAGAGCATGGTTGGGATCAAAGTTGGCGTGAAGTTAACAAAGAGTTCAAGGCCAAACTATCCAAAAAAGCATCCACGAAAGTTTTCATGGGGAAGATGTTTTTTGTGTGGGATGGCAATCACCGGTTGCTTGCCTGGATGGACTACATATCCGAATTACACTCAGACGAGAAGGATTGGCACTGGAGCGTTTATTCTATGGTCTTTGATCACAAAGGACGAATCACACAGCTGCTCACTGCCATGCACGACATCAACAAGTAAGTTTTCTGGAGTTGTTGTGCATTATGTGGATGCTTTGCTCTGTTTCTGGTTGTTATTTTTTAATTGGCAACGTGACTGTTCAATGCAGATCAAACGAAACCTCCCACGTAACAACCAACCTCTGCCGTACCCTTTTCCGGGTCCAAAAGATCAATATGATGCCTCTGGAATCGTTTGCGAAGGTGTTGAGCCAAAGTCAAATGAAGAGATGCAGGGTGAAGAAGCTCGTCACCTGGTATAGTCTGACAAGAGAGGCATTTCTTGACTACATGTACACGGTAAAGAAACATAAACCGAATTCAATTTCAGACTAGTTTGATGCTTCTATTCAATGGATGAGAACTAAAGGATCGTATATTTTGGATTGTTTACAGCAAGAGATAGCGGAGACAAGCTTGAAGGCGAAGGCCGAATACTACGCCACTCATGTAGAGGAGGAGAGGTCTGATGTGGGGGTGGCGGAGGCAATCCGGTTTGAGATGGATAACCACAGAAAGAACTTGCTGAGTGCTTTTGACAAACAAATCCGCATTGCAGATCCAGGTCTCGGCTCAGAGTTTCTGGAGCAAGTCAAAGTGCACTACGATAAGTACGGAACTAAGCCCAAAATGACCCAAGAGAAGCTGCATCGCCTCTCCATTTCAATGGTGGACACCGCAACCAAAATCAGGTGGTTGGAGATTTGGAACTCGGATCCTCTGGTGAAGGACACGTATGGGTTTCCAAGAACAGAAAGAGACCCCAAAACCAATGTGATAAAAGTGGTGAGCGACCACTCCTTCGACCAGTGGCTTTACAAAGCTACATTCTGGAGCCAGGTGAGATAAACAGCCCATTCTTGTAGTCTGCATTAATCCATGATTCCGTTTTCTTGTCTCCGATGCCTCACAATTGCCTTGTTTGGACAGCTGGAGAAGCGTGCAATTGCAGCACTGGGGGAGTCGTTGGTTGACTACAAAATCACCATGACGACACCCATAATCTCTCTAGATCAATACATACGGAGATGGAAAAGTGCAATATGGAACAACTGTTTCTATATGGAAGTTGACAGAGACAAAGGCATTTCGAGGTCGAATGAGTTCAAGAATCAGTACAATAGCGAATAAGCTATGAAGCGAGTCTTGTACAGGTATCACGTTTCTTTGTGTTTGCGTTTTGCTTCCTCAAATCCCCCTTATGTTCTGACAAGGCTGAACTGGGACTTACAAGGTAGGGCTATTATGATCGTCAGTCATTCAATTTCTAGTCGCAATTTAGCCTTGCATCAACGCAAGGTTGGTTCGGGCATATGGTACTCCACTTCATGTACTAATTCGCAAGGTTGGATGTAGGTCCTGCAGAACAACATTTTTTCAAATTTATCTGCACGTTGTAGTACATATTTCGATCATCCTCTTCTTCTCCACTGTCTCTTCGTTTCAAATTCTGCTTCTCAATATTCATTTTACAGACTCATTTCAACCTTGCGTTAATGCAAGGTTGTTTGAGGCTTGATTTTAGTGTACATTTAAGTTATACCTCAATGCATTGTTCAGCCTTGCGTTGACGCAAGGTTGTTCGTTGCTCGTACTAGACCAATTTTGTGTTTTCATTGTTGGTTTTCGCAATTCGTTGGGATGCCTTGAACAACCTTGAGTCAACGCAAGGTTGATCGAGGTACTTTATTTTTCCATCTTCTTTGTGTCTGACTGACAATTACCTTCACCAAACTGCTCATTTGGGTTTGATTTCCAGGTACATATACCATGTCCTCATTCCGGGCAAGTACCTCAGTGACGAACCGGATCTCATTTTCATGTGGGCAGACCCCACTAAGGACAAGGCTATGTACACTGCGGGAATCGCGAAGGACTGGGGCACCTCAAATTCATACTGACCCAAAACCCGAGAAGGGTGCTCTCTGGCCTCGTAAGGTTGTTCTTTAGTTTTCGGGGTTCTCCTGTCCTTGCGAGTTGGAAAGGGCAGACGCTCCATGGTGTCCTGCACAGACTGTTCCTGCCCAGCCACAATCTTCCCCTTACCCTTCCCGTCACCTGCGCCCTTCCCTTTGCGTTTAGGAGTGCTAATTTTTTCCGGCTCCTTTGCTGCGAGGGATTGAATTATTCTCTCCTGAATTTCCTTGTCACTGAGTGGTGCAAGAGCTGCTGCATTATCATTGAAGTTGCGCATCACCACCTCCTCGAACGGGGTGTCCAATTTCGGCAAGTCCAGGTACCAGCCACAGTCTCTGAGAGCTTCTTGGCAATGATGGAATCCAGGAAATCCACTTTCAAAGGAGAGAAATCGAACACTTGGGACATCCTAGTTTCTTTCCTCAAACCGGTAACCACACAAACTTTGCCTGGGGTGTTCTTCACTATGTTCAAAATTGAGTTGTGCTCCTAATTGGTCGATTATTTTTGTTATGTGAAATAGGTCACCAAAAGACCTGAATGGGTGAATGGAAGCCAGCAAGCGTATGCAACAGACCTGGTGGTGCTAGATATTCCAGATGGTTTGCCTGTGCCGGATGTCTTGCCATCGAACACAACGCCATCGTGGAACAAGTCAGATACCCTTTTCTGGCAGTGGGTTTTTTCCTTTAGCAACAAATTTTTGTCTGATGCAGGAGCACTTCTATTTTTGCAAGCAAAAGACGTTGGCACACAGAACCCTTTTCAGTTACATGAACGTTTCCGGATTTAAGGTCATCAAAACATGGACGTGCATCAACACTCTTCCACTTTCCAAGGGGGAGTTCCCAGGACAGAGGGTGAGTTCAGGATTGTGGCCTGCCTCTTCTTGTGCTTTTATTCACTTGAGCTCGTTGAGCATGTTCGAAAACTGACTGTTTTGGGGGGGGGGGAATGCAGACTCGGGTGTTCGAGGCTTTGTGCTTGGTGAGGATGCGAAAGGACACCCTCCCTACCGGTATTGCGGAGTTCCAGTTGAGAGACCTTGCAGCACACATCGACCCCACCTGTGAGCCTGTGGGGGACGATGTCCTGTACAATTACGTGGACTCCGGGCGGACCATGAAAAGGACGAATGGTGTCCCTTGGAGAGGTGCTCGGGAGAAATCTCCAGCATTCATGCAGACTCTGGTGGAGACTTGCAGCCGGCATGGGGGGCGGGTGGTGGACTTATCTTTGGGAACAGGTATGCCCTGCCAAGTCTCCTCCTCTATCGTATCTAGGATCTTAAATTTGTAATTATTCTTGGTTTTCTAACCATTCGTTCTGTACGTTTGCCATTCCATGCCTGCAAGAGCACCGGTAGACACTTCTTCGGCATGGAGGGGGATGCGGAGCTATTTTCATGCGAGATTCAACAACTCACCTCCGGCTCAACATCGGCCCCACACAAAGAAACAATTTTTGACGATCGAGATCTTCCAAATGAAGACCTCGACGTGGACTCCGACTTTGAGTGTACGTAAGTCCGGTTTGTTTTGGATGAAATGTCGGTTTTTATATTATATAGACCTTCATTTTTGTTGACAAGCATTTCCCTTCCGCGGTCATGTCTTTCTGCTTACAGGTCTTGCAACTTTGGGAATCTTTGCAGGACACCAAAAACAAGGAGAATCATCCCTTTCTTTGCTAACCCGGAATTTTTCTCGAGCCCACCTCCCCCCCTACAGTTGCCATGCTATGCTGAGGCCGCCGCTAGAGAGTATACTCTTTGCCACTCTCCCCCTCTACTTTGCATAAATCATGTAGAAAAGGTGGACAGCAGGGCTAGGATCTTTATGGACATTAGTGCGTCAGAGTCTGGAGGTACCACAAGTTCCAGTGCATAGAAATTTTCCGATTGGTTCCACCTGTTGGGGAATATCTAGGTAATCAACTGTCACGAGATTGCTTCTCTTGCTTCAACTGCGTGCCTCCCTCCCCAACTTTGACTACATAAGACATATTCTGGACAAAAAAATTCTCATCTTCACTTGCAAGTCCATTCATACACTCTCTGTGGGTCCACAATACTTCCAGTCCTTACACATATGCACGTACATTGTTCATGCATCCAAAACATAAGTCCATCCATCAACTGACTGAAATTCTTAAATTCCAAATTTGTCACTCCGTCGCTCATCCAGAGTTCCAGCATACATCATCCATCATTCGCCCCACACTCAGCCATCATTAATGTAACATCCAACCAACATTCATCCACCATCCATCCAACATTTTTCATCTATCCACTATTCATCCAACGTTCATCCATTTCCAAATCCAGGTACGCATTATTTTCACTCGTTCCCACGGGAATAGGTCCCTTGGGTTATCACCGTCTGCGGTTGTGGGCCCCTACTCCCTCTGGCGTGAGCATCTTTCCGCTCACGGATTGACATCTTCTCGCTCACGCATCTCCCCGCTCACGTGAGCCGCTCACGGACTAGCATCCCCCCACATAAGAGGTAGACAATGGCTTTAGAGAAGGTGGTCTGGAGTGCATGCACCTATGATCTCCAGCCAGGGATACCTTCACCTCATTTGTTACTACTCATGGACAGCCAAATTCAGGCCTTGAGGCTCAAGCCAATAGTCACACCGGAGTGCAGCAACTGAATCGCAACAAATTCGAGGGCCTAGAAAAGAGAAGAGCTAGAACACAACAATGAACTTCCACCAAACCATCCAAATTCTCTCTAAGCGATAAATCCACCACACATACTAACACATGAACAAATCAACCAGGATCATCAAGAAGGCTAGACCAGCCCCAAGCAGCCAATATGCCATTTGAATCCAAGGCCAAGGGGTGCTGATATGCACAAATGAGATTGAGAAGAGGAGCTGGATCAGGAGGAAGGGCTGCATCAGCAGCAACAAGGTCATCCAAGGTGAGCATAGGCCTGCTGACAGGAGGATCAACCCGTATAAGTGCATCAACATTTGTGTTTTCCTTGTCCTTCTTGTAGACTATATCCATGTTAAATTCCTGCAGATACATAGCCTATCTAGCAAGTCTGCCATGAAGCTCCCTTGGTTTAACAAGAGCCTTGAGTGGAAGGTGATCAGTCTCCACCACAAACCGGCTGCCATGTAAATATTGCCTGAAATGCTTCACACCAAAGACCAGGGCTAGACCCTCCTTATCAGATATGGAATAATTCCGCTCATGACGATCTAGACGGCGAGATGCATAAGCTATCACATGCTCTTTGTCTTCTACGACTTGACATAAGATTGCAAAAATAGCAACATCTGATGTATCAGTCTGAAGGAAGAAGGGTAATTCAAAGTTAGGAAACATCAAGATGGGAGCTGAACATAAAGCCTTGCGAAGAGTGTCAAAGGCAGCTTGCTGAGTGAAGGTCCATTCAAACCTGGCATCCTTGCACAATACCTTGGTCAGAGGGTGAGCAAGCTTTACAAAGTTTATGAAGCACCTATAATAGGAAACCAGACCAAGGAAGGGTTTGATGTAATGTTTATCCAAGGTCACATTGATCATGGGTAGAGGATAGACATCCTTCTTGGTGATGTCATTCAGTTTCCTGAAGTCAACACAAAAACGAGTAATGCCATCTTTCTTACCAACCAGGACAATTGGACTAGCCCAAGGAGAAACTGATGGCTTGATCACACTAGCATCTAGCATTTTCTGGACTTCTTCTTGGACTATAGCACGCTCCTTGACACTCTCTCTGTGTGCAAATTGCTTAATAGGAGGTCCTTCAGTAACAATGTCATGTTGAAGGATGGGAGTACGCCCCAAATCAGTAGATCCCAAGTTGAAGACTTCTAGATTTTTTGCAACAAGCATCTCCACTCTTTTCTTTTGGCCTGAGGAGAGGGTAGTGCCTAATTGGATTTCAGACAATACTTTGGTGAGGGCAGCCTTACTTTCAGGACTTAGATTAGGGATAGGTGGTGGTGCAATTGCAACAAAAGCAGCAACAACATCCAAATGGTCATGTTGAATGCCAATGGCCTCCAGCCCAAAGCCAACTTACACTTCTTGTATTTCAGCAATGGGTAAGGCAGTAATGCGAGCCAAGACCTGTCCCTTCTTAATAGTCACAGGAAGGCGCTCTAGATTAGCAATTAAAATCTTGACTTCCTGCCTATATCCTCTATCTATCACACCAGTAGCCACCAGACATTAATGCTTAAGAGCAGTGAGTCTTTGACAACCTTCTACTTCAAGAAAATGAGCAGCTTGACACAAAAAGGCCAGTCCAAATTTAACCACTTTTTGGGTCGTGGCAGGGATGGTGATGTTGATAGGTGCACAAATCAGAGTAGAATTCTTTGGAATAGCTATGGGCATCCATGTTCTGCCACCAGCACTAGGACATGCCATTGATATAAGAGTTGTAGATCAGGTTGAAACTTGTAAAAATCATTCCAATTGAGGTTGGAGTGAGAGTTTTGTTGTACCTCTTTGACCAAGGCCTGTACTCTGAAGAGGTTGGCCATGGCAGACCCAGCTTTAAGCTTGACAGCTTTCAAGGGCACAATTACCTCATGGCCCTCACCATTGTTAAAGCAAAGAGAGAGTCGGTGAGACTGATGGTTGCACCAGCTCCAGTCATCCAGTCAAGGCCTAGTAAAAATTGATCTCCAATGGTAACTATGCAGGTGACCACAACCTCTTTCTTGTGAATTCGGATGGGCACAGTGACCAGACCCAGAGGCTCATATCTGGATCCATCTGCAATCAGCACTTCAATACCAAGAGTAGGGCATAACTTAAGACCAAGAACTCTCACAACATTTGAAAGGTATTGTAGAGATGGTGCATCCTGCGTCTATCACACAAGGAAAGCTCAATTCATGGATATGGCATTGAGCCATGAGCAGGCTGATCTGTTATCCTGCTGAGCGGACAATGCAATGCTTTGAAGTTAGTGGACAAAACAACTTGTATAAGAGAGGTAGGGTTGGAAACTGATGGACCTCTTGCCCCTTCCCAAAAGGTCTGTCTAGTCTAAAGGAGGGGTGGAGCTGCTGGCAGCCTTCTTGTTCTTGATGAGCTCTGGCAGCCCTGCTCTGTCGGGACAATGCTTGGTCCAATGTTGAAAGGACCCACAAATATAACATGCAGCATGGTTGCCCTCATATGCCTGACCAGTCTGGGTACGACCTCTGTTGTTGCCCCCTGTCTGACCTTGTGCATGCTTAGGCTGCCAACGTTGCTGATGTGCCTGCATAGCAGCAAACTGAGTGCCTACTGACTCAATTAAACTACCCACAGTTTGGCTAACCCTTGTAGTGTAAAGTCATCTGGCTTGCATTGCATAGCAGGCGGAACATAGGGTGAAGATGTTGTAGTCATGCCAAGCTCGGAGCCCACTGGAGCTTGAAACTTGGCATGGGTTTGCATTGATTTGTTGTCAGCTAAGTCTGCCATCTTAAGATTAACTTCTGCTAGCATAGTTTTGTCATTGACAAAATGATGACGTTGAGCCCAATTTTGAATAGCAGGGGGCAAGCCAAGGAGAAAGAATGTTTTTACCATATGATCACGTTCTGCTAGATCAATAATATTTTCTGCAGCAGCAAATTTTAGGTCCATGTAATATTTCCATAAGGACTCACCTGGCTGGTAAGTCCTGGAGCTTAATTTGGTAAAACAGTCTAAGGGCCGTTCAGGAGGTTTAAACAGGGTTTTGGCCCATTCCACAAGGGACGTCCAATTGAGATTGGGGTCATCCATGATGACTGCATGCAGCAAGTCACGGGCTGGTCCCTTCATGCTCATCCTAAAGATCGTTATTTTAAAATTCTCAGGCATACCATTCATTTCAGCAATCACTTCAAACATCTGGAGATATCTATCAAAGTCTTCTCCCATAGTATATTCGGGATATGACTGGGTGGTCATCTGAGGCAGCAGGTGATAGGGCAGACTATGGTTCATGTGACCAGGATAAGCAAATCCATGGGCAGGGCAGCAGGGAGCTGTAGCCTGAGGCTGACCAGTAACATTATTCATGGCATGCACCCCACGAGCAACCAGAACATAGCTATTACCCATTATATTAGAAGGACCCTTGGAGGACAAAGATGGCAGACTTGGTGGCAACGTTGTCATGCTCACTGGGGGAACATGCAGCGTAGGCCTTGACTGGACAGCTTGACCGACCATTGCAGCTTGGTTGGGAGCCATCCTACTCACTATGGGAATGGGTGGCCTGCCCAATTGCTGGGCTGACTGACCTCCTACACTAGAACAAGCAATATTCAATATCCCAACAGATATTCTAGGAGTTACAGACACACCAATTCCTCCCCCAAGAGCGGGACTAGGAACATTCATCATAGAAACGGGCAAACTACTAGTAGGGCCTATGTGAACTTGAGCACTTGGTGGGGCCGGCATACTGCTCATATTAGCCCCTACCCCTGAGATCGACACATTTGTTTTATACACACCACTGACAGTTGGGTCAAAAGAAGGGCGATGGGTGGCATGCCTGGAAATACCACCCAAGGAACTGGCTGCTACTGTAACTTGAGCCAAGTCAGGCATCGTGGCCATAAGTCGAGTAGAGGCCAGCTGATCAGTAGCTGTGGACAGGCCCTCATTAGTAGCAAATTCACCACTACCATCTATGTTCTGTGCCACGGGCCTACTACCAAGTAACATAGTAGCCCCGGGCACCTGAGATCGTACTGCTGGTGTGAGACCAACCAGCGTCACCTAAACATCTCCTAATTCTTTGGGAAACAATACCATCCCTATAAAATAAATCAGTTTAGAGGCTGGCCTCTGGTAGAGGCGATCCCTCCTCCAGACTTACCACATCATGTTGCACCCGCAGATTATTTCTTAAATTACCTGCAGGTGGTGGAAGACCCACGTCTCCGTCTACGACAGGGCTGATTCCGTTGTGGCCAGATCGGGAGCATCCATCGCAACACGCTGTCGCCCAGACCTCAACCAAGTACCAGCAGTGTTTTCTACCATGCAACAGGAAGCAACGAACCCAATACGAACAAGAAATTTTCATTTTGATTACACTTATATGCCAAGATGTAAGGAACAGTAGAGAGATAACTTGGAAGCAACGAATACCAAAAGAGTTCTGATTAAGCCAAAGTCGGTGAACAGAGACGGGCAACAACCCGCCATAGCAGCCCGCAATACCACGATCGCCCTTAATTCAAGGCCAGGTTGAACATGAAATCACCTTGGTGATGTAATGAGAGTCAGAATCGTGCATGGAGAGGGCCCACCATTTCCACGCACTCGTGGTCTTGACCCAAAAAGATACACAGGTAGAGTTCTCCTTCTCCCAAACGCGGGATAACATTGAGTCAACAGGAAAGTGATCAAGATTTTCAAGCACCTTAGGTCCAACAAGCCATTGATCATCAAACAGGGTCCCTGGCAAAATGACAATGTCGGAAGCTTGGCCACCAGACTGTCCAACGACAGTCCTTCAAGCAGGTCGATCGACGGCGGCAGACCCCTGCTTGGCTCGTGAGGAAAGCGAAGCAGACGCAAAATGAGAGAGCCCGTACCTAGGAGAGCTAACGACAACCAAGATGGCTCGACAAAAGAGGAGACTGGCCAATCACAATGAACTCGTTCAATAGATAAAGGAAGATGAAGCCCCAGTTCCTTCCACGATAGGATCTGATGATTCAAGAAGCGGGCCTTGACCACGTCACAACGTTCCTCGAGGCCACAGCCTGCCTTGTCAAAGAGAGAGAATCCGTAGCGATCACCGCCGGGTCAGAGTCAGGTCGTCTCGGCGCCAAAACTTGACTCTCAGTAAAGTAGGATATGTCTCGTTGTACCGCAATCTCTACTTTGTTAAACCTGAATTGATAAACAGAAAGCAAGCTACACACTGAAGCATCATACTCCTGTGAATGTGCTATGTCTCTCTCAAACTCTCTTTCCTGCTCTCTGGGACAGACATAATCGGGCCCTGGATCGTGATAGTTATCAAAGTTACGGGATCACAGCTTATATCCAATGAACCAGACCTCTCAGTGCTTGGCGACCAAGCCTCGGCTGCAGCTAGATTAGCTTCTTCACTACGACTAGGTGAATTCAAGCGGACAACAAGACCCGAATTGATAGCATTATCTCCACGCACCGGTAACACCGGCAAGGCAAGAGTGCCAGGTGGCGTACTGGAAGAAGGAGGGTTAGCAGGTGAAGCAGATAGTGAATGACCAGATCAAGCTCCACATGCAAGCGCTCTCCTTCACGATCAACAACACTTCTAGTAATTGACACATGAGATGCCATAACCTGATATGTAAGCAAGATTAACAAGCAAGCAGGGAGGGAACTCAACACTAAGCAAATACACCGCAGGGTGGCGGACTCCTGTTATGCTTATTAGACACTAAGGAGCGCTTTAATTGCAACCTAAGCATGTCGTTCAAATGATCAAGGAAAGTAGTCGGCGCGCCTCCACCATAAAAGAGGCAGGAGGAATATCTGCCTATCCTCACAAGTGCTCTTCAAAATGACAGGGGCAAAGCAAGAGGAGCGTGCATGCACGCGAGAGGAGGATTTTCACAAGCCAACTGACAGAAATCTCACACGTATCGTGCTAGGACACCTTTACACACACACACATACACCAACGTACATCAGCTGCCTAACACAAGGTCAGGCCACCGCTTTATACAAACCCTAGCTGCATGCCTTCACGCCGCGTGGCAAGGCGTGATTGGCTAAGCCCGCGGCGCCCTTTCATAGCCCTAGATCTATTGAACGGTCAGGATGTAGCCACAAGCATTAACTAACCTTGGCTACGCTATCATTGTAACGGTGTTACGGCATTTTTAAGCCAAAAAGTTATACTACGAATGAGTATCGCCGCTTTGGATGAATAAGGCAATTTGGTGATGAGGAGAGTTGGGGCCATCACAAGGCAGAGTGCACGTCCAAAGGATGAGGGACGATCCTAGACTAAAGCGAGAGAGACCGCCGAAATGGCAATTGCTAATGGCCATAAAGGCCCTTGGAGATGAAAATGGGCGACCATTGTCGGCCATACCACCACCCCAGGATATAAATGCCTATAATTAAACTGCTTGAGGTACTTTTAGAAAGCAAAGGACCAATAAGAAATGTAATTGCCTACCTACTGAGTCTAGTGCGAGCAGAGCAGACTGGAGAGCCCCAAGGAGCAGAAGTGCGCAGGAAACCACGAGCTAAACTATGACGACTTGCGATTTCTCCTGCCCAGCGGGATTGAGTTTACAACAATTAGTGATCGAAATTTAGTTTCACCGAACGCTTCCCCTTGATGTATCTCCAGTTGATGTCACGGTCGAAGTCTGGCGAGTCAGGGCAGAGGCGTTTTTTTTTTTTTTTTTTTTTTTTATATAAAAATTATTTTATTGGTCATGTTATAATGCAGTATTTGTTTTATTTAAGAAAACTAAAGGCATAGCCAATTAATTTTATAAAACAGGGAAAAAATAAATAAACCCTGAGAAGGCCATAAGGCAGATTATACACCCAAAAATAATGCAAGTATCTTTTGCCATGTTTTGTCATGTTGATGTCTTATTATAACTTCAAATACATCTTATATCCTCTAAATTTTAATAGAATTTGATGAGAAAAAATAAAACATTTTAAAAAACATGCGATGTGTTAATTTTCACCATTTTTCAATTAGGATGCGGTGGATATCTTCTCAGTTTTCCTCTTTGATTTTGCATCTCAATAGGAAGAAAGAAAGAGGACTCCTCCCTGAGAAAGCCTAAAGTATAGTGTCTCTTCATCTAAAAAGATGTTTCCATTGAACCACTTGGCTACCTGCTCTAGTGATCCGTCTCTATACAATTAAACGGCCGAATGTGTGAGCATCCTCGACGTTTATGTTTTTGTTGTCTAATGACCCGGTCTCCATTGGCAAGGTGGGACCACAATGTTGGGAGAAAAACTGTGGACTCGCGAACCAAGCCTAAACTATAGTGTCTCTTGACTCCGACAAGCTACTACCCTCCTAAGGAAGGTGGACACCTTTATGACATTTGACATGTGATTTGAACCCACAACCAATAGTGAAGTGGTGTACGCCCTTACCACTCAGCTAAATGTTGAATGATTGCTTGGGCCGATTGCCTCCTCGGCCTCAAGCTTAGGAATTCTAAGATTAAGGCCCATCTTAGTTTTGAGTGTGGGTGTGAGAAGCTTTAGGTCTCCTATAACTGCCTGTTTAGCCTTCCTGGCCTACCCAAGGTGCCTCGGCCTTCCTTCCGGTAGCCTCTGGCTTTTTTCTTCTCTGCTTTTGGGCCTTTCGGTCTTCTTGTGACCTTTGGGACTTCGTTTCGGGGTGGTGATCCCCCTCTCCCAGCCCCCGTGGTTTTTTCCAATGCATTTAGGGCTTTGTCCCTTTCCTTCCACGTAGAAATTTGAAAACACACAAAAATAGGATCTCCCCTCTGAGATCGGTGTGTGAAGCAAAGAGACCAACACAAACATTTCCTCTTAACAACCCATAGGCGTTGGTAAGGAAGGCGGCCATGCAAGATTATTATTATATATATATTTAATTTTTATAAACAAGGGATGGAGGCCCTGGAGATATATTGAAAAGGAATGGGAAAAAATAACCCGTTTAGATACAGCCTTAAAGCATATTACGGGGATACCACCCCGAAACCAAGATTATTCAACCTAAATAACTTAGCAAAATAGAAGTGTATTTGGAATTGTTTGAAAATACGTGTTTATTATTTTGGGTTTTAAAAAGTAAAAAATAAACCTACTCCTGGAAGCTCATTCTGGCAGAAGGCCCTGAGCAATTCGGACCTCATCAGTGGGTTCTATTTCACTCTCCCACCTGTGCAATTCTATACATTACATAGGTGAGGGACCCCATGATCACTAGATATGGATTTTGGGAGGACCAGTTTTTCGGGTCCCTTTCCCTCTTGTCAAACCAGTTAATGAGCATTCAGGCCGCGATGGCCTCCCCTGTTCGTATCTGCCATTGGTCAGCTCCCACCAAACATTTTAATCCAATGGTTCCCCTAGACAGAGCTATCTTGCAGTGGTTGGCATCTGCCAAATTTGTTCGAGAATATAATTGAACCCTTGTTCTCTGCCAAGAAAGCCTACAAGGCCCTGCTAGCAGCCAAACCAATGTTGCAGAAATGGAATGAGTAGTGGGGGCTTCACAACTTCCACGATTTAGAATTGGTAATGCATCTGGGCCCTAGTCTAGGAGAAATCCAAACCTTCCAAGTTAAGTGCTTTCTTGTGGTAGGTGGCTAACAGAGTTCTCAAGGTGGGGCAGTTCCTCAACTTCCACAAGGCTATCATCTGCCCTTGCTGCCCCTCTGGTATCATAGAGTCTCTGGAACATTGCCTTCTCCATTGCCTGGCCCATAGACTACTCTGGCCGTTGGCCCTTAACCTCTACATGATTTGGGACCACGTTCAGGACAATCCAAAGCTTCCACCTGCCCGGTCTTTGAAGTGTTGAGGGGATCCATGCTGTGGCACCCATGGAAGATAAAGATAACGCAAGATGCAAATGGGCAATGGATAAAGATAACACTTCCATCACTGCTATCCTGACTTTGGTGTTCTTTGATCTTACAGTGGCTGCTAAGAAAGCTTGGCTGGTATTGTGTACAAGAATCGAAAGAACTCCAGATCATCAGCAGTCCCTCCTCGCCACCTTCAAGGCAACATGGGGAAATAGGGGATCATATGCAGCTGTACTGAGGCACACTCCTGCCTCTGGCCCAAACGAATTCCCGCGTTGTGGCAACACCATTGGGCCCTCCTCTTCGGCGTCCCCAGAGTTTGACAGGAAGCACATCAAAGGAGGAGCGAAAACGAGGCTCCACTACCATAGATAGTTGCTCACTCTTCTGATTGTCATAATTGATGATCTCCTTCTCTCTACTTCCTATTGACCCTCGGTCTTCCTCTCATTATACTATTGCTCGATAACTTCCATCCTTTTTAGACTTAGGATTTTAGAAGTACTCGGGCTGGCACTTTCACACTCTCCCTCTCTTCTCTGTGTAAAAAATTACACGCCTTAATTGAACTATAGATAAGACTTAGAGTTAGGTAGATTGCACTTATTATGCCAACTTGCTCAGCCAACCTGTACACCGAATACTCTATGAACCAGAGTGATTTTCGGTAGTTAGTCTTTATTAGCGATAAGATAGACGATAAGGTGAACATCCTGTATAAATCACCTCTCTCTGATCTTGATACTTACTGTTCGGTGCACAAGCTTTCTCTACATGGTATCAGAGCTCTAGGTTCGCAGCTCCAGGACCTTTAGCTAGCACAGGAATAGTCATTGGTGAGCGTAGCTCTCAGTTAGTTCTTCAACGCTTCTAGATGAGTTCAAGCGAACCTGAGATAGAAGAAGACACTCGATCTGGGAGATCAGATAGAAACCAGTCTAGAAGGATCCGTTTCTCAAGGATGTCGAACTACAACGACACGCAGTTGAATGAGAACGACAAACTAGCGGGAGCGTCTAACTACTTAGCGTGGAGATTCCGCATCTAAAACATCCTGATGAGAGAGATGTTGTGGCACTTAGTTGTGCATGATCCGAGTCGGCCAGTACAAGACACGGAGGAGGAAACACAACTGAAACTGCGAGCTTTGACGATCATCAGTCTAGCGGTCAAAGATGAGATCATTCCGTATATTCAGGATATGGAAGACCCTGCAAAGTGTTGGAACAAGCTACAAGAGTTGTTCAAGTCCAACACCACCGCACGAAGACTGATGTTGAGGAACAAGATTCAGACCTTAAGAATGGAGGAAGGCTCCAACATGAATGAATTCTTGCTCATGGTAAAGGATCTGATGGTTCAAGTGGCTGGGTCTGGTGACACCATCTGTGAAGATGAAATTGTACTAACGATTTTAAATGCTCTTCCAGAAAGTTATGAAGCTTTTGTGCAGGGTGTTGCTTCACAAGACGACGTGCCAAGCTTTGACCAACTCGCGAGTAATCTTTTGCGAGAATCTCACCAAAGAGAGCTGAAAGGAGTCAAGCGATCGGATGATGAAGCGTTACTGATCAAGTTCAAGAAACTGATGAGGGACAAAGACTAGTCTGGCTCCAAACAGAAAAAACAACGCAAGCGACCAGATAAATGTTACACCTGTGGAGAGGTTGGACATTGGTCTAGAGACTGTTTGAAGACGGATGATGCACGTAGAGCTGCCAAACCAAAAGAATTAGCTAATGTCGTTCAAGAAACTGAAGAAGGAGCCGAAGTCTTTGAAGAAAACGTGGATTTATTTGAAGCACAAGTAGCAGCAATAGATCTTGACGAAACAAAGCCGTGGTATTTTGATTCTGGTGCTACAAAGCATGTCACAGGGGAGTGTAGTCAAATGCGCAAGATCAAAAAATCGGTAGACGTTTCACGTGTAAAATCTGCTGGTGGACAACTACACTACGTTTACGACAACGGCGATGTCAATATAACCGCATCTGATGGCTCAATAAAGAAGATAACTGACATTTTGTATGTTCCTGGGTTGACAAAAAATCTCCTATCCGTCGGAATGATCGCAGATAAATGATACTTTGTCATGTTTGATGCCAAGAAGTGTCTAGTGGTAAAATCCAAAGATCCAAAGGAGATAGTTGCTACAGGGAGTCAAGATCCGCAAAATGGTTTGTACGAACTTGAAATCTGCACGGCAGAACCAGAATCGGTGTCACCTAGTGAAGAAGTTGTCAAGCTATGGCATCGCAGATTGGGCCACATAAATTATCGTCGCTTCATTGGCTAAATCAGAACCAAATTGTCAGTGGGATTCCTAAATTACCCAAAACTGATCACGTCTGCGAGGGATGCATGCTAGGGAAGCATACTCGAGAGATAACTCCCAAGTCAACCACTTTTAGAGCAAAAGCAGATCTAGATCTAATTCATTCGGATCTGTGTGGACCTATCTCTGTTCCCTCACTCTCGGGGTCAAGATTTTTTGTGACTTTCATTGATGATTGCTCTCGAAAAACTTGGATTTATTTTATGAGAGCAAAATCTGAAACCCTGAGCTTGTTCAAGGTATTCAAGAATGAAGTTGAAAATCAGGCAAACAAGAAAATTAAAATGTTGAGGACAGATAGGGGTGCTGAGTACCTATCGCAGGAGTTTGTAAGCTTCTGCCAGCAAAATGGGATTAGGCGCCAACTCACACAGGCTCGTACCCCACATCAAAACGGAGTTTCAGAAAGAAAGAACAGAATGATAACAGAGAAAACGAGGAGTATGTTCTTAGAAAGCCAGATACCCAAGTATTTGTGGACTGAAGCAGTGAACACTGCAAATTATTTGGTGAACAGGTCACCCACACGGGCCAATCAAGGGATGACACCCGAAGAGCTGTTCTCGAGAAGGAAACCTGATATTCAACATTATTTTAAAAGTTTATGGTTATGAAGCTTTCGTTCATGTTCCCAAGGAGGCAAGGAAGAAAATGGATGCCAAGACTACCCGATGTGTGCTAGTCGGGTACGATGAACAATTGAAAACGAAAGAAACGACATCCTTCGAACTAAGGCGGTCAGGCAGAATCGCCAAATTTCCAATCAAGCAAAATGATTATATTGTAAGTTCTATCAACATGTCTGAGGAGCCCGAATTTTATAGGGAAGCAGCCACATATGGACGATGGCAAGAGGCCATGAAGTCTGAAATGGATTCCATTTATCCAAACAAAACGTGCGAGCTGGTCAAACTGCCACCAGGTAAACGTCCTATTTCAGGGAAGCGGGTGCTCAAAATTAAAACCGACGCGTCTGGGAAACCCCTGAAACACAAGGCGAGGCTAGTTGCACGAGGGTTTGAGCAGGTGAAATGGGGCTCGATCAGGTCAGTTACTGCTCTGGCAGCATATCATGGGTGGGATATAAGTCAATTAGACGTCAAAACTGCATTTTTGGATGGTGACTTAGAAGCAGAGGTCTTCATGACTCAACCACCGGGTTTCGAAGAGAAGGGCAAAGAAACCTTGGTTTGTAGGCTCCTGAAATCTCTATATGGTTTGAAGCAGGCTCCACAAGCCTGGTATCAAAAAATAGACGGGTTTCTGAAAGAGCAAAAGATGAGGAGGGCAAACTCAGACTACAATTTGTATTTTTTCATTGAAGATGGTCTCATTGGCATACTGTACTGCTCTACGTCGATGACTTGCTCTTGACAGGGGATCATACTCATAATATAGACTAGCTTAAGAGAGAGCTGAAATCCAGGTTTGAAATGACGGATTTAGGCAGACTCGGGAGTTATTTGGCAATAGAATTTTTATTCCTACTAAGCGGAATTTTTATGACCCAGAGGGCCTGTACGTTGAAGCTATGCTTCAACGATTTGGCAGGGAGGCCTGTAATCTAGCCAAAGTTCCATGATTGAAGGCATCAAGCTCACCACTGATATGGCAGAGAGGAGGGTGGATGCAACATTGTATCGGCAAATGGTCGGCAAGTTAATCTACCTTACAAATTCACGACCAAATATTGCGTTTGCTGTAGGGGTGGTGATCACCTCATGAGTAGGTTCATGGCGGAACCCCAAACACCACATCTAAACGCAGTGAAGCACATCTTGAGGTACTTGAAAGGAACGGTAGATTTTGGGTTAATGTATTGGCGAGGAGAAGATAACCGATTGGAGGGATTTACTGATGCTGATTGGGCCGGTGAGAAGTCGAGGAGATCAACGAGTGGCTACATGTTTAGGATTGGCTCATCACCTGTAACATGGAGCTCCAAGAGACAACCCACTATTGCCCTCTCTTCCACTGAAGCGGAATATCGCTCGCTAGCAGATGGAGCGAAGGAGACCACCTGATTAAGGAACATGATGGGAGAAATGGGATTTCAAGAATTGAAACCAACTCCCATATTTTGTGATAATCGAAGTAGTCTGAAAATTGCCAACAATCCTATATTTCATGCTAGGACCAAACACATAGAGGTTCATTATCATTACATACGGGAGAGGATACTGAACAAAGAAGTATGTCTATTTCATATTCCAACGAGAGCAATTAGCTGATATCTTCACGAAACCATTAGGGTGCACAAGATTTGAAGAGATGAGAGATCTACTACAAATCAGGAGTGCAGCAAAGGTTCTAGAATTGGACCAAATGAACTCTTGTTGCTTTTTTTTGGAGGGACTTCTTGTAGACTTCAAGTGTGAGAGGAGGTGTAGAAATACACACCTTTATTGAACTATAGAGAAGACTTCCAAGTATGATCTAATTGACAAGAGCGGTAAAGGAATGACCCAAAATGTGAGTACTAAAATGGATTAGCCTCCAAGAACAATAACGCCAAATAGGTGCCTTGAGTGAAGGTGACGATGATCGAGAATGCTTCAACCACTCTCTGCAGTTCTTTCCAACAAATATCACAATATCATTGGGGAGATTCTAGAGGGAGTACTGGGAGTGGGTAATGAAGACTGGGATTTTTCAAGCTAGGCAAATCAGCCTGCATGCACACCATAAATGACAAGACCTTCTCTTTGCAAGGACGAAACATGAAACCTGCCATTGAACTTACCAGGTTTTTACGGTATCCACCGATATTAATTTCCTTGCACGATAGCCTGCAATCATCACACGACCACTAAGATGGTGTTCTATAAAGAGAAGTAAGGCATATAAAAGATTACATTGTGTAAACTAGTTTAGTATATATTACTTCCAAAGTATCATCTCAACACACTGATCCGGAAGCTGAATTCTCCATGGTAGAAGCTTGCCTCTAGAGAGGACGAAACATCACTCATGGGGACATAGTATCTTAAAAGACATTTGACAGGCAAAACTATGGAGGCTTGAATAGTTCTGGGCTGGAATTTGCATACATGTTGCATTTCATATGAGAGACATGTCTTCTTGAGAGAAATTTACCCCATGGCAAGGACGCTGACGAACCAGGCGATCCAGGCAACAGCAACTGCAGCTGAAAGGCTATCAGGGCGCCCCGCTTTGAAGTGATAAGCTCCAGAAAAAACAGAGGCCAGACCAATCACACCAGCTGTCAAAGCCGCCGGCAGGACGAAAAGGGTCTGGGTGGTGAAGCCAGCTGTAGAGGCACTCTAATCTCTTGATCAGTATCAAAGTCAACAAGCCTTGTGTATGCATCAAGTGCCACTTAATAGTGTCTTGTAGGCTCTTCAAGATATATTCACCACCCTAGTGATCAAGCCTTGGACCATCTGCTACTACCATGGTCTCCCAGCAGCTAGTATGAACAGAGGAAAGAATATTTCTTCGAAGCGAAATGAAACATACCCACAGTATATACGCGCCGCAGAGTGCCATCAACGTACGCGTCCAATAGATAGCCAGGCAACGACCGCTAGGATGAAATACAAAATGAAATTCACAATTAGGAGTGGCATTTCAAACTTTTTTAATGCGTTCGCCATTGTTGGATCTGAAGTCCGCCCCTGGTCTGCCTGCTTTGTTAGAAATCCCTAATATACCTGTGTAGATCTGCTCTACAGCTTGAAGATCCGAATTGCTCAACAACAAAGAATGTTTCTTCTTTGTCGTAATGAGTAGAATATTGCATACACATCAAACCATGAGACACTGAAGGAGTGGAGAAGTATGATATATCACATGGAGAAAGAGGGAATTTGAAGGAGGAACACCTTCTAAATAATTCTTGGCTCCATTCTTATCAAACTCTCTACAACCTGCATCTACAAACGATGTTGGTTAGGGGAGGATCTATCGCATCACATTCGCTTAGGATCGTCGGATAGAGATGATAGTTAATCTATATCTCTGGAAAGGCAGATTTGAAAACTCTCAAATGACTTGAAAGTGGAACCTGCCTCGAGTTTGCCTCTTCGTATCATAGTGGCTATCACAATCACATCGTCATCCCTTCATTGATGGTGTGTAGGCGGAAGTGGCTCTTAGTTCCGCCGGCTACGACCCGAGTCTTCTCTTGTCTAGGCGCAGTATCTGCTTTGTTAATTAGCTTCGTCTCTTTGGGGGCTGTCTCTTGTGGGCCTGTGTGTATTTAGGTAACTGCAAGTTTCCTTCTTTGTTATAAGTTTCCCCTCTATTAGTTTGATCTTCCAACATGGTATCCGAGCTTGGGGAACTATATAAAGTTAGTGTCCCAGGTTTCGTTACGAAAGTGAGAGGACTGCTCCACCATCAAGTCTAGAATTAGTGGATATTGTTTTGGTGAGTTCTGCTCCATCTTTATTTTGTTAACGAGATGTCTCGTCACAATCCGAGTGAGCACCACTCCTCTATCTCAGCTAGTTCTTCCTTAGTTTTCTTTACGTATCTTCCTCTTTCTTTAGACTTATTCTTCACCTCCAAACTCTGTATCTACAACAACTATTCTTCAGTATTCTTGTTAACAAGAGCAGTCATGTCCAGCATGGAAAATAACCCAGGTGTTTCTTGAATCAAAAAATGCGCTTTTCAAATGAAAATGCAGGATTCGTTGCTAACGCGGAGCTTCGAATGACTTTTGTCCATTTCACCTTTTGCTATGCAGTCTTCAGAATATCATAACAGTCTCTAGCGTATCAACTATCAACTTTTCATGCAAACTATACAGACCACAGAATTATAATGATCTTCTTTGTATGGCGAGCATCAAAACTCTTCCCATTCGAAGTCTATACGGAGACTCCAACTGTACATAGATTACTAGATTGTGTCTTCCTTCAAACTTCAAATTCACCATATCCATCAAGAGTCAGCATGGACGATGAATGGGTAAAGCTGTGATTCACAACGCTGTTGTGGTCACAACTAAGCTTTGTGGATGACAGTGACATCACCCAATGGTTGGTGATACTTTGATGAACACTCTAGGAGGACTCGTGAATGCCCCAAGTAAAACTTCGTTGATCAAAAGGGCCCGATTTAGGCTTACAGGTAGTTGAATAACCACCAACTCGCTGAACCCAATTCTACATACCATACGCATCATGCCAGGCCAAAAATGCCAATCCACAGGGAAAAAGAAAGGTTGCATAGGAGAGAGACCTGCGAAAGAATGTACTCTATTGTTACGAAGGAACATATTCTTGAAGACCAAGCAGTCGATGAGCTACAGGTGGATTTGTGCTTCCAAAGGGGGCTGGCTGGACAATCAAAGGTCCATGACATGAAATGGTACTTTATGACGTCCGCAAAGAGAGAGGTTCTAGTCCAAGTCCCTGTAAAGAAACAACAGTCAGCTCAGGACTCCAACAACAGCTAGAACTAGTCACCGGAAAATCAATGTTTGAAATCAGTCTATTACATGATGTGCAGTGCAGGGAGGAGGATGAGGAGTGATGGAGGCCCCAGAGGGTTCTTCAAGAATTTTAAGCACAGAGTATTACATTGACAGTTGTGCACATTAGAAGTCTACACAAATGTGGACTGCACAGAAAAATTTGTAGATGCCAGATGAAAAGCCTCAGAAAGCAGATGGACTGAAATCCCAGGTAAGACAGACTGGGCTGGAGCTAACTGTTACCTTTATGGTGCTATGTGAGCCATCATTGCCACCCAGCTCCAAGATTGTCCTCAACTTCATAGAAACAAGCGAGAATGTCCCCGGGTGAGTGGAACACAAGGTATTGGCATGGCTGTACAGACACTTGTCTATTGTACACACCAGGAGGTCATCCTGCGCAATTGTGAATACTTCAGCATCAACTCTCATTCAGCCTACTGCAAAATTGACAGTTATGCAAGATCAAGCAAGGAATTATTTGATACATCCTGGAAGCTGGAGTTGGTTGTACTTCTGAGCTATCTATCTGAGGTGCCTGCAAGAGCTCCAACGGAGTTGTCCTTATGTTAAGCAACAGTGGGAGACCCGGCCACTGCTACGACCGACCAGAGAGTCTTCTCACAGACACCCAGCATGCAGAAACCAAGAGACACACTTGTTCTACCGAACTATAGGAATGAGGAAATAATGAGGCAGAGAGTGATCTTGAGGAAATCATCAAACTCAAGAGCACACTCCACTCACCTGGAAATCAGGAAAGGTTATCGAGGAAGGCAGGTTGAACAGCTTCAACATCCTTAAGAAACTTCACCACCTGCTGCATGGTTGGACGCCTGACAGGGTCTTCCACTGTACACAGGTTGGCAATATGGAGGACTTTGAGCATCTTCAGCTTCCATGGACCATTGGATATCACAGGATCAAGAGCCTCTGGAGCCTCTCCCTTATTTATCATCTGGCGCACCCAACCAACCAGATTGCCACCCTCAATGTCTTTGAACTCCGTGCCTGTTGGCTCCTTGCCAGTAACTAGCTCCAGTAGTATCACTCCATAGCTGTACACGTCCCCACGGGTAGTTGCTCTCCAGCTCTGCCCATACTCAGGAGGAATGTATCCAAAAGTCCCTGCAATGTCAGTGCTCACATGGGTTTCGTATGCACTGATCAAACGGGCTAGACCGAAGTCTGCTACCCGGGGCTCAAATTCAGCATCCAGGAGAATGTTACTGGCTTTCATATCACGGTGGATGATGTGGGGGATGAAACCATGGTGAAGGAAGGCCAGCCCACGAGCAGAGCCCATAGCAATCCTAAAGCGATTGCTCCAATCCAGAACCTCAACTGCATCAGCACGGTTCCGTAGCCAGAGATCAAGGCTTCCATTGACCATGTACTCATACACCAACAGCTTATCCTCCCCGTATGAGCAGTACCCCAACAAAGGCACCAAATTTTGGTGCTTAACCTTGCCCAAGGTCTCCATCTCGGCAAGAAACTCACGATTGCCTTGTGTGCGTGCCTGTCCGAGCTTCTTGACGGCCACTTTTCTTCCATCAGGGAGAACAGCTTTGTAGACTGTACCAAATCCACCATCCCCAATGATGTTTGTTTTGCAGAAGCTGTTGGTAGCTTTTAAGATATCCACTAGTGTCAATCGCAGCAGTGGCCGCTCAAACATTGCCACATTGATGCTCAAGGGTTCCTTCTGCATCTTGCCCATGTTCAGACATGACCTGGGCTCCACCACCATATTCAGCCTTGTCTTCTCTGCATCCTTTGAGACAGCTTCTTGCCGCAAAATCCTCCATCTCATTACCACAAAAACTAGACTGAGAAATGCAATTGTGCTGCCAATTGTAATACCCAGGATTGCCCCAGTGGTCAATTGGTTGGACTGTGAAGAGCTCTCCTCCAATGAGGGGCAGTGAGGTTTCAGAGCACCGACACAAAGCCTTGGATTGCCAAGATATGATGACAAACTAAATATCCTGCATATTCCAATATTTGGAATGGTCCCATCTATCTTATTGTAAGAGATGTTCAGAAAGGCAAGATCAATGAGGTTGCACAAATTTACAGGGAAATTTCCTGTGAGACGATTACCAGAAAGATCCACGTATATTAGCTGTGCAAGATTGCCCAGGTCACCAGGGATGGCACCGGAAAACTGGTTCCAGCCTAAATCCAAGTAGGACAACCCTGTAAGATTGCTGATGCTGTTAGGAATCGCACCCGAGAGAGAGTTGTGGCTAAGATTGAGCGCCTGCATTTGATGCCAGATTGTGCTTTCAGAGAGTAGTGCAGAGATGCTACCTGTGAGCTGGTTCTTCTGCAGATGTAAGCTCACAATCGATACCAGATTTGCCAAAGAAGGAGGAATCACACCACTAAGTTGGTTGTCACTCACATCCAAGTGAGACAGGCCCATCAAGTTGCCCAGCCTATCAGGGATCGGGCCTGACAGCTGATTAGCAGTGAGGTTGAGCTTTGCCAGGCTAGGAATGTTGCCCAACTCCAGTGGGATCGGTCCAGTAAATTGGTTGTGGGCCAGGTTGAGCCCCTGTAGCTTGTGAGACTCCCCAAGCTGGACCGGGATGGGCCCTGAGAGTGTATTGAAAGACAAGTCGAGGGTGGTCAAATTTGTGAGCCTAGTGAGCTCTGGGGGGATAGTGCCTGTAAGCTGATTACCAGCAAGCAGCAACTCTACAAGCACTGCACAGTTGCCCATTTCAGGGGGGATGCTACCAAAAAAATTGTTCCAGGAAAGATCCAGTGTTCCGTGATGCTGCACAAAAGCCGTCACTGGCATCGTTGGAACTTGGAAGTCGGCACAAATCTCCCTGGGAATCATTCCTGTGAGCCTATTGTGCGAGAGGACTAGGTAGTCAAGGTTGATGAGCTCCCCTATCTGACTGGGGATTGGTCCCGTAAGTGTATTGTTTCCCAGATCAAGAGTAGTAAGCCTGATGCAATTGCACAGCTCAACAGGTATGCTTCCCCTCAAGTTGTTGCCTCGCACAGAAAATACTGTTAAGTTTGACAGTTTCCCTATTGCTGCTGGGATTGGCCCCTCCAACTTGTTGCTGTCCAGCACTAAATTCTGGAGAGTCGAAAGATTCCCCATCAGTGGAGATAGCTCACCACTCAGACTGTTGGAATCCAGTTGGATCTCAAGTAAGCTCTTTGAGCTCCACAGCAAATCGGGCAGGCTCCCAGAGAAATTGTTGCCACCCATAGATATAATCAACAACTGTGGCAGCTCACCCAGGTAGGATGGAATGGGGCCTGCCAACTGATTGGATGTCAGGTCAATCTGTGTTAAGTTCCTGCAGTTCTGAAAAGTGTCAGACAAGTTCCCTGTGAGTTTGTTTTTATTGAGTGTAAGTGTATCCAAAGAGAGGGCCTTGCAAAGCTCGGAAGGAATCGGCCCGTATAGCATATTGTTGTCAAGTGCCAGATCTTTCAGTTGAGGGCAGTTGCCAAGCTCGGGAGGGATGCCTGCAGTGAACTGATTACTTGAAAGGAGGAGGCTTGATATACTACGCCAGCTTCCAAACCATGAGGGAACTGAGGCTGACAGCAAATTGCCCTCCACTGAGAAAGAGATAATGTTCTCAAGTGCAGCCAACTCCGCAGGGATCGAACCGCTGAGGAAATTGAATGCAAGATCGAGTACCTGTACATGAGAAAATGAGTGCTGTAAGTCAACGTCCTTGCAAAGGAACATGCAGATAGAGACAGTCTCCACAACATATAAACGTTTGCCTCTCCGGGGATTATTGCAAAACCATGGTGAGCTCATCCAAATTACTCTCAGCCGCCCGCTCTCTCTCTCTCTCTCTCTGTTTAGCAGCAGCACTCACCTCAGTGTGGCTGTGCGATCCCAAGCCCCCGTCAACTAGGGGGATGGGAACCCAGTTGTATCAAATACATGACTAGTTTGAGGTCGTGAAAATCACGGGTTCAGCTTTTCAAGCCAAGGTCTGCAACTTACATAGCCAAAATAAAACTGAAAAAACTCACCAGGAAGATAATTTTGAAGGACATCATCCAGGTGGACAAAACAGAAACCCAAGTGCTGTACTAAGTAGTTTCCATTTGGCAACCTTTCAATGGACACTGACCTGAAGACTGCTGCAATTGCCGAGAGAACGAGGAATGGAGCCATTGACTTGCATGCTTGGCAGATTCAGAGTTGTCAAATTCTTCAAATTAGCAAACATATCTGGAATTGTGCCTGTGAAGGAGTTGCCCCCAAGATCGAGCTTTGCCAAGTTTCTACACAGGGATAGTTCCGGAGGAATGGGCCCTGTCAGGTGGCTATTCCCAAGATACAAGTTCCGCAGGTTGACCAGGTTGCCCACATCCTTCGGTAGACTCCCTGACAAGGCATTGTCTCCAAGATCCAACTCAGTCAATGTAGTCATACTCCAGATTTTTGGGGGTATAATGCCTGTCAAAGAGTTATTGCTCAGATCCAGGTACTGCAGGGTGGATAAAGTTGCAAGCAATGGAGGGATGACACCTGAGAACAAGTTGCCACTGACATCAATAAACTGGAGCTTTGTCATGGTGACAACCATTGGGATGTCGCCTGAGAGGGAGTTGCTGCTCAGATCCAGATACTGTAAGTTCACCAAGCTTCCCAACTGCGGTGGGACTGCACCAGAGAGAGAATTTGTGTTCAGATCAAGTGTTGTCAAGTTGAAAAGCTTTCCAATCTGGGATGGAATTGAGCCTGGAAAAGAGTTGCCACGTAGGATCAATGTCTGCAAGTTGCCACACTGGCTAAGCTCAGAGGGAAGGGTGCCGGAGAGGAGATTATAGCCCAAATCCAGATGTTGCAAATAGCGAAGGCGTAGTAGGGGTTGAGGTATAGTGCCAATTAGGAGATTGCCACTCAGGTCTAGAAATTGTAAAGCCCCCAGGTTTCCAAGCCCGGGAGATATTGTGCCAGAGATGCCTAAATCAGAGAGAGAGAGCTGTGTCACTTGATTGATCGAGTCACATGTAACTCCTGTCCAATTGCATGGCGACATGGAAGCCTCCACCCAGTCAGGTATAGGGTCACCCTGGCTTAGCTCTGCCAGCCCTTTCTTGAAGGCTAACAGGGATGCCATGTCTACGCTGAGGGCTTGCACATGCCACACCCCTCCACATAGTGCCAACAGCAGCACCGCCAGTACAAAGCCAAGAGTACCCATGGATGGCAGCAATGCTTACAGAGGCTTGTCTTGTCTTGAAGAAGCACAACTATGACACCTGTTTCCTGGTTGTCTGTTCTGGAATATCTGCTCAATGAATGCTTTGAGCGTCAGTTCAAAAGCCATATGCTCTATCAGAGAGCAGATAGAGTTGAATTTTCATCCAGATGCAGCTTTGTAAAGTCAAATGTACTGAAAGTCCATCTCCGAAGACTTGCTGCAATGCTATGCTTCTGCACACAGTTGGCAAAGCAAACCCATGTCTAATCAGATGACTAGTGTAGAAAGTATTCAGATCTCAGCATCTCACTCCTATTGTGCTCTTCAATGGATGCTCCTTAAGTTCCTGGCACAGTAGTCAATGCTTGGAGTCTCCTCCGATTGCCAAAGAGGTCCACCAATCTAACTCTGACAATGGGAAGCTGTGAGATATGCTATTTTGAATCAATTCTTCCACCCGGACCAAGCTTTACAATACAAGTGCAACACACTGATGAGGGACAAAGATCCTCGAAATCTACATTTTCAAAGCAATGCACATGCCCAATCACATCCACTAACCCTTACTCGCAAACTTTGTAGAACTCGTGATCCACCAGGTTTAAAGCTCTTTGGCATCAAAGGCATTTCATGCTCATATCTGTAACTCTCTGTTTTTTACACGTCTTGAAGCAATGACAATGGGTATTCTCCCCAAATCCAGCCTGCCAGACGAAGGCAGACACAGACATCACTGTCATGTAGAACTGGCGACATGGATGACAGATAACTTGATCAGTGAATGTCTCATCTCTACAGCCCAACAAAGTCCCGTTCACAGCAGAGCTGGGCCGTTTAAAGGTTTCATTCTGAAAGCACGCCCAAACCCAACTTCTGTGCCATCTCTTCCAACGGTCCTGGATCTCACAGGTCTAAGCTGTCCTCCATTCTTGAGAAGGTTGCAGAATATAAATCGATGAATTTTCAACGGGGCCTAAATTTTGGAAAACCAGTTGACTACACATCCTAGGGATATGAACATGATTCAGGGCGTCCTCTGAATGTTTCCACATTCGTGGCATAACGAAAGGTTACAAGCAGAGGTTTTAGATGCTCAAGTATCTTCATCTTATTTATTTTCCTTTCAAAAGAAGCTATCGATAATTAAGAAAACAAAAGCATCAATCTGGAACAGATGCACAGCATTCTTGATCACCATACTGACAAGACACTGTCGAGTGTGAGTAACCAGCAGTGGCTAAACCTGCATTAGAACCATCTAGATGACACTGCAACACGGCACCGGGAAAAAGGCCGACACCACTATCGCACAGCTCTCTCTTCCTTTCGAATGCTTCACCTTGCTTGCCAACAGCATTCCACATTGCCTGTAGCCAATTTTGTACTGCATTGATCTTAAAGTATACTGAACATCGAAACAGTCTCAATGCGTTGTCTTCTTTGACCAACCGAGCTACGGGTTGTTGACACCTACAATCCTTACCTTGACGGCTCATTTTCGGTGCGATCCAAGTGACTTGCAGTGGCCGACTTCCCAAGTTCGACTTTCGTGACTGACCTCTGAAAAGTGGTTCTTTCTTGGAAAGTAAGCTTACGGCAG
Organism: Takakia lepidozioides; assembly: GCA_030704615.1. Taxonomy (NCBI): domain Eukaryota; kingdom Viridiplantae; phylum Streptophyta; class Takakiopsida; order Takakiales; family Takakiaceae; genus Takakia; species Takakia lepidozioides. The sequence continues at coordinate 21,611,398 of CM060732.1, read as the reverse complement.
ACCACTCACCTCGAGATTCACCCACCGGACTATTCCTCTGAAGAACTCAAGCTCTCACACTCCGGCTGCACACTGGTGACGTGAAGCATGGGGACCAAACACCGGATGCACAGGCGGAGAAACAAACTTGCACGGTAATGAGATAGGTCCACTCGTGCTGCTCGTTCACTGCACCCTTGCTCCTCTTCCGCCATCAGCAACACAGGCTACGATCTCTGCCTTCGTGTTCCCCCAATACAAGTGCATGCCGCTGATGGAGCGTGGCACCCAAAAGATGCTTCTTTTACTGCTGTCCAACAAGACACACCACAGAACTCGCTACAGGTAACTTATAGACTATCAACACCGTAAACATGCTTCATTCCTGCTCTCCGAGACAACCCACCTCCGGTCCGGTGCACTCCAGCAGGCTGCACACACCCCCCATGAAATCAAGGCTCCCTCTCCACACACCCGGACAAGTGTGCTGACAAACATGGAAGAGGGGCGGCAAAATCCTGGGTCAGGAGTTCTTGGGAAGGGGGTAATAACGGTTTGCCAGACCCGGCATTTCAGACCACTTACATTCCTTCTGCAGCTGGAAAACATGTTTTGTCAAAGACCAGGACACACGACTTTCTTCACAATCCATATAATTTCCCGACCTGGGGTCCTCACTTCTCCCTGAAAAACATCCGGCAAACAAACTTATACAACCAAATTCCCAGGGCAAAGGCACACACAGTACCTACGCCCACTCCCGTTAAGGGCCACTTTCAGTGCAAACGATATGGGATAATTAATGTCTTTGTTGAATATATGTATAATGTCTCGTGTAGGATAAAGTGGGCCCTTCCGACCAGGGAATTTCGAGCCGGGGTGTCGGAACGTGAGCGCCGGAAACGGGCCGTTATTTACCGGTCACGATAATTTGTAAGACTTACACTCACTTTGCCTGCGGTCTGAAGTTCAAATCGCTATAAGTTAACAGCATATTCACAAGAATTGACTCTCCTGTACTCACTTAAAATACAACAAATAAATGAAAAAACAAACCAGCCTTGACCGTGGGAAAATCAAAGTAAGGACGGCGGCCGACGCATGTGCGCACACCTCGCCGTGAAAAATGCGTGGTCCTTCGGAGTCAGGAAACTACTTCCCTGTAGGTACTTTCAGGACTGCACAGGTAGGCCAAACACTCATCCAAAAGCTTGCATTCATTGAATAAGGTGCGAGTGGACAAACGGATGAATAATGAATTTCTCGTTCATCCTCGATCATTGATGGTCCAGACCTTCCAAAATGGAAGTACGCTGCCGAGTAAAAGGGAGACACGTGCTGACTGGACGGGTCGTAGCGAATCGCACGGCCGTCAGACAGAATCCGGTGCTGCAGGCGCCGTTAATGGCTACGGCACACACACTTACTAACTGACTCTCACGCTCAAGTTACTAATAACCTTACCAAGTACTGAGCTCACTCAGTATTCGGGAGGATGGACGTGGGCGGATGAATATCTGCTAGTCTGCTGGTTGAAGATTGATGGAGTAGCCGATCTTTGATGACGTTTGGTGAGTCTTAGGATGAAATTTGAATGGATGGGAATATAGGTATATACCTACATCATTATAGTCTACCGTATTACTTGATGTGTTATTTATTGTTAATGTCCAATTATATTCGGGGATTGTACGTGGCAATGCCAATCTATTATGGCTACCCAGCTGGCAAGGATATGCGTGCTGGGCCGTAGAGTGAAGTATGTACGAATTACCTGCGCTGACAGGTCAAGTGGCGTCAAGTTGACCGGTCAAACGGGTCAGCGTTGCAGACATTATTATGTGGAAAACGTCCCTGGAACCCTTAAAAGAGAAACCAAAAGACAAGGCACGGTGTTGCTGCAGTGTTACTTTGTATCCTTGCATTCTGTGACTGCCTCACGGAGATGTGTGTATCGCATTGGAGCTGTGCTTACACGGAGTACCTAATTACTCACACTCTACATTCTTGTGAAGTCAAAGAGTTGAAATGGGCGTTGTGTAATATTGATTACTGTAAGCGTTATCTACTTGGGTGCACAACATGGTGTGGAGATGGAGATTCATCTGAGCCATGGAAGCTCCCACTGCCCTTGTGAGAGAGGTTTACATGACGAAGACGCCATGGAAAGTTTTAAGTAGATCATGAAAATAAACAAACTTGTGGTCCACCCCATCTAAGCTGTTTATGATGGTGGCAACGGCAATTAGTGCTGTTGGACCAGAAGTGGGGGACTACATGTACTGTGAACTCCTATTTCAGCTTCTCTCCGTGTCTCCTTGCAAGTAAAAGTTGTTTAGGTGGCCAGCCACTTCATCTCTAATCAAGCATACCTATCACCCTTGCAATCATCGCAAATTAGGAGACCGAGATGTTGTAGTCAAAAGCGCGGTGAAAACTGTCCATGGCCCAAACTCCAAAGCTACTAGCGTTGGCGAGGATTCATTGGCTCCGCAGATTCGTTCGCTGCAGATTCATTGCGCTGATTTTGGTTGAAGGATCGTTTGTGAATTTGGCACCTGATGCACGGTGAAGGTTAGCCATGGAGGACAAAATGCTTCAACACGTCCTCGCCTCAGTAAATTAGGTATCCTCAAACCCTTTGAACATACAATCATGTCAAATACAATACTAAAATTTCAATACGTACGTGTTTACAAGCTTTCAATTTTGTACAATCACCCCACTTGGGTTCTTTTTTTAAAGCTATACAGAGTTCTCTTTCAATTGGACATACATGTATAAAGGACCGTGCACACCTATTGGCAAGGTTGCTTTTTGCGCTTGTCACAAGACATTTGAAAGGCAAAAACAAAGGCATGTCACAGTGAAAGGCAAAAAAAAAAAATAACACGACAAAAGAAAGATAAAGATTACTAAAGAAATGTTAAAAAAATGTACAAATTAGTGGTAATTATTATTTGTTAGTAATCTTACTAGTAAGGGCTGGGTTCCATGGGCACTCCCCAAAACCCCTCCCCAACAAGGGGCCCCAGGAGGAATCGCCCCTTAAAAATGAGCAACAAGCACGATTTGGGATCATCCACATTCGTACTCGTAGCTACAATGGATACAATGGATATAATCTATGTACAGTGTAACTTTGCTTGCAGATCCCTCCCGGAAACATAGCAGGGTATATGCATGTAGAATTTCTCTCATAGATGCAACAAAGGCCTCGATCTCTCATACGTGGTATTGAAACCATTGTGGTACTTTCATTTGCAGGTTGGCTTTGTGATACGCCAATGCGACCACGGGAACTGACAACCACCATGGAGATTGAGCCATTGCACCACACTGAGAAAGTACCATCGTTTGGGACTCTGAATATGCAACCCTCATTCTACTCTCCAGTCCCAGTACCTTGACACTGTCAATGAGGCAATCAAGGGATTGCTTTTATAAAGGACTGTGAGTGTGGGGCAGAACCTCATGCTTCCTTCTGTACATCCACTTGGTCCCAGGTTCCATGATGTCCTTGGAGCATGGTAATACCTATGCGCTTCCTCCAGCTGAATCTCTGGTTGAACCAGGAGAAGAGGGGTTTAACCCTCTTAGTAAGTCTTTTTTATTTAGTTTTCTAGCTGGCATCCTTGATCATCTATATCCAGGTTTTGTCAGGCAGGTTGATCTTATCTGTCAAGGACGAGAACATGACAGAACACAAACAATAGATCAGACTAGAGGTACAAGACTAGACAAGAAGTCAAGGTCGGCATGGCCGAATGCATGGTAGGTGAACATGAATCAAGATGATCTTTATAACAATGGACAAGAGTACAAAATACTGGAACTCGACTCGGATACTGGAATGTTGGAAACTGGACTGGAATACCAGATACTGGAAACTGGACTGGAGTACTGGACTTGGAACAAGAGTAGCTTGAACTTGTGTTGGCGAGACTGAAGAGTGTCCAGTCTCGCCTCCTATATATACTGGCTACTAAGAAACTACCCCAAGAAGCTTCCCCTATGGAGGTTTCTTGTTGGTGGACGGCCTGGCTCTCGGGTGGCCCTGTGGAAAAGTCCACAGGAGGCTTTTTTCATGGGTGGCTTTTTTCACGGGGTGCATGGTGACATGGCCGATGGCAGAGTGTGAAAAAAGGCATGTTTCACGGCGGATTTCACACCTTGAACAAGCCACTATGCGACACGTGTCATATTTCACACCTTCGACAAGTCACTATGCAACACGTGTGCGTTCCTGTGTGGTGGTACGCATTAATTAATTATTAATTGATTTCCAATATTAAGTTTGAATATTAATGGATTTAATTTATTGTTATTATGATAATGATTATTATTATTATTATAGGAAAATTGGACAGTGGCCTTGATGAGAACATTATTAAATAACAAAATATTGAAATTATGTTTTTAGAAATTATATTTATTCGCTCAGATACCAAAACACACTCTTTGCAGGGAAGAAGAGTTTGTCTTAGTGTCTATGCTGAATTGCGTCTCCTACTCTCTGTAATCTAATAGACATTCACCTTTTTCCCTCGGTTGTCTCACCCTTGTCTGAGGTCAGAAAAGCATTCATTCCACAGCTTCTCCTCATCTATGTTACATGTTTCTGGATACTTTCATATTGTCACTTTGGCAGTATCATGTCAAAATCACTCCAAACTATGTACCATCTACCCATGCAGGTTTCTTGTAACTATCCAAATTTCGTTGGTTTTATGGCAGATAGTGCTCAGGTGAATTTCAATGCAGTTCGAATTATCTTCGGATCAGGCGACCCAAAAGTGCCAATGCCGGGAAGAGATAGATGCTAGAACAATGAAGGAGGCGGACACTTTGTTCCAGATAATTCGTGCCTGGTGGTTCTCTTCTGGAGCTGCATCGCTTGAGAGTATGATAGCATTGGAAGATTGGCTGGCGTTTTGGCACTTCCGGTACAGATAGTGGGGAGCAGCCATGACAATGGTGCGAGGCTTGTATTGCTAGCTTTATTCATACATTTACTTTTCAAAATTTGCTCTCCTTGCTTTCTTTATGTTGTTCCCTGTGCACTGTTTTGAAGTGTGGTTCTCATCTTTGCAGAACATGTCCATTGAGGAAATGGCGAACACGCCATTTTGCAATTTGGCAGAGACTGTGCACAATGCATGGTTGCAACAGTCTGGGAAACGAGGTCGGGATTTGTATGTGGCAACAATAGATGATCTGATACGTGCCTTGCAACAACAAACCAGATACCGTGATTTCTTGCGAGGAGGGGCTGGTGGCAAGGGTCCGGACAAACAAGAGTTGATGTTGCGTCTTCAAGATGTGGAACTCTAGAAACAAGTGGCGTTCCCTGGGCATACATGCTCACCGCCCATGCTATCTTGCTTGGATCCCCAGATCTGTCATTGTCAAGTGCTTCTTTGGAGAAAGGCACTGGTTTGTCGTCAGAATAAAACTCTGCTTCGGAGGAAGCCATGTTACGTCCCCGAGCGGGGGGTTCTCTTTCTTGAGCTGCTCCTTCTAAAATCAGACGATTCAGCTTTGCAACACACTGGTTGCACATGAAATGAGGCGGAAGCACCCGTTCCTTGAAGATTGTGCATATTCTGATATTCCATCTAATCAATGGGGACGGTTCTTGACAAGTCACCGTCAAATTAACGTATGTGACATGCAGTATGTATTGTCTTCTGAGCAATGCTGACAGATAATCCATCTAGTTGTGGGGGTCTCCCCAAAACAATAAAAACCCGCCGACTTCCTTGAAGACAGCCTGAGGATCCCATGTAGGTATGTCTGATCATGTGGATGGTTTCTAGATCATGCAATCCCTGGGCATAGAACTCTCCACGTACGCATATTCCATTAAATCCTAAGTAGGCCTCATGGTAAGTACTTTGAGAATTCTCATCCATGACGTCCAACGGTGATATTAATGAAGCCGTCACAAAAAAGACACATGTCAATTTTATGTTTGCACACGCCAACAACCCAAAACAACCGCACAAAGGAACAGCTGTCCCAATTAGGTTACGCTATTTTCACTGTAACGTACGTTCAAGTATTGGACACGCAAGAGGGAATCGAACGGTTCCAGGGACACTTCCAAAACGACGGAACCCCGAAAGAAAACGAGTCTGTTCATATTTCTTGTTTCTTAGAGAAAGAGAGGAAGTCGAGCTGGAGAGGGTTCCTTGTTCGGTTCGGAAGAAGAGGAAATCATTGTATTTTACATCGCTTAGAGAGAGGCTGAGATCAAGAGAGCAAATGACGAGGCGTCGCATGCAAGATGGTGCAGCGCTTAGGCAGCATGTAAACTTGGAGACAAATCAAGCAGAAGAGCATGTAGGAAGTGAGAGTGAGGTCGCCGCAGTCGCAGCGACGGCTGGAGCAGTGAGCGTAGGTAACCAGACAGTGCCAGCCGAGTTCATGCACGAAGACAACAGAACAGGAGGAGGAGCAGTGGACGCCATACAGGGAGAAAGTCTGCAAACCCTACATCAGACAGAAATGGTGATTATTCAATATCCGCATAATACTGTTTTCATTAGTCTTGATGTTTTCCATTCCATGTGGGATTCAATACATTGTTTTTTCTTATGTTCAGACCGATGAAAAAGGGAAGAGGAAAGCTGTGGAGGGCGATCCGAGCGATGCAGCCACGAAGCCGAAGAAGGCGAAGGGATCCATAAGTTCTCTCAAACGCACTTCTCCCTCTTTACTGATGGTCCCCCGATGTGAGAAAAGCGATGATCGGTGGCGATCATCGCTTTACAGATGAATGTAGTTGGTGTCGTATTTCAGCAGATTCAGGAAGGCAGGCAGGCAGGAAAGAATATGTATCAAGGCGAAAGTGATGATCGGTGCCGACCATCACCTTCGCCATTGCTTTATTTAAGCAAAGAATGCGATTTTCATTGTGATTCAAGAGTGACAGGGAACTAAAGACGCATCTTGCAATGACGTCGAAGCGATGATCGGTAACGATCATCGCTTTAAGGTCCATTCCCTTCTTGTTCATAACAGTTTAGAAATGGCGTAGTCGTTCAGGAAAGTGATGATCGGTGCCGACCATCACATTCAGCTCCCATTGTTTGTGCATCCCTTGGCACTTACATAGTGATGGTCGGTACCGATCATCACTTTCGGTAATGACTGCATGTTAACCCAAAATCCTATCTCGCACTGGAAGCCTTTGTAGAATGAAATGCTTTAGGTGGAGAAATGTCCATTCCACTTCAAATTTGGAATTGCAGTAACAGAAAAGCGATGGTCGGTGGCGACCATCACCTCCAAGTCCATTTCTTTGCTCTATATCTCATACAATGAAATGGAGAATTCTGTTGTGAAGTGATGATCGGTGCCGACCATCACATCCAGACCTCATGGGTTGTGCTTCCTAAGGCAGTCTGATTGTGATGATCGGTACCGATCATCACTGTTTGAACGGTTTGGCAATACACCAGAATCCAAAAAAGGAGACCAAGTTCGGTGGGTGAAAGAAGGGATTCTGACTAAGAGTGATGATCGGTGCCGACCATCACACTCAGACCTCATGGGTTTCGCTTCCTAATGCAATCTGATTGTGATGATCGGTACCGATCATCACTTTTTGAACAGATTGGCAATGCACCAGAATCCAAAGGAGGAGATCAAGTTCAGTGAGTGATAGAAGGGATTCTGACTTATAGTGATGATCGGTGCCGACCATCACATTCAGACCTCAATGTTGTCTTGTGGTGATGTGCGGTACCAACCATCGCTTGCATCATCCTGATGGTCGGCACCGATCATCGCAGTCTAGTGAGAGCTGAGTCAAGGTGCATTGGGAAACCAACTAGAATTTCCATTCATTTGTTAGAAGACAAAGTGATGGTCGGTACCGATTGTCACTATGTTGAAATGTCTGTTTTCCTGAATACCAGTTGAATGTTGCTGTTGTGGCGGTTTTGGGTATGCAGAAAAATGTAAAGTCCAAGCAGGCAGAAACAGATGCAAAGGGCTCTGGAGAAGGGGACGACTCCACAAAGAGTTCTGAGAACAGCGAAGACACTTACAAGCCTGAATTGCACTACCTTGACAAGGTGAAAGAACTTATGTCATATCAAAAGGTAAATTCCCAGGAGGTTATTAGGGACATGATCGTCTCTGGAGGACGTCTTGAAATCCCTCTCTGCCGGATGATCTCCATGTCTGTTGTTCGTCCTCCACTTTCGCATGACATTACCAAGTTGGAAACAGATTTCGTGCACGGGTATAGAATGGGTGCACAAGTTTTTTACGTCTCACTGAAGGATACTAATGGTCACAACACAAAAGTGAGCCTAGAGATTACGAACAACTGGGATGATTGCTGGAAGGATGTGAATGACGAGTTCGAGGACTCTCTGCTGCTTGGACATAACACCCAGCAGTTTTGCAACCACATGTTCTATGTCTGGGACGGGAACCATCGCTTGCTAGCTTGGATGGGGTACATTGCGAAACACCATTCAAAAGACAAGGACAAGCATTGTGCTGTGGAGGCAATGGTTTGTCATGCGCAATTCTGATACATGTTCCCATTGCAGCTGGAGAAACGCGCTATTCTTGTCCTGGAGCAGAATTTGAAGGACTTGAAGTCACCACCACAGATGACCTTGGAGGCGTACATTAGAAAGTGGAAAGGTCTCACGTGGCGGTACTGTTTCTTCCGAGAGTTCTCCAAGGATGGCAACATATTGAGGTCGAACGATTTCGACAGTCAATTTGGAGGTGAGTGGGCGATGATGCGTGTTGTGTACAGGTGTAGTGCCTTATGCCTATCCAACACATTCTTTAAACTTTTGTCATGCCTCATTGAGAAAAGCTTTGTATTTCTTTTTTGCTACACAACAGTTTGGTGATGGTCGGTACCGATCATCACATCCACTGCCATGATATTCTCCAGTCAAACAGTTGTCACTGCTGATCATGTCCTTGTTTCCATCCTTAATCATGCCTCTGTTATCATAGGCAGTCTGTTTCTGATGAATGAAGTGATGGTCGGTGCCGACCATCACATTTCCCATTTGTGCAGTCTACATAATCATAAGGATTTGCCAACCCATGTTGCATTCTCTCTCATGTGAAAGTGATGATCGCCACCGATCATCACTTCCTTCTGCTTTTTGATATCTTGTTTTGGGGGATGGTGTTTGTTTGAGCCTCCGCAGGTACACTAAATATGCGTTGATGGAAGGAAAACACCTGAGTGGAATCCCAGATTACCTGGACATGTGGTCCGACCCTGCCAACGATCCCACCATGTACACAGCTGGTATCTTGAGGGACTGGAGTCATGCCCACTTCAGGGACTGTGGATGGTACCTCGACTGCCCTCTAGAGCACACGACATTTCAAGAGCAGCATATGAAGTATATGAACAACCATGCGAAGATGCTTGCACCTTTGAACGACAAAGGGTACCAGAGGAACATTGCTTTATTGGCCGCCAAGGAGCCAGACGCGCAGGCAACTCCATAGAAAGGCAGGAAGGCGGGTCGCAAGGGGAAAGATCCAAAGGCTCCAGAGGTAATAGCCATGTCACCTGGGAAGCCTAAGGAGAAAGAGAAGGAGAAGGCTAAGGGGAAAGAGAAGGCGAAGGAGAAAGAGAAGGAAAAGGAGAAAGGTGAGGACACGGAGAAAGATGAGACCGCTGGGAGGTACACCCGCACTGTTGAATGTCCATTCGATGCCAAGCAACACCCTTCCCGTGCGGACTTGGCAGGGCAGATCAAGATTGTGAATGAGGGATGGCTAACGATGATGGAGACTCGGAGAAACAGTTACTCGGGGGTGCCATCACCAACTTGGGATAACATGATTTCATTTCTTAATCTGGTAAGAATCTTCCTCTTCACATGGGACTTTCGAAATTGTGTATGCCAATGTAGATGATGGTTTCTGTTGGGACCCTCATTTTTGTTTGACTTGAAATTATACCGGTATGCTGCAGGTGAGCAATGGTCCCTCATTCATATGCGGTGTTCAAAAACCCTTTGCCGCTGACATGGTCATCCTTGACATCCCAGACGGCCAGCCTGTCCCCGACGTTCCTCCAAAGGGAAAGACTCCATCCTGGAACAGATTCGATGAGAACTACTGGAGTTGGGTATGCGGATTCTGCAATAATTTCCTTTCAGATGCAGGAACGCTTTTGCTCTTCCAGTCATGTGATAAGGATAGTCATAGATATAGAGTGCCCTTGACGTATCAAAAGATACGCTTAACGGCAGTCCAATGGGGGCGACCAGGATTAGACATAAATTGGGCCACAACTCCCACTGGATAGGAAAGGTCGGGCCTTGGGTATTAGTCTATCTAGAATATGTCTTGAGAACAACCTGAGGCAGTGTGCCAGGAGGGGTAGGCAAGATGGGAGGAGGAAGGCATGACTTACCAAGTTTGTAAAGATCATTTACTTGGGGACATTTGGCAATAAGCTGACCTTGGGAGTCGATAAGGGAACAAATTCCCCGGCATAAAACCATCTCACCATTTGAAGAATCAAGGGGTTTGATGGAATAGAGGTTCTTGGTAAGGCCAGGGACATGAAAGACATTAGATACTATAATGGGCTCGCCATGAGGAAGGGTAACGTACACATTTCCTATCCCAATTATAGATTGTGTCGAGTTGTCCCCTAAATAGACAACTTGAGCAGGATCTAGAGGAGTGTATGTATGAAAGTGACTCCTATCATGGGCCATGTGGTCTGTGGCACTAGTGTCAATGTACCAACTAGTATCCCTTGCAGGAGTAGGAGACAAAGCTGTGACTAGCAAGTGTCTAACAGTCTTTGGTCTGTCCAGAGTTTGAGCAGCTCGCTTTTCTGCAATGCGCTTACGACAGTCCATAATGACATGATTACTCATCTTCCAATAGAAGCATTTTAAAGAACACTTCCCATTAGAGCTAGAGGGCTGATTGGCAAACTGGACAGGGGATACAGTCGAGGTAGAAGGTCGACCTCCTGAACCCCCGCTTTTGGGTGTATAATAAAGTGGCAACAAGTTAAGGATCATCATGTTTCATCATGGTCTCCTCCTGTAGTAGATAAGTGATCAGCTGTGTAAGGGTAAGAGCCTGATTTCCTCTTAAGGCTGTTAAGAAATTATGATATGAAGGTGGCATACTACGCATCAAGGATATAACAGCCTCCTCGTTAGATACCCTAGAACCATCAGAGCTAAGTTGATCTAACAAAGCTCGAAAAGCATAAATATGCTTAGTAAGGCTGGCTCCCTCCTTGAACTTTAGAGTGACAAGCTGATCCTTAAGATACATCTTGGTCACCGTGTTTTGCGCATCATATAGATTGTTAAGTGTTGTCCATGCTTCTAGAGCGATGGTAAAAGCAGTAACATGACTTATCTAGCTATTATCTAGGCAATTAATCTTCCTAGGTTCTATCCTAAGGAAGATGACTCTTCATAAGGAAGAGTCACATCTGTTCAGATATGAACTGTCACAGCTGTAGGATGAAGTGCTTCCTAATCTAAATTAGGTCTAACAAAGGTTCGTCCACATTCCGCTGGCTGGTGATGTCTATCTTCACAATTGGTCTTGTCAGCCACCTAGCAACTATTGAGGGGTACTCCTGAACAATTTCAAGGGAACAGTCAAGCCCATCATCTATGGAATCTGCTTATCCTAGAGCAGCGTCCAATTGACATCTACTAGTCGACAACCCTTCATGTACATTTTCCCATCCTTGGGATTATACAGACCTTCTGCAATAGAAAACCCAGCTGGTGTAATCTTCAAATGAGCTCCCACTTTGAAATATTCTGGTTGCTTGCTTGGGCGACGTGCACTTGAGCGAGGATTCACTTTTAACAGCATCATCCACTGTCCCTCTGGAACCATGGTAAAATTACTCTCCTCCCTCCAGTTTATTGTCATGTGGTCTTCAAGTGCAATCACACTAAAGCTCAGATAATCCAACCTGGACTGCTGCTTCTGCTATGGAAGCATGAGCGATTCAACTGAAAGATCTGTGCTTAAGATGCTATAATCATCAAGTCCATGGAGAGCAGGGTAACGAAACACATTGGCCCGGATTCTGGACCGAACGAGGTTAGGTTCATACCAGGGATGCCTCGGCGTGAGCCTGGTGGCGTGAGCGCAGCCGCACTCACGCCACGTCACCTTGAACGAACGTCATATCACCGGGCTCACTCCACATCATCGAGCTTAAACGCCACGTCAATGTGCGCCAAGTAAGAAGCAGAGTGTATTTCCGCCAAAGAGCACCCTCAACCGCGGAAACAAGTTCAAGGACGTGGTCATCCCCACCTGAAAGCAACAATTGAATGCAGGATGGATGAATGTAGAGTGGATGAGAAATATATGGATATGTGGGAACAATGCAAGCGAATGGATGAATGTGGGATGGATGTTGAATGGTGGAAAACATTCTTGAATGGAGGATGCATGAATACACAATAGATGAATGCACAATGGATATGACATGAGTGTGAGGGGTTTAGGGGATGGATTCATGAAGATTGACATTTGAATCCGAGTAGATTGTTTGATTCATTTTCTTTTCTGTCGGAACAAATGCAATGAGGCAAGGGAATTCAATGAGTTCTGAATAGGATATAAATAGAACAAAAAAAATGCGAAGTTCAGTCTGATTCAAAGTCAGTACAATGTATCCCCGCGTCCTCTACATCAAAGTCCAAGAATTTCAGAACTCCGGATCTACGATGGCTACTCCTGCGATCGGGCAATAAGAAATCAGGGGATAGAGCCTCGGCCATTTCAAGTGCCATTGCTTCGGCATAGACAGGAAGCACAAAAGTGGAAAGGGGACTGTCGAAAACAGTCTCGGCACAAATGGGGGTTTCTCCTAAAGATCCATCGCTGCCGTTCCTGCAAGTCAAAGCATGATAAAAGTTATTACTACAATTTTGATGTATGCGAAATTGAACAAGCACCCAAACTGGAATGACATTTCCATGGCCGACTTACTCACATGAGAAGTCGTTGTCGATCTGCTTATCCTCGGTATCCTCATCATTTCTGATTTGAGTTTGTTTAGTCTGTGTGGCAGACGTAGAGCCAGACACAAGAGGGAGGAGGACACTCTTGAATAGTTCGGTGTCGCCCTCCATGCCAAAAAGGCTTCTCACCCACCAACCTTGCAAGCACGGTAAGTCGCACCTACCAAGATAGAAAGCCTCAAGAAGGTTGTAGAGGATGCAAAAATCGGATGCAAACTGGAAGACCTTGAGAATGGAAACAATATTGAACCAACGAACCTGTGGATAGTGTGAGGTCGACCACCCTTGCAGAATGGTGACTACATGACTCCAAGAGCGTCTGCATGAATGCTGGGGTTCTTTCCCTTGCACCTCTCCACGGAAACCCGTCTGGTTTTTTGGCTGTCGAACTGGAGTGCATGAAATTGTACAACATGTCATCCACATGCGGTTCATATGGGGGGTTGATAAAACTCCCCTGGTCGGAAATTTCAAAGTTGCGAACGGATGAAGGTGTTTTGGAGGTACGAATCCGCCTCAGGCAGATTGCCTCAAACATCCTTGTCTAGCAAAGATGCAAGGTAGGAGTGAGACATAGAAATTTGAAAGAAATTCTGGCGCAGGAAAGAATAAAACATGGACTGCAAATGTAAACTACAATGGAATGTTTTTGTGATGATCGGTGCCGATCATCACATATGGTGGTAGAGCAAGCCAGCAGAAACAACTGAAAAGACATTGGGAAACAATTCAGAGTAGGGCGGTGCCATACCAGCTGTCCAGGGCAACCACCTTTCAGAAGGTACAAGATGTTCACACAATTCCATGTCCTCAGAATTTCGAACCCAGACGACTTCAGGTATGATGCATGCCATCTCCAATACACTAGTGTTCTCCAGCCTCGCCCTCTATATGGGTTTTCTGATGCTGATTGGGGTGGCAATCTCAATTCTAGATATTCCACCTCTGGATACACTTTTATTCTTTCAGCTGGTGTTATTACCTGGGCCAGTCGCAAGCAACGGTCCATTGCCTTGTCTAGTACAGAGGCCGAGTACATGGCCTTGACGAAAGCTAGCACCGAACCTATTTGGCTCCGACATCTACTCCAAGACCTTGGATTTCTAAATGCCACTGATTCCACAACTATCTTTTGTGATAATCAGAGTGGTATTGCTCTGATTGACACTAAGTTCCACGATAGGACTCAGCATATCGACATACAGTTCCACTACATCCGCGAACAAGTTCTCAACAAACATGTCATTGTTCTTTACTGCCCTACTGCGGACATGGTGGCTGACATCCTCACAAAGCCACTTGGCTTTGTTAAACACTCCTATCTTCTTAAGACGTTAGGGTTGTTTGGAGGAGAAGCTGAGGATGATGCTTCCTAAGTGGGAGTGTTAGACCTAATTTAGATTAGGAAGCACTTCATCCTACAGTTGTGACAGTTCATATCTGAACAGATGCGACTCTTCCTTATGAAGAGTCATCTTCCTTAGGATAGAACCTAGGAAGATAACATTAACAAGTACTCTTGTAATATACAGAAAAGAATTCCCTCTCACTTTCTCTCTCCCTCATTTGAATGCTCTCATTTTATCACAATCTTTTTATTTCAAACCGATGAATCTTGAGACTTTCCCAATCACTTACAAGCGACAGCGAGATGAGATTATTTCTCAGAAGAGTCTGGTCGTAGAGTGTGGCAACCCTAACTCTAATGCTGCTATGTATTGGTGCCCAGTTGTCACATGTCAAGCGACATCCGGAGTCGACGCCCTACATCTCGCTTGGGATGCTTGGCGTGCAGGCTGTGGAATACCAAAGACACTCAGTCACCTTGATACCCTAAAATAATGGGGAAGAAAAGCCGGTTTCGTGTTGGCAAACAGGGCTTGCATCTCTTGTTGCTTAGGTGAATGTGAATTTTGCTCTCCCTGGGAGGAAAGCAGTTGAGTACTGTAGTAGGCTATTTTTCTTTGTTAGCAAGACATGTTCCATGTTAGTTGAAACGTGCTGAAAGTTTGGGTGTCTTGTCTATGCATACCTCTGTTTGAAGCTACGGAAGCTCAGGTGTCCACTGGTGGTTCTCACAGAAAAGTCCAAGGTTGCCAGACTTCAGACATAACGCAAAGGAGATTATTTGGATTGGCGGTTTCTCGAACCCTCCCTGGCTGAGGGTCAAGCACAATGTGGTGAAGGTGATGGTCCATTAACAGTGTCACCACTGCACCCTTAGTAGTCCTCAGCGCTTGTACTTACTGACAGTTTTGCGGCTCCTACAATGTTGAAGGGCGAAACCAGAATCTCTTGTCGTTACCACCATGGTGGTTTGACTTTATTTCAGTGTATAGCTTGTCCCAGTATAATTTCTTCTGGGACCTTACAAGCTGATTGATATCTTTGCGGATCAGGCAGTACCTAGCCCACAATTCCTTGTGGTTTTCAAATTGCAGCACTCTTAGGAGGGGGAGAGAGAGAGAGAGAGGCTAAGTCCTGAGAGGCTGAGTCCTGGGAGACAAAGAGCTCGAAGGTTGAAATCTGTCTGTAGGTTGCCAAAGCCATTTTTTATTTTCTCTTCTATTCCTGTCATATCTCTGGGACTGAAAAGTACCGTGGATTTGATGTGGTGGCCAGTGAGGAATTATTACTTACCTACATTGTCTGCATTATATGATGACATCGTATAGCTTCTGAGGCCTTCACATCTCATAAGGTGGTTTGTAGGGGTGATATGTCTGGGGCAACCTTTTAGAAAGGTCCACAGCCGCCTCTGACTACCTACCTACCAACTTAGCACCTACTTTAGTGGGCTTTGCAGAGGGAGGGCCCAAAAAGTCATGCAAACATAAACCATATTTATATTAATTAATAGAACAGCTTAGCTAAAATGGATTTGTTTCCTAAGCAACATACTACTTAATGTAACAAAACGTGACACGTTTCGGAAGACTGAATAGGTAGACCCCATCAACAAATTAACAATTTATCTCGTGCGGTACTTTCTGGAAATTGTTCTCAGAAGGCGTCGCTAATAGGTAGTGCGGAGCAACCACGCACTAATCCTAGTGAGGACTGAAGGTCGGAGACTAGTTTAGCGTAGAGTGGGGATAGGGTGTCATCATTGCCACGCCATCGTCGTCACGTTTCGATGTGGTCAATTGTTTGGACCTGCCCGAAGTGCCCGGAAAATCCGAAAGTAACTTCTTGAACTGTACTTCGTCGAGACTGACCCTTTTCCTCCCTTGAATCTGTTTGCTGTTCAAAGGAGAGAGAGCGCGCGAATCTACTCTAAGACGATGTTTGCTCCAGATTTGGCAAGAGAGCCGCGGGCTGAATCTGATCTGCTGCCAGGAACTGGGGGCATCTACAGTTGAATCAGAGAAGCAACAAGGTAGAGCCATGGGATATTTTTGGCAGAGGGTATGGGGCAATGGGGAGGAAGGTAAGACAACTTCTTGGAAGATGAACGTCATCAAATTGTAGAGACACAGAGAGAAGATAGCATAAACCATGTTTATATATGCGGATTGTCAGGGTCAGTGCCTTCCAGCAGAGTGATGGTTGGCTGAGAACCCCACCTTGACAGGTTCTAGCCTTTTTGTACGGGAAAGAGCTGGCCGCAGAGAGAAAATCAGGCTGCCTGGGCACTTGTCTACGTGCACTCCATACAAAAAGCTGGTAGCTGTTGCAGCTTTGGACAATGTTGAGGAGGTCCAAAAGGGTGCACTCCAGATTCCACGAAAAAGTCACTGCGCACACAGCTGCATTGGGGAAGGCCCTATCAGGTGTCCGTCAATTTACTCCAGGGGTTCGAATGTGGGAACTGGTGAAAGTCATCTGTATTATGACGATAATATTTGTGCCGTGAGTCTCACCCGCATCTACTGGGCTGATTTGTCATGATGATTCTCACTTGGAAGATGATCGAGATCTTACCTTATGCCTTTTGTAACGAAAAATTAGTGGTGGATTGTTAGTGATTACAGTGGTCTCTTGGACGTGCTTCTATAAGTTCAAAGTATTGTAGCTACAGAGAGGTTCTTATTGTCGGTAGTAGAACCTCAAATGAGTTTTCGTGATTGTAGCTGATCAAGCTTCTCTTCCAATCGCTGAACAATGCAGCAAGTTGGCATTTCCGCAAAGCCTGCAAACAATTACCAGTACCAATCAGTCTCCATGGATTGGCCTTACTACATTCCTGCCCTGGTAACTTGACGAATCCCAATTACCAGGCTTCAAGGGAGGATGGTCTTTTAAATTTTCTTCAGTTGTGTGATTGTCCGGAAGTTCTTTGCGCTTCAAATTGACACATTTAAAGAAGGGAGGCTTATCTCCCAAATCTCTTCATCAGTATATTGGTCTGTTGGGTCCAGGTTGCTTCTGATTGTTCCCTCAAACAAAGTGGGATCCTGTGGAATAATGCTTAATTTAGTTTGTAAGTCACTGAGCCCCAGTACTTTTCAATATGTTTCCCTGTTGGTAGAGACAGCTTTTTTATCTACATCTTAGAGCCTTTTAATCATTTTGTTGGTGCTGTCATGAGGTTCTCAGCCGATTGACTGTGTCTTCATTTTTAGGACTGTGAACACATAGGCCAAAGTTACAGGCAGGAATAGAACCAGAACTTCCCATCCCACCTTGGGCACATCCACTCTCGTTTTTCAGACATATCCACTCTCCCTTTCCTCTCTGCATCTATTTTTTGTTCAAAGGTAGGCTCCCCAACCTAAGTTTAAAATTCCAGTCTAGTGCCAAGGGCAGGTTAGCTCTCCTCACCCATGTCACAAACTGGAAACGTTCATGAGAGAATGTACTCATAAGACGTTGTTTGCCGTAGCCTTGTGGCCATTGACCCCGTTCCCAGCTTGAGCGGAACACAAAGGGACAGAACCCACCTGTGTCAGGGGCTGAAGTCGGTAGTATGACTTACCTTGGTAAAGAACATTGATCCGGGTTATCCAGATATCCTCTAGAAATCCCTTCACACAAGCATCAATCTGTTGTGTGTGGTTTGCCCAATAACTAGGCCCCAGAAGGGCCTGGGCTTTTGGCTCAGCCTCGAGACTTTCAAAGTTGGTAAACAGAGGTACAGGCACAATTCCCTTGATAGATTTGAGGAGAGCGTCAATTTTATGAGAGAGAGAGAGGATATCCCTGTAAGTTAACCATAAGAAGCAAGAATTGGGACCTCACCTGAGATCCGGAGAAGAGGAGGGTAAGACTGTAGGAGCGAGATATGGCCTCATAGCTTAAAGGCACATTGTCGGGCATGCTGGCTTGCAGCCACAACGTCGAGAGCAACAGCTTCGCCTGATGCCCACTTAGCCTCACAGTGCTCATCTCCTGCCATGTCCAAGCCAACCACAAGCTGGCACTTTCTTCAAGGACCAATCCCTGCTGAGCTCTGCCTTAGGTGCAGCTGGAGTAGGAAAAATTACTTCGAAACAAAATCCTCTACTAATTTCAATAAGCATAAGTCACCAGCCAATGTCTTTACCACAGATAAGATGATAGTCCCATGCTTTGCCTGAGTGCTTGGCGGTGACTTGGGCTCGTGGTTGAATGTATACTATTTTCCTTCCCCAATCGCAAATCATCTCTTCCCATGCTGCTAGTTCGATGAAGAGGAAGCTGTCCAGACAGAAATCCAGTTCATCAGGGCCGATTTGAATCATAGAAACATTTTTTCCTGCTCATAAAACATTGAATGCCACCGCATTGGGTACAAAGGCTGCTACAAGAAAGCCCAAGCGTGGTCCAAGGGCTTCTGCCATAGAAATTGACAGTACTATGATTGCTTAAAAGGTATGGAGTGTTTGTATACACAAGGGCTAACTCAAATTGCTGCATCAGATTGACAAAGGTGACATGTTTGAAATCTACCTATGGCCTCCACTTGTCTGAGTTTCATTGAATGATCCAGTCAGGTATGCTACTCATTTCACACCCTAAGTCTCCCTTAAGGGATGCTTGGGCAGTGGGTCTGTACTATGTAGAGGGTTCTCCGTGGTATCTGGGTCCTTCTATTCACTTAATGAGTGTGTCCAGATTGATCAATGTTGTTACCACAAAGGACAAATTGTTCTGATATGCTATAAATGCTATCTCTAACTCCCTCAAACTGGCAGCTGATGGCCTGCTCTGCTGTCTCTTACTTATCCTACTTGTGTTCTTTTGCATGGCATCTGATTG
Source organism: Takakia lepidozioides (assembly GCA_030704615.1). NCBI lineage: Eukaryota > Viridiplantae > Streptophyta > Takakiopsida > Takakiales > Takakiaceae > Takakia > Takakia lepidozioides. Next base: position 21,592,208 of record CM060732.1, on the reverse strand, counting down.
GTCAGGTCCAAAGCAACTATGCTGAAGGATTTGACAGTCAATGAACTCATTGAACATGTGGTTCAGCTGCTGAAATGACATGTCTGGGCATACTTTGAGCAACTGAATGTCAAATCCATGGACCGCTCATCCAGTCATAGGTTTTCATCTACCAGAGTAAGAAACTCAGGGTAAACAGTTGATTTAGAGCTGAATTGAGTGTTTGCATTCCCGGTTATTCCCGCATTGTTGATGTTACTGCCTACCTTGAGTATCCTTGCACTACAGGTGCAAACACAAGATGCATGGCCTCCTTGCGTCAAATTCCTGCAACAGTGTTAAAAACAAATGGATGTTTTGGTAGCCATTTAGGCACCCATCCGAAAAGGAAGACTTGCACTTTATCTGAACTTCAAATACACTTTTGGTGAAAGCCTTTGTTCATAGTGATATCCATTCATCTGGATGATCACCACATTATCCTTGACCTTCTCAAGCCAAGGGCCCTCCTTCCTGAAGTACTGTGATCTTGGACTCTTTTGTGAAAACCACCAGTGGGCAGTTGAAAAGCCATAGACTCTACACAGCCTTCCACAGACCAAAGTATCTTATTTTATTGTTATATAGTCAACATTGCAGGAAGTGTTAGGTAATTTTGCGGATGTTCTCCGCCTGGAACAGATCCACACATGTGTACATAAATCCTTAAATAACCAAATGACCATCGCAACTTTTATAAGCCTCATCCCCAACAATTAATTGTTTTGGCCTTTAGACCATTTGTAAAGCCAAGCCGAACCAAGATGCAAAACTCACAAATAGAATCCCTTGGATTTTGACCTGTAGAGTGCTTGGCCCCTAATCCAAAGCGACCCTCAGATTAAAAGCATTATCATCAAGGTTCATTGATCCAAAGTGAGAGAACCAAGGTGAACTATTGATCATAGCCAAGATGCACCAATGAAGATGCTTTTATACTACCCTCACCATCATATGGATTGAGCATGTGGAATCATTTTCACCTGGCTGACCCACTTCAGTTTGTAGATTACTAGAATTTGCGTGGGCCCTGGCGTTGACCAATCACCAAACCTTTGCAGATGGGAGTGGGTTGAAAAATTGAATGAAGCAAGGCAGCTTCAATGGGGGCTTCAATGGTGGATAAACCAGCACTAGGAAGGCTCCAACACAGCTTCCATGGTGGAAAACAACATGAACAGTTTCCTCTCTCTTTCTTCCCTCCATAAGCCACTTGAAGTTTCAGGTGGACCTTATAAAAGTGGGTGCTCGAATGGTGTCCAACACAGCTTCCATGGTGGAAAACAACATGAACAGTTTCCTCTCTCTCTTTCTTCCCTCCATAAGCCACTTGAAGTTTCAGGTGGACCTTATAAAAGTGGGTGCTCGAATGGTGTCTGTATCTTTCCAGTAGACTTACACCAATAGCCAGACATACTTGTAAATTAGTATCAGAAGCTATTGATACAGTTTAACCTTCCTTTGGTCTAGAGCTGCCCTCTACCCTACTCCATCACACACCTCCCTGCACAGTTTTCTAGTCTCAAGAAATATGTACCTGTAAGGAACTAGACTTTGATGAAGTCCTCAAACTTGGCCATCTGCTCTGCCTCCAATGCAATAATGATGTGAAGGCCCTTGTCTTGGGTACCATTGGCAAGCATGAGGGCAAAGTCTACCACTGTCAAACAAGGGGGACCTGCATAGAGGGGCCTTCCCTACCCAAAATCAATGGAGTGGAATGACATTCTAGACCAAGATGAGATGAAAAATGCACCAACTCCCCACCTTTGGCAAATGATGTCAAGTTAGTGAGGAATGTAAATTATCTAGAGCACTCATGACCAAGATGGTGTGAGAGAGATGATCTCTAAGTAAGATAATTTTATTATGAAAATGTCTTCTTTACAAGAGGATAATAAGACAGTTCAGATTATGAAAGGTCGTGTCCTTTCATGCTAGCTCTTCTAAAGCCGTATCACAATATAGATGAAATCTATACGTTATCCAAATGTTGAATTAACATCCAACACCCTCCCTTAATTAAAACATTTAGATTTAAGAACTTATTGAATTTCTTAGTCCAATTTCATGACAGCAAATGTCATGCTTAGGTTTTGGGAGAGCCTTCGTGAGTATATCAGCCCACATTTCCTCAGTGGGACGATAATGTAACGCAAGATCCTTGCTTTCCACCTTCTCTCGAAGAAAATGATACCGTAATTCGATATGTTTGGTGCGACCGTGAAAGTGAGGGTTTAATGTCAAGGCAATGCACGGTTTACACAATGAAGTGATAATGCTTCAGGTTGTTCAAACCCCAAGTCCTTAAACATGTAACGGAGCCAGATGGCCTCTTTGGCAGCAGCTATGTACTCAGACTCGGTAGATGAGAGAGCAACGGTAGATTGATTATATCGCTCCCCAGCCCCCAAGTAAGAAGACGTATCCAGAGGTGGATTTCCGAGAGTTTGGGTCTCCTGCCCAGTCAACATCTTGTTTGGCGCCTGCAGAGTAGTGAAGACCCCACTTACTAGTATATTTTAAGTATCGAAGGATCCGTTTAACAGCAGCCCAATGTAGAGGAACCGGATTGGCCATAAATTGAGCACAATGGCCAACCGCAAATGTAAGGTCAGGTCGAGTATTGTTGACCAAGTACATGAGACTGCCAATAACATTGGCATATGGGACATCTTTCATCTCAAGCTGTTCTGTAGGAGTGAGGGGACTCATTAATTAGTGAGTTTAGCACCAAAAACCATTGGAGTAGTGACAGCTTACTGTATGTCATGTTATACTTTGTAAGGATATTAGAAATACACTTCTCTTGAGTGAGTAAAATGGACTGGTTGGACCTGTTACGCACCACTTGTATACTGAGGCAATAAGATAAAGGGAAATAATCACGGAGTCATCAACGTAGAGACCTAGGAGGAGAAAAGTTCCATCTTTCGTCCTACGAATATAAATATTGGTATCGCCATGACACGGAGTGTAGCCTGTATGCAAGAGATGAGTGTTGAATCGCACATACCACATATGGGGACTCTGTTTCAACCCATAGAGGTTTTCAATAATCTGCAGACTTTATTTTCTTGGTCTATTGGAACGTACCCGGGTGATTGTTGCATGTAGATTTCCTCGGTAAGTTGTCCGTGAAGGAAGGCCGTTTGAACATCAAGTTGATATATATAATAATCATTAATTGCAGATAAGGCAATCAGAATGCGGAGAGAAGTGATCTTAACCACAGGAGAGAAAGTCTCACCATAATCGAGACCTTCTATTTGAATAAACCCTCTTGCCACAAGCCATACCTTCAAAATTGTAGGTATGGCCTCGTAATTCATCCATAATTGGTAATTGATTTGTCTCATGAATATGAGTTGATTCAGAGGGAAGAACACTTGAACGTTTAGGCATAAGCACCGAATTTTCGTCAAAGATCACATCCCTACTGAATGATGGTAGCCCAATTATATAGTTTATAACCTTTGATGCCATCGTGTTCACCATACCCAATAAATTGAGATCGGATGGACTTCGGCTCAAGTTTTTTCCTCATGTCATCATGAACATGTTCAAAAGCCTTACAACCAAAAACTTTGAGATGACTAAGGTTGGGCTTATTACCTTTCCAGCATAGCCTCCTTCAGATTCTCACTAACTCCTGCTGCTTCTCGGCACCAGTTATGTTTGTCCTTCGGAAGTCCTTTGGTGAAGGCATCTACAATCATTTCTTCAGTTGAGCAGTATTGTAGCACTACCTCTTTAGACGTCACCTTCTCCCTGATAAAATGATAATAAATACCAATATGCTTGGTACGCGCATGATACTTGGGATGAAGTGTAAGTGCAATTGCATTTTGATTATCACAGTATAAAACTGTAGACCGTTCCTATGCTTCTCCCATATCTGCCAACAATGATTGAAGCCAAATGGCTTTGTTCACTGTATGTGTCGCCGCCATATACTCGGCCTCCGTACTCGAGAGAGCGATTGTGTTTTGTCTCTTGCTGCTCCAACTGATTGGTCCCCCTGCCAATTTAAAACAATATCCAGTTGTAGATCTTCTGTCATCTGCATCTCCCGCCCAGTCAGCATCTGTATAGCCTATAAGTTCCATGTGATCTTCCTTAGACAGACTACCTTGATATGTGATCACTTGGATTAATGTTCTCTATAAGTATCGCATGATACGTTTTACCGCCGACCAATGGTGCTTGTTGGGTTTTGAAAGATGTCGAGAGACAACTCCTACAAAACTGATATCTGGTCTAGTGCTAACCATAGCATACATTAGATTAGCTATCCACAGCCGACTGATATGGAAATGTCATCGTATCCTCTTCTTCAGTCTCTGTTTGTCGCTCATTTGAGCGTGTTAGCTTTACCCCAACCTCGACTGGAGTACTGACTGGTTTCGCATTTTCCATATGGTACCGTTTCAATACTTCAGTTAAATACTTGTGTTGATGTGAGTGAATTGTCTTGGTTTCCCTATTCCGTTGAACTTGGATATCAAGGCAATACTGGAGAGGTCTCATGTCGACCATTTCAAACTCTTTGTTTGTAGTAAAGAGTTATCTGTTTATCTGTTACAGATGTACCACTAGTTTTTCGTCGTATCTCCCGCAAGAGATAACCAATTATCGTCTCTAGTATCAATTGGCCAGGATCAGACATAAACTAGCTAAATTTTTTCTTAGTAGGATGATTGCGTTTGAGCTGGATACCATGATGTACTTGAGATCACCATTGTTGCTCATATGGAACGCTTGAGCCAAAATAGATTTTGCTTCATCCAAAAAAATTTGATTTTTGGAGACCAATAGTAGATCATCACCATAAAGACCTAGAACAACTGGAACAACAAGTGGTGTTTATGTTGGACTACTTCCTTTTGGGTGTAGCTTTAAGCCACCAATCGAGCTTTAAACCTGGCAAGAGTCCCATCTGAATTGTATTTCTTACAAAAGATCCATTTGTTTGTAACCACGGATATGTTGGGTGGTCTCTTCCGGTCTCTCAACTAGTTGCTAGGTTTTATTTTCAAGTAATGAGTTTTACTCTCCTTGAATGGCGACTCTCCACTGTGCAGCACGAGGACTAGCCAATGTTTAAGAAACAGTGGAAGGATCAGAAAAACCTGAAGCCAAAAATGCGGAAGCATAAAAGTTATCATCTCTAAATTTATTAGACTTCGAAGTGCCTTTAGTTGATCGCTCAGATCTCCGAGAACCATGAGCAACTACTGATGAAGAGTTGCGAGGTGTAGTCGAGAGAGATGATGTACCATAATGAGTAGCCTGTAGATTATTATGGAGTTTCGAATTAGATTAAAGGGTCTAATTAACTCTACGGATTCGTTCTCACTGAAAGCATCCAAACAACCCAATGAAAAGCTATGCCATGATCAAATGTATTCTAATCTACGTAGTAACCATCAAATTATCCTTTGGTCTGCATTTCTAATACTTATGTTCCAATTTCAGATCCAAAATCTCTTTCTATACTCAGATATAACTCTATCTAAATCATTTTGTAATCACCATAGTAATTGTCCTTCTCTACATTGAACTTTCCAGTTTCTATTCCAATTCTAAAATAATTCTACATCGATTTTACACAACCAAGTAGTAATTCAATGATTTATCAATTTATTCTCTCCTACATTCCACCACAAAAATTCCACAAATTGTACACTCCAATGTTCACAATAAATATCTTTTCTGGCCCAAAAATGAGAAGGTTGTTTTGATTTATATTATAATTTATGGTTCACGAGGTTGTCTCAACTTGAGCACTTGGCAGACCCACCCCTGGTGGTTGTACTGAGAAATCTCAGCTGATATCGAGTACGAAAATGTGGACACACTAGTTATTCCTTTATTCTTAGATTATGATTCCAGCTTCACTGATAGGAGCGCGAGCTCAAGTTAGCAGGAGGCCTTATAACAATGAGAGTGTATAGAAGATAATCCCCAAACCAGCAAATATATGTTGTCCCTCTCCACTTGTACTGAAAAGCTGATTGGCTGCAAGTATATTGACAGTTTGAAGCTGACAATACTTAAGTAAACAACCGAGGTCAGCCTTGTATGTTACAATCGATCCATATAGAAACATACTGTCCAGAATGGAAGATCACAACAAGTACGCAAATTTTCAACTAAGAAGAGTATTTGACCTTATAAGTTGCGCCGTAAGAAGCCCACACATAATGACTGTGCCACAAGCAGAGCCGGGGCAGTTCATTGTCAAATTTCAGACGAGTCTACATCATCAACCACTTGGTATCTTGACCAATCTATTAAAAAATGGATTGGAACCTTCTAGCCCTGGTTGGACTTCCCAAGGAGTTCCACGGTGCTATGTCAGGCTCTTGAGCAGTTGTTGTGCTTAATCAATGTCGAAAACAAATGATGCCAATATATGATGAAACCATAAGATTCCTTAGATAGCAAGGGAGAGCTGGGCAAGAAACCCCAAGTCACAAAAGAAATGAAATGAGTTTTCAAAGAAAGAAAGAAACCCTACAATATCCACAGGACGGAGGCAATAAAGAACTGTTTCTTCTCTTTGAAGAGTAGCCAATGGGCAAAGGACTCTGACTGGGGACCAGTGTCATGAATATCAATTATTGAATTATAGAGCCTTATCTCCTTAGGTCTGTGCACCATCTTTCACTTTTAACATCCGAAGTTTCTATCTATATGAACTGAAATTGACAAAACAATCAACTAGCATCTCTCTATCTGCTAGGGCCTTGGCATTCTTCCACAAATGACCTCTTCTCCAACACAATCGCCCTTTTTATATCACTACTTTGGAATGGCTCTAACTACTTCACCAATTCTAACTACCCAATTCTCTAACAACCACATTCTTCATCCAATTATTCATCCAATTTTGAGTCTGCCTTTGAGTTTATCATCCCATTTTATTCTGTCCATCTGCAAATATCTTTAGACCCAATTTTTGAATGATTCCAAATTTTATATCCAATTGGCTGATTTCATAATTTTACTCGATAAAAGCCCAAAATAACTATACATGTATACATTCTGAGTTCGATCTTTTCTACTTAGCTTTCTAAACCTCATTCTAATCAAATAGAAAAATAATTATTATTCTAGCCCCACTCCTACATGTGAAGTGCCTGCAAACATTCTATCATAAATCTAATGCCTTAACCGCTTGCTTAGAAATTATTGTGCTCCTCCATTCCAAGGCAACACATTGGTGCCACAAATAAAATTAATAGGGTTTTGATCTACTATCTCTCCCAATATTGCTCTCAACAAGCACACATCAAAATCGTAGGCCAATGAAGCCATAGGAAGCTGTTTCTTCAATTACACACCATCTCAGCCATATCTAACATGTTCTCATATGCCTACAGCTTCAGACTATCCATTGTCATCTAATACTCCCCTTCTCTCTCCTTTGATAATGACACTGGTGTCACAGTTGCGGTTGGTTGAATGTTACTAACTTCTACACCACCAAACCTTCTTTCCCAACGTTATAATATCTAACTGCTTCTGCATAACGATCGTTGGGTAATTGCTGCACTGCAAAGGTACAGTCTTCGTCATCGTCTCCTCAAACTCAACTCCTCATGCATTCTGGTGGCAACAAGTCTGCCAATTATACTTAATTCCCTACCTCGTTCCAATTGTAGCTTCCAATAGTTTGAGCAATAAATAAGAAACTTGCTGCTTCAGCACCAACCGCCTGTTCACAAATTACATCCACAACATCATATCAAGACTTATTGCATTTGCCACTTCCAACCATGCTCCTTCGTCCTTGCTTTCCTCCACTAAAATACTGCTCTGGATTCACCAACGTGCACTCTTCCATCTCTCATTTTGCTAGAATAGGCTGCAGTGTTGGCAAAAAATAAATCTACAGACAAGATTGAGAGAGAATCAAGAGGTCAAACAAATGCGCATTGGTAGCTGACTTATAAGAAGATGCCAGACATGTTAAATATATAAGTAAGTTAACATAATGTACTGTAAGATACTGCTTGAACTTGAATAGTCACAAATAAAGCTTATTAGGTAGTTGATAAACCATTTCACAAGAGATGTGCATCTTGAACTCTTTGTAAGTAAACACGGAGGGTGAAACACACGCAGAGTTTGTGTTTCTATGGTTGGGAGGATCCTCTGAATATAGAACTTCAGTGTTCGTGCTATGGAAAAGTGTAGTCTATTGTCTCTATAATTTCTACATGGTATCACAGCTTTGTGAGTGCTACGAGACGATCAAACATTTGTCTCTAGCACTCATTAGCTATGGCTTCTACTAGGCCTGAACGATTACTTGATAGATTCGATGATAGAAACTCACAAACCTGGTCTATTCGCATGGAGATGTTTCTCCAGTGAAAATAACAGTGGGATCATGTCGATGGATCCACAATTAAACCAATCACTCCGACGAATCAGCCTACCTGGGATATTAAAGATTCTAAGGCAAGAGCTAATCTATTGTTATGTATGAAGGATAACAATTAGTACACTAGTCCTTGCAAACCTCCAAAGAAATTTAGGATCTACTTCACACTTGATTTCAGACAACCAATGTTGTCGATACAAATTATCTTACACAACGTTTTTTCACACTAAAGATGGCTGAGTAAGAAAATGTTCGGCATCACTTTGATTGCTTCAGTTATTCTCTAAATGAGCTCGTCATAGCGGGCGGGCAGATGTCCGACGCTGATGCTACTGGAGCACTTTTGGGCTTTATGCCCAACTCCTATGCAAGCCTTCTTATGTCTCAGACCGGTCGAGTCGGTACCCTCCATGAGACCTTAAATCCCTTGTTGGAGGAAGAAACTAAAAGAACCGTAGAACTGTACGGAGAGAACAGAGATAACTGCTTTGTATAGTGGGAAAAGAGGCCCAAATCCTAACAGATTTAAGAGGCCTACCACATTTCACTCTCAAGCACTAACTGGAGAGGAAGTAATAGCAATTTGAGCAGTGGTCCAAATAGACAATAATCAGTGTGAAACTCAAGTTGCAATAATTTTACTCACTGAGAGTAAATTCTTGGTAAATCTTGGAACATGTAGCACATCATCTATATACTTCTTTCTTCCTTCTTACATAAAGCAAACCCGGCCTTGACCCTGAATTATGTGACTATTGTCGTCTCCTAAGTAAACCTTATGAACAAGATCCCATTGTTTGTACTTTACAAATAGATATTTGTTAGAGGTCATATGTTAACCGGCCCCTAGGTCAAAATACCAATCATCAAGATCATTTGATAAAGAAGTAGAGAGAGCTCTAATAAATAAGTTTTCACAGTTGATAGTATTAGCATCCTCCACCGAGTAAGCTTGGGTCTTTCCATCTCCATTCTTCATCTACCCGTCTACCATTCTGCTCCTACACTCCTTCGTAAATGTGATCACCAACTTTCTTGCAATAAAAAATTTTGCCCTTAAATTCTTTCTTCTTAATTGTAAGAGAATTATTTAACAAACTATTTGACGACCCTTTGGTTGGTGTACTACTAAAACTCATATTGCTATTTTTTTTTTGCTTCCGAGGCTCCTTTTTTTTTTATTAGGACCTATTAATCTCCTTCCAACAAACGAATCAACACTCTCAGTTGTCTCAACCCCGAAATCTCTTCGCCTCATTTTTTCTTGTAGTAGCACCATTTCCATAGTTAACCGCTTGTTAACTACTAAGAGAAATGGCTAGGCTATCAAAAGACTTTGGTAGACTACCTAATAAGATGACTACCTAATCAGCAGACATAGGAGACCCTACCCCTGCCAATTGATAGATTAATGATCTAAAATTACTAACATGCTTTACTACATGTTCTGATTGAGATATTTTTAAATGGGGCGGTCTCCTTCTTAAATAAAGCTTAGAAGTGACGTATTTGGTTTAAAATACTGTTACCAAATGATCTCATGCCGCGTTAGATGTTGTAGCTTGACTGACATGTAAGATTTGAGAGTCAAATTTAATTGAATTGATGCACGTGCTTTTCCATCTCTCTTCTCCCACTCTCTTATAGCATTTGGATCACTTCACTCTTGTCTACTATGGACCAAAGATCTCTATCTAATAATAACATTTGGAGCTTCCAAATATGGAAGTTTTCTCCGTCGAACGTAGATTCTATTAAACAGAGTTTTAATCCTAAGTTCTTAACTACTCCGGCCGTGCTTATGAATTGATCTAGTTCTCTCTAAATGACACTTAGTATAGTCTTTCCGCCTTGCTTTCTAAGTGACTCTAATACCATGTCACAATGCCCAAATCACATAGACTCGACAAGACAAGACAATATAATTGCAGGAGAGAGATATAATATTTTCTATGAGCATACCATTAAGATATGATTCACAACACAAGCAGAAATGTCTGTTTTGATGCCAATTAACATCTATATCACGTGTACCTACCAACGTAACAGATAACTACAAGTTTAGAACTAACTAGTAACTGCTACTCAATGTTTAGATACCATAGGGTGTGACGCTTCATATCTTTAACATTTCTAGAAACCCTTAAAGTGGCCACGGTAAGGAGGATGTCAATCAATGGCATGATGCAGTCCAAGAAGAATATAACTCACAAATAAAAAATAAAACATGAATCTTAACCAAGTTGTCTCTTGGAAGAACTGCTAGATGGATAGATGGAGATTGGTTGTAGATGGATTTTTCATATCAAACCTAAAGCTAATGGACAGGTTGATAAATACAAGGCACGTTTAGTTGCCAGAGGCAACTCCGAGGTTCTAGGTATTGACTATGTTGAAACCTTCTTACCAATACTGAAACTCACTTCAATTCAAGTTCTTTTGGCCCTTGCTGCTAAATACGAGTACTATAAAGTCCATCAAATGGATGGAAAGACTACATTTCTATTGGTGAAATTGATGAAGACATATACATTTTGTTCAAACAGACAAAGCTCATTACACCGTTCAGGGGAGGGGGGGGGGGAGGGGGGGGGGGGGGGGGGGGGGGGGGTAGCGATGCCCGAGCGACGCCCTGGGCATCGCTATTCGCCTATTTCTGGGCCCGCGAAAATCGCAAATCTGCGACGCCGGATGCGTCGCTATGAGAACGTCGCAGATGCCGGACTTAAGGCGACGCCCGGGGGGAGGGGGGGGGGGGGGGGGGTCCGCAAATCCAACCCCACTGAAGATCCCCACTCCCGGGACGTCACTATAGCCATACATTGGGGGGGGGGGACGTCGTTTTTTAAAAGCGACGCTCTGGGGGTTGCTTATTGAGGTTTTTTTGAATTTTGGATTTTGAAAAATAGTGGGATCCACACAGTATAAAAAATGGCAAGACACACATTTGCCACGTAGTGTCAAACCTACCCATGAGCATCTGTTTGCAAGTAGACGACACATATCGAGTTCTTAAATCATTCAGCGTGTTGTTAGGCAAACTCAAGACCTCTAGATTATACACATAGTAATACACTTCACACTAACCAACATATCAGTTACCAAAACTTACACACAAACACACGATTTAATTGTACATAAGGTAGTTCGTGCATACATCGGTTGCTCGTTGGGACCTCAAAGCGACACTCCTCACGTCGTTCAAATGTAAGCGACGTCTCCGGCGTCGCTTTTCCTGTACCTTCTACTGCAGAAACCAAAAAAATAATCTAGTCATTGGTGTCGGTAAAAATGACTAACCAAAAATTCTCCAAAAAAAAAACTAAAAAACGACGCCCAGGGCGTCGCATTTAAAAAATAACATTTTTATTTTTATTTTTTGGTTTTCCGGGGTGCTTGAAATGACGCGCGTCGCAACCTCCTAACCGACGTCCGGAAGGTCGCACCAGGGACCAACCCCTAGTGCGTAGCAGACCAGCTGCGACATTTTTTTTAAATTTTACTCAGATGCGACGTTTGAGGAGTCGCATTGTAGGACTTGGCCTTTTGTGGATTTTGGTATTATACAAGGTGGGGGCGCGGCGGAGGCGTTGCACGGGAGAGGCGCCACGGGGGGAGAGGCGTCGTTAAACCCCCCTAAACGTAGTAGTGGCTAACCTTGTATATAAACTCCATAAAAGCTTACATGGCTTAAAATAGAGTCCACGCGCATGATATGCTCGTATTAACACCTATTTACTATAACCGATTTTGAGTGTAGTATAGCTGACACCAACGTTTGTGTCAAAAACGTAGCTTTCTTTGTGGCAATTGCGCTCTGTATATCGATGATTTTGTTATAGTCACCACAAATCAAAGCTCTGAACTATGTACGGAATTTGACATGACTGCTATGGGTGAAATCGAATATTGTCTTGGTATTCAAATTTAAAATGACCTGTCACCTACGTAGTGTGGAATTAAATTAGTCTAAGTATATAAATGATTACTTAAACGCTTGGCATAGAGGATTGTAAACCAGTTACTATTCCTCTTGAATCTGGCCTCAAACTAACTAAAGACTTGTCACCAAGTACTGAAGAACAAGCAGAAGATGACTGAAATTCTCTATTAGTCGAGTATTGGGATTTTAATGTATGCAATGGTGTGCACGCGACCCAACATAGCTTATGCAGTTGGAGTTGTGTCACAACATTTGACCAATCCTAGAGCTACTCACAGGTCTACAATCAACCGAGTCCTTCGCTATCTCAATCGTGAACTACTTTACACATGACACTCTAACAGCCCTTCCTCTTCCACATCCCAGGTGATTTGTCATGGTTATACCGATGCAGACTGGATTAGTGATTTTGACAGCAGAAATCTACATCAAGTTAGGTTTTTCTTTTAACTTCTGGAGCTGTAAGTTGGACCAGCAAGCGACAACCGCTATTGCTCCTAGACTCGTTTCACTTGTCCTAACTTAGTAGGAGTGTGAGCATAAGTTTAACATGAGTTAGTATAAGTCAATTCATCCCAACTTAGTGGGAGTGTTAAATAGATAATTAAGTTGAGGATAAGTTAACTTAGTATACTGTAAGATATGAAGAAACTACTTGAACTTGAATAGTCACAAGTAGAGGTTGTTAGGTAGTTGATAAATCCTTTCACAAGAGATGTGCCTCATGAACTTTTTGTAAGTAAGCACGGAGGGTGAAGCACACGCAACGCGTGTGTTTCTATGGTTGGGAGGATCCTCCGAGTATAGAAATCAGTATCGTGCAATGGAAAAGTATGGTCTATTGTCTCTCTAGTTTCTACAAGACAGTGCACTTACAGATGTGGACAATGAAATAGCGGCAGATGATGAAATGTTGTGTGAGGATGTCACTTTGCCAGCTTTTAAGGAAATGGGCGATAAAGTAGTCATGGATACTTTTGGCAGCTTAGCTATAAAGGTTGCTAGAAGCAAGAAGAAAAAAAAAAATGAGTGCTTATGACACCACTGCAGATCTCTACAACAATAGCTCCACTGGTCTGTTTGTCCAATTGATGCACCTGAAGACACAGTTGCAAAGTTAGAAGAGACCTTTTCAGATAATAAAAGTAAAGGCTTCTAGAACCTTATGTGTGATCTGAGAACTTGCTACAAAACACCTAAAGCTTTATAAGTAAAGAAAGAAGGAAATAAGATACTTTAGAAGTCAAATGGAAGTCTAAAGGCCCCACAAATAACATCAAAGTCTGATGTGTGTGAGCTGCCCAGAAATTAGTCCCTGACCTGTTGATGAATCGTTGGGCTGGAGCTGGGTGAGCTTGTTATGTTGTTACCAGACAAAACTCTTTTTATTACCAAGTCAGAATCTAAGAGCCAAAGAGAAGTTGATGCAGGTTCATAAATGGGAAAAGTTTATTTCCTCTAGGATTTTTTTTTATCTTAATTTTGTTGAAGAAAAGAGAGCATATTCCCTCACCCAACTCAAGATTGTCATTTAGAAGCTCGCTTAGCAAATTGGGGATTCCCAATGTCTAAATCCTAGTTTGGATCTAAAATGTCTTATACCCTCGGAAAACTTGGCCAATTGCAAATCTACTCTATGTCCACACATACTCTCTCGAAGGCTACTTGTTACAATTTCATACTAATAAAACATATGTCTCTCAATGCTACAACCTTCTGCATAATTATAAATAGTGGTGAAAACAACTGCACAAGGGCAACAACTGCCAAGGAAAGTTCTGTAGACAATCTGCATTTATTGTGTGCTAACAGTCTCTAGTGCTGGAGTAGGTCTGGATGTTTGCTCAATTTTCTCAACTGGCATCAAAAGGATAACCAGCCGGGGGAAAATAATTATCCTTCAATACAGTTGTGCTACAATTGAGCTGTTGAGTGCACCATAAATTGCGGTAGGGGTGACAAAGTTCACAACCTGAAGAACATATGGAGTTCACTAAGAAACTTTTGCCAAATATTGTAAGACACTTTCTCAGCTAATGTATGCTCATACTTTTGGTAGTAATTAACTGCGGTATCACCACATCATACGCCTAGTAGGACATCTCTTTTATGAACTGAGGAACGACACCCTCAATGAGGCTGATAGTGCTAGTGATGGTGTGATCCACCTGCCAACCAAACTAGGAGACAAAAGGTCAAGAACTTCTACCCAACCAAAGGAGAAAGAAGCAACCAACTGTTCTGAAAGTCTACCGTATGAGCATCACTAAAATCGTGAACCCATTTATCACATATGCAAACTTCAGGGCAACAATATTCGGCCATCCATATCGCCATGGACTTCATGTTAAGGTGCCATACTCATCACATGAGTCCTCACCCAGCTGTCCAAAAAGCTTTGTTGAGTAGGGGCCTGATCCCACTAGCGTTGTGTATGCCTACAATTGGCAAAGTTTCCACGTTACAAGATTTGCTTCAGTTTCACTCTATCATGTAGTTTTTGTACAATCAAAATCACTACCAGTGTAACAGGTCTCTCTAGTGGGAGACAAGGGGTGTACACCTTGCTGTAGCCACACTTTGAGAAGGTGCTCATAATAACTATCTCCAGGAGGCCCTAGCCTTATGTTGTTCCCCTGAAACTGTTTTGAATGTGAGCTGGACAAATATTCACACACCAGCGATGTCAAACGTCCCTATTACAAGTGCCATGGGAGGCCCTACAAAAGTGCAAATATCACAAGAAAGATAATGAAACAAATGGTTGCCCTATGACACACAAAAACACAACCATATCAACCTTGAACAGCTGATTCTATACACAAGAACCACAACAAGTGATCCAACACATCATTTTATTTAACAAGCTCCTTCCACCCAAATCTTGTAGAAAATAGAGAGAGATACTCCAAAACTGTTGTGTAAGTTTATAACAACAATTAGTTATGAACGGTGAAAACGCATTAAGGCCCTTCAATGAGACGATCAATGGTTACAACTATCCAACTACCAATCATTAACAACTACTAGAATTAAAACTCTTGATATGAAGAGTTTCATCCAGATAGATAGAATGATCGAGGTCGATGTTGCTGACGTGTGTGATAACACATCAATACTCTCCCTTTCAGGAGCTGAAGGAACTGGTAGTTGGTGACTTTATATCACCTTGATATCTCCATGACTTCCCCTTCAACAAAATACAATACCGATGGATGTTGTTGAACCGAAATCAAAAGCCATATAACCCTAGAGCAAGGCAGAATGTTGAATGCTTGAGCTTAGGCAATGATGTAGTAAAGGTATTGGCCCATATAAGTTCAGTGGGGTGTAAAGAAGTCCAAGTTCATGAGCTTTGATTTTTTCACGAAGGAAATGATATCGAAGTTCAAAATGTTGAGATCGGTCATGACACCGCGGGTTTTTTGTGAGAGCAATGCATGACTGGTTATCACAATACAGTTGGGTGCTGCCAAACTACATAAAACCTATCTTAGAGATAATTGCCGAAGCCAAAGAGATTCTTTATAAGCAGCAGAGGCAACAACAATGTATTCAGACTCTGGGGAGGATAAAGCCACAGTGGGTTGTTTCCAACTTTGCCAGGAAACTGCACCCCGGACAAGAAGAAAAACATATCCTGAAGTTGAGCGTTGTGACCCTAACCTCACGAGCTTCTAACACTGCAGCCTCATAATCATCCATATCTGCAACTAGAATATCACTTCTCCTTCAATCCAACATTTCTTTCACTGCTACTATAACGTTCTAAATTAACCCAGTCAATAATCAATTAGCCTATTCAATTGGCATTATAACCTGGCGGACTTTCTCTCTTCCATTTTTCCTATCATTCCAATTATTCTCACAATGATAACATCACTCTCAACTAACCGGGACGTGATCCTAGCTTATTGTTTGGTCTTCCCGGGTAGAGGCGCCAAAAAAATATAGAATAGTATTTAATTTAGACTTAGGTTCATAAATCCAATTAACATTACAGATTTGTTCACAGGGGGAAGCACACAAACAACCCAAAAGAACAGCTATGTCATGATCAATTGGTCCCAGTAAGTATTCAGTAAAAAAAACGTCACATTCTATAATTTCAATCCCAATTGAAAACACTTATCCCATAACATCTACTTCATAGCTCTCAATATTGCTCATTTGAAACAGGAAACATCTCTTCATTGATTTTGTAGTGTCGATCAATCAAATCCACATAATAGAATTCACTTCAATTTTTATAAAAGTAATTATTTTACGTCTCTCTCCTTCAAACATCATTGAATAAAACAAAGCCTTCTCTCTTAGGTCTCTGGAACTATTGCTAAGAACTGGAAACGACAAGCTAGCAGCTTTGTGCTAGGGCCTCGGCACTCTCGCTCAAATGACAATGATTCAGCTGAACCTTCACCTTTTACACTTCCTATTTTAACCGGCATAACTACCGTAACAAACTTTATCCATCCAATACTATATCATCCATTTAATTATTTCTATCCATCCAATAACTACAATTTCCTCATTCAAGATATATTGATAATATGTATTCAACAAGAATGATTTACATCCAAACTAAGAGTATTTGTCATTACATCCATCGAAAACTTGATATCTATACTCAAAAGAAAATAGACTATTAATCCCATTATTCTACACAAGTCTTGAGAAGAAGTAAAAAATGCATTAGCCTTATCCTTAGAAGAAAAATGACAGAGGAAACGGGCATAACAGACTTGAAATCCGATATAGAGGATTTATGCAAAGAACTCAATGCGTTAAAGAATAAAGGTAAATCACCCTCCATATTCCAATGTATGTTTGGAAGAGGAGCAGAGGCTTCTGGAAATGATGTTAAAGAAAACGTGAAAGCTTTCAAACCAAATACATCATCAGAGCTCTAGGGAAAACATAATAGAAATGCTTGTTAATTATGATTATTTTCCATTGAGCAATATGCCATATCTCATGAAATATGGCTGAGAGGGAGCAAATGGTCCGATTTGCAACTACATTTTTTAAAGGGTGTTGTCTAGACTGGTGGATGGACAACAACTAATCAATTGATAAGGTTCATTCATAGG
Source organism: Takakia lepidozioides (assembly GCA_030704615.1). NCBI lineage: Eukaryota > Viridiplantae > Streptophyta > Takakiopsida > Takakiales > Takakiaceae > Takakia > Takakia lepidozioides. The sequence goes on along the minus strand of CM060732.1, from coordinate 21,574,762 downwards.
GGAAATCACTATCAAGTAGTGAAACATCTAGATTATAATGATCATTCTCATATTATAATTACTTACATTAGTTATATTCCACCCTTTTTTACTATTCCAACCCAGACAATCATGCATCCATTCTTCTCCAAAACTCTTATTCTTGTCATTGAATAATTCTATATAGCCATCAAATGGTCTATTCCATATCACTTCCCCATTATGCTTCCAATAACAAATTATGTATAACTCAGATAATTCCTTATACTATCCCTTACTAACTAACTCCAATTGAAATATCTCTAAATCATTACATCTTTATCTTTTAAATATGATTCTAATTACATTATTCGGCAAGCCAATAATTAATTCCTAGGTGACATTATTATCCCTTTTTTCAATGCTCGTTGTCTCTATCTCACGAAAACATCAGAACTTGACAAATTACAACTTAAAAAGATCAAAGCATATTGCTTTATTGCTTCTCCATTCATTCATCTCTTTTTCTAATTCTCTTCATCATAAAACATAATTTTCTTCTCCTTCTTTTCTTCCATTTCTTCAAAACTTTTCAAATAACACAAATTGTAGAACTAATCTATCTTCGATGTGTATCTTATATAGCTCCTAACTTCCGTCTCTTTCTCTACACTACACATACACTGTTCGGGCACTGTTCCACCCATACACCACATGCAGGTCCTCTCTGGCTTATCTAACATCAATTATTTCAATCGCAGTCTATTTATATTTGTCTTAGTTGAATAACCACCGTAACTACTTGTAACAATGTCTATTCATCCTAAAACTTCATCCCTAGTCTCAACTAGTATTGAGTCATAATGTGTCAACAGATATCGTAAAGAGCTCAACTATTGTCTCTATACTCACAATATCGTTCAATATATGTATCGATACCTCATCTAAAGTTTTAAAAATGGGCTACTCAATTAATTCCATAAAAAAATCCTAATATTTTACATTGCCCCATTCCTAAGTGTGCAACTTTGGGTGACTAGGTCAATGACGCAAGCCAAGACAATTGATCTAAAAAACATACCAAAGTTTGATGGGACATATTTCATTATTTGGAAACATAGAATGACGTTATTCAAAGCAAAAAAATTATGGTTATTAGTAAATGATCAAGAGGTAAAACCTGTTGCGGCCGCAAGCGCTGCAGCTCTACCAGGTACTGGGCTTGGTAATGTCGACCAATTGGGAAGAAAGGATGTCCTTTGCCTCTCCATAATCAACAACTGCTTAGAAAAAGCACAGTGTCTCATGTCCAGTCATGTGGGTCTTCTCATGCAGCATGGAAAGAGCCGAAGAGGCTTTTTGACTCCCACGGGTGCGTAACTAAATGTTTCTTAAGGATAAACTACAGACATTAAAGATGAGAAAAGGAAAAAATGTCACAAAACACATTCATGGCTTTAGACGTTTGTTAGATAATTGTCTACGTCGGGGACAATAGTGAGTAATGAGGATGCTATTCTTTCGCTAATCGCAATATGCCTATGAGTTACAAAATATTCATTAGTTCGTTACGCAGGCAACCTGGACTCTCTCTCCAATCATTAGTAGCACACCTACTACACGAAGAAGTTCTGATGAAGAACTTAGAAACACCTTTTGAATCGTATATTGCTTTGTTCGTAGGAAACAAGTTTTGGTTTAAGAATAAGAAAACATACCAGTCTAACATTTTCTAAAGACAGTGCTGACAATGTAAATAAAACCAGTGATAATAACAATTCTGGCAAAAAGAAGCAAGTTGAAGTGGGTCATATGATTAAAGATTGCAGAAAAAGATTAGAGAAATAAGCAGCTATAGCCAAACAGATAAACATAGCAGTAACAGATAATAAGCTATATGTGGTCACTGCAGTGTCTACATCAGTTGATAAATATCCAAGTTGGTATATAAATACCGGGGCTACACAATATGTGGCCTATGACATAGGCTCATTCAGAAACTATCAATCATGTTAGGACGGACAGGTAGTTTATTTGGATGATAATATAAGTCATAAAATTGAGGGTCACAGAGAGGTATCTTGATTCTAAATGGAGAGACGAGGTAAGATCCAAAGGTCTTACATGCTCTTGGGTTAAAGAAAAACATGTTTTTGATTAAGCAATTTGATACATCAGGAGGAGAGATGACTGTCAAAAAGAGATATAACCACCCTTGTTCAAACTTTACACAAAGATTTGGCTAAGGTATATTAGTATGCGATGTAGAGACTTGTTCTATTGAACAATTCAAAGATGTTATTTCATATACAAAGTCTGAACAACAGCTTTTAAAAGATGCAGATTATGTGGTTATAAAATGTATAGTTTCGAATGGTTCTATGGTTGCAAAGTCTTAGCTCCAATAGTTTGGATTACTTGATACCATGGAGATCAATGTGGTATATAGCAATGTCCCCAAAAAATGACAAAGTTGCAATCCCTCCATATTGGTTGCATAGTGAGACAAGTGCAACGTTGAAACATTATATTTGTACATTTTTTTCCAACTATTGTATCACTTCTTTTGATTTTGAGTGGCAATGATTTACTATGATCAGAACTGTGTTGTTCAAAGTTTGGAGCATCTTGAAGAAGGTCACACTTCTATTAATATGAGAGATGATATGCTTTTTGTGCTCCAATTTGGATCAGTGACATGAGAGTTATGGTGTGTGGCAGATGCATTGTGAGGCAAGTGGGGGGCAGTTCGAGATGGCAATAGCTTATAGTCCATGCCTCTGAGCAGCTGACAATCTGCTCTTTGTACGGGAGACTGTGACTCCACTACTAGAGCCGGCGTTCACCAATGGGTAGTGGCCCCATCCTGCTTTACCTGGGGTCCCTGTTCACTACTGCCTCTCCTATATTGAAGTTGAAAATCGAAGAGTAATGGTTATGCTGCAACTATGAGCACACAAGGTAATACGAGTAGATATAGAAGCAATAAAAACTACAACTATATAAGAGTTGTTTTTCCGTGAACTTGGCGATAGTATTACAAGTAAGATATGAAAAAGGATTCGGACAAAGTTTCCTTTATTTGTTTCTAATTTATTTGAGGCCCAAATCAAATCAGTAGATTACGTCAAGATTGGTTAAAAAAGATGCAAAGTTTTAGTGCATCAATTGCACATGACGAAATCAACAGAGTTTCCTTCCCATGTGAATACATCCCATGACAGTTCTTCAGTTATATATTGGGCAAAACGAGGCTCACCAATAGAAGGGTTATTTTTCTTTTTGTAAGTTTGAGACAACTGAAGCTGCTGCAATATTCATTTGTTCCGAAATTCTCACTCATGGGACACTAAATAGTACAAATATTAATGAAGGAAATTTTAAATTAGGAATTGTTTTAGTAAATAAGAAATATGTATTGACTAGAATTAGAAAAACACAATATTCGTTAATAGTGGACATGAACGGTGCAAGCCCGTTGGTGACCAAAAGCTAGTGAATAAGCAAACGAGCCGGAAAGCGACCAACGTGTGGGGAGCTATTCCGGACTGCCAATAACCAAAGGGAATTTCCACTAGGCCCGATTAGCTCGAGGGGCTCGTGGAGGAGCAAGGGGACCGTTATGCCCCGGTGAGCAACCGAAGCTCCGAATTGGCCCGGTGGCCAGTTTGGGAGTTAGGTGCGCGCATCCTGGAACCTCTTTGGTCCACCTCTCCTCATCTCACTACCACCATTTGGATCTTCAGCATGTTGGTATCCTCGGTCTGGCCTTCTATGTCTGCTCTATGTTGGGTCCTGCACCCTAGACTCAATTTGGACTCCAGGTTTCCATCCTGAATTAGCATGTGGTATCGGCGTTTGACAGAAGCCTGCTCGAATCATAGCCTGAATAGGCTGTTTGTAAAATGTCTTCGCTTATGTTGACCCCCTTTGTGTTGATTCTAAGTTGTCAAATACTTAATGGACCTCATTCATGGTTTTGTTGCTAGTGCAGATGAAACAACAAATTTTACTCATAGGTCTATAGCTGTGTTTCATCAAGGGAGGCCTGCTGTAGCCACTGTAAGTTCTTCTATTTTTTGCAAACTTCTTGTTCTGGATCTGCTATGCTATCTGCTGATGCCTATGGTTATAATTCTGCCTGAAGTCTTTTAATGTCTAATTCATTACCTCCATGGGTCTTAGGGTGCTGTGACTAGCAGACTTATAGTGTCATGTTGAGTAAATGAGAGTTAGTTGCTGGTCACTGGTTGTTTGGACAAAACACAGAATGTACTCAATTTTATTAGACAATTTCTTGGCAACAGACATGGCTTTGGAACTACAGCCTTCGAGTTAGATTTCTCTAGCAGGGTCAAGACCTGCGACTTAGATTCAGATCCTTCAAAATCTATTCTACCCTATTCTGTTAGGACTTAGCCTAGGCAAACAGAGTCTTTGTTACAATGAAGACCAAGAATTATAGATATTAGGTGCAAGAAGATGACAGCCTAATCAAGTCCAGTTGTGACTGAGGCAATGGAGGCTCGTAAACAGAATAATAGCAGGAAGTATGGTATACCTACAAGCACCCTGCAGGGGACTGTCACTGAAAGATCCCCACCCTCACTCCTTCCCTCACTTTTGGGAGAGATTACGTGTTTGGCGAGGAAGTTGTGTCTATCGAGCATCCAACATGCATGCATGCATGGTCACGTTGAGGTTCGGAGTTTTGTAGCAGGGGTAAGGGTTGTGCTCTGGTCAGATTTGTAAGCTACAGTGCTAAGGTTAGGATCTATAGATGTCAAGTTAGATGGTGTCATGTTATTTAGGTTTGGCGTCTTCATCTCAAAGTTGACAAAGTTTTTGTTGCGATGTATAGGTTACCTTTGACGACATAGTGAAGATTCTTGACCCACAAAAGCGGGGGGAAATTGTTCAAAATCCCACCGATATATACTTTCATCTGCCTCTCTCTCTCTCTCTCTCTGTGCTAGTCGACACCATAGACATTGTAATGGATCAACAAATTCAAGAAATAACCCACCAAGACATAACGGACACGATATACGACAGTTTCACGTCCAATGACCATCATGTCTTAAAGGTGGGGAACACATGGAAGCGCCTACAATTCAAACTTCCATAGCACCTTGTGGAACGACCCTTCGGACCGTGAGAAAATAGTAATTTTCGTAGGTATTGCAAAATTTTCCTACCTTGGCAAAACCGGGAATTACACATTCGTGACCTTCGCCGAAGAACTGAAGGACGCAATATTGATAGAAGTCAGCCATTTCTTGTTCGACTATGCAAATAAAATTACGGAATGGCCCGATTACTAGAGGAGGAGAGGCGAGGATATGACGTGGATAGGGGGACAAGTAGCCTAGTGGTAAGGGCATATATCCTCTTACGAGTGGTTGTGGGTTCAATCCACCCTGTTGGTTGTTACAAAGGTGTCCACCTTCCTACCGGAAGGCAGTAGCTTTTCTGGGTCAAGTGACACTATAAGTTATACTTGCTTTGGCATCGCGTCCACCTTTTGGATGGGGGGAAATAACATGAGCTTTACGAAAAAGCTCCAAAAAACTAACGCGAACAACTCTGGCTCGACGTCTAATAACAATAAACGGCAAAAAACAAACGACGACGAAATGTACAATACAATAGAAGTCCTTAAGGAAAATGGGAAGAAAATGAATGGAGAATCCGTACGTTCAGGGGATCTCGTTGCCGTGAAGTGCAACATCCAATATTGGATGAATTTCCGTCACAAAAAACACGGACTTTCATTAAAAGGGGTCAAATTGTTGGCCAAAGCACCAGAGGAAACATAGTCGAATCATACACCTGTAAACGTTTCAAACCAAATATCCATGTAAGGGTCCACCATATTTTATAAAGACCATCCTTCTTCTCCCCTTAAAAAAATCTTCAATTGTCTCTATTTTGTCCCAATACATGTTCAAAACGGATAATCAATAAATACAGATTCATCTTAGTCCAAATGTACTTGTTATACCAAGACGACCCATGGAAAACCCCTCCAACTCCTCCAAGGTAATACTAATGTGTTTAGAAGCTAATATAATATAACGAAATATATATTTAGCCTTCTAGACTTGAGATGGAGGTTGTTTTTTAGAGAGAGGATCGCCTATGTGGTTGTGCGTGCGTAGAATGTTTTGCAAGTGTATGGTATTGAGATTATGACTCCAACTGTTCGTGTAAAAAAATTGGATGCTGTGTAAGTGTCATTTTGTAAATGTTAATGTGCTTAATACAACCTCCCTAACTGTTAGTGTGTTAAGCTTGTCTAAATGTTCATTTTTTCCACGGATTACTTACTTGTAGGATACTAAGCTCTTGACTCCGTAAGCTGGCATTGTGAAAAGGAAAATTGGTAGTCTGGAACAAGGGATTGGGGATAGGGGATCCTATCTTACCTGCAGAAGGTGGTGGTGGGTTACATTGGTAGCTGGGTTTAGTAGCATTTGTAGTGCCTTGTCCGGTGATTCGTCATAGGTGGATCCCTGTGTGTGCTGGTTATGAAGGCACTGCCCAGGCCTGTATCTGGGAGCTATGGTGGATTGAGCCCACCCTAGCTGATCCAGACCCGTTTGGCATCGAATCGTGTGCGCGTGTGTTCCCTCCTGTTCTCGGTGTGGGCTGGAATGGCGGTGCTACACGCAGGTATGATACCCCAGCTCAGCCATGGTGGCTTCACCAATATGCGCAATTGGGTTTGGAGACCAACGAGCAGCTGCCGGCACGCCGTGTCGTCTTCTGAGCTGGCAACTCTTCAAGTCAGAGTGAGGACTTTGCGGCTTCTGGGTATATGGCGGAATTGAGAGAGGAATATCGGTGGAAGGTGTAAAGGCAAATTTTCCTTAGTAAAGTTCCTTACTTCAGGTGTATGAGAAATGGGTATTTGTACCTACGAAAACTGGCTTATCGAGAAAGGGAGGCTAGCTGCTTGCATGTTAGGTAGTAGGCAATGCACAAGAAGGCTACCCTCTGTCAATTTGTTGAGCACAAACTGATCTGGAGAAAGCATGGACAAACTGCCGCACCGCTTTATTAGTTAAGGCCTGTGGATTTTTCCCTGGTCGCTGAGTAAATTGTCTCAAAATTGGTACTAATTGCACCCCATCGAGACGAACCCATCCAGACGTATTTCAGGGGATATCCGGAAGTTGTTGCCATGAAAACTTAGAGGCACTCAGACCAGCTTTTAAATGTTTCATAAACGACATTAATCTGCAAAATCCAACTGCATCTCAACTCACACTACTTTTGGGACAGCGTTCTCCCGGGTCTGCAGGTGAGAAGTCCACGACTGCATGGCTCAGCAACTCCGGATTCCCACCATGCCAGATGCGGAAGCGCAGAAGCCACTCTACTTGTCCAGGCCTCGTAATGGCTATGTCTGGGGGGAGCTCTACTTCGATCACAGTTCTCTTGGACCGTGGTCTGGATTGTTTTAGCTGCTTCTTGTTCCAGCGGTTGAAAGGAGCCTTCAGTCCACATTTTCCTACCAATTTTGACCCACTCAATTGGTTACCTGTGGAGATTCACTCATACCTGCATGGCAGTGAGGAAATTGTAAGTTCATTAAGTTTTTCTTGATAAGAGCTGCAATCACCCCCTTTCCCTGCCCCTGTAGACCTGTCAGATGTGTCCCTTTTCTGTCATTCCTCCTACTTCCTGGGATTCATATTTTGTGGTCATCCGTTCTTCTCACAAGCATATGCAAACAGGCCATATCGATGTTGCGGGAGTTTATGGTGTTTGGAGCATTCTACTTCTTATACAACCGAGGCAATAATATTTGTCGATGGCTATACCGGTACTGCCCTTGTAACTTATGTCTTCAAGCAGCTGTTAGTTTTCTTCCCGGCAGATTCAAAGATGGGAAGCTCAAAGAGAAAGTATGTCTGGCTGCGGGCCGGAACTAAATTTGAGACAATGTTTGAATGGCGTCCAGGATCTATACAGCCAACTCAAGAGGAGCGCAGGAGAAGGAGGATGCTGATTATGATCGTTCGGTGTGGCAAGCTGCCGAATATCCAATCCAAGTGCTCATTGTGGTTTGGGCAATCACACATTTGTGAGTGCATTGAAGCTTTGTTACAAGAATGGCTATTTTTGCTTTGTGAATGAAGGCTAGCTAGCCTGGATTTCATTGACCTGGTTCAGTTGGGACAAACCCCTGTGGGATTCCCACTCTTGTTTCCTCCCACATGGGAGTCCTCAGTAAGACAGACCTGGGTGAGAATGACAACAACTGTGTTTCATGTACTTTGAAAACAAATGCCTGCCCACAGTAGTTGAGGGTATTAACATGAAACCGGAAGTATGAAGGGATTCAGTCTGAAGCGGGTTCGATGGTTTATGATGAGCACTCGTGAGTGAATCTCGGCACTTCCTTGCTTAAACTAACATAGTCTGCTTGGGGTTGGGGCATCCTGCATTTGCTCAAGTGATACAGCAGGATCCGTACTTTTGACTTGATTCTGCTTGTACCACATTTAGTATGCCTGTAGTCCGTATATTGCCATTGTGTTCAGATGCACAAGGAAGGCCTACTTTGGGGTCCAGTTTTAAGACTTAATTTTGCAACTCGATCAGGCAGGTAGGTTGATTTGTCTGATGTAACTTAGAAGAATTCTTGCTTGCAAGCACTCAGGGTTCAAGAAGCTCCACTGGGTGTTAAGTTTCCATAAGAAAAATTTGAAGTTTGGAACCAAAAAATCACAGTTCATGTGCATTGAATTTTGGGACAAGCAAGTGTTCTTTCTAGTAGCACAGTCAAGCCACAGATATTGGAGCTTGAAGTGATTACTAATAGCTATCCAAGTTGCTTGTTTCCACAGATCATCCCATCTGTAGCACATAAAATCAACACATTAATCAATTGCAGATGCAGACCTGGTTAAGTGGGTACTGTGGAGGGAACAGTGTACGGTCACTGGCAACTTTTTTCCACATGGAACAACTTATGGAGCATGATGTGATCATCAAGTTGCGAGCCATTGGACTGTTTGCGGTGGTGACCTGGTTCTTCTTCCGCTGGAAACAGCTGTTTGTAGATGACCTCATTTTACAACATAAGATGGATAGAGTACTCTCTCTTTTTCCATCTCTCTCTCTCTTTCTATGTGTTCTTCTGGTTTCACAGTCAGTTTACACCATCCTGGATTGAGACTAACAGATGGGATGGTTTGCCTTGGAAGAGTAGGATTTGTCCAGTATGTCGGGTTTGGACAAACCATCATTTCCCTCCTCTGGCAGAGTAACTGTGAGTTGATGGGAAGGTATTGCTCTATTTAGATTGCTTGTTCTTGTTAAGCCATTGGATTACAAAGACTGGGAGTGCCGAACTGCATACCTGCATAAGGGATTCATCTCCAAACATTGCTGATTGGTTAAATTTCAAAGGGTCCCTCAAGTGTTTAGTATTTGAGGTTTTTTTGGCTTCAGAAATTTCTTTGTGGAACTCAATTGCTGTCCCGTAGGCTCTTCAGGTTTGCAGAGAACTACTTATTCTTCTTCCTCTACGCAACCCCTTGCCTCTGGCAGATTGGATTGCTCTGTTTGTAGCATGCACATGATTGATAGAGTAGTTGAGTTGACCTCGCTATGAGAAAAAGTGTGAATATTTACACGTGTCAGGACTTGATGGATAGTAACCAGGGCTTCATGGTGGCTATATTCCAGCTGCGACCACCCACTTCCAGTGGTGCATATTGATCTCTAAAGATAGAACTTGACCCGTACATGCAAATTAAGCCAATTGGGAACGTTTGGATGGCACTCATATTTCATAGTTATGGGTGCTCCAGTTCAAAACCTATGACAGTCACAAGCCATGGTTTGCAGGTACATATGACACAGGGGGTTTTGGTGATGTGCAGGCACGTATAATGGGAGTCGACAAGGTGGTTTCATTGGTCCTGTACTTTCTAGCTGCTTCATGTATTGCAGAGGTTATGGGGATCGCTCTCCATTCTCTTCTTGCAGTTGGTGGCATCTCTGGTATACTACTTTCCTTCTTTGCATCATCTCTATTGCAGCATTCGTCCAGCTAGGAAGCTAATAAGTGTATGTGACTAAAGCTAGCAAATCAGCAATTTTTTATTTAGTTCCATCTTGGATCCACACAAGGCAGTCACAATTCTGGCACATGGCTGTGTGTCACAGGATTAGCAGTAGGTTTAGCAGCAAGGGAGGTAGCGAGCAACTTCTTTGGAGGATTGGTTCTTCTCATCACACGGCCTTTTGTGATTGGCGATTCAATCAAGGTTCGCTCTCTTTTCTCTCAGCTTTGTCAGTTTTCAGACGTACACCCTAACCCGTTGTCTGTTCTCTGCAAGTCTTCCAGAGCAGTGACACATAAGGAGAAGATTCAGCAAGTTGAGAGCCTGCATATAAGCTATTATAGCCTCTCTTTCAGTCCAGATAAGGACTTGGTGCTCATGTAAAGGGGAACCATTGATGTTGTTGCAGGTTCTTCTCAGAAGTGCACAAGTGAACTTAATGTGCCATAGTGTCATTGTGTAGCATGACCGGAGGATTCCAAGTCATGATTCCGGGTCAACCCTTGCTGTAGTAAGGTATCCATGTGGGAATTAATGACGAAGATGCGAAGGAGATACTGCGTCTATGAGGAACCAATAGTATCTATCTGAGGATTAGTGAACACTTCGTGTAGGGAGAATCGAACATCCAATCAGACTCCTTGAAAGTTGTCCGCTCAGCTGAAAGCAAAACACATGCAATTAGTGCAGTCCTCATTGATTTGAAATATCATACGTAGAGCGACTTTGTGGTTTTATGGGTTTGGAGTGGACTTAATGTTAAGGTCATTGTGGCCCTGCAGGCAGGGTCATTTTCAGGGAGCGTGCAGGACATTGGTTTCATGCAGACAAAAGTTCTTTCAGATGGCATCCCCATCCTTGTTCCCAACCAGGCCTTCACCAACCAGGTTGAAATTAGTCATGCCTCAGAAATCAAAGGTTGCTTTGACTGGTTGGTTTTGAGTTACTGGAAATTCAGCTTGGGTAAGAGAGACTAGAGATTGGGGGAGATGTACCATGGACTAAATAAATCTTCATACTGGTTTTCCCAGCTCAAAGGTACCAGGGCATACTGTTTTCATAGGCTGAAACACTCAGGCCAGAAGGATCACTATATTGGAGGTTCACTGTGCTTGTTGGGGTGTTTCTGTTTTTAAACTTACATGGTGGATTTGACAGAAATGAAGGGTGTGTACACTGACAGATAATTACAAACTACTCACGAGCAAAGACCAAGGTGCTGGAGGCAACTTTCCAGCTGCCTGCTGGCGATGTAGTTGCGGTGAACTCCATTACAGAAAGAGTTTCGAAGTACTTACAGTCACATCCTCAAGTGGAAAATGAGAGGGCAACTCCTTTATGCTATCTGAACAATCTGAGCCATTTAGGGCCGCAAGTTCAGCTTTACTGTGCCATCAAGTCTTCGGTAAGATATTGCTCTCTTAACTCTTTGAAAGCCTCCAGTATCTCTTGCAATTGAAGTAGGGAAGTTTAGTATTACCTCTTTTCAATAGCCAGAAACACTACCTCTCCAGTCGTTGAGAGCGTTTGGCCTGGAGAACTGGTATATGCACTTTGAAGTTCTTCAGAATCATCACCATCAGGTGCCTTGTAATCATCAACAAGATCAACCTGTTGTCATGGCCACCGAGGCTTTACCCTGGAGTTTCACACTTGGAGCAACCTTGAGAGCCTGCAGTGTTATGTCCGGTGCCCCCAGTTCCTCTGGAATATCTTCTTGGCTTTATCATTCTGTGGTACCAGTGGCGTTGGCTCCAGCTTTGCTGAAGATACCTTTCGTAATAGCTCACTTGTATATCATAGTATCCAATGATTCCATGATATTATGGAAGCAGTTTTCAAAATGTTCCTGCATGAGACTAGCTGGTATTCTCGATGTGTGCTTTGGTGGCAACTGGGCCGAGGGAATGAGCATTGATTTAAAAGGATGAACTGTGGATGCAGGGCGGGGTTGTATACTTCAGAATGAAGCAGCAAATCTTGTTGCAAGTAGGACAGATCATTGACGATGCACTGGGAAAGGATGATTCTTGGCCAAGCCTCTCACCCCTGCTGTGGGAGCTGAGGATGCTACTTCTATACAGTCCAGCCATCTCTGGGAGCGGAGATCATACCATTCTGTAACTCATCGGGGCTTATGAGTAATAGTAGCTACCAACTATTGTGGTCATGATTGTCTTCAAAAGTCTCTAGTGCTCAGGTTGATTGACTCCTGCACATAATGATTCCTATACGTCAGCAGAAGAATGAGTCTAGATTTCCCATGCGAAACCCGGGACAGGTGATGAAAGAAGTTGCTTGTACATATGAATCGAAGCTTCCTCAATCACAAAACCGAAAAAATTCTAATGCAGTAGTTTTTCAAGTATAGTATGAAGTCCAGAACATAAAAGAGGCGACCATTTGAAACCAGATTTCTGTTAGTAGGGTGTAGGGTAGCTACGGTTTTCAGAATGTGAACGTGTTTGCTTTATAAACTGTAACTTGCAATACTCATAACACATACAACACAATACACAGAGAACTTGGACAAAACCAAAAGCTCATCAGATGACTCTCATTGGTTTCTTGTCTTCTCCATGTCTCCTACAAGAATTATCTCTCTCACCTTAATATAGTAAGAGGTTTCAAGATGTCAAAATTCATAGTAACTAGTTAGATCTACTAGTAACTTATTCATGTCTTCTGTTCTGTATCTCCACTAACTTGACTCGAGCCACCAATATGTCCAACACTCCCACTGATGAGAGATAAATTAGGTTTCATCGCTGTCCTCATATTCATTGACGTCTACTTTATGGACTACTGGAACACTTGATGTTCTGTCAATAACACCCATCCCTTGTAAACAGAAATATTGGTGTCCCTTAGGTAAACCCTTAGTGAGTACATCCGCTAACACTTGATCTGTTTTACAAACTTGAAGTTCTCCCACAGTAACTTGTTCATGAATAACTTATAGTGAAACTGAATATCTATGTGTTTAATACGTGCATGATATTAAATATTCCTCAATGTATAACTTAGGAACTTGCTTACTCACTATGGTAGAACTAGAATCCAAAAGAAAATAGTACACCCAAGAAATTCAGTCCACACCTAGGCAGTGACACATGGGACTTTGACCTTGTCCTTCACTTTTGCTAATCCTCCAGGGAGACTCACAGGATCTTCCAATTCAAACACCATTGTGTGTGTGTGTGTGTGTGTATATATATATATATATATATCAAGTGCTATTTCCAGTGTAGTGAAATTGTGAAAAATTCAGATTCATTTACTTTTCATATTTTAAGGAAGTGGTTATAACAAAGTGTGTGTCCGTTTCACTTAAGAGAGATCTTCCCCTTTTAACCCTTAAGGTGGAAATTAGAGTGTATTGATCTGATCCGAAAAGGTTATCCCTCTGGTTCCTTGTCCGCTGGATTATTCTTGCTTTGCCTTTAACGCAATTGTTGAGCATGGTACGGAACCCCATTGGACAAAAAAATGTCAATACTCCTTTAATGAGTTGAAGGGCCGATTAATTAAGACACCTATTTTGATCTCACCCGATTGGACCAAGGAATTTCAAGTTTATGTGGTTGCTTCTAATTATGCAATTGGTAGTGTTTTAAGTCAAAAGGATGAAATCCAATTTATTTGGCTAGTCGACAATTGGCTGCTGATGAGATTGATTATACTACTACTAAGCGAGAAGGATTGGGCATAATTTATTCTCTTCATAAGTTTCGTCATTATTTGTTAGAGTATCCTTTTGTTTTTCATGTTGATCATGACGCATTGAAGTATCTTATTAATAAACCTCAATAAAGTGGAAGAGTGGCTCGATGGGTTATTCTATCGCAAGAATTCACATATAAAGTTGTTGTACGCCCTGGCGGAAACATGCTAATCCCGATCATTTGAGCCGATTATCAAAGGAGATGGGGATTGAGCCGATTGACGATTCTTTCCCCGATGCTGCTATCTTTGTGGTCGATATCATGACAAGAGAATATGCTATTATTTTTAATTATCTTTGCTTTTGTTACAGTCCATACAAAACTTGTTATGGACTCATTATCTGTTAGATTTTGTAACATAATTGGAATAAAGGACTTAGCCCTCCCTTGTTATTATGATAAAGAATCTAGTGTGAGAGTTTTTTAACATTTTTACTCATTAAACTAAATTTTATGTACTTTATCAACCTACTGGTCAATAACAGCCTTTTTCATAAAGTCCGTTACAATATGAAAACCAAAATACCCCATGAACTGTCTTCATTAAATATAACCATTTATTATAGATGAAGGGTGGCCCAAGGTCAAATTTTCAAAAACATGTACTTTTGTGATTATGGTCAAGTTTGGATTACGTCACTAACGACACGTGAAGGCATATATCCTCCATAACAACAATTTCTTGAAGGTTACATCGATAAACAAAAGCGCCAATTGGTTGAGAAGCCTGCTCCATATACAATTATTTGTGAAACATAGTATAAACTAGGGAAAGATGAAGTTTTGAGGCGATGTATTTTAGACGCCGAAGTTCCCACGATATTGAAATGATGTCGTGCCGAGGCATATAGTGGCCATTTTGCACGCGATGCACTGGACGGAAAGTTTTCTTATCGGGCTATTGGTGTCCAACATTGTTCAAAGACTCTTTTGCTTATGTTCGTCGTTGTGACGTTTGTCAGCGATTAGGCAAACCCGTGCGATCGAGTTCAATGCCATTAGTTCCAATACTTACACAGGCACCTTTTGAGAAATGGGATATTGAGTTTGTAGGTCCTATCGCCCCTGCTTCCCCTGCAATGGTCAGAAGCGTTATATCCTTGTGGCTACTGAGTATGTTACCAAATGGGCTGAAGCCATGGCCATTCATACTAATACAGCTAAGGTAGAGTGGATAAAATAGTTTTGCAAATGTACCCAGTCCAAATATACCATGGAGAAACGCAAGATGAAGAGTCCCCATTTACCTCAGAACCGGAGGATGGAGTGAAGAGGATGATGAAGATCAGTCAGGCACTCGCCATCATTATCTTATGCAAGGAGGCACTCTACCGAAGTATACGAGAAGTGGTAGAGCGTATAATTGTTTCACTAATTCCCTTTATGATATAGATCAAGGCAACACCTTTATAATCAAGATTGGTTGAATTCAGTTAATGTCAGAATGGTGAGAACAGATTTGGAATGGGAATCCTTTGAGATTTTCGAAGATACATGGGATGGTCCTGCTGAAGGTCCATTGGTGCACAAGGAAAAGCAAAATTCAATCATTGAGTTGAACATATGAGAGCCGGATTCAAGAGCCCTTATCTCTATCAGAGCTGTTATTGGTGGTGTAAAGAAAGAATTATGACAAGGATTTTTTAAGCGTAACAAAGAATCATTTGCATGGACTTACAAAGATTTGAAGGGTGCCCCACCAACCATTTGCGTCATATAATTTTGGAGGAAGGAGCAGTTCCGGTGAGATAGAGACAACACCGTTTGAACCCAAAATATTGGTTGATGGTGAAGGAAGAATTGGATAAATTGCTGAAGATGGGATACATTTAATCAATACCCCATAGTGAGTGGGTATCTCCAATTGTCATGGTGCCTAAGAAGAATGGACAAATCAGGATCTGTCAAGATTTCTGGAAGTTGAATGCAGTCACTAGAAAGGATTACTTCCCACTTCTTTTTAATGATAGTATATTGGATGTAGTCGCTGGTCATGAGTGTTACTCATTTTTGGATGGGTTCTCTGGATACAATCAAATTTCCATTGTAGAAGAAGATAGGCCTAAAACTACATTTACCACTGATTGTCTATGTGGATGCATCCAACTATGCTATTGGAAGCATTCTAAGTCAAAAGGACGAGAGGTCCTTCGACCATCCCATCTATTTTGCTAGCAGACATATGGTCGTTGCTAAGGCTAATTATACCACAATAGAACGATCTCGAGGCATTGGGAATGATTTACTCTATTCAAAAATTTCGGCATTATTTGTTGGGTTACCCATTTGTTTTCCATGTTGATGACGATGCTTTAAAATATTTGGTAAACAAACCTCAATTGAGTGGGAGGATTGCTCGATGGGTTATTTTGCTACAAGAATTTAAATATATAGTGGTTGTTCGTCCAAGCACATAGCATATTAATGCTGATCATTCAAGAGTCGATTGTCACAAGAACTTGGAGTAGAACCTATTAATGATGCTTTGCCAAATGCAGATCTTTTTGTGGTGGATGTGATTAATGGTGAATATGCTGATATTTTCAATTTTTTATCGATCCATGTGTATCCGGAGGAATCATCCCCAAAAGAAAATCGACGATTGGCGGAGAAGGCGTTACCATATATAATATTGGGCGGTACTTTGTATAAGTTGGGGAAAGTCCAAGTTTTGCAATGTTGTGTGACGGCGGCAGAAGTAGCATTAGTGTTGGAAGAATGCCATGCTGACGCGTGTGGAGGATAGTTTGAAGGAGATTCTACAGGGAGGAAGGCTTTATTGGCAAGATATTGGTGGCCCACCTTGTTTAAGGATGCATTCGCAGATGTGACACATGTCAAAGAGTTGGAAAACCCATATTTTCTAGTTCTATGCCACTAGTTCATATTTTGGCACAAATTCCCTTTGAGAAATGGGGTATGATTTTGTGGGCTCCATTGCTCCAGCTTCTCGGTAATGGACAAAAAGTTATATTTTGGTTGCAACTGAATATGTCACTAAATGGGCAGAGGCCCAAGCCACTTGGAAGGATACTGCTAAGGTTATAGCTCAATTTATACATGAAAATATTATTTCGAAATTTGGTTGTCCATTGGAACTTGTTAGTGACTGGGGTACTCATGTTTAAAATTCTACTATTGAATGGTTGACTAAGCGTTATTTGATCAAGCATAGGAAAACTTCTCTGTATCATCCCCGTGCCAATGGGCAAACAGAGGAGACAAATGGACTATTATGTGGTATTTAACTATAACTGTAATTGGTGTTGGTTCTGATTGGGATTCTAAATTATTTGGTGCTTTATGGGCATATCAGGACAAACTCATTTTCACATGGTTTATGGATTAGAAGATGTTATACCATCGGAATTAGAAACCCTACTTTACGGATTGCGGTGGTGGATTGACTCATTATAATGACAAGTCAATTTAGCTGAAAGATTGGTACAATTAGAGCGATTGGACGAAGTATGGCGGCAAGCATACGTTACAAAATATTGAAATCACTCAGAGGAGGCGGAAGGATTATTATGATAGTAGGTTGAAGCCTAAGAGTTTTAAAGCTGATGACTCAGTATTTGTTTATGATAATCCATTCCGGAAGTTTCCTGGGAAATTAAAAATGCGTTGGTTAGGTCCTTATCGAGTAATAGAAGTATTTTCCAATGGATCAGTTCAATTGGTTATCTGGGATGGGGATCCACTATCTACATGGATAAATGGAGATCATCTTAAGTTATATTATCATTGATCCCGGGACAGGCTCAATGTTAGACAAGGGGGGGTGTTTATTGGGTGTATTTATTTATTGTTGTATTTAATAGCCGATATGGAGTTTATTTATAGTAGGTATAGTGTAAATTAGGCGCATGGCGGTTATAACTTGCCATTTTATTGTCTTCCTTCTGCTGAACAATAGCATACTGAACTGTGAGTGATAGAGTATAATTGGGCATAGGAAAACATATATATATATATATAGGAATCTTAGGCAGCTTGGGAGTAAGTGACAAAGAGAGTGAAGAAGAGTATAGTAGAGCACAATGACCGGGAAAAAAAAACTAGCTAAGATGGAAGATGTACTGTCAACGATGTTAGAAAAGGTTGGCGTACGCATATTGATGCCCGACAGAGAAAGAGAAAGAGTTTGGTATAATGCAGGATTGTTGGAATTCTTGAATTGGTTAGGGGAGTTGCCATAGGCTTCGGTGAAATTGTTAACTGAGTGCCTAGAGAATTATGATTTGGCTACGGAAGAGAATATTGTGCAAGGGAAATAAATTATGGTAAATGAGTAGACTTTGAACTAAACATTGGGATTGCCTACTAGAGGTAGAGATGGAGGAGTGCACGATGGTGAATCCAGAGCAGTATTTTAGTGGAGGAAAGGCAAGGACGAAAGAGTGTGGCTAGAAGGTGGCAGATGAAGAAATCACTTCTCTCCGCATTCTGATTGCCTTATCTGCAATTAATGATTATTATATACATCAACTTGATGTTCAAACAGCCTTCCTTCACGGACAACTTACTGAGGAAATCTACATGCAACAACCACCCGGGTACGTTCCAATAGGCCAAGAAAATAAAGTCTGCAGATTATTCAAAACCTCTATGGGTTGAAACAGAGTCCCCGTATGTGGTATGTGCGATTCAACACTCATCTCTTGCATACAGGCTACACTCCGTGTCATGGCGATACCAATATTTATATTCGCAGGACGAGAGATGGAACTTTTCTCCTCCTAGGTCTCTACGTTGATGACTCCGTGATTATTTCCCTTTATCTTATTGCCTCAGTATACAAGTGGTGCGTAACAGGTCCAACCAGTCCATTTTACTCACTCAAGAGAAGTGTATTTCTAATATTCTTACAAAGTATAACATGACATATAGTAAGTTGTCACTACTCCAATGGTTTTTGGTGCTAAACTCACTAATTAATGAGTCCCCTCACTCCTGCAGAACAGCTTGAGATGAAAGATGTCCCATATGCCAATATTATTGGCAATCTCATGTACTTGGTCAGCAATACTCGACCTGACCTTACATTTGCGGTTGGCCATTATGCTCAATTTATGGCCAATCCGGTTCCTTTACATTGGGCTGCTGTTAAACGGATCCTTCAATACTTAAAATATACTAGTAAGTGGGGTCTTCACTACTCTGCAAGCGCCAAACAAGATGCTGACTGGGCAGGAGACCCAAACTCTCGGAAATCCACCTCTGGATACGTCTTCTTATTTGGGGGGTGGGGAACGATATAATCAGTCTACCGTTGCTCTCTCATCTACCGAGTCTGAGTACATAGCTGCTGCCTCTGCTGCCAAAGAAGCCATCTGGCTCCGTTACATGTTTAAGGATTTGAGGTTTGAACAACCTGAAGCATTATCACTTCATTGTGATAATCAACCGTGCATTGCCTTGACATTAAACCCTCACTTTCACGGTCGCACCAAACATATCGAATTACGGTATCATTTTCTTCGAGAGAAGGTGGAAAGCAAGGATCTTGCGTTACAAAATCGTCCCACTGAGGAAATGTGGAGGCAATTTGTAAACAGGCGGTTGGTGCTGAAGCAACAAGTTTCTTATTTATCGCTCAAACTATTGGAACGATGCAGGGAATTAAGTATAAGTGGCAGACTTGTTGCCACCAGAATGCATGATGAGTTTGGGTAGTTAGAATTGGTGAAGTAGTTAGAACCGTTCAGAGTAGTGATATAAAAAGGGCGATTGTGTGGGAGAAGAGGTCATTTGTACAAGAATGCCAAGGCCCTAGCAGAGAGAGATGCTAGTTGATTGTTTTGTCAATTTCAGTTCATATAGATAGAAACTTTGGATGTTAGAAATAAAAGGTGGTGCAGAGACCTAAGGAGATAAGGCCCTATAATTCAATAATTGATATTCATGACATTTTGAATTAGAAAAGCTATTTATTGTGAACATTGGAGTGTAGAATTGTGGAATTCTTGTGGTGGAATGTAGGAGAGAATAAATTGATAAATCATTGAATTATTGCTTGGTTGTGTGAAATATATGTAGAATTATTTTAGAATTGGAATAGAAACTGGAGAGTTCAATGTAGAGAAAGACAATTACTATGATTATTACAAAATGATTCAAATATAGTTGTATTTGAGTATAGAATAGAGATTTTGGATCTGAAATTGGAACAGAAGAATTAGAAATGCAGACCAAAGGATAATTTGATGGTTACTACGTAGATTAGAATACATTTGATCATGACATAGCTTTTCATTGGGTTGTTTGGATGCTTTCAGTGAGAACGAATCCGTAGAGTTAATTAGATCCTTTAATCTAATTCGAAACTCCATAATAATCTACATGCTACTCGTTATGGTACATCCTCTCTCTCGACTACACCTCGCAACTCTTCGTCAGTTGCTGATGGTTCTCAGAGATCTGAGTGATCAACTAAAGGCACTTCGAAGTCTAATAAATTCAGAGATGATAACTTTTATGCTTCCGCATTTTTGGCTTCAGGTTTTTCTGATCTTTCCACTGTTTCTTAAACATTGGCTAGTCCTCATGCTGCACAGTGGAGAGTCGCCATTCAAGGACAGTAAAACTCATTACTTGAAAATAAAACTTAGCAACTAGTTGAGATACCACCCAACATATCTGTGGTTACAAACAAATGGATCTTTTGCAGGAAATACATTCAGATGTGACTCTTGCCACGTTTAAAGCTCGATTGGTGGCTCAAAGCTACACCCAAAAGGAAGTAGTCCAACATAAAAACCACTTGTTGTTCCAGTTGTTCTAGGTCTTTATGTTAATGATCTACTATTGGTCTCAAAAAATCAATTTTCTTCGGATGAAGCAAAATCTATTATGGCTCAAGCGTTCCGTATGAGCAATATTGGTTATCTCAAGTACATCATGATATCCAGCTCAAACGCAATCGTGCTACTAAGGAAATTTTCTTATGTCAAGACAAATACATCTATGATATTTTACAGAAATTTAACATGATTGATTGTAAGCCCGTCATTACTCCTTTGGAAGCTGGTATCAAATTTTCCAAGTCTATGATGCCTACCACTCATTCCGATAAAGTAGTTATGGCCTCTGTTCCATACAGTCTCATGAACTTAGTCACATGCACTTGACCTAACTTTTCTTTTATGGTTGGGCATTTAGCTCAGTTTATGTCTGATCCTGGCCAACTCTATTGGACAGTTGTCAGTGTTTTATGATATCTCAAATTTTCTCATAAAGTCGGGCTAAGTATGGTGGAGATGTCTTCCTATCTCTATTACATCAACAAGTGTTGCACGGCTGGACTGATGCGGATTGGGTTGATGATCAGGGAGAAGACATTGCAGTCATTGTTTGGGATACAAGAGCATTTTCTATCCATGTTCAAGGCATGAAGAATTCAAGATTGAAAAAAAAATGTTTTGGTTTGGAAATGGATCCACTCTTGAGACGCTTGATCATTCCACATCTGAAAGAAAATGACGGCACAAGATCGGACGTATATCTATTTTTCTACCATAAAGATAATGTAAGGTTGTGCCAATCTGAAATTCAAGAGGTGAAGTTAGATGTCACAGTCACAAGTTCAATACTTTAATAAGTATAAAATAAGATGGGAGGGTATTACTGAAATAGTGATGGCTGGGCGTTATAGAAAAATAAATCAGGTTATAGATGGGATTATTAAATAGGATAGATTTTCAGAATTGACGAGGTTTAGATTATATTGCTTTCTCAGTTTTGAGAATTTTTGTTGGGATCCAGGGATATTACAAATTGTTTTTCTTACATTTTGGGGTAGTTATAGTGTAGAGTAAAAGGAGGGCAACAAAATCTGTCGATTTATAGGAAGGCGAGGATTTACCTACTCGCATTAATGGGGATCAAATAAAATTATACTATCATTAATCCCGAGGGCGGGATTAATAGTAAAAGGGGAGAAATTCTTCATTATTCAATCTTCATTACTCAATGTCCATTCTTCAATATTCAGTATTTAGGATTCAATATTCAAATATTCACTATTCATTTATAACTACCTGATACCTGATATTCATATTTAAGATTCAGTATTCAATATTCATCTATAACTACCTGATCTTCAATATTTAATATTCAACATTTGTTTTTTTTTTCATCGTTTCCTAAATATTAAATATTAAATATTCAACTTTAACTATTGGATCTTCATCATTTATTATTCACTAATTACCTATTACATAATATTATAACTATTCAATACAATAATTTATTATTTCTGACCAGGATACCTTTTAGGGATTATTAGTATTTTCAAAATAATATTTATTTTTGTACTATTTATTTTATCCTATTTATTAGATGGTTAAGGCGGTTATAACTTTAAGATTTTTAGTTTTCTTTCTTTCATAATTTGAAAAGAGGCATATGGTGAGAGATAGGAGCGGGGCAACCTCCTTATAAACATTTCTTTCTTAAGATATTTTTGGAACAAATTATAAGCTGTTAAGCATATACATGACGATTGAGAGTAGAGCAATTGAGAGAATTGTCAACAATACCGATGACGGTGATGAAACCAATGAAAGCTTTGAACGTGGATGGTTAATACTGGAGCCGGAGCAACGTCAATTGTAAACAGGCTGGATTGTATGAATGTTTGCAATGGTCCAGGCAATTACCAACTCCTTCCACTTTGGTCAGTGAATTCATGCATAATTATAATACCACAGATGGAGAGTGCAAAATATGGGATAAGAGGATATTGGTGAATGCTGAGATGCTCCACAAGATCATGTTTCTACCAATTTCGGACGTGCATGTGGAAAGCGAGAGGTTTAAAGACATGGAAGATCCGGGGCAATTTTTCTAGAAAGGGCTTGTCTAAAACATCAAGTGGTTGGAAGGTGGCCGAGGCAATGAAACCAATCTATTTGGAATGGATGTGATTCATGAATAGTAGGTTGGTCTTAAAACAGAAAACTACTTATTTGTATTTGAAGTTATTGGAAGCAACCATGGGTGTAGTAAATAGTGGGATGATGTACAATTGGGCGGAGTTTGTGAGTGGTCAAAGTCGAATGCACAAGGAGATGGAGAAGAACAGAGCATGGGGCTTACTATGTGGAACTTATCTCTTTAGTGTGATACAAGCTCAATTGGATGTCGTGGATATTGACGAGGAGACAATATTTGCGGGAGTCGGACTAGATAGTGGAAGTATGGCGTTTCAAAATGTGAGCTTCTCCTCGTCAAAAGCGGGAGGGCGGAGCTCCGCTCTCCCACCACCAACCTCAGCTAAATCTCGTAGTCATGACTAATATTTAGGGGCCTGCCATCTTACCGGTCTTGTAGTCTCATTTTTCTCAATGTTTAGCAATGCCGCTACTCTAACCCTTACTTTCTTCTAGCTACGGCAGCCACCATGGCGCGAGCTCCAGCTCGTCGCGTAGCTATGCAGCTGCCTTGCTGCTCTTCTTCCTTCTACATGCTCAGAAAGATCAACCTCTTTTCAATGCTCCGTTTAAGCTATCTTTCCATAGTTCTCTCCTGTTGTTTTCTTATCCTCTTGTTTTCAATGGCTGTTCACAATCGGCTGTCCACCCGTCTGCATGCTCAAGCCGCGTCCCTGGAGTCCTCTGTGTGCTACGACACCAAGCTACTCAGTTGGGATATCTCCCATCTCCCCTCTCTGTATCAAGCTTGGAGCCCCGCAATTGATATCCCTAAGGCGACACATCTTTACCATCGACCAGTTCAGGCTGCCAGCGAGCTCTATAGTGTGTCCTAGAAGACCTCGGGGCGGCGCCTCTCCCTTGAGCACCCAATGACGATCTGTACTCACAACGGGGAGGTTACTACCGCCCCCACGCACAGCATATTCATTATCTCAAGTGGCGATCTTGAAAGTATGAGGGTTCTCTACCCTTATGGTTCCTCCAAGCGATTGCATGTCGGCAGTTTCACAACCTTTATGTTTCACTGCTATCACTTCGAATGCGGGGTGACTTCTTTTCATTACGGACTACTCCACCCTTGCAGCCTCCGCTTCCGGACTATCGCAGCCTCCGGAGGCAAGCATATAGACAACACTTCAGGCCTTCTTGAACCGAGTGCTACCTACTTTTTGGCTCACGACAGCACCTTGGCGAGCTCGGAGGCTTCACCCCTATCTCTGGCCCTTCTGACCTTCAACCGACGAATCTGACTTCAGAGGCTACCTACGTGAGGAGATGGAGCTCGATCACCGTAACTTCCCTCACCTCACACCATCTCCAACTAGCTACATGTTGTAATACCAAGGCGACATCCCAACATCAGGTCTTCACTCCTTCTTTGTTATGGGCCCATTACGGATGTTTCAGGTGCTACACCCATGCACTCTCCTCCTGTCTGTTCAAATATTCACTAGATAGTGTTGCCTTGGAACTGCATGAGAAATTGGTGGCTCTGCAAGAGAGAACTGGTACTGCTGAGGCCCAGTATGGTGCTGTAATACAGAGATTGGCAAAGTCAAGAGGAGAGTTTGGTGGACTCCAAAACAATGACAGCACAACTGGGACATGAAAGAGTACAGGAGCCTGAATCACAGGTGGGGCAAATGGCAAACCTTGTCCAAGAAAATGATGCAACTCAAAAAACTCCCACCACATACCCCACGGCACCACACATGCACAGCTCAACTGTCATCTTCAGGGGGAACTCAGGGGTGTAATGGCTGGGTGCCCAACTCCAATATTTATTCTGTTTTCATGCAATACATGGTGGAGTGTGTCCCCACACTGCACTTTGCAGATCTGGCATGCACGGGCACACTCTTGCAGCGGAAAGCTCTTGGAGGAATGAGTTTGCGCAGATATGCATGGTGGCATGCAATGCCGGTGCAAAGAACAGCGACATGCATTGCCAATGCATTGCCCTCCAATGATTTCAATCTGGTGACTACCCTTTCTGCCATGATTGTGGTTTCACATGGTTGTGGTTTAGAGGCCCCACCACATCACCTCATTGGCGGGTTGTGTCTGATTCTCTCACATCGGAAGTGATCGTCCACAACAGGCTGCTGGTTATTACTTTAGAGACTACCGTACATGGTCAACTGGAAGCAGTGGCAGCCGCACAGTTGATAAAATCAGGCCCCTCCACCCTGACCATAGCTTCGGAAAGAGGACCAAGAGAGGGAGTCTGCCATACTCTTGGCACTTCCGGGCATGTGAGGACCCTCTGTGAGGCAGGGCAACTGACAGAGGCTCTACAGATTTCGAGCGAAGGAGGCATTTCTGCAGATTCACATACTTATGTCTGTCTCTTGTATAAGTGCATCAAGATACAAGGCCTGCAAACTGGAAAGATTATCATGGCTGCACACCAAGTCTTCAAAAGAATGCCTGAACGAGTTCTAGTTACGTGGAATATAACAATGGCAGGCTTTACCAAGCATGGGTGTAAGAATGCTTTGGAGACATACGGGCAAATGGTACTGCGGGAAGGGATGAAGCCCAACCGCATCACATTTGTTGGCGCTTGCAATGCATGTACGAGCCTGGCAGCCCAGGAAAAGGGCAAGGAGGCCCATATTAGCATCATCAAAGCTGGACTGGTATTATATGCCAGAATGGCTGAGCTGGAACAGGAACTACAAACCCTACATGCGAGAAAAGATGGACTCAGATCGGCTGCCAAGCCTGCAGAGGATAGGGCAGCTCATCATGAGGACAGTGCAAATGTGTTGAATGACAGATTTTTGGAGCATGATGGACTGCTGACCATGCTCCAATCACAACTGAAAGTTGTTGGAGATATAGTTGATATTTTGGAGGCTGAATTGGCTGAGCTGAATCAGGAAAAGGGCAACGAGGTCCATGCCAACATCCTGAAAGCTAGAATTGCAGGAGATGTTATTCTGAAGATTGCCCTTACTGACATGTATGTAAAGTGTGGAAATATGAAGGCTGCGCACCAAGTGTTTGATAGTAGGGCTCACAAAAATGTGGTCTCATGGATTCCCCCTGAGATTGGCTCAGAGGTAAGCAGAATTCAATCACAACAGATTGCAGGCCTGAATGCGACCGATCTGCCCTCAAAAAAGGATGTATTGAAGTTAAAAGTTCAAATCGACAAGAAGGAAGCGTGGGTGCATACTGCAAAGGCAAAAATCAGCGACATGAGTGCTCCCTATGCACCCGGCGCATGGCCTCCGCTCGACATTCTCAATCTGCAACTTTGCCCTCACATTCGAGCAGCTTTCTATCTCAAGCAACACAGCATTGTGGAAGGCTCCATTTCTAGCATCTGGCCTCTCAACCACTCTAGTTCTTCTGATCCTCTCCTTCCACATGTTTCTCCACAACCAGGATGTACCAGCCCGGAAGATGCGATCTGGCTGGTTTCTCGGGACTGGCTGGCTCCGCAACCAGGATGTCCTTTGCAAGCTCTACACCCCCGACGTTCATGGTACAGGCCCAGTGCCCGGGATGAAGCTGCAAAAGCAGCCTCTGCTCGAATTTCTATCATCACGGCACCCACTTATACACAGGAAGCCCTCTACCCCCTCCCACCAATCAGTGTTTACTTCGTCCTTTTCTCTCTTTCTAAGCCCCCGTCCTTCACCCACTGATGTGACACCCCCTCTCACTGTCGTCTTGCTTGATCCCATGAGCTCCCCTACTTATAAATGACTCCTAATTACCAGGAACGCTGGAATTGTACCAACTTTCATTCTGAACAATACCCTGGTGGACTTGTATGCAAAATGTGGGTGCATCGAGGATGCAAAGGGAATGTTTGACACTATGGCTGAACAAGATACGGTGTCGTGGAATGCGAGGCTTGAAGATTCTGCTGCAGCTGTACCAAATGTCATTCTGCACACTACCCTGGCAGATTTGGACAAGGGCAATGAGGCCCATGGCAACATCTACAGAGCTGGAATTGTACCAACTGTCACTCTGAACAATACCCTGGCGGACATGTATGCAAAATGCGGGTGCATCGTGGATGCAAAGGGAGTGTTTGACACTATGGCTGAACGAGATATGGTATCGTGGAATGTGATGCTTAAAGATTTTGCTGTAGTTGTACCAAATGTCGCTCTGCACACTGCCCTGGCAGACCTGGAAATGGGCAATGAGGTCCATGGCGACATCTTCAGAGCTGGAATTGTACCAACTGTCATACTGAATAATACCCTGATAGACATGTATGCAAAATGTGGATGCATCGAGGATGCAAAGGGAATGTTTGACTCTATGGCTGAACGTGATTTGGTGTCGTGGAATGCGATGCCTGCAGGTGTTGCTGTAGTTGTACCAAATGTCACTCTACACCCTGCCCTGGCAGATCTGGGAAAGGGCAAAGAGGTCCATGGCGACATCTTCAGAGCTGAAATTGTACCAACTGTCATGGGAAAAACAGCAAAGTGGAATTCCTGGGACAATGGTTGGAGCCTCGAGATGAGAGATATCAAGGGAAAGGTCTCCGGTTCAAATTGTGGGTGCATCGAGGATGCTAAGGGAGTGTTTGACACTATGGCTGAACGTGGTTTGGTGCCGTGGAATGTGATGCCTGCAGGTGGTGCTGTAGTTGTTCCAAATGCCACTCTACACACTGCCCTGGCAGATCTGGGAAAGGGCAAAGTGGTCCATGGCGACATCTTCAGAGCTGGAATTGTACCAACTGTCACTCTGAACAATATGGTGTCATGGAATGCGATGCTTGCAAGTTCTGTTGTAGCTGTACCTAATGTCATTCTGCACACTGCCCTGGCACATCTAGAAAAGGGCAAAGAGGCCCAAGGCGACATCTCCAGAGCTGGAACCGTACCAACTATCATCCTGAACAATATCCTGGTGGACATGTATGCAAAATGTTTTGATGTAGTTGTACCAAATGCCATTCTGCACACTGCCCCGACATATCTGGATAAGGGCAATAAGCTCCATGGCGACATCTTCAGAGCTGGAATTGTACCAGCTGTCACTCTGAACAATGCCCTGGTGGACATGTATGCAAAATGTGGGTGCATCGAGGATGCAAAGGAAGTGTTTGACACTATGGTTGAACGAGAGTTGGCGGCGTGGAATGCCTTCCCTGCAGGCGTTGCTGTAGTTGTACCAAATGTCACTATGCACATTGCCTTGGCAGATCTGGAAAAGGGCAAAGACGTCCATGGCGACATCTTCAGAGCTGGAATTGTACCAACTGTCATTATGAACAATGCCCTGGTGGACATGTCTGCAAAATGTGAGTGCATCGAGGATGCAAAGGGAGTGTTTGACACCCTGGCTGAACGAGATGGGGTGTCGTGGAATGCGATGCTTGCAGGTTCTGCATGGCAGGGACGTGGTATGGAGGCTTTGCCCAGCGCTGCTCCTACCTACCCCACCACCTTGGCGTCCTCCCATAAACAGCAAATGAATTCCCCGCTACCCCAGCGTCCTCTGACTTACAGGGAACCCTCTCACCTCACATCATCTCTGTGGTCGCTCCCTTCTTTCTTTCTGGTCAACTGGCCTCTGAATCCATATTCGATGAGTCCCCTCCATGATTTACAGTTGTTGTGCTATGGACTACTCACTAATCACATGTGGCGTTCCAACCTCCTGCAGGCACAATTGCATAGAATGAGCATTCCTGCGAATTTAACTCGAGGAAAGTACAACTCTCAAGCAGGCTATTTTCCAAGCGTGGACCAGTCAGCACTCTTGGTCTCCTCTCCCCAAGCTACTTGGGGTACACTGGCTCTCTCAATTCCAAACAATTTTACACAATGATTTTTACTCCATGCTCCTACTCAATTCTCATAAATGTTATTTCTCGAATGACTGCCACTCAATACACTACCACTCTCTTTCTGATATTCGGAGCTACTGGCTACCTCAGAAAAATGCTACCTTTGGAAAATGCTACCTTTGGGAAAATGTTACCTCGGGAAAATGCTACCTCGGAAAAATGTTACCTCAGGAAAATGCTACCTCACTCTACTACTATCCATACTATTTCCAAACAATTTCACACCATGATCTTCACCCTTTGTTCTCATTCAAAACAATTCTACACCGTGATCATTCTCATACAATGATTTTACAAAATCCCTTACCGTCACTATGGTACTCGTCTCCTTTTGGAGGCATATCATCCATCTTCTATCAATTACATCCTATCACAGATCCTAGTGCACCAGAGACTCGCTGTGCGTGAAACAATTGGCTCTTACAAAAACCTTCATTAATACTTTCATCCATGTCCCCTCCCGAATGCATATCATCTGTCATCTACCAACTATCTATCACAAATCCCACTGCACTAGAGACTCTCTGCGTGTGAAACAATCCCACACCTTGGATGCCCAACTCACAAACCCTCGCACAACAGTCTGCCCTCTCTCTTCACTACACATATAACACACATATCACAAAATTATCTCATACTCGCCCATCTCAATACCTATTTTACCCTCCACCACCCACCCCCCTCACCGCATACCTCCACGCCCGCTTCTGCTCAATTTGCTGCCACGTTCATCCCTATGCACTACCAGGTTCGTTCCTCACGATCTCTTTCATCCTCATCCATCCACTCCACATACCCCCTTTCTTTCTCATCGTATATCATCACAGATCTTTTCATTCATACCCACGTCCATCCATGCCCACCCACTCACCCAACCCACGCTCCCCGCAACGCCAAATAAAACCCCCATGCCCATGCGACACCTCCCCCCAGCCTGGGATCCTAGCCCCCCCGCCTCGCTTCCCCAGGCCACCGAGCACACGTCATCCACCCACCCCACTTGTTCCCCCACTCTCCCACCTCCTTCTCCCCAAATCTCTCTACCTCTTCTACCCACGCTCCATATCCTCCCCATGCACAATACCACATTTCTCCAAATAGCCCCCAGTTCCACCTCATAACTTGTGACCCCCCGGACCGATGTCCCATCCGCCCGGGCTAGTCCAAACACTACTACCATCACCTCCCCAACTCGGACAATGCATACATGGATACCTGCTCAGCCCTCCTACTCCTCAGATGCGGTGACATACATCCAAATCCTATATCACTCACCATTAGTGAAATTATTAAAGAACTCCCCACATACACACAAGAAAGAAATGCATTATACTTTCAACCAAACACTCTATCATTCATGAACAACTACAGACACATCTCTGACCATTTCACACCCTTCTTCCCATTAAACCCCCCTACACATCCTCCCCCCCCCCCCCCCTCATATCACCACATTTGGCTTACCCCGTAACCCCTGTCCTACCCTCTCTAGAGCCTTGCAAAAACTCCAAGCCTCCCTGCAAAACCACCTCCTCTTCGCCCTTATAACCCTTATCTCACCTCTGCCTGATACTTGTAATGGATTTCTCCACTCCCACTCTCTCTCCCGACTGCGCCTTCTTCACAAACTAAAAAGCCTCCCACCACTCCCTCACAACTACGTAGCCCCCCCACACCAGTTTTCCACGCTTCACTCATCCCTCAACCTGCTACAATCCCAACCGGGTACCGTACCGTTCATAAAATTTTGGGAGATCATTTAGCTACCCTAACCACCCCCGATCCAGATCCCCTTGACACCATTAACAAATTCCCCTTCCTCTCCAAAGACATACTTGTAGCCACACTCAAGGCTATTACCCCCCTACCGGGGTTCTCTCCACTACCTGTCTCTTCACTGCCCCTCCCTACACCACCCCAACATTTTCACTCACTCCTATTCAAATTCTTGCAACTCTGCTACCATCTCCGCCGTATCCCCTCATCCTGGAAACATAGCCACACCATCCTCCTATACAAAAAAGGTGTCGAGTTATTTTACCACTGGTGTGAAGTTAGCTAGGAAATAGCTAGCTTTTATATATTGACATTTGGGATTGACCCAAGTGTCCATCCAGGGGCCATATACATGTTTGGGCACTGGCGTTGTTATCTTCACACGGGGTCAGACCGCGGTGGGGCTCATCTTTCTCGAGTTGAGTCCTCACCGCGTCTAGCTATGCGTGCCGTAGTGTGGATTCCCATGGCGTGGGGTCACTTGCTCGACTTAATATATGAGTGATGTTTTCATGTGGCGAGTGTGTGAGTTTGAGAGAGCGTTGTAATGCTTGTATTATTCCTTTCCTATCACTCGAGAAAGATGAGCTCGAGTCTGTTAGTGCCAGGGTTCGAGTTAGTTTGTAGCACTTATGTTTTCAGATAACATGAAAGCAGTGTCAGCCTAGAGTGCAAGGATCCGTGCATCGAGGCCCTATCCAAGTGGATAGAGTGCAAAGGCGAACAGGTGCAGGTTTGCAATAGATAGGAGGTGGCGAGTAGCCTATGTTGAAGAGGAGCGGCGTGCATAGCTCAACGCTATGGCAACCAAGTTTGGGCTTCTAGTGTGAAGCGGAGGAGATGTTGGCCACGAGTGGACAAACTGGTGGTCGTCTTCTTCAGCAGCAGGCCGGGTAAGGAGCTGCAGAAATGTGGGGGCTGCGCATGGAAGCTAACATGTTGCAGTATTGGAGATGACATGATCAGCTCCAAGTATTTCTGCCCGAAATCAGTTGGGGTAGATGAGGAACAACCGAATGGTGGAGCTGCGAGGAGATGCATCGCAGCCGCGTTGGAAGGCTGCTTCAGCTCGCAAGCTCATGAGAGGTATGAGTGAAGAGAGGGGGCTGGTCCCTATTGTTGCAAATCAGTGCACTTGTGAAACATGTGTTGAGTTGGAGTTTCAATCTGAAACTCAGCGAGGTAAGGCTCTGGAGTGGGCAAGAGCGGGGCTGGAAGGGCAACAACGAGGCGCCCTAGAGCCAAGGGAGATGCATGAGAAGTGCATGTGCATGCCAAGTTTGTAAAGAAGTCATAGCTCTTCGGCAGCAGGTGCAGGAGCAAACCCAACTCGGGAACGCGTGGAAACGTCGGGAACACCTCGGGAACGCATGGGAACTTGTTGGGAGTTCCAGGGATCGCAGGGATAGTGGTCGTGATGGGCCGTTGGGGCGGTATCACGAGATAATCCGACGATCCAGGTCGTGATGTTGACCTTGACCGTTGACTGTGACCGTTGGAAGTCGTGGTGCGGATACAACGGGTGGGGCACGGTGAGCAGATCGTGGGGATGGCGGCCGTGAAGGTCTTCGTGGGAGTAGTAACCACGGGGTATCACTGGGCAGCCCTTGGCCAACGAGTGCCTAGGGCGGCGTGAGGAGTCGTGGGGGTCAGGTTGGAGCCACGGAAGGCCGCGAACAGTTAGAGTGAAAAAATAAATAAAATAAAAATAAATAAAAATAAAAAACCAAAAAATCTTCGTGGACTTGATGGGGAGGCTGGGCTCTGAAACAACGGTTTTGAGCTAGCTGATCTGGCAGAAAAGTCGGATTGGCCTCCCTGTTGTCGTTTTAACAAAGGGGATTACTTTCCCTACGGTAATCTTTTCGGGTTTTCAGCGCAGTTTCTTAACTATGGGGAGACCAACCTGCAGGTATTCCTTTGACAGAATGTTGTTGGGGCCTATATGTACATCCTATTTGCTCATTTTTCAACCCTTCAGTGAACGGCGTGGTTTCCTGAGGTGGTTCCATTCTGAGGAATGACTGGTGGACGTAAGGAGGCACTACAGACCCTGTGGAGGCTTGCATGGGGCCTTGGAGGCCAATTTTCATGAGCTCGTGGAGGGCGGTTTGAGGAGTGTCTACAGGATGCTCTCATGGTCATGCAAGTGCGAGAAGAGAGGGAAAAAGAGGGTGTTGGGATGAGAGCGGCGCTTGGGATAGGCATTGCTCTAGTTTCCCTTCCTCGTACTTTCCACCTTCTCTGCTAGTAGCCGAGACGGCTTCCCGTAGGTGGAGGCAGAGTCATGTCCGGTTTGGCTGGGTTGCAGGAGCGACACTGTGGAGAGATTTTTGGTGTGGGGGAGTTGTTGTTTTCATTCTTGTGTTTGGATCCCTCCACACCTGCATGCTTGATTGTGCGCCATGCTAGTTTTGTGTGGGTGCTTGATTTCATAGGTCGTGGACTCGGTCTTTATCGCCGATCCCACCCTAGAGCATGCTGTCGATGGTGAGGCTGGGTTGATGACCAGTCCGACCATCTTTGTTTCTCCTGTGGTGAGTTGGAGGTGATGACCAACCAACCATAGGAGTGTCTGCGGTGGATGCAGGTGCAAGTGCAGGCTATGTTAGGAACCTAGTATAACCATAAGCCGCATTAGGTCTTCTACCTACCCGGTTACCTTGTGGAGAGGGGTTAGAGACATGTTCATGACCGGTTGAGTATCAGTTTGTCAACAACGGAGGTGCCACTAGTTGTTGGGGAAAGTGCCGGTACGAGCACTAGCGATACTAGCGGGTATACCGAGACGAGGTGTGCGGTTTAGGGCCACCTTCACCTCTTGTGTCTTCTACGGAAGTTCTGATTCGGATTGTGAATCAGGAAGACTCACACCGCGCGGTGCAAGTTATTTCCTTGCATTGTTGTGGGACACGATGGAGGAGATGTATGGAGCCACTCAAGGGGGCCACGAAGTACTCTGGGGCGGTGGGCACGCATTGAGTTGGATGATTTTATCCAAGAGTTTGATAGTTGGTGTGACTTGCAGCAATGCGCATATCCACAACTGTTTAGCCTTTCATGCATGGGGGCTGTTTTAGCCCTTGAGGGGGCCGCTCATTGATGATTACCATGAGTTTAGGTGGGGCACGATGTTGAGATCGAGGAGTGGAGATGTATTAGTCACCTGACTATGTCTCCATCACTAGAGGCACCCGTCAGAGCCAGGCTTCCTCAGTCATTCCACATGGCGGAGACATGTCGATGCCGTCCATGGCACCTAGTTCCCACCCAACTGTTACCAAGGCGGAGGTTACTATGCAATGGAGAGAGCTACACGGCATGGCACCACTACCTAGTGTTGGCCAAGGGTACGGCAACTAGTGTGCTTGGGGCTGGGGGCGGACACGCGGCTGTGTGCTAGCTCTGCATTGTTCTCAGGCTAACCATGAATTGCGACGCCGGGGGTAAGACCAGCTGAGGTGTTCAGGCTGGCCGCCACACTCTTTGAGAGTTTGGGAGGTTACTTCATCTTCTGCGGAGATAGTGTGAGGTTTTAGTGCCGGAGGGTATCCTCGGATGTGAGGGTCAAGACTGCCACGCGGCGGTCCATGGCAAGCTGCAGCTACCAGGTTGATGGAGCTATCAGCTGCAGCCATTGAGCGGGCTGCCATGGTGACAGCCTGGAGTTGTCATGTTAGACAACCAGTATGATATTTTCCTGTTTGAGTGGACGCGGCAGACAAGAGTACCGGCCACTGGCGGGGTTGGCTCGTGTTGGACTGGGGAGCTCAGCCATTGATGCTTGGCAAGCTGCTATTGCAGGCTTGGGCCTCACGGAGGGGATATGGAGCCGTGCGCTTTCCAGATATAGACATCTCTGGAGGATCAGAGGGCAGGCTTGGGACATGACACGACATGAGTTGGCTATCTGACTACAACCGGATCATCCTACAGATGGCTCAGTGATGATAGGGCCAAGGCCATTGTGACAGACGCGGTTTCGTACGATGTCATTGTTGGTGGGGAAGTGTTGTACGCATGGGCTTCACCCTGGATTTTGGAGGATAGTCAGTCTTCATATAGGCCTGATGGCAGTCAGGGGAGGGTCGGCGTGTGCAGCTCCCTATCCCATTCATAGGATCAGAGTTGCGGTTGGCCGCAGCGAGGGCAAAGATGCCAACCACTAGCAGGCATTCAACAGCTGCATGACTTGGCCTGGAGAGTTGTTGGATGGCAACACTCATTCAGAGATGTGTCCCCCTCCGGAGAGCAGGAGGACATGTATGGTATGGCGGAGTTGCCTGCCATGGTCTTAGCACTCATTGTGGGGCTCGAGCAAGGATTTGCAGTCGGGTTGCTGATTGTCATGTGCAACTAAGCGGGTAGAGGCTTTTGTACCGTCAGAGAGGAGGAGACAGTGCGGGGATTGCACCAGGTCCTACCTCAATTGTCACCATTGGACACCACACCCCGATCATGTGGTAGTGTCCGATGAAGGCATTTGCCTTTTGGATCTTGTTTGGCGGGATTAGTCAAGCAACCGTATTGCTGCTGTTCTTCACAGGCTAGGTGTAGGCGGTAGCGGCGTTACCTGTATATGGAGAGGGATGAGACTGCACGACGCGTCTCCTACGCATGTTGCTCAGTTGGTGCAGCAATACCCTGAGTTGTTGCCGGTGTCTACAGTTGTGGATATCATCAGGCGCTTGCCAGGAGACTTTTCGTTGCTCTGGGGCCTTCAGGATTTGGAGCGGGTTGGCTCCATAGATTTGGTAGTGGCTAGTTGTCCGTCGCAAGGGCATTCATCAGCCCGGGCATGGCGATGGATTGCGAGACTCGAGGTCGGTCTGTTTTTGGAGATGGTGCGGTTTGCGCCACTTATAGCTTCATCAAGCTGTATCTTCCAGTGCAACATCTTGGAGAATGTGCCACTGATGGGCAAATTCTCAGTCCAGGGTGATGGCCATGTGGCATCAGTCCAGGTCGTGGCTTGGTGCAGGCAGTGTTGCTGTATACAGCTGGGTGGGTGTGCACGGCTCATCGTCCACGGTATTTTTGAACTAACTTGATGCCACCCGCACTGCTTAAGCGTACATTTGATGGGTGCAGGGGGGGGAGGGGTGGCGGGGGCGGCTACCCACGCTCATAGTGGATAGGCATTTTGGACACAGGGATGGCATGTCCAAGCGTGTGAGACACGATGACCAATTTGCCTTTGGTAGTGGTCAACAAGGTGGGTCGACTCACGAGCAGCACTACGCTACACTCTCGCTTCCCAGGATCGCATGCTTTCCGAGTAGCTGTGACTGCTGACATCCATGTGGGATCTCAGTTGCAGCAGTTAGTGGGAGCTAATCCAGACGAGCGAGAGTGTTCGGGCTATGGGTTTTCCACTAGACCACGGCGGTGTGGCCTCCTCTATTTCTGAGGCATCACGTCGTCGGGTGTTGGGCAAAGCGATGGATCTTAAATTGTCTTGACCTGGATTATTCAGCTTGGCTATGGCTGAGCACCGTAGAGTGGCGGATTACACTTCCCTTGACGGTCTCTCTGCCTACCGAGACGGTACAGGGGGGGCAGTGAGTGGGGCGAGCCGGTGAGGGACCACGGGGTGGTAGACATCCTGGCACACGTAGAGGTGCTCGAGTTCAGAGGGAGTTGGCAGTCCAAGGTGGCTGTGATGGATGAGGTTGGGATTCTTCTCAGGGTTGAGGAGGTCCTCAAGGATGAGATGATGGGGCAAGGATGAGGCCTTTCATTGACTGAGCAGGTAGGAAGTACTGCTCAAGAGGTGCGGCATAGCAACGCACGGGACGCGTCCTCTACCTCTAAGTCTGCTGGACTTAAGGTTGGCAGTTACGAAGGGGCACTTGGGAGCCTGCGATTGGATCTATTGTCACTAAGAGGAGAGAGACGATGTATACAACGGTTCCTGAGGCTTCAGAATTGCTTTGCCTCTCGTGTCTACGGTGGAGGACCATGAGAGACATGTTCGGTTGTATAGGATGCGGATGGATTGAGTCGTGGCAATCCATGCACAAGCCCCATAGGATGACACTGGTAGCTCGTGTGGCATGGTGAGACAGACGTAGGATATGGTGGTCGGGATGGCATGCATCCACCTTTTTGTGTATCTTGGCATCAGGGAGGGGGGCAGGTTGGACCTACAACTAGGGATGACTATAGAGCGGAGTGTCACTGAGGACCTCTGAGCTAGTGATGAGCCAGGTTGTGCCAGAGATATAACATGAGGATTCAGCTTGTGGTTGGACTAACATCTGCGCACTGGAGACTACGGCAGCTAGTGTGTACGCCAGGAGAGGGTATTCGGATCCCAAATGCAACTCGAGCCAAGAGGTATTCAAGTGGAGAGGGGATACACCTGCTTCGATGTGGGAGGATGGTCGGTGAGGATCGTGCCTTACCTGGCCCAACACAGCGTGCAGCGGTTAGTGGCGGCATGCGCATGAGGAGCTTGGGGCCTTTTGGAGTGCGACGCACTCATATTTTAGCTATCAGGGCAGGTATTGGTGGCATGGTATGCACACAGAGTGCAACAGTTCGTGGCTAGGTGCATGGTGTGTGACGCAGGGTAGTGTGCTTTCACATTCATGCCTCCGTACCTAGCACTCACTGTTTGACATCCTTATACCCATTATGGGATTGTGGCTACAGGTGGAGCTTGACTTTGGCAGGGCCTTTGTCACTCTGACTTATGCGTCACCACAGATATGTACTTGGTGTATGGTGGTCGACTTCTCCAAGTGGATTTAGTTGGTTCCATTGCCTGACTCAGGCTAGTGAGGGGGGCTGCGTATGTATCCTGGATCGGTGTGCTTAGCTGATTCTGTGTGTGGTCTCAACTGAGGTAGCATCTACGGACGCAAGGGAGAGAGTTCTTGGGGGAGTTTCACGGCTTTGTTGTTAAGCCTTGATAGACCACCGTAACCACTTCTCGGGATCATCCTGAGGCCGATGGCTTGGCAGAGAGATGGTGGGCTAGACGGTGTGAGGGGGTTTGCGCAAGTATGGGCTTGCAAAAAGACACCTAGGAGATTGGGAATGTCTCCAGGTACCCTTGGTTACCATGGGCTACAGGTTTAGCAAGCAAGCATCACTTGCCTCGCTTCTCACCATATTTCATTCTCTTTTGGCCTAGAGCCAGATTTTGTCTGCATCTATTCGCGGAGGCTGCAATAGTCCTCTAACCTTGATGATCTGGATGTGTTGGACACAAGCATGTGCCCAACGGACAGAGTTGTTCAAGAGAGTGCATGCCTATGGCTTTTGAGATCTTTCTATTGCCCAACACCGAAACAGCATTAAGGTATGTCTCTATACGTGGACGGGGATATCGACCAGGTGTTCGGCGTTTCCACCCCTGGGATCTATATGTATCTGCAACAGACAGCGCCTTAGGACCTTGGATGTCACCTAGCAGGACTGTAATTCTGAAGGTTGGCGGGAGGGGTTGCTCTTCTGGAGTGTTGATTCTGGAGGGTCGAGATGGCATGGTATGGAAAGACCATGTGCGTAATTGTGCGCCATGTCACCTTGCAACTAGTGGATGGAAATTATAGATCCGCAACCTTGCAGTGGTACCTGCGGGTTGCGTTACAATGTTAGGTGGGCATGCTCGTATGTGCCGCCAAGCTATCTGGTGTGTGATCGATGCTCAAGAGGTTAGCATATGGGATGCTTGACAACCATCTCTTGATAGGGTTCCTGATGGAGACGGGTTATGTGTCCACACTGCTTGGGATAGTGGCAGTGGATATGACTAGTGGCAGCTCACAGACTGGGAGGCCAAGCTCATATGAGTCAATACCCAGAGATCTCAGGTCTCAAGTTCAACAGGTTGCAGCGGTGACTAAAGATGGGGCAACTCTTGTACCCGGCCTTCTTGATCTATTGAGTTTGAGTGTAGTAGGGACAATGGTGGAGGAGCCCTAGTGAGGTTATGGCCCACCATCACTATTGTGGCTACCTGGACTTAGAGGGACTCCTCCTAAAGTCGCCAGCTAGGGGGCAGATTGTTATGGACTAGTGGCAGCCTAGTGATAGACTAGTGCTCGTGCACTAGTGGTGGCTAGTGGCTGCACTAGTGGTTGGACTAATGGTTGCACTAGTGTGCCGATGGTTGTGTACTTAGTGGTGGACTAGTGGCTGGCACTAGTGGTGGCATTACTAGGTGGAGCTATGTGATTACTAGTGTTTGGTGTGCACATTATGTTGTGTGGTTTTGAGACATATCGATGTATGTGTATAGGACTATTGTATACGCACGATGCTGTCAAGTTATTTTACCACTGGTGTGAAGTTAAGCTAGGAAATAGCTAGCTTTTATATATTGACCTTTGGGATTGACCCAAGTGTCAATCCAGGGGCCAATACATGTTTGGGCACCTGGCGTTGTTATCTTCATGGCAGATCGGTCGGTGGCCTCATCTTTATCGAGTTGAGCCTCACGCGCGTCTAGTAGGCCCGTAGTGTGGATTCCCCATGGCGTGGAGTGCACTTGACTCAACTTATTATATGAGTGATGTTTTCATGGTGCGAGTGTGTGAGTTTGAGAAATAAAAAAAAAAAAAAAGAGCTTGTCTCATCCTTCCAGTATGCATTGTGATGGAGCGGGCAGTGTAGTCCTAGGTGATGGACTAGTGGCTGGTCCTAGTGGTGGCTATGGCAGCCTAGTGGTGGACTAGTGGCTGCACTAGTGGTGGCTTATTGGTTGTCCTTAGTGGCTAGCCTAGTGGTATACTAGTGGTGGATATGTGATAGACTAGTGTTTGGTGTGCCATAATTTGTGTGGTTTTGGACAGCCGATGTTGAGGTGTTTCGATATGTATGCACAGACCAAAGGAGACCCCATTTGATCTCGGTTCACCTAACCGTCCCATAAGCCTGGCCACACTATATACAAACTCTTCACTAGATGTTACCACACGATGTTTCTCCAGTCTATGGAGAACACCCACTGCATTCTTATTGACCCCAGGTGTACCCCCGCGCAAATCCATATGTGTATCTGGCACTTGGAGTCTCCCACTTACCAAACAAGACATCTACCTCTTATACATCGACTTCAAGAATGCCTTTGGATCTCTAGATCACGCTCGTCTCCTTGCCATTATGACGGACCTGGGATACCCAACTGATGTCATCCAACTCATTGGCAACATTTACACCCGCAATTCCACGGAATATGTTGGCTCATACTATGGCTCCACCCCCCCTATCCCCATCCTGAGAGGAACTATCCAATGTGACGTACACTAACGCAGTCTCTATTCATCATCTTTTAAGAGCCCCTTCTAAGATGGATCGATCGTGGCAAACTTGGGCTACCGCTACAAAACTTCTTAATAATCGAAATCTCCGTGGCCGCATATGGTGCCGACTGACCTTGCCATACTAGCCCATAAGCCTCAGGGTCATCTAAATAGACAAGTTGACAAGCTATTCAGATTCAATCAATGGTCAGGTATGGAACTAAGCCTCCACAAATGCGTTGTCACTGCTAGTGGCCTACCCACCATAGCATACTCACTAAGTCTACAATGGCTTCCCACTGCAAACTACATATCCACTACTAAAATAAAACTTCCTCTTCTCAGGGCCCTGACGAACCCTATACCTATCTAGGTATACAACTTGTCCCATCACTCACATGGCATATACAAAAAGCCACTACGATCTCTCAATTGTCCGACAGGGCAGCTAGCACTCCTCAAATCCCCAATGTGGCCATTCGTCCCACAGACATTTCCCTTATCCAAACAGTACTTAAACACACAGGTTTAATACTCCTATTCACGCAACACCTCTCCTCCTTCTCAGACTTAGATAATTGTACAAGCATTTTGTCCAATTTACTAAGCGTATCTGTGGGCTACCCACTAGTCACCCCAGATGCACTTAATCCCAACTCCCGACAGATAGCTATGGCATTGGTACCACCCCCCTCATTTCCTCTTATGCCTGCACCCTTGGCACACAACTTTAAGAGGCACTAAATGATCCTGGTCGACTGGGATTTATATACTCGGGTCTCCCTCCTACTTCCTTGCCGACAACAATAATGGTCTTTACTCACTACCCACCCTTCATCCACAATTTTGTCGCCACTCCCCCACTACCAGAACTCTATACATTCTCCGTCAGCTAAACATCAGCATACAAACGCGACCATTCCGGGCTATCCAACACTATCCCCGCCTTTGCTAAGCTTGGCTCAATAGCCCATCTCTCACCGAATTCGAACCTCCACCCTCGCCAAAAAAACCCCACATTAGCCTACTTTAAAACCAAAAACATTACAACACTCACGGCCAACTCATCTACAGCCTCTGGATATAGGTTATCTCACGCCTAAGAATTCAATCTCATAATACCCAATAACTACTATCAAACGGCCGTTATCTCGCCCTACTTTGAAACCTTTTCTGTCATAAAACTCCATCCTGTACTCTCGAATGTGATCTCCCATGCAAACTCTTCCCCCACCACACCCAAGACCTCCTCCCTCAATATAGATCAAATCTGGCCCCCTCTATTCTCAGTAAGATGGTAGGCAAAAACAACATCCCCTGACCCTCTAAAACGCGTACACCTACCCCATATCACCAACAGTCCCGCCACCTCCCCCACTGTCCGAATCTGTACGGCACCCTAGCTATAGCCACTTCATCTGACTCTACCCACCCCATGCACTACTCCCACTCAGTCCCCCAATGCCCATTGTCCCCACTCAACTCCACTTTCATCCCCAGAACCCACACAAATCAACCCAGACAACCCTGGAAGCCTTCATCATTTGAAGCTATTCTAGGAACTCATAACTGAACCACTATCGATGAATACGGCGCCACATGTCTAGACCCGTTTTACCTATGTACATGGCCAGATACTCATCCGAAGACATACACCTGGCAAGTCGAGGATGACTTATTCGGGTCCAGGATGAAGATATTGTGACCCAGCCCACGACCTTGACCTACTCACTGCATTCCTATAAGTCCACTAACCACAACTACCTAGCCATACTGCACTTACAACACACCTCCCAAACCTAGCAATAGATGCCCGCTTCATCCACAATCCCCTAGATGCTCCTGATGTGACCATCTTTTCTTTGTGTAACATCTTGAGGCTGTCTAGCCCTAGATGACCAAATCGACGGTGCCATAACTCCATGTCTGTGAGTTTACTGACAGTTGTTTCTACTGCAGTTAAACAAGTATTCTCACATTTGCTTTCATTAACATCTGACACACCTAGTCTGTATATAGGTTGCCATCTCGATGTGTCGTGGTAATCTCATTACCTTCCTTGTTCTTAAAAAAACAAGTGTGAGTGGTAAATTCTACCTGGAACCCAGTGTCAACTACTTGACTTACAGAAACCAAGTTCCTTGCCAATCTCAGGTACGACTAGTCCTTCATAGGACTTTGGTAATGTTGACAAAAAAACCATTGCACTATCTGCATCACTCACTGGTGATCATGCGGCCCGTTAATCTGACGTAGCAACTTTTTATATGAATTTGCTTGATCAGTAATATTGGCCTCTTCAGCCATTCTCAGTCCGTACAGTTGTCTGGTTAAATATATCTTAGAAGTTATATTTTTAGATGCATATAACCCCTGTAGAGGCTTCTTTTGATGGTTTGGCTCGAGGGACACGTTGTAATGTTGAATCTTTCACGTTAAGAAGAATGCTAGCATGTGCTTGATTATCCCTCTTATCACATGCAGGTTGTCTGGTTGGAGTAGCGGGTCTGGCTTCAATCCCATCTACTACCTTCCAAAGATCCATATCCAACAGTACCATCTCCATCCTAACTTTCTAGTGTGAAAATTAGTGCCATCAAATTTGTCTGTAATGACCCGAGACTCTCCTGAGGCCATACTCTCTTTTGTCTATGGATCTATGCCTCTGATACCATGTATAAATTATTGACAGCTTTATAGATATTATGAGGAACTCTCCTCCCAGCCATAGAAGTCATATTTTTTAGTTAGTTATGTGCTTCACCCCCGCGGAGCTCCCTTTTAAAGGTCCTTAAGAGCTACTTGTCTCTTCACATAAGATTTACAGAGTCATGTCCTATGACTACTCATATCTGTTCTTTCTAATTTGTCTGTTCAGATACCAACTAACTGATCTACTTTTCATACTTCCAATAGCCACGGCCCGTCGATAAATGCCATTCTTCGCAACCGAACTATGCACAACACCTGTGAGTTAGTGTTCACTCAATAGCAGATCAAGCTGGGTGAAGATCAAAGAAGATAAGAAACTGTAGAAATTGCCTACAGGTCACACAAAAAACTTTAACTAGTGAAGATCTAAGAATTGGATAAATGTTTGGGTGCCATCATCAAGCTGCAATGCTACCCAATTTGTGGCTTCAGGAGGACCTCCGTGGTCGATTGTAGTGGTCATGAGTTGTGACTGCAGCTCCTGAAGGACGAGACAACAGACAATTGTTGTGGCCACAATGGTTAGTGACCATAATGGAACTGTTGTTCAGGGAACTTCATTTCTAGTCCAGTTCGTCAACATATCACTGCTTTGGAAATTTATGAGCAGATCTTTTGCAGAAGTTGTTAACTGATGCGGCAGTGCGCTGTGAATCGTCTAGGAGGATAGATAATTAAAACAGATAATTAAAACAAACAGTGAAGCGGTCGGTATTGAAATGATAGATAATCTCATCCATAATTCTAGGTTTCATCTGATATGGTGAATAGACACAACTCTTGAAGTATCAAAGATTAGGGTTACACCGATTGGTCAACTGAAAGGTTACAACGGTTACTTTGAATAGTTGTAGATAAGTTCTTTGTCTTCTTCATACAGAGAAGAAGTGTAATTATTATTACAAAAGAATATCTAGATCAATGTTTTTCCTCACTCTCTCTAATTACATGCAATGATGTATGAGAGTAGATCCTGTGTAATTTGTTACATGGTATCAGAGCTAGATT
The DNA here is from genome assembly GCA_030704615.1 of Takakia lepidozioides. NCBI lineage: Eukaryota > Viridiplantae > Streptophyta > Takakiopsida > Takakiales > Takakiaceae > Takakia > Takakia lepidozioides. Next base: position 21,531,475 of record CM060732.1, on the reverse strand, counting down.
AGAAGAAAAGATAGAGATGAGCATTCTCTTTCTAATAAGAAAGATGATGGGCTCATTCTCTAATAGATTCAAAGAAAACATAGATATAATATTCTCATGTGGAATGTGTTCATTCTCTTATATTTCCGAGTCCTTCATCAATATGATTGAGGATTAAGAGATATCAAAATAGAAGGGTAAGCAGTTCCACTTGGTTGTGGTACTAGCCTGATCCAACGATCAGTGCACACCATCAACCATAAGCACTGCTGGTCCGTGGTACTAATCTGATTTAACAATCAGAGTCTACCATGGCATCGGTACCTTCTGAGCATCGTTCCATAATGATTGAAAAACTAAATGGCACAAATTTCACAATTTGGAAAATGAAAATTGAAATTCTGTTGCTAAGAAATGATTTACTAAATGTAGTAAAAGGTGTTGATCAAGACCCAGGGTCCAGATGATCCTGACGAGCAAGAGGCCTGGCAACTTAAGAACGCTAGAGCCAAGTGTGACATCCTTCTGAACTGCGGAGACAGTCAGTTAGCGATGGTCAGAAATCTTGATACGGCCAGTGAAGTTTGGGAATACTTCACAAGGCTCTATGAACATACTGATAGAGCCACGCAATTAATGCTTAAGAAGAAATTCATGGGAATGGAAATGAAGGAAGGAGAACCTGTTACAGCATTCTTGGTATCATTCCAAGGCATGTTAAACCACATGGTTGCAACCGGTTTGGAAATCTTAGATGATGAGGCTGTAATACAACTCCTATCGAGTTTGCCTCCTTCATGGCGGTCGTTTGTAACAACCGTGGGCAACAACCCTGAACTGTCTTATCCAACGTTATGTGGAAGACTACAACAAGAAGAAGCCATGAATAGTAGTTCCTCGAGAAAAGGGAACGCGTCATCTTCAGCATTTTACACAAGCCATCCAGGCAAAAAAGACAAAAAGGTGGAACAAATGCAACTTTCATAGTCAAAATGGATTTGGTCAAAAATCCAACAAGAGAAATCAAGAGGGAAGTGGAAGCTCCTCTGATGTTCGAAATGACTCCAAAAGAAAGAAATGGCTTTGTTTCTATTGTCGTAAGAAGGGGCACATCGCTGCTGAATGTAGATTAAAGCAGCAGATAGAGCCAACGGGATATTTAAGTCCCAAGCTAATACGGCCAATTCTAGTGATTCAATTGGTATTCAATTGTTTACTGCTTGTTTGTCTGTTGGCACCATTTCTAAAGATACATGGTATCTGGACTCTGGTGCTTCCCAGCATATGTCTCCTCACGGAGAGTGGTTCAGTTCCTATAATTTTTTTGATTCTCCCATACCAATATATTTGGGAGATAATAGCACTCAACAAGCTGTAGGACAGGGCATAGTAACAATCAGTACTACATCAGGATTGAGAACCGACGTACAAGACGTGCTTCATGTATCAGGGCTGAAAAAGAATTTGTTGTCCGTTGATAAATCGACTCAAGCTGGAACAAGCTTCGAGTTTACACTAGATAAGTGTACCATAAGAAGGGCAGGAAATCCGACTGCCATCACTTGTTCATTGCAAGGTGCACTATACCCAGTTGGTGTTGGTGTTCCTACATCAGAGTGTGGTCTCTCCGTACTAACAAAAGAGGAAGATCGGGCTCTACTATGGCATCAGAGATTGGGTCACTTAAATTTGAAAACCATAAAAGACATGCAAAGTAAAGAAATGGTTATCGGTTTAAGTGGACAACTAAGAGAATTGTCTGTATGCCAGAGTTGTATGGCAAGAAAGCAACATCGCCAAGCATTTCCACAAGGTGGAGGTACTCGTGCAATTGATGTACTCGAAATCATTCATTCAGACATATGCGGTCCCATGCAAACTCAAGCAATGGGAGGAGCAAGGTATTTTGCTACATTTATAGATGACAAATCACGCTTCACAGTAATTTACTTTCAAAAACATAAGAATGAAGTGTTTGATAAGTTCAAGATCTATAAAACATATGCTGAAAACAAACATGAAAGAACATCAAAGTTTTTCGATCAGACGGCGGTGGTGAATATGCATCGAATGAATTTAATCAATTCTGTGAACATCATGGGATTGTGCATCAATTCACTACTGCCTATACTCCACAACAAAATGGGGTTTCAGAAAGAAAAAATAGAACCCTAGTTGAAAGTGCACGGTGTATGCTCAAGTTGGCAAAACTGCCAAAGACTTTTTGGGCAGAGGCAGTGGCTACTGCCTACTATCTCCAAAATCGGTCTCTCACATCCTCAATGTCAAATGCTACCCCATTTGAGGTGTGGCATGGTAGAAAACCCGATTTAAGCAATCTTAGGGTTTTTGGGTGTCCAGCTCATGTTCATGTCCCGGATGAACTGAGAAAGAAGTGGGATTATAAAAGTTTCCCATGCATACTCATTGGGTATGGGGAACAAGAAGGGGTAAAGGCTTATAAAGTCTATGATAAAGAAACCAAAAAGATATTTTTAAGCCGTGATGTCATCTTTGATGAAAAATCACTGGTTCGTGCTGAAGGGGGAGATATAATTCCTACCGTTACTCAATTCCCCAAGATACCCATAGATACTACCTCTGAATGTTCAAAGGAACATGAAGAAACGGAGTATGAATATGATGAGATAATTGGTCTTGTCATACCTAATGTAGAACAATCAAGGCTGGCACAACAAGGTTCAGCACCTCAAGGCCAGAACCTAGAAGTTCAGTCAACTGAAGGTGGTTATCCTCCTACGTCAAGTACAGAGGAGAGTATTGGTATGTTGTTACCACATGATCCATTTGGACATGAGACAACAAGGTCCACGATAGAAGAAAGAGAAATTGAATCAACATTACAAGTTGATCAACAAAATTTACGTAGGTCTACTTGGACAAGGACACCGTCCTTAAAATTAAAAGAGTCTCTCAGCAATGCTTATGCTTTTCTTACACAGACTGATGAGCCTTCCACAATAGCAGAGGCTTTGTCTGGACTTAATGCAGATAAGTGGCAAGAGGCTCTTTATTCTGAGTACGACTCTCTTATAAAGAACATAACGTGGACTTTGGTAGATCCTCCAATAAACAGATCTATTGTCAGCTGTAAGTGGGTCTTAAGAAAGAAGTACAATGTTGACGGTTCAATAGCTCGTTTCAAAGCAAGATTGGTAGCACGCGGATATTCTCAAACCGAAGGTATTGATTATCATGAGACATTCTCTCCGGTGATAAGAATGACCTCTTTACGAACAATCTTCTCTTTAGCTACTAACCTAGATCTGGAAATACACCAGATGGATGTTAAGACTGCGTTCTTAAATGGTTATCTAAATGAGGAGATTTATATGAAACAGCATGAAGGCTATGTCAAAGCGGGAAAATAAACTAAGGTTTGTAGGCTACTAAAAACCCTTATTGCCTCAAACAGTCCCCAAGGGCACGGTATGAGTGAATAGATTCTTATCTATTCAAATTTGGTTTTGCTAAAAATCCAGCAGATTCGAATGTCTATGTTAAGCGCCATCAAGCTTCTTTTGTATTGTTAGGGTTGTATGTTGATGACTGTATCATTGCTGGAAATGATTTAAAGTTTCTAAAAGCAACAAAATCGGAGTCGTCAAGTGAGTTTGAGATGACAGATAATGGTCCTATTGAGTATTGTCTCGGCATACAAGTATCTAGAGATAGAAGAAAAAGAATAATTCATTTATCTCAAGAAAAGTATATACGAGATACACTTAAGAAATTCAATATGGAATTATGTAAAGCTATCTCTACACCAATGGAACCAGGAAGTAAGCTTTCCAAGGAAATGACTCCTGAAAGTAAATCTGAGCAAGAGGAGATGGTAGATATTCCTAATTCGAGTGCTGTGGGCAGCCTGATGTACATTATGGTGTGTACACGACCCGACCTTGCTTTCCCTGTAAGTCAGGTTTCACAATTTATGGCAAATCCTGGAAAACAACATTGGCTTGCTATAAAGCGGCTTTTCAGGTATCTTCAAGCCACTATAACTTTTGGACATAGATACGGGATTCAAGTTGAGACTTCACCAGCAAACACTATTCAAGGATGGTGTGACGCTGATTGGGCAGCAGATGTAGACAATCGTCGTTCTGTCACAGGTTATATATATTGCATGAATGGAGGAGCGATATCGTGGCAAAGCAAGAAACAAGCCACTATAGCTCTCTCGAGTACCGAGGCAGAGTATATGGCTGCTGCACATGCAACTAAGAAGGCAATATGGCTTAGGCAGTTAATTAGTGGACTTGGATCCCAAGCTTAAAAGCTACTGTCTTATGTTGTGATAATCAGTCGTGTATAGCTTTAACAAAGAATCTTAGGTTTCACGATCGGTCAAAGCATATAGAACTCAGATATCACTTTATAAGAGAAAAAGTAGAAACTGGTCAGATAGAACTAGTTTACTGTAGCACTAATGAGATGCTAGCTGATGCTTTAACTAAGGCTCTTCCGAAGCCTAAACATGAGTATTGCAGAGAGGCATTTGGAGTGCTTAGCTTTCAGAATATTTACTATCAGATTGACAAAGTCTAGATTATGGATAGATTAAGGGGGAGTATTGAAATGATAGATAATCTCATCCATAATTCTAGGTTTCATCTTATATGGTGAATAGACACAACTCTTGAAGTATCAAGGATTAGGGTTACACCGATTGGTCAACTGAAAGGTTACAACGGTTACTTTGAACAGTTGTAGATAAGTTCTTTGTCTTCTTCGTACAAAGAAGAAGTGTAATTATTATTACAGAAGAATATCTAGATCCATGTTTTTCCTCACTCTCTCTAATTACATGCAATGATGTATGAGAGTAGATCCTGTGTAATTTGTTACAGTCGGTAAATAACGGCAAGTTTCCGGCATTCGCTTTCCGATGTCGGAGAAGCGGGTACGTTTTTGTCTTGCCTTGCATTGTGCTGTCGGGCATTTTAGTTTGTTTTGATTGCAATGTTGGTGGGAGAACTTGATGAGAAAGTGCAGTTGAGCTAGTGGTGGGAGGTGGAGATGCATCTGCATGCGTTGAGGTGATGGCAGGTGGATTAGGTTTTTGTTTCTGGGGAAATTATCCAGAGGTGTACGTGGTGGTACCGGTGTGCAGAAAGTCAAGGGTCTCTCATCGGTACTCTTGGTCTTTGATGAACCAGTTGTTTCTTGTGAGTTTGGGAACAGAGTAACTGGTTAGGAGTTCTGGGGAACGGGGTATGTAACGGAATTATTTCAGACCAGGATTTTGCGCCCGTTTTTCCATCTTTCTCAGCACTCATATCTAGATGTATCCAAAGAGCCTTCATTTCACATGGGTTGTGTGCACCGTCCTGAATGCACCTGTCCGTAGATAGAGCAGGAGAAGAAGCATCCTGACAGTGTTTATACAACTCGATTTATGTCGTGTGTCTTGTTAGAAAGTAGTTAAAGAAGCATCTTTATTGTGTCACACACCGACAGTTGCATGCAGTTATATATATTGTGGACACAATGGTAAGATCGTAACTTGTGGCTGGAGGCGCGGGGAAGAGGAGGGAAGTTGTGGTGAAGGAGCAGCTGCAGTGTACCTATCTCATCACCGTGCAAGTTTGTTTCTCCACTTGTGAGTACCGCGTTATTGAAGGGACAAATAATCTCATCCATAAGTCTAGGTTTCCTCTGATATGATGAATATTTAGACACAACTCTTGGAGTGTGATGTGTAATGAGGATTACGTCTACAGCGACTGGCAACGGTTACTTTAAACAGTTGTAGCTAAGTTCTTTGTCTTCTTAATACAAAGTACAAAAAGCTCTAGAAGTGTAATTATTATTACAGAAGATATATCTAGATCAATGTTTTTCTCCGCTCTCTCATGGGAGTAGATCCTGTGTAATTTCTTGGATGGTATCATAGCTTTACAGGAAAAGATAGAGATGAACATTCTCTTTTTAATAAGAAAGATGATGGGCTCATTCTCTAGTATATTCACAGAAAACATAGATACAATGGTGCCAAGGCCAAGTCCAGCTTTAAACTTTTCATGTTTGACTTTCATCAAAGCTTTAGTAAAAATATCTGAAATGTTATCCTCTGTTGAACAATACAACAACTTCACCACTCCTTGTGTTTGAACTTCTCGAATATAATGAAATTGTATCTCTATATACTTAGTTCATGCATGAAAACTTGATCTCTAGATAGGGTAATATTACTTTCATTATCACATTGTAAATAGTTGTAGATGTTTGAGTATGATGAAATTCATGTAATAATTGTCGAAGCCATACGACTTCTTTGGTTGCTTCTGTTGTTGCATTGTACTCACGTTCAGTACTGGAGAGATCTACAGTATTTTGACATTTACTTGTCCAACTGATAGTACCACCACTAAGAATATATGTATATCATGTACTGGATTTTCTGCCATGTATGTCCCTTGCCCATCTGCATCACAATATCCCAAAAATACTAGAAGATTTGGTGTCTTTAAGGAATATATAATGCCAAAGTTAATGGTACCTTTAATATATCAAAAAATACGTATTACTGCTAGCCAATGACTCGGTCAAGATTGGCGGAATACTGCACTTATACTTCCACCATCGCAAACGCCAAGTCAAGACGTGTACAAACCATAGTGTAAGTGAGACAGCTAACAGCCTATTGATATGGAATATGCAGCATAGCTTGCGAGCTTCATCATTGGTTGGAGACTCCTTGCGAGAAAGTTTGGTATTAACCTCCAAGGGAGTACCCATAGGCTTGCTTTCAGCCATATGAAAACGTTGCAAAATATTCAGAATATAGTATTTATGTGTTAATGTAACATTGTCAAGTGAGAAATCATGATCAACTTGGATACCCAAACTATAGTGGACGGAGCCATTATTTGTCATCTCATATGCGGCTTTCAACCAATCTTTCCATGAGTAATTGATGATTGTTACTGAAAAGTAAAGCATTATCTACATATAATGCTAATATGATAAGAGAATTTTGAAGACTCTTAACATAAATATTTGAATCTGAATGAGTGCATGAGAAGCCAATTGCATTAAGATCAGTATCTATTTGCTTATACCATACCATGGGAGCTTGCTTAAGGCCATGTATGCTACATTTCAATCAACACACTTTGGTTTTGTTGCCAAGTTGAATAAAACCATCAGACTGACACATGTATATTCTTCTTTCAAGATGCCATGTAGGAAAGCCTTTTTGACATCCATCTGATGGATATCCCAGTTATGTATATCAGTTAATGCTAATATAACAAAGTATGTACTGAGGTAATCTTGACCACCGACGAAAAGGTATCATGATAGTCTAGTCTGGGCACTTGGGAGTAACCCTTGGCCACTAGCCAGCTTTATATCTCTCAACTGAACCATCGGCTTTCAATTTAATCGTAAAAATCCATTTATAGTTGATGGGTTTCCTATCAGAGGATAAGTCCACTAAATCCCAAGTCTCATTCTTCACAAAAGAGTATAATTTGAATTAATAGCTGCTATCCAAAATTGAGAATCAGAGCAAGAATGAGCCTCTAAGTATGACAACGAATCTGTCTGAGGAGGAACACTCTCATGAAAATTCACATATTTTGGATTGTGTTTTATTTCTACCACACCTAGAGGTAGACGGAGTAGTAGACATTTTATCAAAATAATACCAAAGAAGACAGGTTGGGGTAATTCTCCCACTAGTGCAGCCCGCAAGACTGGCTGACTGTGAAAATACAATAAAATAAGGTATGAAAAATGTTTTTATAATCCAAAACCGTTGGATTACAGTTTTCTGAAGGAATTTTTTCATTATAGAACAACTATAAGTCAGCGAAGGCCGAAAGATGAAAGAGTAATAAATTTAGATGGGGACTTGACACCTCTGTAATAGGAGGGTCATCACTAAAGATAAGAGTGGATTATAATAGATAGATTGTTGGGAAGGCATAGAGGCTAGGGGTATAGGTAGGCTGGAGGAGGTATACCTTGAGGGGGTTATGTACAATTGGAGTGGAAGAGCCAGAGGGGCAATAGTTATATGTATGGGCCCATCACAAACTCATCATGATCAATGGTGTAATCACTTCTTGTACCCCTGCAGAAGCCACCCAATTATAGCAACACCCAATAAGTATCCAATGTCGGCATCTAATAATTTAAGAGCCAAGTAGGTGTCTCTTAATTACTTCAATGCCAATATTCGGTTCACACATTTCAGCCATTTCATTAGTACATGTACTTGGCGAAAAATAAAAAAATAAAAAAAAATACAGGTACTTGGCATCAGATATTTTCCAGCCTTGCCCTTTTAGTGGTCTTTTTGAGTTGTAGAACTCATTAGAATCCATTATAGTGTTTTTCTTAATCTCAACCTCATCTGAGGATATGGGTAGCAATAAGGCTTCTTGCATAGACTTTGAGGTGACCAATATCTCCTTTTATTGAGCATAACGTGTACCCTCTACTGGGTTACAATTTTGCATAAATTATGTTGCCAACTTAGTTGAAGAATCTGATATCCTTGGAATCATTTATATAAACTTTAACAATCACGCAATATGCCATTTCTCCACTCTTTCAGGCCCTCCAAACATAAGAACTTTAACATTGACGGAATCCAATGACACCGTCATGATTATTCCCATCTTTGGTAGCTTTCTTGGCCTCTAACACTATTTCTCGAGCAGACACACTTAAAATGCCAACTCAACATAGGCATTATCACAATAGAACATCTTCAACAAGGGCAGCATGCCCACTTCTATCAAGCACACTACATCTCTCCTCTCTCAACACCATGACAATATTTCCTCTTAACCGCCTCACCCACCCTATAAGAATACTTAAATAAATAAATAATTTTGGATATAATTCTAAAATAGATAAATAACCGAATTATTAAGATAACCACCCTTAAAGATAATTATGAATGGATGTAAGAAATTGGAAGTTCATATTAATTAGTTACAAATATTGAAATTGACACCTTGACTAAAAATTGACACATTCCACCTCTCGTGATATTTATCCCGTCCTTGGGATTAATGATAATACAATTTGTGAGAGAAGTTGATGTCTTTAGGGAATAAGCTTAGAAGGAGTAGAAAATCCAACAAAGCATAAAGGAAGTAGAGGAAGAGGCAAAGATTAGAGACGCAAAGCAAGTAAGGCTCCGGAGAGAGAAATGAGAATCATCAAAATCCCAAGAACAAGAGAAAGAAAGGCGGACCACTAAGGGAAAAGACTCAATGATGCTTGAATTGGCTATCATGAGCGAGTGGAGAATGGAATAGGTCCCACGAAGGATTTCTCGAGTGAATGGAAAAATACGCCACTCTATCGGGAATATTCTTGCTTCTATTGTTTCCTTAAATGCCTATGTAAATACTAAAAAATGACATGAATAGTTTAGCTCTCCGCACCATGGAGTCATGACATATGAAATTTGGACCATATTGTTCACGGAGGCTTACGTTGATTGTGGTCTCCACCTCCGGGTTCTTTAGTACCAAATATTCTTCTCATCCTTGCACAAACACTTCATTCCATCGCTTGGTCTTACACCATCGTCCCAATTGTTCCAATGCTCTTTCACCAAATAAAGCATATGCCAACCCATGCACTTGTCAACCGATCCTCGTTTCTTACATTTCCCATAACATTGTATCACCATTGTCTGTAAACGATCGCGGTAGCATGCAATTCCTTCAACTGATCTTGCCACTTCTTGAAAGACTTGTCAATGGGGATTACCATTGCTTCAATCAACTGTTGTATGACCATCGATCTTTTCCAACCCCATTCCTTATGGGTGGCCCTAGCTTGCACATGCAACCATTCTTCTAATTCGTTGTAATACAAGAAACATCATGTGGCCAAATCTCCAACGCATGTCAACACCATCGAAGGATACTCCACCTTCACATCCCCCCTCACAAACATCTCTACAAGTAGGTTCTGTTGGCCCAAGGATCGACATTTATTCCATTCTCGAGCAAAGTCCACCGATTCTCCCAAGATTTCTGGCCCCAATGTGGCTCTTATGAGCGTCTCATCCACTCATACCCTTGACTCAACGAATAAGTGGCAACCATGCTGGATTTGAACTGTAGTATCCTCTCAGCCATGAGAAACTCTGCTTCACTTTGTCATTGTCCAAATGGTTCTTGTACTTGGAAACTCTTCTCCTTTCCTTCTTAGCCTTGCGATATAGAGAAAATTTGTCTCTCATCTTGTTAATGTCCGCATCCCACTTAACCTTTTAAGTTACTAATTGTTGTTTCAGTCGATCTACCTCAACGTTCTCGTCTAGCACCGTTGGTCTTCCACTTGAGCATTGTTGTTCCAAGCCATGTTTGTCTCATTCAAGGCCTTGACAGTCTCTTTCAAATCTGCCTCTCTCTTCTGGGATTCCATCCAATGTAGCTACTTGAACTTCCTTCATTTTCATTTCCTCCACCGTGGCTACAAGTTTTTGGTTCTCCATTTCCCACTTGTCTTTTTCCTCCTTCCATATTTCAATGTATCTCGCATGGACCACATTTTGTTCTTCCATCAGTGTGCATAAGTCAGTGATGTCTTCTTCTCTTTTCTTGGCTTTGTCCTCCAAGACCTCCAACTACTGGTTCCATACCGCTTCATCCTTCATCTTGTCAATCAGCGCACAAAATTGTTTAGCATGCTCCACTAATTGGTCTTTCAGAGACGACTTCCTCTCATTCATCACCATCGCTTGAATTACCGGTTCAGAAATCAAATGAACCTCATCATCCCCAGAATGAGAACACAAATCTCCGTCATTATTGCGTGTGATTGGTCTCGGAATGGCTTGCTCCACTAGCCTATACACCATAGGAAGTGCCATACTTCCAGAGAGATGACTCCGGCCGGGGCCGGCATAACTAAGAGCCACTTCGCCTTACGGCTACTGCCCCCTTTCAAGGGTGGGCCCTATAAAACTAGTGGGTGCCCGGAGGGCACCCCGTAACCCATGGTGACAAATAGGCCTATGAGATGTGGTTTTCAAGCTGTCTTTTGTTAGTGATAATAGCAGTGAGGGAGCGTAGCGCGTTCAGGTGGATATCTTTGAAGCATTTATGGATAGGGGTGATAAGAAGGTTAAAGATATTTGTGGAGGGCACAGATTCTGGCGTTGTGAATGCCGCCTCTGGTTCCGGACGTTATGACCGTGAGAAGGCCTGTGGACCAGCCACGGCGGCGAAGGGCTAAAATGAGTGGGGCATATTTTTGGCGTTTTTCCAATGTGGATGGGCCGGGGTAGCGGTCGTTACAATATGTAAATTCAATAAAGTGTATGGTAAGGTTGGAGGACAGGGAATTGGGCGGTGGGGTGTCTATGGGTAGCCCGTGTACTAGAAGTATGTCTGGACAGAGTCTGGCTGGGCAAGTGCGGGGGGTAGCCGGTCTGCATGTACAGGGTAGGAGCCAGTGGGGTACTGTATGGTCAGGGGGCCTCTCCTAGTAGGTTCCGGCATTGATGAGTGAAAACCAGCGTGTCTGAGGGCGGCATAAGAGTAGTTTGTGAATGTGCCAGACAGCTTGATTATGCCGGGTAATACGGAGGCCATGGATGACAGGGTGTGTACATTGACTGAGAAGGTGTGACCAAGTGTCCGAGCCGAGTGAAGGCTAGCACAAAGCGGCAGTTTGGAGAGGGATAAAGGCGGGGCCAAAAGACGTGTTTGCGCTGGTGACCCATGTATTGGGCGTATCGAAATTTGAGAGTATGTCTGATTTGGGCATCGGTGGCGAGGCGAGTGTGCCAGAGCCCAATACTTTCTAACCTTCATTGATGACCACAACAGAACGACAGATGTGTATTTTCTCAAACAGAAGAGTGAAATACTGTCATATTTTAAAGAATATAAATTGATGGCAAAAAAACAAACTGATAAGGTGTTGAAAGTCTTGCGAAGTGACAACGGTGGAGAGTACACTTCCAATGCTTTCAACCTAGTTTGTAAGGACAATGGAATTGTGAGGCGATTCACTGTTCCATATACTCCCGAGCAAAACGGTGTGGTAGAGCGCAAGAACCGCACATTAGTGGAGAGTGCAATAAGTATGTTGCAAGAGTCTAAATTAAGCAATATATTCTGGGCAGAAGCAGTGGCAACAGCCTCTTACGTCAAAAATATGTCCCCTACAGTGGCAATGGAAGGGAAAACTCCAAGAGAGATGTGGACTGGGAACAAACCGTCTATATCTCACTTGCGAGTATTTGGGTGTGATGCTTACACACTTATACCGAAAGAAAAAAGACGAAAGTTTGATCCCCAAAGTGAGAAGTGTACTCTAATTGGTTATAGCACTACAACCAAAGGTTACAAATTATACAACCCAATAACAAAGAAAATGGTTATAAGTAGGGATATAGTCTGTGATGAAGGGAAAGAGCAGCAAGAGACAAAACACCATCGTTCTCTCAAGTACGGAGGCCGAGTATATGGCGGCGACACATACAGCGAAAGAAGCCATTTGGCTTCGATCATTGTTGGCAGATGGGAGAAGCACAAGAAAGAAGCAGTACAAGAACGGTCTACAGTTTTATACTGTGATAACCAAAGTACAATTGCACTTACACTTAATCCCAATTATCATGCGCGTACCAAGCATATCAAAATTTATTATCATTTTATCAAGGAGAAGGTGACCTCTAAAGAGGTAGTGCTACAATATTGTTCAACTGAAGAAACGATTGCAGATGCCTTCACCAAAGTACTTTCGAAAGACAAACATAACTGGTGCCGAGAAGCAGCAGGAGTTAGTGAGAATTTGAAGGAGGCTACGAGTGAAGAAGAAGACAAGATCTAGCTGATCAACTTAGTGGGAGTATTGGAAGTATGAAAAGTAGATCAGTTAGATGATATCTGAATAGACAGATTAGAAAGAACAGATATGAGTAGGCATAGGACATGACTCTATAAATCTTATGTGAAGAGACAAGTAGCTCTTTAGGAAAGGAAGCTCGGGGGTGAAGCACATAACTAACTAAAAATGAGACTTCTATGGCTGGGAGAGTTCCTCATAATATCTATAAAGCTATCAATAATTTATACAGTGGCCGGGTGCAATACCCCATCATTGTTCACTGGAGTTTCAGTAACATTTTGGTGTATGACTGCAACTGCTTACCTAGCGGTCAGGGCTAATTTGTCTAACCCGCTTTTGTGAGACTAATCTAAGGTCCGTGCGCGCTGTAGGAGTGAGGCCACATCTCGATTTGCATCTGGAATATCATGACGTTTGGCCTTCGTCTACCAAATGTTTCTTCCAGTCAAAATGTGCAGCGCAACTTTCAAGAGTGTCATACTAAATGAAATATTGTATACTTCTTCAAGTGATCCATATTAAAACCTACCTCCAAATGTTCTGTTGTGACCCCTAGGCCCTATCAATGACTGCCATTCTTTGCAACCAATTTATCTGAAAATTGCGGAAAATCTTGCAGGTCAAACCATATAACTAGTAAAATGCCAAGCAATAACCCTTAAGTGGTCTATTGGGTTTACGTAACTGACCATAACTTTCTGTGGTTAAGGCTGATTAGCCCAAATTTGGGCTCATTGGATAGGTAATCAAGTCCCCCTTGATATGGCATTGGCCAATTGGCCGATGCCTGAAGGGGCAGGCATCTGGACCAATATGAAGGGGGGCACACTTAGCTTTTTGATCAGGTCATTTTGGCCCCCCCTAACATGCCCAAGTTGCTGACATGGCAACTGCGGTCAGGTTAGGGTGAGTAATAGATACCCCACTAAGGAGCGGGTGCATGTCTGGGCATTTCCAGGCCTATGTCCTAACCTGAAATTGACGGGATGGCAGGTCTAGCCAACACCATGGGCCCATAGCAGGGCGGGCTGGAGGGAGTGTTCGGGGCTCTAGAACACAGGAGGGGAGGGCCAAACCTAGGGCGGGGGTTTGATAGGGTTGAGGGTGGAGTGGGCCCCCCATGAAAGCAGGGCCTGGTAGCCAGAGGAGCTCCCAAACCCGGTGCCCTTCCGGGCTATGGCTCCAAAATATCCTAGGCCTGCAGGCTATAACATAGGTGTGCCATTTGAAGTCTTGGGCATGGAACCTAAGGATGCGATGGCATTGGCTGATCATCGGTCCCAAATTTTTTGGGGGACTTCATGTGGATGCCCATGACTCTTCATCTTAAAAAAAAAAAAAAAAAAAAAACTGCCCAAATACGAGCAAAAAACTGCTTTTTTTCTCACCTATAGGCTATTTCTTAGGGAAGAGTTTTTATTGTCCCCACTCTACACTTTATAATCTTCAGATTTGGTTGTTGGATTTTGAAGAATCTTACTATGGTAGGAGGTGGGGTAGGTGGGAAGTAATTCCAACGGTCAGTTTTACAGAGACATAGAGATTCTCCAGATTAAAAAGTTTATGTGGGCCAGGGTCATGTTTTTCCTGAAGTGCTTGAAAATGAGTTTTGGCACTTAAGGGTTAATGTCCAGTGAATTTACAGAGCCTACTACCCAGGTAGATAGATGGTACCCAAGAATTTCCTCCCTGCTCCCACTCGCACCCCTTGTGAGACTCCACACATCTGGCCAATGTTTGGGCCCGCCACTAGATGCTTGGTCTTGCCCGCCAATGCCCTAGACACTTGTGGGCCCGCCTTGTTGGAAAAGAAGCAACTGTATACTTCAAAAGGCAGTTTCAAATGGTTTCCATCAAAGGACACGACTGTTCCTTAAGAGTCATACCTCTAGAATATTGAAAGGTCTTTTCATAGTGTATAAATACACATCTTATTATAATACAAATATGTGTGTGATATACATCTCTTTCTCTCAAATTTAACATGGTATCAGAGCTAGTGCTCAACCGATTAATAGAGATCTAATGAGAGTCGTCTCTAGATAAGAGAAGGAGGCTGTCTCAAGTGAAAGATGGCAGCAACTTTTGCTGCACAAATAGAAAAAATCGATGGAGAGGATTACCATCTATGGAAACATAGAGTATGTCTATGGCTTAAAAGAGAGCAAATTTGGTTAGTGGTAGGTGGGAGTGAAATTCGTCCTGCTACTGCATCCACTTCTTCTAGTACTACTACGACTACTACTGGTGCTGGGAATGCTGCAAATGCATAGGATCGAAAGGATATCAGAGCACTAAATGTTATCACCTCATGTCTTAAAAACTCACAAGTTATGCATATAAGTAATAGTTCGACTTCAAAAGAGGCTTGGGATGAATTGGTTATAATTTATCAAGCAAAAGACGCAGTTACAAAAGAGAAAAAGTATGAATAACCATGATTATGCTTGTTCCTTATTTGCAAGTCATAAACAAAATCAAAAAGACAATTGTCATTGTTGTCATAAACCTAATATTGGGCTCGAGAATGTCGAAAGAAACAACATGATGAGAGAAATGGAAAGATGGCAGCTAACATTGTAACTACAGATGTTACAAGTGTATGCAATTATTTTGAAGCCAAACAGGCGGAGGAGCTTTCTAAGGGAGGGTGGAAGTTTCTAAACTTCACCGTCGGTCTAGAAAGAACGGCTGATCGTGGTCATCAGCGGCTCTATCCTAAACAGTTGGTCGTGGTTATCAGCGGCTCTGGCTTAAAAGCATCAACGCTTAATAACACAGTCTTAACATTTATGACATTTCATAGTTTTTTGAAGTATTTTGTTGAGGGAGGGTGTTGGAAAATAAGCAACTACATACTTCAAAAGGCACACCAAATGGTTTCCACCAAAGGACACGACTATTCCTTAAGAGTCATGCCTCTAGAATATTGAAAGGTCTTACCTTTTGACAGTGTATAAATACACATCTTACTGTAATACAAATATGTGTGTGTGATGTACATCTCTCTCTCAAATTTAACATGCCTTTCCCTTTCCGTGTGCCCGACACCCTTCTTCCCCACTCAAAAATATTTAGTATTTGACACCTCCCGAAGGAATCGTAAATTATGGTGTCTCTTTACCCCGAAGGGTTACTGCCTTCCGCTGACGAA
Source organism: Takakia lepidozioides (assembly GCA_030704615.1). Taxonomy (NCBI): domain Eukaryota; kingdom Viridiplantae; phylum Streptophyta; class Takakiopsida; order Takakiales; family Takakiaceae; genus Takakia; species Takakia lepidozioides. The sequence goes on along the minus strand of CM060732.1, from coordinate 21,515,478 downwards.
GGTAGACACCTTTGTGACACCAATCGGTGGATTGAACCCACAACCACCTCCGAGGTGGTATGTGCCCATTACCACTGGGCTACAACTTGGTCATCATCCCCATCCATAATAATGATAATAATAACTAGGGCTTTGCGTTGCTCCCAACTACTAGCGACGACTTCTGAGAACGATGTCCAGATAGATAGGGTATATTCAAGTTCTATGAAAAGATGAACATTTATTTTATTCCATATTCATTTGACTAGTGTAATGATTGTCGGGCAAGTTTTGATAGAATGGGAAGCAGACTTGGATGGTGGTTTCTTGAAAAATGAGCTAAAGCAGCTAGAGTCGAGCAAATGAGATAAAAACAAAGACATCAGGACAATATGACAAGGAAAAGAAACAACAAATCTTGGTCAATAATACACTACATCCCCCAGAATTTTCTGTATTTCAGAATGGGCACCTTGCTAGGCTAGCTGCACTTTACTGGCAAGGGGGGTATCAGAGAGTTCTCAATGAGTTTACTGGGCTCTCACAGTGGTATATAATATATACTTTGACTAGGACTGGGTCAAGCAGTCAGGCACTCTGGTTGTGCACAATATAAGCTTTGGGTTTATGTTTAATGACAAAGCACTTTGTACACTAAAAATATTTTTGTATGTGACATTCTGGTCATATCTTGGGTGCACAAAACTATTTTTGTCTGATCTGACACTCAGGTTATATCTTGGGTGCTAGGGCTTGGAGTCCAACTGTACTTCAGTATTTTGCAATTGCATGTAAGACACCTGTAAAACATTTGTATCAAGGTAAGGTAGCAAACAGTTGGGTACTCAGCCAAGTAATCTAAACATAGTTTCTGGTAGATAGTCTGATCATGATATACATGAAAATTCTTGAGACTACGTGAATGAGATCTGAAAGACCATTACTTTTGGTTCAGAACCAGGTCGGAATGGTGCCGTTGTGCAGAAAGTTTTTTCGGTACGCAATATGGATAATGGATTCGTGTATGAAGCAGATTTCAAATCTGCTGGAATGCCTCGTGAACATTGAAGAAAGCAGGGGTGAGAACGGTATGCCACCTGGTTTATGTGGAATGGTGAGACACAAATCAGGAATTAAAACTGGGGCACGTGCTGTGGAAAGTATCTTTTCAGCACCATGACAGTAATCTGAAGCACAAAAAAGGGACCCATAAGGTGTGTTTCTTTCCAGCAAGGGTTTTTGGTGGTAGGGCACGAAGAGAAATACCTCTAAGCACAGCATCTGATTGCAATCTAGATGTTGATATCTTGAGCTCAGCCCTGTTAGAGCAGCGTACAGGAGTATCTGTACACACCTTCTACAGGATCCAATCACTGACATGATCAATTCCAGATCTGATGATGTCAGCGTGCATCCCTTTGCCTTTCTTCAGGGTTCTTAGGCTTGCACACGCATGCAGAGTACAAGTGCAGTGACCTTGTCAGGCATCACCCCTTCCTGTCTCATTTCCTCATACATTTCTAAATCATCCCTTCCACACCCATGTCGTCAATATCCTGCCATCATCACATTTTTCTTGCAGACATGTGGTGAACACTTGATGTGCATCTTTCATGCTCCTGCATTTGCCATACATGTAGGGAAGGGTATTCTCCAAATTCACATCTGGCGCAATTCCAGCTTTGATAATCTCCACATGGACCTGTTTGCCCTGCTCCAGGGCTGTCAGGCTGGCACATATGCACTCAGAACGCACATGAGAGTGACCTTGCTGGGCATTACCCCTTGTCGTATCATTTGCTGATAGAACTTTGAAGCCTCCATACCGGGCCCATACTGAGCATATCCTGCAATCATCGCACTTCATAAGGCCGCATCTTTTTGAGGCATATTATCAAACATTTCACCCCGCATCTTCCATGTTCCCACATTTGGTATACATGGTAGAAAGGGCAGGTCTGGAGATCACATCTGGTCTAATGCCAGCTTTGATGATCCCATCGCGGACCTCTTTGCCTTTGTAGGTCTCCCAGGATGCAACACACCTTAAGAATGCAAATGAGCGTGACAGTGTCTGGCGTCACACCTGCTGCTCTCATTTGCTTATAGATCTCAAAGGCCTCCTTCTTAGACCCATGCTTGGCATATCCTGTCACAATATATTCCACATGAACACATGTCATTCAGGCATCTTGTGAAACACCAGGCGTGCATTCACCACACTACCCGCCCTTGACATAAATGTTGAGAATGATATGGAGCAAAAAGATGTTCGGCTTGAATCCACTTCTAATGATGTGGGCGTGCAGTTGCTTTCCCTCTGCCAAGCCTTTCATCAAGTCCATGGAGAGCAGGGTAACGAAACATACTGGCCCAGATTCTGGACTGAACGAGGTTAGGTCCACCACCTTTCCATCACTGCACCTGCCCCCTTGAAATTGTCGTACTTGTACTGAAGCTGCTTTTGGACACTGGCTGGAACATCTTGTGGAGAGACATGTGGAAGGAGAGAGGGTTGAATGAACTAGAGCGGTTGGAAGGCCAGATGCTGGAAATGGTGCCTTCCACAATGCTGCGCTGCTTGAGAGAGAAAACCGCTTGAATGTGGAGGCAGATTTTGACATCTACAATCACCACTCACATTGCTGTTCTTTGCACCAGCATGGCATGCCACCATGCATATCTGCCCAGACTCATAGGAGCCTTCCACTGCAAGAGTGTGCCCATTCAAGTCAGACCTTCGAAATGCAAGGTTGGGACTCTCTCCACCAAGTACTGCACGGAAAATAGCACTAACATTCGTGTTGGACTTTGCACCCCGAAGCCAAAAGGGCCAGCTTGAAACAAAATTCTTTGGACTGATTGGCATTTTGTTAATGAAGTCCTTTGCCTCATCCACTCGCCCTGCTCGCCCCTTCGCACATCATTTGCTCAAGGTCTCCAAAGTCTCCATCCTGCACCCTGCTGTGCATATCCTGCAATCATTGCACTCCACGACACCACATCTCGTTCAGCCATACTATCGAACACTCCCTTTGCATCCTCGATGCACCCACATTTGACATACATGTCCACCAGGGCAGTGTTCAGAATGACATCGGGTACAATTCCAGATTTGACGATGTCACCATGGACCTCTTTGCACTTTTCCAGGGCTGCCAGGCTTGCACACGCATTGCAAATGCAAACAAACGTTATGTGGTTGGGCTTCACCCCTTCGCACATCATTTGCTCATAGTTCTTCCCGCGCCCTTACTGTGCATATCCTGCAATCATCGCACTCCACGACACCACATCTTGTTCAGCCATACTGTCGAACACTCCCTTCATACATGTCCACAAGGGTATTGTTCAGAATGACATTTGGTACAATTGCAGCTCTGACAATGTCACCATGGACCTCTTTGCCCTTTTCCAGAGCTGCCAGGCTTGCACACGCATTGCAAATGCACACAAACGTGATGTGGTCGGGCTTCACCCCTTCCCCCATCATTTGATCATACGACGTCCATGCTGTGCATACCCTGCAAGCATCGCGTTCCATGACATCACATCTCATTCCGCCATAGTGTACGCAAAGCACAATCTTCTCATTCTTTTGTACAGACTCACCTCTCCAGCACGGCACTCATTCAAGAGTGTTTCCAACCAGGCTGGTTTCCAAGATCAGCGGCAAATTATACCATAACTCTCACCTCCCACACCTCACCACCCTCCTCACCTCACTCCCCTACTGACCTCCAACTATATGCGCGTCTACACAATTGAGCTCAGACAAACGCCTGCCTAGCTACAGCAAAGAGCACTGCTGATGAGCAGATTTCCTTCGAGGATGGCTGGCAAGGCAGGAATCTGTTCTCAACTCCATTGACGGAACACCCCCATTGACATGTAATTCCTAATGACCTCAACTACGCAATCATTTACACAATGGAGCTCAGGCACTACACAGGACTTCAAAAGTTTATTATTCTGATCTCCTGTCCTCTGCATCCGTTCCCCAGGCCAACCTCCAGACAGATTATGGAGCAGAATTGGGCCAGACTGATGTCCAGAATAACCTGTCTAAGCTCCACTGTTTGGGCTTCCCCAACGTGCATGCTCTGAAACATAAGGAATCCCATGGTTTTGGCAAACAATTTACCTTGATTCCATCAGAAAGAGAAGGGATACATGGATTCCTACAAGACTCAGCACGCACCTAATACCACACAAAGCTTGGAGAAGCTTGTCGCCTTTTGTGCTATATATGTAACCACTTCAATCGCTTTCTGCTGTACCTGCGTGCCCACATTTGGGATGTGGGTGCTGAAACTGAGAAATGCATCATTGTATAGCACCTCCTTCAGACAGAGGACACAGACACCTCATATAGTGGTGTTCTGTCAGTGAGAAAGCTGTGACCTTCCTAGCTGCAGTAGGTGAGTTTTCTTATTAACTGGATGTTGTGGTCAAGAGATTTGTGAGAGAAAAATGAAAATCCAAAATACAGCTGTATCCTGTATCCATTACAGTGGCAGCTTCATCAAAGGTACCAACATAGCGATGTACACAAACGCCTTCCCCACCCCTCTACACCAGGCACTGGTCTATGCCACAGGCTTTTGGTGAACCACTCTCACTACAAAGTATGCAATAGTAAGAAAACACAGGAGCATGGCATATCCCTGCATTTGTTGAACTAAAGAGCCCCACTTCAACAACTAGACGGGACCAGCATCACCTACTAACCTGAACATTTTTCTCAGCCCAGCCTGGCAAAACTGAAATGAGCCGAATTAGCAGCTCAACATGTGCATCAATATCCGGCAGTGCTTCGACTGACTCCTTGACCGAACCCATAGCTTCAAGATATAGCACGGACAGATTTCAATGCACGAAACATACCTCAAAGCTGGAGAACACATGAAAAAGATTTTTTGAATGATATGAATCACACAATACTGGTTTCCCAACTACTGATTTCCAGTGTTGCAGGTCTCTACTTGTAACTGCCAGTTTTTGCAACAATAGAAACGATATCAACGATGGCAATTGCACGATAGCAACTGCCTTGTTTAGGCACTGTTACCAAGCATTATCCCAAGCACACTTGTAAGGTAGAAGAAGAAACGAAAGAGGAGTACCGTAAACTTTGGTGTGCAGTTTCACAGGCCGCAGTTCTTCTCCAAATCTGATGCACAAAATCTCGTAAGTCAAGTACCTTCATCAGGTTAATTGTCCAGATTCAAAAGTAAGATGGAAGATGCAACAAATCGTGGAGCCCTATCAGCAGCAGGCATCAAATACAAAGCAGCACTGGCTTCAGGATGTCGGCATGGACCTCTTCCAGGGCTGCAAGGCTGGCACAGGCATTGCAAATGCAGACGAACGTGATGGTTGGGCTTGACCCCTTCCTGCATCATTTGCTTATAGTCTCCAATGCCTCTATCCCACATCCATGCTGGAAACCCTGCGATCATCACATTCCAAGAGACTAAATTTCGCTCAGCCATACTGTTGAACATTGCTTTTGCATCCTTCATGCCCCCACACTTGCAGCATCCACCATGTAGGATCTCCCTCCGTGGGGGGTGTGACACCCCTCCGCGATCAAGCACGCGCGGGTACATCGTCATCCCTTCAGTTACTTTTGGGCAATCCGGGCAGATACAAAATATTTGATTACGACGATGACCTGGCTACGAAACGTGGCGACGACAGGTGGCTACGATGACATGGCACTATGGCACCCTATTCCTGCTCTATGCTAAAGTAGCTTCCGACCTCGTTGCTAGAATAATAATATTTGACGCCTCCCGAAGGAAGCGTAAATTATGGTGTCTATTCATCCCGAAGGGTTACTACCTTCCGCTAGAAAGGTGGACACCTTTGTGACACCAATGGGTGGATTTGAACCCACAACCCTTTCCGAGGTGGTACGTGTCCATTACCACTGGGCCACAACTTGGTGATCCCCACCCATATCTAAGTAGTAGTAGGGCTTCACCCATATCTAAGTACTAGGGCTTCTCGTGTTGCTGCACACTACTAGCGACAACTTCTGATAACAAGTCCCGAGAGATGGGCCATACTCAAGTTTTATGAGAGAGACTACGCATCTTGTTGAAGTCAAGGGAGAAAATGTGGTCAAAGGACCTTACACCGCCTCGGATTGGTGGGTTGTTTCTCTTATGTTTTGCCAAAGCAGGAGAGCCCATTGCAATTTGAGGCTTGTTTCATTTTATATTAATTTGACCAGTGTACTTTGCCTCGTATCCAGATGCATGTCTTACATGTGTCTCTATTTATTGACCATCCATTGTGACCATGTATTAGGACAAAATAGAGAGAATTAAAGACCTTTTAAAGATGATACAAAGAATGGTCTTGATAAAGATGATGGCCTTTACAATTGATATTTGGTTTCAAAGGTTTACAAATGTCTGTTATGTGCGCTACCAAACTATGTTTTTGTTCCACTTGTCATCTTTAGGTTCTATGTTCTTTGGTGCTTTCGCCAACAATTTGACCCCTTTGAGTTGGAATGAAAGTCCGTGTTTTTTTATGACGGAAATTCATCCAATATCTGATGTTGCACTTGACAACAACAAGATCCCCCGAATATATGGATCTCCATTCATTTGCTGTCCATTTTCATTCAGCACCTAATAGTATTGTATATTTCGTTGTCATTGTTTTTTGGCCGTTTCATGTTACTAGAGGTTGAGCCAGAGTTGTTCACGCCAGATTTTTGGAGCTTTTCCGTAAAGCTCATGTTATTTCTACCCATCCATGACATATCTTCGCCTCTCTTGACAACCAAGTTGTAGCCCAGTGGTAATGGGCACATACCACCTCGGAAGTGGTTGTGGGTTTAATCCACCCTTGGTGTCACAAATGTGTCCATTTTCTCAATGGAAGGCAGTAATCGCTAGGGCATGTGCTTTGTAGTTTTCCTATGATGGTACCATGTTCAGTGGAAGCTTTTTGATTTGGCTTGGGCTTGTTGGAGTCCGAACGCGTGTTACTGGCAGGCCTCAGCGTAAGATAATGGTCAAGAGACACTGTAAAATTCGTGTACAAAGTCTCTTTTTCAGATACCATGCCATCTCTTGTAAGCCTATACGTTATGATGTGAGCTTCTCTGGTTTTGTGATAGGAACAAAACAATTGTGACGAGCTTCTCTCTAAGGTAATACCTCCCCCTTCTATGGGTCTTCTAGGTAGCAGACTAAAATTTAAACTCAGGGTAATGACCGAACATCACTAGGACCTGTGCAGGCTGTGCCAGCGTAACGCATGATAGGTCAAAAAGGACAATACTCAAGAAGAGAAGTATGTTCTTTGAGAATGTTCCCTTGACATACTTTCTAAGAACCATTAAGAAGACTTTGTTGTAGCACGATAGTAGCATATGAGTCTAGTCTATCTTCTCGTAGCACCAGTGATTCATTCGGTGAAATACTGTTCTATGGGCATATTTTGACTTTACTATTAAATGGATTTTAGGGCTTCATAAAATTGAATTGTAGCTTATTGGTTGTGGTGGGTGGTTGTTGGGGCCTATTTTTTCACCGAAACGCACCAATGGCCCATTTGCTTCTCAATTTCAAGATTTAAGTAATTCGAACTCCAAAATAGAATTATCTGATGAACTGCTCACTCTCATCGGCTAAAAGGTAGGTTGACGCTAAATCATTCTTGCCGCATAACATATGACGGGACATATGACTGACAGTTGTGTGCAAGTCTAGGATGTGATGACATGTCACGGGACATATGACTAACAGTCGTGTGCATGTGTAGGATGTGATGACGTATCATGGTACATATGACTAATAGTCATAGGATCTGATGACATGTCATGGTACATATGACTAACAATCATGAGTACGTCTAAGATCCACTCACTACAACATAAATAGGATTTTATAACTGGGATTCATGACTATTTTCTAGTAATAAGTCCATTATGACTAGCAGTCGTAAAACCCTGGTCATAGAGCAACTGTAGGCATATGTACCTTACAGTCATATGTCCCCATGACTGACTGAAGACTAGTGACATGTCATCTGAGCGTGCTGACTGGAGGTTGACGTGTAGTCATGTCATGTCTTTATTTTTGAAATATAAAGAGTGTGACACGTCTAGTCATAGTCATATACAATCACAGTGTAGTAATACATGACTATGACATGTCATCCAGTCATAGACATGTGTACATGCTACGGAGTTCACCAAGTTGGGCAACAAAGAGGGCCTATGTGACCATGTTTGTCATTAATGTCAGGAAAAGTTCTCATGTGTCTGTAATTATATTGTTCTTGCAACCCCTACCTAGTTATTTAACAGCGAGTATTTGTATATAAGACTGCTAGTATATTCCAAGCCAATGACCAGCTCACTTGCGCAGTGACCACCTGCATAACATTCATGATTGTTTGGATTGCAGCATATAGACAAACAACCATGTCAACGTCGGAAATAGTCGATACCAAAGACACTGTAACAAATCAAGAAATTCACCACCAAGACATAAAGATGCGATATACGATAGTTTCACATCCAATGATCATGATGCCCTAAAGGTCCGGGAACACATGGAAGCGCTTGCCGTACAATTCAAACTTCCATAGCGTCTTATGGAACGTCCCTTTGGACCGTGAAGAAATAGTAATTTTTGTAGGTATTTTAAAATTCCCCTACCTTGACAAAACCGGGAATTACAAATGCGTGACCCTCGCCGAAAAACTCAAGCAGGGAACATTTTCAATATTAATCGAAGACAACCATTTCTTATTTGATTACGCAAATAAGATTACAGAACGGTCGGATTACTTGAGAAGGAGAGGCGAAGATATGTCATGGATGGGGGGAAATAACATGAGCTTTATGAAAAAGCTCCAGAAATCTAACGCGAACAACTCTGGCTCAACATCTAGTAACAATAAACGGCAAAAAACAATTGACAACGAAATACACAATACAATAGAAGTACCGAATGAAAATGGATAGCAAATGAATGGAGATTCCATACATTCAGGGGATCTCGTTGCCGTAAAGTGCAACATCAGATATTGGATGAATTTTCGTCGCAAAAAACATGAACTTTCGTTCCAACTCAAAGGGGTCAAATTGTTGGCCAAAGCACCAGGGGACATAGAATCTAAAGATGATAAATGGAGCAAAAGCATAGTTTGGTAGCACAGAGATCAGACACCTGTAAACCTTTGAAACCAAATATCAATGTAAACACCACCATCTTTATCAAGACCATTCTTCTTCTCATCTTTAAAAGGTATTCAATTCTCTCTAAACGTCTATATTTGCGTTTTTTTGGGGCCTTGTGTGTGCAGAGCCCACTAGGTACTAACTTAGTGAGTAGTAAGAGGCAAGGCAAGAGAGCCCGCCTCTCCTTTATAAACCCTCTCTGGGCAGTGGGACCCTTCTAGAAGCCCGCCGACCCCTCCCCTGGGACGCATGTCACGACCACGTGACACCTACTTACCCCAATTTGCAGCCTAAAGAGCTGGTTCCGTGGGCACTCCCAAACGCCCCCCAAGCAAGCGACCCCAAAAGAGAATCGCACCTTAAAAATGAGAAGGGGTGGTTCCATGGACACCTTCTATTCACCCCTCTAGAAATGTTGGCACCAATTGTTATGTGGGCCCATTACATAGTAAATGACAATTAATATAAGTTTTGGATGAAGATGTCAAAATTCATTCCCTCTCCTAAAATCTAACTTGGTTTGGATGGAAATCAAGAGTACTTCGTAAGGTTGCGGGCCGCTGTAGGAAAGGACAAAGGTGTCACTTAGGGGCGCCCTGAAACTCGATCACCCCTTGTGAAGGGACGTCTTTTTTGCGCCCCTTCGCATGCAAGGGGCGATTCCATGGGGACGCCTCTTAGGGAATATGCTATTTCGACCAACAACGCCTCCTTAATCTTGGGGGCGATTCATGGGGGGGGGCGGGGGGGGCGCTTGCAGCTGCCCATGGAACCCGGCTCTAAACCAGTGTTGTGCGGATAAATAGATTTTTGCTTACCCTCTGGTTAAGGGTAAATAGAAATCAGAGGATTATTTATCCTCCGGGTAAGGGTAATTTATTTATATGTCCATTAATTTATCCTACGGGTAAAAGGTAAAGGCCAATTTTTTGATCGCGGGTAAGGATAAACAATTTATCCTTTATTTCCCCGTAGGATATATAAAGGATATATAGAGGGATATTGTTTTTTTTGTTTATTATGCTGTGAAACTCAAAAATTATAACTAATTACTTAAGGTAATCAATTTTTGGTCTATTTTTTGGTTTAGTATGAGGCTGATTGAATCATAAGTTGTGAGTAATATGAGGGAGGATCATGAGCGTGTTTCTTCACACCAAAGATAATAATCAAACAAAGCCAAAATAAGAAAAAATATATCACTAGTGTAAAAAATCCACATCAATTTACAGAGCTCAAGGCATGAATATTTCCTGTAGTAATTGATCACAAGTCCCCCAATTGATCACAATCCTGACAAGCGGCTACAGAACATGTGTTGGATCCATCTTGAAGCAACTTTCCATTTCAGCTTAACTCTTCATGTACCTCTCACCTATCTTGTACATAATTACTTGACCAAGTAGCAAACAAATGAAGAGAATTAAACATGAAAGATGATTCTGACCAGAGAAAAGCAGATGGAGGGTGGGCATACTTCAAACTAGAAGCCTTGAGTAACTACCATTGAACTTAGATGGGAAGGAAAGAACTCAAAAATAATCTTTACGGGATTGTCAGTGGCAGCACTGAGCAAGAGAGGATGTTGGCCACGAAGTGAAGAAAGCAGACAGCTGAATCATGGGCATTCTTTTATAACTACCTGCACAAAAGTTCCATTTTTCGATTCCGAATGCTGATCACACCAGACACCCCTCCAGCTGCCAAGAAAGGCTGTAGTTTTTTTTTTATTTATCCTCCAAAAATTTATATTTACCCGCGGATAAAGGGTATATGGAAATTATTTACCCTTCAGACGGTAAGGGTAAGGGTATCTTAGATTATTTGCCCGTCTGAAGGACAAGGATAAGGGTAAATGAAATGGGCCAATCTGAGGAAATCATTTATCTTTACCCTGATTTATCCACCGAGTAAATCCAAGTAAATGATTTACCCTCACAACACTGCTCTAAACCATCATCCAGAGAGAGAGAAGACTTCGGCCGAAGCCGGCGTAACTAAGAGTCACTTCGCCTCACGACTATTGCCCCCCTTTAGGGGGTGGGCCCTATAACCATCCCCATTTAATAGGTGTCGCTTTCTTACCTTTTTTCTTAACTCCCTTACATGACAGTTATTAATTCAAATCCTGGTGCAGCTTACTATAACCCCTGCTTTTTAATTCCTGGACCACCCTCCAATGGACAGGGCCCACGCAAACTTGGGGGGGTTATTTTTAACAGAAGAGAACAACTGAACAGCTGATGATGCAGTAAACCTGGAGTAGTTCCAAAGGATTTTTTTCCTAATGCATCTCAAACCCATCTCAAAGAGGAGAGCCTAAGTCTCGTACTAAATCCAAGAAGTCTAAAATGAAGTGTTTTTATTGTATAAGAAAGCTAACCAGTCATGTGATCAAGAGGAGTAATGAGAGCAAAGAAACACATTCAAGAAACGTTGCTTCTAATCATAAGAAAAGCGTTTCTCTATTTGTAGTTCTACTTTTACCTTCCACTAGAAAAAGCATATAGACTGGTATGTAGACTCAAAGGCAGTCAGAGCACACAGAAAGAACGTTTTGGATATGTAGATCAGTGCCACGTCCTACTCAACATGTTCTAATCATCGATAGTAAGCATGTTGAATGGGAGGGGCTCAACTTCACTTGAATGGGAAATGGAAAAACTGCAAGATATATTACATGTTCCTACACTAACTAAGAATCTACTTTCAGTAAGGAAAATAAAAGCAACACCATCATGAGGACTGTGTACTAATTTCAAATGTGTCAGAAAATTAGTGGCAAAAGCAATATTAGCTAATAATTTGTGTAGGCATGCTACAGCAAATCATGAAAGAACTCACTTCAAATTTGTCTATATCAGAGTCTATCACGTCTGATACTAGGAGACTTAAAGGGCACTGATAAACTGAGTGATAGACTGAGTCGGCAATAACGGACTACACTTTGTAGCATTGCTGCAGTTCTTCGTTGAGTCCAAGCAGTTTGTGGGAGTAAGGCTTAAGTACCGGCCAAACATGTGTGGAAGGAATACCTTTGAAGAAAGTTACCACAATAGACTGTTGTAAAGGTTGCTTAATTAGCCGGAAAGCAATATAGAATACAGTTTTCTAAATAGGGTGGATAGAGGGCTGAGAGAGTTGTTAGAGCTGCAATGTGACATTCATAGATGACTTATTAAGGTCCTGTTAATTTCTATATTGACGGGGGAGGACTGAGTTATTAAAAAGCTTAAAGAATTCAAAGTGTTGATCAACATATAAAGCAACAAAGGACAAACTCTGAAGTCCTAAGATCGCATAAAGGGGGCCGGTGTGTCATATGATCAAATAAGATGGGATGATTGCAAGGCATTCTACCATTTTGTACACACCTGAGCAGAATGGTGTGCTTGAGCGGAAGATTAGGACATTTTAGAAATGTGTAAGAAACATGTTGAAGGCTTTTTGAAGGAAGGCTTACCTACCAAATGAGTTTTGGGCAGAAATGGTTGGTACTACAGCATATGTACATAATAGTCCGGACTGCAACAAAAGCACGAGGGATGACTCCATCTGGAAGAAGTTTGCACTGGACGTAAGTCAAGTGTCGCTCAACATCGTGAGTATGCACACGCATTTCTAACCAGAAACTAAAGAAATTAGACTCAAATAGTGAGAGTTGCATATTCATAACACAAACCCCCCAACACATAGTAGAGACGCCATATCTAACATTTGAAGGAAGCACAATTTCTCTGCGAATGAAAGAAGAAAAGAGATGAGAGAGTAGCTTCCACAACAAGATCAACTCAACAAGAGATATTACAACTTCATTTATGAAGAAGAACCTCCAACACCCGAGACAAGATCGCATTCAGAAGAAGGCGAATTAAACACAGTGGATGGGTAGAATCCAGTTTCGAATGTGCCAGTTAGACAAAGGTATGAGAGAGAAAGAAGAGCTCCTAACAGATTGATGACTTGAAATGATAGCCGATGAATCACAAAAGACTGAACCTGGCAACTTGATTGGTCGGGATATTCTCACTTGCAAACAGCCTTCCTTCATGGTAAGCTCGAGGAGGAGAACAACCCGGAGGCGACATTGTTGAAGGAAAGGGAAAGTGTGTATGTAAGCTTCACAAAGCTCTTTATGGACTTGATTAACACGGAGGTTCCAGAGGACAAATGGGTTATCTAGCTCTAAGGGGTTTGTAGCAACTACTCCGGATAATAATGTCTAAGAAGACGTGGTGATTGCACTTTAGCCATCCTATAAGCAAGCAATGAAGCACATGGACTATCACAGCAATTCAAGCAGAAATTGTCAAGAGAGTTTACTATGATAGAGTCAAATTTACACCGATTCAAGCTGTAGAAGAGCAAGACTGTGTTTACTCCACCAGAAGTAGGACTGAAGCTCACGAAAGAGAGGGCATTTCAGAATGAGGAAGAAAGGGAAGAAATGAAGAAAATTCCGTATCAGAGTCTCAGCAAGAGATGGAATACCTTACAAAGGTAAAGATAGCACGTACAAGTCTAGGAGGGTTTTCAGATGCTGACTGGGGCGGGAGATTTCACAGCAGTAAGTCAACTTCAGGACATTGGTTTACTCTTGCGAAGGGAGTTTCTTGGTCCAGCAAGCGACAAACCTCTACGGCGCTCTCATCTACAGAAGCAGAATACGTGCTGTTACAGAAGCTGCAAAGGGAGCTGTGTGGCTCTGTGATTTGGCCGGGTAATTTACATTCAAAACCCACAACGCTATTATGTGATAATCAGAGAACGATTGCGCGCCGAAGAATCAGTCGAGAACGAAGCACATAGATGAGCAGATCACTATATCGTTCGAGAGGTGGTAGCAAGGGGAGAGATTGAGGTGATTCTACAAAAGACATGGTGGCAGATTATATACTGACTAACGGTCTACCGAAGACAAGCATGTGAAGTGTGCGGCTGGACTAGAGGGAGGTCCAAGAACATACAAGCAGGCACTAAAGCAAGCTGACTAGTATCTAACTAAGTTATTAGTCACTACTCACTACAGATGCTATTACGTAGTGTTACAGGTCGGAAGTCTGGTAGGTCTGTTAGTTTTCGATATTCAGATCTCTGAGGCATATATTATATAGTCGAAGAGAGGGATGTAACTTTTGTATGCATAGAGCTCCGGGGGTGAAGCCGAGCATAGCGGATCGTCATAGCCAACAGAGATGCTTACAAACAGTGTATCAGAACGCATTAGGCTGGGAAGTGTACAGATTACGTGATCTATCTATGATGACACAGTTTAATGTATAGCTGGGCCGGTCACTCTACCCCAAAGATTGATGGCAAGTGATAAATGGCCATGAAAAAGGAAAACCATTTCGGAAGAGTAAATGATTAGTATCTATCACAGCATTTGTGACCAACATGGTGAATACTCTGAGTAAGATGGGTACTTCGAATTTCTTTCAGCATCTGTAGGATGAAAAGCGGCGTCACTTACGCTATGCACGCCCTAGCTGCAGCGGAAGGGATGGGGAAACCACCTGTAGGATGCAACAAATGGATGGGGTTGCGCAAGGTGAAGTGGCCGGGCGCATGGACGGGGTTGCTATGCCTTGGTTGCGGAGTACAGGAAGGAGTTGTTTAGTGGTGTTCAAGTTTACGCTTGTTGAATGATAGCTATGAGCGACATGATGTCAGCGAGGTGGATATCTATTAAGCATTTGGTGATGAGGTTGGAGGGTACTGGGGGCCCCTGTGGAGAGAGTTGAGGCTGTATGTGGATGTATACCTCCATGGTCCTCTAGCTTCTATTATGAACAAACTTTTACTTGTGTGCGTCACCTTATAAGGTCTGCAGCAACATGATCAGGAGAGTTTTGAAGTCAACTAACCAATCAAGTGTAGGAAGTGAGAGACTCAAGCATGCATCGTTGACATCAGCACTCTTACACAAGCAGTTTCAATTTCCAGGGGCTGCAATGGATGGTTCTTACAGTCAAGTGACCTGAATAAGCACTGCTGCCTCTGTAAGCTTATCTGCTCTATGTGTCAAGCTAGTCAAACTGTGAACACTGGATCATCAGAACACTCTGAGCAGATATGGAAACTCATTACAAGCATACTTCAAGTGTCCTGACTAGGCACACAGCATATGCTGACAACATATTAGACCTCCATATGACTTGCAGGCCCCTTGCAGGAGCATATCATGCATGAGAAACTGATGGACCAGATGGTGGGAGTTATCCTCATTTGTAATGAACAATCTTCTTTGCCTGCACAGTCCTCATATCTCTAGTTCTACAATGTAGGCTATGGCAAACAATGTCTTAAGTACATTCTGATTCTGCTGAGAGAAACTAGCACAACCATCTCTGGGAGGGTGAAAGCTGACAGGAAGACTGAAATATGCCATGTTGAAATCTTGGTTTGGAACGCGTCCCCTCATGTACATGAAACTACCCCCTTCCAAAATTCCATTTTAGCCTGCCATGATTGAAGAGGGCAGTATCGTCATTGAACCGGTTGAGGAAGAAGACTCTTCCCTTTCCTGTCTTACATGGCAATCTACTTAACCACTCTATTCTGCTAGACCACAATTACTCTCCACCCAATTTCTGCGAGCAGTTTAGACCAGCAGGCTGGACAAAGTCTGACAAGTATAGTACATATGTAACCCCCTATATCGTGACTGTAGGAGGTTGTCCTGGATGCACTTCTGGTAGTGAGGTGGATTGAGTCTACCAACTGGAACCTCTGGCCAATCGATTACCTAGACCCACTATCTGCCCAGTAGGTTTGAGAAGGAAACCTGCAGCAGCCAGCTTTTGTGTGCAACCCACGTATGCTCGAATCAAGAAGAGAGTACCAGTATGACTGGGAAAGCTTTCGTACATTTTTCCGTGAGCAGGCCTGGAAATGCGCATGCTCTCGCAGAGCTAGTGACATCTGCACATCACACTTGTTTCCTGCCTCTTTGGCTAGACTAACCTTCCTTTCATATCCATCTCCTGTCAAAATCCATGTTTGCTGTAAAGCCTAGTTGCCAGGTGGCCTCAAATGCCGCCAATCTCTCCCTTGCTGACCTTTCTTGCTTTCAAGATGTTGTGACAGCTTCACATCGTCAACAAGTAGGCTAGGGTTTTGACTTGAATGCGAGGATCCACTGGAAACCTCTCTTTTTACAAGAGTCTCTGTTTTTTGCTTCTTTCTAAGGGATACTTGGTCATCATCGGCTGCTGTTGCGGTCTTTCTGTCCTTGCCCTGCGTATTATTGCTCTCACCATTTGAAGAGCTAGAAGAGAGCCTGTAAGACGTGAGATGTGAGTTTGATTGCAAAAGGAGAGAGTTAAGAGAGAATGTACTAATGAGCCGTTGTTTGCCGTAGCATTGTGGACATAGACCCCATGCGAGTTTGGGCGGAAGAGGGAACATACACTACCTCAGTAGTGGGACTTACCTTGGTATAAACAATTGGTTTGGGCTTTCCAGATTTCCTCTAGAAAGCCCTTCACACAAGCATCAATCTGCTGTGTGTGAGCTGCCTAGCAATTGGACCCCAACAGGCCAGGACTTTAGGCTCAGCCTCAAGAGTTTGAAAGTTGGGGAACAGAGGTCCTGAAGAGGGTTGCTCTCTGATGAGAATACCCCGGATATAGAGAGTTGGATAGAGAATGATTTAAAGACTATACTCTTGTAAATCATCATAGACCTAACATTCCTATGCCTGTTTCTGACAGGATTTGGAGGCTGCACTATAGGCCTCGTGGATGGAGCAACAGGGAGCAGGGTCAAGTCTCTCCTTCCCCTATGTCAGACTTGTGTTTGGTATCAACTCTCCATGACATCAAATCAGCCGCTGTGGGAGGAATGACAGTTTTATAGTAAGACTGTCAACAAACCTGGCCATATTTGCTAGGGGTTTCCGTATGCATGGCCGGTGAAGCCCGCTCAGTCTTATATACCTCTGTCTCTCTCGATTGGGTGCAGTATCGACAGCTTCCCTCCTCACAATAAGTGTGGACGTGAATCTCTCTCGATAAATTGAAAATGCAGGATTCTTCCGACAAATGAAGCCAAACAACGAACAAAACGGTAAAATCCAACCGCAACTTGGACCCTTTCAGAAAAGGCAATCCTGCCACAAACAGAAGCTCAGGCTCAACATTTTTGTAACAGAAGAGATCACTACCCACCTCAGTCGTCGTCGCCTGGCTTCCACCTCCTCCACAATCTTCTCCACTGATGGATTGAAGTTCTGGAATGACATCCTGCCCAACAAAGCACCCGGCTTCGGGTCTCCTTCCACAATCACGACACACTTGTTCGAAGAAGCGGCCATACCCTGCCCCGGGGTTACCCATTGGCTGTCGTTTAATTCTAACTCTTCCTCATCCTCCTTTCGTACTGTTTCCTCCCTTGCCCGTGCTCTCTGCATGAACTTCAATCCTTGCAACCGATCCGAAAGGGCAGCCTTGGACGTGCCACCCGGTGAGCATTGCTCTGCCTGCCTCATCATACTATCCTTTCGAAAACTGTCTCTACTTATCTCCTGCTCTCTGCTTCACGCTGAAGAGAAAGAAACAGAGGTTGTACAAAGAGCCGGTGAGAATAGGGTCCCTCTATGTGGAACGCGAACAAACCCACTTCCGGAAAAAGGCGAAATCCCTCTTGAAGAAAAAAAGATATTTCTCCTACACAAGCTATCATCGCACAGATCGTGTAAAGGAGTAAACGTTCCGCGATGGAGAAATAGAAAGAACGCCCACTCTCTCCGCAATCAACACAACCTTTCTGAACCTCCAGAACCTGAAGCCCCTCTTCTGGAATAGCAGGATCCAAGAGACCCTTTTGTCTTCTGCACTTTTTGAGATACGCTTCAGAGAAATCCTTAGAGATGACATCCTGATAGGGTGGAGAATGGATGAAGATGGATGACAGTGGCAGCAAGAATCAACGCTCTTGTCAGAGAAGAATTGGGAAAGTGCAGGGTTCAGATCCCTGTTTGCATCTGTGTGCTCTACTTTGCAACACTGCTGAGGATCGAATCTGGAGGTGGGTCTTTCCAGTGGAGGGATGGCGGTGACGCATCTGCAGCATGGCACCTGTGAACGGAACCAGTTCCTCTTCTGTGTTCTGTAGTCATCGGTACTTTTTCTCCTCCTTTGTGCCGTGCACGCTCTGGTCCGTTCTCGTGAGGGTGAACCATCATGGTTCGCTCCCTCTATTCGGGGTGGGGTTGCTCGTTGATGCGATGTATTCCACCAGTTCACAGGAGACTTAATTATTGGTATATTGATTGGGTATTTGGTTTCTCCTGGAGCACCAACTCTCTGAGTACTGATACCATGACTTTTCAATGAAGCATGTTTGAAGCTTGGAATGTATTTCGCGAGTTTAAGCTTCTAGTTCTGTAACTAGAAGTTTTGAGTTCCGCAGGATGGCAGGGTTGAATCCCGCCCAATTGTCTAAATCAGGCACCTCCACCATCAGCACCAGTTCTGAAAGAGGACCAAGAGAGGGAGTCAACAAGAACTCTTTGGGCACTTCTGAGAATATCAAGGCACTATGTAAGTCTGGGCAACTGAAGGGGGCCCTGCACATTTTAAAGCAACGAGGGATTTTGGCAGATTCCCATACTTATGTCTGTCTTTTGCAGGAATGCATAAAAATTAAAGACCTTGCAGCTGGAAAGCACGTGCATGCCCACATTATCCAAAATGGATTCAAGCCAAACATCTTTTTACAGAACACCCTTGTCAACATGTATGCCAATTGTGGGAGTGTGGCGGATTCACGCCAAGTATTTGACAAAATGTCTGAGCGAGATATGGTTACCTGGAGTATGATGATGGTAGGATATGCCAGACATGGGTGTGGTGAAGAAGCATTTGAGATCTATGAGCGAATGATAAGGCAAGGGGTGAAGCCCAATAAGGTCACATTCACTTGCATTGTCAATGTGTGTGCCAGCCTAGGAGCTGTGGAGAAGGGCAAAAAAGTCCACGCTGACATCCTTAAAGCTGGAATTGTGCCAGACATAATTCTGGAGACTGCCCTTGCTGACATGTATGCCAAATGCGGGAGCGTGAAGGACGCACGTCGAGTGTTTGACAAAATGGCTAAACGAAATGTGGTCTCATGGAACGCAATGATTGCAGGATATGCTCAGCAGGGGTGTGGTAGAGAGGCTTTTGAGATCTATGAGCAGATGATAGGGGAGGGGGTGAAACCTGACAAGGTCACATTCATTAGTGTTCTCAATGCATGTGCCAGCCTTGGAATCCTGGAACAAGGCAAGGAAGTCCATGCTGATTTTATCAAAGCTGGAATTGCACCTGATTTCATTCTGGAAACTTCTCTTGCTGATATGTATTTCAAATGCGGTAGTATAAAGGATGGACGTCAAGTGTTTGACAACATGGCTAAGCGAAATGTGATTACTTTCAATGCGATGATTGCAGGATATGCCCAGCATGGGTTTGGTAGGGATGCTTTCCAGATCTATGAGCAAATGCAACGGGAAGGGGTGTTGCCCAACAGGGTCACATTCATTTGTGTTCTGAATGTGTGTGCTAGCCTAAGAGCGGTGGAAAAGGGCAAAAATGTCCATGCTGACATCATCAAAGCTGGAGCTATGCCAGATATCATTCTGGATACTGCCCTTGTTGACATGTATGCCAAATGTGGGAGCATGGAGAATGCACAGGAGTATGCACGGGAAGCTTTTCATATCTATGGAAAAATGCAAGAGGAAGGGGTGGTGCCTGACAGTGTCACTTTTACTTGTATTCTCAATGCATGTGCCAGCCTAGGAGCTGCGGAAAAGGGCAAATTGGTCCATGCAGACATCATCAAAAGTGGAATTCCGTTAGATATCGTTCTGGAGACTGCCCTTGCTGACATGTATGCAAAATGCGGAAGCTTGGAGGATGCTCACCGAGTATTCAACAATATGGCCCAACGAGATGTGGTCTCATGGAATGCTATGATTGCAGGATATGGTCAGCATGGACGGTGTAGGGAGGCCTTCACAAATTATCACATTTATATCTCTTCTCTCTTCATGTAGTCATGCAGGCCTAGTAAAAGAAGGCCGTCGCTACTTTGACTCTATGAGTGAAGATCATGGCCTAACTCCTACAGTAGAGCATTTTGGCTGCATGGTGGACCTTCTTGGTCGTGCAGGACGATTAGATGAGGCTGAGGACTTCATTAACAAGATGCAAATTGAGCCAAGTGCTTCGGTGTGGGGGGCCACACTTGGTGCCTGCAGAATTCATGGTAATGTGGTGCTAGCAGAACGTGCAGCAAAAAGTCTTATCAAGTGTGACCCACAGCGAGCTTCCAGTTATGTACTGCTATCAAACATCTATGCTGCAGCTGGTAGGTGGGAGGAAAAAGCAATTGTCAGAAAGATGATGGAGGAGAGAGGTGTCAGAAAAGAGCCTGGGCGCAGCTGCATCGAGGTCAACAACCAGGTGCATACATTCGTTGTAGAAGACAAAGTCCATCCACGAATTCAGGAGATCCATGCTGAGCTGACAAGACTGTCAAGGGAGATGAAGGAAGCTGGGTATGTTCCTGACACGAGCTTTGTATTGCATGATGTGGAGGAGGAGCGAAAGGAATTTTCGCTTTGGTACCACAGTGAAAAACTGGCCATTGCTTTTGGGCTCATCAGCACACCTCCTGGCATGCCTATCCACATTATCAAGAACCTCCGTGTGTGTGGCGACTGCCACACTGCCACCAAGTTTATATCAAAGATTGTTGGGAGAAGAGTTGTTGTGCGTGATGCCAACCGCTTCCATCACTTTCAAGATGGGATTTGTTCTTGTGGGGATTACTGGTGAAATTAGTAATACGCATGGAAGTTGCTAGATAAGTTGCTTCAAATGCAAAGGGGCAAGGCTTAGTTCATGGATGGCCCAGCTATGTCATCTAATTTGTGACCTCCAAGGTTAATAAACCTTGGGATTCTCATGTGTGTGCGGGTTTTCAATTTTAATTGGTGAGTTCCAGTGCCATCTGCAGAGCATGGTGTGGACAGTGGAGGGGCATTTCTAAAATGTTAGTATTGGAAACTTTGTATGAAAGTGTTTTCCAATATTGAGCCCACATTATCCAGTAAATGCAAACTATCTGCAATTAGTTACTATCTCTGAGCTTCCAACACTGGACAGTTGTCGCGCCCTTTTCATAACAATCAGTAATATCAAGGCAAGACATTGTTTTTGGCAAAATAATATTCTTCCCCACGACAATTGCACAAATGGGGACACTGAACGGCACTAGCAGAATCACATAGACACCAGTAAGGCCTTGCAGCGAACTGACCCAAGAAGCACCATGGTTCACCCCATTGAGATTTTGCAGTACCGTGCACCAGCCATTTCAGAGATGAGTGGGGAGGAATAAACAAATGCGATCTGATGAGCTTGCACCAGGGGCTGACGTGGGAAAGAGA
Organism: Takakia lepidozioides; assembly: GCA_030704615.1. Taxonomy (NCBI): domain Eukaryota; kingdom Viridiplantae; phylum Streptophyta; class Takakiopsida; order Takakiales; family Takakiaceae; genus Takakia; species Takakia lepidozioides. Next base: position 21,493,840 of record CM060732.1, on the reverse strand, counting down.
GCGGGGAACCCATTTAGCTAGGAGCGATTTGATTTGCGCCTCGGGGTCAAGGATCCCCAAGCCCTCCTTTCTATTTTGCGCGACAAAGCTGAGCCCGGGAGACCAGCGCTCTGCGAGACGGAGATCGTGGAGAGCCCCCAAAGGAAGTTCCGCATGAGTGATCTGATTTTCGCTACAAGTTTTGAGCCAAGGGACCAAACCGAAGCCGGGAACCATATGGAGGCGAGCAACACCTGCTTAAGCACCAGGGCTCTGCCAACGATAGACTGCATTGCCGAGCTCCAAAAAGCGAGCTTGTTGCTAAGCCTTAGCAGAACTGGTTCAAAACGCTGTTCATCAGTGGAACAATTTGGAACCCAAATGAAAATTGCATCACAAAATTTCGTTTGACCAAGGAAATTTTGCAAGTTGCAAATTTTTCTTGGATGAATAACCTTCACTTTCACAATTAGGGGCACATGGCAGGTGTTCTCTCAAAATTTCAGAGTGAAAGATCAAAACTTGGGTGGGGCTATTTTTTTTCTAAATTTAGGTGGGTAAATGACCCAAATTTGCTCTCTGCTCCTAAAATGTCCCACGATTCTACTTGGAATCCAATTTCCTGTTGTGAGACTATGCTTTGCAAACATCGAAACTGTTGGATCTCAACTCCTTATGATGACACAAAGCCAAGGCAGCAAGGAGAGAACAAAGGAGCAGTACCGGCTTCTCCTAGCTGCTGCTGGTTTTCAGACAATCAACTCGGTGCAGCTCCCGTTCTCCAAATAATATATACACCTTTGGAATCCAGCCGCTGATTGAAGCTTACAAGAGTTGATCCTTCACACATGTTTTGAGCTTCTCAGGATTATGATGTTCTATGTTCGAGGCATTCCTTCACATAACCATGGGATAAATAAAATTTGGGTTCCCAGCCCCAGGACGTTTCTGCAAGGGTGATGCTTAGGATGCGTTAACCTTGCTTCCTCAATGCAAATCGAGGGCATCTATCTCCTTTCTCCAATAAAATAACTACTTAAACGGAAGTCTCGCGTAGACTTACCACTGATCAATATATTATAGTTACAACGTTGCCAATTTCTGTAGTTGATCGTCTTTTGAATTTCGAAGTATCTATGAGCTGCAGTTTTTAAGTTGACATGCACACCTTGTACATGGCTGCTGCTGGCAACTTCCAGTACATGCTGGTTGCCCACCTCCGTGAAGAAAGTGAAGGTCTAGACACTTCCTCTAAGTGCCCATCAACTGGAAGGGTGAACGAACCCGTTGCATTTCTCTTTCTTTGATCATCTTCTTTCACTCTCTAAGCACATGTGCAGCACATCTGCCATTTGTGGCCTGATGAGCATGTGCAGTCGTTCGACAAACCCATGACAAACCTCTTCCGCACCCAAGTTGTTCAGACATGTCTGTGCCCACACATGTTCGCCGAGCTATATGGGTAGTTGAAAAATCAGAACAATTTTATGAGAGGTAGTTTTTGGATTGTGATGATAACAGGAAGGTTTACAGGTTTACAGTTTACACATTCACATTAAACCTGTAGAATATGTCCACCGTTTACACGTGACAATACTGGTTTTCATAAACTATTTAACAGTCATCCTTTCCATGTCCCACATGTTCAGATGATGGTTCAGGTTCCAAATTTTTATTTTCTAAAGGGGGCTCTGCTTCACCGAAGGGAGCCGAAAGAAACCAAATAAATTGTATACCCCTTACCCTCCTTATATAGTGTCTCCCGGCGGTGGTGGAGCCTTGCCTTCTAGAAGGGGGCCCACCGCCATGCCCTATAAAGAAAAACCCTGCAACCCTACCTACAAGCCCATTGGCACTTCCAACCACGTTATAGTACAAGTGTCCACATCCACTCGACCCACTTCGTTAACCTCCCGTGGCCCCACGCTATTAGCTGTTCCCACAGTGTCCGCTTTTCCGAAACTGACCAAATGAATTAGTTACTAACGACCTGTGGCCATCGACAATTTGGAAGAGTGTTGGGGGATTAAACCAGTGTTGTGCGGGTCCGGGTTTTGACGGTGGGTTAGGATCCGTGTTACCCGGACCCGCACCCGGACCCGTGCTGTCAGCAAAAACCCGGACCCTGACCGAGGATTCATTTCTAAAATGATCCCGGAACCGGTCCGGGTCTTAATATCAGGTGGGGCACGCGGGGTCCACCTTAGATGTGCAATGTGTCGAGCAATAGGCCGCTGCAGCAGCGTGCCTGCCCCCTCCAAGTTGTAGCCCAGTGGAAATGGCCACATGCCACCTAAAAAGTGGTTGTGGGTTCAATCCACGGATTGGTGTCACAAAGTTGTGCCCCTTCGGTCGAGTGACACCATAATTTATGCCTCCCGAAGGAGGCGTCATATATTATTATTATGAGGCTGGCTCCCACACATCCATGCTATAGTGATCTATGAGCCTTGAGGCATATTACTATTGTTAACATGTTTCAGAATTGATATTGAAGAATGGAACTCAATTTCTATTTTAATTCTTGTGTTAAATGAGCAATACATATTGAAGGAATGTGAATTCATTATTAGGATTTAATTTTATTTCAGCCAAAAATAAGTTTATCCCTAATTAATCTTATTTTTTTCTAATTTATTTAATAAATTAACTAGGACCCGGATCCGAACCCGTGAACCCGCTAATATTTTCCAACAACTACCTGGACCCGAACCCGAGTCCGTGTTGAGAAACCCGGACCCGAACCCGGACCGGGATTTTTCAAATTTCAGAAACCCGGATCCGGACCCGGACTAGGCTCCAGAAAAATACCCGTACCCTGGCGGGTTCCGTAAAAAGGCTCAACCCGCACAACACTGGACCCTATCAATCCCATCCCTCAACAGCTTTCTAGCACTCACAGAAGCAAGGGATGTCAACTTTGGTCCATAATAAGTACCTGTTGAAGTGCGTGGTGCTCCTCGACTGGGAAAATTGTCGTTTTTCCCACAGTACCGTCCAGTACTGTCCCCAGAAGGGATATACCTACTCACAGACGAGAAAAATGCATCTGAACTATTCCCTGTTACTTAACTTGGTTCTTCCCCTATAGGAGGCTTTTCAAGCTGCTCACTTATAATAGAGTAAGTTCGTTATTTCAAGGACATGAGAAGAGGCTGTGATTTCCCCCAACTCTCTCTCATATTTCAAGGTTTCAGGCGATCCAACATTGTTGAGAAACCTGTTGATCCCGGTGTTGTTCTCAGGGTATTCTACATGATACCCTGTTCTTTTATGGAAAAGAAGGTCACTTAAAGGGAAATAATGAATGTGGACTCCTCTCCACACAAGGGTAACTTACTGTTTCTCTTGAAACCGAAGGGCTACCTGCCTTCTGATGGGGAAGGTGGACCCCTTTTTGATGTTTTGAATACCTCCCGTCTCTAGTGGAATGGCATTATGGCCTAACCACTATAAAGGCTATCTATTGGATGACAACCTTTTACATTACACATCCCTGATGACTTACAGCTGCCGGCTTGAGGGAGGTTGAAGTTGAAAACTTACCAACTTGCGAGGGCAGCAGAGGAGGCACTGTGGATTACAGAAGCACTGCCATCTCTCCGGTGCTTAGCAAACCCTTTCTTTCTTGCATTTTCACTCTTTAGTCTGTGGACCTGTGTGAGTGGGTATGGAAGCCCTTTCAATGCTCCTGGCACTCCACTACCATCTGAGTCATTTGATAGACAGTTTGCCAAGCTAAAGAGGATGGGAAGAACCGTGTATGAGAAGGCGCAGACAGACAGTAATTTATCCCGATCTTTTGTTTTTGATTGTCAGACGCTAGCGCCAAAGTCACATTTCAGGCATCACGCCAGTGGGGGTGGAGGAAACCCAAAGCTTGAAGGCGCGAGAATGCATGACAGCTTATGGGGGCGAGGTAGGGAGTATGTACCTCTAAAGCAGAGTCCCACGGCTTTCAAATGCTGCTGTCATGGAATTCAAAAGGTTCACTTTTTTTCCACGTCCATGAAGCTAACATGTGCAGTATCTTGCGAGAATCCTCGGTACTACCTCCATAGATGCTATTCAATCAAGATTCTCACTGAAAAATGTCCAAAACTCAAGGGAGACTACAACTGTCAGCCCAACGTATCCGTGCCGATTGTGCACGTTTGGGTTAACGATCCCCTGGGCTCATCTGGGCAAAGTGGTGGGTGTGATAGTGTACTTCAAGCCCACAGAACCTCCAAACCCTTGCCCTAACCCTAACATACCTCGGTAAACAAAGAAAACAAAGCCAATCAGACGACCGCACATGATAGAGAGAGAGGAGGAAGCTGGGGCTCTGCTGTTCGCCGGAGTCAATCCGTCTATTTAGCCATTACTGATGGAAGAGACGAACACTGAGATATGATGGGCTGGAACTGGCATCCGTAAGAAGCACTCCAGTTAGGATTAAAGATCCCAGTCAAGCATCTAATCCATGCATAATGTTATGCCACTTGCCCAGTACACACCTGACAGGGTAGCTAGGACTAAATTGCTAACCTTTGGCACACATGAGGGTATCCTATGCAGGCATTCGACAAGTAGTCCTTGAAGTGTTTTGCAAGGGAATATCAGTCCAGCAGAAGGGCGGGCGGGTGAGGCAGACCACAGGGCACAAGTATGCCTGCATGAAGTCATGACAGTACTTCACCTTTTTCCATACTTTCCTTGAGCCACTGATTGTACTTTAGGCAGACGTTGTCCATAGCTTTACATCTGGTGGTCATTTTCCCAGTTGCGTGCAAGTAGTTGCGCAGCTTGTCAGCAAGCCACCTAAAGTTGTCATGGAGCTTAAGGATTGGGTCACCATTTTAGTTTTAACTGGTGCCCTCAATGCTATTTGCCCCAAATTTTTATTGCACGCCCCCTTCATTTCCCAAACTACAGGGCGCCCCAAGCCATCATCCAGGGATAGATTTCCATATACCAATAGAGGGCGTTTGAACGTGTAGTCTGAAATGCTTTTTACTACTGTTGTTTGAGTAGCTAGGATTTGTCCCCACTGTGACTTCGATGGACACCCTTATGGTTGTACCTAGTTATCCTAGATCATTCCTACTGGCTTGACTAGGATTTTAATCCAACAAGCAATCAGACTTCATATGAAGTAGAGCACCTGGAAGTGTCCGGTGTGAACCTCCCCTTGCAATGCTACAGGAAAATATTTCGAGTTTCCTATATTTGCCCAGAAGCATGTTAACCAGTGTCAAGGTAACGTCCACACATCTAGAGCACAAACTGACACTCTTTGTGGTACAGTGTTTCCAGCAGAAGTGGACCCTGGTTGATGAGTTGGTGGAGTGCCTGTTGACATATGGGGTCATTCAGCAAGCAAAGTTTGAAGAGCTTGCTGATCGGTATTGCAACCTCGACAAGCCCCCTCTGTCACCCATGGAAGCATTCATGTCACCCGATAATGTTTAGAGAATCCTCTAAGTAACCAGGGTAGCATTCGAGTCAAAGATCATTCTAACCTTGCAGGAATGTCCTGGGGCTTGGACTTTATTTCCATGGTTCTGCGGATGAATGCCTCAGAACATCACAAACATGAGAAGCTCAAAACATGTGGGAGAGATCAACTCTTGTAAGCCTCAATCAGCGACTCGATTCCAAAGGTATATTGGTTGGATAATGTGAGCTGCACCAAGTTGATGTTCTGAAAACCGGCAGCAGCTAGGATATGCCGGTACTGCTCCTCTGTTCTCTCCTTGCCACCTTCGGTTTGTGTCATCATGAGGAGATCCCGCGCAACTGTGCGGCCTCTACTGGCGGCAGGATTGCTCAGATTGTCATCTTCCTCAGAGGGCAGGATTTGTTCAGCTATAATCAATCTACCATTAGCTGGAAGTGCCTTCTCGCAGTTTTCGAGGATTTGGCCACACCGATCGTCATCCCAGTCGTGTAGGATCATCTGTGCAGCTCTCCATTCAAACATCACCACCACACATATAGACTGTCACTCTCTTTCTCTGCCTGCTAGTAATTCGACTAGTAACTTGGGCGCAGGGTCCCACTTAGCACTCAGTCAATGTGAGTGCAATATTAATCCCCGGAAGGTCAAAACCAACAACTGTGATCTTCAAGCACTTGGTGAAGAACTTATTTCTAGTCTCATCAGTTCATACACCCAGAGAGCTCTGACTGTACTAGAGCGTGTTCCTCACTAAACAGCACTTCTCTTCATTTCTGTTGTTTCTTCTCCTAGTGCAACGAGCTGGATGTGGATCATCATGATCACGGATCGGACACTCTAAATTCAACACTTGAAACACGCCAAACCAACTTGAAGCTCATAGAAGATGCAGATTGTTTGACATACCTTTATGATGATGGCATCGCTGCTTGGTATACTCTCGAACATGTTTCCTCCTACCTGCTCGACTCCTGCCCAAACAGATCTCAACAATTGGGTAAAATCTCTGAACTGTTGAGCATCACAGCTACAAACAGATGCCGACAAATTCTAACCCTCTTATGACCATAGTGCAAAGCCTGTGCAACAGTACGTGGCAAAGTACTAGCTAGTCTCACAAGCATGAGTTTGGCAAGGGTAGAAACCAATGCACACAAGAAGAAATGGACTAAGTGGGGCCTGGGTTATGGGTATACGGACGTGCTGAAGTGTTTATCCCAGTTCAAATATCATCTACTCAAAAGTAGAATCGTTTTACAGACCAGCCCAGCTCATGTGCGGACATTGTAGTTCAGGTGACTTCATACCAGGAATAGTGGGTGCCGTGGCCACAACGTGGGGCATATCAAAGAGGACGCCATGGATGTGCGGATGCGCCTTGACAATGTCTGCGAGCATTTGGCCCGTGCCTCCACCAACGTCAACAAGAGTCTTGATGTCCTTGAATCCGTCGTACTGTACAATTTTATTCGTCACCGATGAAGTTACACCCACCATGGCAGCATGGAAAACTGTGGAGTATTCAGGGTCCTGACTCGTGTAGTCCCATGCATTCTGCAACAGTAGTTGCAATTTTCGATTTATCACGAAACAAAGGTCTATCGTTCAAAAGCTCGTGGGGTCACACACTCATGCATCCAGACGACCGGAACAGCAGTAATTCACAAAGTGAGTGCAAGAGTCGGTCATTTATAATATGGATGTAGTCACGTGGATATAATCGAAGTGTGAGAGTAAGATCCGAGTCAGCTACAAACTTGAAGAAGCATAGTCTCCAGAACACGGATCATACTTTTGATAGCTCCTGAAGTAACATTGAAAATTCCTTACCACTTCATAAGTACGATTAGTCGAGATCTCTGTAGATCTACAATTTTGACATGAAATGAATACGAAGCACGAACTGTGGTTACCTTCTAGTACGACGTGACTTCAGTATATATAATGTACGTCCATTTCAAGGAGCAGGTACTAGTAGATAGAGTCGGGTACATGCATCTCTACAAGCGGATGCGTATCCATGTTCAATGCCAATCAGCTGGCAATCTCACCGTCCCATGCGCTGCCGTGAATGGGGTTTTCCCATAAAGAACCGACTCATGAAGATGATGCCAAGGCGCTTGGGTCACTTTGTGCAATACCATGCTGAGCACTTTAGGGAAGGAGTTTTTGCTGTTGTGCTTCACAAACAATTTGGAAACCCCATTGAGCGCATACCGAGTTGAATTTTTCCCAGAATCCGAGGTAAGATGTGTTGCTCTGAAGATGCCGTAAACTACCGCTGCTCTCATGACGCGGAGGAGGCAATGAATGTCCACACTCTCGCTCGGAAGCTGGGCAGCAATTTCTTCAAGAGATAGAACAGCCCCAGGTCCAGCTTTGGCGATGATGTCCGGTACATCTAGCAGTACAACTGCCTTTAGAACCATAGACTTTGAAAACGCCAAAACCAGCTCTGACGCTACCAGTGCACATCTCATGCCTTCTTCATCAGAACTGGGGATTGTATCCTTCGTAGCACCCGTGTTGCTGATTTCGATAGGTTCTGCCATTGCTTGCTTGATTCAACTCAAGAGAATGAAAAGAATGAAAAATCACCTAGAGCTCTTGTGACTCAGATTGTCACTGATCCCGCCGCCAACCCTGGACAGGAGAGATGTCCGCACCAATTTCTGTGTTTCTATCGTCCATATATACACGCGGGGAGAATGTGGGTCGTGGGACCAATATTCGCTTCGCTTCCATCCAATCTATTGACCCGTTGTCAAAGGCCCTGCCCTCTTCAAATGTTATGCATGAAGAATATAGAAAAACTTAAATTTTTTACTGGTTTTATTATTATTATTAGTCCCTCCTCCGGGAATGGAGGCCCGGTGGGCAGACTAAACTGGTTTCTTTCCATTCCTCTGGCTGGCCTGCAGTTTGATCCGGGGGAGTGGGCTTGGATGAATGCCAAAAAGTCACCATTCTTTGGGTACACTGCAAAGATAGGATATAGATTGCTGCTGGGTACTGCCCCAAAAAGTCACCATTCTTTGGGTACACTGGGTACTGCCAGTTTCGCTGTCAAATTGGCAAGAAAGTGGCATCACATTCCTAATGCTAGAATCCACTGGAAGCTTATCTGGAAGGATATCTGGCGTAAAGACAGGGCCTCAAAGGTCTCAGCTTTTCCTTGGAAAATAGCCAACAGAATTCTACCCGTAGCTGCCCACTCTTATGATGGCAATCCAGCCTGTCTCTTATGCCCTGGTAATGTGGAAGAGTCGATAGAGCACTGCCTTGTCAGCTGCCCGCTTGCAGCCAAAGTGTGGAGAATGGTATCTGATTTCTACTCTAAATGGAGGACAGGTTGCTCTCATTCCCCTCTTCTGCTGCTCCTGAATTGGGCCCAGGGCCATCTTTGGGACTCTTGTCCGGTATGGTCCTGCCTGCGGGCTCATAGGTTGTGGGCTCTCTGGAAGTCTAGATGTGCTTATATGTTTGAGAGGAGCGTTTCCCCAACATCATAGCATTGCTGCATAAGATATTTGCAGATCTGATGACTGAGGGGTGCAGGGCATGGGGGTCTCTGCTTGCAGCACGTGACAGGTGTAGCGAGAGGAGGAGGCAAGAGCTCATCGCTTCCTTTGATCTCTCCTAGGGGAAGGATCAAAACCTCTGCACAAGGACTTCAGAGTCAACCATTACCTGGCACTACGTCTTCCCCGATCAATGGCAAATCCCCGATGGGCTTTGAGGATGCTGAAGTGAACTCGAGGCACCGCAAGCTTAGAATTCCTAGGGCTACACTAGGGCCCAAGCCCAAGAAATCTTGGGCCCAATTTCTACCACGCTTGGGCTGGTCTTCATGGGTCATGATGAAACGATCATGATCAAACAAAAATATTTTATTTTAATCCCAAACTTCTTGGGCCATAGGGTGGAGAGTTGGGTCTCCACTCCATGAGGCCGCCTCTCATTTTAAGATAATAGGGTCTTCAATGGGCACGTGGCCGGTGGGCCCCGTGCAAGGACGCCCGGCTCCCCAGCACCCCGCCCGCCCCGCCCCGCCCCCCTGCGCGCGCGGTCGCCCAGCCGCGGGCGCGGCTGCAGCAACCGTGCCCGCACCCCCGTCCGCCGCGCGACCAATCCCCCGCCCATGAGTCCGCTGCCCTCCAGTCTGTCAGTCCGTTGCTGGCCAGTCGGCTGCCCAGCAGTCTGCCAGTCCGCCAGTCCGCTGGCCAGTCCCCTGCCATCCAGTCCGCTGACGGCACAGGATCGCCACCGTCCATTCCCATAACCCATCCGAGCCCTCCATTTTTAGGGCTGCGAAAATGGCAATGATCTTCCCACCAAATCCCGACCGCTCTCTTTTGACGGCTGTTTGTTGTCCGATGTTGCGGTAGGCGTTTCCATGCACACGACTGTTCTTCTTTTGCGCGCGATGTTCATGATGATGACGAAGCGTGTGCTTGAACATGAGAGGACTGTCTCGGCACTACAGCCACCATCGTGCATATGCTTCCACTATTTTTGCCTTCTTGTTGTGCTTTCGGGAACCTTCGTTTTATGGTTTGGTTCTATGTCATAAATATGGAAAATGCGGACATCTGTCGTCGATAACGTCATCTGCTTGTGATCCGTCATGATACGTTTAGCCCCTTCGTACTGCATCCCTCATGAGAGCCTTCACAAGTTTAGTTCGTTAAAGGAACCCATGGGTAACATGGGCGCGAAAATGGTGGAAGCGTATGTACATGGGGGCGTGTATTGCAGATTTCGTATCGGACGATGGGACTGTTTATGTGACCAAGTATAGCGGCTTGCATCCGTCGTGCATAAGTTGTGGAAAATGGTGGAGAATCTGAAGAAACCCAGCTTTGTGATGGATCCACATGGTATTATATAAGGGATGGCAGCACAAAAAAGCAATTCGAGTCGTCACGGAACACCATCCAGTCGTAAGGTCCTCAAACATCCACACGCACCTGCTGAATGCAGATGTCTGAGCCACGACAGGAGATGTCTGAGACAATTGCATCTGCAAATGCGCGTGGATGTTTGAGGTCTGTTGTGTCGCGAGTCTGTTCACAGTGGGTCCGCTGGTCCGTCAGTGCTCCGGATATTCCCCTTATCGCGTGCATAAGAGTCAGTTTGGAGGCGGTCTGCTGGAAGTCAGTCTGTTGGGATATCAGTCTGTTGCACTTGTGAATTTGTTAGTCTGTTGTGTCGGAAGTCTGTTGCACTAAGTCTGTTGACTTCTTATTTTCCCTCCGGTCAGTCTTTTGGCTTGTTCTCCGCCAGTCTGGCGAAACGTCCGTCTGCTGGACAGTTCTCCTCTATGGATATCAGTCTGTTGGACTGTGCATGCATCAATATGTTGTGCCACAAGTCTGTTTGCAATGGGTGTGTTCGACTTTCATGTTCTCCCCTTACTCTCTTTTGTCTTCATTCCGCTGGCAGGGAAGTGCCTCCAATATGAAGCCGCTTCGCCTCAGCAAAGCGAATAGTCCGCTGGACTGGCGGTCCGGTGGACTCTCGGCCCGATGGAAAATGAGTCTGCTGCACTTGCGAGGACCGTGGATGAATTTAGTACGATGCGTTCGTTCGGTGGACGTATTCAATGCGATGACGGCGGATAGTTGGCGCCTGTGAAATCGCGCCACGTTGGCAGTGCCATGCCCGCTTTCCCTTCTATTTCTACTTTCTTCTTCTCATGTTCCATATGCGATCGACTCCATTCTCTTCGCGCCTATTTCTTCACATAGTTTTGCACTGTTTTGTTTCCCTCTTTTGTGGAGAGTCGCGGTGAGCCGCGAAGCATCGCAAACACGCTCGCCTTCGTAACAACTCGAAGTTCATCGGCTCGGTGAGGTTCTCACTTGTTGCGGTGTTTTCCATTCCATTCTGTGTCCCTTCTTGCTTAGGGTGAGTCTTTTCATAGGACTTCTATCTGTCGCTGTCGCTCATTGTCCTTGCACCTTCGTTTCATTCTGCAGCGATGGAGGATGCTTGTGAAAAGGTGGAGCGGACTGGTGGATTTTGTGCACCAAACCAGACTGAAGAAGGAGCGAAGGTACTGGTACTCACCAGACGAGTTTGATCATAAAATAGTGGAAGCATTTGTAGACCTCCGCCCGGAAGCCCAAAACTCGAATTGGCAGAAGGACAAGCTCTTCTGTCCCTTCTGTGAAGAGGTATCAAGGACAAAATCCAACTAAATCGGCATTGTGTTGACACGGTTGCAAGGAGACTGTTGCAATGATTCCACGGGATTTCAAGCCTTGGCCGATACTGAAAGAAATGTCGATTGTCAAAGAGGCCACAATGCGCTTGCGCGGATCAGTGCTTGACCCCCGCACTTTGGAATTAGACGAAGTGCGCGCACGGTATGGCGTCCATTGTGGTGGCCCGTCAATGGAGGATTTGCAAGTGCAGGAACGCCGGACGCTCCCAGAAAACGTAAACTGAGTGATGGGGCCCAAAAAAAGGAGGCAAAAAAAAGAGAAGGCTGCAAGGTCTGCTCGCGAGGCAAGGGCAAATCCACGCAACAGACTGAACCCCGTCCTGGGCGGCAGACCCACACCATCAGTACTGATACTGAAAGTGAATCTGCTCAGGGCCTGGAAGGGGTGACAAGTCCAGTGGACATTGACTTGCCTGACCAGACTCGGCAGCAGACTCACACAAATATCGCGACCCATGCCATCGGTTTAGGGTCAAAACCAAAAACTCAACAGAGCACTGAAGGGCCAGTCTGCCCTGGCACATTGCGCCTCGTTGACTTTGGGCTTTTCCCACCAGAGTGCCCACCAATTGGGGATCCAGACTTCTTCCGTTATTTCTACAGAGTTGCCCAGTCAGGTCTGCTACGCACATTCATCCGACAGCGGAACAGTTGAACAGCTTTGAAGATGAAGATGACGATGATGAAGTAGAGGAGGTAATGGTCAGTCTGACCGCCCAGTCTGTTCTCTGTGCTGTTTGAGTCCATCATCGGGGTCACGTTGCCTATTCAGTCTGGTCAGTCCGCTGCGTTCTCTCCTCAGTCCGCTGGCTCACTCTCCGCTCGTCAGTTAGTCTGTTTTATATCGCTGCATTACTTACTGAGTCCGTTTGTCAGTCCGCTGGTCCAGTCCAATAGTCTACTAGTTGCCTCCACCTACGTACGCACGTTTACAGTCTGCTGGTCTGTGAGTCCAGTCCGCTGCATGAGGTGAATATAGAGTCCACGTCCATGTTCCTGACGTCGAAGTTCTCTGCCGTGTACCAGGATGAACGTGTTTCTATTCGTAGGGCCATTCAGGCTTGGCGGATACCTAGCAATGATGCTCCTTTACAAGCGACTGCAGTGCGTGCGGAAGTGGACCGCGTGCGAGAGTACATATTATTGAAGTATCCTGGGTCATCTGCTGCTATAGCGGCATTACATATTCAAGACGCGTCGGGGGGGAATGCGTCTGGGACAGCCGAGTCTGCCATCCAGCAGACTCCCATTCAGCAGGCCGTCATCCAGCAGACTCCCGTTCAGCAGGACTCCAACGAGCAGACTCCCAACGAGCAGCCTGTCATCCTGCAGACTCCTCTCCAGGAGCCCATCATGCAGCCCATGCCAATGGAAGTCCTGTCATCCAACACTGCGGACCAGCAGACTGCCTTTCTCTCACATAGCACGGCGCTTTTTTGCAGTTTGGCGATCGCCATCACCGGTAATTCGACCCGGAGCTGAAGACCTCACACTTCCCCGGCTTAGGGTGGGAGAAATTAATCCCCATTTGGATTGGCATAATGAGCTCCACCGGATTGTTGCGGACCGCCGGTGGTCATTTGTACCCTTTCATTATTCCATGGAGTTTTCTATTGAGGAAGCCAACCATGTTCTAGAAGCCGCCTCTGCTGTTGCCATTGAAGCCACAAGCGACCAAAATGCGCCGCCTCTACTTGTGCAGCTGATTCTCATGGATGACCCACGGCCTGAAGACCTCAGACATATGCCTATGGCACATCCAACCTTTGGGTGCGAAAATTGCATCATACAACAAGTTGATGAAGGATCTGCATAGTTGAGGATGGACTTACTCCATGGAACACCATTCACAGAAGTTTGTGGTGATGACGCATTGCACTGGTTTGCATTGGTGATGGAGCGAGCAGTATTCGACATTGTTTTGCAGAATCCCAATGTCTTCAAAGTCCTGTGGTGTGGGATCCCAACTGAAGACCGCATCGGCGCCATTGCTCATCTCGATGGAGCATGCCTGTGCCGGCAAATCAAGGACATTGGCCTCGTCGGAAATCTCTTGGAAGGTAAAATGTTATGGGCAACTTTCGTGTTTCAGCTCAATTTCTTTTGCCAACTTTTTTAGAAGTTCACATTTGCATAAACATGTGTTGCAGGGCGAGTTGATCTGGGAGACAAGCAAGTGCAGGCTGTTTTTGACTCTTTTGCCAGAGGTGCAAGGGACCTTGTCCTGGCTTTACAAGGAGTTCGGGAGACTGTCCAGCAGACTGGCCACAAGAATGTCGAACAACATATTCCCCACGACACATGTGGGCAGACTGCCCAAGTGCTGGAGACCGAGCATGTGCACCAGACCGTCCGGTAATAGGCCGGATCACTCCCAGCAGACTGCCCCGCACACACATACTCAGTATGTGCAAACAGTACTGAGCGGGCAGCGAACTTTGCAGACTTTGCAGCAGACCGGAGAACAGACCGGCCAACAGACTAGCCGACTGTGCAGCAGACCAGCGAACATGGCCACCAGACTGCCCCTCAGCAACTGTACAGCAGACCAGCAGACCGACGAATCCAGCCAGCAGATTGCCCCTCAGCAGACTGTGCAGCACACTGGCGAACCCACTCAGCAGATGGCCGAGCAGACTATCCAGGAGACTAACAGCCAGTCTGTTCCCTGGATTGTGCAACAGACTCGGATGCACTGGCCTCACCGGGACCCTGTGGACGAATTTCTGCTGAGTTCCCAACAACATGTTTTTGGATCTGCAGTATGAGTGTTTTGACCGAGTCCACTTTTCCCCAGGCACATTCACTGACGACGTCATCAGGTCACCGGTAAAGCATTCTTATCCAGCTCCCCGTGGCCTGCCTTCTATGACCTTCCAGGTTAGTCCCGTTTTCGTGCGCTCAGTGGCGAAAGCCATAGATGAGTCTTACGTGATGACCGAACTCAATCTGGGAACGCAAAACCGTATCATAGATCTTACAGAAGAGTCTGAGGAAGCAATTGCCGGTGGGTCTTCCATACATGTTCTTGATGTTTCCCAAGTCCATGGAGATCCGAACACCCAGCCGGCTCCACCAGACTGACCAGCACACTGAACAGTGGACACATGGAAGGACTGCCGAGCAACCTGTGGCGGGGCAGCATACTGTCTTCATTGATGAGCAGACTGAACCGCAGACTAACCAGCAGACTGCACAGGTCACAGATGGAAGGACTGACCAGGATGGCTCGGAGCGGCAGACTGCACAGCTCAGCTCTGACTGCACAGTTCAGATTGCACGGCCTGACCAGCACACTGCACACTTCACAGAGGGAAGGACTGACGACCAACCTGCCACCGAGCACATTGCCCACATTGAGGAAGAGACTGAACCGCAGAGTTGCCAGCAGACTGCACAGTTCACAGACGAAAGGACTGACGAAGAACCGGCGGCCGAGCAGACTGCCCACATTGAGCAACAGACTGAACATGCTGCAGGCACACTGACAAGGAACCACATGCGGCGCAGACACCCGTCTGGTATAGCTGGATTACATGGAGTCTGCTCCCTCACCCCTTGGGCAGGTTGTGCATTTCCTCTCTTTCAGCACTGTTGTTTATGTTTTAGCACATTGTGAAATTGGGCTAATTCGACATTTTGCTCGGTATCCTCACAGGATGTTCGTCCCTCCGTCGGCAGACTGTCTACTTCTGAGGACATGACATCTTCCGCCCATGCTGCAAACGTGGGATCGACAACCAAGAAAGGTGTGGGGGTGAGCACGCCCCCCGATGCGCGGGTCAGTTCTACGCATGCGACCCACGAAGCTGCAAAGACAGGTCCAGCAAGTGTAAACAAACCTGCTGACCAGCCTCTGTTGCGAAGTAGGGCGGCAGCACTGCGTTTGTCTGCTCTATCCAGCCCGCCTACAGCTGTCCCTGCTTCCCAGGGGAGAGGCAAAGCCAAGAAGCGGACTGTCGTGGACCATGCTGAGGAGGTCGAGGAGGGTCCGAGTACCAAGAGACCGGCGAAGAAAAAGTCTGGCGTCTTTGAACAAGAACCGCAAGCTGGCCTTGGACATGGACAAAGATGTGGGTCGTTTCCTGGAGCAGCACAGGTGAGTACTGTGCTCAGTCTCCTCGTCTGTCTTTGTCGTTAAGTGCTTTGCGCTCTGTTGTGGTCAGTCTGCACGCTGGTCTCTCTGCTGGTTTCATCATTGTCTGTTGTGGTTAGTCTTGTCAGTCTGATGAATTGTTCAGCCTGTAGAGTGTTTGGTACCATGTTGACGTCAGTCTGTTCAGTACATGAGGCTTCCCGAAGGATGGTGCTCTCTGTGCAGGATGGGTGCTCGTTTGGCAAAGCACATGCTCTGCACGTGAAGGCGGGTAATTCCATGCTGATGTTTTTTGAAGGGGACCCACGGTTTGAATGCGGACTGTCGCCGGATGACATAAAGGCTCCAGAAGGTTGAGTCGGAGTGCACAGATAGACTCCTGGAGCTGTGGTGTCGATTCTATGAGAAGTCGGTTTGAGGCTGCGTTCACCAACACTATTGCTGTTCTTCCAACGTCGACATGGACGGTGTTGAAGTCATTGGGGGTGGGGCAACATGAAAGCCTTCTGGAGGTCTTGAAAGGTTGCCTCAGCACTGAACGACTGGGCAAGGACTTGAAAGAGTGCGATTTCATTTTTGGTGCCAATTGGGACGAGTAAGAACTCTTCCGAGTCTGCTGAGACTGTCTCCTGAGTCATAGTCTGGTTTCGCAGTGTCGTCTTGACTCTGAGCGATTAAGTTGACCTCTGTATTTGTGCAGTGGACTGGGTTTGAATTGAGTCTGCTGAGTGCTGCTGATGGTCGGTCTGCTGAGTGTCAGTCTGCTGAGTCTGCCCATCATGATTGTGCAATGACGCCATGTTGTTTGATACCATTGCAGGGGGCACTGGAGTGTTTGTATCATCGACCTCCGCAAGGGCTGTTACACTCACCTGAACTCTATCAGGGACTCGCATAAATGTCCCTTTGTTCTAGGGTGGATTCGGAAGCTTCATGCTGAGTGCTTAGGGTACTCGATGGACTCACCAGAGTGGCATGAGATTGTCCAAGCATTTCAGTTCCACGCGCCTGATGTGCCCAGCAACCATTCAGCTGGGAGTGTGGCTTTTACGTCATGTCATTCATTCAAGTGTTTTATGTGGGTAAAAGTCAGAGCAAATGTCTCCAAGACTGCAAAGCCAGAGAGAGGAACACCTTTCACGAAGGACTGGTTTACTTTCAAGTTTGCACTTGGGCAGCGAATGCAGTGTGCCCAGTATATCGTGCGGGGGTTGGACAATGTAGAGAAACTGCTCTCATGAGTATGATGTACTTGTCCTGTGAAGTCTATGTACCGAAATAAAAATGCGAGTCTTTTCGCTTACTATTCCAGTGGTGATGAGCACTTTTGTGTACTGTGGGTGCTGGCATGTTTTGTAATGTTGTCACTAAACTCAATGGACACAATGGTGTCAATTTTTCCATGCACTGTGCACCCGAGTCTGCTGAGCTTGAATGTGCGAGCAGTACGCTGCCGAGGCTAGGACTGCTGGGTCTGGTACCTAGTCTGGGAGGCACCATGTCCATGAGTCCGCTGGGACGCTGGATTGGCATAAGTTGCAGGGATGAGGTGGAAGTGTGGTGAGCAGACTTTTGGAGTGGGCAGCAGACTGACCAGCAGACTGGCTTACTGGCGCTCGCAGTCTGTTGACTGTGACTCTGTTGGGAGACTGTGCGTGAGTCCGTTGGGAGACTATGCTTGGGAGACTGTGTGGGAGTCAGTTGGGAGACTGGAGGAGTCCGTTGGGAGACTGTGCATTAGTCCATTGCGGACTTGTATTTCAGAAAGGGACAATGCTACCAGAGAATTGCAGACTTATATTCTTCTTCTTCGTGACACCTACACGACATGAAACCTTGTCTCTTTTCGAGGCAGACTTATAGTTGTCTCTCAGACTCTTCTCCGTGACACCTACACGACATGAAACCTTGTCTCTTTTCGAGGCATTGCAGACTTATATTGTCTTCTTCGTGACTCTACACGACCTGAAACCTTGCGAATTTTCGAGTATATATGTGCTGCAGGTGCAGGTGCAGACACCCTCTTGCTGGTTCTCCGCAAAACCCTAGGCCGGGTTTTCCAGGCCTCCACGAAAGACTGGTCGGCCAGAAGCGCTGCCCTCTGCACATATGAAGAGCAGATCGGGCATGTGCCTCCAGGTATTTGTCATCACCTACAATGCGAAGTATGTCCGCGAATTCTTGTTCCAAGGCTGAGACCTCCAGAGGTGCCTCGTCGTAGGGGAAGTCGTCCGGAGGATGTCTTTCCATGAACTGATTGGATTCGTCGTTGCCGCCGGCACCATTGCCCAAGAGCAAGTTAGGTAATCCTCCATGAATGGTTCCCAGCGCCGTGCCACAAGCGCGCACAAGGAGGCCATCCTGCAGGTCAGGGTGAAGCATCTTCAGGACACGGACCTGATGCTTGCATAAGTTTCCCTTCATTGCCCATGGGCACGTGCAACAACCCCAATCGCAATCAGGATTGTAAACAATGTATGTTGTGCCGGGGTGGTTGCTGCTGAGAACGTAGGCTGGTTCACCAGGACCCAAGGGAAGAGTAACACTCTCAGCAGGAATGTCTCGTGCCGCAAGTATAGAACTGGATATGTACTTTTCGTGTTTGTCATTTCTTATGAACCCGTGGGTCTTCAAATGGATTGCGTACCAGTAGTGTGTTAGCACACGGCCAGTGAGTTCCCATATAAGCCAGTCCACTCTACGACCACTCATCTTGCTTTCCCCATGGCAAGTCTTGCCTTCAGATTTCCATGGTATGCCTCAATGCTTGCGTTTGTGTCTTGGCTCGCATGAGGGACATGGCGGGCTGCTGTACACCACATTGCTATTTTGGGCTTCCAATACTGTTCGATATAGTCAAGAAATTCATGTCCTTTCGGGTATTTTGACCTCATACGACGGATTCTCCTTGCAACCCACCGAAGCGCTCTTTTCTCGTTGCGTGGTCCCCCTCTACAGTACATGAGGTCTCCCATATCCTTCAACAAGTTTAAGCGGTCACCGGATCCTTCGTTTTCTTGCATGATTGCTTCACCCATGCCTTGCGGACATGCCAAAGGCAGAGGAAAATGAGTACTCCTTCAAAAACAATTCTGCACAACACACATGGTACACATTAGAGTCTTGGGATCGGACTGCAATGGTGGACTGCCGGAGTGGACTGTAACAGAACCTGTATCAGCGGGCAGAGCCACTGGACTCGCCCAGTGGACAGTACAATGCCATGACGTTGATGTGCTGGAATAACCCCATTGGACTACCCAGTGGACTTCCCCATTGGACTTCCCCTAGCTAGGACTGGGGCAGCGGACTGCGCGGACTGCCGAGCGGACTTGCCAGGGACTGCCGAGTGGACTTGGCAGCGGACGGCCGACCCCAGGGACTGCTGGACTTGGCAGTGGACTTGGCAGCGGACTGCTGAGGACTTGCCGGGGACTGCCAGCGGACTTGCCAGGGGACTGATGACCGGACTTGACAGCGGACTACCAGTGGATTTGCCCAGCGAACTGCCATCGGGTTTCGCCACAGGAGTCTGCCAGTGGACTGTAGCAATGGACTGCTGCAGTGGACCTCGACAATGGACCGGTGTTGTGGACCAACAGACTTACCGAATATTGATTTCTGCTTCGGCATCGTCCACAATGAAGGCATTGGGTCGCCAGCTCGGCAAATCTGCGAGGAGTGAATCGCGCAAGGCTCTCATCCACGGAACCAGGTCTCTTGTCCGATTCCTCGCGGATAGGATATAGGCAACTGGTATACCGTTCAACCACTCGTCGAAGACCATCAACGTGTACAATGGGAACTGTTGGAATGCACAATGTAAGATGGTCAGAGCATGCAAATTCCGCTCAGTTCTGCACGAGAAGACTTCATAAGAGTGATGAGGTCTGTAGCGGTTCACAATGGGTCTGCCTCTCGGTCTTCCGCAACGTACACATGAAAACATACAGAAAGGGTCAGCACACCAAATATTATGTGAATGTTGCATGGTACTATGCTATCATGCTCGTACAAGTCCATGGAATCGTTCGAATAGTACCTTGTCATGATTTGTCCCAAAGGTTGCATCACATGCAACGATACGGTCATGTCCTAGTTCCAGCATTCGTCGTTTCTGCCACGGGAGTCTGTATGCCAATAGTGAATGTCAAATCTCCATCAAAATGCTCGAATGTTGGCTCTAATTTCTCCTCTTGATAGAAAAAAACGGACGCAGGATTCTGGTCTCTCCACATGCGCACACTCTCTGCATCATCGGCGTGCTTTTTGAAGGTTTGCCACGCACGTTTCTCGCAAGGTTGCAAACATCTTGCTCCAACAAGAAATCATCGCGGTCCATGCATCGCCCAAGCCGGTGTTGTTCATCACGTGCTCTTTATGCTCCATCATGATTTGGGCGACCGACAGGCCTCGGCACAAACACTCGACGACCCAGGCTTTCAATTCCTCGCTAATGTGTGGTGCATAGGCGTGGCGGGTGTTCCTGAACTCTGCGGACTTCCCATGCGAGGGTTTCCCTTGGCATCTGTATGCTCCATGTTGTTGTAGTACGTGAGGACACAGATGTCAGGGGCGAGATAGCATTGCTGGACCTTGAAACAGCATTGGCAACCACGTTTGTAAGACTCTCCATACTCCGACTTCTTTCTCCTTGGGCCTTTATGAGGGCAAGATGTTCCAGCACCCACAAGAGGTCCTCCACGCTTCTGTTTTGGATCCTCCACTATTGCCTTGTTGGTGCGCTTGTCATCAGGACCGTAAGCAGCATTGATACATGGACGAAAATTCTAAAATCGATATCCAACGACTTGAGGAAGCATAAAATCAGAGAACTCGTGAAACAAAAAATGGCAACAGACACATGCAATGAAACGTCAAAAGGACTGAGGATGGTGCACACATAATACTGGACAGAAATGTGTTGGCTCTAGGTGCTTTTCGCGAGCCGGGTTCCACTTTAGAATGGACATTCACCCAAAACTGAGTGGGGTAGTCCTCCAAACTCTCCTCTCCCAGGACGAAGTCACCAACTCTATCCCAAGGTATGCAGGCATTTTCAACATTCACACTCGCACACCCATAAACCCATATTGCATCTCACTCTTCCAATGGAGATCCTTCTTGTTGAAGGGTCCTGGTTTTGCTGTTTGCAAACATTGTCGAAGAGGCCGTATAAGCGGGCTTTCCGTGATCAGTATATCATCGGGTTTTGCTTCCACGTCCATGCCCTATACAGTACAAGGACACGCTTCTGAACATGCAAGAAACACGCCGCAGTACAAGACACGATCGACAACGTGCTAGGAGAACAGTGTGCACGTTCGCGGCTGCTGGCAAGTGGCAGGCGGTAGGGATGCAGGTTTGAATTGCAGCCCTAAAAATGGAGGTCTCGGATGGGTTATGGGAATGGACGGTGGCGATCCTGGGCCGTCAGCGGACTGGATGGCGGGGGACTGGCCAGCGGCTGGCGGGCAGACTGACGGACTGGCAGACTGTTGGGCAGCGAACTGGCCAGCACCGGACTGGCGGGCACTGGCGGACTGGCAGACTGTTGGGCAGTCGACTGGCCAGCAGCGGACTGGCAGACTGGAGGGCAGCGGCTCATGGGCGGGGGACTGGCCGCACGGCGGACGGGGGCGCGGGCGCGGTTGCTGCAGCCGCGCCCGCGGCTGGCGACCGCGCGCAGCGGCGGGCGGGGCGGGCGGGTGCTGGGGAGCCGGGCGTCCGCGCGGGCCCACCGGCCACATCGCACGTGCCCATTGAAGACCCTATTATCTTAAAATGAGAGGCCTCCAGGAGGGTTCCTTTTTCTTGGGCTGGCCCAAGAAGTTGGCGCCAAAACTTGTGCCATGTAGGTGCCAGGTAGGCAAGTGACCCACTTCCATTTTCTTGGGCTCGGGCCGTAGTGTAAAGCCGTTGGGCCCAATTTTCAGGCCTCTGCCAATGGGAATGCTCCATTCTCACTTGGTCTTGGGCTTGGGACCTAGTGTAAAGCAGCCCTAAGACGTCACTGGATTTCATAGCTGATGTCTGTTAGTAACATTCAGCTCTTCCGGATAGTCCTTCGGTTTCTCAGATACAATATTTCAGTCTTGGGCCATGGGATTTAGATCTTAGTCTTCATTATCTGAAGAGAACCATCAATCTCGGGTATATTCTCGAACTCGTCCACCTATAGGTCTTTTTACTATGACTCTGGTATTGGTATAACCGATCTCTTCGGCATAGATTGGTATCTTGTGTTGGCCTCTAGGCTCGCAGTGGCAGCTTTGCTTACTGCAGTACCCCCCCACCCCCCTTTTATTTTTTTCGCCTATTCCGACAGTTTGTTCTGGATAAGCTCTGATAGAATCCCTACTCCATCTAGAGCTCAAGCTTAGGCGCTCCGTCGCCAATATTTGCTAGTTTCCAATCCTTTTCCCTCTATTGTTAATCTCTGGGTTGTTCCCCTTGTGTCACGCCTTCGCGGCCCTAAGAGGTTATTTTTTCCTCTTGTATCCCTTTATCCACTAATATATTTCCAGGGCTGCTTCCCCTATTCTTTATATATACTAGGGTAGCCTATGCCGTTGACCCAAGTGTCCAGTGTCATCTAAGTCCAAGTGCAATCCCCTGTGTAGGCTAGAGACCCTCCTATTTGGGAGATCTAGGCCTAGGGTAGCCTGCGCCATTGGCCCATGGGTTAAGAATGAAATCTAAGTCCAAGTGCAATCCCCTATGTATTCAAGTAACGTCTCATATGTCAAGACCCATGTGTGAAGAATTGAAATCTAAGCCCAAGTGCAATTTCTTATGTATCCAAAGTGGGTCTCATATGTTGAGGCCCAAGTGCAATCCTCTATTCAAGTATCCAAGTGCATCTCCCGTGTACATGCCCAAGTGTCCAATGTCATCTAAGTCCAAGTGCAATCCCATATCTGATCATTTCTTTTTTTTCAGAGAGCCTACGACCAGATTTGAACCGGAGACATTTCCCTTGATATCTCTCCCATCGAGGCTCCAACCATTGTCCCAGGAATGCCCACTTTGCCATTTTTGCTATTTTTTGTGAATTTCCAGCAACCAAAAGTACTTGGAATTCCGTATCTCCCACACCGCATGTCCAAAAATCATGAGATCAAGCCGGTGCACCCCTCCTCGTTGAGGGCTTTCCAACGGTACCAAGCACCAGCACCGGGGCCTCGTGGTTCGGGACTCTCAACGCTACAAAACAAAACAAAACAAACAAACGTCTTGATTCATATATATATATATATATCAGACGTTTGTTTTGTTTTGTAGTGTCGTTGAGATCTCCCAAACCACGGGGCCCTAGCCCTGGTGCTTGGTGCTGTTGGAAAGCCTTCAATGAGGAGGGGTGCACCGGCTTGGTCTCATGATTTTTGGGCCCGAAATGTGGGAGATGTGGAATTTAGAGTACTTTGGGTCATTGGAAATTCGTGAAAAATAGCAAAGTGGGCTTTTCTGGAGCAGTGATTGGCCCTTCAGGTGGGAGATTTGGGATCTCAAGTACTTTTGGTCGCTGGATATTCGTGAAAAATTCATTTGAAATGATAGACTGAGCAAAAAAAGGAGGGGGTGGGGGGCGCAGGTTTGGGTTTCATACCAGACAATGTTGGCAACCTCGCATACTCCGGTGAAATAACTTTGGACAAGCGGAACCTATACCATGTCAGGGTGCTAGATATGCTTGGAAATGCCAACCCCTTGCCACCGCAGGGAATGGAAATTCAATGGGCTGTCCATCAATCGTTCACCTGGTTTCTTAAGTGCCCACTGGCGGATCTGCAATTTGATCCCTACGATAGAATTGGATGGACAAAAATCATTCACCATTTTTCGCCTACAAGGTCAAGCTGGGTTACTCTCTCATCAACCCGCCCCGTTCCTTTATGGCAAGATGGTCTTCAAAATGGAGCAATCTGCAGTTCACCCAATCTAACTGGCCAAAATCTGGAAGGACGTCTGGAGGAAAGATAGGGCAGCAAAGGTCTCGGGTTTCCTATGGAAATTGACCCACACAATCCTGCCAGTCAAGCTAACCACAGACCAAGACAATCCTTCATGCCCTCTCTGTCTGTCAGAACCAGAGTCCATTGAACATTGCCTGTTGTTTTGCAATTTCTCGGGTAGTATCTGGAGAAAGGTCTTGGGGTTTTACTCTCATTGGGCCTCCTATCCCTCCCCTCCTCCTCAGTCTTTGTTGCTTCTCAACATGGTCCCAAGTCAAGCGCAAACACTCTGTCTAGTGTGAACCTCGCTCGGAGCCCATACTTTATGGAATATTTGGAAGTCTTGAAGGTGTTCCTATGTCTATGAGGGCAAGCCCCCCAGAGGCAGATCTATCTTGTTTCACACATTTCATGATCTGTTGACTGAGGGGAGAAAAGCGTGGGATTCGTTGTATGCAACTATTTCCAGATCTTCTAAACAACGAGGAAGGAAGTTGTTTCAAGATTTCATGCAGTCCTGGGGCAAAGGGAACCTGCTCAGCACCAGTCTTCCCGACATGCGCTTTGCTTGGAAAGACTCCATCCCCACTCAATGGGAGGTCCCCTGGTGATGGGGAGGAGGCTGATTACAACTGGCGTCACAACAAAGCTCGAGTTCCAAAGTTAAGAACTCAACTGAAGTTATGAATCTGAAGCACCACTCGCTCACCTCTCGGTTTGTAGCATCTGCAGCTCCGAACTCGCAGGCTGGAGCACCCTCCTCTAGCTGGCCTTTCTGCCTCCCCTCATTGCCTCCCCTGTTTCTTGGTTCTAAAGCAGCTTACATTGTTCTTAGAGCTCCATTGCAAAACTAGCTCAGTAGCTGCAGCAAGGTTTCCTCTGCCTTGTCTGTTCTTACCGCCTAGCTCTACACCCCCCTCTTAACATTTCAGTTCCCTTCACACACTCAAAAACCCCCTCTGATCTCTCCTTCGTCTCTATTAGCTGATTTGCTAGAGTCACGGGGAAGTTCCCCCCCAGTAAGTCCTCTACGGTGGTTATTTTTTCCACTGATGTGACTCTACTTTTGTTTAATTTGATTAAAAATGCCTTTGTCCCCTTTCCTTTTAAGAAAAAAACCAAAAAATGAAAACAAAAGATTGGTATCTTAAGGTGGACTCAAATTCTCATCACCGTACCATACCATTGAGAGTGTGATGGCTCATGTTCTCCTGGCCTGACTTTCAGCCTATTCATCACTGTCTGACAGACCTGTTCATCCCATGCCATTAGTATTTACGGCGGGAGACAGTTATATACAGCCTGACCTATACTTGTTTGAGGTTATCCTAGAGGCTGCATCATGCTTTGTGGCTGCATCTGGCCCCTTCATTGGTCTACGGGCCAAATCTGTTTGTAAACTAGGCAACCCGTGGCATGCTGCCATGTGGGGGTATTGCCTCACCCTAGGTTTTTGGTATAAGCTTGTTCCTGACCTTGAATCAGGGCCTTTCTTCTCGTATGTACAACTTGGTGTACGAGCTTTTGGACGTGCTCTGTGAGCTTTGGTGTGTGTGTGTTAGCTCTGCATATGCTGTACGTGGGATCCTCTACATGTTCATCTCTCTTCTCGTGCTATAAAGCCCGCTCCTTCCGAGCTCTTACACCCCTAGTTAACGTGCACTTGTGAGGACGGGAGAATCTCATTCAAGCACAAAATATGGTGGAGTCTTGTGGGTAGTGGCGGCTCCGCACGTACAATGATTTTGCGCGGTTACCTCGGGTTCAATCTGGTTTTGGAAGAAGTTTTTGGTTCAAGAGGAAGTTGCGATGGCGGCAACTGCTTCACTCTTCGCGTTGTGCACTTGCATTTGTTTGTCTTGCTTGTTCGTTGTGTGTTGCAATGGCGTCTGCAGTTCTCTGTAGCTTGTCAAGCGAGAGAGAGGACAGCGGCTCGATTTTGGTTAAGATAGAACTAAGAGTGGAGGTTGCAAACTCTGTCGTGGTGGGTTCCAGCCAGTTAGATTTAGGCGTTCCTGTATCTGCTCCCAGTTTGCAGGTGGTGGATGGTCATCCAGTCTCGGAAGTGCCTGCAGCTCCTACCGCGCGTGTTCCATTGTTGATTCCAGGGGTTCCTGTTCCTGACATTGAAAGACCTACCTCCTCAGGCTCTAACTACTCAGCGTATGCCAGGGCAGAAGCGGCCTTTGAAGAAAGAGCTTTGTATTTGGTTCGTGGCTCAGTAAGTTCGGGCTCTTTGCCAAGCGGTGGCCCTGACAGAGCTGATTACGGTTTGGGCTACGTTGAGCCTGCTTACGATCTTGAGGGGCTGCCTGATGTTAACTCGCAAATCCAGGACTCTCTTGTGTTTGACAGTGAGCAGCTCGAATTGAGCAGTGACGACTTGATGTGGATCGATAAATTTGAATCTCGATTTTTTGTGGACATCTCGCGTTTTTCAGCTACTGAACGGGAGAGAGTCACTGCCTGGATCAGCGATCCTGCTTTACTGGTGAGGGAAGTCCATAGTGTGATTGACAAAGAGCTAGCTTTGAGGAGACAGTTCAAGGTGCCTATCCCCGAACTCAAAAGTCGATTTTTGTTTTACGGTGCCCTGGAATTCATGCAGTTTGGGCTTTGCGAAAATCTCCGTTCAATCCCTTGACGTTCCGCTGGTGTCCTGCGATTTTTGGATCCCTGGCATTTGGCTTTGTTCACCAGTGGCATTGGTGCGATTTTGTTACGATTGTTGAGATTTGGGAGTCTTGCGGTGTGTACACCTACTACCCGTGACCTTGTTGATTCTCTCACGGGTCATAGTGAGAAGGCTCTTCAAGGAGAGTCTTATTATTCTTCCTAACGAGCGATTTGCTCTCCGCTCGATTCGCAAACTGAACGTTTTTTACTCCATCGGGCATTGGCCGCCGAGCACTGTCTTGTCTCGAACTTGGAGAAGTGACCGTTACTGGGGGTCAGACTACACCTTGTATGTGGGTTTTTGGTTCAAGAATTCCCGCGGGTGCTCTTGCTGAGCATGATCAAGAGACACACAAGCTTTTGAGGATTGTGACTCCACAAGCTTGGCAGTGTACCAGTGTGGTAGAAGTTGAAGACCTCTAAAGGTGGTGATTCCTAACTAATGTCCAACTCGCCCAATAGCCATTGGTTGCGTTCAGGTAGAGATAGGATGTCTGCTGCTCTTGTGTTATCTCCAATCACTGAGCCTCGATATAGGACTTTTGTAGAGTCAGATTTGGTATCAATGGAAGAAGGGTTTAGTGGGGTTGATGGTAGAAATCAGGTTAGGGCTTCCAATGGTCTTGGACCTGCGGCAGTCACTAGCACCAAGCCTGGCTTGGGTGGTAGAATTCGGGAAAACTTGGATGTTGCAGATGATACGAGGGCCAACCTGTATGCCATGGATTTCCATGCACGACAGATGGACGGCTTGGATCGCATAGGGGAGTCACCTGCAGGTCAGCCTAGCATCTCAGTTTCAAGTTCCGCTCCACCGGCAGAATTGAGGCCTATTTCCTTGCATGACAATCCTCAATTTCAAGGTATGCCTGTCACCTCCTCTCGTGCATCTCATCCTTTGTACGTGGCTAGTGAGTCCGCTTGGTCTGGCCCTGTGCGAAGCCAAGTGCTTGCACAGAGTCAACCAGCTCTTCAGTCATGGTCCAGTACCCCATCTACTATATTACCACTCTCCCGGGCTATGGGAGGGATGGCAGTTCATGAGGATGGAGGTGCGAGGTCAAGTCACAATAATTTGGGAATTCAGCCAGTGGCTTTTCAGGGACATGTAGATGCTGGTCATGTATACCATGTAGCACCGGTGATTACTTATGCCTATCCTGAGTATAACATGGGAAAGAAGATAGAGAATTTTTTGGAATTGTTTGAAGTCAGTGCTCAAATGAACAAAGCTACGGAAGAGGTCATGATAGGTACATTCTGCATGAGCATGCAAGGAGAAGCCAGTGATTTGTTGCATGTTGCTTTGAGTGGTGAAGAAAACCTGACTTGGGCCAAGGTTAAAAGAAGAGCCCTCATGATCTTTAATTTACCTGCGGAGAGGCCTTTGGATAGCCTTGACAAACTTTGTGGCCAGCCATACAAGGAGGGTGAGTCTCTTTGGCAATACTTTTTAGATCTAAGGGCTGCTGCTGTTAAACAAGTGCCTGAAGATGTTGTTTATATTAGGGAGAGGTTGCTAAGACAACACTTGTCGTGCACCTCACTTCGGAAAGCTCCCCTTCAAGTCATAGTTACTCGCTTTGATGCGCGCGCCTAACTCCCAACCTGGCCGTCGGGCCAATTCGGAGCTTCGGCTGCTCACCGGGACATAACGGTCCCCCTTTGCTCTTCCAAAAGACCCTCCACCAATTTGGGCCTAGTGGAAATTCCCTTTGGTAGATGGCAGTCCGGAATAGCTCCCCACTCCTTGGTCGCTTTCCAGCTCGTTCGCTTACTCACTACTTTTTGGTCACCAACGGGCTTGCACCGTTCTCGGGGTTACTACTCCTTATATATACTTCTGTAACTGTCTGCGGGGGTTTCACGAGATACTCCGTTTCTCGATTTTTGAACCTCCTCGACTTAAGCACTGCCTCCACCTCGTACTCAGGTTCATTTTCATGCTCCAACAGCACAGGTGGCGGACGCAACACTTGATGCCGATTCGGACGCACTTCATCTTTGAAGTAAGGCTTAAAAAAAGAGACGTGGAATACCGGATGCACCTTGCTATTTGCCGGCAGCTCCAATTAATACACATCCTCATTCATAACCTTCCGAATGCAAAAGGGTCCCGCATACGGAAGTACGAACTTCGGACTCACTTCCGGAGGTAGTCGGAAATACTTGATGTTCAACCAGACCTCCGTGCCTGCCTCAAACTTAACTTCCCTCCGCTTCCGATTCGCCTGCCTTTCATACCGTTTCCTAGCTTTGGCAATGTTGTACTTTGCGAGCTTCAACAAACGCTCGCGTTCTTCTAGTACCGCCGCTGCTGCCGGTTCCTCAACGTCCTGGGCGGCCCAATTTGTCGGCACCAGAGGTGCTTTTCCATAGACCAATACGAAAGGGGAAACTCCCGTTGCGGAGTGTTTTGTGTTATTATAACAAAACTCTGCCGCGTCCAAGTGCTCCACCCAGTCTAATTGGTCTGCCGACACGTAATTCCGCAAGATCTGCTTCACCACGGAATTCACTCTTTCCGTTTGGCCGTCCGTCGTAGGTCGGAAGGCGGTGCTCATCTTGAGCCTCGTCCCCATCTTCTTCCAAAGTGCCCTCCAAAATTTACTCGTAAACTTTGGATCGCGGTCCGTGACAATATCCTTCGGGAGTCCATGATGCTTGAAGACGTGGGCGAAGTAAAGTCGCCCCGTCTCTTGCGCCGTTGCCGTCTCCTTGGTGGGGATGAAATGGCTCATTTTACTGAACCTATCCACCACCACCATGATCGCATCGATTTTTTTTGACAGCGGCATAGCAGTCATGAAATCCATCGAGACACTTTCCCAAGACCCCTCTGGAATCGGCAAGGGTTGTAACAGCCCCGCTTGCTTTTTGTACTCGCTCCGGTTTTGTTGGCATGTGGTGCATGTCTTGACATACTCCTCGGCTCCCTCCCTCAGTTTGGGCCAGAAATACTCTTTCTTCAAGAGTGCCGCGGTGCGTCATGGCATTCTCTCAAGAGACTATCTCTGATCCCTCCCTTCAGCACGTAGAGACGCTTTTGCTTGTACCGGAGCAGTCCATTTTGCAAGTGGAACTGCGATTTCACCCCCATCCTCAAGTCCCGCATCACGGACTTCGCCATCTCATCCTTCTGGTAAGTCTTCCAGATCTTTCTTTGGAGCGTCGTCTCGCCCCTGTACACCAACATGAGCTGCTGTTTTCTACTTAAGGCATCGGCCACCACATTGTCCCGTCCCGGTTTGTACTGGATATCCACGTCAAACACCGCCAAAGTGTCTTGCCACCTAAGTTGTTTTGGGGACAACTTAGGCTGCGTGGCAAAATACTTCACCGTGACATTGTCCGTGAATACCTTCACCGGGTTGGAACCAACATAGTGGCGCCAAAGCTCAAGACAATGCTCAACCGCCTTCATCTCTTTCTCGTGCGTCGGCCACCGTCGCTCCACTTCATTCAATTTCTTACTTTCGTAAGCCACTGGACGTCCATCTTGCATAAGTACACCCCCAATCGCGAAGTCCGACGCATCTGTATGAATCTCAAACGGACGGTCGAACTCCGGGATTTTCAAGACTGGAGCTTCTGCCATCCGCTGCTTTAACTCGGCAAAAGCTTGGCCACAAAAGGTGTTCCATACCCACACCTTGGATTTACACAGAAGGTTTGACAGCGGCCCCGCGATCTTGGCAAAATTTCTCACATACTTTCGGTAATAGGAGGCAAGTCCTAGGAATGATCGCACTCCCGGGACTGAATTTGGAGGCTCCCAGTCCAACATCGCCCTCACCTTTCTGTCATCCATTTTGATCCCATCCTGTGTAATCACATGCCCTAGGAATTCCACTTTTGTGACCCCAAATTCGCACTTTGAAGCTTTGGCATACAGCTTTCCTTCCCGCAATTTCTGGAACACCCTTTTGAGGTGCTCCAGGTGCTCCTCTTTTGTTTTCGAGTACACCAAGATGTCGTCGATGTACACGATCACAAAGTCATCCAGCCACTCCTGGAAAAGGCTGTTCATCAGCGTGCTAAAGGTCGCGGATGCATTGGTGAGCCCAAAAGGCATCACCAAGAACTCATATGAACCATACCTTGTCCTGCACGCGGTCTTCTCCTCATCTCCTTCCGCCACTCGAATTTGATGATAGCCGGAGCGTAAATCGATCCGGCTGAAATATTTTGCTCCTGCCAACCGATCGAAAAGGTCGTCGATGGCAAAGGGTACCGGTTTTTTATAGTCACCTTATTCAGAGCCCTGTAATCGACACACATCCGCAGCGTCTCAGCCTTCTTGTCTGCGAATAGCACCAGGGCTCCGTAAGGTGACTTACTCGGCCGGATGTACCCCTTTGACATTAGATCCTTGAGCTAAGTCTTCAGCTCGACCAACTCTCTGTGGCTCAACCGGTAGGGCACCTTGGCAGGCGGCTCCGATCCCGGTATCACCTCAATCTTGTGGTCAACTCCCCTTCGCGGTGGCAAGCCGCTTGGTAAATCCTCCAGCATCACATCCTGATATTTCTCCAAGATCCCCTTGATCCAATCTGGGCTCGGCTCCCCATCGCCTTCTCCTTTCACTTGTCTTACGTAAAGCAAAAACTGGGGCTCGTGTGGCTCCTCCACGGCCTACTCCCTTGCTGACAAAAGGTTTATTCGCCCTCCCATGGGTTTGGGCGTTTCCGACACTCGTAAAACTTCGCCGCCATTTCCACACGGCAGCGTGACTACTCTCTTGCGGCCATCTATGACCGCTCCGGATTTGCTAAAAAAGGTCATCCCCAAAATGAGATCCACTCCATCGATCTTGCAAATGGTGAAGTTCTCACGTCCCTCCCAACTCCCCAGTTGAAGAGGAACATCGAACGCCAACCTCGTCGCCAATTGTGGTTCTCCTTTGGCATAACGCACCTCAATAGAGGCCCCCACGTCACTTGTCGGGATCCCCAGCTTTCATGCCGTTGCCGGTGTCATGAAGGAGTGCGACGCTCATGTGTCCACCAACAACGACACGTTAGTTCCGGAAATTATCCCATCCACGAACATTAACTGACTTCCTTTACGCAAGGCGTCAGTTTCCTGATACAACTCACAAGAGTAGTTGTCTACCTTGCAAGTCTTGGCGACCACCGCCTCCACCAAGCGGCTGATTGAATCTTTGGATAGCTCCCTGGCCGCCCGAGTCATGTTCAATTGTCGGGGTTTCGTGCATTTCTTGGCCATGTGCTCGGGCTCCCCGCAATTGAAGCATGAGGCCGATCTCAAGGACGATCGCGTACTGAACTCTAAGCTCTGATACCAAGTGTCACGCACCTCACTTCGGAAAGCTCCCCTTCAAGTCATAGTTACTCGCTTTGATGCGCGCGCCTAACTCCCAACCTGGCCGCCGGGCCAACTCGGAGCTTCGGCTGCTCACCGGGACATAACGGTCTCCCTTTACTCTTCCAAAAGACCCTCCACCAATTTGGGCCTAGTGGAAATTCCCTTTGGTAGATGGCAGTCCGGAATAGCTCCCCACTCCTTGGTCGCTTTCCGGCTCGTTCGCTTACTCACTACTTTTTGGTCACCAACGGGCTTGCACCGTTCTCGGTGTTACTACTCCCTATATATACTTCTGTGACTGTCCGCGGGGGTTTCACAAACAACCATGCCATTTTATGGCGAACCACAAAGACCCTCGACTCCCGGTGATGAGTCGCGGTGAGTCTTGGCTCACCTACCACGGCCCCATTGGACCGTGATGAGTCCCAAGACTCCCCACGACTCCCACCACAAGGTCTCCGCCCCGTGGTGAGTCCTATGCCACCCCCACTAAGTCCCGCTAAGCTACCACCACCCTTTGTGGAGCCACCCCCACCGCAACCCGGTGTGCGGGGCTACACCTAGTGAGCGCCTCCGCCTCCTTGAGTGCCTTGGGCAAGGTAGCACCCTGTTAATGCAGGTAAGAAGAGGGTCATGTTGTCAACTAACTTTAAGGCTTTGCATTGTGAACTAGCCAAGAAATGTCAAGTGCCCGACATAAGTCCCTTGATCACACAATGTCATGTGCATCATTTGAGTTTTCCATGTGTTGTAGATACTGGATGTACCATGTCTGCCATCCCCTTGCAGGTAGTGAGAGTCTTGGGCCTCAAGTTGACCCCTGCACAAGGCATGGAGGTCATCATTGCAGATGGGTCAAGGTATGAGCCCTTGGGGCTGGTCACTGTCCCTATTAGAATTCACAAGAAAGAGGTCTTCATTACTTGCATAGTTACAGTAGGAGACCAGTTATTGTTGGGATTGGATTGGATGACAGGGGCAAAAGCTACCATCAACCTTGGTGACAACTCCCTAAGATTTCCCAATGGAGAAGGACATGAAGTTATAGTGCCTCTCAAGACTGTCAAGATGCATGCATGCATGCACTGCCAACCTTTCCCAAGTTCAAGCCATGGTAAGGGAGGTAAGGCAAAGGACCCACCACAACATGTCTTGGCTGGATTTTTACAAATACAAGCCAGATCTTGCCTTGATGTATGAGTGGCATGTACCTAGCTCTGGTCAAAAGTCTGGTGCTCCCATTGTGGTGCAAAAGAACAATACTTTGATTAGAGCTCCATGTGATGTCACTATTCCATATATGTGCCAGAGAGTGGTCAAGACCCAATTGACCTATCTTTGTCCTAAGGGACACTACCTTGAGGTTGATGGATGGAGGAGGCTTACTGCCTTAAAGCATTGCCTTGTTGCTACTGGGGTTCTTGATAGAGGTTACAAAGATGAAGTCAAGCTTCTTATAGCCAATCCTGAAAGGTTTCCTGTGACCATCAAGAAGGGGCAAGTGCTTGCTAGAATTTCTGCCCGTCCCTTAGAAGAGATTGATGAAGTCCAACCTGCTTTTGGTTTTGAAGCCTTAGGCATTGTCCATGATCAATCAGATCTGGTCACTGCTTTTTTCAGCCACTCTTCTCCTGCCATGAGCTTCAAGAATAGACTCAATGCTCAAGAAAGAGAAGCCCTTGCCAAAGTCCTTGGTGAGAACAAACTCAACCACTTACTTGAGGAAGCCCAAAAGAAACAAGTTGAGACCTTGATAGCTCACAACCCGAATGTGTTCAGTCTTGGAGCTTCTGACCTTGGGAAGACCAATATCCTGCAGCATGACATTGAGACTGAGGGACCTCCTGTCAAGCAATTTGCCTATAGAGAGAGTGTGAAAGAGAGGGCTATTGTGCAAGAGGAAATAAAAAAATGCTTGATGCTGGTGTGATTAAGCCTTCCATCTCTCCTTGGGCCAGTCCCATAGTCCTTGTAGGGAAGAAAGATGGAAGTACTCGCTTCTGTGTGGACTTCGGGCGTCTCAATACAGTCACCAAGAAAGATGCATATCCCCTCCCCAAGATCAATGAGACCCTTGACATGTTACATGGAGCCACTGTGTTTTCTTCCTTAGACTTGGCCTCTGGATTTTGGCAAGTGCCTCTGACTGAGGAAGCAAAAGAGAAAACCTCCTTTGTCTGTAGGATGGGCAAGTACCAGTATGAGACCATGCCTTTTGGTTTGTGCAATGCAACTTCTACCTTCCAGCACCTAATGGATATTGTCCTTGGAAATTTGAGGTGGGAGTGTGCTTTGATATACATTGATGACATCAATGTATATTCAGCCACCTTTGAAGCTCATCTTCTTGACTTGCAACGTGTCTTCAGCAGACTTAGAGTTGCAGGGTTAAAGGTTAAGTCAAAGAAATCTGAATTGTGCATGCCTGAGCTTCACTTCTTGGGTCATGTCCTATCAAAAGAAGGTCTTAAACCTGATCCTGAGAAGCTTTGCTCTGTCTGGGAGTTTCCCATTCCCAAGGACAAACACTGTGTTAAATCCTTCCTTGGTTTGGCTTCTTGGGCCATGATTGCTTTTGCTTTGACCAAGCTTCTAGCTAAGGATGTTCACTTTGAATGGGGCACTTTCCAACAAGTTGCCTTTGACAGGTTGAAGGTTGCTCTCACCACTGCTCCAGTCTTTATGTTTCCCAATTTTCACCCGCCTTTCAAGATGCAAGCATATGCTTCTGATATTGCCATCTCTGCCATTTTGTGTCAAGTACTTGATGGGAAGAAGAAAGTCATTGCTTATGCCTCTAGGAAGCTGGACAAGCATGAAAAGAACTACTCTATCACTGATAAAGAGGGGCTAGCTTTGATCTTTGGTGTTAAACACTACAGGTAGTATTTGCATGGCAGCAAGTTTGTGGTTGAGACTGATCATCTTCCCCTTAAGGCATTGCTTCGGCCTCGTGAACTGTTGTATGGTAGACTGGCACAATGGGCTATGTTCTTACAAGAGTTTGACCTTGACATTGTCTACAAGAAGGGGAATGAGAATTCCAATGCAAATGCTCTTACACAGGTTGAGCCTCATGTAGGCAAGCCTATGGTGACCTTGGAGGACTTGGCTGCTCTTGATATATCCTCTCCTAAGGGGACAGGCCCTGTTCTTAACCTTTTATGTTTTGATCAAAAGCCTCTTCTTCTTGATCCATCTAGCTTGGGGCTGGTCTAGCCTTCTTGATGATCCAGGCTGAGTCCCTATATTGCTGGTTTGGACAGTGGATCTCATGTCTAAAGCCTTTGTGAGGGGCTGATCTATCCTTCCTTGTTCCTTGTCTTTCCTTTTCAGCCTTGGTTCATTTCAAATGAGGCAAGGATCTAGTGGCTGGAGATAACATGAGGCAGACACTCCATGTCACCCTTACTAAAGCCCATTGAACCTCGCTTATGTGCAGTGCAATCATGGATGATATGCTGCATGCAGCGCTACTCCATCGATGTCTTCATGGACGTTCACCTGCAGGGCTCCCTGAGAAGTTGAGAAAGCAAGTGTTGTACAATGTGGATGCTCATCGTTGTAGGGATGGAAAGTTGTACAAAGTGGGCACTAAGGATGAGAGTCCTTGTTACTTGGAGGTACCACCACGGAGCCAGTTAGATGCTTTGTTGGAATGCTTTCATGCTTCTTTGTATGCAGGTTATCTTGGGGTCAAGAAGACTATAGCTCGCATACAAGAGGTGTACTACTAGAAGGGAATTCAAAGAGATGTTACTGTCTTCATCTCCAAGTGTGAGGCATGTCGATCTAACCTTGCACTTCCTCGGGGTCACTTATAACGCGTAAGGTTTTCCTTTGCATAGGTTTTGTCCCACCGGGTTTTCCCATAACAGGTTTTTCACCCTGCGACGTTGGGGAACTTCATGGCGGGGTAACATCCGTATATTTTACCTTGCGGAGCTCGGATTTTAAGGGGGGGGAAGCCTTCACATATGTGATGGCTCATGTTCTCCTGACCTGACTTTCAGCCTATTCATCACTGTCTGACAGGTTCATCCCATGCCATTAATATTTACGGCGGGAGACCGTTATATACAGCCTGACCTATACTTGTTTGAGGTTATCCTAGAGCTTTGTGGCTGCATGGCCCCTTCATTGGTCTACGGGCCAGATCTGTTTGTAATCTAGGCAACCCTGGTACCACGTGGGGGTATTTCCTCACCCTAGGTTTTGGGTATAAGCTTGTTCCTGACCTTGAGTCAGGGCCCTTTTTCTCGTATGTACAACCTGGTGTACGGGCTTTTGGACGTGCTCTATGAGCTTTGGATGTGTGTGTGTTAGCTCTGCATATGCTGTACGTGGAATCCTCTACATGTTCATCTCTCTTCTCGTGCTGTAAAGCCCGCTCCTTCCAAGCTCTTACACCCTAGTTTAACATGCACTTGTGAGGACGGGAGAATCTCATTCAAGCACAAAATAAGCCTTCACAAGAGCACTAATAGTTGAGATGAGAGATAGACCTTCCTTTAAAGACATTTCAATTGGATAGACCAAATTTATGGTCAACTTTGTTGAGTCATACCTAAGAAACAATTCCCACCAACTAACTGGAGGTGCATAATGACATATAACAATTAAATGGGGTGTTTTAACAACATAGAGAGTAAGACTTTTCTAACACATCACATATAACACCCTTTCAATCCTTTTTAGTGTAAAATTTTGGAGAGTAGAGAAAACTTAACAATAAAGGAGATATAACACATAAGGAGGTAAAATTTATACACAACTCTTAGAATGCTTGGCATGATGTTCCAAATGACACTGTAACAGGTTTTGATCTCAAATGGCTCTTAGTTAAAAAAAGTGGCTCTTAGTTACAGCTTTGGCCGGAGTCTTCTCTCTGATCTCAAATGGGGTGATGAGTGTAGTAATGGTTGCAGTTTATAAAGCCACATCCACCTTGTGGTAGCTTGAGCGGATTCGGCAGCGGCAGGACCGGTGAGTATTCGAAGGATGTACCTAGAGATCCATGGCCATGTGGAACCACATCACTATTTGAACCTCTGTCCTTCCTGTGGTCCTAAGGGCCACTTTACATGCTTGCCCGAAGTTGCCCCTGATGATGATGTCATGCCCAATATTTGTTTCTGCCTTCTCCCTTCCCATGTTTAAAAATGCGCTACCTATACACCCTTTACCAATTGCAGGGCGCCAAGGCGTGCAAACTCTGCAAAACATGAAGCCTTGCGGATAACAGGGCCATGAGATTAGAAGCACTCTTGAGGACTTTAGATACTCATTGACTACCATTGTCATGGATCATTGCCTTTTGACCACACTTCTAGGGCAATAATACCAATGGGTCTAGCTAAGAGGACGATTGTGACATAGCTTTCTAGGCTTGTATGCTAAGAACTGTAGTAATGTTAGGATCCTTCGTCAAGGGTCATACTTGCCTTTTGACCGCGCTTCTAGGGCAAGAATACCAAGGGGTCATACTTTTCTTTTGACCACGTTTCTAGGGCAAGAATACCAAGGGGTCATACTTTTCTTTTGACCACGTTGCTAGGGCAAGAATACCGACACACGCCTTGCAATGTTTTTCTCCCTGTGATTGAGGAAAAAATAGCTAAAATAGCTAACTTGGGGATCTTACAGGCGTAAGGTCCCGTTCCAGGCTACACTCGTAAGATCCCTCCAGAACGACCAAAATTATGCCCCAAACTTGCCCTGAAAACGAAGGGCGAAAATCAACCAGTTAGTGCATGATAGCACAAACATGGAACCTATGGGGGTTCTCAGGACAGGAAGACACTCATACTTCGAACAAGTTTCAGCCAGGTTTCAAAATACAGCCCTACCGAGGCCAGCTGGTGGGCACGGTCAGTTGTTTTCCCAGCGCAAGGCAGAATTACAAGCGTCCAGCGTCCAGGTACTTTCCTGCTGTTTTTGGATAGGACACTAATCACAGCACCAAAGAGGAGCTCCAAAACTCTTTCATTAGGCAACTTATGCAAGCCCCTTGGGGCATGAGGCCGAGTCTTACGCGGCATAAAGCCACGAGGCTTATGCAGTAGAAGCAATAGAGGGGAGATCAAATCTGAGCTGAGTACCGGAGTGGGATCTATGATAACCTATCCATCTGGTCTTCGCACAGATAATGATTGTTCGAAACATCATATGGGCCCCTTTTGCCAGCTTAGACTCTTCCGGGATCATGCTTGTACTGTGATCAATCACCATTTGCAGCTCAAGAAAGTGCCGTACAGATGATTGCATTAATCATACCAAGTTTCCTTCCTTTCAACTGTACTCTTTGCTTGCATTTGCATCCAGTGCCCTCACATTTGACGTGATGCACTTTCGTTCATAGGTACATTGTGTTGTTTCACCAGTAATCCCCACAAGAACAAAGTCCATCCTGGAAATTGTGAAACCGGTTGGCATCCTGTAAAAGAACTGCTCGCCCAGCAATCTTCGAGATGAACTTGGTGGCAGTGTGGCACTCACCACACACGCGAAGTTTGTTGATGACGTGGAGAGGTGTCCCAGGGGGTGTGCTTATGAGTCTCAAAGCAATGGCCAGCTCCTCGCTGTGATGGCAAAGATAAAATTCCTTTTGCTCCTCCTCCACATCATGCAATAGAAAGCTTGTGTCAGGCACATACCCAGCCTCTTTCATAGCCCAGATAATCTTATGAACTCAGCATGGATTGCCCTCAATTTGTGTCTCCAACGAACGTATGGACTCTGTCGTCCACCTCAATCCAGCCCGCTACAGAATAGATGTTTGATAGCAGCATGTAACTTGCAGTGTGCTGTGGATCCCACATGAGAAGACCTATTGCTACACGTTCTGCTAGCTCCAAGTTGCCATGAAATCTGCAGGCACTGAGCAACGTCCCCCACACTGAAGCACCTGGTTCAGTTGGCATTTTGCTAATAAAGGTCTCTGCCTCATCCAACTTCCCTGCACGACCAAGAAGGTCTACCATGCAGCCGAAATGTTCCACCGTGGGAGTTAGGCCATGATCTCGACTCATGGAATCAAAGTAGTGACAGCCTTCATTTATAAGGCCCCCGTGGCTACATGCAGAGAGAAGACATACAAAGGTGACACGGTCCGGCTTCAAGCCTCCCCGTTGCATTTGTTCAAACAGTTGAAGGGCCTCCCTACCACACCCTTGCTGACCATATCCAGTGATCATCACACTCCATGAGACAACATCTCGTGTAGACATCTTGTCAAACACTTGACGTGCATCTATCAAGCTCCCACATTTGGCATACATGTTGACAAGCGTATTCTCCAGATGAATAAATGGCGCAATTTGGGCTCTGGTAATGTCTGCATGGACTTCTTTACCCTTTTCCAGGGCTGCCATGCTGGCACATGCATTTAGAATGCAAACAAAGGTGACTTTGTTTGGTGTCACCCCTTCATCTTTCATTTTCTCGTACATCTCAAAAGCCTCCATGCTACAACCATGCTGTGTATATCCTGCTATCATTGCGCTCCATGAGACCACATCTTGTTGGGCCATATTATCAAAAACATCAAGCGCATTCTTCATGTTCCCACATTTGGCATACATGTCAACAAGGGCAGTCTCCAGAACGATATCTGGGGCTATTCCAGCTTTGATGATGTGAGCATGGACCTGTGTGCCCTTTTCAAGAGCTGCCAGACTTGCACATGCATTGACAACACAAATGAATGTGACCTTGACGTTGGGCTGCTGTTTGCTATGCAATAATTGGGGGGGCATTTGAGGATAAGGCTGAAACTTGCTGGCATATCCTGCAATGGAGAGCGCAATGTTGTTGAACACTTGACGTGCATGATCTAAGCTCCCGCATTTGGCATACATGTCAACAAGGGCAGTCTCTAGAATGATATTTGGCGCAATTCCAGCTTTGCTGAGGTCAGCATGAATAAGTTTGCCCTTTTCCAGAGCTGCCAGACCGGCACAGGCATTGAGGATGCAAATGAATGTGACCATATCGGGCCTCACCCCTTCCTGTCTCATTTGCTCAAATCTCTCAAGAGCTTCTCTACCCAACCCCCGCTGAGTATATCCTGTGATCATAGTGTTCCATGAGACCACATCTCGTTTAGCCATATTGTCAAACACTTGACATGCATCCTTTAAGCTCCCGCATTTCGAATACATGTCGATAAGGCTATTATCCAGAACTACATCCGATGGAATTCCACTTTTGCTGAACTGCACATGAACATCTTTGCCCTTTTCCAGTGATACCAGGCTGGCACACACGTTCAAAATGCAAATGAAGGTGACCTTGTCAGGTGTCACCCTTTCCCGTGCCATCTGCTCATATTTCTCAAAAGCCTCCCTACAACACCCAAGCTGAGCATATCCTATGATAATGGTATTCCATGTGACCACATCCCGTTTGGCCATGTTGTTGAACACTTGATTTGCATCATTCATGCTCCCACATTTGGCATACATGTCTGCAAGAGCAGTCTCCAGAATGATGTCCGGAGCAATTCCGGCTTTTACGATGTCAGCATGGACCTCTTTGCCCTTTCTCAGGGCTCCTAGGCTGGCACATGCCCTGAGAATGCAGATGAAGGTGACCTTGTTGGGTGTAGCCCCTTCCCTTACCATTTTCTCATACATTCGGCAAGCCTCACTACCATATCCATTCTTTGCATATCCTGCCATCATAATAGTCCACGTACATACATCCCGTTCATGCATATTGTCAAACACTTGGCGGGCATCCAACAGGCTGCCGCACTTGGCATACATGTTAACAAGGGCGTTCAATAGAAAGGTGTTTGGCTTGAATCCACTTTGGGTGATGTGCGTGTGCAACTGTTTTCCCCTTGCTATGTCTTTTATCTTGCTGCACTCTTGCAAGAGACGAACGTAAGTATCCAAGTCTGCTGAAATGCCTCCTTGTTTCAAAATGTGCAGCGCCTCTTTCAGTTCTCCTGCCTTACATAGTGTTCTCATATCCTCACAGCTGCCTGAAGGCTTCATTTTGAATCTCTCTTTCATTTTAAATCTCTCTCCCGGTCCTCTTCTATAAGAAGTGGCCAGGGTGGAGGTGCTTGACTGTGCCTGATTCAACCCTGCCATCCTACATCACTCTAAACATTTCATTACAAAATTTACACTGAAACCCGCATCCTAAATGGCAAAGCTCCTAGTAACTGTAAAGAAAGATATCTTCACGCTTATCCATGGGAACACCAAACTGCAGCAGTCATCTACTCAGAATAAGCTGGACCAAGTCTACACGTCTGAAGGGAACCCTTGCATCATCTCATCAAAACCTTACTTCGTTGCAAAACTTACACCCCCTACATGCTATATGTCATTGCTCCTAGCTACTTAAGAGAAAAATATCTTCGTACTGACAGGCTACTTATCGATGGGATTACCAAACTGCAGCAGTGATCTACTTTGCGAATAAACTTGACCAACTCTATCCTTATGAGTTGAAACCCTTGGATCATCTCATCAAAACCGTACCTGTTGTATTCTAGGTGTAAACCGCCATGATGTACATTGAAATTAGAGCCATCACCAGATTGTACTCGACCTCGTGTGATGGCAGGTAACTGTGCTTTCACCCAAGGAAGATTCGACAAACCCTCAATCCAAACCACCTCTTCTGGCTGCTTATTTCTGAAGTCTGGCAATCCTGGACTTCTCTGAAAAAAACCGACCACTGGGCAGCTGAGAGCCTATAGCTTCTACCAGTCTGGCAACACTGAGGCTATAAATACACCATCTTCAAACTACAGGGAGCAGCTTTGAGCTGCTAGTAACAATAAGGACCTTCGAGTTTTTTGTGCTAAAGGACCAAATTCTTATGAATTTGAGAAACTGCATCTATCCAGACGATGAAACATTCATCATGCAAGCTTGAGTCCAGGATCTCCTAGAAAACATTTACGACATCCTAAGTTAGGATAGTCTCACCTTATCAAATCTGTTGTCGCAGCACTGTGAAGTATCTGAGAAAAATTCCTGCCAGAGACATTCTTCATTCAATGCTTGACCTGCATGCAATAACTGCAAAAACATGTTAACTTTGCCAGTCTGCAATTGCCTCAGTCCCTCTATTGGGGAGTGCTCGATCTTATTGAGAAACCTTACTGTAATCCCTCCATCATGTTCAGCTCTCTCTCTCTCTCTCTCTCTCGGCTGAGCCAAAAGCCCAGGCCCTCCTGAGGCCTAGTTTTTGGGCAAATCACACACAGCAGATTGATGCTTGTGTGAAGGGATTTCTAGAGGATATCTGGAAAACCCGGATTAATTCTTTATATGGAGGTAAGTCTTACTACCAACGTCAGCCCCTGACAGAGGTAGGTTCTGTCCCTTTTGTTCCCGCTCAAACTGGGCG
Source organism: Takakia lepidozioides (assembly GCA_030704615.1). Taxonomy (NCBI): domain Eukaryota; kingdom Viridiplantae; phylum Streptophyta; class Takakiopsida; order Takakiales; family Takakiaceae; genus Takakia; species Takakia lepidozioides. The sequence continues at coordinate 21,451,760 of CM060732.1, read as the reverse complement.
CGGGGTCAATGGCCACAAGGCTACGGCAAACAACGTCTAGTACAATCTCTCTCTCTCTCTCAATGGCCACAAGGCTACGGCAAACAACGTCTTATGAGTACAATCTCTCTCTCCTGTCCTCTAGGAAGCGTATTGAAACGGGAGTACATTAATGTCTCTGTGACTAAATGCCGGCCTTGTGACCTCGTGTCCTTGTTTGTTTCGACCTGAAGCGCTTTGCTTCAGGTAAGGTAGTGCATTGGATTTAGTTGGAAAGCTTGGGGCCTTTCCCTCTTTAGAATATGCCTACACGGGCCATTCCCTGCAACTCCTGGAGTGTGATCTCTGAATGGTAACAAGCGGACTCCTACCGCTTGGGGGCAGCCCCTCCGCCCAAATTGGGCAGTCGTATGCTCTGTCTAGCATACTCGGCACTTGGGCTCGGGTTGGTTCCTGTGCTTAAACTTATGGCCTGCGAAAACAATCAAAAATTTAGCTCCTATCAACATCAACACTCCTCAGGGTGATCCCTGGGAATTGGTTACTTATGCCAAATCTAGGGCTTCATGTGTAGTTTTTGGGGTGAATCCCAGGATGGACGATGTGTCCTTTAAAACTACATGCTCTAGCTTAGGCTTGGATTTCATGGCTAATGGTACCATCTCGAGACTTGATAACAGGGGTACGTTGAAGGTTGCAATGACCAAAAGTGCTTCTAATAGAGTCCCACATCAATTCAATCTCAAAGAAGTTCGTCCCTTGACTGGCTGGAGAGCGGTCTTAGACATTGGTGATTCAATGGGGCGCTCTAGGAAGACAACCAAGGGCAACAACTTCAACTTGAGAGTTTCTAATCGGTTTGATGCTCTGGATGAGGTTGAATCCAACAGCCAGAAGGACAAGATGCCCCTAAGTGTACGGAACCTGAACGTCCTGAATCTGAAGGATTTGGTACTCTGACCAATCCTCAAGGTTTACACAAGACGAACAAATTCTATACACGGGGTAATTGTCCCCAAGCCGTCAGATGGACAATCTGTCCCTAAGTGTGCAGAGCCTGAACGTCGTGTAACTGAAGGATTTGGTACTCTAAATGGTTTACCAATCCTCAAAGTCTACACAAGACGAGCAAAATCTATACACGGGGTAATTGTCCCCAAGCAGTCTGACGGACATCTGCCCCTATGTGTGCGGAGCCTGTGCGTCGTGTAACTGAAAGATTTGGTACCCTGAATGGTTTACCAATTCTCAAAGTTTACACAAGACGAGCAAAATCTACACATGGGGTAACTGTCCCCCCTTTGCAGAACGGTTTGGCCGTCCAGGCAATCACAAGCTACCTAGACGACAAACAATTCACACGCAAAGGGCTGGCTTGCGGCTGGCCACTTTCAACTTCTCAGGGTTGACCAACCAAAGGAAACAACTTGAAGTGGGACAAGTTCTTCGGACTAATGATATTCATATCTGTGCTGGGCAAGAAACATGGGAAACGTCGGATAAACTGGTTGGAGATGTCATGGTTATAAATGGGCAGGTAAGATGTGTACTCTCAAGGCAGCCTCTGCCAAACGCGGTCAAAAAGGGGTCGGATTCTTTGTCCGTGATTTCTTGTTTGACAATTGTGAAATTATCAACAAGGGTTTGAGGTACGAGCATAGTATCTGGCTAAAACTGAATTTGAAGGGCGGCATGAGTACAAAGGACCTCTTTGTTGGTTGTGTTTACATGCCCACAGAGGGGACCCTTAGTGCTGACGCAGACAAGGCCTTCGAAGATGTAAAGCTGGACTGTGCTTCGTTCCTTGCCAAAGGTCAGGTGGTACTATTGGGGGACTTCAATGCCCGGGTGGGCAAAGGGATCCATCAGGACGATATCATTGGACCTTTTGGTGAGGACGAGCTGAATTCTAAATGGCAGACGGTTAATTAACTGTCTAGAAGAGCTTCAGCTTTTGACCTTGAATAACAGGACAAGAGGTGACCAAGTGCAGTGGACTCGTGAGAAATCCCAAACTGGGGAACGTTCCATTGTGGACTATATCATAATGGACAAAATTTTGTTCCCCCAGTGTGCCAATGTGTTGATCGACAGAACTGATATTGGTACCTCTGACCACTTCCTGGTTTGGACTGAGATCAAAAGGTGTTTTCCCACCACCAAGAGATCTGTGAAACGTTCGATTCGGAAGTGGCGCATAGAAAAATTCCACAATGAGGAGGTCAAGGCTGAGTACGTCCAGGCCTTGCAAGAGGCTCTCCCTCATTTTGTCCAATCGCTCCAAGAACTTCAGTCACGCTCTGTTAACGCAAGAAATGAAGTCGAAAGAGCAGTGGACTCTTGGGAGAGTTTCGTTTCCTCCGTGGCTGACAAGATCATTGGGAGGAAACTAATTGTCTGCGGTAGAGCAGTTAATTGGTGGACTAATGAGATTAAACTCAAGATAGCTGAGAGACGAGCCCTCTATAAAGAGTGCTGCAATTTGGAAACCAACAGAGAATTGTGGGCGAGGTACTACCAGCTCCGTAAAGATATCAATCAGCTTGTTAGGTCTCAGAAGAAATTATACTGGGACAAGTTATACAGTGAAATAAACTCAAACCACCATGGTGGTAATGACAAGAAATTCTGGTTGGCCCTTCAACGTTTGTACAAGCCGAAAAACGGTCAGCAAGTACAAGCGCTGAAGACTACTAAAGGTGCAGTGGTGACTTCATCGGTTGACATTGTCAAAACCTTGAAACTCACTACAGTATCCTTGGCAACTTCTAGGTCTAACAGTGAGGGGTCTTCTGCTGAATGGAGGGACACAGTTGGAAAAACTGTTCCTATGATTCAAAACAGCCCTGATGAACTGGAGTATATTTCAATGGCTTATAATGCTCCCATTAGTTCTTCTGAGATTGTGGAAGCAATTGAACATTTAAATGGATATAAGCTGGTGGACCTGATGGTATTGTCAACGAGCTTATCAAGCACGGTGGCGATCCCATGATAGGGCCCTAGTTCTCCTCTTTAACCTTATCTGGAAGACTGAAATGATCCCCTTTCGCTGGCGACAGGGGGTCATTGTCAATCTATACAAGAAGGGTGACAGAGAAGAACCGGGGAACTACCGTGGCATCACGCTCCTCAATGCTGTTGGCAAGACATTCTGCAGAGTTATAAGTACTCGTCTCGAGGTTGATCTGGAGTCTAGAGGTTGTTTCCACGAAGGCCAAGCTGGCTTCGGCGAAACAGGGGCTGTGTGGATCATATCTTCTCTAAGCCAGATTATCCAGGGAAGGAAAAAAGAAGGGAAACCCACTTATGTCTTTTTCCTGGATGTCAAAAAGGCTTATGACACAGTGTGGAGAGATGGCCTATGGTTCCGCCTCTGGTCTTGTGGGATCAAGGGAAAGATGTGGAGAGTTGTCCACAACTTGTATGCTCACACCAACTTGTATGACATAGACCAAGGTGTAGCTCAAGGATGTACTCTCTCCCCTCTGCTCTTCAATGTTTTCATCAATCAACTCCTCGAGGATGTGGAAAGTGAGGGATTTGGGTTAAGGGTGGGTGATACCACCATACCAGCCCTTATGTTTGCGGATGACTTCGCAGGCATAGGGGAGACTCCAACCAATCTCCAGGAGTTGATTGATTGCGCGAAGATACTTTGATCTTTGGGGGCTAGAGGCTAATGTCAGCAAATGTGCAGTGGTAGCATTCAACGACAGAGGAGAGGGAGGAAGTGATCTTAAGTGGCAGTGGGGTAGCCAAGAGATCCCGGTCCTCCCTTCCTACACTTACCTGGGCGTTGAGTTCTCCTCCAATTGTAATTGGGATGCACATATCCGGAAAGTTGTTCAAACTGGCAAGGGCAAAGCTCTGGGGCTCACTAAATTTTTCCACTGCAGAGGGGTCAACTCTGAGGTTAAGAAAACCATGCTTTGTCGCGTTATTAGACCTGCCTTGGAGTACGGATCTGCTATATGGGTTGATAACTCCAACCAGGCTAAGTCTCTAGAATCCATTCAAGTGGGGGTGCTTAAGGAGTGTATGTCAGCATGCTCCAAAACAGCCAATGTGGCTGTTCGGGGTGAGTTTGGCATTCCGTCCTTAAGCTCCCGACGAGATGAATTCAAGGTCAGATGGTGGGGTCAGCTGCAACATATGCCCAACACCAGATATCCTAAGTTAATCGACTCTATATCTTGGAAACAGGACCGCCCTGTCAAACAGGCTAAGTCCTGGCAGAAGAGAGTAGAAGAGATCCTCAAGGACCTGGACCTGGATCCGCAAGTCTTGACCCTGCTGGATAAATCTGACTTAGAGGCTGTAGTGTCCTCAGCCATGTCTGTTGCCATGAGATTGTCTGATGAAAATGAAGTTAGGGCAGAAAACTTCCCTGAACTTGTTTCCAGTCTGTGACATGGGGGACATCTTGGATGACCTCAAGGGTCTACCCACTCTCGGCACTAGACTGAAATTTAAACTCAGGGCAGGAAGCCTACCTTTGAACAGCAAACAGAAGCAGAGAGGAAAGGGAGAGTGCAATTGCCCGTTGTGTGGGCAATCTGAAGACAGTATTCATTTTCTGATACACTGTCCGGGGTTCTCTCACCAAAGAGACGCTCTCTTCAAATCTATTAAGGGAATTGTGCCTGTACCCCTGTTTACCAACTTTGAAAGTCTCGAGGCTGAGCCAAAAGCCCAGGCCCTCCTGAGGCCTAGTTTTTGGCAAATCACACACAGCAGATTGATGCTTGTGTGAAGGGATTTCTAGAGGATATCTGGAAAACCCGGATTAATTCTTTATATGGAGGTAAGTCTTACTACCAACGTCAGCCCCTGACAGAGGTAGGTTCTGTCCCTTTTGTTCCCGCTCAAACTGGGCGCGGGGTCAATGGCCACAAGGCTACGGCAAACAACGTCTTATGAGTACAATCTCTCTCTCTCTCCAGAAAGTTGTTCAAACTGGCAAGGGCAAAGTGCAGAGTCTCACTAAATTTTTACACTGCAGAGGGATTAACTCTGAGGTCAAGAAACCCTTGCTTTGCCGCGTTATTAGACCTGCCTTGGAGTACGGATCTGCTATATGGGTTGATAACTCCAACCAGGCTAAGTCTCTAGAATCCATTCAAGTGGGGGTGCTTAAGGAGTGCATGTCAACATGCTCCAAAACAGCCAATGTGGCTGTTCGGGGTGAGTTCGGCATCCCTTCCTTAAACTCCCGACGAGATGAATTCAAGGTCAGATGGTGGGGTCAGTTGCAACACATGTCCAACACCAGATACCCTAAGTTAATCGGCTCTATATCTTGGAAACAGGACCGCCCTGTCAAACAGGCTAAGTCCTGGCAGAAGAGAGTAGAAGAGATTCTCAAGGATCTGAATCCGGACCCGCAAGTCTTGACCTTGCTGGATAAATCTGACTTAGAGACTGTAGTGTCCAAAGCCATGTCTGTTACCAGTAAATTGTCTGATGCAAATGAAGTTAGGCAGAAAACTTCCCTGAACCTGTTTCCAGTCTGTGACATGGGGGAGGATACTCAAGGGTCTACCCACTCTCGGCACCAGACTGAAATTTAAACTCAGGGCAGGAAGCCTACCTTTGAACAGTAAACAGAAGCAGAGAGGAAAGGGAGAGTGCAATTGCCCGTTGTGTGGGCAACCCGAAGACAATATTCATTTTCTGATTCACTGTCCGGGGTTCTCTCACCAGAGAGAAGCTCTCCTTCAATGTATCAAGAGAATTGTGCCTGTACCTCTGTTTACCAACTTTGAAAGTCTCGAGGCTGAGCCAAAAGCCCAGGCCCTTCTGAGGCCTAGTTTTTGGGCAAATCACACACAGCAGATTGATGCTTGTGTGAAGGGATTTCTAGAGGATATCTGGAAAACCTGAATCAATTCTTTGTATAAAGGTAAGTCTTACTACCAATGTCAACCCCTGACAGAGGTAGGTTCTGTCCCTTTGGTTTCCGCTCAGACTGGGCGCGGGGTCAATGGCCACAAGGCTACGGCAAACAACGTCTTATGAGTACATTCTCTCTCTCTCTCTCTCTTTCTCAAGGGAGGAAATTGCCCGATGTGAGGGCAGCCTAGACATCCATTTTCTGATACAATGTCCAGGGTATTCTCATCAGAGGGTGACCCTCTTCAGGACCATCAACAACATAGTCCCTGCACCTCTGTTCACCAACTTTTTAAATCTCGAGGCTGAGCCTAATTCCCTGGCCCTGTTGAGGTCTAATTGCTGGGCAGCTCACAGATGATGATTGTGTGAAGGGATCTCTACAGGGAATCTGGAAAGCCCAAACCATTTGTTTAAACCAAGGGTATCAAGGTGTCTGACAGAGATAAATAAGCAAGCGAGCATTGTAAATAAGTAAATCTCTCTCTCATGCAATGAATGGATCATACATAAGAGACATTATTTCAGCAGCTAGTGAAAGAGCTTGTGGTAGGAGGACAAGGGTGTGCATGCCACTCGTGTACAACCTTAAAGTGAATTCCTTGCACGGAGTAGCTAATATTTTTGCTGTGACGTATGAGAGACCACGGAGACTGGATTCTTGCAACCCACACATGGTAGAGACTCAAGCAAATTTGCAAAGATGTAGATGTCTATACCTTTTCTTGGTTTCTCTGGATTAGGAGGCGCCATAGGCAGGAGTTTCAAGGGTCTAGGGCCCTGCATTGCCAAGTTGGATACCCGTTTCCGCTCCACAGCCCGGCTGTTGACTGGTGTGAGGCCTCCCGCTCGTTTGGCATAGGGGAAAAACAGGGCTTTTTGTGTGGCTTCTATCAGCGCACGCAGGAGTGTGGTGGAGCCAGTTGCCATCCCTGTGCCTGCGTGAGAGTGAAACAAATAGGAAAGCAAAGCAATCCCTACACCTCACAAGCAGGCTCCTTCCTGGCCTGGACCACGCAGATGGCAGTCGTATACGATGACCAACTAGGCGCCTCGGGGATGTAGTACAGTGCCCCTCTCCCCGTGTATACCCATTTCTTGGCATTTCGCAACTGAGATCTATCTATCGGCTTCACTTCAGCGCCCAAGAGACTCTGTGTGTCACACTTTCGTGATGATTCTGATTGCTCTGCTGCTGCGCCCGCCTGCCAGACGCCCAATTTCTTGGCTTGCAAGGTTGTGATTCAGCCTTTCCTCATACAAGATCGACGGGGACACATTTTTCCCTTCTCTCTCTACATGCAGCCATAGTCTTACAGGGTTTCATCATAGTCTTACATCAGTGTGTTCAGGTGCAGGGCAACAATCACACTCCTGAATTTGAATAGACAACATGTTTCGGAGACGGAGTCCGCGTTAGCCCTAGAATGACACTCGGTGCTCTGTAACACGGTCGTTGTTGCAGTTCCACGCTTCTCCCCACCAGGAAAATGAAGCCACTCGCCTAACAACCAACCAATCTGTGAACTTTCAATCACATTTGCTCCAGTCCTCATCGTCGCACTGGGCAAGGCCATCGCAATCCGCCCCACCAACCCCTCTTCTTCTCTTCCCGTGCCTTCCCTGCCAACGTTTCAGATTATGAGCCCGCATCTCAAATTTGGAATAGCAAAATTCATTGCGAACGTGAAAGCGTACAGGTAGCGGTCAAATCCCCACCCGGGATTTGATACCCAGTCCTTCCGCGTTTGCGGACCCGTATTGTACATCAAATCATTAAAAGGTTTGTAAATGACATGAAAGCAGCGCGTAGCGTGGTGGTTCAATTGGAGTATGGAATACTTTTTGACCACAAACCCTGTCCCTGTTCCGACCCCTCGCTGTCCCTGTCACACCCATAACAACATCAACGCGATGTTCTTCACAACGAGTTGTTATGGGTGTGACAGGGTTTGTTATGGGTGTAGATGTGGTCAAAAAGTATTCACTAAGTGTGTACCATTTGACCACATCTACAGCCTTCAATACATCAACGTGATGTGCCAAAAGATGCTTCAAACCAAAGCATCTACCCAAATATGCTTCTCCACTACTGTTTGTTAACAAGTCGTTGTTATTTAATAACATCTCACGTGTTGTTATCAAATAACAACGAGTTGTTGGGACAGTTGTTCCGAACAACCCACTTGTTAACAACTAGTTATTCCCAACATCCCACTTGTTCCCAACAACCCACTTGTTCCCATCCTACCATCCATTTCCAGGAGGCATTCATATTCATTACATGGTCATGCCACACATATCATGTCATAATATCAGATCCATGATTTCAGATGCCTATGTATATCTCATGCCACAAATGAGTATTTTATTGCCCCGCATTTCCAATTGCCACTCTCAGGAAATCGGTCCACTTCGTCAGCCCTGTGGGTGTCTCGAAGAACACGGTACTCGCAGCGCACACCCTTGCAGAGGTATCACCTGCAAATCGTCGCCCTGTTGCATATACCAGCAGAGGTATAGTCTGGAATCCACTGTCGACATCCCTGCCGTGGTATCGCCTGTAAGTCCATGCCATGTTTCAAGGACACAGCAGAGGCAGGGTCCGTGAGTCACAGCGTATATCCTTTAAGAGATATCACCGGGAGCCTCCATTTTCGGACGGTCGCCGCGTGTTTCTCAAAAATGCTGAACCCGCCAAGTCCTATGCTCGCGGGCCTATATTCTTTAGGGGTGACCGCGAATATGGTCGCACATTGCCATCCGTAAACGGGCGACTGTTATTAAGGTGAAGCATGAACATGCCCGCCACTTCCTACGCCTCCCGACCACCCATCATATGGGCGACCGTTGTTACGGTCGCCCGTGGTCATGCTTAAAAGGGCGACTGTCAACGGCTGTCGCTCGTAATGAAGGTGAAGCTGGAACACCATCTGAGGGTGATGTGTGGATGTCTTTCACTGCGCACTCAAAAACAACGTCCTTTGTGCATATACCAGTAGAGGTATAGTCTGTCACAAGCAGAGGACATCCTTGTAAGGGTATTACCCTTAAATTTATGCCATGTTCTATACCCCAATAGAGGTGGACTCTATTAGTCACAAGTTTACGTCATTCCAAAGGCATTACCCCGGAATCATATGCCTGTTCCATGGAACATGGTGGTCCTAGGGACGGCCAATGTGATTGCGTCTTCACATTTGGATTTTCATAGGGATTTGGAGGCTTCAAAGTCGTCCCATTTCAGTATGTTAGCAAGGGATTAAGTTTTATTGGGCTGGGTGTTGGGAGGGGGGGGGGGGCTGGGCTACACTTGTGAGGATGGGAAGGTCATGATATATGTATATGATACTGGCATCTGAAATTTACTATTAAATAGCACCTCAATCAGCGGTTGCACATGCAGCAAGGATTAGGCAGGCAAATATGCAGTTTTATTGTCAAACCAAGGAATATGAAGATCAGAGATGTTGAGGAACAGGCTGTTTTGATCCCCAACCATTACACTACACCACTCCCACTCCCATTGTCAATGAAGTAGCCACTTGTCTCGATGTTTGTTGCTTCTACTCCAACAACCTCAAGTATGCTCGCATTCCTGCTTCATATATTCATGCGTCTCTACAGTCCATCGTCAATGTCTAACGCACCAAATAAGAGGCTCCATCAGCAACTTCGCCTGACAACTTCGCCCGCCATATCTATTTTTGTTGTTGCTTCCTGTTTCGACACACCATGCCAACTGAACAAACTTTAGGCACCTCACAGGACATGAAGACGTCCAATCATACATGAGCCGTCACAAGAGATGAAACCTCAATTTGTGCACCAGTGAATCAACATACGAGGACAAGTTGGTGAGCGCTTGTCTCTCATATATCTCCAAATGCACCATCCGAGTGAAGAGCTGCATATGTCAGTTTGAGCTTCATTTTCTTCGGGGTCTCATACAGCGATATGTGCAATGTGCTGTAGCATGTAGCAGCTGTGGGAAGTTGGTTTGTGGGCAAGCTAGGTTGGCCTTCGATCTTGATGCCTTCGTACGAGAAGAAAGAGGAGCCACTGATGAATTTGAAAAGTTGCGATCTCTCAACATACGTCATGTCTCGAACACAGTCTTTGAACCGCTCATGTGCATAAACACGCAAGGTCACGTTGTGTCATATGAACAAAAAACGAACAAAACAATGAGGTGCTTGCGTATGCGATAGAGTGGTTGTAGGCTGCCTACCTCAACCAGTGGAGGCACATCCATGAACGTGCAAATGTTTACAAACGCCTCCACATCCACAAGCCGCTCGCCGATAAATACTCATGTTATCATTGCAGGCGCTATGCTTTGCAACTCTTGTAAGATGAGCTTCCGGTCCCATGCCAAGACGCCATTATTGTTGATGACTCCTCTCATCGAGAACTGAACGCCTTCTCGCACGGCTTCTCCCGCCGGTCGCACACTTGAGAAAAGCGCCTGGAAGACCGTGTTCCTAGCCACTTTCATGACCTCATCTGCAAATGTAGGCCCAACTGCAAGGTTAGCATTCCCGCTGCAGCTTCTGCACACGACGGATCCTCGCACATGGCCATCTTTGCTGCCCTTTGAGCTTGATCCCCCTTGGCAACCATGCTTGTCACGGCCCTTTGCCTTGAGAGCCGGGAGGGTCGGACCGAGAGGGGCTGCCCCTGTGTGTGGGGGCAGTGGCAACAATAGGTACGGGGGCTAAAGCACCCTTGAGTGCCCAAGGCACTCAAGGAGGCGGAGGCGCTTACTAGGTGGAGCCCCGCACACCGGGTTGCGGTGGGTGGTTTCCACAAAGGGTGGTGGTAGCTTAGTGAGTCTTAGTGGGGGTGACATAGGACTCACCATGGGGCGGAAACCTTGTGGTGGGAGTCGTGGGGAGTCTTGGGACTCATCACGGTCCAATGGGGCCGTGGTGGGTGGGCCAAGACACACCGCGACTCATCACCGGGAATCGAGGGTTTTCGTGGTGGTTCGCCATAAAATGACTGGGTTGTTTGTGAAACCCCCGTGGACAGTCACAGAAGTATATATAGGGAGTAGTAACCCCGAGAACGGTGTAAGCCCGTTGGTGACCAAAAACTAGTAAGTAAGCGTGCGAGCCGGAAAGCGACCAAGGTGTGGGGAGCTGTTCCGGACTGCGAACAACCAAAGGGAATTTTTACTAGGCCCAAATTGAGAGAGAGTCTTGTGGAGGAGCAAAGGGGGACGTTATGTCCCGGTGAGCAGTCGAAGCTCCGAGTTGGCTCGGCGGCCAGTTTGGGAGTTAGGCATGCGCATCAAAGCGAGTAACTATGACTTGAAGGGGAGCTTAAGTGAGGTGCGCGATACTTGGTATCATAGCTTAGAGTTCAGTACGCGATCAGCAAGGTCGCATGCGCCATCTATGGGCCGAACAAAATGGTGTGGACCCAAAGAGTGTTGTATGGTGAGCCCAGTGGGGGCGACGTGTCACCGAAGCGGCAATTGGAAGAGGCGATTTATGCTTCTGAAAGCGAGGCTGCTCGAGAATGGGAAGAATCTGGGGAGTCGGAGCCCGAGGACTTCTCGGAGGCTCCGCCAGACCAATAGATGTCTCCCATGCCAGCAGCCTTTTGGGAAGGGTTGTTGGCGCAGTTTGGCGGGACGTTGAAAGATGTGTTGAAGGCAGCTAATGTCACTTCCACTAAGGCAAAGTTTAAGATGAAGCCTAAGGAACCCAGCACCTTCGAGGGCGTCTGAAATCGGAAGGCACTCAATACCTGGCTCTTGGAGCTAGAGCAGTACTTCCGGGCGGCCAAGTTGAGTGACGAGGATCGGGTGGAAGTGGCTCCCACCTATTTGAGGGGCTATGCTCAACAATGGTGGCAAAAATGCCTTCATGACCAAGGTCCAAACCCAGAAACCTTGAGCTAGAGTGGGTTCAAGGAAAAGACAATTTGTGCCCCTCAACGCGTCCTGGCTCGCCCGGGACAAGATGAGGAATTTGAAGCAAACGGATGATATGTTCAGGCTTTCAATGTGTTGTTGCTCGAAGTCGTGGATATGGTAGAACCAGAAATGGTCTTCAACTTTGTGGCGGGACTGGCCCTATGGGCCAGACGGAAGTTGGAAGGGAATCCACCTAAGACTTTGAACGAGGCAATTGAAAAGGCTGAATGTTTCTCGGATGTCCCTAAGGGCGAAAGACAAGGCCGTACGGAGCTGAACCACAAGAAGACCCGGTGGGAGGGTGACTCCTTCCGACCAAAAAAGAAGTGGGATAGGCCACAAGGCGACAATGGCACATGGAAATCGAAGGGAGAGCCTTCACACGTCAAGGCGACACCCGGTACTCCGAAAAGAAAATCAGGTGCGGCGGCTTATGGCGGACAGAAGGCGACCTTCGATGGAGTGTGCTTTAATTGCGGGGAGCCTAGGCACATGGCCAAGAAGTGCGCAAAATCCCAACAATTGAACATGACTCGGCCGACCACGGAGGTGTCCAAAGATTCCATCAGCCACTTGGTGGAAGCGGTGGTCGCCAAGACTTGCAAGGTAGGCAACTACTCTTGTGAGTTGTATTAGGAGACTGGTGCCCTGTGTAAAGGGAGTTAGTTAATGTTTGTGAGTGGGATAATTTTCGGAACTAACGTGTCGTTGTTGGTGGACAAAGGAGCGTCGTACTCCTTCATGACACCGACAACGACACAAAAGCTGGGGCTCCCGACAAGTGATGTGGGGGCCTCTATTGAAGTGCGTTATGCCAAAGGAGAACCACTAGCGACGAGGTTGGCGTTCGATGTTCCTCTTCAGCTGAGGAGTTGGGAGGGACGTGGGAACTTCACCATTTGCGAGATCGATGGAGTGGATCTCATTTTGGGGATGACCTTTTTGAGCAAATCCGGAGCGGTCATAGATGGCTGCAAGAGAATAGTCACGCTACCGTGTGGGAATGGTGGCAAAATTTTACGGGTTTCGGAAACGCCCAACCGAGTGGTAGGGCGAATAAACTTGCTGTCGGGTAGAAGCATGCTACAGTGGCTCACTTTGCGAAATTTTTGTCCAGTCTAAACTAGTCTACTTTCATTTATATCTTTTTTCATAGGAACTTCAAATTAGGTGTTGCAATTTATTTTTGTTGTCAACTCAATTTGAGATCACCCAAAAATTGGTTTCCAAACAAAACTGTTGTATTTTAATGAGAGTAGATTAGAGTAGACTGGACAAAAGTGAGCCACTGTAGCATGCTTCTGCCCTGTCAGCAAAGGAGTGGGCCGTGGAGGAACCACACGAGCCCCAGTTTTTGCTTTACGTAAGACAAGTGGAAGGAGAAGTCGATAGGGAGCCGAGCCCAGATTGGATCAAGGGGATCTTGGAGAAATACCAGGATGTGATGCCGGAGGACTTGCCAAGCGGCTTGCCACCGCGAAGAGGAGTTGACCACAAGATAGAGGTGATATCGGGATCGGAGCCGCCTGCCAAGGTGCCCAACCGGTTGAGCCATAGAGAGTTGGTTGAGCTGAAGGCCCAGCTCAAGGATCTAATGTCAAAAGGGTACATCCGGCCGAGTAAGTCACCTTACGGAGCCCCGGTGCTATTCGCAGACAAGAAGGATGGGACGTTGCGGATGTGTGTCGATTACAGGGCTCTGAATAAGGTGACTATCAAAAACCGGTATCCTTTGCCAAGGATCGACGACCTCTTCGATCGGTTGGCAGGAGCAAAGTATTTCAGCCGGATCGATTTGCGTTCAGGTTACCATCAAATCCGAATGGCGGAAGGAGATGAGGAGAAGACCGCGTGCATGATAAGATATGGTTCATATGAGTTCTTGGTGATGCATTTTGGGCTCACCAACGCACCCGCGACCTTTAGCACGCCAATGAACAGTTTTTCCAGGAGTGGTTGGATGACTTTGTGATCGTGTACATAGACGACATCTTGGTGTACTCGAAAACAACCGAAGAGCGCCTGGAGCACCTCAAAAGGGTGTTCCAGAAATTGTGGGAAGGAAAGCTGTATGCCAAAGCTTCAAAGTGCGAATTCGGGATCACAAAAGTGGAGTTCCTAGGGCATGTGATTACACAGGATGGGATCAAAATGGATGACAGAAAGGTGAGGGCAATCTTGGACTGGGAGCCTCCGACTTCGGTCCCGGGAGTGTGATCCTTCCTAGGACTCGCCTCCTATTACCAAAAGTATGTGAGAAATTTCGCCAAGATCGCGGGGCCGCTGTCAGACCTTTTGTGTAAATCCAAGGTATGGGTATGGAACACCTTTTATGGCCAAGCTTTTGCCGAGTTGAAGCAGCGGATGGCGAAAGCCAGTCCCGAAAATCCCGGAGTTCGACTGTCCATTTGAAATTCATACAGATGCATCGGACTTCGCAATTGGGGGTGTGCTCATGCAGGATGGACGTCCAGTGGCTTACAAAAGTAAGAAATTGAATGAAGTGGAACGACGGTGGCCTACGCACGAGAAAGAAATGAAGGCGGTGGTGCATTGCCTTGAGCTTTGGCGCCACTATGTGGGTTCCAACCCGGTGAAGGTGTTCACGGACAATGTCACGGTGAAGTATTTTGCCACGCAGCCTAAGTTGTCCCCAAAACAACTTAGGTGGCAAGACACTTTGGTAGTGTTCGACGTGGATATCCAGTACAAACCGGGACGGGACAATGTGGTGGCCGATGCTTTAAGTAGAAAGCAGCAGCTCATGTTGGTTTACAAGGGCGAGATGGCGCTCCAAAGGAAGATCTGGAAGGCTTACCGGAAGGATGAGATGGCGAAGTCCGTGATGCGGGACTTGAGGATGGGAGTTAAATCACAGTTCTACTTGCACAATGGACTGCTCCGGTATAAGCAAAAGCGCCTCTATGTGCCGAAGGGAGGGATCAGAGATAATCTCTTGAGAGAATGCCACGATGGCCCGCTTGCGAGCCACTGCGGAGCCAAGCGCACCGCGACACTCTTGAAGAAAGAGTATTTATGGCCCAAACTAAGGGAGGAGGTCGAGGAGTATGTCAAGACATGCACTGCATGCCAACAAAACCGGAGCGAGTATAAAAAGCAAGCGGGGCTGTTACAACCCTTGCCGATTCCAGAGGGATCTTGGAAAACTGTCTCGATGGATTTCATGACTGCTATGCCGCTGTCAAAATGATTTGATGCGATCATGGTGGTGGTGGATAGGTTCAGTAAAATGGGTCATTTCATTCCCACCAAAGAGATGGCAACGACACAGGAGACCGGATAACTTTACTTCGCCTACGTCTTCAAGCATCATTGACTCCCGAAGGATATTGTCTCCGACCGCGATCCAAAGTTTACAAGTAAATTTTGGAGAGCACTGTGGAAGAAAATGGGGACGAGGCCCAAGATGAGCACCGCCTTCCGACCTACGACGGATGGCTAAACGGAAAGAGTGAATTCCGTGGTGAAGCAGATCTTGCGGAATTATGTGTCGGCAGACCAATCAGACTGGGTGGAGCACTTGGATGTGGCAGAGTTCTGTTATAATAACACAAAACACTCCGCAACGGGAGTTTCCCCTTTTGTATTGGTCTATGGAAAAGCACCTCTGGTGCCGACAAGTTGGGCCGCCCAGGACGTTGAGGAACCGACAGCAGCGACAGTGCTGGAAGAACGCGAGCGTTTATTGGAGCTCGCAAAGTACAACATTGCCAAAGCTAGGAAACGGTATGAACGGTAGGTGAATCGGAAGCGGAGGGAAGTTAAGTTTGAGGCAGGCGCGAAGGTCTGGTTGAACATCAAGAATTTCCGACTACCTCCGGAAGTGAGTCCGAAGTTCGTACCTCCGTATGCGGGACCCTTTCGCATCCGGAAGGTTATGAATGAGGATGTATATGAATTGGAGCTGCCGGCAAACAGCAAGGTGCATCCGGTATTCCACGTCTCCCTTTTGAAGCTTTACTTCAAAGATGAAGCACCTCTGAATCGGCATCAAGTATTGCGTCCGCCACCTGTGCTGTTGGATCATGAAAATGAACCTGAGTACGAGGTGGAGACAGTGCTTAAGTCGAGGAGGTTCAAAAATCGAGAAACGGAGTAACTCGTGAAATGAAAGGGCTATCATCAAGTGGAGGTAACTTGGGTGCGTGCCTCAGAAATGGGAAAAGCATCCAAGGTGGTTGCAGCTTTCGAAGGGCGACCTCAAAAGCGGAAGAAGCGTTGATGGGGACATCAACCTTGGATCGTGGGGGAGGAAATGCATGCTTAGCCCGGCTTAGTTAGCTCATGAATCCGATTGCAAAAACTTGTGTTGTACAAATTTTGTTATAAATGAAATGGTTTCCAAATGTCGTGCTTCCTATTTTGTTTGGAATGGTGATGCATGGTATGGTTGGCTAGTATGTAGAATGCATGCTAGCTTACAAAAGTAAGAGAGGTAAATTGGATTAATCGTGTGTTTGCGCAGTGTCGAAATCGGGTGACTCCCATCCAAGGAACAAGAAAACTTGCACCTTATTTGGGAGTTCACGTGCTAGTGCGCACCTGGCGCGTGCGCGTACTGTAACTGCGCTACCAAGGGGGTTGTCTTGTAGTGTGGATTAACGCGGAAGCTACGTGATTCCGTTCACGTACTATAATCGTGTAACCTCGGGACGAAGTCATAGTGCGGCTTTGGCGTGTTCCTGTACCTCAGGCCAGCATTCCAAGGCGGACCCAATTGTAGTGATTGGGGCGCGCGGTTGGTTCAAGGTTATCTTCCTAGTCAAAAAGGGTTCAAGGTGAACCTTTGCTCAAGGTGATGCCAAAAGCGGCATCATGAGTGGTCGCAAACAATATTGTTGCAGTAAGGCGATTCGATCCTCGGGGATGATCGTTCCTTGGCCTTGAAGTGGGCCAAGAAGAGTGAATTGGGTGAAGCTTGAGAGGCTCTACCCTTGGCCAGGAGTACTTGGAGGAAGTCGGCCAAACTAGCTAGTGGAGAGTAGAGTCAAGTGTGGGGTTTGGTTCTTTGCCATGGGACGCCATGGTACGGAAACAAACTCCTTGATGCGGGACGCCGCAACTTGGATGTTAGTTTCTACAAAATGGACAAGTCGATGAGGACATCGACTCCCTATTGGTGGGGGGGGGGGGGGGGGGGGGGGGGGGTGTGTCGCGGCCCTTTGCCTTGAGGGCAGGGGGTCGGGACACGAGAGGGGCTGCCCTTGTGGTGGGGGCAGTGGCAACAATAGGTACGGGGGCTAAAGCACCCTTGAGTGCCCAAGGCACTCAAGGAGGCGGAGGCGCTCACTAGGTGGAGCCCCGCACACCGGGTTGCGGTGGGGGTGGTTCCACGAAGGGTGGTGGTAGCTTAGTGAGTCTTAGTGGGGGTGACATAGGACTCACCATGGGGCGGAAACCTTGTGGTGGGAGTCGTGGGGAGTTTTGGGACTCATCATAGTCCAAGACATAGTCCATGGGCCGTGGTGGGTGGGCCAAGACTCACCGCGACTCATCACCGGGAATCGAGGGGTTTCATGGTGGTTCGCCATAAAATGACTGGGTTGTTTGTGAAACCCCCGCGGACAGTCACAGAAGTATATATAGGGAGTAGTAACCCTGAGAACGGTGCAAGCCCGTTGGTGACCAAAAACTAGTGAGTAAGCGTGCGAGCCGGAAAACGACCAAGGTGTGGGGAGCTGTTCCGGACTGCCAACAACCAAAGGGAATTTCCACTAGGCCCAAATTGAGAGAGGGTCTTGTGGAGGAGCAAAGGGGGACGTTATGTCCCGGTGAGCAGCCGAAGCTCTGAGTTGGCCCGACGGCCAGTTTGGGAGTTAGGCGCGCGCATCAAAGCGAGTAACTATGACTGTAAGGGGAGCTTACTGAAGTGAGGTACACGACAATGCATGCCTGCATTGCCGACCATTGTGTAGGAAAGAGTTTGGAGTAGTCCTCCATCCACATGTTAATCTTGGGATCCGTTGCATTGCTAGGCAACTTGCCACATGCATAAGCTAGAGTGGACAATGACATCAAACCGACAACCTTGACTCCATATAGCGCCATCAAGAACAACAAATGTCCGAAAAACTGGAAGGTGCCTCTCTTCACCTCCACAAACGCTCGTGGACACAGCTTCAACTTCAGCATGCTGCTATCGGGCATATATACAAACACCTCTCCACATAGCTGCATGCATCATTCGGTGTTTTAGTGGACAACACATGCACTGCTGAGTCAGAACCTAAGCCTCGAAAGGATGTGTGTACAAGCATGCATTCAGATGACAAGTTCAGGAGACACGTACCCCCGGATCATTGAAAAATTGCATCCACGCCTCTGAGAGGGCTTGTCGTAGTGGACCTCCTAAATCCACTGTTCCATCCTCCACAAGAGTAAATTCATCTCCTCCCAGCATATACTCTATTCGAAGTGAAGTAAATGGCGATGAGGATGACTTGTCAGCCAGGAATTGTCGTTGCAGATCTCGCATTTCGCTCCCCTTCGAAACCTGTAATATGCATATGAGACTCGTACTGAGAGCAAGATAAGCGAGCAGCTCACGCATATGATTGTATCACATGCTACACTATGGAGGATCGATTGACAACTTGGTCGCAACAATGAAGGTAATGAGCCTTAGACATTTGGAGTTTGGTTTTACCTTCAACGTAAGAGGTGATAGTTGAGAAATGGTCTGTCGATACTTCCTCAGCACTACGGTGCGGAAATGACATATCTGAAGATTGGACCAAGCTTCTTTCTGGCGTCGGTACTTTGTCAAAAATGCAACCTCCTCAGCATCATGACCTTCGTGGAGTTGTGCGTCCAGCCACCCTGATAACCGCTCTACCACCCCATGCAAAGTGTCTTCGGGGAAGACATCCTCAACTGGTGTTCCGGTGATCAAATCCATGACCGTTGGCAATGCCAACTCCATCACTCGTGCTTCTTCTCCTAGTACGCCCTCGATCTGATCCCACTGCTTCCAGTCATGATGGGCTTGTGCTGCAAACGCTTGCAACACTTCTACCTCTAAAAAGAGACTCATAGACGGATGCAACAGTATCCATGGCAAAATCGATGGATCGCTCACACCCCGGTTTTGCACCCTCCGTTTCACAAGCAACTTGAACGCCTCCACCACTTCCTCATTCTCGATCTTGTGCATGCGTACCTAGGCTTCTTTAAATGCATGCCAAAACCGAGCTCGGTTGCCGGTTGACACCATCTCATCCTGTACCAAAACCAAACCACGGAGCGTAAGTTGCCTCGAGAGGAGGAACTTTAAGCGTAAGGTCGAGAGGATGGCACCTTAAGCCCCGTAAGGTACCCTCCACATACACTAAGAAATTTGAGCCAGTTCTTTACGATATTTCTGGTTAATGCTATTTTTTGAGGTTAACTAGAATAGTCCAAATAAAATTTCATCGGGCCCTCTGTCCCCTGTTTCTGCTCAGCTGGTAAGTGTGCTCAGCTGGTAAGTGCACAATGTGTGTCGCCCTGGTGGTTCGGGTTCGAACGTTCAAACCCGCTAACCTACCCCATGTGTGGGATTGTTTGTGACGGTATTTGATCGCCCTCTAGGTCTCATGGCCCATAAATGAAAGGGGGTTAATTTTTCCCCGTCCTCAAGGGCCTGACTCTGTTGTCGCTCCCAGGTTTTCTTTTTCTTTTTTCTTTTTTTTAAACTTCAGCTATTTTTGGTTAAAGCCATATTTAATATTCTTGGTGTTGGGAGCAAATTGAGGCCATGACGGACGGCTCCGAGCTCCCTTACTCCCAGCCCAGTGCCTGCTCTGCTCTTCGTTCCACTGTTCCCAGAGCCTCGGTCCCCTACTCCCATCCTCATTCCTCAGTTCCCAATCTCTGGTCTCTTACTTCTATCCTCACTCCTGCACATATAACCCTGCTGAAGGGGAGGGGAGCAAGAACCGGTGGGAACAGGAGAGCGAGGAGGAGAGCAGGGGAGCAATCTAGGACTTAGAATTATTTTGGAAATGAATAGAATATTTTTCTTAAATAGAAAATATAGACTACATCTAGATAATTCGATAATCCAATGCACCAAATTGGACTTGATCTAAGGCCCTTTTCTCACGAGCGGCAGTGGAAGAGGCGTTAACACCCTTTCTTCCACCCACTTTTCCAATGAAAAGTGACACATAGGCAAGGGTGGATGTTGCAGCAAACACAAGAGTGGAAGTTGATAGACTGATCAATCGTGGATTTTCCTGATTTTGTGAAAACCATCGACGGTGTAGATCTCCGTAGTGAAGAGCGCGTGAAAGAAGTTCGGGAAGAAGGAAGACGATGGTGGGCCCTGCATTTCACGTCACGACACAACCTTTCAGAGGTGCACGACACTTCCAGCCGGAAGTGCCTGGAAGTCTTGCGGCTTCCAAAACCTTCCACGTCATTAGACACATCAGCTTCCTTTAGAACCTGCTTCCTCCCGTGTGATAGTGGCCGGTTTCATCTCTACCAATGGTCGTCTCCCATTCACCTCGTGTCTACGCCCTATAAGTGATGACAACAGGTTTGCCTGTTTGCTTGTGCTATCCAAGCTGAAAAGGAAACTCTCGTACTAGAGTTCACTTCATCTGTCTATTGTGGGCAGAGCCCTTGTGGTGAACCAAGTACTATTGGCTTCAACTTGGTTCACTGCTTCTGTCAGGTCTCCAGCTCCTCATCATCAAGAAAATCAAATCTATTTTCAGAAACTTCATCTGGGGTGCTACGATCATAGCTTCTGCTAACCAGAGGGCACTTGTGAGCTGGGACCAAATCAAAGCCTTCTTCTTTTGAGGAAGTCCTCACGCAGCCGTTGTTTGGTAACTTTAACCGTGACTCGGGAGAGCTTGTCCACTGTGTTAAAAGGTGGGCCTTCTGGGAGTCTGCAAGGCTGTCCCATATGCTGCATTTGGGAATAATTTGTAATATTTGATGTTTATCAAAGTGGGGATTATTCCCCCTGTTTTTGTAAAAACAAAACGAAAACAAAATTATGGGCCCATAATTCTGATATTTTATTGGCTAGTTCTACATCCACGTGCATGGAGCTCGATATTCTATGGGCAGTCATTGCTCGTAATTGTGAGCCGCCAAGGAGACCCAACAAGCAGCTAGCGCCACTTTCATACCTGTGCCAAGGTATCGCGTGGGATCTGGGTGTATGCGTGTATACCTAAACAGAGGTATCAGCTGGGTTGTTGGAATATGGTGTGCTAATCGTTCGACTATCAGGAGAGGCGTAGGGAGACAGCAGGAGGACGATGACCAGCAGGAGAAGGAACAACAGCAGCTGCAGCAGGATCCGACCATTTTGTGGGTAAAAGCTACAGTCATACTTATGGTATTACTAGGAAGAAATGGTTGAACAGTATGTTGCAGTTGTTCTGGAAACTACCTCTAAGCTGCCTGGAGATGCATCAGCCCACAACTGAGCCCAAATGGTATGGCAAGAGAGCAATTGGCCCAATTAGTCATGGTTGTGTCTTAATAGACATCATGGACTACCACATTCTATCTCAATTATATTCTCCCCTTGTAGATGAGGCAGTCTCTCATCTCCTCTTTCTGTTCTCCCAAGATACGATCTCTCCAGCAAATGCAATTTTAACACATTCAACATATCCATTGACTGCTCACACATATGAATGCTACCAGCCACCACACAATTTGAAGTCTGTTTAGTTAACAATTGTAACAGTCTTGGTTGCACGAGTAATGATAGTGTTGTGAGGATAACAAGCAGCCTCCAATGGTATAGGCGCATGCTAACCCAGTACTGTTCGTCTCCTTAGTATAAGCAGCTCCAGCAGGAAATGTTCAAAGAGTTATTGGCACAATTTGGCATTGTGTTCCATAGGACGCAGCCTTTGAATGCGAAATGGGGTGTGTAACTAGATATGTAATTAATATGGCAGTGTACCTGGATGGGAATATGCGATGGGGTGACGTACACACATTGCGCCCATTTGAAGAGGGACCGGCCAACGAGCAATTGCCGAGGAAGCAGCCGCAATGTTTCACATGCCAGCTCTTGCCGACATTGGTGGATTGTTTTATCGCGTGGTGCCGAAAGGGAACAGGGTGAGTCATTGGCATTACCTGCCTTATATTACATTGGTGAGAAGTAGTCTTACTTGTTTCGAAACCATGCAAAAAACTTGGTGAGTTTTGTATATGGCAGCACGTAGCTTACCAAGCTCCAATTGTTGAATTACAGGATATACATGGCTGGGTGAATTGGAAGAATCCATTCCTCTGCCGGCCCTCGGGAATATGCAGGGATGTGCCACGAAGGGTGAAAGAGTGGCCTCCCATACTGTACATCCCCAACCCGCAGGATTGCTTGGATGCACGAACCATTGATGTGTACAGCTCGGTATGCGCGGCTCGGTTCAGGATGACGCTTGCCATTCCTTTTGAGCCACGGATAACATCCTCCGAGTCCGCAGGGGACGACGACTTTAGTACACCTCCACGGGATGTGGTGGTGCATGCTTGCGGTGACCCTTGCAGCACCAATATTTCAGAGGCAACGCAATGCTCTCAGACTTTAGACATGGGAGCTGCAGCCAGTTCCGGGACACGGATGGAGTTGCTACCCTCATCATCTGGGGTGCATGAGACAATGTCCATTGAAGAAGTTTCCAACGAAGGGAATTCATTCGACGATAGGGAGTTGCACAAGCACCAAGTGGAGTTTGAGGAAGCGGACGCCGCGTTGGCATCACATGCGACCAATTCAACAACAGATTTGGTACATTATGTTGAACCCCCCCCCCCCCCCGCTATGAAATTCTGGTAGGATACATGCAAAACGTGACAACAACAAAATGTACCCCAGCACGTATATCCAGGCATTATATTCTTGTCTGATAGAACCACAACAGTGTAGAAGCATTTGTCTTTGTGTAGCGCAAAAACCGTGTTAAGCGAATGCATTGTACGCTGAAACCTCAATCGTGGCCGTAGATGAAAATTAATCCAAACCGTCTGTTCGTAAAGAAATTTGAGCCCTCTTTCTTTTCGCCGGGTAAGGCCCTCGGACGGGGGCCTTCCTGAAACTGGGGCGCACTCCGCTACCGCCTCATGGCGGGCCCCTTCTTTACGTAATAGGGAACGGCTATTACAGCAGGTAAGATGCTGGCGAACCTGACATGAGGCCGGTAGGCCGAGCGTCAGGTAAGATGCCGAGCGTCAGATGAGCAGGCATCGAACCCGCTGTAATAATCACTAGAAATCCCGTTCCCTTGCATAAAAGATTAGGGCTAAGTTGTAGTGACCTATTTCACTGTCATATTCCAGATTCGGAATGGGTCACTAGAATCATAAAGAGCAATTCCGTGAAATAATCAACCTCTAAGCAATGAAGGAATAGTTAGCCCAAATCTTTTATGTACAGGGGAAGTCCCCCCTCGGAGGGCCTACCGCAGTGTGAGGGGAGTAGTCCGAGGGCGTACGGCCGTAGGACTCGAACACCAAGGTGGGCGGACTTTGGCTGCGTAAAGACACAGGGTTCAAATTTCCCGAGGTGGATGGCTGAGATTCTTAGAAGTTAGAACTAAAATAAAAGAAAGGAAATTAAACCAGAAAAGATGAAGGGTGGGACCTTACGCGGAAGATCCCCCGCCCGCTGTTGGCCTGACATTGGGCCAGATAAGGTCCCCCAAAATCCAAAGGGAAAAAACCTAAACCCCTAATTTTTTGCGTTTTTACGTATTGCAACGAGGGCTTTACGGGATTCAAGGTTCCACAGCCCAGAGGGCGTGGGAATCTTGAATCCCCTAAAGCCCGGGTTACAGGACTTTAGCTCACGTAAAAACCGCATTTATGACCGTGTGTTAAAAGAAAACTACTTGCCTTTCTGCCCGTAATTTGAGATTACGGGCCCAGCCCCTGGGCTCCACGGCATAACAGGACAAGCGGGATGTTATGCTATTAAAAGCGCACCAAAACTACACTAGCTAGGTTTTTACGTCGACGTAGTCTTCTCTCTACAAATAACTTTAACTATAAATAATGAAAGACTATTTTAGTTAACCGTGACTAAATAGATGAGTGACCCTCTCAAATTGGATCAGTGTTTTTCTTTCCATTTTTCCAGAATCGCCAGAGGGGCTACATGTTTAAACATGTGGCGAGAATAACGAGGTGGCAAGTGTTAGAAAAGTGGATATATGCAGGTGGCACGTTCTAACAGGTCCACGTAGGCGGAAAAAACAATCAAGGCTTCTGATATTCAGCTACTCAACTACTGGCGAATTTTTCGATTTTTACCTTGTTGTAGGAGCTAA
Source organism: Takakia lepidozioides (assembly GCA_030704615.1). Lineage (NCBI taxonomy): Eukaryota > Viridiplantae > Streptophyta > Takakiopsida > Takakiales > Takakiaceae > Takakia > Takakia lepidozioides. The sequence goes on along the minus strand of CM060732.1, from coordinate 21,427,652 downwards.
CCCATTTTCCTGGTCAAAATCTGGTGACTTTTTGCCAGAATAAAAGACACTGCATTCTCAGTTCTCAGTTCTCACCTTCCCTTCCACTAGATCTATGGCCCTTCAGTCCAATGAAAGGACTCTGCTATATATTCAAAATCTTGCAATAACGTTTGAGTATAAGTGGCTGAGCTGCATCCTGAAGACAATATTGTAACAGCAGAATACTAAATTCTGTCTCCAACCTCCAAACACCCCCAGAGAAGTTTGCAGAGACCTACCATCACTATAACTGGTTTATGGGTGCCCACTATTTTCCATGTGCACAAACTTCCAGCTATTTACTCTGTTCATGGATTGGGACAACTTGCGATGTCTAGAAAGTTGACATGGAAACACTGAAGGGGTAATAAGATCCTATCAATTCAGTAGTTGAAGAACATTGATATACACTTCTGGGTATGGTAATTCTCTCCAAAACTTGTGAAATGTCAGAAGAAGCTCACTATTCCTGCTATGAAACCAAACAAGCATGACCAAAAAAGCATAAACCAAAACCCATGGCCACCAAGAAAACCCGCAAGCTTGAAATGAATTTGCATGACCTGTTATACTAGCGTCAGTGTCCCTACAAGGAACTGCAGTGACTGCCAACAACTCAGGAAATGTACCTAAAATTCAATCTAATCCACTGTACTAATTCAGATGCCGATGCTACTACCAGATGGGCTTTGTCCAGATTTGCACCACTCACGATGTAGTAAAATTTACATCAACAACAACTTCATCATTGTCATCTATTATACTACCCTCAAGACTGCCTTGATCTTTTATTCATGCCGCTCTTAAGATGTGGACTCAGCAACAGTAGCCAGTCATTAAGGTGAGGCTGCCAGCAGCAGCCCAATTATATCTTTTTCAGAGGTGTCTCAGGCACACTCCAATAATCCTGCCTGCCCTCCAAACAACAACATATTATGACATCAAATCCACATTAGTCCTTGGAACCCTGCCTTAGCTCTTGTACCCTGCAACAATAACATAAAAAAAGGACATCCATTTGGAGAGAGAAATAAGATGCACCTACCAGACACCACCCATTTAAACTTCTTCCTTACAGTGGGAATATACAGTGACTGTTTAGCCCAGTTTTGAAAGGAAAATAAGCAGAGCCTTGTTTGGCTACTCTTGGGGACAACACCATCGGCATGAAACAACTACACATGAGTTGACCAGCAGAGAAGTTGTAGGAGCCATCATTATGCTTTACTGCTTGCCCTCCACTTGCTAATCACTGCTTATTGAACAGCAAGACACTCAACTATTACATCCAATTAATCACTCACAGGTGAGGGCTTTGATGTACAAGTATTCAGGTCATTGGTTGCCTGGGCTTGGACCTTGTCCTTGTATTGACATAGTAACTTACCATATGCATGGCTTAGTGACATACAGTAAAGCTACACTTTCTACCTTGTGGCCAAGCCTGGAAAAAGAGAAATCAAAAGAAAATTCAAACTAACTCTCTGTTAAAATGCAAAAGAAGGACAAGTAGTAAATTACCCAAGTTTGCGAGAGAGCTGATAGATGCCTGTTGCTGCCATTGCCACGTTCACACTAAACAGATTCCAATTTTTCTGTAAAGTGCAGCACCGTCATCACAACTTAGGATTGTAGCCATCAGAGGAGTCAAAAGGTGTACCTTGCAACTGGTCACAGTACAAATGAACCTTGTGGAGTCCACTTTTGTGGACAATTCATGCCTCAGACTCGTACCCAAGTACTGCACCCAGGTCCGCCATACTACATGTAAAAGGCCAGGCTCTGACTTCAATGCCCAAGTCTCATTGGCATAGGTACTTTTGAGGCTGAAATAGGGGCAATGCACAATTGAAAAACCTATTTGACGAGAAGAAGCCTCGACCTAGATTGACAAGCAGTCACTTGAGAACAGGATATTGTCCAAGCAAAACAAACTGGAATCTGCTACGCATTAGCCTTCTTAGGGCTATTGACGACAGTGCTCTCTTGGATGGACAGGAAGATTTTGGACTCTGCATCAAACTTTGGAACCTATCTTCCCTAGTCTATTATTCTCGCCTGGGACAGGTAGGTGCTAAAAAGGGTACGCCAACATACCAAAAGCCTAAAGGTGTGGAAATCTAAACAGACAACCAAAATATATGCAGGAATGCTACAACAACAGCAATGTTGATTCCCAGGCACACAAGAACATACCGGGGTGATAACCATGCTGTAGCGTGACCAGATTAACCCTGTGGCTGTCACCGCTGTTGGATGCATGCCATACCATTCAGTAAGTCTCATATTCCACATGTACCAAGCATGCTTTATACCTCTTCAAACACCGGTCCACTCTTCTCACATGCCCAAAAAATCTTATCTTTTCGGAGCCACACCATTTCTCCACCATTGGTATATGGGCTTCTCCCCAGGTCACCCTCCCTTTTCACCAATGCCCCTAACACAGCTAGTACATGACCCATTGACTGTGAGTCGGGTCTGCTCCATTAGACTCAATCTGCATGAGAGCAGGACAATCATGATCTGCCCCTGACTGATGCAGAGGCGACATAAGTTCACTCACCAAGCTGCTGTGGATATGAAATCTTCTCTGGTGGCTTTGCAAAGTCGGCTATGTTGGCTATGGAAATGCCCCATTTGAACGTCGGTGCCCAAAAGTGAACTGCAGGAGCCACATCCACAGGGCATGATCAGTATAACCCAACTCCTTATGCAACCATTCAACAGCCACTCTCTTTATTGTTTCAAACATTCTTTGTACAGCGCCTTGCCCTACAAGAGTAGGGCACTAGAGGAAAAGAGCCCACTTTCTGGAGCCCCATACTATATCCGAATCCATGAAGTGGTATGGCAGAAATTTAGTTCGCACCACGGCGGCTAATCCGTGGCCAACTACAGAACACCCTCTCTACCTGGGTGTCAAGTTGCCATGCGTGGAGGGTAGCACTCGTATGCAAGCTCACTGTTGGCCTCGGACAATAAGAATATTTGATCAAACAAACAGCGCAACAAACAAATGGCGCCACATCAGTTCAGTCCATACTGATTTCGCAGTACCCACACTCATCATCAGGGTGGAATTTGTGTTGAAACAAAGGCTCCACCTCCCCAAGGTACAGCGGAAACCAGGGGAAATGTATGCCACAGACGAGCAATTAAAATCCTGTAGGCTGACGATAAACACATTGGCGAGAATCTCAGGATAAGTTTCATATCCTCACAAGAAGGACACAGGCAAGGAAAATTGCAGGGACTTGGGAAGAAATAACACACGTGGCCACCCGCGCAACGACTCCACATCCAGTGCACGATAATGGAAGAATTTTGAGGTCAGCACAGACCAAACGCTTGTGAATTTGAAGACACATGTTTCAAAGTAAGATAAACACAACGAGCCCCTAAGATGTGGACATGGCAGGAGCGAGACAACAAAAGGACGAAAGGGGGCTCACTGGTTTTCGGGCCAGCAGGATGGTTCCAAAAAGCTGTCAAGCGTGATGCCATGGCTCTCTCCCTCCCAGCTGCAGCTCCAGACTTCCCTCCACCACCGTGCCCTGCTACTTCCTGCTCTGCTCCGCTTTCTGTTCCTCTCTCTCTGACTCCTTCGGTCGTCTCTCCCTTTTTTCTACTCATTTTCCTGTGACAGGATTCCGTTACTATTCTCCTTTAGTAATAGAATACCGTAAGTAATGGTTTCTCTATAAGGGTAAGGGGAACCATATCTCGTTAACAAAGTGTTGTTACTCTGACGACATTCTGATCAGCTAATGTTTTCGGTTGGCATATCACCATGCGAGCATCAGTGCTCTCTTCAGTTCGCCTCCTTCTCTCTTGCTTTTTTCTCTCTCTCTCTCTCTTCTCTGTTCTTAGCTTCAAAGTTGGAATCACCCGCATCCTGCGATGATTCTCTCTCCCTCTCTCTCTCGGTTGAATTGCAGTTTTGTGGTTCTGTTGGCTGGTTGTTCCAGGGGCCCTGTCGTTCTGTACTGTCTTTTCTTTGTCCGATAAGCTGTTCGAAAATCTCTTGAGCTTCCCGGGGACGTCATAAGGTTTCTCTCTCTCTCTCTCTCTCTCGGGGAAGTAGTGATGGGTCGCATGCCCAAATTTCTTTCTAGATGGTCAGCAGCACAGCCATTCGCTGTCGCGCGGTCGACACCCTTGGTGCGAGGATTGTGTCGGGCCTTCTCGGTAGCTGTGGAGGACCCGAATATGCCCAACTCGGAGCGTCCGACTCCTCAAATTCCACCTTTTGATTACACCCCGCAACCGTACACTGGCCCAGCAACCGATGAAATTTTGGCAAAAAGGAAGAAGTTTTTGAATCCGGCACTCTTTCTTTACTACAAGAAGCCTGTAAGTCACAGATTCAGCGGACATAGTTTTTTGCGAGAGCTCAGAGATAGAGATCCACTTATCTTTGTTTAATACGAGGCGGATGGCAAGGGCCAGGATTTTGATGATGTATCTTTTTCTAAATTGGTTGGGGGCATCGGCAGGCAAACCTCATAGTGGTATGTCTCTGTTGGCCGATCTCTGCTCACATGGACTGTCGAATTTTTGATTCCAGGTGAACATAGTGGAGGGAAAGATGCAATACTTGTTCGATGAGCATGGGAGGCGCTACCTGGATGCATTTGCTGGCATTGTAACGGTCTCCGTTGGGCACTGTCACCCAGTTGTTGTTGATGCAGTGCTACGCCAGACTAAGCTGTTGCAGCATACAACCACCATCTACTTGCACCATGCCATCGCTGACTATGCTGAAGCTCTTGCAAAGCGCATGCCCGGAAATCTCAAGGTCCCTTGTCCCTCTTCTGTTGTCCCTTCCCTTATGTACATGGGGTTGCTAAAAACTAATGCCTTGTGATACCTGTAGAGTTTTAGTTGGCCCAAAAAATTCTGAGGCAAGTATGGAATGGTGCCAGGTGGTGTACTTTGTCAATTCAGGGTCAGAGGCAAATGACATGGCCATGATGATGACACGCCTGTACACGGGTAGCTTTGATGTAATTGCCCTGCGGAATGCCTACCATGGCATGAGTCCGGCGACCATGGGGCTCACCGCCCACAGCACTTGGAAATATAATGTTGCCCAGGTCAGACTCCCTGCATTGTGTGTGCCTTGGTAATGTTTATGTCTGTTTGGGTGCGCGAGGGAGAGAGACACCTTCGAACGGTGAGCTGAAGCCAAAGAGATTAAGAGTGCAAAAAGACAGCTAAATCTCCGAAAGGTACAGGACGGAGAGGAGAACGGAGATGTCCGCAGGAGGCTCAAAGAGTAGCAGAAACTTTTGTAGTTAGGCCAATCTCTTAAGGAGGGGAGCCTGCATGTGTCCAATGTGGTGTATATGGATTTGACATTACAGTAAACTCTTAATTATGAAGTCATGGTTCACGAAATCCTGCATGATGTGTTTGCAAAGGACCGTCACTGATGAGATGGATGGGGAAAGACTGGGTTAATTGGGTCCTGGTTGATTGTCAGCTTTGCAGGGATTTGGAGTACACCATGTGTTGAATCCAGACCCATACAGAGGGCCCTTTGGAGCCGATGGCAAGCTCTATGCTAATGACCTTGCCAATCTAATTGAGTCCGCTACACCTGGTCGGATTGCTGGGTTCTTCCACGAGACCATCCAGGTCTTGGCTTCATGAATTCTGTAATCAAACCCCACTTAAGATGTGAGCATGTATTTCTCCTGCCCTTAAATGCATAGATGGTGCTTGCCATAGGGATTGGTAGGCAGAAAGGGCAGAGGCGGGCATGTAAGGAGAAGGACTGAGGACGGGGCATATGTGGCAGGGGGTAGGTGGAGCAGTGGAGCTTGCACCTGGTTATCTGCCATCAGCATATGACATTGTGAGAAAGGCTGGAGGCCTTTGTGTTGCTGATGAAGTGCAAACAGGCTTTGGTCGCACAGGAAGTCATTTCTGGGGCTTTGAGACACAAGGAGTTACTCCGGACATTGTTACACTGGCTAAGGTCTCTCTTTCCCTTGGCCACATGCAACACCTGGACTTTTCTGTGGTTTCGGTGGTTTTTTAGTTGCTTTCTGTGGTTCCGCGTTGTTCCACTTGCGTCCCTTGAGGTCCCCATGGATGTAATAAAGTTCCCTTTCATTTCATTTCATTTCATTTCATTTCATTTCTTTCTTTTTTCCTTTCAAATCTGTTAATGCTCTCAAGTTTATCCGAGGGATTAACTTACTGAGGAAAGAGCTATGTGGCTCTTGGCCCTTCAAGGGCTATCACCAGGACACTGCAAAGTCTAGTGGTTGGTTACGGCTCTCTCACTCCATCATCTTGTTTCAGACCTTTGGTGTTAGTTAAGATCTTTGGAAGTCAGTCCTCAAGAAGTGATCCTTAATGGTATGCTTTGATGGTTACTTAATGGTTTGGCAGATGTTTGGCAGGGCATAGGAAATGGGCTTCCATTGGCGGCAGTGGTGACAACACCAGAGATAGCAGGGGTGCTTGCCCAGCGCTTGCATTTCAACACATACGGTGGTAACCCTGTGTGCTCAGCAGCTGGGCATGCAGTGCTCCAGGTGCTTGATGCTGAGCAGCGGCAGCAGCACTGTGCATCTGTTGGCCACCACCTCCTTGACCGTCTTCGTGCCCTTCAACAGAAGCACCAGAGTATGTCTCTTCCCCAGATGGGAGTGTTTCCTTATTTTTGCTTCTTGCCACCTCTCTTTCTCGCTTTGTGAGCATCCACTTGTCCCTAGCTGCCAATGATTTACAGGTTCAACAAAAGAAATTCTTTGATGTTTAGTGTAAAGCTGTGTTAAGTTGAAGTCTCTCTTGAGCAGTGCAATTCTCTCTTATGCCACAGCTTGTTTGAATGAGATTGTTTGTTTTTTCCCATAGTGGATTCCATCTGAACTACAGCTGTCCACTTCAGGGAGTTCTGTTGCAAATGCCTTATGTAAATGGGAGAGAATTGTGCATGGTACAGTTATAGGTGATGTGCGGGGAAGGGGCCTCATGCTTGGCGTGGAGCTGGTTACTGACAGGCAAGCGAAAACTCCAGCAAAGGCAGAAAGTCTTCTTTTAATGGAGCAACTGAAGGGTATGATCGTTTTCCCTTACATGTATGTCACAGGTGGAAGCATGCTTAAGATGGTTCATACTTGTAGACTGACTGAACAAAGCGTATGTGGATGTTTGCAGACCTTGGAGTGCTGGTGGGGAAAGGAGGCCTCTATGGCAACGTTTTCAGAATAAAACCACCCATGTGTTTCTCCATGGCAGATGCTGGTAAGAATTTACTCCTGTTAATACCCTTGACCTCTTTCCTGTACATTAAGCCACTTGAAACCTGCACCTGGTTTTCCTCTGCCGCAGAGTCACAGGCATACACCTGTCTGTATCTGTGTTTTAGTGGGGCGATTTCTTAAAGGGAGAGGAAGAGAGTGCATGCACTCCCCATTGCCATGCTCATGTAAGATTAACATTGTTAATGGACATCTCTGTTTTGCAGATTTTCTGGTGGACGCAATGGATCATGTGATGTCCAAATTATGAAGGATAAGATTGGAGAATAGTTTGGCAGTGGCCTGCCCCTTTTGCTGCCAAATATAATGGTAGAGGTTGCACTGTTCGAGCAAGGAATATGCACGAGTCCCGTCTGTGCTTGTAACAGAACTGCAATGTGACAACGACAGAGGTGAAGATGCTCTTCACCCTCCAGACATGTACATAGTTGACACTGTGGTGCCCTTGTCTCCTAGGTGATGGCACCATGGTCACTTTAACGCGCCCTGTGGCTTCCCAGTATCAGCAGAACAAGCACTCAGATGTGGTTGGCACTTGTGTATATTACACTCAAACAATCACGATTTTCTGCACCGATTAGTGTGCTGCCTCACTGTCAAGGCTTTGAATCTTGTCTGAACAGCAGTGACTACTGGACATCACCATTTGGTATTCAATAGTGGAGTCATCAACCATGGTTGACGAGTTATGATACATTCTTGGTATTGGCCAGAGCTTCCTTCAAGATGTTTGCTGAAAAGGATTAGTTGGAAGATGTAAGGCTTTTCTGAAGCTTGCTTACACAGGTCTGGAAGCAGAATTTGACATCCCTTGGGCTTGCTCTTTCTAGTTGAGAAGGATTCTGACAATGTGTTCTACCATGCCAACTCTATCCAGGTTGCAAAAGATCTATGGCAACAAGGCAACGGCAATGGTCATCTTTTGAGTACATTCTATCCAGGTTGCTTTGTGGGAATCAATGCCATGAATGATGTGATATCTTGTTTCTATTTCTTCAAGCCTACACATTAAGTTGAAATTTCAACCTAACTAGGGGTGGTTGACAAGAAACATCTTTACATGAAGGGCACAATGACCTGAATGCTTCATGCAATTTCTGAAGTAGCTTCCACAACGATGGCAGTTTTGGAAAGAATGTCTGTGATGTGGACCTTTGTTCTCTTTACTCTTAAACAAAATTGGTACAAGCAATGTGAAAAGGTCAATTGTGTGACTAGTAGCTAAAACTAACATTCAGCTTTCATATCTGGAGATGATGACTAAGTGATTCTGCTCAACGATTGACAAAATGGGTATTAGTAATCCTCAAAACCAGCAAAAAAGTTCCAGGAATATGGTCGGTATAGAAGATGAATACTGTTGGCCAGGTGGCCCTTTAGGCCCACTAAAATGACTCACCAAAATCAATATATTATAAGGCAGGAAAAGGGCTAATCTCCCTCCGCTAGAACTGAACCCTCCATCCACCATGAACAGGAGGCAACATAAGAGAAATAGTTGTGTACCTAAGCATAAACAGAGAAAAGGATTGAAATTTGTTGTGTCATCTAGCAGTGAACTCACATCTCTGTCTGTCTCTCTTACTTGGTACATCAGTACTGGCTCAATGTGCCAATATCTTGCGTATGACTATTCTCAAACAGGTGCCCAATCAATTTCACTGCCTTGCAAACATAACCAGAGCTTTGACCGGGCCACTGTACCTGGTCCCATTTGAAGCCAAGACCTTACCATTGTCGATCAACCATATTTGTAGCAGGAGAAAACTGGAATCACAATGAATGGAATTTACAGTAACCGCATCTCCTCAAAAAATTCTGCCAACTACCCACTGGGCAAGCAGCTTCTTACACTCTACCCATGACACCGGAAGCAGGCAACAAAAACAGTACTTGATGCTCACAGAAGGTGAGATAGCTGCTGGATTAGTTTTCGGGTTGTATAAGGCCTTTGTCTTTGAGGTAGGCAAGGACCTGTGCAGCCATCTCCTGGGGTGATGCATACACACCACCTACCGCTTGCATCACAATCTCAGAATGCTGGGGCTCCTCATACGGATCATCAATGCCAGTGAAGCCCTTGATTTTGCCAGCCCTGGCAAGCTTGTACAATCCTTTGCGATCCCTCAATTCACACACAGTCAACGGCACATTCATGTACACCTCAATGAACTCTCCAGGAAGTAACAATTTCCGACATGCATCCCGATCCTTTTGGTAAGGAGAGATAAAGCTAGCTATACAAATAATTCCTGCATCCGCGAATAGCTTTGCAACCTCCCCTACTCGACGAATGTTTTCGGTGCGATCTTCTGCACTAAAACCCAAATTCTTATTCAGGCCATGCCGCACATTGTCACCATCCAACACATAGCTCATCCTCCCTTGCTGCAAAAGTACATGCTCCAAAGTGCAGGCCAGTGTGCTCTTTCCGGAGCCACTTAGACCGGTGATCCAGACCACACAGCCTTTTTGCCCCAACATCTTCTGCCTGTCTGCCCTCTTCACCATACATTCTTGCCATAGTATGTTTGTGGATTTCCCGACCGTTGTTAATGGTGGATAGATCATGCCTGCAATCTTGCCATCCACAGCACTCACGCTGTCAGTTTCTCCAGTTGGGAGTTCGCTAGTCTTTTCTGACATCCTCCCATCCCGTAACTCTTCCCTGGCTGATTCGGAGCTTCTTGACAGGGCAGCGCAGAGGTGCACGATGCTGCTAGCTCTGCGTCCGGAATGCCCCTTAAAGCCGGACACGATCTTTGGTCGAAGCTGCTGTTGATCGATTCCAATACGGCCAGTGGCACGCTCAGAAATGGTCTTCGTTCTTTCCATCTCCTTACATTGTGATGATGGATGTGGGGGCTGACGACAATTGCCGGATCCAAACAATCGCACACTGTACCCTACCTGCATCTCTATGTGTCTTCTATGCAACGGAATGAAGCTTGACTTGGCCACGACGTTGCCTACTCCGCGCGGCACATGACATTCACCGCTGGGTCGCATTTTCCCAGATGTTCTCTGTACGGCTATTTATCTGTCAATTGTCAACACCCACATTGGGAGGATCCCTCCACCCGAGCCTCTCGCAGGACATTATCCAGGTCGAAGAGAGCATCACATCAGCACCGGTCATTATGCAGCACCGTCTCATTTCTCACGAGATCGCCTACACAGGGCCAAAACTTGTTGTCCAATATGTAGACGACACAACTCATCTCTTTGGCAAAGATATGTATCAGCACTGCAAAAACTCTCTCCCCGAGGGGAAAACCCACCTGCTAACCAGAATCAGTGGTCTCGCGACAAACCTGCAGCTGACCTTTTAAGACCCAGCATGGACACGAGAAAGATCTGCTTTCCCCCAAGAAGCTTCCATCACCACTCAGACACCCACAACTCTTGGTAGATCCTTCGGACGTGCTGCATAGAGAGAGACCAATGATCGTGCAGGAGTCGGACCCCCATACCCCCCCAGAACAACACCTCAAGCCCTCCGCAGAACGATCGCCCTCCTGTCCAAATTGGCCCCAAAGACATGACACTGGAAAGGCATAGGATACATCGGCGAGAGAGACGAGAAACCACCTTGTCTTACAGGCACCTGGCTTCGTCACTATCTCTCCTCGAAAGACCAGGGTCCGTCACCTTCCCCTCCACCAACCAAGGTCTGACCATACTGACCTGCTTACGTCCCCCCTGCTGCTTACGCCATCCCTTCCAACCCGCATCAGCTTCCCCATCCTTTCCGAAAAAGCTTTCACACCTGCATTCGCTTCAGATTTCCAGTCTCAACCCTTCACTTCCGATTGTGCCGAGAATCTCAGATCGTGCTGCTGCTCGCACTCTAAGATCTGGCACAGCCGAGCTGCAGGGGATCTCCGTCTCTCTCTCTCTCTTCCGCTTCAGACTGAGTTGTGCAGCTTTGGGAATATACAGGATTCTCATGACATCCAGGAATAGAATAGTTGAGGAATATTTTATTTCGATTCTAAATCTGTGATATGCAAATCGTATCCGAACCAAAGACCAGACCGCGGTCCGAGCTTAATTAGGGTTCGGTTGATAGAACGCAAAGAGCCGACTTGGGCGAGACGGCAGAGCGATATTGTTGCGTGGATCGTAAGAGGCTGAGGTGGGATGGCGATGGAGATCATCTCGCTGCCACATGGGCCTATGCATCTCTTGGAAGCTGGGCTTCCGAGAAGAATGAAGGAAGGTAGGGCAGTTGTCGCTGTGTGCGCTAGGCGTGGGACCCATCCGTGGGTTCCATGTTTATCTATACAGACAAGGTGCCGACTCAGGGGGGATTGAGTAATTGGTTTGTGGTGGGATCTTGAGTGTTTGTTGTCTCTCACCTGGCTCCTGCAATCGAATCAACACAAGTGCTCTTGGTTGCGTGATTGTCAATGCGAGGCAATATCAGTCTGGTGTGAGTAATTAACTGGAAGGACAATTTGCCCAAGAGAGAGTGACATGTGATATTGGGTTGGTAGACCTTGTGGGGGAGAGATGGTGTTTGTCATCTCTCGCCGGAGAAGGAATGCTATCCTTTTGTGCACTGCTGTAGCAGCAGGTGGGTATGCATCTTACCGGTTCTACAGATCCCCTGCAGTTGCACGGAGAAGGCTACGGGTTTATATGTTGTTGAAATCTTTGTCATCGCTGTTGGAGGCATTTGCGGAAGGGAGCAATTCTGCGGGTGCTGTGTTCAAAGATCTTCATGGGTTTCTTCTATCGGACAGAGATGAGGTCCCGCAAAGCTTGAGGCAGCTCTTCAAGGTGGCCGGTTGCCATGAAGTCCAGAAGACTGTCTCTGCTCTCTCTGCATCGGTCACCGAGGGTGTTTTTAGTTCGATTACCGCGGGCCGGCCTCAGGCTGGCGTCCTCCGGCACAAGTATGAGTCTCGTTGTGGAGAGACGGACGGTTGGGGTGGCAAAGGCAATGGAGGATATGTGGGTCCTCCAGAAGAGAAGGTTCTTTCATGGAAAGACAAGGAAGTCTCCTCGCCAAGAGAAGACGGAAGTGCTGAAGAGATCCTCTACTCGCCGGACACAGACGACACGGATCCGTGGATGCAGTTAGATGAAAGGTGGAAGGATTGCGACAACGGAGCCTGGGAGCAATCGTCTTGGAAGTCTGCAGGAAGTGTCCTGGATGGCGTTCAGATGCAGGTTGGTGCTTCCATAGCAAAATGCATGCAGGAGGAATTGGTAGGGAAAGCCAAGAACCGAGGGGGGATGAAGGGGAGAGAGAAGGAGAATCTTGCAGACAGATTAGTGGAGAAGCTGTTCAGTGACGCAGGGAAGGGGTTCGCATCTGCTGTGGTCGCAAGCGCCTCACGTAGCCTTGTGGTCTCTGTTCTCGAGCACATGGGCACCCTCAAGCAACCCAAGAAGCAGAGCTCTCCTTCTAACGGGGAGGATATAACGGACGTCTTAGGGGGCATCGTGGAGTTTGCATGTAGTAGCAAGGGCAAGACCCTCATAACCGAGTGTATCCAGACATTCGTGGGTACTGCAGTGTCGGTGTATCTGGATGGCACGAAGGATGTCAATATCTACGATGATCTGATTGAGGGATTTGTGAAGCCAGACCATCGAGGGCCTGTGACGGACCTGTTGACGACTGTTTGCAGCGGGACTGTTCAAGCGCTAGTGCGCACATCACATGAGGTCCTAACAGCAGATACTAATGGAGCTACTGTGTCTACACATCCGGGTGTTTTCAGCCGGGCTGCAACCCTGGGGTTATGGCCACATCGATATGGGGAACTCGTTCCGCTTGGCGACCCTTTGCTGGCAGCAAGTTACATTTCACCCCAGGACGAAGGATCTGCGAGCTCATCGAAACCTGTGAGTGAACCTTCGTCCAAATTTGATGTCCCCGAGGTCAGCCATCGGGGCTCCAAGCTACTAACTAGGGCTTCGGCAAGCATTTCCCTGAATGGAGGGGCCACGATGGGTGCTAGAGGGGTAAGGCAGGGGGAGGATGCAGCTTCAAGGAAACTGATTGATGGTCTCTCCAGCGCTCTTGCTGTTCCTAGCAATCGGAAGTTGATTATGGAGGTTGCAGGAACAATGACTTCCGAAGGTGTCCGGTCATTGATTGAGGTTTCCCTGGGGAGATTGTCTACTGCTTTCAGTGGAAGAACCAAAGAGCAGCATGTGAAGGAGCATGGAAGAGAAACTGCAAAGAGGTCAGCTATAGGAGATACGCTGCAACAGGTTGGGGATCTGACAAAGACAGCAGTTGATAAGTCTATGGTGCTGATGACAATGTGTTTTGCCCTTTGTCTGCATTCTGTTGCAGGTGGGGTGCGAATGTTGCAACCTTTCTGATTGGGACCTTGTACAATCATCTTCATCTACCGCCATTGCATCGGTGGTCTATATGCTTTTCCTCTCCTGTGAAATGTGCCCAGCGGTATTTTGAGATATTGTACCTAGATATTGTTTATCCTTCTGGACATTTTCAGGTGAGCTTGCTGCCAGGCTGAGTAACTGTGATGATTTCAAATCAAACTGATCTGTATATAACATAGAACCTTGGTTACAAGTTTGTAATTCCAGACACCTGCCAGTCAAGGCTCCTCCTAATAATTCAACGGTTAGTGGTACGTTTACTTATTTATACATTGGCCACATATGCATCAGCTATCCAGGGATCCCTGGGTCACAGTAACTGCTTGACTTGAGGGGGTTGCTGCAGCCTGCAATATCAGCATGGTTGAGATCCCTCTATTATGATGCCATAGCCTTCCATGGGAGCCAACCTTTCTTGGCTTAAACCACACGAGAAAAATAGGACAGGCTCCTTGCACTATATTTTGTTGCCGTAACATGGGGATTTGGTCAGATAAATGAATTGGCAGAATATGTCACAATGCAAGCTCTACCATGAACACCGCAGATGCCCTGAAAACAATGTGCGGTGCTCTTCTGCATTGTTAGCCGGAAAAGAATGCCCTCAAAAAACTGAAAGAGAGAACATCAGGAGCATCTCTCTGTGTACACCTACATCAGTGCAGGGTACACATGGCTGGAAGGCAACAGCAAGCAATGAAGTCTACCAATGAACTATCAGCTCTTTTGAAGCTCTGCATAAGTGACAGCAGTTAAAAGGCTTCACAAATTGTGACAAAACTGATGTTAGAAGAATCCCGACTCTTGTAACAAAGAATGTTAGGGGCAATGAATTTTAGAGGCCTTGTTTGAACAACCTTTGCCAGAGACCCTTCTTACCAGGCTTTGGAGTCGTTGGAGCCTCTTTGCAGTTCTCGATGCTCAAATCTTCATGACCTTCTGCACAAGTGGGAGAGAAACTATCCTGATCCAACCCCCGAGACTGTTCCTTCTCCACTGCAGGATTGGAGGATTGGAGAATGTCATTTGATCCACTGTCTAAAGCACTCTCACCTCTATTGTCAACCACATGACCACAGGGTTGAGATATCTCACATAATGGACTTTCTTCCCTCTCATTTGGAACTACAGGGGCCGTAGGTCCCTCAGGTCTCTGAAGTGAGTGATTGGTCAGATAGCTTGGGTCCTCTACATCAACAGCATCAAGTCTGTGTTCTACCTTCAAAGAAATCAAGTTTTGCTCCTCCGAGCTGCAAATATTATGTCTCTGTAAGGGCTCCAAACCCAACAATTCGCTTTTGTCTCCATCCATCGTACTCAGACGTCCATCTCTTTTATCTATTTCGTCGGCTGACTCTCTCCTGCAATTTTCGTCTGAGAACCTGTGGACTGGTTCATAAGATATTGGGTTCACATCTTCGTTTTTCCCATCAAGTTGAAGGTTGGCACCAGATACAAGGAGTTCACCTTTCTCAGCGTTCAATTTTCCTGGACTAAAATGGGCTTCATGGCAAAGTTTATCACCCTCTGCATTGACCTCGGAAGGTGCTGAAGAACTTAAGAGCTCTCTGTTCTGGGCGTCCCTTTCAGTCCCACCGAAATTTGCTTCCGTATCTGTTTTGAGGTCTGCTGCACAAGATCACACTTATCTCAAATGCTAGCTTGAATATGCTCTGAAATATCCTAATAAAGGACAGGGAAGAAAACTGGAAAATCACTTCTCCCAACATCTCCTTTTGTAGCAAGTTGGTGAGATATTCACCTGCAGAAAGCTCTGTCGTAGGAGCAAGATCCATTTCTGTCAAATCCAAAATGTCCTCTTGTGCTCGACTATTGTCCTCATTTGCATTGCAGATATGCACTTCTGCCTGCTCCCTACTAGACACGGGGAGGCTTAAAGGACTCAGATCATTATGTGGAAAAGCAATCTCCTGCACGTCAGCTCCTGCTGTGGGAGGTGAGCTCCTCTGAGCATCAATCAAAGATGTTGCAAGATCCCACACAGAGGACTCATGATTTCCAGAAGTCCCTTGTTCATGTACACCAACCCCAGCTTGCCCTCCCTTGCCTTGGCCAGCTTTCACCTGTGTCACATGAGATGCTGTGCTATCCATATAGGGATTGATTTCTGGACTATAAACAGTTATTTGTGATAAATAGGGTTCAGCCAATTTTGAGGGGCTGCCTTCACTCACAGCCTGGGATGAGAGTTCAACATCAGCAGAAATAAGGCTTTCCCCAGTCCCTTTGTAGGGAGAGCTCTCACAAAGTCCTGAAGTTTCTCCATGCCCGGCCTTCCTGCTATCACCATATTCACCATCTCTACTAGGCATAGCAGCAATGTGAGAAGCTTCCAATGCCAACAACTCACTCTCACTCAAGCTATTCTCTTGACCAAATGATGGTCCCAGCTTTTCCTTCCTGCCAGGTTGTGAGGTGGCTCGCTCACCTTCATCTCCACTTTTCAAGGACTCAGAGTAGGAAAGGGATTTCATTCCTACTTGTGTTTGAGATTTCTCTTCACCCCTTCTGATATGCCCAACCCCTTCATCTGCCAATGGTTTTTGGGCTCCTTGTGATTCATTAAGGCTTTCTCCTGCATGATCAAAAGCTGCAGGGGGACAATCTGTGGTCCCCAATATCTGTGAAGGTCCAGGAGTAGCTATTGTCAGTGAGACTGAAGTTGAGTGGGGATTTTCACTAGCTACAAGCACCTGGGCTGCCAAACAATCACTCTGCCTAATTGTGACAATATCTGGCATCAGACGCAAAAGGTCAGAGAGTTTTGAAAATCCTTCACTGCGATGATCCAAATGGTAAGAGAATCGGTTGAAAAATGCAGGCTTGAACTTAACTGCTGGATATCCATCAGGATGCTCCAACAAAAGCTCTCGCAAGAGATGCTCACAATCACGAATCAACTCCCGACGGGGTGGCTGGGTCAAGATTTTCATTGTCATCACATCTTTAGTCTCTGAGCTTTGGCCAGGCTGGGATATGGATCGAGGGGATCTAACTGGAAACAGCATGCACTGGTCATGTCTGGGGCACACTACTTCAACAATGTCGGGGATGGTTAATACCAGCTCCTTCACTTTCCGGAAACCATAGACCTGGGGATCCAGCTTCATGCCAAACTTTATCTCAAACGCAGGTTTCACTTCAGAGACGTCGAGACCACGCATTTGTATGCGTGGGTTGTTTGCAAAGTATTGCTCCACAAATTCTGCAGATGGTCAATGTCACATGAAGCCAACAGCTGCAATGAATTAAAAACATGTTTTTGACATTCATAGACAGTGAAAGCGCAGAAGTATTCGGTGTATACATGTGTTTAAACATGTGTTATCTGGAGCTGGTGGGTGATGGTAGTAGTGTTTAGATTTGCTTAAGAACTCCTGTCCTCAATTTTCCATTCTACTGGCAGCCAGAGAAGTATGAGTTTGTTCTCTTGCCAACACTTATCCTCCAAAATTGGTCTGGCCACATTTCCCACTCTAGTTAGTACTTTTTTGTGCTGATTCTGACAGTGGGCCTTTGAAAGGAGTTCAGCTCATCATGTTTGTGTATGCATAGTGTAGTTTATGAATAGATAACATTGTCAACCTAGTCTCTCAGGAGCTAGAAACATTTGGTGGCAAGACTCAAAAGCAATGTTACCTGCAAGCCACTCTCGGAACTTTTCAAAGCTGGGATAGCCCTGCTCTATCAAAGTACTTGCCCATGAAGGAGGTGTAGGAGGCATAATCGCTGGTAAAAATTCTGGTAGGGTCAAACTTGATGAAAGAGGTCTCTGGTCTTCAGGTAAGTTTGACGTAGGACCTGGAGTCACATCCCCCATAGAAACCTCGGATTTCTTTGTCCCTTCACTTTTGGAGGCAGGAAGAGGTCCACTCTCAGGGTCAGCCAAAGATGGTGGTGCACTTAACTCCTTCTCACTTTCTTCTTTGGTTTGAAAGGTCATCGATGGAAGTTGCATCTGAGATACGATGCATTGTGATTTAACAATACTCACGTTTAGTGCAAGAGAGCTCTTCTTCCCAGTGACTCCACTCAGACAGATACTTTCCTGTTCCGGCTCTCCTGGAAATCTGAGAGCCATTCCTGCTGGATCATTCTTGGCACACAAATCCACAGAGGGAAGTGCCTCACTCTTTTGGGACCAGGACACGAGATCTTTCCAAATCCATCTGCGGACATGTGAGGACTCCAACTTCTTTTGCGCCTTAGGTCCATCACTCTCTGATCCAGTATCCTTGAGGTCCTTGTTGGGTGATAAAGTGGGCAAGGAAACAGTCTCTTCAGGCCCAAAGAAAATTTCTTTCCAGGTCCGCTTAGAAGGTT
This sequence comes from Takakia lepidozioides, assembly GCA_030704615.1. NCBI lineage: Eukaryota > Viridiplantae > Streptophyta > Takakiopsida > Takakiales > Takakiaceae > Takakia > Takakia lepidozioides. The sequence continues at coordinate 21,409,638 of CM060732.1, read as the reverse complement.
CAGAGAGAGCGCCATCCTGGTTCCCAAGTGGATCACTGACCTGGACATCTGGACATTCCTTTCCAGAGGGATGATGAAGAGACACTACTGTATTACTTTCCCTTGACCCACATTGTAGCTCTTTCCAAGGGACTCCACCAGCAGTTGGATGCAGCTGCTCCTGCTTTGTGGGAGGATCTCCGCTCTTTCCTGGAAAATTCACCTTGTCAGCCTCATCCCCAGATTCCACTGTACCAGCTGAATTCCCAAACTTTTCCGCGGGTCGTTCTGTTGGGGAAGTCATGGTTTCTTGTTCCCCTTTGATGAACCTATGTCCATTTCCTTCATCTGCAACAGGGGCTGTATCCTCTCTAACTGTGGCCACAGAATTAGTTTTTTCACGACCAGTAGCCTCCCCTTCCTTAATCTCACCAATGTCACCCTTATCTGGGGTCCCAATACCACTAGTAGAGGAATGTCCCGTGCCAAAAGAAGTTCCTTCAATTTGGGTTACCTCTTCTGCATGACTCTCATCTCCACTTTCCCTTTTGCTCAGTTGATCTGCATTCGTTGCCATACAAACACAAAATTGTAAGACAATATTTCCTTTCCTGCAAAGCAGTGTTGCCCAACCACAAACCAGAGTTCAGTGTCCTTGATGCACTCTTTACATGAGTTGTCAATCACCTTTCTGCAAGAATGTTTAGAGGAAGTCCAAAATCTGGCAATTATTATGGAACAAACCCAGGAGACTGTTGAGTTGCTGTGGTTGCAAATCGAATTGAATGGTCAATGCCAGCATTCCAGAGTATGACCACTTGAATTGGTGTCCACTAACACCTGGAAATGCTTATCCACTAGCCTTTATGCTTCTAATAGAAAGCAACCAGTACAATGCACAGAAATAGATCTCTACCTCTGTCGACAGAGACTGCCCTTGAGTTCACCCAGCTCTTGACTGCTTGAATCAAGTAAGTCATGAAGGAGGGCAGCTGGTGTGCTTGCCTGACACCATCCATAGTCTCTGGCACTGAGTGCGATGGTTTCTCTGCCAAAGGATGTGTGGGAGGCAAATGGTCTGCTGATAGACATGGTGGTGCCTTCGAATCTGCCTGGTCCTGAGGACTGGATTTCGTGGGAGGTGGGTCAATATTTTGTTGGTACTCCACAGATTTGGGAGGAGACAATTCCTGTATGTCGTTAGCTACAGGGAGGTCTGCGACCCTATGATTATCTTTAGCAGACTTGATTATGGAAGGAGGTACCAAAGCTGGAGAAGGCACTGGCACTTGTTCCTCTTCTAATGAAGTTGCAGGCTGCTTCATGGGCAGCAGAGATTGTGGTGAAGACCCCTTAACAGACTGGGGTGACTCAAGCTTTTGTGGCGGGCTTTTTTTTTTCTTAGGAGGCACAGCTTGTGGAAATTGGGTAGGCAAAGATGAGGGAATCTTCTGATCAGGTGTTGACTGCATAGCTGCAAGCGGAGGCTTTCCTGCAGTGGATACATTGGGAGCTGCAAGAACAGTGGATGCAATTGGACTCTCACAAACATTGTCTGAAGGAGCAGGGACAGGCACTTGACTTTTAGGTGTTGATTGGGTCCGTTTGTGTGTGGCAGTGAGCAAATAAGTCCAAGAATTTTTATCCTTCACAGGACACGGCTCCACTCTCACCACCTCCGGGATGGCAAGCAGAAGGGGAACAATTTGACCATACCCATAGAAGTCCCTCTCAAATCTGATGCCCTGTTTGATTAGGTGACTGCGAAGATCATGCAGCAAGATACCATCGGGGTGCGAGTCAAACAAAGTTCCAAGCTTCTGCAAAACCGACTTGGGTACAGGTCGCACAACACCCTTGTATAAACCTCCCCCTGTAATTTCTTCGCCCACCTCTGATGAGTTCCCTTCAGTACACTTTGATTGCATCCCAGACGGAGAGCGTTCTTGAGGTGAAGGTGATGGCATTGGTGGAGGTGGAGGGGTAGAGGGAGGAGGTATACTTGGCCCAACGTTGTTTCTAGGTGGTGTTGCATCTGGAGGCTTTGAATCCAAAGAAGAAACACCCAGCCAGCCTTCCCCTCTCACAAGACTGTTCCATCGCCACACACAAGAGGCAGCTCCAAGAAGTGCTGGAGACACAGTGGTCCCTGAAGGACAGGCCAGCAATATGTTGTAATTTTTCATCCGCAGCCTGTGGATTGCATCTGAAAAATCTCGGTCACCGGATATTAAAAATAAGTGCGCTGGCGGGGGATGTTCGAATGTCCACAATATGAGATCCACCATTAGGGCCCTGTCAGTCGCATCTTTCCCACCTGTCGTACACAAATCCATCTCATCTGAGGGAAGCAGGGGAGAGGGGCCAGAGGGTAAAAGAAAGACTGGCAATGCTTACTGGTCACCTGCATGGGAGAAGATATAAATAAAAGGATGACTTTGTGCAAAGTCAGGACAGATGCCACTTTCCATTGAAGTCCAAGCACAAGAAAGCCTACCGGCAAGGGTGTAGAATGTTGAACAAGGGCAAACTGAGTTCAAGGAAACAAAAACACACAGGAAACAAAAACCAGGCATTACAACGTATACCTTAAATAGGTAGACTGGCCAAATTACCAATAAATGGCCCTTGCAGCTCTATTCCAATGTTGAACTCCATAATAACAAAATATAAAGTGGGAGCCTTCAGCTCCCTACTGTTTCTTTGGGGCCTCTTCTGGCAAATAAAGCGCGGTCTTTCTTTTCAACGAAACACACAGAATATAACGAAACTTAATGATGTCTAAGCGGAATCGGAGAGCCCATGGGACAAAGGAGAACAACACACAACAAGACAGATGAGCGAGGGAGACTCACTGCTTGTCATAGCTTGTCGCATGCCTGGATAGAGCAGACAGGTGGAAGAGACAAAAGAAAGAAAGGAGCTTTATTGAGTCCATGAAAAGCCCAAACAGGTTATGGGACAGCGGCGCATCACAGTTGAAAAATACTGAAACAAGGGAGAGAAGAAGGAAAGAAATTTATTCCGTCCAGGGAGGCCCAAAAGGCCCACCCGACACATGCAGAGGGAAAAAAGAGAGGGAGAGAGAGCAATGTGGAGAACAACAATACTCACCAGAAGGAACATGGCAGAGGCGGATGCCAGTGGAAGTAAGAGATTCTTGTACATTCCGCGACAGCTGTAGAGTATCACCATATCCGGCTATGGAAACAGGACCCTTGAAGCCACTAATTCGCAATCCAGCCACTATATTGTAACCCACTTTATGTGCATCAATGCCCACTGGAACATTGCAGTTCTCAAAATCCCACCAAACCGAAATTTGCACCTCTCCTGGACCATGTTCCCAGCCAGCCCCATACAAATGTGGAGGCTCCTTACTCTTCTCCTCTCTGGCATTGCTGACAGAACAGAACTGGACAGAGGCACTTGTTTTAAGGGATCCGTAGAAGGAAGAGGAATTCCAATCCGAAACTTGTCCGTCAATGATGGAACCTTGGGGCCGCAAAGACCTGCACGCTAACAGGGGAACTTTGATCCCAATAGCCGTAGCCAAGACGGCAGATCCAAAGAAATTGCTGCTTTTCTGTGGTAATCCAAAGTCACCTACGTTGCCAGTGGGAGGCCTTATGAAGGATCCCCTCTCATTATAACCCTCAGCAAGCCCAGCAGCAGTCTCAATAAGTGTGGAGGTCCGTCTACATTTCTGAACTGAAATGGAGGCTTCCACAATGTGTAGCTCCCTATCAACTGAACGGCACTCATCTTTAGAAAAATCTGTAAATCCTTTCCATGATTTTGTTGATTTGAGAGTGGTTGTCTTTCTGAACCTGCCCACCCTCGGTCCCATTGAACCCGCAACGATATTATTGGCCCCTCCCTCACTGATGGCTATGAAACTCCCAGAAAGAGGCAACCTCGATGCAACGATAGAATCGGTACTGTTGACAATCGTAGCGTTTTCTTCTGGATATGCCAGTATCACGAGCTCTAGACCTCCCGGAACCCTTTTCAGGGCGAAGCCGGAGGGCCATTGTTACTCCTGCAAGAGTATACCCAACCAACGAGATACTCTGCCGCAACATTGGCAGCTCATTATCCAGCGAGGATCATTGTGATCCGAGAGCCTGGAGACTGATCACCCATTACTCAAAAAACCACCTTCCAAACTTGAAGCGTCCCGTCCACCAATACAACTTTCTGGGAAAATGGTGCCTTGGTAATCAGATCCAATACTTACAGACCCAGTCACGAAATGCCCCTCCAAACCATCACCATGGACAACCTCGGTGAATGACCGAAGCAATCACACTGGGCACAGAGAACCCGTATAGTCCCGCAACGATATGACCCCCACTTCTTAGAATAAATTCGAAACACCCCAATGGTCGAGCTCCCTGACCGCATCACTGAAATACACTTCAAACCGCGCTTCCACCCACAACTGGAAAACCAGTTTTCTCGTCCACAACATTCTCTACTCAATTTACTCGCATTCTCGCTCACCATATATCCCAGAAATATTCCGTAGAATGGAGCAAGATCTCGCTCAAACACTCCAGCATTCACAGATCCGGGATGATTCGTGTGCCAATTCCTTGTGCAGCTTCACAAATCCTGGGCACATCCTGGTCTCTTTAGACCCTAAACCCTACAAGCCCTTTTTCTTTTTCTTTTTCCATCTATTATTTGCAATAACCAATTATCATTTTCCGTTAAGTTTGAGTTTAAATATGTTACAAACGGTAACTTGCAATTTAATAACCAATAACTATTTAATAGTAATTATATATATTATGTAATGTTCAAATCTCTTCGCCGAGTCTGCTTGCGCTGACTAGGCACGACGGCCCTTCCGATCGCCCTTCAGCAGAGGAAAGGAATTTTCGAGAGACCGTGAGAGAATGGATTCAGATCCACTTTGAGAGGGAGTGTCGGAAGAGCATCAGTGTGGATGATTGTGGGGAGAAGAACCCAACAAGAACTTATATAGATTATGAGATGCTGAAGCAGTCGGGATTTTCTCTTGGAACTGGGATCGACTGGATATGACGCAGTATTAAAGCCTGGGATTAAAAATGTGAGCAGTTTACATAGTTCAGAGATGCCGAGAGAGGGGAAGAAGCTGCTTGTTGATAAAGGAAAAGGCATCGCTACTAGTGATGATGTTCAGGCGCATTGTGGGGCATTGTTGAGGACACTTATGTCTCACAAGCATGCACATGTATTCACTAACGAACCTGTGGATGCTGAAGAGCCCATGGGCGTCACCGAATTATTCGATGATTTCATGAGACCCATGGATCTCGGTACGATCGAGAAAAAACTGGAGGCACAGCAGTATTCTTCCATATCAGAATTTGCCGACGATGTCCGCCTCACCTTTACTTTTGCGAAGGCGTTCAATGAACCAGATACTGAGGTGTATGGGATGGCGAAGGCGGTGGGAAATCTGTTTGAGGAAGAGTGGAAGAAATTGGAGGACAAGCTTCCAGACGTGCAGAGGACGCGTACGATGGAGGAGATGCTGGCATCGACAGATACCTCTGATCCGACTCCTTCCAAACTAGAGGCTGGCCACAGTAAAGAAGACCATACCGAACTTAAGTGGTCTTGCCGTCGAAAGAGGTCACAGCGGAAAATGACTAGTGGCGAGAAACTGATGTTGGCTGCGAATCTGCAGAAACTACCTCCCGGCGACCACCTGCTGCAAATAGCTGACATCATAGTCGAAAAGAAAGCGTATATTGCCGAAACATATTCCGACAATAGTCTAGAATTCGCCATAGACGCATGCGAGGATAGCGTCCTGTGGGACATCGATCGGATCGTCCGACGTGTTCGTGAAGAACGAGAGACCCATGGACAAGGAGGAGACCGAGACGATCCACACATTCTGGACAAAGCGACCTCCATCGACGCAGAGAATGAGTCCTGAATGAGTAGCGACCGTGAGAACTAAGGTTAGGTGCGCACGGACCTGGAGAGACTTCCACCGTGAGACATCCTCTCGATGGAGCAAATGCACAAATGATAGATTCTCTCGAAAATAAACTGTATCCGACACAAGTACCTGTAGAATGTTCTAGATTTCGATAGACAGAGACGCATGCGATGATGATAGCGCCCTGTGGGACATGGATCTAATCGTCCAATCTGCCGTGAAGAGAGACAAGATCGAGACAAGATCATGGACAATGAGGAGGCGGAGACGATCCACAAATATTTGTACAGTAGTGGCCAGTGTAGGCGAACTCGTACGCAATCACTACTTTTTATCGACTTGTGAATAAAGATGGTGCTTAAGCAGAGGCGGATCCTCGTGAGATCGTGGGACACATCAATCGGTTTCCTACAGCTTTCGCATCTCCCAATTGTCTTGAATAGGCTCGAAGCCTGAATGTTGTCCTTTCAGATCTAGGTATTATACTGTATAATCTAAAGAAGTCCAAAGATTAGATGATATTCAGGCCGGAAAATTCCTTTGCAAATCCAGAATATTTAAGTTTGCCTGGCGATTACATCGCACAGATCTTACAGAGCTTCCCATCTTATCTTGATGTTCTAAGGCCCTCCCAACATGTCACTCACAATCTCGCAAATGATCTCGATTCAGTTTTCAGGGTCTTTTCCAACATGGATTTGTTTGTCACGCATTTCTCAAGTCTCTTTTGGGGCTGGAGAGAGATGATCGTGTATGCATGATGTATTGGATCAGTGTCAATGTCAAACTTTTCCAAAGAGCATGTACAGAACTAGAGCAGGCACATTCTCAACGGTCGTACTCACTCATTTGAAACAGTAGTTGAAAACAGTGCTCGGTACAATATCCGAATTGTGGTCGTGAGGCCTCTACCTCCCGAAGCACACATGTAATTAAACTCGATGACAGCCCCGTGAGTCCCTTAGTAGGGAATCTACCCATTCGCATGCAGCAGCGTCAGTTCAAAATCCTACTGGCTCAAGAAGCTGTTTTACGGAGGCATGATATATATAGAAGTTTCAAAGATGACAGAGTTTGACTCTTGCTCGCTTGCATAAACCTCCCCCTAGGTAATTCTTGGCCCGGCTGACCAGTACCCTTCAGTACACTGACTGGGGGATGGGGTGCCAGGCCCACAGTTGGTTGCAGGTGGTGCGGGGTCTGCATCTGGAGGCTTACACTGCAAACAAGAACCACCCAGCAAGCCTTTCCCGCTTTATGTTTAGAAAGATTAAGGATGCCAAAACTATCACAAATTATCACAAATTATGAAGTCAACTTGGATGTGATAGGCTAAATCACTACTGTAACCATTGTGGGGTGTGGCTGGCCTGGTCCAAAATAAAATAAAATAGCATATCGGCTGGTAGCTCAGCTGCTAAGTGCACGGTGTGTCGCCCTGGTGGTTCAGGGTTCAAACCCGCTTCCCTGCCCCGTGTGTGGGATTGTTCGTGACCGTATGTCTGGGCATTGATCGTCCTGTACGCCTCATGGCCCATAAATGACAGGGGGTTAATTTTTCCCCCTCCTCAAGGGGCCTGAATTGTGGGCTGTCGCTCCCAGGTTTCCTTTATATAACAAAATAAATAAATAAAATTAAAATAAATTAAGCCTGACTCAACTCTAATCATCATTCTTGCATTTGTTGGCCCTGCCTTCCTAAGGTAGGACTACGCAATGGGTTTCAGCTGCTTTAGCACTGATACTTTTGATTAGACTTTCAATTGGATTGAGACAGTTGTCAAGAGAATATTCTGTTTTTTAATGAATAACATCCGTTCAACTTCTTGTGCATGCCATAAATGAAAGTCCATTGGATATTACCGTGCGTGCCACCCGTTGATATTTAGACTAATTATGTGATCTTCCAGATTTTTACTACCTATTCATTATTATTTTTAAAATATATATATATATAGAACAGGGGCGAGTCCCTGATAGTGCTTTAATTGATAAGATTATTGAAGGGAAAAAATTAAACCCTTTAAGTGCTCGAAGGCTGCCATAAGGCTGATCTCACGGTTTTCCGTGCTGGATAACTCTCGAACGGTGAACGCATTACTAGGTACGTAACAGACCCCTCTCTCTCACAGCGAGAGGAATCCTACCAATAAACTGGCATATCATGAAAATTACATGGTTTTGATCCCGAAAGAAGCTGCTTATGGTGTCAAGACCGAAAGAGAGTAGATGAGAGAAGATGAGAGGGTCGGCGATCGGGGATGGCGGAGAGAGGAAGGACAGCCAAAGCGGAGCACAAGTGGAAGGTATCGATGGGCCCTAGCTAAGCACTGAAGACATTCTATCTATGAAAGCAAAGCTTGGCCGAGGATGTGGGCCTGATGTGCTTCCAATTGACATCGGATCTTTCAAACTCAGGGGAAGCTGAAGAGCTCGGATCTGAGTCCCTGCCAAGAGTGTGGAACGGAGTCCGCCCAAACACAGGTGAGATCATAAGCGCAGCTACAAATGATCCCATGCTTCCCCCATGTTGTTCAGAAGGCATGGAGGAGGGCTGGCTGACGCTGCGGCTTCCTGATAGCCTCTGCACACAATGAAGCCCATGCCTTCTTAGCCGCTATTGTAAGGTCAAAGAAGACCAGAGAGAGAAGGGCTGTAGGAGATGAGTTTTCATTGTTGAGGGCCCATGCACACCGGCATTTCCATAAATTCCAGAGAGTGGAGGCCCTTAGGGTCTCAAAGACCGGGCATGAGGAAGCCTGGGATTTTTGTGCTTGATCATAGTTAAGCAAGATTTGCATCGGGGAGTTTGGCAAGAGGTCCCAATTTCTGTAGAAGTCCCTTACTAGCGGCCAGATGGCAGTGGGAGCTTTGCAGTAGATGAGGCAGTGCTCCAAGGTTTCGATGGTACCTATCAAGCAGCATTGGCATAGAAGAGCCTCTGCAAAGTTGAGAAATTGGCCTACTTTGAGGACTCGGTTGGCCACCTGCCAAAGGAAAGGGCTAATCTTGGCTGATTTTGATTTCTCCAATATTAAAGCCCAAATACACTTCTAGTTCTCATTAGCAAAATTTTCGTGCCCCCATTTATTATTCCATTTGGGCATACATGGGAGCAGCCCCCAATAGGGCCCTGTACGCTCTCTTGGCCGTGTATGCAAAGAAGGGTAGGAGTTCATCTTTGAAGAGCCATTTCCATTCTGCCGGGTCAATTTGCATAGAGGAAATCTGAGACCCTTCAATAAGAGCAAAAGAATTTTGTTGCAGCCATGGAATGATGGGAGAGCCCATAGGAGCTTGAGGGTTGAATTGTTTGGATGGGTCGGACCAGTGGCAGATCCGGGCTGGTGAGCAAGAGGCAGAGGGTAGAGAAACTGTCTGCTGGGAGGAAAGAGAGAGCAGACCAGAGAAATCGTCAGCCTGGAATTGATAACCAGACACCTGTAACCCTGAGGAGGCTGTGAGGTAAAGGACATGGAGGTTCTGGAAGTTAGAGAGAACCCAACGGTGGGGAGAATGTGGGCCAGGGCCGCCTGCAAGAATAAACTTCCACGAATCCGGAATGGAATGTATGATATCAGTTATGCCTGATTGAAGGCGTCTGGACCCCAGCGCTTGTTGGAGGGACTGGGGTGTACTATCCCAGAGATTTTTGACCGTGGAGACTCCTCTTGAATCCCAACCTGCCCATATTCTAGCCTATTCTTTTTCCTCTCGGGAGGGATTGTTGGAGTTAAAGAAAAGGTGTTGTCTCAAAACCTCGTGAAAAGAAGCTGGCTCCTGTTTCCTCAGGAGGGGTCTGAAGTAGTTCCAGGCCTTCCAAATAGAGTTCCAAAGTGGGGAGCCTAGAGCTTTGTGGTTAAAGCCTTGCAGTATCCAACGGGATGAAGGCGCCTAGGCAGTGCTTTGCATAGGTGAGGATTCAGAGATGGAAGCTGCAACCATGAGTTTCCACCAGCCACCTTTAGGTCCCACATATCTTGGAAGTCATTTACCAAGTAAGGCTTTGATCTGAGTTTCAGGATCTAGAACCCCTAGGCCCCCCTGTTTTTTGGGGAGACATATTTGGTGCCAAGAGACTTGGGGTCTCATGTTTTTCTCAGATGAGTTTGCTCCCCAGATGAAGTTCCTGACAATTCTTTTTACTTCATTAAGAGTCTTCGAGTTTGGCCCCCAGGCTGCCGCAAAGAACCAGATTCCTGCTTGAAGGATCTGGTTCACAGTAAGCGCTCTTACAGTGATGGAAAGGAATCGAGAGCCCCAATATGTCATCTGCTTTTTGAGCCTCTGGATTATTGGGCCAAAGCGCTGGTCTTCAGTAAGGTTAATACCAAAGATATGGCCCAGCAAGGTGGTTGTTTCACCTTCACGCAACCAGACCAGCCCAAGGTGGCACCCCCAGGTAGGCACGATGCCAATAGCAGATCTAGATGTATCCCTTACCAGGAGTGCTTTAGTTTTGGACCAATTGATTTTGAACCCTGAAACCCCACAAAATTGAAGCAGTGTGGTTTTTGCTGTAGCCATTGTAGATGGGGTGGCTTCCAATAGAAGAAAGGTATCGTCCACGAACATTGAGTCTTTGACCTGCCTCCAGAGTTGCGTTTTCTGGTTCTTGAGCTTCAGGCCCTTGACAGTGCTATTGGCTTCAAGCATGTAACCCAGGGCATCGGCTACAAAGAGAAAGAGGAAGGGGGCTAGTGGACACCCCTGCCTGACCAATCTTGCAGTTGGAATGGCTTAGAGAGGTAACCATTGATGAGAACACGGCTGCTGGCCCCTCTTAGGAGGATTGTCACCCATTGACAGAAGCCCACAAGCAACCCTGCTTTATGAAGGACTACTATGAGGAACGTCCAGTCTACTCTGTCAAAGGCTTTCTCAAAGTCCAGAAGCCATAGAGCCAAGGCTTGGTTTGAATTCGTGGCCTAAAAATCTGCTTCTTGGGCTAGTAATATATTGTCTAGGATGTACCTCCCTTTAATGAATCCTGCCTGCCCTGTTCTGATCATAGCAGGGAGTAGAGGTTGGATGCGCAGGGCTAGGGCCTTGGCGATTAGCTTGTAGGCCACATTGAGCAGGGTTATGGGTCTATAGTTCCCTATGTTAGACCTATCCCCTTTCTTAAAGAGCAGCGTTATGACACCTTGTGTCATGAAGGCTGGCATGTGGTCCACATCTTTGATACCATTGGCCATATCATAAAAGTCCTTGGATATAGTGGACCACAGGGCCTTGAAGAACTCTACCGGCATTCCATCTATCCCAGGGGATTTGTTGTTGTTCATAAGCTTAAGGGCTGCTTCGAGCTCTTTAATAGTGATCTCCTCCGTGAGCGGCATGGAATCAGCTGGTTTGAGCTTTCGAGGAAAATTGTCCAGGCACTGTGAAAGGCAGTTTTGATAAGAAGGGTCTTTCATGTCTTCATGAAACAAGGTCTCGAAATGGGTAAAGGCTGCTGCTGTCATTTCTTTGGGGTTGGTCGTTTTGACACCAGCAGAATTATACAGATCAGCTATAGTGTGAGTGGCTCGGCGGAGTTTCATTTTTTGGAAAAAGTATTTGGACATCTTTTCTCCCTTAGTTGACCAATTGATTCCTGCTTGTAACTTGATTTTGGCTTCCTGGAGGAGGTAATAGTTTTCAAGGTTAATGCGTGCTTCCAGGTAAGTTTGATAGGTGTGGTTGTCACATGACCTGGACTCCAATTTTTTCTGACAGACACTCAGGCATTTTTTAAGAGCTAGAGCTTTCCTCTTCTGGGCGGCAGTGATCTGTCTACTGAGGTTTTGACTTACTTTGTTGGCAGCTGTCAATTTGGCTTGAAATCTGAGGATGGGGCAGAGAAGGTGAAGCCCAACAGAGGTCCAAGCTTTCTTGATTGCCTCTAGGAAGAAGGGGATACGAAGGTGAGAGGAGTTAAGCTTATAGATGCCTCTCCCTCTGGGGTGGGAATTAGGAAGCTTGAGTCTAGCCGAGATCAAAGCATGGTCAAAACCTTGGTGGATTGGTTCTTGGTGGTTTTGATGAGCAAAAGGGGCCAGAGCGAGCGATATATAAAAACGATCCAACCTGGCCATACAAAGGTCGAGAACTGATCTATTATTTGTCCAAGTGAAAAAAGGGCTTGTGGAGGAGGCAAGGTGTGGGGGCCTATCAATTTCGGTAAGGCTATGGTTTTGAGTGAGGCTTTGCCAAGCCAAGTCCTCTTCAGCTGAAAGGTGGTGAGAGGTTTGGGAACCCTGTGCATACTGTTCTTTTCTGTCTTCTAAGTTCTCCACCATATTGAAGTCCCCAGCTAAAACCCATTTGTGGATTGCTGATTCTGCAGCCATCTTATCATTGAGTTCGAACCAGAGAGCTGATCTGTCTGAGGTAGAGTTAGGTGCGTAGATGTTGATGAAGCCCGTGGGCTCGGAATCATTGGGGAAGAGTAGGGAGCAAAATTGAACTCTTCCCGGGACCCAGATCTCATCCTTGAGAATGAATTGTATTAGGGAGGGGGATAGAAGGATAGCAATACCTCCTTTTGTGCCATCGCAAGAGGGTTTCCAAAGAGCTGCTGACTTTGGCCAGATTTGATCTGTGAGGCTTTGAATTTTTCTAACACAGAGCTTATGTTCTTGAAGAAAAACAATAGCTTGTGAGGATATCAGGGGTGCAAGCCAGATGGAGAGCTTTATTTTCTTATTAGCCATCTTGTCCGAGCCTAGACCCCTAATGTTCCATGAAAGAAAGGCTAACTTGCATCTTGTGAGGGTGGCAGGCTGAGAGGAAGTGTCTCAAATGATGGCCTGGATAGGATGAGGCGGAATCTGGTTCGTTTGTCAAGAGGGGGGAGGGAGATGACCCAGAAGTGATTGAGGGGGGCAGCCTTAACCGGTTTTCTAAGCTCTATTAGTAAGACAGGGGTTCTATGCTCATGAGGGAAAGGTTTAGCAACTGAGTTGATGGGTAAGAATCGAGAACAGTCGAGAGATCTTAAACGAATTGAGGCTGGTCTGGAGGAGAGCTACATGAAGAAGTCTGAGAGGAGTATCTGTTTGAGTGAAGAAGGGATGTCTGCTGGAAGCGGTCCAGACCCCAAATAAATAGAGAATCCATCCTGAGTGGGCTCGGAAAAGGAAATGGATGGGAGGAGTTTCCAGTTTGCTGGGCAGGTAAATTGGGGTTGGAGACAAAGAATTCTGCATTTCCGGGGGCAATTCGCAATAGCATAGAAAATGATAAATGGAACGGGGGGGGGGGCTGAGAATGAGGGACTAACAAGGATTGGTGAGGAATGTTGGGGTGCAGTGATTGGAGTAGGTGACGGTAGCGGCACGTAGATTGGAAGATGGGAGGCCGCCGGACGGTGAAGAAACTGAATTGCCTGGGGGAGCATCTGAGGCATCCGCTGCAGGTCGGAGGAACTCGATGTTGAGATAGCTCCCATTGGATTGTAGTTGTAAAGCGGGTTGAATCCTGGCTTGGAAGCTTTTTCGATGCGTAGCCTCTCGATCTCCTCATTTTGGGCTAGCCCCTCAGTTTCCAGAATGGCGTGGAGAATGGTGAAAACATTGTGTAGGGTGTCCTTTGTTCTGGAGAGAGCTTTGTTGGTTGTGCAGGGGTCATCAAAATGAGGCGGCTCCGCCCAGACTCCCGGCAGAGTGAAATCGCTGTTGAGAAGCAACTTTTCGTCCATTAGAGCTAGAATGTGCGTGGAGGGAGACAAGTCTTGGCTTAAACCAGGGAAAGCCTCTGGGTAGGAGCCCCAAGTGATGATCTCTTGAGAAGGAGGGGAATAAAACGGTAGGTTAGAGCTGAAGTAGTTTTGAATTTTGCCATAGAGGGTGGGAATTGGGCTTTTATCCATCGGGGTTTTGGACATGAAAGAATGGACATCGAGAAGAGTGATCCAGAGAGATTCCAGGTTCATTCCATCCCTTGATGTGATGAGAAATGCGGGTCTAGGTTTTCTCCTAAAAACCATGGCTGTGATACAGGTGGCATTGAACTCTCCAGCTGATGTGAGCTGCGAGCAGCCTCTCAGGGAAAGAGTAGGAAAAGATTGCAGTTTGCTACAGATAGATGCAATAACAGGGTCGTGGGCAATGGGAGACGCTCGCTGGATGGGAGTGAACGCAGAGGCCGACTGCTTGGACTTCCTGTTATCAAAATTGGAGGCTACTGCTTTCCCTTTCAAGTCTGCGGTGTCCATCCTATTACTGTCTTCTCCCTTATTTCATGGAGTCTTGTTGACAGATCTGGAGGATGCTTCAAGAATCATTGGGTCCATAATTTCCTTTCTTTTCTTTGCCGGAGGGGAGGAGGAAATGTGGACGCATGCGGAATCCTTAACCTGGAAGATAACCTCCCGATGGCTAGTAAGCAGGGGCAGTCCCTGTGGCTCGTGGCTATGATGGAAAATTGGAGGACTCGTCGCAACGTAGCGGTTGAAGCGCCCCTGCTGATGTGTGCCAGAAACTGGATCTGAATTGGGATGAAAGGATGCTTGCGCAGATCCCAGTTTGGCATTGTCCCTTTTCCTTTTGGCCTTCGGGCAGTTGGCCTTTAGGTGACCAGGTAGTCCACAATAATAACAAGCCGATGATGATGTATCCTCAGACACCTTGACTGAATAAAAGTTCCTTTTGTTGTCAATTGGCAATTTGATGAAGTCTGGGAGCACTGAGTCATTTGGCATCATAACTGCAATCCTTGGAAACCCATTCTCATTGATTCTAGATGTAATGGTACTGCCTTTCCAAGCTGGGTAGTCTTTTAATGACTCCATATTGGAGCAGGGATTGAAGACACCAATGCGTCCCAAGAATACTCCAAAGAAGTTACCAATATTTGGCAGGTAAAAGAGATATTGATCTGGGATGTAGGGTAGGGAGATGATTCCTGGACTCTAGATCTTGCCGTTACGGTTTCCCATCGCCTTTGACCATGGAAAGATGTTTACATTGAAACCATGCAAGTGCGGATTAAAAGCCAAGGCACGGTCTGTTGCCTCCTTAGAATCCAGCAAAATCGAGAAGAAGCCTCTCCCTCTAGCCTGGCAGAAGTGGTGGAGAAGGTCCCCCGAACCCCCCAAGTGCCTGATCGCCCAATCCCTCACAAAGGCAAGACTAACTTTTTTGCCTGGAAAGTGAAGCAGAATGCCTTTGCTCTCAAAATCAGCCACAGTACCATCCAGGTGAGAAACTTCAATATTATCTACCATGGGGTGATCTCTGTTCATCGCAAACTGAAGAGCTGCAATATCCTCATTGAATCCTTCCATGATATCAGTATTGTGACTAGGGGGGGAAGAATTGCAGATTTCCACTGCGTCCGGGATCTCCGCACCTGTTGGGGGGATGGGTCCTGATTCGTCATTCACCGAGGTGGGCACTGAAGGAAAGGCTGAGGAGGATGGATCAAAGCGGGCCAGATTTTTGAAGTGGGCCTGATGCGCCATGAAAAACCCCGTGCCTGTTGATGGAATCAGCCTGGGGTCGCTCAGCCGAGAAGGACCTGACCTTGCGGAAGCTGCACCAAAGGTCTTGTTGAGAAGTGGGCCCATGATAAGGAAAGAAAAGGAGGGTGAGAAGGGGTTGGGGAGAATGAGTTGCTCAGCCAGGGAAAATCAGTGATGGAGAAATTAAAAGGCAGCAGCTAGAGAACTGCAGTCTAGCGCCCGAAGAGTGAAGCTGTAGCGAACTTGGAGAATAACAGAGTTTGAAGAAGGAAGGGAAACGGAGCTGCAAGCAGTGAACCGCCACTGAGAGCACGCTGAGTGAGGCAGATGGGGAGCTTGGAGTGGGTTCTCAGGAGAGGAAGGTGACGAGACGAGAAGCGCAGGCTTGGTTTGAGGGAATTTAGCGCTGGTGACGGCTGCATGGCGGTTCGAGCCAGAGCTTGTCGGCAGCCATAACTTCGACGTTAGTGGAGGCAAGGTGATTGGCTTGCGGGTGGATAATCAAGCACCTCGAGGGAGGGGCTGTGCATTAAGAGGTTGATGGGAGACCTCAAGAGGTACTGGGCATCATAATCTCTAAAGGGATGAATATGGATAGTTCATTAGAGGTAAGGGATCAGGCTGAGGCTTGGGATGTGATGTTCGGGATGGGGACTAGCTCGAGATTGTTTTGAGTTAAGCTCCCTGATACAGATCTGATTCGCAAGGACAGCGGCGCGGGGATGTGAAGGCTTTGCGATGTGAAGAACGCCAAAGTTTGGTGGCCATCCACCATAGAGAGCCGTTCGGGGAGCTTGCTCACTCACCGCAGAACGCGGAGCTCCTCTTCCGCCTCCATCCTCGGATGTTTGTGAATCATTCATAATTACTATACGGCAGGGCTTGCATGAATTCCATGCATTTATTCATTACACGGTGAAATGAAACTTGGGTTTACATATGGACAACTTGTGACTATGTTCAGTATTCTGGGGGCTGATAGATGTCCCTCCCCAACTTGTATGGCACTAAAAACGTTGGATTTTTAACCTTATGTTTTGGGAGATTCGATAACAAAACCGCCCCCAGAAATTGTTGAGAATTTGTTTTTATCCTCTGATAAATTGCTGCCCTGAAGGGTTAACTTAAGGCTAGTAGAAGGAAGTCCACTTTAATTATTATTATTTAATTTATTTACAGAAAGCCTGTAAAATCATGGAAAAATTAACCATGAGGGGGCCATGAGGGATACATCGAGACGATGGGGTAACACCCTGACCCAGCCATCGTAGGCTAATTTTTTCTAAAGAGGTCTACCTTTAGTAAAATCAAGTAATGCTTTTCCTCTCTCGGTAATAATTGGTCTTTCTCAAGAAAGAAAAAGAAAAAAGATAAAAAGGCAATTGCTTTTAGCCTGGCTAGGAGCAATATATAAGAGGCTAGCAGTTCTCATCTGTCTCACACTTGCGCTGGTTCTACGCCAGGCAAGAGAGTCTGTCTAGCTAGAGAATAGTGCTCTCAAGTCTAAGAGTTATCACAGCGATCATGTTCGAAGACCCACATAAGGAAGTGTCTGGGATGATGCTGTCTGAGACAGATCAGAAGCAGAGTTTGGAGGACAAGCTTCCAGACGTGCAAAAGAAGCGTAAGATAGAGGAGATAATGACATCGACAGATCCCGCTGGTCCTACTGCTTCCAAACTCGAGGATGGCAGTGAACAAGAAGACCATACGAAAATCCTTCAATGGTCTTGCCGTCGAAAGAGGTCAAAGCGGAGAATGAGTAGTGGCGAGAAACAGAGGTTGGCTGCGAAACTGCAGAAACTACCTTTCGACCAGATATATATGCAGCAAATAGCTAAAATCATACTCGAAAAGAAACTGTATATTGGCGACACAACGACGGGCGATATCGAATTCGACATAGACGCATGCAAGGATAATAGCGTACTGTGGGAAATGGATCGGATCGTCCGATCTGCTCGTGAAGACGTTCAAAATCATGGACAAGGCGGAGGACCAGGCGATCCACACATTTTGGACAAAGCAAACTCAAGCACAGATTGATCAATAGCGACCCTGAGAAACTGAGGCTAGGTGCGGATGGGAACCAGACGTCCTCGCGATGTAGCAAATGCAATTTGATGATAGGTAAGCTCGGGAGGTCATGTTTGTGTTATTTGTGGTCCGGCAGCGAGTTCCCCGAAGTGGAGCGGTTCTGGGTGAGAGCTATCCACCAAGTACAGAAGTGCCCAGGCTATGTAGGCTAGGCGAGTCAAAGATGGTGCTAAAGCAGAGGGACTCGTCCCTGTTTGCTACAGCTGTCGGGCAAGGGAAGGTGGAGAAGATGATACATACCACAGTAGAGAAAGTGGGTAGCTGGCTTTGATCCCATCTCCCAATTGTCTTGAAGGTCCCAAGACTCTTGAAAGCGTTTTTTCCCTTAGGTCTAGTTATAGTTTATAATCTAAAAAATTCCTTGAAAAATGATTGGATGATTCGAGCCGGAAAATTCCTTTGCAAATCCACTTAAATACAGGGTTGCTAGTCCGTTATGCCCTTGACTCTTGAGTAATTGCACAGGTCTTATAGAGCTTTGGACCCTCTTATCTTGATCTTGTCGTTCTGAGGCCCAGCTCCCAACATCATTGTCTTCCGTTTTCAGGGTCTTTAGAAATAAAAAATGTGGATTCTTGTGGAAGCAAGCGTAACTTATGGTGTCACTTCAACCCACGGACTACTGCCTTCAACACACAACCGCTTTGTGTGGTTTCAATTGAACCCACAAGCACGAGTGAAGTGGTTATCTACGATAAGTTGGATGTGGGGTCTTTTACACCACATTTGTGCACAACTGGTAAATATGAGTATTTAATCTAGAGGATTGTGTCTCATTTGTAATTTGCATTGGGTGAGCATTAGAGTTGTGCGGCTTCTCCAAATATTTTAACATTGAATCCACCCAAAATGGGGTAAAAGAAAGGGTGGACATGAAACGAGCTGTTCGACATGGCCGATTTTTCTGCTCGAAATTACGATGCAGTTTTCCTGTTTCATTTCGACGTTACATGGCTATGCAATGATGTTTAACAGGATCCGAAGCGAAGATGTGCACAACACATTGAATCCCACAGAGTAGTGCATGTCTCAAGGAGGGGTTGGAGAGAGGTATCATATTACAAAGTTGTTGATCAGTGAGAGTTTTTTAAAGAGCATTTACAAAACTAGACCAGGCCTGCACCTTTGCGACATTGTGTTGTAATATGATCAGTGACAATTTCAAACTTCGTCAAGTTACTGAGTTTTTTAAAGAGCATTTACAAAACTAGACCAGGCCTGCACCTTTGCACATTGTACTCTCTCATTTCAAATAGCAGTTGAGAACAGCAGTTCAATATACATCCGAATTGTAGTCGTGAGGCCTCTACCTCCCGAAGCACACCCGTTATTTAACCTGGATGATTGTCCTCTGAGTCCCCTAGTTTGGGATAGGGAGACCTGCAACAGATCCATTCACATGCAGCACGTCAGTTCAAAATCCTACTACAAATGGCAGAGACGAAATGACGGGGATGCAGGTGTAAAAACTGGACAGAGTTTGATTCTTCCTCATCTCTCTGCATTTATCGACCCTGCATTCATAGGTAGAACTTAGTCGCTCCTGAAAGAGCAATGATTGTGCGGACAGATCACGTAATTCACGTCAATTCACAATGCTACTGGTTACCAGCGTAGCTTAGCTACTCCAGCGTGTGGAACATACCATCGCAGGTCTGGCCCGATTTGACCGGTAACCTACATGCATGAGGCAGACCAAGCACCTCTCTCTTGTCAAATCCTTGGGCATTTGTGGCAGCAAAGCACAGACAATCTGGGGTGAGCATGAGTTCTCGCAAAGCCACACAGCACTCATCGTTTGGAGTGACAGAACCCTCGCCTAAAATGGAATCAGAACATGGAACCAGCTGCAGCACAGCTTCATCACACACATCTGCCTCACTTGCGTTTGCCCAAATGATCGTGGAAGTTCCCAGCTGCAGGCTCAATGTTCAACAAATTAACATTACATAGAGCTTTAGCTAGTAGTGTAGGTCCTTCTACCACGAGAAATATAGATACCTGCTCTTTGTCTCACGATGGTCCCAATCCAGTTAGTCCGTACGTACATCGAGCTAAATCTCGGCCCCGCCTCTCTCAGCTGTAAATTTAAAAACAAACTCTCAATCCCTCAACCCCCTCACTTTTCCCCGTTGTCTACCCTCTACAGCAGATGGACTGCAAGTCCAGCTTGAAAACCTTTATAAAGCTTCAACTTTGGCACACCTGCCAACTGAGGATGCAGTTCCGCCGCAGTAAACATTCATTTCCAGATAATACGTCAACGATACTAGACATGCCCCTGTACTATCTCACCCTTCTTCACTTGATGAACTGTGAGTGGGCTACACAGATCAGACCTTACATCTATGATCAGCAATATAGACATGAGACTCGGTTGTGTACGGTTGTGTGATAAATATGAGCTGACGATATAGTCTGATACATCTGACATAACTGAAGACTCTCACAGTCCTATGCTGGGGAACGAGGTCAGTGAGAGCAGTACCAGAAGCATGAGCAGGGTCAGTACATGAGCTCCAGTAATCTTCATCGTGGCAGCGTCAATCAGGTTCTGTGCTTCGGTCAGACCCTCCTCACCTCCTGGAATCGATGAGCACAAATCGATCACAGTGATGTCGAGAGCTTCCGCCACCCGTTGCAACAAATTTATCTCTCAGCTCTGGACTCACGTGAATCTCTGCGCCTCCACGATCGTTGGTGGGCAACTAATTACATCGCAACTAACCACGCAGCGGCCCCTCCCTCGTGCTCACGGGGTGCATTTTGTCATCCATATCTTCGACTTTCCATCCACTGGAAAGATTTGATTTTTGTTTTTTGTTTTTTTGATTTAGAAACTTGAAACTTGAAAATAAACAGTCTTGAAATCAAGGTCTTCCATCCATACAATACCATTCGTCGTGGTTTATCATCATCCATCATCCATCGACAAGTCTTCACTCTGTTATAGAATCTCCACAAGACACTGTCCACAGATCACTTAACCCACACAGCCTGGGGGCACTACAAGTTTTGAAGCACACTGAGATTAATCGATATGGGATGCTTGGCAGAGAGAGAGGGTGGGGGTACAGCCACCTTTCGGAACAGGTGGTGCCGCGCCCTGTATGTTTACATTTTGCAGAAACAAGCTTTGAGGTGGCTCGCGGGCCGCGTTCAACTCAAGATTCAGATCTGTGGGAGCCAGAAGGGGTCCCTCCTAATTTTCATTTTCATGGTCACATTCCATATCAGCAGGCTTATAAAACGAGGAGTAATGACTTTTGCGTGCAATGACCAGAATCATTCCTTACAACATTCCTCTTTTGTTTCACAATAATACTAATGAATTCTTTCCTTAACACCCTCGTTTTGAGGCCCCACAGTTTCTTTCAGAGTCACCATTTTAAAAATGGGAGTTAGTTATTGTGGCGATCATTAGTGTCATGCTCTTGATGATACAGATAGGTGCCTCAGGGGGAATGCTGATAAGCCCAAAAGCCTTTCACTCTGGTGACAAAGATTCCTTTTTCTCCTAGGGTTGGGAACTGAAGGTAAATTGAAATTGAAGAACATTTCTTGTTTCACTGCCTACTATGACATCCGTGGGAGATTCAACTGTCTATTCCAGGATAATCAATCTCTCATGAAGGTCTTCCATTACGAGCTTGGCAGCTTACCTGCATGAAGTGTCACTTAGACAATCCCTTGAGCTTTAGTTGTTTTTGGCCCTTCTCTCTTGTTTCTTTCTTCCTCTTATCCCATAAGCCCTTTGAGCTTCTCATGGACATTATAAAGTACCATTTCATTTCATTTCTCCTCCTGTTCCTCATGCATTACAGAGGGGGTGTCAGCCAAATTCCCAGGCGTCCATCATCCCACCCAGACAAGGTCTTCATCACCATGAATTTCCTCAATTTGTGGATACAGTTCAGCTAAATGTATCCACCAGGTTCACCTGCCAGTAGCCGAATAGATGCTTGACAACAACCCAAGTTGCAATCTGCTCTGGTCCTTGAGAAGGATTTTTCCGCTTGTTATGTAACATCTAAATTGCGAGGAATTCTGTTGGCAGCAAAAGGCACCCCTCCCTTCAGTAACTGGTTCGATTGACATTTTGTTAACAAAGAACTCTCTCTCACCCTGCATGCTCGGGTCTACCAAGCAGCCCAAATACTCCATTTTGGCAGTGACGCCATGATCTTGACTCATGGGTTCAAAGCAGTGATAGCCTTCATCCATGACGCCCATACAGTAGATGCAGAGTGAAAGGACACAAAGATGATACCATCTCGCTTTGAAGCCTTCCTATTGCTACTACCCTCGCTGATGGGACGAAGACAAGGGCAAGCTTCTTTGACCAGGATGGCTTTATTTTCTGCTAACATGGGTCGAAAGCAACGTGAAGAAGCATAGATGCACACACTTCATATGCCCAAAAAGGTAACCTCCATCAACATCAGGATCCGATCTCACCCAACAAAACAATCCAAACGTTTCCGTATACGTACCTCTCTTGGTGTCCCTGGAGGCTAGCTGTGGATACATCATAATCATCACTGGGGAAGGTGTGGGCTCGATCGATTTTGTTGAGAGAGATACCCGTTTCCCCTCGACAGCTCAACTCCTTGCTGCCATCCCCTTTGCCGCGGAGAGGGAAGAAAGCGTGAGACTTGGAGATGGATGACAGTTTGTTCAAACACACTCGCGTCGAGAGATGCAAATCTGACTTTGTTCGTAGGATTAACGGTGGCGTAAAAATTAAGGGAAGCTTGCACGCAGCTCACTTAGCTCATCCATAAGTTGCTGGTGGTCCCCAAAGAGAGAGACTTTAAGTTAGTCATGCGATAAAGCCGGTAATCCACGGAGCCAGGCCACCATGCCAATTGCATCGTCTCCTTCCCAGACCCACCTTTTCGTTAATTTGAGTTTATGAGGAGCAGATGTTTTACTATAAGGGTGGGTCGGAAGATCGGAAGAACGGTCAACCAAAGAGCTAGAGGGGAGCTGAGAGGAATCATCGATTCATGAAAGGGCTAACTTGAATTGGAAAACACATCCAGTGCGAGATCACTGAAGGAAACTTGAGGAGATTATGCAGGGCAGTGGGTAGGGATGCTTTGGATACATACTCATTGCCAACAAAGAATTTGGAATTTGAAGTCGGTTCTTGTGATAGTAGTAGTGCTGCTTTATGGCATATGGGCTGTCACATATATGCGCTGCAACCCTGATCTCCTCAGAGGCGCAGTAGTACATTCCACTCCACCCTTGCCAGGCATGCAATCGTATTGGGCATGTCTGTTAGCTGTCCAGGTACACCCAAACTTGGAGATCGCTGAAGTATTCAAACTGACCAGTCTGACTATTTCACCTTCAGATTCTGCTTCAATTCTGAGA
Source organism: Takakia lepidozioides (assembly GCA_030704615.1). Lineage (NCBI taxonomy): Eukaryota > Viridiplantae > Streptophyta > Takakiopsida > Takakiales > Takakiaceae > Takakia > Takakia lepidozioides. Next base: position 21,386,788 of record CM060732.1, on the reverse strand, counting down.
TATCTACTCATCAGAATGAGAGACTGCAAGACGAGAAACTTCGTAGTATTTGCGTCTTCACAATGTGTGTTGTACATGGTTGCTAGATTGACATCTCTCCTCAAACTTCGAGGGAGGCCCCACCTTGCAATCAACACTTACTTCAGAATCTGCATCTGGTCTAATTCCAGTGATATTTGCAATTTGATGCAGTGATATCTTTCCCACGCATGATACAAAAGAGCTGCAAAAGTACAACGAGGCTGCTACAGTGAGGCAAGGGGGTTTAATGGACTCAAAAAAGATGCACACAAATTTACAAATGAGGAGCATATAGCAGCCGAGGAGACAAGATTACAGCAGCTGTATATGATGCAGGAGGAGGAAGCAGATGGCCGAAGTATGATGGGGGAACTGGGAGTATTGGGGGGTATACACTGAGAGATGGCTCACCTTGATGTTTCAGACTTCTAAGTGTTTCTATCGTCGACCTGTTTCTGTACTTCCAAACTTGGAACTCCAATGGCTATATCTTTTCTACCAATTCAGCTTTCACCTCCCCATCCCTTCCAATGGATCCTCTTTGTTTCCCATGGATTTAGCTGGCAAGACACTCATATTGCATAGCATTCCTCTTGTAAGATGCATTAGTTTCTCCTGAGATGAGACTGTCGACATTTGACTGGTCTGAAATGAGTTATAGATATTGATCTTTAAGCGGCTGGTGTGGTCATCTTCACCCCCTTCGGGTCACAGGAACTGGGCCTCCAGCGGATTTAAGTTTACATTCCCTCAACATCCATCAACCCTCGTGCCTCACAGCTGGATATTCTGCCGCGTCCTGAGACATCTGTTCAGAAAGTCTAGTGAACCACGGCATGTCTGAAGCTTCAGAGGTGAATTTTATGTAAAGTGCAATTGGGCTATGCACGTCAAACTGAACTCTTACTGGAGACGGAGATCCAAAATTTTAGGATTGCTTGATTTGTATAAACTGTTGGTGAAGTTTCTGCTTTGGCCAGACTAATGCGTACTGGATTAACTCAGCACTATTGGTAGGATTCTACTTGCAGTAACACAATGTCCATCTCTGAACAATTATGGGTCATACTCGAATGGACCCATGCCACAATCTCACCACTGTGCCAGAAATGTGGATCACATGAGTGGGAACAAGCCTCTTTCGCATACAGAAGGAAGGAGAAAGGCAGGAAGGCATTTCAGCAGCTCACATGGCATTGATCATTCTTCTCCACGCTTTGCGCTTGCTTGCATCTGGTTCTGCCAGGGCTCTCTCTGTGAGCACTTGCTTGATGCGACACATTGACTTCCGAACCTGCAGTTGAACACCACCTGCCCAAACTTAACTTCTGTGCCCTAATATTTATGTCCATCCTTCAGCAGACACAATCTCTCCTTCTGAGTATGGGCTATGGGCTACGACAAGTATGAGATACTAACCCACTGCAGGATTCTCACCTTCCAGAGTATAAAAATGGGTGCCTGAATTGCCAATGCACTTATGCACAGCAGCAGATGATTTTGGCCTGCCATTACATTGTCTTAGACAGAAAGAGATTACTACCACCACTCATACAAGGATGTGAGCTAGAGAGAGGGGCATATAAGATAGACGAAGACTGAGAACAGACCTTTGGAAAGCGCTCAGGGTTGGGCATTCTGAGGTTCTGAGAGGTGAGCATCTGGCGCTGTGACAGCAACATGTTCTTCTCCTTGAGCAGCACATACCACAGCTGATGCAGGTCCTCCCACGACTTGTTCCGCAAATCCGAAGCCTTCCAGCTGCGGCCTGACCCACAATCCCGCTCACTTCAAACCCCTACTAACAGCAAGAAGACTCCTTGAGGATGGAACCCTCTGCGATAGTGAACCCACCCAAAGCCAGTCATAGGGTTTCGAAATGAAATTGTGCCGAAGACTGGCATGGCTTCGTGCGCAGCTGACATATACAGGGTTGATTTGAATGGCGATATAGGAGCTCATTCACATTTTGACGTTAATTCCAGGACTTCTAACCTGGCCCGTGCTTGCAAGCAGTATCACTGCAGAGGAAGAGAGAGTGGAGAAAAACATGATTTGGTTCCAAGAGTGTACCGTAAGTCATCTGCTGATCAGATTCAGGATCACGCCCTGCCTCGAAGAAGTCCGCGAGGCCTGTGCGTGCTCTCTGCGAAGCACCCACTAGTGGCCGGCGCAAAACCCTGGCCAGCAGCATCGTGAAGCCTGCAGATTTTGTCTCCAATGTCACCTGCTCAATCAGAGTCTCGGTTCCACAGAACCCAACTCAATGGTTGCCTCACATAAAACCCCTCAACCCTGAGTAGCCTCGCCTCTTTCCCAGCACCCAGGCACAAGATCTGAAAAGCTACAACAACCAACGATCTTTACAAAACGAACGAAAACATTCAAAGGCGTGCATAGGCCGTCAAGAACTGCCCAGAATTTTCCTATATGATTCAAGGTTCCGATATGCCTCCCGCTCAAATTGGAGGAACATTCTGCAGATTGTACCAAAATTGTGAGCCGTTCTTCACGTTCGGTAAGGCCCCTGCCCGCCGTCAATCCACGATTCTTTAACCTTATTGGGGTTAACTCTGATTTAAGCTCATTAGGTAGGAAAAGAAACTCTTACACACGTATGTTTCGAAAAAGAAATAAGTATATACACGGAGTAAGATCCCCTGGGGTTAACTCGGCTTTTTTGGCATATTTTTGCTCCGTCATCTTGCCGGAGTTGCTTACATGGCAACCACGGTCAGATTAGGGGAAGGGTTTCCACCTTACACGCATCCCAATACCCTCTGAATGCAGCAACCTGCATGGCAGCCACCCGAGGGTTGGGCGGTGGGTAGGCTCCCAAGTCCAAAGCTGCACATGGAAGAATTCTGGAATTGGCCATTTCAGAGGCTGCAATGTTTTACTTTCTAACTTTTTATTTCCTACAGAACAGGGGACAAATCAAATTTAAAATCCCATTCAACTTAGACAGGACAACTCAAGAGAGGTGAGAAAAGTTCAAATATAGTTATAAAGGTGTGGGGGTGGCACCAAACCTAAGCGAGGGGTTGGGGTCCGCAATCGAACTTCATCCCCTGAATGAGTGGCGAAACCGTCTCAAAACCCGCTCGGTACAAGGGCTAGAGTAGGAAATATGGTAGGGCTACATGTAAAAATATAGGTTGGGCTAGGAATTACCGGCAGGGCCCGAAAATTGCCCAAAACATTTCCCAATTGGATTGAAGTTCTTTTCTGCAACAACCTCTGCATACAAGGATGACATGGACCAGAGCGATTGAGAATTGAACGATAGATGTGTCACCGTAATTTTCGAAGCTCAAATGTTGGTATGCCCGCTTCAAATTGGACTAAGCAGCCCACACGACAACAAGTAAAAAAAAAGCGAAAATTTCAGGGAAGGTGGCATCAAGTGAGGTACACAACTCTCATATCATGCAACGAAAACATTTCCCAAATTTGGTAAATTTCTTGCTTTTTATGCTCTTCATTTTTAAGAAGGATTCGTTTTGGGCCACATCTGCAAATTATAATCTTCTAATTTGGCAGGTGGATAGGGCTGAAACTTTTCGAGGTGGTAGTTTGGGTGACTTAGGTGGTGGGCAGTAAATTCAACGGTCACTTTTACAGGGACTCAGAAATCTAGGAGATAAAAAAGATTTAGTGGGCCGGGGTCCTTTTGTCAGAGCATGTCGTGAAAATGGGCCTGCCCACTTCAAGGGTTAAATCGTGGAATGCCCTTGTGTATCTGAAGGGTTGGATTATATATAACAATCTGAAGATTCAATCGGACCCTAATTTGGGCCTACAGATTCCTCAGCACTACGTACAGTGCGACTATCAATCGTGTTTTACTTAGGGGAGATTCAGCCGACAAGGGAATCAATAGTGGTGATACTGATTGAGAGAGGGAGAGAAGGGGGGCATGCCATGCTGGTGCTGCCTGCACCTTCCACCTATCTCTCTGGAGCATCGTAGCGTACTTGGGTCACGACAGATCGCTGTTGTGGGGCTCTCTTTCTCATCTAACCTTCATTCCCTTTCGCAAGAGTTTGACGTAGAGGGTTGATATTGTGGTCCATCTGGCCCTCTGGGTTTCCCGTCTTTTTCTCCGTTTCTGCGCTGTATGATACTCCGCTCTTTTGTCTCCCTCTCTGGCCCTCTAACGTGAATTGTTAAAAAGGTTTGTGAGTATTTCTCGCTCTTTCTCTCCCTACTTGCATTTTGCACTCTGCACTGGTCCCTCTGGATCTTCTTTTCTCTTTCATTGGGCTTCCAACCTGATTGTCTCACACCCGTCGGAGCTCTGATTTTAAATTTCCTCACTCATCGTGGACTTTACAAGTCTCTTGTACCCTCTTCTCTTGTTTCTTTGTCTCTTTTTCTCCCTTGCGCAGGTAGTATTGCGTTTACCATAGATCTATCGCTGCCCCGTCTTGTTCACTTTCTGTTGTTTGTCATCTCTCCTTTCCGAAACTTTACATACCCTGCATCTGTTTATAACCCACACAATCGTTTCCCGCTTCCCTGAATCGCATTTGCCTAGGTGTCTTGTGTCCCTGTTTCAAGCATTCTGTGTCTTTAGTACACGCACCCTTTGTGTGTCATTGCAAAGTTCTCGCTCTCTTCCGCTTCTGTATCACCCGTTGTCGCTCGTTCTCTGGTACTTTCTTCTTCTTATCAAGGTCATATTCTCTCTCTTACACATACATGGCACCATCGGACTCCGTAGTCGAGAGTAGGAAGGAGGTCAAGATGTCAGTTGAGAAGTCTATCGCAAGTGCGTGGAGAAAGGATGCCCCAGGAATTTTCTTTGCGCTCCTTCTTGCCTTGTGGTTTTTGGTGGTGACCATGAAGATAACAGAGGGAACCAGGGAGCTATGGCCAATCTTTGCAAGCTTTTTATTGTTTGAGGGTTCTAATAAGGCACTTGCCTTCTTCATAAGGAGCAATGAGGGGCTTTTTCAAGGGCTCGCCTCCGAGTCTCGCTCAGACTTTTTGAACACATCCATATCTCTGCTGCATTCAACCCTTGTCTCTCTGTCAGGTAAGGTATGTGTTATATCTCTCTCTCTTTCCTCTTTTTCCATGTGTCAATCTCTCCTAGCCAAAGACTACACTATGCCATTTCTTAACTATAGTGTGGTTAATACAGTGCAACCATCAATAGTAGGCACCCAATTGTCAATCTATCAGACACTTGTCCAAGAGGCTGAAATCCACACTGGGCTGATACAAAGGACTACAGTAAACGCCAACCTTCTGCCAGTGACGTCTCTAACTAACCTCTCTTTCTCCCACAACTCTTCCCTCATATGCAGGCACTGTCCCATCTCATTCTCACCAGCTCCCCCACCCTTGCCATGTTCCAGACCCTACCTGTCACACATTGACTTGAACCTCCTTGTGAAGCAAACAATGAAAACAAATGCTCTGGTCCTTCCTCCTTCTAGCTACCTCATCTGCCTGTCTATCCTTTTCAATACATCAAGGGAATCACTGCACAAATCTTTCACACGCCAGTGCAACTAAATACAATACAATTGTAGGCCTGCTTAATGACACAAAACATGATGTAGTGTTTTACCAAATTCGGCCTGGTAAACCCTCAGCAGATTCATGGTGGCATGGTGCTTGTACGTAGCTCTAGGCAATCTACAGACAGCGTTTATTGAATGTTGAATTCAGGGTTAGATTCTAGCACAATGCCAACAATAATGGAAATTGGTCTCTATTATTGATGGTTGAACTGTATCAACCACACTCTAGTAAGAAATGGCAGAGTGCCGTCCTTTGGCTAGAGAGAAAATTTACAGACTTCAAAGACACGACTAACAGAAGAAATTTGGGAAATGCAGTTGTGGGATTGATCATGAGGGAGGCCCAAGTGACCCAATTGGAACCGATGCTGTCTCATGATGTTCTCTTCAGCAAACCTTGGGAGGGGGCGTACACGGTGTTGGCGGCATCCTGTGGCTACTTTGCTTATGACCAATGGGATATGTTGCGGAAGCATCTTTATACGCCAAGAGCACCTTCTCTCCTTGTCCATCATGCAGTTCTTCTCGCCTGCTTCACGCCTGCTCTGTTTCGGAATGTCACCGTCAACTACTTGATCCTCACCCTTGTTTGTGAGGTAGTTTCGTGGCTTATGCAGATTCTCTCTCCTTTCCTCTACAAATCTGGGAAATTTGCACACTAAGTCCCAGCTTTCTTTAACCATGCATTTGACATCCAGTATTTCAGCTAGCTTGAATTTAGCTTATTTGTAAGGGTGGCTCTGCCACATGTTGCCATAGTGCTTCTGTTTATTGCATCCAAAAGTAGGATGTGTAACGTCCATCTTGTTCTGAGTAGGTCCTTGCAACATTATCCTCGGCCCATCTCCATTGTATATGGCCATGGATTGTGGAGAACATTTGTGAATCAAACAAGGGATCCTGTGAGGGCAGTTTAGAAAATTCAGTGGAATGCCAATTCCCTTATGTGAATCCAAATACAGCTAACAATCCTTGTTTTAGCCTGACTTCCCCAGCACTTGGTGTTTCCTGGCATGAGGTGTAGGAGTAAAGTCCAAGTTACTGGCCAACCCATAGAGAAAGTGCCCTGTGGAACACCCTTCATACAGAGTTTAGCTTTCTGTTGCAACTGGCAGCAATTTTGGGAAGCATAATTGTTCAGTGCCATCAGTGTTCCAAATGATATACGTGCTCAATCGCCAACTAGTAGGATGACAGAAGAAATGATGCTTATGAATACAAGTCTTTGGCAGTGAATGCAGTGGGGACAATGGATGCTGGGGAAAGTGCATTCTGTAGAATTCCTTGAGTCTTGGTCAAACCTGGTTTCTAGTTACAACTGTAGAATTAATAAATGTTCTCTCTAACTGGCAGGTGCATTCAGTTTTTTTGCATCTGCGCAAAGTTCGAAAACTATCAGGCGTGAGGACGGGGAAGAGCACAGGGGTGACAGTGATCTGGGTATTGAACTGGACAGCATTTGTCACAACCAGGGTGTGTCTGCACATTCTCATTACGCTGAAGCTCATATTTGATGCTTCAAAATTTCCTAAGGGAATTGAGTGGCCAATGGCGTTCATGGGCATGTTGGGTCTCAATTTGCTCAATGTGCTTCTTGGTCAAGGGCTCTATAAAGCTTTCAAAAAGGAGAGGTCGAATGTACGACACAAAAGTTAGTTCACACTGGCAGACTCCTCCAACCTCCTCTAGGCCACCATCTGCGTTTTTTCTTTGGGCCCAATTATTTCTGTGAAAGCCATGCATCCATATTGGAGTTTTTGAGAGGGATCACAGAAAGCTGGAGAGGAAGGAATGGGTCTACAGAAAAAGAATGGGAGGCAGCTGGTTGCAGCTGTTGAGAGAGGTACACTTTGTGGTTGGCCATGACATTGGTGCAGCTATGGACCCAACAGGTGCCAGATAGTAAGGAGCTGTGGTGGCTCTCCCATTTTGACCAAAAACTTTACTCTAGCTGCTTCCAGACATAACCTTTGCCGGTGGCGAGAGAGAAGAAAGAAAAAAGAAATAAAGAGTCTATATGAGAGAGAGAGAGAGAGGCATCAGAAATGGGGAACCTAAGGCAAGGGTTAGTTTACACTGGATCAGCGCATTAAATTGGTGGGTTGTGGCTGATATGTACGCAGTGAGGGTTAGATTTCTGAGCGACATCCACATCCGGCGATATGAACGGTTGTGAGCTCTTCCAAGTACATTTGGCCTTCACTGATGATGTATTGAAGTAATGCACTGTCACCTGTGTTTGAAAGAAGTGTCAGTGGTTTATCATACATTGTGTCTCCCAGTTGTGAAACTAAGTCCATTTGTTTAAGCTGAAACTGGGTGACACTTGCTGTCTGACAATACTGTGGCACAGGGACACAACCCCCCACCCACTGAAAACAAATCCTAAATGCAGGACCGTGTGGAGAGGTGAGGACAATTTCATAGAGATGAGGAAGCTGCTTGGATCTGTGAAAATGAAGGACTCCAGAGAATGGTACTAGTAGTGTCAGGAAGAGAGATGGCGGAAGCTAATAACTAAAAGCTTATTGTCTATACTTAGGGTGCAGGCAATAGTTTGCAGGCATTCAACTTTAGGTTTAGGGAGTGGAAATCAGATTTTTCAACTGTTGTGCAACTTATCTTCCTTACAAAATTCTGTAAAGCTTTATAAAAGACCGAAATGAGGTGACTGAGCAAGAGTCAACAAGAACCTCCGTGTGGAGAAATGAAACACCATAGAGAAAGGGAAATAGGAAGACAACAAAGCCAGTCAACCGATCTAGCATCACCTACTGCCTGAAGTAAGTAGATCGGAAAGAGCTGGGAGGCGAGATGAAGCCGCCCCTGCCACTTCCGGCCTAACGCAAAATAGAAATGGCTTGTGCCCTTTGTAACGCAATAGAAACTCGTTGTCTGAAAATTTGTTGATAGCAATAGTGTTGTATAGGCTTGTCTTCAGATTCCCAATCTACTAACTTTTCGGGGTTTCCTCATCCTCATCTCTCTCAGTTCGGACCCTTGCTTGGATGTTCACATTGAAAGTCCCCTGCCAAGTGACCAATTTGCCTCTGTGGAGAACAGTCTAGGCGTCCATACCCATGCTAGTGCAACATGGCGAGGTCTCTTTCTTCCGGGAGACCTACAAGCAAGTCATACTACACTTTGCTAGCAAGCATCAACGCAGCCCAACAAGCATCCAAAACACACGCATGCTTGTGCAAAAGTGAAGCAGTCGTAGCTTTCTAGAGCATCTCACATCTTCCATTTCCAAAGGTGGCATAATTGTTGAAAGCAGGAGAGAAATCAGTCCGACACCCCCCTTGTCATAGCATCGAAGGGCATTCAGATAAGCAACGCACACCTTTCTGTGGATAGCTGCTGCTTTTGATTTTTTGATGCGTAACACCTGAATCGGGTATACTCTAGTCTCTCATCTAGTCAAAGACTCAGGTGGAAAAAAATGTTCTCAAGCTTACAGTCACGCCCTCCCTGGCTTGACCCTGTTTGCACTGCCTCGTTGACTTTGGGCTCACTTCACTGTAGCTGCCACAAATGCTATCACATTTGAATAGCCCGGCTATGGCGGCTCTAGCATTGACACAGTGGCTCATGGTTGAAGGGAGCATGTTCATGTAGGAGCTGATCTACTCTGGAGGGAACTTGCATCTCACCTCGATCGTGCACATGGAGTGTATTAACACGTCCAGCCAGCATGTGTAGTATCAGGTGCGGTTTGCTCTCTCTCCCTCAAACTATCTTTCTCTCTTTCTTTCTACAGGGAGTTCGCTTACCCCTTTATCCAATCCTCCTTCTCTTCTCTGTTTTATTTTCTCTTCTTCTTCTTCTTCTTCTTCTTCTTCTTCTTCGTTCTTATCCCCTCACTTCTTTACTTTTTTGGTCTTCTTTGTTGTTTCCTGGCACTTTGGTTACGTGATAGCCAACAACATGTCTGAGTTTTCTCGTTACTTGACAGAAACTCAGTACAGTACTTTGGTTGTGTTCTGTGCATTACACCTATACCCACTGTCCGGAGCTGACGAAGTCTGTGGAGAAGTGATTGTGGCTTGTCAATACCGAACATGTTGTTGTTCTACTTGGTCCATGATTGGTGAGAGAGAGTCACCAAGTCCATACCGAAATTCTCGAATCTGTGTTCGTTGTTCTGTTTGTATCTGTGTCTATTGTGTCCTTGCTTCTTTTTATCCTGTCTCGGTTTTTCTTTTCTTTGCTGTTTGTTTCTGGTTTTCTCTTCTGAGAAGCCCTCTAACCGTAGATCAGAGCTTCTTAGTACTGCTTTTTTGGCTGCCATTAATTGCAAGTATGGAGATATCTAGATACTAATAAGGATATTTTCTCTTTCTTTCTCCAGCTGTCTGCAGATGTTAATCACCTGGTGGTTAAACTTACATCCTAATTGTTCTTGCCACTCCCTTGCATTTTGTATTCGCTGCATACTTGTCCATACGAAGGAAAGAAAGAGAGGAATCTCACACCCACGGCCTCTTCCTATATCTGGTGGATTAAAACGTAATCCAGGAGGGTTCATATGCTCTAATGGCCTCCCTTGTGCTGGAGCATCCATTGGTTCCCCCTCCCCAAATTTACTCATTTGTGACATCCAAAGCCTTGAAGTAGGGAGAGGGACTATAAACAAGGTAGTTGGGGAGGGATTGTGGCAAGTTCCCCCCAGACTCGGTCTCTGACAGACGAATTCTGCCTAACAAAATTGCAAGCCTACAGTGGTCAATGCAGTGGAAGAGGAAGGTTGAGAAAGAGTTCTAGAATAGTTTGGACATCTAAAACGAGGAGACAAGTGCAACCACATATTTTGGGCCAAAAAAACTTGCTCAAAGTGTGTGAATTGCACTCGCTTTGTGAAGCACCATGAGGTCAGCGAAGCTCTCCCAGGCTCCGAGACGTGTCCCTTAGACCATGGCCCTTTCTCTTGTGGCTTCAACCGGACCTGGACCCCAACGAGCTGCTGGATGACAGCTTAATCTGTTTTGGTGGCATATTTGCTTTTCACTTGGCAGACACTCATCTACTAGGCATGGAGTGATTCCGTTGTTTGCTAACAAATGTCAGATCTGAAGTCCTTGTAAAGTTTTCATCATTTACACTGCCACAAAGGTTCTTCTGGTATGGGGATTTTGGAGATTGCTGCTGCTGTGGTGTAAGCTCCTCTCACCACCATCTCCAAAATGTTGGAAACAGATACCTAGACAGCCATTGTGGGTTTCCTAGAGTAACATGCTGGAGTTTGACAGATTTTGAATACAGATAAATCTTGCTAGTCACCAGGCGAACTTCCATCATTACTGAGATGTCCTAAAGCATTTGCAAGTGTTTGCAGGGATCATTCCTGCATACAGGAGTGGAAAACATTCCTAAAGGCAGTAGTCTTAGTTGTGAAACTGGGGCACGTCTGGATTGATGAAACCTCTGCCATCATTTCTGTTCCTCACATGACAACAGTAGGGAAGATTAAAAGATCTGTCAGTTTTCAGTTGGCATATGTCCTTGAGCAGCATCAATAAGTGGCTAGTGTGCTATTAAACCGATAAAATTACTCAATCTTTCATTTCGGGTTAGGCACAGCAATCTATTTCCAGGGATCTCAACTGAGGGTCATCTTGTGTACACACTAGTGCAATGACTTCAAATGATACTCTTTCCAGCAATAGGTAGTCTCTAGCTGAAACCTTGCATGATTGATTACTGGCCCAGTGACGCAAAATGGTAGAGGAAGCTTCCTTGCTCCAACTAGATTGCTTGCAGAGTTATTGAGTGTGTGCACGTCCTTTTCTATCCGGGTGCAGTTAATTGTTAAGCTTAATGTTGTATTCATTGTGCTGGGGTGACTTACAGATTCCATGGTGGTTTCACAATTGTGCAACATTTCTTATAAAGATTGTGATGGACTCAACAGTCTTAGCTGCAATTATTGCAGCTGTTTTAGCATGCGTCACCACCCTTGCCAACCTGTTGGGGCAACTATGGTTCTTGAACAGAGGGAAACGAGTGGAGTCGATAAAAACGATGTCTAAGTTTCGTGACCCACTGATCTCATCGGCCAAGGAGTTGTACTACAGACTTCATAATATTCTTCACCAGGACTTCTGTGTGATGTTATGGACACACGGTAACGAGAATGAGAAGGATTATGCTGTGGACAACACTGTGTATCTAATCTGCCAGTTCCTGGCTTGGAGAGAGATCATTCGTAGGGATATTCAATTTCTCGATTTGGGGGACACGCAGAAGACCAAGAGGCTGAATGGAATTCTTGCTAAAATTCGAGAAGTGTTCACCACTTCTGATTTCCCTCCACTTTTCAGAATCTTTGGAGGAGATCAGGCAGCTCTTGGAGAGCTCATGATTGTCGAGAAAGAGCCAGGAGTTTCACAGTGCATGGGGTATGCCAAGTTCAGAGAAAGTCTGCAAACAGACACAGTGCCGCTTCTGAAGCAATGGGTGCAACCCATTCGCGACTCTTTTATGCTCTATGCCAACGAGGGGGACCATCTTGCAAGCCAACGTCTTCAAAACATTCAAATCCTCTTGAAGGACCTCATGGACTTCTTGGATCCAAATTTCGCTTACCATGTCAAAAAGGCTTGTTGCAATCAAAGGATTTTCATATGACAGAACCCACCCTCGAAAGAAGCGAGGGGAAGAAAGAAGGCTTGCTGGGACAAGTGGGCTCTTGTTTATGCTGCAGTCTTTCTCCCTCTGCAGGGGGAAAAGACTCTTTTTCTCTTTTTAAACATTATTTTTAGCATATGCTGGTTTGCTGGAAATGTTAATTACATTTATTCAGAAATTCGATTCGACGAAACTCGTTCCTCAGCCGCAGTCGTTGCTCGGAGATTCGTTCATCCAGGAGTAACTGTCAATGAATGGAACAGTTCTCATCCGTGGTCCAGTGTTACTATGAGGGTTAATATTCGTGCCTTGTGTTGGTTTCACTTTCACTGCGCGGGCCGTTTGGAGCAAACGATTGTAACTTCCAAACCGTGCAGCGGCTGCTTCCCTCTCAACAATCGCAAGCAAGACAGAGAGAGAGAGAGAGAGGGATGCAAGCTTCTTGATTGTGAATCAGGGCGGGGCTGTCGTTTGGTGTTTGGTGTTTGTTAGGGGGGGATTTGGATGTTGAGGAGGATTAGTGCAACGGATTTTCGTCAGAAGAGGGTTGGACGGGGTGGGTTCTGCACACGCATCTGTGTATGGAAGGTTTGAATGGTGGAGTAGAATTTGATGCAGTTTGTGGAATCGTCTCTGTTTGAAATCCTTTGCCTGGAGAAGGCCGGTAGATGCCGCATTACTTGTCTTTCTCCTCAATGTACGTGGAATTCGTTGGGTCGACCCACGTTCAAGAATCCTAGGAGTGTGCATACGAAGGTGTCCTCATAAGGATTCCTGTTCCAAGTTGCATTTTGTATCTCTGCTCTTGTTGTGATTTTAATTACAACCCGCGACTACCCTTACATTATCCTTTGTTTGCTCGGTATTTAGACCTTCGGAAACCTAATTCGGCTTTTGAGAGGAGATCTACTATCTTCCTTCTCTTAGCATAGCATCTGATCTGATTATCTGCTACCTGCCCCTCCTTGAGAAGTAAGAAGTGTGTGGAGAGGGAGAGAGAGACTTTATAAAGTCCACGGAGAGAGAGAGAGAGACAATGTCGCATGATATTCCCCATCCATTAGCAGGGCGAACGGGAGACGGGGCCCCTTTTGCACCCAAGGATTGGAAATGGAAAGCAGGTCAAAGGCTGTCGGACATGTATTTCATCTCGCCTGAAGGAATGCGCATTCGCTCACAGATACAACTGCAGGACTACCTTTCCACTCTACCCAACCCTCCTCCCTTCAAAGATTTCTGCTGGCGGATATCCCCCGATGGTAATTGTTTACTGTAAATTTTCTTTGTTTGAGTTGTAGATCGAACTTCTATGGTATACAGTATACCAATGCAACCGTTGATCAGGGGTAACATGTTTGTACTTGACGAGCAGTTGATCGGATTTTCTAGTGGGTGTTAACTTCTGGGGAGTAGAATTAATTCCAGTGGAGGGGATCCTTCACATGTCTCTCTTTCTATCTGGGAAAACTAAAAATCCTGAGCCTGCCCTATGAGGCTTCTGTTTGTAAATGTCACAAAAATATGGATGCATAGTGTGAACTCACAAGTTCTCTTCTCTTCAATGTGGGCTACAAGTGAAATCTGTACAATGTGTTGTTGTGCCTAAGAATACAAGGACGGGCCGTTGCCTGGAGTCCTAGATACTACCAAAAGACGGCGGAGGCAAGCTCAAGCTTATGATTTACCTTCCCAGAAGAAGCGCAAGAAGAAGGAGTCTCCACTCCTTTCACCTCTCAAGGCAACTCCTCTCTTTCAGTGAAGCCATAGCCAGTTGTCCTAATTCCTGCACACTTGTCAGTGATTGGTTATAAATTTTGGAGGGAAACTATTCCAAAGCAAGCAACATACTGCAATTTTTTTGTTTTTTTTTTTGGTTTTAGTAGGATCTTTTTTTGAGCTCTTACCAATCTACCAGACACTGGATTGGGATTAGTTCTAAGTGTGCAAGCACGCCAATTCATGGTGGTAAGGAAGTCCTGCGGAACTTGTTTCTGCCTTATATGCTTGCTGAGAATGTTTCCTGGCAGACACTTTTATTAAGAAAGTGATGGACTCTTGCTTTTCACATCTGCAGGTACTAGGCTGAGAGTGGAGGGTGGGAAAGGTAGGAGATAGGAGATGTTACTGGGGGCTTTCAAGTGGAACATAGGATGTGCACATCTGATGGCAGCATGGGTTAGTGGATGCTTGCAGGTGCAAACTGACAAGACGAGGATATTCCCAAAAATCAGCATTCCCCATAAAGTGATACCGTTTGCTCCATCAAACCTTTTACCCGGAAATAAGAAGAAAATGGAAGCACGATCCGCTGGTGTTCTCACACATTCCTTCAGGTCTATTCTGTCAAGTGCATCCAGCTACAAATGGCTATACAATGAGAATGCCGACTTTCAACAGTTTATGGAGGAAGCAGGACAATTGAAGATGAAGAGTCCAGCAGAAATGGCTGAGTTTCGGGGGCTCTTGCTGAAACGGAATCTGGAGGTGAGCAACTTAGTTCGCTATCATGCCCATGTGCTCCGTGTGTTTGTTTCAATTTTAAGAAACGAGGAGCCCCCTGCTTCCCTAGGCAAGATTGAACTTGCTTCCCTGTGTGCTGAGTGGCGGTGTAAGCACAAGCGGTATTGGTGCTTGCTGGAGGTTGGTCAAGTGCAGTCTCCAGTGCATGCCCTTCAGAAGGTGGCTGTTGACCCCAGTGGCAGCCCGCTGGTGGCCTGCCAGATACAGTCTCCTACCGACAAGCTTCCTAAAGTGGCTGTTCCATCCAGCAGTTCAGTGCTCTTATGTGATCAAGGGGGCAGAAATGAATTGGATGATCTGGATCCGCATCAAGTGGTCACAATGACAACAGCAATTGTGCTTGCAGAGGAAGGTTCTGTTTTGCATTCCAGCATCACCGTTGAGAACTTAAAACCTGTAGAGAGCCCACCAGCAGCACTCGCCACAACTGGAATTCTGGAGTCGACCAAAAAAGAAGATGTGCTGCCTATGCAGGCTGGAGAAGTAGCCCATGACCACAAGCTTTCTGGACATATTGAACACGTAAAAGCAGCTGTGGTGGTCTCAGAAAGCATATGCCCGCCAATGATCAATAAACAGGTTGAGGATCAAGGTGGACCGGTAAATGCACAGTTGGCCAACATTGGTGGAGGACAGGGAGACGAGAGAGTATCAGGAGAAAAAGCAAGGAAGGAGACTGAATGTGGTAGGCAAAGCCAAAGCATATCACGTTTGACACGACGAGAATTTGAGCAAGCAGGCAGCACTTGCTTTTGCAAGATCTGCATTGATGATCTGTCCTTTTGTCGAGGATGTATGTGCAGTTTCTGCAAGGTTGGATCTTTGCCCAATGAGAAGTGGAAGGTGCTTGAGTGCGCAGCATGTTCTCACACGTGCCACTTCTTGTGTGCTTATAAAGCCCAACAAGCGGGTGTGTCCAATAAATCTGGGCTGGATGGAGAGTTTCAGTGTCCTGGTTGCAGTAAAAAGTCTGACTTGTTGAACTTTTGGAAGAAGAGGTTGGAGTGTGCAGTGAGCAGCATTGACTTGGAGGAGATGGAGAAGCAACTCTCAATGGCAGTACTGGTGTTGAGAGACACCGAGAGGGCCTCGTATCAGCCCTTGCAGCAGAAAGTCATGGAGGCTCACAAGTTGGTGAAAGAGCGCAGCTCTCTCAGTACCGAAGTATATGATGTCTTGCAACTTATTAAGGAGGAGCTTGATGCCCTTGGCGACGTCAACAGCCATTTGGGTCTCATGTCCCCATCCTCTTGTAGTTTAGCACATTGGATTGAGTTCCCATCACCTGCTATTTCTATTGTCTATACCAGATAGTTGACACATGAGTACATATTTCTCCCTGGTCCTAACTGGGTCCAAAAATGTAGAAGATTGAATGACTACTTGTATTTCTAGTCACAAGTGGCTTTGGTGACATTAGCACAGATTGACCAAACCATATTTGTTCCTATCACAGCATATGTTGTCTTTGGCTTCCTCCTAGTCTTGAAACACTTAGTCCGTATGCTTGGGTGTAGCTGGTTCCCACAAGGAATGAGCTGTATAGCAGCCTTTTGGAAAAGCCTGGAATTGCTAGGTGGAAGATCTTTCTCTGTTATTAATCAAGGAAGTGCCACAACACAGAAGTACCTTTTCGCTTCTTATTGTGTCAGAGTGCAGTGGCCATTGAAGTCAATGCAATTAGGCAATGACTGATAAATCTATATCATAACCAGTGTTGCTAACTGCTTTCAGTATAAGCAATGTGAACTTGGACACAAAAGAAGCTGGAACCGCCCTTATGGCTGCTGCCAGGGGTTTCTTCTGCCAGGTTTGCTTAGCCTATCCTGTCAGCTCTGTACCACAAATATGGCCTTGTAACCTTCGGATCATCAGCTGTGACTCGGGTGATTGATTACTGTTGGACTGTTTATGGGCAGGCCAAGATGGGGAATGGGCACGAGAAGTGCTGGAGGGCGTACAGGACATAAATTGGCTTGAAGAGGAAAGAAAAGTGATTGCACTTCAGAAGCAAGCCAAACAGGAGTACGAAGCATGGGTGCGCACTGAAAAAGTAGCAGAGGCACAACGCACTTTGCTGTGTCAACAAATCCAACGTGCGGAAACTGAAGCCAAGGAGCATGCTCAACGAGCCGCCTCATTGAGCTTGCAAGCTAATAATGCACGCCATCGTTTAAAGGTGATGAAACAGGTAAGAAGGCACTGTCTTTCTGTGGTAATTATCTTTTTGTGATAGCCTCTCCGCCATTCTTATTAAAACAAAGAGTACCGGTGGGTTTCATGCTCACTTTGTCAGTTACATATCAAGTAGCTTTCGTGTATTATAATCCTTCTGATGGCCTGAACAAGCCAGAATGGGGATCTTTAACCGTGAAATGGATCAAGTAAATTTGGCCCAAAACCTATCAACATCAATCCATTGATCACCTTAGATCAACTCCTATGTGACCAATGTGAGTAACAGGTTACCAAAGAGGGTTCCATCTGTCCAGATTGGCACATACAATGTTCTTCTCACCAGCACTGTGTGAAGGACGTCCAATATAATTCAGAGGGGTTGTGATTGAAACAGGTGCAAGCAAGCATGGGTGTCACTTTGGAGCAAGTGGAATTGCAGCGGGCAGAGCTCCAGAATGCCACTGCTGCTTTGGAGCAGCTACAGCATGATGTTGCCTTTTTCCAAGCCCCTGCAGTTGAAGATACATTCCCTGCTTTCTCCGCACTCCTGGAGCAACTTCAGGCTCAGAGAGAGATTGTAGCATCTGCCCGTCTTAGGTTGGACTCCATGGTCTCATTACATCAGTCGCAATAGAAGTCTCTTGTGTCTCATCCCCCCCCCGCCCCCTTACTCTCCTTCTCATCCAGCACTTTATACACACACTCTTGCTCTATCCTCTCCACCCCCCAAACCCTCCTCTTCACCTTCGTCATCCTGTGGACGACCAGCAACCTCAGTCACTCTTTCTTTCTCACCCCTTCCCTTCTTCCATTTTCTCTTCCCTATAATGCCTCTCCCACCAGCCCTTCTTTCCTTATGTCTGAACATCAGTTCCACCTCCTCTGATATCCAGCCTCCATAATTTGATGTAGACAAGGATGGATCAGCTTACTGGTTTCTCTTGAAATGACCATCTAGGTGAGAACTCCGCCTGCATGTCAGTCATTCATTCCTTGGCCATAGGCATTATCCAGACCGTTGCAGAGTAGAAATTGGATGTGATTTATTTCCAAGGAGCGGTGTCTTTAAGCTTTCTTTACAGGCCCTTTTCAACTCATTTCATATTCAATTGATAATTCTCCATTTGTAATTTTTACTAGCTTCACATCCACTTGATAATTCTTCATTTGCATTTGTTACTAACTACGCATTGATTTGATAATTTTTCGTTACTTCAGGTATCTTGGGTGAGGTTTTTAATTTTAGTACGTTTTGTATTTGATGGCTGGAATTTGACATTGATTTCAGACTTTCTTGTGATAACCTTGTTACCTCAGGTATCTTATGTATTGCTGTGTAGTCTGTACCCATGATTTAGAGTGCTCATAGGATCTTTTATCTGCATCACATGTCTTGGTTGGTAACATGTGAAATCAGTTATAGTAAGCTTTTATATTACAGACATGACCGCCAGGCTCAAGATGGAGAATTTCCATTTATGGAATTTCACCAGTTAGTGGTACAGGTTTCTATTCATTGTTGAATGGCTACGTATGGAACCATCCGGCTTCGGCCATAATGTCACACCCAATACCATTTGCAGGTATAGTCTCGGCCAGATTTTTCTTTCCCTGTTGTGTGGTAATCCAGAACATTGGCAGGGAGTGGAGCTTTGCGATTAGAGAAGCAATGCAGGGTTCATACCAGAAGCCCAGTATAACTCGAGGCGAGAGTAACTCGAGGCAAGAGTGACTTGAGTGATTGCAAGGCTGTCGTACACTGGATCTGCAGATTGAAATTGTGGATATGTATGCAATGAGAATCAAAGTTCTTTGAGAAATATCCAGATTTGACAGTAGAAGTGGTTGGGTACACTTGCCTTCAGAATGACGGTTAAATGAATTCAGTACAGCAGGTTGCTTGGCAGTGATTTTTGTGTATACCCATGATCCTTATTACACATATTGCTAGCAAGAGCCTTGTGTAGCACAAAAGCTGGTGGCCATGAATTCCTAAAACTACAGTGTACCTAGATGCCAAACCTAGCAGACATACCTCTCACAGTAATCAAATTAGCCGCTTAAAGAGTAGCAGAGATGCATGGAGAATAGGTGACGACCAGTGTTGGCTGGGTACCATGTTTTGAGCCCTCTTCCGGTTCCGGTATGGCCTAAAAAAAGGGATCGCCGAGGTAGGGTATACCAATAGGTTTGAAAACAATCTCGGTTACAGGTTCTCATTACACACATGAATTTGTTTTTGTCTGGTTCTCAATCTACCGGTTATGCCAAAACAAAAATGCCGAATCCACGATACCGGTTATGGGATTCATCCATTTTTTTTAGAAAAACTTTTCTAGCATTTTTGTGTATGTGTAAAACTACACAAGAGGACTCTGGGTTGGTGGTAAGACACTCGTGTATTGGCCTGTGGGTTTGGGGTTCAAACGTGTATTGGCCTGTCATCACCAACCCCTACACCTGTATTATCTAGAACCGCCTCTACGGCTATAACACCCTTACAATCACGATGCCGGTTCTCTAGCCAGCTAGGAAGCTTGATGGCTTTTGCTGGTTCCCTTCCATAGCCGGTTCCTGCAGAGGCTGCACTTTCCGCTTATGCATATGTGCTTAACCGGCAAATAACCGCCGGATATGCATGTCTAGATGCCATACCCGGCCAACACTGGTAAAGACTGTTAGGACCTCTTTGGGTTTGTGGAAATGAAGGACATGGAGAACCACAGCTAACAAATTGTCCCATTTGAGACTGGATGTTAATCAAAGCTTGCACCACGCATGACTCTGTTCCATTTTTCTATATGAAGACGTATATGAAAAAAGATGGTGGATCTGCACTTCCTAGTTGGAGTAATTCTTACCCTGATCAAGTGAGTACCTTCCTGGGCTTCTATACCTAAGATCATGGCCACTGTACAGAGAAATGGTGAGCTATGGTACTAAATCACATCATTGGTGTGATTGTTCAGCTCTCTCACACAACTCGCACCTATGTTACGACGTTGGCACTCTCCTCTTTGCTCCTGCCACACGTCCCTTATGCCAAGCATTCAATACCGAAACAAAGAGTGTATGAAGCCTGTCAGAATCCACTCATCCTGCATTGCACCCATCCAGTTTCTGATATCATATTCATTCATCAAGTCTTCTTCTCCTGCCTGAACGGTTTCCTACGGACTAGAGTCTTCCCAGTGTACTTTGCTGGAGTGGTACAGTGATGGTTCCCGCCCTACTGCTCCCTGCATTCCCTTCCTCTTCACTTCCCTCCGCTCTCGTTGTCTTCATTGGTAGTTTTGGCTGGTGGGTTTGTAGGGTCCCCGTCATTTGTCTGGGTCCTCCTGGGTCGACGTCTCTCCGTGTCTCTCCAATTTGGAGACGGAGATGCTCATAGACACACCGACGACGGACCATTGCTATGTCGTAATGGGTGTCTAAATTGGCATGACCAGAGGTTGTCTGGACGCTTCCACAATGCCTGTGGCCGCGACTCACTCACCTGCGTCCCGGTTGAGGAAGAGGATCGACTCGCGTAGTTTCGTTGCGTTGATTGTTGGGGTGTTGCTTTTTCTGCTGACAGGTTATCACATTGCTACTTACACCAAGGGTCCCACCATCACTGCCGAAGCTGACGCCGCCCTGTCTGAGGGTAGTGAACATGGGAGCTTGTCTGAAGGTCGTTCGAAAGAGGGTCTGTCAACGGAAGACACAGATTCAGAGAAGCAGAGAGAACGAAGGCAATACAGAAAGGACGATGGGTTGTGTACCCTTGATTGCAATAGTACCTCCAAAGGAAGCGAGGTGCAGAAACCAGTGCCATCTGAACTACTCATTGTGGGAAATGGGGAGTCCGCAAGGTCAACAATCGAGAAGGATTTCCCTGGAGAGCAAGTCCCGCCTGAAATATTCGTAGAGTCAAGTGTAGTGCCCAAAGAATTTCGGATGCTAATCAAGGTGTTGGCTTTCAACAGGCTGAGCTCGTTGACCCGGTGCCTCGAATCTCTGGCACGAGCAGATTATGGGGGGGATACGGTGAAGCTTCACATTCTTGTTGACCATTTTAGGTTTGACGAGTCTTTGGAATTCCCAACGGTTGAAGTGCAAGGAAATGCGACGGGTGAGGAGAGCGGTCCCGTAGATGATTTGAGGACTGTTGTGTCTGTACAGAAAGGACCCACTCAAGGGAACAGCTACAATGGGGTCGCTGAGACTGGGCCGGGGCACCGTAGTTTGCGACTGGGGAGTCTTAGTGGGAAACAATTAAGTGAAAGTGGGCCTGTTTTCCTGAGGGGAGATGATGTGGATGCTGTGAAGGAGGTCGGGAAAGCTGGGGTTGTTGTGAAGGAGGAGAACTTGAGGGAAATATCGGAAGGGACATTGACAGGTGCTGAAGGGGGTGATGCAAAGGTGGAATCGGATGATGGCTATCTTCTCACAGACTTAGACCGAGAGACAGGGGAAACCGGAGCTGGGAAGCTTCACAAAGAAATAGCAAAACTAACAAGGAAAGAGGAAAAGTCGGATACGAACTCCGGTGTTCTAAGCAGTCTACCGGGCGAGGGTGATGTACAGACAGCGTCCGGTCCCGGAAATTCCGGGCCTGTGGGGATCGACCATCAAATTTTCCACATAGAAAGGGAGCAAATTGGGGATGCTGAGGAAGGAAATTCCCGAATGCCGAGTGAATACACGGAGAAGAATAATTCGAAAGACGGAACAGAGGAAGAGCTCCAAGATAGCTTGGCTGGAAAGTATGATGCGAAAGTGGAAGCTCAGAAACAGGGTGCAGGAAAGGAGAAAACTCGGAAAGGCAAGCACTTCTCACAGAGAAACAAATCCAAGCCCATAGATGAAGATCTAATGGAAGCCCATGCAATCCTCAAGTATGTTGACGATTTCAAGTGGGTGCATGGCCCGAAGGACGTGCATTATCGAAGCCAAAATGTCGGGCTGCAGGGGCAATGGGTGGAGGCTTGGTGGCCCTCGAGCAACGACGAGTTTGCTTTGATCCTGGAAGACGACCTGGAGCTTTCTCCCTTCTTTTACCGCTATCTACGCAGCATTATTGCTACATATTACTACGACTCCCACAACTTCGATCCTTCCATCTATGGCATTTCTCTCCAGCGGCCCCGCTTTGTGCCTGGAAAGGGGGGGAATCCACTCGACGTGAACAGTACGAACGCCTTGTTTTTGTATCAAATGGTGGGCACATGGGGACAATTGTTCTTCCCAAAGCCCTGGAAGGAGTTTCGGCTTTGGTACGACAACCGAAAGAGCAAGGGAGTAAAGCCTATCTTGAAAGGTATGGTTACCAATGGGTGGTACAAGAAGCTGGGAGAGAGGATCTGGACACCGTGGTTTGTGAAGTTTGTGTATTCACGGAGCTACTTCAACCTCTACACCAACTTTCAGAGTGAGAGAGCCCTGAGCGTCTCCCACAGGGACGCAGGTGTTAATTACAACATAAATGCGGGGCCTGACTCTCAGTTGATCACTTTAGAGAAGTTAGGTAATATCAGCTTGTGGGAGATGGTACCACTGAAGCTGATGCAAAGCTATGATTACTGCTTCAGTGAAGTCAAGAGAGGGAGGCTTGCCAAGACCCTGAGCCAGCTTGATACCACTGTGGCCTCCATCCAGGTGAAGGGGACAGTGCTAATGGTGAACATTGTGGGGGTGACCGAAGTGCTGGTTCGAAACTGGGTGTGCAAGATGAAAGGCCTTGGAATAAATCAGTATATCATTCTCGGTGAGGATGGAGAATTTGCAGAGGACTTGGCCAGGCAAGGGCATGCAGTGATGTGCTCCCAGCTAAGCACAGACATGAAACAGATTCCAGCACATTTTGGTAAAGATCAAAGAGAAGGGATCAATGATGTTGTGCGGGATTTGATTGCTGTGCAAGCTGTACAGTCAGTGCTGAAACTGGGTTACAGTGTGTGGCTTACAAGGGCAGATGCCATTTGGATCAGAAATGCACTCGCTTCTGTTAGCACCCACATCGAAGAAGTGAAGGCTGACATTGCAGGCATAGAATCAGGAGACACATATAACTTGGGTCTTATGTACATACGGAGTTCACCAGAAGCGGTAAGAATATGGGGCAAGTTAGTGGATGAGTTTCTAGCAGCAGCAAAAGCTGCTCCAGGAAATGAACAGATCGAGCAAGGAAAGAGTGCATGGCAGAATTTCTCGTGGAGTGTACAGTCAGAGGAGAATGTCCGCGTGAAAGCTCTAGTGCCAAACTTGTTAGTTGAGTTTGAAGATTTACCCAGTTTGGGGAACTTGTCTATGGCAGAGACACATATAGTGTTACTAGATGAATTGGCAAAATGTGAACCCTCTAGTTTCATTCCTAGACTGAAAGCATTGGATCTTTGGGTAGTCGACAGTGACTTGGCATGCAGACGAGTCTCATGTCAGCCTCCTCGAAAAGCTAAGAGCACCTCCATGCTGGTTGGACATGTTGAGCCGTAAAGCGCTGCTCTGGGCTAGGATAATTAAAAGAGTATGGTGCAGTAGGAGCAGGAACTGGAACAGACTATACCACCAAGCATCAAATTGATGCTGATTTCGACACGCAGATAGGAACAATAACGTGCCTTTCTTGCAAGCCCTAAGGGCCTCCGATTTGTTTGGCTTTTTTCTTCCATATACAGGGTGCACAAATGCATTGACGCTTTTTCACATGTCAAGAGAACATCTAGTGACACAGGAGAAGATCAAGGAGGCTTCTTTCCCCAGATTCTTGATGCAGGATAAATTTGAATTGAGTGAAGCTGGCAATAGGTGGACTGCATCAGTATTGGTCTGGTATCAAGTTTAGGATATACTAGCCTGGTATGAGTACCAAAGGTCTCCCCCAATTTCTTTTTTTCTTTTTTTTAATATGATGACCAGGGGACAGAGTCCCTGGTTATTTATTGCAAATTATTCGGGGGAAAAAATTAAAACCCCTTTTACACCATGAGGCACACACACCGCAGTTTCCTACGGATTTGCCATGATCCAAGACCCTAGTGTAAATCTAGATTATCAGAATTATAAAGCACTGTTGGGTCTTTAAATGTGCCTTCCTGAATGCCCCAACATTTTATTTTTTTTGGTTCAAATGTCATACCAATCTTCAAGTATATATAATGTCAGATGAATTTTATTTGGACACTAGTATGAGTACTGAATATCATGATTTTGTTTTTGTTTTTTAAAGAAAGGGAACATAGGCCCTTTTAATCAAATTAATAAAAGAGATACAAAAAGGTGGAAAAATAACCAGCTAGGGGGGACCGTGAAGGCTAACAGAGGGGGAACCTCCCCATGACCAAGGACTACCAGCCAACAAACTATGAAGCAGAAAGAGACCATGATCACAATACAAGCTGATCTCAAATGTAAATACCAGTATCATTCAAGTGCCATTTTTTATTAAAATTATGTCAATTATCAAGTATCCAAAGATAAATCTCTCCTAGCTGTTGTTCTTAATCGTAGCATTCCACCTCATCCTCTTGGATGGATTTTTCTCCGTTAAGAGTACTCTGGGTTCGTCCCTCACCGTCAGGTGTGTTTGCCTTATGGCCCCACAGGGGTTTATTTTTTCCCCTCACATAATAAAATATCAAGAAATTTAAAAAAAAAAATCTTTGTAAAATACAGTAAATATAAATAATGTACATATAATACATAAATATTTATATTACTAATATACATATATATATTTTGGTGAACAGGAACAGTGGCCCTGGTAGAATACTCAAACGAGGAAGACGGTGGAGGTGTAGGTAATGGTATGGCGATTGAGGAAGATAATAGGAATAATGTAACAACTTAATGCAAGCGCATCAGGCCCTTCCCGGCCTGGCACCCGATACCGCCGGATCTCCGCCTCCGGCAGCCATCGAAAACGAGCCGGCGGGGCTCGGTCAAATCCTCCCCACCCCGCTCTCATTCCATCGGCATCGACGGGGGCGGCGACGTCCTACAACACCAGTCCGCTGGTTCCACCAGCCCCTGAGTTCCTTGTAACCCCATCCTCCTTGTAACCCACGCCCCATGCAACCCCGTGCACGTCAGCCCTTGTAGTGTAACCCTCCACTCCATGTAACCCTCCACTCCATGTAACCCTCCACTCTATGTAACCCTGCCCCTCCTGTGTAACCCCGCCCCATGTACCCCTCTCCGTGTAACTTCAGTTCCTCGTGTAACCCCGTGCACATCAGCCCTTGTAACCCCACCCCATGTAACCCCGCATCATATAACCCTCCCGTTATGTAATCCCATGTAACCCCCACCACGTGTAACCCTCACCCTATTGCCCCACCTCATGTAACCCTCACCGTGTACCCCTCGTCGTGTAACTCCAGTTCCTTGCAACCCCATCTTCATTGTAACCCACACCCCATGTAAACCCATGCTGGTCAGCCCCTGTAACTCCACCTCGTGTAACCCCACAGTATGTAACCTTTCTGTGTAACCCTCCCCCATGTGCTAAGTCACCCTCTATAACCTCGATGTGTAACCCCAGCCCGCCAGCTCGCCAACCCGCCAGTTCCCTGTAACCCCATCTCGTGACACCCCATGTAACCCGTTGTAGGTCAGCCCCTGTAACTCCACCTCATGTAACCCTCACCGTGTAACCCCGCCCTATGTGCTGAGTCAGTGTAACCCCCATCTCGTGACACCCCATGTAATCCCATGAAGGTCAGCCCCTGTAACCCCGCTCATGTAGCCCTCACCGTGTACCCCCGCCCCATGTGTTGAGTCAACCTCTGTAACCCCGACATGTAACCCTCACCGTGTATCACCACCCCATGTGTTGTGTCACCCTCTGTAACCCCGACGTGTAACCATAGCCTCCCGTAACCCTCCCACTCTGACCCCCGGCCCTTGTCACCCTCTGTGGCCCGTGTAACCCCCATTTCCCGTTCCACGAACCCTCCATTCCATGTAACCCCACCTTCTGTAACCCTCTCACATGTGTAACCTCTCCTCATGTAACAACCTCTCATTTCATCCAATCCATATAGGTGTCAAGTATCCGACGGCCGAATGGTGGATGGAGGCCGAAACCCTAATTACTCATGTTGGACAGATATAGAGTCATCAGGATATCAATAGTAGGATATCAACCCGGATATCAATGTATCCAGATCCGGATCCGGCAACTATTTGATATCCGGCTATTATTAATATCCGGCGGATACATAAAACGGAGGATCCGGATAGGATCCTACCCACCGAATATAAAAAAGTTTAATAACCGGACTGTATCCGGATATGTAGCCAAAATACCGGATCTCAACCGGATACAAGAAAATAAAATAAAATATTAATAATTTATTAGAATTTTAATAATTTAAATTGATTAAAAAATTGAAACAAATTGCGAGTAAATCTCAATAAAGTTAAATCAGGGCTACAATCCCCCTGTTTAAAAAAATATATATATTTCATGATTATTTTTATCCGGATTACTCTATAACAGCCGGATATTAAAATCTAAATATCTGGACTTATTTATATCCGGCAGATTTTTAAAAACTTTCACTATGCATAACCGTCGGATATTAGAAATACAAATTATTCTAATATCCGGATCCGCAGGATATATCATTCTCTAATTTGTCAAGTATCCGGACCCAGCGGATATTTAAAAAAACTAAGAACCGCCCAACAGTGGTATCTTCCTCCCAACAACATGCAAGACAATGCTTTCCACGCAGCAATCCGGAAATGTATTACTACGGCGTTTGATACGGTTGTCTCTATCCTTTTCTTTCTTTATGTCATTCTCTCCCTCATGGCTATGGCATTCTTGAGATCCGCAGTAGGAAATGGTTTTGTTCGTTTTGGTCTACGCCAACACGCAACCACTCAATGGAGGTTATGCCCAATCACTCTACTCTTGTGTATCTTTGTAACACACACAAGCCAGGGCAACCTTCTCATCGTTATTTTGGATGTAATACATATCGAATCCTTCGTGTTCTGCAATCACTGTCAATCAGTTACATGTTTAATGGTTTATATGACAGGGTCAGTGCTATCGTTACACCAAGGGGGTTACATGGTGTTTTTTTTTCTCAACGGAACGCTACATGGTGCATGGTTACATGGTAGAGGGTTTAGTAATGGAGGATTACGCGGGGTTTACATGTTTGATGGTTTACATGACAGGGAGTCACATAGGCTAGGGTTACATGGTCGGGGGTTACATTGAGCATGGTTACATAGTGGAGATTACATACTGATGGTATATATGACAAGGTTACATGGATGTTGTGTTCGGGGGTCACATAGACTAGGGGTACATGAGGTATCATTTTTCTCATAGGAATATTACGTGCTGAAGGGTTACATCCTATAGGGCTACATGATCGAGGGTTACACTCCACGTGTCTCACATGCGGGTTACAGTCGGATTGTCGCCCTCACACGTTTAGGGTTTAGGGTTACACCCCACCTTTCCAGGTTACAGTCGGATTGTCGCCCTCACACGTTTAGGGTTTAGGGTTACACCCCACCTTTCCAGGTTACAGTCGGAGTGTCACGCTCACACGTGTGAGCAAGTGCGGATATAATTGAATGTTTTCCGCCAGATTTAAATGAACCGTCGTCTTTTGCTTAACTGATGTGCCTTACGGGTCAGATCTAGTTAGCTTCGTTGTTACATTCATTATTCACTTTTTGCCTTATCGCAGTGCTTTCGTTTCCTTCCCGCGTTCCTTGCTCTGCTCTCTTCGCAATTCTCTTGCTCTTGCTATTCTCTTCTCTTCTCTTGGGGTTTGGCCAGCTTTTTGTTTTGCCATGGCTGCTTGTTATCTGTTCCCTGGAGAGGCTGTAAATGTTCCATATGATCACTTGAAGAGGGATGGCGAACAAGTTCGCTTCTGGTACACTGAGCATGAGCATGCTACAATGATCGCCTACTGCCACACCAGGTGTAGAGAGGCTAGGTGGAAGGAGCAAAGGGATGGCCTAAGTTCAAATGTCCTGACTGTGGGAAAGTAAAGGTAGATAAGAGCAGGTTAAATTGGCATATTGTCGATGGAACGGCCGCTTATATGGCCAGACCAAAATGAACAAAACCCTTTCCTGATGCGGAAGACAAGCATGCCATGACGGTTGAAAATGTGGTGAACTTTGTTCCAAATTCGTCTGTTAATGCATATCATACATGGATTCTGCAAAATAGGGATGTGTCTTTGGGTGAGGTTGCAACTCCTGTTGTAGTACCTGTTGTCGCGGCCCTTTGCCTTGAGGGTAGGGGGTTGGGACACAGAAGGGGCTGCCCCTGTGGTGGGGGCAGTAGCAGCGATAGATACGGGGGCTGAAGCACCCTTGAGTGCCCAAGGTACTCAAGGAGGCGGAGGCGCTCACTAGGCGGAGCCCCGCACACCGGGTTGCGGTGGGGGTGGCTCCACAAGGGGTGGTGGTAGCTTAGCGAGACTTAGTGGGGGTGGCATAGGACTCACCATGGGGTGGAGACCTCGAGGTGGGAGTCGTGGGGAGTCTTGGGACTCATCACGGTCCATTGGGGCCGCGGTGAGTGGGCCAAGACTCACCGCGACTCACCACCGGGAATCGAGGGTCTTCGTGGTGGTTCACCATAAAATGGCATGGCTGTTTGTGGAACCCCCGCGGATAGCTACAGAAGTATATATAGGGAGTAGTAACCCCGAGAACGGTGCAAGCCCGTTGGTGACCAAAAACTAGTGAGTAAGCGAGCGAGCCGGAAAACGACCAAAGAGTGGGGAGCTGTTCCGGACTGCCATCTACCAAAAGGAATTCCACTAGGCCCAAATAGGTGGAGGGTCTTTCGGGGGAGCGAAGGGGGACCGTTATGTCCCGGTGAGCAGCCGAAGCTCCAAGTTGGCCCGGCGGCCAGGTTGGGAGTCAGGCGCGCGCATCAAAGCGAGTAACTATGACTTGAAGGGGAGCTTACCGAAGTGAGGTGCGCGACACTTGGTATCAGAGCTTAGAGTTCAGTACGCGATCGTCCTTGGGATTGGCCTCATCATGGGGTCGGGCAAGCCGAAGCGGAAGCGGAACGGCCCAAAAGATGATGATCCTGGTGAGCCAGATGGGGGCAACGTGTCACCGAGGCGGCCGTTTGAGGAAACGATGCATGTTTCCGAAAACGAGGCCGCTCGAGGAGTCGGAGCCCGAGGAATCCTTGAGAGCTCCGACAAACCAAGAGATGCCTCCCATGCCGGCAGCCTTTTGGGAAGGGTTGTTGGCGTAGTTTGGCGGGACGTTGAAAGACGTGTTGAAGGCGGCTAATGCCACTTCCACTAAGGCAAAGTTTAAGGTGAAGCCTAAGGAACCCGACACCTTCGAGGGCGTCCGAAATCGGAAGGCACTCAACACCTGGCTCCTGGAGCTAGAGTAGTACTTCCGGGCGGCCAAGTTGAGTGACGAGGATCGGGTGGAAGTGGCTCCCACCTATTTGAGGGGCTATGCTCAACAATGGTGGCAGAAATGCCTTCACGACCGAGATCCGAGCCCGGAAACCTTGAACTGGAGTGGGTTCAAGGAATTGATGAAGAGAGTTTGTGCCCCTCAACGCGTCCTGGCTTGCCCGGGACAAGATGAGGAATTTGAAGCAAATGGATGACATTCGGGGTTATGTTCAGGCTTTCAATGTGCTGCTGCTCGAAGTCGCGGACATGGCAGAACTAGAAATGGTCTTCAACTTTGTGGCGGGATTGGCCCCATGGGCCAGGCGGAAGTTGGAGGAGAAGCCGCCTAAGACTTTGAACGAGGCAATTGAGAGGGCGGAATGTTTCTCGGATGTCCCTAGGGGTGAAAGACAAGGCCGTACGGAGCTGAACCACAAGAAGGCCCGGCGGGAAGGTGACTCTTTCCGACCGGAAAAAAAAAGTGGGATAGGCCACGCGGCGATAATGGCACGTGGAAATCGAAGGGAGGGCCTTCACACGTCAAGGCTGCACCTGGTGCTCCGAAAGGAAAAGCAGGTGCAGCGGCTTATGGCGGACAGAAGGCGACCTTTGATGGAGTGTGTTTCAATTGCGGGGAGCCCGGGCACATGGCCAAGAAGTGCACAAAGCCCCGACAGTTGAACATGACTCGGGCGACCACAGAGCTGTCAGAAAATACCATCAGTCGCCTGGTGGAAGCGGTGGTCGCCAGGACTTGCAAGGTAGGCACATTTTCTTGTGAGTTGTATCAGGAAATTGGCGCCTTACGTAAAAGGAGTCAGTTACTGTTCGTGGATGGGATAATATCCGGAACTAACGTGTCATTGTTGGTGGACACAGGAGCGTCGCACTCCTTCATGACACCGGCAACGGCACAAAAGCTGGGACTCCCGACAAGTGACGTGGGGGCCTCTATTGAGGTGCGTTCTGCCAAAGAAGAACCACAGTTGGCGACAAGGTTGGCGTTTGATGTTCCTCTTCAACTGGGGAGTTGGGAGGGACGTGAGAACTTCACCATCTGCGAGATCGATGGAGTAGATCTCATTTTGGGGATGACCTTTTTGAGCAAATCCGGAGCGGTCATAGATGGCCGCAAGAGAGTAGTCACGCTGCCATGTGGGAATGGTGGCGAGGTCTTACGAGTGTCGGAAACGCCCAAATCCGTGGGAGGGCGAATAAACCTTCTGTCAGCAAGGGAGTGGGCCGTGGAGGAGGCACACGAACCCCAGTTTTTGCTTTACATTAGAGAAGTGAAGGGAGAAGGCGATGGGGAGCCGAGCCCAGATTGGATCAAGGGGATTTTGGAGAAATACCAAGATGTGATGCCGGAGGATTTACCAAGCGGCTTGCCACCGCGAAGAGGAGTTGACCACAAGATTGAGGTGATACCGGGATCGGAATCGCCTGCCAAGGCGCCCTACCGGTTGAGCCACAGAGAGTTGGTCGAGCTGAAGATTCAGCTCAAGGATCTAATGTCAAAGGGGTACATCCGACTGAGTAAGTCACCTTACGGAGCCCCGGTGCTATTCGCAGACAAGAAGGATGGGACGTTGCGGATGTGTGTCGATTACAGGGCTCTGAATAAGGTGACTATTAAAAACCGGTACCCTTTGCCAAGGATCGACGACCTTTTCGACCGGTTGGCAGGAGCGAAGTACTTCAGCCGGATCGACTTGCGCTCCGGCTACCATCAAATTCGGGTGGCGGAAGGAGATGAGGAGAAGACCGCGTGCAGGACAAGGTATGGTTCATATGAGTTCTTGGTGATGCCTTTTGGGCTCACCAATGCACCCGCGACCTTTAGCACGCTAATGAACAGCCTTTTTCAGGAGTGGTTGGATGACTTTGTGATCGTGTACATCGACGACATCTTGGTGTACTCGAAAACAAAGGAGGAGCACCTCAAAAGGCTGTTCCAGAAATTGCGGGAAGGGAAGCTGTATGCCAAAGCTTCAAAGTGCCGGGGTCACGAAAGTGGAGTTCTTGGGGCATGTGATTATACAGGGTGGGATCAAAATGGATGACAGAAAGGTGAGGGCAATCTTGGACTGGGAGCCTCCGACTTCGGTCCCGGGAGTGCGATCATTCCTAAGACTCGCCTCCTATTACCGGAAGTATGTGAGAAATTTCGCCAAGATCGCGGGGCCGCTGTCTGACCTTCTGTGTAAATCCAAAGTCTGGGCATGGAATACTTTTTGTGGCCAAGCTTTTGCTGAATTGAAGCAGTGGATGGCGGAAGCTCCAGTCTTGAAAATCCCCGAGTTCGATCGTCCGTTTGAGATTCATACAGATGCATCGGACTTCGCGATTGGGGGTGTACTTATGCAAGATGGACGTCCAGTGGCTTATGAAAGTAAGAAACTGAATGAAGTGGAGTGACGGTGGCCGACGCACGAAAAAGAGATGAAGGCAGTGGTGCATTGCCTTGAGCTTTGGCGCCACTATGTTGGTTCCAACCCAGTGAAGGTGTTCACAGACAATGTCACGGTGAAGTATTTTGCCACGCAGCCCAAGTTGTCCCCAAAACAACTTAGGTGGCAAGATACTTTGGCGGTGTTCGACGTGGATATCCAGTACAAACCGGGACGGGACAATGTGGTGGCGATGCTTTAAGTAGAAAGCAGCAGCTCATGTTGGTGCACAGGGGCGAGACGGCACTCCAAAGGAAGATCCGGAAGGCTTGCCGGAAGGAACAGCTGGCGAAGTCCGTGATGCAAGACTTGAGGATGGGGGTTAAATCGCAGTTCTACTTGCAAAATGGACTGCTCCGGTATAAGCAAACGCGTCTCTACGTGCCGAAGGGAGGGATCAGGGATAGTCTCTTGAGAGAATGCCATGATAGCCCGCTTGCGGGCCACGGCGGAGCCAAGCGCACTGCGGCACTCTTGAAGAAGGAGTATTTCTGGCCCAAACTGAGGGAGGAGGCAGAGGAGTATGTCAAGACATGCACCACATGCCAACAAAACCGGAGCGAGTACAAAAAGCAAGCGGGGCTATTACAACCCTTGCCGATTCCAGAGGGGACTTGGGAAAGCGTCTCGATGCATCATGACTGTTATGCCGCTGTCAAAAGGATTCGATGCAATCATGGTGGTGGTGGATAGGTTCAGTAAAATGGGACATTTCATCCCCATCAAGGAGACGGCAACGGCGCAGGAGACAGGGCGACTTTACTTTGCCCACGTCTTAAAGGGGGACGAGGCTGAAGATGAGCACCACCTTTCGACCTACGACCGACGGCCAAACGGAAAGAGTGAATTCTGTAGTGAAGCAGATCTTGCAGAATTACGTGTCGACAGACCAATCAGACTGGGTGGAACACTTAGACGCGGTAGAGTTCTGTTATAATAACACAGAACACTCCGCAACGGGAGTTTCCCCTTTCGTATTGGTCTATGGAAAAGCACCTCTGGTGCCGACAAGTTGGGCCGCCCAGGACGTTGAGGAACCGGCAGTAGCGGCGGTACTGGAAGAACGCGAGCGTTTGTTGAAGCTCGCAAAGTACAACATTGCCAAAGCTAGGAAACGGTATGAAAGGCAGGCGAATCGGAAGCGGAGGGAAGTGAAGTTTGAGGCAGGCACGGAGGTCTGGTTGAACATCAAGAATTTCCGACTACCTCCTGAAGTGAGCCCGAAGTTCGTGCCTCCGTATGCGGGACCCTTTCGCATTCGGAAGGTTATGAATGAATGAGGATGTGTATGAATTGGAGCTGCCGGCAAACAGCAAAGTGCACCCAGTATTCCATGTCTCCCTTTTGAAGCCTTACTTCAAAGATGAAGCACGTCCGAATCGGCATCAAGTGTTGCGTCCGCCACCTACGCTGTTGGATCATGAAAATGAACCTGAGTACGAGGTGGAGGCAATACTTAAGTCGAGGAGGTTCAAGAACCGAGAAACGGAGTATCTCGTCAAATGGAAGGGCTATCATCATGTGGAGGCATCTTGGGTGCGTGCCTCAGAAATGGGAAACGCGTCCGAGGCGGTTGCAGCTTTCGAAGGGCGACCTCAAAAGCGGAAGAAGCGTTGATGGGGACATCAACCTTGGAGCGTGGGGGAGGAAATGCATGCTTAGCCCGGTTTAGCTAGCTCAGGAATCCGATTGCAAAAACTTGTATTGTACAAAACTTGCTATAAATGAAATGGCTTCCAAATGTTGTGCGTCCTATTTTGTTTGGAATGGTGATGCATGGTATAGTTGGCTAGTGTGTAGAATGCATGCTAGCTTACAAAAGTGGGAGAGGTAAATTGGGTTAATCGTGTGTTTGCGTAGTGCCGAAATCGGGTGACCCCCATCCAAGGGGCAAGGCAACTTGCGCCTTCTTTGGGAGTTCACGTGCTAGTGCGCACCTGGCGCGTGCGCGTACTATAATTGCGCTACCGAGGGGGTTGCCTTGTAGTGTGGGCTAACGCGGAAGCTACGTGCTTCCGTTCACGTACTATAATTGTGTAGCCTCGGGATGAAGTCGTAGTGCGGCTTCGGCGTGTTCCCGTACCTCAGGCCAGCATTCCAAGGCGGACCCAATTGTAGTGATTGGGGCGCACGATTGGTTCAAGGTTATCTTCCTAGTCAAAGAGGGTTCCAGGTGAACCCTTGCTCAAGGTGATGCCAAAAGCGGCATCATGAGCGATCGCAAGCAATGTTATTGCAATAAGGCGATTCGATCCTCGGGGAGGATCGTTCCTTGGCCTTGAAGTAGGCCAAGAAGAGTGCACTGGGAGGAGCTGGAGAGGCTCCACCCTTGGCCGGGACTTGGAGGAAGTCGGCCGAACTAGCTAGTGGAGAGTAGAGTCAAGTGTGGGGTTTGGTTCTTTGTCATGGGAGGCCATGGTGCGGAAACAAACTCCTTGATGTGGGACGCCACAACTTGGATGTTCGTTTCTACAAAATGGACAAGTCGATGAGGACATCGACTCCCTGTTGGTAGGGGTGTGTGTCGCGGCCCTTTGCCTTGAGGGCAGGGGGTCGGGACACAGAAGGGGCTGCCCCTGTGGTGGGGGCAGTAGCAACGATAGATACGGGGGCTGAAGCACCCTTGAGTGCCCAAGGCACTCAAGGAGGCGGAGGCGCTCACTAGGCGGAGCCCCGCACACCGGGTTGCGGTGGGGGTGGCTCCACAAGGGGTGGTAGTAGCTTAGCGGGACTTAGTAGGGGTGGCATAGGACTCACCATGGGGTGGAGACCTCGAGGTGGGAGTCGTGGGGAGTCTTGGGACTCATCACGGTCCATTGGGGCCGCGGTGAGTGGGCCAAGACTCACCGCGACTCACCACCGGGAATCAAGGGTCTTCGTGGTGGTTCACCATAAAATGGCATGGCTGTTTGTGGAACCCCCGCGGATAGCTACAGAAGTATATATAGGGAGTAGTAACCCCGAGAACGGTGCAAGCCCGTTGGTGACCAAAAACTAGTGAGTAAGCGAGCGAGCCGGAAAGCGACCAAAGAGTGGGGAGCTGTTCCGGACTGCCATCTACCAAAGGGAATTCCACTAGGCCCAAATAGGTGGAGGGTCTTTCGGGGAAGCGAAGGGGGACCGTTATGTCTCGGTGAGCAGCCGAAGCTCCAAGTTGGCCCGGCGGCCAGGTTGGGAGTCAGGCGCGCGCATCAAAGCGAGTAACTATGACTTCAAAAGGAGCTTACCGAAGTGAGGTGCGCGACACCTATTGTTGTACCTTATTCTACTACTTCTGTATCGATTCCCGCTTCTGCTGCTCTTGTTGTTTCTGTTTCTGGTTCCTCTGTTTGGCATGTTACAAATGAGAGAGACAAGCGGCGATTGAGCCCGCCTTTACCTGTCCCTATTACAAAGAAAATCAACATTGGAAACCGGAGCTCGTGGTTCAACATGAAAAGTAAACTCCAGGCTCAATCCTTCTGCTACTGCATGGCCTTGCACCTCAGTTCTATTTTCCGGGGCTCAATGATAAGGGGTTTTGGCCCGCTTTCGAAAAATTTGTTATGCAGGATGAGCCAACCATATGAGTTCTTGCGGTGGATGCAGGTGCAGGTGCCCTGAGCCATTGGGATATGACCCTTAAACTGCAACAGGTGCCCACCCATGTCACTATTAGATTAGTACTAGAGCCTTATAGTGTTACGTGGAGGAGGTGCACATTGTGAGTGTCATTACGGAGTTACCCAAAGGTTTTGAGGGGAGTACGGCTACAGGCAGTAACAGTGAGAGTGGGTTCACAAGACGAGGTATTCGGTTCAGACCACCTTCACCGCCACCCTCAATTACTGTAGAGTCAGACACAGACTCGGAGGCTTCATCAACAGGTGTGCACTTTCATTCGCCATTGTTGTGGGACGACATGGAGGAGATGTATGGAGCTACCAAGGGGCCTCGTAGGTACTCTGGAGCTGTGGGCACAATCGAGTTGGATGACTTTATCCAGGAGTTCGACAGCTGGTGTGATTTGCAGCAGATGCGCAATCCACAGCTATTCACCCCATTCATGGCGTGGAAGGGACTGTTCCAACATTTGGAAGACCCGCCTATGGACGATTACCACGAGTTCAGGCGAGGACATGAAGCAGAGATTGAGGAGTGGAGTGTCAGCTGCCAAATCAAAGTGGGTTTTATCGACGGACAATCCTGTAAGATAGCTTCCCCTACCATTTGGCTGTTGTTCATATTTCGTGCTGTTGTCTACCTCCGTGTAACCCTACGTCTGTGTCATCCTCTCATCTCTCCCGTGCGGTGTTATCCCTCATTGTGACACTGCGTAACCCCCCTTCATAAAGCCTTCATATGTGTAACCCTCCGTGTGTAAACCCTATGTAAATCCCTCTGCCGTGTAACCCACCTGTGCCGTGTAACCTTTATGTAAATCTCTCTTCCGTGTAACCCACCTTCCGTGTAACCCTTCTTCTGTGTCACCCTCTGTTTGTCTTTCACCTATATGGTGTAATCCCTCACGTTGTATTGCGCAGGGTGGTCGACATTTTCTTAGAAACGCTGACATGGAAAGTGTTGTCACTGCCCACAGGGCATTTTCAGCCCAGCTGGTGGGCAGTCCGTTAATGATGGAGGAATTGAATCAAGTGAAGGCATATCTGGAGAACATTGGGCATCCTGACATGCCAAAGCAGAAAAAAAACAAAGGTCGGAGACTTACCCAAGTTCATCAGGACAGCCAAGACTCACATGATGATGAAATGAAGGAGGAACCAATTGTTGGCATTACATAGCTTGAGGATTAATTATGGAAGGTTTGATTAGCCAAATGGAAAACTCAACAAACCAAAGGTTGGAGCACCACCACTCCTGCTGAGAATTTTGGCCCACAACGATATAAGGAAGCGGAGCACATCAGTTTCCCAAATGCATCCTAGGTTGGGGTTGACGAGTGACCTTCTGGAAACTGCTTTTAAACGGCCGCAAAGGTGAAGGACTTGGTCGACAAATATTACGGCTTTGGTATGATGTACTTTGCACAACATGTTGACGAAATTGTAAGCTTGCATTCTAAGCTCGAGAACTTGAGAGCATGTTTGAGTACAGAAGATTTATGTGACAAATCAGTTGTCAAGTTATTTTACCACTAGTGTGAAACTAGCTAGGAAATAGCTAGCTTTTAGAGAAACCAAGTTGTTATGCAAGGAGCACCGTGGAGCTCTTGGTTGTTAGAAGCGGAGGCGATGTGGGTTACGAGGTGGTAGACCTTGGCATTCGATCTTCAGCTTCAGAGATGAAAGCACCATGCTGCAAGTAATTCCAGAGCACCTTGATGGTTTCAGATTGTGTACATGCATGAGCAAGCACGATTGGGAAGAAGACCAGTCAAGAGCAGGTTATAGTGGCTTTGGTGGCAAAGCTGAGAACTGGACTTGGGAATGCGAGCTTTCATTGTGTGAAGGATTGCAAGACCAAGCGAAAAGGGCTAATTTGGCTTGGGGCAAATCAGTGCACTTTGTGGAGTATGGTGAGATTGGGTTTCAATAGAGGGCTCTTGTCATGGCAAGAGCAGGGCTGGAATAGGAGCTAAGAGGTGCAGCAAGGCCATGGAATGTGCACCTAGGGTTTCAGAGCTTGGAAGAAGAGCTCTTGCACCACAAGAGAAGTGTCTTGTGGCTGGAAATGTAAGCCTTAGGGTTTCAGGAGCTTGGCAAAGGTTGTGGAGTGCTTAGTCTTGTCTTAGAGAGCATCAAGGAGCCAAGGAGCCAAGGAGCCAAGATAGGGGGCTGATATCTCTTGTGTGAAGAGGTTGCATGTGTGGAGCATGTATTCAGCTCATTGAAGCTTCCATCTTCAAGCTTGGAGGGCAAGCAAGGAAAATGGAAGGGCTGACTTCCCTTATGTGAGGGCAATGCATGTGTGGAGCATGCTATCAGCCTGGTGAAGGCTTGTACTTTCAGGTGTGGGAGTGCAAGAAAGGAAGGAAGGGGCTGGTTTCCCTGTAAGGCATGTGGAGCATGCTTTCAGCCTACTGAAGCTTGTATTTTCAGGTTTGTGGGTGCAAGAAATGAAGCAAAGGAGCTGATTCTCTTATGGTGAGAGTGGGGCATGTGTGGAGCATGCCTTCAGCCCATTGAGGCTCTTGTTTTCAAGCTTTAGAGAGCTAGAACGGAAGGTCTAGGGCTGGTTTCCACTTGGAGTGAAAGAAAAGCACTTGTAGGGCCTATGTGAGTTGGGGTTTCAACTTCAAGCTTGAAGGGAGCGCAACTCTTGAAACAGCAGGTGTAGGGGGCTGGAATAGGCTCTAAGACAGATGCTATGGCCAAGGAGAGTGCTTGAATGGATTTGTTCCTCTCATGTTTTCTTCCATTTTGTCCCATAAGCTCTATGAGCTTTCCGCGGACGTTATAAAGCACCATTTCATTTCATTTCATTTCTCTTTAACCAACCCTTTATAATGGTATTGTTCCTGCAACCTTTTCAGTCTTTTCAACACCAAAATGTCCAGCAAATGGAGATGAATGGAATAACTCTAGCAACGCTGGCATCGAACCTACAAGGGACTTACACAGTTATCTGACCTTCTAATACTTCGCACAGTTTCCCTTCCATCTCCATGTGGGAGGAAAT
Source organism: Takakia lepidozioides (assembly GCA_030704615.1). NCBI lineage: Eukaryota > Viridiplantae > Streptophyta > Takakiopsida > Takakiales > Takakiaceae > Takakia > Takakia lepidozioides. The sequence goes on along the minus strand of CM060732.1, from coordinate 21,348,439 downwards.
GTGATAGTTCACCTGTCGCATAAGCATTTAGTTTCCAACAGGTTATGGGCCCACGAGACGTTACAACTACTTGGACAGTTGAGCCACTTGATGGCAACAACTATAAGAGTTGGATCTACATGATGAAGCTCCTGCTCTCTTCCAAGGGCCTGTGGTCAATAGTGACTAAAAAGCCTTCAGAGGATAACTTGAAGGAGGCCACATGGATCCAAGAGAATGAGCTTGCAATGGCAGCTCTGGTCACAAACATGAGATCAAATCTGGTAGTGTTGGTAAGGAATCTTACATTTGCTCATGAGGTCTGGCAGAGCTTATGTGAGGTGTATGAGACAGATGCGATGGGGAAAGCATATGTCCTATGGAAACAGCTCATGGACTTGAGAATGAGAGAAGGTGAGAGTGTAGCCGTTCACATTGCCACTGTTAAAGCCATGTGTCTGGAGATAATTGATGCAGGAGAACCCATGACTGAATCACTTCAGATCATGACCTTGTTTGGCACCTTGCCAAAGAGTTATGACATGGTGGAAACCGCATTGGCTACTCATGGTAAGAGTAGACTGAGTTGGAAGTATGTCACTTCACAACTTATCATGGAAGAAAGCAAGCTGACTAGGGGTAGCTCAAGTATGGACAATGCCCTGATAGTTTTGGGAAAGAGACAAAGCCCAAGGATCTTCGTTCCTGTGACAAATCCCTGATGTGGGAGAAGAAAGGGAACAACCAGTACTAAAGGTCTACACTCGAAGGGAGAAGGTGGCAAAGAAACCAGAAGAGGATGAAGATTCTGAAGATCAGGATCCTATTGACAAGGATGGGGGGCCTAGAAGGTCAGGAAGGATCAGCAAACCCCCAGAAAGGTTTGGAGCTAATGTGGCAGAAGGACTGACTGGTCTGACTATGGATATAGGGCAGATGGAAAGTTGTTTCCATGCCCTTGATGATGCAGAGGAGACAGCCACCCTCAAAGACGCTTTGGCAAGGGATGATGCCAATGAGTGGGAGGGAGCTGTGCTAGAGGAGATGAAATCTCTGAAAAAAAACCAGACTTGGGAGCTGGTAACACTGCCTGGTGGTAGAAAGGCGGTAGATTGCAAGTGGGTTTTCAAAGTGAAAAGAGGACCCAACAATGAGGTAGTGAAGTACAAGGCCAGACTTGTGGCCAGAGGCTTCACACAGACTGCAGGGCTCGACTACAATGAAACCTTTGCCCCGGTGGCAAAGTTCACCTCCATCCGATGTCTGCTGGGATTGGCAGCGAAGCATGACTGGGAGATAGAACACATGGACGTGAAGACTGCATTCTTGAATGGGGATCTCCAGGAGGAGATCTACATGAAACAACCAGAAGGCTTCCAAGAAGGTGATAAGGTGTGTCGGCTCAAGAAATCGTTATATGGACTCAAACAGGCATCGAGGACAGGGTATGAGAAGATCAATAGCTACTTGGCAGGCCAAGGTTTTGAAAGGAGTACAGCTGATCAGAGCATTTACTACATGACATCAGGTGTCGTGATAATAGCACTCTATGTGGATGACCTGCTACTGATCAGCGACAACAAGGACACCATGCGCAGGCAGAAGCATGATTTGAGTGAAACCTTTGAGATGGTTGATCTTGGAGCCGTGAACTACCTACTTGGAATTCAGATTCCAGGCGAGAACTATAAAGTTGAGCCAAGAGAGGTATGTCAGGAATGTTGTTGCGAAGTTTGGTATGCAGGACTGCAAACCAGCACCAACACCATTGGAAACCGGCTGCAAGCTGAGTAAGGAGATGGAGCCAAAATCTCCAAGTGAGATTGAGGAAATGGCTAAGGTTCCATATCAGCAAGCCATGGGATCTCTGATGTATGCAATGATTGGCACCAGGCCAGACATTGCCTATGCAGTGGGAGTGCTCAGTAAGTTCATGCACAACCCAGGACCTCAGCATTGGAAAGCACTCAAGAGGGTGATTAGATATTTGAAAGGGACTGCGGATACATGTCTAACTTACAACAAGCAGGACACTGGAGCATCACTAGAAGGATACAGTGATGCAGATTGGGCAGGAGACACAGATGAGAGGAGATCCATATCTGCCTACTGCTTTGTAATGAGTGGAGGTGCTGTGAGCTGGAGCAGCAAAAGACAGCAGACCACTGCACTATCCTCGACTGGGTCAGAGTATATGGCTCTGACTCATGCAGCTAAAGAAGCCATTTGGATTCGAAGGCTTCTTCGTGAACTTGGCTTCAGTCAAGAACAGCCAACGAAAGTGCATGCTGATAACAGGAGCAGCATTGAGCTGAGCAAGAATCCTGTTCTTCATGCCCGGACCAAGCACATAGATATCAAACATCATTTCATTAGAGAAATGATTGGTTTGGAGATTGAGTTGGTTTTCTGTAGGACTGAGGACATGGCAGCTGATGCACTCACAAAGGCTCTATCCAAAGAAAAGCATTCTAGATGCATGGAACTGATTGGGTTAAGCCTCAATCCTTGCTGAGTGGGAGTGTTAGAAGTCAGCTCAGATTTAGTTAGCTAGGGTTCTGTTAGGGTTTTTGACGGCTAGGGATAGTTCTACCAGAAGGTTCCAGCCCACGTTTCCACTAGAAGTTTCTAGAGAACCCATGTAGGATTTAAGGAAAAGGCTGAGGCAATGCCCAGCACTTCTTCTAGCATTTTGGATGTGCTATCCTAGTAGATTGCAGAGAGAGGAGGAGGAGAAGTCCAGCATCTACTTTTGTAAGCTTTTTTTTTGCAGTAAGGAGAATTCTTGTTAGGACTGACACTTCTTGTTAGTACTAACTCTTTGGTTGGTTTAGGCTGTCAGTTTTTGTACTGCTGCTTGTGCTAGAAGCTATCTGTCAATATCTCTAGGAGGTAGAGGACAGGTCTAGTTTCCAACATATCGAACATGGCCAGACCTAAGTGCATAGAGAGATGGATTCGTATGAGTGATGCGGTTTTAAGATAAACCTGGAGTCTCCAGAGTGCTCCTGTACAGCTGACAATTAACTTGATGGCAGTTAATTGAGTGATCCTCTAAGGGTTGGCTTTGGCATCACACTAGAAACCATGATGATGAGTATCGAATGTGGCCAGACCTAAGTGCATAGAGAGATGGATTCGTGTGTTGCAGCACATCTTGTCATCCAGCAATTGGATGTGGCATAATACTCTTGAGGTTTTGATTACTTATTGCATTTTGAGAGTCTCACAACTCTAAGATTGCTATGCTGAAGAATATCCAATAGCTTGTTACAGAACCCAAGACTCCAGAATACTTACATTTTGTTTGGTGGTGGTATCCATCAAGAGGCCAAACATCTCAAATGCAACATGCCCAGACGTTGGGGACTTCTCCAGCCTCAACTCCACAGCATGTTGCAAACCAGTCTCCTCGTCCATTATAGAGCATACAAGCTGCATATCATCAGTGGACAAGGATCAATTTTCAATTCATCTCCAGAGCACCCCTAAACTGACTATTAAGGCACAGATATGAAGAAGCAAGGGAGAGTACCCATGTAAGAGGAACCCATCCCAACCCTATTAGGAGAGTATCAGTATGGAGTCCTCTTTCTGACTACCAAGAGCTGCTTGATGAATTGAACATACATGGACGACTTGCCATTTTGTCGCTGCCAACCGAAGTGAAGGAATAAGCGGACCCAGGATGCTGTTGACTCAGGTGCATGTGCACCTTGTCCAAATACTTGGCCACTGCTGCCTTCCAATCCCTGGCACCTGCTGCAACAATCTCTTCTGAAGCTGCGCACAATTACCAAGGAGATTATGAGGGTGTCTAGCTCTTCCCAAAGTCATTGACATCCTGGAGAATTGTTGCATCAAATGAACGAGACCAGAACTGGAGATTTCCTACTTGGCCTCCCCAATCTCACAAACAAGTCACCAAGAACTGTCTTGTAATGTTTGGTGAAGAAAGCGTAGATCTGAAAATATCACCAGCACCCTCCCCCGAACTCGGAGGTCTGTACCTGGCAATCTGGTGGCCTGCCTCACACCCTAGAAGGACCTCTCACTTCCTCCCAAATGCAAGGCATCTCTAGTGGCACATAGGGATACATGAAATCATGCATGGAAATATGTCCTAAATAGACACCTGGGAAGAACCTGTCTCCCAGCAATGTAGGTGCCTCAGCGATTTTATCGTGGTTTGTTTGCAGAAGTACCATTCAAAACCCCAAGTGTAAACGCCGTACAACACCAAAAGCGAGAAGTGCAAAGGGAACCAAGTGCCCTCACATACAAAACTTGGGATTGTTGTTCATGGTTGCAATCCATCAGCTCCAGCTTTGCATATGTCTCGTTTTCTCTTGTTGCCATCCTCTCTCTCTCTCTCCAGTTCAACTTCGGGAATCTCCTCCCGTCCCTTCGAACATTAAAAGTTCTATTTTTCTTCTTTCTTTCTCGTCTCTGCCATCACTCAAGCTGTGAAGGTCTTGCCAGATCCATCTTTCAGCATGCACTTGCGTTCAGACTCTCTGGCAGGTGTCTGTTTCTCACGATCTTTGTCACCTGTGAAAGAATAAGGGCCCTCCCATGGGCTGATCATAGCACCTTGCTTCCCTGGTCTGATCATCATGACTATATTCCCAGGGGTCAGCTCCTCGTACTTGTGACCAGAATGTTTCATTTCATAGTTGCGAGCCTGCTGCCTCTGGCCCTTAGGCCACATTGGCTTTTACCTTGTCATGAAGCTGAGACAAGAAAACAACCTTATCTCTCATCATCTTTGTTATGGCCACAGGGCAGTCATCCTGCTTTGCTGGTTCCAGCAAAGCAGCCTATTGTCAATTCCCAACCTTGGCTCTCTTGATAAGGAGAGCAGTTTGTAGTAGCTTGCACTCCCATTCTGTATCCCCTTTGGGGAGTCACTCTTTGTAAATGTCCACTACCAAGTGCGAACATTGGGGATTTAAAGAATACCATGTAATATACCTTCTGTGAATAAAAAAATGTTCTGTATGGATGTATCTGTCTTAAATTTCAAATCACTATCTATGTATTATTTTAATAAACAGGTTGTTAGAATAATCCTTCATGTAAATTACTCTAATAATTTTCCTTCCCCTCTGTAATTCACAACGTGATTAAAAATACCCCTTTCAACAAGATACATCTACATGTTTTAAATATTGCTCTCTCCACTTTACCAAAACATTAGCAACCAATTCATTATCGGCACTGCTTGAAATAATGTAAAGCCCGAACATTCATTATGATCCTTATCTTTATCTCAATTAGAACACTCTCATGTTACTACTACAAAAGAAGCAAGACTCTTGTCAAAGTAAGGACAGCTTATGGTGTCCCTTCATCCCAAAAGACTACTACTTTTCATTTGGAAGGTGGACATCTCCATTTTACTAGGGTATGATAACATTGTTTGGTATATAACCATTCTCATAACCATTACAAACTTCAGAGAAAAATGATTGCAGAAAAAACTAATTGAGTAGAACAACTAGTTCACTTGTAGATTCATTGAATATTTCACACCAAACATAATTCATGAAAAAATGATGGCACCCCAACTATTATACAAAATACAAAAGGGTTATGTCATATAGACAAAGTATTATAACTAGAGGAAGCCTTTACATGGATGTGTAAAATGCATTGAGTAACTTATAATAGCTCTTAAGATTTTTGATTGGACGAGAAAGTGTCAATGTGTAATTTATAAATAAACTCAAATCGAATCGTTCCCCATGATCCAAAAGATTTTTGGTTGTTTTCAAACTTTGCCAGTATGTTCTATATACCATCTGACAGGTGCTGGACAAGTATGACATGAATCAAAATTGATTTAAAGGTGGAACAAACCGTTCCTCATTTAAATAATTTTATCTTCTTTTCAGACTTTGCTAGTATGTTCTACATACCCTTTGACAGGTCTTGGACCAGTATGGGATCAATCAAATTGATTCAAAGGGCGAACAAATTGTTCCCATCCAAATGAGTTTATGTTGTTTTCAAACTTGGCCAATATGTTCTACATATCATATAAACAAGTCTTGGACAAGTACGAGATCAATCAGAAGTGGTTCAAATGGCGAACAAATCGTTCCCCATCCAAATGATTTTTGGTTGTTTTTAAACTTTGCCATTATGTTATACATACCATCTGATGGGTACTGGACAAATATGACTTAAATCAAAATTGATTTAAAAGGTGGAACAAACCGTTTTCTATGTAAATGATTTTTTCTTCTTTTCAGACTTTGGTAGTATATTCTCCATACCTTTTGACAGGTCCTAGACAAGTATGGGATCAATCAAAATTGATTCAAATGGCAAACAAAATGTTCCCCGTCCAAATGATTTTATGTTCTTTTCAAACTTGGCCAATATGTTCAACATATCATATGATAGGTCCTGGACAAGTACAAAATCAATCAGAAATGGTTCAAGTGCCAAACGAATTGTTCACCATCAAATGATTTTTGTTTGTATGTCATTATGTTCTACATACTATCTGACAAGTGTTGGACAGGTATGACATGAATCAAAATGGATTTAAAGTTGGAACAAACCGTTCCCCATAATCAAAATTGATTCAAAGGGCGAACGAAATGTTCCCCATCCAAATGATTTCATGTTGTTTCCAAACTTGGCCAATATGTTCTAGGGTTCATATGACAGGTCTGGGACAAATACCGGATCAATCAGAAGTGGTTCAGGTGGCGAATGAATCGTTTCCCATCCAAATGATTTTTGGTTGTTTTCAAACTTTGCCATTATGTTCTACATACCAGCTGACATGTGTTGGACAGGTATGACATGAATCAAAATTAATTTAAAGGAACAAACCGTTCCTATTTAAATGATTTTATCTTCTTTTCAAACAAGTTTGCTAGTATGTTCTATATACTTTGACATGTCTTGGACAAGTATATGATCAATCAAAATTGATTCAAAGGGCAAACGAAATGATCCCCATCCAAATGATTTTTATATTGTTTCCAAACTTGGGCAATATGTTCTAGGGTTCATATGAGAGGTCCTAGTCAAGTATGAGATCAAACAAAAGTGGTTCAAGTAGCGAACGAATCATTTCCTATCCAAATGATTATTGGTTGTTTTCAACCTTCGCCATTATGTTCAACATACCATCTGACAAGTGCTAGACATGTATGACATCATGAATCAAAATTGATTTAAAGGTGGAACAAACCGTTCCCCATCTAAATGATTTTATCTTACTAGTATGTTATACATACCCTTTGACAGGTCGTCGACAAGTATAGGATCAATCAAAATTGATTCAAAGGGCGAACAAAATGTTCCCCATCAAAATGATTTCATGTTGTTTTCAAACTTGACCAATATGTTGTAGGGTTCGAATAGGGTTCATATGAGAGGTCCTGGACAAGTATGAGATCAAGCAAAAGTGGTTCAAGTAGCGAACGAATCGTTCCCCATCCAAATGGCTCTGAAGTGGTCAAACCGTTCCCCATCCAAATGGCTCTGAAGTGGTCAAACGACTCCTAGTTATGCCGACTTAGGCCGGAGTCTTTTCTCTTTCCTTCTACATAAAATCTAAATAAATAAGTGATAGTCTTCCTCTGAAAAACCTCAATTCTTGTAGGCCCGTCTCTTGGATTATAGTCGTTCTCTCAACCCCGATGTATTTATTACAGCTTCTTTGAGTTGTACTCATGGTCACCAAACAATGTATTTGATATAAATACATTTGCAAACATATGAATTGTTTCAGTGTCCATTAAATTGTTGAATACATGATGAATGGATGAATGTATATATAAATGTACACATCTTATGCTTTACATTTGCCCTTTACAAAGTCCTTAAATATCCGGTCATCTCCTATGTCTAACTCATATTCACCATTTCTAGAAGGTCTATATGTCAAATGTGCTAACGCTATGACACTTACTATATTTACAGGAGTATAATTTGTCAAGTCATATAGATCTATACATACGAACCCTTTGTGAGGGTTGATACCATCGACAAAAGACCTCAATCCCTGTAGGCCTGTCTGTCAGATCAATTCTTAATTTATATTCTACATACTTCGGTGTCACATTACAAAGATTTACATTTTTGCGAACCCTTTGAACTCGTCCCAACCAAAAATGTGCAGTCTCGGTTGCTTTTTTGGAAATGGACTTTCCCACTCTTGCTTTCTTCGAAGTGGATGGTAATGGTCATTCATACCAAACTGCACAGTCACTCCCTATCCCAAATAGAGCCCCATTCTTCATAGAAGAAAAATTGAAACTTCTACACATAATATTACACTTGAGAACTTACTTATTTAATGTTGTAATCTTGCCAGCCGACTTGAATACTCCACTGTGGGGGGAGAGCAGCTGCATCAATACATTTCTACAAACCCCAACAATATCTGTCATAAGAAAAAAAAAAAAATAGCCTCTCCAGATTATAGCTCAAAGAAAGATTTTTTTTTTTTTAATAGCAATAAGCTTTAAACACATAAGACATAAGCCCTTCATTGCAGATGAAAAATAAAACTACTATACATATAATATTACAATTGAGAACTTACCTCTTTAATGTTGTAATCTTGCCAGCTGACTTGAATACTCCATTGTGGAGGGGGGATTTCATTACCAGAATATATATTTTATAATGAAGCTATATAGAAATATCATACAAGAAAATAGATACGGGTAACAGATATCATTATATCAACAAAATATACTATAGCCAAGTAACAAACATCACCAAACAAATAGAAAAAATAAAATAGTGGTGAATATCAAACCCCCGCACTCACTCAAGTGTATTAAAGTATCCAGCACTCATACTATCAATGTCAGTATCAATGTTAGTGTGCACATCATGGTTAGTGTTAATGTTGGTGTCAATGTTAGTGTCAGGATTAGTATTAGTGTCAATGCGTTAGTGTTAATCTGTCACTGTTTGTTGAAGTGTCAATGTCAATTTGTACCTGTTAGTTGTCAGTCTTACCGTTCATAAGACCGTCTTACCGTTTGCCAACACGCTGACTTCATGTGGTAGATGATGCAACCAGCCTACAGCCAGCTCGAGAAATTTCAAAACTTTCATAGAGCCGAAACATAGTTAATACATGTATGGATCCAAAGCCTCCAAAGTCTGATTCCTAGTATGTAGCACATGACAAAATTCAATTGAAGCTTATAGCGTAGATCTACATACTTGGAAAAATGCGGGACCAAGATATTGTAAAGCGATACGCATCCAGTCCCATTGTCTTCACGTGCGAGCGTAACATCCTCCTGTACATGAGTCTCGAGGACATTCACACATACTGTGTTCAATAAGTAAAGGCAATTTGCAAGGTTGTTATTCAAGTTCTCACATGTAAGCCAAAGTTATTGATGGACAAAATTGCATGTTCAAACTAGGTGTACAGAAGAAAATAGAAGAATGTTGACAGTGCTAGGAACTCCAGTCATTTCAGGTAGACAGTCATGTTCAATGTAGGAGCATGCCTGATAGTGGTGATACTGATCCGATCCACTGCAACATCCCGCGTGAAATCGTCTGCAACTTTCCCTGCTCAGCCAAAGATTCCATCATAACTGTTCATCAGTCTGGATCACGAGCCAGCTTGAGAAATTTCAGAACTTTCATATAGCCCAGACATAGTTAATAAATATGGATCCAGTGCCTCCAAAGTCTGATTCCTAGTATGTAGCACATGACAAAATTCAATTGAAGCTTACAGCGTAGATCTACATACTTGGAAAAATACGGGACCAAGATATTGCGAAGCGATATGTATCCAGTCCCATTGTCTTCATGTGCGAGCGTAACATCCTCCTGTACATGAGTCTCGAGGACATTCGCAAGTATTGCGTTAAGTAAAGACAATTTGCAACATTGCTATTCAAGTTCTCACATGTAAGCCAAAGTTATTAACGGACAAAATTGCATGTTTAAGCTAGGTGTCCAAAAGATAATAGAAGAATAATTGACAGTGCTAGGAACCCCGGTCATTTCACGTAGGCAGTCATGTTCAATGTGGGAGCATGCCTGATAGCGGTGATACTGATCCGATCCACCGCAATATCTTGCGTGAAATCGTCTGCAACCTTCCCTGTCCAGCCAAAGATTCCATCAAAACCTGTTTATCAGTCTAGATCACGAACTATAACGTAGCAATCATGAATTTGATATTGGTGCGGTTCGTCCGTGATTCTTGAACACTGTATGAAGAATTATGGTACTTCTCAATCATGTCCACCGGTTAATCCTCGTATGTAAAAGGAAGATCATTTGATCTGTCTCGAACTAGGTTATCTGATTGTCATCTTTGGTGAGCTTAGAAAATCAGTGCAAAATCAGTGCACTTTAATAAGGCATTTCAGACGTCATTGGACATGCGTGATGCCTAGATGTATCACGTGCTAATTTCTGACACAGAAGCAAAATTATGATCTATTACATGAAAAGAGCTCATGGAAAGAGCTCGTACATTCACAAAGGCACCCTGGGAAGGAAGCTCGCTCGAGGCTAGAACGCCTTGTCGATAACTAATCGCTTCGTTCCACTCCTTGTCGATCGCTGGTCGCCTCATTCCAATAACCTCTCTATCGACCTTCACAACTTTAGACCTGCGTACAAGATATCCTATTTTTTTCCATACCCCAATAGTTCTAGCTCTTCTCTCTCCTTCCCCCTCTTTTCCTTCTCACAATCTACTCTATCTATAGATCACTGTATAAGTACAAGTATTTTAAGAAAGAGGAAAAACTACCTTAGTCATGGGCGTGCCACCGTCGTCTCTTCTCCTCGTTGCCTCTTCACCATCTCTTCTTCTGGTTGCCTCTCATGGGCGTGCCAACGCCGTCTCTTCTCCAGCTTGTTGCCTCTTCACCGTCTTCTCTCCTCGTTGCCTCCTTGTCATCCCAAACTAACATAAACTAAAATACACCACTGACTAGAACTTCCAGTTCCCTCATCGCCCCTCTTAGCACAAGGGAAATCGCAAATAGAATGCTAGAAAGACCTCTCTCCTCTCGCCGCCACCCTGGAGACCAAAACCTAACTCAATCCTACCCATTCACTAAAACCCAATCAGATTGCTTAGCAATCTTGTTATCGACTCATAATTCGTCACACATATGCATAAGGATATGAGATGAAATACCCAATCAAATTGGTTAACAAGCTAGTATTGTACCAACAGTTAGTAGCTCAGTTGGTAAAGTGCACCGAGTGCCATCCGGATGACCCTTGGGTCAAATCCTGCTACTTGACGGGTGTGGTACGCTCTGTTCCCCCTTCCCTGCGCGGTGTCGCATCTGAAAGCCTTACGGCGAGGTTACTAAGAGGTTATTTTCTCCTCTCTCTATCAAGGGGCCTGATTTGTGAGCTGTCGCTCCCAGGTGTTTCCATTTAAAAAAAAGAAAAAGAAGTATTGTGATTATAATATTATACCCCCATCTGTAAGTTGTAATTTGTTGAAAAACTAACCCCCTTTATGTATTTATATCTATGTAACTGTATGCTTTTAAAAGGCCTTTTCCAGTACAAACATTTGTGTGTAGGTACCGTGTTACATTTTTGGGAGTGACCCCCTCCCCGCCTGCCCCCCCCCTCCCGCCCCCTCCCCGTCCCCCTCCCTCCCCGAGTGTATCCCATGAGTGCACGGTACAAGTTGTTATCCCAATCAGAGCTGTTTTCAACCCCCAAAGTGGTGATACTCATCTTTAGAGATTTGATTATTCTCTCCAGCATACATTTGCACTATGGCCAGTAGGGGGCACTGTGCTCCCTTTTTATATCATACATTGTGCACACTTGCTCAAATTCAGCCTTCTACTCAGTGCCATTGTCAGTGAGAATGAAACGAGGACATCCATACCTGCTAATAATCTCTTCTTCCAAAAATCTAGCTATGAGAAGTGCTGAATGATCAGCTACAGGTGGCACCTTCCACCCACTTCGAATAGTGGTCAATTGCCACCAAAACATACTTGTTCCCATGAGAGGTTTCAGGCAATGGCCCCGTTGTGTTCAGAACCACACGATGAAAGAGATCAACGGATGTAAAATATGATCGATTTATCCATCCATCTATCATCTGTTTCCCGCCAAGTGCGACCCGCGGGCTGTGTGAAGGAGATGAGGGTGTGTCGTAGATGTGCTGCTTCTCACGGATCGTCTCTTTCGTTTACTCATTTTCTTCTGCATCGTGACGTGTTTTTAATTCGAGTAGTGGGGCGGGTGATGCCTGTTGAGCTCCAATTTGGTTGCGTTATGATGGTTTGAAGGAAGATTGACATAAATTACGTCTCCTAATTGAGTGGAAAGATCTTTCCGTGTCCAAAGATTCGTTGTTATGCTATGAAGTGAGAGATTTTCTGTTGCAGCTCGTTGGTTTCTCTCACCAGAACCTCCTCCTATTAAATCCAATTCGTGTGATATGAGCGAAGCGGTGACAGAATTGTCTCTAAGCAGATTGTTTTTTAGTTCACATTGGGTACTATCTTTTATCATTCCTAGTCTGCGATGTCCAGCTGAGTTTCTTTTCGCAGGATAAGTCGACCATTCAGATGTCTAAATGTCCTGTTGACGGTGGAACTTCTAAAAATTCAGCAAAGGACAATCTCGCGCATTTGCTTGAAGTGCTGAAAACCTCGCAGGCAAGTATCAGCCTTTCGTCCTGACTGGCCGAGATGATAGCTACGTCAGTGTGTTGAAAGAAGTTTATATCAGAATTTGTGTGACATGCCGAAGTAATTCATCGACTGGTTCACTGGTCTGTGATGTTTCTTCTCCATCTTATGCACCAGCTCACTCCGAGCGCCAAGAAAAATTGATATCCTGTCCTTGTACATACACGTAAGACTGTGAAGTCAATGCTTTTTGTGTCAGCAATTCTTCCTCTTCCACCTTTTCGTCTTTATGCTGGGAGAATGGTGGCAAGGACCAAGTCAAATAGGTCGAAATTTCACTCTTCCATCATTCTTGCAAGGCAAGTATGGCACTTGAAGCCTTTGTAAGCATGCGATCTCTACTGGAGATTGCGCTTGGATGTATACAGATATATATATCTAGACTGGATGCTCTGAAACTTTGTCTACTGTTCCCATTTGCATGCATGACATATCAGCCCTAGGATCCCCAGAGAGGTTGACCTTTTTGCGCATCAAAGCCTTGAGTCCAAATGCACTACTACGCTGCGGCTGCAGGTTTTGGAAGATCGCATCAAGGTGCTCGATAAGTTGGCTACCTCGTCATTTGCGAGCAGCTTGGATCAGCTTCACATTGCTGAAGCACTGAGAGTATCCCCACATTATGTCTTACCCATGGTGGGTAGGTGAGTTGTTGAAAGAGTAAGGGAGGACTGTAATAGGAACTGTTTCTTATGCAGAAGTTATTGTAAGATCCTTGTGGAAGATGCGGTAGAGCTTCAGGTGGAATTCTTGACTGCTGGATAGGCCTGCTGGCAAGAAGATCAAGATTCAACTATTCGGGACTGCAAATGGCGAACAAATATCAGTCGAATTGCCTGCTCAAGGCTGCCATCCTCTCAAACGGAGCCTCAAACTTTCAGGCTGTACATTCAGCTTGCCACTAAGGTAGCTTGCTGTCAAAGCTGCTAATTGATGCTCACTTCTGCTTTTGAAAGGTTCAGCGTGAGAAAAAGATCTGGGGTCTTTCCCTGTTTCTTCACAACACAAAAAGGTGAGACACCACATGCCTTAACAAAGGGAGAGGACCTGGGCTGGGCGGGGAGTTGACAAAGTTGAATAGAAATACTGACTATGTTCATTATGCTCAGGCATGTGGCTGGTGTGGAAAGTGCATCTCTGAAAAGGCAGTTTCAGAAAGCAATACCCAGGGGCCAGGGCATAACGTTCTTGCCAAGGTACTGAAAATAGGTTTACGAGGAAATACAGAAACCACAAATTGTGGACAGGAGTTCAATTTAGGTTACTGAAATGTTATATTGCTACATTTGCAGTCACAGTAAGATCAAATCAACAGACTTAGCAAATGACATTTGGCCACAGTATTGGAAGGTACTCACGGTATCTGACCTTGGTAGTGATGCTGGCTTGTGCATATCGCAGTTAAATGTTGTAGAGAGCTACATATGCCCTTGTTTTTCTCATCTACGGCCTGTCGGATGCTTGTTGTCCCAGTTACTTTTGGAGACTATTGCTCTTGCTTCAACCACCTTTGCCACAGCATTGGGGTGCTCGTACATGCTGGAGAAGCCATTTCTACTATCTGTGGAAGTTTTCATCAAGGAGACATTTAATCTCATCAATGTGCTCTGTTTCTCAAGTATGGAGGTAGGTTGCAGTTCCCTAAGGAACTCCATATTCTGCAGTAGAATGGGTCAAGTATTGTGAGTTAGTGCTTCAATGACTCATGATGTGAACTGATGGCAAATGCAGCTCTAGGCTTTTGAACTGTTAAGAGGCATTCTAGTTGGACTCGGGGAATCTTGTTCAGTCTGTAAGGACCAGATCCAGCTTGGCTGGAAGAGTTGGTTGTAAGCTTGGGTGATTCTACTGACTTGTCACACAGTTGTGGTTTGCATTCAAGGACCTTGCACTAGCCATCTTGTGTGGCTGCTGCTAGTGATTTGCCCTCATGCTTTTCTCTTACTGTATCAAATATAGGTAGATAAGGTGTGCACAGATGTCCTCTGGTCAGGCCTTTAACTATATGGTGAAGAATGCATGTTTTTTGGCTTTGACATATACATGTGATCCAATAACAACAGATCGTCAGCTAGGGAAGTTTTGATTTGGATGATCCCTTCCTTGTCTGATTGCAGAGAAGCGACCTTCAAGCAGTTGAAATGCACAAGGCAGGTGTGGAGCTGCTCGGATCAGCCCTTCGGCTGTTAACAAAATTCCTTCCGAGCACAACAAGGGTCGATCCACAACACTCCAATGGTCAGGTAGTGCCAGAGGCTCTTCAGATTGTGGCATCTGCAATACAAATTCTCCAGGAGATGGGGACACAATCGGCAAGGGTAGCATGGGGACAACTTCATGTTATTGGTGATAAGAACTTTGCTTTGCTAAATCTTTGTTGGAGAAGCATTGTTGCTCTGTTATCACAGGCTGAAGAAGGTCGCATGTTGATTGCGACAATGGTGGATATTCAGGGGCTCATCACGTCTTTGATTTCTCATGCTGCACAGTCATTGAAGCAAGCTGCTGAGACAGGGTATTCACAATCTCCAAGCACCGTGGCAATTGCCTCTACCCCAAGAGATGACAACTATAGGAAACTGTGTGTTTTAGTTAAATTCTTTCTCTCCAATGCTGGAGGTGTGTCTCGCTGCTACCCCCAGCAAGCAGTTGCTGTCAGTAAAAGCATGATAGCTTGTGTCTCAAAGGTCTTGGCGCTGCAGCTTGCACCTAGCGTTGACCCTGCCATGCCTCAAACAGCTGTGGAGATCCTCCATGAAGTCGTAGCACCAACGGCCTTTAGTTCTCTTCATTGCTTACTCAACTCTGACATCAGCATCAAGTTCAAGGTCGAGCTCTTGCAAGGCATAGTGACAAATGGCGAGGACATGCCAACTGTTGAACAACTGAACTCAGGTTTTAAAGAGCAAGAACCAAATGATATACTTCCTTGTGGGGATGAAAGAGCTCAGGAAGGAATGCTTTTCAGAGCGGGCCATGTGGTGCTGTTTCTGAACCTATTGCAGAGTTCTACGGATTACGGGGCAGATGTTCTGTTGGAACTCGCAAAGAGGCTTGATTGGTTACTAGGAGCAGTGGCGGAAGAGGGGATGTACGTCTCAATTTTACAACTTCAAGTTTACCCTGCAAGTAGCCCCCGTTCGTCTTTGAAGACACAATGGCAGCTGATGTATGTTTGGACATTACGAGCACTGGAGACCTTTGCTGCTGTCGCTGCCTCCTCCAGTGAAGTGTGGGTTCAGATTGAGCAATTTCTCTTCCAGAATGCCCTCCACCCCTGTGCTCTCTGTGGCGAATTAGTCATGGAGCTTTGGTGCTTCGTTGCACGGCATAGTGAGCTTGCTCTGATTCAAGGACACATCTCCTCGTTATTTTCTCTCCTCCAGTCTCTGGCATCACAAGATGCTCGAGAGGTTTCACAGCAGCCACTTAAGAGACTCGCTCGGTTGGTTTGCACTGTCAGTCAAGCTGGTCCCTCTGCAATCGCCTCGCACCTATACAACCTTGCCTTGCATAAGGACCCTTTTACATCCTCATTGTCAGCAAGAGTTGCGACGGCTCTTTTGGAAGGAGGCTTTTCCTTTAGCCTTCTACCTGACAGCCTCCAGAAGCCTTCTTTCATCAGCTTGTTAAAAAATTGTCTAGCTGCTGGGAGACGCCTTTCTCAAAGGAAGGAGAGCATAGATTGCATGGATTTAAGTCCTTTTCCTGTGAAGGAGGATGCCATGTGGTGTTTACTTGAGCTTCTTCGTCAATGGTGAGTGCAACTGCTGATTTATTCCTCACCATTCCCCCACCTCCCGCAGATGTAGTCCCTAAGTATTTTCGTCTACATTGGCAAAAAGGGTACATCCCTGTCCCTCCTAGACTTGCCTGCCTTGTTGATGTGACGTTTTTCCTGCTTATATATACAGTCCATTACCAGGGAAAAGGCTTACTTTCCTGCAAAATCTTATGCTATCTAACGGGGGGTTTTGTTTAATTCAGTAAGGAGGGTCGAATGCTTGATGCCAAGAAGACTCAAGAGATCAAAGAAACTGACCCTTGATGCAATTACACAAGAAACCGGAGGCAGCCATCCATACTGCAGTGTACACAACATCATCCCCATCCTGCACATCAGCTGCTTCTTGTTACAACAGAAGGCATGCCCAAAGACACTTGAAAATCTTCTCATAAAGATTCGAGATCTGGCCATGTCAGCACCTTATAAGGAGCCAAGGCATTGAAGCCAGCTCTTGCAGAATTTCTTGCTAGCTTGAGTACGTTTGACATTCCTGAGGACCCAGGCAATCCAGCAACCCAAGCCCTTTGGGATCTGTATCATGTGGTATTGAGGGAGCGGCACTGGGCTCTTATCCATGCAGCCCTGGCCTCATTTGGCAACTTTGCAGAGCACTCGTCTTTTAATGAGCTCTGGCGTTTCGTGCCTTCAGGTGCTGGTCTGGCATCTAACATCTATGAAAGCACTGAGAGTGGTCAAGACATCTTCATGAATGCTCTCAAGAGGTTTTTGGAGAAGGAGGGTGCAATACACTCGCTGGCCATGACAGACAGTGAGCTGGAATCACTGCGGGTTGAGTTCAAAATGCAACAGAGCAGTTAATTCCAGGCTCTCCTCCAAGATACCGAGGAGCGCCTGTTGGAGAAGAGGTCCGCAGGGTTGGACTTGGACTCAATGGACATGGACCTTACTGCAACCAGAAGACTGGAGGAATTATCAGTCCCACCTGAGGTGAAGACCGGATTTTTGATGGTGCAGGAAGGGACCGCACTGCTGACTCAGGGAGGAGCACCTGATTGGCTTCTCAAGTTCAACAAGAAATATGAAGAATGGCAATTAATGATTGCACGATTAGCAGAGGTCAACAGAAAACTCAGCTTCTACAACAAGCTTTGAGGGATGAAGGTTTTTAATCCCTGCCCCTATCCAATCTATGCTGCCGCCACCTTCTTGAGAATGGCCAATCTTCTCTGCCACCATGGAGTTTGATCGGCCTCTTGCCGCCAACCTCTCCTCGGGCAAGCGAACCTATATGAAGCTCAGTTAACCACAAATTCCCCATTCCCTGTGAGCTCCCCTCCCAGGCCTATCCGCAATATTTTACGAGCAATTCACCATTCCTAGTGATCCTGATTGTTCCTAGCTCTTGTCACCCAGCTGTACTCTGCATTCAGCTTCTGCAAAGGGTCCTAATAGTAAGGCTCATCTACGCCTCAGGGGTCAGGCCTGGAACCGCATCAACAGGAACTTCTCCGAGCCCCCAGTGAACAACAGGTCGAAACCTTCCTCCGGCAAAGGCTTTTTCTTGGCACACCAAGCAGAGTCAATGGCTGGTGCTTCTGGCTCAAGGCAGGTCAGAGAGAGTTCTCTCCCCTTCACCTCTAGGACTGTATCTCCCTCTCAGTGTTCCTACACAGAAGAAGGTGCCCACTCCATGCAACTGGATCCACTGGGGTCGGCCCTCTCAGCCTTAACACAGAAGACGGACTGGAGAATGCAATGCTGATTCAGGAGGCCATGAACAAGGATTACCCCTGCTATGGATATCCAAGGTCTTAACAAACGGGTTTCTAGTATGGAAGAATGCAGAATCTTGGTTCACTTTCCGGGGAAAAAAGTAGACCGAACGTTTGATTAGGAATTGGGGTAGACCTGGTGAGCTGAGGCAGCGTTGCGTGCTAAAGGAAGATTCCTCTATTGTTTTGGAGACCCAGGAGGCAGCTTCCCAAGCCTTTAGGTTCACCTTCTCAGATTCAAAGTCAACATTTTCCCTTGGTCATCCAAGATGGGGAATTGAAATGGTAAAATTGTGGGATCCAAGAATAATCTCTATGCCATCATTCTTGGTCAATCATCTCAAAGCTGTCTGATTCATTGATAAAAATGTCTGTACTCACTTCTGGTTGCCCAACCAGAATGAGCAGCTTTCGCATAACTCCCAAAGACTTCACTTTCTCTCCTGATACTGTCATAAACGTAGTTTTTGTAGGTCTCACCATACTCTCCAGGTGTAGCCTCCTTTATTACAGTGCTTAAAGCCATGATTCATATGGGTGCCCCTGTGTGGATCATCCCTTCTAGCTCACGACCCACTCACTACCTTGAGCTCAATACTATAAGTGGGGTGTCTGACTGACTCCAACTGCAGCGTTAACTGCTGCGGCAAGATGGTCATTGCCAAAAGCATAAGAGTGGAACGAGAAAAAGACACACAAGGGAGATCATACCGGTAATTCTGGGTTCAAATCCTGCTACCTCCTCAGGTGTTGGGCAACTCAGTGCTCGATCCAACTGTGGTGGATAAAGAAACAATTGCATATTATTATGGTGATAATGTAATTCTTGAGATCTGACGGTTCAGATGCACTCAAGTTGAGGGCGTGGATGCTATCCATCTAACGGTCAGTGTTTGTAGAAATTAGGGCAAGAGATGTGGGGAGGGAAGAAACGCAGCGGCCCCTGCAGAGAGGTTCCTTTTGTCCACAGCGTCGTGTGCTGCTGCTGCGCTTGGAAGATCTGTGAGGGATTTGTGTGAGAGAGAGAGAGAGATCGGAGCAAGATGAGCAGCGAGGCAGAGGCGCCCGCCCCCAGTGTGCCAGAGTCGCTGCTCAAGAAGCGCAAGCGCGACGAGCTGTGGGCTGCTAACAGGAAGGAGCAGCTCGAGGCATCCAAGGCGAAGAATGCCAAGAATCGGCAGGTTATCTTCAAGCGGGCGGAGCTGTACATCAAGGAGTACAGGGCGCAGGTGTGTTCAGGTTTAGGGAAAATCAACTTACCAAGTTTTCCTGGTAGGCATTGAACAGGGGATGTGGGCGTGGATCGCTCTGCCATGCGAAGCCTGTGTGAATATGCATCTAGTGCCTTTTGTAATGTGACATTTGAGATGCAGGAGGCAGACTTGATCAGACTGAAGCGGGAGGCGAAGTTGAAGGGTGGGTTCTACGTCGAATCTGAGGCCAAGCTTATGTTTGTCATCAGAATTCGGGGGTATGTGCTTTCCAATATGCGTTCGTAGTGTTACTGTTTTGCATGTCCCACCATTCCCTTCTCGTCCTTGTATCCTCAGAGAACCCTTTGCATGTTGGCTCGGCCATTTGCGAGTTGCGGTAGTTAGTATTTTGTATTATCACAGCCTATCAGGGCTACTGCAAGGTGCGGCCTAAGGCTTCTCACACAGGTGGTGGTGGTGTTGTTTTATCACATGCCGGTATTCTCTGTCAAGTGGCTTGGACTAATTAGCTTGGTTGTTTGGATGCAGTATCAATGACATGCACCCCAAGACCCGGAAAATTTTGCAGCTTCTTCGGCTAAGGCAGGTGAGGCAAAACACATCTTTTTTTGCTTGCACACACTTGCTTAGGGTTTAGTGTGGATGGACGTATGATCAATATGTAGAAGAGTCTTCCTTCGTTCAGCATTGAATTGCGCCCTCCACGGTTGTGTTCGATTGTCCAACTGCCCTCACGCATGGTTTGATTGGTGACAGATTTTCAATGGGGTGTTCATGAAAGTCAACAAGGCCACCGTGAACATGTTGCGCAGGGTTGAACCTTATGTCACATATGGGTAAGAAATCTTGTGATTCTTCGTCTCGCTCAAACAGAATGTCATGATTTCAGTTGGATCAAAAGTAGTTGATAGCTGATAACACTATTCACTTCTCTTCAATTTGTTGTGAGTGCAGTTACCCTAACATGAAGAGCGTGAAGGAGCTTATTTATAAGCGTGGTTACGGGAAGTCGAACAAGGCCCGCACTGCATTAACTGACAACTCCATCATTGAGGAGGTAAGTGCTGCTATTCTGACTCATTTGCTCGATTAGATGTGCTTAAATGGCAACATTCTCCTTCTTTGACTCAGTTTGAGAATTAACCTTGTTTTCTAGCAGTCCATTCAAGATTGTGTCATACGTAATTCAGACGAAATTGAAAATTTTCTTGTAAAAATAGTCTTGATCGGGGGTAACTTGCAGGCACTTGGCAAGTACGGGATCATATGTATTGAAGACCTTATCCATGAAATCTACACTGTGGGTCCTCATTTTAAGGAGGCCAACAACTTTCTTTGGCCTTTCAAGTTGAGCTGTCCTTTGGGCGGGTTGAAGAAGAAGCGCAATCACTACATTGAGTCTGGAGATGCTGGAAACCGCGAGGACAAGCTGAATGCTCTCATCCGCCAGATGAACTGAGTATTGATGTGCATTGGTAGATGCCAGATTTGCAGGAGTTTTGAGAGGCATTTTTCTGTACTGAGTAGCCTTGACAACTCAGGAACTGGTTGATTTGTGTAACTTCCTGGTAAAGCATCTCTACTGCCACAGGCCACAGGAAGTTTTGATGCTACAGGACTCTGTTAACCGGACCTTCCCTGTGAGTATGCTGTCATGAAGCCAAAGCACAGAGGGATGTCTTCTGTACCAAGTCAGGCATAGTTAATCTCTATAAACTGTTCGAGGGAGAAAGTAGCCAGCCTCGTACATTCTACCATTTCTTCTGCAATTTCACTTTCCAAATCACTAATCCTCTGTACTCCAGAGCCCAATCTTCAACTATAATGAAGTGCGCAGATCTCAAAAGCCACTCTAAAATGCAACTGGCCTCCAATTACTTCCTAGTCCTCCTCCCCAGTCACTTGCACATCCCTAATATTCACGGATTAGGTTGCAATACTCAAGAGTAAGTTGCTAGTGGCGCAATTGGAGACTGAGGCTCGAGTTAGGTAGCCGAGACAAAACTACTGACAATTTTAGAGCTTCCTTCTCCCCAGTCACTTGCACATCCCTATTATTCACGGATTAGGTTGCAATACTCAAGAGTAAGTTGCTAGTGGCGCAATTGGAGACTGAGGCGCGAGTAGGTAGCCGAGACAAAACTATTGACAATTTGAGAGCTGGGTACGTGACATGCAACACAATGTGCAGTCCCTTCTACAGACTTTCTAAACGAATGAAACGGGCCGGAATGAAACGATGGCAGCAAGTGTATCCGACTCTTTGTGAGACTGGGAAGGAGATCTTACCGCTCAGTTGCCAAGATCTCACAGTGGGAGATGCACTCTCTGTTGCCCCTATGCACGCGACTGATCGCGAGAGAGGGCGTGACGCAGAGCAGCAGCTACTCACATGATCCTGACCTCCTTTGCAAACCCCATTCCCTCTCTTCTTTCACATCTTCTGCAAAAACTACTCGGATCCTGGAATCACACCCAACGCTAAAAGTGAATGCAAAATAATAAATAACCGTGTTCTCTCGTATGCACACGAATCGTCAGCAGCAGGGTTCGAACCTGCGCGGGCGAAGCCCAATAGATTTCAAGTCTATCGCCTTGACCACTCGGCCATGCTGACTCCCTGCTCAACCAATTGCAGCCATGTTTAATTTATAAACAGAAGCAAAGTATCTAACTGACCGTCGGAGTATTTGAATGGATGAATGATTTTTGGGCCATCCATAGTTGGATGGATGAGGAGTTGCTCACAAACAGCCAAAAAAATATATTCCACATTCCAAACTGGCTCAACTGGACACGTGGATGAGGCTTTTTATGGCGGCATCTTTTGTTCAAGGGACCCACTGCGAATGTAAACTTTCGGTGTTTTAATTCCAGACCATCAACTAATAGCCTGATATAGGATAAATAGGGTGGCCCAATTCAATAATTCAATAATAGTAAGTTTGTTGGCGTTCAGACTTCAGACAGGGCCCCACGCCGACAGGACACCGTCCTTTGGTCGGTTCTGGGCCACGTGCACCAATACCAGCACCCAGAAGGCGAAGGTCTTGGGGTCAAAGCGCGATGCGGAACAAACTGTGGCAAAACAATTTTCCTTCTTTTTCTTGTGGAAGAATAATCCGGTGAAGTGATCCGACCGCCCCATAAAACTAACCAAGGTCCCACACCATTGGGTGGAGCCGACCCGCCGCCCCGACCAACCGACTCCCCTTTTTACCCCATCCTTTTCTTGCAAGTAACTCCAAAAAAAAAGATCGAGGGGTGTTCAGTTGGGGGTGCTTGGGTGCTTGGAGAAGTTACATCCGGGAAGGAAAAGACTCCGGCCGAAGCTAGCGTATAGGCTATACGTCCATGGCGGGTATGGAGAGGGGTAGCTATCGATTGTAAATGGAACATAACATCGTATTTTGGCGCCGCAAATTGCTAATAGTCTCTCTTGTCACTAAAAAGGCAGGATTCATGTACCACTACCCTATTCCTATTCTGTAATACTTGGATAAATTGGGGTGTTAGTCGCCTACCTTACACCACCACTAGGCTAGGGTGAAACAACTTAATGAATAGAATTTGCACAATTTTAGAGTAAAATGCTAGCAAGGCCCATTCCTTCTGCTTCAAATACGTTGAGTGGGGGGCTATGGTAAAGGAGCCCCATCATATCTTTAAGCCTTTTAGCTCGAAATTTGGACCTAGTATCGAACTCACATTCGGACCGCAACATTTTATGGGTGCCGAAAATAAATAAAACTCGCGCTACAAGGGAGGAAAAAACCAGTGTTGGACTGGTATATAGGGTCTGGCCGGGTATCAACCAGGGTATTGAATAACCTACCCGGCTGGTATTGACAATTCCAATACTATGGTTGATAACCGGACCGGCTGGTATTGCCAAGGCAATACCCGGGTGCATACACAAGGACTATACCATGGTATGAATAGGAAATTGGCTGGGTGCACAATATGTCAGGTGTCAGAGTAAGAGGTGCACATCTCAGAGGGTGCACATGTGAGGGATGGCTTGTCCAGCCCCAAGGCCCCCACTATGCTTCATTTCTTACCACATGTAGGGCGGGCTGTCCCTATTCTTTATTTTTTTTAGCACATGAAGGGTGTCTTATGTGGTTGCAATCAGTCTTCTTTGACTAAGCTTGCTTCAATTTGGATACTAAAATGTGCAACGTTGTTATTATGTAATGCAAAGACTGAATTTTGCAACATAATAATTAATTTCTTTGTGAAATCATCTGAAATATTCTAAATTCAGTACATATTAATGATTTAGTGGTTTTTTTTTTTTTTTTTTTTCCCTTATTTATACCCGGGTTCATAACCGGCTGGTATTAGATTGGAATACCCATCCTATTGATACCCCGTCCGCAACTCGAAAATCATACTACTATTGAGAACCTATGGATATTAAAAGTAAGGGAATCTTTCAATACTATGGAACTGGCTGGTATTGCAAATTAATTTCTTTTCAATACCCGGCCCGTCTGGTATTAGAAAAAGTAATACCCGCCCAACAGTGGAAAAAACCAGCCTATACTTTCTTCGATCAACCTTTGTCATATTGGAGATCCAATGGTGGATTTCTACCATTTCTTTTTAGATGGGCTGGCCATGTATATCCAAACCTGTGGTGTGTAGACTGGACTCGGAATGACCAGGCTAGGAAGGAGCCGTGGTCCCAGAATTCAAGCGGTTTTCCAGCCCCCACCACCTCCTACTCCTCCTTGAGGTGTTAAAGGGAGTCAAAATGGAAAGGCCCTTTGGGATGGGCCACACATCCTAGGGTTGTCATCCCTGTCGACAATGCTTTCCCGACCCACACTAGGTAGTAGTACACATCCACAACTCTCACCAAAGCCAATGTCACGCATGGAAGTGCGCTTATTACTTGGCCCTAGTTTTTCTCTCTTGTTTGTTTCTCTTGTCTGCATTTCATAATGCGAACATGAAAAGCTTTTATGCATAGTGGGTGTGAAAGAACGAAAGAAAAGAACCCAATCCAGGATCAAAAAATATCTTTTTCAAAAAGGATGGGGGGTCACTACTCTGAGACTGAAGGGGGTTTCGCAAGCTTGCCTACAATTGTGAGGTTCCCTTTTCTTTGTTTTTGATTTCGGCTCACAAATGGCCCGGCCCCTTAATTACAGTGAGAGGAAAAGTAAGGTCTCTTTTTTTCTTTTTTCTTAAGGTCTTTCAAAGTAGAAGGCTCCCTGTGGGGCACCAGCCAAAGGTCAACATTAAACATTGTGGTTGTTATTATAATGGGGGTTGACCAACATATGGCACCTGATTCGATGCTCACGTGGGCTTAACACTAGCTTACTACATGTCATCTTTCTGATTTCCCTGGGCAATTTTAGGGTATTTCTTTTTTTGAGTTTTTTTTGAGGGGGGGGGGGCCAGGAGCCCAAATTCTGTATGCAATTGTGAGGTTGACTATGTCAAACTCTGTTTGATTCTACTTCCATGATCAAGCGGTCATGGAAACAGGCCTGGAGAGAGAGAGCTCTTGGAGCAAATATTCTAAAGAATGTGAGGAATCCAAAATATTGTTGAATAGATGCTGTGTTAGTGATCCGTTTAGAGTATACCTGCACCAAAGGTGGTGATCAGCTCACAATGTAATGGCACGTAGACATCACACGAAGAGAGCTGTTGGAGATCAGACCCCATGTAACTCTTGAAGAATCTCAGAGATGTAAATTGTACAAGAGAAGTGGCTGCCAGTGCGCAGTCTGGCAACACTGCCTCGGGAACTCTGCGAAAGGATAGCCGTTCTGCAACAGTGCCAGAAGCTCTATCCATCTCAGGATCAGGACCGTCCCAGAGAGTGGACCAGTGTCCTGGGCACTGTGTAGGCCAATGGCCAGCTTCAAATTCCTCAAATGCAAATTGGGTTTAACTCGGACTTTTTTCTCCCAGAAGTGGACAGTCTGGTAAATTGGAGGAATCAGCCGACCACACTAAAGAAGTCCCCACCTCTTAGCACGAGCTGACGTCCTCCAACAAATGCGCCACACCGTGCATGGCGTCACCCGAGCCTGAGCTGTAGAGGTACAAAACCTTTTGAGTCAGGCACCAGCTAGGTACCGGGTATACAAGACAGTTCCTATCTCCTCTCCTCTTCGGATCCGCTTCTCTCCAGTGGTCACTCCAGGTTGCTCCAGCTGTACCTTAAGCTGTTGCTTTAGTAAGCCCAAGTTCTCTCTGGCTCCCTGTTGCGAGTGTTCACAGCATTAAAGTGTTCTCGAGAACCTGTTTTGGCATCCAATACATTCTCTTCTTTCCCTCTGCAAGCGGTATCCGACTCTGCCTCAACTGGTTCTCTTCCGGACTGACCATTATCTTCATGATCTTTCGTCCAACCATCAACCAGACTTACAAGTGTGGAATTTCTTGTCAAGGCCTTGAATATTCGGAAGATCTGAAATTGAGCACCAACTTGGGCAACCGTGCAAGTGAACCTGGACACCGACTTCAGAGTGTTCTCAACTCTTCCAAGAAGTACTAGAATCAGCCAACTGCCCCAGCGCCACATACCCACAAGCTCTAAGTTCTGAAACCAGGCGAAAAGGAAAGAAGCAGCGTTCATGGCGGATAAGGAGGATGATGTCGCCGTCGGCGCAGCTACAAAATATGGAGAGCGAGCACCATTGGGTACGGTTTCCCAGAACGTGGACAAGGACTACACCGAGCCAGCGTTTACTCCCTTTTTCGAGAGGAGAGAGTTTGGATTATGGTCGTTCTGGAGGGCCGGGATTGCTGAGTTCATTGCCAGCTTTCTCTTCCTCTACATCACCATCAACACTGTGATGGGTAATGTACGACTCGGAAGTTGCAGTGGTGTCGGCATTCAAGGCATTGCGTGGGCGTTTGGTGGGATGATTTTTGCCCTCGTCTATTGCACTGCCGGGATCTCAGGTATTTTAACTCAGTGTGTTGAGACATCCAGGGGAAGGTCAAGGACTGATCAGTTGCGCTTCCACAACTCAATTTAAGCTATCTATGTGAAATTGTAAATTCTTGGAAACGGTTCCATCATGTGCAATGTGACTCGGTCGAGACACGGAAAATTCGACACGTCTTCTAAGATAGACTTTCATTTACTAGTTTCTCTACTAGCATCCTGATCGGAACTTGATGTCGTATTTCTGAAGTCTATGTTCACAACAAAGTATCTGAACCTCCCCAGCCCATTCGAGCATCTAGATGGGACACAGATAAAGAAATTTTGATCGATCTGAAAGTTATTGATAGTTAATCTTCTCTCGCAGTCAGAGACAGGATACAGCTCTCAAGTAAGCAGTCTGGGCTTCGTCCATGCTCTTTTACAACTACAGACCTGTCGACCTCTCAGCTTCTAGATGCCTTCTTTTTCTTTGTGGACGCTGTTTCTTCCTGTCTTTCTGAAGAAAGTATTTCTCTCGCATGCTGAAACCGTACTTTGGCTTCTCCAGTCGCACTAGTTTTTGTCTTCTGCAGTGACATGAAGCCATCGAAGATCACAATCTCACGATCTTGACTGCGTGCAGGAGGACACATCAATCCAGCTGTGACGTTTGGGCTGTTCCTGGCGAGGAAAGTATCGCTCCCACGTACGATATTTTACATAATATGTCAATGTTTGGGTGCGATCTGTGGAGCCGGAGTAGTTAAAGGCTTCCAGCCAGGCTTCTATGAGACCGCAGGCGGTGGTGCCAATACTGTCTCCCACGGCTACACCAGGGGGAGTGGTCTTGGAGCAGAGATTGTCGGGACATTTGTGCTGGTGTACACCGTCTTCTCTGCCACTGATGCAAAGCGTAACGCCCGCGATTCTCATGTGCCGGTAAGTCTCGAGTATACATCGTTTTCGCTGGAGCATTTGTTGGCACCGCTTGGATTGTCTGAAACACATGTACATGCTTGTAAGTGGCCCGTTTGAGGCAAGGATGGGGCCAGTAAGGAGACTCACACTTTCGAGAAGGAACACTGATTCTTTTTAGCTCCCTGATCTGTGTGGCGTGTGGTTGTCGACTGTCGTGTAGCATATGACAAAGGGGCATAAGTGAATTAAGTAGCACATTATATAAATTACGACAATCTGGAACCTTCGCAGTATTGTATCTTATGATCATGTATGTGTATGTGAGAGCCATCGACACATGCCTAACACTATTCTTGAAGATCAGAACCAATTTCCAGGAAGGGATGACTTCAGGAGCAAGTGGGTGGTGTGACTTGATATCTCCAATAGTATATGAAGTAGGTGGCTGCCAAGGTCTTGGACGAGAGGAGCTGAGTCCATAAGGAAATGGATAGATAGACTGCAAAAAAAATTAGAAATCAGCTTTGTAACGTCGACAGAAAGCCCAATGAGCTTACTGCTATGCGCTAGCATTCAAGCACTATCTAGAACTGAGAACTGGAGAAGGAGCGGAGAGAGAGAGAGAGAAAGAGAGACTTATTAGCAGGCGAGTTTCATCCGGTATCTCGCGTGCTTGTACATCATGACAGGTGCTTGCGCCACTTCCTATCGGGTTTGCAGTCTTTCTGGTGCATTTGGCCACAATCCCCATCACAGGCACAGGCATCAATCCCGCCCGGAGCCTGGGTGCGGCCATCATCTTTAACAGAGACAACGTCTGGGATGAACATGTAAGTAACCTTCACTGGTCACCAAAAACTCTCTCCTGATGTCATCTGTGGGTAGTTGACGTGTACATGTATACTCTCTTGTAGAATTCCTAGACATAAGCAAGAGACTCCTGAAGTCTGTCTAGAACCCGACGTTAATTGCCCTAATCTTGAAAAGACACATTGGGATTGTCATGACTTGATCCTGGGGAGAGGAGGATTTTCGACCTGTTTGACACTAGCCAGCATGTGAGTTCTTACAATACTGTAGTGCTGCATTCTACGATGACTGAAGTGCAGCGAGTTTTGTGGTGTCCTCCAAGATTACGATCTTGGGTCCTGGCACATGACAATCGATGACATACTTGTAAAAGGGAAATCTCCAATCCTGGGTGACAAACGTACATGTAGCTTGGGTTTGCCGAAGAACTTAACAGGAGGGGTAGCCTTTTCCTCTTTACTTTTTTCTTTCCTTGCAAAGAGGAGCTCTAGAAGGAGCTTTGCTAAACTGCCAAATGAATTTGGTTGGCTATGGTGGTGCAGTGGATCTTCTGGGTAGGTCCATTCATTGGGGCCGCCCTCGCAGCAATGTACCACACATTGGTGATTCGAGCAATTCCCTTTACAAGAAATCGTGCTGTGTGATGAGACCCTGCGCACGGTGACATCCAACCTGACTATCGACCTGCATGCAACTTGAGAATCTCAAGTACTATGCACGTGAAGTCAAAACACTTAAACAGTGTCCAGTATTTGTGTACTAGAATCCTGTAAGAATATGCTGTTTATAATCTATGTTGTACACTTTCATTGTATTTCCGCCACAGCTGGCTTCGTGCAGTACTCATCCAGAGGTTCGGCTCTGGTTCTTTGACAACAATTGAATATGAAGCTCGCGATGTCACCATGAATAGTTGGTACCCAACACCTCCAGATCTAGACTCGTCTAGAAATTCTATGAAGCCGTGTGTCAAGAACGTTGAGCTGTACGGTTGATGGTTGCACAATAGTGTTCAAAGATCGTTACGTATGTGGTGTTCCAAATCAAAGTTTTGTGAGAAAGAAGAGGAGTCTAAAATGCAAGCAATTTGTGACAGATCAGTGGGCTCGAGAACCGAATGTCTACATTCGAGATACATTCCATTCAGGTTTCTTGTGTGACAATTCAGTCTGACCCAAAAACAGTATGTTTGTCTGCTGCACTGATGCAAGTTATACCCACGAGATGTATGTCACAGAAACATGTGGCTACTATCATGGAAGTCGAATTGGCATATAACTTCAGGACTATTTAAGCACTTCATTGTTTGAGTTTCTCTGCAGTTTACACACTCGTGTTTTCAACAATGGTCTTGAGGGTGTTGCATGCTCACAGTCATCGAAGTTTGATAATTGTATGAAGAACTATCCTCTCAATTCGAATGTGTGCATGTGGAATACCGTTTGACCACAAACCCTGTCCCTGTCCCAGCCGTTAACACCCTGCTACACCCCTAACAAACCCTGCTCCGACCCTAACTACTTTTTCTTTTTCTTTTTTAAAAACAAAAACAGAACAGGGACAGTGGCCAGGCTGGAAATTTATTAATCAGCTCTTTGAAGGTTTCATTACGCTAATCTTTAAGAAAGGAGCCTGATATCCAATAACCGCCCTATCACGCTTCTTAATACCACCTACAAAATAATTGTCAAAGCATTGACATCGAGACTTGAGCCTATCCTATCCCGGGTCATCGGACCGGAAGAGACAAGTTTTCTTAAAGGTAGAATGATTCTCGACAACCAGCTTCTTATAAACAAGGTTATGCATGAAGCCAAGGGGCTGCTCAGCCCCTGGGTATCCTCATGCTGCATTTTGAGAAAGCGTTTGATAATATTGATTGGACCTTCCTACTGTAGAAGAAGTAGTTAGTCTACACTCAGATTAGGTGTTACTATTAGTTAGTAGCATCTAGGAGGTTTGAACAGTTAAGACTCTTGGTTCTAGATTTGAACAGATAGATCTAAACAGGTGTGTTTGAGATCTCAAGAGGTGAACCTCTTGCACTGTGTAAACTCTGAGCTCGGGGGAGAAGCCGATCATCTTGTTCTTGATCATAAGGCTTCTATGGTTGGGAGGAGAGCTCCACTGTCTAACAAAAATTCTCTTTGTTATTTACTATATGGTATCAGAGCCAACTTAGATCTGAAGCAGAGAAAGAGATGGTCTTAGGACCAGATGAGTGGAGAGAGAATCCATCTATGTAATTAGTGAGAGTATGCTCTCATGACGTCATCACCTCCTTCAGGTTCAGGGAACCATGGATCTAACTTTAACACGTTAGATGCTAGAGTGGAGGATAGATTTGATGGGACTAATTATCATACTTGGAAATTTAGAATGGAGATGAACTTCCTAGACAAGGACTTGTGGTCAGTAGTTGATGACACTTTAGTGAGGCCAACCACAACCAATGGTCAACCTGCATGGGACAAGAAAGATCAAAGGGCTAGAGCAAGTCTTATAACAAGTCTCAGAGATAATCAAATGCACTTAGTAACTCTTGCTTCCACCGCAATGGCGATCTTGGACAAGTTGGCCACAATATTTGAGACTAAAGATGTCACGTCAAATGTGTTTGCCACTACTCATTTTTATAGTCTAAAAATGAGTGAAATAGAGAGTGTAGAGTTACACTTGAGTTCCTTCAATGTCTTGAGAAGACAACTAGAAGCAGTAGGAACTAAGGTTTCAGATGAGCATGCAGTAGTAGTGTTGCTTGGGTCATTACCAGAGTCTTATGACGGGTTTGTAGTGTCACTAACAGGGCAAAACAACCTATCGGTGGATAATGTCATAGGGCTATTACTTAAAGAGGAAATAAAAAGAAAATGCCAAACATCTACAGGAGTAGATAATGCATTATTCTCTGGAAAGTTTGGTAATAAGAAGAAGTCTTGGAAGTCCCCTCAAAAACAAGATGTAGGAGTGAGTCTGGATATAAGAAGAAGTCTAAAATAAAATACTTTTACTGTAAGCAACCTGGTCATATGATCAAGAACTGCAGAAAACGAATGGCGGAGGAAAAGCAAAACGGTGATAGTACTTCACAAGCAACTCTAGCTACTAGAAAAATGGCTAGGAAAGATGGTGCTGTGTTATTTGTAGTCTCCCTTTCAGCTTCTTCTGGTCAAAGTGACATATGGTATGTAGACTCTGGGGCATCACAGCATATGACCCCGGACAGAGATAATTTTCATGAGAGAGATAAAAGATGTCTTGCATGTTCCCTCCCTAACTAAAAACCTCCTTTCTGTGAGAAAGATTGTCATAGCTGGTTATAAGGTGTTATTCCACAATAGTCAATGTCTCATTTCAGATGAGCAAGGGAATGTGGTGGCAAGTTCCATACTGGAAAATGATCTATACAAGTTACAGATATTTTGTACAGTTAAAGAGCTCTTGCTACACAATCCGAGAGGACTATGTCAGAAACAGAACTATGGCATAGAAGGCTAGGACATCTTAGCACTGAGAAACTGAAACAGTTGAAAGACCTACACCTAGTGGAAGGGCTCTCATTAAAGGAAGTAGAACAGACCAGTCTATGTAAGGGTTGTATAGAAGGTAAACAACACCGACAAAAAGTCCCAAAAGATGGAGGTCAACATGCAAATAGTATGTTGGCGGTTGTGCACTCAGACGTGTGCGGCCCTATGCAGACAAAGTCGCTTGGTGGAGCCACCTACTTTGTCACCTTCATCGACGATGTTTCAAGAAGAACAACAGTCAATTTTCTGAAGCAGAAAAACCAAGTACTAGATTTAAAGAATACAAAGTTCTTACAGAGAAACAGACAGGGAAAATCCTCAAAACCTCTGAGGTCAGATAATGGAGGGGAATACATTTCTAATGCCTTCAACCAATTCTGTAAAGATAACGGAATAGTGAGACAATTAACGGTTCCCTATACACCTGAACAAAACGGTGTTGCGGAGCGGAATAATAGGTCTCTACAAGAGTGTGCTAGGAGCATGCTCAAGCAGGCTAACCTGCCTAATTATTTTTGGGCGGAAGCAGTGGGAACTGCAACCTACCTTCAAAATAGAACGCCTACAAGAGCAGTCTCGGGAATGACTCCAGAAGAAGTGTGGACAGGTGTGAAGCCAAGTGTATCGCACTGTAAGGTGTTTGGGTGTCGAGCCTATGCTCATATCCCAGAAGAGAAGAGACAGAAACTGGATTCAAAAAGTGAAGCTTGCATTTTCGTAGGCTACACTGAAGGAGTTAAGGGATATAAACTGCTTAAGGAGAAAACAAAGATTGTCTTTCATAGTAGGGATGTTGTCTAAGATGAAGCAAGTACAGCTTTTCCAAGAGTGGGAGAACAACCCAGTCAACAAACAAGTTTCCAATCTACTGACAAGACACCTAATGAGATTTCAATAGAATCTAAAGAAGAATGTGAAAATCGCCCTGTGGTTGAAGATGAAGTAGATCATACTCTTGAAGATGAAGAGGAGGATGAAGCTAGTGAGGAACAAGTAAGTCCACTTCTACGAAGGTCACGAAGGGAGAGAAAAGTTCCTGAGAGGCTTATCACGTCGATGACAGCTGTTGAAGCCGTGAGAGGAGAAATCCCATTGACAGATTCTGCTACCTACGAAGAAACAATGACAACCCCTAATAAGGTTAAGTGGGAGCAGGCAATAAACTCTCAATTCAATTCGCTAATGCAGAATCAAACATGGTCATTTACTGACCTACCCCTAGGACGTAAAGTTGTTGGGTGCAAATGGATCTTTAAGATCAAGCTCAAGTCCGACGGGAGTGTTGACAGGTATAAAGCGCGGCTGGTTGCTAAGGTTTCTCACATGTACAAGGTGTTGACTACAACGACACTTTTTCACCTGTTGTAAAAATCACTTCAATAAGAGTATTAATGGCATTGGCAGCCGAGAATGATTTTGATGTCCATCAAATGGATGTCAAAACAGTGTTTCTCAATGGCTACCTACCAGAGACCATTTACATGGATCAGCCTCAAGGTTTTATCAAACCAGAGACCAGAGACAAAGTCTGTAAGTTACATAAGACGCTCTACGGGCTCAAACAGTCTCCGAGAGCATGGTACGAAAGGATCGATACTTTTCTTCTAACATCTGGATTTAAGAAGAATGTTGCAGATACAAACATCTACATCCTTACACAAGGAAGTCGATTGGTTATATTGGCCTTGTATGTGGATGACGCTGTGCTGGTCAGCAATGATGGTCAAGGATTACTAGTGCAGTTCAAAGATAAACTGTCCAAGGAGTTTTCCATGACTGATATGGGTTCAATTCAATTTTGCCTTGGCATACAAATTAGTAGAGATAGAGTAAATCGTACTGTTTTTATGCATCAAGCTAAGTACATTGAAACTAAATTACTGCAATTTAAGTTAGAGATGAGTAAAGCAGTCTCAACTCCACTAGAAGCACGCCTAAAGCTCACAAAAGAGATGTGTCCTCAAACTCAAGAAGACACAGAAGGTATGACAAAGGTTACTTTGATGGTAAAGCCAAGAGATGACATCTTAATAATGGGAAAAGGAAGAAACCAGCCTTGCATACTGCAGACAGTATCCAGAGAGACAAAAGCCAGACATTTTCATGGAAACAACCATATTGCTGCTACATGTGCCATACATAGGCGACTCCAAACTTGCTTCATGCAATTTGCATTAGGCTGAAATCTAAGTCGTGTGTGATGATCCTTACAACTGTATCCATGCAACTATGAAATCAGCCCTGCCGACAAACAAACAATGAAGACATACCCACCTTCCAATATGGCAGGTTCTGCCGTGGGTAGCTTAATGTATTGCATGACTTGCACTAGACCTGATATTGCATACTTAGTGGGAGTCGTCTCACAGTTTCTTTCGAATCCTGGTGAGACCCATTGGAGAGCAGTCAAGAGGATTTTTAGATACCTCAGAGGAACATCATCGATGGGATTACTCTACAAAGGAAAGGGGAGAACAAGTCTGGAAGGCTATACAGATGCTGATTGGACAAGGGATTTCGACAGCAGGAGATCGACATCGGGACATTGTTTCACTCTTGCAGGTGGAGCTGTGTCGTGGTCAAGCAAGAGACAGACCGCAACAACGTTTTCATCAACGGAAGCGGAATACATGGCAGGTACTCAAGCGGCCAAAGAGGCTGTGTGGTTAAGAAAGTTACTAGGAGACTTGGGTCATAAGCAATCAGGAGCAACAACTATGTATTGTGATAATCACAGTGCAATAGCACTAAGTCAAAACCCTAAGTATCATTCTAGGACTAAGCACATAGAAGTGCAACATCATTACATAAGAGAGATAGTGGCCAAAGAAGAAGTAAACATAGTTTATTGTGCTACAGACGACATGGTTGCAGATATCATGACAAAGAGTTTACCAAAGCTCAAGCATTCGAAGTGTACTACTGAGCTTGGCCTTAGCTCGAGTCTACAGTAGTTCAAGAACATACACATAGGCTTTACAAACTGATTAAGACCTAATTAAGTGGGAGTGTAGAAGAAGTAGTTAGTCTATACTCAGATTAGGTGTTACTATTAGTTAGTAGCATCTAGGAGGTTTGAACAGTTAAGACTCTTGGTTCTAGATTTGAACAGATAGATCTAAACAAGTGTGTTTGAGATCTCAAGAGGTGAACCTCTTGCACTGTGTAAACTCTGAGCTCGGGGGAGAAGCCAATCATCTTGTTCTTGATCATAAGGCTTCTATGGTTGGGAGGAGAGCTCCACTCACTAGAAGAAAAAACGGCTTTTTCCACGGCTCTGCCATCTCACACCTGGCACATTCCACGGCTTTTATCACGGGTCTGTACACTAAGCCAAGGTGTGGGTCTAAATATGCCCTAACTGTGGGGTGTCTCACATGTGGTCCACACCCCAGGCAAGAACGGTGTGAAAACAGCCATGAGCGTGGCAGGGGTTGGCTTAGTTTACATGGCATGTTACACACCTGTGTGAAATGGGAACATACAATTAACAAAAAACACAAGAAATGGGAACATACACAAGAAGGAGCCTGTGGCCTACTTTTGGTGCCTTGCAAATTGCAATAAGAGGCTCCGATCTGTTGGCAAGAAGTACCCGTTGCTCCACGATTACTCCCTGTGGTACACATTGACTGGCCTTCCATGCCCTCTCGGATGAGCACGATGTCATGGTGATCATGGATCGAGGTGAGCAGGATATACATAGTGTCATTGACATACACCGCAATGTAGATTCATGCACTGTAGCTTCCCGCAATCGTCTCATGCATGACGTTTTTGCTTCAGTTTTCAGCGTTGGTACTTGTGACGGTGTGATGGTTTGGGGGTGAAGCAGTAGCAATGCAGAGACTATCCACATTTCAGCCTGCGTACATTATCCTTTTGGGTTTTGCCTCAAGTTTATGTACTTAACTGGCCTCTCCTGTCAAAAACTGAGTGTCCCATGTACGACGTTCAGCTTGCCTCTTGTTATCTACTTCTCAGACCTTTCAACCATACTGCTTATGAATCTGTAATACTTTTGTTTCATGTGTGGTGCAACAACTTGGTAATGGGCGGTAAAATTACAAGTGCACATGTGGTGATGTCCACATTCAGAACAAATAACAGCACATCTGGATGGTTGAAGGCATAGCGCCCATGAGCTTCCAGCTCTAGCAAGAAAGAGTTTTATTTTCGGAAGGACCAAATAATGTGGGGGGTTGCAAATCCATGCAAAGTACACACCCATAATGTGGACTGGTAATTGGTGTCTGTAACACATAATGGTCTTTGGATTGCTCACCTCAAGCCCCCCATACAAAGTATGTATGTTTTTCAAAGAAAGGTCATCTCTACAATTCCAACTCGCAATCATGACAAAGCGGGGTGGTACATGCAGAGGGATGAAGCACCGAATCTCACAAACATGAGAAACAGAGAGAAATCACAAAGCAAAAGATCAACTTTGGCTATATATGAATCTGGAATCTCCATGATTCTGAATTCATGGGTTCCGAGGTGCCACATACCTTCTTGTGATTCATGAACATTCTCCTCCACCATCACATCGCCTCTAAATTGAGCAATGATAGAAGCCTCATCCCTGTCACAGTGAGGGTTTTTAAACAAGCCAAAAAATAGAGTAACCGTGGAACGAGCCCTCTCTATGAGTAAGTCAAAGCCATCATAAATAGGGCCACATACTGTCATGTGCGGAGGAATTGAACCTGTAGCCAACTGAATGGCTCTGCCCCATGCATGGCTCTGCCCATGTGACCTGCAAGCACACAGTCAAAAAAGTGGGGGTTTACGAACTTGCCAAATCCCAAGCATGAACAGAGGGGTCCCATTAGTGGGGAAGACATGTGAATCAGCATCCACAGTTGCAATGCCCATCAGATCCAACATGTGACTTGTTGTGCAGATTGTCCCCCGACTGCACCAAACCAGAACAAACATTATAAAGAAGTACATCCCCAACACATTGCACCCAACCCCCACAATCTGAACACAGGGAAAATAGAGAGGGGGAGGGAGGAGCAGAGGCATCAGAATTCAGTTCGTAGCTAGAGAGTAAGTAAGGCATGGATGTGGGCAGGGGGGAGATAGTAGAGAGGTGGAGTAACAACTGAAGCAACCCAAAATGCCAACATGACGCTATTGCCCTTTTACCAGGAATCATCTTCCTCGCTGCTACATTCACAGGGAAAATAACCGCAACAAGTGGATGTTGCAGCACAGGATGTCCGCTGATTTGGGACTCAAAATGCGCCTCAGTGTGCCACTCAAAATGTCATATAATGCATATGTCATTTTACCAGGCCAGTGGCTGAAGCACAGGGTGTCCAGTGATTTGGAACTGAAAATGTCACTCAGTGTGTCAGTTAAAATGTCAACATGACGCTATTGTCCTTTTACCAGATGTAGTCATCTTCATCGCTACTACTTTCACTACACTCATGGTCAGTGTTGCAATCCTCACTATCTCGGTGCCATGGTTCGTCCCTTCGTGGGGGCCTCATCATAGCAATAGTAGCCATCTCAGCTTCGGTAAGGGTCGTTGAAGGTCCAAATTCTGTGTTGGGATTCACATCCTCCAATGCCTCCGCCACTTGCATCCTTACGCATGACTCATTCTCACCCAAGCTGACACCAGTGACATCATGTACCACGCGCCGTGAGCGCGGCTCCTTCTGAAGTACTACTTTCCAGTTACCAGCGTTGGAGGGCTCATCTGCAAAAAAAACTTGCTCGACTTGCCATGGAAATGTGAATGGTTCATCTCCCGGTGGCAACATGCGATCGAAGTCCACGAGTAGGAAACCATACTCATCCTTCTTCATGGTGCGGTTGCGACCTGTCAAGCTTGCTCTGACCCATTCACATATGAATACTACAGGAGTGACAGCACCATACTGAAGCTGTAAAATTTCACGAACAACACCAACATATTGCAGCTGGTTCATGACAGGGTTACCATCCACACCCCTTCCCGTTGACTCTTCGGCAAAAATCTGTGCAACCCCAGAGTCGAATGTGACATGGTAATCAACCACACCTGTTTCCACCACTCTGTAGTGATTTCCGTATGCCCACATAGACCGAAATGAACGAGCAACAAACCCTGGTGGCTTACACAGATGACGAATATTTGCATCATACGCTGCTCCTCTTGAAACAACATTTTGTACTGCCGACTGTATCCACATATGAAAAGCAGGCAAAGGCAACATGTTTTCGGGGTATGGAACGGTGCGTTGGTGTGCATTTCTCCCTTGGGTGGTGTATGTGGCTCGAAATTCGGCTCTGGCTGATTCTATGGTGGCCTTCTCAATATCATAAAGTCTGGTCATACTCAATTCACACTTAGTCAGGACCATAGTATGTACAAAGAGGCTGAGTGAAAATTGAGAATGCGCCAATTTTGTGTCCGGAAATGGCCCCCAGAGTTAGCATGTGAAGCCAAATAAATGATGTATACTTACCTCAGAAACGGTCTCATGCACGCCGTGTTGTGAAGCACATAGTCGTGTGCACTAGCCCGAAGCTCAGCCGACAGTTTCCTTGGAGTTCCAAAGCCCTCTAATACTTCTCCCGCAACACTTTCTTCTTCGTTGCAATCCCAGACCCTTCTACGAGTTCCTGGAAATGCAGCCATGTACTCTGTGAGGAGGCCAAGAGCCTCATCAAGAGAATACCTCCTGGCCATGCAACCTTCTGGCCGGGCATAGCTCTTCACATATCCCTTCAAATTTTTCATGTACCTCTCGATGGGGTACATCCAACGCGAACTAACAGGACCACAAACCTCCAATTCATTCACAAGGTGTAGCACAAGGTGGGTCATGAGATCGAAGAATGAGGGGGGAAACTCTTTCTCCAACAAACAAAGCGTTACAACCACATCCTCCTTCAGGGCTGGTAGTTCCTCGGGATCCACTGTTTTCATGCACAATGCGCGAAATACACGAGATAGCTTCATGATTGCGAGCCTTGGACCTTTGCCCAGCAAACCTCGAATGCACAAAGGTAGAACTTGTTGCATCAGTAGATGGTAGTCATGACTCTTCATGTGTGAAAGCTTGTTCTTAGCAATATGCTTCTTAAATGAAGCACCATACCCTGTCGGTGTCTTTAGAGCACCCAAAGTTGCATAGAAGGTAGTAGTTTCCTGTCGATTCAACACGTAAGGAGCCTGCGGCTTCACCAACTTCCTGCCATCTCCGGGGTGGGGTTTTAACCATAAGTGAGGTCGTATGCCCTCATTCTCCATGTCCTTCCTGCTCTTTACTGTGTCCTTTTCCCCCAATATGGTGCGCAATATGTTTTCAGAAATGTTTTTTTCACAGTGCATAACATCAAGGGTATACCGTATCAACAAATCCTGCAATTATGGAACCAAAGGATCGACCTTCGCTTCATGCCATGGGATTTGGCAAGGCACACATTCCGGCGACAGCTGCCAAATGTTTCCATGAACCTCTTGTTTTCCTCCGCATTTTGGAGCTGATCCACAGTGGATACTTGGGGGGGGGGGGGGGGGGTCTGTGATCGGAGGCTCCATTGAAGTGGTTGCGATTGCGTCTATATGGATGGCCTGCTGGTAAGAATTTTCTGTGCCCCTGGTACACCATTTTGCTCAGTGCACTGGAGTGCCTGGCATCAAGATTGGGCCCGCACACGGGACAAGCCTTGTAGCCCCCAACTGCACACCCTGCTAGCATGGCATATGCAGGATAGTCATGTACTGACCACATCAGAATGGCTCTCATGACAAAGGTCCTTGATCCTTCATTGCCAGATGCATCATTAGCCCTAACACCTTCCCACAACACGGTCAGCTCATCCACCAGAGGCTGCAAGAACACATCCGCATTGGTCTTCTTCACGGATGTCGGCCCTGGAATTAAGAGTGTCAACATCATAAAAAAAGGCTTTGTGCTCAGCCAAGGAGGAAGGTTGTAGTTCATGAGCAAGACTGGCCACGTAGACCATTTTGTTGATTTATCACCAAAGGGATTGATACCATCCCATGCCAGACCTAGTCGCAAGTTGCGAGGTTCAGCTGCAAAAGCAGGCCATGTATCGTCAATGTATTTCCATGCAAGGCTGTCAGGCGGGTGTCTCATCTTCCCATCTTGACTTTGGTTCTCCATGTGCCACACCATAAGCTTAGATATCTCCTTGCACTTGTACATGCGCTGCAGCCGGGGAATCAAGGGGAAATGCCGCAAGACCTTCTGTGGAACCAACGTCTTCATGCCAGGGATGTACCGAGGCGCCCCACATTTAGGGCAAGATGGTGCATCCTGCAGATCTCCCCTGTATAGCACACATCCCTTCTCACAAGCATGGATGCTATCGTAATTAAGCCCAACTTTTGTTATAAGTTTCTTCGCTTCGTAATGAGATTTGGGCAAAAAGTTCCCTTTAGGCAATAGATGTCCGTGAAAAAGTTTCAGAAGCTCATCCATCGCTGCGTTTGTGACACCATGAGTAGCACTAACA
This sequence comes from Takakia lepidozioides, assembly GCA_030704615.1. Lineage (NCBI taxonomy): Eukaryota > Viridiplantae > Streptophyta > Takakiopsida > Takakiales > Takakiaceae > Takakia > Takakia lepidozioides. The sequence continues at coordinate 21,308,382 of CM060732.1, read as the reverse complement.
TTGAGCAAAAGCAACGTCGCACTCAAGCAGCTGGTGGGGCAGCCAACATACAGAGGTGTGGTTGCTTGATGCTGAAATTGGAAAGCAGCACCGTCATCCCCATCCCCATGACTTTGTCCATCATGATGGCGCTCGTCTTCTCCAAGCCCTTCATCCTCATTAATGGTGCTTTGCACATTATCTGCAACTGCAAATGTTTCCTGCAACATGCGAATGATGTCGACGTCGGGGTCTAGATTCTCTCCACCACGAACAGGAACAGGGCTAATCTGTCTTTCCACATCATCCTCAGGGGGGCTACGTTCTTCCACAAAGTCTTCGTCTTCGGAGTCGACACTCTCCACCTGCATGTTCACCTGCAAACTATAAGAGTATAGTCTTGTCCAAAATGTAACGTGTTGCATAAAACAGGGAATCTCCAAATTGACCGTGCTAGTTTCCATACAGTAGTCCACCGTACATGTACAGTGGAGGGCCGTTCAACATTACCATTCTAAGGGCTTCATCCTAAGTTATGTCTGCGAGAAGTGAGGCGAGAGATGCACGTCACTCACCATGGGATAACCCAACAGTGGATCCCGGTCGTTGGCAAGCAAATGCAATTTGGCAGTTTCCACGAATTGGAGTCGACCCCCATGGCAGTCGTTGCAGGGACACATTATCTTTGAAATACCCAGTCTAGTTGCACGTCGTTCCTCGATTTGCCAAAGTCCTGCGTCAGTGTGGGGCACCGCAGTGCGGCGCCGGGTGTTTCTAGTTCCGGCCTCTCTCATCCCCCACGAAACGCTTCTGGGTTTGGCTAGTTTTTGAAGTGGGAAGTCAGCGAGTGCTCGGATGTGGGGAACCTACGTTTGTGCTTGCAGGCATTGGAGTATTCGTATGGCGGGTCCACCTCCCCTCTGTTTCCTACATGCGCTCCTTCTATTGTTTGATCAGTAGATCATGGTAGTCTTGTTTGAGGTCGATTACTGCGATTTGAGCGACGAGGAGGAACCCGCCATGGCACGGACACGCAAGGCCTCTACACCCGACACCCCTCCACGCACTGCCTACGAGGAAGAGCGAGAGAGGCGCATAGCGGCCAACAAGGAGACGTTGGCTCAGCTGAACATTGGGAGCGTTGCGCGCAGGTGAGCAGATCACCCTTGTCCTTAGTATGCATGCTACACAGGTAGTGAGTAGGGGTTTCCCACCACATTAGCCTACTGCTTTTCCCTCCCATAGGTTTCATGGTGATGGCACTTTCACGATCGCCTTTTGTTTAGGGCAAGATTCACACAGGGTTTTGGAAATGTGTGCGCAGCATAGCTAGGAGTGTACAACGGCCGACTAGGAGCTCCAAAGTTGTGTGGAACGGGCCTCCTCGACGAAGTGGGCGCTTGAAAGAACTAGCATTACCTTCGATGGCGGAGGAAGAGCCCGAGACTCCCCAGTCGGTGGGCTCTGAGGCAGAGGAACTCGACGAGCGTGATCAGGAGCTCGATGAGGATTACAACATAGATGACGACGACGATTCGGAGGAGGAAATGCACGAGGACATAGAGGAGGACGAGGATGGAGATGATGTGGACAAGGTATCAGATTTGGAGAACTACATCAGTGGTGCATGTGGACTGACCGAGCCTCCCAATGCAACGCATGCTCCGAGGGCACCAAAACGGCCAGCTCCTCTTCCACGAGAGGTAAGTGGGCATTTGCTGTACTGATTTCTTAGGTTTGTGGCAGGATTTGCATCTTCTTATTTGTTTTTCCTTTTGGTCCCAGCAGTTTTTTCCATTTTCCACTAGCAGGATGAAGCACCACTTTCTTGCCCTCTATACCTCATGATACAAGGGTTTATCTACTGTCTATTCCTTGGAACCCAAATCTGTTATTGAAGTCTTCTATACATTTTTCCATTTTGTGCCATGAGAAATGCAACTCTGCAGATTGCTGACTCCCTCACAGGAGGTTGTGATGGCCTGTCTTAATACCCAAAAAGCGCAAAGGGGGTTGTGGGAGGGAGGGACCTGCACAGGTAGGGGGCTGCATATTGTGGTGTCATGTTGCAACAAGAAAGAAATTGTAGTGGGAGAGGAGGAACCCCCAGGAGCACGATGGTAACCGCCTCATCAGCCAGCCATGTCCGAGAGGGGGCGCTCACGACTCTTCCTCCCCCATCTTCCTGCCCCCTCTATTGTCAAATGTTGATAATATGTGAAGCCATTATCAGCCATTATCATATTGTACTCTCATTGATATGTACGATGGTCATCGGGGCCAGATTGTGCCTACAAGGGATTCCCCAAAGAACCCCGAAAGAGGGTCGAAACATACAAGGAGGACTTTCCCAGTGACGTTTGGCGTGTTCAATGGATCAGACCTAAATGCATTTTGGGTGCGATTTCTGCTGCATTCAGTGTATGTATATTATAGAGCGCGTTTTTTGTTGATGTATCCTACATGATGTTCATGCTTTATCTTCCTACATAACTCTTTCCCACATGTTGATTTGCAGGATCCAGTGAGAAAGAAGAAGGGAGTTGCTCCGGCAGGTGTCTTCAACCATCCCTCCCCACGTCTTCAACCAACCCCGGATGGAGGAGGCCCTCCCTCCTTTCCACGTAACACTGGTGCGTTTTATCCCCCTGGCATTCAGAGGTATGCACAGTATGAACAACAGACTGCTCATGTTCCAGCCGCCCCTGAAATTCACCCGCCCTTTTCTCAGTCGTACCATGCAAACAGCCCGTCAGGGGAGAACCGGTCATGTGCAGTTCCGTGTGGGGCATTTCCGCAAACTGGGGAAGCACAACATGCTCATGTTCAGCATGGGCACTACCACGAAAGGTGTGTGGTACCCTCACCCCAACCCTCCCCCACCTGCGCATCCTCCCCAGGCAACGTATCCCAGAAGCCCCATGTATAGTGCGCCGTTGCATGGCCCTTATTCCAGGCAGCCCATAGCTTCACCCAATTGCAACGCTTCGGGCCTCTTCAATTCCCAAGCTCACCAGCTCCGAGCACAGGTTATGTTCCTGCCCACCCCACACCCCACGTTGGTGCGTGGCAGGGTTCATGTCCGCCCGAAGGGCCCCATGTTGCAGGTTGTGAGGGAGGAGAGGAGGCCCGTGATTCCAATATGACTCCAGATGCGCAACATTTGACTGGCAAGGACAGAGCCAATTTTTTGCGCAAGGCGAGGAGAGTAGCACGGAGAGGGTTGAAGGAAACGTCTTGTGCAAATGTAGCTGCTGGGCAAAAGAGATTCATAGTTGCGTGTGGCAAAAAGGGCCCATGCGGGGATGCACGGAATGACTGGCTGGCAGCCCTGCGAGGGCAATGCCAACGTGTGCTGGACTGTTCTGTGCCCATCCATCTTCAACCTCAAAGTCTGATTGACGAGGTGGGTGAACTATTAGCAGATGATTGGGAATATTTACCTCCTGGGATAACTGGCGCCCAACTTCGAACTGAGATTGGAGGCGTCATTAAATACCAGCGCATCAAACTGTTTAGAAAAGTGTACTCCCGTGGCAAACCTAAGCCCCACTATGTTGCGGACAAGACTTGGGCAGAACTTGTGAGGCATTGGAACACGCCCGAATGGCAAAAGAGTCGTGATAATGGCAAGCATGCACGGGGCCCCTTCGAGATCTGGACGCAGTGGCCTTAGCGGCGTTGAGGAACGTCTGGTAAATCTGCCTGTCTCATGACATTGCCAATATATTCAGGTAGTGAGGTGTCTTGTCATTTGTATCTTACTCTTAGAGGATGGCACTAATATTCCCATATCCTGTCCATGTGTAGGCTAAGACAAGTGGTCGTCCTCCACTTCTATCCGAAATTTCGGGGAGCAAGAATAGCAACAAGGGGTATGGTTCTGATTCAGCAGGGGCCACCCGATCTGTAAGTAACTAACCCACCTGCATTTGTTGCAATGATGTGCTTGTCAATTATTTATGGTTTTGCCTTCCTGTGTTGTTGTCCAATAAATTACCTCGCATGGCTAGTGCGATAGATGTATTGAATCGTATTTGCACTCTTTTTGTGGCAGGGCCTTGGAGCATTGGCTTCTCGGCTTGATGGCTTGGAAGGATGGAAACATACAATGGAGGCCAGCTCAATGGAGCACAAATTGGAATTGCAGGTAGTGAAATCCATGTTTGCCGCTGCAGTATCTAAGACAGACAAGTTCAACATGGCATTGGCAGTGAAGCTCGGTTTGGACCTGCCGAGGGATGAATCTCCATCAACATCAACCATTGTGTGTGAGTTGTCGCCCCCTGTTCATGGTGTTGTCCCACCTGCGACTACTGTGGAAATGACAAGTACAGGTGAGCAGCCTCCTAGCAGTGGAGGCAGTGGACAAAGGAAAGGGGGCAGTATTGTGGAAGAAGATGCCACAGGTGAGGACAAAGTTCAGAACATGGCATGTGACGATCCTTGCCTTAATTATGGTGCCAATGATGACCTATCCCCCCTTATTGAGAAGGGAGTGCCTGTACTAGAGGATCACACCGGCAGTGAACTTAGACAGAGTGCCCAAGACATAGGGGCAGGGGCTAAGGGCACAGGAGTGGTTATTGTTGGGGCAGGGAAGAACATTGATTCAACAACAAAATTGGCCGTTGTACGGAAGGTAAGTACTCGTGTTCCTATATTCTTGTGCTGTTCCAAGTCGATTATGCAATACCTGCAGGCCGTTCATGACTTCTGTGTACATGTGTGGGTTTCTATTGATTCAGAAGCCACCAAAGGAAATTGTTGCGGTGAATATGAGGAAGAAGTCCACAAGACTTGCTGCCAGCAACGTTGATGGGAGCTGTATGGGAAGCTTCAAAGCGCCGGCACCTGTTGTAAGTTTTCCTTCGTGGAAGTACATCCGTATTTTGTTTGTAGGGCTATATGATGGCATCTCGCATTTTCCCTATCCATAACTGTTGCATGTGCATAACAAATGACAAGGGCACACATTGGTGGTGTTGGCTGTCCCAGTTTCAGGTTGGTGACAAGGTCACAATGTTTGACCCCAATGCACCCAAATGGAAGGCAGGCGTGGGCCATATATTGGGCATGTCGACTGACTGGCTGGCTTATGTCGTTCATGCCGATTATCATGTTGTCTCGGTTGAATCAGTACGTGGGGCAGATGTTGCTCTACCATACCCCAACAATGATGTTAGGCCTCCCATTGTGATGCTCAGTGACATTGTAGGCAGCACGGCCCTGTGGTCTCCCAAGTTCCTCAAACTGACCCGAACATGAGGTTGTGGGGGATCCTCAATTTGAAGGCAATTTTGACTGAACGCCACTTCATATCGATTTCACCTTTTTTTCGTTATTGTGCGCATCAATGTAGGATTTGGGTACATTGTGGGGTTGTGATCAGCAGTGCAGACTCTGCAATACTTGCATGTTCAGACTAAACTTTATTTGGGCAATGAAGGGCGCACCCAACTTTGAAGCACCCTTGCATCTGGTCATTCTTTCTGTTATTCTGGCCATGCTTAGTCAATTGTACATGTCATGAGCAGGTTGTTGCCGCAGTGCTTTGGAATTGTGTTTATGTATATGAGTCATATTTCACATGGACTGTGAAACTGACAGTGTGGACAGTATCACAATTTGTGATATGATCATGATGCCTATGGAATAATTGTGCACACCATGACGTCACAAATATGTGAAATCACCATAGCTTGCCTGTGGCATCTTCCACATTTTTGTGGAATGACCTACAACATCAGCAGTAGAATATTTCAGACCCACTATGGTATGCTCTTGTGGCTATGTGGAATGACCTACAGTATAGGCAGTAAAATACTACACACCCACTCCATGCAGATTACGCCACGTGCCGTCCTCTCCAAAATACACGCGTTGCCCATACCGTTGCCCACATGTTGTCAAGCCCAGGTAACAGGGTGTCGCATCATTTTCCCGTAGGTGTGGACAAGTCCACACCCTTTGTACGTTTAGGATCCACGTGGCGGTGTTTGCCACGGAACACGTGGCCCCCAAACTTGCTAAAGCTGTGAAAACAGCCAGTGGATGGTCTCACACCGAATGGCTTTTTTCACACCCACATGCCACGCCAGATGTCCGCTCCACATAAGTGCACATCGCCTCTTTGTCTCCATACACGTGTCATCCCCACAAAAATACACGTGTTGCACACACCGTTGCCCAGATGTCGTGAAACCCTGGTGACAGGCAGTCGCATGGTTTTCCCGTAGGTGTGGACAAGTCCACACCTTTGTACATCTACGATCCACGTGGCGGTGTTCGCCAAAGCACACGTCGCTCGTGGAAAAAGCCATGGACCCCGTGAAAAAGGCCACCCGTGGATTCAGCCACCGGTGGACTTTTCCACAGGGCCACCCGAGAGCCAGGCCGTCCACGGGGTGTCCAAAAGCACTCGTCGTTTCTTACACCCACGGCAGGTGTGGACTGGGGCGGATTCCACGGAAAAAAGTGTGAAAAAAACCGTGGAAAAAGCCGTTTTTTCTTCTAGTGACTGTCTAATAATTTTTTTTTTTTGTTATTTACTATACCTACATAGAGTCATGGAAAAGATGGGCCTGCCAGCCTCCTTTTCTAGATGGGTGAAGTTGTTCCTTACATCTGCCTCTAGCAAAGTAACGATGGCACCATATCTAAATCCTTCCCTCTTCACAGATCCGTCAGGCAGGGTTGCCCATTGGCCCCATACCTCTTTTTGATAGCAGCAGATGCGCTTGGGCACTACCTAACTGCTAGGCAAGATATTGTAGGCATGAATCTACTGTAGGGCCCGCCTATTAAGCTGTCTATGTATGCAGACGACACTACCCTCTTGCTGAGTAACGAGGATGCCTCCAATAGTAGCAGAGCAGTTGAGGCTCTCCAGGTATTCTGCTCTGCTTCTGGATTGAAGGTGAATTGGAATAAATCGGTGGGTCTCCTTACGGAGCTTCCCCCCAGTGCCACAAGACACCATGGAGCGCCTTGGGGACAAGAGTTAGGTCTCAAGTGGCTCCAGCCAGGCAAGGGGCATACTCTCCTGGGTTTCCAAGTTGGAATCGGGCTCACCGAGGATCAAAGGTATGAACCAATTCTACAAAAGCTGCGTAAAAATTAGGCCTTTGGGAGTTCAGCCATGCTCTCCCTGGCTGGCAAAGCTATAGTTCTCAATCAAATCTTGCTGGCTTGCATTTGGTTCTCCACCTCTATTTGGTCCCAGGGCTGTAAGCTGGTTAGTAAAATCAAAACTCTGATGCGTAATTTTCTCTGGGGTGCCTCCTCTCAAGCACCAACTAAGAGGGCTCTAGTCTCCTAGGCGTAGCTATGTAGGCCCAAAAAAAAAGGAGGGTTAGGCATCATTGATCCCTCCCTACAGATTAAAGCCCTCCTTGTCAAATGGATACCAAGAGCTCTTGTTCATGGTGACAGTCCCTGGTGCAACTTGGTGAGAGCCCACTTGGTGGATTCTACTCCTCTTACCTCCCCCTTTTGGGCCCCTTCTCTGAGGTGGTTGACCCATGGTTCAGCAAAATAAAGAAGGGTGCTTTGCTTTGAGGAGGCAATTCGCCAGCCATTGTTCGGAAACAACAATCTGGACTATGCCCCCCTAATCTCTCTTCACAAAAAATGGGCTACTTGGGAATCCAAAGGACTCTCACACATAGCCGATATCAAAAATGGAGGCTTTCTGCTTCCCAACATCCTGTCCACGCTCATTTCCGCGAGTTATATCAGACACGGATGGGAGCACATTAAGCAAGGAGTGTCATACGTTCTGCCTTTACTGACCGGGGGGGACAACTCGCAAAACAGCCTCCCCTGCTGATTCGGGAACTATGAAGGCGACAGATTCTTTGCCTTGCTAGCTATCTCCAGCTCTGCATTGCACTGGGAAGGCCCAAGATTTCTAGCCGACTCTGAAGGGACCCTACTGCATATCAGGCAAGGGCACATGTGCCAGGAATCCGCCTTTAGAATTAGAGTTTTTGAAACTCTGACTGGGATACCAGATCCCAAGCCACCCCCTGGAGGAGAGTTTTGCTGGGCCGAAAGGACACCCTTAACATGGCTTGCGTTATCCCCTTAGCAGACTTCAACTTGACCCGGGAGAATGGACCTGGATGGACGTCAAGAAAACACCTCTCCTCGGGTACAAAGTCAAGATTGGCTATAAACTGTTGCTGGGCAACGCTAATTTCACGGCTAAGTGGAATGGAAAATGGAACCTCAGCCTGCAGGAAAAGGGATGGAAGCAAATCTGGAAGGATATTTGGGCAAAGCACCGTTCTACCAAAATCAGCGCTTTCTTATGGAAGATAGCCAATAAAATCCTCCCTGTGGCAGCCAACCTTCAGGGCCACAACCCTGCCTGCCTGATGTGCAACTGTGGTTACAATGAAACTTTGGAGCATGTTTTGCTCACCTGCCACCTTCTTGCTAGGATTTGGACTATAGTGGCAGGCTTCTATTCCCATTGGCAGGCCCTCCCACCCCTATCAGCTCCTCTCCTGTTGCTTAATTTACATAGAAGCGCTCCTTGGAACGGATGCCCGATTTGGGCCTGTCTTAGAGCACACACGCTATGGGCAATATGGAAGGCCATATTGTTTTGATCTTTGAGGGAAAACGCCCCAGCATCAGACTGATACTCTGCAAACTGTATTCGGATCTAATGACTGAGGGGCATAAGGCTTGGGTGTCCTTGCAAACAGCCATCAGCAGGTGCAGTGAAGGCAGGAGCCGGCAGCTGCTTGCGGATTTCGACACCACCTGGGCCAAAGACGACATCCTCTGCTCCATAATCGATGACTCTCGAATTACATGGCACGACCACCTCCCTGTCTCTTGGCAAGTCACCGGCTGAGTCGGATGCACTAGACATCAACTGGAAGCACAGCAAGACCCACAGTTCTAAATCTAAAGTGCATCTAGATTTCGGTCGTTGATAGTCTCTTTGTTTTCAGGACTTGTTATACTGTTACCCTTCCCCTAGGATTGGTAGCATACTACAGCCCTCTGTCCCTTCTTTTGGTTCCTTTCAAGACTTGGGGCTCCTTCATCATCCTGGAGCTTCTTCTTTTGGCTCATCTCAAGACTTGGGCTCTTTCATCATCATCACTAAGGCACCATAGTTTAGCCACGATCCGGCTACTGTTCACCCCCGTTCCTATCAGTGTTGGGTGTTCCCCATGTGATACGCCTTTATGGCATCCCTGGAGGTTATTTTTTCCTCCGTTCTCTTGTTTTCCCCTATTTTCAATAAACTTGTCCAGGGCCTCTACCCCCTGTTCTAAAAAAAAAAAACATTGCAAATACAAGAGGAAAAAATAACCTCTGGGGCCGTGAAGGCATAAACACAAGGGGAACTACTCGGTGACTAACAAACAGGGAATAAGTGAGAAGGGGCATAGAGAAGGCGGGCGACATTGCGCCTATAAGGGAATCTATCAGAGCCAGAACGATGAGAAAACTCCTGCCAAACAAGGCTAGGTCCAAAAAACTAGCGAGCAGAAAAACTGCCACGAAGAGCCAAGAGGCCCCCAAAAGAATCTAAGCTAGTCAGGAGCAAGAAAAGCTTGTCCACAATGGGATCTCAAGAAACAGAGTTCAAAAGCTAATGAACCTAAGCGTGCAAGGCAAGCAGAGCCACAAGGAGCTGCTAAAGACTCCATCTAACTATCGTGCATAAAAAATGAAAAACCAGCAGCGCCTTAACCCTGGGGATCCTAAGCTTGCGATGCCTCCAATTCACCTCCGCATCTTCAGGATCAATCGGGGATTTGCCATTGATCGGGGAGGACGTAATGCCAGGTAATGGTCGTGGCAGATATGCTGATGCAGAGGATGTGATCCTTGCCCCAGGAGAGGTCAAAAAAAGATAAGCTATTACCGCCTCCCTTCGTCGCACCTGTCACATGCTGCAAGCAATATTGACCCCCATACCTTAAACCCCTCAGTCATCAGATTTGCAAAAATCTTATGCAATAATGATATGATGATGGGGCAACGCCCCTCATATTTAAACGAGCATCTGGACTTCCACAGAGACCACAACGTATGAACATGGAGGCAAGACCACACTGAGCAAGAGTTCCAGAGATGGCCTTGAGCCCAATTAAGGAGCAGAAGCAGAGGGGACAAAGAGCCCACTAGCATCCACTTGGAATAGAATGCAGACACCAATCTCCAGACCTGGGGACAGCTGATAAGGCAGTGCTCAATTGATTCCACAAAGCTTCCAGAGCACATGATACAAGCAGGATTGTCATAAAAAATGTGGGCTGCACAGGCATAATTCTATTGGCAATTTTCCAAAAGAAGGCTGAAATCTTAGAGGCCGTGTCCTTGCGCCAAATGTCCTTCCAAATGTGTTTCCATTGAATCCTGGCATTAGGAATATGTTGCCACTTCTTTGACCATTTGAGAGTGAAGTTTGCTAAACCTAGCAGCAATTTGTAGCCAAGCTTGGCAGTATACCCAAGAAAATGAGACTTGGAAGAGTTCATCCAAGCCCACTCTCATTGGTCTGTTGGAAAACATGAACATCTAAAGCTACTGTAGACACTCACAGCAACAACAGATTCATACACATGACCAGGCGGTGAGAAGAAACAACGTGCTAAAGAACAGTATGCTCAAGAGTGAAAAGAATGAATATAACGGAAAGCATGAGAAGGCTATATACAATGAGAGTCATGTGGAGAGGCTGGGCTTCTAGTCACTATTCATAGTAAGAGATAAGGATCACCGTCAATGTGCAATTAAGCACCGTCGTGGGTAGGTAACCAAACCTGATCTAATCCTACAAATATGGGAAAGTTGTCGAGGGTAGAATAAATGCACATTCTAACACTCCTGCTCAGTTTTGAACCCGACTTAAAGGCCTTATTTGTAGCTTTTCCCTGTGAAGTTCAAAGCTTGCCCTTGGCAGCGGCTTGGCAAAAATATCTGCAGCCTGCAATTTAGTTGGACAGTATTCCAACAAAATTTCTTCCTCCTCCACTTTCTCTCGAATGAAGTGAAACTGAGTTGCTATGTGCTTGGATCTTCCGTGAAACTTGGGAAACTTAGCCAGTGCAATGCAACTTTGGTTGTCACATTTGAGGTTGGGAGGATCAATTTGCTTCATTCCAATGTCATGGAGTAATCTCCTCAACCAAATGGCCTCCTTGGCAGCTTCTGTGGCAGCCATGTACTCAGCCTCTGTGCTTGATAGGGCCGTGGCTGTTTGTTTCTTGTTGTGCCAGGAAATAACCCCGCCATTCAAGGTAAAACAGTAACCAGATGTGGACTTCCTTGCATCCACATCCCCTGCATAGTCCGAATCGCAATATCCTTGCAAAATCCCACATTTGCTACATGTCTCACTTGTGGCTAATGTAATACCAAAATCAATAGTGCCTTTGATATACTTGAACACACGCTTGACCGCAGCCCAATGGAGGTAACCTGGATTTTCCATAAAGCGACTTAACAGACCTACAACAAAGGCAAGATCAGGTCTTGTGAGAATCGCTGCATACATAAGGCAACCTATGGCCTGTCGATATGGTATTCCCTTCATCTGCTCCTGCTTTTTTGCTGAAGTTGGACACATATCAATGGACAACTTCGAGTTTGCTTCCATGGGTATGGCTACAGGCTTACAATCCTCCATCTTGAATTCCTGCAGCACATTCTCCAAGTAGCGTTTCTGACTGATATGGACTGTCATTTTCTCCCTGTTTTGGATGATGTGGATTCCAAGACAGTAGTTGATATCCCCATAATCTACCATCTCAAATTCTGTTGCGAGCTCCTTCTTCACCTCATTAAGAAAGGTTAGATTGTTGCTTATCAATATTGCATCGTCAACATACAAAGCAAGGATGACGAACAACTCTACTGCTCGCTTCACATAAACGTTTGAATCCACTTTTCCACTCCGAAACCCTTGAGCCAACAAATATCGATCGATTCGTTGGCACCAAGCTCGTGAGGATTACTTCAATCCATACAGAGATTTCTTGAGCTTGCATACTTTTCCTTCGGCTCCTTCAACAACAAAACCTTCGGGCTGTTGCATATAAATCTCTTTTTTCAAATCTCTTCTTTCAAATCACCATTTAGGAATGTTGTTTTAACGTCCATTTGGTGTATCTCCAGATCTTGTTCTGCTGCAAGAGCCAACAACGTTCTTACTGACGCCATTTTCACAACCAGTGAGAAAGTATCGAAGTAATCCACTCCCTCCTGTTGTGAATATCCCTTGGTTGTCAACCTGACCTTCAGTCTATCGACCGTCCCATTATCTTTGTACTTGATAGCAAAGACCCACTTGCAGCCTATTGCCTTCCTACCTGCCGGGAGATCAGCAAGTATCCAAGTTCCATTCTTCATGAAAGAGTCATATTCTGCTTGCATAGCAGTTGTCCATCCGGTAGCATCACTTTCCAATGCTTCGTCAACATTTCTAGGTACGGTAATTGCTGATAAATTCATCGGATGACCTAGGGTTTCTCGGACTTTTAGTGAAGGCTTTCGAGTTCTTACCTTGACGTTGTCCAGACAACTGAGGTGTTCATTTGCTCCTGCTGAAGGTGATTGTCCAGATGGAGAGGCTACTGCTTCGACCTCTTCATGTGAATCTTCCTCAACTGTTGTTCTCAAATCATCACGATCTGCAATGCTATCACATGTCAACTCTTTGTCGTCAAGATCAATCTACACATTTACTTCTTGCAGTCTCTCTTCATCGTGTGGAGCATCATGGATCTGATTTTCTTGAACCTGCTCTTCAAGTTCCCTCCTTGTAAAACACTCAATAGGGTTGACATGAAAGAAATCCCAAAGATTCCACAATTCTGTGTCACCATGAGATTTCAGCTCCTGTCCCTGTATTGTATTGAATTCATCAAATACCACATCCCTACTATGGAACACCTTCCTCGTGCTTGGATTAAACATTTTGTATCCCTTCGCTTCTTCACTATAGCCCACAAAAATGCACTTCACGCTCTTAGGCTCCAATTTGGTTCTTTTTTCTTTTGGAACATGAGCGTAAGCCTCACATCCGAAAACCCTAAAATGATCAACACTTTGCTTCTTACCAGACCAAATCTCTTCAGGAGTCTTGGTTGGAGATGCCGTGGTGATCACTCGATTCCGAATATACGTTGCGGAAGTTACCGCTTTGAACAGCCCACAAAGCCTTGATCAACTTGCTGTCATGAATCATGCTACATACACTCTCCATCAGCGTCATGTTCATTCTCTCAGCCAGGCCGTTTTGAAAGGCATTGTAAGGAACAGAAGTGTACCTCTGGATGCCATTTTGACTGCAATATTCCTTGAAAGTGAGAGAAGTAAACTCTCCACCGTTGTCGCTCCTGATCGCCAACTTCAAATTTGTTTGCATTTCTGCAATCTTTGAAAGGTCTTGAATGCATCAAGGACGCCTGATTTTTTTCAAGCAATAGACAACCACCCTCCTAGAGAAATCATCAGTAAATGCCACAAAATACTTGGCTCCTCCAGGGCAAGAGCATGCTACAGTGGCTCACTTTGCGAAAATTTTGTCCAGTCTAAACTAGTCTACTTTCATTTATATCTTTTTTCATAGGAACTTTAAATTAGGTGTTGCAATTTATTTTTGTTGTCAACTCAATTTGAGATCACCCAAAAATTGGTTTCCAAACAAAGCTGTTGTGTTTTGAAGATGAAAAATAAGAGTAAGATTAGAGTAGACTGGACAAAAGTGAGCCACTGTAGCATGCTTCTGCCCTCCAAGTGAAGGAACTCTCATCGGTCCAACCACGTCAGTGTGGACCAACTCAAGCATATGGGCAGCCCTGCTGCTTGTGGTCTTAGGAATGGGTGCCTTATATTGCTTACCAAGCAAACACCCTTCGCAAAATTTTAGGTGTGATCCATCTTCAATCTTAAACCATGTGACAGCTAGAGCTTTTTCCATCAAGTGCATTGTTTGAAAATTCAGATGCCCCAAACTCTTATGTCATATCTCTGCTGAATTTTCTTGTCCACTTAAGGATGCTTTTGCGCAATACTGTTGCACTAGTGTCAATGAGTAAAGATCCCCAACTCTATCTCCTTTGGCCATCAAATTCAAGTCGTCATCATAGAGTTCACAACCTTTTTCCTTGAATAAAATATTCATACCTTCATCTGCCAATTTACTTACTGCCAGGAGGTTGTTCTCTAGACTTGGAACACAAAGTACACCTTTTAGCTCATTGGTCGTGCCATTAGGAAGCTGTGTAAGTATGGTTCCCTGACCTGTAATTTCACTATAAGTGGCATTGGCCACTTTCACTCTCCTTGGAACATAGGCTTCTTGGAATTCCACAAACCAATCTGATCTAGATGTCATATGGTGTGTGGCTCCTGAGTCCAACAATCAAGATGACAACTTTCTTCTGATCAGGATTCTTACCATCTTTTGCCTTGGCATTCTGGACACTTTTCTTACCAACAGCTTGGTTCTTGGTATATCTGGCCACTAATGCAGTGGTCTCTTCACCGTGCAATCCAAGTTGTCGTTGACGAGTGTCTTCTTGGAGAAGAATGCTCACGGCTTCATCCCACTTTATGTTTTTGTTGTTGCCAATGAATACTACCACGTTATCGTATGACACTGGCAAACTGTTCAAAAGAATGAGTAGGTTGAAGCGTTTGGCTGACTTACATTCTGCAGCCTCCAACTGATCGATGGCATCTTTCAACTTGTTGACGTGATCATAAAGGTTTCCCCCTTCTTGCAATCTGGAAGTTAGCACATTTCTAAGCAATATCAATTGCTCAAGTACAGATTTTTTTTCGTACAACTCCTCTAGCTTCTTCCAAGCCTCAGATGCCGTCTTTGAAGTCTTGATGCGTCGAATGACAGAGTCTTGGAGATGCCAAACAAGGATGGAATGAGCCTTCCCATCCATCTCTTTCCATTTGCTCACCTCATCTGTCTTCGAACTTCCGTCAGTTACAGGTTGCTTTCCAACTCCCTTCGAAGTTGTCTCCACAGGTTGCTTTTCTTCCCCTGTTACGATGCTCCATAATTCTTGATGCACCAACATGTGCTGCATCTTGTATTTCCAAAGAGCAAAGTCTTCACCGCCAAATCTATCCATGAGCCGTGGGGTAGAGCCGACGGGTTCCATAGTCGTAGCTTGGAGAGAACCGTTGGTCTAATGCTATAATGCAATGTTGATCTACGGTGCACTAGGAGCAACGGCTTCTATCTAGTTCTACGCTACTTGTCGTCTGTTCACACTCGTTAACTTTAGTTGGTCTGATACCATGTTGGAAAACATGAACATCTAAAGCTACTGTAGACACTCACAGCAACAACAGATTCATACACATGACCAGGCGGTGAGAAGAAACAACGTGCTAAAGAACAGTATGCTCAAGAGTGAAAAGAATGAATATAACAGAAAGCATGAGAAGGCTATATACAATGAGAGTCATGTGGAGAGGCTGGGCTTCTAGTCACTATTCATAGTAAGAGATAAGGATCACCGTCAATGTGCAATTAAGCACCGTCGTGGGTAGGTAACCAGACCTGATCTAATCCTACAAATATGGGAGAGTTGTCGAGGGTAGAATAAATACACATTCTAACATGGTCAGGCCAGCTAGGAGAATGGGTGGCCCACTAGGCCTCCATCCCTGGGGGAGGGAGAGGATTAGCGCTCAGAATCCACAACCCTTGTAGGGAACAATTCATGTCTCCTAGCTGTCCTCAAAGAAAGCATATAAGATGGATTCCCCAAAGGTGAGGATAAAAAACCAAGGCCATGAATGCCATATGAAGAATAGGAAATTGTCAGCAACACGTGAAAGGGCATACCTTGAATACAACCCAACCAAATAGGCAAAGACCATGGGGTTCATGGCACCAAACATACCCATCAGGTGGGCTCTCTAGCTTGGAATGCAATTTGGAGTGCATGGCTTCAGCTTAGGCATTTTCTCTTCCAGCGCAGGGCCACCATGTTCGCTGAGGCCATCATGCAGCCTCTTTTTGGGAACTTCAATCTTGACTATGCACCACTTATCAATATGTCCAGGAAGTGGGCTTCATGGGAAACAACGGGTTTTAGTCATGTGGCGAATATCTGGGAGCATGGACGGTTTGTGTTAGAGGACCTTGTGTCGTGCCCTGTGTCGTGTCCTTCCACGTCGCACTGTCAATTGTAGTTGGAATGTCATCTGCCAGGGAGCCTCTTATCTCTCCCCATTGTTGATTGCCCAGAAAACAAAACGGGCCCAGAACTACATCAACTTGATGTTGTTTTTGGCGGTCTCAATGTTTTATAGGAATACCCATAATATATGTATATATATATATATGAAAAACTTAGTACCGCTGGTGGTCCTGTATTTCTTTACGAAATATATATATTTTTTAAAAACAATCCCAGAGAGACAACCGTGGCTGTCCTAGAGGCTAGATTTTTATGAAAATTTTAGAAACAAATCGGGACCGTAATTTCTGGCAGTTCCAACATATTGAAAGATTTCAAACAAAAATATTTTACAAAAAATCGGGACCGCCATCCCTAGTGGTCCTGAAATCCTATATTTCAAAAATAATCAGATTCGCCATCTATGACCTTCCCGAATTCTTAAAAACATCACCCAACAATTAAAATAAAATGCTAGGACCATCCAAGCCGACGGTTTTGATTCATAAAAAAAAAAAACTAAGAAAACAGAAGTGTGAAGCCTGGCGGATATGTTGCTTTAAAATAAATAAAGAAACAAGGCGTGACATACACTTAGGCCCTGCCTTTTACATAGATAAAACATAAATTTATAATTTTTTATTACATCTGAATGGTTTAAGCAATAAGATTTATAAAATCATAAATGATGGAAGTTTTGTTATATATAATGATGACTTTTCCATAAGTCTATGTCGATTTTATTATACGGGAAAGATATTTTGTGAAAAGGGTTGGGGGAAGGATAAATTGATATTTTTATTGTTGGTAAAACAATGTGGATAATTATTTTAATGGTCAAAAAGCGATAACTATAATGTTGGAGTGGATTGATCTTTTTTTGGATGAATAAAACGACTAATATGATTGGGAAGTTGAAAGCAAGATTATAAACTGGTTTGTCATCGGTCGAATATGCTTCGGTCGTAACGGATTTGCATGGCTGGGATGGCGCATTTATCCATATATGGTCAAGTTGAGAGTCATCGTCTGTAGTACTTTCCTTGCACGTTACTTGAAATTTACGAGTTTCCATGTAATCTTGAAGCATGATATATTGAGAACTTAGAAGTCTTGTAACATATTAGCATTGAAATCCCCAATAAATATGGTTGGGCAATAGTGTGGTGTTTTATTGTACATATTCTCCAAATGTAATAAAAATGTTTGTAATGAGGAGGTTTATAAATTGTAAGTACATTTGATGCTTTTCGTGAATTTGTATTGAAGGTTGCGGAAATGAATTGGGCACCGTCATATGTGCACTATGATTCATGCTGCGAGAGAATATTGTGAGTGGCATATAAAATGGCAGTGCCATGACCATGATGAAATGCGATAAAAAAAAAATTGGTGTGATCAATGAAACTGTTCCAATTTAAATTAGATGACGATAATTGTTTTTCATAAGATATGTGAAGCTTGAAAGTTTTAATCGGATATAATATCATAATGGTATTGGTTTAGGGAACGAGTATTCAATGTTTGCACGACCAAAAACATATATCGCAATTGCGATATGATAGGTATTGACAATTTATGTTGTGCCATTGTTGTAAGTCGTCTCATTTCTTCAACAACTACATTATCAACATTGAAAGTTGGATCGAGTGGGTTCAAAAGATATAAAGTTTGAGTGGGTTCAAAGGCCATACTCTGCTCTTTTGACAAATAATTTTATGTCGCACAGAATCGCCCTACACATGGTCTAACTTAGACAACTTTATATAGAATAAGGGAAAAAGAACACAGACTCTCGAGCAATTAGAGATGCTGGTTTGACAGAGTTTATACAAATGCAGTGTAGTGCTGAATGTTATTAGGACTTAGTTTTGTTTGTTGCAATGTTGGGGTAATAACATGCAGGTTCGAGATTCTCATGATGACGTTGTTGCATGATAAGACCAGCAGGATGCATCTCATTGCATTGCACAGTATGTAGGCTTAGTAAACTATGAAGGGCTTTTGTGTTTTGAGTTTCAATCTGATGTTGAGAGGAGAGAAGATCATGGCTGGGTGAGAGACATGAAAATACATGGCATGATTAGGGATGTTCCGCCAGGTGAGGGAGAAGGAAAACCATGAGAGCTTTGCAATTTAAGCAAGGTTTCTGTTGTTATCTGTTTAGTTCTTGCCAGAGATGTCGAACAATATCAATCTAGTACACCAATTAGAGGAAGTGAAGGGCTGAATTAGTAGACGATTGCAACAACCATGACTGTGGCATTGTGTCATTGCAGCGACTATTCCAAGCAAATTCTACTTCATGCCATCACAGAAATGCACTCCAAACCCTCACAATGCAGAGATATTTGATTCTGAACCAAACCCTGTCACGGCTTCATTCAAAAACCCCAAATTCCCAAGTTTTCTTCCCTAATGCCATCACCAAGTCTATCCCCTTCACACCATCTCGGGTGT
Source organism: Takakia lepidozioides (assembly GCA_030704615.1). Taxonomy (NCBI): domain Eukaryota; kingdom Viridiplantae; phylum Streptophyta; class Takakiopsida; order Takakiales; family Takakiaceae; genus Takakia; species Takakia lepidozioides. The sequence continues at coordinate 21,289,756 of CM060732.1, read as the reverse complement.
ATTAGTGTACTAAATCTCAAGCCAAAAAGAAGAAGAAGAACATCTGTGTGATTGGCCAAATACTATTCTTACTGTGATATTTGCATCCCTGCAGCGTCGAGGTGTTCAACGCTGCACCATGGCCGAATCGCCACCGCGCTGCTGCTGCTCCAGTCGTACTTGCGCAACGCCTTGTCTTCATCACTTAGCCTTCGCCTCTACTGTATCGATAAAAAATCCTATCCATGCCCCCATAACTTTCATGCACCCTCCCCTTTCTATTTGACAGATGAAACCTGCTAAACTTTTACTCAATCTGCAGTTTCCCTGTCTCATCAGCACCGCCTCTCATGAAGCACCGATTTCTTATGAACTCGCCAGCGCTGCTTCACCTACACCCTTGAGATTCCTTGGCATCCGCTGCTAACCTCTCAGTAGCTTGTCGAGCTATCGCAGCTCATATTTGTGCCAATATAATGAGGAAGACGAAACGATGAACTTATTCATCCAACGATCAAAGCATGCAGTTGGGGTTTTTTACACTTCACCCTTCACAGATCAAGAATTTTTCTTGCAACTCCCTTGGTTGTCTTTGCTGCAGGGTGCACTCACTGACTTAATACTCACAAAGGTAAAAGATAACATGAACAAGAGAAGTCTGGGGTTCTTGGCACACATGCAGTCCCTGGCATGAAGTAATCACATAACAAGAGAAGAGAGAGAGCTTCTTGGCAGCATTCATATCCTTGAAATAGGGAGAGCATTCACGGAGCACTATGCATTACACAAAAGGAAACACCCTGAGATGCATGTAGTTACCTTAGCTATGACTGACATAGATGAACTAATGTAGACCTGCTGCACTGTCCTTGAAGTGTATAAGTCATTATTGAAAACAGATAAAAGTATCAGTTTTCCTCTTTGGTAGGTTTGCTGGTGTGATGCTAACCCAACCATTACAATGGTGTTTTCTTGTGATGAGTGCAGGATATAACCATGCTGGTTATGCAATCACCCAACACCTGGTAATAATCTGGAAATATACGGGTTAAATAACTGTAGCTGGCTTACCTTTATCTTCTTCTTCCACTGCGGTAGGGGTAAGTCTACATTTCTCTGGTCATAATTAGCTGGAAGATGACAACACATAGGCAGTTTAGGCCATTTCTTTTTCATCCTACACATGTCTTGTAACACCTTTTAGATCAAAAGCTAGTCGATCAACTTTCAAGGGTCAACCCTTGAGTATGATGTATGGTTCGAGCTATTGCAAGTTGGATATGGAATGTGATACGTGTAATTAAATGATCGGAATTCCCTCCTACTTGTATTTCTTTGGCTTTGGCTGCAATTGGGATTGAAGTTGACATTACTTTTGGGAATGTAATGTATAATTGAGAATTCGCGGTTCTCGTGTTTTGTCATACATGCATGTTATTGAATTGAACACAAACTATAGATTGTGTACGCATAGTCGTTGCACATTCAAATATACGATCTACTCCATTTACGAACCCATCATTTGTGGCATAGTTTTCCAGCGCATAATTCTACCAGCATATTATATTTCACCCGTATTTCTGTATGTAGACCTACGGTTTTGTTTGGTTTGGCAGACAACGAAAAATGTGATGAATATGTATTATGTCTTATATCATTTGCTTTGAAAAAATAAACTTTACCATTTGTTTTTTCAAATGTTTAACTGTTGTGGGTTCGGGTAGATTCATTTTTGAAAAATAGATGAGGGAATGTAGGGTCGGATTGGGGATTCTTATAGCAAACTTCAATGATGATGATTATGTCGTCGTTTGTTTGTTCGGCGCCTGGAGAATCTCAATGATCTATGCATTTACTTGTTTCAATTCATAACATTAAATTTTGTCCAGCCAAACATTACTACCTAAAATGCCTAAACCATCCATTTTAGGTTTGAACACCCAAGAATCTTGCATTGGGGGTGTTTGATATAGATCTCCAGTAATGATAGTGTCAAGGCCTCCGAAAAAATTCTTGTACTCGTTTTATTGATCTCAACCTCCTGTCGACAAAATTCAAAATCTGATTTTCATCAAAAGTCAATGAAATTTCATAGAATACGAGTAATTATATTTGATCATATTATTTTATCAAATTATCACGAGGTTCGTCATTCAAAGATGACAATTCGTTCAATTTTCTATTCAGAGGAATGGCCAAACCTAAATGTATAGTTGATCCATCTATGTTGAAATTCCAGTGTACGCCATTTTGATGACTTTCTTTCTCAGAGGATCTGAGTTTTTAGTTCGTTTGATTTAAAAAAAAAATCCCTTGTATTATAACCATTAAAGTAAAAAACATTCATGTGCCAGCTCCACCAGTTAAAAGAAGATGGATGTGTTTGTTAGGATTTATTCTTTTTTTTGTGTAAAAAATCATAAAAAAACTAACCATTGATCTATAGTTAATGTACGGACCATAGAATGGAATGTATTTGTTGATGAAAGTTCATCGTTGGAAGTCACTGAATTATAATGGGTTTCTGTGTATTCACGGGGAATTACTCTTCCATTGTAAAACATCCATTCATTATCATTATAATTTGTCTTAGCCAAAGAATAGGCAACTTGTTCTAAGTGACACCAATCTACATCCTAGTTGTACATATGGATGTGATGTGACGCTTGCACATCAACATTTCGACATAAATCATGCAATGTTTTTATAACCATGGTTGGTTGGACGTACGCGATACTCAATTTTTTTTTAACATTATTGTTGTTGTCGCTTCATCTTGAGGAAGAGGTGGTAAGAGAGATTGGATTTTATCAATATTTGTTGGGACATTAATAATGCTACCACAAATGCCAAATTGAATCCTTGCAGCTAATATATTTGTGTAAATGTCATTTGAGGGGCTACAAGACGTTCTTCCAACTGGTTTAAGACATCTACTGAATCAATTATATTTTTTGGTTCATGATAATGTTCAATAGCACATTTTTTTGTTAATCATCATATTCAGTCCACCATATATGTGTTGCACAAATCCCCCCATACCATCTCTCCTCGCCCAACTCATACACTTTCAGCTTTCACATAGCACCCAGTACTTTCTACCACATCGCCTCCAATTGCAAACACTAGCAACCTTCTGCCTCATCCTCACTGCTCCACATCTTCCACACGACGCATGTCTCCATCCGCTAGCAAGAAGAAACCCGTAGGCTCCCGTCCTAAAAGCAAAACCAAAAAACTCTCGCTCTCTTCAAAAACTATATCTCAAGCTAGCTCCCAGTCTAAATCCATGGACCATGCAAACCTTAATGTTTAGGATCAAGACGTTTTTCGATGCACAACGGCTCCCTCCACCAACCTCATTCTCTTGTCCCGGTTCGCTCCACGCAAAGTCAGCAGGACTTTGACAACGCAATGTATGGCACTCTCTGCCCCACCATCACAATGTCTCTACTTCGCAATTGTTCAGTAAACACATAACACAACGCACAAAATGGGCCTCCAGTGAAGTCAACATCATAACTGGCGGAACTCCTGCGGACTCCAAGAAATCACGCAACCAATAGTTAGAAGCACTTGCGCTCTCTGCAGCAGACAATTACAACGGCGGGCGTACGCTATGGATATCAAACGATGGGACAATTCGCACTTGAATCTAACCTTCCCCTTATCGCAGACACTATATTCAGGGACTGTTTCTTCCAGCTCGGAACCCCGGCGTGGGAATGTGATGAGCTGTTAACATGCAGGAAAGCATATTCGAGGGTCCCGTAGCGGCTCTACCCATCCTCCCGACCAGATGTGCGGAATGGTCAGAGACTCAGTACTATCATCTCACTCAACTTCCCAAAGGCACCAGAGTGCATCCTACCTCTGGGCTCCCGGCATAATCTTACCATATCACGATCCGCTTCGACATTGACACTGAAATCACGAAAGACAGAGTTCTAGCTCACATATGACACCGCTTCAATGTAATGGGCATACAATTGAGTAAGTCTATGTACTCTCCAATCTCTGTATATACCAAACCAACCACTAGATTGTGGTTAGGAATGCTAAAGGTTGAACCCTCCATCTAGAAAGTGATGGCATTGCTCTGCTCAAGGAGGAGGACAGACCCTCGGTATGGAGATGACATCAGGCATCCCAATGCAAGGTAAAATCGAGAAATTTTTCTTTACATAAACATGAGATTTTTAAATTGTGAATAATCCAGATCTTGGACGTATGATATTATCTTATTTAAATCATCTTTAGATGCCAGATACCAATTTTATCTGGTACTGAAACCATAATCGATGGCAACAAACACAAACAAACCTAGGAAAATCGTTTATATCTTTTTTGTATTTTTCAATGAGAGCAATTTTTTAGGTTTTTGAATGTTATTTTTTGGTATTTTTAAAAAATATATTTTTCAATGAGTGCTTATTTTATTAATTATAGTATTTTAAATGTTATTTTTTAGTATTTACGGAGATATGACTTTGCTCGAGCGTGGCCTTGGACAGCTACAACTTTCAACAGGTTCCCAATTCACTTATTCTATAGTCGAACCGACAGTCCATCATAGCATCATGAACTATTTGACGATCAGCGGTTCATTAGAGAAATCACTTGAAGACTACATGGTTGATTGCAAGGATCATCCCAGTGCAATGAGTAGGGCATGGGAGAAATTTTTACAGTTCATGTGGCCAAGCTGTTTGACGACACAAAATCCTTGGCCGATATGTGTTGTTTCAAGGATGCAACCCTGCCTCTAGAATTCACAAGGACAAGCCAACGATTACCGGTGAAGGTGAAGGAGTGTAGAGGAAGTCATATGCGATCCACACTATAAGTGAATTTCTTGATGCTGAAGAGAAATCTCGTCCGCCATGCCTCATTTTTTACAACAGATCTGGAGCTGATGTTCTTTTTGTTGTAAGAATTCAGAATTTGAAGATTCCTGTCTTCTGTCAACTGAAGCTGCGATCTGAGGTGCAGTGGGCTAGAGTAGTGGCAACTACAGATCCGAAACTCATGTACAAGGATCGTTCATAGTTCAAAAAGAGAGTGCTTGCCGTATGCAAAGATGGTTGCATCAGCTTGGTAGTTGTCTATCCTGCAAAGAAGCCAGATAAAAGCGAATCTGAATGTCAAGATAATCGTTTAGTTGGCTATATTGGAAAGGTAGAAGCGGAGATTTTGTTTGGCGGTGTGTTATGTGATTTCTTAAGTTCTATCAAGAAGTGACGGGGACAAATTTTGTGATGGCTCATGGAGTATTGAGAAGGTGAGATTCATTGGGATACCGGCTCTATTTTTGTGTTTGGTGAAATTCATATATTGGGTAGTTGTAGCCTACAATGGACCAAAATGAGACACACCATGAGTCCCTAAAAGTACGTAAAGGGGGATGTGGCGAATCCTCAACCATTGGATTCGCTTTAATTTACGATCTCAACCGTCTATTATTTACCATTAAAGACTTTATTTTCAAATCGCAATAGTTTCAGATCACGATAGTTTTTTTCAAATTTGACCTTGATCCACCCCGGGGGTCTACCCTTGGTCTATGTATTTAATGAGGTAGTGTTGATATTTCAAAGAATTTTATATGTAAAGGACTTTACGAAAAATAGTTATTTTGAAAGCTCAAAATAGTACATATAGTTTATTTTACTTAATATTTTTGAGTGGATGTTTTCATTCTAGATTCTTTATCCCTCAAAGCACATTTGGTCAAGTCCCTTTTTCTAATTGTCTATGAATCATGCTTTAAAAAAAGTCCATAATGGCTTTTTATATGGACTAAAACAAATCTTTCCCGGTTGCGTCACGTCGGCGTCAACGACACTGACGGGATTTGGGTCACACGTCACGTCAGGTACGTCAGTAGGTAAAGACATGGGTAAAACATTGTCACATCCTTAGACAGCATGCACAATTGCCAACGAGCCCAAGGAGGTGACAAGTGTGTCAAAAATAGTTGGACGGATGGAGTCAAGGAGAGGATGACGAGCTGCTATAAAGCAGCCGGCGGAAGGACTGAGCAAACACAATCTAGTCTCTCTCTCGCTCTTCCTTCAGTCTCTCTGCCTCTCGCTCTCTCTCTCTGCCTCCCATTCTCCCTTTGCCAAAACTAGGTAGTTTAGTTGGAGATAGAATTAGAGAATGAACTCTGGTTCCTAGTTGTGGTGCCTAGTGTTGATTTAAAAATAATATAACAGCTTGCAGTCTAGCGTTCAGCATTATTCAGATCTCTGGTCGGTGAAGCCGAATTGGTAGGAGTGTGTGCACTTGATCCACCATTGTATTCCAATTGAAGTATGCATCAGTCTTGTTGGTACTCAACGTTGTCGAATTTGTGAGTCTGCATGTTTGATTTCCACGAAATTATAGCGGCTCAGACTGGCGGAGTTGTATTTCTTGAATCAGAGTGCTTCAGTGTCTAGATTTTCTTTGATTGTTCCTGCACACCATCTGTTTCCAATCGTATCTCTTTTCGGAAGCACTACAACAGATGAGCGTTTTTATGACTTCACATATGACTATTTTTTCAGTCTTATATGCGTTCATGACTACATCACTCTGTAGTGAAAAAAGCCCTGTCATAGCGACTAGTCTTTAGGACTGCGTTTTGCAAGTCATATCCATGACTGCTTGCATGGCACCTGGAGTCCTGCTGCAGAGAGGGTTGCAGTCACAACTATATGACTAATATATGACTACATTGTCTGTTGAGCGCTGCCTACATGGAGAGGCTTCAGCGGGACACGTGCGCCACTGCGCAAGTGACATGTCATGCATTCGTCAGGGGATCATATGACTATATGTCTGCAAAGTGATGCCTACATGGAGAGGCGACGGATGGACACGTGCGCCACTGCGAATTTGACATGTCACGACTTCTTGCCATGATCATATGACTACATGTCTGCACAGTGATGCCTACATGGAGAGGCGCTAGCGAGACACGTGTGCTATGGCAGATTTCACACGTGGTGACTACATGACTCGCTCATATGACTACAGGGATGTCTACATGGAGAGATATTAGCGGGACACATGTTGCACTTGAGATGTGACATGTGGCACACAGACAAAATATATGACTAGCATATATGACTATGGATCTTTACATGTGGTGAAATATGGATAAAGAATGTCGTGTCATATACTGCCACGTGTTCTGGTTTGAGCAAGAGTGATGCCACGTGTCATCAAGATTGTTTTCCGAAATAGTTTATATTTTTAATGGTCATATTTTAATTTTTAGTTTTCATTTAAATATTTAAAAGAAAAGGGAGATTGCAGCCTTGGATTTTTTTTAATGGTATTATTTTTAATATTATTATTTAAAATGAAAGTGAATTAAATGATTTAAAATCTTCATTACATGGTGAAATTCCAACATGAAAACAAAATGGATCCCTCCTGCATACTATCAACCACAAGGAGAATGAAAATAGTCAACTACAGAGCAATACAAGCCCTATAAATCACATTACAAAAATCCAAATGAGACCAATATCCCAATGGACACCTCAAAAGCCACAAGGTCAAAAAATCCATGCCTCAAAAGGCCCAGCCAAAAACAAGCAAGCCCACACATGGGCTGAATTGTTGTAGCTAGTATGTTCTAGTGCTATTAGAATCAAGAAGTCTGTTAAACAGTGCAATACTGACTATCCCTTCCGCAGCTCCATAAGTTTCAGTAACTTTAGACTCCAAAGTGTTGTCTGGCCAACCACCTGCCCCAACTCGGTCTGTTTCCTAACACCATTCACATATGGTAGAGGGGTGTTACTGACACATGCCTCTTTGATGTACACACAGGCATAATCAAGGGGCACAGCAGGGTACCCGTAACCCACCACAGCACCTTGAAGAGCAACAATCAGCCCTACTTCACATTTCTTGCGTTTGGAGTTTACATCCAACAGCCGAACCTCGTTACCCACCCTGAACTGTGATCCCAACTCCACACAAAAAAGAACACGATGTGAAAACCCATGACATACACACGACTAGGACACTCAACATTTGCGAGTTAAAGAGAGCCCCAAGGTTGGAAAAAATATAACAGACAAGACAACGACCTGGACTTACTCCATTTGCAGTCTCCAGTGGTGGTGAGACCTCTTTTGGGGGGCTACTCGCCGGGTCGACACTCTTGCCCCTCGTCTGTACCGGCTTGTCGACAATATCACCTTTGTTTGTCACAAGTTCCTGTGTCACAGACCAGAGATCAACCAGGAAAGCAATGAGCAAACATGAATAGTGAATAGAAACAAAATCCAAGTATGAATCAAACAAAAAAAGCCAACATGAAAAGCTGCAAAGAAAACCTAGCATTAATCAAGCAACCGAGGAGAAGCATCCAGGAAAGCAATGCAATGAATGAACCCACAAAAATGTAGCCTCTGGAGCACTGTCAGAATGTTTGTACCTTCACAGTAGCAGTGTTGTATGGTTGTTGTCTGAAAACAGGCTGAGACTCCAAAAACTTGGGAATACTGGCAGCTTTCGATGCCTTCCATAAGAAAGGCCACAACACCTCTGTTAGATACTCATCAGTTGGTGAATCTGGTTGCACCTTCCATGGCTCTGGAAAAATCCCACTGAAGGGAGGATTGTTTGCCGCCTTTCTTGGTGTGTCGTCAACAAGAACAGTGTCCTCATAAGTCCATTCTGGCCAGTCTGCCCGCACTGTAGACAAGTTCTTGAAATATAATGGCTTTGAATCAGACCCCTTACGGCATGGGAGGACTGGATCCTCGTCACAGTGAAGGGCATCCCATTGGAAAACCAGGTTAGTGTGGGCTGCAAAAATATAGTCCACCATTGGGAAGAAGTTGCGAGCTTGGCAACAAGACCACACCGCCACCTCAAAGTGTTCAAAACACTTTTGCAAAAAGTCATAACAGCGTGGTCTCAAAACTACCATCTTCTTGCCACACATCTTCCCCACAAAACCTTTGGGAAGGGATGCAGGCCCATTAGCAGAATGAAAAGATTCACGTAACAGACCATTTAAGTCCAGAATTAGTAAATACTTCCTCGTTGGTCCAGAAAGTAAACTGACATTTGGCTTCAACATGTGAGCAAGAGAAATTAAAGCAACCTGCTTGTTTGTTTTGTCCCCGTCTGCATCTTCCTCCCCATCTAAACTCCCACATACTTGCATACCAGAATCCGGTGTGCCCGGCGGCTCTGTCACCATTGCCCCCTGGACTGCTTCTGCCTTTGTACGTGGCAAGGGCTGAATTTCCACGTGTACCTCACAGCTGGCCTTCCCTGTATCCTGCTGCTGCTCGGTCAAATTCAAAAGATCATCAGTGACAAGAAGACATAAGGGCTTAGAGTGAGCACCAGTTACCGTCTGAAATTGGGATTCCAAACATTTTGATATTGTCACAGCAGACGTATTGTCGCGCACCTCACTTCGGTAAGCTCCCCCCTCAAGTCATAGTTACTCGCTTTGATGCGCGCGCCTGACTCCCAACCTGGCCGTCGGGCCAACTTGGAGCTTCGGCTGCTCACCGGGGGATAACGGCCCCCCTTTGTTCTCCCAAAGAACCCTCCACCTATTTGGAACCAGCGGGAATTCCCTTTGGTAGTTGGCAGTCTGGAACAGCTCCCCACTCTTTGGTCGCTTTCCGGCTCGTTTCGCTTACTCACTAGTTTTTGGTCACCAACGGGCTTGCACCGTTCTCGGGGTTACTACTCCCTATATATACTTCTGTAGCTGTCCGCGGGGGTTTCACAACCAGCCGTGCCATTTTATGGTGAACCACCACGAAGACCCTCGATTCCCGGTGGTGAGTCGCGGTGAGTCTTGGCCCACTCACCGCGGCCCCAATGGACCGTGATGAGTCCCAAGACTCCCCACGACTCCCACCTCGAGGTCTCCATCCCATGGTGAGTCCTATGCCACCCCCACTAAGTCCGGCTAAGCTACCACCACCCCTTTTGGAGCCACCCCCACCGCAACCCGGTGTGCGGGGCTCCACCTAGTGAGCGCCTCCGCCTCCTTGAGTGCCTTGGGCACTCAAGGGTGCTTCAGCCCCCATACCTATCGCTGCTACTGCCCCCACCACAGGGGCAGCCCCTCTTGTGTCCCGACCCCCTGCCCTCAAGCAAAGGGCCGCGACACACACCCCTACCAACAGGGAGTCGATGTCCTCATCGACTTGTCCATTTAGTGGAAACGAACATCCAAGTTGTGGCGTCCCACATCAAGGAGTTTGTTTCCGTACCATGGCGTCCCATGGCAAAGACCAAACCCCACACTTGACTCTACTCTCCACTAGCTAGTTCGGCCGACTTCCTCCAAGTCCCGGCCAAGGGTGGAGCCTCTCAAGCTCCTCCCAGTGCACTCTTCTTGGCTACTTCAAGGCCAAGGAACGATCCTCCCCGAGGATCGAATCGCCTTACTGCAACAACATTGCTTGCGACCGCTCATGATGCCGCTTTTGGCATCACCTTGAGCAAGGGTCCCCTGGAACCCTCTTTGACTAGGAAGATAACCTTGAACCAACCGTGCGCCCCAATCACTACAATTGGGTCTGCCTTGGAATGCTGGCCTAAGGTATGGGAACACGCCGAAGCCGCACTACGACTTCGTCCCGAGGCTACACGATTATAGTACGTGAACGGAAGCACGTAGCTTCCGCGTTAGCCCGCACTACAAGGCAACCCCCTCGGTAGCGCAGTTATAGTACGCGCACGCGCCAGGTGCGCACTAGCACGTGAACTCCCAAAGAAGGCGCAAGTTTCCTTGCCCCTTGGATGGGGTCACCCGATTTCGGCACTACGCAAACACACGATTAACCCAATTTACCTCTCCCACTTTTATAAGCTAGCATGCATTCTACACACTAGCCAACCATACCATGCATCACCATTCCAAACAAAATAGGAAGCACAACATTTGGAATCCATTTCATTTATAGCACGTTTTGTACAATACAAGTTTTTGAAATAGATTCCTAAGCTAGCTAAGCCGGGCTAAGCACATGCTTTCCTCCCCCACGCTCCAAGGTTGATGTCCCCATCAACGCTTCTTCCGCTTTTGAGGTCGCCCTTCGAAAGCTGCAACCGCCTCGGATGCGTTTCCCATTTCTGAGGTGCGCACCCAAGATGCCTCCACATGATGATAGCCCTTCCATTTGACGAGATACTCAGTTTCTTGGTTCTTGAACCTCCTCGACTTAAGTATTGCCTCCACCTCGTACTCAGGTTCATTTTCATGATCCAACAGCATAGGTGGCGGACGCAACACTTGATGCCAATTCGGACCGCTTCATCTTTGAAGTAAGGCTTCAAAAGGGAGACATGGAATACTGGGTGCACCTTGCTGTTTGCCAGCAGCTCCAATTCATACACATCCTCATTCATAACCTTCCAAATGCGAAAGGGTCCCGCATACGGAGGTACGAACTTCGGACTCACTTCCGGAGGTAGTCGGAAATTCTTGATGTTCAACCAGACCTCTGTGCCTGCCTCAAACTTCACTTCCCTCCGCTTCCGATTCGCCTGCCTTTCATACCGTTTCCTAGCTTTGGCAATGTTGTACTTTGCGAGCTTCAACAAACGCTCGCGTTCTTCCAGTACCACCGCTACTGCCGGTTCCTCAACGTCTTGGGCGGCCCAACTTGTCGGCACCAGAGGTGCTTTTCCATAGACCAATACGAAAGGGGAAACTCCCGTTGCGGAGTGTTCTGTGTTATTGTAACAGAACTCTGCCGCGTCTAAGTGTTCCACCCAGTCTGTTTGGTATGCCGACACGTAATTCCGCAAGATCTGCTTTACTACGGAATTCACTCTTTCTGTTTGGCCTCGGTGTAGGTCGGAAGGCGGTGCTCATCTTCAGCCTCGTCCCTATCTTCTTCCAAAGTGCTCTCCAGAATTTACTCGTAAACTTTGGATCGCGATCCGAGACAATATCCTTCGGGACTCCATGATGCTTTAAGACGTGGGCGAAGTAAAGTCGCCCTGTCTCCTGCGCCGTTGCCGTCTCCTTGGTGGGGATGAAATGGCCCATTTTACTGAACCTATCCACCACCACCATGATTGCATCGAATCCTTTTGACAGCGGCATAGCAGTCATGAAATCCATCGAGACGCTTTCCCAAGTCCCTTCTGGAATCGGCAAGGGTTGTAACAGCCCCGCTTGCTTTTTGTACTCGCTCCGGTTTTGTTGGCATGTGGTGCATGTCTTGACATACTCCTCTGCCTCCTCCCTCAGTTTGGGCCAGAAATACTCTTTCTTCAAGAGTGCCGCAGTGCGCTTGGCTCCGCCGTGGCCCGCAAGCGGGCTATCATGGCATTCTTTCAAGAGGCTATCTCTGATCCCTCCCTTCGGCACGTAGAGACGCTTTTGCTTATACCGGAGCAGTCCATTTTGCAAGTGGAACTGCGATTTAACCCCATCCTCAAGTCCTGCATCACGGACTTTGCCAGCTCATCCTTCCGACAAGCCTTCCGGATCTTCCTTTGGAGCGCCGTCTCGCCCCTGTACACCAACAGGAGCTGCTGCTTTCTACTTAAAGCATCGGCCACCACATTGTCCCGTCCCGGTTTGTACTGGATATCCACGTCGAACACCGCCAAAGTATCTTGCCACCTAAGTTGTTTTGGGGACAACTTGGGCTGCGTGGCAAAATACTTCACTGTGACATTGTCCGTGAACACCTTCACTGGGTTGGAACCAACATAGTGGCGCCAAAGCTCAAGGCAATGCACCACCGCCTTCATCTCTTTTTCGTGCGTCGGCCACCGTCGCTCCACTTCATTCAGTTTCTTACTTTCGTAAGCCACTGGACGTCCATCTTGCATAAGTACACCCCCAATCGCGAAGTCCGACGCATCTGTATGAATCTCAAATGGACGATCGAACTCCGGGATTTTCAAGACTAGAGCTTCCGCCATCCGCTGCTTCAATTCAGCAAAAGCTTGGCCACAAAATGTATTCCATACCCAGACTTTGGATTTACACAGAAGGTCCGACAGCGGCCCCGCGATCTTGGCAAAATTCTCACATACTTCCGGTAATAGGAGGCGAGTCCTAGGAAGAATCGCACTCTCGGGACCGAAGTCGGAGGCTCCCAGTCCAAGATCGCCCTCACCTTTCTGTCATCCATTTTGATCCCATCCTGTGTAATCACATGCCCCAAGAACTCCACTTTCGTGACCCCGAATTCGCATTTTGAAGCTTTGGCATACAGCTTCCCTTCTCGCAATTTTTGGAACAGCCTTTTGAGGTGCTCCAGGTGCTCCTCCTTTGTTTTCGAGTACACCAAGATGTCATCGATGTACACGATCACAAAGTCATCCAACCACTCCTGAAAAGGCTGTTCATCAGCGTGCTAAATGTCGCTGGTGCATTGGTGGCCCAAAAGCATCACAAGAACTCATATGAACCATTGTCCTGCGTTGCGGTCTCATCCATACCTTGTCCTTCTTCTCCTCATCTCTTTCCGCCACCCGAATTTGATGATAGCCGGAGCGCAAGTCGATCCGGCTGAAATACTTCACTCCTGCCAACCGATCGAAGAGGTCGTCAATCCTTGGCAAAGGGTACCGATTTTTTATAGTCACCTTATTCAAAGCCCTGTAATCGACACACATCCGCAGCGTCCCATCCTTCTTGTATGCGAATAGCACCGGGGCTCCGTAAGGTGACTTACTCGGCCGGATGTACCCCTTTGACATTAGATCCTTGAGCTGAGCCTTCAGCTCGACCAACTCCCTGTGGCTCAACCGGTAGGGTGCCTTGGCAGGCGGTTCCATTCCCGGTATCACCTCAATCTTGTGGTCAACTCCTCTTCGCGGTGGCAAGCCGCTTGGTAAATCCTCCGGCATCACATCCTGGTATTTCTCCAAAATCCCCTTGATCCAATCTGGGCTCGGCTCCCCATCGCCTTCTCCCTTCACTTCTCTAATGTAAAGCAAAAACTGGGGTTCGTGTGCCTCCTCCACGGCCCACTCCCTTGCTGACAGAAGGTTTATTCGCCCTCCCATGGATTTGGGCGTTTCCGAAACTCGTAAGACCTCGCCACCATTCCCACATGGCAGCGTGACTACTATCTTGCGGCCATCTATGACCGCTCCGGATTTGCTCAAAAAGGTCATCCCAAAATGAGATCTACTCCATCGATCTCGCAGATGGTGAAGTTCTCACGTCCCTCCCAACTCCCCAGTTGAAGAGGAACATCAAACGCCAACCTTGTCGCCAACTGTGGTTCTCATTTGGTAGAACGCACCTCAATAGAGGCCCCCACGTCACTTGTCGGGAGTCCCAGCTTTTGTGCCGTTGCCGGTGTCATGAAGGAGTGCGACGCTCCTGTGTCCACCAACAACGACACATTAGTTCCGGATATTATCCCATCCACGAACAATAACTGACTCCCTTTTCGTAAGGCGCCAGTTTCCTGATACAACTCACAAGAAAATTTGCCTACCGTGCAAGTCCTGGCGACCACCGCTTCCACCAAGCGACTGATGGTATCTTCCGACAGCTCCGTGGTCGCCCGAGTCATATTCAATTGCCGGGGCTTCGTGCACTTCTTGGCCATGTGCCCGGGCTCCCCGCAATTGAAACACACTCCATCAAAGGTCGCCTTCTGTCCGCCATAAGCCGCTCCACCCGCTTTTCCTTTCGAAGCACCGGGTGCCGCCTTGACGTGTGAAGGCCCTCCCTTCGATTTCCACGTGCCATTGTTGTCGCGTGGCCTATCCCACTTCTTTTCCGGTCGGAAGGAGTCACCTTCCCGCCGGGTCTTCTTGTGGTTCAGCTCCGTACGGCCTTGTCTCTCACCCCTATGGACATCCGAGAAACATTCAGCCCTCTCAATTGCCTCGTTCAAAGTCTTGGGTGGCTTCTCCTCCAACTTCCGCCTGGCCCATGGGGCCAGTCCCGCCACAAAGTTGAAGACCATTTCTGGTTCTGCCATGTCCGCGACTTTGAGCAACAGCACATTGAAAGCCTGGACATACCCCCGAATGTCATCTGTTTGCTTCAAATTCCTCATCTTGTCCCGGGCAAGCCAGGACGCGTTGAGGGGCACAAACTGTCTCTTCATCAATTCCTTGAACCCACTCCAGTTCAAGGTTTCCGGGCTTGGACCTCGGTCGTGAAGGCGTTTCTACCACCATTGTTGAGCATAGCCCCTCAAATAGGTGGGAGCCACTTCCACCCGATCCTCGTCACTCAACTTGGCCGCCCAGAAGTACTGCTCTAGCTCCAGGAGCCAGGTGTTGAGTGCCTTCCGATTTCGGACGCCCTCGAAGGTGCCGAGTTCCTTAGGCTTCACCTTAAACTTTGCCTTAGTGGAAGTGGCATTAGCCGCCTTCAACACGTCTCTCAACGTCCCGCCAAACTGCACCAACAACCCTTCCCAAAAGGCTGCCGGCATGGGAGGCATCTCTTGGTTTGTCGGAGCTCTCAAGGATTCCTCGGGCTCCGACTCCTCGGATTCCTCCCGCTCTTGAGCGGCCTCGTTTTCGGAAACATGCATCGCTTCCTCAAACGGCCGCCTCGGTGACACGTCGCCCCCATCGGGCTCACCGGGATCATCATCTTTTGGGCCATTCCGCTTTCGCTTCAGCTTGCCCGACCCCTGATGAGGCCAATCCCAAGGACGATCGCGTACTGAACTCTAAGCTCTGATACCAAGTGTCGCGTACCTCACTTCGGTAAGCTCCCCCCTCAAGTCATAGTTACTCGCTTTGATGCGCGCGCCTGACTCCCAACCTGGCCGCCGGGCCAACTTGGAGCTTCGGCTGCTCACCGGGCATAACGGTCCCCCTTTGTTCTCCCAAAGAACCCTCCACCTATTTGGAACCAGCGGGAATTCCCTTTGGTAGTTGGCAGTCCGGAACAGCTCCCACTCTTTGGTCGCTTTCCGGCTCGCTCGCTTACTCACTAGTTTTTGGTCACCAACAGGCTTGCACCGTTCTCGGGGTTACTACTCCCTATATATACTTCTGTAGCTGTCCGCGGGGGTTTCACAACCAGCCATGCCATTTTATGGCGAACCACCACGAAGACCCTCGATTCCCGGTGGTGAGTCGCGGTGAGTCTTGGCCCACTCACCGCGGCCCCAATGGACCGTGATGAGTCCCAAGACTCCCCACGACTCCCACCTCGAGGTCTCCACCCCATGGTGAGTCCTATGCCACCCCCACTAAGTCCCGCTAAGCTACCACCACCCCTTGTGGAGCCACCCCCACCGCAACCCGGTGTGCGGGGCTCCACCTAGTGAGCGCCTCCGCCTCCTTGAGTGCCTTGGGCACTCAAGGGTGCTTCAGCCCCCATACCTATCGCTGCTACTGCCCCCACCACAGGGGCAGCCCCTCTTGTGTCCCGACCCCCTGCCCTCAAGGCAAAGGGCCGCGACACGTATCCATCGTAGATGTCACTGGTCCTGCGCCTGGTAGATTAATCCCCAATCTGGTCACAATGGCTTTCTGGTACTCAATCATACTCTGCATCTGTAATTTAATTCTGCCATGTCACGTCCTTGTGATTCCACCAGTTTGTCCAAGCCATCCATCCTGCCAACTACTGTAGAATATGCGAGACTTCCCTCCTGCCAATCCATGAAAACTTGCCCAAGTATGAATCAAACCAAAAAAACCTAGCATGAACAACCATTGGAAAGAAAACCCAGGCCAAAAGCCGTGAAAAAAACCCTAGCAACCTATGATGCAGCAACCACTCTAGCAAACGTGGAAAACACACTTACCCGCCTGTCACTCCCAGCTGACAACCGTGACACTGAACCCTCTTGAATTTCATATAATGTAGGAGGGCACCCTGATAGTGTTTCCTACAAATTAATCCATGCCACAAACAAACCCATGCCATAAGTCAGTAAGCAATGTGAGGGCTGACTATATACACATAGCAATTCAATGAGGAACAAAATACAGAGTCGTGATGATGCCCACTTACCAAGCGTGCTTCCACTATTGCCTTCCCACCACGGCCAGTCTTGGTAGGATTCAGAATTGCACCATTTGCCTTCTTCATGTTGCCCGACACTTTGTGGAACACCTCTGTCTGCCAGTAACTTACAAGCTTGTTCCAAACTTCGTCAGATACAGTAATGGGTTTCCCCTTACCACCCAACCACGCAGTGTGTGCTTCATAACGCTGGTTCTTCATTATTCTGCCAATTGTTTGTTTTAGGTGGAAGTCTTTTAACTCGTGCGACGTATATGAAAATAGCTTAGCCAGGTGATCTCTGATTTCATATACAACTTCATCAGGTTGGTTGTTGATGACAAGGGAACAATCTAGCTTGCGATAAGCCTGTCCTTTAAGGGCAGCGTGCCATACATTCCGGGTATGACCATACGGGGCTCCTTTGAGGTTCGTCAAAATCACCGTGGGAGGAAGACCTGCAGCTATTCTCTCTTCCTTGACCTTGGCAGCTTCAATTTTGGCTGAGCTATTAGCCCTCCTTAAAGCATTGGTTCTATCATTCTTTGAAACGGCACCCTCCCCTCCTTCAGAGACCTCCGTGCGCTCAGGAGAATTCAAAGCAGGATCCTGCCAAGTAGGGACTGGTGGCCATGGTTGTTGGCCAGAAGGCTGAGGACCATACTGGCCATACTGTCCATAAGCAGGAGGATATTCCGGTGGCCTGCCACCCCCATAGCTATTAGGGGGTGGCAAATATGGTGGAGGAGGATACTACCCATACTGCCCATATGGAGGAGCACCATATTGACCCTGACCATACTGAGTGCCAGACTGTGGGTACTTAGGCATACCATAATAAGGTGGGGGGTACTGGTGGCACAGAACCCACAACGTTGGGAGAGTTAGGGCCACCTCCTGCGTTCTTATGGGCGCAATCCCCATTGCTAGCAGCAGGGATCGTGGATCCAGTGCGCTTGTGCTTGCCCTGAAAAGAAATTCCCCCAGTACAATGTGGGTGATTACACATACATATAGGCAGCAAACAACAAATCCTTGAATTCAGGCAAAACAAACTGGAAGCACATATCATTTGTAATGACAAGATTACCCAAAACTCAGTATGATCTTGGGCAGTAAATCTCCCAAATTTGATTGGCCCCAATGATGTCCTCCCAGTACATTTTTGAGCCCTCTTAGGTATGGGGTGTTCATGAAATCCATAGCAAGAATTCAAATGGACAAACCTGATGGGTCCATGAGAAGTATCCCTCCAAGTTTTACTGATATTCTGGGTGCATAAGTAACCCAAGTATCTCTATAAGTAGCCATTGTAGCTTAGTACTAGGACGTTGGTTTCATGGGGCAAAGAATTTGAACACACCTGAAGTCTACATTGGCCTGACATCATGCCTTTGGCACTTCAACTTGTCTAGTGGAAATCATTTGTGATTGTGCCTTGGCTGACCCTTGCATTGTCCAACTTCCCTGTCTTGACAGACATACCCTATCTCTTCGTGATTTTACCAAAAACATACATAATTAGAATCATGGTCAGTGTGAAGAACTATAACTCACAGACGGAGAAGGTGTTCGTAGTGTAGATGATGGGCGTTTTTGTCCTGCGACATGAGCATGGGCATGTTCTCCTCGGCTTGCCGTGGCATCCGCCGACGATGCACTCGCCTCGCACTAGCGTGGGAGGAGTGGATCGTCCTCATCGTCCTCAGAAGAGCCCTCATGCAGAATCGTAGTCTTCATCGTCTTCAGTCTGGCATTTTGCCTTGCAGGACCTTGATCCCTACCTTTTTCCTTCGGAGCGCGTGGCTTGCGAGGGCGATTCGCTCCCGCAAGCCTGCACAAACACCTCCATGACCTCCCTCTCAAACAATCACAAACAAATGTAAGCATACATACCCTAATACTCTTAAGCCTACGCTGAACCACAGCCGCACCCTACCAGGACGTAATGCCTGCCCACGAATGACGGCGGACATCTCCCGCCTAATGACACACCGTCCTCAAACCTAATCGTCACTCACTGCATGTTGTTTGCCTCTCTGTTTGTACAAGTCGCAGCTACTCGCCCCCATTTGTGCTATGAAGCTTATGATCGCTGTAGGAAGGTTAGAGGATAAGGCAAATCGCAAGTTTAGTGGGTGGGTATCCAAAGTCAGGAACTAAACTCACCCATCTATCGACTGCTTGAACGTTGCTTCCACCTCCTTTATGGCAGCAATCCGGCGTTCTCGGAACTTCTCGTACTCAGTGAGAGGGACTGTCACTTCGAAGACCTTCCGCTTCACCATGGACACTCAGAAACGATACTTATAGTATATTATAGATATAGAAATAGCACATTGGCAGCTGGTGCAAAACTAGAGACAATGCACTGTGCGTAGCATGCAAAGAGGGAAGGGGTGACGTTCAAAGCATGTACAGTGCAGGTGGCGAACGGATGCGTAGGCGTAGAATAGATGACCGTCTATGGCGAATGGAAGAAGCTTATGCCACAAGGAATGGGCATACAAAAATGTTATGCAACTGCGATGAGTGTCATGGAGGAAAAGTACTCTTGTTGGAAACAGTGAGGAATCATTACATGATACACGGGAGGGATCCTCTTCTCCAACGCTGTTCTCTTCCGGTAAGATCGTCACTTTCCCTTCAGCACTTTAGTTTGAATTTTGAATGCAACGATCCTCTTCTCCACATGTCGACATTTCGTTGGGTGATTGTAGTCAAGAAGTCATAAGATACAGACGTGAGTATGACTACGCCACTTCCGTTATCACTTTAATTAATGCACATGTCGTGTTTTCATTGGTCATGTGTAGTCATGTAGTCATATATGACTAAGTAAGTGACTGCAACTATGACTTCAATGGTTACAAATGTCGTGTTTTGATTGGGTGTATATTCATAAGATATACGTAAATATGACTGCATCACTGCAACGTCACCGTGCCTCCTATGTCATAATATGAACAAGTGTCACATCGTTGTTGGTCCACTCACAAGATGACTATTGGGATGCAGGGATGTGAATATTCAGATGATGAAGACGAAGGCCCTGCGGCACAGCGGGAGCCCAATGTCACAGAGAACGCAGATGAGAGTGGTGGATTGGAGGTAGAAATGCAGCGTGCATTGCAGGAAGCGTTTATCTTTGCAGATGCAAACAGAGAGGACCCCATTCATGGTGGAACCGATCACACATTTGCCGATCATGACGATGATCTCGACGATTCGGAGACAATGAATTTGATGAGAATGCTCACCTGCACGTTGATCCCGAGTATGATAAACTCTTCCGAGCGTCGCAATGTCCACTTTTTGAAGGGTGCTCCATCAGCCGGCTGCAAGCAACTTTGACGTTGCTGAACGCATGCACTACCCACAAGTGCACCAATGCATTTGTGGATGAGCTTCTGGGATTGTTGCGTAAGAGTTTTTTGCCTAAAGAGAATTCATTGCCGAAAACTCACTATGAAGCAAAAACCATGATTGCCAAGATGGGATTGCAGTACACATGATTCATGCCTGTGAGCGTGGTTGTGTACTCTTCCGTGGGGAGTATGAGAATGTAGACATTTGCCCAGTGTGCCGCAGTTCCCGTTACATTCCAGGTCGTGGAAGTGTGCCCAAGAAAGTATTGCGACACTTCCCTGTCATTCCAAGGTTGAAACGTATGTACCATGTAAATCGATCGCTAACCTCATGACATGGCACGACAGACATAAGAGCCAGGATGGGTTGGTTCGACATCCAGCTGATAGCAAAGCATGGAGACACATTGACACCACATTTGCGGATTTTGCTGCAGAGCCACGATCTCTGCGATTTGGATTGGCCTTAGACGGTGTAAATCCCTACGGAGCTCAATCCACAAGTTGGAGCACATGGCCCGTTCTCTTGGTCAATTACAATCTGCCTCCGTGGTTAATGACCAAAAAATTCTTTGTCATGTTAGCGCTACTGATTCCTGGTAAGGAGTCTGTTACCTCGGACAACGTAGATGTTTACCTGATGCCCCTAGTGGAAGAGCTATTGGAACTATGGAGAGGGATTGCAGCTCATGATGTTTCCCGTCCTCGTGGTCAACGCGAATTCACACTGAGGGCAGTGTTGATGTGGTCAATCCATGACTACCCTGCATATGGCTTGCTCTCAGGTCAAGTGACGAAAGGTTATGCTGGTTGTCCAGCTTGTGGACCCGGGGTGACTTCACAGCAGTTACACACATGTGAAAAAATTGTTTTCCTAGGCCACCGAAGATTTTTGGCCCGCAATCATCCATATAGAAGGTCAAGAATGTTCAATGGCGCTACTGAGCATGGAACTCCTCCAAAAACGCAGACTGGAACACAAATCAAGGACCTTGCAACAGCTCGCACTGCATGGGTGGAAAACGGAGGGACGCCAGATAGCAGGACAGACCCAGCAAAAACTCATGGAGTTAAGCGATTGTCAATTTTATATGTCTTACCTTATTGGGAGGTAATTCCTTCATGGCCTTTAAATTGGCTGTGTACATTTTTGCGTTTTCTGTTTAAATTGTGATGAGTAAATGCTCAATTGCTTATGTGTTCATTTTGTAGGGTCTCCTCATCCGCCACACGTTTGACGCAATGCATTGCGAGAAGAACTTGGCTGAAAATATTATTAAAACTATCTTTGGTGAGAAAGACACATTGAAAGTTCGCCGTGATTTGGAGCTACTTGGGATGCGCCCGGAATTGTGGCTACAACGTGATCCTGACAGAGCAGATACGTTAATTATGCCTCCTGCCCCTTATGTCCTCACTGAGGCTGAGTTACAAGTCTTTCTGGAGATTGTGCAGAACTTGAAAGTGCCAACAGGCTACGCATCAGCTTTCAAAAAGCATGTGGTGAAGAAGAAGTTGTCTGGCATGAAATCACATGACTATCATGTGCTCATGCAGCAAATTATACCGCTTGCTATCCGTGGGCTCATGCCAAGTGGTCCTCGAAGGGCCATTTTGCGAGTATGTCGTGTATTTAAGAAGTTGTGTGCAAAAGTGGTGAATCCTGTAGAGTATGAGGAATTGAGAACTGAAGCAGTTCTCACTCTGTGTCTTATAGAGAAGGAGTTCCCACCATCATTTTTTGATGTGATGACACATCTGGTTGTTCACCTAGTGGATGAGTTGTACTTATGCGGGCCCGTAGCATCTCGTTGGATGTACCCCATGGAGCGGGCAATGAAAGATATGAAGGGCTACGTAAGAAACATGGCAAGGCCCGAGGGGAGCATGGCAAAGGATACCAATTTGAAGAAGCATTGGGTTTTTGCACAGAGTATATGGCAGGATTTGATGGAAGTGTACGAAGGGTGTGGGATGCAGATGAGGCAGAATCTGTGGAACGTGAAGTTGTGGAAGGAAGTTCTAAAGCCCGAAAATTGAATGACCTGTGTGATATTGTACATGAGTACATCATTCAGAACCATCCTCGTCTATCAGTCATGTTGGGGTAAGAAATCTACTTCATTGACATTCAGATTTCCAAGTTTTAGTCATTTATCATTAGTTGGCATATGGCGTCTTTTCAAATCTCCCACGCCACCTCTGTCAATCTCCTGGCTGACCCTCGGATTGTGACAGGATATATGAAGCAGAGTCCACACGGATAGAAGCCAGACGACGCTTGTTTCGTGAGGAGCAAGGGCTGGAAGGCATGAGCAATCCCACGGCAATTCAGTACCCTCCTGATTTGCATCCTTGTCCTCCATTTGCTGTTTGGCTCCCTCAAGGTGTACGGGATCATCTCTCAATTCAATCAGATGGGCTTGATCCTACAACACGTGAGGAATTACTGGATCTTTCAAGGCCTCCATCATTTACTGCCCTGTCATTCAAGAGTATGACAGCGTATGGTAACCATTACAGGGTTACATCCCCCGGCATGAACACAACAAGTATGGTGTCTTTTGATTGTGGAGTCTCATCTGTTTTCCAGCACCAGCCCATTACCAACAATTCAGGCAATGACATGGAGGAACCTACAAGATATGTGGGTCTTATAAGGGAGATTTTGCAAATTGACTATGGCCAAACACAACCTATAGTGTTTTTGTGTTCGTGGGTACGGGCGAGTCGCGTGGGTCGTCAACCTATGTCAATGAAGCAGGATGATGCTGGCTTCACACTTGTCAATTTTAACCGTATGCTTCCACCTTCTGAGCAACCTTTTGTGTTTCCTGGCCAGGTTGATCAAGTGTTTTTTTTCTGATTGTGTGAAGGAGCCGGGGTGGAAAGTCGTCCTGGAGAAGAGCCCCCGAGCACGTAGAGTGGTCTGCGACATATCAATTGATAATGATGATGTGGCGGAAGTGGAAGGATTGTTAGCCCCACAAAGACTAGAGGAGACTGTGGTTACTGATGGCCCAACATGCAGCCGAGCGGTACCGGTTACTCCAGAGCAGGTGGCCTCCTTGTACCTCCGAGCACCCCGTATACGTGGTGATGATGTTCAGCCAACCCTTGGAGAAGATGAAGTCTGTGATGAAGACAGTGATACATGTAGTGAGCCCAGACATAGATGAGGATGATGAAGATTAGATATGCGCGATTTGTGCACTCCAGTTATAGACCATGCATGATAGTTTAAGGTGGTAACACTCCCTTCGCATTCCCATTAAGATATCATGCTTGGACACTGGATTTTATGATCAATTATGGAGTGCTTTCCTTTCAGCACCCTTTATTCATTTGTTGTTGCAATTGGCTTTGGACCAACCCGTGCTGGTACCATTGCCATGGGTTTGCCTGCAATGTTTTCTTGCCATGGATTCGGCACACGCCACGAAAGGCCATCCAGACCATCCTCTGGAAATGCTCCAATGTTGTTTCAAACATCTCCACATTGCAATGGATACAACACTGACATTAGATGAGTGAAAGTGAGACTAGACCTCCAGCCAGCCGGCTTTCCCACATCAAATTGAAGGGGATCTGTAGATTATAGATAACGGCTGTTGCCTTCTCAATGTCTTTTCCAATGACCTCTGCAATGAACTGGGGTATAAGATCCTTCAAATCACAAGTTTGAGCATCACGCACAAGCCACTTACGGGGATAGAGTTTCCAATGCGAACCATTGGTCTTTTATTGATAGCATTGTTGTAAAATACATAGACCAACATGGTCAATTTCGGGAATGACATATAGTACGCTTTCATGTACTATGTAAGCATGCAACTATGTACCAGTGACGTGGCTTGTTCGCCACTTAACCTGTTTGCCCATTCAGCCAGCTCCACATTGTCATGGATTTTGCATGCTGGATTGTGAGGCCATCCACACCGTCCTCTGGAAATGCTATCATGGGGTTTCAGCTATGTCCACATTTCCCTGGATTATGCCTGCACGAAGCAAGACCAACTGCATTCAGCACCCTCCACTTTATTATAGTATTGCAGCAACATTCAAAGCACTTCAATTTGTATCCATCGAAAACATCTAGGCTGGAAAAAGACATTGTTGCAGCAGAACTTAGGAAAGTACTTCTCCCCTTCCACTACACACGTGAAATGAAAGAAGCCAACCAACAGCATTCCAGCCAAGAAAATATGAAACCAGCCAAGAAAAGAGCCAATATATGCAGTGAAGGTCGACACTAAATGAAACTTATCCAACACTTACATTAGAGGAGGGAAGCTAAGTCATACCTCCATAAGCTTGCCCACATCAAATTTGGGAGCTTTCAGAATTTCTCCTTTCCGGTTGAATGAACTTGGCTACAAGATCCTTCAAATCGCAAGTTTGAGCTTCACACACAATGAACTTGCAGGGATTGAGCTTCCAATGCGAACCAGGAGTCTTATATTGATAGCATTGTTGTAAAACACATGGACCAACAATGACAGTCTCTGGAATGACATATAGTACAGCATGCCGCTTCCAGTTGACCATCTACCCATGTAGGTTTCTTGTACCTATCCTTCCACATGGAATCATAGGTAATGTGGAGCTTGAAATCCAGCCCTCTTGGATGAATGTGGACCCACACTCTATCCCTGCTCCTTCAGCTATCCATGCCTCTGACAGCCTACAATTCTACCAGCAAACACCCCAACCATACTGGTGTGGAGTTCTTCCCCAAAACACCCCAACCCTACTTATCACAATCTGAAATGCATCTGCTTCTCTCTGTAGTCCAACAGGCATTCGCCTTTTTGTCTCCATTGTCCCACCATTGGGGTCGGAAAGTGTTCACCCCAAGCTTCTCCTCACCTCTATTATATGTTTTTGGATACTTCCCTGCTGCCACACTGGCAGTAACTTGCCCATTTTGGAGGACATTGGAGTGAAAGAAAAGGTAGGTTCTTCCGAATGCCAGAGTCTCCTGTGAGTCACTCCAAACCACCACAGATGTACCCAACGACCTAACTTACAGAATTCAATATGCATCTTGCGGCCGAGTCTGATGAGAGGGCAACACAGGCTGAAATAGGTTGAAGAAGAAGGTGCCCTACCACATTGTCCTTGACCTGTCCTGACCCATGGAGGATTTGACCGATGACCTCTTGTGTGTGCTGCTTGTGTCTGTAGTCAGGTAATGTTGGATTGGTCTGTCAGATCGAACCACTACGGCGTAGATGAGTAGTCAGAGATTGAAACACGCTTGCTAAGACCAAGCTGACTCTCCCAAGAACGGCGAGCTCGCTTGTCCTCGTCTCGTCTCCTCCTCCTCTTCTCCTTCGTGCATCATTTGCTCAACGCCTCCATCCCACGCCCCTGCATATCCTGCTATCATCGCGTTCCATCCCTCAGCTATGTGGTGTGGCGTAGGAGACAAAAAGACGCCAAGTCCCAGCCCTCCTTTCTGTTCACGATTACACTAATGGGCAACCTTATTAGCAAAAAATTTAACTTTTTAAAACCTAATGGGCAACCTTATTTGCATTATATGTGCCTTCAAAATGACACGTGTAGTGATGTAGTCGTATAAATAGAGCTCTGAAACCATCTTCAGTCATGGAGTCATAAGATTCCATGAAACATCGTCCACGTGTAGTCAAACATATCACACTAGTCATATAAACCATCCCTGTCATCATGGTCAACAATGTTTGACCAATGCTCCCTAACTTTCCGGAGTCATGTAGTGATATCCATTACTACAAAGTCATAAAACTAAAACTGTAATGCATTTCAGCGCTCTGTAGTCATGTATCTAGTGCAGTTTTTATGACTCCGCCAAACCCGTAGTCCTAAAAACGCTCATCTCTTGTAGTGAAGCTTACCATCTCAAACGTCTTGTATAATAGGCTGGATCATATCAGTTTAGTACTTATTACTTTCCAGCGGTGGGAAGAGAGTACTTGGCCTGCAATTTAAAAAAAAAAAAAAAAAACAATACTATCATTGACCGGTGGGTGAGCGGAACTGGAGATAAGACCAGTTGTTTGCGAACGAAGACTAAAATCAAGAGGAAGGGGTATGTGGCCCTTGAAAACTCAATAGTCACAGCTTTCTATAATTCAGGCGTCATTAGAAATAGGTGGTGGCACGATGAATCACAGGGGCCAGCTAGATGTTTGAAGCTTGGTCTCCCGCATTGATCTACACCGCTCGTCTTAATGGAAGAGGGAGACGATTATGGGTGTGAAGTGGCAGTGTATTTCCTGAAGCTTCACTGGTTATGCATCACCAGGACTTGGTGTTCATCGATCATGTGTGAAATTTTCTTCTTCTTTTTAGCTTGGTACTGCTGCTATCATTTGGATCAGGGATCGTGGCACTTGTTCATGGTCTAACCCTCAGATACTACGGTTGTTCCACAAATTCGTCGCCCGTTGCTTGTTCAGATCTTAGCATAATTTTCTTTGAAGAAGAATATCTAGTATTCATCTTCATCTTATCTCCCGCTTCTGTATTACGTAATAACGCATACACCATTACTCCGATTGCTGCAAGTCGTTGACATATTCTAAGAGTGAACACCCGAGAGAAGCTGCAACCACTCATGGCAGACCGCTTCCACTCCGTTTAACCGCTTGGACGCCTGTGCATGCACTTGCGTTTGATAATCATAATGCCAGAGACGTTTTGGTGGTGTCTGTTCATGTTCAAGGAGATGAAACGTTGCATAGTTGGAAGTTTTGAAACAACCGTTTAAATTCTAGTGACGACCGAAGGTCGGAAGCTAGTTTAGCGTAGAGCAAGAATAGGGTGCCTTAGTGCCACGTCGTCGTTGCCATGTCATTGTAGCCATGTCATCGTAGCCACGTCATCGTAGATACGTCATCATAGCCACGTCATCGTAGCCAGGTCATCGTAGACACGTCATCGTCGTCGTCAATTTCTTTGGGATCTGCCCGGACGGCTCGCCCGAAAATCCCCAAAGCGCCAAGTTGTTTTGGAATTGCCCGGACTGCCCGGTTCTTGAAGTTCTTGAACTGCATGAGCTCTGCGTTATCCACCATCGTGCACCTTGCAAGCTCTCAACAGTCTCGCTGCTCAATGCAAACCGTGGCCTTTCCCTCATTCGATCAGCTTTGGTTTTCGTGCAAAGGCTCCGCAGATCACATCATTTTGCTTGCTTAGGCTTGTGAACGTGTTTTGGTCGTGACAGCCACATCATCAATCATGATGGTAAGGTTGTTTGCTTTTGGGCCCTTTTCCAAGCATTGAATAGCTTCTGTGAGGCAGAGAAAGTTTGGGGTAAGGAATCAACAAGAAGTGATACAAAGTATGCTGATCAGCATAACAATGTTTTTCTGATGGAGTGAGATGTTTCTGAAACTCAACAATGGTTGTCACAAACACATTCAAGGACTAACTGAGCATTCAGACGGGGAACTTTGAAGGCAGTGGAGATTACTGAAAGTACCAGAAGGAGAAAGAGGCTTAAATGGATATTGCAGACATGTCTTCCTTCAAAATATGACTTGCTAAAGAGTGTGTTTTGAATTGGCAGTACGGGTGAAAGATCATGTCACCTCCCGTCTGATAGGGCACAATCAGGAGGTGTGTGGCCTCCAGTGGTCACCGTCAGGCCAACAGCTAGCAAGTGGAGGCAATGACAACTTGCTCTACATTTTGGGATGCAGCTGTCACATCATCATCACCTGAGTCAGCAGTCTATCTACACAATGGTAGTCTCCGCTGCTGCGGATAAGACACTTCGCTTTTGGAAGGTATTTGGGATGGCACAACCTGTCAAGAAGGTCTCCATGGGAGGAACTGGTGATCTGTCATTGCGAAGTATTAACATAAGATAGGAGCACCGGCTGTGGACTACAAAAATCAGAGCTCCAACATAGCAGGAAGCAAAACATTGATGCCTTGGGACAGGGGGTCACCACCTCAACAGAATGCTGGTTTTAAAAGCATAATGAACGTTTTCCGCCATCGTTCACCTTTCCGCCAAGGCGAACGCTGGTGGTTGTCTAACTTTCTGTATTTATTACTCTTCAGGCAACACCAAGGTTGAGCGAGGACAAAGTAAAGCAATGCGTTGATCCCAAGCTGGAGGGTGACTATCCTCCAAAGGCAATTGCCAAGGTAGGTTTTTGTGTCAACCTTTTGAGTTGTATTCTCATTGCAAGAGATTGCATAGTAGATGGTCTCTTCAGCAACTGGCTGGCTTATGGCAGCCCCTAGCTCCGTATTTAGGTTCTCTCAACAACTGGATAAAGGTTACCGATGCAAGTTTGGGTTGGAATGGCAGATGGCAGCAGTTGCAGCACTCTGTGTGCAGTACGAAGGGGACTTTCGCCCCAACATGAGTATCGTGGTGAAAGCCCTGCAACCGCTTCTAACCTCAAGGCCTGCACCACAAGCAGGACCATCGGCAAAGTAACAAGTCTGTGTGATGTTATTAGATTCTTGATTTAGTGCTTGCATGGAGTCCAAAAACCTTGGGTACCTAGTCTGTGTTTGGCATTGAGGGTTTTATAATAAGGGGTGGTTTGCAAATGGCTTGAGGTCAGTGCTCAAACCACATCTGCACACAGACCTGCTGCATTTTGCCTTGCAATCGGCAAGTTTGGAAATGTTAATTTAAAGTTGTGGGTCTGCCCACATGAGTAAGCAGAGGGGATGTCTTGAGGAAGTTGGAAATTGGTTTGAACTGTACTTAATGGTGGGATGATATGAGTGGAAGGGCTTGGTGTTTGACATGCGCCAAATATCTTTGGATAGGCCAGGCTTTGTTCATATCTGAACAGTGGCAATGCATGCCTGTTGATGATTGCATGTATAACAGTTTGGGAGGCCAAGATTATTTATTGTTCTGGCTGCACCATGATTGGATAAAAAGGTTTCTGATTACGAAGCCTGCTTTTTGCCTGCCTGAGAATCTCTCTCAGTTTTGTGGGGGTGTGCCCACATATGTGAATTTGCAGGCATGCAGTCTAGTCACAAGACTCTGTATTGTGAAACTTGTCAAAGGTTACTGTAGATATGCTTGTGAGGATTACGGAATAGAGTGAGTGCCTAGGAGCACTGAAATTGGACGGGGTAGTAGTACCCCTCTTTCGCACTTGAGCAGGCAGCCCAGTTGGTGGGAATTTGTGGCTTGCCTGTGTAGGTCCCATGTCACAGACTGGAAACAGGTTCAAGGAAGTTTTCTGCCAAACTTCATGGCCCTGTGCACATGTTCATTTAAAAGTACTGGCAGGTTGTTTCGGGATCTGTCTGTTTTTTGAAATGTGTGAAGCTTTGGTGGTTATAGCGTGGTGCGAGAGGCCATGGCTACTCAGTTGCCCACTGGTGTTGTCGCGGAGCAGTTCAAGGGCAGAAATGAGGTTCTCTGGATGGGTTGGTCAAACCCTCCCTGGTGGTGACTCTCACTGGTGGTTTTGCAAGAGGTCCAAGAGGCGAAGTCAGTAAGAGTTCTTCTGCACTTGTGGAGACATTAGAAGACTATGCAAGTCAGGACGACGGAAAGAGGCACTGCACGTTTCTTACCAACATGGTATCCAGCCAGACTCCAAGATCTAAATACATCTTCTTGGCCGTGCAGGGAGATTGGTCAAGGCAGAAGAATTTATTAATGAAATGCTAGTTGAACCAGGTGCATTGGTGTGGGGGGCCGTGCTCATCTCTTGGCACTGGGCTGGGTGGACACACATGTGGCTCATTGCCAGTCACAGTGGAGGAAATAATTAGAATTTAATGTGAGAGAAACGGAAAGGAAGTAACTTAAAAATGAGGGAGAGATAGAAAAAGAAGGGATCCGTGACCAGATGTCTTGGCATGAGGGGTGCAGTCAGATCACATCCGGAGGCAGGTACAAGCCAAAGTTGTGTTCATCCAAGGCGAGACCACAATTCTCTTGTGAGTTGCATACTGATCTATCATATCATTTTGACCCTCTTAATTCTATGATGGCCTAGAGGCCCCATACATCAGTTTGGAATGTTTCGAGTGGTGCAGCTGTTATCTTACTTTTTGAGGTGCTGTACAGACTGCTGGTGGCCAGATTCCCAAAGAGCTTGCACCTTATCTATGGACAACAGGTGGTGATGAGGTGGCCATTGTTGGGATTGCAGTTGGAGGTGCTGGTGAGCAAGCTGGATGCTGGTTTGAAGGAGATGAATGCAATGCAGCTCGATGAAAAGAAGTGCTTTCACCAGGAACATTTTCACCTTCAATCATTGTGGGTATCCTAATCTCTTGCTCGTCAGAGGTCCAGCTGCTCAGAAACAGCTCCATTCTGGCTGAGGAGAAGCTCGATTCATTGAAAAGGATCCATGAGCAAGAGGTAGGGCACATTTAGATTTCAGACATGGTATACATCAGATACTTCATTTGCAAATCATGTTAACAGATCCAGATACAAGGCAAGTCTCCCGATTCCATAAGCAGTGATACATCAAGCATATATTATAACGTCATTTCTTATTGCTGACCAGCTTTACCTTTCCCAGACTTAGTTGACCAAGGGAATCGGTCCTCTCGTCTGGAGGGAGAGAGAGAGAGAGTATTCCTAAGACGTTGTTTGCCGTAGCCTTGTGGCCATTGACTCCACGCCCAGTTTGAGCAGAACACAAAGGGACAGAACCTACCTTTGTCAGGGGCCGACGCCCGTAGTAAGACTTACCTTGGAATAAACAATTGATCCGGGTTTTCCCGATATCCTCTAGAAATCCCTTTACACAAGCTTCAACCTGCTGTGTGTGGTTTGCCCAAAAACTAGGCCCAAAAGGGCCTGAGCGTTTGGCTCAGCCTCAAGACTTTCAAAGTTGGTAAACAGAGGTACAGGCGTATGAGCAAATGATGCGCGAAGGGGTGAAGCCCAACCACATCACGTTTGGTTGCATTTGCAATGCGTATGCAAGCCTGGCAGCCCTGGAAAAGGGCAAAGAGGTGCATGGCGACATCGTCAGATCTGGAATCGTACCAGATGTGATCCTGAACAATACCTTGGTGGACATGTATGCCAAAGCAGGGGTAGAGTGTGTGTACAGAATCATCCAAGAGAGCCAGATTTCAAGCACAAGATTACCTATGATTCCCTGTGAATCAATAGCTACAAGAAACCTGCATGGGTAGATGGTCAACTAAAGGCAGCAGCTGCAGCGGCACAGTTGATAAAATCAGGCACCTCAACCATGACCACAGCCTCTGGAAGAGGATCAAGAGAGGGAGTCCACAATGCCACTTCTGGCACTTCTGGGCATGTGAAGATGCTTTGTGAGGCAAGCAGACTGAAAGAGGCTCTACAGACTTTAAACAGCTATCAACTTCTAATCAATGTTTCATACACATGCCCTGATAATATGGATAAACGTAGCTACATCATTTGACAGTTGGAGTGACTTTGACATGATACCGCCAAAGTATCCAGAAACAGGTAAGAGAGACGAGGAGAAGCTGTGAAGAATACTTTTCTGACCACAGTCAATGGTGGGACAATCGAGGCAAAAAGGTGGATGCCTGTTGGATTACAGAGAGTAGCAGACGCAATGAGCATAGGAACGCTGAGTTGGGTGTTTCCTAGAACAAATCTAAGCTGTATCTCCGCTTAACCTCGGTAAATTCGTGGAAGTCCCTTGCTAAGGTCCCAGGTGCTCAGTTGAGTTCACTTTGTGGCTTATCCTCAGATACATAGCAGAACAAGACTAGTGACATGACATACGCAACCAACTGAATCGTCTTTGTAAACTTGATTCAAGAAACCAGTAGACGAAACCGCTACTTGCAATCAGCTTGCTCCACGGGCTGCTGGCTGGAACACCAAAAGAAAGGATGAGAAGGCTGGACTTCCTCCTTGTCCAATAAACCTTCCGCCAGGTACGACATCCACTTGACCTCGTGTTCAATGGCAAGGACTTATGTTTCTCACCGGAGAAAGGTGAATGCCTGTTGGATTATAGAGAGTAGCAGACGCAATGAGCAAGGAACTAGTGTGATAAGCTGAGTTGGGTGTTTCCTAGAACAAATCTAGGCTGTCATTGTCAGCTGTTAGCAGCAAGGCAAGGATGAATGCATGATTTGTGGAGAGACATGGATAGCTGAAGGAGCAGGGGTAGAGTGTGTGTACAGAAGCATCCAAGAGGGCCAGTTTTCAAGCACAAGATTACCTATGATTCCCTGTGGATCAATAGCTACAAGAAACCTGCATGGATAAAGGGTCAATTAAAGGCAACAGCTGCAGCGGCACGGTTGATAAAATCAGGCACCTCAACCATGACCACAGCCTCTGGAAGAGGATCAAGAGATGGAGTCCACAATGCCTCTTCTGGCACTTCTGGGCATGTGAAGATGCTTTGTGAGGCAGGCAGACTGAAAGAGGCTCTACAGACTTTAAACCAAGGAGGCATTTCAGCAGATTCAGAAACGTATGTCTGTCTCTTGCATAAGTGCATCAGGTGGCCTGGAAGCTGGAAAGCAGGTGCACGCTCACATTATCCAAAGTGGATTCACGCCAAATGTTTTTCTCCTCAGCACCCTCGTCAACATGTATGTTAAGTGCGGGGGTGTTTGCTGGAAGAATTCTAGGCTGTCATTGTATGTTGCTAGCAGCAAGGCAAGGATGTATGCATGATTTGTGCAGAGGCATGGATAGCTGAAGGAGCAGGGATGGAGTGTGGGTTCCCTCTTATCAGAACCGGCCCTAAATTTTCATGTTGAATTCTGCAAGTTAGCTGGTTGAGTGAACCTTTGATAGTTGGAGTGACTTTGACATGATACCGCCAAAGTATCCAGAAACAGGTAAGAGAGATGAGGAGAAGCTGTGGAAAGAATATTTTTCTGACCACAGTCAATGGTGGGACAATCGAGGCAAAAGGTGGACGCCTATTGGATTACAGAGAGTAGCAGACGCAATTAGCATAGGAACGTTGAGTTGGGTGTTTGTCAACATGTATGTTAAGTGCGGGGGTTTTTGCTGGAAGAATTCTAGGCTGTCATTGTATGTTGCTAGCAGCAAGGCAAGGATGTATGCATGATTTGTGCAGAGGCATGGATAGCTGAAGGAGCAGGGATGGAGTGAGGGTTCCTTCTTATCAGAACCGGCCCTAAATTTTCATGTTGAATTCTGCAAGTTAGCTGGTTGAGTGAACCTTTGATAGTTGGAGTGACTTTGACATGATACTGCCAAAGTATCCAGAAAAAGGTAAGAGAGATGAGGAGAAGCTGTGGAAAGAATACTTTTTTGACCCCAGTCGATGGTGGGACAATTGAGGCAAAAAGGTGGATGCCTGTTGGATTACAGAGAGTAGCAAACGCAAGGAGCATAGGAACTAGTGTGATAAGCTGAGTTGGGTGTTTCCTAGAACAAATCTAGGCTGTTATTGTCAGTTGTTAGCAGGAAGACAAGGATGAATGCATGATTTGTGCAGAGGCATGGATAGCTGAAGGAGCAGGGGTAGAGTGTGCATCCAAGAGGGCCAGATTTCAAGCACAAGATTACCTATGATTCCCTGTGGATCAATAGCTACAATAAACCTACATGGGTAGATGGTCAACTAAAAGCAACAGCTGCAGCGGCACAATTGATAAAATCAGGCACCTCAACCATGACCACAGCCTCTGGAAGAGGATCAAGAGAGGGAGTCCACAATGCCTCTTCTGGCATTTCTGGGCAAAGAGGTGCATGGCGACATCGTCAGAGCTGGAATCGTACCAGATGTGATCCTGAACAATACCCTGGTGGACATGTATGCCAAATGTGGGAGCGTCGAGCATGCAAAGGGAGTGTTCGACAATATGGCGGAATGAGATGTGGTGTCGTGGAGTGCGATGCTCCCAGGGTATGCACAACAGGGGCCCGGGAGGAGGCTTTGGAGACGTATGAGCAAATGATGGGGGAAGGGGTGAAGCCCGACCACATCAGGTTTGTGCGTTTGCAGTGTGTGTGCAAGCCTGGCAGCCCTGGAAAAGGGCAGAGGGTTTATGGTTGCATCGCCAAAGCTGGAATTCTACCAGATGTGGTTCTGAATAATACCCTCGTGGACATATATGCCAAATGTGGGTGCATCGAGGATGTGGAGGGAGTGTTCGACCATATGGCCAAACGAGTGTGGTAGGCTTGGACGTGCCAGACAACTGGATGAGCAGTGGACCTGATTAATAAAATGCCATCAATCCAGATGCTGTGGTGTGGAAGGCCTTGCTTGGTGCCTGCAGAATCCATGGCAATGTGGAGATGGCTGAATGTGCGGCAACATCTATCCTCCCATCGGATGAACAGGATGTTGCGACTTATGTGTTGCTATCAAATATCTATGCTGCAGTTGCCAGGTGGGATCCATCTGAGCAGCAGAACGTTCTCCTTGCATTTTCCAAGCGCCTAACAACAAGCTGTATGTCCCATCACATTTCACATGAGCTTGTTCTTCCTTGTATGACAATTTGACACTTAGAATTGTTTATATAGCTACCGGGACATTAAATTAAGAATCCAAACTATTTGAAATCTACATCAATTGCCCATATAAACAAATGGTCAGAGGGGTTAGAAAGGAGGCAGGTCGTTGCTGTATTGAGGCATTTTTATCAAGACAATCATTTTTTATCAAGATAATAAAGTTAATTGTTGAGAAACTAAAGGATGGCCAACAGTCAGTACCTAAGTTGATTAGTAAACTGAGTGCCACCCAGATGATTCTGGGGCAAAACATGCTACTTGAGGGGTGTGGTATACTCTTCTACCCCTTCCATTGGGCGGTGCCCCATTTCTACGCCTTCATGGTGGGGTTACTGTGAAAGAGGTTATTTTCTCCTCGCTATCAAGGGGCCTGATTTGTGAGATGTCGCTCCCAGGTGTTTCCCTTTAAGAAAAAAATTAAAAAAATGATGAGCAACGGATAAACAACCGGATTTCGATCCTGATGAAACAAATGCTTAACGAAGGGGAAAATACGGGTTCACCTCTACCTCATTTCTAGGGCATAGATAGAGATAGCTACATCAAACAATGAAATTTGGAAACCCACCTTATTTTGTGAAAATTGAACGGTAGTTCTCAGAATTCGTCGCTAGTAGTGCGGAGCAACGCGAAGCCCTAGTTTGTTAATACACTAAAAGATTTTCAAGAATGGCACCTGGGTTTAGTGGTTAAGGAAGTTATTTGTGCATCATAAGGCAGAGGTTCAAACCCTGTTCCTACACCATTCCCTTGTAGTTAGTTTTTTTTCCTATTTATTTCAAGATTCATTGGATAGATCCTAGAAATGAATATTAAGTAGTTAAATTACTGCTTGTACTCTCACAAATCCACCTTGGTCTGTCGGTTAGGGACCTCTGCTGGCAGCTGCATCGCTGAGGTTGGGGGGGTCAACTCTCGCTTGTTACAACTTAGTTAGTTTTGCTTATATTTAAAAACCCCTTGAAATAGCTCTATAAATAATTAGATAGGTTAATAGGTTTTGAATGGTTCTTGATAGACTTATTGGTTAGGGGTTTAGCCCGCACTGCTCCCTCTAAGCCGTTTTGATTATCTCTTTTTATTTCGGTTATACTAAGATTGTTTGCTGGGCTGATCTTTTCCTTAGAATGATCTAATCGCTTATCTATTTTTGACTCACATAAATTAATGGGGACTAGTTAAAACTAAATAAATCAATATCCCCATCTTTTAAACGTAAATATATACATAAAATTCTTCAAAAAGAAAACAAATAATTAAGTTGATTGGTTGAAGTTAAATTTTGTTGTTTGCTTAATAACTCATATTTACACTAAGCTATCTTTTTTAATATATAGATATATGCGTATATATATATACATCTAAAAATCATAATTATTTATCCCGAAGTAATTATACATTCGTCTTACTTATTTCTATACTATTATTTTCGTAAATACGTCAATGAGTTAGCGCTAACTGTTGGTTACAAATTACAAACGCAAACACTTATAACATAGAAAAATTATAATCCACACTAGCAGCACCCTTGGGGCTAGGCGCCTTCGGGACCTAACCTAGCTCTGTCTAACACGAACCCTAAATTAAATATGCAACTGTTAATGGGGTGCATTAATGGTTGACATATTTTTGGTGCGTCTGCCGGGAAATAGACTAGCTGTTTGTAGTGTTTTGAACATCTTGTTTTCGTTATTTTGAAGTTTATAACAACAATTCTCAAATATTTCAAGATGGTTGTGCAGATTAAAGAAGATGGTAGCGAACGATCGGTTTTTTATCTCCTTTGAGAGAAGAGTGCAAGGGCACTACCGCACTATTTCCTCCTGTCACTTAGGGGAGTGGGAGCCCAAAGACCAAAGAGAGATCACGCATCGGTGTTTGAGCAAAATCCAGGAGATTGCTGAAGAGTATCGCGGCAATTGGATCGAGGCGAAAGTAGGTCATCCCCCTGGTTATCAGCGTCACGTCCGTCCGTCAGCATAGGTTACGTCAGACCTGACGCTGACGGGACCTCCGTCACGTCAGGTTCAAGGAATATTCTGATAAAAATAGTACCAGGTAAAATACTGCCACTTAAGCAGCCACGTCGCCGACACGGTGACGGTGGCAAATATATTTTAAAAATTAACAAAATGAACGCGAGCCAATTATGGCGGTCGTTTTGTTTTTCGAAATTAAAATAGAAATAGCGATCGCCATAATTGGCGGCCGCTTCAATTTAAAAAAAAAAAAAAACAAGATTGACGGTCGCACTGGCGGTCGCTTTATTTTTGAATTTAAAAAAAAAATAGCGACCGCTATCTTGGCGGTCGTTTCAATTTATTTTTAAGAAAAAACAAGATTGGCGGTCGCCTAATTTTATAAAAGAAACAAGCGACTACCGTATTGGCGGTCGCACAATTTTGTAAATATGTACAGAACAAGCGACCGCCACATGGCGGTCGGATAATTTCAAAAATATATAAAAAAAACAAGCGACCGCCATATGGCGGTCGGATAATTAAAAAAAAAAAAAAAAAAAAAAACAGCGACCGCCATTGGGCGGTCGCTTAATTTAAAAAATATATAGAAAAACAAACGACCGCCATATGGGGTCGGTAAATTTAAAATTATCTAAATAAAAAAAACGACATATGAAAATAAAAGCGACCGCCACACCGGTGGTCGCTGGTTTTAAAACAATACAATATTTGAGACCACCAAACCGGCGGTCGCGTCAATTTTAAATATATATTAAGTTGAAAATATAAAGATTAAAAGCGACCGCTTTACTGGCGGTCGCGTTTTTTTTTTAATATTTAAAATAAACGCGACCACCATATTGGCGGTCGTTTTATTTTAAATATATTAACAAATGAAGCGACCGCCATACCGGCAGTCACATTATATTTTGAAATAAAAAACAATAGCGACCGCCATACGGACGGTCGCTTAAATTTAAAAATATACAAAATAGAAGTGACCGCAATATTGCACAAAATGAAAGGAAATAAAAGCGACCGCAGTAATGGCGGTTGCTTGTTTTTCATAAAAAATAGAAATAACAACCGTAGTATTAACGGTCGCTTAATTTCAAAATTACAACAAATATGGTTGTACAGCCTTTTGCGGGTGGGCGCTATTGGTTTGTTATTTATTCATTTCACTTTCATTTCACTTTCATCCTTCTTGGATCATATATAAGGGAGGAAGGTTACCAGGCTCCTCACTTCTTTAGGCGCAAACTCTTGAGGTTGCTTTGGATGTTCTCTTCCATTGAACGAGAGTGTAGTCCAAAAGGAGGGTGCGCACCTTTTGCCATTGTGGCTTTCACCAAAGCCACTTCAGCAGATTGTGTATAAGTTCAACACTGTCAAGGACGAGAGCATGACTGAACACAAACAAAAGATCAGATTAGAGGTACAAGACTAGACAAGAAGTCAAGGTCGGCATGGCCGATGCATGATGGGTATGAATCAAGATGATATTTATAACAATGGACAAGAGTACAAGATACTGGAACTTGACTTTGATACTGGAATGCTGGAAACTGGACTTGAGTACTAGATACTAGACTAGAGTACTGGAAGCTGGACTGGAGGACTGGAAACAAGAGTAGCTTGAATTTGTGTTGGCGAGACTGAAGAGTGTCCAGTCTCGCCTCCTATATATACTGGATACCAGGAGATTCCTTAAGAGGCTTCTCCAAATGAGGTTTCTTGATGGAGAAGTTTCCAAGGTTAAACAAAGGTTTCTTGACGGAGAAGTTTTCTTAAACAAATGAGGTATCTTGATGGAGAAGTTTCCTCCAAAGGAAGCTTCCTGATCAGTTTCCCAATTTACTTTCGGTAATTTGGTAAACTTCCAGTAACTTGGTAACTAATGGTAATTTATGATAAATCATGGTAGATCACGGTAATTTTTGGTAACATGGTAACTTTGTAAACTTCTGGTATTTATTCATGGTAAGTTCTTCTGGGCTAAATCCGCGACAAACACTACAACCCACATCGACCCACTTGGGTTGCTGAGAGGTGTAGAAGTGTTGGGCTATCGCATTGCACTCTACATTCACAACACGTTCATTTAAAGGTGACTGTTTTTTGTTGCTTACATCGCTTGGGCCCAGGGGAGTGATATTGGGTGAAGATAAGGGAGGAATGGAGCCCTTGGTATACGACAATCCCGAACACTGTCAGTGCCACTGGTAGTGTTGAGTGCAACATATGTGGATTAAAGCTTTCTTATCGTAAGGATCGGTTGCTCGTTCACCTCAGCTATAAAGGTGTGAAGAGCGCTGGGGTGGGTTTATGCCCTAAAGCATCTATGCGGGTAAAAAGCCACTTTGTCCAATGTAGAGGGAATATTCCAATGTCTTTGGATCTGGACATGCCCTCTGAGCAGAACACTCCATCTTCCCGTCACGATGCTCCGATTAGTACCCAGGGCGACTCTTGTGAGCATCCTCGAAGCACCCACATTTGCCATATACATCCACAAGGGTAATGTTCAGAATGACATTTGGTACAATTCCAGCTCTGACAATGTTACTATGGACCTCGTTGTCTTTTTCCAGAGCTGCCAGGCTTACAAAGGAATTGCAAATGTACATAGACGTGTTCTAATCGAGTTTCTCTTCTTCCCCCATCATTTGATCATAGGTCTCCAAAGCCTCCATACCACGTCCTTGCTGTGTAAACCCTGCAAGCATCGCATTCCATGATCCCAGTACATATCGTTCAACCATAGTGTCGAACCCTCCTTTTGCATCTTCCATGCACCCACATTTTGCATACATATTCACCAGGGTATTGTTCAGAAGTGTTCAGAATGACATTTTGTACAACTCCTGCTTTGAAGATGTCACCATGCATCTTTTTGCGCTTTCCCAGGGCTGTCAGGCTTGCACAAGCATTGTAAATGCACACATACATCGTGTTGTTGGGCTTCACCCCTCCCCCATCATCTGATCATTGGTGTCCAAGGCCTCTGTACCACGTCCTTGCTGTGCATACTCTGCAAGCAACGCGCTCCACGGGGTGAATGTAGGGTTGACTAGACCAAAATGGACGTTACCAGCACAGTTTTAGATGATTGCAATTGATTGTGTCATCAATTGAATTTAAATTAACTCATTAAAACCAGAAAATATATATGTCATTGGACTCCTAGCTTCAATACGCACCCATAGCAACTCTCCAATCATGAATCCGATAAGAAATGACACAGTTATGGACTTCTGATGACCTTAGAGTGGACTTGTTTCCGCGGTGAATGAAATTAGAATGGACTCAAGAAGTCCTATGTGCCATTGGTCAATTCCATTGAAATTTGGACATAAGGTGGTCATTTTAGTCCACATCATAGGTATGGATTTGAAGTGGCAAAATCATTTGTCATTTGAATCATATGGACTAATATATGTCCAAAAAATAAGCATTTTTTGAAAAGTCCATAGCTCATATTGTTTTTTGGATTTTGGGTGTCATTTGTTTTCTAGAAGTATAAAAACCTATAATCTTCTATCGCTAGGTGGCATATTGACAAATTTTTGTAAACTCTAAATAATAAATTAAAATATTTAATAAATTATATCTTTAATATTTGGGATATGACTCTTTACTAAATATGTTCAGTATACCATTATATATCACTAAAGAAATATTTTGGATAGTATCCTCAACTTTTGTTTTTTGGTGATGGACTTTCATGGACTGGGATCTGCCGTTTTTTATCCACTCAATCCTGCAACTGCCCCGCGACACCTTGTCTCGTTCAGCCATAGTGTTGAGACCTACCTGTGCATCCTCGCTGCACTCACATTTGGCAATATGTCCCCAAGGGTATTGCTCAGAATGACATTTGGTACGATTCCAGCTCTGTCACTGTCGTCATGGACATCTTTGCCCTCTTCCAGAATTGCTAGGCTTGCACACGCATTGCAAATGCACACAAACGTGCTGTGGTTGGGTGTCACGTGCTGGAGTGACAAAGCTGGTAGGGTTTGTAGGGAAGATTGTTGAGTTGTAGGCTGATGTGCAAGTGGTTCCATGGATTTTGATATTGAAGTTTGATCAGACCTTGCAGGCATGGGGGGTGTTGCTTGCGTGGCCGTCGGGGTTGAAGGAGCAAGTGGGTGACCAGATTGAAGGTACTGATTCAGTGGGTGAAAGCTTCTCCATGATTGCAGCAGGTTGCGTTGTGGTATTTGAGATGAGAGGCCTGATCAGTAGGAATTTCTTCAAAGGTTGGCATTGGAGATCTGCAGATCTTCCAGACTCCATAATCATGGACCCACTGCTACTATCAGTAATGAACCGGGATGCATCCGTTTCGCTGCTGTCTCTTGTTGGTTTGTCATCACTACAATATCCTTCACATGTTTGAAAAACATTATCTTGGCAGCGACCATTGCTCACGTCAAAGCTTTATATGTGTACGTGGTACTTATTACCTGTGTGTATACAAGAAATGGGGAGGGAACATCACCTGATTTGCTGGATTGGCGGGAGGAGAGAGCAAACAGAGATTTGAGGGGGGCAGCAACCATTCCTTGTTCCGACAAGCAAGTTGTCAAAGATCTTGCAAAAACTCACCAGAAAAGACATGCTGACGTTTTGTGTATGCGGTCGGTAAGCAGAGAACATTAAGTGGTCGGGGGGTGGTCCTAACTCCCAAGCCCGCGTTTGCCCTTCAAGGCTCCAGAAGGGTGCCCATGCAGCAACTAAGGGCGACACCTTGTCATCACACCATCGGTTGGGGGTAGCAATGTCAATTGCCAAATGTCGTCGAAGCTTGCAAGGGCTGCATTGAAAGTGTGCACCTTTGATAGTGTGCCAGAGGTGCGGGAGGGTGATCTGCGTGTCTCGTCTTTGCAGCGGAAATGAGATATGAGAGGAGGATCTCCAAGCACATTGGTTGTCTGCGCAACATGCGATTTGGGCGGTGTAATCTGTTGAATTTGATGAAGACACTTCGGTTTGGAAATCGTCAAAAACGCCGTGTTTGGCTTCTTTAGCACCGAAGCAGATCAAGGTCGGGGGGCCTGCTTAACGTCCCCCAGGGGGACATAACTAGAGTAAAAAGCCACAAAAACCTATTGAGAAGAAACGCGGAACTGAGGTGAGGTAAATGACTGTGGGAGAGAGTGTATATTGTAAGCCTTCGCTGGAGAAGATGTGGCAGAAGCTCGCAAGTGACTATGACGAGAAAAGGGGGTCTGCAGTGCTGTCGTAGTAAAACGTGAGTTCCAAGAACATCCCGAGTTTGCTCTGAAAAGCGCCTTTCATTAAGATAAGCCATAAAAGATGATGAGCCGTTGCAGTAGAACTTGTCGTAATGTAGATCATTTTCTAATATAAAGAGGGGGGGGTGGAAGAGCACCCATTCGCGTAAGGGGTCTTCATCGCAATGAGACAACTTAAAACTTAAAACCTCACGAGTCATATGGTGATTGTTTGCTGTCGGAATCCAGTCTAAAAACACCAAGGGGGAGCTCAAAAGAAGCGCTATGATCCAGCAGTAAGAAGCATTGCTAAAGCAAGGGGTAAGGCGGTGAGAACGCCCCGTGGGAGCGCATTGAGAGGTCGACCATGGTTAAATCTAGAGACACTAGTAAATAAGCGGAACCGCTAGTCTGGAGAGTTTAGGAAGACGAGGAGATTAGGAGTTTGGCGGAACCCCAGAAGATAGTCATAACTAAGCCATAGACAAGATCATGGTGGGAGGGCGGAGCGCCGCTCCATCCCTGCAACCCGCCTCCCGTACAATTGGAATACATACATCTTGGGTGGTAGGAGGTAGTAAATTCGTAGGTCAGTAGACCCGCTACCACTATTTCAGATCTAGGAGGGTCAATGGGGCGTTAGTGAAACTTTGCATAGGCGACAACCGTTGTTTTTTTCCCAGCTTCGTCAAAATGTGCGACAGAAGATCTCCACTATTAAAGCCACCGAGTAACTTCAAACCTCTCTTCACAATCAGGGTTGCGCTTGAAGAAGAATATAACTACATCGATTGAATATTTTTTATATGATAAGCCTAATTATCAGCGTCACGTCGGGTCGATATATTGATAAAATAAATTTAAAGATAAAAATGTGTCTTTTCAGCAGCCACATCGCTATATTTTTTATTTTTAAGTGTCTACAACCACTAATATCAATGAGCGTGATATTTAAAAAAAACAAATGTATGTAAAAAATAAATGTATGTTGTCTGTGGAATATGATTGAGAATATCAACATTGTCTCCATTCAAATCAACTCACTGGCAAGTTTCTAATGATGCATTCAATTACGTCAACAAATAATGCTGAAGATATATCTTCAAATTATTTCACCAAAGAATGTTAAAGAGAGTCAATTCGCATCATATTCATGACATACACCAAGATAAAAACGTTTGTACTTGGAATAATCATAAGCAAGCCTAGCTAGGCGGAAACTTCCAATCAGGCAGCGTGCCATATCATTCCAACGGGATTTCAATCTCACTTCTGCGGTACCATTAGTTAGAAATGGTTTTGTAAGTATGGAGAATCGGTGTGTCCACAAAACCAAGATAAACCTCAAGCACGATTTCTGCAGTTTGGAGGTCTCCATCTTGGAGATAGAGAATTTGTAATTCTTCCAACTCCACAATCAAGGTTCTTGTTGGGCGATCGATGCTCTTACACTTGTATTATTTTGTATATATTTTTTTAAATATTTTTTAAATATTTTTAAATATATTATACTGATTACACATGGTATTGTTTGCGAGAAACTGACCCTCAAACTCCTTCGCATTCTGAATTTCTATCGAAGTATAAAATTTTGATCTAGTGACCATATCATCATTACATAAATATGCACGAGAGCCTATAACCCTGCCAGAGCTCTTGTATTTGCACCAAGTCATGTAAAAAATATTGTTTGTGGAATAGGACGGAGAATATCAACCATGTGTCCACTCGAATCACTTGTTTATGGTGCTTCCAAATACAAACATTTTTATCCTAGTGTATGTCATAAAGTTGATGCCGATTGACTCTCTAACATTATTTGTTGAAATAATTTCAATTCATCTATCCAGCCATTGAAGTTTGTTGACATAATTTGAATTCGCCTTAAAAAACTTGCTAGTAAGTTGATTTGAGTGGATACATTATTGATATTTTTAGTGTTATTTCACAGAACATTGACTCGGTGCAAATACATGAGCTATGACAGAGTTAGAGGCTCCCATGGATGTTCGTGCAACAATGATATGGTCACTAGGTCAAAATTTCATACTTCAATAGAAATTCAGAGTCCAAAGAAGCCCGAGGGTCTGATTCTCCTTGTATTGTTACTTTTTCCCACATTTTGTAAAAAATGTACAACTGGCAGTCTCCAGCCACCGAGTAACTCCAAACCCTTCGTCACGATCGGTGTTGCACCTAGATCGATCAAACATTTTTTGTATAATAAGCCTATTTATCAGCGTTGCTTAGCGGTCACAATATTCATTTTTTTAAACAAATGCATGCGACAACCAATATTGCTGGTCGCATATATTTTTTATTTTTATTTTTATAAATGAGTGTGATGAGTCGCATGCATTGAGAAAAAAAAGAAAAAGAAAAATCAAACAGAAAAAAGACCCAACAAGAACCTTGTCTGTGGAGTTGGGAGAACTACAATTT
The DNA here is from genome assembly GCA_030704615.1 of Takakia lepidozioides. Taxonomy (NCBI): domain Eukaryota; kingdom Viridiplantae; phylum Streptophyta; class Takakiopsida; order Takakiales; family Takakiaceae; genus Takakia; species Takakia lepidozioides. Next base: position 21,245,363 of record CM060732.1, on the reverse strand, counting down.
CCCTATCTCCAAGGTGGAGACCTCCAAACTGCAAAAATCGTGCTTCAAGTTCGTTTTGGTTTTGAGGACACACTAATTCTCCGCACTTACAAGACCATTTCAAACCGATGGTACGCCGGCGAGAGATATCAGTGTATTGAGTACGGTGTCAATCTGCCTTTGGATGAGGAGGATTTTATACAGGAAATGATGGATCTAATATCACCATTAAAAATGAAAATTGTTGTGGACCCATCACCACCCTCGGTAACAACATATAAGATTGAAATCTCATTGGAAGGATGGGGGTACGCCGTCTGATTGGAAGTTTCCCCCTTAGCTAGGCTTGCTTGTGGTCATTCAAAGTACAATCGTTTTTATCCTAGTGTATGTCATGAATATGATGCGCATTGATTCTCTTTAACATTCTCTATTGAAATAATTTTAATGTCTCTCTCCAGCATTTAAATTTATTGACATAATTTGAATGCGTTATCAGAAGCTTGTCAGTGAATTGATTTGAGTGGAGACATGGTTCATATTCTCAGTCGTATTCCATAGACAACATTCTTCAAATAACTCAATGCAAATACAAAAGCTTTGGCAGAGTTATAGGCTCTCATGGATGTTTACGCAATGATGATATGGTCACTATCAAAATTTCATACTTTACTAGAAATTCAGATTCAATGAGCCGGAGGGTCAATTTCTCCCATGCAATAACATGTATAATCAGTATAATATCCAAGAAAAAAATTATGTTTTTTTTTTTTTTTTTTTTTTTCAACGCATGCGATTGTCAGTATTGGGCGCACGCATTTAAAAAAAATAGAAAAACATGCGACCACCAATATTGGCGGTCACATGCATTTATAAATAAAATAAAATGTTACAATAGCCAAAATTTAGTTGTCGCATGCATTTGTTTAAAAACAAATGTTGCGACCGTCGATATTAGCGGTCGCAGACAATTAAGAATAGTCGTAGTCTCCAACAAAACTTGGAGCCGGAGAACCTCATGAGAGAGCTTTATGAATGTCATAATAATGCCATAATAAAGACTAGTTCAAAACTGTCATCTCATATGATTTTGGGAATATGATTGTGAATGCCCTTTCCATTTCCATTTTGTGGAAAGATGCAAAGTCGTGATATTTTGGAATGAACATTTGTTTGTAGGACAAAAAAGACAAGATTGCATTAACCAAGGCCAAGAAAAAGGTTGAAACTGAAGCCTTTCACTTCCTCCAAACCATACTGGGAAAAAATCCAAAAAAGAATAAAACTTCACATAGAAATGTGCCATAAAATCCCTATACGTTAAACTTATGAAAGATGGCATTATGTAGGCTTGATCACATCGAACATTTGGTAATACACGTTGCCCAAGATCAGTTGTAAGAAATGAACTTTGACATAATACAGCTTTGGGAAATGGATAACAACATGACTCAGGTAATGTCATGCCATTTCATGCCATTTCTTTTTTTCTAGAGGATACCATGGAGCTTCCTAAAACGACCATTCTAAATATGTGAATTTAGATTTGTGGAAGTAACTAGACCTTCACATGGATAAGTAATGTTTAACTTTCTAGGGTACTAGATGCTGGAACCTTTCACTAGGAAATGTATCCATTCTTCACATGCATTTATCAAAAATAGCGTTAATAAAAAAAAATTTGACCGTGGCTATGCGATTTTTTCTTTTTCTTTTTCTTTTTCCGGTGAGGCGACCGTTGGGCGACGGTCGAGCGATTGTGACGGCCATTTCTAATTACTAATGTTTAATTTAATTGATTTTTTTTTCATATGTATAGTTTTCGGGGGACGTGAACACTTACATGTCACATTTTTCACCTCCCAAAATTACATTACTGACACCTAATACTGACATGATTCAGGCCTCGTCAGTGTCAAATCTGACGCGACCTGGCGTGACTGACGCAGATAATTTGAGTAGGAAATGTTACATAAATGACATTATCGGGTAGAAAGTGATTTTATTTTCTAAACATTTACTCTCTATGGCCCCAAATGCCTACTGAAAACAACACAAGCAAACTGATCTGCAATTATAGGAAATGGAACTCCCCAAGACCTTATTCAACGAGCAATGGCAATTAACCCCTAAATGCTCAAGCGACCCGAATCGGGTCGCTCGAGTTTTTCTGGGGCCCACCACTGTCGCAGATGAAGTCAGATGAACTTGCACCCTGCAGATGAAATGTACCACTTGAATAGTGCTTTCTAACGGGCTTTATAACATGCAGATTGCATAAATGCGTCGCCCGAATTTATTTTCGTGTGCAGGGGCAGTGTTTTTTTTTTTTTTTTTTTTTTTCCTTCATATTTCCAAAATTGTTGGCGGGGCCACCTGTGGATTCCACCCAGTGCCCATGTGGCGAGAATATCGAGGTGACAAAGTTAGAAAAGTGACTATATTCTAGGTATCACGTTCTCTTTGGTCCACGTCGGCAAGATTAGGCTCCTGAAATTTATCTCCCGGTGTTTTTTGGCGAAAATCTCGGATTTTACCTCCCATAATTTCTTTTATACAAGTAGCTGACCGAGTTTCCAGTTCGAAATCTGGCGATTTTTCGCCAGAAAGAAAAACATTGGCAGGGTGGGGGGTGCAGAAATGGCATGGCCAAAGGGACGCCACGCCGGTTGATCTGCAACGTGGCGTCCTCATACTTGACCCAAAATTTGTCGCTGGAGGTCATGCATTTTCCGGCAGAGATTTGCCCGAGTTGCCAACCAATAGAAATCTCACAAAAATTGACATCTTCTTCTCAGTTTTGTGAAATCTCTCAAAATAGTTGTTGGAGTTCCCTACTACACACCCACCATTGAAGTCCATTTTTTTTTCTCAAAATTGAGGACATTGCTACCTATTGGATAAGGGATGTGAGAAATTTGCAATTTATATCCCCTTGTGGTCACATACAAAGTGAACCATCCCAAATATGGGATTTGGGCTTCAAATTTTGATGATATGCTATCAGGTTGTAGAACTTTTGGCTCAAGCATAAACCAAAAAATTGAGAAAACCATTGGTCAAACCTGCAATGTATTTTACTTTCTCCCAAAATTTGAAAAATTGAAACGATGAAATTTTTTCAAATTTGCAGGGAACCTGCACCATGGCCTTATTTTTCATTTGGTACGGTTCATCCACGGGGATGAAAAATTACAAAAAGTTACAGCGTGTCGATGTAGTGTATGTAGTGTTTTTGGCCGAAAACGTCAAAACAAGCATGGTCTTTTAGGGGTTAGCTAAACTTGCTTATATGCCATATTTCGACAAAAGCGCATGACTTATATTATTGGATACCCATATTATACGGTGATGATACTGATGTCAGTGCCTCACACACGCTAAAGCGAGTTCACCATCAGCTGGATATCATTCTCACCAACTTCTGATATTTTTACTTCGAACATGTTAAAGAACAATATAAAGATCTTGGTCGATCTTGAATTCTCCAATGTCCATGTACATATATAAGGTCCTGTGATCGCTCTCGCTTAAGCTAAATAGTCAGTCTGAAACCCTCATTATGACGATATATGCACATTGATCATTCTCCGGACTTGAGACCAAAGTTGTAGAGAATTTCGCTACCAGTTGAAGCGGTTACACATGTTGACATTTACATTAAATTCAACCTTTGGGATCTTCAAAATATGTAGACCTCTTATCTTTCCTACTTTTGGATTACATAATGGCGTTCAAAGAAAGACCGTAGAGCTGTTGGATAATTATGTACTGAGCAGTACATATGTATTTTCTCAATGTGTGCGACACTCCTAACAAATACTACATGTAAAACCCCAACTTATATATAAAAACACTGTTTTAAGAACTCATAAGAGCACTGATCGCAGGTCTTTATGTATGCATCGTTTTATTGGGACTTGTGAGAGAAAGACACAACCTACATGAAACACACATGAGCTTTACGAGAGATGACACTCCTCTTTTTTTGCCTCCGCTCTTGCCTCCATACACACGATGCTAAGCAGGAAATCGTAGATTCACCATTTGTTTTGCCTTGAATTAAAGACCCTGTTGCCATTGTCCATTCCACGTAAAAGCCATGGATCGTAATGAGGCCGCACGAGGCATAGGCGACACTGACCGCACATTTAAACCCTCCATATTGCTATGTTTTTGTTATATATTCAATAAACGATTACATTGCGGCTAGGGTTGAGGATGTCGGTATTGTCATCTTGGAGGTTATGGGTTCAATCGTAAATGGATGCTGATCATGACCACCTCCATTGAGTTAGTTTGCATGTATATTTGCATGAAGGTAGTTTAACATATTTTTACAACCACCTTCATGTAGGAAATCTTGTAACTACATGCATAATGGTAGTTACAAATTTGGACCTAAGCCAACAAAATTCTAAGTCTAGAGGCATGGAGATAGTTCGGGCCTATGTCGGCCCCAACCTCATTACAACGAGGCCACACAAAATTCGAAGGCAAGGACCTATGTTCACCGGATTTAATTACGGTATCATCCTATGGACCTTCCTGGTATATAATATACCTTAAACTTTATGAAAACCGATGTCCTAGAGGCACATTAATACATGTTTAAACTTTATATTATTTAAGTCAATTGCAGCCCTATGACTTGATTCATTTATGAGGATTGAATTGCATGCATGTTGCTTAACTTCATCCATTGACCATTTATTTTTACTAATGGTGTTGAATAGATTGATCCAATGCATTACATAAACCTTCAAATTTACTTCCATCCAATGTGGGATCCATTGGACAAAATTCATCTCATAAGATTTACATTCATCCATAATTGGAACAAATAAAGAACACAACAAACCTATGCCCAGCTCTAAGGACCCCCTCAAGATATAAGGTCTTTAAGGTCATTGCATGCAAGTGAACCCACATAGTCCCTACTAAAGGCAAGGCGAATGAAAAGAGAGTGGCCCAATGACACTCCAATATATGAAAAACTGATGACTGCCTATGCCGTGTTGTCTTGATGTTTTTGACATCATCAACATCTAGGGCCTCATGTGCCTAGACGTGTATAATCGAGCAAGTTGTACAATACGGTACCTCTATGGGAGTGCTACCTCTATCGGAGTGTTGATTGATATAAGTTTGATATATCCTTGGGGGTGAGAACACAAACATAGATTCATCTTCAAGGTGATACATTTGTAAGAGTATCAACTAAAAACTTGAATATTATAATAATTTGGTATGTAATTTTGCTGTAATTTGATACATAACTATATTTTCATTCTAACATTCCTACCCTTTGTACCGTAGGTATCTTGTGTAGCCCAAGTACCCTAGGTACTCCATAGGGGTAGCTTGCTTTCTTTATATGGTATTATGGCCCACCCCTACAATAGGTACATTCAGACTCATAAGTAGCATCCAAATGTCTACCAACTAAAGAGTGAATATTTTCATGGCAAATAAATTTCTTTGACCTTCTTATATTCGAGTTATACTTATACATGAAACTTATTCTATTTTCGTTCACACATATGCATATATTAACAAATAATTTTACCTATTTATATTCTCTCTTACCTCTGTTCATAACATACCACGTGTATTTACCCTAATTGCTATGGATGACATAAACTGCCTCCATCGTCATCCTGTAGCATCGCTCTCCTTTGCGTCGTTTGCAGCATCGCTCTTCTTTGCAGCACAAGTCTGCACTTGCAGAATCACTTTCCTTGTAGCTTCAGATCGTAATGCGGCCTCTCAAAACTGTATCAACTGTATTTAAATAGCAATATCAATAACTTTCTGCCATGTCACTTGCCACGACGACATCCAGTCCGCAGTTAACTTGCTGACATTGACACATGTGAACAAAGATAGACCCGGTGGTATTTTATCCCCCAACTTAATCGTCAGTCTGAACGTACCTAATGAGACATAATAAGCTGCAAGGCGAAGTGGCTCCTAGTTACGGCAGCTATGGCCAGAGTTCTTTCTCTCTCATGCACACAAACAGGTGTGGGAAAGGTTTTTTTTTTTTTTTTTTTTTTTCCCTGCATTATAGCAACTAAAATATGTCCCTTTTATGAGTTAAATGGTTTACAAAATTTAATGTACATACTTGTTCTTCTTAAATGACCTTCGATCAAGTTAATTTCCACTAGCTCCATGTCTGAAAAGTAGAAATAAAATAGCTACGAGTCTTTCAAAATCGGGCATACACAAATGGGCTATCTATTATTAGATATGTGACCAAAAATTTAAATATATAGGTATCATGTAATGGCTGGTCTTCTTAAACAAAGCCAAGTGCATGGATGACTATTAAATGTTTTAAGTTGTAATCCAAATGAGGAATAACTAGTGTGTGACCATGCTCTCTTTTTGCAAACAAGCCCATGTGAACGAAGAAAAGCTACGCACATGGTGTCCGTCCCCTGGAATATCTCATGAATTCCATGTTGATGATGTATCCGTCACCAAACTTGTGTCAATAAAATAGAAGTATAACATGTGCCACCACTTGTGCGCATTCCTAGCTTATAAATTAGTCCATAGGTTCCAAATGACAAATCAATTTGATACTGTAAATAGATCATTATAATGTCCATATAATTTTCCTCGCCACTCAAAATTTTAGAGCAATTGCCCAAGTGCACAATACTTTTTTAGCGTCCATAAGTTTAATACGGTTGAAAAGATAGTCCACATAATTCGGTTTTCAAAAGTTCATAGCTTGAATATACTTTATCCGTTTTGCAATCCAACAATTGGTACATGTAGATATTAGAGACGTTGATAATTCTAAACCATGTACAATTGGATGCAATAGCGAGTTTTTAATAATTATGGGTGGTACCATGGACCACAATCACTGCAAAATTAGCATGGGGAAGTCCATTTTACACTGCATTCATCCATTTCGCGATGTATTTGCATGCAATCACCTTGTTAAATCACATGTACTGCATTACACTCATGCTACCTTAATATTGGACAATGAAACTATCAAATCATATGATGGCTATAACTTAAATAGCTATGGTCCCAAACTTGCATAAGAATCTATGTTCCATTTCCAAGCAAGCCCTTTTCCCAAACGCTCCCTGTGTCAATCCCTCCCTCGTCCTTCAGGGGTTAAAAGTAAATAGAAGTGCTTAAGAGTCAAATTTCAGAGAGACCAATGCAAATTAACCTTGTAGTATAGAGATAATTCCAAAATGTCACGACTCTCTTTTTTGGCTGTCCGAAAAAAAACTGAATTTTGAAAATCTATTTTAAGTCTGCTCCAATATCGTTTTCTTCTTTTCTTCTTCCCAAGATGTCATGACTATGTTTTTTGGCTGTCCGATTTTTTTTTTTTTCTTTGAAAATCCATTTTACGAATCTGCTCCAATATCACTTTCTTCTTTTCTTCAGCCACTTCATCATTGTCATTTTTTAAATCAAAAAAATAAAATCTGATTTTTTAAAATATTTCTAAATGTGAATATGCTCTTCTATCGTTTCTCTCTTTTGTTTCTTCACATATTCAATGTAAATGTTATAATATTTCTAGATATTAATTATGATAAACCACCAAACAGAATTCAATGGTTTGAATTACTAATATATGATTGCACATTCATATATTAGAAACATGATAATGGTAATAGTTAATAAAATACCAGATTACATATTTTTCTATATTCTAGAAATTGAAAATAGAGAGCTATTAATATATTATAAATACACATTAATAGATTCTATCATAGATATTAAATGTATATAAATCCAGTTAATCTCTATCTTTAAAATTTATTTGTTAAGACTTTGCTTATAAAAACCTTTATAGAACCCACCTTTTAAAGAGCAGTAGCTATAAAATGAAGTGGCTACTACTTATGTCAACTCTAGGTGATTTCCATTCGTCAGCTTATGTTTATAAGCAAATGGATGGTGTTGCACAATCCAGCCATGACATACAAGAGTGTCTTTTCTCTCTATGATAAAAGTAGTACCATTAATTGATTGAATATCGTTTATTTTAAATTATTTTATTAATTTATAAAAACGTGAACATTGTTCTCAGAAATCGTCACTAGCAGTTAAAATCAGGCATCCCTAGCAGTAACTTGGCATGCTCCTTTTAAAAGCTTAAATAAATAAATAAATAAAGTTTCTTTAAAAGAGAAAGGCGACCAAGTTGTAGCCCGTTGGTAAAGGATACATAATTACATACCAAAGTTGGCCTGGTAAGAAATACTGGTATATGCACTGGTATTAGATACCAGACCAAGTCTCATATCATTTGGGAGAATACTTGGTCATATACCAGAGCTGGTATCAGTTTTTTCATACCAGCCACAATACCAGTGCTCCCCCCCCCTCTTCCTCATTTACTCTGGTAATATGTACTATACTAATTTATGTGTACATATGCCTACATACTTGTACTTATACTTATATATATATATATATATCTTTATTTGGATTGTATTTGTTTTCACTTGATACTTGCTATGTGATAAACTTGTAATTCAAGATGGCTTTGAAATGATACCAGAATTGATATCTCATACCAGCTGGTGTTGTGGTCATGATACTTGTACTCATACTAGTATGTGGAAAAAAACAAATACATCCATCATTATATAGACCAGACTGATATAAAAGTATTCTGATACGTCTGGTACCAGGACCAGTCTGGTATGTCCTGAACCTGATACCAGAACAACACTGGTACATACCACCTCAAAAGTGGTCGTGGGTTCAATCCACAAGTTGGTATCAGTGTTCACCTTCCCGCCAGAAGGCAGGAGGCCCTCTAGGTCAAGAGGCAGCATAATCACACTTCCTTTTGGATGCAACATATACTATATATTATTATGATTATTATGATTATTAGTGAGAGAGAGAGAGAAAAAAAAAAAACCCTCAGTGCCATGCGCTGAGGCTGACCTGCTGACGAGGTTGAGGGGCCACCGCCCCAGAAAACAAAAACAACAAAATGGCCCATGAAATTTGTTAAGAGAAAACAATTGCCCAAAAAAAAAACAATTGCCACAAACATCCAGATTCCGAATTACTGGGCCAGCTACAATTGTTGTTGTGTTTTTTATAATATGGTTGACCCTTGTCTTTCGAAGTTTGATCAATCCACGTGGGCTCGAGAATATATTGCAACAACAAATGCGTCAACTGATCTTTAAAAAAGAGTATTGATGTCTCCCTCGTAATCTTTGAGAGTTGTTTTGTTTTGATTTTGGGAGGAGTGGGCCATGCGACACCAAACTTCTGCATGCAACTGTGATTTGGTTCTTATGACGACCATGTCAAACTCTGGTGCAACCTACTCTGTTGATCACGCTACCCGTGGAAACCTGGACAAAATTTACCAGTGTTTTCAAACAAAGTAAGAGAACGTGAGGAATCTAAAGTATTGTTGAATAAGCTTGGGCGTGCTAGTTATTGCTGATTTGGGTGTGTGACACCGCCACCATTTAACTTATTATACTTCCACCACCGTGTTCTCAGCTCTCGCTGCCTTCAACGAGTCATGATCTAGTAATGGCCATAAACATCACCCAGGTGAATCTACAACTGTTGGAGGTAACTCTAAAGAATGATTCTCTGTGATATGTTGTACACAGGGCCAGAAATTAGGCTAGAGAGAGAGAGAGAGAGAGAGATAGAGTTTTGGGTAGAATTTTGGGTATTTTTCTTCTCCAGAGGTGGTCACTCTACATTAGGCTAGAACACCATCTGCGATCAATACTTTATCGGAGAGGGGGTTTTGAAAAAAAACAATTGCACGAAATACAAGTATGGGAAGGGGTATGATTGATTAAAATATTAAAGTATACATAGGGGATAATGCATTTACATAAACTTTACAAAGATCTATAAATACATATAAGAGGACAAGTTATTATTTTTTTTTCTGCATTTGTTGATGGGATTGACCCTAAGACTTAAATTTTTCTCTCTTTTTGTACGGGGAGGGACTTTTTTAAAAATAAAAATTTGTACAAGTTTTTATACACAAGGGATGGGTAAATGCGTAATTAAAATACATACAAGGGGTCAATATCAGTGTAACAATGCTGAGTACATAGGTATTAAGAAACATGTCTTGATCGCACATGTTATGAGATTTATATGAATAGTAACCCCCCCCCCCCCGACCCCCACCTCTTAGCACGAGCTGACGTCCTCCAACCATTAATGCGCCACTCTGTGCATGGCGTCACCCGCCGAGCCTTTGAAGCTGTAGAAGTAGAAAATCTTTGAGCCGGGTACACAAAACAGTTCCTATCTCCTTTTCACGTCTGCATTTCTCTCCAGGGATCACTCCAGGTTTTTCTGGAGCTGTACCTAAGCTGTTGCTTTTGTCAGCCCATCTGCGTTGCTCCTTGTTTGCTTGTGTTCACAGCATTGAAGTGCTCGAACCTAGTATAGGTTACAGCATCCGGTACAATCTCATCTCTCCCCTCTGTGACGTATTCAATTCTGTCTCAGTTCTTCTACCGAACTGACCATTCTCTTCTCTGATGTGTATATATCTGCTTGATCTGTCGAACAGTCAACCAGACTTGCGTTGGGAATCCCAGATTGTCAACGCCTTGAATATCCGAAAGATCTTGAGGAAATTGAGCACCAACTTGGGCACTCTTGCAACAGCTGAAGAGTCTGACAGTTAATCCTGTTTCTCACCAAGGCCTCCAAGAAGTACGAGGCTCTAGCCTCAGCCAACTGCCGGGCCAGCGCTACATATCCCCAAGCTCTAACTGAAACCTAGTGAAAAGGAAAGAAGCAGCGCTCATGGCAGATCACGTCACGGGAGACGAGGAAGATGATATCGCCGTCGGCGCAGCTACAAAATTTGGAGAGCGAGCACCATTGGGTACTGTTTCCCAGACCGCGGAGAGGGACTACGCCGAGCCAGTGTTTACTCCCATGTATGACAGCAGAGAGTTTGGATTATGGTCGTTCTGGAGGGCCGGGATTGCTGAGTTCATTGCCAGCTTTCTCTTCCTCTACATCACCATCAACACTGTGATGGGTAATGTACGACTCGGAAGTTGCAGTGGTGTCGGCATTCAAGGCATTGCGTGGGCGTTTGGTGGGATGATTTTTGCCCTCGTCTATTGCACTGCTGGGATATCAGGTATTTTAACTCAGTGTGTTCACACATCCAGGGGAAGGTCAAGGACTGATCAGTTGCGCTTCCACAACTCAATTTAAGCTCATCTGTGTGAATTTGTAAATTTGAAGATGAACTGCCCTTACCCCCTGGAGGTGGAGTCAAAATTTGAGAGCGATTTTTAACTCCTCCATTCAAGAATTTGCAAATAGCCGCATCATGTGCAAGGTGAGCGACAAACAGCAAATTGTAAATGTCTCTAATTCACCTACTAGTTTCTCTACTATGCTCATCCTGATCGGACCTTGTTGTCAGCTTTCTTCTATGCTCAGAACAAAGTGTCTGAAGTCTGAACTTCCCCAGCCCATTCGAGCATCCAGATGGGGCACATGATCTTGAAATTTGGATCGATCTGAAAGTAGTCTCGCAGCCACGGATTAAACTAATCTCAAGGTTAGCCCTAAGCATTCTGGGTTTCTTCCAGACTCTGCTACATCTGGAGCTTCTTCTACATACCTTCTTTTTCTTTGTGGACGCCGTTAAATTTTTCCTGTCTTTCTTCAGAAGGAAGTTTTTCTCTCGCATGCATGAAAACGTCCTTGAAACCGTACTTTGGCTTCTCCAGGGCTTCATGTTGTGCACTAGTTATTTTGTCTTCTGCAGCGATCTGAAGCCATCAAAGATCACAATCTCACGATCTTCACTGCATGCAGGAGGACACATCAATCCAGCTGTAACGTTTGGGCTGTTCCTGGCGAGGAAAGTATCGCTCCCGCGCACGATATTTTACATCATATGTCAGTGTTTGGGTGCGATCTGTGGAGCGGGAGTAGTGAAAGGCTTCCAGCCAGGCTTCTATGAGACCGCAGGCGGCGGTGCCAATACTGTCTCCCACGGCTACACCAGGGGGAGTGGTCTTGGAGCAGAGATTGTCGGAACATTTGTGCTGGTGTACACCGTCTTCTCTGCCACTGATGCAAAGCGTAGAGCCCGCGATTCTCATGTGCCGGTAAGTCTCGAGTATACGTTGCTTTGGCTGGAACATTTGTTTGCAGCACCGCTTGGATAGTCGGAAACACATACATGATTTCATGCAAGTACTTAGGCTTGCGGCTAGGATGGGGTCAGTAAGGATGATCAGAGACATACACTCAGCTGGTACTGTTAGAGTTCCCGGGGTTGGGGGAGAGATCTATCTCGAGGTAAGCAAAAGTCCCTTCACGATCGTCTTCGCTAAGTACAAGGACGAGCGAGACACAGATGTAACTCACACTTTCGAGAAGGAACACTGATTCTTTTTAGCTGCTTGGTGCCTCTGAGTCTGTATGGTTTGTGTGTGTCTACGGTCGTGCATCATATGACAAAGCGGCATAACTGCATTAAGTGGCATTATATTTACGACAATCTGTCCATATGGAACCTCTGTATTGTACCTTATGATATGTGCATGTGAGAGCCAGTACATCGACACTGCCTAACACTATTCTTGAAGACCAGAACCAACTCCCAGGGAGGGATGACTTCAGGCCAAAGTGGGTGGTGTGATTTGATATCTGGACGAGAGGAGCCGAGTCGATCAGAAAATGGATCTGGAATAACAACAGAAATAAATCAGCTTTGTAACGTCGACAGAAAGCCCAATGAGCTTACTGCCATGCACTAGCATTTAAGCATTAGAACTAAGGACCAGAGAAGGATCGGAGAGAGAGAGAGAGAGTTTCATCAGGTACCTCGCGTGCTTGTACATCATGACAGGTGCTTGCGCCGCTTCCTATCGGGTTTGCAGTCTTTTTGGTGCATTTGGCCACAATCCCCATCACAGGCACAGGCATCAATCCCGCCCGGAGCCTGGGCGCTGCCATCATCTTTAACAGAGACAACGTCTGGGATGAACATGTAAGTAACCTTCACTGGTCACCAAAATCTCTTTGACTTAGCCTCTCTTCTAGAATTCCTATCTAGATATGAGCAATCTACGCGAGTTCCTGAAGTCTGCCTACAACACGTCGTTATTAAGCGCCCTAATCTTCAAAGGACAACGTAATCTGACCCTGGGAAAAGAGGCTTTTTGTCCTGTTTTGTGCTAGGCAGAATGTGAATTCTTACAATACCTACAGGTAGTAGCACTCCTGCAGTCTACAATGACTGAAGTGCAGCGAGTCTTGTGGTGTCGTCTCTTACGATCGATCTTAGGGCCTGGCACATGACAATCCATGACATCAAAAGGGAATCCAGCCAATTTGAACGCCTGGGTGACAAATGTCTAGACTAGCTTGGGTTTGCCGAAGAACGTGACAGGAGGGAGAGACCTGTAGAGCCCTTGTGTGGATGTGTAGCCTGTTTGTCTTACTTAAATTTTCTTTTGTAGCAAAGAGGGAGAGAAAAGAAGCTTTGCTAACCTTCCAAATGGATTTGGTTGGCTATGGTGGTGCAGTGGATCTTCTGGGTAGGTCCATTCGTTGGGGCCGCCCTCGCAGCAATGTACCAAACATTGGTGATTCGAGCAATTCCCTTTAAGAGATTTAATCGTGCAGTGTGATGAGACCCTGCACGGTGACATCCAACCTGACTATTATATGCATCGATCGACCTGCATGCAAAATGAGAATCTCAAGTACTAGTAATATGCACGTGAAGTCAAAACACTTGAACAGATGCCGTGTTGTGTACCATCCTGCATGTTGATTATCTATGTTGCACGCACTTCCATTGTATTTCCGCCACAGCTCGCTTTGTCCATTACTCATGTATAACCGGGAATCCAGAGGATCGGGTCTGGTTCTTTCAGATGACAACTTGAATATTAGAGGTCCACCATGAAAAGTTGATACCCAACACCTAGAGATCTCTTCTCTAGAAATTCTAGGAAGTGTTGTGTTAGCTGTAAGGTTGCTGGTTGCACAATGAAAGAGTCGTTACGTAAGTGGTGGTTATGTGGTTATGTGGTTAACCGATTATGTGGTGTTTCAAAGTTTTGTGAGAAACACGAGGAGTCTGAAATGCAAGCAATTTGTAACAATCGGTTGGCTCTCGCTTGGGAATCGAATGAGGATTACAAACAAAACATCGTTACATTCCATGGAGGTTTCTTGTATGGCTACGGTGCAGAACCCAAAAATTCTGTTTGTCTGCTTTGTTTGTTTGTCTGCTGCACTTTCATAGCATATACATATTGCAAGTACCTATCAGGGATGTTGTGTACGTCTGTCACGTAGAAATGCTTGGCTTCTATCATGAAAGTAGAATGGACCTGCGACTTTCTACCAATGCCAACAACCACAGCATTGGTGCAATGAGATATTGTACAGTTCAGTTTTTGGATCTCTTTGCAGTAAGGTAGGTACCCATACAGAAAGTAGGTACATGTACCATACGCGTTCTCGAGAGGATTGGATTCCTTTGGAGTAGGCGTGAAGGTTGTCATCTACGAGGAAAGCATCTGGGTCATTCGGAACAGTTTCCGATAAGCATCCCTCTTTGGTAGAACCCACACTTGATGAAGGCGCTATGTGCGCACCGGCACAGATTGTTTGTCATTGTCACGTACGGTGTGTGGGCCCACCGTGTCCGGATCATGTCTTGTTGCATAATGGACGTCACTGAGCTTATTACAGGCCAAGCTACAGCAGTTTAGCACTTGATTAGGTGCAATGGTGGTGGAAGAGAGCGTCGCCGCCATGGGAACTAGAGGTAGTTCCGTGCCGTTTGCCGTTTGCACGATTGTAAAGTCGAGACTTTCGTTTTACACCATCACTATCTTCCTGGGCCCTGACAGAGGTATCGTTTCCGTCAGCTCTTGTATATCACAGATCTTTACACGGCTTTTAGTGCAAGACGTAGCGAAGGAGTTTGTTATGCCATTGAAGAGAGAGAAAGAAAAGAAAGAAAGGAGCTTTATAACATCGACCCGGCAGTAAACTAACAGGCAATCAAGAAATGGGTCAAAACTCTCAAAAGTCGTTCGAGATGGAGCGCCTCGTGCGCGGAATGTCCTAAGCACTTCGGGTCCTCCTATCTGAAGGTAATACCGTATAATGCCCACAGGAAGCTGGAAGAGAGATCGCGGATATGTATATGAATTGAATACTACAGAAAGGAAAGGAGGATGTGTGTGTGGTACGAGAGGGAGGAACGGCAGGGAGACACACGCATACTTTGCAAGAGTTAGACTGAGAACGAGATGCACGGCGATTTGGGTTGCAAGCTGATGTAACACAGTGTGTGGTAGCGATCTCCAAAGATAATGCGGTTTACAAAACGTTGGAGGGAAATGGGGATCGGGGGAAATCCTTCCATGACTGATAACAATAATGCTACAACCACCACCGTTGTAGATGACGAATTGGTGCTTACGACCAGGTATGTGATCACTGATAATTGCCCTATGGCTCCGTTGAATTTGTCTTTGTCTGTCTCGAGAGATAGATGATCCTGCAGCTTTGAGCGACTATCATGGGAGATTGTGCATTGTCTTTGAGAAGTTCACATCACCTTCGTTTTCTCCCCCTAAATTGGTGGCAGAGTTTCTGGCCATAAGGCCGAGGCACGGTCTAATAATGAGCAGATCTGCACATCTCTCTCCTCCATTGCTACCCACCCTAAACGCTCCTCCATATCTGGAATTGGTCTACGTGTGCCATAAGAGGATGAGTTGAAAGGGAAATATATGCAGCAAGTACTCTCTCTTTTTCAGACCCTCTCATTTAATTTCTCCTTGCATTATATTTTCTAGATGCCTTAGAGCAATGCCCAAATTCACCCCACTGTATGTTTTGAGTCGTTTCCATACAGAAAAGGTTCTCTGTGATTCACCAGTTTGTTAGAATCTTCTGCTCTAGAGTAGCTCTTGTCAATTATCAAATGACAGTCAAACAGAGACTCATGTCTCTTCCACGGTGATCTGCGCCCATGGTCACATCTTTCTTGGTGGGAACTTGAGTTAATGCTCACTCCCTCAGGCTTCAGTTAGATTTATAGGTCTAGTCTTTCCCACCCTTGTCTCCACATGGATCAAAAACTGAATCCCAAGAGCTTAATGGCCCTTTCACTGAAGGAGTTTAATGGCCAAAACCTCATGATGTGGAAACTTGTCAGAATCAAGTTGTCACTTCACATCAGCAAATGACTCAAGGATATGCCTCAAATGGGGTTGATTTGGTAAATCATGGATACAAAGTTCTCCATCCCTGCTGCAGAGATTTGTTAGACATGCCTCAGTCACTTGTGTGGCCTCTGGCCTTGGAGGGATTTTCAAACAGTGTAAGACGGAGTTCTGCTGTGCTGGTCCAGCACACAAACGGGGAGTGAGTCGTCTCAATGACCATTGGATAAAACTGTGAAGACACAAAGAAAGATAGAATGTACTCAATAAGACAAGAAAGAAAAGAAAAGAAATGAAATGGTACTCTATAAAGAAAGACAAAGAGAAAAGAAAGAAAGAATGAATCTATTATTTGGCCCATGACAGAGCAGAACAACAAAAGAACAGATCAACCAACCATTGCATTGCACGGAGAGAAGTGCCTCATGCAGGTAGCTGTTAAGGACTTGGTCCTCATAACTGAAAAAGCTCTTCCAGACCTTCCAAGGATAATGGACACCATAGAGAGCTGTTTTCTTTCTGTTGTTGTGTACTGATCAAACCCAGTGAGATTAGTGTGTTTCTTTGATGGTGAGTGCAGAAGATTCTTTTCAAACATGGCCAAGCTACTGAGAACAATCTTTCCACTGTATCGCAGCCATTCAGAATATGGTGTGTCCATTGACATGGCTGACAACCAGAAGGTCACGCAAGTCCATGTCACCACTCTTGATGAGGTCGTCTCGGTAATTTCCAAACTAAAAACCTCAAATGTTAAGAATTTGATTTCAAGGGTATTTTGATGCTACGTTCAGAAGTGTTTCAATTTTATAACTCCCTTGCATTTAAAGTACTCTCTAAGAAAATGAACCCCATTGCAGGTGAACTCTTTCTTTACGGTGGCAGTGTTTCTTGGACTATCTTTCACACCTGCTCAGAACCTTCAACCTACAACATCACTGGTGCCCCATAGAAGTGAGTGCCTTGTGGGGATCGACATGTATCGGTACCTGATGGTGTTCGAAGTGATAGCCTTCAGCTGCTTTCTTTTCTCCAGTCTGGTGGCTCATGGCTTTAAGCTGTTCATCGTTCTAGGTAACATTGCAATCACTCTCTCTCTCTCTCCATCCATGCATAATCAGTTGAATCAGTAAAGGGAATTCATTCATTGACTGTATGTGGATGTGCTGTTGAAGGCCCACACGCTCTTCCTGTTGCCCATCAATGGGCTGGAAACAGAGGACTCTGCCCTACCAATCGCTGCTGGACAATCAAATTCCTTTCCTTTCCTCTCTCTTGACTGTGCCTCCAACTTTGCTACCCTCCCTTGTCGTAAGGCACTGATCATGTGCGCTTTAATTGTGACACACTCTGATTTCAGGTAGTGGGAAGTTACAGGGGAGCTCAAAATCAGCTGAAATCAACAACAAATTTTTGCGGTTTGGCATATTGGCATCAGCATTGGGATCCATGTTTGGCACAATCTTCTTGATGCTTTCTATGATAGCTCTTATTCAGGTCAGGCTTGGCAGTCTGAGTTGTGGCAATTCGTGGTCGGTGGTGGCAGCAGTGCCCCTCATATCTATGGGTATACCTGGGGCCACTATATTTATCTCCTCAGTGCTGTATTCTTTCTTCCATTAGTTTGCATAGTTACTTGACTGGAGGGGACCCCTCTGGCATTCTTGCAAAAATGGCAAGCGGTTCCTCGAGAAAGTTGTAAGCCCCTGTTGTTTGTTGTGTGTGCTGTTTATGCTGCTTCAAGTCCCTCTAATCGTCCCTCTTCCTCCTGATTCACCAATAGCACATCTCAAACTAGGCCTTCCTCAATCCCATGTCCCAGACTCTATTTTCAATCCCAATGCCCCATTGATTGGCTCGTGGTTGATGCCTAACTAATGTCCAGTTGAAGCCAACTTTTTGTGAGGATTATGTCTGAAGACCTCCGCTGTCAGTTGCTTGAGAGAGGTTAAGTTACAACAGTCTGCTGAAACTCCAGTTGCTCAAGGTCACAGATGGTGTCAGCTGTGAGAAGAAAGGAGCTTTAAGGAAAGGGTGGATTGTAAGGAAAGGGTGATCATGTGGGGGTAACGTGTAGGTGCATTGGAGGTATATAGAAGCTTTTTGATCTTACAGATATATGGGTAAACTTGCTGTTATAAAAGGTGTCCATCTTCTGCGAATTTTTTTAAATTTTTGCTGTGTAAATTATGGTGTCGCTTCTTCACCCTGAAGAACTATTGTCTTTCAATGGACAATTCCTGACGGCCGCACCTAATGGGTGAAAAGTGGTTGCCCAAACCCTTCAAGGGCTGATGGTAAATGACCCCTCCACCCAACCACACCTTTTTTAGTTGGGTTGGCTATAAGTTATTGGGTGATATCCAACATCGCGTTAAAAATAGAGCATATAGCTTTGGCCGAGGACTTTACGCCATAGACAATATGTCATCAAATGGACAAGAATGTGTTCCGGGGCCAACAATTGTGGTACAAAAGGGTTTCCATGCTCCCCTCCCTTAGGAAATTATGCTTCACCCAATGAAAATCTGGAGGAGGTCGCTCTGGGGTATGCTGTTGGATGCTTATGCGGGCTTTTCCACGGCCGTTAGAAGGTGTCCACTAATGAAATGATGATATACGTTATAACATGAGCGACCCACCTTTAGTTCGTAAATAAAGTATAGATGATATGTATAGCAAAATTTGGAGATGAAGAACCTAACTCCGCAATTTGTCTTTTTCCCAAGGACTGGTTGTAATGTATTATAACAAATTAAAATGACCCTTCAAGTTTGCCATCCGCTCTAATAGTTTTACTAAAAAACAGAAAAGAAAACCTGGTAATTGCAAGTAAGTTCCGGGTAGCAAACTTTGATATTTGAAACATTGAAGAGTAATACGATCAAATCAGAAGTCACTGTCCCAAAGAGCTTCACTCACAACTTGGGGCTAAATAAATATCATAAATCAGTTTGCAAAAATCGGTCATAATCATGGATGAATGTGGGAGGATGACTACTTCGTCGTGGGGCCTATGTGCCATCCAAGAGACGTGGCGTGATTCTGTGGGCGGGAGTCTGAGGACCCGACACGCGTCACAGTCATTGTAAGGAACGAACACGCAGGTGGCGAGAGCAGACAGGAGCAGGCTCAAAAAGGCCGCCAAAGCCGCGCCGGCGATAATTGCGGATATTCCGGCATGAAACCCACTTGAAGTCCCCGCCTAACGGATGGACGAAAACATGAAAGGGCGAAATTTGGGTGCAAATGTAGGACTCACAGATGTCGTCCGTTTTCCTTTTCTTACGTAATATATCATAGAAATTTTACTGAGTAAGTATCTCGGCCGTAGTTACCAAACTTTAATTTACAAAAACAACCTTCCGCACTTTTCAAATCGTTGGTAGAACTTTCGGCTCGAGATCGTACATCCATCCAGACAATCAATCCACGCCGCTATCCATGCATCCATCCAGACAATCCGTCCAGGCCGTTTTGCATGCATCCATCCATACAATGAATCCACGCCGCTATCCATGCATCCATCCAGACAATCAATCCACGCCGCTATCCATGCATCCATCCAGACAATCCGTCCAGGCCGTTTTGCATGCATCCATCCATACAATGAATCCACGCCGCTATCCATGCATCCATCCAGACAATCCGTCCAGGCCGTTTTGCATGCATCCATCCATACAATGAATCCACGCCGCTATTCATCCATTCATCCACAGAATCATCTACGCCGCTATTTGTTCGTCCATCCAGACAATCAATCCACGCCGTTACTCATTCATCCATCAAGACAATCAGTCCAGGTCGCTATTTATTCATCCATCCAGACAATCTATCCACGCCTCCCTTCATTCAGCCATCCAGAAGATCATCCCCGCCGCTATTCAGTCATCCATCCAGACAATCAATCCACACAATTAGTCATTCATTCATCAAGATTAATCATCCACGCCGCTATTAATTCATCCACGTACTTCGTCAACGTTCGAGAAAGTCGGGCGCGTGGCAGCGCGTGACAGGCCGCCACGCAAGGCAGGTAAAAAAAGGTATGCGCACGGCACTTTTTTCGGAAATGCAAGCCACAGCATCTCACCGCCGCTATCCACCGTCGGATGACGTCGGATGTCTATCCAACGGTATAGAGTGAGATTCGTGAGACCTCACCATCGTGTGCAGGAGCGGAGAGCGAGCAGCGCATGCCACGTGACACTGTTCCCATTCGGCCACGCAATGATCGTAGACGCGTGGCGGCTATTTAGCTTTAAAGACGACACCACGTGTCGCCGCTCTACCCGTCTCCATTTCGGTCAGGATTTGGTTCAGATGAACGCGGATGTATGAAAAAAGTTCGGGTCTGTTCGTCGGGTCGCCAGTAGTGGAACGGCAACCGGAGAGTCCGGGCCGTTTCAGGAAGGCTCTAATGGATGGACACATGGAAGTTCATCCGGCTTTGAAACACGTGGTTTCTTTCGAATGACTCTTTCGTTGTCCTATTCGGAGTCGTTATGGATATTTATTGAAGGTCAAAATCCTTTGATTCGGCCTTCTCATTGGTCGTTGGACCTCTATTATAAATCCTTGGCAGTTGGGGCCCGGGAGGAAAAGCATCCATCCATGGATGTAAAGTGGTGGCGCGACATACTTTCCGTCGATGTGGGTACGGAATGGAGGTGACGTGTGGATGAAGCGATCCATTTCATAATGCATTCATCGAGCGTACGCAATCATCATCCACGCATCTAAGGATATTGGAACGACATTCGTCGCGCATGGTACAGTACACATTCATCCGTGGTAAAGCGCAGGGCCGGAGAGGCAACAAAGGCAAGGTGTCCGCGAGGGAGCGCGACACCGAATCAGTCTCTTGTCTCTCTGTCTCTCGCTCGCACTCTCGGGCTGTGCCGGGACAAGCTTGCGCTTTTCCTCCACACTATACTTACCTGCTCTCGCCAAGACCAGAGTTGAGGCGGGGAGGGCCGTCCCTCCCAGGCGGGGCTTTCTTCCGACTGCTCCTTGTTTCTTCTGGGTTTTTCTTAAAACTTCCTTGTGTGTAGGCAGGTTACGGGCTTGGGGTAGCTTTGTGAGCCTGCAGAGGTTGTCTCCAAATTTTCTCTAGTTCCTCTGGTTCTTTCTTCCTCGGCTTGCAGCAAATGAGATGAAGTCGTCTGCCTAGGAACTCTGTCATTGTCTTCTCACTCACGCACACAACGAGGCCTTTACAATCACAGAGCTATTCCAGAGTTTACTTTCACCGGTAGAAGCAAACCATTACATGCACCCTTTCCAGCTCGCGATATACGAAAATTCCCATATCGGCATACCTCGTCTTCCCTTACTTTGCTTTTGGTTCCTTACTCGACCTCCAAAAGTCGATAGTTGGGAAAGAGTCGATAGTGTTTTCGCATCTCTTTCCTTCATGATGCAATTTGTCTGTGATTCCATCTGACGAACCTCTCCGCAGTCGGTCTCTAGCGCTGCAGAGCAGAATCGGCTGACCAATTGAGGCAGCGGCATTGTGAGCCCTCGCTCTCCAACAGTCTACAACACTGGCGGGTCCAGACGCCCGTAGTCGGGCCCGCGATCGGGCAGCACGCAGGCTAGCCTCTGAAAATACCACCCAACAAGTTTCTGAAAACACTAGCCATCAAGCTTCCTGGCCAGAACCAATGGGATCGGAACCACAGATGCAACAGCAAGCGCCTGCCCGGCCGCTCGCCAGCAATGGGATGGTGCCCTCCACTCTTGCAAGCGGAGGCCTCCGGTTCCCCTCACTCACAAGACAGGCATCTATCTACTCTCTCACTCTGGACGAGTTCCAGAATGCAATGGGGGGAAGTGATCCTGGCAAGAACTTCGGTTCTATGAATATGGATGAGTTTCTCAAGAACATCTGGACAGCTGAAGAGAGCCAAGCAATGGCAGAGGCCATCGGAGATGCGGCAAGTGGTGCTATTGGAATTAACCGACAGCCTAGTCTGCAAAGACAAGGCTCTCTCGTTCTTCCACGGACTATGAGTGCTCTCGGTGGGAAAACTGTGGATGATGTTTGGAAAGATATCCAACAGGGAAACCTTGAGAATGGTGGGGGAGCCAGCCCTGGCACTGGCCAGCAGCAGCGGCAGGCGACCTTCGCAGAGATGACTCTTGAAGATTTCCTGGTGAAGGCGGGGGTTGTGAGAGAGGATGTGGAGATCGCGAGTCTAGCTTTTGGGTCATTTGGAGCTGGACTGGGAGACAGGGGAAGAGAAATGCAGGGAGCAGGGGACAGGGCTGGCGCCCTTGTCCCCACTCTTTCACTCTCTCCTGCCAATGCTCTGCCCAGCCAGGCCAGTATTGATGCTATGCAACTGGATGCCTACAAGAATCAAGCAGCTTCTCAGCAGCAGGTGATTGTGTTTTCATGCTTGCGTGGGATTCTGAGTGCTCTACTGTTTTTCTTGGTTAGATTGAACTTTGGTCTCGTGCTTCTGGCACAGCTCGCATGTTGATGGGCGAAAGCCAAGACACGAGAAAAATTATGTCCGAGGACTAAGTAGAAATTTCCGTGCATCATTTTTCACTGTGTCCCTGACTCATCTGCATCTGTCCCGCGAATTCACAGGCCGAGTGGATGAGAAGCTTGGCGCAACAACACCAGCAGCAACAAATATATCAACAACAAGCAGATGCTTTTGCCAACGCCGCAGCTAAGAGAGTTCAGAATGGTCCTGGACCCAGGGGAGGCATACCAGGCATGGGAATGGGGCAAGCCATGGCGGGTGGGATGGGTGGTGAACTAGCTGCTGCAGGCCTGGGGGCCGGTCTAAACGGAGGTATGGGCCTCGCTCCGGTGTCCCCGCAAAGTCCTTTCTCAGACAGCAATGGCAACGGTCATACTCTCTCCCCGGCGAACTATGGGATGGAAGGAGCACTGCGAGGGAGGAAAAGGGGCGCTGATGGTCCAGTGGAGAAAGTGGTGGAGAGACGGCAGCGTCGCATGATCAAGAATAGAGAGTCAGCTGCCCGCTCACGTGCTCGAAAGCAGGTACTGTGAAGATCTACGTTATGTGGGTATGTGCGTGCGGGTGGGAGCTGGTGCAATCTATGTTGCAGTTTTCGTAGATTTGCTTGCATATATTCGAACAAGCAAGCAGACAGCACATGTAATCTCTTTTAGCTACCGGGCAGACTGATTCCTGAAGTAGGCTTGCTTGCTCTTCACCGGAAAGTTAGATTGCTTGAGGCAAGGGCTGGGGAAATGCGATTTGGATAGTAAAGACGCCCCTGACCTTAAATTGCAATCCACCTCCACTGTATCTCCTGAACCATTTCTGCCTAGCAGGGTTGGGTGGTCACGTATCCAAGTTGTGATGCGAGATCATATGCTTATGAGCATGAGCATAAATGTGAACTTCGCTGAACTGCTTATGCTCAGACGCCTTGCATGTTATACCCTCACAGACAGGAAATGGAGTGTAATGTGATTTGTGGGCTTGTTCTGTGGTGTCTAGGCTTACACAGTGGAGTTAGAAGCAGAAGTTACACAATTGAAGGAGGAGAACACGAAGCTAAGGAAGCAGCAGGTATCTACCAGAAAAACTGTACGTATGCTGCTGTTTGCTAGCAAGCAAATCTCAACCTCCTCCATCCTTTAGAAAAGAATTAGTGGGGATTGTACTGTGTAGAAGCTTGCTATCATGTCTTCAATGCACAGGCGATGTATGTCTCGCATCCATGGATTTTGTTTTGGTCGTGGGGAGTCTTGCATGTGTTGATTGTTTGCCAGTCAAGGGACGACTGGCTTGAGGTGGATTATGCATGTGCAGTGTCTATAGGCTGCTCGATCTAGAAGTGGTGGAAGAACTGTCAACAGAGCCTAATTTTCTGAGGAGGGTAGTGCATTGGCCAGACAGAAATACTGCCAGTGATTGCTGTCATGCAGGTGTTGGTCCAGCGTGAGGTGTAGAATCATTGAAGTGGTTGATGAATCTTACCAAGCAGATAGGATTTCTCTCTTTTAGGGGCTTAAATTGCTTTGGGTTTGTGAGATCCAACAATCGTAGGTTGGGTCCTCCTCTTGTTGTATGACAATGAGTGCAACGGTAGGAAAATCTGAATTTTAAGAGCTGTTGTATGCCTTTGTGTGGCTTGGGTTTTTATGCATTTTTACACTTTTCATCTCTCTTGGCCTAGCTCACTTGGGATGGGAGGAAAAAGAGATGACACTTTACTGTATGACTTGTACTTGGTGGTCATACTGCGTCCATCTGCAGAAATTACAGCTTGATGGACTACCTTGTAGCTAAGAGGGAGAGAGAGAGAAGATATTTAATGTCCACAGGAAGCTAAGACAAAGAGAGGAGAGTTTTTGCATAATCCACAGGTGCCCTAGAGATAGAGAGAGGTGTATGTGCAGATGCTGATGTATCTTTGGGATGATTGTGGTATCTTTGCAACAGGAGGAAGACATGGAACGGAGGAAGAAACGGGTATGCTTACAATGAACTGTCTAACCAACGTCCTTTTTTTGGTTCATTTCACCTCGCAAGATGAATGTGTTGGTTTTGTTCCGAGTCGTAAATGTGATCTTCCTAGTGTTGTAGATTGCTGTACTAAAAACACTGTAGATACTGTTCCCGCCTCCCAGAATCTGTCCAGAAGTTAGTGGGCTTCTGGTAGAAGTAATGTCGCTACCTTCTCATTCTTGGGATTTTTTAGAATGCTGTCAGAGGATGTTGTTATTTCACTGCTCCCGACCACGTCTTGGTCTTGGACCTTACGAGGTCTTGTAAAGCTATGGAATCCAACTGAAAGCTGCTTTTGTAGTGGACTCTTGAATCTGTTTTCAGTTTCTGATAATTAGATTTCTGATTGATCGTTGTGTTTCATCTGCAGAACTGCGAGTCTATGGTTCATATGCCTAAACCATTGGCTTGTCGGAATGGTCTTAGGCGCACCCTAACAGGGCCCTGGTAGGAGCAGAGTGCAATCAAATCACTTTGGTTGGTCAGGTGCTCTTCATTAGGGCCTATGCCCACAACTCCCTGACGTCTTACCCTTCTGGCCGCCATGTGGGATCTGGACAGTACTGGTGTCTGAAGTTCTTGTTGTCTTGCCCTGGCACTCTATTTTCACTAGGCCTCACCGGTTGGCAAGGTGGTCGAAGGGTCCATAACCCAGGGAACAGATTGGAGATCAAATTTTTGGATCTACTGTACATTGGAGATCGACAATTTCTGAAGGAGGAGGGGGTTTAGTTGGTGACCGGTTGTGTGTGTGTGTGGGAGGGGCAGGAGGGGGGGGTGGGGCGGGAAGATTGGTGCAGTTTACTGAGACCACTCGCTTTGTACACTTGTATTGAAGCTATGATCCTCTGGAGGTGTTTTACCACCATCATAGGGGTGAGCTGGCAGTGGTCTGATCACAGTCCACTTAATAGAGTAGAGGGACTTAAAAGCTTGTTGTTGTAAGCTAGACTCTCATTTGTAAATGTACTGCAGCCTTCCCCACAGCTGACATGCGTCTTCGTAGTTAGAAGATGTATGAAACATGAGTGTAGATGTTTCATGGGTGAAGAGGGACACACCCAGCTAATTGATGACTGAAAGGCTGCAGATTCTTCACACACATGGAAGTCGTCCTTTTTTCTGGCCTGCTATGAGCGAGAGTGCATGGGGCACAATGACAGTCTGCCACAATGTTGCAATACAGCGCTGACCTCCATTGCAGGTTGCAAGGGACTTGCGTGCCATCCTAGTTATCCACAACCATGTTCTGGCGACTTCCATTCTAAAATGCATCTCAAAGGCCCAAGTTTTCTCTCTATATCTTGTGCCCTTCTCCCTTTTTGGCGTTGTGTTGTTTGCTCCTCTCTCAATAAGGTTTTCTGTTCTCTGTCTTGAGGGAGACACACTCCAATTTGTGAAAGCATCCGTTTTGACTTCCTTGACTTGAATTTCTCTTGAGCAGGTAGCACAGTGGTTGGGTGTTTGTGCCTTGCCTGTGCATTGCGGAAGCTGCCTTCAATCCCGACATTTACAAATTGAATATGTCAAGTTATTTTACCACTAGTGTGAAACTAGCTAGGAAATAGCTAGCTTTTACATATTGACATTTGGGATTGGCCCAAGTGTCAATCCAGGGTTCAATCCTTCAACATGTGCCTTCAAACCGTCCATTGGGCCCTCTGTAAATTCACTGGACGTTAAAGAAACTTTATCTTTATCTTCAACTCGAGATGGGGTAGAGGATCATTTCTAATCTTTTTGGCCCTGGAGAGGGGTCAACATGTATGAACTGAGTGACCAACACATACCTTCTGCCAGTGCTACGTTAGTTTTGGGAGGCCCGAGGGTTGATCAGATCAGAGACATGAAGTCCACAAGACAACCAAATGGACCAATTGTGAGGTATAATACTTGTATGAAAGTAAATATATCCCAAATATGACATCAACTTGGAAATATGAATATGCAGTAACAAGTCCAGAGACTATTTCAAATTATGTCACGGAAACTAAATGAAATCGTGCTTTATAACATTCGTGGAAAGCTCATAGAGCTTATGGGACAAAATGGAAGAAAACATGAGAGAGGAAAACAAAACTAGAGCCTAAATTTGAAAAACTGTTTTGAGTGATTGTCTAAGGGTGAAGGCCACGTGCAGGTAAGCTGCCAAGCATTTCTGATCTTCACAGTGGAAGACTTCAGTGAGAGATTAGATTCCGTGAAATAGGCGGTGGAATCTCCCACGGATCTCGTAGTATAGAGGGCAATAGGTAGAAGTGTTCTTCAGTTTCAGTTTCCCGGTTGCACCCTCTGCAAGCTGGACATAGGGAAGACCGGTCCTCCCGTTGTAGGCCTCCCGTTGTAGGCTTCCCATCTGCCAGTCTCTATTCGTAGGTTGTTGAAGCCCACCCTGAACCGCCCCAATGCCCTTATGAGGGAAGGAGATAAAGATGCGGAAAGGTGATTGGGCCGCAAGATTTTATCATCTCAGAGAACCAAGAATGTCTCTCGATTGAAATTGAGCTTTGTCGTGAGATTGGGTAGCTTCCAAGTTCTCCTGACATGTAGTTCCATAAGCTCCTTTCTAATGAGTCTGTTGCGGTCCTTTTTGGATGTGATGTGTCCACTCCTTCTGCATTCACGGGTAGTAGTGAAGCAATAGAGAGTCCATTGCGTTCAAAAAACTGTCCACTCGAGCATACCATGAGTGCTTGAAACCTGCAGATTTGAGCCTAATAGATGTTGTGAGGGCTCTTGCCACAAGCCCCTTGGGTGAAAGGGCAGCTTGTAACCTATGAAGAAAACTTGTAAGCCGAAAGAGGGCCTCGGTTTGTAGTGGCACGCATGCGAACCCTGCACCTAGGATGTGAGATGGAGTTGTGCTTCTGGCGCCAAGCATTATTTGGAGAAAAGATGACTGCAATGGTTCCAGATTCTTTCCCACCAGGAAACTGGGACACCATGTGCCAAGAATTCACAACCATAAGTAGTAGCCAGGGTAACAACGTTGTCAAATAGCCACTTTTTGGTTGGAGGTGCAGATGTATCTGTTTGCATTTGGCCTGAAGGCGGATGGAGGCCGCCTTACCAATCTGTCTAGGGCAATTGCTGTAAATTGGAAGTTGGGGGAGTGATAATCAAACCCAGATACCGGTATGATTTCACTATCTCAATTTCCTGATTGTTAAAGATGAATCTGCGGTCAGCCTGGCCATTGAGAACCATGATCTTGGTTTTGCTAAGCTTGACCATAATCAACCCATAATCTTTGGAGAACTGTTCCAGGATGTGGAGATGACATTGCACGAAGACAGGAGATTGTGCCAAAAGGGCAACATCATCAACGTAGAGGAGATCTGCACCCCATCTCCATAGTTTTTTGAGATGTAAACCTCTCGGACGTCAATGTAGATCTCGAAAAGGGTAGGTGAGAGGGGACCCCAATGTTGCTATGAACCTCTGCTGAGAATTCCCCCGCAAAGTTGACCATGCCAGTGACAATCTCATACATGGAAGAGATGGCATATAGGATGTCATGAGGGACTCCCATCCTATGGAGCCGTCGGAAAAGAAGGTCCCGAGGAACCGCATCGAAGCAAACATATACCAGGCTTTTGTCATAGCTTGCACATTCTACCATAACCAGCTAAAGAGTTAAAAGGAGTCAAGAGTGGATCTGTTGCGACGGACACCAGCTTGTAGTCTTACATATATCACTAGTACACTGGTGTGTAAGTGATTAGGAATAGGACGAGGAACACATACCACTGCTATGATATGTAAATGGTTATGCATACCACTAGTGTAGTGAAAAAAGAACCAATTGTGTTCATTTGGCTGCTGTCGGTCTTCCGCGTAGCCTCTGTACATGATCAAGCAAAGATCATTCGGCCAGACCACAGAGCATTGCCAATTCGGACAGACCCATACATTCCAAGTGAATCTGCAAATCCAAAGACTCTTCAAAATTCAAGCTTCAAAAAACAGAACAGAATCCCAGAGAGTAAGTGCTCAAATTTCCATCCATCTACCCAATACATTCATTTGAGATTTCACATAGGACGATGCAAATAAAATGAATAACCACATTATCCATGCTTGAAGATCCCCTAGGCACTTGCACTGAAGCTTTCCATCAATGATCAGGACCTTCTTCACTCCCGAATGATATGCCAAATCTTCTTGCAAGACCTAACTCAACAAGAAGACTGTTTCAGACTGGATCTAGTGGCTCTAGATCAATCTAGTTTCCTTCCTCTGTTCCCCTAGTTTTGTTTGCTGTGTCTTATAATCTGTACAGTAACTAATGCGGTGAAAGCTTTCATACTGCTTGATTTCAAAGTGTTGGCTAACTTACAGGTTGTCTATTTCTTCTCGTCTCAAAGAGAGGGACCTCCCTCCAAAAACTAGAATACAAAAGAGCACAATCCACTAGGTTAGAGGTGTTGATATGAACACATCAGAAAAGCCTCATTCACTGTGCTCTCGAAGGTTTCCTGCCCATACCTTCCAAGGTAGCACATTGCAGGGGGGACCTTAATTCTACTTTACCCTGAACCTATGAATCTTCTTCTACCAGATAAAGGATCAGAAAAGCCTCATTCACTGTGCTCTCGAAGGTTTCCTGCCCATACCTTCCAAAGTAGTCCAGATGCACACTGCAGGGGGACCTTAATTCTACTTTACCCTGAACCTATGAATCTTCTTCTACCAGATAAAGAATCAGACAATGACTAGAAAAGTAAATGTACACTAGTTACCAACAACACTATCCAGAGGAAGATTCAGGTAGAGGAGTAGATGAGAGTGGCGGTGTCATCTTTGGTACTGCAGGTATTGGATCAGTTAGGGCATGGATGAACTTCTCAGCAGGCCCTGTTTGGACTTCCTCCTTCAAGTCCTTTACAAGCATCTTGTATGTGGCCTCCCCTTGATCACAAATGTCCTGTAACTTCCGTATGTATATCTCCATCTCAGTCACCTTCACAGTTATGAGCCAAAGAACTGGCTATCAGTGATCATTCAGTGAGCGAATGCTTCTCATAGCCTGATGCTGGAGAGATCCAGATCTTTTTGACCCTCTAGAACTCCACTGAGTTTCAACCAGCAGTCCTACCCACTGAATAAGCCTTGTGTATTAGGGGTGAAAGAAACCTCTGCCCAGACCTCTCAGCATGTGGTACTATTCAAAATCAGTCCACAGACTTCCCGTGTCATGCTAATTGCTGGAAGTTATGTTTAGGATTGCATATGACCTGAAGTTTTGAGGTGTGCCTCCTAAGGTTGATCCTATGGGTCCACATCCACCGTAAACCATACAGCAAGAAGTTTCTGAATAAGAGTCTAACCTCGATGGACAGCTGGTCAAGCATTTCATCATGAGAGCTGTCTTCCTTGGTTGGTGAACAACTTGGGCTAGCAGATGGCAGGGCCGGCAAAGGGGGCGGTGCAGCAGCTGCTGCCAACTTTTCCCATGCCTGCAATTCTGCTGCATACCTGCATCCACTCATTTAGTCATACGTCTCTCTCCCTCTGTACACTTACAACTCCGCAGCTTCACATGAAGAATCCCTTGAATGCGACAATGTCGAAGACCAGAGTGCGTGAGGGCTCGTACAAGGCGGCTTACAGTGCTTTTGCAGCTAAAAGCATCTTCTTCTTTTTGTGCCGTTCCACAGCCTGATTCGGCACAGGTTTGTCAGTCGCTCTGGGGTGTTGTTCTTCAGCGGCATTCGTCTGAGGCCTGGCACAGACCTCCCGCTTGCGACGCTTGAAGATAAAACCCTCGTCGGTCACCAGCTCCCATTCTACAAAAGGCACACCCCATTGACGAAGAGAGACAGAGAGACAGAGAAATGAAATGGTGCTTTATAACGTCCGCGGAAAGCTCGTAGAGCTTATGGGACAAAATGGAAGAAAACATGAGAGAGGAACAAATCCAGAAACCACAATTAATGTTCTAGCGATTGTCTAAGGGTGAATGCCTCGTGTAGGTGGGCTGCCACGCATTTTTGATCCTCATAGTGAAAGACATCAGTGAGAGTTTGGGTTCCACTGAATAAACAGTGAAATCTCCCACGGATCTCGTAGTATAGAGGGCAGTAGAAGAAGAAGTGTTCTTCAGTTTCAATTTCCTTGCTGCGCCCTATGCAAGCTGGACATAGGCGGTCCTCCCGTTGCAGGTTTTCCCAGAGAGACAGAGATTTCTTACACGGCAATGAAAAGCGCGCGAGGATGAGGTAATGAAGATCAAGACACAAGTGAGCACACATACCGCCTTCGGTGTTGTACCACTTCCTATCGCCTCTCTCTGCCGGCTGCCCGCCTCCAGCTGCCATAATCCTTAACCTGTATCTCCTCAGACCCAGTCTTTAGCAGGCACTGGATCGACCGATGGCAAAAGCATCGTTGACCTTTCCCTCACTCTAACATCACATTTTTCTCTAAATCGCTCCCTTTCACTCTGTCCATAAGGCCACAAGGCTTCGGCAAACAACGTCTTATGAGTACATTCCTTTCACTCTCTATCCACATACCAATTTGTGGGTTTCTCTATTCCCTCTCTCTTCACTCGATTCTATGTGGCTTCCAAACGCTAGTACTACGCACATGAGGGACTCATCCGCTGGGTGAACTCTGGCAAGAATTCACAGTAGCCAACTCGGTCGTCTCTCTCCTCTCGACCTCCTCACACACGCCAGTACTCCTCTTAGTGGAAAGCTTTACATGAGTAGCTTGCTCACTATAGCTTTTTGTTTTCTTCTCTTGTTTCTTGTTCCTCCCCCCCCCCCCCACTTTTGGGAACTTCACATCATATGAACGTTCACCCATTGTACATGTTGTAAATAAAGTCTTACAAGGTTTCATCATTTACATGAGGGAGCTTTAAACCAGGTCTGAATGAAAGAGTTTCATAATCTTTGCCACTCGTTACAGATTACATATTGAAAATTCCACATGAGGGTAGCATATGCTGTTCATCGGCAAGGTCATTATGTTGCTATGGATGCTTATGTCTCTGAGCTTAGGGAATTGTTTGATAGTCAAATCAAAAGCAAGACTTATTTTGAGAGAGACGGAGCAGTCACTGGATAGTCACTTGGATATCCATACTTCCCAATTTGTCGAAAGAAGATAAGGCCTCCATGCATATGGTGGAAGGAGCCAAGACAATGAACGCACTAGGCGTTCATAGAAGCACAAATTTGGCACATTATCCATGAGGTCAGAGATAAGGAAATTTCTACGGAATTATAGAATGACATATGAGGCTTTCAACAATTTGGTTGATAAGCTTACGTCATTTGTTAACCCCTAATGGACGAGTCGACCTGATTCGATTGGATATTTCGACCGTCGGTGGGCCCCTTGGATGAATCTGGATGAAGATGGGCCCTGAACGAAAGTTGTAGCCCTTGAGATTTTGCGCCGGACAGAATTTATTACACCCTAATTGGACAAATCTTGCACCGTCAGGATTTTTTGAAGTGATGATGAGCACCCAAAATCCAATGGTTTCTGGCCCTCCACGGGCTTTGACCTAGCCACGTGGCAGGCAAAATGGGCATCGGTGGCCCGATGCCAGCGATCGGGTGCATGCAGGGTTGGCATGCTGCATTGATTCATCGTGAGGCTTGCATTCATTTCATGTGATCTCTGTCGGTCTCAGGGATTCGTATGGCACCAAAGAGGAAGAACGCTCCTGTGCCTGAGCCACCGTCGCCCCCACCCTAGCTTGCAGCTGCCGCGGAGGTTATGTGGGCGCTTGAGGAGCAGCACTGCACTCCCGAGCAGTGCAAAGGTAATATTGGGGTGTCTGTCTCATGCCTTCCTCTGTAGTTTGCCTCCACTGCCGTTCGCCAATCGTTGGCCTCGCCACCCTCGTCCTCACAATTTTCGCTTTTTGTTTAGACGCCAGATGGCTCTAGTTCTTGGTTGGAGAGAGAGAAGAGAGGAAGGTGATAAGGAGGGGTTCACTGTGAATTCTGTTTTGAGAGATGATATCTGGCCCGATGCCGACAGTCAGGCGTCTGAAGGAGTTGGCTCGGGCAAAGAGGTCGGTTCCTACAAGTGTGACAGCAAAGGTGTGGTGAGGAAAAAAAATAAGGGAGTGGTGAATTCGGGTGTTGTGGGATGTGTTGGCGGGCCTCTGGGTGCTGGGAGCATGCTTGCCATCGGTCGGGCTGCTTTGGGGGACATGCATCCCAACACTGGTGCACTGGTTCTTTTTGGTGAGGGGTCTTCTAATCCTGTTTTGGGCCACGATGAGGCCTCCTCCGACATGGACGAGGATTTTGAGGGTGACGATGGGTACATGGGCGACTCTGCTGACGAAGCAGACTAGGAAAACGAGGTGGTTGATATGGAGTGTGATGAGGAAATCTCGGCCGATTTTGTGGAGATGTTCAAGGCGAAGACGTGGGAAACCAACGCAGGCTCTGACTTTGTGAGTGATAGAGCTACATTTTTTGGCCCTCAACCTGGTCCCTGCCTGCCTGAGATGAAGGGCTCACATCCGATTTGGTTTTTTGGTTTGTTTTGGAGGCGACAGGTGCTTGGGCGAATATGTAGGGAGTCCAATCGTTATGCTGCTGAACCTTTCGGTACGGGCACTCGTGGGGGGCCTCGGTGGAAAGAGCTCATTGTTCCTGAGCTCAGGGCTTGGATTGGAGTCTGTGTCTTCATGGGCATGAAAAAGTTGCCCCGAACACGATTTTACTGGCAACACTCGGAGACATTCTTTGCTTGTTCTGTCATTCGCAAAGTGATGACTCGAGATAGGTATGAGGCCATACTCTGTTGTTTGCATCTTGTTGACAAGGCACACCGGCATGCCTTGAGGTGACTGAATTATGGCTTGCTGCACTGTCTTCTTTCTTTGTGTGTGCATATGTTTGTGTGGGTGGGGGTTCACCGGGGTACACCGGGGTGTGGGACTGCATGCAGGTATGCTGGAGGCTGTGGATGGCGTGTGTGCGTGGGGCGTGGGGTGTGGGTATCTCTGATCTGTGGTGGGTATGGGTTCTTCTCAGGTTAGGGGGTTGTGTGTGTCCATGCTGGTTGATGGGCAGTGGGGGTCGTGGGGGGCTGGTG
Source organism: Takakia lepidozioides (assembly GCA_030704615.1). NCBI lineage: Eukaryota > Viridiplantae > Streptophyta > Takakiopsida > Takakiales > Takakiaceae > Takakia > Takakia lepidozioides. Next base: position 21,211,570 of record CM060732.1, on the reverse strand, counting down.
GTGACGGTTCAAGTGGAGGGGTGTGGGGGTCATGCTGCTGCTGGTTGATGGGCAGTTTTGGGAGTGGGGGGTCATGGGGATCTGCTGCTTGCTCATTGTGGGCTGTTTTGGTGATGGGGGAAGGGCTGGTGATGGTTCACAGGCTGTGGGGGTGATGGGGATCTGCTGCTGCTGGTTGAGGGGCTGTGGAGGTGATGGGGGTCCTTCAGTGTTGGCGTGTGTGCGTTGTGTTTGGGTGGTTTCACAGTTTGGGGGGGGGGGGGGGGGGGGGGGGGGGGGGGGGGGGGGGGGGGGTGGCAGCAGGCATGCTTGCTGGTTGTGGTTTTGGGGTGTTCGCTTGCTTGGGGGGGGGGGCGCTAGCACAATGGGCAGATCGAGGGGTTCAACTCCCCCAGTTTGTGGATCATGTCTTCGGGGTGGTGTGTGGTTTGGGTTCGCTGCATTCAAAGGAAAACGCAGGAGCTCACGGGGAGCTTGAACACAGATGGGCCACATTCGTGACGGTTGGTAGTTGTTAGTTTTTCAATTGCCTGTCGGGTGGAACGCCGAAACGTCGGGCGTTTCCGGGCCCTTTTTTGGGTGTCGATTTTGGGGTCCCCCGAGTTTTCTGTGTCAATCGGTGACGTAGCCCCCTTTTTGTAGCTGGAATTGTCTACCGGCTCAGGCAATACATGGCCTGAGCTGGGATTCAAGTAGAAATACACCTACTTAGAAATCTCTGCCTACATTTTGGTTAGAATTCAGAAATTCTTTTTGGAGGTAGTAGGAAATCATAGGAGGAACAATTCCACCGTTGGAATTCTGGTTCCAATGAAAATTCGCCCCTATGGCTGAATTAGAGGTCAATTGAAGCAAATAGTGCTTTTTGACCCCCCTGTTTTCCCATGCAAAGGAACCCTATGCAGATTTTGGAATTTTGCTTTGCAAATTTGGGGCAAGTTGCTTTAGGTGCCTGAGAATTGGAATGTGGTTGGGGTCTTGCGAGGAAAAAATATTTTTTCGGTCCAACTGCCTGGTCAAACCAATTTTTCCCTCTAAAATTGGAATACACTACAGATTTAGAGCTTACCATTTTGTTATAATCTTCCTAATGACACGGTGAAATGGGCTGAAAGTCTTACAGCAGGTGCATGAGGTAGGTAGCGTCCTTTTCATACGGTTCATCCCTGTGGATGTTCTTAGCTGGGAGATATACCCTCATCCGTGAGGGTATGTGCTGTTTTGGCGTGGGCCCACCAAAAACAGCCTCATCCATTAGGGGTTAAGTCCACTGCTAAGTAAGACCACAACTACAGATCCAAAAAATTGTAGCAGTTGTCCTCTAGCTTTGCACATGGTATTTCCCTAACCATAATGGCAGATCTATTCAATGTTGGTGCGTCAACCATACGCAAATATCTTGATGAGACAGAGAGGCGTCCCAAGGGATGTACTAATTAGCCCAAAAGCAATGGCAGTTTCTCACTATGGAGGCAGAGAGAAGATTCATTTTGCTCCTTCTCCATTAACCAATACAAAACTCGTGTCAGGCAAATACCCAGCCTCCTTCATCTGCTTGGACAGTCTTTACAACGCAACATGGATTTCCTCAATCTGTGGATGCATTTTGTCATCTATTATGAATATATGCACCTCGTTGTTGACCTCAATGCAGCTGCGACCTGGGCCCTGGCTCCTTCTACACACCTCTCACCTTCATCATTTTTCGTACTTTTGCCGTATCGTCCCCCTTGTCAGCTGCAGCATAGATGTTGGACAACATTTGCAACATCATGTTGATCCCACTTGAGAATCCATGTTGCTGCACGTTCTGCCAACTCCACATTGCCATGAATTCTGTAGGCACCAAACAAGGCCTTCCAAACCACATCATCTCATTCAGTTGGCATTTTGTTAATGAGGTCCTTTACTTCTTCCAGGTGCCTTGCAAGCCTTAGAAGGTCCAACATGCAGCTAAAATGCTCATTTGTAGGAGTGTGAAGCCATAATCTCGACTAAGAGAATCCCAGTAGTGTCTCCTTTCATCCACAAGGCCAACATGACATGCAAACATGATACATAGAAAAGTTATATCATTTGGCTTCAACCGGCCTTCATGTTTCATTTGTTCATAGAGGCCAAAAGCTTCTCTACTTAGGACTCCCATACTTTGCATATCCTGCGATCATTGCACTCCATGAGACCACATTGCAATCAGACATTTTGCCAAACACTTGACATGCAGCTTTCAAGCTCCCACATTTGGCATACATGGTAACAAGGGTGTTGAGTAGGAAGATGTTTGGATGAAATCCACTTTGAATAATGTGGACATAATATGTCTAAATATTGAAACCTCCATGGAAATCCGTTCAGAAACAGTTTGAAAATTTAGTTTTTTTGGGGCAGTTCGGGCAGATTAAAAAATTGATGACGATGATGACGATGATCTGGCTGACGACGACGACGTGGCATGATGGCGATGACGTGGAAATGATGACATGACACTATGGCACCCTATTCCCGCTCTATGCTAAAACTAGTCTCCAACCTTTGTTGTCACTAGAATAAATATAGGCACAAGGGTGAGGCCGAGGGGTGGGGATTTTGACTACGGGACCGTCAAAGCCGGCGAGTCTCCGGACTCGCCCTGGTGACCGTATAGAGCATTCAACTCCTATCCTATGTCTAGTGTGTTCCCTTTTTTCACTTTACTTTGTGATCTCTATATACCAAGCTCACATAATGCATTATTCCAGGTGAAGCTTGCCACAGCTGGTTTTGCTCGGTATAGAAAACTGTTACTTTTAAAAATCACCAATGATGAAGAAAATGGGAAAAATGGTTTGGGCCAGTAACATTCACTGGCAATATTGGATCTGGTTACTCATAGAACCTATCTCAACTGTTATTACACTCGCCAATAATACAGTTGCTCTTCATTCTTATCTGAAAATGCTCACTTAGACTGACTCTGAAGTGCGTGCTCTAGGTGGGCTATGGGACATGGTTACAACTACATAACCCTCCACTCCTTCCTCTCAGGTGAAAAACTAGAGGATGAAATTCGAAATAATCAACATGAAGCCTCCTGCCTCAGCATGTACCCCAGGCCCTCCGCAGTCAATCCAAAGAAAATTGTCCTCACCTAGCCTTCTTAAGTCTTGAGCACCCTGTTGTTCAACCCTTTGTGGTGGAAGCTTCCAATCCACCCATTCCAGGATTGCCCCTTGTCTTCAGGTTTTCCACTACTTGCTGCTGCCCTCAGGTATACTCACCACCATGGGCAGTTCGTACAGTACAGACTGGTGCATGCAGTGACAAACACATGTTTCTTACTCGCTTACAAACATAGTGAATCGTATGAGCTTTCTTCCCTCTAGTTTCATGCATGACGCTTCTTTCGCCAACAACCCCCACAAGAGAAAATCTAATCTTGAAGTGGTGACAGTGTAGGATAAAACCTCGAGTGGAGGGGATTACCGAAATGAGCCCAACCATGAGGCGGTAGCCGAGTGGCGGGGCGAGTGTAGGTAATCCCCGACACAATGAGGCTTACCGTGCGTGAAGAACGCACAGGAAACGCTGCAATGCACGCGCCAGGTTAGCCAGTGAGTTACATGATCCTATAATCTACCCGCCAGGCTGGTGTGTAGATTCACAGGTTTAAGTCATTGGTTTCCTTTGAGGGAAAAAGCTGAAAGTTCTTTAGGGGGTTGCAACTTGGTGGCTATGTGGCCGTCACAACACACGCCAAGGTCCTTGATGACCGGAAAAGTCATCCAGGGGGTGTGGTGCGCAGTCCAAAAGCAATGCCAGCTTCTACCTGTGGTGGCTATGAAGAAATTTCTTTTACTTACCTGCTTACAGTGTCTTGGCAGACATCATCCTTCATCTCCCCAAATCTACTCACCCCATTATGGATCTCCCTCCTTGGTGGATGTAATGTGTCATCAACAACCTAGTTGTCAAACTTAATGCAGTGGTACACTGGCTTCTTTCTGACACCAATATCCTCCATTTTTCTCACATTTTCTTTACCATCCCACCAACGACGTGCAGCAGAAATATTTGTCGTGCGCATATATATCGCTACACAACTACATCGTTGTCCAAAACCACACAACACATGTGCACACCACCACGAGTATAACCACTAGTCCCCACACTAGTCCAACCATTAGGCTACACCTAGTCAGTCACTAGGCTGCCACTATGCTGTCCCACTAATGGCAGTCACTAGTCCACACAATAGATAAAGACGAAGAATACAAGCACAAGCTCAGGCGAGCTCACAAAGCTGAAGCATAAACTCATGCATATATAACCTCATCACTCAAATACAAGTCAACCAAGTGCACCCCACGCCATGGGTATCCACACTACGGCGCCATAAGCTAGGCGCGGTGAGGCTCAACTCGGAGAAAGATGAGTCCTCCGCGCTTGCCGTAAAGATACCACTCAGCCAGGGCCAAATCGGCCTTGCCCCGGATTGACACTTGGTCCAATCCCAATGTCAATATGTAAAAACGAGCTTTTCCTAGCTAGTTTCACACTAGTGGTAAAATAACTTCGGCTGTCGTGCGCATACATCTTGCTAACCAACTACTATCGCTGTCCAAACCACACAACACTTTGCAATACCACACCTAGTATACCACTAGTCCACCACTAGTCCAGCCACTAGTCCAACCACTAGGCTACAACTAATCAGTCACTAGGCTGCCACTGCTACCCACTATGGCAGTCAAGTCCACACAATCGCCCCCCTAGCTGGTGCTTAGGTCCCTCTAAGTCCAGGTAGCCACAAGATGTGATAGTGACCATAGCCTCACTAAGTCCTCCACCACTATCCCTACTACACTCAAACTCGATAGATCAGAGGCCGGGTGCAAGAGTTGCCCCATCATTAGTCGCCGTCTTGCAACCTATGAACTTGAGCTTGGGATCTCATGTATTGACTCCTATGAGCTTGGCCCCATGTCTTGTTAGCTGCCTCCAGTCATGTCCACTGCCACTATCCCAAGCAGTGTGGACACAACCAATCTCCGTCAGGAACCTTCTCAAGAGGTGGTGTCAAGCATCCCATATGCCAACCCCTTGAGCATCGATCACACACCAGCATGGTGGCTGCCCCTTTGGCAGACCCACAGAGCATGCACCTCAAACCTGCAGGTACCACTGCCAAGTTTGGGTCAACTCTGTCATCGACATGGGAAGGTGACATGGTGCACAATTACGCACATGGTCCTTCCAAGTCATGCCATCCCGACCCTCCAAGATCAGGACCCCTGAGGGCAACGCCTCTCGAACCCTCAGAATAACACGCCCTGCAGTAACATCAGAGTCGTAGAGCCAGTAAACATAGTCACCAGGGCTAAACCTCCGAACCCCAGGACGATATCCTCCACCACGTATAGTGGCATACCTCAACGTATCACGGTGCTGTGCAATGGCAAGGTTCTCAAAAGCCATGGGCATGACTTTCTTGAACAACTCTACACGCTGATCACATGCACGTACCCACACGTCCGGATCGTCAAGGTTAAGGACTTGAGCAGTGTCCCTACGAATGGCTGCAGGCAAATCCGGCTCTCGGCCAAAGAGAAGGAAATATGGTGAGAAGGAGGCAAGTGATGCTTGTTTGCTGAACCTGTAGCCCATGGCTAACCAAGGAACTTGAAGATCCCAATCTCCTAGGTGTCCCTTCTGCAAGCCATACTTGCGCAAACCCCTCTTCACCATCTGAACAACTCTCTCTGCTAAGCCATCGGCCTCAGGATGATCCCGAGAAGTGGTGCGGTGGTCTATCAAGGCTTTATCACACAAAGCCTGAAACTCCCCCAAGAACTCTCTCCCTTGGTCCGTGAGTACCTCAGCTGGAGCACCAAATCGGCTAAGCACACGATCCAAGAATGCATACACAGCCCCCTCACTAGCCTTGTCAAGCAATGGAACCAACTCAATCCACTTGGAGAAGTGCTCCACCATCACCAACACATATCTGTGGTGGCGCATAGTCAGTGGCAACGGTCCTGCAAAGTCAAGACTCCACCTGTAGCCCAATCCCATGATTGGTAAATGATGCAACTGTGGTGTAGGGGTGTTGAATGAAGCACGCACCCTGTCACACACCATGCACCTAGCCACGAACTGTTGCACCTCTGTATGCATACCACGCCACCAATATTGCCCTTGCAGTAAACTGTGAGTGCGTCGCACTCCAAAATGCCCCAACTCCTTATGGGCATGCCGCACTAACCGTGCACGCTGTGTGGGGTGAGGCACAATCCTCACCCAACCATCCTCCCACACTCGAAGTAGGTGTATCCCCTCCCACTTGAACCTCTTGGCTCGTTGTAGGATCCGATCCCTCTCCTTGGCAGTCACACTAGCTGCTGTGTCTCTAGTGCGGAGGTAGTCCAACACAACCGAATCCTCATGTATATCTCTGGCACCACCTGGCTCATCACTAGCCTCAGGGTCCTCAGACACTCCGTCTACAGTCATCCCTGTTGTAGGTCCAACCCGACCTTCCGATGCCAAGATACACAAAAAGGCAGATGCATGCCATCCCGACACCATCTCCTCGTCCGTTTCACCATGCAACCGAGCTCCAGTGTCATCCTGCTGGCTCGTGCATGGATTGCGACTCAATCCATCCACATCCCTATTGACCAAACCCGGTCGATGCACAACCTGAACATGTCTCTCATGCTCCTCCACCGTAGCACGAGAGGCAAAGCAATTCCTGTAAGCCTCAGGAACCGCCGTATACGTCGTCCCTCTTCTCTAGTGACAATAGGTCCAATGTCAGGCTCCCAATTGCCCTTCATAACTGCAACCTTAAGTCCAGCAGACTTAGAGGTAGAGGACGCGTCCCATGGTTGCTATGCCGCAACCTCTTGAGCAGTACTCCCTGCTTGCTCAGTCAATGACAAGGCCTCATCCTGCCCCATCATCTCATCCTTGAAGACCTCCTCCACCCGAGAAAAATCCCCAACCTCATCTTTCATCGCCACCTTGGCTGCCAACTCCCTCTGAACCTCGAGCACCTCCCACGTGTGCCATGGATGCTTGCACCCCATGGTCCTCACATGCTCGCCCCCACTCACTATCTGTACCATCTCAGTAGGCAGAGAGACCATCGAGGGAAGTGTACTCCGCACTTTGCGTTGCTCAGCCATAGCCAAGCTGATAATCCAGGTCAAGCAATTGAGATCCATTGCTTGCCCCAACACTTGACGACATGATGCCTCAGAAAGAGACGACACCGTCGTGGTACCAGTGGTAAAACCCATTGCCCGCTCACGCTCGTCAGCATTAGGCTCCACTAACTGCTGCAACTGAGCATCCCACAGGAGGCCAGGTCCACTATCCCGGAAAGCATGCGATCCTGGGAAGCTGAGCAGTGTAGGTAATGCTGCTCGTGGTTGACCCACCTTGTTGACCACTGCCAAAAGCGAACGGTCATCGTGTCTCACACGCTGAGACTGCCTCCCTGTGTCCAGAATGCTATCCACTGTGAGATGTGCTGGCCGCTGCACACCCATCAAATGCACGCTTGAGCAGTGCGGGTGGCATCAAGTTAGTCCACCATAGCCGTGGACGATGAGCCCGTGACCCCACTGTAGCTGCATCTAGCAACACTGCTGACCCAAGCCACGACCGGACTTGATGCACACTGGCCATCACCCTGGCCCGAGAATCGCCCATCAGTGGCACATTCTCCAAGATGTATGCTGGAGATACAGCTTGATGAAGCTGCAAGTGGCGCAAAACCCGCACCATCTCCCAAAACAGACCCGACCTCGAGTCTCGCAATCCATTGCCATGCCCGGCTGATGAATGCCCTTGGCAGGGCCAACCTGCCACTACCAGATCAATGGAGCCAACCCGCTCCAAATCCTGCGCCCCCAGCAACGAAATGTCTGCTGGCAAGGCCTGCTGATATCCACGAATTGCAGACACCGACAACAACTCAGGGTACCGCTGCACCACTGAGCAACATGGCGAAGTGAAACGCGTCGTGCAGTCTCATCCCTCTCCACATACAGGTAACGCCGAACTCGTACACCTGCCTGTAACACAGCAGCCAATCCGGTGCTGATCCCGCCAAACAAGTCCAGAAGACAAATGCCTTCATCCGGATACTGCCACACAATAGGTGTGGTGTCCAATGGAGACAACTGAGGTGGTCCTGGTGCAATCCCCGCACTCTCCTCCTCTCCTGACGGTACAAAAGCCTCCACCCAGGCTTGTTGCACCCGTCGATCAGCATCCCGCTGCAAATCCTTGCTCGTGCCCCACAATGGAGTCTGAGCAACCATGGTAGGCAACTCCGCCATCCATACATGTCATCCTGCTCTCCCGGAGGTGGCACATCCTCTGAATGAGCGTTGCCCTCAAGCAACTCTCTAGGCCAACTCACTGCCGCTGTGAATGCTGCTAGTGTCGGCATCTTGCCTCGCTGGGCAACCGCAACTCCTCCTATGAACGTCACAGGGAGCTGCACACGCCGGCCCTCCCCTGACTGCCATGCAGGCCTATAGGAAGCTGACTCCTCCCAAAAATCCAGGGTGAAGCCCATGGGGTACAACACTGCCCCAACCCAGGACATCGTATGAGACCGCGTCTGTCACAATGGCCTTGGCTCGCATCACTGAGCCATCTGTAGGGTGATCCGGCCGTAGTCTGATAGCCAACTCACGCCGTGTCATGCCCCGAGCCTGCTCCGATCCTCCCAGAGACGTCTGTATCTGGAAAGGACAAGGCTCCATATCCGCCTCCGTGAGGCCCAAGCCTGCAATAGCAGCTCTGCCCAGCATCAATGGCTGAGCTCCCGAGTCCAAAAGACCCGCAGTGGCCGGTACCTCTTGCCTGCGGTCCACTCAAACAGAAAATGTCATCCTGGTTGTCTAACATGACAACTCCAGGTGTCACCATGGCGCGCTCAATGGCTGGCCTAGCTGGCAGCTCCATCAACCTGGCAGCTGCAGCTTGCCATGGCGCCGCCGTGGCAGTCTTGACCCTCAAATCCGAGGATCCCTCCGGCACTACACCTCCCACTATCTCCGCAGAAGATGAAGTAACCTCCCCACTCTCACAGAGTGTAGCTGCCAGCCTGAACACCTCAGCTGGTCTTACCCCGGCGTCGCAATCATGGTAGCCGAGAACAATGGAGCCTGGCACACAGATGTGGCCGCTCCTAGCAGCACACTAGCTGCCGTAGCCTTGGCAACACTAGGTAGTGGTGCTACCCGTGTAGCTCTCCCCAATGGCATAGTAACCTCCGCCTCGTAACAGTCGGGCGAGAACTAGGTGCCATGGATGGCGTCGACACTGTCTCCGCCAATGTGAATGACTGAGGAAGCCTAGCCTGACGACTTGCCTCCCCACGCTGTGGATCCAACTCCACCTCTGCACCTCGTGGCTCAGGAACTCGTGCTGCTCCTCGAGTCACGGCTGCAGCAGACTCCACCTGCACTAGTGGTAGTGCTGCTCCACACATGAATCCCATGCCTCCCATATCTCCTCCCTCAGGAGCAGGAGGTGGACCATCCGGCCTTGAGAGCCGGTACCACCTGAGCTGTAGCCATGGCAACGAGCCTCTGCTCTAGCTGCTGAAAGCCGGTTGGCCATGCCTTGATCACACCCTGACCTCCGCGTCCTTGGCCATGTTGAGCTTGCCATTGGCCTGCACTCGTGGCTGGCCACTCGTCCTCTCTGGGCTGCTCCACCTCGCCCCGGCCACCATTGTTCCCTTGGAACTGGCCTGGGCGCAACTCAGGATGCAAACCATAACACTGGGCCTCTCCATGCCCGTGGCTTGCCACAAAGCCCACACTGCAACTGTGCAGGCTGTGCATGTGCCGGCCCTTTGCCTCCCTCTGGGCAATCCTTCTTGACATGGGGTCCTCCACATGTCCAGCACACACATCCCGCCCGTTGTTAGGCAGCAAATGAAGGGAGAGACCCTGCATATGTGGTCCTCTCTGCCCTTCCCTGAGCTTCATCTGAGCCCCTTTGGTTGCCTTGGCACGTTGAGGTAGTGGTTGGCTAGGAGCACCACTACCCCGTGGTGTCTCCTTAGCAAATCCCACCATGACCACTCGTTCCTCCACCTCTTGCTAGTTCAAGAGCTCATTTTTCAAAACTTGAACTTACAACTCAAGCAAGCATGCTCCACACATGCACCACTTGCTTGGTCAACTATCCACCACAAAGCTCGCACTACCAGAGCATGAATAGCCAAGTATTGCCTCCCCCTCTTGTCACATTACATAGTTAGGGTGAAGCTATGCATACATTGAATGATGATTTCCCTTCAAGGATTTCCCACCACATGTTCTCCAAGCCCTTCCAATGGCACCCCAAGCTTGGCTCCACACCACCATGATTGGAAGATTTCTTCACATGCTCCCTTTCAAAACCTCTTGAGCTTCTTAGTGCTCTCCAAGTGCTTGCCCTTGTTGTCTTCAAGCCCAAGCATATATAGCTCCTTAGCTTCTCTTCCACAACATCCACACTTTGAACTTGCTTAACCCTAGCTTGATAGTGAAATGAGCACTAACAAGCCTTTTGTCACTCTCCACAAGCCATGGCGCACACCATCGACTCCATAATGCATACAAAGGATTCTCAAACCCTAGAATGTAGATGGAGTGCCACGTGGTTTTTTCATTATTATAAAATGCATTATGCCACGTGGCACAATGCGGTGCGACGCGGCGTTTGACATATGTTGTTTTTTTTTCAATTTTTTAATTTAATTTAATTTTTTAAATCAATTGCGCCTCGTCACGTGGCGCAGCAGCGGCGGCTACAGTATGGTATATATGACTGCAGTGAGAGATATCACTTGGTTCATATGACTGTAGTCATCGGACCGTACCATCCTGTACTCATTGTATTGACTTGGTTTGCACGACTTACAGTCATAGAAGTCATATGTTACGTTTATGACTGCAGAATAGTCATATATACAGTCATAAATATCGCGATCTGTTGTAGTGATTTGGAGAACACCCTTGTTGACATGTATGCTAAATGTGGAAGTGTAAAGGATGCCCGTCAAGTATTCGACAAAATGGTCCGACGAGATGTGGTCTCGTGGAATGCCATGATCGTGGGATATGCCCAGCATGGGTATAGTAGGGAAGCTTTTCTGATCTATAAGCAAATGATACAGGAAGCGGTGATACCCAACAAGGTCATATTCATTTGCATTCTCAATGTGTTTGCCAGCCTAGGGGCCCTGAAAAATGGCATCGAGGTTCATGAGGAAATCAGGAAAGCAGGAATTGTGCCAGATATCATTCTTGGGACAACCCTTGTGGATATGTATGCCCAATGCGGGAGTGTACAAGATGCCCGTTAAGTGTTCAACAATAGGGCTAAATGAAATGTCGTCTCGTGGAATGCCATGATTGCAGGATATGCTGAGCATGGGCGTGGCATGGAAGCTTTCAAGATCTATAAACAAATGCTACAGGAAGGGGTGATGCCCGACAAAGTCACGTTCATTGAGGTTCTAAATGCGTGTGCCAGCTTGGCAGTCTTGGAAAAGGGCAAAGAAGTACATGCCAACATCAGTAAGAGTAGAATTGCCCCTGATATTGTTTTGCAGAATACCCTTGTTGACATGTATTGCAACTGTGGGAGCATAAAGGATGCACATCAAGTGTTTGACAATATGGCTGAACGAAATTTGGTCTCATGGAATGCGATGATTGCAGGATATACTCAGCATAGGTGTGGAAGGGAGGCCCTCCAGCTATTTGAACGTATGCTACATGAAGGCTTGAAGCCGGATGAAATCACCTTTATATGTCTCATCTCGGCATGTAGCCATGTGGGTCTATTGGATGAAAGTCGACATTACTTCGATTGCATGAGCCACGATCATGGCCTCACTCCTATGGTGGAGCATTTTAGCTGTGTGGTGGACCTTCTTGGGCGTGCAGGGCGATTGGATGAAGTAGAGGATTTCATTAACAAAATGCCAATGGAACCAGATGCTTCGGTATGGAGAGCCTTGGTTGGTGCCTGCAGGATTCATGGCAATGTGGAACTAGCAGAACGTGCATCAAAATGTCTTCTCTAATGGATCCACTGTAGGCTGCAACTTGTGCGCTGCTATTGAATATGTCAAGTTATTTTACCACTAGTGTGAAACTAGCTAGGAAATAGCTAGTTTTTACATATTGACATTTGGGATTGGCCCAAGTGTCAATCCAGGGGTCAAGGCAAATTTAGGCCCTGGAGTGGTTATCTTCACGGCAAGCGCGGGAGGCTCATCTTTCTTGAGTTGAGCCTCACCGCGCCTAGCTATGGCGCCGTAGTGTGGATTCCCCATGGCGTGGGGTACACTTGGCTTGACTTGTATTTGAGTGATGAGGTTTATATATGCATGAGTTTATGCTTCAGCTTTGTGAGCTCGCATGAGCTTGTGCTTGTATTCTTCGTCTTTATCACTCGATAAAGATGAGCTCGTATTTGTGAGTGTCAAATACGAGTTAGTTGTAGCACTTGTGGTTTTTGCTTGAGAATGAGAGAAACCAGGTTGTTATGCAAGGAGCACCGTGGAGCTCTTGGTTGTTAGAAGCGGAGGCGATGTGGGTTACGAGGTGGTAGACCTTGGCATTCAATCTTCAGCTTCAAAGATGAAAGCCCCATGTTGCAGGTAATTCCAGAGCACCTTGATGGTTTCAAATTGTGTACATGCATGAGCAAGCACGATTGGGAAGAGGACCAGTCAAGAGCAGGTTATAGTGGCTTTGGTGGCAAAGTTGAGAACTGGACTTGGGAATGCGAGCTTTCATTGTGTGAAGGATTGCAAGACCAAGCGAAAGGGCTGATTAGGCTTGGGGCAAATCAGTGCACTTTGTGGAGTATGTTGAGATTGGGTTTCAATCTCGAGCTTCAGCATTGAGAGGGCTCTTGTCATGGCAGAACAAGAGCTAAGAGGTGCGGCAAGGCCATGGAATGTGCACCTAGGGTTTCAGAGCTTGGAAGAAGAGCTCTTGCACCACAAGAGGAGTGTCTTGTGGCTGGAAATGTAAGCCTTAGGGTTTCAGGAGCTTGGCAAAGGCTGTGGAGTGCTTAGTCTTGTCTTAGAGAGCATCAAGGAGCCAAGGAGCCAATAGGGGGCTGATACCTCTTGTGTGAAGAGGTTGCATGTGTGGAGCATGTATTCAGCTCATTGAAGCTTCCATCTTCAAGCTTGGAGGGCAAGCAAGAAAGGAAGGAAGGGGCTGGTTTCCCTGTAGGGCATGTGTGGAGCATGCTTCCAGCCCACTGAAGCATGTATTTTCAGGTTGGTGGGTGCAAGAAAGAAAGCAAAGGGGCTGATTCTTTGGTGGTGAGAGTGGGGCATGTGTGGAGCATGCCTTCAGTCCATTGGGCTTTTGTTTTCAAGTTTTAGAGAACTAGAAGAGAAGGTAAGGGGCTGATATGCTCTTATGTGGCAGTCCGACACTTGTAGAGCGTGTTCTGAGTTGGGGTTTCAACCTCAAGCCTAGATAGAGCATGGCTCTTGAAGTGGCAGGTGTAGGGGGCTGGAATAGGCTCTAAGACAGATGCTATGGCCAAGGGAAACGCTTGAATGAGTGCTCATAAGGGCTGGAAACCAGCAAGGCTTGGTTGTTTGCCATTGAGTTTAGTGGCGTGTTTGGGGAGTCTAAGTGAGAAAGAAGGCTTGGCTGTGGCGAGCTGTGACAGGCTGTGCCCCGTGGCCTATGGGGCTGTGACAGGCTATAAGGGGCTGTGACAGGCTGTGCCATGTGGCCTGTGGGGCTGTGACGGGCTGTGACAGGCTGTGGCGAGTTGTGAGGGGCTGTGAGGGGCTGTGACAGGCTGTGCCCAGTTGCCTATGGGGCTGTGATGGGCTGTGACGGGCTGTGGCAGGCTCTGCCCTGTGGCCTGTGGGGCTGTGACGGGCTGTGACAGGCTGTGGCATGTGGCCTGTGGGGCTGTGACGGGCTGTGAGGGGCTGGGACAGGCTGTGGCGGGCTGTGATAGGCTATGCCCTGTGGCCTGTGGGGCTGTGAAGGGCTGTGACAGGCTATGCCCAGTGGCCTGTGGGGCTGTGATGGGCTGTGAGGGGCTGTGAGGGGCTGTGACAGGCTGTGCCCCGTGGCCTGTGGGGCTGTGACGGGCTATAAGGGGCTGTGATAGGCTGTGCCCTGTGGCCTGTGGGGCTGTGATGGGCTATAAGGGGCTGTGACAGGCTGTGCCCTGTGGCCTGTGGGGCTGTGACGGGCTGTGATATGCTGTGGCGAGCTGTGAGGGGCTGTGAGGGGCTGTGGCGGGCTGTGACAGGCTGCGCCCAGTCGCCTGTGGGGATGTGAGGGGCTGTGACAGGCTGTGCCCTGTGGCCTGTGGGGCTGTGACGGGCTGTGACAGGCTGTGCCCAGTTGCCTGTGGGGCTGTGACGGGCTGTGAGGGGCTGTGACAGGCTGTGCCCTGTGGCCTGTGGGGCTGTGACGGGCTGTGAGGGGCTGGGACAGGCTGTGGCGGGCTGTGACAGACTGTGCCCTGTGGCCTATGGGGCTGTGAGGGGCTGTGATAGGCTGTGGCCTTTGGGGCTGTGGCCCTGTGACCTGTGTAGGGCTGTGATAGGCTGTGGCCTGTGTGGGGCTGTGACGGCTGTGACCAGTGAGCTATGTGGGCCTGTGCTGGTCTGTGGTTGCCCGTGTTGACCTAAGGACGGCCTGTGCTAACTCGTGGAAGCACTGGTGGACTACCTAAGGACTGGCATGTGGTCTTGAAGGCCGAATTTTGAAGCTCGTGGAGGGCGGTTTGAGGAGTATCTTCATGATATTCCCATGGTCATGCAAGTGAGGGAAGAGAGGAGAGGAAGAGTGTTGGGATGAGGGCATGCTGGGGTTAGGCATTGCCTTAGCTTCTCTTCCTCGTAGTTTCCACCCTCTCATTAGGCCGAGACCTTTCCGTAGGTGGAGGCAAGAGTCAGTCCGGGTTTGGGCTGAGGTGTCCTTACAGGAGCAACACCGTGGAGTTGTTTTTGGTGTGGGGGAGTTGTCGTTCTGATTTCTTGTGTTTGGATCCCCTCCATACCTGCATGCTTGACTGTGCGCCATGCTAGTTTTGTGTGGGCGCTTGTTTTTATAGGTGATTGGTCCGGATTTGATCACCGGCCAGTCCTAGAGCATGCTGTCGATGGTGAGGCTGGGGTGATCACCAGCCAGACCATCATTGTTTCTCTTGTGGTGAGGTTGGAGGTGATGACCAGCCAACCATAGGAGTGCTTACGGTGGATGCAGGTACATGTGTAGGCTATGTTAGGAACTTAGTATTCCAAACCATAAGCCGCAACAGGTTCTCTACCCGGTTACCTTGTGGAGAGGGGGTTAGGGACATGTTCATGACCGGTTGAGTGTCAACACGGAGGTGCCACTAGTTGCTGGGGACAGTGCCGGTTCGAGTACTAGCGATACTAGTGGGTACACGAGACGAGGTGTGCGGTTTAGGCCACCTTCACCTCCTGTGTCTTCTACGGAAGGTTCTGATTCGGATTGTGAATCAGGAGGACTCATACCGGCGGTGCAAGTTGTTTCTTTGCCATTGTTGTGGGACACAATGGAGGAGATGTATGGAGCTACCAAGGGGCCACGAAGGTACTCTGGGGCGGTGGGCACCATCGAGTTAGATGATTTTATCCAAGAGTTTGATAGTTGGTGTGATTTGCAGCAAATGCGCAATCCACAACTATTTATGCATTTCATGGCATGGAAGGGGCCGTTTCAGCACCTTGAGGGGCCACCTATGGATGATTACCATGAGTTCAGGCGGGGGCATGAGGTTGAGATCGAGGAGTGGAGGATGTACTGGTCACCCGACTATGTCTCCATCACTAGGGGCACTAGAGCCACGAGGGCCGTGGCTACACCTGCAGCTGCACCGACAGCTTCAGCAAGTAGCAGTGGGACTAGTGGGACTGGTGGTACAGTAGCTACGACGTCCACCCGCTCTATCCGCTCTGTCAGCAAAAACACATTTGCTAAGGTGGGTTGGGCCGCTTGTAGGAGAGTTGCATCCCGCACCCTTCTCCTCAGCTCCTTGTCCAATATCCCATACCAGAATTGGACTGCTTGAGCTTCCGTAACCCCTTGGGTTATATTTATCAAGCGCCTCATGCGAGTGAAAGCCTCCCTCAAGCTCTCGGTCGGCTTCCGTTGGAACTCTTGCAAGCTCCGCAACTTCTCTATCCTCACCCCTTGGTAGTTCCCTCTCAACTCTTGGAAGAACTCCACAACAGGGTTGAAGGCAGGCACGGGCACTAGTGCTGGTGCGGTAGTGGCTGGTGAAGGCCTTTGAGATCCATTTGTGTGTGAAGTGGAGAGGTATTGATTCATGTTATGATGAAGGAGAGCAACACATAGGCCAAGAGGTCATGAAACATGCATTCAAATGACCACGGGGAGCACATGGATGATGGATTGGTGCAAGACCCCAAATGAGGCATATGGCGTCAGAGTGGGATCCAAGGCGGATTGCTTGGGAGCATTATTGTAAGTGACAAGATTGCTCCTACACATTGAGATAATTTGAATTGATTTGGAGCAATTGTCAAGTGATGAGGAGACAAATGCATGATTGCTCGGCAATGGAGATATGGTAGTTTGCAATCAAATCCCAAGGACTAGAAGGGGGATTGATTTGGTGGACAATGACTTGCAAGTTGAGTTGGACCACTCTTGGTTGCACATTGGGGTGGAAGAGAGCAAGAAGATGCCTCTTATGACCACCTAGAGACCATATTTTTGCTTGAGTAGAAGCATAGAAGTCAAGGACTTGCATTCTAGCTCTTCATTACAAACCCTAGTAGTGTATGCTCAGACTATACCTCTGTTAGTATACCAAACAGGAGCTTGTCCCTTTGACTATACCTCTGTTGAGGTATCACCATATGTGAACCCTAATGTGAGACTATACCTCTGTTAGTATACCAAACATGAGCTTGTCCATTTTACTATACCTCTATTGAGGTATCACCATATGTGAATCCTAATCAGCTCAGACTATACCTCTGTTAGTATACCAAACAGGAGCTTGTCCCTTTTACTATACCTCTGTTGAGGTATCACCATATGTGGACCCTAATCAGCTCAGACTATACCTCTGTTAGTATACCAAACAGAACCCTTATTTTCAGACTATACCTCTGTAAAGGTATCATCAACATAAGGGACCCTAGCAACCTCAGACTATACCTCTGTTAAGGTATCAACAGTGAAAGGACTTAGTGAAATTTAAGGGCCTTTGGAGGATTGTTTGGAAGATATTTGAGGGCCCTTGGAGGAGTATTTGGAGGATCTTTGGGGTCCTTGGAGGAGTGTTTGGAGGATCTTTGGGGTCCTTGGAGGACCCTTCGAGGAGCTTTGGTGGACAATGTTGAAGAGCTCTTGAAGGATTGATTGAGGGATATTGAAGGATACTTGCCACGGCCATACAAGCGAGTGGATAGAGACAGGAGGGAGAGTGGTGGGATGAGAGCATTCTGGGGTTAGGAATTGCTTTAGTTTCTCTTCTCCATAGTCTTTCACCCTCTCTGTAGGCCAAAACCTTTCCGTAGGTGTAGGCAAGAGTCAGTGCGGGTTTGGGCTGGGGTGTCATTGCAGGAGCGACACTGTGGAGTGTTTTTGGTGTGGGGGAGTTGCTGTCTTGATTTTCTTGTGTTTGGATCTCCTCCACATCTGCATGCTTGACTGTGCGCCATGTTAGCTTTGTGTGGGCGCTTGTTTTCATAGGAGGTTGGGTGATCACCGGCCAATCCTAGAGTATGTTGTCGGTGGTGAGGCTGGAGTGATGACCAGCAAGACCACCAGTGTTTCTTCTATGGTGAGGCTGGGTTGATGACCAGCAGACCATAGGAGTGCTTTGCGGTGGATGTAGGTGCAGGTACAGGTCTACGTTAGAAACCTATTATTCCTGCTTGAACCAGTAGCCGCAACAGGTTCTTTACCCGGTTACCTTGTAGAAAGTGGGGATTAGAGACAGGTTGACAACTGGTTGGATTGTGAGTTTTCATCACGGAGGTGCCACCAGCTGCTGAGGGGAGTGCCGGTACAAGCACCAGCAATACTAGTGGGTACACAAGACAAGGTGTGCGGTTTAGGCCACTTTCACCTTCAGTGTCTTCTGAGGAAGGTTCAGACTCGGAGTCAAGAGGATTCTCGCCGAGGGTGCAAGTCATTTCCGTGCCATTGTTGTGGGACACGATGGAGGAGATGTATGGAGCTACCAAGGGGCCACGTAGGTACTCTGGAGCTGTGGGCACCATCGAGCTTGATGACTTTATACAAGAGTTTGACAGTTGGTGTGATTTGCAGCAAATGCGCAATCCACAACTGTTTACGCCCTTTATGGCGTGGAAGGGGCTATTCCAGCACCTTGAGGGGCCGCCCATGGATGATTACCATGAATTTAGGCGGGGACATGCGGTGGAGATTGAGGAGTGGCGAGAGTATTGGTCACCTAACTATGTCTCAATCACTAGAGGCACAAGGACAGCGGTGACACCAGCAGCTACACAAACATCTCCAACTACAAGCACTAGTAGTGGAACAAGTAGTGTCGGCACTTCTGCAGGTGGTACCAGTTCAAAAGGTGCTACTACTCCTCCTGCCACAATTACAACACATGTGCCTAGATTCAACCCGGTGGTGGAGTTCTTCCAGGAGTTGCGGAGGAACTACCAAGGTGTACGGACAGAGAAGCTGCGAAGTTTGCAAGACTTCCAGCGCAAATCCAGTGAGAGCTTGCGAGAGGCCTACACTCGTATGAGGCGCTTGATAAGTGTGACCCAAGGGGTTACTGAATCTCAGGCAGTCCAGTTCTGGTATGGAATTTTGGACAAGGAGCTCAAGAGAAGGGTGCGGGATGCAACCCTGTTACAAGCGGTCCAACCCACATTAGCGGATGTGTTTCTGCTGGCTGAGCGGATTGAGCTCAACATGGTGGAGGAGCGAGTTGTTACAATTGGATTTGGCAAGGACATGCCTGCACGAGGTGTAGCTGCCAGCCAACAGGTACAAGGGACTGCCCAATAGCGTGGTCACACTAATACAGAAACCGGTTTTTTTAACGGCTCTTCTCACACATTTTGGTGTGAAAAGAGCCCAAGTTCACACCCCCCCCTTGGTGTTAGGTTAACCTAGTCCTTTGCACCACATGTGAATTTTCTTGGTCCTGTGAAAAAAACCATCTCACACCAAACTTGCACCTGATGTGGCAGTAGGTTTAGGTGGCTCTTTTGACGGATATTTTGACGGCCGTTTTGACTGGTTAGTTCAACTACTATTTTGACTAAGTAATCTTAATGGTCTTTCTACGGTACTTATTACACCTCATTGCCACCATGTCTGCCACATGTATATCAAAGGGAATGTCACGCAATAGAGTCCATCAGAATTATTAAATAAATAATAGATATTAAGGGCTCTTCTTACGGATTCTCTCACACAGATTTAACACCAGGTTCAAGTCGTGGTGTGATCGCAATGACACTAGTGTGAATACTGTCATATCCATTGTTTTGTTCCTATTGGACGAAAAGTAAACAATTATTATTTGTTGACAAATGCCAAAATAAATAGTCATATTATTATTATTATTATTATTATTATTATTCTTATAATAAATGGGATAGCACCCCAAAAGCCATTGGCTGCTTGACTTTAATATGTAATATATTATTATTTTAGAATTTTTATTTGTTTTGTTTCATTTAAACAAAAGCTTATTTAAAACATGGATAATAATTGTATTATTAACCACATTGACCAATAGTAATGTTATTAATATTAAATATAGCAAACAACCAGCAAAATACCACATTCATGTCTACACAAGAAAAATTTGGCTTGATGTGGGAAAATGAAGTTGCCCTTGAACAAGGGGATCTTGTGATCATACATGAGAATAGCAAGAGCATCAATTCAAAAAATACTGTTCATGTGAGAAGAGCTGTTTTGTTCACCTGTCTCAGCAACCCTCAATCCATAATGAAAACTAAACTAAACTAGTAGCACCTTCAATATCACGCATGTTTAAGAAACTTTTCAGACCATAAGGTGGAACTTCCCTGCGTGTCACCCAATGTGGTATAATTAGGGGTAACAGAGTAGTCCGGGTACGGCAACACAACCTCTGAAATCATGACCGATTTCACATGGATACGGTAATAGTTGTCTGGCACATTTGCTTTCGGAAATCCAGCAATATATCCCACACCTGCCCTTCTTTTTGGTGCACAAGGATCAAACAATAACACCTTGTCGCCGATCTGAAACTGCAACAAAAACCAGATTCCTATATCAGAAATGAACCTTGGAGAACAGAGACTGACAGCTTGGCACTCCTGCAAAATGACATTGAAGTTCTTCCAGCAAACACCCCAACCCTACCTATTGCAGTACTTCCAATTCCGAATTGCATTTGCTTGTCTCTATACTACATGCTGACATGATCAAAGCTGGAATGGTGCCATACCTAGTTGGTAGCAGGTTATGCATGGTCAACATGGATGTGGTAAGACGATGTCACAAAACTACCTTTGTAGGTTGTTGGGCCTGCAGCTATGTGGCGATACATAGGGGGTGTATTGATCCAGCATTAGACAAGGAAACAAAATTGCACAAAGGAAGTACTTACACTGTGCGGATTTTGTTGGTCACCCTGTGGTTCAGTTAGATCCACTGTGGTTGTAGTCTGATTGATAGCACATATTGTACTCTCCCTGTCCATTGAACGCTTCACTGGTTTCACCATCTATATATTGAATGACACAACGATCAAAAAATGAGAATAGCACGAATGACACACATTGTGAAGTAGCATTGGAACTCTGGCAGCAGGAAGCCCTGGTTCGGATGCCTTTGCAGATTGTTGTGATCCACTACCCATGGCTGCAGTATTGAACAAGTAGTTGGGCTGCCCATATCTGTATGGGTGCCCTGACACATACTCAGGGATGTGTGCAGCCTTGGATACACCCTCTAACCAAGGCAGTAATTCTTTCATAAGCCTCTTGCAGTTTGGCTGATCCCTCAACTTCCATGGATACGGGAAGATGCAATTATTTGCAAGGTTGGGTAAGCAAGTGAGTGGGGAATCGTCCACCAGCAAAGTATTGGTTGGATTGTAATGGTTGTAGTCCTTCCAAAACTTACATAAGTTCTTGTACATGACAGTTTTAGAAGGATTAAAAGGGTCCACCATTCCCACAGGCTGGTCACAATAGTCTTGGTGAAGCACCATCTTTGGTTGTTTCCCACGAAACAAAGCTTTCACAACTGGAAGGACATTACTCAATGACATGGAAGACCATACACCTACATCAAAAATCTGAAGGCATCGGTCCATAAACTCTTGACACCCAGGTCTGGAGGTGACAGTGGGCTCTAGGTATTCTCTTGTTCGTAGTCTGCTCTCACATAACAATCCATTCAAGTCAAGTATAAGGATGTGTTTCTGCCTCTCGGTTGCCGAAGGGCAATTACCTACAACTTGTACATGATTATCATGTACAAAAGACACACCTTTCTGTGGGGCACTCTGCAAATTCATGGAGACCTCACAGGCATATTGAGAGGGTAGTATATATGCCGGCAGTGCTACTGGTGTAGGGGACAACAAAACTGATGAACACTTTGCAGTTGCCTCAACAATATGGGGGGATGGATTGAGTTCACCTTCAGACCAACCCTCCATGTCATCATCCCCCTCCATTTCTGAAAGCCCAAACAATGAGCCTATTGTGTTTGGCTTTGGTGGCGGTGAAGAAACTGCCTTGAACAGGTTGAGTGGTGAGCCCATAACATGAGAAATAGTCTCATTTGTTGTCTGTGGCGCAAAGGTGGTGCATGGTGGACCTGTAGGCTGTGAATCTGGCACATTCATGCCAAGTTTAGCTGCGAGCGCAATGTTGAATGCAGCTGCTGCCTCCAGTTGGACTTGGACTGCTTCCAAAGCTGCCTTGGAGCTGGCTTCCATCTGCACTTGTTTGTTTTCCATAGCATCGAGGCGAGCTGCTAGTGAACCAATTCCCTGCCCCATCACATAGAACACCTCCAAAGTAACAATTCACTACACTGACTGATGAACTAGTAAGAAAAGAGAACCAAACGGCAACTAGCAATGGCATGGAAATCACGAATATGTAATTCACACCAGAATTGGTACTGAGTTTATATACCGTTGTGGCTGCACTGCCTATACACCCCGACCCGTAGCCTTTGTCACTCCTGGCGCTACCGGCGATCTCCTGCAAACTTGGTGTACGTCCAGTCTCCTTCTCCTGTGATTGCAACAAACTTGCAAGTGTAATGACTAGCATAGCACACTGCCAACAGTAAAGAATTATCTAGGATAGCGTCAATGACTCCCCCTCAATAAGAGTGCTTAGTTTCTTGCTGGCGCCCAACTCTGAGAAGGCCTCCAAATAGTAGCAATGTGTACTAATTCCATCCATATAGGAATAGACTCTGAGCTCCAACCAAAAAAACCCAACACATAAAGTTTGTCAATGCTGTGGGAACTTCCAGTCGTGCTACAACACCGCTGATTCCACTGCGACCCGATCGAGATGTATTCTTCACACATCCCTGCGCCTTGACACCATTTGCCTGGAATTTCTTGAAATCAGTGGAACCCCAACTAACAACTAGTTGTGCCCATGTCTTGTCTAGCACATGATGGGGTTTGGGCAGCCCCACACTATAGTAATTTTTGAACAGCTTATTTCGTTGGTACTTGAGCTGCCCGCAAATTGTTTTTGTAATAGCCTTTATGTTAAGACCAGGAGGTCCGTATTCCCAATCTGAAGCCAAGATCTCCATGATCTTTTCAATTAAGTGTAATGGTTGATCCTGAGCATACAATGACCAGTCCAACAAACGTTGACACTGCCCTCGCAGAGCTGTCATCCACTGGTTCCGAGCAGGACCTTCAGGCTTTCCAAGTTCATCACAAGAAATGAAAAATTTCCTCCTCCCTACAGCCACATTCTGAGCAGCCTGGTCTCTCAGATCTTTTGCAAGTGCCCTTCTTTCCCTCCTTAAATCATTTTTGCGTTCTATAGGAGTCACACCTGATGTCCCCCCAGGAGTAAGGCTGGAATCCTGCAAGGTTTCAGCAATACCTTGCATGTTACCACCTTCACTCTTGTTGGGGCTGGACTGTTGTCTCCCACCCCACAGGATGATGCGGAGCAAATGCATCCTCGGTCTGTTTCAGAATGCCTTTCCCTTTCAGGGTATTAGGTGTACCTGGAGATGTTGGATAAAGAGGTGGCCATGGTGCAGTGAAGCTCGAAGGTGCCGGCTGTTGTACTCCACTGTAGTTGGATCCTGAAGGTTGGTGGCCACCATACTGGACCTGCCCCTGGTGTGGTCTTGCAGGGCTGGTAGGATAGAGGGAGGAAGTAGGTTGGTTGTACATAGGCCGAGGAGGATACATACTATGGGGATGCATTCCATAATGGTGGTAAATGGAATACCCACCTTGACTAGGATCATGCATTGGAGCGCCTGCAGGTGGAGCAAAAGAATTGTAATTCTGGCACTGAGGATCATTGTTTGGAGGTTGATAGTGAGGATACGGCATGTGCCCATGCAGATTATACCCTGACATGGCAGGATACTGCGGGTACATAAGCGGATACGAGGGAGGAGCCGATACTGGTGGATACAAGGGAGCTGGAACGTCAGTCTGTGGAGTGGGCGGGGCTGGTTTTTCGTAAGTTGGAACAACCGCGCCACTCATCACAGCAGTTGGCGCAATAGTTGGTGCACACTTTGCTGGAGTAAGAGACTTATGCTCGTTCGCATCCTTCCCTGCAATTCCCTTCCTTTTTTTTACTGAACTCTGCACACATTGCTCAACATAAACATGAGAAACAATACCACCATACTACTAGGGATGGCAAACCTAGTGGGTAAGCGAAGCCCAAAGGCCTATGCAAGAAGACCCTGTCAGTCAGACCTGCCTATAACAGTGAGGAGTCTTCTAAAGAATGGAAGGGTACAGTGGAAATGACTGTCTACAATCCAAGACAACCCTGAAAAACTGGAGTACATCACAAAGGGGTACAACGTGCCCATTAGTTCTTCTGAGATTGTGAAGCAATAGAACATCTAAAGGGCTATAAAGTTGGTGTGTCTGATACGATTGTCAAGCCTGGTGTGATCATATGGTAGATGCCCTTGCACTCCTCTTTCTTATTTGGAAGACTGAAATGATACCCTTTCGCTGGAGAGAGGGTGTCAGTGTCAATCTGAGGTGACAGATGACAGCCTGGGAACTACCGTAGCATTACACTTCTTACCACAGTTTGCAAGCTGTTCTGTAGGATAATAAGCACCCATCTTGAGGTTGATTTGGAGTCTGGAAGTGTTTTCCATGAAGGTGAGGCAAGCTTCCTGGGGCTGTGTCAACCATGTCCCTGAGCTGGCCTATTCAAGGAAGGAAAAAAAAAGAAACCTCTAAGGAAACCTCTGTCCTAGAACGACACCTTCCTTCTACAAAGGTTTCCTTCCTTGACATCTTATGGTGCACGCGCTGACATGCTCTCTTTGAGCACCAAAAGCTGAATGGATTCTAAAGTTTTAGCATGATTGGAGTTGGCCAACCCACACGGCAGATGTGTACTCCAAGGCCTGATAAGGCCTGATCTCTTCATAAGTGCTGGTATGGCGGCATCACCCACCTGTAACCCAAATCTCTTGCTTTCCTAATTTTTAAGGGGCTGATAAACGAAAACATTGAAGAGCAATGGGGAGAGGGTACAACCTTGAGCTACACCTTGGTCAATGTCAAAGAAATTAGACTTCTCGCTATTGACCACAACACAAGCTTTGGTGTTCGCATGCAGGTTGTGAACCATCCTCCATATCTTTCCCCTGACCCCAGAAGCTGTAGAACAACTGACGTGGCTGCTCAGGGCGAGTTTGGAGTACCAGCCTTGAGCTCTCAACATGATGAGTTCAAGGTCAGATGGTACAGTCAGCTGAATCGCATGCCTCATACCAGCGACCCTATGATAAATACCTGAATATTAGGAAGGAAGAACTCACCCTGCTAGATGAATCTGACGTGGAGGCTGAAGTGTCTAAGGCCATGTCAAAAGCATGAAGAATGTCCGAACAAAACAATGTTAGGCATAAACTTCCCTGAACTCGTTTCCAGTTTGTGACATGGGTGAGGACTTTGAGGATGATCTGAAGGGCAGACCTACCCTTGGCACTAGACTGAAAATTTAACCTCAGGATGGGGAGTCTACCTTTGAACAATAAACAGATGCAGAGAGGAAAGGGAGATTGTCAATGCTCACTGGTGTGGGTGGCCTGAAGACAATGTCCATTTTCTGATACAAGTCCGGGGTATTCTCATCAGAGAGCGACCCTCTTCAGGACCATCAAGAACATAGTCCCTGCACCTCTGTTCACCAACTTTCAATATCTCAAGGCTGAGTCTAAAGCGGTGGCCCTGTTGGGGTCTCATTGCTTGGTAGCCCACATACAACATATTGATGCTTGTGTGAAGGGCTTTCTAAAAGGAATCTGGAAAGCCTGAACTAATGTTTATAACACGGTAAGTCCTACTACTGGAGTGAGCCCCTCATGTCTGTTCCCTCTTGTTCTGCTGGGCACGGGCAAGGTCTGTGGCCACAAGGCTATGATAAGCAACTTCTCAGGAGTGCATTCTCTCTCTCTCTCTCTCTCTCTCTCTCTCTCTCTCTGAAAGTCTCGAGGACGAAGGACCTCTTTGTGGGTTGTGTTTACATGCCCACAGAGGGGACACTTTGTGCTGATGCAGACAAAGCCTTCGAAGATGTAAAGCTGGACTGTGCTTCGTTCCTTGCCAAAGGTCAGGTGGTGCTATTGGGTGACTTCAATGCCCGGGTGGGCAAAGGGCTCCATCAGGACGATATCATTGGACCTTTTGGTGAGGACGAACTGAATTCTAATGGCAGACGGTTAATTAACTGTCTAGAAGATCTTCAGCTTTTGACCTTGAATAACAGGACAAGAGGTGACCAAGTGCAGTGGACTCGTGAGAAATCCCAAACTGGGGAACGTTCCATTGTGGATTATATCATAATGGACAAAAATTTGTTCCCCCAGTGTGCCAATGTGTTGATCGACAGAACTGATATTGGTACCTCTGACCAGTTCCTGGTTTGGAATGAGATCAAAAGGTGTTTTCCCAACACCAAGAGATATGTGAAACATTCGATTCGGAAGTGGCGCATAGAAAAACTCCATAATGAGGAGGTCAAGGCTGAGTATGTCCAGGCCTTGCAAGAGGCTCTCCCTCATTTTGTCCAATCGCTCCAAGAACTTCAGTCTCGCTCTGATAACGCAAGAAATGAAGTCGAAAGAGCAGGGGACTCTTGGGAGAGTTTCGTTTCCTCCGTGGTTGACAAGATCATTGGGATGAAACTAATTGTCTGTGGTAGAGCTGTTAATTGGTGGACCAATGAGATTAAACTCAAGATAGCTGAGAGACGAGCCCTCTATAAAGAGTGTTGCAATTTGGAAACCAACAGAGAATTGTGGGCGAGGTACTACCAGCTCCGTAAAGATATCAAACAGCTTGTTAGGTCTCAGAAGAAATTATACTGGGACAAGTTATACAATGAAATAAACTCAAACCACCATGGTGGTAATGACAAGAAATTCTGGTTGGCCCTTCAACATTTGTACAAGCCGAAAAACGGTCAGCAAGTACAAGCGCTGAAGACTACTAAAGGTGCAGTGGTGACTTCATCGGTTGACATTGTCAAAACCTTTGAAACTCACTACAGTATCCTTGGCATAACTTCTAGGTCTAACAGTGAGGGGTCTTCTACTGAATGGAGGGACACAGTTGGAAAAACTGTTCCTATGATGCAAAACAGCCCTGATGAACTGGAGTATATTTCAATGGCTTATAACGCTCCCATTAGTCCTTCTGAGATTGTGGAAGCAATTGAACATTTAAATGGATATAAAGCTGGTGGACCTGATGGTATTGTCAACGAGCTTATCAAGCACGGTGGCGATCCCATGCGGGTTGCCAACATCAATCAAGCGTTGGCAGAGACGGTTCAATCCATCAACTTCAAGACAGAATTCAATCCCTAGTTCTCCTCTTTAACCTGATCTAGAAGACTGAAACGATCCCCTTTCGCTGGTGACAGGGCGTCATTGTCAATCTATACAAGAAGGATTTCTAGAGGATATCTGGAAACCCGAATTAATTCTATATATGAAGGTAAGTCTTACTACCAACGTCAGCCCCTGACAGAGGTAGGTTCTGTCCCTTTTGTTCCCGCTCAAACTGGGCGCGGGGTCAATGTCCACAAGGCTACGGCAAACAACGTCTTATGAGTACAATCTCTCTCTCTCTCTGATGAAAATGAAGTTAGACAAAGTGGCTTGTCACTACCGTTCATGTTGTTCTTCTTCTTGGTCCATGGATTGGTGAGAGACAATCACCAAGTCAAAACCACTATTCTCAGTTTATGGGTTCAAGATGAAAAAGGAAAAAGAGGCAACATTTATATACCATCATGAAGGAGAGTCAAGCATACCATAAGAGTACCAACACTCACATTGCTGAAAACAAAGGCACATGGTCCACAAGTTGAATTGGCAAAGAGATGTTGGAGGGTTTAGGGGTAAGGACTTCAAGTGCCTCTAGTGCTGCATTGTCTATCTGGCTTTGTTGAAGAAGAAGTATGACCCCCACAACTGTTGGCCTCATTACAATCCAGACCAAGCCAGAAAGCAGGCAACTGGAGTTGACATTCCAGTGAGCCTTTTCCCACCCAAATTCATATGCAAGACTCATGCCCAACAACCTTGCTGCAATTGTTTCTTACCCTCACTGCCTTTTCATATGCACATGGAGACAGAACTTTGGTGCAGATCGCAAACCTGCTGATGGGTTGGGGAGTTTGCAGGGTGCTTTGCGCGCTTTGTCTTTGTTGGGGCTTCTTTTATCGTTTCCATCTCTGACTCCGAGCTGGTCTCATTCAAGTCTTCATGTGCGGCATAATCTTGGTCTCGCTGCAATTCTTGCTCTTGTGCCTCCTCTGTGTCTGACTCCGCTTGAACCTGCGCTTCCTCCTCTTGCTCTACCTCTTTCTCCCGTTGTGACATTGCAGAGTGCAGGAGTTGAACTCTGTGACTTCGGCGAGGAGGACCTGTGTGTTTGAGGATTTCCTCAACGAGTCGTTTAGGGCGACTCAAGCTCTCTTCGACGCTGCAAAGAAGAAGAAAGACAAAGTCAGCAGCTGCAAAACCCTAACATATCCTCTCTACAGGTTTGGAGCTTTTAATGCGGTTTCATGGCTAGGGCTAGGTAGGGGATATGAAAAAAACGGAAGTTCGGACCTCTTTGCAATGTCGTAGATCTTCAGTCGTGCGAAGAATGCCTTGTTCTCCGCTTGACGCTTTGCTCGTTTTACCTCCCTTGCTGTAGGCTTGCGCCCTGGTGTAACTTCTAGACACTCTATTTGGGTCTCCATTTCCTGACGAGTCTCACTTACTCGCCAAGATGATCCCTCCTACTGCCCATCGATTGCAAAGGCGGACACAAGCAGAACATGACGATGACAGATTGTGGAAACTAGAGGAAGCGCGAGCAAGAAGACTGGGTCTTCGGAAAATTCTATCTCCATGCAATGCCTGTCATGGTGGAAACTGGCAAACCATTGGCCGGGCTAAGCGTCATCTACTTTTGAACTTGCGAGATCCTAATTTACGAGAACTCCCGGTGCATATCTCTGGATTGTCTTCCCTTTGCAGATGCATACTTTGAAATTATAAGAAACAGTTCAAATTCCTGGTAGCGGTATTGTTGTAAGGTGTAGAGTATTGTACATGCCCGTTTTCCTATTGCCACGTGCCTGTATAATGGCACGTTCCACATCCACTATTTCAAATGAAAAAACTCCCCATCTTATAGTGGATTGACATGTGGCGTCTGATATGTACTAAGCAGGAAAACTCTGGAGACGAACATGAGGGGTTTAGAACGGAAACCAGCCCTGCAGGTGGTCCTGATACCTTGGATCGTAATCTTGACATGCTTAGAATGCTCCGGGAGACATTCGCAACTATAGATAATGGGGTGCAAACTGGTGATGCACATGAGGAACCGGGAGATGGAACACAGGGCCAATGGGACACAGATGGAGTGCCAGAGCAGACTGATGGTGGACTGAAGAGTGATGGTGATCGTGGTGCAGCGAGTGCCTTACGTTTTGAGCACGAGGCATCCAGGGCTTTATATGTAGGGAGTTCTTCCTCTCGATTGTCTGCTACCTTACTGCTGTTAAATGCTTGTCAAACCCATGGTGTGTCAAACACCTTTGTCGATGAACTCCTTACATTGTTAGGAAGACAACTGTTGCCAGCAGACAATTGCCTGCCAAAGTCCCACTATGAGGCAAAACAACTCATAATGGAACTCGGGCTTCATTACGAGAGTATACATGCATGTCCGAAAGGTTGTGTGTTGTTCAGAAGGGAGCTTCAGAATTTGGAGGTTTGTCCAAAATGTCAGGCACGTCGTTATGTGGTGGGTACGAAGACACCAGTACCTCGTAAGGTCCTTCGACATTTCCCTATCATTCCAAGGCTGCTTCGAATGTATAAAGCCAAATCCATCTCAGAGTTAATGTCATGACACTTTAAGAATCGAAGTCTAGATGGCTTGGTTAGGCACCCAGCAGACAGCAAGGCTTAGGCCCACATTGACCAAAAATGGCCTGAGTTTGCAGCGGACCCCAGAAATCTGCGATTGGGTCTCGCATGGGATGGTGTCAATCCTTACAGTGATAAATCAAACAAATGGTCAACTTGGCCTGTCATGTTGGTAAACTATAATCTTCCACCCTGGCTGTGTACTAAACCATTTTTCACGATGTTGGCTTTATTGATTCCTGGACCACAATCTGTGGGAAATGACAATGCAGATGTTTATCTGCAGCCCTTTGTGGATGAGCTGAAATTGTTGTGGGAAGTTGGTGTGGAGGCATTGGATGGAAGTAGCCTAGTGGGGCAACAGTCATTTCGCATGAGGGCCATCTTGATGTGGTCAATCCACGACTTTCCAGCTTATGGGTTGCTAGCAGGATCACTACAACAGATTGCGGCTTTTATGACTCCCATGGGTGCGCAGTCATGACAGATTTGTGGCAGAAATGCCATTTGCAGTCGTAAAATGCTTTTGAAGTCATAATGCAGGTCTGGAGAAGGCGTATATGCAACTGCATGGCTTCGGACTCTGCGCAACACAGGTCAAACATGTTTGACCACGAATATTGGCATGGCAGATATGACTACCAGTCACGGTCATGGCTACACTAGAATGACGTGTGCATATTGCAAGACAGACATATGACTTCATGACTCTCACTCTAATGCATTATGCCAGATCATCACATGGATGAATCACTACATGACTACACGTGTCGACACATGCTTTTCTGGTTATATATATAATATATGAGTATTTATATCTTAAAAAAACGGAGACTCTTACCACTAGAATGAATTAAAAAAACCCAAAAAAAACAAAGATTTAAAAAAAATCACATCGGCTGGTAAGTGCACAGTGTGTCGCCCTTGTGGTTTGGGGTTCAAACCCGCTGCCCTTATCCCGTGTGTGGGATTGTTCGAGACGGTATGTCTTGACGTTGATCGTCCTGTAGGTCTTATGGCCCATAAATGAAGGCGGGTGAATTTTCCCCCTCCTCAAGGGCTTGTGGTTTCCTTTAAGAAAAAAAAAAAAAAAGAAAAAAAATCAAAAATGGGCTCTTAGGGTTTACAAAAAGGTTAAAAAACTTAAAAAGTTGCCCATCACAGTAGCGTGAACAGACTTAGAGCGAGCGGGAAGGAGAGAGAGAGAGGGTTGGGACTTAGAGCGAGCGAGCGGGAGAGAGGGCAAACATGCATGGGAGGCCCGCAGTTGGATCAACCTTCGCATCTGGAGCAAGCAACCCTAGAAACGCTAGGGTATGTATGCGAGGAGGTTTCGGCTGGGAGCCCGCCGTTCTTGGGAGAGTCAGCTTCGTCTTAGCAGGCCGTGTTTCGATCTCTACCCGCTCGGCCCTGATTTTACAGCACGGAGCAGAGCTGGCATGAGTTTCTAAAAGATCCTTCACGATGGTGGGACAACCGCAATCGCAAGGTGTGGCTTTTTCTTAATGTACGATGTGAAGAAGTTTGTCCATCCTGCAAATGTGGGTTGGCTCTCCTGTTAGTACCATGATTTGGTATTCTTCGAGGTTTGCTATTTCATGAGCATGAGCGGCATGAGCGGCATGAGCGGCATGAGCAGAGTAGTAACACAATCGGTTTTCATGAGCAGAAGTACAAATTTCGAAAATAAAAAACAATAAAAAACAATAATTTAATGCAATGTGTCAGGAAAAACAAATATATTAATCGGCCCCTTGAAGGGAAAATTGCACTTTTGACAGTTGTGCTCATGATATTTCGTCTTCCGCTCATGCCAATTCCCAGCGACATGTGCAAATATGGCGCCGAATTTCGCGGTAATAGGGTCCGTAACCTGAAAAACGGCGACGTATTTCGCGGTAATAGGTCTCTCTGGCGAAAAATGGGAACGAATTCCGCGGCTATAGGTCCCCTCATGACAGGTAATTCAGCGCCATTTTTCCAGTGCATGTTCGGACTTAGCCAGTTCGGACTTAGCATTTTCAGACGTGCAACTCACCTCCCGCATATAGTCGCCGAACTGGAGGAAACGATAATGCCACCATGCTAGCCAACTGACCATTGCTCCCTCGTCTGATTTCCTTACAACACCTGACGATGTCCACCAAGCCCGTATGCATGCAAACTGTGTCTCTGCATCATCCAAGGTAGGAGCGCGCTTCCACGCAAGGCACATGGAACGGTGCTCCTCTCTGAAATCTGGCGCCACGAGCCTGGTTGTGTACTGCGAAAGGCTTTGCAGAAAATGGAACCCACAAGATCTCTCCTTGCCTTCCATGGGAACATTGGGGTCTTGCCCGTACACCCTTCGGATGGCAGCCCAATTTGCTTGTGCGTTGTCTGCCATGAAACCACGGAAATTCGGAGGGGGCAATCCCGCCTTGGCCATCTGTTCGTTTATTCCCTGCCAAAGAAGCATCTCCGATTGTGTGTCCTCTCCTTTCATCTCACAAATAGCAATTGTCATTAGCATCCTGCAGTGGGTGTCGTAGACATGTGCACCCATTGTCACCCACTGGTGATTTGTAATTCACTTGATATGGTCGAACATGACCAAACTGTTTGACAAGTTCCTACTCGTCATCCTGTCAACCAGTTCGACGCCGCTGCCAGGTCCACACGTGGACATTTTGAATACGAAACAACGATCTGCCTCAGTCCATTGTCCTGGAAACCTACTTCCATGAATGTAGTCATATCCACATCGTCGCTTCACCTCCAGAATGGAGTGCATATCCGAGCCACGCCCAATTTTCTGTTTGCATGAGACAATGTGGTTTCGGACATTCGGTGAACATACGTGGGACACCGACTCCAGCAATGCCTCCATTTCCTTCTCGTCGAGAGGAACTCTATCGGAGCCGTCTTCCGACATAATTCTGGCCAATGCCATCTTATGGGCGGCTTGGAGCTGTATCTGTTTGGGTTTGGCACCCGATCTCAACTTAACCTCCTCCTGAACGAGCTGCTCTGCTTCGTGGGCAGCCTCCCGCGAGTTCCCCCTCGCCAATTTGTGACAATGGGAACCAACGTGTATGCAAGCTGGTGTGAGGTCAGGGAAACGGTGCAACACATAGAACTGCTTGGCATTACAAACAGACATGCAGTGTGGTGGTTCTTTGCAATGCGCACACTTAAATGTGGAGTTCGGAACCTTCTCCTGAGCTCGAAATGGTTGATGAGCTGTGCCTGTCCAATCGGTCTCGTTCCTGTGACCTCTGGATTTAAAGTGGAAGCAAGTTGGGGAGAAACACCGCAACGCGCCCGCACAAACAACGTAGCGCACCCGCACACCATCGAGCATCTTCATGCTGGTGGTTTTGGTAACGCACCAAGGATGACCGTCATGTTTTCTATCCATATCTGTCAACATTCCGGACGCCCTCGAGTAGTCCGCCCGAGGAGGGAACTCAAAGAAGATATTACCGTCGACGTCGGCGGGAAGGCATGTAACCGATTTAATTGCGAACTTGCTGTAGTCCAGCCCGGCCAGCTCCGACCGGTGTCCCTCCAGGTGAAGCCCTCGCAGAATTTCAAGAATAGATCGAACTGCGGTGCTCGTGCTGGGAATATGACTCCCTCCTCCACTGACGTCCATTGAGGACTTGCCTGATCTCCAGGACGACCTCGGAACTTCCATGACCTCGTCTGAGTCGGACAGGTTGTGAACAACCCGGTTCTGGCTCGTCTTCATGGATGGGTTCGGCTCTGGATTTACTTCGTTGCGGACTTCTCTCTTTGAGGTAGCCACTCTCTGATTCGCGGATTGTTTCGTGGAAGGCGCCAGGATAGAAGGTGCATTTGGCGGGCAAATAAAGTCCCCAACAGCCCTGTATATGACGCTTTCCAATGGTGGAACTCGCCATTCTCTGCCATCGCCGAAATCATCGTGGAGCACAACAATACTGTCGACAACAAGGCCGTTAGAGTCCTTCCTTTCCTCCTCCAAAAAAACCGACCCCGGTTTCAGGTGGTATCGAACGCACAGATATTTCTCCATCACCCGGCAGGTGTCCCCTCTGCACGGAAATGAAGCTCTATGCTCGTGAGGAGGGCAGTACACTGTAGCGCTCGGGTTTTCCGCCATGGGAGATGTGCACACAAGACTCCCAGGATGGAGTGCGGGGAAGCTCCCTGGTAGAAGGGGGATGCAGCGATGGGAATGAATGTGATGCCGATTTGTCCGAGCGACGAAGCCTGATCCAAATCCAGGGAGCCAACTATCTCAAAAATCCACAGTCAGAGTGTTAATGAACCTTGTCTCCGGAATGCGGCCCCTGGTCTTTGCGCAATATGCAGTCAGAAAGTGGGGGGCCGTCCGGATGATGACGGCTGAAGGGGAGAAGCCGGCACCGTGCCGTCACATTACTACCCCCGAATGGAAATTCGGCACCCAATATCCAACAGGGGAAGCCCGGATGAAGTCGCCTCGGGCGCAGAGGCCGGCGCGTGTGCGACAGAGAACATCTCCTGGATGGAGATTCGGCGCCGAATTTCCATCCAGCAGGTAAAGGAAGTCGTGTCGGGGGGTCAGGCCGGAAACTGGCCGGCATAAAAACATCCCCAGATGGAAAAACGGCGCCGAATTTCCATCCGGGGCGGTTCGGATGCAGTCGGGGAGGGGGGAGAGGCCGGCACTTGGCCGTCACATTTCAACCCCCGGACGGAAATTCGGCACCGAATATCGAACAGGGGACGCCCGGATGAAGTCGCCTCGGGCGTAGAGGTCGGCACGTGTTCGACAGAGAGCATCCCTTGGATGGAGATTCGGCGCCGAATTTCCATCCGGGCCCCCCCAAGGAAGTCTTGTCGGGGTGTCAGACTGAAAACTGGCCGACATAAAAACCTCCCCAGATGGGAAAACGGCGCCGAATTTCAATCCGGGGCCATTCCAATGCGGTTGGGGAGGGGGGAGAGGCCGGCACTTGGCCGTCACATTTCAACCCCCGGACGGAAATTCGGCACCGAATATCGAACAGGGGACACCCGGATGAAGTCGCCTCGGGCGTAGAGGTCGGCACGTGTTCGACAGAGAGCATCCCTTGGATGGAGATTCGGCGCCGAATTTCCATCCGGGCCCCCCAAGGAAGTCTTGTCGGGGTGTCAGACTGAAAACTGGCCGACATAAAAACCTCCCCAGATGGGAAAACGGCGCCGAATTTCAATCCGGGGCCATTCCAATGCGGTTGGGGAGGGGGAGAGGTCGGCACCTGGCCGTCATATTTCAACCGCCGGACGGAAATTCGGCACCGAATATCCAACAGAGCGGCGGAGAGGCCGGCACCTCTCCGACAGAGACCAGCCCCCGGATGGAAATTCGGCGCCGAATTTCCACCAGCAGGTAAGTGCAATCCCGGATGGATGGAAATCCGGCGCCGAATTTCCATCCAGCAGGTAAGTGAAATCCCGGATCGATCGAAATCCGGCGCCGCATATCCATCCTGCAGGTAATTCGAATCCCGGATGGATGGAAATCCGGCGCCGAATTTCCATCCAGCAGGTAAGTGAAATCCCGGATCGATCGAAATCCGGCGCCGCATATCCATCCTGCAGGTAATTCGAATCCCGGATGGATGGAAATTCGGCGCCGAATTTCCATCCAGCAGGTAAGTTGAATCCGGATGGATAGAAATCCGGCACCGAATTTCCATCCAGCTGGTAAGTCGGATCGCTGGCGTATGGATATTCGGCGCCGAATTTCCATTAGGCAGGTATTCATCGCTGAGAATTACCTTCCTGCAGGTAATTCTGATCGATGAATTACCTTCCTGCAGGTAATTCTCAGCGATGAATTACCTTCCTGCAGGTAATTCTTATCAACGAAGGTAGGAAGGTAATTCCTCGCTCAGAATTACCTGCAGGAAGGTAATTCATTGCAGAGAATTACCTACAGGAAGGTAATTCATTGATCAGAATTACCTGCAGGAAGGTAATTCTCAGCTATGAAATACCTGCAGGATGGAAATTCGGCGCCGGATTTCGATCCATCCGGGATTCCAGTAACCTGCTGGATGGAAATGCGGCGCCGAATTTCCATCCATCCGGGATTCGAATTACCTGCAGGACGGAAATTCGGCGCCGAATTTCCATCCATCCGGGATTCGAATTACCTGCAGGATGGAAACTCGGCGCCGAATTTCCATCCATCCGGGATTCGAATTACCTGCAGGATGGAAATTCGGCGCCGGATTTCCATCCATCCGGGTTTCGAATTACCTGCAGGATGGAAATCCGGCGCCGGATTTCCATCCATCCGGGATTCCACTTACCTGCAGGATGGAAATCCGGCGCCGAATTTCCATCCATCCGGGATTCGAATTACCTGCAGGATGGAAATTCGGCGCCGGATTTCCATCCATCCGGGATTCCACTTACCTGCAGGATGGAAATCCGGTGCCGGATCTCCATCCATCCGCTCTCCGACCAACCTTGCGGATGGAAATCCGGTGCCGAATTTCCATCCATCCGCTCTTCGAATTACCTGCATGACGGAAATTTTGCGCGCCGACCTAGCTGGCGGATGGAAATTCGGCGCCGGATTTCCATCCATCCGCTCTTGGAATTACCTGCATGACTGGAAAAATGGCGCCGAATTTCCGATTTTGGTGCAAGTCAGATCTGGGACTTAGCCATTTTCGGCCCCGAAATGGAAAAATGGCGCCCCAAAAAAAAAAAAAAAAAAAAAAAACGCCATTTTTCCATGTCGGGGCCGAAAACGGCTAAGTCCCAGATCTGACTGGCACCCAAAATCGGAAATTCGGCGCCATTTTTCCAGACATGCAGGTAATTCCAAGAGCGGATGGATGGAAATCCGGCGCCGGATTTTCATCCATCCGCTCTTCGAATTACCTGCACGACGGAAATTTTGCGCGCCGACTTACCTGGTGGATGGAAATCCGGCGCCGGATTTCCATCCATCCGCTCTTGGAATTACCTGCATGACTGGAAAAATGGCGCCGAATTTCCGATTTTGGTGCAAGTCAGATCTGGGACTTAGCCATTTTCGGCCCCGAAATGGAAAAATGGCGCCCCAAAAAAAAAAAAAAAAAAAAAAAAAAACGCCATTTTTCCATGTCGGGGCCGAAAACGGCTAAGTCCCAGATCTGACTGGCACCCAAAATCGGAAATTCGGCGCCATTTTTCCAGTCATGCAGGTAATTCCAAGAGCGGATGGATGGAAATCCGGCGCCGGATTTTCATCCATCCGCTCTTCGAATTACCTGCACGACGGAAATTTTTCCGCGCCGACCTAGTTGGCGGATGGTAATCCGGGCCGGATTTCCATCCATCCGCTCTTCGAATTACCTGCATGGCTGGAAAAATGGCGCCGAATTTCCGATTTTGGTGCAAGTCAGATCTGGGACTTAGCCATTTTCGGCCCCGAAATGGAAAAATGGCGCCAAAAAAAAAAAAAAAAAAAAAAAAAAAAACTCCATTTTTCCATGTCGGGGCCGAAAACGGCTAAGTGCCAGATCTGACTGGCACCCAAAATCGGAAATTCGGCGCCATTTTTCCAGTCATGCAGGTAATTCCAAGAGCGGATGGATGGAAATCCGGCGCCGGATTTTCATCCATCCGCTCTTCGAATTACCTGCATGACGGAAATTTTGCGCGCCGACTTACCTGGTGGATGGAAATCCGGCTCCGGATTTCCATCCATCCGCTCTTGGAATTACCTGCATGACTGGAAAAATGGCGCCGAATTTCCGATTTTGGTGCCAGTCAGATCTGGGACTTAGACATTTTCGGCAACGAAATGGAAAAATGTCGCCGAAAAAAAAAAAAAAAAAAAAAAAAAAAAAAACGCCATTTTTCTTGTTAGGGGCCGAAAACGGCTAAGTCCCAGATCTGACTGGCACCCAAAATCGGAAATTCGGCGCCATTTTTCCAGTCATGCAGGTAATTCCAAGAGCGGATGGATGGAAATCCGGCGCCGGATTTTCATCCATCCGCTCTTCGAATTACCTGCATGACGGAAATTTTGCGCGCCGACCTAGTTGGCGGATGGTAATCCGGCGCCGGATTTCCATCCATCCGCTCTTCGAATTACCTGCATGACTGGAAAAATGGCGCCGAATTTCCGATTTTGGTGCCAGTCAGATCTGGGACTTAGCCATTTTCGGCCCCGAAATGGAAAAATGGCGCCGAAAATAAAATAAAAAGAAATTAAAAATAAATAAATAAACGCCATTTTTCCTGTTCGGGGCCGAAAACGGCTAAGTCCCAGATCTGACTGGCACCCAAAATCGGAAATTCGGCACCATTTTTCCATTTCTGGGCCCAGTCAGATCTGGGACTTAGCCATTTTCGGCCCCGAACTGGATAAATCGCGCCGAAAAAAAAAAAAAAAAAAAAAAAAAAAACCGATATTTTTCTAGTTCTGGGCCGAAAACGGCTAAGTCCCAGATCTGACTGGCACCCAAAATCGGAAATTCGGCGCCATTTTTCCAGTTCTGGGCCCAGTCAGATCTGGGACTTAGCCATTTTCGGCCCCGAACAGGAAAAATGGAAGTTGAAGACTCCCACAAGCTGAAACCATACTCTACACACATGCACCACTTGCTTCCTTAACACCCGAGCTCTTCTTGAACTCCTCAAACCCTGCAACACTTGCAGAACAAGAGCTTCTTCACAAGCTCTCAAACTTTCAATGATGCTCTTCTTGAAGACCTCCTCTTGTACATAAACACCACAAGATTTTCTTCTTGCAAACCCTGCAACAGCTTGTAACTTAAGAGCTATCTATCAAGCTCTTTTCCACACACAAGTGTTAACTATGCTAACACCTTGCACTTATAGATGTAAGCAGGTCTTCTTCTAGTGATACGGAAATGGTGAAAAGAGGAGAAACCATTCTATCACGTTATATAAGTCAAGCCAATGGCACCTTTGCTAAAAGACTCCACCATACAGACCTCACCCACTCTCCATCTCAAGTACTAGAGCGAGTTCAATTGGCTCAACTTTTGTTTGACCACATGTTTTTTGAAAGCAGAGGCATAGCCAGTGGGTACTTTCAGGGCCGAAAATGGCTAAGTCCCTAGAGTGGCTGGCACCAAAATCGGAAATTCGGCGCCATTTTGCCAGTTCCGGGCCCAGTCAGATCTGGGACTTAGCCATTTTAGGCCCCGAACTGGTAAAATGGCACCGAAAAAAAAACAAAAAAAACAAAAAAAACGCCATTGTTCTAGTTCGGGGCCTAAAATGGCTAAGTCCCAGATCTGACTGGCACCAAAATCGGAAATTCGGCGCCATTTTTCCAGTTCCGGGCCTAGTCAGATCTGGGACTTAGCCATTTTCGGCAAGTAAATGCAATAAAATGTTGCATTTCAAGTCCACTGGTGCCACATTCCAACTTCACATGACCCTATTTCCGTGCCTCCTAACCCTATTTCCGTGGACTTACAATGGTCTGCTCATGTTTTTTTTTTTTCTGCTCATGCTCATGCCGCTCATGCTCATGCCGCTCATGAAATAGCAGCCCCCGTATTCTTCCTGATGTTTACAAGGTTCTTGGGAGAGTTAGCTTGGTCTTAGTAGGCCGTGTTTCAATCTTTGCCCACTCAGCTGCACCGTGGTGGTTCTCACTGACCAATCCGACATTACCTAACTACAGACACAAGCAGCACACACTAGAGGTCATCTTGGGTTCATGTTCAGTCAAATCCTCCATGGGTCATGACACAAGGTCGAGGACAATGTGGTGAGGGCACCTTCTTCTTCGACCTATTTCAGCCTATTTTGCCCTCTCATCAGACTCGGCCCTGAATTTGAATCATGGAGCAGAGCTGGCATGAGTTTTTTTAAGATCCTTCACGAGGGTGCGACCGCAATCGCAAGGTGTGGTTTTTTTTTAATGTACGATGTGCAGAATTTTGTCCATCCTGCAAATGTGGGTTGTTGGCTCCTGTTAGTACCATGATTTGATATTCTTCCTGATGTTTACAAGGTTCTTGGGAGAGTCAGCTTGGTCTTAGCAGACCGTGTTTCAAAGTCTGCCTGCTCAGCTGCACCGTGGTGCAGGTTCTCATTGACCAATCCGACATTACCTGACTACAGACACAAGCATCACACACAAGGTCAAATCCTCCATGGGTCATGACACAAGGTCAAGGACAGTGTGGTGAGGGCACCTTCTTCTTCGACCTATTTCAACATGTTTTGCCCTCTCATCAGACGCCCTGAGATGCATATTGAATTTTGTAAGTTAGCTCATTGCTCGTTGATAAGTAGGGTTGGGGGTGTTTGCTGGAACAATTCTAGGCTGTCATTGTCAGCTGCTAGCAGGAAGGCAAGGATGTATGCATAGATAGCTGAAGGATTTTGTGCAGAGGCATAGATAGCTGAAGGATTAGGATAGAGTGTGGGCCCAAATTCGTCCAAGAGGGCCGGATTTCAAGCTCCATTATTTCAGTGTCATCCATTCAGCCAGGGATTTCCTGGTGACATTGCCAAGGCTTTACTCGCAACACGATGCTTGTAAAGCTTCCTTAGCTTGAATGCTGATTATGCTTGAATTATTAGGTTTGTAAAGCCAGTTTTGAAATTTTCATGGTAATCAGCTCTCTTGAAAATCTGTAGGTTGCAAGCCATTTACAGCGGGCCGTGGGTGGACTGGAAGACAGCCATTGAAAGTCCTGGTGCAAGTTAATACCAGTGGAGAACAGAATAAGCTTCATATGCCTTTTTGGTGCTAGTTATCTTCATGTATGGTACTGTTGAACACCAACAATCTTTTGGTGAGATTCTGTCTTGGTGCACATGTCTGATAAAGAAAGACGGTAATGTTTGTTTTGAAACCTGAAGGCGTGAAATGATTCAACACAACAAGAGCATTACGCGTGTCACAGTACAAGCTGTAAGAAAGCAAGAGATACATAGTTATATAGTCAAACAGACAACTATCAGTTTCTGTGGAATCGCTTGCCAATGGCAGGATGGGTTGGGAATAGCCAAGTCAGGAGGTGAATGCCTGTCAAATTACCACATGTCCTTTTGAACACTGCCCCTGCCTGGTGGACATGTACGCCAATTGTGGGTGCATTGAGGATGCAAAGGGAGTGTTCAACACTGTGGCTGAACGAGATGTGGTGTCGTGGAGTGCGATGCTTGCTGGGTATGCACAGCTGGGGTGCGGGATGGAGGCTCCAACCTTTGAGAAAATGATGGGGGAAGGGGTGAAGGCCGCCGACATAACGTTTGTGTGCGTTTGCAGTGCGTCTGCAGCCCTGGAAAAGGGCAAAGAGATCCCTGGTGACATCATCAAATCTGCAATTGTACCAGATGTCATCCTGAACATGGCTCTGGTGGCCATGTATGCTAAATGTGGGAGCATTGAGGATGCCAAGGGAGTGTTCAACACTATGGCTGAACTAGATGTGGTGTCGTGGAATGCGATGCTTGAAGGGTGTGCAGAGCAGGAGCGCGGGATGGGGCTTTGGACACCTGAAAGCAAATGATGGAGAAAAGGATGAAGGTACCTTCTTCAACATATTTCACCCTGTTTTCCCTGCTAGTGTTTGCTTTGACAATTCTAGGCTGTCATTGTCAGCTGCTAGCAGCAAGGCGAGGATGTATGCATGATTTGTGCAGAGGCATGGATAGCTGAAGGAGCAGGGATTTCGTGTGGGTCCAGATTCATCCAAGAAGGCCAGATTTCAAGCACAAGATTACCTGTGATTCCTTGTGGATCAATAGCTACAAGAAACCTGCATGGGTAGATGGTCAACTGGGAGCAGCGCACAAGTGATAAAATCAGGCACTGCTAATGAAGGCATCTTCTTCAACACATTTCACCTTGTTTTTCCCTCTTATCAGAATCGGCCCTAAATTTACATGTTCAATTCTGCAAGTTAGCTGGTTGAGTGAATCTAGTTTGGAGTGACTTTGACATGATACTGCCAATGTGACAACAGGAAAATGTCAAAAAATAGGTAACAGAGATGAGGAGAAGCTGTGGAATGAATACTTATCTGAGCCCAGTCACTGATGGGTCAACCGGGGCAGAAAGGTGAATGCCTGCTACATTTCAGAGAGTAGCAGACGCAATTCAGCATAGGAACTAGTGTGCTACGCTGAGTTGGGTGTTTCCTAGAACAAATGTAGGCTGTCATTGTCAGCTGCTAGCAGCAAGGCAAGGATGAATGCTTGATTTGTGCAGAGGCATGGATAGCTGAAGGAATAGAGATAGAGTGTGGGTGACGCAGGGTGCTGGGCAATGGGCAAGATGTCTTTGTATAAACGTGAGTGACCTTCCTATCATCCTGGGTTTCATTTTTAGTGCATGTTTCTTTGTGAAGTATCTGACGACTTCGCCAATACACACCAACCTTTTTGCTTTGGTTTGTTTAGGACATGGGATAGAAGTTACCATAAACAACACTGGCATTGGTTTTTCATATATGGTATTAGATAATTCTCTTAATTGTTTCCGCCTTGGCAGGTTGCTCAGTGACCTTCCCTGGACGCTTTGGAGTATAGCGAGTGAGTGTCTCACAATGCAATATTGGTTGGTGCATCTTATGCAAGAACTTGGAAAACAAACAAATGTCCTTGCTGTAGTAATTCTTAAAGCCATGCAAGCCGTTTTTGATGGGTTGCAGATTGATGGAATACATGAGTAGTTAGAAGATTTTGGGTGAACACTTTTCAAAGTGTTATAGTTAGACAAAATAATTCACATGAGAACATGCGACTATTTAATGTATTTTTAGATCGCAACAAAATAGATTGGTAAATAGAGATGGTATGCAATCTCTTGGTTTTGCTCAGCTTGTTGCAGTTATGTCTTGCTGCCTTGTTCTCTTTGTATTATATATTATATTTCATTGTTGTAATAGACATGTACATGACTGCTATCATAGTCATAATAATGACTACATCTATTTTCACTCTCCAATAGTACTACACCACGTGGCAGAAATACACAAATATGTAAAAAAATAGCAATACACCCCAAAAAAACACCCATCATGACACATGTCAATCTGCTGATGGACCACATGTAAAAACTGCAACGCGCCACGTGTTGCAACCGGATTAGCACACCCGTAGTCATAGTTCGCAGTCATGGAGAGCTAAACACTCTGCCACGTGTCATTTCCTGCATCGAGCACGTGCCACTCTTGCACAGCCGCTGACATGGACTACACTGTCCGTATGCCATGTCACAACTGACTAGGTCTTTACGTCTGCAGAGTCAGGAAGTCGTAAATGGCTTCCATGACTGCATTTGCAGTCATAACACAGAGACGTAAAAGCCGCAATTTGTTGTAGTGGATGCGCACACGGGGGATACAAGGCCTGCCCAGCTTGCGGCCCTAATGTTGATTCCAGGTACTCCAAGGCATGCAAAAAAGTTTTGTATCTTGGTCATAGGAGATACTTGCCTGTTATTCATCCCTATAGGAATAACTCGTCCCACTTTAATGGACATGTGGAACATAGAGCAGCTCCTATGGTGGTCACTGCAAGTGAGCAATTTGACCGGGCTAAAACCAGAGAGTTGTATCTCGCAATGGGGTATCCAAAAATAGGTACAAGAGATGAGGAGAAGGTGTGGAATGAATACTTTTCTGATCCAGTCAATGGTGGGACAACCGAGGCAAAAAGATGAATGCCTGGCAGATTACCAGATGTCATTTTGAACACTGCCCTGGTGGAAATATATGCCAAATGTGGGTGCATCGAGGATGCCAAGGGAGTGTTCAACACTATGGCTAAACGAGATGTGGTGTCGTGGAGTGCGATGCTTGCAGGGGCATGGGATGGAGGCTTTGGAGACCTATGAGCAGATGATGGGGGAAGGGTGAAGCCCGACCACATAACATTTGTGTGTGTTGGCAGTGAGTGTGGGAGCCTGGCAGCCTTGGAAAAGGGCAAAGAGATCCATCGTGACAATTTGCAATTGTACCAGATGTCATCCTGAACATGACTGCTCTGGTGGACACATGTATGTCAAATGTGGGAGCATTGAGGATGCGAAAGGAGTGTTCAACACTATGGCTGAACAAGATTGTGCGTTTGCAGTGCATGTGCAAATCTGGCAGCCCTGCAAAAGGGCAAAGTGGTGCATGGTTGCATCACCAAAGCTGGAATTGTAATAGATGCGATTCTGAACAATGCCCTCGTGGACATGTATGCCAAATATATGTGAGAGCATTGAGGATGTGGAGGGAGTGTTCAACACTATGGCTGAACAAGATGTGGTGTCGTGGAGCACGATGCTTGCAGGATGTGCACAACAGTGAAGTGGGATGGAGCCTTTGGAGACCTATCATGACCAAATGATGGGGGAAGGGATGAAGCCTGACCACAACACATTTGTGTGCGTTTGCAGTGCGTGTGCAAGCCTGGCAGCTCTGGAAAAGGGAAGAGGTCCATGGTTTCATTGTCAAAGCTGGAATTGTATTTGACGTGATTCTGAACAATGCCCTCGAGGACATGTATGCCAAATGTGGGAGCAGCAAGGGCAAGCCTGCCAGCTCTGGAAAA
Organism: Takakia lepidozioides; assembly: GCA_030704615.1. Lineage (NCBI taxonomy): Eukaryota > Viridiplantae > Streptophyta > Takakiopsida > Takakiales > Takakiaceae > Takakia > Takakia lepidozioides. Next base: position 21,167,342 of record CM060732.1, on the reverse strand, counting down.
GGGAAGATCGGGTCCATGGTTTCATTGTCAAAGCTTGCATTGTACCTGATTGTGATTATGGACAATGCCCTCGTGGACATGTATGCCAAATGTGTTAGCATGAAGGGCAAGCCTGGCAGCTCTGGAAAAGGGAAGATCAGGTCCATGGTTTCATTGTCTAAGCTGGAATTGTACCTGATGTGATTTTGAACAATGCCCTCGTGGATATGTATGCCAAATGTGGGAGCATCAAGGGCAAGCCTGCCAGCTCTGGAAAAGGGAAGATCAGGTCCATGGTTTCATTGTCAAAGCTGGAATTGTACCTGATTGTGATTGTGGACAATGCCCTCGTGGACAAGTATGCCAAATGTGGGAGCATCAAGGGCAAGCCTGGCAGCTCTGGAAAAGGGAAGAGGTCCATGGTTTCATTGTCAAAGCTGGAATTATACCTGATGTGATTCGAGACAATGCCCTCGTGGACATGTATGCCAAATGTTTCAGCATGAAGGGCAAGCCTGGCAGCTCTGGAAAAGGGAAGATCGGGTCCATGGTTTCATTGTCAAAGCTGGAATTGTACCTGATGTGATTCTGGACAATGCCCTCGTGGACATGTATGCCAAATGTGTTAGCATGGTTTCATTGTCAAAGCTTGCATTGTACGTGATTGTGATTATGGACAATGCCCTCGTGGACATGTATGCCAAACGTGGGAGCATCAATGGCAAGCCTGCCAGCTCTGGAAAAGGTTCTGCTCAGGTCCATGGTTTTATTGTCAAAGCTGGAATTGTACCTAATTGTGATTCTGGACAATGCCCTTGTGGACATGTATGCCAAATGTGGGAGCATCAAGGGCAAGCCTGCCAGCTCTGGAAAAAGGAAGAGGTCCATGGTTTCATTGTCAAAGCTGGAATTATACCTGATGTGATTCTGGACAATGCCCTCGTGGACATGTATGCCAAATGTGTCAGCATGAAAGGCAAGCCTGGCAGCTCTGGAAAAGGGAAGAGGTCCATGGTTTCATTGTCAAAGCTGGAATTGTACCTGATGTGATTTTGAACAATGCCCTCGTGGACATGTACGCCAAATGTGGGAGCATCAAGGGCAAACCTGCCAGCTCTGGAAAATGGAAGATCAGGTCTATGGTTTCATTGTCAAAGCTTGCATTGTACCTGATTGTGATTCTGGACAATGCCCTCGTGGACATGTATGCCAAACGTGGGAGCATCAATGGCAAGCCTGCCAGCTCTGGAAAAGGTTCCGATCAGGTCCATGGTTTCATTGTCAAAGCTTGCATTGTACGTGATTGTGATTATGGACAATGCCCTCGTGGACATGTATGCCAAATGTGGGAGCATCAAGGGCAAGCCTGGCAGCTCTGGAAAAGGGAAGAGGTCCATGGTTTCATTGTCAAAGCTGGAATTATACCTGATGTGATTCTGGACAATGCCCTCGTGGACATGTATGCCAAATGTGTCAGCATGAAAGGCAAGCCTGGCAGCTCTGGAAAAGGGAAGAGGTCCATGGTTTCATTGTCAAAGCTGGAATTGTACCTGATGTGATTTTGAACAATGCCCTCGTGGACATGTACGCCAAATGTGGGAGCATCAAGGGCAAACCTGCCAGCTCTGGAAAATGGAAGATCAGGTCTATGGTTTCATTGTCAAAGCTTGCATTGTACCTGATTGTGATTCTGGACAATGCCCTCGTGGACATGTATGCCAAACGTGGGAGCATCAATGGCAAGCCTGCCAGCTCTGGAAAAGGTTCCGATCAGGTCCATGGTTTCATTGTCAAAGCTTGCATTGTACGTGATTGTGATTATGGACAATGCCCTCGTGGACATGTATGCCAAATGTGGGAGCATCAAGGGCAAGCCTGGCAGCTCTGGAAAAGGGAAGAGGTCCATGGTTTCATTGTCAAAGCTGGAATTATACCTGATGTGATTCTGGACAATGCCCTCGTGGACATATATGCCAAATGTGTCAGCATGAAGGGCAAGCCTGGCAGCTCTGGAAAAGGGAAGAGGTCCATGGTTTCATTGTCAAAGCTGGAATTGTACCTGATGTGATTCTGAACAATGCCCTCGTGGACATGTACGCCAAATGTGGGAGCATCAAGGGCAAGCTTGCCAGCTCTGGAAAAGGGAAGATTAGGTCCATGGTTTCATTGTCAAAGCTGGAATTGTACCTGATTGTGATTCTGGACAGTGCCCTCGTGGACATGTATGCCAAATGTGGGAGCATCAAGGATGCGAAGGCAGTTTTCCAACACTATGGCTCTTGGAGTGATTTTGACATGTACCAGAAGAGGGGAGAAAGTGGGGCCCTCAGCAGACGAGTTGAAAAGCACTAGTTAAAAAACACTGGCGCTTGATAGGGTGGGGCAAAATTCAGGCTGGGGCGATCATTGATATCCCGGACGCAGTGTAAAAAAGACGGTTGTGAGTGAAGTACACCCGTCAAAAAAAAACCCTGCTGTCTCAAAAAGGGAGCCAGTCACAAAGAGCAAGGCACTTTGTCCAAGCTATCAAGCAACAATGTGGACAGGGAGGTAGTCATTGGGAACAATTTTTGTAAGGTGGTGAAGAAAGCCTTGTCTGAGGATCATTGGATATTTCTCTAGTACGGTTGGACTAGTAGATATTGAAATTCGTGCTCAGCTCAGCTTCAGACTGTCTCATTGTGAGGGGCCTAGGGTTGTTGTGCACATGCGCCTACGCCCTCTCTGTTGTGTGTCCCGAACTGCGTGTCAAGGTTGACTGGACAGAAATGGGATTGACATTTTTGGCGCTCACAAATCTCTGAGACGACATGTGGTAGTTTTATCTATAGCTTCTCAAAGCAATTGTTGTACATTGTTGATTATAGTGTGACATTCTCATAACGATATTGTCGTCAGCTGCATGAGCAGTGCATCTTTTTGGATTGTTGGTTCCCGAAGGGATTATATGTGACAGGACAGAGGGCAAGTTATAGCCAATAGTTGCAGGTAGTGTTCAATATTGAAGAGAATTCTATGCCCTTTCGGTTCTGTCGATCTCCTTCTCATTTTACTTGAGGTTGTCTATTTTGAGAGCTTTGATGTTTGGATGAAAATGCATTTTGGCATCAACTTAAATGGATGGCCTGCACTAGTGGGCATTCAGATTCTAAACGAGCTGGCAAAGAAAAACTACAAGTCCCACAGCCCTCTACATGCAGGCCCCATAACCCTAATAACATTTTTGAACTTTTAAATTCTCTAAACAAAAGTCTATGTGTTATGTCGTCCAAGGCATGTTGAATAGAGGTGGAAGTCATTTCATCCATCTATCTTCCACCTAGATGGTCAATGTGCCACGCCATATAGTTGCCCCAAATTCTTGTAGGACATCTCATACTAACCTCACACTCCATGACTCATTTCACACTCATGTCAAATGCCCCATATGCATTATCTTGGTCAACACCCGTTGACCGTATGGGTGTCATTCGAGTGTGAAATTTGTAACACCATGTGGGTTTTCCTACAATGGTCCAGATCACACCTTGCCTCCTCTCACATGGGTGTAAGAGGAGCTGTTCAAAGTGCCAGGTGTGAACTATGGGTGGTGTTGGAAAAACCGGTTTCTGTAGTAGTGTCAGGGGGGCAAGGTTGCCCAACCCAAGTTCCATGGAGCTTACAGGGGACCTCAGGTGCAGAGGCCCGTGGCATCTTTTGCAGGCCAACAACAACCAGGGGTGATATGTTGGACATGTGGAGGACCCCATGTCAAGAGAGATTGCCTAGAGAGTGGTAGAAGGCCGACACAAGCACAGCCTGCACAGTTGCAGTGTGGGCATTGTGGCAAGTATGGGCATGGAGATGCCCAGTGTTATGACTTGCACCCTGAGTTGCGCCCAGGCCAGTTCCAAGGGAACAATGGTGGCCGGGGGCGAGGTGGACCACCCCAGAGAGGACGAGGTGGTCGGGCACGAGGTGCAGGCCAAGGGCAAGCTCAACATGGCCAAGGACGCGGAGGTCAGGGTGTTGACCAAGACATGGCCAACCGGCTTCAGCAGCTAGAGCAGAGGCTCGCTGCCATGGCTACAGCTCATGTGGTACCGGCTCCCAGGCGGGATGGTCCACCTCCTGCTCCTGAGGGAGGAGATATGGGAGGCATGGGATTCATGTGCGGAGCAGCACTACCACTAGTGCAGGTGGAGTCTGCTGCAGCCGTGACTCGAGGAGCAGCACGAGTTCCTGAGCCACGAGGTGCAGAGGTGGAATTGGATCCACAGCGTGGGGAGGCAAGCCGTCAGGCGAGGCTTCCTCAGTCATTTACATTGGCGGAGATAGTGTCGACGCCATCCATGGCACCTAGTTCTCGCCCGACTGTTACCGAGGCGGAGGTTACTATGCCATTGGGGAGAGCTACACGTGCAGCACTGACACCTGCTACCAAGGCTAGTGCAGCCTGTGTGTTTTTGGGGGCAGCCACCTCTGTGTGTCAAGCCCCATTGTTCTCGGCAACCATGATTGCGACGCCGGGGATAAGACCAGCTGCAGTGTTCAGACTAGCAACAACACTCTGCGAGAGTGAGGAGGTCACTTCATCTTCTGCGGAGTTACTGGAAGGTGTAGTGGCAGAGGGATCATTGGATTTGAGGGTCAAGACTGCCACGGCTGCGCCATGGCAAGCTGCAGCTGCCAGGTTGACGGAGCTGCCAGCTAGGCCAGCCTTTGAGCGCGCCATGGTGACACCTGGAGTTGTCTTGTTAGACAACCAGGGAGGCATTTTCACTTTGAGTGGACCGGCAGGCAAGAAGTACCGGCCACTGCGGGTCTTGTTGGACTCAGGAGCTCAGCCACTGATGTTGGGCAGAGCTGCTATTGCAGGTTTGGGCCTCATGGAGGCGGATATGGAGCCTTGTCCTTTCCAGATACAAACATCTCTGGGAGGATCAAAGCAGGCTCGGGGCATGACACGGCGTGAGTTGGCCATTGGACTACAACCAGATCATCCTGTAGATGGTTCAGTGATGCGAGCCAAGGCCATTGTGATAGACGCGGTCTCTTACGATGTCCTTGTTGGTGGGGCAGTGTTATATCCCATGGGCTTCACCCTGGACTTTTGGGAGGAGTCAGCATCCTACAGGCCTGGAAGGCAGTCAGGGGATGGTCGTCGTGCACAGCTCCCTGTGACATTCATTGGGGATATTACGGCTGCCCAGCGGGGCAAGCTGCCAACACTAGCCGCCATTACAGCTGCAGTTAGTTGGCCTGGAGAGTTGTTGGAAGGCAATGCCTATGCAGAGGATGTGCCACCTCCAGCAGAGCAGGATGGTACGGCGGAGTTGCCTGCCATGGTTGCTCACACTCCATTATGGGGTACGAGCAAGGATTTGCAGCAGGCTGCTAATGGACGGGTACAACAAGCCTGGGTAGAGGCCTTCGTACCGTCAGGAGAAGAGGAGAATGCGGTGATTGCACCAAGACCACCTCAGTTGTCGCCATTGGACACCACACCTCTTGTGTGGCAGTGCCCGGATGAAGGCATATGCCTTCTGGACTTGTTTGGCGGGATCAGCACTGGATTGGCTATAGTACTGCAGGCAGGTGTACGAGTTCGACGTTACCTGTATGTGGAGAGGGATGAGACTGCACGACACGTCTCACTGCGCCATGTTGCTCAGTTGGTACAGCAGTACCCTGATTTGTTGCCAGTGTCTGCAGTTCGTGGATACCAACAAGCCTTGCCAGCAGACATTTCGTTGCTGGGGGCGCATGATTTGGAGCGGGTTGGCTCCATTGATCTGGTAGTGACAAGTTGGCCCTGCCAAGGGCATTCATCAGCCGGGCATGGCAATGGATTGCGAGACTCGAGGACGGGTCTGTTTTGGGAGATGGTGCGGATTTTGCGCCACTTGCAGCTTCATCAAGCTGTATCTCCAGCATACATCTTGGAGAATGTGCCACTGATGGGTGATTCTCGGGCCAGGGTGATGACCAGTGTGTATCAAGTCCGGTTGTAGCTTGGGTCAGCAGTGTTGCTGGATGCAGCTGCAGTGGGGTCATGGCCTCATCGTCCACGGCTATGGTGGACTAACTTGATGCCACCCGCACTGCTCAAGCTTGCATTTGATGGGGTGCATCGGCGAGCACACCTCGCAGTGGATAGCATTTTAAACACATGGAGGCAGTCTCAACGTGTGAGACACGATGACCGTTCGCCTTTGGCAGTGGTCAACAGGGTGGGTCAACCACGAGCAGCATTACCTACACTGCTCAGCTTCCCAGGATCCCATGCTTTCGGGATGGTGGACCTGACTTCTTGTGGGATAGCCAGTTGCAACAATTAGTGGAGCCCAATGCTGACGAGCGCGAGCGGGCGATGGGTTTTACCACAGGTACCACGGCGGTGCCATCTCTTTCTGAGGCATCACGTCGTCAGGTGTTGGGGCAAGCAATGGATCTCAATTGCTTGACCTGGATTATCAGCTTGGCTATGGTTGAGCAGCGCAGAGTACGGAGTACACTTCCATTCATGGTCTCCCTGCCTACCGAGACGGTACAGGCAGCGAGTGGGGGCGAGCAGGTGAGGACCACGAGGTGCAGGCCGCATCCATGGCACACATGGGAGGTGCTCGAGGTTCAAAAGGAGTTGGCAGCCAAGGCGGCGGTGATGGATCAGGTTGGGGATTTTTCTCGGATTGAGGAGGTCCTCAAGGATGGGATGATAGGGCAGGATGAGACATTGTCACTGACAGAGGAGGCAGTGGTCACTGCTTAAGAGGTTGCAACATAGCAACCACGAGACGCATCTTCTACCTCTAAGCCTGCTGGACTCAAGGTTGCAGTCACGGAGTACAACTGGGAGCCTGATGTTGGACCTATAGTCACCGGAGGAGAGAGACGACGTATACAGCGGTTCTTGAGGGCTTACAGGAACTGCTTTGCCTTTAGTTTGAAGGACTTAGGAGCACTGAAGGGTCAAGAGATTCGCATTGAATTGACTACTGACACGCCAATCTTTCGGAGACCCTATAGATACAGTGACATGGAGAGGTCTTTGATTCAGATGAGAACTCAGGACCTTTGGTATAGCTTTCTAGGATTGTGTGCTTAGATTGTGTGGTGGACAGCGATGTATGTTGTGGCACGATGCTTAGGTGCACGACATGTATTATACACACCAAATTACAAAATCCCCAGTAGTCATCATGACTATGTAACCTCATCCATGTACACTGTAGTCATGGAAATGACTATGAATGGTGAGCTAAATCTGGTCAATTGCTGTTGACCAGCCTTCCGCCCATTCCGAAGCCATGTAGTCACACAGACGACTATTTAGATAGTCATTCATATGACTACAGTCGTATGAACGACTGCGGGAGGTCAATTTCATATAAAAACATGGTGCAGTCATGGTCAAAGTCATGAAAACCATGACTACCATGGTTTGGCAGTCATAACTACCGCGATCTGTTGTAGTGAATTTATATACGATGTAATTCCAGCTTTGATCATATCACTGTGGACCTCCTTCGCCCTTTTCCAAAGCTTTTAGGCTGGCACACACATTCAAAACACAAATGAATGTGACCCTATTAGGCATCACCCTTTCCTGCTGCATTTGCTCATAGATCTTGAAAGCCTCCTCGCCACACCCATGCTGAGCATATCCTGTGATCATTGCACTCCATGAGACCACATCTCGCTTCACCAGGTAGTCGAACACTTGTCTTGCATCCTTTATGCTTCCGCACTTGAAATACATGTCAATAAGGGTATTCTCCAAATTTATATATGATCCAATCCTGGCTTTGATAATGTCAGCATAAACCTTTCTGCCTTTTTCTAGGGCTCCTAGCCTAGCACACGCATTAATAACAGATATGAACGTGACCTTGTCAGGGGTCACCCCTCCCCGTTGCATTTGTTCATACATCTCAAGAGCATCCCTACTACACCCAAGCTTGGCATATCCTGCTATCATTATTGTCCATGTAAACACATTCCGCTTAAGCATTTTCTCAAACACTTGGTGTGCATCCACCACACACCCGCACTTAGCATACATGTTGACGAGGGTGTTGAGTAAAAAGACGCTCGGCTACTCTATCTCCTTAACTCTTGTGAAGCTAGATTCTCGAGCCCCAGGGTTATTCCACTTCCTCTACGGGCACCAATAGAATATGGGAATGCAACTCGGCAGAACGTGCTAGCGAGATAGAAAGGATATCATGCAGAGGACACGGATGCCAGATCATACATTCACGCTTCATCCACTCAAGTAAGTACACCTCAGATTTCATCCATGAACATCGGCCGCCAAAGCTCTTAGCCTTCTGCTTTATATAATCCCTAGTCCTTAATCTTATCAGCCGGCTTGGCCAATTTCTCATCCACGTATCTGGCCACATCAGATGCATTGCTGGCATCCTAGAAATAAGCTAGCTGTTAAGAAAAGACAAGCGTTTAACTTAATTAATATGGATGAGACTCCTGTAAAGACTAGATTCCCACCTACCTTATTATTGGGCACTGGAGGAACAAAGATGATAAACGTGGATGAATGACCCTTATGAAAAGGTAGGAATGAAGACAGATTGACGGATCTATTTATAAACTAAGGATTGTGTTATGTTAACAGCTACCCTATCTCTAAGTTAGTTTATGTGTCATCCTATCTAGATGGGCATCTGGTTGTAATCTAGCGGACCAATCAGGATGTGCCATCCTGTGGTGATTTAATCTTAGGCCCTTGATTATAAAAGGGGATCGGCTGCAAACCTAGGCAGCGGGTGTACGTTTCTCTGGTGTTAATCTCTAGTGTACGAAGTGTTTGAGGCGGATGGATGCAGTGTGCCTCGATGAACTAAGTGTTGATGTGTGAGATCTGACGTCCTCAAAAGAAGATCCTCCCTTCCTTGCTTGCAAACTTTACCGAGCTTACATCCCTCTGTCAGCACAATCCCGCAGAGGAGGGGAATAAACCCTTGAGTGCAGAATCTTGGTTTCACACTCCAACTCATAGTTCCGTCGTTACCCTAACGGTAATTCATCCTTCATCAAATATGGGATATAAAGCACGTGGCATAAGTGTCATCATAAGTTGTTGTTCTTTAAAAAGTACTAGGGTAGCCTGTGCCGTTGCCCAAGTGTCCAGTGTCATCTAAGTCCAAGTCTAATCCCCTATGTATCTAGAGACCCTCCTGTTTGGGAGATCTAGGCCTAGGGTAGCGTGCGCCATTGGCCCATGGGTTAAGAATGAAATCTAAGTCCAAGTGCAATCCCCTATGTATTCAAGTAGTGTCTCCTATGTCAAGCCCATGTGTGAAGAGTTGAAATCTAAGCCCAAGTGCAATTTCTTACGTATCCAAAGTGGGTCTCCTCTGTCGAGGCCCAAGTGCAATCTTCTATTCAAGTACCCAAGTGCATATCTCGTGTACATGCCCAAGTGTCCAATGTCATCTAAGTCCAAGTGCAATCCCATATCTGATCATTTTTTTTTTTCAGAGAGCCTACGACCAGATTTGAACCGGAGACCATTCCCTTGATATCTCTCCGTCCAGGCTCCAACCATTTTCCAGGAATGCCCACTTTGCCATTTTTGCTATTTTTTGTGAATTTCCAGCAACCAAAAGTACTTGGAATTTCGTATCTCCCACACCGCATGTCCAAAAATCATGAGACCAAGCTGGTACACCCCTCCTCTTGGAGGACTTTCCAACTGTACCAAGCGCCAGCGGCTGGGGCCTTGCGGTTGGGGACATCTCAACGCTACAAAACAAAACAAAACAAACAAACAAAACTCTTGCTTCATATATTGATTAATCGTTTAATCTTTTGCAGTGCCCAAGTTGAGACATCCCTCCCACAGCATCCAAGAACGATAACGCCAAAGAGGTGGCGTGAGTGAGGTGACGATGATCCAGACTGCTTCCACCACTCTCTGCACTTCGCCACAAATATCACAGCTGTAGACGCACAATCTAATGTCCTGATCAGTATCATAGTCGATAAGCCTTGTGTGGCATCAAGTGCCTTGTCTTGCAATCTCTTTATAAAGATGTATTCACTACCCTGGTCAAGCCTGGCACCATCTTCATTTTTCCTCCATGATCATAGTCCTAGCTACAGGTACATCAGTATAGGACAATTATCAAGCTGGAAAAGAAAGCCTTTACAGTGAAAAGAAATAGGAAGGCATGGAACATATATGAGCGAATATTTAAGTGGGTCAGAACAGTGTTGAGCTACAGTTACCATGGTCTCCCAGCAGCTACTAGAACTCAGGGAAGAATTTTTCTTCGAAACGATATGAAACATACCTACAGAATTAGCTCAACTTGTGCAGTGCCACAGAGTGGAATAAACGCAAACGTCCAAAACATAGCCGGCAGTCCACCGGCCCCGGTCTGGAGACCTGCTGTTTTAGAAAGCCCTAATACACATGTGTGAATCTGCTCTAGAGCTTGAAGACCCGATGTGTTTGCGTAGATTGTATGCAGTACATTAATTCATGAGATCCTGAAGGACGAAAAGATATAATATTTGGCATGAACCAGGGACTTTAAAAGAAGAACATGGTCTTAGAAATAATTCCTAGCCCCAGTGCTATATATCCAACTCAGCTCCACATATTGCATACAACCGTTGGTACATATCACATTCATTTAAGATCGTCGGATAGCTCGATCGTAATTAATCCAAATCATTGAAGAGTTCCACTTGTTGCAACACCTCAACCACCTTCTTTGCTGGACCCTCCTTGAATGCTTGGCTCCTGCTAATCCCAATGCTAATCCCAATAGACGTAGGAAAATATGGGCCAATGTGTCACATCCAATTTCACGATAGATTTCAAAACTCTCAGATAGACTTGAAAGAAGAACCTGCCTCTTCGTATGATACATAGTGGCTATCACAATCACAGCGTGGTCCCTTCGTTGAGGTTATCTAGTAGGCCGAGTGGCTCTTAGTTAGCTGTTACGGCCGTAGTACTCTTGGAGTCTGACAAAAGAAGTCGACACCCAGGTCCCATACCTCACCTCTCCAACAAAACATTGAACCAATCCAAATTTTGAGACTTGCCCAACTCTACTTTCGCGTGCAATCCAGTCCAAACCTTCGCTTGGATGACCATTTCTATCCTCCTTGTAACTCTGCCCATGCGGTTGAAAAAACCCATGTCACACAACTCAGGACAAAGTATGTCATTTCAAGCAACCACCCACAACCATATTCCACTACTAATTTTTCCTATTACTGAGGGTTAACATTCATCCAGGATGGGACTGGACTACTACCTTTAGTGCTACCTTCTGATTACCTTCAATCTTCTGATTGGTTATGTTACAGTTATCTTAACCCAGCTGGAGCTTACTTTGGGATGTAGCTGGAGCATATCTCGTAGTCTTTACGGTGCGGCTTAAGATTTATTAAGGGAAGAGGGGAGTAAAACATTGTTCATAAAGAAACTTAACATTAGCGTGCACTAGTAGGGAAGTAATTTTGTTTTAACATTTGTAGAGAATATAACATTTAGAGAGTGGAAATCCGGGCAGCATAGAGGAGCATAGAAAAGTGCAATCTGCAAATTAACAACATACTGCCAGAACTGTATCATATGATCCTGAGTCTCTATAGCATCGGTTGATATGGGTGGTGATGATTATCGATCACATGAGGTGGCAGTGATGAAAGCAAATGGATACATAAAATTTGATAGGCCTTTGGTCACAATGATGCCGACGTCATGGGCGTAGTCAGTAAGCTCACTTTACAACCCGCCAACGTTTTGCAGTTTCCTGGTGATTCTTCGATGAAGATTCTTGAGCTCAGTCCATCATTTTGCTCCAGGATCAGATTCAGGTATTTAGACTTGCCATTCTAGTGCTAATTTAGTCTATGACAAGCACAATCTTACTCGTAGCTTCTAGTCTCCTTTGAAAGCCTATCAGGGCATTGATGGCATTTTTGGTGATCTACTTTCTAGATGAAATTATTTTTCTGCCGGCCAGGGTGGTCTTGGGTCCAATCCTTCAATAGATTCTTTAAATGGGAAATGCATTGTGCGCACAACTACAAAATTAATCTCAGGAGGGAAGATCCGACCAATATACATGTCAGCACTGAGGGAGACATCTCAATTGAGAGCTGCAGCAGTGATTGCAATATTGGAGGTCAAGGAAAACAGAAGAATCGGCCCGAACTAGTCAGTACATAACTAGATGATCCCCGACACAATTTAATTCTTCTTAAACTTGAGAGCAAGAGCACGAGTTGTGTTATGTTACCTCACAACGTCATCGAGTAGTCAACGCCATACTGAGGCCATACTTTTTTTCTTTTTTTTTCTTACCATACTTACCATTGTCAGGAGTCAGGACTAGCACTCAGACCAGAACGTCCAGATGTGGACGGAAGATTTTTCCACGGCAGAGCCTAAATTGGGCAGATGTTTCCAGATCTGTGCCGCTAAAAATATCTGAGGATCTAGCTAGAGGATAGCATCCCGGATTTTTCTTCACCGAATCTGCCGGAAACATTTTGTTCTCTATTACATCACATCTGTCACCTCGTCAGCAGCTTTGAACTTTCTTTGTCACAATCGAATTGTCGTGCCCATCTGAAGACATGCATATGGAAATCTCTTAACTGAGAGTAGGAAAGCAGATTGACACCCCAAGCGGAATCAATGCTGGAGCAGTGACAACCAATTGTGTTAAGATCCCAATGTGCAGAGAGCGGAAATATGACGCCAACAATGTATGTGCGAGTTCGAATGAAGTGGCATTTGTAACGACAGTAGACGGCATGTACTGCCATCTCCTCTGTGCCCTCTGTGAGACGCAAGAAATTATAACCAGAGTGGCTCAGACGCTTTTTGCTGCTATAGTCACTAGTGTGGTGAGAGCTCTTCAAAAGGGCTGGCCCGAAATTTTCCTAGGACATAAGAATTGGGACAAGATCACTGATCACTGATCACTGATCTCGCTGTTAGAAACGCTTTAGAATATATACTGAAGCCAAATCCGGTCCTGGCAAACATAATTGAGGAGTGCTTGGTTGATGACTGGGAGGCTATCATCCCGGGTCTCTGGAGGAATGTTTGCTACATTTAATCGGGTATATTCACTGGCAGAGTGTTTAATACTGTGAGTCAGCTCCCGGGTCCTTGGGTCTTTTGAGATTTCATCACAGAATCCTGTTGGGTTCTACAGTTTCAACCTTCTCAAGGTCCAATTATCTTCAAAACCTACTGTTGAGTCCGAAAAGATTTCCTGCGCCTTTGCTGCTACTGTTGGAGTCCAACCCGATTCGCAGCTGGCAGAGAGTGCATTCAATGCTGGTCATTCTTCCAACTGTGCTCTTTGCTTCCAAACAAATGACATTAGGTGACAAGCATTTCATTTCTCCAGTACTCCCCACAAGAACAAACACCATTTTGGAGGTGGTGAAAGCGGTTGGCATCCCGTACAACAATCTCTCGCTTAGCAATCTTCGAGATGAATTTGGTGGCTGTGTGGCAGTCACCACACACCCGAAGGTTCTTGATGATCCGCAGAGGCATCCCAGCAGGTGTGCTGATAAGCCCAAAAGCAATGGCCAGCTGCTCACTGTGGTGGCAAGAGAATTCTTTAAGCTCTTCCTCAACATCATGCAATGCAAAGCGCGTGTCAGGCACATACCCAGCCTCCTTCATCTGCCAGATAATCTCTTCAGCTCAGCATGATTTCCGTAATTTGTGGATGCAATTTGTCATCCACAACAAATGTATGCACCTGGTTGTCCACCTCAATACAGCAGTGACCTGGCTCCTTTGAGACCTCTGTCCCTCATCATTTTTCTCACCTTGGTAGTATCGTCCCACCTGCCAGCCGTGGCATAGATGTTTGATAGTAACACATAAATAGCAGCATCCTGTGGATCCCATTTAAGAAGGCATTTTGCTGCACTTTCTGCCACCTCCACATTGCCATGAATTCTGCAAGCACCAAGCAAGGTCTGCCACACTGCGGCAGCTGGTTCAATTGGCATTTTGTTAATGAAGTCCTCTGCCTCCTCCACTCGACCTGCACGGCCAAGAAGGTCCACCATGCAGCCAAAATGCTCCACTGTAGGAGCGAGGCCATGATTTTGACTCATGGAATCAAAGTAGTGACGACCTTCCTCCACTAAGCCCACATGACTACAGGCAGAGAGAACACATGTAAAGGTGATATGGTCTGGCCTTGAGCCTTCCTGTTGCATCTGCTCAAATAGTTGCAGCGCCTCCCTACCACAGCCGTATTGAGCATATCCTGCAATCATAGTGCTCCATGAGACCACATCCCGCTTAGCCATATTGTCAAACACACGACGTGCATCCTTTCCACTCCCACATTTGGCATACATGCCAATAAGACTATTCTCCAGAATGATATTTGGTTCAATTCTGGCTTTGACGATGTCAACATGGACCTCTTTGCCCATCTTCAGCGCTGCCAGGCTGGCACACGCATTCAGAACGCCAACGAATGTGACCTGGTTAGGCATCACCCCTTCTCGTATCATTTCCTCATAGGCCTCCAAACCCTCCTTGCCACATCCATGCTGAGCATATCCTGCAATCATTGCACTCCATGAGACAACACTTCGTTGAGTCATACTGCCAAACACTTCATGCGCATCCTTCATGCTCCCGCATTTGGCATACATGTCAACAATGGTATTCTTCAGAATTGTATCTTGTACAATTCCAGCTTTAATGATGTCAGCATGGACCTCTTTGCCCTTTTCCAGGACAGCCAGGCAAGCACAAGCCTTGAGAACACAAAGGAATGTGACCCTGTTGGGTGTCACCCCTTCCCCTAGCATTTGCTGATAGATATCAAAGGCCTCTTTACCATACCCATGGTTGGCATATCCGGCCATCATCATAGTCCACGTAAATACATCTCGGTCAGGCATTTTGTCGAAGACGAGGCGTGCATCCAGCAACCTTCCGCACTTGGCATACATGTTGACAAGGGTGGTTAGTAGGAAGATGTTCTGCTTGAATCCATTTCGGATAATGTAGGCGTGCACCTGCTTTCCCTCTTCTAGACCTTTCATCTTGATGCACTCCTGCAAGAGACACACACATGTGTCGGAGTCTGCCAAAATGCCTCCTTGGTTCAAAATATGCAGCGCCTCTTTTAGTTGTCCAGCCTTACATAGTGCCCGCACAACCGCACAAGTGCCAGAAGAGTTCTTCTTGACTACCCCTCTAGGCCGTCTTTTCAAAGGAATAGTCATGGTGGAGGCGCTTGATTCAAACAACTGAGCCTGATTCAACCCTGCCACCCTGCGTGCCTCAAAACTCTTACTTACAAACTCTATGTTACAAAACACTTCTTAAAGCTCCTACATACTTCAAAGAGGAGAGCACAGGCTTCTTGATATATCTTGAAAGGGGTTTTGTGCTGGTTACCCCACTTTCCCATAAGGATTGAGGTGCATGATTGTGACACATATACCAATTCAGACACCAGCTGCAATGCCATTACTCACCTTTCATGGATTAACTACCACGCAAAGGTATCTGCTTACGCGGTTTCAATAGGGTCTTGCATGGTTTGCTATATGGCTATCACAGCCCATTCCCTTACGGAAGTTACCATGAAACAAACGTTTGTATCCATAATTCACCTCGGGGCCAACCATCCCCATGACAGTGTTCTGGGATTCCGAGTTCACACGTATTGCCAGCCAAATTGGTGTCTTAGGGAGCGAGGCCACCACGCTCAAAATCAGTGTCCTGGGATTCCGAGTTCATATGTATTGCCAACCAAATTGGCGTCTTAGGGAGCGAGGCCAC
The DNA here is from genome assembly GCA_030704615.1 of Takakia lepidozioides. Taxonomy (NCBI): domain Eukaryota; kingdom Viridiplantae; phylum Streptophyta; class Takakiopsida; order Takakiales; family Takakiaceae; genus Takakia; species Takakia lepidozioides. The sequence continues at coordinate 21,151,552 of CM060732.1, read as the reverse complement.
CACGCTCAAAATCCTGAATTGGGTTGGTAGGGGAAAGAAAAATCTTTTTTTTTTCTGCTCCATGTGGCGAAGCTATGCATTGTCAAAGATTCTTTATGACATTGTCAAAGATTCTTTATGACATAAACACTTCTAACAACCGTAGTGCCTTCACATTCAGAAAACTCCTCATACAAATACACAATGTCTGCTGCATTCATGAAAGAAAGTAATTGTCGTCTAGTGTCAAACAGATAAGGCTCTGGTCCTTGGATATGCAATTGGTAGGTTACTGTCTACCTCCGACCTTTATAATGAAAGTGACATCCCATGCCACTAACAGAAAAAGAATCACAAATATGTGAGGTCAGGATCTATGAAAGAGGAGGGACGATGATACCAGAAGTGCCTCGACGATCCTCCTCCACTGGGACTTGGCACAGACTTCGGCCTGGCTGCTTCCAGCCTCTCCAATTGCCCATCAACAAGCGTAGGCTTCTTGATGCTATCAATGGCCAGTATGATGTTGGTGGCCCTGTGCCCGGAATCTCCTCTAGTATTGATCTGCACCAGCAGTCCATCCACTCTTCCTTCAGCCATTACAGCCTCCACAACAAAAATTGAGTAGATTCCTTTCCTAACTGCAAGTAGCTGACAATGACGACCCCTAATGTACAGAGCAAAAGCAGAGAGAGAGAGAGAATATACTCATGAGACGTTTGCGGTAGCCTCCTTTCCTAATTGCAAGTAGCTGACAATGACAACCCCTAATGGAACAGAAAGAGAGAATGCACTCATAATACGTTGTTTGCGGTAGCCTCCAACACCTCGCACCCAGTGTGGGGCAGAACAAGAGGGAACAGACACTACCTTTGTGAGGGGCTCACTCTGGTTGTGGGACTTACCTTGATATAAACAATTAGTTCGGGCTGTCCAGATATTCACTAGAAAGCTCTTCACACAAGCAGTGTGTGAAGTGCCCCGCAATTAGACCCCAACAGGCCCAGGGCTTTAGGCTCAGCCTCGAGATTCTAAAATTGGTGAACAGAAGTTCAGGAACAATTTCCTGATGGACCTGAAGAGGGTCACCCTCTGGTGAGAATTACCCCGGACAATGTATCAGGAAATGGATATCGTCTTCAGGCTGCCCACCCATCGGGCAATTACAATCTCCCTTTCCTCTCTGCATCTGTTTATTGTTCAAAGGTAGACTCCCCACTGTGAGTTTAAATATCAGCCTAGTGCTGAGGGAGGTAGGTCCTTCAGGTCATCCGTGAGGTCCTTGCCCATGTCGCAGACTAGAAATAAGTTCAGGGAAGTTTTATGCCTAACTTCATTTTCATCGGCCAGCCTCCGAGCATTCCGACACAGCTTTTACACACTTGAGTCTCCAAGTCAGCTTCATCTAGCAGGGTCTATCCTTCTGGGCTATATTCAAGTACTTAAAAAATCTCTTCTACCCTGGCGAGAGAGGAAAATATACTCATAAGACTTTGTTTGCCGTAGCCTTGTGGCCATAGACCCCGCGACCAGTTTGGACGGAAACATACAGAATAGGACTACCTTTGTGAGCTGCTCACTCAGTAGTGTAACTTACCTTGATATAAACAATTAGTTCGGTCTTTCCAGATATCCTCTGGAAAGCCCTTCACACAAGCATCATTTTGCCGTCCGTGAGCAGCCCAAAAGTTAAACCCCAACAGGGCCAGGGATTTAGGCTCAGCCTCGAGATTTTGAAAGTTGGTGAACAGAGGAGCAGGAACCACATTCTTGACGTTCCTGAAGAGGGTCACTCTCTGGTGAGAATACCCCCGACAATGTATCAGAAAATCGATTTTGTCTTCAGGTTGCCCACACTGCGGCAATTACAATCTCATTTTTCCTCTCTGCATCTGTTTATTGTTCAAAGGTGGGCTCCCCGCCCTGAATTTAAATATCAGTCAAGTGCCACGGGTAGGTAGGCCCTTCAGATCATCCTTAAGGTCCTTGCCCATGTCATAGACTGGAAACAAGTTCAGGGAAGTTTTATGCCTAACTTCATTTAGGGTCCTTGCGAGAGAGAGAAAGAAAGAAAGAGAAAGAGAAAGAAAGCATGGAACTTTACAACGTCCATGGAAAGCTCAGAAAGACAATGCAACCAAAAAGAACAGAACACCTGGGCCCCAACAACCAGCCCAAACAAAACACTCCTCAACTATGAGAGACAAGAGACGCTTCGAAATGTCCTTAGGGGCCCATGGGCCAAAGAAGAGAGCATGGGAGCTATAATCAGGGCGCTATAGAGAAGGAATTTGAGTCACCAGCACTGCTCCTCTAGCCCTCTAGAGTGCAGCAGATGTGACATGTGTGAATGTGTAGGCACTGCCAGCCAATGTTGCAGAGAAATGGACAGCAAAAAGAGAGAGAGAGGAGAGAGGTGCTACCATTATGCTGTTAGAAAGTCTTCATTTCATCTGGTTGTCTGCTTGTAACATAACAGGCATTCACCTTATTGCCTTGACTGTCCCACCAACGACTGGAGTTTGAAAAATATTCGTTCCAAAGCTTCTCCTTGCCTCTATAGTGGCTTTCTGGAAATGAGGCTGTGATGGCAACTTCACTGCTGCAGGTAACCACGGGCAAATGTGACCACTCAATTCGCTCGGCCCCCAGGTTCCCAGCTTGGTCATCATCCTCGCCATACAGGTAGCCCTCCTCTAATGATCTCCACTGCCCAGCAACGGGCTTAAGGCTATTTGAGACCAATCTCGATGCAATCCTTTTTACCATCAAATCAATCACCACATCAAGTATACCCAGAAATCGGCACCAAGAAGAAGCCAGAGTTGAGTAAGAGTCTGTCAGATAGGAAGACCATAAGGCAGCGTGTCCCAGTCAAGGGATCATTACGCAGCTGTCAATACCCTTTCTGCCATCCCTGCACAGCAGATTTCAGGAGGCCCGTGTTGAGAGATCCACTATCAGTACACAATTCTTCCACGCATGTAATATCAGCATCGAGAGACAGAAAATATCATACACATGTGTACCTCTCACGCACCTCAAGTGAAGATTCAAAACCGTAAGGACAGAGAAAAGTGAGCGTAACACACACAAGAACCCCAAAACCTTTAACACCGCCGGTCCTAAGACAACGCATCTGGCAAAGTGCCGAAATACAACATAAATCGATGCAAGTAATCGCCTTGCTCGAAGCAGGTTTTGTTTTTCCAAACTCCCATTGGAGAATCAGAACCACAAGCACCATTTCGGGTGGCATACCACCGCTACCACGAAGGCTGGGCCGTTTCATGGGCACTCTCCAACTTGCAGTCCTTGGAAGCCCAACTGCAATATGCTTCTCTCTCTCTCGGTCTCAGCGATCGACGAACGCGAGGCAGACGGAGGGCGGGGAGACGAAGGAACCACCACGAGGTGCTGTTGATAGACGAACGTGAGACGGACCGACTTCTCGTTCATTCGATCGTTCACTCTATATTTACTTCAGTTTTTGTTTCCTCGTGTCGCAGATGGCTTTGGCAGCATTGATGCCATAACTAGCACAGGTGTCTAGGAGCAGAGCAGACAACTTATAAATACAATTTGGGGCGCTGCATGTGGGCAAACATTATGGGATAATTGCAGTGGATACATTACATTCTTGGTCCCTCTAAAAAAGACTGATCCTATCCACAATTCAATACCCCATGGTAGCCTGGACTCCAAGTGACAAAAAATTTGAAGTGTAAGTTGCTCTTAGTGACTACCACCTAATTAATAGGTAGACCACAATAAACACCACATATGAATAAAATAAAAGTAGCGCACCAAGCCCAATATTTTTGCAAACCAAAGGATGACATTCCTTAGTATCCTGCACTGGTGTGCTTCCAGAGGGGGGAGGGGGAGGGAAAAAACGTCGGGGAAGGATTCAGCACAAGGTTGTGATGTTCTGCTCTGGAAAGTGTTCATGTCACATGTGAGGCATATTGCATCTACCCAAGGCCGGGACCCCTGCCGTTTGCAGCTGACACACGAGACCCCCATTCCAACAACTCCCTGCTAGTATCATCCTTGTGGCATATCACTTCTATGAAACACAAGCAATCATTCTTGTCTTGTGCAGTTTTGATGGCAGCCACTAGTTCAGTCTCATTGTTGACCTTGGTAGTCCAGAGGGCTCCCTCACCGTTGTGGTAAGCTTCTACAACTCCTGTATAGCTCCAATTCTTGATGACATTGTAGGGCCCGTCGTGAATCTCGACCTCAATTGTGTACCCCCCATTGTTGATGAGGAAGATTATGCTCTTCTGGCCGTACCGGATCATGGTGGAGACATCTTGTGTCGTCACTTGAAAACTGCCATCACCAATGCAAGCAATTACGCGTTTGTCTGTGGCTGCTTGTGCGTAGCCCAACAATGCCCCCACAGACCATCCAATCGAGCCATATTGCATCTGAAACTCATACCCACAACCCTCAGGGAGTTTCAGTTTTTGACAGTTGAACCACGAGTCTCCTGTCTCTGCTAGCACTGCCGTGTCATGGGAAAGCATGTCCTGGATGTGCTTGAACAGGATATTGACACGCAATGCTTCTCCTGATTCAGATTTGGGGACCTCGCCACCCGGAATGAAAATGCGCTTATAGTTGTCATAAGAGCTTGTATTCTTCTTCACTCTTTTGGCCAGTGCTTCCATGAAGTCTTTCATGAGAACACACCCAAACTCGGAAGCGCCCGAGACGGTGACCCGGTCAGGCTGTAGCACGATCATATTTCCCTTCTTGAGCAGTAGTGAGTACCCCACTGAGCTGTAGTCATTGAAAATAGGCCCCGCAAAAATGTATGCGTCGGCTGACTCTACTATCTCGAGGCAAAAAGGAGAGCTTACGGCGCCCCAATAGGTACCTATAAAACAAGGAAGTGTCTCTGGGACTTGCCCCTTGGCTGATGGCATGGTGGCCACTGCATACCCAGATGCCTCTGCCAACTCTACAAATGCCTTCCCAGCTTTCGCTACCCGTAATTTGGGTCCTCCAATCAAAACTGGCTTCACTGCATTATCTAGAAACTTGACTGTTGCTTCAATTGCTGCTTCCAAGCTGAGTTGGTTACTTACCCTTTTTGTCAGAGCGTAAGGAACAGGGTCACGGTTGAAGGAAGGATGCAGGATGCCAGCAAGGTTGCAGCTCACGCTGATATACACAGGTTTGCTCTCTCTGAGGGCTGTGGAGATGGCACGGTCAATTAGCTCGTGCGCATCATCCAAGCACATAATCACCGCCTGAAAACATGTTACTTGTTGGAAGCATCGAAACTCTTGGCTAAAGTCAGCGATACCAATGGTGTGGTGCAAAATACGGTTTGTGCCAAAATCATTCGAATTTGGGCCCCCTACAAGGCAGATGACCGGCAAATTCTCGCTGTAAGCTCCAGCAATGGCATTGATTACACTAAGGCCCCCAACTGTGAAAGTGACAGCACATGCCCCCACACCACGAGAACGGGCATATCCATCTGCGGCGTAGCCTGCATTGATCTCGTTGCAACAACCGACATTATTGAGATCAGGTTCAGCAATCAAATGGTCCAACAAGATTAGATTGAAGTCTCCTGGCACAGAAAATATATCAGTCACCCCCACTTCAACCAATCGTCGTGCAATGTGTCGGCCTAGACAGGAGGAAGATTCGATAGTAGTGGCTCCACCCGTCATAGGACCACCTTGGCTCGTGGTAGGCGCTGGTCTGCTACTTTGTCTATAGTACTCAGCTTCCGGTGAAGGCTCTGGATCACCTGACAAGGCTTGGGTGCTGGATCTATGTGCAAGGTTGAAGTATTCTGTTGGTGGCGGAGGTGTTGGAGCTGATGTACTTGTGACTATTATATGATTCGCAGGAGATGCAGGCTCTTTAGCAACTTCTGCACGGGCCACAGGGGATCCTTCAACAACATGGGCGGATTTTTCAGGGGGATTTCTGGACAATGGGCTCACTGTTGGAGACGTATGTACAGAGACCTCTTTTGTGAACTTTGGGGAATTGACTGCAGCGATTTCAGCAGCACTGCCGATCCTCGCCTCCCTAGTCTTGGATCGTCGAGAGGCCGTGTTTACCGGCTACTACATCAAAAAGACAACTCACATTTGCTTCTACATGAGAATCGAGAAGAGAGAGAGATGAGTGTAACCACCTACCTTATGAATCTTGAGAATTTGGGCCTTTCATATCCTTATTGACTCTTGGAATTTAAATATTTGCAATTCAAACGACGCACTAGTAAACGAACGTTTAGAGTGAATTTCAATAAATTTAGACCCCCAAAAGAATATGGACCTATGGATGGGTTGTATAGGCCATCCGATGATTTATATATTTTCCTGTGGATTTCTAGATTTGAATGGATTTCTAGATTTGAAGAGACACGGTGAGTGCGAATAGTGGATTTGAAGAGGTAAGTAAGAGAGTGTGGACAGGTACTAGAAAGTATGCAACACAAGGCGGTGCGGTAGTTATTCTAACAATCTATTTAGTGTTCGCTTCACACTCTGTTCTCCATCCATGAACTGTCGATCCTATGTCATCCACATTCATCTCACTCGATTGAAACATGTGTCAAATAATAATGTTAATATTTATAATATTTGTCGCCTCCCCAAGGAAGCGTAAATTATGGTGTCTCTCACCCAGAAGGATTACTGCCTTCCTCTAGGAAGGTGGACACCTCTGTGACACCAAGGGTGGATTGAACCCACAACCACTTCCGAGGTGGTATGTGCCCATGTGGTATGTGCCCATGACCACTGGGCTACAACTTGGTTGTCCATGTGTCAAATTATTGGCATGGTTATGTTTTTTTCAAGCCAGCACTAGCTATTTTATGTGTTTCGCGTAAAATATATTTCCAACCAAAGCCACATTGCTCTCAGAAGTTAGCTATTTTTCACTTGTGTTGTAAACATTATGACGTGCAACCAAGTACACGTAGCGCCTGTAGCTCAGTGGATAGAGCATCTGTTTCCTAAGCAGAAAGTCACAGGTTCGACCCCTGTCTGGCGCGGAATAACTACAATCGCTACCCTACTCCTGCGAACGAACTAGTTTTGCAAGACGATTGACTCCGTGCACGTCGGACCCTCTGTGGGTACACGTTGGCTTCTGGACGGAGCTTCCACGTGGATGGTCACCTCAAAAGCTTCGGTTGGAGGAGACTGTGTCAAACACAGACTGTTATTATTATTTATTTTTCTTTTTTCTTTGAAAGACAAGAAACTCAAGCATTTCACTGCCTGGTGCCTCTGTTTTATCCCCTGTTTTATTTTTAAAAACAATTATAAAAAAAACAAAACAGTAAAAAGACGGAACAGCTTTTGAGAGTGAAAAGTAAAAAGCGGGCTGGTGGGTCCTCGTCTCTTTCTCTCTTCTCTCTCGCTCGCAGGCGGGCTGCTTGGAGCTCTGGCTGCAGATCCATGGCTGTCGCGCGCTATGTGCAGCTCGGCGCGTGAATGCTCCCAATCATGCCTGAAAATTCGCCCCGCTTCCCTCCTCAGTCATCTCCGAGAGCACCGTATCATGGTGGTGCTTTTGTTGGTCGACAGGAATCGAGTGAGAGGGGCAGCAGCATCTTGGGCTCGGATGTAGAGACGGGATTCTCAGCCGGGGCTGTGCAGGTTGGAAATGGCGAGGGAGGAGGAAGCGGGGGAATGGGATGTGAGAGGATTCGGGAGGGTTCGTTTGCCGAGTTGCGGGGTGAATCTGATCGTTCTCCAGTAGGGCAAGACCGAAGCCCGTCTGATGGCAGAGTTGGAGGGGATGAGAGGGCCAAGAGCAGTGAAGCTGGACGGTCTGTGCTCGATGTCAGGGAGGGGCATGCAGTTGGAGATACTGGTGCTGTTTGCTCTGTATTCGACCTAGGAAGTTTTGAGCCTCACGATGGTAGCGGAAGGGAGGCCTTCCAACTGGCGAAGAGTTATTATTTGGGCACGGACAGATCTGTGGATGCCGGGAGTGAGGGGGAGGGTTCCAATCGTGAGATGGAGGATAAATCTTACAAGGAGTTTGCATTCGGAAGCTTCGATCGTGATGTGGAAATGGGCTGCACAGTTTCTCAAGGGAAGGGGGTAAACGACGTTCCAATCAATGATGATGGGGACAAGGTGTGCCGTGTGTGCCATCTTGGGCTGAGCGCGGAGGGCAACGATTCTATGGAGCTGGGATGCGCTTGCAAGCAGGAGTTGGCGCTTGCTCATCGCCACTGTGCAGAAGCTTGGTTTAAAATTAGGGGCAACCGTGTATGTGAAATATGCGGTGCAATTGTAGAAAATCTCCCTGTGATGGAACAGGAGAGGGCTTCTGAATCACAAGCACACACGGAAGGAGGTGTAGCTTCCTTCGAGGGGGAGAGACGAGCGAGAAGTTTCCCAGTAGCGCAGTTGGGGTACTGCTGGCAGCGACAATTCGTACGAAATTCTCTGCTGGCATGCCTTATTGTGGTTTTCATCGTTCCCTGGTTCTTTCGCATCGCCTACTTCACCGCTTGATCCACGAGGAATTCTTTCATCGCAATTAATGCAAACAATCTCTCTCTTCGGGCTGGTGGGGTTTATCGTCCGAGTACGACCATTACGTGAAAGGAGGCCGATCTTGGCACTCACCCACCCACCTTCATGTGATTTGGTTGTTCTTGGCAGCAGAGATTAAGTGGTGCGAATCCTTTTGGTCGTATTTGTACCACTTGTAATTCTCGTCACGGACAGGGGAAACCTAAATCTTCTCGACCATAGCTGTTTGGAATGTGATTGCTGTGGGCCAGCACAAGCTCACCATATGGAGACTGAAAGTGCAATCATGGCATATCTGTGATGAGGGGCGCTACATCACAGTGACACCCCTGAATAAGCAAGATATGAAGGATGCAGAATGATGCACTGGCCGGGGACACAAGTAGAGGGTGTTGTGCTTGTACAGTGTGTTTCTTCTCTCCTAGAGAGGTTATATTTTGTGCTACAGAAACGTGATGAGTTGCCATGGAACAGACACAGAGGGAGACAGAAATGAAGCCCAGCTGAACAAAGCCTCTTGCATATGGTGCTCTCAATTCACAAAGATCAGGTCATATGATTAGGTCAGAACTGATATCAATGTAGATAGACTGTGCAACTGACAGAAGTTCAAATTTGGTTAGCAACAGACTGCTATACACGTCCAGAGTACAAACATCACTTCTGCTGTCTCTTTCCCTGTCTCCATCACCCTCTAACACAGGATAGCTGCAGATAGTGTCAGTGCTTTTTAGTCCCCAGCCTGGTTCACGAGGACATCATAGATAGACTTTGTGAGATGAGTTTTGTATAGAAAAGACACAGCTCTACACATGTGCAGAGTAGTACCTACTCTCTCCGTCTCCCTCTAGATTAGGATGCACCCAGATTGTGTTGGCGCCCATATGTAGCCTGCTTTCAGTGTCCCAATTCTGCTTCATGAGGGCGTCATAGATAAAAGGTGGGTTCCTGAATATATTTGTGGAGCGGTGGGCATTGATGTGCATCACCCACCACACTGGGAGCATGACCCTCCCCTGCAAACTAGCAAATCCATACAAGAATTTCTCATATGGCTATGGATGAACATTGGGCACTGTACCATTGACTTAGCTTCACTTATACATGAAACAGGGCAGCAACTACACCAAATTTGAATGGTCAACAAACCCTTAAATAGATGGTCTAATGCACACCAGGGTAAAATTGGAGCTTGCTCCCTTGATCTGCTGTAGTGGTTACCGCTGAGGGCCACCCTCGTTTATGCGCAGTTCCCAGAAATGAGATATTGTACATGGTCTTTGATTTGTGGCTGCCTTGAGATCATGTCATGGATCTTAAATCTCAACATATTATCACCCTGTTGATCTGAAGAGCTTCAAACTGCAAGACATTGCATACACATCTATGAAAATGCAAAAATAGGCGCGAGCACAGTAGCAACGTTTCATAGAGACTGTCAAACTTGGGGTCCACCGTGGCCAGCCCAGTGGAGGCCGATCCGACTTGTTTTCGAGAAACACATTATTCTAAAGTTCCGGTATTTTGTCCAAAAGTTGGAGGTCACAAGGACCCTAACCTGTCAGCTTGCAACCGGATTGAAGCCATTACAGAGGAGTCCTGGAGCAGTGGTTGGTAGGTAAGTGGGAAGTTTATCCGATATCAGACTCACAGGTGTGTTTTGTGTAAGTGCTTATTATAAGCAATCATGTTATTATGTTTGTCGATGATGCTGTACGCGTGATAAACATGTTGTATTGTTCTGTGTGACTGATGGCCCCGGAAAAATATTGAAGACGAGAATCGCTCCAGAATCCTCACAGATGTATCTTACATATTAGAGTACAGTTGCATATGAGAGAGCTCGAGATTGGAGACAAAGAGTAGCTACAAATTTCACAGTTGAAGACATCTTTAGAAGTGGATCGTCACAATGCTTCAGATCACTGTAGCTCGCAGTTGAAAGCTGAAGAAATTTGTGCGCTTCTCGAGCAAGTGATCCGTGATCTGCAACTTGATAAACTGTGTACATGGATTCCATTCGGTATCTCTCTGGATACAAATATTTATGCAGTAATCGACAGATCACACTGACTTGAAGTCATTGTGATGAGCATTCTTTACAGTGGCGTTTGATTATATATCTGACGATCAATCATCCATCCTAACTTCATTTTGCCTTCGCCTATCGAACTAGATCATACTTGCTAGCTCTATCATTTACACTAGTAAGGGGCAGGAAGGAGGTTTTCACCACAGTAAAGCAGCACTCTCCGCTAAAGGTTCAATGGGTGGCAGCCTCTCTTGCGGAGAGGCCACCCCATGCTCCTGTAATGCTGTGCTACTACCACCTGTCTGAAAAAAATTCAATGTTAAGTGGAGAAAGGTCATCTAGAGTGTTTGAGAACTAGGGTTGATCGAGATCATTGGTTCACTATTAAGTTGAATTTGTTTACTACTTCTTTGAATAGTTCTTCTATATACACCTGCTTAGTCATATTGACACTAGATCAGCAACTCCTTCATTCTTCTTGTCAGATGCCAGTTCCAACCAAGGTCATGGATTCGATGATCCACATGTTCTATCTACTAATACCACGTCAACGTGGGTCCTGACTCCATCAAAAAATTTCTCTTTAAGGTAAGTACTACTATTCTTCTATGCATCTAACATCTAGTGTGATTCATGGTTTGTGAAGTCTTCAGACTTCTAACATACACGTAGACTCAAAACAAGCCAGCACTCGAGCCAGCACTTACAAGTTCACTTTAAGGGAGTCTCCCTGTGTGGCTGAAGAACACGGATCGAGGTTGTGCTGTAATGATATGGACCAGGCGAACTCTCCGTGCAACATTTGATATGTTTCTTATTGTCCTTTTTGCACTCTTTGCTTAGAACTCAGTGCTAGTTGTCCTCTTATTGTTCATCTCTCCGGAGATAGGGCACCAGTCAGTACACCATGGGGAGCACCTCTCCAAGGCTCAGGTAGAACTAGGCTGAGAATCTGGGACCTGGCAGTAACTCGGGCAGTAACATCATGTATCCAGAGACATGTGGCCAAATGGTGACGTCTCATGTGCATCTGGATTCTTCATGTACAAGCTGGTCTCAGCAGAATCGCGGTAAGAATGCAGACAAAGAAGGAGGAAAGAAGGTACTCTAATTCAATATATTCAGTTCCATGGTCATTGCCTTGGATCTTTGTGGGCATGCAGAGAGGTGCCCATCGAAATATCTTTCAAAGAGCTTTGCACATAAGGGCTACCCACAGGTAACTCACAGGTTCGGTAACAGGAGGTGCAGGAAAGTCGACATTGTGCCAGGAGTACGAGATTGTGATCAAAGAGTACATGACATCCGCTCTTGGCATATAATACTTGACTCAAACTTATGTGCAACGGAAACGGGACTGCTTCAATGTTCAATCGAGCTGGTCCAAGAAACATCTGAGAAACTTCACACTTTTGGCTCAGGTCCCTACTTAGAGACATATGGTAGATGATCTATCAAGGATGATCATTTTAGTCACTACTGGAACGACATTGCAGGAGAAAGGAGATAATGTTCACCTCCTAATCATACCCTCCTCGAATACTAGCCTGGAAGCAAGCTTACCGTACATATTAGAGAGGCACAGGCACTTCAAAGAGACGGTTGAACTTAATCTGCCAAACAGAGATGAATTGCACATTCTTCTATCAAGGTCACATTGGTGCTTCACACACTACTATCGCTTCAGAGATGCACTTCTCATGGGGGTTCCACACAGAAATGACAATCCATCATTATCAAGAACAGTACGGTACATGTATACAGCTTAAAACATATATATAGATATGTTTTTGAAGTTTACTGATGATCACACAAAGGAACCTATACAGATTTATATAGAAATTCCCACAATTGTGCACTGGTCCTTTTCAAGAAGAACTTGCACTATTATGTCAGATCTGGGTAGAGTTGGCTGTGCTGCACAATCAAAGATAACTGGTCACTATGCCACTAGATGCTACCCTTGCCATGGACATGCAGATCTGACTATGCCTGCATGATCCATAAGTATCCCATACACATTTGACTTAGAATTGATTGGCTGGAGATTAAGATGAAAGAATGGTAGCAGCACTGGTACTAGAAAAATGCAATGTTTGACCCTGCAAGGCCGCTCAAAGATGTCTACATACAATCCGAGGCCGAAATCAGCTTCTTTGAGCTCGCTCTTGAGAACTTAGTCCGAGCTATAGAAGATCTAGGTGGGTGCTTGCGCTTTGACGAGCTGACCTGATGAAACGCGCTGAATTCTGAATTGCTTACCTCGCCTGGCTGACCTAGCTAGTTGAGTGGAGACCAGTAACTGCGCTCCTTCAACTCGGGGGTTGCCACACTATTAGGAGATGGAACAGTGTAAACTTCTGATGCAGTTGTTTGAGAAGAAAGAGGACCGTTAACCCCTCTATCATGCATATGGCCTTGATAACCAGCCACCATGACTGCCGCAGCAGTGGCAGCTGTGGCGTCGGCTACAGCATTTTCGTGGCGCCTGTATCGCATAATCTCTTGTCTCACAGCGTTCAATTCTTGCTGGAGGGATTGAGCTTGCTGCTGGAGCGCAGATATTGCCCCCATGCATCCATAGACAGGATCACGGATGCGCGCGTTGGCCTCGTACACAAGGCTGCTAGCCGCATCAGCACGCTGGTTTTCTGGAACTTCCATCAACATCTTAGAAACATTACTCGCACCAAAAATCTTGTGAACACACGCAAACTTTTGTGGTTCATGGGGAGAAAAGTACGGAGAAAATGGGCACTCCTGCGCGCATCGTCGACGGAGAAGCTTGCAAGCCGCACACGGTGTGGATGAGTTCACCTGCCCTTGATTTCCCAACATGGTTCTTCGATCCAGTGAGCTAGTCCTGTCTGTTTGTAAACGTTTGGCTTTGCTGGAATTGCTGTCAATCGACCCACTAAAGAGGTCGGAATCCCTGCCGTCCTTTGACATTCACACCACAGCTCCTCTCAAGTGATCTTTGTGACTTTCAAGAGCGAATGACAGAACTTTCGGATAGCTCGGACTCCGAGAGAGAAACGTGAGATAGATCAGTGTCCAGAAGCTTCAATTATGTACAGTATGTCAGCCGTTGTTCCATTTGATCGTAGTGGCGAATCGATCGATGTTCTTCTTGTCTGCTTCGGGCCACGTACGTTTCTGTGGGAAAGCCGACACCTAAGTTAGAGACAGCCCCAGAGGCACAAGACTTTTAAATCAGCATTGTGGTTTGGGTTGAGGACCAAAACTGTGGGAAAAACCTGCTCACTTGTCTGCAGAAACAAGGCACACCTATGTTCTTGGATGGTGATCAGCGAAACAATACGACATTACAGTACTAGCATAAGAAGGAGCCTTCAAGAGCTCTGTAACATGGACACGCTAGAAAGAAGAAACTCTCTTTAAACTGCTCATGCGACCTAGAGATAGAGGAGCATAAGAAGGATGAAACTTAGAGCTATAGAGAGAGGGAGAGATCCGTTATTTCTTACAGTCTTGTTCCTTCTAGGAGTTAAGCTACAGGTGCACAACAAGAATCTTGAACTTTTATGAGATCTCGAGCACCTTTGATTAGGAAGAAACTCACTATTGTACAGCTGATAATATACTCTGGTGATGAGGACGTTACGCGCAGATGGATCAACGAAAAGCTCAAGAAGAGGTGTCCTCATAGACCAAAATCTACTGAGAGCAAGTATCCACGGAGAGATCCTCGCAAAGTTCTCAACTCTTGACAGACTGTTACTATTGAGACCTCACCCGCACAAGCTGGGATCTTTGGACCAGAGCGAAGAGTCCAACAGACAGAAACAAGTGACTTAAGAGATCTGTTCACCAACATGAAGTACTGAAAGAGACTTGGAACATTTGATACGATCGAAGAAGGGACTGTACGAATCTTCAAAGTGCCGAAACCAGATTCAGAACGAGAGATACCTGACCAGGCACCAAGGAAGGCTGTGAGATGTAGCTGTGAGATGTAATCGATGGAGTCACCTAAACAGAAAACTGGATGTTCAGAAACAAACAGAGAATGCCATAGACGGCCTGCAGACGCAGGGAGAAGACTTAGATAGAGATGTAGCCAACAGAGAGATCCGCTCCACAACCACACACAGAAAAACGGTACAATGAAGGCCAGGAGCAGTGTAGGATAGCACACTAGTCTCAGATCTCCCTGAGAGGAAGGAAGGAGACACCGTGAGGCTGCTGCTGCGCGAGCCGAGACACCGCCTCTCAAGCAACCAGACGGGCAGAACAACAAGGAAGGCGATTGAGAAATGGGCAGCGAGAAGGTAATCCGGCCCCAGAGTTGACCGCGGGTTTTCCTCACAAACTCTGCGCGGGTGGCGGGCGGGGCGGGGCGGGGCGGGTTGACCCCCGATAAGTGGCTCAGTTTTAGCCCGATCTTTTTCATTACCATCCGCGTGGGGCCTGCCCCGCTATAATTCGACTCTGCCCCCACCGAAGGGAAAAGCTTACTTACTCTAACCTAACCCTGATCAAAAAGTATCCTTAATCATACATAAATCCTCGATTAGCCGACCGGAGTGAGTGCTAGTTGAGTAGTAAGTGGTAACTAGTGAGGAGGATAGTTACTAATACGGTGCCGAAATAAGATGTTTTTCCTTAAGTATTATATTCCAGAATAATATGAGTTTTGTTTTTGGTTTGCGGTAATTACTTTTTTTATTGTTCAAATGTATATGGGTGATCTATAAAATTAAAATGAAAAATGAAAAATAATAAAAATACAAAATTTGGGGTGGCGACGCGATTTGTGTGAACAAACATGACCCGGATCGTTGGCACCAACAGCATATCATATTCTTCCGTACATAAGCGGTGATGCCTCTTATATGCCGGCCGACGACATTCAGTTGCCATGATTGAAAGTGGACTGTGTGTAGTTAGGCAAAAATTTTAGCTTTGCCTTACAATGGGTGTGGGTAGTAGTGAATTGCGGAGGCAAAGATGTGTGTCCACCACCTTATCCAAACCCATCTCAAATCAAGTTTCCGCTTGTCGCCTTAGCGGTTTCGTAACTGTTTATTGATTTTAAAAATGAAAGCCTGTGTTTGAGCCCATCGTCACTAGCTTCAAGGCTACGCAACAGTAGGAAAAATTTAAAAAATATTTTTGGGTCAGAAAATCAAATAATCTCAAGCACTCAAGCATTGTTTTTCTTCAAACAGGGACGGTGGCCCTGGAAAAGCAGTGCACTAAAACGAGGGAAAATTTTCCTGGTGATGCCATGGAGGCTACACAAGTATTGTTTTAATTGCATGTATATAACTCAATATTGCCTCCAATTTGTACTTCTGCATTATTTTCAAGCTTAAAGGCATTTTCCCTCCTCTTTCAGTAGAGTGGCTTGGGATTTGTCCATTTTCCAAAAAACAAATTTGAATATTTAAAACATGAGGTTAGATCACCAACCCAAAACCAACTCTGATTTACCTCCAAGGCATAATACCATTTCATTAGTGATTGTGGTTTCAAATCCACGTAACTGTGCTGGATGTCATTAAAGGTGTCCAGCTTCCCACCGAAAGGCCGCCTTCGGGTCAACTTTGGGCAAGAGTCCACATTTGTTTCTATTCTGATTATTATAAACCATTCCATAAACCAGCAAAAATTAATCAGAATACAGTATAAAGAAGTTACCGGATTGACTTACCTACTACAAATGAACTTTGAGTCCATGAACGACATTCATCCTTTCAAATCTTCGTGTATTAACTAGGAAATAAAGTAGCCCTAAAGCATTGATGATAACCCTCACAGAAGATTCCTTCGTTATACCTCTTAGTGACGTCACGGGTATCAAACTAACTAATCAACTTACTAATCATACCTCGCACTTGAGGAATTACACATCGAGCAGCTAACCCAGTCACTAAGCAGCATTGCTGTCTAAGCGCACGGACTAGCGAGTAACTAACCTACCCACCGCATCCCAAACACACAACTAACTACCTGACAGTACAAGTAACGAATGACACTAACCACCGGTAACAAGCACCTAACCACAGTTAAATATGGCCGTTACTGAGGATAAGACAGGGGCGACTAGTCGCCGCCGAATTTAGTTGGCGAAAAGCCCACGCTGTCGGCTAATATTGGACGCGCTGACGTGGGCCTCTTCCATTCGAAGAAATGCTTAAAGTCCCTCTATTTTGTCAGGAACCGAAAACAGTCCGAAATTTATGGTCATAATTTCCACATCATTATCCCATAAGTCCCTGCCACCCCCCTATCTTTGACCTAACTAAGTGGTGTTTATGTATCTCTATATTTCTGGAAAGCTGAACAAAAATATTAAAATGAAAATTATGTTTTTATTTACCTTAAAGAGAGAGACAGCTCACAATTCAGGCCCTGTTTTACAAGAGGAGGGGGAAAATATCCAGTTTTGGGTGGTTATTTGATTTTTTTCATAACCGACGGTTCCGGTTGCTTCAAATTTTAGAAAACTATTAACTTGCAGGTGCGGTTATTAAATTTTTATGGCTAGATATAACCTGCCGGTTACGATTACTTGAAAAAACCTCAAATAACCGGCGGTATTCATCAAAATAACCTCGGGTATTGGGCGGTTCTTTAAGAGGTTTTTTGCTCGGTTATTTGAATGCGTGACCTCCGCCGGTTCCTAACTGGACCGGTTACTTCATTTTTTCACCTCCGTTGGTCATATATACATATAACCGGATAGGTAACCGCGGGGTATTAGAGAGAAATTCAAATAACCGCCCAACACTGTAAATAACCTCCTTTCATTTTACATAGAGGAGAGCCCAGACCAGCGTGGCAACAGGATTCGAACCCCGAATCACCTAGGTGGCACCCATGGAGTATTAATCCTTAAACGTCGAAGCCGCCACTTTCGTGTAGTGTCATTTTCCAGCCACATTGTAACTTTTGTGGATGAAATCAGATGAACATGTGGTCTGATTCCTGAATGAAAAATGTAGGCGCCTTTGTCCTCTACATGCTCCAACAAATGCACAC
This sequence comes from Takakia lepidozioides, assembly GCA_030704615.1. NCBI lineage: Eukaryota > Viridiplantae > Streptophyta > Takakiopsida > Takakiales > Takakiaceae > Takakia > Takakia lepidozioides. The sequence goes on along the minus strand of CM060732.1, from coordinate 21,133,993 downwards.
AAAAACCATAATTCCGATTATTTTCAGTGGCAGGGGGTACCGGATTTGGGTGGTGTCCAGGAACGTCAACCGCCCACATGGCAGGCGTTTCAGAAAATGCCGCCTCCAACCTAGAAATTTGCTCAGAATTAGAAATGTTTTTTTCATTGGAGCAAAGCAAAGACTGACTGTAGAGTTGGATTTTAAGTAAAATTTCTAGACATTGTAGGAGCCTTGGTTCACCACATACAAAGAACCCCCTAAATTTTAGGTCTTTCACTCTGAAATTTTCAGAGAGCACCTTCTATGTGCCCTAATTGTGAACCTGGAGGCCATTCACCCAAGAGAAATATGGATATTGGAAAATTTCCATGATCAAACCACTTTTTCGGTTCCAATTTTTGTCATTTCTTTTTTGTTATAATCTCCCATTTGCAACGGTCAAACCTGCCCGGATTTTGTGATGGTGTTCATGTTGTCAGTAGGGATGAGGTTGTCAGGTTCATCCAAATGGATGTATGGGGGTAGGAAGATATAGCTAGTTTAGTCAAGGTATATATTGCAAAAGTGCAAAAAGTTAGCCCATCCCTTAAGGGTTAATCTTTATGGTTTGCTAAGAGCCTACTAATTATTTATTTATTTATTGATCCTAATTTTGACAAACTGCCGAGTCAAGGTCAGCAGCAAATTTCCCATATCGCCCAATCCGGGTCGTGAAATGGCTCACCAGAAGTCGTAGCAACTGCCCATGAATCACTCCCTCAATCCCACAAAATAACCCTGCCGTGCGTGACGTTCGTTTAATTATTTTCCCAACTGAATATAGAAGTTGGTACCTCTTTTGGAGGTAAACATTGTATTGTCAGTGGTCTTTATTTATTTATTTCCAGTCGGTGCCGCGATCCTCTGGACGCTACCAATTCTTCAAGTATACGCAAAGTCGAGCACGATCTTTGGCAATCCGAGTAATTTGTGCGTGTTGCATAGCAATGCGACAAAGGAGGTCCGTCGCACATCCAAATTACCATCTTCTTCGTTATAGCTCACATCATAATTTAACATTTTCAGATTTTTAAAATTCTATAATTAGAATTGCATATATGGCTGCTAAGCCAACACCATGGCACCTTCATCCCCTTTTCACGCCTCGACGAGCGAAAAAAGAAATACCCATTGCCGTCGGCTCCGCTGGCACCAGTGAAGTAGAATGGAAGTCCCCGGATACTCTCGCAATTCCGCAAAGTCGGGGTTCGCTCTTTTCTTCAGCCGCCATATTCTTTTTTTGTCTTTCCAATTTTTAAATATTGAACTCTTCTATTTTATGCTCCCTAATGGGATTCTTCCCTAATTAGAAGCTTCCCTGCCTGTGCCCACGGGAATAGGTCCCCGGGCAAGTTGACACGCGTCACGTTTGACGTGGCTGCGATCTCGCCCACAGAATTCGTGCAGTAGCCTCGCAACGCGTGGCAAGCTCGGCGCCTATAGGGCCCCAACAATCGTGGCATGAGTTCGCCCTAATTACAAGGGCAGCTGCCCCACGCGGCTTTGGGTCAGCGGTCTATTCTGTGCTGCCCGCTGCCCGCCTTTACTTCGCACGTTTTCAGAATCTGCAGCGTGGACCATTTACTGCTATTTTTCATTTATGGAATTTTAAAATTAAAATTAAAACTAAATCGTAGGTATATATAGTCATAAGTATAGACCGCAAAATAGGATAGTTTATAATCTTTTGGCCGGCCGGGGACCTTCCGGGCAACAGCGACGGCAGCCGTCAGGAACCGACAGAATCCTTACTCTCCGGTATTGTAAATCATAAATCATAAATCATAAATCACAATTTTTTTTGTTTTGTTTTGTTTTCTTTTCCAATAGAGAACAGGGGACAGAGGCCCTGTCTGAGACTGTAGACTTTATTTATAATTATTGAATGTTCTTAGCAAAGATAAATAAAAGAGGGAAACGGGCCATCAAAATCATAATGTTTTTGAAATTAGGATCCATAAATACAGGAAATACTAGATCCTCACATTAGATAGTTTTCCTAAATATATTTTTTAATTGTTTAAACAAAAAATGAGGGTTTTCCTATATTGCTAGAAAAATTCATGGCACGGGGCTGCAATATCCAGCTTTTGCAAACCGCTCTCACAAGGTCGTGGATGAAGGAGGGATGAATGTGGATTGAGTCGACGCGGCGGCCGCCACAGCGCCGCCGACAGCAGTACTGGTGCAGACCCTGCAGCGTGGGCGTCGAGGCCTCCGCGACTGCCTCTCCTTCTTCCTTGTGCTCTGTCTCTCTCTTCATTGCGAGTCTCCCACGGCCATGGCAAGGCGGCCTGGAGCATGAAGTGGAGGATCTGCAGTCGAGGATACTTAAAAGCGAGAAGGAATGAAGCTGCGTGCAGCAGATGCAGGGGAGTTGGAGAAAAATAAAATTACTAAACTTTTAGGTGAGGGTCATCAACGGCCCCCGCGTAGTAGTTCTCGTGTCATGATAAGCTTGTTTTGGAGGAGGTTACACATCCAAATCTTTATCATGCATGGGAGGCCCGGAACTTGGAAGATAATTCACTCATCATCTCGTTGAAAGTTGTCTACATTGTTGCAATCTTTCTGCTGGTGAAAGAACAGCTTCGAAGTTCGACTAAATCATTTCTTCAACTGAACAGACATCAATGTTCGAAGTTCCAACATTTGATGTCTATTTAGTTGAAGAAAGGATTTAAGCATCCAAGGAACAGAGCCCATTTGAAAGAAAAGAGATTATTATGGTTCGCAAAGACTTGTACATATTCCAGGTCAGAGTGTTGTGTTGAAATAACATACATGTGGTCTGTGAGGTCCATCCAAAGATAAACTGGGAATCTTACAACATGACATGAAAATATATTGTCGTCTTATAACAATCTGTCCGTGATTAGATGATCTGAAGAAGTTGAAGCCTGAACTAGTTACCTAAGTTAAGCTTACCTCTGGCGGGGATAGGTAACTCTTTTACTTCTCCGCTACTTTTTCGTCTTCAATGTCTCATTTATTGATCAGTTGAATGAAATATAGAATTTCAGTGAACCGAACGCACGGTCCATTATAGTGCTTGCCAACATCAGTTTCAACTTTCTGTATGCCCAGTGCCCACCATGTCAGGATCGAAGTTAAGTAAATGTCTCGACTAACGAGCCATTGAATGATCCATATCTTGCAGTTTCTCTCTTGATCTGTGTGCACCCTCACCTATATTCAGTTGCTCCATTCATTTTCCTCATTTATGGCGCACGCCTTCGAGTGTTTCGACTGCCTACTTTATACTGGACAGCGGGGGTGTTCGGTGAACCCGCATACCGACAGCACCAAAGCTCTGCGCTCATTAGTCGCTAGACTAAACGGATCCGAGGCCATATCTTGCATTTTCTTTCGTGGTCTTTCAAGTGCACCTTGAAGCTCTGGCTCGGTGCACCTATATTCGGTTGCTTCATCATCTCACATTCAGTTGAAGGACCTGCATGTTTCCTATTAAATTATCTTTGGACCAACGTGTGGAACAATCTTCGTGCAATTGAAGGCAAGGCACTTGGGCTTTCATTATGAGATCATGACAAGACCACATGCGTGGGTTTTTGTTCCCTTCCCTCAACAATTTTGTCTCTTTGAATGTCCCGGCCACATATGGGTGAAAGAATGTAAACGTGGACAGAGACAAGTGTTAATAAGAGCATGTCTTGAAATGTATTCGCATGATCGTGGGTGGGTGGTCCAGCCCTATTTACAATTTGAACTCATCTTTTTAAGCTTTCCTCCCGCCCTTCGTCCTCCCACAACGATATATGAATGCACGAATGCACCTCCTTCCGACCACTCTGGCATTTGAATGTTTGCGGGATATTAGGTGGTGAGCGTGCTCTGTAGGCATACCTACAAAGACAACAAACGTACACGCACCAGAAATAGATAGCCAGAATCTAAATGCGAGGTCTCCAACTTGCGCTGCCCGCTACCAGTTGTGCGATCTGTAGAATTGACCCGGAACATGTTTTTTTCTTTTTCTTTTTCTGTTTAAAGGGATGAGAGGCCCTGAAAATTTATTAAAAAGGGAAAAAATTAAACCCTTACAAGTGCCATGAGGCTTAACACACGGAGGCCGTGTTGGAGATCAGATAACCTGGTAGAAAATAGACCTGGCTACGCATCCAGGCCTGGTAGAGCCATCTATTATTGGTTGCAAGATTTGCCATAGCGTAGAGAGCTAATGTGCGATTAGTTCATAGCTTCGAAAAGACTCCAAGAGAGAGGTGGCCCAGTGTAGTGTAGATGGAACTGGACGTAACGACGAACAGTAAGAACACATGCCAGAACGGCCAAGGAGCGAAACTCTGAAGATGTCTATCTGAGGAAGATCAACTTAGATTTAGATCCCCTCTTTATGTGCTTCCAGTTAATATCTCTCGAGTCCAGATCAGGGGAGGCCGAAGACGGTGCCCCATCGGTGTTTCCAGAGTTCAGGTAAGGAGTCTGCCCATGAACATGAGTCTGTATCAATGATGCAACAAATGATTCCTCCTCTTCCCCAAGATGCTCTGAAGGAGGCGAGGAGGGAGTCTTTTCGTTCTGGTTTCTTGTCTGCTTCTGCACATAGTTTTTGCCAGGCCAACTTAGCTCCAATTGTAACATCATAGAAAACACATGCAAGGATTTCTGTACAGGAGGAGGAAGCATTGTTTAATGTCCATCTGCACCGAGCCTTCCAGCTTTGCCACAGTGTTGCCGGGCGGAGGGCCTCAAAAACTGGGCATGTGGACACCTTGGACTTGGTTGTTTGGTTGTAATTTAGCAGGAGGGCTATGGGGTCCTAAGCGGTGTTTGACCAAACCCTGTAAAGTGACCAAACCAAGGGCCAGATAGTTGACGGCCCTTTACATAAAAGAAGGCAGTGTTCCAAAGATTCAATAACCCCAATGGGGCAGCATCTGCAGAGTAGGGCCTCTTGGAAGTTTAGAAATTGCCCAACCTTCAAAACCCTATTTGCAATCTGCCAAAGAAAGGCACTGAGTTTTGCCGGTTTGGATTTCTCCCAAATCAGAGCCCAAATGCACTTCCAGTTTTCCCCTCTAAATTGGAATAAGCCCCCTCTGTCGTCCCATTTTTTGGTTAGAGGCTTGGCCTTCAGCATCGCTCTGTAGGCATCCTTGGCCGTGTAATTGAAAAAGGAGCAAATCTTGTCCCTGAATTCCCAGTGTCATTCTGCTGGATCGATTTGCAGATCCTGGATGGCCTGGCCTCCAATCCAAATGAAGGTTCCTGATCGTAACTAGGGTAGAACCCGCGTGTTGGATGGAAGGGATGGATTAAAATCTTTGAGCTTGGAGTTCCAGTGGCAGATTCTGGTTGGTGGGGTGTTTGCATTTGGGATTGAGATAGAGTCGGATGAGTGCAGCAAGAGAGCACCTGTATACGGATGGGCCCTGAATGCAAAACCCACTAGGTTAATATGTGAGGCTTCCGTTATGAACATGACCTGAAAATGATGATCGGCCCAATACCTTGCATGATCCCTGTCAACTTTTCTACCTGGGAAATGAAGAAGCACCCTTTTCTCCGAAAACTCTGCGACACTGTCGTGGATTGTGGACATATTGAGCTCCACAAGAGGGTGAAATTTACTCATCGATCTCTGGAGATCCGAAATATCCTCCATCAGATCCTGCTGAGGGTCGGCTGCATCCTGCTGGGGGTTGACTGCATGGGGAGGTGATGAGGGAGCCCCGGTATACTGGGGTGGGCTCACATGCGTGGTGGGATCCGAAACTGGCGATTGACTCAGCCGGGGAGAGAGAGGAGCAACCAAGGGAACCCGGATCGGAGCTGCCCGCATAGCTGGGGGGCTGCGACTACGCGCCAGAGCGCGGTGGGCCTGGAAGAAACCTGTCCCAGTGGAAGGGATCGCCAAAGCAGCCTGAATGGCAGTAGCCGAGCGACTTTGAGATCTGGTAGTTGGAGCACCATGGCGGGCAAATTTAGTGGGGGCCATTGAAGGGACCAACGGAGTGAAAGAACCGCCAAGCAGGAAGGGCACCGAGAGGATCGATCAAAGAGCCAGTAAACACAGAAAACACAGGGAAGCCTCAAAAAGGGAAAATCTTGCTGCGAAAAAGAAATGGGGGGGGTGAGAGATGGAAATTGAAGGGTAGAAATGGAGAGAGACCGGAATCAGCAGCAAGAAGAAAAGGACAACGAGCCACAACTCGGCGAACCCAGGAGAAACCGGCAATGAAAGAAAAAGCCTAGAGCACCAGAAGCCTGGATCAATGCAGGAGAGTATGAACAAGAGAGCAGCGCACTTCGAAAAATTGCGACTAAACCTGGACTACGCAGGCTAAGAGAGACACCGATACGCTGAAAACCAAACGAGAGCACAGGGATGGCGGGGGCTAGGCACCGGAAACAGGAAGGAACAGGAGCGCCCTGCGAAAGGTGGCGGGGGAGCTCAGATTGCATGGCGGCTGGGGGATTGATTATCAAGCGAGAGGCCGTCTAACATTGATTAAGGAATGATGAACCGTGGTAAAATGGCTTAGCCAGGGAAGGATGTGTCACACAGGGGCAGGCGGAGCCGGGAGCGTTAGCCCCAAAATTGCAGAGCAATAATGGGGGCATGCTTGGGGTCATATCATAGAGATAGCCAAGAGGATCGTCCTTTGGGATAAAGAAGGACCCCATTAGCAAACGGCGGGGGGGATGATGGCTGAAGTACCATCCCTGGGCCGAAAAGGGGCAAAAGAGGGTCTCCGAGGTCGCTGGGATGGGCCCTTTCAGGAAAGTGAGGACTGGGGAGGTGATCAGGCCGGGGTAAGACGCCATCTCAGCCGGCCAGGGGGGATCTTGGAAGCCTTGGAGGTAAGAGACGGCTGTTGAGCAGACCCTCTCTCACCGTAGAACGCGGAGCTTGCCATCCCCGATCTCGTAGATTAACTCAACATGTTTGAGAGACTTAAAAAATCAGAGGAATTCTAAAATATTGATGTTGTTGACTGATCAGATTTGAAACACTTGTCTCACGCCTCTCCGATCCCACGAATGTACTCTGCTTTACTCCCAGTATGAGAATCAACACATCTAACAATTCCAGACGAAAATTTGAACTCTTGAAGAGCGCCTATTAACCCAGCAGAAAAGTTCAATGAAGCTCACTACCTGAAAGTTTGATAACCTTTTCAGATGCCAGAACCGAAGGACTGACCATGACAAAAACAGCCCGTGTTGGTTGAAAATCCATACAACATGAGAGCATGTGACCAGAGTTGCTTCTCTTGGGACGCTGGATCACCAAAATACGTTCATGAAGATCCATGATGAGCTCTACCCATTCATGGAAGTTTTCTTTTCAAAAACAAGAGATGGAGTGGATATTAATGCTGCCTGTACCCGAATTGATTTCAGAGCTTAATTCTATCTCATATATATTGATGCAAAGAACAACCACCGTTCTACAGAATAGATCTCAAGCCTAAGCATCCAATACATAACCCAACTGCTAGGATCTACCTCTCCCTTACAAATGATCTTGTGTTTGCCAGGGCGGTGTATACTGGATGTCACCCATATGGCCAACCCAGTTATTAAAAAGGGGTCATTGGATCAACTGAACACCTATTGTGTTAAGACCGCGAGGCTTTCATGTCCCTGGAGAGGTTTGGGCGACCGCATTGCCCCTATTAGGGCTATCGAAAGGGTGGACAGCAATAACCTTTGGGGGATGAAGTGAAACCAGTATTTCACTTCATCTAGGCACAAGTCCACCTTCCTCAAGACTTTGGGTGCAAAGAGCTAGAATACATGTGTTCGCATTAAGGTGAGGCTTTTTGGATTTGCATGAGGCTCATATACTGTTGATCACTATGTCAAGACTCAAGAGAGGGAAATGAGACCTTCAAATCAGCAGGTAGTTGTGGCTAGTGGTGTGCTTGTACTGAAATACCGAAAATAGCCCTCGAGTATACTGAAACACTAGGTTTCAACAGCTATTGTTTTGGTGAGTCAGGTCAAAGACCGTGTATCAAGATACTGCAGTGCAGTCACTGCAGAGCGAGTACCCAATCTCCCAATAATCGATATCCTTTTATCCAACTTTGGGGCACTTCCTTCCCTTGGAACTTCAGGATTTTCTTCATGCACTTCGTTCCTGCAATCCTGCGACCACTCATCAGTTGTAAGGTTTTCAGGTTTTCATGACTTTTGTGCATCTAGCAGTGCACAGAAATTGCAGTACTCACTGATGCATTCAACGAGACAAGCCTGCTCATTCAACTGTAGTCTTTGCTTGTCTAAACTATTCGTGCATATGAACCTGCATGGTAGGAAATTGCAGGTGATTTTACAATTTCCTACCATCTGACTACAAATCCAGTCCCCAATCGCTGCTTCGTTTGGAAGATAATAATAACCTTTCTACCCTCAAGTATGAAGCAACACACTTTCTTTCATGCATATTGCTTGTTTCACCAGTAATCTCCCCAAGTACAAACCCCATCGTGGAAGTGGTGAAAGCGGTTGGCATCCCGTACAAAAACTGCTCGTCCAGCAATCTTTGAGATGAACTTGGCGGCTGTGTGGCAGTCGCCACACATCCAAAGGTTCTTGATGATACGGATAGGTGTCCCACGGGGAGTGCTAATGAGCCCAAAAGCAATGGCCAGCTTCTCACTGTGGTTCCAAAGCGAAAGTTCCTTTTTGACAGATTCTATTTCCCTCAGTTCACCCCTGAACTTTCCACCAACCTCCTTCTGGGCTCAGGAATCTAGGGAGCCATTTTCCCAACAGGGCTTTGATCTGGGTTTCAGGATCCAAGACACCGAGGCCACCCATTTTCTTGGGCATTATGATTTGAATCCAAGAAACTTGGGGGCGTTTGTTAGAGTCCAATGAATGGGCCCCCCAAATAAAGTTCCTAATACACTTTTTGATTTCGTGGATATGTTTAGAGCTGGGACTCCAAGTAGAGGCGAAATACCAAATACCGGCCAAAAAGATCTGGTTAGCCACCAGAGCCCTCCCAGTAATGGAGAGGAACCGAGAGCCCCAAAAGGCCCTTCAGCCTGGCTATAGTGGGCCCCAGACGTTCGTCTTCCGAGAGATTAATCCCGAAGACATGGCCCAAGAGGGTGGTGGACTCTCCATCCTTGAGCCAGATCAAACCCAAGTTTGCCCCCAATACGGGGGAGACCCCCAAACCAGACTTTGAAATATCCCCCACCTGAAGAGCCTTGGTTTTCGACCAATTCACTTTGAAACCCGATACCTTGCAGAAGGTGTCAATCGTGCATTGGGCTGCTTGCAGGGCCGCTGGCTCAGCTTGAAGCAGGAGAAAGGCGTCATCAACAAACATAGAATCTTTGATCTGAAGGGCAGCATTCTCCCTTCGTTGATTAGAACAGGTCAATCCGGGTTTGTTAAAGGGAGGTATATCTTGGATAACGTCCTTCTGGCCCAGGAGGCGGATACATATGCCAAGGCATCAAATCAGACGCTGGCACTCTGGCTGCTTGACTTTGAGAAGGCATTCGACAAAGTGGGTTGGGATTTTCTTCTGGCGGTTATGCTAAAATGTGGGCTGCCACCCTCATTCTACAAGTGGGTTAACATCCTTATCCGCAACAGCTCCAGCAGGGTTATTATAAATGGCCATTTGTCAAAACCATTTGCCCTACAGAGATCGGTGCGACAGGTCTCTCGCCTTTCCTCTTTCTGTTTGTGGCGGACACTTTGGGTTACATGTTGGAGGTTAACCCTGGAGTGAGGGGCCTTCAAATGCATGGCTTCAGAGCTCCTCCTCTACATCATGCAATCCAAAGTATGTATCTGCCACGTAACCAGCCTCCTTCATTTATTTACTCAGTCACGTCAGCTCAGCATGAATATCTTCTATTTGTGGATGCGACTGGTCTTCGACGAAAAATGTATGCACCTGGTCATAAACCTCGATGCAACTGCGCCCTGGTTCTTTTTTTGACACATCTGTCCTCCATCAATCTTCTCACCTTTGCTGGATCATCCCACCCGCCAGCAGCAGCATATATGTTTGATAGCAGCACATAAGCTGCAGCATGTTCTGGATCCTTCTTTATGATGTTTTCTGCCGCACGTTGTGCTTGTTCTACATTGCCATGGATTCTGCAGGCGCCAACAAAGGCCCTCCACACCAAAGCACCCGGTTCAATTGGCATTTTGTTTATGAATCCCTCTGCCTCATCCAATTGCCCTGCGCGGCCAAGAAGATCCACCATGCAGCCAAAATGCTCCACTGTGGGAGTCAGGGCATGAGCTCGACTCATGGCATCAAAGTAGTGACAACCTTCATCCACTAGACCCACATGGCTACATCCAGAGAGAAGAGATGTAAAAGTGATACCGTTAGGGATAATGTCTTCCTGTTGCATTTGTTCAAATAGTTGGAGGGCCTCCCTACCAGACCCATGTTGGGCACATCCTGCAATCATAGAATTCCATGAAACCACATTTCTTTCAAACATAAAGTCAAAGACTTGACGCGCATCCTTCATGCTCCCGCAGGTAGCATACATATCGACAAGGGTATTCTCCAAATTGAGATTTGACGAAATTCCAGCATTGATCATGTCAGCATGGACCTTCCTGCCCTTTTCCAAGGCTCCAAGGTTAGCACATGCATTCAGAGCAGAAATGAACGTGACCCTGTCAGGAGGAACCCTTTCCCGTTGCATTTGTGCATAGATGTTGAAAGCCTCCATACCACACCCACATCTGGTATATCCTGCAATCATGGCATTCCATGAGACCACATTTCGTTCAGCCATCCTGTCAAACACTTGACACGCCTCCTTTACGCTCCCACATTTGGCGTACATGTCAACCAGGGTAGTCTCCAAAATGATATCTGATACAATGCCAGCTTTGATAATATCAGCATGGATCTCTTTGCCCTTTTCGAGGGCTTCTAAAGTGGCACAAGCAGTGAGAGCACAAATGAATGAGACCTTGTTGGGCTTCACTTGTTCCAAGTGCATTTGCTCATAGATCTTCAAAGCCTCCTTACCACACCCATGCCGAGCATATCCTGAAATCATGGCATTCCATGAGACCACATCTCGTTCAGCCATGTTGTCGAACACTTGACGTGCATCCTTCAGACTCCCACATTTGGCATACATGTCAGCAAGGGCAGTCTCCAAATTTATGTATGGTGCAATTCCAACTTTGATGATGTCAGCATGAACCTCTTTACCCTTTTCCAGTGCTCCTATGCTTGCACATGCATTCACAACAGAAACGAACGTGACCCTGTTGGGCGTCACCCCTTCTCTTTGCATCTGCTCATACATCTTCAAAGACTCCATACCGCACCCATGCTGAGCATATCCTGCGATCATTGCACTCCATGAAACCACACTTCGTTTAGGCATACCATCAAACACTTCACGTGCATCCTTCATGCTCCCACACTTTGCATACAGATCAACAAGGGCCGTATCCAAAATTATATCCCGCATGATTTCAGCTTTGATGATGCTACAATGGACATCTTTGCCCTGTTGCAGTGCTCCTAGGCTGGCACACGCATTTAGAACGCAAATGAATGTTACTTTGTCGGGTGTCTCCCCTTCCCATATCATTTGCTCGTAGATCTCAACAGCCTCCCTACCACATCCACATCTGGTATACCCTGCTATCATTATAGTCCACGTAAACAGATTTCGTTCAGGCATTTTGTCAAACACTTGTCGTGCATCCACCACGCTCCCACATTTGGCATACATGTTGATGAGAGTGTTGAGAAGGAAGATATTCGGCATGAATCCACTTTGGATAATGTGGGCATGAACCTGCTTTCCCTCTGGTAGGCATTTCATATTGATGCACTCCTGCAAGAGACAGACATAAACGTTGGAGTCTGCCCGAACATCTCGTTGGTTCAAAATGTGCAGCGCCTCTTTCAGTCGTCCTGCCTTACAAATCCACACATCCCGACAAGTGCCAGAAGAGTTCTTGTTGAACCCCTCTCGTGATCCACTTTCAAGAGCAGTGCTGAGTGTGAAGTTGCTATGCCGGCTGCATGTCTGAGGGCTACCAAACACTCTGCCTGATTCATCCCTGCCACCCAGCATAGTTTCAAAACCTTCACACTCAAACCCACATATGAGATCCCAAAGCTCCTATACTGCCAAGAAAAACTTATCCCCGAGGATAGGTTTACCTCTTTGGGATGCTGGAATCATCACCAAAACAATACGTGTTGTATTCTTGGCTTGGAGCTCCATGGTGTGCATCACCTTTAGAAGCAGCTTCCGATTGTGCTCCACCTTGGGCGATGGCAGCTAGGTCTGCTTTTACCCAAGGACGGTTTGACCAACTCTCAAACTGAAGGACCTCCTGTGTGTGCTTATGTCTGAAGTCTGGTGATCTTGAACTTTTCTGTTATAACAGCAAATGGGCAGCTTCAACCAGGGGCACCCACAGGCAACCGAAAAAGTGTACAGCGCCTTTCAAAATGACAGGGAACAACCTTCAATAACCTCCTTTCATATACTGCAGACAAGGAGCAACAATTGATAGCAACAGCAAGAGTTATTTTTGGTTTGTTTTCAAGTCGGAGAGAGAAATTGTGATTAAAACTGGAGATACAATCCAGTCCGGAAAACATCATCATGCCAGCTTCAGTCACATCCCATGTTTCCGGTCCTATTTGGACTGTGGATATAGCCTCACCTTCTCAAGCCTGCTGTCACACCACAGAGAAGGATCTGAGAAGGACTGCTGCCAAAGATGTCCTAGGCTCATTGCTTGACCTGCGTGCAAATACTGCCTCTTCGATTGCCTCCCTCTGTATTGAGGACTACTTACTGTAGCTTTGGATGACTTTGGTGCATACTTTGGGTTAGTTTTCTCTTCCTCGTGCTCACACTAAACTTACAAACAGACCGAAGCCGGCTGAGACTTTGAACAACTTCGAATTCCCCGTTAAATAGAACAGTCCTTTCCATTTAAGCAACCTCTCTCGCTCTTTGGAGCTCTGAGCTTTAGGGGATGTTACTTTCTTTCTCTCCCCTTAGTCTGTGTCCCTCTCTGCCAATGCTCTTTGTCAAGCCAGCGTAATGCACGGTCTATGAGAGCGTGGATCATACTCCCGTTCAACTAAAGATATTGTATGGTCTTACTTTGCACTTCCTGCACTAATGCCGGTATGGATCCAAGAGAACTTGGCACCTGAATTCAGGAACCTGGGAAATACCCTTCAGAGTTTTAAGTCTGTACCTTTCTTAGGTTTCCCCGGAGGCGTCAAATCTTGCAAGCGGACTTGGCTATCCCAAGAAGATGTCGGATCCCATTTCGGCTCCGCAGCCGAGTCGACTAATCTGCTGCGGCCTTCCGCCCTTCCGTGCCCAACCCCAGAGGAAGATGAAGATGACTGATCTTCTACAACAGATGCAAGCAATTTAGAAACACAGCTTTATGATGTAGATACGAATGAAAGGAGAAGGAAATAGACATTGGCCAAATGCTGGCAGAAGACGAGACAATTGGTTTGACCTTCCGGTGAACGTGAGGGATTCTCAGATCATGCAGCAGATTAACAGGCCAGCTGTGGAGCTGAAATCGGCGTTCGCGTTGGGAATGCAGGGTCCGAGACCCTTGGCAGGTGCTAGCTAGGACGCCTCCAAAGCCTCCATGAAAGGTTTGGACATGATACTCTTTGTTCAGATTTATGGGGCTCTATATTGTGTTTACCAATACAAACTCCAAATCGTCCTTGGGCCATACCAGCCGAAATTTCGGTGGAGGCAATTCAGAGGATGTAGAGGAACGTGATTGTGATTGACTCGCTTTGCCTCCATCAGTTCCATCTGTATCTGTCGAAACATCTTAAATCTTTGAATATATCAGGTCTCCCTACATGGAGAGAGAGAGAGAGAGAGATGGGCAGCTCCATGCGGCATAGTCCCTGTGAGATACCCCGCTTTGGGAAACACCCACCAGGCCTTCTCCTCGTGTAAACTTCCAAGAGATGCATGCAAGACTACCCGCCAATCGAGGTGCGCCTCTGAAGCCATAATTGACTCACAGTGAGGGATGGAAAAGGGCATACAGCTTATATGCTAACTTTGACTATGGTCTATGCATTTATCCTCAACGGCGTAGTTTGTACAGGGTCTCAACCCTGCCAGAGTGAGTTAGGTGTGGAAAACCAGCCGGAAATTTCCATATTGCAAGTGCACAGTCGGTTACAGTGGATGGAGATGGAACATGTGGCCGTGATCCACTGTCGGCACCTCAATACACAGCCCCAGGGCACCATGCAACAGATACAGATGGTCAAAGAAGAAATTTCTGAGGTCCGAAGTTGGCCCTTTAAGAGCATTGAACTTGGATTGTCCAAAGTTGTGGCATGTTACTTGATAAGGTACAGGTTTAGTGATTCAAGCTTCTATATGAGGTTGTGGTTTTACCTATGGCTGCTCAGATGCACGCTGTTGATTTCACAGGAGAATCCAAGATCACCAGACTTCAGTCATAAGTGAACAAAAGAGGTCCTTTGGATACAGAGATGGTCTAAACCTTCCTTGGGTGAAAGGAGAATTAGCTGATATCATACAAGGTCCAGCCCAGTCAGTCAACAGTTCTGATGTCAAGAATGCGAGGGGTATCATTTTAAGTGATCTTTGCTGGAAGTTTCTAGGAGCTTTGAGATGTATTATGTGAGTTTCAGTTTTAGTTTGCAGGTTCATGACTATGAGCTCTGAGGCATGGAAGATGGCAGGGTTGCATCCAGCACAATTTATTCTGACTTATCAGGTTTATGGCAAGGGTAGCACCTCCACAATCACCAATGCTTGTGAAACTGGGCTGAGAGAGGCAGTCAAGAAAAACTCTTCTGACAGTCATGGCAGTGTGAGGACATTCTGTAAAGAGGGACGCTTGAAAGAGGCATTGAAGATATTGAACCAACCCGGCATTCAGGCAGACTCCAATACTTACATTGATCTTTTGCAGGCCTGCATCAGAACGAAAGCACTAGCACAGGGAAAGCAGGTGCATGCCCACATTATCCAAAGTGGAATCAGGCCAAAAAAATTTCTAGTGAACATCCTCATCAACATGTATGGGAAATGTGGGAGCATGGTGGATGCAAGTCAAGTGGATGCAAGTCAAGTGTTTGACAAAATGCCTGAACGAGATACATTTACATGGGCTGCACTGGTGGCAGGATATGCAAAGCATGGGCATGCTGAACAGGCTTTCACAATCTGTGCGGGCCACAAGATTCATAAGCATGGAGGCATACTAAAGAGATGTGGCATTTTCTCTTGGACAACCCACGACATGTCCGCCTCGGCTTCCCACAGATGGGGTCAACCCATTCTCTATCCAGTCATGTAGTCATTCCACTTGGCCGGTGACCATGGTGAGCAAATGCAATCGGAAGGGTCAAAGCCAGTCAATATCATTTTCATTTCCATTCTCAATGCCTGCGCCAGCCTAGGAGCGCTTGACAAGGGCAAGCAGGTCCATGCTGACATTATCAAGAGTGGGATTATACTAGATATATATCTGGAGACTACCCTCGTTGACATGTATGCCAAATGTGGGAGCATAAGGGATGCCTGTCAAGTGTTGACAAAATGACGAAACGAAATGTGGTCTCATGGAACGCCATAATCGCAGGATATGTTGTGCATGAGTGTGGGGAAGTATTCAAAATCTTTGAACAAATGCAGCAGGAAGGAGTGTCCTGATAGTGTCACTTTTATTTGCATGCTCAAGGCTTGTGCCAGATTACGAGCCTTGGAGAAGGGCAAAGAGGTCCATGTTGACATCATCAAAGCTGGAATTGCGTCATACACTAATTTAGAGAATACCCTGGTCGACATGTATGCCAAATGTGGGAGCATAGAGGATGCACGTAAAGTGTTCAATAATGTCTAAAAGAGACGTGGTTTCATGGAATGCCATGATTGGAGGATATACTCAGCATGGGTGTGGTAAGGAGGCTTTTGAGATGTATGAGCAGATGCAACGGGACAGGGTGCCCCCCAATAATGTCACATTCACTTGCATTCTCAATGTGTGTGCAAGCTTACGAGCCGTGGAAAAGGGCAGAGAGGTCCATGGTAAGATAATGAAATCTGGAATTGTATCATACATAAATTTGGAGAATGTCATAAAGGAAGCACGTCAAATGTTTGATAGAATGGCAGTGCGAGATGTGGTCTCATGGAATGGCATGATCACCGGATATAATCAGCATGGGTGTGGTAAAGAAGCTTTCCAGCTGTATGAGCAGATGCAACAGGAGGGGGTGGTGCCTAACAGAGTGACATTTATTTGCATTCTCGATACATGTGGCACCCTAGGAGCTTTGGAAAAGGGCAAAGAGGTCCATACTTCATAAATGTAGGAATCATACCACATCTGACTTTGGAAACTGCCCTCGTCGACATGTATGCCAAATGCGGGAGCATGAAGGATGCACGTCAAGTGTTTGATACTATGGCCCAGCAAGATGTGATCTCATGGACTGCCATGATAACAGGATATGCCCAGCATGGGTTCGGTAGGGAGGTTTTCGAGATGTATGAGCAAATGCAACGAGAAGGGTGACCCCCAACAGGGTCACATTCATTTGCGTTCTTAATGTGTGTGCCAGTTTAGGAGCCCTGGAAAAGGGCAAGCAGGTCCATGCTGACACTAGCAAAGATAGTAGTGTGCTTGATATCATCTTGGAGACTTCACTTGCTGACATGTACACCTAGTGTGGGAGCATGAATGATGCACGTCAAGTGTTTGACAGTATGGCTCAAAAAAATGTAGTCTCATGGAATGCCGTGATCACAGGATATGCTCAACATGGGTTTGGTAGGGAGGCCCTGCAACTTTTCGAACAAATGCAGAAGGAAGGTTCGAAGCCAAACAGTATCACTTTCATGTCTCTCCTCTCTGCATGTAGCCATGTGGGCCTTGTGGATGAAGGCCATCACTACTTTGATTCCATGAGTCGAGATCATGATCTCATACCTGCGGTGGAGCATTTGGCTGCATGGTGGACCTTCTTGGTCGTGCAGGGCGATTGGATGGGTCTCATCAACAAAATGCAAATCATGCCAGATACAGGCATCTGGAAGGCCTTGCTTGGTGCCTGCCGAATCCATGGCAATGTTGCAGTAGCAGAATGGGCAGCAGGTAGCATTCTGTAGAATGACCGACAAGGGCAGGGGTGTCAGAAGCTGGAGATAGAGTGGCTGCATAAAAGATGGAGAACCGGGTGTTTCCATTCATTGGACATCGCAAACTGTTTCTGCAAAGTGAGGAAATCCGTGGAGCTCAATAGGTTGTCTGTGTGGATGAAGGAGGCTGGGTATGTGTTTGACACACACCGTACTGAATGGTTTGAAGGCGTAGCAATAGGAACTATCTGTTGGCTACAACACTGAGAAGCTGGCCATTTGGCTTCTTGACATGCCTCCTGTGACAGCCATCTGCATCATCAAGAATTTCGATTGCTTGCGCAAAGAGTGACACATGGCCACCAACTTCATCTCAACAACCTGTCAACGAATTTGCTCCTAATGATTGGGCATTGGTTTTACTAGCCATGGAGCTCAATCCTACATACCAACAGACACATCACCAGTGTCATCCATGCTGAGTCATAGCTAGTGGCTTCTCCTGGCCAGAGGAATCTGGAAACCCTCCCCTAGTGAAGCACCCACAGTTGTAGTTCAACTCGAATAAGAACTGGAATTTGCATCTTTGGAGTTCAATCCTCTACAAACAGGTATGAAGCCACATTACACCATCCACCAACAGACGTGGCAGAAGTCTGTTTGGCAGATGAACAGCATCGTGCATGAACTCAGTTTCGATATTTACAGTGAAAGAGAATTTTCATAAATCTTGACTAACATGGGCCAACTCGCACTCAGTTAAAATGATGGTCTGCAATTTCCAGGTACTCCTGTACATCCCCTTAGCTGTTCTCCAACTAACATGGACAATGCAGCAAAAGACTTGGATTTTACTGTAAGGCAGCACCAATCAGCTCGCTTGATAGAAGTAACTTAGATACAGTAAAATTGGACCCCCAATATTTAACTAGTAATATTGTCCTGCAGTCACTGTTACCTGACAAAATGGCTCTTTGCGACCATGAGAGTGGGTTAAAGGAAGGCCCTCTCAGCATGCAGAGACGAGAGAACAACCAACCAAAAGCTGGCCTCTAAACTCTCATGAAGCTTGGAGAAATGAGGGAGACAGACAACGATCAAAGCAGCAATAGGCACAGCCTGCCAGCCCTTACTTTAGCTGAACAAACTAAACCCACTGAGGTAACCTGTGCCCTACCTAGAATAACGAGGCCGTCCCCGTTTCTTTAGAAAGCTCGGAATATCAACACCGCCACCATTTGCCAGGACGGACGGAGAGACAACAGATGACCTCCGTCCTAGCCCAGATGCCACATCACCTGTGCCTGCTTGCTGAACAAACCAAGTTGCGGATTTTAAGACTTAGAAAGTGCATCACAAGGGCCAAAATACTGGAGCTACCAGAAATATCACACCTAACCAGGGTGACTTGATAGAAAGTTCTCAGGCCCCCATTGAAGACAACAATTATCAGCAGCCCGGATCGCTCAATCCGAAGGCATAGAACAAGCTTATAGGTCCCAATCTGGAAGAAGATCCTTGAGTGGTAAGCCAAACCCAACTCAATTCATGACGAACTTGGACATTTCATATTATTATCATTTGCTAGGATGCATCATTGCAGCTTGACATGGCTATCACATAGAATGCAAAGAGCTTGCCTGTACAGCTCGCAGTTCAGATTCTTCTTGGCCTCGAAACCCTGTTGCTATTAGTGTGATACTCACCTGCACCAAAACCGAACCATTCAGCATCCTAGAAAATATTAGTTGATCCCCCTTGCCCATCAAGAGCACAGCAATCCCTATAATTTCATAGACATCAGGATGTTATTCAGAGCTACAGAAGTACCTTCTTGTTACGGTATTAACAACATCCTATGAGGCCCACCTTAAATCTCAAACCATTCTTTATCCATGTATGGGTGACTCAATTGGGTAACCTCAAAATACATCTACATAGGTTGAGGCTCCTTCCAAGAGTGCGGCCTAATTTTACACTACTAAGGTGTCCAAAATCTTGGTGGTCAAGATTTGCCGGTCCAGAGCACTCACTTGACCTTTGAGAGATTCATCCACCACGGCACCAAAAATGAGATTTGCATTTGGATCAACCAAATCATAGATAACCTCCGCCGCTGCATTCACCTAGGACCGCCAAAGTTCATATCAGTCAACCTCTCCTTCTCTTAGATATTCTTGTGGAGCAAAAAGCTTGAAGGGTCCAAGGGAAAAAGGGGGAAGATAACATGAGAGGAAAAAAGAAAGAATATAAGAGGTTGTACAAGTAAAATGTCAGGGATTGAAGACTACAAGACTCCTGCGATGCATTCAGTAGACGGACCTGTAGAGGGGTACAGGATCACCTCAAAGAGAGTCATGTCACTACCGCCAGTGATGTTCCAGACAATCCCAGTCGCACGTTCAATACCAATATCCAGAAGGGGGGACTGGATGGCACTCAATGCTGCATCTCTAGCCCTTGATTTTCCTGCCATTAAAACTCGTCAAACCTTCCCATGATAAACAAAATTGGTACTAGTAAAATGATTCCGTATGGTCTTCACTAATATGGAGAGTTTTGTGACTATATAGGTCAACATAACTTATAGGCATTTCCAATCTTTAAATAATCAGCTTTGAATTAATGCCGGAGGTCAGTCCATGACCAGTTGTCGTTCTATAGAGGTAGACAGAAACTACCTCTTTTACTCAGAAGGAAAGAGGCTCTTAATTGCACTGGCCTACCCGGGGCTCTCTCCCTCTCTCTGACCTCAAGGGTCTACCCACTCTCGGCACTAGACTGAAATTTAAACTCAGGGCAGGAAGCCTACATTTGAACAGCAAACAGAAGCAGAGAGGAAAGGGAGAGTGCAATTGCCCGTTGTGTGGGCAATCTGAAGACAGTATTCATTTTCTGATACACTGTCCGGGGTTCTCTCACCAAAGAGACGCTCTCTTCAAATCTATTAAGGGAATTGTGCCTGTACAACTGTTTACCAACTTTGAAAGTCTCGAGGCTGAGCCAAAAGCCCAGGCCCTCCTGAGGCCTAGTTTTTGGGCAAATCACACACAGCAGATTGATGCTTGTGTGAAGGGATTTCTAGAGGATATCTGGAAAACCCGGATTAATTCTTTATATGGAGGTAAGTCTTACTACCAACGTCAGCCCCTGACAGAGGTAGGTTCTGTCCCTTTTGTTCCCACTCAAACTGGGCGCGGGGTCAATGGCCACAAGGCTACGGCAAACAACGTCTTATGAGTACAATCTCTCCCTCTCTCTCTCACCTGCGGCTGTGGTAGTCTATGGCAAAGAACGTCTTATGAGTACATTCTCTCTCACCTGTGGCAGTCCCAATACCCATCAAGGATGAACCAGCATCTGCCATGATGGCTCGTACATCAGCGAAATCCACATTCACCAGTCCCGGTACCTGTGAACCAAAATTGAGTGCTGATTGAGGGAGGACAGACTGGGGCATACATCACAATCTGCTTGAATTGCCGGTAGAAACCCACAGAGACCACCGATTGCTACAGGATCCTACTCCCTGATGGCAACGTGGACAGAAGACTTCCATGGAGGAGCACCTTTACTCTAACCAAAGATAACAGAATTCAGCTCTTAACAATTACCCTCTTCATTTACAGCAACCCTAAGTGTAATTGCAGGGAAGCTATGCTTGGCCACCAAGGGATGGCTTTGCTCACAAACCCTGGAGGTCGTGGAGTTGAGTTTCATAGCTTGCTGAAAGCCTCCAGATGGATTCACGGCCTCAGTCACCCAGGCACCCTCTACAACCTTCACTACACACAATTGCCAGAAATAACATGTCTGCCTTCACAAGCTGCTTACAAATTCAAGAAATTTGACATAGAGTGTCATATGAATCATGGGTGAGGACAAAAATACCCGTGGTACAATAGCAAGCAAGAATTACTTTTATCCTTGTAATCTATTCTGCATCAATTATGGGACAAGATATTTCACCGTGATGATGTCTGAAATCCCCCGAACTCCTTGCCGCAAAATGTCATCTGCCAAGTTAAAGGCTTCTGTGACTGGGGTGGACTGCGAGACAGCAGTTAGCAACTTATCATTTGGAATCACAATCAGAGTATCAACACTATTTCGAAGTGCTGCTAGGCCTTCTTGTGCTTGTACTGCTCGTCGTCGCCCTTCAAATGAGAAAGGGGTAGTAACTATTCCCACTGTCAGAACTCCTAGCTCTTTAGCTACTGCTGCGATTATTGGAGCTGCTCCACTTCCAGTTCCACCACCCATTCCAGCCTGCAAGATAAGCAAACTGTTCAAATTAAAACTTAACAGGGTCCCCCTGACTTGCATCAGCAATGGTCATAGAAATGCCATGGATAATGCATCAAGGATAAGGAGGAAAAGGCTTGTAAAATCTCCTCTGGGGTTTGTTTTGGTGATCAATTCCCTGCCGCACAACTGGCTGCTTGTAACTGATTCCCCCCGCCAAAACACCGATCAATTACTGCATTTTCAATTTGCCATTCCCCATGCCACAGGAAACTGCTCCAATTCTAGCACCCTTCTTGCTTCATTGTCTTTTTACATTTTCAAACACCGAGACACCTACTGCATGATCGTTGTTTAAGACTGAGAAGTGCTTTTTCACTTTTGACACGTGACCGACTGTATGCAAGTTTTAGGGCTTGACAAATGACCGAAACTGGAGCACTATTTGGGAAAAACAGCTTGCTCCATCCATAGCTTGACAATTAAAGGATCCAAGAGGAATTTGTGAGCCACTCTCACCCAATTGGACAGCCAAAATGACTGCATGTTCCAAAACGACCGTTCCAGGAAGATAAAGTAGGTTCCATAAAAAGCCTTCCGCGCAAAATCCCCACAAAACAACGTCTACCACTGAAATCAGGAAGGAAGGAAAAACTCACAGTGACGAAAACCATGTCGGCTCCCCGAAGCGCCTCCTCCACCATAGACTTGCTTTCCTCCGCAGCGCTTGTCCCAATCTCAGGGTTACCCCCTGCTCCTAATCCTCGCGTCAATTTCTGCCCTATTTGCAATCGATTCTCAGGAGCCACTGGAGACATGGCCATTGCTTGCGCATCAGTATTCACAATCCAAAACTCCACACCTTGCATCTCGCTCTCAAGCATCCGGTTCACTGCATTGGAGCCCCCACCTCCGATCCCTATCACCTTGATTTTGGCTTCATTGTAAGACTGGATGGCCGGAGTCCTCTGCAAGGTAGCCAATGAGGAGCTCTCACTCCAGTCAGACGGCCTGGCGGCATCCTCCCCTCGAAATGTTATGGATTCGCCATCCTGCAACTCTACATCTGCCCCGTGCATGGCCCATTTCCCAGCGCAAGCTACATTTCTTGTTCCTCCTTGTCCTGACCCCCCTCCATGAACCGACAAAGACCTCTGTGCACAGTGGTTTCTTGGATTCCTTTGCCAAAGCCCATCACTTGACCCACGACCAGTTTTCCAAACTCTCCCACAGCTCAACCAAGGATTACTCGCACGCTCTACCACTAACCTAACTTCTTCTCCAACAATGCCTCCCCTCCATCCATTGCCAGGCCTTCTCACAAAGATCCCTGTCTCGCCCCCTCTTGCCCTGTTTCTTGTTGTGATTGAGTAGGAGTGGAGCAGAATAGTACCTTCCACGGCGTGCGCCATGGCTGCAGGTTTTGTAGCCAGCAGAGAGAAAATTCTCTCCAGTCTGCACTAACCCAACGCTTCCCCCATTATTATCTGAACGCCGAAGGAGTGCACGATCAAGAAGAGAGGAAAACCCACAGAAAGGCAGACTCCCGAGTAAAACCCACAAAGAGACTTCGTTTCTTTCAAGAAAAGAGGAAGACCCACAGAAGAGAAAAAATGGAAAACCCCACAAAGAGACTTCGCCGGTTAAAAGAGGAAAACCCACATAAGAGAAAGCCGGTAGAGATAAACCCGCGAGGAGACTTCCTTCTTCGAAAAGAGGAATGCTGTGTAAAACAAGACTGTTTTGTACAAAATGCTGTGTGTAGAATGGACTGGGAGGGGATGGACAACAGCAAGGCATCCATCCACTGCTCACATTTTGGTAATATGAGAAGGGCTTCCTGCATGAAAATGCCTAGGCATATCTTATGCACCTCGCATTGAGGGAAAAGAACCTATCCATGCTAATGGCACTAGATTGAGCCCGCTTTCGGCTACATACCTATATCTTTCTGCGAAAGGACCTCAAATTTGAATGGGAGGTCCGCTTGCATACTCCACCACCATTTCTTTAGAGTTTCATGTTCATGGACTCTCTCACCAGAGCAGCAAAAACCATGGCAGCTCAAACTAGCCAGATGTTGTAGCGGCCAAAACCAATCGGAGCAACCCCGCTAGTAAATCAACCATCTCCCCTGTTCGGAACTATCTTTGCTGGAGTCTTTGCCTTTCCTATACCTATTTAAAAAAGGCATTTCCATAAAGCTGGCTTGCGGCTGCACAGATTATCCAGAGAAGAGCCCTTCGCCACAGTCAGAACATTCCATCACAGGGGACACCAATTGGGACCCAAATCACCTCTCCAAGTTGGGTTCTAGTGTTTGTTCTTGAGGTGCATTTTTCAAACTAAGGCTTCGTGAGTCATGCAAGTTCTTACTAACCGCGGGAACCCATGTTGCCCCAATCGGAGTATTAGCATTTTAACCGGGATGTACAGGATAAGAAGTCAATGGACATGAACAGATGCTGTTCCTCACAGATGGAAAAACCAGCTCGTCCATAACGAAGCCTGTGCTTATGGGTCTGGGTTTCGAAGCCCCTGTTAAGGAGGTTACTTTTCAAGAAAGGGCCTGAACTGTAAGCCTTACACCGTTCCATAGCCATCTTGAACAGTAAATATCCAATGAGTTCCTTGTGCCAGTGTTATTAGTGAGGTTGGGACTGTCCCATAGGTCAGTCACAATCAGCCAAGTGCTCCAGAACTAAACATATTGCACAGTCACGATCACAAACTATCGCTTTTGATTTGGTTTGTGTCACTCAAAATACACCCCTTTAAGTTAGAATAAGTTAGACTCCGGGCGATGCTAGAGATATGTAAATTCTACCTATACGTGCTCATTCATATGCTGGAAAATTAGCAGTAACTACCCTAATTCACTGCTTACTGTCCGAACGGGTGCCACGCTTCCGGAGTTTCACGAAGCCCATCCCAATCGTCTCATATAACTACGATTTCAACTGCTGGAAACTAAGCATTTGCAGATCTATGCACTCAGCACAATTACTGAAACCCGGACCCGACATAATATGATCAGAAAGTAAACCTGAGGCTTAGCCCACATATGATCTGGTTATTATTACAGGTAGTATATTGTTAAACTGCTGAGTGTACTAAGTCAAAGGTAGATGTATATTAACAGTTCTCCGAACCCCTGCCGGCACAGTTTCGGATCAATCCATCTCGTCACCTGCGATTCTAAGTTCTCGATGTCTCAAAGCTTACACATGCTTCACTATTCCTGCAATTTCTTGCGCTCTAAGTTTCTGTCTCACACTTCTCCTGCCATCTCCCTAATCCAGTTTCACGATCTTCAGATAATCTCTAGATTACCCGATACCACGATTCAGCTACCATCCTCTTTCCTGCACGTCGATCAGTCCATGCTCTCAAAGTTCTCATTGTTATCCCCCCTCGACTTCTTGTCATCTTTCTCACATGCTCTCTCTCTCTCCCACTCCGACTTCGTTTCCAAGTTACTGTAACCCACACCTCGTGCCCTCTCAGATGCTCAATCCGGGAATGAATGTTTTTTGGCCATCCAGGAAAATAACTTAAGCCCCTGCCCATTGGTTGTTATTTTTTTTTGTTGTGTTAAAAAAACATTTCTTAACCGCTGCCCCTTGGTTATTGTTTTTGTTGTTTTAGTAAATTGTTTTTCTCAGGGGCACTGTCCCCTGTTTCTTTAAATTAAAAAATAATAATGTTTTTCCTCCTGCGGCCCCTTGCAGTGACTCGCCTTTCCTTGCACGATAATTATCACCGACCATTAAACCATTAAACCAAGATATTCTAGTGAGGGAGACTAGTTTTAGTGTAGAGCAGGAATAGGGTGCCATAGTGCCATGTCATCGTTGCCACATTTCATTGCCACGTCATCATCGCCATTCTTCATATTCCACATCATCAACGTAATTTTTGAATCTGCCCTGATTGCCCGAAAGAAATGAAAAATAAAACATAAAAAAAACGTCCTCCCCACCACATCATCATCGTCGCGTTCTGTAGGCCACGTCATTAATGTATATTTCGAAGCTGCCCGGATTTCCCAAGAAAAAGAAAAGAAAAAAAATGGATTATGAAAATTATTCAAGTTGTCAAATCTGCTCTAAATATTTCTCTTTTTTTTTTGTTTCTTCACATATTTAACGTATATGTCATAGTACTTCCAAAAATTACTTTGATTTGTTGGCCCATAAATAAAATGGGGTTAATGTTTCTTGTGGGCTGTCGCTCCCAGGTCCCTTTATTTTAAAAATTGTGCCACGACAATGTGGCAGTTGGCCTTATGCACAGCAATCGCATGACAAGCATGTAGTTTCTTCAAGAAGTTCTCTGAATCCGCAAGTTCAACAACATAAAAAACTAAAGGAGAATAATGCAAAAGGGTGACACAACAGTGGTCATATAGTCGCTCAGAGGGCGCCGATGATTTAACGCTAGCACACATGGCGGTCGTAGAAGCAAAGACAAGAGGTGGAAGAAATGTGTCCACTCCACTCCTTAGTGAAGGCTCCATTTTCTTCTAGCATTTTATAAAGGGTTTGATTGAACCGTCCCGTGAGACAATTGGTTGAAAGGTAATAAGGTGTTGTAGTCACATGTTTGACACCAAAGTTAAAGCATATGATGGACATCAACTGGTTGCAAAATTCCTTACCCTAATCTATGAGTATTTCCGTGGGACAGCCATGATGCATGATGATCTTCTTAAAGAAGAATTATTCAATTCTGTCCGAATCCTTAGTGTAAAAGGGACGGACCTCTACCCACTTGGTTAAATATTCAGTAGCTACACACAAGTCTACACACAAGTAGTTAATATGACCCGTAGAAGTGAATAGGAGAGGACCGACCAGATCTAGCCCAACTCGAGCAAATACATCAATCACAAGAAGAGATTGAAGTTCATAGGTTATCTCGTACAAGGAAGCGTCACCTCAGACCTCATGACTGAGGGAGATGGTATGCCTCAATAGTGAATTTGTTGGGCCATGCAAATACTATGCAAATACTGTCAAGAGCCAACTCCTCATTGTCGATTATACGTGGAGTAATTGAGTTCATGTTTGTCTAGCTTCTTGGAAGCATAAGCAATCACATGTTCTTTTTCTTCAATTACTTGACAAAGTATAGCATAAGATGCATCAATCTGTAATTTAAATGGTAACTGAAAATTTGGAAACATCAACGCTGGCGTTGTGGTCACAATGCACGTCCTTGGGAATGGGAAATTCCCACACTTTTTTCAATTTATCAAGGTCAAGTAGCTACTAGCAACCCATCCATTAACAATTTAACATGGCCCAAGAAATGCAGATCTGGCATAAAAAGTTTACACTTCTTAGGCTTTATCTTAATCCAACAGTCCTCAACCTACTGAACACTCGTTGCAGATTTATTAAATACGCATCAAAACCAGCAAAATAGACGCTAATATCATCTATGTATACAAGTGCACATTTCCAGCGATTGCCTAAAACAATATCCATCAATCGTTGTAAGGTAGACGTGGCATTGGAAAGACCAAATGGCGAAATTGTTAATTTATACTAATACTTACCTCTTATGCACATGGTGGAAGTGGTCTTTTTGTTCTACCTCTCAACTGCTGAAAATCAGTGCCATAAAACTTGACAACTTGAAAATGACATACTCATTGCTCCGCCACCAAGACAATGCTTTGCTATAAATTCATCATATTAAAAAAAAAACAATGATTGTGGATCTGCGTAACCATCGGGAACAACCGTGTCTGAAATTAAGTTCTTTTCGACATTTTTGGCATGTGAATATCACGAATTGTCATTGGTTCTACAGTTCAATACACAATTGATTGCTATAGGTGACAAAACTTTCACCACAGTTTCACAGACAATCCATGTTTGTGGAGGGGGAACACGGTCTTGGCCAAAGCGAGATTAACAAAAAGCTATGGTTGCTCGGTACAAAATAGCAGCTTGAAACAGTAACATATGACTTGCAAACCTAAAATTGAAAAAATTGTATCAGTTGGAGCTATGGCAAGAAACTTTAAAAATGGCAAAGAAGACTTGCAAAAACTAAAGAAGACACATATATTAAGCATGAAAGGAACTTCCTTTCAGACCTAGTTTTCACCGGTGTATTCAATTTCGTGGTCTCATCCCGGAATCTACATAAGCTTTGACCCAATCTCTCCACCCTTTCCCTGATTTTTTTGGTCATGTGATACACTTCTGAATGTCGGTTTGCGCAACATTGATGGATGTATAGTGAAAGCCTCTCGCAACTTGTCATCAGTAGTTGCATACTGATAAACCTTGGATATGACATGTCCAAAACAAATCTCAGAGAATGCAGAAATAAGATACTCGAGGGATACCTGGCTCACCTGGTGAATGTTATTTGAATGCACTCCAACTAAGGTTGCATTGAAGAACCTGGCCATTGAGACATGACTACATTCCTCTATGTCCATGGTCTCCCAACTGCTGGTCTCAGCTACGTCGACATACTGTAGAAGAAATTGGCTAGTACAGTGGCAAATACAGACAACAAAATGGTGGCTTTCATAATATAAAGCAAACCATTTGCTGGTATCCTCTCTTGCACACAAGTCCACAATTCAGTTGGATGCCCAGCTCAGAACCACACAATTCATCAGTTGTTCACATTGTATGTTGATTTTAACCAATGCAATCATCCATCCATTATCAAGTATAATAAATGGATTTATTGGTAGAACTGCATACAGCTGATCACAACATGGAAGCAATTTGGTGCGAAATGGATCGGGGAATACCACATGACTACTGCAAAAAGAGATAAACGCATGGGTGAGTGGATTCACTCCAATGAACCTCTCTTGATCATTTGTGTGCTTGCACACCATAAACACTACAAAACCTTCAAACGATGTGGCACACCGATTGAACATCTCAAGATGCCTCAAATATGGTTGTTGGTGATAGGTTTCAACCCTTGTTGACAAGTCGAACACATATGTCCACCTCGACTCGTCTTCCTCGTGAAAAGTCTTCAAAACCTGAAAGTGCCCATTACTGTTGAGCACAGGTTGTACAAGATCTTCAATGAAGTCTGTGCTTGGACACTATTGATGGTAACGTCTCAGTGGATAAATGACCGTCTGTATCACTCCGTTTTGTGAGCCTTTTTGCCACTTCACCTACAGGAGAAAAATGCCCCCTTCAGCCCCTATTGCTTAGAGATGCCCAAAGAATCAAACGAAATAATTATACGTCTCATTGTTGTAGCACATGTTTGCACATATTGTCATTTACATAACATATGATCTTTTTGTGGAGCTTAAATTTGTCAAACAACTCTTGCAGATTTATAGCCATGGCTACCCCAGTGGTCTCTCTAGCTTCGAAGAGGCCTATTGTAACATGTTTCGGTTCCCACTCACTTGAGAGAAAATTTACAACAACTGCAATATGTCATAAGCCCCTTTAATTGGACATCCAAAGGTCAAAAGTGCAAACTGTTGCTGACAAGCACAAACTGAGAGCAGATTCTACATGTTTCTGAAGAGTTTTTTTCACTAACGAGGGTAGTACTTCCTCTATAAATACTTTTCTAGACAGGAAAACAACTCTATGACATAATGTGTAAGCCATTCTTTGAAATCAGATTGACCCCACAATCCGGAGTTTTAAAAACCCTTTGATGACAAACAACATTACATCTTCTAAAAAACCACATAGCCTTTCTTGAAATGATCAACATAGAGAAAAACCCAGAAATGACACTGGGTGTGATACATTACCATATCATGAGGAAATCAATGACTGACGTGAAGAGAAGACTCGCATGGTGGCAGTGATCTATTAGTATGTCTATGTGCTATGGATGTATGTGTTGATTGTAGGAGGTGTGGTACTGAGCCCTTTGAGTGAAGGTGGTTGCATAAGGAAGCCTTCAGTATGTCTATGTTATTGCAAGTATGTCTTGATTGCAGGGGTGATGCCAAACAATATTCATCAATTTCTATATAATATACTTTACTAGCACAATGTGCTCGACTACTTTGTTAGAGTGTAATGGTGCTTGACATAAGCAACGTCTATATGACCAAGTTCAATTCCTCCGTATGGTACTTTGAAGATTGGAGTTTATGTCAACTAATTTTGTGCTATCATTTTTGTGTTTCAATGGGTATTTATGGATGATCAATGGTGCTGATATGCTAATAATGCAATTTGTATGTCGCCAACTCACACCCACCACAACTTCAATATTAGCTCCATGAGTCAGTTGATGTGGATTTCCATTCGTCAGCTTATATTTATAAGCAAATGGATGGTGTTGCACAATCCAGCCACAACATTCAGGATCTGTAGCCTTGCTTTTTAGAACAAATACATTATCTTAGCCACACTAACTGATCCTTTCCCTCCCAACCGGGTGCCACTCGTGCCTCATTCAGAATTCAAGAAAAGAACCATGATGTAAAATTTATATCATATCAATAGATCTACCTTTTAACTGTCCAAAAGATAAACAAGAGAAAACTTCAATATTGAGAGTTTTGACACTTCATTAGCTATTACCATTATCCTATTTATATGTACTACTGTAAAATATTGGTAAACTGAAACGTGCCAACCGATGTGTGTATCCCCTCTTATCATAGAAGTGGAAAAAAAAAGTTGGGGGGATAGGGTCAGTGTTTTCTTTTGTGGCGAAAAATCGCCAAATGGCAACCTCAAAAAAGTAAAGTGGAATAGTAGGCTGTCGTAAATTCCCAAATTTTCCATGGATGAAATCGCCAAACTTCTACAAAGAAATAATAATAATGGATGAATTTGCCAAATACGGATGATATACATGGATGAAAGTACATAGGAAGATGATTCTATCCAAATTTCAATGGATGAACAGAATATATAGCTATTCTTGTAAGACTTAATAGCCACTCGTGCTATTTTTCAAATTAAAAAAAAAATTGCTGGATGGGGTGCACTAAAGCAGGACAGGCCACCTAGCCGACGTTAAGTTAGCTTCCTCGCACTTCCGCAACGTAAATGCCTAGGCACACACAGTGGGCTGCCCCTCTTGCATCCTTGGAGTCCCGCTCAATTGGAAGTGGAGGGGATTTGTGGGTCCCAACAGAGCGCGTAGCGGATTCAAACAAAACCCACAAGACTTGGGAGAGACTTGATCGCATTCGAATACTTGGGAGTGTTTGACTTTGACAAGAAGAGGCCCCGGGTAAGTTAGGTGTAAATTCTCTCCTATGCCGCAGCTGCAACAAACAACAAACAACAAACATTCTGTCTTTGCAATGCCGCGCCCCGGGGCTGCGGCATACGGTATGCCTCACAAAGTAAACAAGTTACGAAGGAAAAAGACACACGAGGGCAGTCAATCTTCGGCTCAGCTTCAGTAAGACAAGGTCTCTATCCCGCCGTGTCTACGTCTCTCTCCCTCCGTGTCTTATCCCCGGCTCTTGCGCAGCTCTGGGTGGACCTGATTCGGGTATTTAAACCCTGGATTCGGGATACGAAAGCAAAAGGCAATCTAGGAGCTCGACACATGCATGAGCTCTCTCTCCCTATCACACTCATTCAATAGTTCCTTCTTGTACATGAGAGCAGTGTAGGTACTCGTAGAATAAACTTATCTGGTACTCGGTAAGTTAATCCTCCTTTTGCATGCTCATCGTATGTGGGTTTGATTAGGGCTGAGGAGTTTTTAAAGCAAAGGATCTGGTGCTCTAGTTACAAAATGGGTTTCAATCGCACTCTTCCGACACAGTTGATGGTGCTTCTCTCCCTCTCAATCTACGTCACAGCTGCAAGACTTCTCCTGACTGATGACGACTCCCTATTTCCTTCAGATGTCCCAGCCGCGCTCGCAGTTCCCTCAAATAACGAGCTCCATGTGACTTACTATGCGAGGGGTTACCAATACTATAGGTACAATGGCTCGGCCTGGGTTAACTTCAAGGCAAAGGCAATCTTGTTTGATGATTCAACGAAGCTGAAGGTTGGCCGCCATTTTTATCTGACAGTGCCAGACGCTCTTGGAGGCCAACCCAGTTGGGAGACAGTTCCTAGTCGTTCAAATCAACTTCCACACAGTAGAGTCACAGGCAAAGCAATAACGAAATTGAAGGTCAACACCAACAGCATTGCCTGGGTGTTGCTTCAAGCCACAGAAAGCAGCGGAAGCAAGTGAGTACATTTTCTTGCTGCAGAAATGGTAGAATGCTCAGGATGTTGGCATCTGACTACATTACATATGTCTGCTAATTGCTACCATCCAACGTTCAGTAGCCTCCATATATATACACTCTGGACGTCCATACTGCAAGGTTAGACACTTGATTGACGCATGTACTGAAGAGTTGCATCTGTATTGTTTATCTGCAGGTCTCAATTAGGAGGCGTGTCTTACATTCAGCGACTAGAAACTTCCCGGGGGCTGGGCCCAAA
Organism: Takakia lepidozioides; assembly: GCA_030704615.1. Classification (NCBI taxonomy): domain Eukaryota; kingdom Viridiplantae; phylum Streptophyta; class Takakiopsida; order Takakiales; family Takakiaceae; genus Takakia; species Takakia lepidozioides. The sequence goes on along the minus strand of CM060732.1, from coordinate 21,102,141 downwards.
GGCTACAAATGGAGTTCGAGTGGGTGAGGTAAAGAAGTCCTTCTATACTGCTATCTATGCATTCTACGTCCCAACTGCGTAGTGACCACGAAGCAGCAATCTTTTTGCCTCTTCTGTATTACATTCAATCTTTGTCCGGGCAACCTGGACACCTGGACAGTCCATAGATCTGCTTGGAAAGACTACGATTCCTATTGTGGCACATACTTGAAAAGTGCAGTGACTATATTAGCAGAGGCCGATGCCGGTTGAATCCGATTTTGAAACAATCAAGGCAGGCTTGCTAGTGGCGGGGAGGTCAAGTATGATCTCTTTGCGGGGAAGATCTGTTTCCAGGGTCTTCGTGTACCCGCTTTAAGATATTTTTACTGTAGATCCATTCATATTCAGACTTCTCAACAAATTCGGATTCGAAACTCTTTTCTACAAGAGTTCCTTTCCATTCACGTGTACTTGTGCACCCTTGTACAGCTCTGTTTGCATCCATGTATTCCTACCTCGGCACACAGTGCTCTGAACAACAATCAGCAACACTAATGGAAGAGCCAACCACCCCACTACTACATACACACAACAGCCTGCAGGCAGCCCATCACATAAATTCTTCCAACTGGACAAAACCCAATTCTGTGACGCGCGTTCATTGCCCCATCTCCCTCCCTGACGTAAAGCGGCTTTGCCATCACTCTTTCGGATTCCTTGACAGCGCGATCATGGGCTCCTAACGCAACCTTTTCGTGCAGGCCTCCATGTGGCACTCGATCCGCAGCCATTGCCTCTCAGTTTTCTTTTATAAGACAAGCAACTGAAAGACACGACAAGCTGCACATGTATATATCATTCTGTTTTCAAGCAAGCCCGAGCTACGGCTACAGGGCTTTGAGGGGGGAATTTCACCCCATTTCTGAGGCACGAGGCACACAGGGGACAGATGAAACCACAGGGGATTGAACCCCAAACCCACTGGCGGGCACTGCACAGGAGCAACCGAGACGTTCTCCACACTTGTCATCCGAAGGAAGTCGTCTGCTTCATATTCTTGTTTCAATGTACACTGACTCGGTTCAATGTTGAATGGCTTGTTCAATGTTCCTACTCCCTAATCCGTCGCTCCAAAGACCCAATCATGTCTCTCCCTCTCCATCTTCGGTACTCGGCATCTCGAGAGTGTTAGCACATTGTTGCGAGATTTCGGAATTCACACTCCTGTGTCAAGTGCTCTGCGTACAAGAAATCGCTGCTGCTCGTGGGTTCATGATTGTTCAAATGTAAAAGTTGTGTAGCAAATGATCTCGATAATCTGGTTATAATTCTTAGCTGCGTGTACATAGATATATGGAGCTTGTTTTCTGCTTTTCCTGAATGGTGGCTTGGAAGAACCCCTCTCATGAAAAGTGAAAACTGGCGTATCTGGATATGACTGGGGTTTTGCAAGCTTCTCGTGTGGGAATCACTTGGTGGAGCAGACGCAAAAACTGGTAGTACCTCATGAGGGTATCAAGATCCCAAACCATGAATACACCTTGAACTGATCAAGGTTCGTAGATAGAGACAAGAAAAGGACAGAAAAGAAACTTCTTGGGCTCCGAGATTTATGTTTTACTCCCCAGCAACCACAAAACAACAATGCACAGAACATGGGGTTGAAGGAATGAATTTGCATATACAGTCCCACAGTGGTCCATGCAACCCCACACCGAACTTTTGACCACTATTTGTCATCCTAGACCTTTGCCAGTTTCTGTATCTCTCTGGGGCCTCCTTTCAGATTCTTGAGGGGAGGAAAAAAAAAACTTATCCAAAAGACTACCATCACTGCAGTGTGGCTAGTATGCACAAATATCAAGTCAAGGATTGATAACGAGGAATCTGGGACCTGGACCAGTTCTTGAAAGTTAGCTACAGATTGTGTATGCATATCAGGGACTGAGTTGAAATTCTTGCTAATCAATTGGGACCCAGTTTATCCTTCAGAAGGTAAATTCCTGGTCACACGTGACTGAATGAACTATGCATGCACTTTCAAAATCTATTCGGAAATCCTAAGAACTCAGAACCGGGACACAGGGTAGCAATGCAGAAGGATTTTCTTGGCTATGAAATTTGGCAATCACTGCAGCATTCAATGTCTCCACAACTTGAGGTGAGGTTACGCATCGAGGGGGCTTATACTGTGCTGGGGATGCTCCTTGGTGTACAGCTGAAGCCTTTAACTTGTCAACTGTTCCCTCCTCCACAATGCACAGCTCTAAAGCGCCAATTATGCTTCCTGCTCTCCCTCTCCGGTACTCGTAATTCAACGAAGCATCAAGGGTATTGGCACATTTTTGCAAGACTTTGGGATCCAAATTCCTGTCCCACACAGCAGATTACAAGGTTCACTGAGAAATATGCCAACCAAAAACAACTTTGACTTCCTCTAATGGAAAATGAAAACATCATTCCAATTTCAATTTTAGAGTGTCAGAGCCTAGAGGAGCACCTCAATGAGCACATGAACCTTAACAAAAGTTTTGTAATCTGATTCCATACCCAGAAATGATCTTTTAAGTGCCTAGTGCCTCCAGTCAAAGCATTCTACATTGCGGAGAATGAAAACAAAAAACTGCAAATGTGACAGGCAACAGACCTGCTGCTAGCCATCTCCCAGAAAATTACATAGTGCCCTGGCAAGGAGGTAATGTCTGCATGGCTGGTGAAGTCTGCGAGTTCCATGGATGTTTCAGTGATGTGTTGGGTAGCCTTACTAACAACTCTTTGCAGTTCCTCTTCATCAGTTTTGTCTGCACTGACGCTGAGAATCACATCCTTTCTCCGAACAAATTCAAAGATTGGTACTGTGTTTTTGAAGCCTTTAGTCCTAAGGACATCCCCAAGTTTATATCGATATAGACCTGGGCAAGCCACCAACAATTAAAAGAGGGCCAAGTAAACACTGCTCCTTGAATTAAATGACAGCATACCATGAGAACACATCTCGTTCAACCATATGTCTCAAAGTGAGAAGTAATCAGTTTTAGGTGTCAATACTTTTCCAATAAAGAAGTAGTGTTTGCACAGCCACTCATGGAGTCAAAGTACTCATTGGATCCATCTACTCCCAATTCTGCAAGTGCACAAAACATGTACCCTCCAAGCAATATTCCGTCGTTCAATGTATCCCCATTGGATGCACAGAAGAGCATAACCAATTTCATAACGCAAAACCCTCATGCCGAGTTTGGGTTGAAACCAAATGATCCTACATTTGTATCCACGCATAATGGAGAGAACCTACCTGTGACGTTTGTGACCACCAACTCATACTCTTCCCCCAGCACAACATCAACCATGTCAACTGTTTCTGTTGACTCGGTTGTAGATGGTCCACACACATCCCTATCATGATTCAGTGGAAGGAACTCAAAGTATGCTGATTCTGGCCATATCATGTAAGATACGTCTTCAGGTGGGCAACCGAGATGGAGATTGATACCAATGAAGTTGCATTCACAGGCTGCGTATGCAGGAGAAATCAAAGGGACCTTTCCAGCAAAGTGTTTCAATGCCGGCACATACTGCTGCATAGTTCCACTCAACACACAGGCAACAAAGCAAACATTCTTCCAGAGTCTGGGGATGATACCCTGCCAGCTCTCCAGCACGCACTCTCTCTCTATCATGCTCGCCAAGTCCGGGTTTGGCCTCAGTATCTTCCCCACAGCATTTCTGACAGCAGGATCAGTGATCTTGGTACTCACAGTGCCAGTTCGTATGTCCTCACATATCTCAGGCCAGCAGTTCTGAAGAACCCTCAGAGCAGCGACCACTGTTGCTGCAAATGTTGCCTGCAATTTGAAGATTTCCAGTGCCTGAGAAAGGCCGCAGAGGAGATGGCAGTACATGCCCTGGTTAGTGTCGTCACAGAGTACCACTTCATCTGGGCTCACATCCCATTTTTTGAGGTCATCCCCTCGGTCTCTGAACCTTGCACTCCTGAAGTAATTGGTGGAGAGGGCTCCTGCTTTGATTCTGCCTGGAGTGTCAATCTGGTGTCCTGCGAAACTGAGAATGAATCCCTTGCCCTCCCTCCAGTTTCCAATTTGTCTGTAGCCAGGACCAAACCCACCACAGAAGGCATGTTCAACACTAAGCCCCTAAAGAGAACCTGGTCCAACCAAAAAAGTAACTTCCAGTTCGCCCTGGTGTAAGACATGCAATGAAACCATTCTGCACCTGTTCAAAGAGGGAAAAGCAATTTGAATAGCATCCCTGAAGGCAGCACCATAGCCACCATAGAAAGGGAGTCTGTCCTCTGTGCCTTACGTATATATCGCCTGTGGGGACAGACAGGCAGAATGAACTACGTGCATCGTTCCATTGGAAGATGTCTATAACAGAGAAAGCAGGACAAGAGAAGGAGTGGAGCCCTCAACATGAACTGTCCCAATGCCTGTAATAGAGCTGTGGAAAGCAGGTTGTATGATTCTGTCATCACGGAGGACCGGGAAGGTATCATGGTAGAAAAGGAAGGACACTGAGGTATGAGGGAAACAAAATAAAACTTTATAAGGTACTTAGTGTCCTCCACGGGGAGCTGTTCCCATGGGTTTTGCCAGAGCCAACGGTGCAGATAAGTGTCACGTCCTTGAGTCTGAATATTGGGGTTGGAGCATGAGACAATGCACAAACCTTTTGTACAGTGAAACTAGAAAGCCTTGAAGAAAGACGTAGCTTTCAAATGCTCTGAATGTTGTTGGAATGAACTTCGATTTCCCGGCTGTGGTTCCTGAGCTGCATTTTCCACAAGACACAGTATGAGAGCCACGTCCAAAATGATGGAGTGTAAGACGATCCAATTACGCTGGGTTCGTGGAATCAAGAGTTACCCCAGCAGCAAACGTATACAGTGCATCATCGTTCATGTAGTGAAGATTGATATCCATTCCTTGACCAATTCTGGATTGAATACCCAGAAAAGAAACCATGTGAGATTATCGGTGGACAAGACTAGATCACGAGATGCTTCATACAAATTTCTGGCTGCCGACAAGGGGACATTAGGCGCGCACGTGAAGGCGAAAGTCACCTAGTTCAAAAACAATATCACACCTGTGATTGTAGCCCTAGCGAGGAGATACTTTCCGTGCCCATACACACCATAGAGAGAGGGCCAGGGGGTGCTCACCTTAGACTAAAGTCTGATATGGGATCGACAGTAAATATGTGAGACGCCCTCCCATCTACCAAGCGCAGAATGTCGGGCTCAATATCGTCATAGCTGACAATCGGCAGGCATTTCTTGAAGCTTTCGACGTCGGTGCGCCCATCTAGGCCATGCCGTTGCAAATACTCCACGCTCGCATTGCGCTCAAGTATCTCCCGCAGCTTCTCTCTCTGAACCAATCCCGCATTCTTTGTCAGATAATCCAGAAATTCTTCGTAGTCAAAATTGTCAGCTTTAGGATCAGCCACCCTCCTCGATGGCATCACGAAAGCCACCTCCTGCGCTCCGTTCTCCAACTTTGGAGGACATCCGTTTGGTTGCAGCTCCATACAAGAGTGGATTGCCGCTTTCCCTTCCGCTGGATCCGAGGCTGCACTGTGTGGTCCTGTTGATTCCCTCTTCTCTTGCTCCGCTATGGCGGCCATCTGATCAGATCGTTACATTAACTCCGCCTGCTCGCTCTTCCATTCCTTGTTATCACTCTCCCACACACATCACACTATGCAATACACTTGGACAGTCATCGTCACCGTCCATGTGGGTTTGGCACAACTCCCAACTATGCCCAAGAAAATACAGTTTAGTTTTTATGAAATGTTAAGATTTGTCAAGCCAAGTTGGGCTCTTTAGTTTTACGCCGCAAGTGGTGTAGAAAAGATGTCAACTAACTTAGCAGGCCGGCCCAGTAACTAAGAATCACTTCACCTTGCGGCTAATGTTCCTTTTTTTGGGGGGTGGGCCTTATGAGTCCGCATGTATGTCAATAGATATGAGAGCAATGGACTATGATATGCTTGGCGGTGGGGATATACTACTAAAGGTCCCTACAGACCTGGTGGCTTCTCAGAGTCACGATGGTGGTAAGCGATGGTAGAAAACCTACACGTTCACATATATGTTATGCAACATTTGATCTGACCTGGCATCCGACGTGGCTGCCAGTGTTATCGTGATGTTTGTTCTTATGGTAGTTACAACCCAGAAGATACCACAAACCACAGTTTTCAATGGAAAGCTTGATGGTAGCTAAACGTTGGAAAAACCGATCGCATAACATGATGTTACACTAGTACCATTTTGAAACATGACCCCGCCCCCGCTCCATCTTCCCCGCTTCAATATTCAAATGAAGATATCAGTTGCATCTGCATCATCGATCTTTCATACTTCAGAGATACTTCAGAGACAAAGCTCTCAGTTCACAGCGCTCTTATTTCACACGACTCCCAACGCGGTTGGTCTGTGAGATCGAACCACTACGGCGTAGATGAGTAGTCAGAGATTGAAACACGCTTGCTAAGACCAAGCTGACTCTCCCAAGAACGGCGAGCTCGCTTCTCCTCGTCTCGTCTCCTCCTCCTCTTCTCCTTCGTGCATCATTTGCTCAACGCCTCCATCCCACGCCCCTGCATATCCTGCTATCATCGCGTTCCATCCCTCAGCTATGTGGGCGCAGGAGAGAAAAAAACGCCAAGTCCCAGCCCTCCTTTCTGTTCACGATTACACTAATGGACAACCTTATTAGCAATTTTTTAACTTTTTTAAACCTAATGGGCAACCTTATTTGCATTATATGTGCCTTCAAAATGACACGTGTAGTGATGTAGTCGTATAAATAGAGCTCTGAAACCATCTTCAGTCATGGAGTCATAAGATTCCATGAAATGTCGTCCACGTGTAGTCAAACATATCACACTAGTCATATAAACCATCCCTGTCATCATGGTCAACAATGTTTGACCAATGCTCCCTAACTTTCCGGAGTATGTAGTGATATCCATTACTACAAACTCATAAAACTAAAACTGTAATGCATTTCAGCGCTCTGTAGTCATGTACCTAGTGCAGTTTTTACGACTCCGCCAAAGCCGTAGTCCTAAAAACGCTCATCTCTTGTAGTGTGAGAAACCAATCTACTCAGGATCTGCAATCCGACATTACCTGACTACAGACACAAGCAGCACACACAAGAGGTCATCGGTCAAATCCTCCATGGGTCAGGACAGGTCAACGACAATGTGGTAGGGCACCTTCTTCTTCAACCTATTTCAGCCTGTGTTGCCCTCTCATCAGACTCGGCCGCAAGATGCATATTGAATTCTGTAAGTTAGGTCGTTGGGTAGATCTGTGGTGGTTTGGAGTGACTTTGGCAAGTTACTGTCAGTGTGGCAGCAGGGAAGTATCCAAAAACATATAATAGAGGTGAGGAGAAGCTTTGGGGTGAACACTTTCCGACCCCAATGGTGGGACAATGGAGACAAAAAGGCGAATGCCTGTTGGACTACAGAGAGAAGCAGATGCATTTCAGATTGTGATAAGTAGGGTTGGGGTGTTTTGGGGAAGAACTCCACACCAGTATGGTTGGGGTGTTTGCTAGTAGAATTGTAGGCTGTCAGAGGCATGGATAGCTGAAGGAGCAGGGATAGAGTGTGGGTCCAGATTCATCCAAGAGGGCTGGATTTCAAGCTCCACATTACCTATAATTCCCTATGGAAGGATAGTTACAAGAAACCTACATGGGTAGATGGTCAACTGGAAGCGGTATGCTGTACTATATGTCATTACTGTACTATATGTCATTCCAGAGACTGTCATTGTTGGTCCATGTGTTTTACAACAATGCTATCAATATAAGACTTTTGGTTCGCATTGGAAGCTCAATCCCTGTAAGTTCATTGTGTGTGAAGCTCAAACTTGTGATTTGAAGGATCTTGTAGCCAAGTTCATTCAACCGGAAAGGAAAAATTCTGAAAGCTCCCAAATTTGATGTGGGCAAGCTTATGGAGGTAAGACTTAGCTTCCCTCCTCTAATGTAAGTGTTGGATAAGTTCCATTTAGTGTCGACCTTCACTGCATGTATTGGCTCTTTTCTTGGCTGGTTTCATATTTTCTTGGTCGGTATGCTGTTGGTTGGCTTCTTTCATTTCACGTGTGTAGTGGAAGGGGAGAAGTACTTTCCTAAGTTCTGCTGCAACAATGTCTTTTTCCAGCCTAGATGTTTTCGATGGATACAAATTGAAGTGCTTTGAATGTTGCTGCAATACTATAATAAAGTGGAGGGTGCTGAATGCAGTTGGCCTTGCTTCGTGCAGGCATAATCCAGGGAAATGTGGACATAGTTGAAACCCCATGATAGCATTTGCAGAGGACGGTGTGGATGGCCTCACAATCCAGCATGCAAAATCCATGACAATGTGGAGATGGCTGAATGGGCAAACAGGTTAAGTGGCGAACAAGCCACGTCACTGGTACATAGTTGCATGCTTACATAGTACATGAAAGCGTACTATATGTCATTCCCGAAATTGACCATGTTGGCCCATGTATTTTACAACAATGCTATCAATAAAAGACCAATGGTTCGCATTGGAAACTCTATCCCCGTAAGTGGCTTGTGCGTGATGCTCAAACTTGTGATTTGAAGGATCTTATACCCCAGTTCATTGCAGAGGTGATTGGAAAAGACATTGAGAAGGCAACAGCCATTATCTATAATCTACATATCCCCTTCAATTTGATGTGGGAAAGCCGGCTGGCTGGAGGTCTAGTCTCACTTTCACTCATCTAATGTCAGTGTTGTATCCATTGCAATGTGGAGATGTTTGAAACAACATTGGAGCATTTCCAGAGGATGGTCTGGATGGCCTTTCGTGGCGTGTGCCGAATCCATGGCAAGAAAACATTGCAGGCAGAACCCATAGCAATGGTACCAGCACGGGTTGGTCCAAAGCCAATTGCAACAACAAATGAATAAAGGGTGCTGAAAGGAAAGCACTTCATAATTGATCATAAAATCCAGTGTCCAAGCATGATATCTTAATGGGAATGCGAAGGGAGTGTTACCACCTTAACTATCATACATGGTCTATAACTGGAGTGCACAAATCGCGCATATCTAATCTTCATCATCCTCATCTATGTCTGGGTCACTACATGTATCACTGTCTTCATCACAGACTTGATCTTGTCCAAGGGTTGGCTGAACATCATCACCACGTATATGGGGTGCTCGGAGGTACAAGGAGGCCACCTGCTCTGGAGTAACCGGTACCGCTCGGCTGCATGTTGGGCCATCAGTAACCAGAGTCTCCTCTAGTCTTTGTGGGGCTAACAATCCTTCCACTTCCGCCACATCATCATTATCAATTGATATGTCGCAGACCACTCTACGTGCTTGGGGGCTCTTCTCCAGGACGACTTTCCACCCCGGCTTCTTCACACAATCAGAAAAAAACACTTGATCAACCTGGCCAGGAAACACAAAGGTTGCTCAAAAGGTGGAAGCATACGGTTAAAATTGACAAGTGTGAAGCCAGCATCATCCTGCTTCATTGACATAGGTTGACGACCCACGCGACTCGCCCGTACCCACGAACACAGAAACACTATAGGCTGTGTTTGGCCATAGTCAATTTGCAAAATCTCCCTTATAAGACCCACATATCTTGTAGGTTCCTCCATGTCATTGCCTGAATTGTTGGTAATGGGCTGGTGCTGGAAAACAGATGAGACTCCACAATCAAAAGACACCATACTTGTTGTTCATGCCGGGGGATGTAACCCTGTAATGGTTACCATACGCTGTCATATTCTTGAATGACAGGGCAGTAAATGATGGAGGCCTTGAAAGATCCAGTAATTCCTCACGTGTTGTAGGATCAAGCCCATCTGATTGAATTGAGAGATGATCCCGTACACCTTGAGGGAGCCAAACAGCAAATGGAGGACAAGGATGCAAATCAGGAGGATACTGAATTGCCGTGGGATTGCTCATGCCTTCCAGCCCTTGCTCCTCACGAAACAAGCGTCGTCTGGCTTCTATCCGTGTGGACTCTGTTTCATATATCCTGTCACAATCCGAGGGTCAGCCAGGAGATTGACAGAGGTGGCGTGGGAGATTTGAAAAGACGCCATATGCCAACTAATGATAAATGACTAAAACTTGGAAATCTGAATGTCAATGAAGTAGATTTCTTACCCCAACATGACTGACAGACGAGGATGGTTCTGAATGATGTACTCATGTACAATATCACACAGGTCATTCAATTTTCGGGCTTTAGAACTTCCTTCCACAACTTCACGTTCCACAGATTCTGCCTCATCTGCATCCCACACCCTTCGTACACTTCCATCAAATCCTGCCATATACTCTGTGCAAAAACCCAATGCTTCTTCAAATTGGTATCCTTCTGCCATGCTCCCCTCGGGCCTTGCCATGTTTCTTACGTAGCCCGTCATATCTTTCATTGCCCGCTCCATGGGGTACATCCAACGAGATGCTACGGGCCCGCATAAGTACAACTCATCCACTAGGTGAACAACCAGATGTGTCATCACATCAAAAAATGATGGTGGGAACTCCTTCTCTATAAGACACAGAGTGAGAACTGCTTCAGTTCTCAATTCCTCATACTCTACAGGATTCACCACTTTTGCACACAACTTCTTAAATACACGACATACTCGCAAAATGGCCCTTCGAGGACCACTTGGCATGAGCCCACGGATAGCAAGCGGTATAATTTGCTGCATGAGCACATGATAGTCATGTGATTTCATGCCAGACAACTTCTTCTTCACCACATGCTTTTTGAAAGCTGATGCGTAGCCTGTTGGCACTTTCAAGTTCTGCACAATCTCCAGAAAGACTTGTAACTCAGCCTCAGTGAGGACATAAGGGGCAAGAGGCATAATTAACGTATCTGCTCTATCAGGATCATGTTGTAGCCACAATTCCGGGCGCATCCCAAGTAGCTCCAAATCACGGCGAACTTTCAATGTGTCTTTCTCACCAAAGATAATTTTAATAATATTTTCAGCCAAGTTCTTCTCGCAATGCATTGCGTCAAACGTGTGGCGGATGAGGAGACCCTACAAAATGAACACATAAGTAATTGAGCATTTACTCATCACAATTTAAACAGAAAATGCAAAAATGTACACAGCCAATTTAAAGGCCATGAAGGAATTACCTCCCAATAAGGTAAGACATATAAAATTGACAATCGCTTAACTCCATGAGTTTTTGCTGGGTCTGTCCTGCTATCTGGCGTCCCTCCGTTTTCCACCCAGCAGTGCGAGCTGTTGCAAGGTCCTTGATTTATGTTCCAGTCTGCGTTTTTGGAGGAGTTCCATGCTCAGTAGCGCCATTGAACATTCTTGACCTTCTATATGGATGATTGCGGGCCAAAAATCTTCGGTGGCCTAGGAAAACAATTTTTCCACATGTGTGTAACTGCTGTGAAGTCACCCCGGGTCCACAAGCTAGACAACCAGCATAACCTTTCGTCACTTGACCTGAGAGCAAGCCATATGCAGGGTAGTCATGGATTGACCACATCAACACTGCCCTCAGTGTAAATTCGCGTTGACCACGAGGACGGGAAACATCATGAGATGCAATCCCTCTCCATAGTTCCAGTAGCTCTTCCACTAGGGGCATCAGATAAACATTTACGTTGTCCGAGGTAACAGACTCCTTACCAGGAATCAGTAGCGCTAACATGACAAAGAACTTTTTGGTCATTAACCACGGAGGCAGATTGTAATTGACCAAGAGAACGGGCCATGTGCTCCAACTTGTGGATTGAGCTCCGTAGGGATTTACACCGTCTAAGGCCAATCCAAATCGCAGAGATCGTGGCTCTGCAGCAAAATCCGTAAATGTGGTGTCAATGTGTCTCCATGCTTTGCTATCAGCTGGATGTCGAACCAACCCATCCTGGCTCTTATGTCTGTCGTGCCATGTCATGAGGTTAGCGATCGATTTACATCGGTACATACGTTTCAACCTTGGAATGACAGGGAAGTGTCGCAATACTTTCTTGGGCACACTTCCACGACCTGGAATGTAACGGGAACTGCGGCATACTGGGCAAATGTCTACATTCTCATACTCCCCACGGAAGAGTACACAACCACGCTCACAGGCATGAATCATGGTGTACTACAATCCCATCTTGGCAATCATGGTTTTTGCTTCATAGTGAGTTTTCGGCAATGAATTCTCTTTAGGCAAAAAACTCTTACGCAACAATCCCAGAAGCTCATCCACAAATGCATTGGTGCACTTGTGGGTAGTGCATGCGTTCAGCAACGTCAAAGTTGCTTGCGACCAGCTGATGGAGCACCCTTCAAAAAGTGGACATTGCGACTGTCGGAAGAATTTATCATACTTGGGATCAACGTGCAGGTGAGCATTCTCATCAAATTCATTGTCTCCGGAATCGTCGAGATCATCGTCATGATCGGCAAATGTGTGATCGGTTCCACCATGAATGGGGTCCTCTCTGTTTGCATCTGCAAAGAGAAACGCTTCCTGCAATGCACGCTGCATTTCTACCTCCAATCCACCACTCTCATCTGCGTTCTCTGTGACATTGGCTCCCACTGTGCCGCAGGGCCTTCGTCTTCATCATCTGAATATTCACATCCCTGCATCACAACAGTCATCTTGTGAGTGGACCAACAACGATGTGACACTTGTTCATATTATGACATAGGAGGCACGGTGACGTTGCAGTGATGCAGTCATATTTACGTATGTATCTTATGAATATACACCCAATCAAAACACGACATTTGTAACCATTGAAGTCATAGTTGCAGTCACTTACTTAGTCATATATGACTACATGACTACACATGACCAATGAAAACACGACATGTGCATTAATTAAAGTGATAACGGAAGTGGCGTAGTCATAGTCACATCTGTATCTTATGACTTCTTGACTACAATCACCCAACGAAATGTCGACATGTGGAGAAGAGGATCGTTGCTGTCGCAGCCCTTTGCCTTGAGGGCAGGGGGGGGGGGGGGGGGGGGGGGGTCGGGACACATGAGGGGCTGCCCTGTGGTGGGGGCAGCGGTAGCGATAGGTATGGAGGGGCTGAAGCACCCTTGAGTGCCCAAGGCACTCAGGAGGCGGAGGCGCTCACTAGGTGGAGCCCCGCACACCGGGTTGCGGTGGGGGTGGCTCCACAAAGGGGTGGTGCAGCTTAGCGGGACTTAGTGGGGGTGGCATAGGACTTACCATGAGGGCGGAGACCTCGTGGTGGGAGTCATGGGGAGTCTTGGGACTCATCACGGTCCATAGGGGCCGTGGAGAGAGGGCCAAGACTCACCGCGACTCATCACCGGGAGTCGAGGGTGTTCGTGGTGGTTCGCCATAAAATGGCATGGCTGGTTGTGAAACCCCGCGACAGCTACAGAAGTATATATAGGGAGTAGTAACCCCGAGAACGGTGCAAGCCCGTTGGTGACCAAAAACTAGTGAGTAAGCGAGCGAGCCGGAAAGCGACCAAAGAGTGGGGAGCTGTTCCGGACTGCCAACTACCAAAGGGAATTCTGCTGGTTCCAAATTGGTGGAGGGTGCTTTGGGAGAACAAAGGGGGGACCGTTATGCCCCGGTGAGCAGCCAAAGCTCCAAGTTGGCCGGCGGCCAGGTTGGGAGTTAGGCGCGTGCAGCAAAGCGAGTAACTATGACTTGAGGGGGAGTTTACCGAAGTGAGGTGCGCGACACTTGGTATCAGAGCTTAGAGTTCAGTACGCGATCGTCCTTGGGATTGGCCCATCATGGGGTCGGGCACGCCGAAGCGAAAGCGGAACGGCCCAAAAGATGATGATCCTGGTGAGCCCGATGGGGGCGACGTGTCACCGAGGCGGCCGTTTGAGGAAGCGATGCATGTTTCCGAAAACGAGGTCGCTCAAGAGCGGGAGGAATCCAAGGAGTCGGAGCCCAAGGAATCCTTGAGAGCTCCGACAAACCAAGAGATGCCTCCCATGCCGGCAGCCTTTTGGGAAGGGTTGTCGGCACAGTTTGGCGGGATGTTGAAAGATGTGTTGAAGGCGGCTAATGCCACTTCCACTAAGGCAAAGTTTAAGGTGAAACCTAAGGAACCTGGCACCTTCGAGGGCGTCCGAAATCGGAAGGCACTCAACACCTGGCTCCTGGAGCTAGAGCAGTACTTCCGGGCGGCCAAGTTGAGTGACGAGGATCGGGTGGAAGTGGCTCCCACCTATTTGAGGGGCTATGCTCAACAATGGTGGCAGAAATGCCTTCACGACCGAGGTCCAAGCCCGGAAACCTTGAACTGGAGTGGGTTCAAGGAATTGATAAAGAGACAGTTTGTGCCCCTCAACGCATCATGGCTTGCCCGGGACAAGATGAGGAATTTGAAGCAAACAGATGACATTCGGGGGTATGTCCAGGCTTTCAATGTGCTGTTGCTCGAAGTCGCGGACATGGCAGAACCAGAAATGGTCTTCAACTTGTGGCAGGACTGGCCCCATGGGCCAGGCGGAAATTGGAGGAGAAGCCACCCAAGACTTTGAACGAGGCAATTGAGAGGGCTGAATGTTCTCGGATGTCCCTAGGGGTGAGAGACAAGGCCGTACGGAGCTGAACCACAAGAAGACCCGGCGGGAAGGTGACTCCTTCCGACCGGAAAAGAAATGGGATAGGCCACGCGGCGACAATGGCACGTGGAAATCGAAGGGAGGGCCTTCACACGTCAAGGCGGCACCCGGTGCTTCGAAAGGAAAAGCGGGTGGAGCGGCTTATGGCGGGCAGAAGGCGACCTTTGATGGAGTGTGTTTCAATTGCGGGGAGCCCGGGCACATGGCCAAGAAGTGCTCGAAACCTCGACAATTGAACATGACTCGGGCAACTACGGAGCTGTCGGAAGATACCATCAATCGCTTGGTGGAAGCGGTGGTCGCCAGGACTTGCAAGGTAGGCAACTATTCTTGTGAGTTGTATCAGGAAACTGGCGCCCTACGTAAAGGAAGTCAATTATTGTTCGTGGATGGGATAATATCCGGAACTAACGTGTCGCTGTTGGTGGACACAGGAGCGTCGCACTCCTTCATGACGCCAGCGGTGGCGCGAAAGTTGGGACTCCCAACAAGTGACGTGGGGGTCTCTATTGAGGTGCGTTCTGCCAAAGGAGAACCACAGTTGGCGACAAGGTTGGCGTTTGATATTCCTCTTCAACTGGGGAGTTGGGAGGGACGTGAGAACTTCACCATCTGCGAGATCGATAGAGTGGATCTCATTTTGGGGATGACCTTTTTGAGCAAATCCGGAGCGGTCATAGATGGCCGCAAGAGAGTAGTCACGCTGCCATGTGGGAATGGTGGCGAGGTCTTACGAGTGTCGGAAACGCCCAAATCCGTGGGAGGGCGAATAAACCTTCTGTCAGCGAGGGAGTGGGCCGTGGAGGAGGCACATGAGCCCCAGTTTTTGCTTTACATTAGAGAAGTGAAAGGAGAAGGCGATGGGAGCCGAGCCCAGATTGGATCAAGGGGATTTTGGAGAAATACCAGGATGTGATGCCGGAGGATTTACCAAGCGGCTTGCCACCGCGAAGAGGAGTTGACCACAAGATTGAGGTGATACCGGGATCGGAACCGCCTGCCAAGGCACCCTACCGGTTGAGCCACAGGGAGTTGGTCGAGCTGAAGACTCAGCT
Organism: Takakia lepidozioides; assembly: GCA_030704615.1. Taxonomy (NCBI): domain Eukaryota; kingdom Viridiplantae; phylum Streptophyta; class Takakiopsida; order Takakiales; family Takakiaceae; genus Takakia; species Takakia lepidozioides. The sequence continues at coordinate 21,086,456 of CM060732.1, read as the reverse complement.
CAAGGATCTAATGTCAAAGGGGTACATCCGGCCGAGTAAGTCACCTTACGGAGCCCCAGTGCTATTCGCAGACAAGAAGGATGGGACGCTGCGGATGTGTGTCGATTACAGGGCTTTGAATAAGGTGACTATTAAAAACCGGTACCCTTTGCTAAGGATCGACGACCTTTTCGACCGGTTGGCAGGAGCGAAGTATTTCAGCCGGATCGACTTGCGCTCCGGTTATCATCAAATTCGGGTGGCGGAAGGAGATGAGGAGAAGACCGCGTGCAGGACAAGGTATGGTTCATATGAGTTCTTGGTGATGCCTTTTGGGCTCACCAATGCACCTGCAACCTTTAGCACGCTGATGAACAGCCTTTTTCAGGAGTGGTTGGATGACTTTGTGATCGTGTACATCGACGATATCTTGGTGTACTCGAAAACAAAGGAGGAGCACCTGGAGCACCTCAAAAGGGTGTTCCAAAAGTTGCGGGAAGGGAAGCTGTACGCCAAAACTTCAAAGTGCGAATTCGGGGTCACGAAAGTGGAGTTCTTGGGGCATGTGATTACACAGGATGGGATCAAAATGGATGACAGAAAGGTGAGGGCGATCTTGGACTGGGAGCCTCCGACTTCGGTCCCGGGAGTGCGATCCTTCCTAGGACTCGCCTCCTATTACCGGAAGCATGTGAGAAATTTCGCCAAGTTCGCGGGGCCGCTGTCGAACCTTCTGTGTAAATCCAAAGTCTGGGTGTGGAACACATTTTGTGGCCAAGCTTTTGCTGAATTGAAGCAGCGGATGGCGGAAGCTCCAGTCTTGAAAATCCCGGAGTTCGATCGTCCATTTGAGATTCATACAGATGCGTCGGACTTCGCGATTGGGGGTGTACTTATGCAAGATGGACGTCCAGTGGCTTACGAAAGTAAGAAACTGAATGAAGTGGAGCGACGGTGGCCGACGCACGAAAAAGAGATGAAGGCGGTGGTGCATTGCCTTAAGCTTTGGCGCCACTATGTTGGTTCCAACCCAGTGAAGGTGTTCACGGACAATGTTACGGTGAAATATTTTGCCACGCAGCCCAAGTTGTCCCCAAAACAACTTAGGTGGCAAGATACTTTGGCAGTGTTCGACGTGGATATCCAGTACAAACCGGGACGACCAAGGAGACGGCAACGGCGCAGGAATTAGGGCGACTTTACTTCGCCCACGTCTTAAAGCATCATGGAGTCCCGAAGGATATTGTCTCGGACCGCCATCCAAAATTTACGAGTAAATTTTGGAGGGCACTTTGGAAGAAGATGGGGACGAGGCTGAAGATGAGCACCGCCTTCCGACCTACGATCGACGGCCAAACGGAAAGAGTGAATTCCATAGTAAAGCAGATCTTGCGGAATTACGTGTCGGCAGACCAAACAGACTGGGTGGAACACTTAGACGCGACAGAGTTCTGTTATAATAACACAGAACACTCCGCAACGGGAGTTTCCCCTTTCGTATCGGTCTATGGAAAAGCACCTCTGGTGCCGACAAGTTGGGCCGCCCAGGACGTTGAGGAACCGGCAGTAGCGGCGGTACTGGAAGAACGCGAGCGTTTGTTGAAGCTCGCAAAGTACAACATTGCCAAAGCTAGGAAATGGTATGAAAGGCAGGCGAATCGGAAGCGGAGGGAAGTGAAGTTTGAGGCAGGTACGGAGGTCTGGTTGAACATCAAGAATTTTCAACTACCTCCGGAAGTGAGTCCGAAGTTCGTACCTCCGTATGCGGGACCCTTTCGCATCCGGAAGGTTATAAATGAGGATGTGTATGAATTGGAGCTGCCGGCAAACAACAAGGTACATCCAGTATTTCACGTCTCTCTTTTGAAGCCTTACTTCAAAGATGAAGCGCGTCCGCATCGGCATCAAGTGTTGTGTCCGCCACCTATGCTGTTGGATCATGAAAATGAACCTGAGTACGAGGTGGAGGCAGTACTTAAGTCGAGGAGGTTCAAGAACTAAGAAACGGAGTATCTCGTCAAATGGAAGGGCTATCATCATGTGGAGGCATCTTGGGTGCGTGCCTCAGAAATGGGAAACGCATCCGAGGCGGTTGCAGCGTTCGAAGGCCGACCTCAAAAGCGGAAGAAGCGTTGATGGGGACATCAACCTTGGAGCATGGGGGAGGAAATGCATGCTTAGCCCGGCTTAGCTAGCTCAGGAATCCGATTGCAAAAACTTGTATTGTACAAAATTTGCTTTAAATGAAATGTTTCAAAATGTTGTGCTTCTTATTTTGTTTGGAATGGCGATGCATGGTATGGTTGGCTAGTGTGTAGAATGCATGCTAGCTTATAAAAGTGGGAGAGGTAAATTGGGTTAATCGTGTATTTGCGTAGTGCCGAAATCGGGTGACTCCCATCCAAGGGGCAAGGAAACTTACGCCTTCTTTGGGAGTTCACGTGCTAGTGCGCACCTGGCGCGTGCGCGTACTATAGCTGCGCTACCGAGGGGGTTGCCTTGTAGTGCGGGCTAACGTGGAAGCTACGTGCTTCCGTTCACGTACTATAATCATGTAGCCTCGGGACGAAGTCGTAGTGCGGCTTCGGCGTGTTCCCGTACCTCAGGCCAGCATTCCAAGGCGGACCCAATTGTAGTGATTGGGGCGCACGGTTGGTTCAAGTTTATCTTCCTAGTCAAAGAGGGTTCGAGGTGAACCCTTGCTCAAGGTGATGCCAAAAGCGGCATCATGAGCGGTCGCAAGCAATGTTGTTGCAGTAAAGCGATTCGATCCTCGGGGAGGATCATTCCTTGGCCTTGAAGTAGGCCAAGAAGAGTGCACTGGGAGGAGCTAGAGAGGCTCCACCCTTGGCCGGGACTTGGAGGAAGTCGGCCGAACTAGCTAGTGGAGAGTAGAGTCAAGTGTGGGGTTTGGTTCTTTGCCATGGGACGCCATGGTACGGAAACAAACTCCTTGATGTGGGACGCCACAACTTGGATGTTCGTTTCTACAAAATGGACAAGTCGATGAGGACATCGACTCCCTGTTGGTAGGGGTGTGTGTCGCGGCCCTTTGCCTTGAGGGCAAGGGGGGGGGGTCGGGACACATGAGGGGCTGCCCCTATGGTGGGGGCAACGGCAGCGATAGGTATGGAGGGGCTGAAGCACCCTTGAGTGCCCAAGGCACTCAAGGAGGCGGAGGCGCTCACTAGGTGGAGCCCCGCACACCGGGTTGCGGTGGGGGTGGCTCCACAAAGGGGTGGTGGTAGCTTAGCGGGACTTAGTGGGGGTGGCATAGGACTCACCATGAGGGCGGAGACCTCGTGGTGGGAGTCGTGGGGAGTCTTGGGACTCATCACGGTCCATAGGGGCCGTGGAGAGAGGGCCAAGACTCACCGCGACTCATCACCGGGAGTCGAGGGTGTTCGTGGTGGTTCGCCATAAAATGGCATGGCTGGTTGTGAAACCCCCGCGGACAGCTACAGAAGTATATATAGGGAGTAGTAACCCCGAGAATGGTGCAAGCCCGTTGGTGACCAAAAACTAGTAAGTAAGCGAGCGAGCCGGAAAGCGACCAAAGAGTGGGGAGCTGTTCCGGACTGCCAACTACCAAAGGGAATTCCGCTGGTTCCAAATTGGTGGAGGGTGCTTTGGGAGAACAAAGGGGGGACCGTTATGCCCCGGTGAGCAGCCGAAGCTCCAAGTTGGCCGGCGGCCAGGTTGGGAGTTAGGCGCGCGCAGCAAAGCGAGTAACTATGACTTGAGGGGGAGTTTACCGAAGTGAGGTGCGCGACAGTTGCATTCAAAATTCAAACTAAAGTGCTGAAGGGAAAGTGGCGATCTTACCGGAAGAGATCAGCGTTGGAGAAGAGGATCCCTCCCGTGTATCATGTAATGATTCCTCACTGTTTCCAACAACAGTACTTTTCCTCCATGACACTCATCGCAGTTGCATAGCATTTTTGTATGCCCATTCCTTGTGCTGAACTGAATTGTACTTGTGTTGCTATCATTCACTAAAAGGTTAGTGTGCAACAATATTGAGTGGACACAATGGTCATGCTTGTGCCTTGCTTTTTCTATTGCAGAATCACCAGTAGACTGCACCATCGTTTAGTCTAGGGATCTCTTCCATGCCATCTGATCCACATTACACATTCCAAGATAGTCAAGAGGACAGCCAAGAGTTTGACATAAACACATTTCAGTTTGCTCAATCTCAAAACCCCTCTCATATTTCTTTGCAAGACATTACCAACTTGCCCAATGCTTCTCCCAATGTTCATGTGAGATCACATTTCTCTCCTTTTTACAACTAGATCACCCATCTCTACTTGTTCCCAACCTTTGCGTCCTCAACCTGCAAGGTTCAACCCTCATCATTTTCAGCCAACAGAATCTCAACATCATTGTCCCTCTCCACAACTAGCATGTCAACCTCCCTCAAACACACAACCTACCAATAGAGATAGACAACCTCTTCATTCTCAATTCCAAGTTCCAAGCGTGCATGGTCGCAAGCAAGGAGGTCCAACAGTGCTATCCAAAGATGAGGAGGATATCATTGTCAAATGGATTTTCGATATGCAAGAATTGGGACATGGCATCAATGTCGGACATCTGAAATTGAAAGTTGCTGAAATCACACAAGAGCGCACAACACCATTTGTTGAGGGTATACCTGGGAACTCGTGGTGGAGATGGTTCAAGCGATGTCATCCTGATATATCTTTGCGCTATGCTCAAGGTTTGGAGGTAAATAGAGCAAAAGCTGTAAATGTTGAAAATTGTCAATCTTTCTATGCCAACCTACAAGGCATGTATGATCTCCATAAGTATCCCCCATCACAAATCTGGAATTGTGATGAAACGGGAGTGCAAGCTGGTCGCACAAATGGAGCAAAGGTATTGGCAAAGAAGGGCACACATTATGTGTATGGTATCATACCTCAAAGTAGAGAATGGATGTCTGTACTTGTATGCGTAAACGCACACTAGAAGAAAAACGCTGAATAACCACTCTGTTAACCACCCATTTTGAGTGGTAAAAGACACTAAACCACTTTGGCCTCAGAGTGATGAAGAACCAGTGCATTAGGACAAATGAGTGGTAAAAGACATTACGTGGCACCGGTGGTTAAAGACAGTGGTTCGAACCACTCACGTCCGGGTCGACCTGTTAGCTGACATGTCACTAAGGTAAACCAACCACTTATGACGTATCACAGTGGTAAACTGACGTGTCATAGTGGTAAAGTAACCACTTCCGTTTTGTAGTGGAGACGTGTAAACCGGTGGTCTGTGGATGATATTGGAGATTATGTCAACACGTGGCAACACTCAGCATGGACACGTGTCGTGTGTCAGTGCTACGAAATGGATGGAGTGAAATTCAATGACTTCCGAAACCACTTGTTGAGTGATCACAAAATGACTCATAGAGTCATTCTATGAAAACGGAGAATATACAATATCACTCACAAAGTGGTTATGTGAGTGGATGACGTCTCTCAGCAGGTCATTGGAATGATTACCCACAGAGTGGTGTGTAAGCTATTTGAATCATTCATGGTGTCTCTCTGAGTGGGAACTATGGATTGTAGTGATTACTAACAGAGTGGTGTGTAAGTGATTAGGAATACCACTGGAGGAATTCATACCACTAGTACAGTAATATATATGTGACTACTTATACCACTATACGAGTGGTAATGTAGGCAATTGTGTGCATTCGGCTACTCCCACAGTTTTAAATTATACCACTATTACAGTGATGTGCAAGTAACTATGAACATGACTAGAGGAACACATACCACTAGTGTAGTGAAAGAAGTACCATTGGGGATTCAAGCTCCACAAAATAGACTAGAATCCCAGAGAGTTAAGTGTTGGAACACTGTCAACAAAATCCAGCCATGATAAAAGTCTGAGCCTAACTTCTACACGGCGTCTCCACATGCATGCTAGGAACACTGAACTGCTTTCCTGCCTTCTTCTCACTGCCAGCAATGTCTATGCCCGGGCGAACGAAATATAAACCCTCTTCATGTTCTTCTCTAGCCAAAGACAATTCAGACCGACGACATCCTCCAACATTGTTTGCGGTGGGACCTCTTCCTCGTTAGGATGAGGCAAGACACAATTGGCAATATAGATATCATTCACCTCAACCCGCCACAATCCTTCAGGTATAACACAACAGTGATATGTGTCTTTGCCAGGCACACCAGTGACAATTCCACTAGCAGCCCTGTGTCGTGGTAAATGAGGATCATACATGCTGATTTTGTCCTTCAACTTAAAATACACACAGCACCCACCATAAAACACACATTAATCAACCTATGAAGACTTACATGTACGTTGAAAACTAGATAATGAGGACCGTCCAGTATAAGCAATCACTCAAAGTGCAGAGTACTTTTGGTAGCATAAGAATATCTGCCACAGTGGCAGGGGGTTGATATTTGGGGGTTGCCTTTGAAGGCGCCGTAGTTGGTGCACTGTCAGTGGCAATATCAAGAATGGCTTTCTCAGCTTGCAAACATCACGCCCAACACCCCTTAGCAGTTACATTTAGCAATGCATCTACTAATAGTTTGAAGTACCCAACATGTACATGGCCACATTGTATAGAACTGATAGCCAACAGGTGCATGCATGCTCACCTCTAGTACGAAAACTGCTGCATGGAGAGGTGCCTCCAGTTGCAGCCTAACACAAGCCCCTCCACCCCACAAAGTTAGCAATTATGGAAAATAAGGTCAACCGGGCAACGAGCAAGGTCGGCAGTTCGTGAATGCATACAAACCTTGGTCCAACGTGCCAAAAAAAGTTTGGCATCCAATGGCGTGAATGCATGGAATGTCATGCTCTGGCGCCCTAGCAATGTCCTACATCCATTCAGTATTAAAACCCTAACACATGTTCTAACCCTTTGAAATTTAATCCATGGGTCAAGCCATACATAGTCCAATTCGTAAGCCATTCATCTTTCTAACAAGGTTTCCAGGTCATTCACATTTAGGAAAGAACCTTGGTTTGATATATAACATTTACCACTATATATGCAGATTGTAAACTCATCACAAAAGCAGATTGCAGGTCTGGAGATAAATCTCCGGAACCAGGCTCAAAGCATATCAGGTTCGAAATGAAACAATCAGCCACTCTTGCCTTAAGTTCATGAAGTTCTTACCTCGGTTGTCCCACCATTGACTGGGGTCAGAAAAGTATTCATTCCACAGCTTCTCCTCGTCTCAGCTGTTACCTGTTTTTGGATACTTCTCTGTTGTCACATTGGCAGTACCATGTCAAAGTCGCTCCAAACTATCAAAGGCTCACTCAACCAGCTAACTTGCAGAATTCAACATGAAAATTTAGGGCCGATTCTGATAAGAGGGAAAAACAGGGTGAAATGTGTTGAAGAAGGTGCTTTCATTACCAGTGCCTGAGTTTATCTACCTAGTATAAGCAGGTATATACCTAGGGTTATCTTAATCAGTAGGCACATTCATTTGCATGTGCCGCTGCTGCTGCGGCTTCTAGTTGACCAGTCACCATCTACCCATGCAGGTTTCTTGTAGCTATTGATCCATCTGGTACATTTCCAGCTTTGGTGATGCAACCATGCACCTCCGATGCCCTTTTCCAGGGCTGCCATGCTTGCACACGCACTGCAAACGCACACAAACATGATGTGGTCGAACTTCACCCCTTCCCCCATCATTTGCTTTCAGGTCTCCAAAGCCCCATATAGCGCCCCTGCTCTGCACACCCTGCAAACATCACATTCCACAACACCACATCTCATTCAGCCATAGTGTTGAACACTCCCTTGGCATCCTCAATGCTACCATATTTGGCATACATGGCCACCAGAGCAGTGTTCAGGATGACATCTGGAACAATTGCAGATTTGATCATGTCACCAGGGATCTCTTTGCCCTTTTCTAGGGCTGCCAGACACATTGCAAACACACACAAACCTTATGTCGGCGGGCTAGTTCACCCCTTCCCCCATCATTTGCTCATAGGTTGGAGCCTCCATCCTGCGCCCCTGTTGTGCATACCCCGCAAGCATCGCACTCCACGACACCACATCTCGTTCAGCCATAGTGCTGAACACTCCTTTGGCATCCTTGATGCACCCACATTTGGCATACATGTCCACCAGGGCAGGGGCAGTGTTCAGAATGACATCTGGTAATCTGACAAACATTCTCCTTTTAGAATTGTTCCAGCAAATGCCCCAACCCTACTGACTTAGAGGCTGTAGTGTCCAAAGCCATGTCCGTTTCCAGAAAATTGTCTGATGAAAATGAAGTTAGGCAGAAAACTTCCCTGGACTTGTTTCCAGTCTGTGACATGGGGGAGGACATCATGGATGACCTCAAGGGTCTACCCACTCTCGGCACCAGACTGAAATTTAAACTAAGGGCAGGAATCCTACCTTTGAATAGCAAACAGAAGCAGAGAGGAAAGGGAGAGTGCAATTGCACCCAACTCAACTTATCACACTAGTTCCTATGGTCAATTGAATCTACTACACTCTATAATCTGACAGGCATTCACCTTTTTGCCTCGGTTGTCCCACCAGTTACTAGGGTCAGAAAAGAATTCATCCCATAGCTTCTTCTCATATTTGTTACCTGTTTTTGGATACTTAGGGACGACTCTGATAGCAGGGGAATTCAGGGTGAAATATGTTGAAGAAGGTACCTTCATTAGCAGTGGGCCTTGTTCTATCAATTGCGTTGTTGCCATTGTTGTTTCCAGTTGACCATCTACCCACTCGTAGCCATTGTGCTATTGAAGAAGGTGCCCCCCCTTCCCCCATCATTTGCTCATAGCTCTCCAAAGCCTCCATCCCACGTCCCTGCCGTGCATACCATGCAAGCATCGCACTCCACGACACCACATCTCGTTCAGCCATAATGTCGAACACTCCCTTTGCATCCTAGATGCACCCACATTTTGCAAACATGTTCACCAGGGTTTTGTTCAGGATGACATCTGGTACAATTCCAACTCTGAAGATGTCGCCATGGACCTCTTTCCCCTAAGCTGCCAGGGCAGTGTTCAGATTGACATTTGGCACAATTCCAGCTTTGATGATATCCCCATGCACCTCTTGCCCTTCTCGGCTGGCTGCCAGGCTTGCACAAGCATTGCAAATGCACACAAACATGATGTGCTTCCCCCATCATTTGCTCATAGCTCTCCAAAGCCTCCATCCCACGTCCCTGCCGTGCATACCATGCAAGCATCGCACTCCACGACACCACATCTCGTTCAGCCATAGTGTCGAACACTCTCTTTGCATCCTAGATGCACCCACATTTTGCAAACATGTTCACCAGGGTTTTGTTCATAATGACATCTGGTACAATAATAACTCTGAAGATGTCGCCATGCACCTCTTTCCCCTAAGCTGCCAGGGCACTGTTCAGATTGACATTTGGCACAATTCCCCCATGCACCTCTTGCCCTTCTCCAGGCCAACTGTCAGGCTTGCACAAGCATTGCAAATGCACACAAACATGATGAGCTTCCCCATCCTTTGCTCATAGGTCTCCAAAGCCTCCATCCCACGTCCCTGCTGTGCATACCCTGGACCAGCATCGCACTCCACGACACCACATCTCGTTCAGCCATAGTGTCGAACACTCCCTTTGCATCCTAGATGCACCCACATTTTGCAAACATGTTCACCAGGGTTTTGTTCAGAATGACATCTGGTACAATAATAACTCTGAAGATGTCGCCATGCACCTCTTTCCCCTAAGCTACCAGGGCAGTGTTCAGATTGACATTTGGCACAATTCCAGCTTTGATGATATCCCCATGCACCTCTTGCCCTTCTCCAGGCCGGTCTCGACCAACTCTCTGTGGCTCAACCGGTAGGGTGCCTTGGCAGGCGGCTCCGATCCCGGTATCACCTCAATTTTGTGGTCAACTCCTCTTCGCGGTGGCTAGCCGCTTGGTAAATCCTCTGGCATCACATCCTCCTATTTCTCCAAAATCCCCTTGATCCAATCTGGGCTCGGCTCCCCATCGCCTTTTTCCTTCACTTGTCTTACGTAAAGCAAAAACTGGGGCTCGTGTGGCTCCTCCACGGCCCACTCCCTTGCTAACAGAAGGTTTATTCGCCCTCCCACGGGGTTGGGCGTTTCCGACACTCATCAGGCTTGCACAAGCATTGCAAATGCACACAAACATGATGAGCTTCCCCATCCTTTGCTCATAGGTCTCCAAAGCCTCCATCCCACGTCCTTGCCGTGCATACCCTGGACCAGCATCGCACTCCACGACACCACATCTTGTTCAGCCATAGTGTCGAACACTCCCTTTGCATCCTAGATCCTAGATCTATTTGTACCCATATTTTGCAAACATGTCCACCAGGGTATGGTTCAGAATGACATTTGGTACAATTCCAGCTCTGAAGATGTCGCCATGGACCTCTTTCCCCTTTTTCCAGAGCTGCCAGGGTAGTGTTCATAATGACATTTGGTACAATTCCAGCTTTGATGATATCCCATGCACCGCTTTGCCCTTGTCCAGGCTTGATGCACCCACATTTTGCATAAATGTCCACCAGGGTATGGTTCAGAATGACATTTGGTACAATTCCAGCTCTGAAGATGTCGCCATGGACCTCTTTCCCCTTTTTCCAGAGCTGCCAGGGCAGTGTTCATAATGACATTTGGTACAATTCCAGCTTTGATGATACCCCATGCACCTCTTTGCCCTCGTCCAGGCTTGATGCACCCACATTTCGCATACATGTCCACCAGGGTATGGTTCAGAAAACATTTGGTACAATTCCAGCTCTGAAGATGTCGTCATGGACCTCTTTCCCCTTTTCCAGAGCTCCAGGGCAGTGTTTAGATTCACATTTGGTACAATTCCAGCTTTGATGATATCCCCATGCACCTCTTTGCCCTTCTCCAGGCCGGCTGCCAGGCTTGCACAAGCATTGCAAATGCACACAAACATGATGTGCTTCCCTCATCATGTCGTTCAGCCATAGTGTCGAACACTCCCTTTGCATCCTAGATGCACCCACATTTTGCAAACATGTCCACCAGGGTATTGTTCAGATTGTCATCTGGTACAATTCCAGCTCTGAAGATGTCACCATGCACCTCTTTCCCCATTTCCAAAGCTGCCAGGGCAGTGTTCGATTGACATTTGGCACAATTCCAGCTTTGATGATATCCCTATGCACCTCTTGCCCTTCTCCAGGGCTGCCAGGCTTGCACGCACATTGCAAATGCACACAAACATGATGTGCTTGCCCCATCATCTGCTCATAGCTCTCCAAAGCCTCCATCCCACGTCCCTGTCGTGCATACCCTGCAAGCATCGCACTCCATGACACCACATCTCGTTCAAACACTCCCTTTGCATCCTAGATGCACCCACATTTTGCAAACATGTTCACCAGGGTATTGTTCAGAATGACATTTGATACAATTCCAGCTCTGAAGATGACGCCATGGACCTCTTTCCCCTTGTCCAAAGCTGCCAGGGCAGTGTTTAGATTGACATTTGGCACAATTCCAGCTTTGATGATATCCCCATGCATCTCTTGCCCTTCTCCAGGGCTGCCAGGCTTGCACAAGCATTGCAAATGCACACAAACACGACGTGCTTCCCCCATCATTTGCTCATAGCTCTCCAAAGCCTCCATCCCATGTCCTTGCCGTGCATACCCTGGACCAAGCTGACTCTCCCAAGAACCTTGTAAACATTAGCGAGGACTTAAGTGCGCAGCAGCGATAGGGCTTAGTGGGGCTTAGTGCTTGAGGGGAAAAAAAAACATCGCATTGGTCCATGAGAACCACCATGGTGCAGCTAAGCGAGCAGAGATTGAAACACGACCTGCTAAGACCAAGCTAACTCTCCCAGGAACCTTGTAAACATCATGAAGAATACCAAATCATGGTACTAATAGGAGCCAAAAGCCCACATTTGCAGGATGGACAAACTTCTTCACATCCTACATTAAGAAAAAGCCACACCTTGCGATTGCGATTGTCCCACCATCATGAAGGATCGTAAAAAACTCATGCGAGCTTTGCTCCGTGCTGCAAATTCAGGGCTGAGTCTGATGGGAGGGCAAAACAGGCTGAAATAGGTCGAAGAAGAAGGTGCCCTAACCACATTGTCGTCGACCTTGTGTCATGACCCATGGAGGATCTGACAGACCATGAACCCAAACGGACGGACATCTTGTGTGTGCTGCTTGTGTCTGTAGTCAGGTAATGTCGGATTGTCCATGAGAACCACCACGGTGCAGTTGAGCGAGCAGAGATTGAACGCGACCTGCTAAGACTAACCTGCACGACGACTTAGTGTGCACAGCAACGATAGGGCTTCGTGGGGCTTAGTGGGGCTTAGTGCATGAGGGGGAAAAAACCAACATGAGGAGTTTGAACCCGCGACCCCGCGACACGCAGGAAGAGCCCTTACCAGTACGCTATATGCACACACTTGAAATTTCCCCCCAAAAATATGTATATATTGTACATACGTGATGGGCAACTTTTTAGGTTTTTTAACCTTTTCACAAACCCTATAAGCAACTTTTTTTTTTGGTTTTTTTTTAAATAAATTTTAAAGGAAACCTCAGGCCCTTGAGGAGGGGGAAAAATTAACCCCCTTTCATTTATGGGCTATGAGACCTACAGGAGGATCAACGCCCAGACATACCGTCGTCACAAACAATCCCACACATGGACTCATGCAGCGGGTTTGAACCCTAAACCACCAGGGCGACACACTCTGCACTTACCAGCCGATGTGTTTTTTTAAAATCTTTTGCACTTTGATTTTTTTTTTTTAATTCATTTTAGTGGTTACAAGTGAGCACATAGATCTATTCCATGGAGATAAACAAAACTGTTATCCGGTGTCTTCACGGTGGATGTATCCCATGGAGCGTTACATGAAAGATCTTAAGGGATATGTTAGGAATTACGCAAAGCCAGAAGGGAGTACGGCTATAGGGTATGTTCTGGATGAGGCCATGGGGTTCATGACTGAGTATATGCAATCATTTGATGCAACTCAACAGCGGACTTGGGATGCAAATATGGAGGAAGGGGTTGAGGACGAGGTCTTCGAAGGTGTCGGCAAAAAGCGGGACATGACTGGAGCTGGGAGAGATGCAGCACAAATGTTGTATGTGCTGAACAATACCAATGTCATAGCTCCTTGGGCGCGGTGAGTACTTCTTTTCATTGCACCTTATTCATATCAAGTTCAATTTCAATTCTGACTGTCACCAGTGTAATCAAACCACCCACAAAGTCACAAATGTCAGTGGTTCATCCTGACTATAACCAATGCTGTAGTAACGAAATGTCTGAGTGAGTGACTTGTTGGAAGAACATGTTTATTTACAAGTCATTCTGCTCACTCCTCCAGTGGTTTTCAAAGTATCATTCATGCTAGGTATTTTTTGCTAAGTAATGCAATACTTCATTGCTAACATGTGTCATTCTTGTTGCCATTTTGTGACAAAAAGTATGCAACAAAGAAGGCACATTTCACAGCAGACAGAGAGACATGTGGTGATGAGTGGCGTGCCAATCGACGTCTACCTTATCAGATCAGCCAATACCTAGGTCATTAGATGGTCCCACAGCTCTAAATAAAGAAGACCTGGCTATGTTGGCTACCATTCAAGCGACATTTGTGCAACCAACCGCTATTCCAGTTGAGCAAAATGATTCAGAGGGTGACGAATATGTTTCAGATTCAGAATAAAGTTTATTGTTGGAACCATTTGTTCAATAGCATCATCCCACAATGGTCTGGCCACTTGTCTGTTTTTCAAAGTCTGTCACAGCTGCACAAACCACTTAAAGTTTTTCATGTATCACCCAAAAAGTGGTATCAATCACTGTTGTGTAGGCAACTACTCATGAGCAACCACTAGCATAGTAGTTCCAATTACTGCAGTATCTTTTACCACCCACTCTCCACCACTGTCAAAGTGGTACAAATCAATGAGGTGTCTTTAACCACTCAAGATCAACGTGCACTGTCCCCGTCCACGTGGAATATTATATTTATGAATTAAAATATATTTCCAAATAATAAATCACAAATAAAATTTGAATTATTACACGTGGAGTAGCAAGTGGTTTCAACCACTTCCCATCACTGAGGTGTCTATAACCACTCACAATGTACCACTGCACTCGTCCACGTAGAATATTATATTTATTAATTAAAATATATTAGCAAATAAATAATAATAAATAAAATCAAATTATTACACGTGGACTACTGAGTGGTTGAAACCACTTCCAACCATTGTCTGTGATGCCACCGTGGCATTTCAAGAGTGGAAAAAGACAGTAGTGGTTAAAGGGCTTGTGGTTATTCCACGTTTTTCTTCTAGTGGCAGCAGGTCTCTCCATACCGAACTTTTATATCTTCACAGGCAAACAGAAAAGGAAGAATTACATTGCAAAATGTGAGCCAGGGTCTCTTATGGCAATGCAAGACAAAGCATGGATTAACAAGTCATTATTCACTTGCTGGCTAGACCATTTCCAGAAGCACGCACAAGGAATTTCACCTACCAACCGACATCTACTGATTTTGGATGGGCATGGATCTCAGGTGTCAAAAGAAGCAGTCTTGAAAGCACAAAGAATGGGTTTGGATATGGTCACATTACCTGCTCACACAAGCCATGTGCTCCAGCCCCTTGATGTGGCATGTTTTGGTCCCTTCAAGAAGGCATTCAGGAAAACACGAGATGAAGTGACAATGCGCAGAAATGACAGCTATACAGAAAAAGAAGATCTTGCGAAGTAGGCCAGCAAAGGCTTGAGGTTAGTACTTACAAAACACAACATCACAAAAGGATTTGCAAAAGTTGGAATCTGGCCATACAATGCAAAGGCAATGGACAAGCATTATGGACCTTCAAGAGCATTTGCATCAACCCCAAGCCTTGATGAGGGTTCTGAAACAGAAAGTGGGGGTGACTCTCAAAGTGAAGAGGACGATGAACCAGACATCAATATTGAAGACATTAGGGAAGAAGAAGATGAGAATGCAAATGGTTACGCCTGCCATTACTTTGTGGATATTGCTGACCCAAAAAGTCAGGAGGAACAGCACAATGATGAAGATGAACAACACAATGAAGACATGCATCAACAAGAAGGAATCAACAAGTTTTTGCCACCCCCTCAAGTGCTTACCTCTAAACGGGCAAAAACTAGAGAACCTATCATTGATTACTCCAAATCTATAGTGATGACTTCCGAGGATTATGTGGCGGCATTGGACGAGAAAATTAGACGTAAAGAACAGGCAGACAAATAAAGAGATGAGAAAAAAAAGCAAAGAGAGCAGAGAAGGGCTAAAGCTACAGCAGAAAATGAAGCTCGCAAACTTGCACAAAAACAGAGAGCGAATGAGAAGGTGGCCAAAAAAAATATTTGACAAATTCTCGTCAGCAAAAAATGTGAGAGAAGTGGGAGACAAGCTCCATGCTGCAATTAGAGAGGGAAGACCAATTCTCCCTACAGAGTACCATGCACCATACTGTGGCACTGTTCCTAGATGGTGTATTCAAAATCAGCGTAGACAAGTTATGAGGAAAAGACTTCTCAAAAATGGAGGAGACTTGTCCACCTTGCCACCACTACTTGAACCACTTCCAGCACAAAACTTAGATATGTAGTGAGTATAGAAGGTAGACTTCTTTGTGTGAACTCCACATAAAAGACCATCATTCCCAAATATGGAATTCTAAGATGTGGAAAGCTAAATTGTTGCGAAGTAGGGTTTGTCACATATATAGTGATCTCCCAGTTGTCGTAAGGTTCACATTATCAGGCAGACTATCGTGTAATGACCTATAGGATAATGTATTGACCTATATTGTAATGTGCTCTATAATATTGATAGAATTGAATGATGTCTAACCACAATATTAGTCCTAACCACTATGGATCCACCCAACGAGCTACACTTGCAGAATCAAACATAATTGACATGGACGACTCTGAAAAGAGAGTAAAACAGGCTGAATTGTGCTTGTAGAAGGTGCAGTCAGGATCATTGTCTGATTCATTAATGTTGCCAGATTGTCTTGGCTCTCTATGTATTGTCTCTGCAGCCACCTCAGCCTACACTTCACTACCAAATGTTAAGATGGACCAACCACAAACTTAGAGCTCACTGGACTCAAGAATCACCAGAAAACCCATTAAATCATATTTGGCAGACATGCTATACCATAAGAGAGAAAGCTTGTTGTGTAAAATGACATCCCGCATGTTTATAACTACTTGAACACCTGACTCCTCAATTTGTCTCCTGAGATGCAGATTCTCTTTCCCTAGTTCTTCAATACAGGGCTCTGCTGCTGAACAGCGTAGAACCACCCTTAAAGATTTGGACACTAACTTTGAAGTAGGAGTTTTGAGCAGGAGGTTATACATTCCTCCCATTATGTGTGTATTAGAAAAAAAATACCATATGCACAAAGGCCTTTCTCCCACGTCTTTCCCCAACCTCTAAGAAGTAACTAACTAACTAACTATGTAACTCTCTCTCTCTCAGCTATTACTTCACGCCTGTTTACTTCTCATTATTTCCGTAACCTCTTTGGGCTACTCGGAGTAGATTCTGCCCTACTTATCACACTATGTTAGAGAGAATCAATTAACCAAAATTACTCTACTACAAGGGTGCACATGGTGTTCAAACTTTGTCTTCATGAAACCCAGCTATTACTATAACTCCATCATGGAAAATCTTTCATATTGGAGCCTTTCACAAGCAAGACAACATAAGAGAGAAGTGGGTCTATGCAGGGCGTATTAGAGAAGAACACCAGCAGAACAGGAGATTTGTTCCATCTATGGGCCTTTGTTGAGAGAGATGCAAAAGTCGTCGGGAAGTACATACATCAACTCCCGCAACTGCACGAACCATTGGACCACTTGTTGTCTTCCATGGCGTGCTTTGCCCCAATCCAAACACCCTGAGCTCTCCAGCGTTGCTCCTATAGCATGCTTCATTCACTCCAACGGCATGGCAAGAGCATCACAAGAACCAAGGAGTTGCATATTGGAGGTGATCCATTTTGATCTTCCCACATCGTTCAACTACAAAAGTTCATTCCATAGCCATGCCCATCACTATTCAAGGAAACTAGCCAGAGTTCGTCGTCAATACCATCTGTCCAGACCTGCTTGCACAAACGTCGGTCCCAGTGCAGATGCAGCACGATTTCTTAAAAGTTCACTAAGCTTAAGTATCTACATGGTTTCCTGAGGTTGCTCCCCATCGACCCTAGCACATCGGCAACATTTGATCGTTCTGCCATGCCCGTCTAGTTCGACCGAGTAGTGGTCTGCGTTCATCAGAACAGAAACAACAGGCACCGCCAAAGGGTTTGCCAAGACTCCAAAATAAGATACAGAATAGGTCATAATAGAGAATAGGTCATAATAGTGAGATGGCATCCAATCAGGATTGGTCAAAGGCCAACTTGCACTACCTTTCCCTCCTTTACTCGAACCTTGCCAGTATGTTCTATAAACAGGCACTATTATTATTGTGCACTATTTTTCATTATTACTGACTTTCAACTCCTAACCATGGTACAAAAAAAACTCCTATGGGCTTTGGATTATTTTAAAGTAGACATTTTTTAGAACCAAACTATAGCTTTTGTAGGTCTAATGTAGGAAAATATATTGATTATCTTCAAAAATTCATATTATATTTGTAATAAAATTAAAAAAAATCAAAAAAAAAGAGTTGAGAAATAATTTATTTTTTTACATGCGGTTAAAATTTTACTCTATAACTCATCTACATGTTAAAGTAACAAAGGTTTAAAATGTAGCCATCCATAATAGGGTGCCCTACCTTAGCGACACAGTCGATCGTCCAATCGCAAATTGTTCGCTACACGTGAGCTAATTTGTAAAGAGCGCATGATACCCTAATTTCAACTGGTATTGCTATTCTGTATTTGGTGTCCTGCTTTTGAATAAAAGGCTTCAACTTATCACACAGGTAGAACACTCTCTTTGGACATAGGAAAATTTTGTATCCAGCGATCATCATCGAACTCTGTCAACAAGAAAATGGAAAACCACGTAGTGCTACGAGGTTTCACCCAATCTCTGAGGTCAGGGCCCAAAAGTGTGAGAAAATTACAAGATAATCTGTAGCTGTTCAGTACAGATGATGCGTAAAGAAGCTTCATGCTTGCAACATTTGTCTCTGCATTGAAATCGGGCAGGAAGAAAGGTGGAGTCGTATTTGTAGTTTCAATCATATTTCGCCCCCATTTCCACAAGGAGAACCAGAAAACTTGAGCATAAAATCAATTCCTCGCTGCTTGGCTCATTAGAGGAATCCATGGTGACAGATGTGATATACAAGCAAGCAAGTGGAACAAGAAATCAACACGCTGCAATGACAAAATGTAGAAGAGAGAAACGAGCACAGACATAGACAGGGAGAACAAATGTATAACAGATTCATGTGTGAACGCTTGTCATTCTATCTTGATGTTATATTTTACCACCACTATAGTAACATTCAAGTGTGAACAGACGTGCTAATTTTAACTACCATCGATGATGTTAGATAATCTATGATATATTAAAATATCCACATGGCATCATGGGTTGGTGTTATCAACTATTTTTAGCAATATCCCAACCAGGTGGGCAGGGACCTGAAGTTAGTCAAGGATTTCCCAATCTCCTCCCCACCGTCCACATGACCACGTCCATTTCTTACAATTCATACTATTGACTTTTCTTTTTTCTTTTTTTCTATTGACTTACTTTCTACCATAACCAATTTCCAAACCAACGGCCATGTCCCCTGTTCTCCAAAAATAAAATAAAATAAAATAAAATAAAATAAAAAAAAACCAACTAGCCACTTATCCAAGCTCTTGGAAGTTAGGAAGGCATGGTTGGCGTACCGCGCCATTGACCATTATCATTGCTAGAGTTAGAGGTGGAGATTAGTGTTGGGTGGATATAAAGTCAACAGCAGGATATCCACCTACAAAAGAAGATTGTATACCCCATGTAATATCGTGCCAATCTAATTATCCGGATATCCCGGGACCCACTCTGTGTCATGTCTGCTAATATCCAGTGTTGGGTGGTTATTTAAATTTCTCTCTAATACACGTCGGTTACCTATCCGGTTATATATATATATATATATGAATGACGGGGGTTGTGAAAAAATGAAGTAACCGGTCCAGTTAGGAACCGGCGGAGGTCAGGCATTCAAATAACCGAGCAAAGAACCTTTTAAAGAATCGCCCAATACCCGCGGTTATTTGATGAAAACCGTCGGTTATTTGAGGTTTTTGCAAATAACCGTAACCGCAGGTTGTATCTAGCCATAGAAAAAATAACCACAATAATTTCCTAAAATTTGAAGCAACCGGGACCGCCAGTTATGAAAAAAAGCAAATAACCGCCCAACACTGGTAATATCCTAAGGATGAGGCTGTATCTGGCAATGGAGCTTCATCCACAGAACTGAACCTTACCAACATTTAGCTACCAACTATGTCCACCTACTCACAAAATTTTGGAAGAGTTGACCATCAGAATTGGCCGATTATAGCAAAAATCCATGGTGGATTTTTCAACTCCACATAAAAATTGCTGAATAAATGCAGTTTGACCAAGGTGATTTGCTGACTTGATATTTTTTCCTGAGCGGAGGAGCGGACCTCCACATTCAGAAACCTTAGGAGGGTTACACGTGTCCTCTCCAAATTTCAGGACCAAAATCTGAAAATTTCAAGTGGCTCCTATGTATGTCCAATGAGGAGGGTATAATATTGAAAATTCCACCATATTAAAAGATAGAAAATTGCATGGAAGCTGGAATTTATGCAAAATTCCTCTGGTGCAGTCCTCCAAAGTTGCAAAAAGGACTGTAGAGATGAATGCTGAACAAGTTTGTGAAAAATTCAAAACCACATTTCGGGCGCGTTGGACATTTCCGGCGGCTCTTTAAGGGACCACGTCACCAAAACTACGTCAACCGCCGTCAGGCCCATCGCCGCAAAACGAATATACTAGTAACACAAGTGACCTGCCACATGGATGAAAATGGCATGGACCCTAATCGGGTCCATTCCAGTGCTGGGCGGGTATATTGATTTCAATATACCCTTATGGTATAGGTAAATTATTTTTGTCAAATCAGTTACCCTCCTGGTAGGGATAAATTGAAATCTCAAAAATTTATTTCCCTCCGGGTATGGGTAAATTAACTTTTCAGATTTCTATATAACCCCTGGGTAAGGATATATATGCCAAAATATACCCTGAGGGTATGAATAGTTTCCGGGTTGCTCAATTATATCTTAATTCCTAACCGTTATATACCCTGATTAGATATACCCTTCATTTTAACATATACCCTTCAGAAATGTAGGGTACATTGGATGTTTTTTATGCAGGGTAAATATAAAGATAAGGGTATGTCAAAAAATATACCCTAACATAAGGGTATAGTAGTGTTTTTATTTCTGGCGAAATTTCGCACTTTTTCGACCTCCAAAAAAATAATCGAATATTCTGTCGTAAATTCCCTATTTTCTCATGGATGAAATCGCCAAAATTCTCCAATAACATTTAAATCTTGGATGAATTCGCCTAATATGGATGAAAGTACAGAAGAGGATGATTCTGTCCAAATTTCAGTGGATGAACAGAAAATGTGGCTACTTCCTGCAAAACTCAGTAGCCACTCCTGTTCACTGCCAAGTACCTAAACTTGCGACACCAGGGTATGTATATATCAATATACCGGCGGTTATTTATATTTTTTGCTAACATGCGGTTGCAGTTACATTGGAACTCAATATTGAAAGAACCTTGTCGGCCGATTACTTCAATTTATTGACTTTCTAATGACCAACCGGTTGCGGTTAAGAATGACATGTTTTTTTGGCCGGGTACACATAAATCCGGTTATCAATTTTGCTATAACTGAGGGTTATACAACCTGTTATGTATATTTATTTAAAAAGGAATATGGAATTATAGTTGAAACTTCTATCAATCATAAATATATTTTCAAGCCTGCATTAGTACAAGAGAGCTGGCCTGCAGATTTATTTTAGATATATGATACATGCATCTGGAATTACTAAATGAATTGGGCCGTAATTGTACAGGAAGGGTCCTCTACAACAGCCGAAAACAGACACCAAAACCGGTTACATGCGTATGTATCTTGCTCAAGGCAAATGAAGGCAAACAGGGGCAGAGCCCCAGCCTGAAGGCTAGCACAGGGATTTGAACCCCAGACTCACATGCCAATGCTTACATAGCCCCCTCTGATACATGGATACAGATTGAACTTACAATATTAACGTATTGAAGGGTGGAGCCATTCCGCAACTAGCCACCTTGATTTGTGTCATTTTAGCTGGTCATGTATATCAAAATCCACATTAGCTATCCCATCCAAACTTCAAGCACACATTCTCTGTTGATGAAGAACCTAGTTGAGGGCAAGTAATGCATTCAACTGTACATCAGACTTGTCTTTCTCATAATTGCCTCGAGCCCTTAGCTTATACACCATACTACTCTCACCTCTACACCTCTCCCCCTTCCACATGCTAGGATTCTTATACACCTTGCTTACCCACAACATGAGCCCAGGAGCCCATGGAGTTCATCCTAGCCAGAGAAACAGGGACAACCAGGATACCTTCCATCACATAATCCAAGAATTTTACCGTGATACAGAGATGTTTTCAGCTCAGGCAGAAATGATGTCATGACAATTTGACAACATTTGAGATGTACATTGCCGAAAACCTTCCTTTGTAAATTTGAGTACATTCCTTTCCAGAAAACTGCATTCCACAGATTCCACATTTTTGCCCAAGGGAATATCACATTCCAGCTTTTGACCCGGGCACTGGCAGAATTTGCCTTATCCAGCCATATTTTTAAGACAGGCGAAGTGCCTGCTCACTTGTCTGGGAAAACACTTATGCATGAACTTTCCCTCTTACAAATACCCACTGCTGCATTCATGCACTCGGGCATGTTCATGCTTTCACCTGATCAGCCAAGAACAAAAGCAGCCATGTCACTTTGCAATAAAGGCTGATTATTTCAATTGCAGGGCCAATTGGCCCATGAGTGCTAGATACTCTTTTAATTGTCAAGTGCTGTTGGTTCTCTGCACCTCCCTCTTCAACTCTAAAGCCCCTATGAAACAGGCTAAGCCCTGTCAAACGGGCTAAGTCCTGGCAGACGAGAGTAGAAGAGATTCTCAAGGATCTGGATCTGGATCCGCAAGTCTCAAGGCAGAAAACTTCCCTGAACTTGTTTCCAGTCTGTGACATGGGGGAGGACATCATGGATGACCTCAAGGGTCTACCCACTCTTGGCACTAGACTGAAATTTAAACTCAGGGCAGGAAGCCTACCTTTGAACAGCAAACAGAAGCAGAGAGGAAAGGGAGAGTGCAATTGCCCGTTGTGTGGGCAACCCGAAGACAATATTGATTCATTGTCCGGGGTTCTCTCACCAGAGAGACGCTCTCCTCAAATCTATCAAGGGAATTGTGCTTGTACCTCTGTTTACCAACTTTGAAAGTCTCGAGGCTGAGCCAAAAAGCCAGGCCCTTTTGGGGCCTAGTTACTGGTCAAATCACACACAGCAGATTGATGCTTGTGTGAAGGGATTTCTAGAGGATATCTGGAAAACCCGGATCAATTTGTTATACCGAGGTAAGTCTTACTACCAACATCAGCCCCTGACAGAGGTAGGTTCTGTCCCTTTGTGTTCCGCTCAAACTGGGCGCGGGGTCAATGGCCCACAAGGCTACGGCAAACAACGTCTTATGAGTACATTCTAAAGCCCTATCATATAAACCAGTTAATAAGAGGAGCTATTTTCTTTGATTGGACAAGCTGCTCTGACGACGAATGAAACTTCGCATGTCCTCATGCTTTTCAGCTTGCACCACAAGCCTGCGCCCAATAGAATCTTCCCAGAGAAGGCTCCCAATGTCTCTAGCATATGACACCACCGCTTCATATACCTCCTGCTCCAAACATCCCGCAAAAGTAGACTTAGTTCAAATGCCACATCCATTCCATACAAATACTGTGTTTGTGATGTAGCTTGATCAACTTAAAATGAAGGAATAATTGGACAACCTCCCTATACCATGACTGCTGGTGTTAACAACTTCCGCAGTCCGACTGGTGATCCATGGGACTGCTTGGTGACTACTAGACCTCCTACCGTAGCACTATGGTGTGCCCTGGAAACTTTCCTACATCAAGAGACAACTAATGTTCCACCTACCACGGATGGGAAGTCATCATAGAAATACGCAGGTACCAGCTCCACTCGATTTCGGTCACTTTCCCACAAACGTATCTGCACATCATTGTCAAAGATATTAAAGAGACTATAAGACCCGAGACTATAAGACCCGACCCTGTAATAACCTTCAAAATGCTAACAGAACATTCACTGAACTTCCCACTTGCCAAGTTGCCTCAGCAGCCAGAAGAAATTATTAACCACCTGGACTGACATCAACTGTTAAGGTCATATATATGTACCAATCCCCATCCTCTACTGACTGTTGCCTCAGGACACATACAAAAAAGTCAGGACAGTCTCAGGCTCTCTACTTGCTATATAACATTAGTGATAAGATACTCGAGAAGGACACATCAGTACGCGGGTAGCCAAACCCAATGAAGGATAATTTTGATGAAAGCATATCATCAAAGCAGCCAAGAATAAGAAGTCTACCTGGTCAGACAGTCTCAGGGACTACTGGCAGCTTCTGTTGTGTGAAACAGTCACACAAGTACCTATCCCTGTGTCTTGCAACTGTGGGAGAGGGGAGTGTGCCCTGTCGACTTTGCTTTTATACTTACAGTTAACACCTGTAGGAAGCTCGAGCAATAGTGTCTGTGATCTCTAAGGGATACCCGGAACTGTAATTCTAGCATGAGAATCTTCATTGCGTTAGGAATTAGACAGCTTACCTACTTCTGGTAGCAAATCATCAAAGCAGCCAAGAATAAGAAGTCTACCTGGTCAGACACAGTCTCAGGAACTACTGGCAGCTTCTGTGCAACATGTGGATGCGCATGCTTTTGTAGGAAGGAAATGATCTGCACGGCACCCAGTGCACTTTCAGCGTTTCTTTCTACTGAGTATAATGAGGACAAACAAAACCCCCAACATTGCTTACAAAACTTGAGCATGACAAATGCATGCCTAGCAGTAACCCAGCAGTACTCATTATGAAATGGTGCACAGGCAACAGAACCTGGTCAGACGAAATGCCACTTGCAAAGGCTGCGTTGACACTTTCCCTCGTGAGATGTGCAACCACCAAGTTTGGTAGCTGGTACTCAAGCCTGCAAACACAACCTTACCCCACTAAGATCCACACAGCACTTGGAGGTTGCTCTTTTCAGGATGTTGGAGCTGTGTCAACTTTGATGCACCCTACAGCTCGTCAAGCTCACTAAGGGAGGGCATCTTGAAAATCTTGACTCTTGAAACTCAGCCCATCAATACACCATTGCCTCCAACAGCAAAGTGCAAAGTGATGCCTAAGAGAGAATTAAACACTTACTTTCATAAGCTTCTTTATTCACCACAAGGCATGACATGTTTCTTCTTTAAGAAATTCCGTAGAGAGAATTGGCATCAGGGAAGGTCCAATATAAGGTTTGATGAAAACCAACAGCCCAACAACTTCCCCATGTTTCCTAGCCTCTGTGAGAAAGCAAACGAGGTAAACCAGATGGACAGTAGCAATCCCTGGTAGTATGGAGATCAGAGTAACGTCTGAGGGTGGATAGCAAGCAAATATGCACTTAACTCTTTTACAGAAGCCAAAGGAGTTTACCGTGTAAAACAGCGCAATATCTCAGTCTGCAGCTTGGATGATGTGTATGCATAAACTCTAAAGTTTGTCTCCACGATAACAAAACCCTGCCACATTTGGCTACCACTCTTGTTTCACAAACGTTTGATGGCTAGCGTGGGCAACAGAATGCCCCAGGAGCTTGATAAAAGGGTCCTGATAACAGCATGTAGAACCAGAAGCAATTTTGGTGCCTGACCTGATGGAGACACTCTCATGACTAGAGCCAGCTGTGTAAGAGATTATGTTCATGAACGTGAACATGCAACATGAAACCCTTGAATCCTGAACAACGAGCATGTAATAAGGGCATGATACCTCTGAGGTTTGCCAATTTGATGAGTCAGAAAGGCTTGCAGAAAGGTTGGATGCTAGCTTCGAGGGTATGTACCATCGGTCCTTCATGCCCTACATCCACCACAAATTGTGCTACTTCAATTTGCTGGTTCAAACTCAAATTTCCTGAAGCAGACAAATGTTGCAAGTCTTCATTTTCCTCCATTTTTATCAAGCTCTGATCTAAATTGATGTAATCAGTTTGATACGGAAGGTCTCCCACCTTTTGTAATTGGACAAGACCAAGAGCAGCAAGCTGCTCCAACGCTTTCTGCAACGAGCTGGAGAGAGAATTGACATTGTACGCCTGCATTTTCAGGCCATTGCAAGAGGCTCAGACAACACAACTGGCAACACACAAGCTTGAGGAAGACTTTTGCTGACGAAGGGAAGATGAAGTGGGTCCAAGTGGACAGAGGATTCTCCATGAGAACAGATATCCCTACACTTTCTACACCAGACACCTCACCTTTCTCTTGCCATGCTTTGTATGGCAACCAGTACTCAATCCTGTAGCAAAAGCTGTCCAATCTTAAGCACTTCATCTACCTGGTACACTGAGTGCTGATTTTGCAGGAGAGAATACCAGATGCCTGGTGAGATTGGAGAATCAGGGCCCCACTGTCCTCTTTTATACCTGGGAGCACATTTGACTTACAAAACCCTTAAAGACAGGTACAACATTAAGTAAATGAGAGAGTGGATTGTGCAAGTACTTACTTCTCCAACCGTGTGAAACCCAAGCTCCAAAAGGAAGCCAATCAATTCCCCGCTATCTGAACCTAGGTCCTGCAGTCAACAAATGCCTAGAATTAAGCATGTGCTTCTTTCCTTTTACTCCCAAATGAGCCATTGTATGCAACCAGCAAAATCTTGTGCACCATAATACCTCTGCATTAGCTACATACTCCCGCACCAGTTGCCAAAGTTGAGAGTTTATGTCCCTCAACTACCCCGCCACGCCACACAGATCAGAAGGTCAAAAGCCCCGAGCCCAAAAATTTACAAAAACTACAACTGCACCTAAGTACTGTTTTCCAAATTCATGAAACATAGGTTACGCTATGCACATACGAGCCCACCTAAAATTAGATAACAAGTCCAGTGGTAACAAATGCTCCACCAGCTGCATCTCAATCCCAGCAACGTCAATAGTCCTGAAGGACTAAAACATTACAAGGAAAGCACAGTTCAAGAGCCTCCTTACCAGAAACTGGAAACCTGTATCTGTTATCGTAGCTGGCTCGTTCTCTCTGATGCGTGATGTTCAAGCAGAGGGAGCCCATGTATCAACCATTTTACCCGTCGGTTATTATCATTCTGCATATATAGAACTCTATGGCCTGTTTCTGCCATTGTAAAAGACAGCAGCAAAGTAGAACTGCGAAAGTGAGTTCCAAAAAGTTTCCAATCATGCAACTTATACAGAGTCAGTAACAGACACAAAATTTTATTTGAAAGACAACAACCACATTCACCATTGTACCCAAGTTTTAATTTTTTCCCTCAGGTATATATATATATATGTGTGTCTGTGTCTGTGTGAGAGAGAGAGAGAAAGCCTAGTAAACTCTCCCAGCTACTTCAGAGTGCACAATCGCACTGATACTGCACTCTGTCTCTCTCTCTGAACAAAGCAAGCAAATCACTCTGTTCAAAATGGATGTACCAGTGGGAAAAAATTGTAAGTGAGCACAAATGAAGCAGGCAACTTGAAAACCATTGCCTTTCACAAGGCATCCTTACAAATCTCCCACCTCTGGGAGCTTAGCAACAATGTCCCAGGCCATGGCTCCCATGCCCTCAGTAGTCCACCAATTAATATTGTGAATCACGGAATTCTACCCCTTCAGCAAAGAAGCAGAGAGGCATGCTAGAGAGGGGACTTGATGTCCCAAAAAGCAGGTGGACAGCTTTACGGAAATGCTTGCCGGTAACTACCAGTGGTGTTTTAGAGAACAATTTTACTGCCGCCTACTACTACCCGTTCAGATTGACTGCATCTGAGAGATTATGCAAATTGAGATCAACTAGTCTTGATCTCAAGAAGTTGTGGACACCTTCCCAACCAAGAATTTAGAGCAAGAGGTACAACTGCTTCTTGACAAATGAATGTTACCACTTCCAGGGATAGATGCATGAATCCATGAACGTCTAGATGTGACATCCTTCGCACCTAGCGGATGCTAAAAGCCCTGCTCGCTGGAACATTTTGATGATGAATGCCTTTTGTGAACCCTCAGTTGATGGAGTCACAAGTTGGAGCAGCACGGACTGAAAACAAACATCCCAATCAGGAGGCTAAAATGACAGTTCTACAAACAAACCTTTAACCAGGGATAGATGCATGAATCCATGAAAGTCTAGATGTGACATCCTTCGCACCTAGCGGATGCTAAAAGCCCTGCTCGCTGGAACATTTTGATGATGAATGCCTTTTGTGAACCCTCAGTTGATGGAGTCACAAGTTGGAGCAGCACGGACTGAAAACAAACATCCCAATCAGGAGGCTAAAATGACAGTTCTACAAACAAACCTTTAAAACATGTTATATATTCAGCTACTAGATAATTAATCAAAAGTCTTTGGGAGGATGGCATTACAACCAGGCAAACATGTGACAGCACATGCCCAAGGTCAGGGCCTACCTCCCACTGTTTCATGGCAAAGGCGTCCAGCTCTGCAGCTGAGGGAACCCTAGCAGCAATGGTGCCTAGCATTACCTCTCTTGGTGGCCCTCCCCTGCAATGATCAAATTCAAACCCAGTGAGAACCCAGTGGATGTGTGCAGAAGCACAGGTTCCCATACAATTATGTACACAGAACTCAACAATTTGATCCATATGGAGGAAACACTCGGCAGATCCAAAACAATCTGACAAGAGATATCGTAACAATTTTATGCAGGAGAACCTCACACTAAAGCTGCAAATAGTCCACCTTGGAGGTCAAACTGACCTAAGGGCATATCACTCCGGGATCCTCCCCACAGTCACAACCATAGTAATACAATCAAAGAATCACAAGGTTTCCAGATCTCATGCCAAGTCATTTACCAAACCCCTATTTTAAGAATTGTACAGCAGTGCCCAAGGACAGGATGTTGAGACAAGGTTCGGCAGAGAGGTTTTTATGGGGCAGGAGCTAGCTGTAGGCTCAAGGGAACTACAGCCCTACCAATGACTAATCAGGATACCCCAGTTAGCAAAGTGTAGATAGTAGAATCAAAGCTGGAAAAGAGGGATTACATAAAACAGAAAAAGAACACTTGTCTGCGGAAATAAGCTCAAACCTACACAAGCAACAGTCTCTGCCAAGGTCTGTAAACTTTTTGGTGAGCCAGAAGGGGGACCTTTCAGCTATAATAACCCTTAATTGCTCTAGCCTGTCCACAGCAACTCGATGCTTGGAGAGAGCATCTGGGCGGGCCCAGTCCTGCAAAGATTTTCTGGGGACCGCTGCCTCCACATAGAGAAGGCGCATTACGTACTGCTTAGCCAGTGGTGGCAGCGACCTACATAAGACCCACCCTCCCATGCTTCCCTTGAGTCATGAAGACTATGAACGAACAATCTTCGAACATAGTGACTTTGGCACTCCATTTTGTGCTGCATCAAACCGTCTCTGTTTGTCTTTCTTCTCACAATCCCCACCCGTCGTCCCGATCCTCAAAACTAGTATGATGCCTACTTGAATGCCTCAAAACATCTACCGAATCTTTGGTGGACAACATAAGTGGAGCTTCTTTCCCCTCATAGCCTAACTTTCAAAGTGCTCCTAACACCGCGCACCTTAAAACGGCTTGGCAAGTCCAATGGCGCTCATAGAGCTGATCAAGCTTGGCAGCAGGTAGCTGCGCTACCATCTCCATGAAGTTTCTGGAAACCACGCGAACCTTTGGCATGCTGACCCCTCTACTGTCTCCCACCCCGCTACTCTCCTCCAACCAGTCTGTCTCCGAGGCAGAGACGAGAAGAAAAACCAGTCAGACTCCTCTTCTCGCCTCCATTTGCCACAACATCCCCCGCCTACCCTTCGCACTGTCGATCCAGCCTCATTCCATCTCTCTTGGCGATCTCTCCCTCTCTGTCTGCACTGCGTTTAGGGCAAACCCCAAGTGCTTTAGAGCTAGGCAACTTAAGTGGGGTTAACTTAGCAGTGATCAGAAACACAGATATGGAATACCAAATGCTCGACAATTTTACTATCATCTACAACCATCGACAAATCATCTACGACCCTCGACAAATCATCTACGACCCTCGACGAATCATCCACTAGTGGTTGTAGATGATTTGTCCAGGGTTGATTTTGTGGGCAAACGGTATGTGTTGGAATACCAAATGCCCATGTCTTCATCCAACTTGTTTAGCAAATATTCTCTAATAGATTCTTAGATCCTTTAAATTTATGCTTAGATGCTTTCATCTTTGATTTGACCAGCATTTGGTACACGAAAGAATACCGTATGCACGTCCCTCGACAAATCAACTTAGTTGTTCACACCACTTGTTGACAACATGGGTGTCAACAGCGTAGGTGGCGCAACTAAGGCAAGTGGCGCCAACAAGGTGAGTGGTGCCATTAAGGTTCGTGGCGCCACTCAGGCACGGGGCACCACTAAGGGAGGTGGCGCCACTAAGGGAGGCAGCGCCAGGTTGTTGGCACAACTTAGTTCAGATTGGCACAACCTAATTTCTGATAAATACATATCTATACATATACATATACGTAGAGGGTTTAGGGTCATTTGCATAATTCAAATATGATGAGACCTTGTCTTTAAGAATGTTGGACTATAACGTAATAATTTGATGATATTGAAAGAACAACTAGATCTAATATGTGGACGTATAATCTATAGTGTTCTAGTTTATTCGTATTACTTAGAATTTTTATATTATGAGATATGCAATAAAATATTGTGAATTAAAAAATCACAAAGGGGTAGAGATTGAATTAAAATATATCATATAACAGCCTTATTAAATGCATATGAAATATCACAATTCAGTGCTCACTCTTACATTTGTTTTCTATTATTATATTGGTCATTTATATGTACAGAATCTCATAAGTAGAATATTTTCATTGTCCTGCAATAAGTTATTTTTAATTAAAAATACAAGGATGTGTGAGACTGGATTATAAAACAATAAAATTTAAAATTTAAAATGCATATAAGATTTCATAATTTAATATTCACTCGTACACACACGCACTTGTTTTTATTATTTAGATCATTTATGTGTATCCCATGAATTCAAGTAGATTATGAGTAACCTATGCATAGGATGGATGCATAGGAATTGTAATAAAGAACAATTGGATCTAATAACATGTGTGCACGTATATAGTTTTCTAGTTTGTTCGTAATACTTGGAATTTTTGTATTGACAGATATGCAATGAAATATTTTTAACTAAACAAAAATTACAAATATGTGACAGATCCAATTAAAATCTATTCTATAACAGCCTTCTTAAATGCATATAAAAGATCACAATACCCTGTTTATTCTTATTTTAAAATTTAAAATTTATTTTAAAATACAGATAAGATTTCATAATTTAATATTCACTCG
Source organism: Takakia lepidozioides (assembly GCA_030704615.1). Classification (NCBI taxonomy): domain Eukaryota; kingdom Viridiplantae; phylum Streptophyta; class Takakiopsida; order Takakiales; family Takakiaceae; genus Takakia; species Takakia lepidozioides. Next base: position 21,055,606 of record CM060732.1, on the reverse strand, counting down.
TACATGCACTTGCTATTATTTTATAGATCATTTATGTGTATCCCATGAATTCAAGAAGATTATGACTAACCTATGCATAGAATGGATGCTTAGGAATTGTGATAAAGAACATTTGGATCTAATAACATGTGTGGACGTATACTCTATAGTTTTCTAGTTTGTTCGTAATACTTGGAATTTTGGTATTGACAGATATGCAATGAAATATTTTGTATTAAAAATAATTACAAATATGTGACAGATCGAATTAAAATCTATCCTATAACAGCATTTTTAAATGCATATAAAATATCACAATTCCCTGTTCATTCTTACATGTACCTTTTATTATTATATTGATCATTTATGTGTACAAAAATTTTCATTGTCGTGCAATAAGTTGTTTTAAATAAAAAATCACCTGGATTTGGAAGATCAAATTGAAAAAATGAATAACAAATATCATTTTAATATGCAGATTAGATTTTATAATTCAATATTCAATCTAAGATGCACCTCCTATTATTATATAGATCATTTATGTGTATCGCATGAACTAAGTGACCTATACAACTGAGTGTTCTGAGTGTTCTGAGTGACCTATACATAGGCTGCACGATTTAGAGATGATGTATAGATATATAGTCAATGCATTTATGTACTTAAATACTTATAAATGTTTGAAATATTGTTAACGGGGAGGCCCTGGACTATGAGGATGTCCGGGCATAGTTTAGCGGGGCATGTGCAGGACCTGCAAGGTTGACAGATACATGGAAGGAGCCAAGTACGTACTGTATGGTCTCGAGGCCGATCCTGGTAGGTGCTAGCGTTGATGAGTGTAAACCATCTAGTTGCACTACATTGTAAGAGAGGTTTGTGGATGTGCCATACGGCGTGATTATGACGAGCGATTCGCAACCCGTGGATGACAGGGTGTGAACATTCGCTGAGAATACGAGGCCAGATATCACGTTTAGCATGAAGGTGTGAGCAGAGTGGGCAGTGTGGGGATGGGAATAGGGTTGGCCAGAAGGTGTGTTTGCGTTGATGGCCCATATATTGGGCGTATCTAAATTTGAGTGTTTGCCTTATTTGTGCATCTGAGGCGGCTTTGGAGTTCCAGAAGTGGTTTGATAATTTATGGTGCAGGACATTGGAAAGGGTCCATTTTTTGATATGAAGCTTGGTATGGCTGAGAGAGGTTGAGGCTTGTTTTTTGGCTTCTTTAATGAGGGTTTTAAGGAGGTTGCGGATTGGACAAGGTGATGGAGGGTCAGGTACCGGGTAGATCATCCAAAAATGGTGTGCATGACCGACGTGAATGGGGTCGACCGGTGGTTCAACTGAGGGTTTGGAGGCCCCCAGCTGGGCTAAGAGGGGCACTCGTGTATTAGCATGTCATCTGTCTCTCTTACCTTTGGGCTTGGGCTCTACCCCTATAATGCCTCCATGACAAAGAAAGGGGTTTTTTTTTCCCACCTCAAGGGCCAATTGCTTGGGCTGGTGTTTGTTTTGAAACTTTAAAAAAAAAACAATAAGAAAAAAAATGATTGACCTACAAAATCATATTGAAGTTGGCACATATGTCAAAGTACTAAGTGATAAAAATGTGCCAATATGGCTATGTATCTACATCAAATATGATACCACTGTAAGAGTATCAACGTATAAGAGTTTGATATATTAAACATCTATCAAACAGACTTCCCAACTTCGACATGATACCTTTATAAGAGTATCGACAAAATATTATTTTCAATAATTCTCAAGATGGATGGTTGTTATCATTTCATCCAAACCCTTCAAAAACTTCACAGATTTGTGTTCCTAATAATAAATATGTATCCTGTTCCACATTGAACGACAAAGATTTTTGGGATTTAAAGATTTTTTGGATTGGGCAGCAGTTGTCTTTTTGGGTGGAGGTTAGGTAACAAGATCATGTCCAGTTGAAACCATTTTGCATCTGTCTCAGCTTTTGAATCGACTTTTCTATTAGGGGCCAATGGTTTTTTCAGCTTTGGGCCAATGTCACCCATCTAACTTAGGGTAATGTTTTTTTTAGATTATATTTAAAGGAAACTTGGGAGTGACTGCTTACATTTCAGACCCTTGAAAAGGGGAAAAATTAACCCCCTTTAAGATAAGGCATTGGGCACACAAGGGGGAATGTCACCCCCAGACCAACCGGTCAGGACCCGCAGGACCAAAGTGGTATGATTTGAACCCTGCAAGGGTGACACACAGTGCACTTATCCAACCGAGCTACCAACCCTAGGTGGGTAACTTGTGTGGCTCGTTTTTTTTTTCAAATAAAATACAATATATGGGATAGACCAAAATATATTGCTGAGGGAAAAATAACCTCACATGACAAGCCATGGAGGCTGAGAAAGGGGACACTGCCTTGGAAAAAATCTAAAATAAGATCCATCAAAAGAGAGAGAAATTGAGGCTCGTTTTGATACAACAACTAGATTTGGATTATGAATGTTGTTTACATGATTTCTCTTTTATCTTTGTTTTTGATTGGTTTAATTTCAAATTGTTTGGATTTTCATTTGTAATGTTTTCATGAAAAAAATATTGTTGTTTTTTTTAATGCATATTTGTTCCGGCGTTCATAATTTATTTTGTCTTTATTTAAAGCATATCTTGCAATTTAAAGTGTTGCAAATGCCCAGATTTTCGAGGTTTATTGTGGACATTAACATTTTGATATAATTCGGGATAACGACCATATATCCGAAGATACATTCTTGAAAAAAACATTGTGCAGAGATTACTTCTAGCTGATTAAACTTATACAACATAGTCTTGCAGGGCCTGAAACTGATATATTCACCATATATGTGGTGGTACATGTCCCAGTAGAGCATTGCCAGGCCAAGTATTTGCCACTCATGGATATGAATTATGTCTGGTTGGGTTTTTGTGATCTGTGTGTATAAAAAGAACGATAAAAGTGGGGTGAGATAGATGGGTTAGTGGTCTCAAATGAACAAAGTTCCTAAGGTTGAATGTTTGGGCCTCTTGACTGCAGCAATATCAAACTAGCCACACTTTTGTCTGAACAATCTTTACACTATCTAGTATCTAGCTTTGTAGAAAGCATGAATTCCATTTCTGACCTAATTGTAATATGATCGATTTCACAAGGGGCTGATGGAGCAAACATGTCAAGTTATCAAGTTGTGAAGGGCAACAGCTCAGACCTGCATCCATTCAAGGCTGGCACGGCTAAAAAACAAATATACTTCCAGGTCATCATAAGACCCTCCATAGATTTGTGACCCCTTCAAAAATTGGTTGTTTAGCTCCAAATAGAATGGGTACTCCCAAGACCTTACCACGATAAATGTGAATGGGCACCCAATTCTCCCCTATGATATGATGAATATGAGACGGCAGGAACAAGGCCCTCGATCTCATCCTTAGGTATCTTCTCATAGAAAGGTAGCATCACCTCCACTTTATGTCCCTTTTCAAGTCATGCCCGAGCAGGACCAGTTAGCACATCCCCTAAACCCCCCACTTTGGCCAAGGGGGCCATCTCTGATGTCATGTGTATTATGTATGCCAGATCCTTATCCAGACATATGCCCTTTGATGAGCTCATGCCAACTGCAACTGCCTTTGAATCACCTTGTTTTGGGTTATTTTGTTTTCAAAAAGAAACTTCATCATCAGGAGATGGCCACACAATGTTTGCGATTGTGGGAAGAGGCCTGACAGGCCCTGGCTGCAAGGAACTTCTTGTATTGGGATTTGGCTGTGAGCTTCCTCCACTTCCTCTTGTTGCGATCTCTTCACAAATCTCAAGCATTACGGAGAAAACATCAAGTTTGCACAAACGGGGCACATTCTAGCTAAGAGCACTTGGCAGGTATTCGATAACTGGTACTTAACTTACCCAGGGCAGATATATGGATACTCATTATTAGACCCAAATTAACAAATCCAAAATGTGCATGTACTCTTGTTGAACGCAGTAGGTATCCTGGTAAGTCCTTCATTTGATTATTGCATATGTGTTGGAACACCTTTCCAGTGAGTGAGAGCCTAGGAAACTGTGAACTCACCTTAAGAAAGATAGAACGAAATAGCCACATCAAATGTAAGGAAAAGCTTTCAAAGATGAAAACCAAGACAGATCATCAAGGAAATTCACATAGATAAAGAACCAATAAATAAAAGAGGAAACCTTAAAATGAACTATCCAATAACTTGAGCAGGTCAAATTACCCAAATCAACTATCTCTATCACCGTGACCAGCAGTTGTAACTCTCTACTCACTTCATTAGGGAGCAACAGAAGGTGCAAGAGTTTTTATCAACACAGGAAGACTCACCCAGGACATAGTTTCAGCATTCCAATAATGGATGATCCCAGACTTGAGCACGAAAAGAAATAGAGCCAGAAAGTCACATAACGTGGAAAGAAACGAAACGAAATGGAACTTCGATCGACCGCAGAAAGCTCAAACAGCTTGTGGGACAAAAGGAAAACAACAAACAATAAAGAGAATAAAAGACAGAGTGTGAAGCCAGAAGCAGCCAAAAAGCAACTACTACTCAAGGGATCACCTGAGGGTCAAAGCTTCGTGCAAATAGGCTGGAAAACATTTCTATGGCTCAAAATGGAAGTAGTCTGTGAGAGATTGAGTTTCACGGAACAGACAGTGGAGTTTCTTACCGATCTCATAGTAAAGAGGGCAGCAAAGGAAGAAGTGTTCTTCACTTTTGATGCATCAGTTGGGCGCGGTGCCTTAGTAGCCATAGGCGGTCTTCAGGCTACGAGTTTTCCCACTTACCAGTCTCTACCTGTAAATTGTGGGAGCCCACCCTGAATCGCCCCAATGCCCTCAGAAGAGAAGGAGATAAAGGTGTCGATACTAATTAGGCCGCATGATTCTATTTAAAAGCTTGTTCAATTTGAGTGAGTGTCCAAGGGACACAAGTGGAACAACATAGAACCAACCACATATCCACAGGGTTCAGAAGTCAACTCTTCAGAGATATCGTAAATGCTAATCAGGAAGTCAGGTGACTGTGTTTGGCATCTAAGCCCACCATACTCAGGCGCAGAAAAAGGAGACAATGGGCCATATGCTGTAAAATTCCCTTTCAAGATTGTGATCAAAGCTTCATTTATTGCAGTGTTTCAGAATTTGTCATATGAAAAATCTGAAATTGGGATAAAGTACAACTGCAAGAGACCAGCCAAGAAGGCATCAGACAAGGGAAAAAGTTCATCATATCCACTCCATGCCCAGACGACCCAAAAAAGTTTCCAGACATTCCCCGATTCAAAAACCTTTAAAGTACTACATCTTCGACATAATCACATCTATGGAATGGCCAAGGGACACAGCAGAGAGTGGTAAAACTGTGCTTTGCATTAGCATTGTGGTGGTAGACAAACACCTGGTTTAAGATGTGGAAGTGAGAGACATATTGTAGGAAACATAGTAAATTCTTATGACTCAGAGATTTCACCACTCGCTTTCTTTAACTGAAGCTACAGCAAACTGAAAAAGAGGAAAGGAGTGAATCCAACCTCCGAGATAGCATCTTGTAGTGGATTTGAACAGGGCAGATAAACTCGATCCCCCACAGTTTGGGTCTTATCCTACACACTGCGCTAGCTGTGACTCTGGCTCTAGCAACTCCATTATGATGCGCACCCGGTCCCCACGATGCACAGCTAATGCTTTCAATATCTGAGTTGCATCCTCCACCTTTGGGTCCTACAACATCTTCCAATATTCTGGCAGTGTCATCGTTCTCTAGGACTTTTTTAGACCCTCCATGGACCCTGCTTCAGGTCTGTTTGTTCTGCAGACCTTGACATGTAATGCAAAAAACTTGAGAATGCTTAGTGACATTAATCAAAGGTCATGTGGCAAATCCATATCTGTTGACAAACAATACTTCATGGGATCCGCTCTGACAGATGAATACCGGAACCCTGGTGAACAGAGAATGTTTTACAAGGAACACATGCAAGCATAGGACATCAGCTTTTTGGTTGGAAAGCAAGAAGAAGGCTGTGGCTCGGGCTGCAGACACCCTCTCTACGTCTGATTGCCGCATTGGCGATCCTTGTATAAACTTCACGAGCCCATGATAGAGTGAAACTACTCGTTTCACTTCAAACCTGCCAAATCACTCAAATACACTAGTCAGGACTGGATCCCCAAGTTCAAGTTGGAGGCACTTGAGAGATTGTTGTGTGTTGATATCTCGCATTTTTTGTCTACACATCGTTTAGTACCAGAGCACCACATTCAGGCAGACAACAATATTTTTCAACTACAAATGCAACAGTAATGTGCACTAAAGAGAACATTTCGCAAAGCATACATGTGCCAACTTACGAGGGGTTGAATGGTGCTAAGATGGCGACGCATAGCGGATACGATTCAAGGTCTGCAAATTGAAAACCCCAATCTGTCCCTCTTAGTCTTATTTAGACGCGAAATCTCATTTGAAACTTTCTTTAGGCCACAGACCCAGCTTCCAGCTTCCACTGGGCATGATGAATATCTTATTCTACCTGTAAGAAAAGTATGACATAATACAATCCGATTTTCCAAAAGGCTCCAATGCACTTCCATTCAGTGTAAAGACTTGTTCCGTTTACTAGTTTGGAATAATCAGCATTCCCTACACACTCGTGGGCGAACATTAAAAAATGATTTCTTTTTCTCCCCATGGTTTTCATAGAGTCTATGAAAACAACCATCAAGTCTGTACCAACACTAAACAAAACAACCAACCACCCATCAAGGCACCTGCATCTCGGAAAAACTGCAAGTAAATCCATAGATACCTTCACAATTACTAGGATTGTAGAACGTTGCAAGACAGTCTCAGACAGTATTGAATGAGATGCTTCCAGCAACTATAAGATACCGTGAATCAATCAGCTTCCTTCCATTAAAGGAGCCTCCATACGGCCTGCATGCATTGCCTTGAGCTCATTGTCATCCTATCCCAAAGATGCCCCTACTCTACAATGTTACATCTCTCAGAAATCCATCTCCTCATTATTTGCCCTCAATTTCCCCTTCCATTTGTCTGATTTGCCAGAAACAGATTGGAGAAAAATTTCCATGGATAACTACTACAAAATCCAACAATCAGAACAGACTCTCATGCCAAACTAATGCAGACCATCCTTTATCATGCCATCCAGCACGTCATCTTCCTTCCTTCCTGTGTACCATCAGTGGTTTACCGCTTAACAGGTTACTATCTGGTGAAGTCCATGTGTAGATGAAATTCTTCACACATCAATACATGCAGTAGCCTTATGGCCATTGATCCCACATGATACAATCCGTCCTAATTGTATAAGATTTTTTCTATTAAACTGCCATAGTTGTGACTGCAATCTCCTATTGGTGAGGTTGGGATTCACTCTTCCTGCTCCAGAGCATAAGAGGTATATTTAATTGCAGAAAGTGTGACCGTAAAGTAGTTCAAATTGTAATATTTCTTAAGAGGGGAGCTGCAAATATGATACTAATATAACCACCATCACTAATCTCAACATACCAACAGACTGTCATGATTCCTCTGCCACTAGTGACAGTCAATAAGGCAATGATTATAAAGAATGGTCGATATCATGACTTCTTTGTAGCTCAATATGTAGATGCCTCAAACACAAGAATGTATGGATCAAGCAAAATAAGATATATCATCCAGTGGAGAAAAACTGTCAAGGACGAGAACATGACAGAACATAAACAAGAGATCAGACTAGATGTACAAGACTAGACAAGCAGTCAAGGTCGGTGTGGCCGAATGCATGGTTGGTGAACATGAATCAAGATGATCTTTATAACAATGGACAAGAGTACAAAATACTGGAATTCGACTCGGATACTGGAATGCTGGGAACTGGACTGGAATACCAAATACTGGAGCTGGACTGGATACTGGAAGCTGGACTGGAGTACTGGACTTGGAACGAGTAGCTTGAACTTGTGTTGGCGAAACTGAAGAGTGTCCAGTCTCGCCTCCTATATATACAGGCTACTAAGAAGCTTCCCCAAGAAGCTTCCCATATGGAGGTTTCTTGCTGGAGAAGTTTCTAAGATTAAACAAAGGTTTCTTGATGGAGAAGCTTCCTTAAACAAAGGAGGTATCTTGATGGAGAAGTTTCCTCCAAAGAAAGCTTCCTGAGTAGTTTCCCAAGTTACTCTTGGTAATTTGGTAAACTCCCGGTAACTTGGTAAATAATGGTAAATCATGGTAAATCATGGTAACTTTTGGTAACATAGTAACTTCTGGTATTTACTCCTGGTAAGTTCCTCTGGGCTATGTCTGTGACATCACCCCATCTTCTAGCACCGATTTCCTCGAGGAGCGGTAAAATCTTAGACTTCCTTAGAGTTGGAGAAAATCCAAAATCCGACGAATGGTATTTGCCAAGTATTCGGCTCTTCGTTCTTGACTCAAATGATTTATAGGTCCATGTAACCATTGATGGTGTCCAACACCTTGAACTTAGGACCACGTAGTAATTTGAGCATTCTGATTTTCGAAGTTGCCTTCAAACATGATATCGTTGCCCTCTGGGTCCAAAGCCTCAACCTCCAACAGAATTATCAAACTTTGAGTAGGCTCTACTTGCCGTCGTACGGGGCCCAGACGAGGAAGTATGCGTCGCATTGGTGGCCCATCGTCTCGAGAGCGTCGACTTGATGTTAAAGGTCGTGAGAGTCGGAACGGCTGATCTGGTAGTTGGGTAAGCGACAACTCCAATGTATCTGGTTCTTGTGACTCCATGTTGCCAATACAAGATGCAAGAGTGCTGGAAGTGTAGCTATATATACTGATGTGTGGTGCTCGTCCCTCCTTAGCGTGTATCATGTACATTGAATGTGAAGTCTTCTCCTTGAAGCTAGCTTGGCTGACATCATCGTTGTGATGACTCATTAACGTCTAGCTCGGGGCTTAGCTGGATATCGTTGATGAAACTCTTGGACTTTGTCAGAGGCATTGACGAGGTTGGATGAAGGTTCCCACGTTCGTTCGCTGATGTCGTAGCCTTTCCAATGTACGAAATACTCAAGACGTTTATACTTGATGCGAGAGTCTAGGACTTCGTCGACTTCATACTCAATTTCCTAATTGACTTCGATTGGTGGAGGTGGTACGGAAACTCTCCCTGGAATATTCGATGGATGATACAATTCCAATAGTGAAACATGAAAGACCGGATGGATACGCATACTTCGTGGGAGTTCAAGCCGAAAACTAGCTAGATTTATTTGTCGAATAATTTTGATGTCCCAGGCATTGATAATCCAACTTCTTTGATGGTCGCGAGGTTTATATGTTCCGTCGAAGAAGCCACACACGATCTCCAACCTTGAACTGGGGTTGGAGTTGGCGACGTTGATCTGCATACTCCTTGTATTGTTTTTGAGCTTCTGCGAGGTGGGATGTAAGCTCATTGTGAATCGTAGCAAGATGAGTAGCAAGGTTTTCTGCAGCAGGGCTTCCAACAGTTTTCATGTGAAAATGGTTTGCTCGAGGATGATGACCATAATTGGAGAAAAATGGAGTTTGCTTCGAAGAATGTATAGTGTTGTTGTAGGCAAACTCAGCCAATGACAGAAGGTCCGTCCAATTATCTTGGTGATAATTTATCGTATAGCGAAGATACTGCTCCAAAATCTGGTTTACACGTTCGGTTTGACCATCAGTCTGTGGATGATTAGCTGTAGAGAGGTTGATCTTAGTATCCAATATGTGAAATAATCCCCTCCAGAAATTTGATATGAACTGTGGTCCTCGATCAGATACGATGTCCTTCGGGAGTCCATGAATGCGGTAGATATTATTGAGGAAGAGTCTTGCAGTTTCCTCGCCGGTAACCGTCTTATTACATGGAATAAAATGTGTCATCTTCGTAAAACGATCTACAATAACAAGGATTGAATCGGTGGTCTTGGAAATTGGAAGGTCCGTAATAAAGTCCATAGACACGGACGACAATGGACCCTTGGGAATGGGTAATGGTTGAAGAAAGTCGTAAGGTCGATGTCGTGGTCCCTTCGCTCTAGCACACGTGTCGCAAGATTTTATAAATTCTTTCACTAATTTCCACATCTGCGGCTACCAATAGTCCCTGGATATCAATTCCAATGTTTTGTTGAAGCCGAAATGTCCTGCAGCCGGAAGATCATGACATATTTGAAGAATTCGAAGTCGTGTAGGTCCTGGAGGTACATAGAGAAGTCCCTTGAAGTAAAGTAAGTCATCTTTGAATTCGAAGTCGTTTTGTAACATGTGGGTTGTCTCGAGGTTGATTTAGTTGACTTCGTAGTGTCGTAGCAAAATGGTCATTCTTCAGTGCTTCCTGAATCTCCTTTATGATCTCTGCATCGTCATATGTGGACATGGATAACATATTCAATTGGAGATTTGCTGGTTTCAGGACGTTGGATTTTTGTTGGTCAAAAGCTGCATCCCCTTCTTTTGGCGCAAGATACGATCGTCGAGAGAGAGCATCTGGTTTTCCTTGAAGATGTCCGGGACGGTAGGTAATAACAAAATCAAACCTTGCTAGTGACATACTCCATCTCGCTTGACGTCGATTCAAAACACGAGCACTCATAAAATATTCGAGGTTTTTGTGATCGGTATAGACAGTGACCTGATGTTTAGCTCCCTCCAATAGATGTCGCCACTCCTCAAAAACATCGATAATCGCTAAAAGTTCTTTGTCATGGATTTCATAATTGATCTCCGCAGCGGAAAATTTGCGAGAACGAAAACATCTATACCGTATTGAGAGAGTACTGCGTCAAGTGCAAAGTCCGATGCATCTGCTTCTAAGAAGAATGGTTTAGATGGGTCTGCATGTACCAGTATGGGAGCCGTTGTAAATGTCTGCTTCAGCCTTTCAAATGTCTGGTCAGCCTTCTCGTCCCATACAAATTTGTCCTTCCCTATGAGTCGTGTCAATGGTGCAGCAATTTTGGAGTAGTCATTGATGAAGATTCTATAGAAATTTGCAAAGCCCAGAAAACATTGTACATCTCGGACCGAAGTTGGTTTAATCAACTCGATGATGATTTGTATTTTCTTCTGATCCATAAAGACGACTTTGTCGGAAATAATGTAGCCCAAAAATTCGACCTCATATTGATGGAAAAAACATTTCTCTAACTTGGCATATAATCATTTTTCTCTTAATTTATCAAGGACAAGGCGTACATGGCGGCCATGTTCTTCTTCATTATGTGAAAATATTAAAATGTCGTCCAAATAGATGACTACAAAGTCATCTAAAAATTCTCGAAAGATGTCATTCATCATATGTTGGAAAATTGCTGGAGCATTTGTAAGACCGAAAGGCATAACACTGTATTCAAAATGTCCATACCTTGTTCGAAAAGCTGTTTTCCATTCGTCTCCTTCTTTTATCCGTAGTACGGACAAGGTTATAAGCTCCTCTCAAGTCGATTTTGGTAAAAATCTTCGCTCGTCCCAGCTGGTCGAGAAGCCCAGAAATCAGCGACAACGGATAACGATTCTTGATTGTGACTTTGTTGAGACCGCGATAGTCAACACACATGCGTAATGATTTGTCCTTTTTTTTCACAAACAAGATAGGTGCCCCCGTGAAGTGAAGCTTAAAGATCAAGCATCACATATTGTTTTCCAACGAATCTTGTGATCCTTGGACTTCCCTGGTTCGTACTTCACAATCCCGACATCGACTGGCGATCGCGAAAAATTTCTGTAAGACAAAAATGTAGAAATATCAAAGGTATTCAACCCTTATTCTTTGGAGCTAGAGCTTTCATGAGAGCTACCAAAAAGGAGGCGGCATTTGTACTTTATGCGACTCCGATCAAGACCATAACAGACAAAGGTACTTCAACATTACCTGCTCAATATCAAGATTTCAAAGATGTCTTCGAGAAGAAAAATGCAGACATATTGCCAGAACATTGACCTTATGACTGTGCAATTGAGTTACAAAAAGGAGCCCAACCACCATTCGGCCCAATCTATAACTTATCCCAGACGGAGTTGGCTGCATTACGTGAATACATTGATAAAATTTTGTCGAAGCACTTCATCCGACATTCAAAATTCAATGGTCCACATTTCCTAATGGTAATGGTCGTCCATGGATGACTTCAACGGAGGCCGGTGTGAATGTCTCATAGGGAAAAAACAAGTGAAAGACATGGACACGTACTTGCGACCTCTAGTTGATGAACTGAATTGTTTTGCTTCGCAAAGTTTTTGTCCATAAAACAAGCTGAAGCTCCTGAGTCCAAAAGTGCTTCTACAGTGATATCTCGATTTTGCACTCTGATTTTTACCGGAACTGTGAAGCAAAGTGCAGGGTCTGGAGGTAGAAAAAAACTTTTTTTCGGTAAGAAATTTGTGGTGTCCAGCCGCATGGTCCCTACTGTGATTGGACATCTTCGTTTTCTGACCTCCTCGTATCGAACACTTGAGTTGTGCCCCGAGCTTTGAATCTTCTCTTGTTGGGGCAGTTTAATGCTATGCGATCTTCTTCTCCGCAATAGAGGCATAATCCATTCGAGCGTCGCCTTTGTTTTTCTTGTGGCGTCAATGGCTTGAATCGGACAGCATCAATCTTCATAGGATCACTACTGGATGTCTGATGGATCGTTGTGTTTGGTGTCGTAGTAGCAGTGACATGATGCGTCGTAGACCATCCAAATTGCTTCTTTTGATGTCTTTCGAACAAACGATTATCGCATGCAATGACTTGGGTGATGAATTCACTCAGTGTGCTCACGTTTGGCATTGTCAGCAACAAATCTTTTATATCATCTTTTAGTCCACATCGAAACTGACTAATGAGGCTCTTCTCATTCCAGTCGAGATCGCACGCAAGTTGTCGAAATTTGGCAGCATAAACGGAAGCAGGACGTGCTCCTTGTCGAAGATTTCGCATCTTTGTTTCTACAACTCTCTCTCTATCATTTTCTCCAAACGTTACAGTGAACTCGGACATGAATGCTTCAAAATTGTAAGTAAATGCGATTTTTTTTCTAATAGCGGTGCAAACCAAGATAGGGCAGTGCCTGACAGAAGGGTGTCCACGAATCCCACTTGAATACCTTCATCAGGATAACGTCGTGGATGTAGTCATAGGAACAGTCGTACTTGTTGAATAAAACCGCGAAATCTTGATCTCGTCCCATCAAATTTATCGGGCATGTTAATCTTTGGTTCTATCGTAATTTGTTGAAGAGGAACCGTTGCAGTAGGGACTCGTATGGTTGAAGATCCATTGTTCGACTCCTTTAACTCTGAAATTTGTTGCTGCAAATTGTGGAGAGCGTTGCCAAGATCTTGAGACTGATCAGCTTGCGATTGGGCGGTAGATGTACGAAGTTCTTGCATCTGGAGCTGAAGACTCTGCAATGTGGTGACCATTTCCGCAAATGCTTCCATCTTAACTAACTAAAGAACAAACTTTAGTCTCGCCGAACTGTTAAGGACGAGAACATGACAGAACATAAACAAGAGATCAGACTAGATGTACAAGACTAGACAAGCAGTCAAGGTTGGTGTGGCCGAATGCATGGTAGGTGAACATGAATCAAGATGATCTTTATAACAATGGACAAGAGTACAAAATACTGGAACTCGACTCGGATACTTGAACGCTGGGAACTGGACTGGAATACCAGATACTGGAAACTGGACTGGATACTGGACTTGGAACGAGTAGCTTGAAGTTGTGTTGGCGAGACTGAAGAGTGTCCAGTCTCGCCTCCTATATATACAGGCTACTAAGAAGCGTCCCCAAGAAGCTTCCCATATGGAGGTTTCTTGCTGGAGAAGTTTCCAAGATTAAACAAAGGTTTCTTGATGGAGAATCTTCCTTAAACAAAAGATGTATCTTGATGGAGAAGTTTCCTCCAAAGGAAGCTTCCTGAGTAGTTTCCCAAGTTACTCTTGGTAATTTGGTAAACTCCCGGTAACTTGGTAAATAATGATAAATCATGGTAGATCATGGTAAATCACGATAAGTCATGGTAACTTTCCGTAACTTGGTGATTTCTGGTATTTACTCCTGGTAAGTTGCTCTGGGCTATGTCCGTGACAAAAACTAACATGCCAAGCATACCTCCAAGATGTCAGGTACGTGATCCGACCAATTTGAATGGCAAAGCAACAAGGGTGCCGATGATTGCTACCATTGTCTATTGTATATTAATGATACATGTATACAACGTCTACAACTCTGACAACCTATGTTATCTAAGGTTATATATAAGGTCTTATTGGTTATGTGATATACTTATAAATGACCTCCATAATATTGGGGGGTACATGTACATTGTAAAAACCCTAACTGTCAACGTTTTTCATCAGCACATGTGCATCATACAACGCACCGACATCATGAATCATCGACCGACATCATCAATCATCCATCGACATCATCCACCGCACAAACATCATCTTGCGCACATTTAACATCCAAAGCACCTTTATCATTGTGTGCCATTTGTTTTTTATACTGCATGTTTTTTGGATAAGAGACCTGACCAACTGCAAAGATGTCTTCATTCAGTGGTGGGTCATCCATCATCGTGTGTCATTTGTTGTTTATACTGCATTATTTTCTGAGCACGGACCCGAACAGCAGAGATGTCTTCAATTAGTGGCAGAGATGCCATGAATCAGCATTGGGTCCTTGATCTGGTGGTCTTTTCTGAAGCCGTTGGGGAAAAGCTACTTATATCAGCCGACCATGTGCACTGCGCTTCTACAAAGGCATCGAGGAAGGGAGTTTCACGGAGATGGCTGGGTGGTGGGTCAGAAGAGGAGAATCTATGCCATAGCCAGTCTTGATTTTCTTGTGTTTGGATCCCCTAGGATATTTGGAGCCGTAGCCCAGAAGGGCGCAGGGTTTGGCAGCTCCTCTAGCTACCCGGCCCTGCTTTCATGGGGGGCCACTCCACCCTCAACCCTCTCAAACCCCCGCCCTAGGTTTGGCCCACCCCTCATGGCGTTTTTCTCGAGCCCCGAGCTCTGCCGCCATCGCGGCTGCACTCCCTCCAGCCCGCCCTGCATGGTGTTAGCCGGAGCTGCCATCGCCGTGGATTCAGGCTAGGGCCCAGGCCTGGGAATGCCCAGACCTGCGCCGGGCGCCATGCCCCTGCCGGGCAATCAAGGGGTTTGGGCGTGCCGCCCTAACCTTTATGGGGTATCTTTCAGTCACCCTAACCTGACCGCAGTTGCCATGTCAGCAACTTGGGCAGGTTAGGGGGGCCAAATTGGCCTCAAAAAGCTGAGTGTGCCCCCTTCCAATTGGTCCAGACCCATACCCCTTCAGGCATTGATCAATTGGCCAATGCCATATGAAGGGGGACCCGATTATCTGTCGAGTGAGCCAAAAAAAAGGCCAATCAGCCTTAACCACATGAAGTTATGGCTGGTTAAAGAAACCTAACCAACCAGTCTCCGCCAAATTACAGGATGGCATGTCGGCCAAGTCCTCCAATGACATGTCCTGCAGGAGGCATTGCATGGAAATGTGAGGAACGAAAAGAAATGGAAGAGGTTCTGCAAGTGACAATCCAACAACCCCAAATGAAAAGGCATGATGCAAAGTGAAATTTGTGTTTCTGGGATTGAAGAGACTTACCGTCGTCATGAAAGCTCCCCACTGTCTGTACCTGAAGTGCCAGAAAACCAACCAGTCCTCCAACTCCTTTAGATGGATACCAGTAGCAGCACCAGAGGAGAACCACCAAGCCCGGATTGCTTCGTAAGTGCTCTCAGCTTCTCCCATTGAGGTGGCATTTTTGTACTTGAGGCAGAGCCTTCTATGCTCCAACTAAAGGTCAGGGCGAATGCAGCGCTTTGTATGACGTGCCAGAGATTGACTCCAATGGAAGAGGCATGTGTGCTCCCTATTTTCCATTGGGACCTTAGGATCCCCCGAACCAAATACGCGTCGCACTGCATTGAAATTTGCCTGTGCACTATCAGCCATGAAGCTCGCAAAATTTGTGTTCTGTATTCCATTGCACTGCATGACGGCCAGGAGCGAATTCCACATGAGCATCTGGGATTCAGTGTCCTCCGACTGCATATCACAAATTGCTATGGAGAGCATACGTTGGTACGCTGGATCGTACACATGGCACGCCATGGTTGTCCAACCCTTCACCCGTTTGCAGCGATCAAACATTAACCAACATTTTGCCAAATCTCCTCCAGGTTGCATTCGGCGAACAATGCTCAAACCACTGCCTTTGCCCACTGTGGACATCTGGAACAAATACACCTTGGACGAGCCCTGGCCAGGGAAGATACTGTTTTGAATGAATTCATAGCGACTCCTCCGTATGAGGTGCATGATGTTGTCCATGAATCCAGCAGTGCTTGTGCCCATTTTGAGTGCATTCACCTGGTTTCGAATATTGGGAGAGCTCAACACGGAGAAATGGTCCATCACTGCCTCAAGCGAATCTGCTTCCAGCATTGGTTGTGTCACATCCCCTTCACCCAGTATGTGTTTTTCCAGGAATGCCTTGCTAGCTGCAAGCGCTATAGCAGAAGGTGTTGCACAAGTGGCATTGTGGAACTCCTGCTTCAGCAGATTTCTAGCGATATCCACGCTATCCCTGCAACTTCCTTTGGACACAGGATGCTCGTGTGTACCCATATGAATGCAGGCACGAGTCATTGTCTTGCATCGGTGTGCCACCTGGTACATATGAGCGTGGCACACAGAAGCACAAGACGGGGAAAGTTTGCAGAACTTGCACACAAAAATATTGGTCTTGGGAGGGGCAAGCCCTGGGGTGAAAGGATTCAGGGGCACACCTTCCCACTCACTTTCGTTTGGTTTAGCGCTGTTTCTCAGGTGAGGGCAAGAAATATTCACGCACTTACAATGCCCAACGCAGACCGACCTTCAAAATTTCAATCCAATGTCATTGTGGATGTTCGACGTTTTTGTCATGCACCAAGGGTGTCCGTCATGTTTCTTGTCCATGCCCTGCAGAAGCCTTGCTAGTCCATGTTAGAGGGCTGCTTGGGACTTAGACGCTTTTACGGGATCTGTGGGGTACCCTTAATTTTTATACAGACTGAGACCAACAGGAGCCTTAGGGGTGACAACACAGGCTTTAGGGGGGGAGATACACAGCTCGTCACAGTCCAACACAGCCAGTCATAGTCAACACAGCCCGTCACAGCCGTCACAGCCCATCACAGTCCAACAAAGCCGACACAGCCGTTACAGCCGACATAGTCAGACACAGCCGTCACAGCTTCGCACAGTTGACACAGCCCAACACAGCCAGTCACAGCCCGATACAGCCGCCACAGCTTCGCACAACCCTACACAGCCCGACACAGCCAGTCACAGCCCGCCACAGCCTGATACAGCCAGTCACAGCTCGGCACAGCTGGGGAACAGTATCATTGGCAGGGAACGACGGTGGGGGAACGACATCTGAAAAAAGAACGTGTACTACAGGGATGACGGTTAGTTAGGAAAGTAGTTAGAACAGCTTGTAGGTAGAAAAAGCGAAAGAGCGGGGACGTCGAGACATCACTTCACGGGAGGGGACTTCGGACATCAGGGCTTGGGGAAATAGAAGGGAAGAGCACATCTTTGAGTAGGAGAAGTGACGATCTTGTTGTTACTTGATGAATGCAAGCTGTAGATGTTAGAATTGTAATGCCAAGTAGTAGATTAGAGACACCATGGCTTCAGCCTGATACTTGTAGATATTAATCGGATACTACTTCATACTCACACTGTGTAGAGAGACCTGAGTGAAGTTGTGGAATGAATTGATGGGAACTTGATAGATTTCTGAAGCAAACTGATACTTAATTGCAGATAGTAAGGTAACTCGCTAACATGAATGTGAGAAGGAGTACAAATAGAAAACACCCCCATGATACACTAGCTGTAGGTCATGACTGATTGTTCTGAGCGGGCTGAGTGCTTAGAGATTTCCAACTCTTCTATCTTGGAGTTCCCACCTCGGATAGCGAAGGGATGGGTGAGTAAAAGCCGCTCGACATTTGGCGACCATACTGGGGAACTGGGTCATGAACAACCAGATGTGACAGGCATCTGGTGGGATCATGGTGGATAGAGAATTAAAGAATTTGATTCCATGTGAATCAAATTCCCTGTGAAACCGAGAAGGAAAGATTGTCCAAACGATTCTTTCAGAGGTTCTTGGAATTGCCAGACGGTTGTAAAGAAAACATTTTAAGAGAGTGCATGATGCTGACCCTGAATGGGGTCTGGAGAAGGAGGAGTGATAAAGATTTATCAGGTGGCCTGTAGAGGAAGAGCACGTTGGTTACCAACACTGGTTTATGTGATAACATTGCTATCCATCAAGCGAGTAGAGTTTGAAGGCTAGGAGGAAAGAAAGGTGAATGTTTATACTCATATGCATGAAGAGCTTATACTGGTAAAGAATTGGATTCCAAAGGATATTCTGTGGATCAAACTCACACCAAGAACAACTTTCCAGACTTGTTTGCCATATGGTTATATGGTAACGGAGACTTCTAGTACAGCCAAGGGTGCATTGAAGCTTGAAAGAAACCCAGGCATATACGAGAGATTTAAGAAGAGAGTTTTGGTTATTGCCACATTAAAAGAAATGAAAGACATGGGACATGAGTGATGAAAGAGAAGCTAGACTCCAGAGATATTCAGCAAAAAGAGAAAGCTATCTGAAAGCTAATTATCCATATCTTTGGGAGAGAGGAATAGACATAGGGGAATCATCTGGACCTCTCACACCATTAAGATCAGGGAGTACATCACCCATACCGGAAGAACTAGAGTGGATGCCACTCCTTCTTTTTCTTTGCAAGAAAGATTAAGGGAATTGGTACGAGAAGAAGATCAATCACGAGGTGAAAGATCTGAGGTACATCCCTGGATAAAAGATTTGACAGAAATCTTTGATAAGAGTTGGCATGGAACACCAAAAGCAGGAACTCCAGTTTCTGAAGTGGAAGGTGAAGAAAGAGGAGAGGAGGATGTGGCAGAGCCAACGGAGAGTTCAGACTCTCCAACACCATTGCAGTTGAGTTACATGAGTGAAGAAGAAACCCAATGGCAGAACTTGGAGGATGAAAACAGAGAGAAGAAATTGGAAGAGAAGAGTATGAAGAAGTAGACCCAACAGCTGAGTTGAGACTACAACCAGGACATCCCAACCCGTTGGACCTGGATCAAGTGGAGAGCACTTGGATCACAGGCCAACGAAGGTGTCGGCTCAGGGGGATCAGGCGGGTTGCCTGGATCTGGCTCTGGGGAGACAGGGAGTGTGGGAAGTAGTGCAACTGGAGCTGGGAATACTGTGAATATCGTGGGGCCAGTAGCAAGGAGTGCTTAGGGGCCACCACTTGGTGGAAGATCCACCACAAACAACAGGTCCTCAAGGACCAGCACCAGCAAGGGTACCAGCACCTGTCAGTGGGCAGAAGGTAGGGCCACAGATGGCGTTACAACCAACACGGGCAAAACCACCTTTTCCAATATATTCAGGAAAAAGGGATCCCGATGTACACATTAGCCAATTTGAGCACATGTGTATAGTGAACAATGAGAATGGCGATGATGCCAAGATGAGATTGTTTCCTTGTTCACTTATCAAGAAAGCAAGTGAATGGTATGCAAGATTCCCTGATAATCATTTCCTAACCTGGAATGGCTTGAATACAGCATTCCAAAATAGGTTCAGGACAAGTAAAACTGAGGATGAAGTGTATGGAAGTTTACAACAGTTAAAGCAAAAGAAGCATGAAACTGTTGAGGAGTATATGGAAAAGATGGAATTGATGATGAAAAAGCTGGTTGCTGTACCAGCACCAGGTTTACAGAAGACTTGGTTTGTGAGTGGGACTAAGACCAGAGTTGCAGAAGAAAGTGGATATGTTACCCCATAATACAGTGAGGAGGCATTTGAAACTGCAAACAGAATTGAGCAATTGGGAATGCTCAGGAGAGAGAAAAGGGATGATGAGGACTTGAGGATGAGTCAGATGAAGAAGAAGAGCAAGAACTGAAAAGGAAGAGTAAGAGAAAGGAGAAGTTGAAGAGGGATAACTATGAGAAAAGATTAGAAGTAAATCTTGAAGAAGTATGCCACAGAGGCTGCAACACATTGGAGGAAGGGTGTTTGGTGTGCAAAGTGCCAGAATGAAGGCCATACCACCACTGAATGCCACATGAAGGAGAAACATTGTACTATCTGTAAAATGGATAACCATTCTACTGAGAATTGTTACTACAACAGAAGGACAACAGCAAGAGAACCTAGACAAATAAGGGTGCATCAAGTGCAGCCCCAGCCGAGAAGAAGAAACAATGATCAGGACCACTATGGTAGGCCTGGTGGTTATAACAATGGCATGGAAGGGAGAGGTAATTCAAGAGGGAATTACCAAGGAAATTCCAGAGGCAACTATCAGGGTAATCCAAGGGGGAATTACCAGCCAGGGAATCAGGATTACAGAAATAATCCAAGAGCAGACCAAGGGCGAGGACCCCAATGGTGAAAGAACTGTGTTACTATGTAATCAGCCAGGACATCGCAAGGCAGCCTGTTCGTTCTGGATTAGACACCAGAATGAGATGAGGCTCCTGTGAATGAGGGCCCAGTGGTGGCAGCTCCACATGGTTAGGCCATGTGTTGTACCAGAAGTAAGTACAATGATAGTAACAAGAAGCAAAGCCAAACTAATACCTCCAGTAGTTGAGGAAGATGATGATAATGAAGATGGCAGTGATATGCCTGAAGATGATGAGGCTTGGAGAGATGAGAAGGAACTGCACAAGGAAGTGGCAGATACCATAAGGGAAATGCAGAAGAGTACTGATATTCTGTGGCAGATTCCTCCGATTCTGATGGAGAAGAAGAAGTGAGTGAGGATGAAAGGAGAGAAAGAAGTTGCAGACATGCAAAGTAATGAAGGACTTTGGCTGAAGTAATATGTCAGACCAAAGCAGAAATTACCATTGGACAGCTATTGGCTGTGGCACCTTATTGTAGACACAGGCTGTATCAAGCAATCAATCGAATTGCCCAGGAGACAGGAAACACAGACCTGAACAGCAAGGTGACCAGTTATAATGTGAAGCCGGAAGGGCAGGCGAGAAACAGTCATGGACTTTGATGATTCTATGCCAGTAATCCAATTGAGAATTGGAAGCACAGAACTAACTGATGTACTGATAGATGGAGGCTCTGGAGTAAATATCATGACAGACCAATTAAGGAAGAAGCTGGTCTAAGTAACATGAAACCAGCCCCATTTACAGTAACAATGGCAGATCAAAGAAGTGTACAGCCATTGGGATTGATAAGAGGAGTTAAGATACAGATACAGAAGATGATCTTTATGATCACAGTAACTGTGTTGAAGATGGATGAAGTCATGGAGGCTTACTCCTTATTATTGGGACGTCCGTGGCTGAAACAGGCCAGGGTATTCCATGACTGGAATTCTCAGTTACTAACTGTGCATAATGGGATGCACGAGATACAAATTACCACTAAGAAATCTAGTAGATTACCTGCTACGAGAAGACCTCGAGGGGTCAGAGAGTATGACTGGAGGGGAGGACTGGATGAGGAGCAGGAAGCTACCCTGTTCGCTGCACACCCAGTGGGAGCAGGTTGCAGAGATGCGGCTGGAAGGCCTAAGTTGTTTAAGAGGTATCTGCTGTGGTGTAGTGTCAGCAACACCAATTGAAGAGGAAACCAGCAGTTACCCATCACATTTCTATGAAGAAAGAGAAGGAGAAATGAAAATCCTAGAGGAACCAGCCACTGTGAGTTTACAAGATGAAGTGGTGACTGGTTGGACAATCACAGCTGATGAGCAAGTGAGGGAAGTGAATGTGGGAACTGAAGAGGAACCGAGGATGGTGAAGGTAGGAGCTGATTTGGAGCCAGAATTCTTTGAAGAAGCTAAGAGTTTGTTCATCAAATACAGAGATGTATTTGCTTGGAGCTACGAGGATCTAAAAGGGATACCACCTGAAATCTGTCAGCATAAGATTGAACTGGAACCAGAGTCAGTACCAATCAAGTGTATGCTTTGGAAGAATGGTGCTTGGAGAGGGGGCAAGAGTTTGATTTTATTTATCATTCATTGTATACAACTTGGTTGTCACCCATTGTGATAGTTCCTAAGAAGAATGGGAAACTAAGAGTTTGTGTGAACTACAAGAAGCTGAATGCTTGTACGAAGAAAGATCATTTCCCTTTACCATTCACAGAAGCAGTATTGGACACTGTGGCAGGCCATGAGATGTACTCATTCATGGATGGCTTCAGTGGTTATAATCAAGTGCAAGTGGCAGAAGAAGACCAGGGAAAGACAGCTTTCATCACAGACTGGGGTGCTTATGCATACAAAGTCATGCCCTTTGGACTTTGTAATGCACCAGCAACCTTTCAGAGAGTGATAAGTGAATCTTTTCATGAGTATCTGGATGATTTCATGCAGGTATTCTTGGATGATTTCAGTGTGTACAGCTCTAAGAATGAGCACTTGCATAAGTTGGAGTTATGTCTGGCCAGATGCAGAATGAGAGGTTTGGGCCTGAATCCAGAGAAATGTACTTTCTGTGTGAACTCAGGGGTGCTTCTGGGACACATTGTGTGTAAGAGGGGCTTCTTGTGGATCCCAGGAAGACAGAGGCCATTAAAGCCTCTCCACCACCAGTAAATGTTAAGAGTCTAAGGAGATTCCTTGGGCAAACCAGTTATTACAGAAGATTTGTCAAAAGGTATGCACAGATAGCAGCACCATTGAGCAAGCTTCTGAAGAAAGATGCAGTGTTTGCATGGACAGCTGAATGTCAACAGGCTTTTGAGAACTTACATTGTCAGTAACAACTACACCTGTGCTGATTAACCCTCACTGGCATGTAGTATTTCATGTTCACTGTGATGCCTCAGGAGAAGCATTGGGAGCAGTGTTAGCCCAGAATGTTACAGGAAATATAGATTCACCTGTGTACTATGCTAGCAGGTTGATGAACAGTGCTGAAAGGAACTATAGCACAACTGAAAGAGAAGCACTGGCAATGATTTATGCAGTCAAGAAATTCAGGCATTACCTATTGGGAAGAAAGTTTATGTTTTATGTGGATCACCAGGCTCTGATATATCTGGTGAACAAACCTTTGATAAGTGGAAGGATAGCGAGGTGGTTAATAATCTTGCACGAGTTTGAGTTCGAAGTTGTTTACAAGCCTGGCCGTTTGCATCTTGTGGCAGATCATTTGTCACGACTAACAACAGGAGAAGCCGCCACAAGAGTAGACGATCAGTTACCTGATGTGAGTTTATTTGTAATGGAGGAGCAAGGAAGTGCAGATGAATGGTTAGATTGGCAGTGGCCAATCAAATACTACCTTACTCATGGTCAGTGCCCACCTAGTTATGGTAAGGAGCAAAGGAAGAGAATCGCTATCAAGGCTCTACTTTATACTATGGTAGGAGGCAGAATGTATAAGCTAGGACCTGATGGAGTACTTAAGCGATGCTTGTACCACCATGAAGTAAATAAAGTTTTGGAGGAAGTTCATAAAGGAGTGGCTGGAGGTCATTTTGGAGAAGAGACTACCAGTAGGAAGATACTACTTGCAGGTTACTGGTGGCCTACTTTGTTCAAAGATGTACACAAGTATTGTCAGAGTTGTGATGAATGTCAGAGGCTAGGACCTTTGCAGAGATCTGGGAAGATGGCTTTGCATCCTACAATGCCTACGGAACCATTTCAGAAATGGGGACTAGACTTTGTTGGACCAATTAACCCACCAGCCAAGAATACACAGAACAGGTACAGCCACTGATTATACTACGAAGTGGGTGGAAGCTAAAGCTTTGAGGGACAACACAACCAAGTCCACCGCAAGGTTCCTATATGAGAACATACTTACATGATTTGGCTGTCCCTTGGAATTTATCAGTGATCAGGGAAGTCACTTCATTAATGAGACCATTGAACTATTGACTAAAGAGTTCATGATTGTGCATAAGAAGAGTACAACGTATTACCCATAGGGTAATGGGCAGGCAGAGGCTACCAACAAAATACTATGTACTATCTTGGCTAAGATAGTCAATGCAAACAGAATGGATTGGGATACAAAGCTGCTGACAGCTTTGTGGTCATACTGGACTTCATATAAAGTCACCACTAAGTATACACCATTCCAATTAGTTTATGGTATGGAAGCTTTACTTCCAGTGGAATTCCTGTTACCTACCATGAGAACGGAATGGGGAAAGAGAATGGAATTGCAAGATTCAATTAAGGTCAGGAAACATGAATTATACCATGTGGAAGAAATACGTGCTGATGCAGTTGATAACATGACCAGAATTCAGATGAAGAGAAAGGAACAGTTTGATGAAGGCAAGTTAAAGACTTTTAAGACGGGAGATTTGGTTCTCTGGTTGCAGAAGAAGGGAAAGATTAAAGCTTCTAAGCTTAAATCACCATAGAAAGGACCTTATGTCATACAGAAAATGTATGATAACAACACCGCCATGTTACAAACCATTAACAAAGAGATGCTGGGAAGAGTCAATGCCAATAAGTTGAAGGGGTACAGTGGTATTCATGACAAACCATTGCAGCATGATTTGCATGTTGAAACGCAGAAGCAGTCACGGGCTGCGCCAGTGATACCAACGGAGTATGGGGCACTTGTTGCTAGGCCGAGCGTATATGACCAGGGCGGGCAGTACAAGTATGGCACAGCCTATCACAGCCCATTACAGTGTGGCACAGCCTATCACAACCCTTCAGGGCGCGACACAGCCTATCACAGCCCATCACGGCGCGACACAACCTATCACAGCCCATCACAGTGTCACACAGCCTATCACAACCTACCACAGCGTGTCACAGCCTATCACAGCTTACCACAGTGCAACACAGCCTATCACAGCGTACCACACACAGCCTATCACAGCTCAACACAACTTACTGGGGTTACACAATCCATAGGATCAGTGACAGATGGACGTGAATTAACAACCGGAGAGTGGCCGGCGGAAAAGTGGACGGAGGCACGTTTAGAAATGGACACGTGGACGCCAGGGCGAGACACACAGCCGGACATGGATTGCAAGAGCGACTGTCATCAAGGAAAAAGACAAAATTGGCCGTCAAAGTACCTACACGGCATATTAACTTATTATGGGCCCATTAATGCATACAGGGAAAGAGTAACGGAACCCTTCAAAAGTACCGAAAAGCGAAATCCATGTCACATGTGCTATCCTAGTGGACAGTCCAGAGTGGAAAATCCATGGAAGGAAATTAAATCTAAAATCCAGTCACAACAATTACAGCCAATCATAAGCCAGAAGCAGGATCAAGAAATTATAGGGATTTTAAGCGCAAGAGTCGGCATCGTTCCAAGTAACGGGCGTCTCGACGGGACATACCATCAATGCTATAGCTTTGAAGCTATGGAGGAACTAACAGATTATACGCTCGCGATACTACTTACGTAGTGGCACGGGGATAGAAGAACAAAGAGTATCTTTTCTCTTAATCGATGCTTGCAAGCCCCGCAGGGTTACAAAAAATTACCCATAGCATTTTGTGGCAACCATACGTTTATGCTTTGTGCCCTGCAGGCATTTCTTCAATTGTTACAGCCAAAACCTTTCTGTGGGTCTAGAATGAAGAGAGTGAGAGGAATGGAAGAAATCAGGGTGAAGAGCACCACAATCCTGCAGAAACAAACGATTGCTACTCCACAGGCGGTACAGTTATTGAAGGAGCTGCGATTAGAAGGATTGCAAAGCAAAGATTGGACATTGCACCATAGGCAGTACATGTTACAATTCTTGCAGCACTTTAGGCCTAGGACAGGAGCAACAACGGTGAAGGGAGTTGAATTAGAAGTTACTCCCCTATACCTACAGCAATTGTTTGAATTGCCATCAGGTCAGGTGCATATGGAGGAGCACAGGGCAAGACTGCAAATAGGGGACTTATTCCAAGAAGGAAGTTTCTTTAAAACTCAAGGTTATGCTTGTACCAAGGCCGTGTACCCAGGGCTAAGGGAGGTAGGCCAGGTATTGAACGTTCTGTTTGCCATGAAACAGAACCAACAGTATTTGAGCAGATCCTTCACAGAGGAAATACTCAAAGCCCTGAGAGGATAAGAGGTAGCATGGGCGGACATAATGTACAACGGACTGGTAGAGGAGATGAAGAGATTACAAGGCACTGCCGCAAAGTCTCCTATCATAGTGTCTGGGCCAATCATTGCACAAATTATTCTAGACTCGTGCATACTTGATGCGAGAGAAAGGAAGGAGATGGGAGTGTTTGAGACAGCAACCACTGCCATAGAAGAGCAAGGTTCTTCACAGGGTGAAGGAGGATTGGCAGAGCATCAACAGCCTAAGAGGCAGAGGAAAGCAATCACATTAGAAGCAGAACCATTGACTACGAGACAGCCAGAGGAAGAAGTTACTCATACTCTTGTGCAAGAGGGGGCACAGCAGCACAAAGAGATGTGGGTACAAACAACGCAACCTGTGGAGAGAGAACATGAGGTTACTTCAGTATCACAGCCATCACAGCCAGATGATCGGCTTGTCTCAGAGTTACCACAAGTTGTCAATGCAGTTCCACCACAAAATAATTGATTTGGAGAAAAAAAGGTTAGATATCCCCACTACAGAATAGGTGGTGGCATAAATTGGGAAGGGGGACCTTCTCTATGAAAATTCTGGTTTGATTAGGGAAACAGTGATTCCGGAGGTGCAGCGGTTGTCCAGGGAAAACCCTGCTGTTGTTGTAATACCCACACCTCTGACGGAGGTACCACAGGTAGAATGTCAAGACACTGCAGCACCTGTAGCGGATGAGGTGGTTCAGGAAGAAAATCTGGTGGGGCAATGGCCTGAATGGTTCGTGAGGCATCACACTGTTGAGGATCAGGGAGAACAGCAGCAAGCTCACCATGATGACCCTCAACAGGCCATGCTTATGAGTTCCATAAGCAGGACACTTAATTTGTTGGGCACTTATGTGAAATCCCATGTTCTATCTACCCAATTGGTAGCTTTGAGGGAGGAACTCAGGAAGGAGTTTGAGGCTCGACTTACCACTGAATGTGCAAACAAGGTCGATGAGGAGGTCATTCTCAAATTACAGCAAGAGTTAGAGGATACAACAGCTGCTTTGCAGTTGGCCAAGGAATATTTGATTGAAGCAGGCCTCGCGTAGGACCAGTTGTACGAATCACATAAGCAACAGCTATACCAAATGCAGGTGAAGCATGAGAACAAGTTGCAAGAAGTGAATGCACTACATACGGAGTTGCAGACAGTGCATGACAGGATGGCCATACAATGTGCTACACTCACAACTACGCTTGAGCAAACTACATTAGAAGTTAACAGCCAAGCGGAAAGATGTATAAAGGCACAGGCAGATAATCTCGAGCAGACAAAACTCATTATTGATATGAAGAATACAATCTGTCGCAATGAGAATACTTTCAAGCAATACAGGCAGGTTGAAGCTGACCAAGAGAGGTACATCCTGGA
Organism: Takakia lepidozioides; assembly: GCA_030704615.1. Taxonomy (NCBI): domain Eukaryota; kingdom Viridiplantae; phylum Streptophyta; class Takakiopsida; order Takakiales; family Takakiaceae; genus Takakia; species Takakia lepidozioides. Next base: position 21,028,001 of record CM060732.1, on the reverse strand, counting down.
ATTGCAACAAACGGTCATGGCCAATAGAAATGAACTCTCTGTCACTAACAAGGCTTGGAAGGAAGCCAATAATCTGCTTGCTGCCTATGCGAGTTTGGTTGAACCTCATGCGAAGCGCATGGAGGCTTTACAACAACAGTTAGATATGTACAAACTCAAAGAGGAGCAGACTCTCAGAGGTACCACAACCAACTTGGTGGATAACCAACTTGGTGGATAACCATCTTCTGCAGGTCTGGTTAGCACAAGTACCGGTGGAAGGCAAAGCACCACGGAAGCTCACCCAAGGCGAGATGAATGAACTCAGGTTGCAGGTGCAGAACATTGCCACAATTACTATAGACAATGTCTATAGTAGGATAGCGGAGCTACAAGAGGATATAGATGGCCTGCAGACTCAGGTGGAGGACCTGACATCAAATATTGACAAAAGAGTCTTTATACCTGAGGAGCAACTGATGGCTTCATATTTACAAGCCAGAACTTTAGCTTTTCAGTCTTCTTCGTAGGGGGTGCAGGAGATGCCAGTGGTACAAGAGCCAGTGATACCAATACCACAACAAGTGACTGTGACAGTAGCTGACCCTGTTGTTACTATAGCCACACCAAAGCCGCCACAGCCTGAGGTATGGGGGGATGCTGCTTTTAACCCAGCTAAAACTCCTGCTGCACGGGAGTACATTCGGGCTATGGTTATGCCCTTCAACCAAATTCCCATTGTGTTGGCTTTGGCTTGGAAGGAATTTAGTCCTCCGCAGTCGTTGGCACATTACTATCAGATCATGCGCATTTGGCTGCCAGTGGCAACTAGGACTAGGGTTCTTCCAAACAATCGACCAATTGAGGATCATCACTTTGCGAGGTACTGGCATGAGGCAAGTACCATGTTGAAGGAATTAATTGCCTTCCAAGTTGTACATGGATTCATTTATACCAAAACCAAGGAAGTAGCAAGTATTGTCATGGGCTGCGGGTTATACTACGCTGCTTGTTTTCTGGCACGTTATCACATTGAGCAGCAGAAGATGCAATCGCGCTTTCTGAGTTATTCCAGTGGAGATCATTGGATCTTATCTGTAGTGCCACCTCATATGTACCTATATGAGGCAAAAGTTATGATGCAAATGGATTCTCAAATTCGGTCATGGTTTCATGCGGCCTGGAATAATTTGTCAACACAGAAATTCGGGCCTGACGATATTTTCTTTAAGGGCCATGAGGCATGGAAAAACTTGCACAATTTACAAGTCATTGGTACCCCACTCGCCTGGACAGACAAGGAGCTCAGGGTCTTCACCAATTTTGCCATTCAGCGCTTACAACAAGTTTTGCAGTTTAAACTTCCAGACATGGTGGGACAACATTGTATGCCCCATAGAATTCTAGTTAGAGTTCGACCGTTAAAACACCTCAGGGGGGACGAGGATTCTGATACTACTGTTTCTTCAGCGGACTCTTTTGACATGGCAGAGGACTATGCAATTCAGATGGCAGAGAAGAAGCGACGGGGGTCTCCTATGCCTGAAAGATTACCTCGATATCAGCCAAAGGAAGGACTGACATTTCCAGGTAGTGCTCAATCATCTCCCTCAACAAGTGACAGGACACTGGCTCACACACGAAGTCCTTCACGAGACTCTCAACGTCACAAGGACGCTCGCTCACAAAGGTTTGCTAATCCCAAACAGTAAACCGTGAAGACACGGCTTTTTGAGAGGGGGAGGGGTAAATGTTAGAGGGCTTCTTGGGACTTAGACGCTTTTACGGGATCTGTGGGGTACCCTTAATTTTTATACAGACTGAGACCAACAGGAGCCTTAGGGGTGACAACAACAGGCTTTAGGGGGGAGATACACAGCTCGTCACAGTCCAACACAGCCAGTCACAGTCAACACAGCCGTCACAACCCGTCACAGTCCAACACAGCCGACACAGTCGACATAGTCAGACACAGCCGTCACAGCTTCGCACAGTTGACACAGCCCAACACAGCCAGTCACAGCCCGATACAGCCGCCACAGCTTCGCACAGCCCTACACAGCCCGACACAACCAGTCACAGCCCGTCACAGCCTGATACAGCCAGTCACAGCTCGGCACAGCTAGGGAACAGTTATCATTGGCAGGGAATGACGGTGGGGGAATGACATCTGAAAAAGGAACGTGTACTACAGGGATGACGGTTAGTTAGGAAAGCGGTTAGAACAGCTTGTAGGTAGAAAAAGCGAAGAGCGGGGACGTCGAGACATCACTTCACGGGAGGGGACTTCGGACATCAGGGCCTGGGGAAATAGAAGGGAGAGCACATCTTTGAGTAGGAAAAGTGACGATCTGTTGTTACTTGATGAATGCAAGCTGTAGAATTGTAATGTCAAGTAGATTAGAGACACCATGGCTTCAGCCTGATACTTGGTAGATATTAATCGGATACATACTTCATACTCACACTGTGTAGAGAGACCTGAGTGAAGTTGTGGAATGAATGGATGGAACTTGATAGATTTCTAAAGCAAACTGATACTTAATTGCAGATAGTAAGGTAACTTGCTAACATGAATGTGAGAAGGAGTACAAATAGGAAACACCCCCATGATACACTAGCTGTAGGTCATGCCTGATTGTTCTGAGCGGGCTGAGTGCTTAGAGATCTCCAACTCTTCTATCTTGGAGTTCCCACCTCGGATAGCGAAGGGATGGGTGAGTAAAAGCCGCTCGACAGTCCACTGGAAGACGTGGGAGGGTTGAGCTCAAACAAGATGTCCCCATCAAACTCTGCTGGCACGTATTGAACCCGCTGCACACAAAGGGACTCCCAATCAACAAAACGCAGCTCGCACACAATAGATGAATTCCGTTAGCACACAATGATGACACCCGCATCCAAATACGGTTAACAATGTCCAATTTTTACTTTGGTTACATGCCATAGCAACGCTTGTTGCAAACGTCAAACTGGAGAGCTCCAAAGGCAGCGTGGGGAGCCCTTGTTTCCACCGGAGGAGGAAGAGAAGGAAGTCGTTATACTTCACGAGCACTAGGGATAGGAATAGAGCTAGATATAGAATGAGGATGGAAGAGTAGACGAAGAGGAAAAGGAGGAAGAAGAGGGCAAAGAGGAAAGTCTGGCGATGGAAGAGCAGGAATCTGGAGAAGAATAGCAGCCTGCAATACTTCCAAGAACAGGTGAGGAGGAGATTGAATCCGAGGGAGAGACGGACGCCGAAGAAGATATTGATGCTGGCCTCAGGAAGAACCAGATAGTGGAAAAGAGGATGGGGAGATGCTCCAGAACATGCTCGGCGTAGAGAGCAATCCGAAGCGCAAAGGGTCTCCGGCGATTGGGGAGTCTTCTGGAGCAGCCAAAAAAAAAGTACAATGTTTGAGACCGACCTTTGTGCTTCATTGGTGATGTGAACCCCAGTTGTGCTTGTATTTTGATATGAAAACCGCCTATACATGGCATCTCTGGCAGGTTGAATCCACCCCGAATTGGAAGCTCAAACAGTGTGCGGCAACGCACACCGTTTGAGCCCCCCCTTTTGCTTGTTTTTTGATGTTCAAAACGGCCACATAGGGCCACTATGGCAGGTTCAATCCACCCCGAATTGGAAGCTCAAACTGTGTGCGGCACCGCACACTGTTTGAGCCCCCCATTTTCCTTCATGTTCAAAACGGCCACATAGGGCCACTATGGGACGTTGAATCCCCCCCGAATTGGAAGCTCAAACAGTGTGCGGCACCGCACACTGTTTGAGCCCCCCATTTTGCTTGTTTTTTGATGTTCAAAATGACCACATAGGGCCACTATGGCAGGTTCAATCCACCCCGAATTGGAAGCTCAAACAGTGTGCCGCACCGCACACTGTTTGAGCCCCCCAGTTTGCTTGTTTTTTGATGTTCAAAATGGCCACATAGGGCCAGTATGGCAGGTTCAATCCACACCGAATCGGAAGCTCAAACAGTGTGCGGCACCACACACTGTTTGAGCCCCCCATTTTGCTTGTTTTTTGATATTCAAAACGGCCACATAGGGCCACTATGGCAGGTTCAATCCACCCCGAATTGGAAGCTCAAACAGTGTGCGGCACCACACACTGTTTGAGCCCCTCATTTTGCTTGTTTTTTTATGTTCAAAACGGCCACATGGGGCCACTATGGCAGGTTCAATCCACCCCGAATTGGAAGCTCAAATAGTGTGTGGCACCGCACACTGTTTGAGCCCCCCATTTTGCTTGTTTTTTGATGTTCAAAACACATAGGGCCACTATGGCAGGTTCAATCCACCCCGAATTGGAAGCTCAAACAGTGTGCGTCAACGCACACTGTTTGAGCCCCCCTTGTGCCTTGTTTTTTGGTGTGGAAATGGTGCACACAAGGGCCTCTATATCTGGTTCAATCCACCCCTAATTCGAAGCTCAAACAGTGCGCCCACGCACACTGTTCGAGCCCCCCTTCTCACTGCTTTTTTCATAATAAAATCGTCCAGATAGGGTATCTCTATGAGGTTCAATCAACAATTTCCTGGCAGCTCCAGCAGTGTGCGTCAACGCACACTTTTTGAGCCCACCTTGTCATTGTTTTTTTCATTTGAAATTCGGCCACATAGGGCATCTCTTTGAGGTTCAATGCACACTTACCCGGCAGCTCAAACAGTGTGCTTCAACACACACTGTTTGAGCCCACCTTGCATTGTTTTTTTCATGTGAAAATCGGCCACATAGGGCCAGTCTGCTAGGTTCAATGCACACTTACCTGGCAACTCAAACAGTGTGCGTCAACGCACACTATTTGAGCCCACCTTGTCATTGTTTTTTTCATGTGAAAATCGGCCACATAGGGCCAGTCTTGCAGGTTCAATGCACACTTACCTGGCAGCTCAAACAGTGTGCGTCAACGCACACTGTTTGATCCCACCTTGTCATTGTTTTTTTTTCATGTGAAAATCGGCCACATAGGGCCACTCTGGCAGGTTGAAACGAACCCTTATTGGAAGCTCAAACAGTGTGCGGCAACGCACACTATTTGAGCCCCCTCTCTGCTTGTTTTTCTATGTGAAATTGGGCCAAACAGGGCCAGTATGCATGCTCAAAACACCCATAGTTGGTAGCACGAAGAGTGTGCGGCAACGCACACTGTTTGTGCCCCCTTTTTGGCCCCCTCTTTGCCTGGTTTTTTGGTGGAAATGTGCCACATATGGCCAAATATCATGTTCAAAACACCACTATTTGGAAGCTGAAACATTGTGCGGCAACGCACAATATTTCCGGCCCCCACACTGCTTGTTTTCTGATGAGAAATTGGGCCACATAGGGCCTGTCTGCCATGCTCAAAACACCATCGTTTCATGCCTTTCTCTTATATCAATTTGAATGAACAACTCTGCAGGAGAAGATGCAAAGTGTGGCGGATGAGATCCCTTCGGGGTAGGGGAAGGAGATCATTGTTGATGTGGACGATGAGTTCTATGAAAGCAAAGCTGCTGAGATGCTGGGGGGTCAGAAGGTAAACTCTCAGCTTGTGGTGCAAAGTATGCTTGCCCCGGGTGGGAGGTTGAAGATTCCCCTGTGTAGGTTGGTTTCCATGCCCGTCGTTCGTCCACCCCTCATCAAGGACATCCTGAAGCTGGAGGCTGAGTTTGTTCATGGGTATTTGGATGGATCCGCAGTCTTTTACGTTTCTACAAAGGATTCCAGAGGCAATGAGTTTCTTGTGGATGAGTCAATCGTGGACTCTTGGGATCCCATTTGGAGACAGGTGAACGAATCATTCGAACTTCTTCTCTCCAGGAAACCTTCCACCCAGGCATTCTCAGGGAAGATGTTTCACGTTTGGGATGGCAACCACCGGTTGCTTGCATGGATGGCTGTCATTGGGAGGCTGCACTCACAGGAGGAAGAGTGGCATTACTCTGTTCGATTGATGGTGCTGGATTGTGACGGGAACATGATGGGTCTTCTGACGGCAATGAATGATGTGAACATGTTGGTTTCTCATTCTACATGTTCCACTTGTGGTTCCGTGGTTCTTTGGTTCCAGTCCTCTGTTGACGGTTCTTGAATTTCATTCTGACTTTCACACATCATTCTGCAGAGGGACGGAGACATCGTATGTCAAAATGAGTCTGGTTCACACATTGTATAGGATACAAAGGATCGGGCAGATGCCCTTGACCAACTTCAAGACTATCCTTTCAGCATAGACGTATAAGAAGTGCGAAAGCTCCAAGACATCAGAAACGTGGTACTCGTTGACCCGTGAGGCTTTCATGGAGTATATGTACGCGGTGAGATACATCTTCCATCATCTGGCCTTTTGATATTCCTACTTCCACATGCTTGTTTCTGTTTGTTTCCCTTGCCCTTGGGTTGATGCAAGTCTCGTGTATTCCCTTGCAGCAAGACATTGCAAATGCAAGAGAGCGTGGCAAACTGGAATACTACAGCTCTACCCCTGAGGAGAGAAGGACAACAAAGGGTGTTGAGAGTCACATCCAGAAAGAGATGACCGCCACAAGAAGGACTATTATAAGTGCTTTTGTGAAACAACTGAGAATTGCACACCCAACCTTCGGACCAGAGTTCCTTCAAGAGGTGAAAAACCATTACAACAAGCCTGGCAGCAGTCTACCAAAGCAGGATGTGACTTGTATGTGGCCATTGCTGATGACATGGTGCGGGCTCTTACACAACAAACCAGGTACCGCAATTTTCTGATGGGACGGGGCGGAGGCAAGGGCCCTGATACAACTTTGTTGATGATAAGGGCTGCGAGTAGGTCCGGAGACCCATCGAAGATAGCCGGAGCTCTGAACAGGTGCACTGAAGGCTCCCCTTTGCAATCCAGGCTCCCCCATTTGGAAGGCGAGGAAAGATTTGGATCATGCAAAAGGAAATTGAACACTCCTCCAGGGTCGGATGGAGATTCCCAAGGGTCGGATGGAGATTCACATCGGCCGGACAGGGTCAATTTCTCTGTACCAAGGGTGTCTCCAGTGCAGACTAAGTCGTGTGCCCGCCCCTTCCCAAGTGGGTCCTCCTCCAGTGGAGCAGGTGCAGATCATGCAAGCACAACAACAGGAATCCCATTGGAGGAGGTGGTGGCCATGGTGCATAAATCTGATTGCATTGATAGTGAGTGGCATATAGAACGCACCCCACCACGATCTAGAGTGGCTTGCATGGCAATTTGGACCCCCTCTTTCAAGAAATGCAAATCAAAAATATGCAAAGGCTCTAGAGGGACTCCAGCTCCAACATTCACAGGGTTGTTCCGACCTTGTCATAGTGGGGAGTCAAAGGACCACAAGTTCTGGTTCTGCCCAGACGATATGGCACGATGCGTCAAGGGAACAGTTCGTCCTTCGGTGATAATGAAGCCCCCTCCCCCCGCAATTCGGCCTGTGAAACTTGGGACGTCGTTGTCATCAACCGAGATAAGCATGCTGGAGGAGGGAGGGTTCTGTCTTGCACGGTCCCGGGTGGTGCCCTCATGCACTGTCGGCACAGATGTGCCACATGCTCCGGCAATGCCTCCACCCGGTGCCAACTCCCACCCAACAAAAAGAGATGGAAAAACAGTGCGCCATGTCGTTTCGGGTGCAGATCACGAATGCAAGATGGAATCGGCTAGAATTTTGCAGGTTCGGGTGACTCGTATCACCAAAGTCCCTGCCCCGGGGTATGGACGGATTTACACAGTGCTGTCTATTGGCACAGTTCTTCATGGCAAAGAATATCAGGTTACCATGGGGAATTTCCCTACGTGCACTTGTCCGGATTTTGTAACGATGCGTGAGGGCGCTCTCGACATGAGAGGGAAGTGGGTCCCCTGCAAGCATCAATATTACATATACCTTGTAATTATGTGCTGCGACGGTAAGAGAGACCAATTCATTCACCAAGCCACACTAGGCTACGGAGAAGTAATCACCCTTCTGCAGCGGGACACCTCACGTAGGGCTCCGCCAAATTCTCTTTGAACACATACGAACCATGCCCGCTTCCCATGCTGGTTTCCAGGTTACCGTGTAAAGACTTTGCATTTAGGACAAACACATACATTTCGTTCGCGGAACCAGGGCAAATGCACATGCCATTCATTGTAAGCGTCTATCTGTGAATTGAAATAAAGCGTGTCAATCATTCTGAGCTCAAATCTGCCATATTTTCATATTCCTCTTTTTGTGCAGGCATTGCAGACATGGTGCATGGTGGCCCCCTTTGTTTTGTCCACGGTAATAGGCCCTCTTCCTGCAATCCTCGCTTATAGGACCTGCTTCTCCAGCAGATTTGTGCCGCTCACGCTTCCCTGAAGCGTGAGCTTAGCTCACGCTTTGCAGCTACAACGTGAGCTCAGCTCCCAGGCTCACGGGGCTGGGCTCACGCCGTAGCTACGCTGGCTATGTATCTACATCAAATATGATACCACTGTAAGAGTATTAACGTATAAGAGTTTGATATATTAAACATCTATCAAACAGACATCCCAACTTCGACATGATACCTTTATAAGAGTATCGACAAAATATTATTTTCAATAATTCTCAAGATGGATGGTTGTTATCATTTCATCCAAACCCTTCAAAAACTTCACAGATTTGTGTTCCTAATAATAAATATGTATCATGTTCCACATTGAACGACAAAGAGTTTTGGGATTTAAAGATTTTTTGGATTGGGTAGCAGTTGTCTTTTTGGGTGGAGGTTAGGTAACAAGATCATGTCCAGTTGAAACCATTTTGCATCTGTCTAAGCTTTTGAATCGACTTTTCTATTAGGGGCCAATGGTTTTTTCAGCTTTGGGCCCATGTCACCCATCTAACTTAGGGAATGTTTTTTTTAGATTATATTTAAAGGGGAAAAATTAAACCCCTTTAAGATAACGCATTGGGCACACAAGGGGGAAACGTCACCCCCAGACCAACCGGTTAGGACCCTCAGGACCAAAGTGGTATGATTTGAACCCTGCAAGGGTGACACACAGTGCACTTATCCAACCGAGCTACCAACCCTAGGTGGGTAACTTATGTGGCTCGTTTTTCTTTTCAATTAAAATACAATGTATGGGATAGACCAAAATATATTGCTGAGGGAAAAATAACCTCACATGACAAGCCATGGAGGCTGAGAAAGGGGACACTGCCTTGGAAAAAATCTAAAATAAGATCCATCAAAAGAGAGAGAAATTGTGGCTCGTTTTGATACAACAACTAGATTTGGATTATGAATGTTGTTTACATGATTTCTCTTTTATCTTTGTTTTTGATTGGTTTAGATTTCAAATTGTTTGGATTTTCATTTGTAATGTTTTCATGAAAAAAAAATTGTTTTTTAATGCATATTTGTTCCAGCGTTCATAATTTATTTTGTCTTTATTTAAAGCATATCTTGCGATTTAAAGTGTTGCACATGCCCAGATTTTCGAGGTTTACTGTGGACATTAACATTTTGATATAATTCAGGATAACGACCATATATCCGAAGATACATTATTGAAAAAAACATTGTGCAAAGATTACTTTCAGCTGATTAAACTCATACAACATAGTCTTGGAGGGCCTGAAACTGGTATATTCATCATATATGTGGTGGTACATGTCCCAGTAGATTGCTAGGCCAAGTATTTGCCACTCATGGATATGAATTATGTCTGGTTGGGTTTTTGTGATCTGTGTGTATAAGAAGAACGATAAAAGTGGGGTGAGATAGATGGGTTAGTGGTCTCAAATGAACAAAGTTCCTAAGGTTGAATGTTTGGGCCTCTTGACTGCAGCAATATCAAACTAGCCACACTTTTGTCTGAACAATCTTTACACTATCTAGTATCTAGCTTTGTAGAAAGCATGAATTCCATTTCTGACCTAATTGTAATATGATCAATTTCACAAGGGGCTGATGGAGCAAACATGTCAAGTTATCAAGTTGTGAAGGGCAACAGCTCAGACCTGCATCCATTCAAGGCTGGCACGGCTGAAAAACAAATATGCTTCCAGGTCATCATAAGACCCTCCATAGATTTGTGACCCCTTCAAAAATTGGTTGTTTGGCTCCAAATAGAATGGGTACTCCCAAGACCTTACCACGATAAATGTGAATGGGCACCCAATTCTCCCCTATGATATGATGAATATGAGACGGCAGGAACAAGGCCCTCGATCTCATCCTTAGGTATCTTCTCATAGGAAGGTAGCATCACCTTCACTTTATGTCCCATTTCAAGTCATGCCCGAGCAGGACCAGTTAGCACCCGTTGGTTGCCTGCCGACAAACTGCTCCATTCCAGGGAACTTCTACCAGCACCACTCGGGATGTCCGGAGATGGCCCAGGAGAAGTTACACAGGTTGTCTACTGCCGTTGTGTCTTCAGAACAGAAGGTGAAGTGGCTACAGATATGGAATTCCGATCCCATTGTTAGGGATACCCACATGTTCCCCAGGCCGGAGAAAGAGAAGAAGACCCAGCGTGTCATTCCTGTCAGTGACAATGTGCTGGGCACATGGCTTCACAAGGCCACTTACTGGAGCCAGGTATGATGTCATTTGCTGTGTCACTTTTTTTTCGCTTTTTCTGTCATTCTTTTTCCATGTTACATTGGTTGTGATTGTTTTTGTGTTCATTCTTGCTTCTGTATTGGTCTACAGTTGGAGGAAAGGGCCCGGTCGGTTCTACATACGCAGCTGGCTGACTATGGGATCACCATGACAGAACCAAAGGTCTCTTTTCCAAGCATACATGAGGAAATGGAGAGCCACAGTGTGGCAATCTTGTTTCTTCAGAGAGTTCAACAAGGATGCTGGCATCAGTCGAACAAATGAGTTTGACCAGCAAGAGAAAGGAGAGGAAGTCTAGAAACGATGCCTTTACAGGTGCGAAATGGACTGTGCTTCTTTGTTTTGCATAGACACAATTTCCTCCATCCAACCTGTTTTTGGCTGGCTCATATGAGTTTGTGGTGGAGTGTAATGTGTCGCATACTCTTTTAGGGGGTCTTCGTGATGGGGTGGAAAAGCTGGGAGACAATATTTGCATTGCATAATGAGGTTGTCTCTGTTCCTGCAGGTACATAAAGTATGTTCTCATGGTAGAGAACTGCTTGGAAAACATCCTGATTTCTGGACTTTTGGCTTGTCCCTACTGGCAACCATACCATGTGTTACTACGGGGATCTTGCATGACTGGGGCCCAGACCATCTTTCTGCTTGTGGTTGGTATTTGGATTGCCCTGCTTCAGAGACCCCAGCTCAGGAGGTGTCTTTGAGGAGAGAGAATGAGCGTATAGCAGCTACCGCCGCAGCAGCCGACCTCGACATTCATGAGAGAAATTTGAGGACTCTTGCAGAGAAGGAGCCTCCCGCTCAGGATACACCGGGTAAAGGTAGAAAGGCAAAGGGAAAGGATGTTGCTGGTGGTGTGGGGAAAGGAAGGGGTAGGGGGAAGGGGGCACAAGGGCAGGTAGGTGGGCAGGGAAGTGTTGCAGATACTGGCCCTCTGGTGGTTGTCCAGCAGACTCCACCGCATGGTAGGGGATCCGGGAGAAAGAACAAGGGGGTGGTTGATCCCAAGGACCCGTACCATGCAGTGGAGCATCCCACGAGGGTCATTCGCCCTACCAGGTTGGAGATGGCCAACGTCGAGTTCCTTGCCATGATGGAGTCCAAGAAATCTGATTACAAGGGCGAACCATCACCAATGTGGGAGAGGATTATGGAGTTCCTCGGCACGGTGCGTGTTGTCTTTTGCTTCTTGTCTGTTGTGTGCATGGATCGTTTCAATCCTCTTGAGCATTCCATTGCATGCTTGTTTGCAGGCTAAAATGACCAAATCTTGGGTGAACGAGAAGGAGAAGCCATATGCAGCCGAACTCATCATCTTCGACATCCCTGATGGGTTGCCAGTCCCGGATGTCCCTCATCGGGTGCTTGTCCAGGTTGGAATGCTTTTGATGAGCGCTACTGGCGGTGGATTTTCTCCTTTTGCAATTTCTTTCTATCCGATGCAGGTGTTTTGGTGCTCATCCAGTCCATCGACCTTCGCTGACGCCGTGCACTTGCCAGCTATTGAAAGCCTCCGGTATGAGGGTTGTGAAGACATGGAATTGTGTGAACAACATGTACCTGACGAAGGGGGATCGTCCCGGAGAGATGGTAAATCTGTCTTCTTATTCCTCTTCTTGGTGGTTCTCGGATGGAGTTGCATAAGTCGCTCAAATGAATATGTAGGGGCCTGGTTTTCAAGCTTCTTAGTTCTTTGTGTATGTCCTGTTCGCAGTCTCGTTTGTTTGAAGCTGTTTGTCTCGTCCGAGTGCATCCACCTACGACTCCAGCCGTCATTAGGGAGTTTGTCATCACTCATGGGGGCAAGTTCATAGACGAGAGGACAGATCCTCCCACGGATGACATGCACCACAACTACGTGGACAACAACGTGTGCTTGCGAAGGGGGAAGGGGTTCCTTGGAGAGGGGCCAGGGAGAGGAGCCCGCCTTTCATTCAGACGATTGTGGAGTGTTGCACCTACACAGATGCCAGAGTTCTGGATTTGTCAATGGGCACAGGTTCGTCTCTTCAACATTCACATTTCGTGAGGTTTGTTTGACCTTGCACTTTCAGCTCTTCCCACCGTTCCAAATATGTCTTTAATGTCTGTTTCCTTCATTGTATTCCACTGCAGGTGCCTCGTACCACGCTTGCTAGGCCAGTGCGCGACATCTCTTTGGGATTGAAGGGGATGCCGAGATTTACAAGAACCTCCTGATGGGTTTGGGTGGACACACTTCTCAAGTCCTTCCGAAGCCCCTACATGCTGATATTGATACAGGGGAGACTTCCGACAAGGAGCTGGATGACGACTATGCCTGAGAGTAAGTTTAACCTGTGGATGCTTGCATTGTTGTTTCAATACCCATAATCACTGTTCTTAAGGCAAAGTGCACATGGGAGATATCCTCTTCGTTGGACTTGTGCATTGCATCATTGTGTTCAAAATTGGTTTTTGTCCACTTGTGCAGGAGTCCGCGTGCTTCCACTGACCCTCCAGGGCTATCACACCTTTTTGGACTTCTTTCAAGTCCTCCTCAGTCTTACGTCCTACCTGTCTATGCGGAGGCACTCGCAACATGTCCATTTATGACACTCGCAGTCCAACCATCGACGGCCGTGGTAGAAGACGTGGTGTTGGGGGCGGAATCTTTGTGGATGACATAGCACAGGAGGTCGATACTGATTCTGATGACTATAACACTTGATATGAAGTTTTCTTTTGCTTTCATTCGGGGCCAATTTTGAAATGGGATGGTTGTGTGTCTTTGTTGTCAGGTTTGCAATGTGTGCGTGGGATGCAAATTCATGGGAACAAACTATCGTTGGAGATGGGGGTTGCATGGACTGCCCGGATTGTTCCTTCAATCTATTTAGTGTTTTGCGGAGCTCACAAGCTTGTGTGCATTGCAAAAACAAACAGCTCGCATTATTTGCTCGTTGGTCTCCAAACCATTCCTGCTAGAAGAATGCTTGGCCCAAGTCGTACGCACCAAAGGTGTTTTTTTGTAGACCACTTAGAAGGACGAAGCCCGTGTTCTATGTTATTATAACAGAACTCTATCGCATCCAAGTGATCTACTGAGTCTGTTTTGTTTGCCGAAACATAATCCCGCAAGAGTTGCTTCAACACGGAATTTACTCTCCCCATTTGCAAGTGAATGCTTGCGTTCCTCCAACACTGCCACTGCTGCTGAAACCTCGCAAGGGTGGTGAGTAAGAAAGGATTTCGCTGGGATCCGCTTTGGATGATGTGAGTGTGCACCTGCTCACGACGTAGGCACATTCCAATGCAGGGGCTTGGTATGTTGATAACGTCTAAATGGATGCAATGGATAGAAAGGATGGATACAATGGATGTAACACATCCAGTTTGCATTCCCTGGAAATGACTGATCAACCCGCAGTAATATGTGACACCCGTGCAAATAGGCCCTGTATGCATGCTGACGTGGCGTGAGCCTGTGCTGGGCTCACGGTTTCCTGGGCTCACAAGCTCACGCCTCTGGGCTCACAGAATATCACCCCCCCATACATAGCCATATTGGCACATTTTTATCACTTAGTACACTAGAAGCATTCGTGTCTTTTCCGAATCGACTGCATGTCCAAAACCACTGAGGGAACAACTTTGAGATGTTTGTTACTACTGCACAGTCGTAACGGATAAATTCACATTTCTAATGGCGGATAGAAGTTGCATCAATGACTCCGCAGTCAGCACAATATTCGCGGCGATTTAATTCAATTACGTAAATTGTTTTTTTTTTTAAAACAACAATTACAAGTGGTTTTAAGCACTAGAGAACGACTCTTAACAACTAGGCATTCATTGCACACCCTATTCAAAAATGGAATTTTTATAAGTGCTCCACATGGCTCATGACGTGGAATATTTTAATGTATTTTAGGGCTTGTGTGGCTCGTAGAGATTGTTCTAATCGTCGGATGTAAAATGATCTAAGGGTGGAAGAGTAACTTTGTCTTTTGCCTGAATTTGTCTAAGTGTTGGGAGAGGGATGGAGGCTTGAGAGAGAGACGAACAAGTGATGCGAGAAGGACGAAGACCAAATCGAGGCCCATGTCCTGTTGTTGCAAGCGTTTATGGTGTCAAGGGCGCATTATGTGCAAATGTGGGCTCTTGGCTCCCCTTTGTACCATGATTTGGTATTCTTCCTGATGATCACAAGGTTCTTGGGGGAATCAGCTTGGTCTTAGCAACCCATATTTTAATCTCTGCCCGCTCAGCTGCACCGTGGTGGTTCTTACGAACCAATCCCACATTACCTGACTAGAGATACAAGCAGCACGCACAAGAGGTCTTCTTGGGTTCATGGTCAGTCTAATCCGCAATGGGTCATGACACAAGGTAGAGGACAATGTGGTGAGGGCACCTTCTTCTTCGAGCTATTTCAGCCTGTTTTGCCGAGATGTAGTGTCGTGGAGTGCGATGCTTGCAGGGTATGCACAGCAGGGACGTGGGATGGAGGCTTTGGAGACCTATGAAGTTGCGAAGGGAGAGTTTGATAACATGGCTGAACAAGATGTTGTCTCAAGGAACACGCTGAATCTCGCAAGATATGGCCATCATGTGTGCGGGATGAGGGCATTGGAGACATATGAGCAAATGTTGAGAAGAGGTGCAGCCTGACCGGGTCACGTTCATTTGTGTTTGCAATGCATGTGCAAACCTGGCAGCCCTGGAGACTTGGTAAAGGCCAAAGAGGTCCATCATGACATTGTCAAAGCTGGAACTGTACCAGATGTAACAATACCTCGTCGACATGTATGCCAAACGTGGGAGCATTCCCTTGTGGACAAAAGAGTGTTTAACAATATGGCTGAGCGAAATGTGGTGTGGTGGAACGTGATGATCGCAGGACATGCACAACATGGGCGGGGATTGCGGGTTTTGGAGACCTATGAGCAAATGATGTGGGTCTAGGGGGTGAAGCCCGAGCACATTACGTTTGTTTGTGTTTGTAGTGCATGTGCGAGCCTGTTGGAGAAGGGCAAAGAGGTCCATGGTTGCATCGTCAAAGCTGGAATTGTGGTAGATGTCATTCTGAACATGAATACCCTTCTAGATAGGGAGTGTTCAACAATATGGCTGAGCGAAATGTGGTGTCGTGGAAAGTGATGATCGCAGGACATGCACAACAGGGGCGGGGATTGCAGGTTTTGGAGACCTATGAGCAGTTGATGTGGGAGGGGGTGAAGTCCAACCACATTACGTTCAGAGAGTTCAAATGCCTCTCCACCATGACCTTGCTTAGCTAACCATGCCTTGCTGATGTTGTTGTCTTGCACTTGAGCTGTTTTTGGACACTGGCTGGAACATCCACAAGGCGGCTCTGCTCGAGAGAGAAATCAGCTTGAATGCAGGGGCAGATTTTGAGATCACAATCGCCACTCAGAACGTTGTTCTTTGCACCGGCATGGCATGTCAGCATGCATATCAGCCCAAACTCATTACTCCGTGAGCCTTCCACTGCCGGAGTGTGCCCATTCAAGCCAGATCTTCGAAACGCAGGGATGGAACGGGGTTTTGAAACCAGCATTGCCTAACTGGATACCCAATTCAGCTCCGCATCTTGGTCCATTAATCTGCTCTGCCCGTTCACCGCAAGTTGAAGAAGGAGTATTCTTAAAACATGGGTACTCATAATCTGAAAATGGCTCCAGCTTATGTTGCTTGAGTGCGAATATGAGTGTGGTTGGCTTGGCAGCTTTACATCTGGTCCATCCCACTCGATATGATGAGCAGGTTCAGCTTGACTTCTCTCACACAAAAGACGCTGCCAAGATGGGGTTTGCTGCCCTACATGACTTCCCGTCGTTGTTCTGGGCTGCAACATACAATTAATCTGGCCCATGGCGAGGGGCCTTGCCTTCCACCAATCATCTGTAAGTCCTGTGAAACTGTTTTTGTGGCAGTTTGTAAGCAGTGGGCAGCGATGGTGGGCTGTTGTAGGATTTGATGAACTCAATGCCGTGTACTGACAACAACCCCTCATCTCTTATGCAAGCATTCAACAAGCCAAGTTGACTGCAGAGCATATTCAGCCCCCCACGTTTCTAGTTGCCTAATGTTCTTCATCTCCTGGGCAGAGCATTTTCTAGGGTCTCCATCTGTGATGACACACTATCTTCTCATGTGGTTCAGCTTCTGGTCTTGCTCTTGTTTGCACCACCCCAATGAAGGGCAGTTCCCACCTGCTTGATTATCTCTATATGGTTGTCTTGGGTCTTGGCAGGGTTTCCCACAACCGCCTTTCCTTTTCAGACTACCAGTCATCAGCCTCGTTCTCCAATGCTTCACTTTCTTCCCAAGTGAAGTGCTCTCCTCTTTTATGCTTCAACGTCCCTGCAGGTGTCTTTTCCTTCATCTCCCGTGGTGCTTTCGAATGAATGAGCACCGATTTACATTTGTTGGCAACACTTACGGTGTCCCTTTCCTTGCATGCCACTGCAGGCCCGCATTGACTTTCTTGGCATGGAAGTCTCCTCCTTCTCCCTCATTTTCTGGCTCTGTTGGTGCCCCACTCACCATGCTATCAGGGCTGCACTTATTTTGTGGTGTTGCGCTAGCCAAGGGCGATCTCCGATTGTTGGCAACAGCTGATTGGAGTCTTCTTGGCAGAGTCTCCCACGAGCTCCCATCAATTTTAGGCATCGGGTTTTCTACCCTGCCCTTCCACTTTTCATAAGCGAGGTGCCTGTCTTCCTCCCTTTCACTCTTCAGCGTCTCAGGCAGATTTTTCTTCATGCGATTGCTGCTCCCATACTTCCAATCCTTGTTTAATTTTCTCCAGCCATCACCCTCAGATTTGACAAGGTATTGCTGCCCTTCCTTGTGTCTTTCCTCACTCCCAGCTGCTGGTTTTATCCCAGATTCACCTCTCATCCTTGCCTGGGGTTTTGCTTGCCAAACAGCCCTTGTGTGGGGAACTTCAACGAAAGGCAACATCTCATTCTCAGCTCCTGTCTTTGTACCTCTTTGCAGAAGTCCAGCCTCGGGTGCCTCACTTTCTGATTGCTGGGTTGCATTCTTTGCCGCCAACCTTTGACAAGAAAGTGTGCTCCATCTTCCTCATCTCCTACTGGTTCCCTTGATGCTTCACCTCGTATGTCTTCCTCCTCATGTTTTAGCAGCAGCTCCCATGCTTGAATTGCTACTTTTCCTCGTAGTTGATCTTGTGCTTTCCTTTTTCTCCGTAGCCTAATCAACAGTTTTATCTTGGCAGCTCCCTTGCCATGAGTGCCTTGTCTCACTGCATCTCCCTTGGCTGCCCACCATCCGTGGAGTCTTTCTTGCACTATTCTGACCCTCGTTGGCATGCACTTTGCTGCGATGCCCCACATGTATTTGCTGCTCCCTTTAATCATCAACATAGTGCTCCAGAGCCAGTTCCTCATTGTTGACCAGTTGACCTTCTCAGCCCTTGGACCCCATTTTCCCTTCTCCCATGTTGCCTCGTCTTTCTGCTTCATCATTTGCTTTACTTGCACGATGTTGCTTCTTCCCTACAGCTCATCATGTGTTGTGGCTCTTTCCCATGTTGCACTCACTCCCATCATACGTTGTGCAGTTGATAAGACTGAGATGAGTTGATGCAGGATAGGGAGAGGGCTTGCTGGTGTATGTTGTCCGATAGGCCCCATGCACAGAGTCAAAGCTGGAAGTCAGCCTTGCAAGGACCCAAGTGAGAGAAGTTTGGTGGGGGTAGCATCTTGGGGGATGGCAGTTAGGGCAATGTGTGTCTAGGGCAATATATGTCATAGCAGCGGGTGATGTGCTTCCAATTTTGAGGATAGAGACAGCCTGTAAGCTGTAGATTTGTATAAGTGGTTTCTTCTGACACATATTGCTCCCAGTTTGCCACAACCAGTTGTTTGCGTTTGTAGTGCATGTGCGAGCCTGCTGGGGAAGGGCAAAGAGGTCCATGGTTGCATCGTCAAAGCTAGAATTGTGGCAGATGTCATTCTGAACAATACCCTTGTGGACAGGGAGTGTTCAACAATATGGCTGAGCGAAGGATAGAGTGTAATGACTGCTAATGAAGGCACCTTCTTCAATTTCACCTTGTTTTCCCCTCTTATCAGAATCGCCCCTAATTATTCATGTCTAAATTCTGCAAGTTAGCTGGTTGAGTGAAGCTTTGATAGTTTGGAGTGACTTTGACATGATTCTGCCAATGTGACAACATGAAAGTATCAGAAACAGGTAACACAGACGAGGAGAAGTTGTGGAATGAATATTTTTCTGGACAATCGAGGCAAGAAGGTGAATGTTTGTTGGATTATAGAGAGTAGCAGATGCAATTGAGCGTAGGAACTAGTGTGATAAGTTGAGTTGGGTGCTTCCTAGAACAAGTCTAGGCTGTCATCGTCAACTGCTAGCAACAAGGCAAGGTTGTATGCATGATTCGTGCGAGGCATGGATAGTTGAAGGAGCAAGGATAGAGTGTGGGTGCAGATTCACCCAAGAGGGCCAGACTTCAAACTCCAGATTAACTATGAAGCTACAAGAAACCTGCATGGGTAGATGGTCAACTGGCAGCAACGGCACAATTGATGAAATCAGACATTGTTAATGAAGGCATCTTCTTCAGCATATTTCACCCTGTTTTTCCCTCTTATTAGAATCGGTCCAGAATTTCCATGTTGAATTATGCAAGTTAACTGGTTGAGTGAATCTAGTTTGGAATGACTTTGACATGATACTGCTATGTGACAACAGGAAAGTATCAAAAAACAAGTAACAGACATGAGGAGAAGCTGTGGAATGAATACTTTTCTGCCCCCAGTCAATGATGGGATAACCGAGGCAAAAAGGTGAATGCCTGCTACATTTCAGAGAGTAGCAGACGCAATTGAGCATAGGAACTAGTGTGATAAGCTGAGTTGGGTGTTTCCTAGAACAAATGTAGGTTGTCATTGTCAGCTACTAGCAGCAAGGCAAGGATGAATGCATGATTTGTGCAGGGGCATGGATAGCTGAAGGAGCAGTGATAGAGTGTGGTCCAGATTCATCCTAGAGGGCCAAATTTCAAGCACAAGATTTACCTATGATTCCCTGTGGATCAATAACTACAAGAAACCTCCATGGGTAGATGGTCTATTCCGTGGAACTCACTGAAGTCTTGCATTATGAGGATCAGAACTGCTTGACTTGCACGAGGCCTTGACCCTTAGGCAATTCCCAGAGCAGCAGTAGCTTTTGGGCTGCTTTTTTACTTTGTGTTTTTTATTTTGTCCCATAAGCTCTTTGAGCTTTCCGCAGATGTAATAAAGTACCATTTTGTTTCATTTCATTCATTTTCATTTCATTTTGTTTCATGGCATGTCTTTCATCGTTTGTGCATTTCTAATGCATGATTAGTTCTCTTGTATGGCATTACTAGTCGACTCACTACAAACACCAAAACTCCAAAGCATGAATCACTATGAATGATTGTTCAAGTAATTTCGAGCACTTCATAAAGTAGTAAAGCAGTGGTTGCGCCAACTTCCGCAGTCGCAATTGCCACTAGGCATGTAGCACTACAAGTTATGTAGTCTACTACCACGTGGCGCCCCGGGCCCGTGGCCACGTGGCAGCAGTGGTGCTCGTCGTGGCGCCGCCACGTCGGCATCCACATCGTCGTCCACGTCCGCGTCCATGTGTCACCGCGCTTCAGTGAGTCGGTCCACTCATCCGGAGGGAAAAGTCAAAGTCAGCCCAAAAGGTCAGACACACGGGCGGCTCGCCTGGTTACGCCACGTGGTTCTTCAGCATTAATCGCATTAATCGCTGAGCAGTTGTTCGCGCGTCTGCGTCCTTTACCACTCCAATCATTGGATGTCCAACCCAACTACCATGTCTGTTGTAACTAGTCTGTTGTAACTTCAAGTCGATCCCTTGACTTTTACGACTCAAAATGAGTCGTTACCCCAGTGGTAAATGACACGAATGCTTCTAGTGGTACTTTGACATATGTGCCAACTTCAATATGATTTTGTAGGTCAATCATTTTTTTTCTTATTGTTTTTCTTTTTAGTTTCAAAACAAACACCAGCCCAAGCAATTGGCCCTTGAGGTGGGGAAAAAAACCCATTTCTTCGCCATGGAGGCATTATAGGGGTAGAGCCCAAGCCCAAAGGTAAGAGAGACAGATGACATGCTAATACACGAGTGCCCCTCTTAGCCCAGCTGGCCGGGCCCTCCAAACCCTCAGTTGAACCACCAGTTGACCCCATTCATGTCAGTCATGCACACCATTTTTGGATGATCTACCCGGTACCTGACCCTCCATCACCTCGTCCAATCCGCAACCTCCTTAAAACCCTCACTAAAGAAGCCAAAAAACAAGCCTCAACCTCTCTCAGCCATACCAAGCTTCGTATCCAAAAATGGACCCCTTCCAATGTCCTGCACCATAAATTATCAACCTTTTCTGGAACTCCAAAGCCGCCTCAGATGCACAAATAAGGCAAACACTCAAATTTAGATACGCCCAATATATGGGCCATCAACGCAAACACACCTTCTGGCCAACCCTATTCCCATCCCCACACTGCCTACTCTGCTCACACCTTCATGCTAAATGTTATACCTGGCCTCGTATTCTCAGTGAATGTCCACACCCTGTCATCCACGGGCAGCGTAGCTACGGCGTGAGCCCAGCCCCGTGAGCCTGGGAGCTGAGCTCACGCTTCAGGGAAGCGTGAGCGGCATGAATCTGCTGGAGAAGCAGGTCCTATAGGCGAGGATTGCAGGAAGAGGGCCTATTACCGTGGACAAAACAAAGGAGGCCACCATGCACCATGTCTGCAATGCGTGCCAAAAAAGAGGAATATGTAAACATGGCAGATTTGAGCTCAGAATGATTGACACAGTTTATTTCAATTCACAGAGAGATGCTTACAATGAATCGCAAGTGCATTTGCCCTCACAAGTGAACGAAATGTATATGTTTGTCATAAAATGAAAAGTCTTCACACGGCAACCTGGAAACCAGCATGGGAAGCGGGCATGGCTCGTATGTGTTCAAAGAGAAGTTGGCGGAGCTCTACGCGAGGTGTCCCGCTGCAGAAGGGTGATGACTTCTCCGTAGCCTAGTGTGGCTTGGTGAATGAATTGGTCTCTCTTACCGTCGCAACACATAATTACAAGGTATATGTAATATTGATGCTTGCAGGGGACCCACTTCCCTCTCATGCCGAGAGCGCCCTCACGCATCGTTACAAAATCCGGACAAGTGCACGATGGGAAATTCCCAATGGTAACTTGATATTCTTTGGCATGAAGAACTGAGCCAATTGACAGCACTGTGTAAATCCGTCCATACCCCGGGGAAGGGACTTCGGTGATACGAGTCACCGTAGCCTGCAAAATTCTAGCCGATTCCATCTTGCATTCGTGATCTGCACCCGAAGCAACACGGCGCACTGTTTTTCCATCTCTTTTTGTTGGGTGGGAGTCGGCACCGGGTGGAGGCATTGTCGGAGCATGTGGCACATCTGTGCCGACAGTGCATAAGGGCACCACCCGGGACCGTGCAAGACAAAACCCTCCCTCCTCCAGCATGCTTATCTCGGTTGAGGACAGCGATGTCCCAATTTTCACAGGCCAAATTGCGGGGGGAGGGGGCTTCATTATCACGGAAGGACGAACTGTTCCCTTCACGCATCGTGCCATATCGTCTGGGCAGAACCAAAACTTGTGTTCTTTTGACTCCCCACTATGGTAAGGTCGGAACAACCCTGTGAATGTTGGAGCTGGAGTCCCCGTGGAGCCTTTGCATATTTTTGATTTGCATTTCTTGAAAGAGGGGGTCCGAATTGCCATGCAAGCCACTCTAGATCCTGGTGGGGTGCGTTCTATATGCCAGTCACTATCAATGCAATCAGATTCCTGCACCATGGCCACCACCTCCTCCAATGGGATTTCCGCTGCTATGCTTGCATGTTCTGCACCTGCTCCACAGGAGGAGGACCCACCTGGGAAGGGGCCGGCACAGGACTTAGTCTGCACTGGAGACACCTTTGGCACAGAGAAATTGACCCTGTCTGGCCTATGGGAATCTCCATCTGACCCTGGAAGAGTGTTTAATTTCCTTTTGCATGATCCAAATCTTTCCTCGCCTTCCAAATGGGGGAGCCTGGATTGCAGAGGGGAGCCTTCAGTGCACCTGTTTAGAGCTCTGGCCATCTTTGACGGGTCTCCGGACCTACTCGCAGCCCTTAGCATCAACAAAGTCGAATCGGGGCCCTTCCCTCCACCCCGTCCCATCAGAAAATTGCGGTACCTGGTTTGTTGTGTAAGTGCCCGCACCATGTCATCAGCAGTGGCCACATACAAGTCACGACCTGCTTTGGTAAACTGTTGCATCCAGGCGTTGTGAACAGTCTTTGCCAAATTACACGATGGCATGTCGGCCAAGTCCTCCAAGGACATGTCCTGCAGGAGGCATTGCATGGAAATGTGAGGAAGGAAAAGAAATGGTAGAGGTTCTTCAAGTGACAATCGAACAACCCCAAATGAACAGGCACGATGCAAAGTGCAATTTGTGTTTAAGGAAAACTTGTGAGGCTTACCGTCGTCATGAAAGCTCCCCACTGTCTGTACCTAAAGTGCCAGAAAACCAACCAGTCCTCCAACTCCTTCAGGTGGATACCTGTAGCAGCACCAGCGGAGAACCACCAAGCCCGGATTGCCTGGTAAGTGCTCTCAGCTTCTCCCATTGAGGTGGCATTCTTGTACTTCAGACAGAGCCTTCTATGCTCCAACTGAAGGTCAGGGCGAATGCAGCGCTTTGTATGACGTGCCAGAGATTGACTCCAATGGAAGAGGCATGTGCGCTCCCTATTTTCCATGGGGACCTTAGGATCCCCAGAACCAAACACGCGCCGCACTGCATTGAAATTTGCCTGTGCACTATCAGCCATGAAGCCCGCAAAATTTGTGTTCTGTATTCCATTGCGCTGCATGACGGTCAGGAGGGAATTCCACATGAGCATCTGGGATTCAGTGTCCTCCGACTGCATATCACAAATTGCTATGGAGAGCACACGCTGGTACGCTGGATCATACACATGGCACGCCATGGTTGTCCAACCCTTCACCCGTTTGCGACACTGGCCTCACGAACGATCTGACCACGGGAAAGAGGAAGGGGGAGAGGCTCACCTACATAGTCGGCGAAGAGAGCAGCCCGAAGCGGAAAGGGTTCCCGGCAACTGGGGAGTCTTCTCGAGTAGCTAGGAAAAAGGTAAAATCTACAGGACCCATATTTGTGAAGAATTCGGCTTTCAATGGCAGGTATTTGTGAAAGAAAGAACCATTCAGCGGCAGCTCAAACAGTGTGCGTTGCCGCACACTGTTTGAGCTGCACATGTCACTGTTTAAGGGTGCAAAATTCTTCCTTCAACGACACCTTTCTGAGGATGAAATGAACCCCGCACTGCCAGCTCAAACAGTGTGCGGCAACGCACACTGTTTGAGCAGATCTTTTCAATGTTGTAGGGTGCAAAATTTGGCCTTGGAGTCAGTTATCTGCAGGTGAAATGAACCCTTCCCAGCCAGCCCAAACAGTGTGCGGCGCCGCACACTGTTTGAGCTGAACATTTCAATGTTTCTGGGTGCAAAATTTGGACTTCAGGGGCACCTTTCTGAGGATGGAATGAACCCTGCACTGCCAGCTCAAACAGTGTGCGGCAACGCACACTGTTTGAGCTGAACATTTCAATGTTTAAGGGTGCAAAATTTGGACTTCATGGGTACCTTTCTGAGGATGGAGTGAACCCTGCAATGCCAGCTCAAACAGTGTGCGGCAACGCACACTGTTTGAGCTGAACATGTCAATGTTTAAGGGTGCAAAATTTGGACTTCATGGGTACCTTTCTGAGGATGGAATGAACCCTGCACTGCCAGCTCAAACAGTGTGCGGCAACGCACACTGTTTGAGCTGAACATTTCAATGTTTCAGGGTGGAAAATTTGAACTCCAGGGGCACCTATCTGAGGATGAAATGAACCCTACACTGTCAGCTTAAACAGTGTGCGGCAACGCATACTGTTTGGGCTGAACACTTCAATGTTTCAGGGTGCAAAATTTGGACTTCAGGGGCACCAGTTTGAGGATGAAATGAACCCTTCAATGTCAGCCCAAACAGTGTGCGGCAACGCACACTGTTTGAGCTGAACACTTCAATGTTTCAGGGTGCAAAATTTGGACTTCAGAGGCACCTCTCTGAGGATGAGATGAACCCTTCACTGTCAGCCCAAACAGTGTGCGGCAACGCACACTGTTCGAGCTGAACATTTCAATGTTTCTGGGTGCAAAATTTGGTCTTCAGGGGCACCTGTTTGAGGATGAAATGAACCCTTCACTGTCAGCCCAAACAGGGTGCGGCAACGCACACTGTTTGAGCTGAGCACTTCAATGTTTCTTGGTGCAAAATTTGGACTTCAGGGGCACCTATCTCAGGATGAAATGAACAATGTGCTGCCAGCTCAAACAGTGTGCGGCAACGCACACTGTTTGAGCTGAACATTTCAATGTTTTAGGGTGCAAAATTTGGTCTTGATGTCTGTTATGTGAGGTTGAAATGAACCCTTCACTGCCAGCTCAGACAGTGTGCGGCAACGCACACTGTTTGAGCTGAGCATTTCAATGTTTCTGGGTGGAAAAATTTGAACTCCAGGGGCACCTATCTGAGGATGAAATGAACCCTACACTGTCAGCTGAAACAGTGTGCGGCAACGCATACTGTTTGAGCTGAACACTTCAATGTTTCAGGGTGCAAAATTTGGACTTCAGGGGCACCAGTTTGAGGATGAAATGAACCCTTCAATGTCAGCCCAAACAGTGTGCGGCAACGCACACTGTTTGAGCTGAACACTTCAATGTTTCAGGGTGCAAAATTTGGACTTCAGAGGCACCTCTCTGAGGATG
Organism: Takakia lepidozioides; assembly: GCA_030704615.1. Lineage (NCBI taxonomy): Eukaryota > Viridiplantae > Streptophyta > Takakiopsida > Takakiales > Takakiaceae > Takakia > Takakia lepidozioides. Next base: position 21,002,527 of record CM060732.1, on the reverse strand, counting down.
AGATGAACCCTTCACTGTCAGCCCAAACAGTGTGCGGCAACGCACACTGTTCGAGCTGAACATTTCAATGTTTCTGGGTGCAAAATTTGGTCTTCAGGGGCACCTGTTTGAGGATGAAATGAACACTTCACTGTCAGCCCAAACAGGGTGCGGCAACGCACACTGTTTGAGCTGAGCACTTCAATGTTTCTTGGTGCAAAATTTGGACTTCAGGGGCACCTATCTCAGGATGAAATGAACAATGTGCTGCCAGCTCAAACAGTGTGCGGCAACGCACACTGTTTGAGCTGAACATTTCAATGTTTTAGGGTGCAAAATTTGGTCTTGATGTCTGTTATGTGAGGTTGAAATGAACCCTTCACTGCCAGCTCAGACAGTGTGCGGCAACGCACACTATTTGAGCTGAGCATTTCAATGTTTCTGGGTGGAAAATTTGAACTCCAGGGGCACCTATCTGAGGATGAAATGAACCCTACACTGTCAGCTGAAACAGTGTGCGGCAACGCATACTGTTTGAGCTGAACACTTCAATGTTTCAGGGTGCAAAATTTGGACTTCAGGGGCACCAGTTTGAGGATGAAATGAACCCTTCAATTTCAGCCCAAACAGTGTGCGGCAACGCACACTGTTTGAGCTGAACACTTCAATGTTTCAGGGTGCAAAATTTGGAATTCAGAGGCACCTCTCTGAGGATGAGATGAACCCTTCACTGTCAGCCCAAACAGTGTGCGGCAACGCACACTGTTCGAGCTGAACATTTCAATGTTTCTGGGTGCAAAATTTGGTCTTTAGGGGCACCTGTTTGAGGATGAAATGAACCCTTCACTGTCAGCCCAAACAGTGTGCGGCAACGCACACTGTTTGAGCTGAACATTTCAATGTTATAGGGTGCAAAATTTGGTCTTCAGGGGCACCTGTTTGAGGATGAAATGAACCCTTCACTGTCAGCCCAAACAGTGTGCGGCAACGCACACTGTTTGAGCTGAGCACTTCAATGTTTCTTGGTGCAAAATTTGGACTTCAGGGGCACCTACCTCAGGATGAAATGAACACTGTGCTGCCAGCTCAAACAGTGTGCGGCAACGCACACTGTTTGAGCTGAGCATTTCAATGTTTTAGGGTGCAAAATTTGGTCTTGATGTCTGTTATGTGAGGGTGAAATGAACCCTTCACTGCCAGCTCAGACAGTGTGCGGCAACGCACACTGTTTGAGCTGAGCATTTCAATGTTTCTGGGTGCAAAATTTGGACTTCAGGGGCACCTGTGTGAGGGTGAAATGAACCCTTCACTGCCAGCTCAGACAGTGTGCGGCAACGCACACTGTTTGAGCTGAGCATTTCAATGTTTCTGGGTGCAAAATTTGGACTTCAGGGGCACCTGTGTGAGGGTGAAATGAACCCTTCACTGCCAGCTCAGACAGTGTGCGGCAACGCACACTGTTTGAGCTGAGCATTTCAATGTTTCTGGGTGCAAAATTTGGACTTCAGGGGCACGTGTATGAGGGTGAAATGAACCCTTCACTGCCAGCTCAGACAGTGTGCGGCAACGCACACTGTTTGAGCTGAGCATTTCAATGTTTCTGGGTGCAAAATTTGGACTTCAGGGGCACCTGTGTGAGGGTGAAATGAACCCTTCACTGCTAGCTCAGACAGTGTGCGGCAACGCACACTGTTTGAGCTGAGCATTTCAATGTTTCTGGGTGCAAAATTTGGACTTCGGGGCACCTGTGTGAGGGTGAAATGAACCCTTCACTGCCAGCTCAGACAGTGTGCGGCAACGCACACTGTTTGAGCTGAACATTTCAATGTTCTAGGGTGCAAAATTTGGACTTCAGGGGCACGTCTCTGAGGATGAGATGAACCCTTCACTGTCAGCCCAAACAGTGTGCGGCAACGCACACTGTTTGAGCTGAGCACTTCAATGTTTCTTGGTGCAAAATTTGGACTTCAGGGGCACCTATCTCAGGATGAAATGAACACTGTGCTGCCAGCTCAAACAGTGTGCGGCAACGCATACTGTTTGAGCTGAACATTTCCCTGTTTTAGGGTGCAAAATTTGGTCTTGATGTCTGTTATGTGAGGGTGAAATGAACCCTTCACTGCCAGCTCAGACAGTGTGCGGCAACGCACACTGTTTGAGCTGAACATTTCAATGTTTAAGGGTGCAAAATTTGGTCTTTGCTGTCTGTTATCTGAGGATGAAATGAACCCTTCAAAACCAGCTCAAACAGCGTGCGGCAACGCACACTGTTTGAGCAGACCTTTTCAATGTTTTAGGGTTCAAAATTTGGTCTTGATGTCTGTTATGTTAGGGTGAAATGAACCCTTCACTGCCAGCTAAGACAGTGTGCGGCAACGCACTCTGTTTGAGCTGAACACTTCAATGTTTCAGGCTGCAAAATTTGGACTTCAGGGGCACCCCTCTGAGGATGAGATGAATCCTTCACTGTCAGCCCAAACAGTGTGCGGCAACGCACACTGTTTGAGCTGAGCATTTGAATGTTTCTGGGTGCAAAATTTGGACTTCAGGGGCACATTTCTGAGTATAAAATGAACCCTTCACTGTCAGCTCAAACAGTCTGCGGAACCGCACACTGTTTAGGCAGAACATATGAATATTGAAGGGCGCAACTTTCGGCCCTCATGGGCAGATATTTGAGCAGAACTTTTCAATGTTCTTTCCCTGTGAAAATCGGGAACATAGTGCAGGTCCGTGAGGATCAATGAACACTTACCTGGCAGCTCAAAGAACACTTACCTTTTTATCCCACTTTTTCATGCATCGGTCGACGTTTCATTCCTCTCTTATAAGAATTTGAGTGAACAACCTTGCAGGAGAAAATGCAAAGTGTGGCGGATGAGGTCCCTCAGGGTCAGGGGAAGGAGACCATAGTTGATGTTGACGATGAGTTTTATGAAAGCAAAGCCGCTGAGATGCTGGGGGGTCAAAAGGTGAACTCTCAGCTTGTGGTTCAAAGTATGCATGCTCCTGGTGGGAGGTTGAAGATTCCCCTGTGTAGGTTGGTTTCCATGCCCGTCGTTCGTCCACCCCTTGTCAAAGACATTCTCAAGCTGGAGGCCGAGTTTGTTCATGGGTATTTGGATGGATCCGCAGTCTTTACGTTTCTACTAGGGATTCTAGAGGTAACGAGCTCCTTTTGGATGAGTCAATCGTCGACTCCTGGGACCCCATTTGGAGACAGGTGAACGAATCCTTCGAACTTCTTCTCTCCAGGAAACCTTCCACCCAAGTATTCTCGGGGAAGATGTTTCACGTTTGGGATGGCAACCACCGGTTGCTTGCATGGATGGCTGTCATTGGGAGGCTGCACTCACAGGAGGAAGAGTGGCATTACTCTGTTCGATCGATGGTGCTTGATTGTGACGACAACATGATGGGTCTTCTGACGGCAATGAATGATGTGAACAGGTTGGTTTCTCATTGTACATGTTGCACTTCTGGTTCCGTTCTTCCTTGATTCAAGTCCTTGAATTACATTCTGAAATTCAGATATCATTCTGCAGAGGGACGGAGACATCGCATGTCAAAACGAGTCTGGTTCACACACTGTATAGGATACAAAGGATCGGGCAGATGCCCTTGACCAACTTCAAGACCATCCTTTCGGCAGAGATGTATAAGAAATGCGAAAGCTCCAAGACTTCGGAAACATGGTACTCGTTGACCCGTGAGGCTTTCATGGAGTACATGTACACGGTGAGATACATCTTCCTTCATCTGGCCTTTCCATATTCCTGCTTCCACATGTTTGTTTCTGTCTGTCTCCCTTGACCTTGGATTGATGCAACTCTCTTGCATTCCCTTGCAGCAAGACATTGCAGATGCAGGGGAGCGTGGCAAACTGGAATACTACAGCTCTACCCCTGAGGAGAGAAGGACAGCAAAGGGGGTTGAAAGTCACATCCAGAAGGAGATGAACGCTACAAGAAGGACAATAATGAGTGCTTTTGTGAAGCAGTTGAGAATGGCCGACCCATCATTCGGGCCGCAGTTTCTCCTGGAGATAAAAAACCATTATAACAAGCCAGGCAAGCCGGAGATGGCCTAGGAGAAGTTGCACAGGTTGTCTACCGCCGTCGTGTCTTCTGAACAGAAGGTGAAGTGGCTACAGATATGGAACTCCGATCCCACAGTTAGGGATACCCACATGTTCCCAAGGCCAGAGAAGGAGAAGAAGACCCAGCGTGTCGTTCCTGTCAGTGACAATGTGCTGGACACATGGCTTCACAAGGCCACTTACTGGAGCCAGGTGTGATGTCCTCTCGTATCTCACTTTCTTTTCTCTTTTCCTGTCCTTCTCTTCCCATTGCCTCTTACATTCGCTGTGACTGTTTTTGGGTTCATTCTTCCATTTCAATTGTTTTGCAGTTGGAAGAAAGGGCCCGATCGGTTCTGCATACTCAGCTGGCTGACTATGGCATCACTATGACAGCTCCGAAGGTCTCCTTCGAAGCATACATGAGGAAATGGAGAGCCACAGTGTGGCACTCTGGTTTCTTTAGAGAGTTCAGCAAGGAGGGTGGCATCAGTCGAACAAATGAGCTTGACCAGCAGGAAAAAGGAGAGGAAGCCTGGAAACGATGCCTTTACAGGTGCACACCCTTGCACTCTTTGCTTGTGTTGTGGTTGCAATGTGTTGTGTGGCATACTGTTTAAGGGGGTCTTCCTGGTGTGTTGAAAAAGCTGGTACACAATATGTGCATTGGAAAATGAGGCTGTGTCTGTTCCTGCAGGTACATTAAGTTTGTTCTCTTGGAAGAGAATTGCTTGGACAAACATCCAGATTTCGTGGACCTTTGGCTTGTCCCTGCTGGCAACCAGACCATGTTCACTGCTGGGATCTTGCATGACTGGGGTCCAGACCATCTTTCTTCTTGTGGTTGGTATTTGGATTGCCCTCCTTCAGAGACCCCAGCTGTAGAGTTGTCTTTGAGGAGAGAGAATGACCGTATTGCAGCCACTGCCGCAGCAGCGGACCTCGACATTCATGAGCGTAATCTGAGGACTCTTGCAGAGAAGGAGCCTCCCGCTCAGGATACCCCGGGTAGAGGAAGAAAGGCAAAGGGAAAAGATGTTGCTGGTGTTGTGGGGAAGGGAAGGGGTAGAGGGAAGGTGGCACAAGGGCAGGGAAGTGTTGCAGCTATTGGCCCTGTGGAGCATGTCCAGCAGACTCCACCGCATGGTAGGGGATCCGGGAGAAAAAACAAGGGGGTGGTTGATCCCAAGGACCCGTACCATGCAGTGGAACATCCCACGAGGGTCATTCGTCCAACCAGGTTGGAGATTGCCAACGTCGGGTTCCTTGCAATGATGGAGTCGAAGAAATCTGATTACAAGGGCGAGCCATCACCAGTGTGGGAGAGGATTGTCGAGTTCCTCAGCACGGTGCGTGTTCTCTTTGGGTTCTGTGGCTTCTGCTCTCTTTGTCTGCTGTGGGCATGGATCGTTTATAAACTTGTCAGAATTCCATTGTATTTTTGTTTGCAGGCTAAAATGACCAAATCGTGGGTGAACGGGAAGGAGAAGCCATATGCAGCGGAACTCATCATCTTGGACATCCCTGATGGGTTGGCAGTCCCGGATATCCCTCCATCGGGTGCTTGTCCGGGTTGGAATGCATTTGATGAGCGCTACTGGCGGTGGGTTTTTTCCTTTTGCAACTTCTTCCTTTCCGATGCAGGTGTTTTGGTTCTCATCCAGTCCATCGATGTTCGGTGTCGCCGTGCCCTTGCCAGCTATTTGAAAGCCTCAGGCATGAGAGTCGTGAAGACATGGAATTGTGTGAACAGCATGTACCTTACGAAGGGGGATCGTCCGGGAGAGATGGTGAGTTTCCCTTCTTCTTCCTCTTCTTTTTTGTTCTGGGATTGTGTTGTATAGGTCGCTCCAACTCATATGTAGGGGCCCGATTTTATTTTGGTTCTTAGTTCCTTGTGGATGTCATGTTCGCAGACTCGTCTGTTTGAAGCTGTTTGTCTCGTCCGGGTGCATCCACCAACGACTCCGGCCGGCATTACGGAGTTTGCCATCACTCACGGGGGCAAGTTCATAGATGACAGGACAGATCCTCCCACGGATGACGTGCATCACAACTACGTCGACAGCAACGTGTGCTTGCGAAGGGGGAATGGGGTTCCTTGGAGAGGGGCGAGGGAGAGGAGCCCGGCTTTCATTCAAACGATTGTGGAGTGCTGCACCTACACAGACGCCAGAGTTCTGGATTTGTCGATGGGCACAGGTTCGTCTCTTCAACATTCACATTTCATGAGGTTTGATTGAGCTTGCACTTTCAGCACTTTCCACCGTTCCGAATGTGTCTTCAATGTCTGCTTACTTCATTCTATTCCACTGCAGGTGCTTCGTACCACGCTTGCAAGGCCAGTGCGCGACATGTCTTTGGGATTGAAGGGGATGCTGAGATTTACAAGAACCTCCTGATGGGTTTGGGTGGACACACTTCTCAGGTCCTTCCGAAGCCCCGTCCCGCTGATACTGGTACAGAGGAGACTTCTGACAAGGAGCTGGACTCCGACTTTGCCTGTGAGTAAGTTGAACCTGTGCATGCTTGCATTGTTGTTTCAATATCGAGAATCGCTGTTCTTGAGGCAAAGTGCACATGGGAGACATCCTCTTCGTTGGACTTGTGCATTGCATCATTGTGTTAAAAATGGGATTTTGTGGACATGTGTAGGAGTCCGCGTGCTTCCACTTGCCCTCCTGGGCTATCACACCTATTTGGACTTGTTTTCAGTCCTCCTCGGTCTTGTGTGCTACCTGTCTATGCGGAGGCACTCGCAGCAAGCATGTCCGTTCATGGCACTCAGAGTCCACCTTGCGATGGCCTTCGTAGAACACGTGGTGTTGGGGCCAGAATCTTTGTAGATGACATAGCACAGGAGGTGGACATTGATTGTGATGACTGCGACACTTGATATGAAGTATTCTTTTGGTTTAATTCTGGGACAAATTTGAAATGGGATGGTTGTGTGTCCTTATTGTCCTCTTTGCAATGTGTGCATGGAATTCACATTCATGGTTCCAAACTATTGTTGGAGATGGGGGTTGCATGGACTGCCCGGATTGTTCCTTCAATATATTTGTTGTTTTGTGGACCTCACAGACTTGAGTACATTGCAAAAACAAACAAACCACTTTGTTCTCAATTCTCAATTCTCCCCACATCAACCCGCGGAAATAGGTGACACCACTCGGAAATAGGTGACATCCGCGGAAATAGGCACTGTTTGCATGCTGACGTGGCGTGAGCCTGTGCTGGGCTCACGCTTTCCTGGGCTCACAGGCTCACGCCTCCAGGCTCACGGAATAGCACCCCCCCATCCACGGGTTGCGAATCGCTCGTCATTATCACGCCATACGGCACATCCACAAACTTCTCTTACAATGTAGTACAACCAGATGGTTTACACTCATCAACGCTGGCACCTACCAGGGTCGGCCTCCAGACCATACAGTACGTACTTGGCTCCTTCCATGTATCTGTCAACCTTGCGGGTCCTGCACATGCCCCGCTAAACTATGCCCGGACATCCTCATAGTCCAGGGCCTCCCCGTTAACAATATTTCAAACATTTATAAGTATTTAAGTACAGAAATCACTACAACAGATCGCGGTATATCTGACTGCCGAGGCGCGGTAGTCATGGTTTTCCTGACTTTGACCATGACTCCCCTGTATTTTTGGACCAAATGGGACTTCACGTAGTTGTTGAAATGACTACGTGACTACGTGACTACGTAGTCCTCTGGGCGACTACTTTGGTAGACGTCGTCATGACTGTATGGCTCCGCACTAGAGGGAAGGGTGGTCAACGATGGTTGACCAGCGCGAGCTTGCCACCAAATAGTCGCCGGAATGACTTCTAGTGCAAGCTTGGTAACCAAAAGGTTTATTTTTAAAAAAAAGTTGCTTATAGCTATAGCTTATAGCATAGTCATTTCCATGACTACAGTGTACATGGATGAGGTTACATAGTCATGATGACTACTGGGGATTTTGTAATTTGGTGTGTATAATACAATTAAAACACCATATGATCATATGAATGACTAATGGGTGTATTGGTTAACAGGTAGTGAACTATAATTCTTATAGTAAAGAGATTACATGTTCAAACTTCTCTAAGTACAATCAAATGGATAAGATGGCCCTAGGGTTAGTAGGCGAGCTAGGGATAGCACGTGGTACTCTAGATGGACTGCCACGTGGTTTTTTCATTATTATAAAATGCATTATGCCACGTGGCACAATGCGGTGCGACGCGACGTTTGATATATGTTTTTATTTTTCAAGTTTTTTTAATTTAATTTAATTTTTAAATCAATTGCGCCTCGCCACGTGGCGCGGCAGCGGTGGTTGCAGTATGGTATATATGACTGCAGTGAGAGATATCACTTGGTTCATATGACTGTAGTCATCCGGACCGTACCATCCTGTACTCATTGTATTGACTTGGTTTGCACGACTTACAGTCATAGAAGTCATATGTACCGTTTATGACTGCAGAATAATCATATATACAGTCATAAATACCGCGATCTGTTGTAATGAATGCATTGACTATATATCTATACATCATCTCTCAGAACACTCAGAACACTCAGTTGTATAGGTTACTTAGTTCATGCGATACACATAAATGATCTATATAATAATAGGAGGTGCATGTTAGATTGAATATTGAATTTTAAAATCTAATCTGCATATTAAAATGATATTTGTTATTCATTTTTTCAATTTGATCTCCAAAATCCATGTGATTTTTTTTAAATTTAAAACAACTTATTGCACGACAATGAAAAATTTTGTACACATAAATGATCAATATAATAATAAAAGGTACATGTAAGAATGAACAGGGATTTGTGATTTTTATATGCATTTAAAAAGGCTGTTATAGGATAGATTTTAATTCGATCTGTCACATATTTGTAATTATTTTTAATACAAAATATTTCATTGCATATCTGTCAATACAAAAATTCCAAGTATTACGAACAAACTAGAAAACTATAGAGTATAGGTCCACACATGTTATTAGATCCAAATGTTCTTTATCACAATTCCTATGCATCCATCCTATGTATAGGTTACTCATAATCTTCTTGAATTCATGGGATACACATAAATGATCTATATAATAATAGCAAGTGCATGTACGAGTGAATATTAAATTATGAAATCTTATCTGTATTTTAAAATAAATTTTAAATTTTAAAATAAGAATGAACAGGGTGTTGTGATAATTTATATGCATTTAAGAAGGCTGTTATAGAATAGATTTTAATTGGATCTGTCACATATTTGTAATTTTGTTTAGTTAAAAATATTTCATTGCATATCTGTTAATACAAAAATTCCAAGTATTACGAACTAGAAAACTATAGAGTATATGTACACACATGTTATTAGATCCAATTGTTCTTTATCACAATTCCTATGCATCCATCCATGCATAGTTACTCATAATCTTCTTGAATTCATGTGATACACATAAATGATCTATATAATAATAGCAAGTGCGTGTACGAGTGAATATTAAATTATGAAATCTTATCTACATTTTAAAATAATTTTGTTATTTTTTTATAATCCGGTCTCACACATCCTTGTATTTTTAATTAAAAATAACTTATTGCAGGACAATGAAAATATTCTTCTTATGAGACTCTGTACATATAAATGACCAATATAATAATAGAAAACACATGTAAGAGTGAACACTGAATTGTGATATTTCATATGCATTTAATAAGGCTGTTATAGGATATATTTTAATTCAATCTCTACCCCTTTGTGATTTTTTAATTCACAATATTTTATATCTCATAATATAAAAATTCTAAGTAATACGAATAAACTAGAACACTATAGATTATACGTCCACATATTAGATCTAGTTGTTCTTTCAATATCATCAAATTATTACGTTATAGTACAACATTCTTAAAGACAAGGTGTCATCATATTTGAATTATGCAAATGACCCTAAACCCTCTACATACATGTATACGTATATATATGTATTTATCAGAAATTAGGTTGTGCCAATCTGAACTTGTGCCAACAACCTGGTGCTGCTTCCCTTAGTGGCGCCACCTGCGCTACCTGCCTTAGTGGCGCCACCTGCGCTGTTGATGCCCATGTTGTCAACAAGTGGTGTGAACAACTAAGTTGATTTGTCGAGGGACGTGGTCATACGGTATTTCTTCGTTTACCATATGCTCGACAAATCAAAGATGAAAGCATCTAAGCATAAATTTGAAGGATCTAAGAATCTATTAGAGAATATTTGCTGAACAAGTGGGATGAAGACATGGGCATTTGGTATTCCAACGCATACCGTTTGCCCACAAAATCAACCCTGGACAAATCATCTACAACCACTAGTGGATGATTCGTCGAGGGTCGTAGATGATTTGTCGAGGGTCGTAGATGATAGTAAAATTGTGTGGTATTCCATATCTGTGTTTCATACACAGACACCACGCCTCTTAATCCTCTCTTAATAATATAGCTTCTTCAACTCGTCGAAAACTATATGAAGAACAAAGCAACTCCTCTATTTTCTCTTTCTTTTTCGTTTAAGCTAGGATATGCCGCAGTAGCTCTCATGAGATAACGAGCTCAGAGCATTGACGACATGCTATTTTCCTTCGATCCACGTTCGCTTGACTTCCAGCTGATACTACACACACACACACCATTTCAAGCGCAACTCGGATACATGAAACATTCAACAGCCATAAGACGAGAATCTGCTGAAATAACGTGCTCTGGGGACTGGACCCTTTAGCAGGTTGTCCTCCCTTCAAGGAAGTGTCCAACCATTACATTTCACAAAGTCCAGAAGCCCGAGGCATTAGTTTGCATTGGACCCCCAAGGGGAACTTTGTAATGACACTTGTTAATGCAGGGGGACTGAGGATGTAGTCACGTAGGGAACTAAATACCTCACCTCCACGAGAAGAGTATGCAAGTTGCCCACTCGCTGACACTGCAAGCTGGAAAATCTCATGAAGGCCCTGAGCATAGCAAATGTGAATAGGTCTGCTCTGCAAGTCTGATTGTGCAAAGCCTGGTGAAACTGACCTTGGCTTGACTGGTTATGGCTACAAAAATGCATGACATGAATGGTTGATATCTGCATGTGTTCCCACAACCTTACCCACAGACAGACATAGCACACCCACTTACCCAAAACATGCACACTACATACCAGTTTCGTCTTTCAGTTGAAGTTAAAAGCAAAAGCCAAAAAAGGAAAGAAAAGAAAGTAGCCATATTGCAACCCTACACTCTGGACCCTTGGCCTTCACTTCCTTCTCAGTTTCGCAGACAGCGCTTTGAATCACGAGCTCGAGCACGCTTGGTTGCGCACTGCTTCTGTCTGTTGTTGGAGGAAAAGAGCATAAACCGTAAAAATTCTGTGTGTTCAATCGAAGCCCATCATCCTACTCATTGCGGATATTGGATCAAGCAAGCTGGCATGGCTTCCAATTCTGACCTGGACGATCTTGTCAACTTCCTAACGTCAGCCTCCCCTCAGGTGGGCTTGGGAAATGAATTGGGCTTTGTGGCTCGAGGCCTGATGATTTCGTTGAACTTGTAATTCTCTGATGGACTCGAAAACTCGTTTCACTTGTAGGGGTTTAATCAACGTGATGTTTCTCAGATGCATTTCAAGTTCTCCGATCCCTCACCGCCTTACAGCTCCCTGAATCGTGCGGTGTCCAAAGCATAGTCTCCCTTCGTCTCAGCCTGAGTGGCTACGATAATTGTTTGCATGCTAGAGAACATCCAGATTCCTTTGGAAATAATATACTCTGCAAAAGCAAGCCTCCAGCAATGGTAGTGCCGTCTTCCTGCTTTGTTTGGCCCCTCGGGTGTGTCCCAAAGTTGAGCTGGGGCATCCTCTCTCTGTCTCCCTCTCTCCGGAGGCATTCTTCTCTGCCAAAACTGAGTACAATGAGAGAGGCCCAACACATTTGTCCTGCCATTAGCCACACACCCACATCTGCCAGCCGTCCATCAATTAAGCGGTCCTTCTGAGTGGGTTGTGGCAGATAAAGAAGGCAGCGGTGGACATAGTGCAGGGGCTGACAGGGAGTGACGATGGCATTCGCAGTCTTGCAACCCGAGCACCTGATTTTATTCCCCCTCTTCTCTTCCTTCTGGGAGATAAACAGGCAAGTTTTTTAACATATAGCCATCATTTGACTATGTCGTAGTTGGATGCGGAGAATTGCTTACCGGACCACTCAACCTCAGATTAGCCTCCATATGTGGCCGTGCAAATGCTTTGGCAACATCTCTTATGCCACTTTCAGGCTTCTAGGTTCTGCTGGAAGGTGAAGGCCACATTGAGCTGCTACAGCACCACACCCTTGCATTTGTGACTCGCTGTGTCACCAATGCTGTGTTGCTCACCTCATTGGATCCAGTGTGAACAAGAGATGGGCAGAGACCTCTTATGTTATAATTCGTTTTCCAAGTCAAGCACTAACAAGTTCCAGCAAGCAGCAGTTACCGCAGGCAGGGCCAATCCTGCAGACAGAAATGCTCAGCTTTTGACCGGTTGACAAGGTTTTGGAGCCTAATGTGCTAAAGTAAGAATTAAATATGCCGGTTGGGCTTTGAATTGGTGGTGAGTCCAGGCGGTCTGCAGGGACTGCTCGCACTCCAATCATGCTCACAGTTACTGGAAGGTAAGTAGGGGTCCTTCGTCCAAGATTTCACTGCTTTTGAAAAGTTCTCCACTCATGTTTCTTGGTGTTTCCCATGGTTCCCATGAATTTGTTGGCCCGGAAATTCTTCTGTCTCTACGCTTCTGAGCTATGGTTCATACCTATGGCTCCTGCAGTTCCTTCTCTTGAGTGGTTCTCCATCAGATATTTTGGGTGCTCAAGCTCCACAGCTTAGTAGTATAACCATATTGCCCATGGTTATAGGCATGCATATAATAATGTACATCTGCTCTCTGGAGCTGATAGAGTTGGTGGGGAATTGTAGCAGCTAGCCCCGATTGCAGGACGATCGTCTTAAAGGGCATGTCACAGCCACTGTTCAGAGGAATTTGTCGCTGAATGCATCTCTCTCTACCTCTGTATTGAGTCAGCACGGTGTGTATAGCCACAAGGCTGCTGCCAGTATATGTCCTCCACCATGCCTTAGAGCTCTCACGCTTTTCCTCTTCACTCCATCACTCTTTCCTTTCTGCAGTCTCTTGGAAAATTCAAACGTTTTCCTTAACCACAGGACATTACGGAAGAGACCCAAGGTCTGGTGATAAGTTTGTGTGGATGTGTTGGGTGCAGGAAGTAGCCCAACCAGCGGCAGAGGCTCTTGTGAATCTCTCCCAAGAGCCCAAAGTTACTCACGAATTGTTAGCAGCAGGCGCAATAGAAAGGGTAATGGAGCTTTTAGGGAAGCCTGGCTATGGCAGCAACAGGCCTTTGGTCCTGCTGCTTGTTAATCTCTCGCAAGTTGATGCTGGGGTGGTTCGTCTCCTCCAGGTAAATGAACCAAGTTCTTGCAGTATGGAGTTTGTGCTTGATGAAGCTGTTTGCAGAGAAAAGGGAAGGCTGTAGTATTTACATTTCTCTTCGCTCTATGTTTACTTGCCTTTTCTTAGTGTGTCCTTTCTGTAAGATCTCCCCCAAGCTTCTCATGGCACAGTACAAGACTGTATCTAAGCTTCCTTCCTGCATTTCAAACTAGTTATTCTGAAGATGGTATGTGAACTTTGGCATTTTTAGTGGCCAGTGTGGTCCGCCTACATTCAACTTTCTATCATACATGCCCTCTTAAAGTACTATAAATGTTTTTTCATGAAGGTGGGAACAGCTACTCAATAGAGGGCTATTTATGTGCGCGTGAGCATGAGATGCCTTGTTTTCACGCAACTCTAAACCACTGTTAACCATGGATGTGACCAAAACAGGGTGACCAAAATAACTAATCCGTTCTGCAAGCACATGGGCTTTTATTCCAATAAAATTATGATCTGACTGAACATTCAGATTTTGGATATTTGTGCAGACATGGATGTCTGCTTCTTGAAAACCCTACCCCTGGCACTGATGGACCTGACTCACTGGGAAGAAGAGCTCTGGTTTATAATGTTCTTAGGAGCAGGTTGAATTATTAAACTGATTCATTACATTATGGTCCACCGGAAGATTTTGCACTGTTGGTTCACTAAATCTGCATTCTTTTCTGTACTGCAATGGTCAGGAAGGAGAGGACAAGCTGGCAGGCCTACATATTTCTCGGCTCGTGCGATTCTTTACCAGGTCTTCTGGTCGTAACGAAGGTGACTCTAAGTATTTAAGTTGAGCGAATTCATAATCAAATCATGTATTGTGTTTTACTGAAACCTGGCCTGCAAGCAGTGCCGAGGATCTTGGTAGGCGTTGAGCTGTGTATCTATTTGAATCAGAGTCAAACTTAAAGATGCAAACATTTTGTAGGTGGTGCTTCTTCTGAACTCCCTTGTTGGGGTAATGTTAACACTGTTTGTTGCTGTGGCTTAAGGAGAAGATGAGTTTGAGCATGTGGCTGCAATTCTGGTGAATATCACAAGGCTTGAGGCAGGGCGCAAGCTGCTGTTGGACATAAATAGGAGTCTCTTTAAACAAATTCTTCCGCAAATCGACTCCAGAAGCCTTGTGCGCCGACAGGGGGTACGTCATAAAAAAGCACTCCAGCTTTTTGAGGAAGACAAGAGAAAATGTATTTCTTGACCCGTTCTCAATATGGTGCACCTTGAGGGGGCAGTCATCGTGCAATACGAACCCATCCAGGGCCGGTTGTGGGTTTTCACCCAACCATGGCATATGAGACTCAGCTTGGAATTTTCATAGACAGCCATGACAATCCAGTTACCGGGATTACTTGTTAATTATAGATAGGCAGAGAGAGAATGTACTCATAAGACATTGTTTGCCGTAGCCTTTGTGGCCATTGACCCCGCACTCAGTTTGAGCGGAAAAAAAAGGGACGAAAACTACCTTTGTCAGGGGCTGACACCGGTAGTATGACTTACTTTGGAACAGACAATTGATCAGAGTTTCCCAGATATCCTCTAGAAATCCCTTAACACAAGCATCAATCTGCTGTGTGTGGTTTGCCGCATAACTAGGCCCCGAAAGGGCCTGGGCTTTTGGCTCAGCCTCGAGACTTTCAAAGTTGGCAAACAGAGGTACAGGCACAATTCCCTTGATGGATTTGAAGATCTCTCTGGTGAGAGGACCCAGGACAATGAATCAGAAAGTGAATATTGTCTTCAGGTTGCCCACACAACAGGCATTTGCAATCCCCCTTTCCTCTCTGCTTCTGTTTGCTGTTCAAAGGTAGGCTTCCCGCCCTGAGTTTAGATTTCAGTCTAGTGCCGAGGGTGGGTAACGCCTGAGGTCATCCATGATGGCCTCTCCCATGTCACAGACTGGAAAGAAGTTCAAAATTCGAAATTTTGTGGCTAAAATTTTGGTAGTTGCCCACCCGGTGTTGTAGGTGACTGTCATGAGTGGTTGAATGCAGGGGTATGGGGTACCCAGAATTGTGGCCCACACCAGATTGTAATGAGCCCCTTGATGTTAGCAGGACTTAAGCCTGTTTGACAGGGCGATCCTGCTTTCAAGATATAGAGTCGATTAACTTAGGATATCTGATATTAGTCGTATGTTGCAGCTACCCCCACCATCTGATCTTGAATTTATCTCGTCGGGTGCTTAAGGCTCCGAACAGTCACATTGGCTGTTTTAGAGCATGCTGACATGCACTCCTTAAGCACCCCAACTTGAATGGATTCTAGAGACTTAGTCTGGTTGGAGTTGTCAACCCATATTGCAGATGTGTGCTCTAAGGCAGGCCTAATAACCCGCAAAGCATGGTTTTTTTGACTTGAGAGTTGATCCCTCTGCAGTGGAAAACTTAGTGAGACCAACGCTTTGCACTTGCCAGATTGAACAATTTTTTGAATATGAGCAGCCCAATTACAGTTGGAGGAGAACTCAACGCCAACGTATGTGTAGGATGGGTGGACCGGAATCTCTTGGCTTCCCCACTGCCACTTGAGATTGCCTCCTCCCTCCCCTCGGTTGTTGAATGCCACCACTGCGCATTTACTGACGTTAGCCTCCAGTCCCCAAAGGTCAAAGTATCTCTTCGCGTAATCAATCAACTCCTGAAGATTGGATGGGGTCTCCCCTATGCCTGCGATTCATCCGCAAACATAAGGGCTGGTATGGTGGCATCACCCACCCTTAACCCAAATCCCTCACTTTCCACATCCTTGACTTGCAGAGGGCAGGGGGTACATCCTTGAGCTACACCTTGGTCTATGTCAAAGAAGTTAGACTTCTGTCCATTAACCGTGACACAGCTTTTGGTGTGGGCATACAAGTTATGGACCACTCTCCACATCTTTCCCTTTATCCCAGATGACCAGAGTCGCACCCATAGACAGTCTCTCCACGGTGTCAGAAGCCTTTTTGACATCCAAGAAAAAGAAAAAAGTGGGTTTCCCTTCTTTTTTCCATCCCTGGATAATCTGGCTTAGAGTGAAAAATATGATCCACACAGCCCCTGTTTCTCCGAAAGCCTGCTTGGCCTTCATGGAAACAACCTCTAGACTCTAGATCAACCTCGAGATGAGTGCTTATACCTCTGCAAAATATATTGCCAACTGCATTGAGAAGCGTGATGCCTCGATAGTTCCCCGCTTCTTCTCTGTCACCTTTCTTGTATAGATTGACAACGACCCCCTGTCGCCAACGAAAGGTGATCATTTCAGTCCTCCAGATAAGGTGAAAGAGAAGTACAAGGACCTCTATCATGGGGTCCTCAGTGCACACATCTTACTGAACCATTTACACCCTTTGACATCTCCAACCAGTTTGTCCAAGGTTTCCCATGTCTCTTGCCCTGCACAGATTCATTCCATTTGCCTGAAGAACTTGTCCCACTTCAGATTGTTTCCTTTGGTTAGTCAGCCCTGAGAAGCTGAAAGTGCCCAGCTGCAAGCGAGCCCTTTGCATATGGATTGTTTGCCGTCTAGGTAGCCTATGGTTGCTCCTGGACGGCCAACTGTTCTGCAAAGGGGGGACAATTCGAGATGGAGCCATTAGCCACATAATCCAAGCCTGGAGTAGGTAGTTTTATAGGACACAAAGTTCATCCTGGGATTCACCCCAAAAACTACACATGAAGCCCTAGATTTGGCGTATGTAACCAATTCCCAGGAATCACCCTGGGGAGTGGTGTTATCGACATGGTATGGTGTATGCTTGATTTCACAGGCTATAAGTTTAAGCAGAAGGACCAACCCTAGCCCAAGTGCCGAGCATGCTAGACAGAGCATACAACTGCCGGGTGGAGGGGCAGCCCCCAGGCGGTAGGGGTCCGCTTGTTACCATTCAGAGATCACACTCCAGGGAGCTGCAGGGAATGGGCCGCATAGACATATTCTAAAGAGGGAGAGGCCCCAAACTCTCTGACTAAATCCAATGCACTACCTTACCCGAAGCAGAGTGCTCCAGGCAAAACAAACAAGGACACGAGGTCACAATGCCGGCAATTAGTCACAGAGACATTTATCTACTCCCACATCAAGTCCACCCAATGGTAATAGGCTTCCTAGAGGACAGGTAGAATAGGCAGAGATTGTACTCATAAGACGTTGTTTGCCGTAGCCTTGTGGCCATTGACCCCGCGCCCAGTTTGAGCGGGAACAAAAGGGACAGAACCTACCTCTGTCAGGGGCTGATGTTGGTAGTAGTAGGCAGAGAGAGAGAGAGAGAGAGAGAGAGGAAGACTTCTGTCGAAGCAGGCATAACTTATGGTGTCACCTCACGCTGAAGGGGAAGGTGGACACCTAGGCTGTTTTGTTGGTGCTGACATGAAGTCTGGAGTGGGGTACATTAGAACTCAAATTTCAAAATGGAATGTGTGCAGGTTTCTGGGACAGTCCGGAATTGCTGCTTTGAGGCGGCAACACAATTGCCAAGTCTCCTCCTAGCCTCCCAGTTTCTGTGGCCTGCACTGCTTTTGCCTCTTGCAGGAAAACGGGTGCGGTAATGTTCTTTTCACCTGTGGTCAAGTTTGATCTCTTGTATGCTCGTGGTATGAGCCCCTGGAAACCAAGAAAAGAAAAGAAGAGTCCAAAAGAAAAGAAGCGAGTCTTAAAAAAGAGACTAAATGCCTCCATCATTCCCTTCTACTGTGGAGAGGACCAATCCTCACCATGCCCAGGAAAAAGCTAAACCGCTAAAGGATGGTGCTTGGAGACAACTGCCTTCCACATTTTCTACTGGCCTCGTAGACGCTCAAACCAAAGTTCCAACTAGTGCTTGATCATGGGATGTTTGTTCTTGGTTTTCCTGGCGAGTCTCCAGATATATTATACTCTAATATTGTAATTCTACTCTTTGATATTTGCATGGTTGCTGATGATGATGGCAGGCATACTCTAAAGACGACACATCTAAAATGCCCTTAGAGCTCGCCACTCCCCTATCATTTGAAAGGGAGGTGGAACCTGATCCGCAAGTTCGTGTGGAGGCTGCGGATGCAATCTACTTGCTTGCACTGCAGGTCGGTGCTTTTGCTACTTTGTTTGAGGCCTGGTTGCTTGTAAGACTCCTTGATGAGGGATATAGAGTACTTCCATGACAGGATTTTGTCCCTATCTGCTGGGGTTTGACATTTTGAGGTCACTGTGGCAAGGCCTCATTATCTTCCATAATGCCAAAGAATTACAGCTGAGTGCTTCTCTTCCCCTTGAATTCGGTGCAATGCTCAGCATCATCATCTTCCTCTGGTTGCTCACTGCATTGACTGCCAGCACGAGGAGTTTTAACAACTAGAAGATTCAGAAAGACATTTTTTCGAAGTCTGATAGATTTACTTACAGATCTGGTTTATCTACAAGGAGACTACCACCCTGATCCTTCTCGGGATGTCATCCTTACAAAGCAGGACCTAAACAACTTGATCAGAGAGGATGTCAGAAAGGTTTATGTGCAACAGACAGCAGGTCCGTCAAGCCAACTCGAACAAAATCCCCAGCAGGTGCACCCGGCAGGTTTATCCCCTGCCATATCAGGTGCACCTATTTTCTGCAGAGATCGTGTCATATTCATTGGGGATTATGATATGATCACAGCTTCGTACTTCTCTGCTAAGGTTTCCATGTCCCTCACGAAGCCCTTTCGAGAAAATGTCAAAGTTGGCTCTCAAACTCTACGGATTGAGACAGGAAGTTCCCACAAGATACCTTGAGGATAGGATATACTCAATTGTTCTGATTGCAAGCAAAGATTGTTCTCAATGCCTACTACAAGATCCATATCTATCGATGTGTTTTAGAAGATTCCTTGTCCCGGGCAGACGCCTTAAGATACAGGATCGAAAGCAGTACTTCGCGACTCACCTGCATGTGGCACTCCAGTTTTATGTGAACAATTTGCTTTTCGGTTTTTGAGATTCTACTGCGTTGTTCTGCTGTGTCCAATTGGCCCTCTGTGCCTCCCATGGACGTATTGAACTTCTTTCTGGACATTATGAAGTCTCTTTCATTCTTGCTTCACTTTCTCTCGTATTGGTTGGTGATTCCAGGAGGGCGGACGAAGGGCACTTTGGTCAGTGAATGGGCCACGAATTCTTGAAGTGGGCTATGAAGGTGAAGAGGATTCCAGAGTTATGGATGCGTATGAGCGTCTAGGTTCCCTGGTATTACCTCAATATCCAAGCTCTGTTCACTTTTGGAAGTCAATTTCTCATGCATTTGGTGCCCATAAAGGACTTGCATGTTACTGCCTGATAGAAGATGTGGAGCGCATCGGAACAAAGTTAGAACTTTTAACAAAAATCAGTTGGTGGAAGTATTCGCCTGTCTCGAGAAAGTGACCTTCATGGTGAAGTCAAGTTCCAGAATTGCGCACTATTTAATCCTCCTGTCACAAGTCAGAATAGGAACTTGCAACTGATTCTTCACAATAGATCCATTCTCACTCTTGGAAAAGGGCCAATACTGTACTTGGGCTTGATCCAAGTGATTCAAAAGTGATATTGAGATAGAGCAGTCTTAATCCTTATAGCTGTTGCAATGGTAGTTTTCAAAGCCACAGAGACCAATGTTGTGCCGGCAGATGTTTAGTCTACATTTGTATACAGCGGGAGTTCTTGTGTAACATCTTTCCTACAGTTAAAGCAGTGAGGGGAGGTAACTGTGAGGAGTTATCAAACTAATTTTGGGGTGTCTGCAGCTGGTTGGGGGAGTTGGTGTCGAAGAAGACGCCACAAATGCATCGATGGAGCCTACTTGAAATTGGTGGTTCTTTAGCAGTCAATTGACCAGTCTGGATGATCTAGAAGCGGTTTGGAGGTTTGTTGATTAGACATTTTGGGGTCAAAGAAGGAAAAACCCATCACAAGAATCTCAATAGATGGTGTAATTATGGCTTTCGCAAGTGAGGTGGAATTTCCCAGTAAATTCAAGTCGCAAGTCAGTTCTTAATTCCTTTGATCATGTGCAAGGCCATGTTCATCTCTGCACCTCGGTACTTTTTTTTTGTGCATGTTAAGGTCCTTCATTTTAGGCGCTGGATGAAAAAGATGGTTAACTTCATTGCGTCATCATGTTGTGAAAATTTCCAACCATGATTGTATCATTAGATTATGATTGGGACCTGAAGTGGATGGCCACTCTAAAGCCTAGACCTTGATTCTCCTGGAAGTCCAATGTCTTCTCAAGCATGGATATCAGTGTTATTGGCAAAAATTGGCTCTTTCTGAATACAGGTGCTTTTATGTTGCATGGGATTGAAGACCAAATTTCAATGGTAAGGATCATGCTAGATAAAGCTCCTTTTGAATACAGATTGCTGTACAAAAGAGTGAAACTGTGAATTTTAGCTTTGTAGTTCTTGCAGGAAAATTCTAGCCCTATTTTACCGAAATCTATAGAGTATCTTAGCAGCTCAAGCACTGGCCTGCCACCTTGCACCCTAGCGAATTCATCACCCAACAGTTCTACCAGCCTCACACTTGACTTTCTGCAGTGTGTGATAAGTAGTCATTCAAGAGGCTTACAAATTTTGCATAGTGGAAACCTGCTTCGACCGAGCTTTACAAGTTTTTGGAAGTAAAACAAATTTCTTCGACTAGGTATATACGATCAATTTCCCTCCTCGATTGCAGTAGGAAGATCCGTGACCTTCAAATTGGTTCTTCAATTCATATTCCACCATTGGGAGATTTTCCTTGGAACTCTTCGTGTGCTCCAGTATTATTCTTGTTTGTCATCTTCCTGATGCAGACTTCATCTCACTGACTTCAGCTTGTTGGAACCTAACTTTCTTAAAATTGCAACATTATCTACGTGCACAAGCACTTGCGGCACGAATAGCTCATGATAGCCCACACCAGGCAACTCCATCCATCCACATGCGTCTTCGTCGGAGTCTTATGCTAGGCCGGGCATGAGAGTATTTCCGTGCAGCTCGAGCTCTTGCTCCTCTTACCCCAGCACCGCCTTCGGCTGATACTGTCATAGCTTTGGAGAATCTCCACCCCAGTGCGGATGACATCCTTCCTTCCTTTCTGGAGGACTTTGAACCTGATGAGGACCTTCAATTGGATCGCGATACTTTCATACAAGCATTCACTCGTAGCCCTCATCTTGCAGCAGCCGGTCCGTCTGGTTTGGTGTATGAACACCTCCGTGACTGTCTCAATCCACATGACTCTGCTAGTGGCTTTTCCCAGCTGTTCCAAGTTTGCTCTTTCATTGCGATGGGACATATACCTACCCCAGTAGCACGTTTGCTTGGAGCAACACGGCTCTTGGTCATGTCCAAGAACACAGGTGGGATTCGTCCTATTGCAGTGGGGGAGGTTCTGTATCGCTTGGTGAGCCGCTCTATCTGCATCCAGTTTCAGGAGGTCTTTTCTTCTCACTTTTCTCCACATCAGTTTGGGGTCGCTACTCCGGGAGGTTGTGAAGTGGTGGTGCATGGGATTCGGGCTTCCATTGACCTTCATCCAGACTGGGTCGTCCTTCAGGTGGATGTGACCAACGCCTTCAACACGGTGTCCAGATCAGCAATATTTCAAGAATTGCGATCAGCCGGCGGTGCATGCCATCAACTCATTCCCTTTGTGAGATTGTTTTATGCTTCCTCCACCCCTTTGTTTTACAGTCATCACACCTGTACCGGAGATCTTTCTATAATCCAGTCCGAAATAGGAACCCGTCAGGGCGATCCATTAGGGGGACCTCTTTTTGCTTTTGCCCACTTCCGAGCCCTTCGCTCATCTGCGCAAGCCTTCCAATCCTGTATATTTCCTTCTATTGCTGATGATACCCACATCACTGGCCCTCCCACTGATATCCTCTTGGCTTTCCATCACTTTGCTACCCAACTTCACTCTCTTGGGCTCACTGTTCAACCTCGCAAATCCACAGTTTTGTCACCCTCTGGTCTGCCTTCAGATTTCGTGCCCCCTGTCGACTTTCTAGCACCATCTGAGGGTATTCAAGTGTTATGTGTTCCCTTTGGTAGTACCCCTTACACAACATCTTTCCTCCAAGACGCTTTGCTACAGGATACAAGCCATATAGAGCTTCTTCCCAAACTAGGTGATATGCAGGTAGCCCATGGCATTCTCACCAATGCTTTTTACAGTGACCTTCTTATCTTTTGCGTTGTTCCTTCCCCCCACTCCCCAGTTTGTGGAGCTTCTGTCTTCTTTTGATACGACTGTTATGGGGATTTTTGGTCGTCTATTAGGCCCAAGTGCATTTGATAGTGAGCAGGGGCCCTTGGCATGTCGTCAGGCTACCCTCCTGATCTCTTCTGGAGGAATGGATTTACTATCCACAGTCGTCACTGCCCCTGCTGCCTTCCTAGGTAGTTGGGCTTTAGTCGCTCCAGCCTTGGCATCTCGGTTTCTGTGTCAGCAACGCCCTTTTCTCATGGAGGTGGTTGCCCACATCGACGATGGCTCTTTGTCCTTCCAACAACATCTTCGTTCAGTGCGGGATCTCATCCCAACACCACCACGGGCTTGTCTGCCACCCTTTGAACAGTTGGTCACTCAAGGTCTGGACCATTTACAGGATACCATCATGGAACGCGTGCACCGACACTCATTTGCCAGCATGCTTTCCGACGCTCCTTCAGATGCACATCGGGCCAGACTTCTCTTGTGCGCAGGGCCCGGAGTAGGCGCGTGGCTCACGGTACGACCAACCATTGCACCCTTCTGTATGTCTTCTACTGTATTTACCACCTCCCTACGAGTTTGACTGGGTCTTCCGCATCCCTTTGTGTTAGGACTACAACAATGTGTTTGTCGCCATCCTCTCGATTCACTCGGCATACATCTTCTTCGTTGCACCTGCAGTGGAGAACGCACTGCGACCCATGACGTCGTCCGGGATGCAGCAGCTGTGGTTGCTCGTGATGCTGGGATACATGTCATTCGAGAGCAGGTGCACATACTCCCATCGACCCACAAACACCATTCCACTTGACGACGGGTTGACATTGTTCTCTCACAGGACGGACTGCGTACATTGGCGGACGTTGTCATCGCTGATCCTACTAGGTCGGATCTCTTGCCCCACACAGCCTCATCACAGGGAGTTGCCGCTTCAGTAGTTGTGCAGGGAAAGGAGCATGACTATCGGGCACGTCATTCCACAGACACATTCCTTCCTTTGGCAGTCGAGATCTTTGGTTGTTTGCATCATCAGTTCAACGAGTTCCATCGCACATGTGCCCATCGTGCAGCAGAAAACAAAAGCCTTGGAAGCCCATACGCCTCTGTTCTTGTAGCTTTCTTTAGACAACGATTTTCTGTTGCTTTGCAAAAGGCTCAAGCTCAATCTATTTTACGTCGGGCAGAGGTTGCTTGGGCGGCTTCATCTCACCTCCCCGCACTCTCTGATCCACTCTCTTTCTTGTTGTCTGTCCTTCTTCAGGCTATAGGTGATACTAGAATAGTTTGATTTCTTTCTTTGTGTTAATATATCTACCTCTACGAGCTTTGGTTGTTTCCTCTTGGGGACAGTTACACCCATTTGTACAGTCACCCCACTTGGGTCTTTTTATAGAGCTGTGCAGGGTCATGTCAGAAGCTGGATATCTGAATTTGTTTTGGGGCTCAAATCTGACACAATCTGATGAGAAGAAGCTGTCAATTCTACATTTCATATGATCAACACACGAAAGGAAAGCAAGAGGGAGCAATGGTTGCTCGAGGTAAGTAGAAGTAGATGCAGGTTCAAAAGTGATGTTGACAATTTGGCTTCATGGAATAGTCCCTACCCACCCGCCTAAATACGCTGGCCGCTCCCCCAAAATACTCAGGGTCAGCGTATGGCTGAAATTGCCGCCATAGCTCCCTGGCGCTGCTCAAGTAGCCTGCTGCGCCTAGTGACTGAGGTGTGCTGTTAGCGTCTCTCATGCGCTCTGTCTCAAGGCTGTTGGAAATATAAGGTTTGCGTCCTCTCTCCAAGTTGTCACTTCTCCTGCTTTGGTGCCGTCAGGAGTGCTGGATAACGCGTCTAACTCAACTACTAACCATAGCCAACAGCTTTAGTTCTGTAGTTCCACTTGACTGTGTAAGGGCTTGTGGCATGGCCGGCTGGCGTATTAAGTGTTAACGTGAGACGTAGAGCCACCAGCAGGAACTTGAAAGTTGCGTCAACCGGGTAGCATGGTTTCAAGCATGATGATGATGAGGCTCTGTTCACTATAGCGATTGTATGAAAGGGAAAACCAGCTTCACAATTGAAGATTGAGATTGTGTGGTGGAGCCCAACGAGGAGCCAAGGAGATCCTTTTTTATGTCCTTTTGTTGTTCCTTGTCCTGGCCCCACCAGCTCTTCTGACGAAGACAAAACCCATCTGAGTTAATGGTGGATATGTAGTGGGTCTACCTACGCAGCTATGTACGCTCTTCGCTTGGTTGTCACTTATTATCACCTTCACAAGGAAGGTAGGAAGGATTGCCGGAATCCTCTTAAGGTAATTCTTCTAGGCTTTACCTCATAGTAAATAGGGCTATGAGGTAAAATCTATTTTCCTAAATGGTAAAATTAAGGTAAGACTTAGATTGGCTTCACATCGCCCACATATAGAATAGCATGAGCCTCCTCATAGTATCTCACTTCTCCCCCAGATTGTTCGCAACCCTCATTGATCCCCAATTCCCAGAAAATGTGTTTGACGATACACCTTCCAAGAACTAGCGAAGGCAGCAGAGGGCGAGGGCTTCAATCCAACGCATGAAGTTGGATTGGGGGGGGGTTTGGCAAAGTCTATTTTGGAGCATTCAAGGATGGGAAGACTCTGGCCATAAGCGTGCTTCAGGCTGTATCACCAGTAAAGAAGGCCAGTCTGAGTTCTGCAATGAGGTATGGAGAAATGCAGCACCTTTCAAGTATCCTTACTTGTCTCCACCTTGTAAGTTACACCAGATTTCACAGAAAGACCAATTCTATGTTCTACGTAGGAAGACTGGCTGAAGGAAGACTGGCTGAAGGCATGCCAGATGGCTATTATAGGTCATTATTTGAGATTTTTCCCCACATTTTCTTCTCCTCTGACACTCCCCAGCTTTGTATGCAAGCTGGTCTTTTTACTGCTTTGTCTGAGCCGACCCACCTACCATTAATCCCTGAAGACCAGAGTCAGCGCCTTAGACCATCTCTCCACATAAGCCTTTTTGACATGCAGGAAAAAGACAAATGTGGGTTTCCATTCTTTTTTTCCTTCCCTTCTTTCAAGTGCACCCAATGGCGATAGGCTTCCTAGAGGGCAGGGCATACAAAGAGACCGGGTGGCCTGCCAGGGTTATGGTCAAGGGTTTTACTTTTGAAGTCTGGTCAAGGTAATGCAAATGTCAAAGGTAGAAGGTGGGGTCCTGTAGAAAAGGGGTGGGGTAAGGGATGTGTGAAATGGCAATGTGCCTCGACTTTTTCATTGCTAACCTGTGTTGCTACCTCTGGGGGTGCAGATCCTGGTTTACGAGCACATGTAAAATAGGAATCTCCATAACCATCTCTTTGGTACGTACATCTCTTTGGTACCTACTCGGAACATGGTGAGGTATGATTTTGGTGTCTCCTTGTTTGAAGTCAAGCTTTGTGTATAACTGCCTGCCTCTGTTTCCACTAATCCCGTGAAGTAAAGGTGACAGAGGTCATGGATTTATCTATTCTGGAGGTATGATTTTGGTCAGAAAGCTGTTAGTTGTTGATTAGTAGTACATTTATCCTCTATTATGACACCGTCTGCTTCTGGACACTGAGATACTTACCTTTGGGTGAGGTATGGGACAGGGACATGCGGACACAGTTTTCCAGTCTTCTCGCGGACGTTAGGCTTCCTTACTTTTCCCTCAGGTTTACAAGTGATTCTAAGCAGAAATGCTTGCAAGTGAAATACTGGAGTCTGTTGAAATCTGGTTTAGTAGCATGCTACTTCTTTCTTAGCTCAGGGTACAAAGAAAGGCAGACCAAAGAAATGACCTGAGGTTCCCAACCAATGCTCATATTCTAGGGGCATGTGGAGCAGGGTGGCAGTGCAAAGAGAGAGGGCAATCTGGAGCGCTGGGTGGATGACTTACAACAACCTTACAATCTGAACTCCCTCCATGCATCACTTGTCAAGGTATCGCTTTGATGTTAGAAGGGGTGTTATTTCTTTTCCAACGCTTCCTCGCCAGATGTATGCTTCCTTGCTATATATTGTTGATACTGGGGGGCTGTGTCGTTCTTTTAGAGGGAAAACACTTCTGCAGCGAGGTTTTGGATGGTCTTACTTGGTCAAGTTTGGCGTGTTAGAGAAATAAACCTGGTTAGGGGCCTGAGATGAGAGTCTTGTAGGCATCACTTTGTGTAGGGCCATATCCAAATGTTGCATGTATGGAGGAAGAGAGTGTTAGAGCTGGTCATGCTAGCGCTCTCAGCCTTCGCGCCGGTCATGCCTCAGGGCAACATCCAGAGTATCAAGACAAAGCTGACTGGCAGCTCCACTTTGGAAGCAAGTGGCACCATTTTCTCCATTGGAAGAGGCTATTTGATCCCCAAGCCATTCTGTCCCCACGGCAGAATTGTTTTTCCCGCGAACAGAATTTGGCTGCCACTGTTTGACTGAACCCATCTGTTTTCAGCAGTGGCATATTGATGTATGCATCCAAATCTACTGGTTATCTCAAAAGTGAACTAGTGTTGTGGGTCACCTAGGTCCTCAGACTCATGGCTCTGGCTGTCTCCTATTTGTCAATCCACCATGTTCTGGAATGCTCTCTGACATCAGCCATGCATCCTTCTCTACACCTCGATCTTGGAGGCAATTGATGGATGTGTATTGTCGATTGGGAATGGTCACATCCTAGAGATGGCGATTATGTGTTGGGACACTTGAATACGCGCACAAAGGCATTGTATTCCCTCCAAGCAATGAGGATTCTTATAGGGCAGGTAGCATTACTCAATGCGAATGCGGTATGAACAAGAGGGATTGCCAACGATGTGCTGAAAGGTGCCCACACTGCAGTATGCCCAGGAAAGAAATGGTTTCTCTTGATTATTTGCCAATTGGGCCTCAATTGTCATTGATCTTGAGGTCCAAAACTTTTTGCCATGAGATTCTGACCATGTGGAGGAACCGCGAGAGATGGAAAGGGAAAGGTTTTGAGGATGCTCCAAATTCTATAAGGGATTTTTGGGATGGTGAAAAAGTAAGGCTCACCCAAGAATTTTGGGATCCTGAAAAGCAATGGGAGCTTCCAGTAGTGTGTCCCCGAGCCAATTGCAAAATGAGCCATAAAGCTTTCCCAAGGAAGTGTGATGAGCTACTCAATGGTTGGGATGATACTCGGAGCGTTTATGCTTTTCGATGCCGAAGATGTCGGTATCCGATTGTTGCAGCCAAAACCATGTGCCAGGTATTTACCAACCAAAAATGCTAGGCTCAGAAAGGTTTCATGTTAATTAGGCATGGAAAGGTTGACATGCTTATGGTTCTAATTTTGATTGTGTGTGCTAGGGTGATCCCAGAAATATTGGTCTTGTTGCTCATTGGGATGGATTCCAACCTACTCGCCACACCACCAGGAGCTGTTGGGTTGTTGAGGTCCGAATATTGAATACTGGAAAGAATGATACTCTAGGCATCCTCCCTGTGTTGTTGCACACGGTACAAGATGTTCTTCTTACAAGAGTGAAAGAAGCTAGGACATTATTTCTTCGTCCGTTTGTTGAAGAGTTAGAATCATTATTCCAAGAGGGCTTTAGGGCTAACTATTCATATGCCCCTCAGTTGATTAGTACACATCTCGCCACCACAAGAGGTCCTGTCACTTTGAGGGTGATGTTGATGCTGATTACGGGGGACCATCCTGCCCAAACAAAGATTGGAATGCTCAAGTCTTCTGGCAAATCACCGTGTCGAAGGTGTGTTTGCCATTCAGCCTATGTGGATGGCCACTATGTGTATGGTAACAACCGCCAACAGTTGATCGAACCTCCATTGAGGCGTTCGAGTGATGAATTGTATGCCAGTGTAAGGAGATGGAAGCAAGCCTCGAGTGCGCAAGAGAAAGAAGCTCTACTACAAGAAGGTGGCATATCAGGGGAATCTGTCCTTTGGCGTTTATATCATCTTTACGATTTTGACATTTCATTGGATTTAGTCTTCGATGTCATGCACATTACAAGTCTCAACCTTTTCAAAAACTACACTGCAAAGTTGTTTGCTGACCTCAGAGGTATTGGGTTTGATTTTGAGGAATTGAGATCCTTGTGTTTCATGGTATCATCTGAACGACCATATGAATTTCGGCAAGGTCGTTGGCCACACAACCCTGTGGAGAATCACACATCTTTTATGGCAGAAGAAAACCAATTATTTGTACAATGGGTTCTGCCTCATGTTTAGAATATGGTTGACGGTTGGATTTCTGAGGCAAGGCAAAAGTTGGGGCTCATTTTGGTGGACATTTGCCACTATCTATTCAACTATTCCAGGGCTAGGGGGTGGACCACAGAAGACCTACAAGTTGTAAAGACATTGCTCGGTTATTGGCGTGTTCTGGCAGAGGAGTTGGATGGGCCAAATGGGGCCCCCTTGGAGCACGTTTCAGGTGTGTGAAGTCTTCAGTTGCTCTGAATATAGGTATTGCCTTGTTTTTTCTTCTTGTTTGAAGACTTTATGAAAGAACATTTGGAACACCACCATTTGGATTCTGACAACAAGTCCCACAGGTATTCAGATTATGCAGTGACAACTCATATGTATGGATAAGCCAATAGATTTGGTTTGTGTGTTCTAGGTGCTGCCCATGTGCTTGAAGACGTACTGCGGTTTGGACCTCATGAGGTGTATTGGTGTTTCCCGTACGAACGCCTGGTGTCAAGATTTCATAAGGTATCCACTAACTACAAACAGATGGAGGTATCTTATATTCAGTACTATGCAAGGCAAATTCTTACCAAGGTCATGTCCAAGTTGATGAAGATGGTTTGTCGGAGGAACAGAGGTGTATGCTAAATGTGCACAACTTCGGGGAAAGCTTTACAGGCCCGGATGTGACGTTGTTGTTCAAGGGGACCCTGATGTTGCTATGCCATATAAGGCCAAAATCAAGAGATTCTTTGCTCATGAATTTGATGGGGAAATTCAAGTTTTTTTTTTCCGCAGACTACTACCTACAGCTTCAAGATGTAGTTGGTCCTGCTGAGACCACGATGGACCTTGTCGACAAATCAACTGACATGCATGTTGTGCTGAACAATCAGATGTTTGCCTACGACCACACGTGCATTCGTCCTGTGGAATTGCTTCTTTGTAAGTTTATGAAAATTGCGCATGCCCCACAAGGAGAAGGATATAGTATTGCCTATCTGCGACCCTGAGATAGGTTAACCTTGGAAGGAACAATCTAAGGTATGTACATGGTCTGCACTTCCATGGAGAGCATTTTCATCTATTGGAAAGCATTGTGTTAGCCTTCTGTTGCTTTTACGGATCCTTATGTATATGGAGAGTAATGCAGATCTGCTATATGTGCAGTTGCCAGAGATGCTGCGGGTGCCGTTGGTGGGTGTTCTACATTGGTTGAGGCAGGAGGTAGCAGTTGGCAAAGAACACACCAGCCTAGTGACGCAAACAAAGGTGCCTTGCCATCTGGCCTGCTCAGTGCCTGCACCCTTAATCCAGTCACGTCCCCACACCTTTTACAAGGAACTTGCATGGCATGTTTGTTGTGGCAGGTTTGTTAAACCCATTCTGTGGGTAATTTGTGCTTGGATATTCCTGTTGCAGCTCCTCCAAGGGGTGGAGACAAGGTCAAGGGCTCTCTGTCAAAGAAGAAAATGTTTTTTCATTGAGGCTATGGTGGTGCAGGCTATGGAAGCAGCGGAGGCTATGGTGCAGCCATGAACAGAGGATATGGTGGCAGTGGGTATGGCAACAGTGGATATGACAGTGCTGCGGGGGCCAGCTATGGAAGTGGCGGTTATAGAAGCACAGCAGCTGGAGGTGGCTATGGAGCGGCAGAGAGGTCAACCGTAGTTCAGATCGTTATGTTAAGGAGATTCTAGTAGACTCCAACTAATCCCATTTTTGCAGATGTTTAGGAAGGGAGGGGAGTGATTTTTGGTATGAAGTGACTTCTTGTTGAGGTTGAGACAGGCACATGGAAAGGCCAAAGGCCACTCTTTGAAGTTGTATAGCCCTGCCCTTTGCAACCCTCCTTGATTGACATGCATAGCTCCTTACCAACTCCGTCTGTTCTGGAGATTCTTGTAAGCCTCCCAAATCTGCTTGAACTTTTTAGCGTGTGCAACTGGAAGTATCAACAACAGACCAGACCTCTAGGTCAGCATCAGAGTCGAACCAACCCACACAACAAGTCACATGTCCTATTTTTTCATGCACAAGTCATGGAGTATACCCCATTCCTTAATTGGCTCAATATCAGACTTCACCAAGAATAAAACGCATTGTTTACCAACAGAGAGTAAAACACCATAGAACCCACACACCGAGTCCACTCTTAAACAATCATTGAATATTAGCCTGTGATGAAATGCTCTTCCACACCCCCAAATAATCAAATGCAATGGCTGGTCTGGATAGTCCAAACCTTGGTTCTTCTTATTCTTATCTCGACTCTTATCGGAGTGGTACTGCATCCCCTTCTCTCAAAACGCAGCCTGGAATGCACATATCCATGGTAGTGCAGACTACAGATTAAACTCCGGACCTACATTTGGAATATAAGCAAAGAGACCATAACCAAGGCAACGAAAAGGACGCAAAGGAACATGCAGCCTTTTATTGAAAGACTCAACCACAGAGCAAGAAAATATAACCACTTCTTAAATAGGAGTGAGTAGCTGCTTAAGATTCCCCACTGAGTTCATCATCTCCTACCAGTGGGTACAGTACAGAAAAAGTGCTGGAAAGCGAGGAGTAAGAACTTGTAAGCACAAAGGAGAAATGAAATGAACTGAAATGGGTACTTCACAACACAGACAAATAGAAGAAAGAGGAGGGATGCAAGTAACCAGCCTGAAATGCACCCACATCTGTAGCTTAGAATTGCTGCCCACTATCTTACATTTTGGAGATACATGAGTGCATGTAGCTTGAAAACACTAGAGTGTGTGGGCTCTCGGTACAGCCATCCAGATCTACTGACAGTGCATTTAGGCTTAAAAAGAACCTGGGGAGAAGTTTGAGTGAATACCTTTATCTCCAGTGGGGAATAAGGTAGATGTCACCTGCACAAATGAAATCAAAGACGTGTCATCTTCCTTTATTTGAACGTCCGTTAATCACATCCTCACTACGTACCAACTGTTGATGTTCCTGTCCAAAAGGTCATTGTGCACTCCATATTCCTATTACGATTAGAGATGCCATGTAGTTCATCAGGTCAACTGCATCACCAAGGTAGATGGATCATGTAAGGGGAGTTATTGGAGACAAACTTACAGGGCAATCATCTGCTGCATTGTGCACCATGACATCAATCCCAGCTCCCCCACAAGCCTCTAAAGATGACAAAGGCTGGGGGTTCACAATGTGAAGGGAGGGGGCTAGGGAAGGGAGAACGGAGTGTCTTTTCCGAGTCCTAGCCTAATAGACGGTCCTGCACTGGCACATGAATGGTGGCAACATCTGTATGCCACATCTCCTTAGCCATTGCCGTCTTTCGCAGTCGTGACATTTACACCCTAAGCAGGTGTGCGAGCGGAACTCCTCCTCGGTCAGTGTGTACCTACACAATGCACAATTTTTCATATTAGACATAGATAAAACAAGTTTGGAACATTTCCCTTTAGTCTTTTTGGTTGAATGCTCACCATGGCATAGTGATAAATCTTGCACCTGCACCCTCTCCCAGCTATATTAAATACCCTTCCTTCACTTAGAATAACACTCCAATCCAATCAAAAGAAACAACGGAGGGAGAGTGAGCGAAAGGGAGATCTTCAGAAAGAATTCCTCTACCAGATTCTACCAGATTCTTCATAGATAGTCATGTCGTATGAGGAATCCTGCCATTCCTGAGAACCGCCATACCAGTGATGTTGCATTTGCTTATCTTAAAGTCCTACTAATAGCCTCGCCAGCACACGTTGTAGTACAGACTGAAACTGGTGGAGAACGATCATGCCAGTGATGTGGCATCCGCTTATCTTAAGATTAACCTGATGATTGCCTCATATTAAAGCTCAGTGATGAGTATTCCCTGGCAGGTGTCTCCAGTAGGGCTTGTACCTCATACACTCCTTACCCGTTAACCTTGCCCAATTATAGTACTACTCTCTTCACCGCTCACTTACCAACCAACAGTGTGAAGCAGGAAAAACAGCACAACCTCGGACAAAAGACAACATCTTGTGAGGATAAAAGAAGCGGACCTTTGGGCTCCTTTGAAATGATGTCGAAGGATGCCAAGTCAAACTCGCGGCGAGATATTCAACATGCTATTCATTTTCTTTGCGCTCCACAGTCATCTTCTGAATGTGTGTGTCCATTACCAAATGGAATCACCTTCGAGCCCCTAGTGTGGAGATATTAGATGGATCATTTCGATGGATGAATGTTGGATGAATGATAATGATGTCTTGAGAGCAGCGATGGCGGGAGTAGCGATGGCGAAGGTGCAGAGAATCGGTTCTCATACGATTGCAGGATTCATTCTAACCTTGGAAGAAAGGCGGGTGCGTGTAGCTGTTCGACTGACGAATACAGAAGAATTGACGGCTGATGTTGATTTGCTGACTGCGTTGAGCTGCAGCTTGAGGTCTGGTGTCCATTCTCTTGTCCTCTGTGGCTGCATTTGTGATGTTAGTCGATTAGGTTATTCACAAAGCATGAGAGAGAGAGAGAAAGAAACAAAGATAGAGAAAAACAACTTATTACATCTGCAGGAGCTGAAAGTTTCGAGGGAAGCAAGTAGACCAACACAGAAAACCAACAGAGAGATGGAGAGTAGAGACTTCATAGGCTCCATAGACAGGCCAACTAAAGGACATGGACAGAATGTGTTGATTGAGTAGTCCTGGGGATGTAGACTATAACATACCTTCAGCGCCTACTTCCCATGGAGGCTGGGATTCTCCATGGAAATTCAGCCCCGAAATGCACTCGGCCAATGACCTACTGTTCACAAACGAAATAGTTTTTGTAAAAAATGCAGTTCGTCCTCTAGGTCCTAGCTCTTGTACCTCTATTAATGCTGTCAATTAATGCAGTCTGTCCAATTTGTCTGCAGATGAAGACAAATTGGAAGGCTGGAAGCAAGGGGCCTTTTAAAAGTCCCAGGATCCTAGCACAACCATCCGGGCTGATACAGGAAGATGTTTCTCCCCCCCCCTCCCCCCCCTCTCAAAGCCTTACCTGAGCATTGGCAGGAGGCAACAGCTTTGGAGTGGGGGCAGCGGTACTACTTCAACAGTAGGACAAAAGAGACTTGTTGGGAGAGGCCTACAGTCCCTAAATCCAAAGTGGTTTGTAGATCTGCTGTACTATGGGAGTTGAGTCAGCAGAGGTGCCAAAAGTGGCTGTGCCTTCCTACAGGGACATATTTTGTCCCCCTCGACGGAAAGACAAGGATCCCTCTAGGAAATATGGCAAAGATCTACTTAGGCAACACTGGCATAGCCAGTATCTAACCCTGATGACCAATAGGCGGATCGTGAGAGAATGGTTGGGTGAGGCTGGCCTGATTGCGGATCCACCAAACATGAAGAAGGATCCTGAAGCAGCACCACGTCTACGAAGTCTGATTGAAACCCGGCATGTAGAGTTGGCCACATTGAATTTTGGCCCCACAATTTATAGGTGGCAGCCAAATGAGATCTATGAGACAGTGAAGGAGATCCTTCACTACACGAAGAAAAAGAACAGCAAGAACACCAATGACTTGGAATGTGTTGAGTGTCAGCTTGACACTGAGGTCAGCTGGTCTCTCCTTCATACTTCTCTTCTTCTGTTTGGCTGTTTATTTCATGAACATCCTACTCCTCAGCTTTGTTTCATCAACATCGGGTTGGTGGGGTCTGTGATTGGCAGGGCCCCAGATCTGCAGTCATTCAGGATGTGCCCACCTCCCAAGCCATTGAACCGTGTGGAAGTCCAAGTCTTGATATGGCCCAAGAGTTACCTCGCGGGGTAGGGACTTCACTGCCCGAGTTGTGTTCTGTATTGTTGTACAGAAAACATGTTTTCAAAAACCAACATTATGAGACAAACCATTAGGTAATAGATAAGAATTGCTACATTTTATATACATTGCATGGTTCAGTAGACACTTGAAAAAATTACAATGCAACCACTGACCTTACCTTTTTCTCTTTCTTGTTTCTTGTTTTCCTTGTCCCATAAGGTCTTTGAGCTTTCTGCGGACGTTATAAGGTACCATTTCATTTCAATTCTACCCTGGCTCATCCAAGTAGTTACTGTTGGTGTGCAGATGGGTAGTGACGATGGCCCTCATAGTGTTGACAAGCTCACAAGGCGTTTTGATACCTTGGTCCAAGAAAATGGGGTCCTACCCTTACACTGTGACGACTGCCAACTGCCTGGTAAGTACTCTCAAAACTGTTTAGACTGTTGTAGACTAGTGGATCAATTGTTTTATATGATCACGATGACCGAGTTTCCAGATAATCTTGGCAAGGTTCAATAATTGTACCTTTCCTTGAGGCACGATGAGTTGTTACACTGGTATCCAATCCCTCGGGCTATTTGATAAATGAATATACAACCATGCAGGTGGAAATTCTCAAGTGTGTGATCTCCGTTGGGCTGCTAATCCACACATGGTGGAAAGACAGTATCACAGGATAATAAGTAATGCTGACATATTTGCACACATTCCTTTCCAACTTGGGGCGGGCCTTGATGTAACTGACACATCACATTGCGCTCCTCTCATCCACCTCGTGGGCCTGAGACAGGGAACTGCAAGATAGGAAGATATCTCTGGGGTTGTCAATTGTTCTTTCAGGGACCACTTGTCAACTTAGTCACGCTCATTTCCCTAGGTTGTCTGTCCAAAAACCCTTATAAGTGGTGCATACAGTTGTTATAATTCTGTTCATGTTTTGTACTTCAATCTCTCCAAGGCCTCTCCCTGTCCTCTAGGAAGCCTATTGACATTGGGTGGACTTGAAACGGGAGTACATTAATGTTTCTGTGACTAAATGCCGGCCTTGTGACCTCGTGTCCTTGTTTGTTTCGACCTGAAGCGCTTTGCTTCAGGTAAGGTAGTGCATTGGATTTAGTTGGAAAGCTTGGGGCCTTTCCCTCTTTAGAATATGCCTACACGGGCCATTCCCTGCAACTCCCTGGAGTGTGATCTCTGAATGGTAACAAGCGGACTCCTACCGCTTGGGGGCAGCCCCTCCGCCCAAATTGGGCAGTCGTATGCTCTGTCTAGCATACTCGGCACTTGGGCTCGGGTTGGTTCCTGTGCTTAAACTTATGGCCTGCGAACACAATCAAAAATTTAGCTCCTATCAACATCAACACTCCTCAGGGTGATCCCTGGGAATTGGTTACTTATGCCAAATCTAGGGCTTCATGTGTAGTTTTTGGGGTGAATCCCAGGATGGACGATGTGTCCTTTAAAACTACATGCTCTAGCTTAGGCTTGGATTTCATGGCTAATGGTACCATCTCGAGACTTGATAACAGGGGTACGTTGAAGGTTGCAATGACCAAAAGTGCTTCTAATAGAGTCCCGCATCAATTCAATCTCAAAGAAGTTCGTCCCTTGACTGGCTGGAGAGCGGTCTTAGACATTGGTGATTCAATGGGGCGCTCTAGGAAGACAACCAAGGGCAACAGCTTCAACTTGAGAGTTTCTAATCGGTTTGATGCTCTGGATGAGGTTGAATCCAAACAGCCAGAAGGACAAGATGCCCCTAAGTGTACGGAACCTGAACGTCCTGAATCTGAAGGATTTGGTACTCTGAATGGTTTACCAATCCTCAAGGTTTACACAAGACGAACAAATTCTATACATGGGGTAATTGTCCCCAAGCCGTCAGATGGACAATCTGTCCCTAAGTGTGCAGAGCCTGAACGTCGTGTAACTGAAGGATTTGGTACTCTAAATGGTTTACCAATCCTCAAAGTCTACACAAGACGAGCAAAATCTATACACGGGGTAATTGTCCCCAAGCAGTCTGACAGACAATCTGCCCCTATGTGTGCGGAGCCTGTGCGTCGTGTAACTGAAAGATTTGGTACCCTGAATGGTTTACCAATTCTCAAAGTTTACACAAGACGAGCAAAATCTACGCATGGGGTAACTGTCCCCCCTTTGCAGAACGGTTGGCCGTCCAGGAGCAATCACAAGCTACCTAGACGACAAACAAATCACACGCAAAGGGCTGGCATGCGGCTGGCCACTTTCAACTTCTCAGGGTTGACCAACCAAAGGAAACAACTTGAAGTGGGACAAGTTCTTCGGACTAATGATATTCATATCTGTGCGGGAAACGTCGGATAAACTGGTTGGAGATGTCATTGGTTATAAATGGGCAGGTAAGATGTGTACTCTCAAGGCAGCCTCTGCCAAACGCGGTCAAAAAGGGGTTGGATTCTTTGTCCGTGATTTCTTGTTTGACAATTGTGAAATTATCAACAAGGGTTGGAGGTACGAGCATAGTATCTGGCTAAAACTGAATTTGAAGGGCGGCATGAGTACAAAGGACCTCTTTGTTGGTTGTGTTTACATGCCCACAGAGGGGACCCTTAGTGCTGACGCAGACAAGGCCTTCGAAGATGTAAAGCTGGACTGTGCTTCGTTCCTTGCCAAAGGTCAGGTGGTACTATTGGGGGACTTCAATGCCCGGGTGGGCAAAGGGATCCATCAGGACGATATCATTGGACCTTTTGGTGAGGACGAGCTGAATTCTAATGGCAGACGGTTAATTAACTGTCTAGAAGAGCTTCAGCTTTTGACCTTGAATAACAGGACAAGAGGTGACCAAGTGCAGTGGACTCGTGAGAAACCCCAAACTGGGGAACGTTCCATTGTGGACTATATCATAATGGACAAAATTTTGTTCCCCCAGTGTGCCAATGTGTTGATCGACAGAACTGATATTGGTACCTCTGACCACTTCCTGGTTTGAACTGAGATCAAAAGGTGTTTTCCCACCACCAAGAGATCTGTGAAACGTTCGATTCGGAAGTGGCGCATAGAAAAATTCCACAATGAGGAGGTCAAGGCTGAGTACGTCCAGGCCTTGCAAGAGGCTCTCCCTCATTTTGTCCAATCGCTCCAAGAACTTCAGTCACGCTCTGTTAACGCAAGAAATGAAGTCGAAAGAGCAGTGGACTCTTGGGAGAGTTTCGTTTCCTCCGTGGCTGACAAGATCATTGGGAGGAAACCAATTGTCTGTGGTAGAGCAGTTAATTGGTGGACTAATGAGATTAAACTCAAGATAGCTGAGAGACGAGCCCTCTATAAAGAGTGCTGCAATTTGGAAACCAACAGAGAATTGTGGGCGAGGTACTACCAGCTCCGTAAAGATATCAATCAGCTTGTTAGGTCTCAGAAGAAATTATACTGGGACAAGTTATACAGTGAAATAAACTCAAACCACCATGGTGGTAATGACAAGAAATTCTGGTTGGCCCTTCAACGTTTGTACAAACCGAAAAACGGTCAGCAAGTGCGCTGAAGACTACTAAAGGTGCAGTGGTGACTTCATCGGTTGACATTGTCAAAACCTTTGAAACTCACTACAGTATCCTTGGCAGAACTTCTAGGTCTAACAGTGAGGGGTCTTCTGCTGAATGGAGGGACACAGTTGGAAAAACTGTTCCTATGATTCAGAACAGCCCTGATGAACTGGAGTATATTTCAATGGCTTATAATGCTCCCATTAGTTCTTCTGAGATTGTGGAAGCAATTGAACATTTAAATGGATATAAAGCTGGTGGACCTGATGGTATTGTCAACGAGCTTATCAAGCACGGTGGTGATCCCATGATAGAGGCCCTAGTTCTCCTCTTTAACCTTATCTGGAAGACTGAAATGATCCCCTTTCGCTGGCGACAGGGGGTCATTGTCAATCTATACAAGAAGGGTGACAGAGAAGAACCGGGGAACTACCGTGGCATCACGTTCCTCAATGCTGTTGGCAAGACATTCTGCAGAGTTATAAGTACTCGTCTCGAGGTTGATCTGGAGTCCAGAGGTTGTTTCCACGAAGGCCAAGCTGGCTTTCGGCGAAACAGGGGCTGTGTGGATCATATCTTCACTCTAAGCCAGATTATCCAGGGAAGGAAAAAAGAAGGGAAACCCACTTATGTCTTTTTCCTGGATGTCAAAAAGGCTTATGACACAGTGTGGAGGGATGGCCTATGGTTCCGCCTCTGGTCTTGTGGGATCAAGGGAAAGATGTGGAGAGTTGTCCACAACTTGTATGCTCACACCAAAAGCTGTGTCACTGTTAACGGACAGAAGTCCAACTTCTTTGACATAGACCAAGGTGTAGCTCAAGGATGTACTCTCTCCCCTCTGCTCTTCAATGTTTTCATCAATCAACTCCTCGAGGATGTGGAAAGTGAGGGATTTGGGTTAAGGGTGGGTGATACCACCATACCAGCCCTTATGTTTGCGGATGACTTCGCAGGCATAGGGGAGACTCCAACCAATCTCCAGGAGTTGATTGATTGCGCGAAGAGATACTTTGATCTTTGGGGGCTAGAGGCTAATGTCAGCAAATGTGCAGTGGTAGCATTCAACGACAGAGGAGAGGGAGGAAGTGATCTTAAGTGGCAGTGGGGTAGCCAAGAGATCCCGGTCCTCCCTTCCTACACTTACCTGGGCGTTGAGTTCTCCTCCAATTGTAATTGGGATGCACATATCCGGAAAGTTGTTCAAACTGGCAAGGGCAAAGCTCTGGGGCTCACTAAATTTTTCCACTGCAGAGGGGTCAACTCTGAGGTTCAGAAAACCATGCTTTGTCGCGTTATTAGACCTGCCTTGGAGTACGGATCTGCTATATGGGTTGATAACTCCAACCAGGCTAAGTCTCTAGAATGCATTCAAGTGGGGGTGCTTCAGGAGTGTATGTCAGCATGCTCCAAAACAGCCAATGTGGCTGTTCGGGGTGAGTTTGGCATTCCGTCCTTAAGCTCCCGACGAGATGAATTCAAGGTCAGATGGTGGGGTCAGCTGCAACATATGCCCAACACCAGATATCCTAAATTAATCGACTCTATATCTTGGAAACAGGACCGCCCTGTCAAACAGGCTAAGTCCTGGCAGAAGAGAGTAGAAGAGGTCCTCAAGGACCTGGACCTGGATCCGCAAGTCTTGACCCTGCTGGATAAATCTGACTTAGAGGCTGTAGTGTCCTCAGCCATGTCTGTTGCCATGAGATTGTCTGATGAAAATGAAGTTAGGCAGAAAACTTCCCTGAACTTGTTTCCAGTCTGTGACATGGGGGAGGACATCTTGGATGACCTCAAGGGTCTACCCACTCTCGGCACTAGACTGAAATTTAAACTCAGGGCAGGAAGCCTACCTTTGAACAGCAAACAGAAGCAGAGAGGAAAGGGAGAGTCCTATTCGTGCTGAAATGGCGTAGTCACAAATTACCCCAAGCAGCATTAAATCTGAACTAGGAGTTTGCGAGAGAAATACATTGGAGGATACTGTCGAACATTCTGTACCTGGAGTAAGTTTTTGATGAGATAAAGGGCAGCAGGGATAGGATAGACTTTGACTTCATCCCATGTCGTGGTCAGCCTTCAGTCACAATACCATAAACAAGCTACACAGTGTACTGAATGCAGCTATGTGACAAATGACACTGAACTAATAATCTTTGCCTGCCTTGGAGAGATTGTACTCGTAAGACGTTGTTTGCCGTAGCCTTGTGGCCATTGACCCCGTGCCCAGTTTGAGCGGGAACTAAAGGGACAGAACCTACCTCTGTCAGGGGCTGACGTTGGTAGTAAGACTTACCTCCATATAAAGAATTAATCCGGGTTTTCCAGATATCCTCTAGAAATCCCTTCACACAAGCATCAATCTGCTGTGTGTGATTTGCCCAAAAACTAGGCCTCAGGAGGGCCTGGGCTTTTGGCTCAGCCTCGAGACTTTCAAAGTTGGTAAACAGGGGTACAGGCACAATTCCCTTAATAGATTTGAAGAGAGCGTCTCTTTGGTGAGAGAACCCCGGACAGTGTATCAGAAAATGAATACTGTCTTCAGATTGCCCACACAACGGGCAATTGCCATACAGCTTGGGCTCGAGTTCACTTGAAGCCTGCCAATGAATCACAACTAGTGAGTGATGCCCAGTTACCAGATCCTTAAAAATCTGAATATCATCAGCACCGGCATTCTTTTCTGGCTCTTCTTGAAAAGAAGGTAACAGGCATTTCAAAGGCATTAGGAAAAACCTGTCAGGCATTGGATGCATTTGAGATATGGTGACTGTTCATGGACAGAATGGCTACCCTGTCGGCCCATGTGCACGCATGCTCACGAAGGCTGAAGCTCATGGTAGCTTATGAAGGAGTAGCATCAATCCTCAGTTGTCATTCATTTGGAGATATAACAGATTCCACTCCTCAACTTCCTATAGGCTGGATATTGACTTTCACTCTATTGCTGCCACTGTTGAGAATGCTTTAGGAGGATTGGCTGATCCTGGTTTTACCGCTTTGAGCTTTCGGCAGACATTATAAAGTATCATTTCATTTGATTTCTGTGGCAGATTGACCTAGAT
This sequence comes from Takakia lepidozioides, assembly GCA_030704615.1. Classification (NCBI taxonomy): domain Eukaryota; kingdom Viridiplantae; phylum Streptophyta; class Takakiopsida; order Takakiales; family Takakiaceae; genus Takakia; species Takakia lepidozioides. The sequence continues at coordinate 20,961,188 of CM060732.1, read as the reverse complement.
ACAGTGGGCTGCCTTTGTGCTTCTAGCACTCGAATGCATGACTGCACAACTCAATCCTTCGTAAGTATTGGCATCCTTCATACATGCATGACGCCACGACAGATTTTCCTTGTAATGGTGTGTACTGTCTTCTAAGGCTGGCAGTTGCAGGTGCATCTACATTGTAGACTTGATATCTAGCAAACTTCAGCAACACTTAGATTAGGTAGTGTTAACATATGTATCCTCTCTGCCATGTGTGCAGAATGAACAGTGTGTTTCAGACACCCATCAACGGCTGGATTATTGCCATAGTAAGTTATTCTGTCAAGTAAATGCCTTTGCATTTTCCATGCGCACTTTGTGGTGGAAAGACATTTTCCAGTTTTCCCAAACTGGGACACCTAGCCAGAACGTAAACTTTAGGAGGAACTCGATTGCAAACCATGCTAGGGTATGCCACTGATCCTTCTAAGCCTTGCTGAATGGCCCAGCAAACTCTGTTGAGTGGAAACTTGTCAGCACTGCAGAAAAGTCCATGTGTCTATAACGTTATTGTGAAAAAACAATTGAAAAACAAATTCTCATGGCATTTATAATAGATTTCCCACATGGCATTCACAACAGATTCTCCCACTTGGCATTCACAACAAATTCTCCCACTTGGCATTCACAACAGATTCTTCCACATGGCATTCATAATACATTTTCCTACATGGCATTCATAATACATTTTCCCACATGGCATTCATAATACATTTTCCCACATGGCATTCATAATACATTTTCCCACATGGCATTCATAATACATTTTCCCACATGGCATTCATAATACATTTTCCCACATGGCATTCATAATACATTTTCCCACATGGCATTCATAATACATTTTCCCACATGGCATTCATAATACATTTTCCCACATGGCATTCATAATACATTTTCCCACATGGCATTCATAATACATTTTCCCACATGGCATTCACACACATTTTCCCACATGGCATTCCTCAGTACACTTTCCAACATGGTAAATTGGAGGTGTTTTCCATGCAGTTTACCGGCTCTCATTCAGGTAATGGTACAATTTTTACCTTTTCTGTATTTTACCCTATCAATACAATAAGGTGGTAAAGTAGGGGGTAATGTTTCACTACTTTTCCATGAGGTAAACCCCCCTACCTTCCTTGTGCTTTCCACGAGCCCCCAGTCAGAAAGTCCCAACTTCTCTTATCCACTGGGGTGGCGGTGGCCTGACAGGGCGTCACGACTATCAAACTACTGTAGTTTCTTGTGGACTTCCTTCTGCTACCTAGTACACAAGACGATGGCAGCCCTGTAAGCATCTGTATTCATGAGCTGTTTTTCAGATTGCTTAAGTAGTCTATATAATCCAAACTGTCATGTCCACCAAAGACATGTCCAGTATCAATTTTCTGTTCATATGTCCAAAGAGCAGCTCGGATCCACGCAGCTCGAGCCACAGGGATCCAGTTAGAGAGTGTCGAGCTTGAACTGCCAAACTACTGGAGCTCAAACAATTTAGAATGGCAGCCGTTGGAAAGGTCTCTATGGAGCTTCACTCTGTATTGCAGAAGAGCACTCAATCAAATGGGCCCACCAAGGTAACCTCGGACGCGGATCATGAAATGAAAGCGACAGATGACCGAGTAGATAGCAATCTGGTGGAGCTACGACCAGATGACAAACTCGCGAAGTTTGAGACTGAAGTGGAGCAGTTGTCAATGCAATTGAGGAAGGCAACTAATCCGCCAGGAGGCTTTTCCGACCCCAAAGGAATGCTGGAGCGTACGACAAGGAATGCGGGATTGGTCCAGAGAGAGACGCTCCGTGAGATTCTTGAGGTCAATGCGAGTGTGGAGTATCTGCAACGCCACGGTCTAGATGGCCGCACCGACGTTGAAAGCTTCAAGAAAGGCTTGCCTGTTATTAGCTACGACGACATTGCGACTGACATTCTGCGCTTGGTGAATGGAGAAGCCACTCACATCTTTTGTGCCGATCCCATATCCAACTTCAGTCTAAGGTTCTCCTCCCCCTTCCTCCCCATTGTCTATGTCTCAGAGCTAGTTCTTGGTATGTTCTACCTTGTTCCATCGGCCCTGGTGGCCCTCTGTGGACTACATAAATTTTCCTTCTTGATTCTGTTTGGTGTGGATTTCGGCCTCTGCACGTGGAGTGACACAGAAGGTATTTCATCACTCTGGGATATAACCCGCAACATTAGGAAATGTCCTCATGACATACTCATGGCTTTGGTCGGTGGTCACAGGATCTTGCAGTCTGCATGTTCTTCACCACTACTCGGTATTGTAATCGCTTGTTCATGAGCGGATTTCAAACATGGTTACTTCTTCCACCAGGCAATTATATAACTTTGCTGCTGCAGGAACTCCGGATTAGCGTTCAATATGAGGACCCAACCTTCGCAGATTGTCATGCCCTGCATATAATCTGTCTCCCACTTTCCGCGGATCTCATATATTCGATGTGTTGGAAAATGCAGCTCAGGGACCACAGCTGGGAAGTCAAAGTTTATTCCAACAACGGCCAGAGCACTTGACAAGTTTATGTTTACTATTCAAGGCTTATTGTTGTCACTGTACAGGTGTGTACATGGGTTTCTTACTCTCCGGTGAAGCCCTGACACAAGGGTGGTAGTGGGTCCCATTGTGCTTCCCCCTTCCCCTCTCCCCTCTCTCTCTGTCCCTTGTGCAATAGTTGCTTTTGCTGCTTGTGGTGTGCCCCTCTGTCTTTCTTGAATCTTTCTTTTCTTGTCCCACAAGCTCATTGAGCTTCCCGCAGACTTCATAAAGTATCATTTCATTTCATGTCTGTGCTGCCTTTGGTGCTTTGGGCCTCCCCATGACGAAATACGTTTCTTTCCTTATTTTCCAGGCTGTCTGGCAGCTCATCTTTGAGGCACTTAGTCTTCAGCAAACCATTGTGTTGTTCTTAATGTTGTTTCTTGTTGTTCTGTACTTTCTCCCTCGAGTCCTCAAGGTACCCTCTGGTAAAGTGTCTTAAACATTCTCTCTGTCTCTTTGTGCAAGGTGTTGGTCTTTTATTGGAGGTCTTGAATAGGGGTCAACGAGGTTATCTCAGTGATGGAGTGGTGATAGGCATTAGCCGCTTCAGGACTTCCACAGCTTGTTTGTTACTACGTCTAGGTTGAGCTATGATTATGTATACAAACTCCATCGGAGATAGAAAGTAGGAGCGAATTCAGCTTGCCTCCCCACTGCCCCTGGTCCCCTTGAATTGGAAAAGTGAGTGAGACATGACACAGAAAGAAACTCTACAATGTATGAGTAACAAGTTTCAAATGGCTTGGCTCTTTCATCAAATACTTGAGGTGAAGGTAGAAAAAAATACTGCATTGCTTGGGATGGTTGACTGAGATGTAAGAATACTCATCTTATGGTAACTGTATTCTATTGTTGAGGCTGTCGAAGTGCCCTGGTATTGGCTTTAGTTTCTGACTTCCCATCCTGATCAGGTTGCCCTCAGAGGTTTTGGATATTAAACATTCCATTTGTGGTGTGGTTGGTCTTGGCCACAGAGAATCTGGAATCTGGAAGGAGGGCAAGGAATTAAGTCTGAATTTTGCAGGAAAGCTGATTGACACTCCAAGTGGAATCAAAGCTGGGGCTTTTACAAGCAATCTTTTCCGCAGTGGAAAGTACAGGCAGGGTGACCGGAGAAAATTGGAAGTGAGCCCAGACGAAGTAGTGCTCTGTGATGACACTAACCAGGGCATGTACTGCCATCTCCTCTGCGGCCTTTCACAGGCACTGGAAATCGTCAAATTGCAGGGGCTATTTGCGGCAACAGTTGTTGCTGCTCTGAGGTTTCTCCAGAACTGCTGGCCCCAGATATGTCATGACATAAGAACTGGGACACTGAATACCAAGATCACTGATCCTGCTGTCAGAAACGCTGTGGGGCAAATACTGAAGCCGAACCCGGAGCTGGCAAGCATGATAGAGAGAGAGTGCTCACTGGATAACTGGGAGGGCATCATCCCCCGGCTCTGGAAGAATGTTTCCTATGTTTCATGTGTGTTGAGCGGAACAATGCAGCAGTACGTGCCGGCCCTGAAACACTTTGCTGGGAAGATCCCTTTGATTTCTCCTATATATGCGTCCTGTGAATGCAACTTGGTTGGTGTCAATATTGATCCCACTTGCCCACCTGAAGCTATATCGTATTTGATATGGCCAGAGTCAGCATACTTTGAGTTCATTCCATTGAATCAAGATACCAATTCATACGGACCATCTACAACTGAATCCAGAGAGGAACCTCCACAAACAGTCGACTTGGTCGATGTTGTGCTTGGGCAAGAGTACGAGTTGGTTGTCACAAATTTCAGTGGTATGTTGTCTCCTTTGTGTTGGTGCACAGATACATATGTAGGATTACTTAAATGAAACCGACAGGCAGGAGGGGCCAGGAGAGTTTTGCGTTAGTTGATTGGGAAAGGTGGAATATATTTATCTAGGGTATGTTAACTGCAGTTATTGGTGGATATGGGTTCATGCCTGGAGAACATAAGATTGACAGTTCAGCCAAGACTAAAATTTCAAAGTACGATACCCAAACCTCATCACTCCTCAAGGTAGGCAAGTGCCAGTGAGATTGTTGTAGTCCCCAAATGATGCGCATCTTGTCCATATGTGTCATCAAAGAGAAAGGAAGACCATTGAGCGTTGTGTATGATATCTGGGCGAGTCCTCTTCTCAGAGTCCTCTTCTCATAGTTGCTGCGATTTGAATCTTTTAGTATGAGGAACGCTGCTTACTTGACCCTGTCTGGATGCTTGGTGGCCTGCCCAGGTCTGTATCGGTACAAACTTGGGGATGTTCTTAGGGTGAAAGGCTTCAAAAACACAGCACCAATCTTTGAATTCGTCTGCAGAAAGAATGTGATTCTCAGCATCAATTGTGACAAAACTGATGAAGAAGAATTGCAAATGGTTGTTACCAAGGCAACTGAACACCTCACCAGAACAACCATGGAGCTGGCAGATTTCAGCAGCCAGGCAGATATGACCTCCTTGCCAGGGCACTACGTAGTTTTCTGGGAGATGGTAAGCAGCAGGTATATCACGGATAACTCTTACCCAGTCTCTGACTCCCCTCCTCTGGAGTCCTCCCTGCCACTCATTGGACATCTGACCTTTTACATGCACTGTAAAGTGTTGTGAAAATGTTGGATATGCTCTACATTTAAAGGCTAGACTGGACCACATACACTGGCAATGCTTGAGCAATCAAAGCTGTGTCTATGACCATCGACCAACATTTCAATGTCATTACAGTCAGGAGCTTGGTTTTCAGGCAACCCCTCTGTGAGATGGAGCCAGGCTGTACTCCGTGTGTATAGATCATCCCTTACTCTGGAGTACACACGTACACCCCAGCTTCACCATGCTTGGGTACTGTTCTCTTGAGACACCAGAAAATTCCGAGTTTCTTATGCTTCCTGCTACCAGCGAGTGCAAACTTGCGACACTGGTCTGGGAATTGACCGGTCCCCCTTGTTTAGCCCCCCCATGTAATAGGTGATCACTTGTTTGTTGATCAATGAACCTTTGCAGACAGGGTAAATGTGCATGTTCATGAGTACATGATATTCATGACAACAACTGTTGGCACTGGTGTAGGATCACCCTAGTGTGGCCGTTGCAATCCCTGTCATTGGTGCCACTACCAAGGTGTTAGCTGATTTTGTCCTCTATGTGGAGATCCATTAAAACCCATTAGAGAAAGGAAGATTGGAAAATCAAGGCTGATGCTGGTTGGCACATTCTCACTGAAGCTTGTAATCTGCATGGTGACATCAGGGATTTGGATTGTACTGTATTGCAAGAATGTGCTGACATACTTGATGCTTCTTTGAACTACGAGTACCGAAGAGCAAGAGCGGGAAACTTGATTGACCCTTTAGAGCTGCGTATTGTGGAGGAGGGCACGTTTCAGAAGATGATGGCTTGGGCTGTGAGCAGAGGAGCAGCCCCATCCCAGTATAAGCCCCCTCGATGCGTGAACTCGCCTCAAGTTGCCGAAATATTGGATGCTGCAGTCATTGCCACGTTTCATAGCCTAGAAAAACCGTCTGCGTTGCCACCCAGTGCACCATACGAAGCTCTGAAGTAGGGTTTCATTAGCAAAAAATGAGATTGATCGACTGATTGGGTGATGGTGCAAATCTTTGTGATCCGAAATGTAATTCCCCATGAACCAGAAGGATATGTCCGGTTATTGCGCTGACATTGGTCTGTTGAATCGATCTCCAGCAAATTAAAGGAGCTGGCATTTGCCACTGCATTGCTCATAGTCCCTTGACTGAATGGGTCTGAATTGTACAAACTGCCACAGTGGATGGAAATGGGATGTACCTCCCTAACTTGCTGCCCTCTGCCTCGCCCCTTATGGGAATTGCTGTGTAGTCAAGTTTTCAGTGGAAAACCTGTGAAGGGTTATAGCATGCGTAGTGCTTTCAAGCCTCATCAAGAAGGAATGTCGTGCTTACCTCGACAAGTGCGTATTTGTCCACGTCGACGAGGGCATCCAGACTGTGACGTTGCAAATAATCGATGCTCGCATTGGTGGGCAAGAATTTCTAGCAGCTTCTCTCTCTGGATCAATCTCGCGACCTCATGTTCCTGCTCCATTATCTGATTGAAGGCGCCCCACTTTGTTTAGCTAATGCATGCAGATGATAGTCTAGTGCTCTCTTCATCATTTGCATCCAGGAGCACAGCTCAGACATGCAGGATTTTAGCCACCCGCATCTGTAACTTAGCTGTAATTTAACCAACAGTACCTCACAACAGCATTACAATACCTATAGTGACTTACACTAATGGATGCACATGCGATGCACCTCTCTAGGTCCATATGTCCATATCACTGAGCTATTCTACTTGTGATACTCCAGTTATCAACATCGAACTACTTCAGAAAGGCAAACATACTTTCTTTTTCTTCGTTGAAGTGAGGACTGGGATACATCTGCCAAAGTGCCTCCTTTGCTTCTTCCCTAAAATGGGTATTAGGAGTAAGTATGTAAATGGCAGAGATGTAGTAGTTGGCAATTGAGAGCCCAGACAGTTGAACAGTCCACAATCACCGAAGGCGTAGAGTAGTCACAACAGACGTGACACTTTCGTGACCTCAGTCAAAAGTCTTCCAGTTTAGGGTTAGGTTCTAAACAGGCCTAGCCCTGGTGGTCGCTCTGATTCCTCGCTTGAGTTTGTCTCGTTTGTTTTGCTTCTCTTCCGAGTTGGGTGCTTGCAAGAGTTGAAGATGGACTCGAGGTTGCACAGGATATTCTCTGGAGTAGGTGGAGGCGGTGGGGGTGGTCCGCATTCGGACTCGCCGTTGGTGGATTCGTCTGAACAGGTCTACATATCGTCTCTGGCGCTGCTAAAAATGCTCAAGCATGGTATCTCTTCCACCCTCCAAAGAGAATCCAGTGAGAGGGAATTCAGTGCTGATAGGAGAGACATGTGGCTCCGACAGTTCGGTGGTTTATCTGCCATGCTGACTTGCCGAGTAATTATGATTGCAGGGAGGGCAGGAGTGCCGATGGAGGTGATGGGGCTCATGTTGGGTGAGTTTGTGGACGACTACACAGTACGAGTGGTGGACGTGTTTGCTATGCCCCAGAGTGGCACAGGTGTAAGTGTGGAAGCAGTTGATCATGTGTTCCAAACGAAGATGCTTGATATGCTCAAGCAAACTGGCAGGTAGAGCCGCCTTTGTCTGTCTGTCTGTCTGTCTCTGGTAGATAGAAACCCCGCAAAATTCTCCGGGTTGATATGCTGTTTGCTTGCTCTCGTTGTCACAGGCCGGAGATGGTGGTGGGCTGGTACCATTCGCATCCAGGCTTCGGCTGCTGGTTATCAGGTGTCGACATCAATACGCAACAGGTAAACGGGGTGATCCATTCCACCACAATTCCTCGGACATGCGGGTTTTGACGGATTTGCAGTAGTTGGAGGTTGATTTTTGTGCTCCTCCACCAGTGATTTTGTGTGCCTGAGGGACGGCTCAAGAGTATGTAGCATTCAGATTGCTGCATCCAGCTCTAGGAGTGCAACTTATGCTCATCACAATGCTATGAGAAATATCCAAGCTGAAGCAGAAGGCCAGCACCATTCGAGGCAAGCAGCTTGCCAGAGCTGTCTTACCTTGCCAATGTGCACCATTTTTCTTGGGATCTACATTCCCTCTGACCCAGAGTCTTATCATGTATACAGAGTTTTGAGGCATTGAATCAACGGGCAGTTGCGGTGGTGGTCGATCCAATCCAGAGTGTGAAGGGTAAAGTGGTAATAGATGCCTTCAGGCTCATCAATCCACAGACAATGATGCTGGGGCAGGAACCGCGCCAGACCACCTCCAACCTGGGCCACCTCAACAAGCCTTCTATTCAGGTTGAGCACTGCAGCTGGCCACTCTTTAGGTCTTTTTAGAGCAGGGCCTTTGTTTGCTCCATTTGTAAATCGTGAAGAGTTGTCGAATTAAACCTTGTGTGAAGACTCTGCCCTTCTGCTTTTGCACTCCTTGAACAAGAACCATAAATGACACTAGGAGGTGTTTTCATGGATTTCTTGCAGGCATTGATACATGGATTGAATCGGCACTATTACTCTATTGGAATCAACTATCGGAAGAATGAGCTCGAAGAAAAGATGCTGCTGAATCTTCACAAGAAGAAGTGGACAGATGGGTTGACCCTCCAACGCTTCGACAACCATGGAAAAACCAATGAGACCACAGTGCAGGTAGGTTTCCAGTTTGTTTTTCTGTCTTCCAGATTTGGAGTGGTGTGGAAAATTGCCAGGGGTCTACATCTGAGTGCTTATTTTTCCAATCTTTCTTTTAAATAATCCCAGATGGTGGATATTTGTGCTTTACAGGAAATGCTTGACTTGGCAATCAAGTATAACAAGGCTGTGCAGGAGGAAGACCAGCTATCTCCAGAGAAACTAGCCATAGCCAACGTCGGCCGGCAAGATGCTAAGAAGCATTTGGAAGAACATGTTTCCAACCTTATGTCCTCCAATATTGTGCAGACCCTTGGCACCATGCTTGACACTGTTGTCTTCTAGCAAATTGGGTGTACATGATAGTTTCGAATGTGATGCACATTTCTATCCTATTGGGTCCAGTCTATTAGTTTTGGTACAGATGTTTTTTCCCCCTCCTCAAGTGTAGGATTTATGACATGGAAAAGCTAAAGGAATACAGTTTGGCACTCTCTTTCCCTGGGCAGCTGCTGTGGCACGTTAGACTGTCACTTTATATGGAACTATTCATGTAAAATTGGAGAACATTCAATCCCTTTTAGACTAACATTGTGGGGACACTGGTGCTGTGCGGGGTATTATTTTCTCAACTAAACCAATGTAGTCTATTTGACATGCATCGAAAGCATATCTTAGGTTTATGCTGGCACAGTCGTCTGGCAGCACCGCACATAACATGTATATCATGTGGTATTAGTAGTTGAAAGTTGAGAGGCACCCACATGCATATTCAATGTGACTTGACTATATTTCTGCCGGTCTAAAATGTGATAATACATGCTCTGCATGTGCTAGCTAAGCTAAACAAGCATCTGGAAGGAAGGGAAGGGAAAGGAAAGGGAAAGAGGGTAGTGTAGAGGCTAAGACCACAAAGTTCACAAGAGAGGTCTGGGGGTTGGCAGGTGGGGTTAGAGCTTATGTAACGATCAGAAAGTAGAAGTCACAAGGAGGATGATCAGCTTATGTCCAGCTTTTTATGAGAGGAGGGAGTTTAGTAAATATGAACATTGTGGTCTGATGCTGCAATGGAATAACACAGAATATGAATCCTGATGCAGATGTTTGCTGTGCACACACATCATTTCATATGTACACTAGTGGATTTTGGATTTGGACACGAGTGTTTCAACCTCATGCAATTGCTGCATGCAGTATTCCCGGGATGGGGATACGAATCCAGGGGGTTCATATTGCGAAGTCTGAAAATTTGAAAACAAGATCTCACGCAGGCGCACTGGGAGGCAAAGCAGAGGGTGTATCTAGGCTATGGAATTTGGCAACCACTGCAGCGTTCAATATCTCCATAATATGAGGTGCGCTCACACATCGAGGGGGCTTGTACTGTGAGGGGGCAGTTCCTCTGCTGATCGCCATATCCATTAACTTGTTGAATGTGCCACTCTCGACAACACGGAGCTCCAAAGGTGCAATCGTGTCTCCCGCTCTCGCTCTTCGGTAGGGGTAATTCAAGGAAACATCAAGGGTATTGGTACATTTCTGTAAGACTTCGTGATCCAAACTCCTGTCGTCACTGTGCACAAAGGATATAATCAAAGAGTAAGAAACCCCCGAGCTGCTCAAGATGCATGGAATGAATAACGGTTTTAGATTGAGTTTAACAATGATCCATAAATCTTTGACCTGATAGCTCAAGTTATGTGTTCAAGGTTGCAGAGCTGCAAAGAGAACAGCCTCAGATCAGTTAAATGCTGCAACATACCTGCTACTGTTCAGTTCCCAGAAGATAACGTAGTGGCCGGGAACAGAGGTGATGTCTGCGTGGCTAGTGAAGTCGGTCAGCTTTAATGATGTTCCAGCGAAGTGTTGGGTCGCCTTGCTGACAATTATTTGAAGCTCTTGTTCATCGGTTTTGTCAGTGTTGATGCTGAGAAGGACATTCTTTCTGCGGATGAATTCCAAGATTGGTGCTGTGTTTCTGAAGCTCTTGACCCTCACAACATCCCCAAGACGGTAGCGATATAGACCTGGAAAATTCAACCCACCATGCGCACAGACTTTAGCAAAGACCTCAAAATGACAATCAGACACATTAGTACAAATTACAATCTAGATTCTGGCTAATCCTACAGTTGCAGTAGTCTCTTCAGGAACCGTGGACATCAGTAACTGTAAACATGTGATTCACTTGCAAGCCCAATTAATGTGCACGCACAAACAGTGCATTCTGACACCTCTGTTCAAACAAATTGCGCAGAGGCCTGCAAAATTTCGAGCACAACTCCTGTCTTCTCTCAGGACTGGTTCAGGACGTGCACGAAGCCACATCAACACAAATCTTCCCGTGATTAGCTCGGCGCAAATATGAAAATCTTAATCTCGGCATACAAAAGCACTAGGCTCGCACAAGGAAGATCAGAATAGTACGAAAGCACACGCATAGACTATCTAGACAGTCCGTGTGTACATGTGCCCCGCGCGAAACAGAAAGGGACCCACTTGTGCCATTCGTGACGACCAACTCATACTCGTGCCCAAGCACCACATCAGCCAGCTCAACCGGAATTTGTGATTCCAAGGCGTTGCCGTCGGAATTCAATGCAATGAACTCGAAGAAGGCCTCCTCTGGCCATACCAAATAAGAGGTATCTTCGGGTGCGCAACTCATATTGATATTCATACCAATGAAGGTGCATTCGCAGGCCGTGTAGAGTGTAGATATCAAATGGACATTCGGGCCAGCAAAGTGCTTCAATGCCGGCACATACTGCTGCATACTTCCAGTGAATATACACGAAATGTAGCAAACATTTCTCCAGAGGCGGGGGATGATAGCCTCCCAGTCATCCACCAAGCACTCCTTCTCAATCATGCTTGCCAGGACCGGATTTGGCTTCAGTATCTTTCCCACAGCGTCTCTGACAGCAGGATCAGTGATCTTCTTGTTGAGGGTCCCAGTTCTTATGTCCTCGCAAATTTCGGGCCAGTATTCTTGAAGAGCTCTCACCACACTAACGACTGTAAAGGCAAAAAGCGCCTCCAGTCTGGTTATTTCTTGTGCCTGAGAGAGGGCACAGAGGAGTTGGCAGTACATGGCCTGGCTACTGTCGCTACAAAGCACCACTTCAAGTGGGACCACATATATATCGTTTAGCACGTCATATGTCTGCGCTCTGTACACTGGACTCTTCATATAATTGGTAGACATTGCTCCAGCCTTGATTCCGCTTGGGGTGTCAATCTGCTTTCCTGGGAAATACATCTGGAATGACTTGCCTGGCTTCAACTTCAATGTTTCAAATTCCCTGTTGAAATGATCAAACCACAGAAGGCATAAGTTTAATATTCTACAGGCCTACTACATCAAACTTTACCGTTAAATAGGACTACTGAGCTGTTGTATATTGCTTATCTAGAGCAACATTAGACACTCTGAAAGCGATGTAAACTGGTGTAGATTGATCAATGTTATCTCAGTCTCTCTTAGGCGCTGAATCGACAGTAATTATTAGACCAACCAAAAGGTTCTAATTCTCAGGACTCAACTCCGTTTTGAAACCTGAGGTGAACGTACCAGCACCTGGAATCGATGTTATGCACGGAGAGAAACACGAGATATATATATATGTACAGACCTTTTGTGCAGTGAAGCTTCCAATGCTTCACGGAAAGGCCAGTTTCCAAACGCTTTGGACAAGTTCGTTGGAATATATTTTGATTTCCCAGCCGTGGTTCCTGAGCTGCAGTTTCGCAAATCAAAAGAACAAACTATAAGACGGACTGAGAGAGGGAGGTTAAAGATCGTAACGACTGTCCTCGAGGAATATTTGTAGAACAGGATCTGCATCTGTGGCCAGGCTGAAACTAGAAAAGATTATGAATGCATGCCAATACTCCAATGTATATAGATAGAAGTACATAATTTGAATATTTTCGCGCTTCCTTTTGGTGTACGTGGATATGTAAGTAATGGAGCCGCAGATCGATTGGACAAGTTCGTGCACAAAAAACTTCTATGCGCCACTGAATCTAAACTCTCTAGACATAGAGACAGAGGGACAGAGGGAAGGAAAGAAAGAAAGGAACTTGAGAGAGAGATTTTGCCTGAGAGCAAAGTGGGATATTGGGTCGACGGAAAAGATGTGACTGGCCTCCCCCTTCACCAAACGAAGGATGTCTGTCTCCAGATCGTCATAGCTCACAACTGGCACGTTCTTCTTGAAGCTTTCCACGTCAGTGCGGCCATCTAGACCGTGGCGTCGCAGATACTCCACACCCGCATTGCGAGCGAGAATTTCTCGCAGTTTCTCTCTCTGGATCAATCTTACGTCCTTTGTAAGCTCCTCTAGGAATTCTTCAGGATCGAAGTATTCTGTTGAAGGATCATTCCACGCCCTTCTGGATGGCATCACAAAGCTCTGGGCCTCCTTTAATGCTTGCAGGTCCAATTCAAATGCAGGTGCCATTTTCATTGGAAGAGAGCCATTTGCACGTAGCTCCACATGGTGGTCGCTTGTCATGAGCTCCCGTACAGCTGGTTTCCTGACTTTGCTAAATCCATCTGATTGGGCGTAATTATTTTCTATAGCCCCCATCGCAGTCACTCTGATTTGAACTGGCTGTTCGAAGTAGTGCTATAGTTGGGAGACACAGGCAGTTTGCAGATCAGCTCTTCAAACCCAAACAACGCTGCAGCTCAAGATCTCAACTTCAGTTCTTACAGGTCTACACACCACAGCTCCCCGGAGAGCAAATTTCTTGGAAAGCCTTGAGAATCTACGATGCGTGCACTGGGTTTAATATTCCACACTCACACAGCTAGTACCTTGAGCACTATATACACATCAACGTATCCAGTACCACCATTCAGCTGCTCGAGAAACTGCAGTGGTCAGTCTCCCGACGGCTACATCTTGTCCGCACGGAGTTTCCCATTCACTTACACTCTCAACTGGTAGTAACCCCACGCTGCAGTAGTCACCCTCGCTGCAGCCTTCCAGCGCAACTTCCTATATTCGCCTGCTCCCAGCGGAGACATAACCGGCAAATGGAGGTGCGACACGTCATCTGAGCTCCAGCTCTAAACTAATGAGAGTGCACCACATCAGCGAAACTTTGCGTTTGTGGGTACGGCCCCTGAAATGCCAAGCGTTGAACAACTTGATACCAAGTCTGTGATACAGTGATCTGCCATGTGAGCAGAGACTGTGATAGACTTGATTATACGCGCTGAACATCCACATACATGTATTGTGCTTTCTCGACATCACTCTCACTTATGATCTCTATTCCGGTTACGACTTATCACCATCCTGCCCACCTTCCACCGCAACTTTCTCACTATCCAAAAGTTATCGCATGCGAGCCCACCGCTTTAACAGTTGCTCAGTTTTATGCTTCCTGGCGGGCGGTGAATCCAGGGAGTGTGGAATCCTCATGACATGACCTCAAGACGTATTCTACCTAAAGAGGAAGGCCGGGGTTTGAACGAGTCTCTTCATTGGGTTTTGTGGGTTCACGAGATTTGTTCAAGATTCTTCGATGGGTGGGATCTGTATGGAATTGTAGTTAGAGTAGCTCGCCATGGTAGATCTTCTGTTTCATGTAGGTTTTTTTGTTCTCTGTTGTTGTGGCATTGTGACTAGGTGCTTTTACTTGTTCCAATGTAGAAGTATGTACAGTTTGTGGCTTTGAATCCACCACCACTTGTTACATGGTGAGATTATGCCCTAACCACTAGGGCATTGTTGGATGCTAAATTAGATCACACTGTTTATAACTTAACTCGAGCTGTCCCGAGCCTCTTTCCTAACAAACACTCTCTTTCCTGAGCTGCACAATGTCATTGTATGATCCCAAAGAAAAGGAGGCTGCATTTTGTATAATCTCTGCAAGAACGAAACAAAGAAGAGGGGTCTTCTTGTGACTTGTCAACAAACTACAGTAGTAACAACACAATGATAAAGGCCTAGTAGAAAGACCTCTGTACCCTGTGTATCCCATAGCCAGTGTAGGTACCTGACAGAATTGTTGAAGGCTGTCGTGAGCTACTGTTGGCCAAGTTAATATATGTGGGTGGATAAATGCTGCATGTCTGAAGGGGGTTGCTATTCCATGAGCTCATGAGCGGTGAGCTCATGAGCTCATGAGCGGGCATGGCTAACCCATGAGCCGCAAAGTAACACACTTCGAATTTCGGCAGATTTTTTTCGGGCCAAAAACTATAAAATAATCAAAAATCGAAGATTTCCGCGCTCATGCTGGAAGCACTCCGCTCATGAGTACCAGTGTACGCTCATGACTTGGAGCCCAGGCTCATGGACCGCCAGGCCAGGTCATAGAATAACAGAATTCTGGGCAATAACGGCACCGAAATTATCCCAGAGGCAGAGACGCAAGCGGAATTAGGATCCGGGTTTGCAGACTCCGAAAACGCAATGGCGACCTATAACCGTGGATAGTACTATTGCAGAAGTGCAGGATGGTTGGGTATAACGACGCCGTAATTGGGCACAGGAAAAGAAATAGCGCGCTGAAGGCTCGGGAGTGAAGCCAACAACGGTGAAAGTAATTGGGCTCTGCCAACCAAATACCCGGCTGCATCCTCCGGAGTGCAGGCGATAACGGCGCCGAAATGGGCCCCGGAAACCAAATACTCGGCTGAAGCCACCGGAGTGCAGCCGATAACGGCGCCGAAATTGGGTCCGGAAACCAAATACCCGGCTGAAGGCTGGGGATTGCAACCAATAACGGCGCCGAAATTGACCTGCGGAAACAAAATTCTCGGCTGAAGCTTCCGCACTCCATGTAATAACGGCGCCGAAATTGGGCGTCGGAGAGCAAATACCCGCCTTACGGTGAGGGAGGCCTTGCTCTCATTTTGCTCTTCACTCTTCTCTGTTGTGCCCATCTCCTCCCTGCTTTGAGTTCGTGATGTGTCGTGAGGCCATGTCGTGCCCGAATCACATCTATCGACGCCAGACGAAAGTCATTTTCCCGAAAGCAGACGACATCATTGTCTTCCTGGATGTTTACAGGGACGATCCTTGACTTGTCCAGCTGAGAGCAATGGAGTTTCTTCCAGGATTGCACGATTCTCCTGGACCCCGACTGGGGAGCAGGTGGTTCCTACGCATCATGGACCTGGACTTTCCGCATGTGTGGGAGCCGAACAGATCACGCACAGCGTTGCCGTATCGTTGGAATTGTTGCGAGTGGACGTATGATGAGTGCATAGGTGAAAACTTTACGCGTGGACGGACTGGCTCGGAAAGTGGGGACATTATCTTCAGTTATGAGGATGAGGAGGAGGGGAACACAGGGCCCATTGTGAAAATGTCCTTCTACCAAGGGGGCGCTATCGATAAACACGACATCCTCGTTAGTTTCAACCGGGCGACAGAAACCACTGACATTTTGTTCAAATATAGGCACCCGGTCACTGAGGAGGTCCTTGAGAGGCCAGTTCGAGTTCCTTCTTCTTGGGCGAGGGGACCATAGGTCTTGCATGCTAGAGTAGACATGTTTCAACTTGCTGACACTCATGGCACATACATTTTCATTCAGAAATCAAGCAGCTTCCCTGTGCCATATGGGGAATATACAGGCTTCGATAATCTTCTGTTAATGTTATTTGCAATTCACTGCCATTATGCTGGGACGTGTCCTTTGTCGTATGGATTGCTGTTTGCACAAGGTGCAGTATGCAAATGCTGGAATGTGCAGTAGGACCCTTCCCACTGGGACACAGAACTAGCAATCTTGTAAAGGCATCACATTTGCAGAACAGTAACAATGTATTTGTAGCAAATTGGAGTCTTCTCATAAAGGTGGACGAAATTCACATGTAGCCATGGCGATGCGGCACCACCAAGTGTATAATTCCTCACAAAAAAATAGGGTGCAAGAAGATGAATGTAATATAATTGCCACTTTCTCCTTCCCGAATGTGGAATGTCAAGCAGTCCGACCAGTATCCTGCCGTAGGGCCTTGTGCAGCTCGTTGAAACTCAGTGTTGGAGCATGGATGAAGACGTCCACTGCGGATATGCAACTCATGCGCTTCATAAAAATGTAATAAAGGTGTTTGCAGGGGACGTATGCTACATTCCTCGATTCCATAACAAGGAAGTCCTCACAGTTGCAAGCTGGGTACTGTGAAACCGTGATTGCATACACGACACTGCGCGCAGCAGACCCGGCTGTTGACAACTGAAATATGCGCCCCATCCCGGGGTGAGGAACATCCCTGCAACCTTGCACTATGCAGGGCATTGCAAGAGCGTTGGCCATCCTGGTGTCGTTCGCCTTTGTTGGTGGCCACAGGCCAGACTGCCGGTGGTTCAGGCATGCCTTGTACACCATACTTGGGCTTGCCGAACACACACGACATGATGTCGTGCCTGCAGAACCAAAACTCCTTCAGTGTGGCCTCCACAAACTTTGCGCACACAAATCTCCCTGTGAAGCAAGGGGCAGGCACACCGCCCTGCGGGCTCCTCCGAATCATCTCATTGCATCTCTGGTTGGTGTCGACACGAACAGCACAACATTTGCCACGAAATGTCGGACGGGTCCGTGCAATTCTCCACTGCGAGGCCGACACATCTCGCTCCACGATTGGAATGTTGTATTGGGTAACGAAAACAGGAGCAACATGCCCATCCTCGGCATGTTGTCCCGAGTCTGGCAGCGATTCCATGGATGCTGCAGGAGAGGGGGTACGAGTCCTGCTTCGTGAAGGCGTGGGACGCAACATCGTTGCGCCCCGAGGTTGAGTGCGGATGTTCATATCTGATCTCCATGAAATCCCCATCCCCTCCAGGCATGTCCTCAATTCTTCTCTTCACCGGCCGGCTGCGGACATCGCCCTCCAGGCAGTTCCCCCGACTGTGTAACGGCGTTGACCTTATAGTTTCCCGCAATGCAGCAGTCCATTTTTTGGGATCGGTCGAACGATGCGCCGCCTCATCAGCATCTCCTGCCTGTCTGGTCCGATACCCCATTGCTTTCCTCCCAGAAACTGGTAGTAATGAGATTGTTGCATGATGGCCCTCACAATATCTTCTGTTGTTGCTGTCAACATGTCAACGAGATGTGCTGCAGAGGAAGCACGCCATGAAGAGTGCACCGATTCGGCCATGTTCGTCGTCGGCATATCCGTGTCATCCTCCCAAGCTCATGTCCTGTTGAAGGAAATTAGATATGTCACTGATTGTGGAGAATGTCCAAGCACAAAACAGAACAATTGTCAAGTACAGAAATGTGTTACCTGTCTCATGTAGTCTCCAAACTGGCGGAATCTATAATGCCACCACGCAAGCCACGTTTGCAGTTCTGGCTGATCTTTCACATCCACTGCCCCTGAAGACACCCACCAGGCGCGTATGGTTGCAAACTCGGTCTCCGCCTCGTCGATGGAATTCGCATTTTTCCACGCTAGGCACATACTGATATGATCCTGCCGGTGGCGTGACGCCACGAACCTTTTCGTGTTTTGCGTCAAACTCTGCATGAAGTGGAACCCGCAAGATCTCTCCTTTCCTTCCATTGGAGTCTTTGGGTCGTCCCCATATACCCTCCTAACTGCAGCCCAGTTTGCCTGGGCATTGTCAGCCATGAAGCCCCTAAAATCGGAGGGGGCAACTTGGCTCTCGCCATTTGCTCATTAATTCCGCGCCACATATGCAACTCCGAATCTGTGTCTTCTCCCTTCATTTCGCAGATAGCAATGGTCATCAACTTTCTGCAATGTGGGTCGTATACATGTGCCCCCATTGTCACCCAATCGTGGTTGGTAATTCGCCGGATGTGGTCAAACATGACCCAACAATTTGAGAGGTCTCCACTGGTCATCCGCTTCACCAAATCGACGCCGCTCCCCGGTCCGCACGTTGACATCTTAAATATGAAGCACCTGTCCATCTCCGAGCCTTGACCAGGAAAGAAGCTGCCTTGGATGAAGTCGTAGCCGCATGTGCGTTTCACTTCCAAGATGGAGTGCATGTCTGATCTTCTTCCGATTCGTTTCTTGCAGCTGACAATGTGGTTCCTGACATTGGGGCTGCACACATGGGAGACAGCTTCCAGCAGGTCTTCATGTCCCCCTCGCCCAGCTTCTCTCTTGTGCTTCCGTCCTCCGACATTATTCTGCCAATTGCAATCCTATGTGCCGATGCGAGCTGTATCTGCTTTGGTTTTGCACCCGGCCTCAACCTCACCTCCTCCTTGATAATATCCTGGGCTTGTTGAAAAGCGACTCTGCAATTGCCTCTGGCGAGGGGGAGCTGCATGCTTTCCGATGTGAATGCATGCTCTGGTGCACGCTGGGCCGACGGTCCCGACGTAGTACTGCTTGGCGTTGCACACTGCCATGCACGTAGGGGCTGCGTTGCAATGGGCACACTTGAACGTCCCTGCAGGAACTCTACCTTGAGGCCAAAAATGGGGTCGACGAATTGCCCATCCAGTCAGTCTCATTCCTGGTGCCTTTGCTAGTGTAATGGTAACATGTGCTCGAGAAACATTTAAGATGCCCAGCACACAATACATATCTCACTCGAACTCCATCACCCAGGTTGGACGATGAAGTTTTGGTGACACACCAAGGGTGGCCGTCATGTTTTCCTGTTCATTCCTGCGAGCATGCCGTCTGGGCCTGCGCCTGCCGGCACTGGAGGGAACTCGTAGATAGCATTCCCATCCACAACATCAGGCAAAGTTTCCACAGAATGGATTGGAGTTTTGTCGTAATCAAGCCTAAGAAGGTCACTGGAGCGGGAACCCGTTGTCTTCATCCTCCGCAATATGTCGATTACTGAGGGACGGAAGTTGAGTCGGACGGTGTATGCTGAACACTCCTAGTGACGGACGACTTCGAAACATACGATGGAAGGACCATACAGTCTTCATCGTCACTGGATAAGTCCTGGACGACTGTTTCCCTGTTTTCCTGGATTTCCCTTTTCACATGTTTGGGCTTCTCTGCTTGTGAAGAGGTGCCCACATCCTTCACATCTTGCACGCCAGACCCTCTTGTGGAAGGAGGATCAACCAAGTTCCAGCGTGGGAACTCTTTAGGCACGATTTCACCAATGGCACTGTACCGGATGGATTCAGAAGCTGGGAGCCGCCACTCTTTGCCTTTTCCGAAATCTGCATGCAGAATGACGGCACTTTCCACAAAATTTCATAAGCATCCTTCGTCTCCTCTTCCAAAAACACCGTTCCAGGGCGGAGCCCGAACTTCACACAAGTACTGCTCAGTGACAATCGCAAATCCTTGGTCGCAGGGTATTTTAGCTTTCAGAGAATCAGGATGGAAGTACACGTTGACCCAAACACGGGAGTCCATTTTGAAGACGGGACCTCTCGGTACGCTCCGCAGCGAAGTCCTGCAATGAGAAGAGTGTGTCCTACCTAATAACACAAATGATTTTCTGGAGGATTCCGTATCCAACATGATGGGTGATCAGTGCACGTAAAGATGAAGGTGTGTAACGTACGTTAAAAAAACGGACGAAAACAGCAAGTTCACATCGGATATTTGGTGCCTGAATTGTAATGTACAACCACTTGGGGTACAATAAATCAGGCCTTCCCATGAATTTCGGCACCGAAATCTGGATGAACATCTCTGTCATGTAACAGCTTTGGAAGCCAAGGGATGAATTCTGGCAACAGAAATCGTAATTTGTTTACCTCATTAAACTGACCAAGCACCCAACGGATGGATTTCGGTGCCGAAATTCGGATGAACTTCTTCATTAAATTGTATCTGCACATATGGGTTGAATTTAGATGCCAAAATACGGATAAATGTGTTCCTGATTACAGTCGTGATTGACCACGTGTCCGGATATCGGTGCCGACTTCCGAATGACAGTAATCCTGATTCGGCAGAATGGATGTATTTCGGCGCCGAAATTCATTCTTCATCTCCTTTTCCGACCCTAATTCTGCTGCCCTGCGTATGGATTTCGGTGCCAGAATTCATCGGAAGTCCTTTCTGTTTTTATTTTTCTTTGCGACAGATGAACTTTGGCGCCGAATCTCATCCAAGTACTCCCTTTTAATTTCCCTTTTTCTTCGAGAGCAATGAATTTCGGCGCCGAAATTCAACCAAAATCCTCCCGATTTTTTTTTTTTCGCGAGCATTGAATTTCGGCGCCGAAATTCATCCTCCTCCCGAATTTTTTTATTTTCCTTCGCGAGCAATGAATTTCGGCGCCGAAATTCATCCGAAGTCCTCCAGAAATTTTTTTTTTTTCCTTCGCGAGCAATGAATTTCGGGCCGAAATTCATTCCTCCAAATTTTTTTTTTTCTTTCGGCGCCGAAATTCATCCAATGCCTTCCCTCCAATATTTATTTTTCTTTGAAATGGATCAATTTCGGCGAAATTCATCCTTACTGTCCGCAATGAGTAACTCTAATATTACATTTTCTATGCGACGGATGAATTTCGGCGCCGAAATTCGTCCAAACCCGGCACTTACTTTTTGCTTTTGGATGATAATTTTCCGTAAATCTTGGAAATACCCCGTCCGACGAATATAACAGGAATATTCTGCATTTAATGGAGAAATCGCACTTCTGTCAAAATTAATTGCATTTTAGCCTTTTTTTTCATTTGAAACCGACAGTATCCATGAAGTGGTCTTTTTCGCACGGGACGTTGCCGCACATAAAGTATAATTTCGGCGCCGAAATTATAGTTAAATGTCCAGAAATGGCAAGTCCAACAGGCATGGACAGCATCCGTCAGGGGCAATGATGGCGGCAAAGCATAGCATCGTGCCGATTTAGTCTTCGCTCTGGATGAATTTCGGCGCCGAAATATGGATGATTTCACCTCGTCTACGCGCGGACGGACATATTCGTAATGAATTTCGGCGCCGAAATATGGATGAAATGTGCCGAAGTGCAGCCGTTTCCGTTGTCCCGGAATTAATTCCGGCTCCGATCCCACCGACAGGTTTGCTCATGACGAATGAGGACTTCGATGAATTTCGGCGCCGAAATATGATGATCACCTCGTCTACGCGGACGGACATATTCGTAATGAATTTCGGCGCCGAAATATGGATGAAATGTGCCGAAGTGCAGCCGTTTCCGTTGTCCCGGAATTAATTCCGGCTCCGATATCCCACCGACAGGTTTGCTCATGACGAATGAGGACTTGGAAGCGATGAATTGCGGCGCGAAATTTGTAAGTTTGTGTATGAAAGCACTTGAAGGATGAATTTCGGCGCCGAAATTCATCCGTCCGCTGATGAAACGTACCGACCTGACTGTTGAATGTCATATGCAGGGGATTTTCATGGCGGTTGGGTTTCATGATGTGCGGATATTTCATTCAATGCCGGCTGCTCCGGGAACCGCATCCGGTGAACGGAACGTATTTCGGTGCCGCAATTCGGATAAACCGTCATACACTGGTGGCTGGAACTGGCACGCGTCGTGTTCCAGTCGACTTCATCCGTGCGAACGTGTCAGGGGTCACAATCTTCATCACCCATACGCCGTGGACGGTGGCAACGCTTCGGGAGACGTGGCTGCTTACGCATCTGCTCGTGCATAGTGGTTGCATGTTCCACCGCTTCGCTCTCTCGCTCCTTGCCCTTCTGCAGTGACGTTCTCCTGCGTTTCCTCTCCTTATGCGGCATAGTGGTAGCATAGAGTTTGTGGAAGGTCAGGCGACTCCGGCAAGAGAGGAGGCGGGATTTTGGGAAGCCGCCGACGACACGACTTAAGCTCCGTCTCATGCATGAAATGCAGACGTCGTTATCCGGAGACTCGGATCGCCCACCAGTGAGAGATTCGTGCTTCGCGGATGTGAAGCACTCCATACGCAATATTCCTTTTACACCTTTTTTTTGGCGTGCAGTGTCTCATGTTTTCCTGTTTGTTTGACATGGGAGCTGGGGAGGGATCGCAGGGGGGCGAGGCAACACAGTCAACTTTGGATACTCCTGCCCGGGTGCTGCGCTCACAAGGTGGAAGTGCATCGAGGCAGACGAGTCCTCATTCAACACCTCAGATATCGCCTCCGAAAAGCCCACCTAGAGTTCCTCCCATGGCTTCGCCAGTAAAACCCCTAGGGAGACTGGAAGCGGAGATATTGGGTTTGCAGTCAATTTCAGAAAACACAGATGCGGTGGAGGCCGCTGGAGATGTGGGAGTCGGATCTGCAGAAGGGCGGCCCATTCAACTGACAGAAGGAGAGGACGATAACGTGGTACGACTTGGCGACGATCAGAACCTGCTGGAGCTTGCGGAGGAGCAAAACCTCCAGGACAGTACACAGGCTGGTGAGAGGGGTGAGGGAAGTGACAGAGGTGATACAAGTAAGAAACTGGTGGCGGGTATGCTCATGAGCGCACGAGACATGAACATAGCAGCAAACAGGTTGCTGGCAGAGACTCAGCAACATAGGCCGCGTTTTGGGCTCCATGGTGTATCCCGAGAACCTTAAAGTTCCTTTGTGTCGCATGGTAAGCCTTCCAGTTGTAAGGCAAGCACTGCCAGGGGATATCGATCGACTGAAGCACAACTTCAGAGAAGGGTACAGACGGGGGTCGGCAGCATTCTACGTTTCCATTGAGAATGACCAGGGTGTCACAAGGGGCCCCACTGCAGAGGAGCTTCAGAATTGGGGCCCCCACTGGCACACTGTTAATGCCGAGTTTGAAGCCTATCTGAAGACTAATCCCACATTCGCACACATGGAAGGGAAGATGTTCTTCGTTTGGGACGGGAACCACAGGATGCTTGCCTGGACAGAGTACATTGCTGAAATGCATCCGCAAGATATCAGTTGGCATTACATGGTGGACTGCATTGTCGTGAAGGTGGACGTCAGGGACAGAGGACTGTTGAAGGGTGCCATGGCGGATATAAATCTGTAAGTATACAATTACATCCTTGTGTACTGCCTATTGCGGCGCCGAAATAGGCAATGTTCACCACTGTCATGCACTCTATGAACTGGAAATTGGATTGCTGTGCCGAAATCATATTTTCATGTTGTTTTTTTTCTCCATGGCAGGGTAACAGAGAGGGCCTTCGTGGAAACTCATCTGGCACATACGCTCTACAGAGTGCAAGAAGTGGGGACAGCTCCGCTGACGGACTTCCAAAAGTCCCTCGATCCCGAGCTGTACAGGAAGTCCCTAGCGAAAGCAGATCGCACCTGGTACCGACCAACACTGGACGCCATGGTGGAGATCCTCTATTCGGTGAGGTTCATCTCAAATTTCAGTATCAATTTAATGTTATTTGTTGCAGGGATCCGTGGCCTGACTGTATCTGCTGGGTATGGGAATGCAGACGAACATCAGGGATGACTTGGCCTATGCCAAAAGGCAGTTCTTTGAGAATGATGCCCCCAACAAGGCGGACGCGTCGATAGAGAGTCATATTGTGCAGGCAGGGAAGCAATCCCGGACCAAGTACAGGTCCAAACTTGTTAAGCAAGTTGCAATCGCTGACCCTGGTCTTGGTGCCGAGTTCCTGGCGGAGATAGGACTGCATTACTCCAGACCCATGAAACCGGTCCATGGAGAAACTTCATCACATCGCAGTGTCCTGTGTTGAGCCGGCGGAGAAGGTGTGTGTGTTTATCTTGTTTTGTGACTTCTCGCGATTCTTATGTTGGAGCTCTTGTCTGACCGATGTGAGGTGGCTGCAGACGAGGTGGCTGCGAATCTGGAACGGGCCATACAAACACGAAGCTGCTGTACCACTTTCCCATCGAGCCAAAGACGACAAAATGAACGACTGGCTCAATGTCATGACTTGGTGGCATCAGGTATAATTTTCTCCTATTCTGTGTTGGACATCGTCGCAATTTCAAAATCATGAATGTTTTGGAAACCTGCCATGATGCAGGTACTGACCCACGCCCAGGAGCAATTGGACTGCAACACCCCACTTTCAAGTTACAGATCGACTGGACGAAGCCTGAGACAATGGAGAACTACGTGCGTCGTGGCGAGGGCGCTTCGCAAACCTCTTTTTCATTGCAAAGGCAAGACGCAGCGTATACATCGAAGAGCAGGAGGGTGCCGACAAAGCGGCAATGCGTGTCCTGTTCAGGTAATCTGCTGACAATGCATCCCCCTATTTGCAGTTTAGATGATTTGGTTAAGCAGCGATGGATATTGCGGCGCCGAAATATACCTCTGCAAGATGTGAGTTCTGGGTAATTGGGGCACGGTCCACTCCGTATTTCGGTGCCGAAATACCTTGTGCATTGACAACTTCCACTTGCATGATGCATCGGTAGAATTTTTGTTGAAACTGCCTCGTGATTGCAGGTACATAAACTTTGCACTCATTCCGTCCGGAGCCATTCAAAGGGTTCCACCATTCTTCCTGGCGTGGAGGACACCTGGAGGTCGTGGAACGATGTACACAGAAGTAATGGGCGAAGGAGTGGCATGCCGAGCATTTGGTAAACTGCCCCTGGTATGTGGATCTCCCAAGTGGGACCGTTGACCTCTCGGAGGTTAACTTGAAGAAGGAAGCGAATGCCAGGGCTATGAAGGCGCAATCGGATCCCCAACCAGAGGACGCGGAAAGACTGAAAGCAGAGGAGGCAGCCAAGCAGAAAGCACTGAGAAAGTCAGCCAAGGCGGCAGCGTTGGCGAAGGAGCAGATGGAGAAGCAGGCAGCTGAGTGGAAGAAAAGAACGCGCAAACAGGGGCAAGAGACGAAGACCCCCACACCAAGAAGAAGCAGCAACACCAGTCAGCCAGATGAGGGGATTCGGACGACGATTTCCAGCAGGAAAACACCCAGGGGGCCACACCTCGTCCGAAAATTCACAAGGACCAACGCTCCGGGGGGCGGCTGCGAAGAGATCACTATACGAGGATGCACCTGGCAGACCCTACCGTGCGGTGCAGATTGCGGGCAGGGAAGTCCTCAAAACACCCACAATTGTGGAGTGTGTTAATGAAAATTTCCTAACTGCTCTGACCAGAAGGCTGGAGATAACGAGTTTGAGGAAGGCGATCGGGCCCACCAGGGGAAGGGGAAGAGGAAGGCCACTGGCAATGATATGGAGGACACTCCTGGCTACACAAAGATGATGGAGTATTTTGGGCGATGAGCCACGGCAAAAAGAGCACAGTCGGGGGCAGGGCGGTGAAAGCCTCCATCGACATGATCCTTGTGGATATCCCGGATGGGCAGGGAGATACTGGGGCTGGGCTCAGTTCCCTGGTGGAACAAGTACGACGAACGATACTGGAGCCACACATTCGGGTTCGCAGCCAACATGTTGGACGACGTTGGCTGTGTTGTTGTGCTAGCAGCCGATGGAGAAGTCACTGAGAATGATATCAAAGTATGGACGGGGAGAAGTGCAGCACCCATCCTGAAAAAGATCTGGACTTGCATCAACACGCAGGGTCTTTTCAACGATGGCCGGAAGGTATGCTGTGGTTCTCCTCTGCTATGTCAATTTCTGGGCCGAAATTGCCCCTGTACATGTAGGCCACCTCTGACGTTTTCATTTCCTTCTCTGCAGACTCTTATCTTTCAGGCATTTTGCTTCGTGAAGGAACATTCGAAATTCAAATTACGTGAAGCAGGAAGACTTGTTGATTCCACAGTTGATCCACTGGAGTATAACGTCCTGTTCAACCATGTGGGAGAGAGAGAAGGACATTCTTTGTGATTTGTCGGGCAAGCCATGGAGGTATGGCAGGACCAGGAGTCCTGCATTCATCCAGACGCTCATGGAAACGTGTACGGATGTTGAAGGCAGGGTCCTTGACGTCACTGCAAATACAGGTGAGAACGTTAATTGAATGCGGCACGAAATTGACACCATTTCCGTTTCTGTATGTTTGCTTGTGCGAGGAAGCGACTCATTCTTGAGTTTGGCTGTGGTTGTCGTATGAATTCGCAGGTGCCTGTATGTGGGCGGGAAGGATGTCGAACCGATTTGTGTTCTCATTTGAGGGGGATACGGCCTTGTACGATTACAATTTGGCGGGCCTTCAGCGTCTGCCTCCGACTGAGGATCCCAAAAACGCAGAAGAGGACGTGGAAGAGAGGAGGAAGATGAAGAGGAGGAAGTCCGGGAAATTCGTTCGATGCAGGGGCGCCCGAAGCCGCTTCCCCCAATGCCTGTCTTCGAGTGAGTTGCACCATAGTAAGTGTATTGGTTTCGGTTGTAGGGACCATGCAACCTGCCGATGATTCCCTGTTTGAATTCTCTAATGTACTTCATTCTATGTTTGTGCGTACACTCAGCCTTGCAGAGTCGTCCGACGAGGAGAAGCTGGGAGACTTGCTCGAATCGGACCCTGTTGCAGAGGAGGAGACAGAATCGCATCGGCCATTCTTTGCCAGAAAATCGTTTCTCGCGAGTCCCCAGAAGCCATTTTTCTACCAGCCTATGCAGACACGGCTGCCAAAGAAGCCATCAGGAGGAGGATAGGCCTACTCGGTTAGAGCAATTGACATACGGGAATGAGCAGAGAATTATAATGAGGCGTGAGGCCAAACATAGAATTGTGAAAGGCAGAGTAGGGAAGTTCGTAATAGAATCCGCGTCCGAGAGCGAGGGGAATGTCGAGGAGACTTCCGCACCCAGGTGGACAGTTCCGGCTGGTGAGGATGGTATTTTTGAGGGGAGGGCTTCTCAGAGTAACAGCGGTAGCGGCAGTGCAGGTTCGGAGGCAGGTGGAAGGCAGCCATCCTTGCATGAGGGCGGGGATGCATCGGACAGTGATAGCGGATCCTCACCATAGCAAAGTCTCATTTGGATCATTTTGTTGTACAGTTCTGAAACACTTAATGAATATATTGACGATTTGAAAAATCATTGTGTTCAGACTGCTTGTCCATTCCCTACATTTCTTCCGCCAACCAAAATCTATAATAAAAGCAGAAGAGACGCAAACTTCAGTGAAGAACCCTACAAGTAATTTATGCACACCATCGACCCGGGAACTTGAAGCCATGAAAACCCTGCCGTTTCTAACATTCCTATTGGGAAATTTGGCGCCGAAATAGCCCAGTTTGCGCCTTCGTTATATGGGCCTCAAAAATTCCACGGATGAATTACTGCACCAAAATATTGCGATGGAAGCCTTCAGCACAAGGCACTTCACCACATTACACTTGGGTATTTCGGCGCCGAAATTGCCCGTTCTGCGCCTTAAATACCGCACTATATCACATTTAAGAGGTAATTTCGGTGCCGAAATACCCCGGTGGATGTCTTCAAAACACCATTTTAGCACACTGCTCTTGGGAATAACGGCGCCGAAATTCCTCATTCCGCATCCTGGACCAGGAGAAACAGACCCTATTACCGAGGTAAGAGGACATAACACCGTCAATAAAGGCAGGAAAATTCCAATTCCGCGGATGCCCGCTCATGAGCTCATAGGCTCATAGGCTCATGGGCTCATGCGCTCATGAAATAGTAAACCTCATGTCTGAAGTGTGCTCCTCAATGAAACTGATGAACTCATAGGGAACCGGACTTCATGTGGTGAATCCAGTGTACTTCGACGTGAATACATCACGCATAGTGTCGTGCCTTTGCAAATTAGCATAGATGCTATCTACGCTTCGATTCGACAAACGTGCTGCACGTTGGAGGGAGGACAACGCTTCTTCTATCCGTGTTTCTCGCGATGCTAGATGGTCCGCCCATGTCATCCAATTCCGCCAATTCCCCTTGAACCATGACCACGATCGGATTTGCATGGCATTTGAGTACCGATATGCAACAGCCATAGCTTGCTCGCATTCCCCCACAAGCTGCTCTAATTTATGTTTTTGGGCCGATGTAATTTGCAATGTTGAACATTCCCCGGTTTCCACTATGGGGTCCTTTCCTTTTCTTGCCCTCTTTGCCGCAAGTCTTTATTCCTCAACCCTTGCCTGGTCCAGTTCAGGCGTTTGCACTTCATTCCCATGTCCGATTGAGTCAACCCCGTCGATGACGCGGTCAATGTCCATTGGTAACATATTCAAACGCGCCAATATGTCTCGCTCGTTGGTGATTGGCCTCGGGTCCTGAAGCACACCGCGTACGCTGTCGAGAGTCCCCAACCCCATTCTTTCCAGCAACTTCGCTATTTGCCACCGTTGCAAATGAACAATGTCCTTTAGGTCTTTGATGTGTTGTTCATGTGCGGACAACTGTTTCTCCAACGGAGAGCGTATCTCGCCCCTCTCCACCTCAGACGTTGAAGGCCCGGCTGCGGAGACCTGTTGCGGCGTATAATCTGGAGATTGGTCTGCCTTTCCTCCTTCTTCCACCTCGTCGTTTCCATCCAACCGTATGATATCCTGCCCTTGACGTATATACAAGTCTGGGATATCATAGAACATGTATAGTCTAGTACGTTGTCGCGCAGTGGCAGTTTGCCAATCCACTGGTCGCAATAAAATCAATTCTGTGTACAACATGGCCGCAAATAAATACGGGACCTTGTTGTTGACGAGCGGTTGACCCCACAATGTTGTATGTACCTCCTCTGCCCTGTGGCGGAAATGCGGGTTGGAGCAAGAATGCAAGCTAGCTTGATTTTGTTTGGTTTGTGGATCATGCTTATCTCTGGACCACAAACGATTTATGTGACACCAGTCCACAAATTTCCTACAGTCACCAAACGACCACCGCTGCCCCAACCTCCAAACTTCCCAATCTGGTTCCGCAAAAATGTTGGGGTCATTGTATATGTCCCAACAAAGTTTGCGCCTGAATACTCTGCATGCATTGGAGAAATTAAGTAAGCATCTACAAAAGCAGCGAACAAAGAAGTAGCGACAAGTAGTTTCTTATGCATACATCTATTGTGTATAAGACCCAAAAGTTCTTGGGGACTACAAGAGGCTAGAGCGGGGCTCCTGGGTCGAGGTGGGGTAATAAGAGCTAACAGTCATCAGAAGTTGAAGACGCAAGTCACATACAGAGCAAAAAGAAAGCTTATTGAAGCTGATCTAGATAAGTTGCCCACTTTTTCATTAGAGAAATGAGTTTTCTGTACAATGAACATTCTGTCACAACTGTCAACAGATAATCTGATGCTATGATGGAGAGATTAAATCTGAATCTTGACGCACATTGTGTTGTGCACACACATCACGTCATTCAAAATAAATCTATACCAAGCTCATGCAATGTGCATGTTGTAACCCGGAATCCTAAGAGTTGTGATTCATGAATGGTGGCTCCAAAGAAGCAACAGGGGATCTAGGGGATACGGATCCAGTATTGTGAATCTTCAAAACTAGATCTCATGCAGGCGCGCACTGGGAGGCAAAGCGGAGGGTATTTCTAGGCTATAGAATTTGGCAACCACTGCAGCGTTCAATATCTCCATAATATGAGGTGCGCTCACACATCGAGGGGGCTTGTATTGTGCGGGGGCAGTTCCTCTGCTGATTGCCATATCCATTAACTTGTTGAATGTGCCACTCTCGACAACACGGAGCTCCAAAGGTCCAATCGTGTCCCCCACCCTCGCTCTTCGGTAGGGGTAATTCAAGGAAACATCAAGGGTATTGGTACATTTCTGTAAGACTTCGTGATCCAAATTCCTGTTGTCAATGTGCACAATGGATAAGTTCAAAGAGTAAGAAATTACCCCCTACATGCTCAAAAGTGAATGGACTGAACAAATCTTACATTTAAAACAATCCATAAATCTTTAGTCCAGGGTACATCAACTTATGTAGTTCAAGGTTTCAGTTGCAAAGAGAACAGCCTCAGATCAGTTATATTCATGCAACATACCTGCTACTCTCCAGTTCCCAGAAGATAACGTAGTGGCCTGGCGCTGAGGTGATGTCTGCGTGGCTGGTGAAGTCGGCCAGCTTTAATGATGTTCCAGCAAAGTGTTGGGTTGCCTTGTTGACAATTATTTGAAGCTCTTGTTCATCAGTTTTGTCAGTGTTGATGCTGAGAAGCACATTCTTTCTGCGGATAAATTCCAATATTGGTGCTGTGTTTCTGAAGCTCTTGACCCTCACAACATCCCCAACACGGTAGCGATATAGACCTGGCAAATTCATCCCACCATGCGAAAATAAACTTGAGCAAAGGCCGCTTCCAAATGGCCAACAATTACAAGTTCTAGACTCCGAAAAGTTCACCCTACAGCTTACTGTAGGCACATGTCTCTCCGAATCTCTAGTCTGGACTCTGAGCCATGCACATTGATCAGTAACTATACATATGTAAAATCTTGAATTGCCCCTTGGCATGAGCTTGTGACTCGAAATCAAAACGAAAATGTAGAGGCCTTGGCCCCTCTGACGGAGGAGTTGCACGAGAGAAACTTGAGGATATTGGCTGAGAAAGAGCCTCTTGCACAAAATACGCCATTGAAGCCTAGAAAGGACAACTTCAAGCCCTATATTCACTCCCGGTAATCGATATAGACATACTTCAATTCGAGTCGTGCACAGAATCTACACTGCATCAATCTACAAAATCTTCCCCTGAACAGCTCTCGATCAGCTCGGCGCAAATATGACATCATAAGCAAATAAATTAAAACTTGGGACCTCACACGTTATCAAGCTCTAGGCAGCTCGCACTAGGTCTCTTGAAATGACACGACGAAGGCCTCTTGGCATCTACGCATGGGCGTTCAAACGCCACATGTTATGCATGCATACAAATTACACGCGAGTATAAGTGTGCAGCCCACCCGAAACAGAATTAAGGACCCACCTGTGCCATTCGTGACGACCAACTCATACTCGTGCCCAAGCACCACATCCGCCAGCTCAACCGGAATTTGTGGTTCCAATGCGTTGCCGTCGGAATTCAATGCAATGAACTCGAAGAAGGCCTCCTCTGGCCAGACCAAATATGATGTATCTTCGGGTGCGCAACTCAGACTCACATTCATACCAATGAATACGCATTCGGCGGCCGCGTAGAGTGTAGACATCAAATGGACATTCGGGCCAGCAAAGTGCTTCAATGCCGGTACATACTGCTGCATACTTCCAGTGAATATACACGAAATGTAGCAAATATTCCTCCAGAGACGGGGGATGATAGCCTCCCAGTCATCAACCAAGCACTCCTTCTCAATCATGCTTGCCAGGACCGGATTTGGCTTCAGTATCTTTCCCACAGCGTTTCTGACAGCAGGGTCAGTGATCTTGCTGTTGAGGGTCCCAGTTCTTATGTCCTCGCAAATTTCGGGCCAGCACTTTTGAAGAGCTCTCACCACGCTAACGATTGTCACAGCAAAAAGCGTCTCCAGTCTGGTTATTTCTTGTGCCTCAGAGAGGGCACAGAGGAGTTGGCAGTACATGCCCTGGCTACTGTCGCTACAAAGCAGCACTTCATCTGGGCTCACATGTACATTGTTTACGTTATAATTCCGCTCTCTGTACAGTGGACTCTTATAATAATTGGTGGTCACTGCTCCAGCCTTGATTCCGCTTGGGGTGTCAATCTGCGTTCCTGGGAAATTGATATAGACCGACTTGCCTGGCTTCAACTTCAACGTTTCAAATTCCCTGTTGCAATGATCATACCGCACCACGGAAGGCATAAGTTTGATAGATATATATACATTTTCCCCTGCAGAGGAAAGGAAGAGATTTACTCGCTAGAGCCAAGAACCCTCCTCGGAGGAAGAAAACAACAAAAACTAGGCGGGGCAGGGAAATGGCACTTTAACCCATCCAGCGCCAAACCCCTTTTGCAGAAGAGATTGTCAGAGCCCAAACATCGGAGTCTTGTTCCAAGTTTGCTTGAGCTTGAGTTGTTTAATATTCGACGGTCTAGTACATCAAACTTGAACAGTACGGTCTCAGTAACGATATATAATTCCTGGATCCGCATTTGCCAAGCTCGCAGCTATTACAGACAACAGAACATCTACGTAACTATGTGTTTATTGCACATGCACTAGGTACACACTACACACGAGTTTATGACTCAGTAAATATGACTCTTTCTAAGTTGCTGCAATTGTATATTGTTTAAAGTAACAATGTTAGACACTCTTGAAAGCTATTAAACACCGACCGGTCATGTAGATCAATATATTCTGAGTCTCTCTCAGAAGCTCAAACGAAACCTCTACTCGACCAAAAGATCCTAATACTCCCCGATTGCGTTTGGAAACCCGTGTGAATGTACTGACACCCAATTGATGTTGTGAACGGAGAGAAACAGAAGAGAAACAGAACTTGGAGGGTCCAGAAATATGTACACACCTGTTGCGCAGTGAAGCTTCCAGTGCTTCACGAAAAGGCCAGTTGCCAAACGCTTTGGACAAGTTCGTTGGGATATATTTCGATTTCCCACCCGTGGTTCCTGAGCTGCATTTTTCCGCAG
This sequence comes from Takakia lepidozioides, assembly GCA_030704615.1. Classification (NCBI taxonomy): domain Eukaryota; kingdom Viridiplantae; phylum Streptophyta; class Takakiopsida; order Takakiales; family Takakiaceae; genus Takakia; species Takakia lepidozioides. The sequence goes on along the minus strand of CM060732.1, from coordinate 20,928,068 downwards.
ATCAAAACAAAGAACTATAAGAAGGACTGAGAGAGGGAGGTCGAAGATCGAGGTCGAAATATTTCTCTACATCTGGAACAACATCTGAACATCGTCATCACATGGCCATGCCGAGACGAGACAAGATTTGATTCTAGATAAATATGCATGCCAGTGGACATGTATACCTTAGATATTTCCGCTGATACTACCACAAATGAACACGAACACGGCGCTTCTTTTAGTGTGATATCCTTCGATTCAAGCAATCGATCGAGCGGATCAATTGGACAAGTTCGTGGACACGATTTTTCTATGCGCCATTGAAACGTAAGTAAACTCTGTAGATAGAGGGATAGAGAGAAGCTGGAAAGAAAGAAAGGAACGTAAGAGAGAAATTCGCCTGAGAGAAAAGTGAGATACTGGGTCGACGGAAAAGACGTGAGTGGCCTCCCCGTTCACCAAACGGAGGATGTCTGTCTCCAGATCGTCATAGCTCACAACTGGCACGTGATTCTTGAAGCTTTCCACGTCAGTGTGGCCATCTAGACCGTGGCGTCGCAGATACTCCACATCCGCATTGTGTGCAAGTATCTCTCGCAGTTGCTCTCTCTGGATCAATCTTACGTCCTTGGTAAGCTCCTCTAGGAAATCTTCAGGATCGAAGTTTTCTGTTGAAGGATCATTCCACGCCCTTCTGGATGGCATCACAAAGCTCCCTTCTTTTGCTTGCAGCTCCAATTCAAGTGGAGGTACCAACTCAATTGGAAGAGAGCCATTTGCATGTAGCTCCACATTGTGGTTGCTTGTCAGCTCCCTTACAGCTGGTTTCCTGAGTTTGCTGCATATATCTGATTGGGCGATGTCTGCTATAGTCCCCATCGCAGTTTGTTTGCAGGTCTTAATCTACTTCTGTGTGAATGTCAGTGCTGTGTTTGGGAGACGGTTGCAGTTTGCAGAGCTCTTCTCAACCCGTTCCAACCAACTACTGCGATCTGAGCTCACTTTAATTCTCACCTGTAGACACACCACAGAGCTTGGATAACCTTGAGAAGACGATGCACTGGAATTCCACTTAAATCCTGAGCACTATATACACCAACGTATCCACCAGCATTCAGAAACTACAGTGGCGGCTACCTCCATCTTTTCCGCACGTTTTTATTTTCGAATTCAGTTCTCTCACTAAATCTAGATCTTGCTAAGTCCACTTCCAAGAGAAGAGGCACCATAATAGGTAAATCACGCGGCGGCAGGACGCGGGAGTGCACCCTTTGTTTCTGTTTCTTTCTGTCAGTCATTACTGAAGAGGGGTGGCTGCCCCTTCGGACAAAAAAGAGGAAAAACAGAGCCTGGGTGGCTGGGGACCCACGTCTTGCATGAAGTTAATGAGTGAAGTAATCTCATGTTATGATCCCCACTAAAGGGTAGCCCCGCATCAGAAATGGTCCACGAACAGGAACTGTTGTTTGACCATCTTCCAGCACCACAACGGTGCAAGCGGAAGCAGCACGTCCGCGTGCTGATGCATGATGGTCGCGGCCTTCTCTTCCTGGATCAATGATCTTCAGCCGCCACCTCAGACCAGATAGCGATAGGCTTGATATACGCCAAGAAAGGCGCTCATTCCTTCTTTTCCTTCCTACCCAACTAGGACCATGACGGATTCAAGATAGGGTCAAGCTCCACTCCACCTTTGGGCTAGTAGAAATGCGCCCTGTCGACACCAGTCTGCCATCTCTGTCCTCGATCACCATCCAGTCTCGGCAACCTTCTCGCGCAACTTCCTGACTAGGTGCTCGGTCCCAGCTCCCGAGAAAGCTGTAAGCCCACCTGCTCACTTTTAGAAACAACGACAGATCTTTTGAAATACGTTGTAGAGGTCATTAGAGGTCCTTTCCCCTCTACGCTTATCCGAGTTTAAGGCAAGCGTGTGAGGCCCTCTACTGGCAGTCAAATATGATCCCGCATTAGGAAAGTGGGGAGCGCTCCACACCTCCTGTTCCCTCTTCATGCTCCCTACGTTCAGGACCATGTTCCCAAACATTCTCCAATTCTTGCTCCCCTCATCCGACTCCCCCATCCCTCCTCCTCATAGTGAAATAGGGGAGCGGGGACGGGGAACATGGGGAGCAGGCCCGATTCCCGAGGAGGAGGGAAGCAGAGAGCATGCCCAGTTCCATAGGGCGAGGAGAGGAGCAGGAACGGGAGTAGGGACTGGGAACAAAGAGGGGAGCATGGGAACGGGTACTGGAAACAGGAGAGCAGAGAGGGGATCTTGGAGTTCAAATTATTTTGGAGATGAAAAATAATATCAAGCTGGCGCAACTGCGCAATCATTATCACTCAATGTGCATAGTCTTATTGAGTAATTGTTGTTGTTGCATAGTAAGAGAGTTTTTAATTAAATCCAAATTTTTATTTTCTAAGGAGCTGCTTGCAGAGCCCACCAAAGGGAGGCAGAACAAACCTAATAAAATATATACCCCCCTTACCCTCTTTATATAGTCTTTGGAGGCGGTGGTGGTGGAGCCTTCTAGAAGGGGGCCCACCGCCTCATGCCGCTGCTTCTTATGGAAACCTCTACAAGTAGAAAGAAGGCCTACATGTGTCTTTTATGTGCATGTCTTGGGCCCACCGGCCCATCCCATGCCCTATGAAAAAAAACCATATAGCTGTCTATCTTGTTTTTTTGACAAGTAGCCTTACCGTTTTTGTGACAGGATATATTTTTTTTTTACTTTCACTGTGACAGACAACTTTGAAAAAATGCCTTTCACATGACAGGTTGAGAAATTTTTTGCCTTTCACACAATCATATCATATGAAATTAAAATTAAAAATGATAGAGAAGTGTGAACTTCTTAGTACAATTAGTCCAAAGAAAAAAATCTTCGGTTTCTCATGTTACGCCACACCTCGAACACTGCCCTCCAATCCATATTCTCCAACTTGATCCTACACAATGACACACGCATCAAAGCGTCCAAAGTATCCAACTTCAAGCAAGACCGCAAATGACTTTTGATAGCATTTTGTTTTGAGAAACCCCTCTCAAAAATTGCAGTACTTGTAGGAATCACAAGTGTCTTTTGCCAAAAACACATGAGGTGTGACCAGTTAGTGTGCCATTCATTGGTGCCTCCACACAATTGTCACGCCTCAAAGAAAGATTTGTTTTTACACTCATGCCTCAAGGTTTCCACAAACTCAAGCAACTCAACCCTGCTTGCATCACTTTCAGCCTCTGTCAATCCAAATTTCAAGATCAACCTCTCCAACCACTGCTTGGACATAGAGATACGAGCATCAGCTTCATCACTTGGATAATACTTTGGACTGAAGAGCTTTGATGCATTGAAGACAGGAAGGTCAGGAAATCTCTCATTCAAGCTATCCACAACCGCTTGCACATACTCAGCTCCTATTACCTTACGTTCTTGCAACGTGTCATCTCGATAAAAAATTTGTCCATGGTGCATAAGATGCATTGTACCGTCAAGGCCATTGTCTGCCCTCCATCTTAAGGCACCATCAACCCAAGCTCCAGCCAAGAATGGTCCCAAATGCTTTGTCACTCGTCCAAAGTTGGGACCATGACCACAGAGAAAATGCCTCATCAATATAGAAATGGTTGCATCCAAAGTGCATCCAATCATTGAAATATCAACCATGTTGTATTGAAATTTCCGATTCAACTTATTCAACTCCGCTAAAACATCAACCGCAAGATGAAGCATGAATTGAAACTGGAATGTGGTAGCTTGGCGATACCAATAAGCCTCCGTCACTCGAATCCAAAATGGCTGGCATGTAATACAAAATCCGCTCCAACACCTGACCTCGAGAAAGCCATCGGACTGAGTGAAATTGTAGGATAGTTAGTGGCTCCAAATCAAATGATTCCATGAGCCCTTTGAGTTCCTTCCGTCGGTTACAACTCCTCCCTACCCACTCATAAACCTTGTTAGCAAATTGATCCAAGACCTGCAACTCGGGCACTGCCTTCAACGCATCACTTGCTGCTAAAGCCTCACGATGGGCTATACAATGTGTGTTCACCAAAGTAAAAACATCTCCTCGCAAGCGAGTAGCTAGCCCTTGATGAACACCTACCATTGAAGATGCTCCATCAGTAGCAACAACCACTAGGTTTGATGGATTCCAACCCAACATTTCCAATAGTGATGATGTAGCAAGGTACATGTTCTCTCCAGTTGCATCTTTGATTGCCAATAATTCCACAAAGGCAGGGGTTTGAGGGCCTTTCCCTTCCAAACTCAGATAACAACAATATACAATCAAATGTTGTTCCATAGTCCGGTCAGTGGACTCATCAATCATAAGTGAAAACACGGGAGACTTTGAAGCACTGGAATACAGTAATTGTTTCACATGCTCTGACAATGCCCACAAAAACTCCAATGCAGCCGTCCGTGTAGTGTAAGCTCCATACTCATCATTCACAGGCATATCAGGGGTGTTCAAGACCCTAAGGAATTGACATTCGCTCTCATAACTTAGAATGGAGCGGTCTTGAGTCACAATGAAGAACAAGATCTTCATGCAAGTGATGATCTTTGCATACTCTTTCTCAACAGTATGTTAAATATGCCGGATAATAGGAACCAAGCCAGAAGAAGGAAAGTGAACAACTTCCCATCGAAGCAATGCGGTTTTGTGATCGGAGTTTTTTTCATGATCACGAACTACAAACTTCCGCATGTTTTTACAACTTGCTCCACGACCCCATGGCGAATTGATACGGAACTTCTCAAAAACAGCACATTTCATAAAACCAGTACATGGCCCACCCGGTGGTTTGAAGTGCATAAGTCATTTCCTTCCAATTTTCCATGAAGCTTTGAATCTTCGGCTATAGGTCCTGCCTTGGGGACCACAAGCTTTGGAAGATGGAAGTTGATGGGCATCTACAGAGTCGGAGAAATCCTCATCTGTTTCAGAATTTTGACTTTCTGATAAAGCCCCAGGCAATCCGGTCGCGATGACGTTTGCAAAACAACGATTTGGAAACATCAATTCACCCGCTCATAACCCCTCACTTAGCATATCAATAAATTCCAACCATCAAAGAAAGCCAAAGCCAAAGTCAGGTCAAATAATGCTAGTAGTTTAAGTAAAGGTTTGGTACCTCGTGGGTGTGAACTGGAGAGAGCGACCTTTGTGAGCCAAATAAAGACATTATCGTTGAGATGGATCTTTCCTTGGTCTCCCCACCCTTGAGTTACTTCCAAAAGCCATAAACGAGGCTGGAGACTGGACCAGTGAGGCCGGAGGCTAGAGCCTTGGAGGCTGGACCAGTGTACCAAGGAACTTAGAATTATACATGAGTGTTCATTTTCAATTCATAATCTTGGGATGTAAAGCAATGATTATAAAGTTAAGAAGATGTTGGCCCTGGAGAAACTACATCAAACTTGTAAATGCAAGAACAAACAAAGCTAGGATTGGTGAGGAGGTACGTACCTAGACTGTATATTGTACCGACGTATGGAAACCCCTCTCACTTTGTCATGATTACTTCCTTGGAGGCTGGACCAACGTACCAGGGAGCTTAGATTAATTATACAAGAGTGTCAACTATTTAATTCAAAGACTTGGGATGTAAAGCAATGATTACAAACTTAAGAAGATCCTGGCCCTGGAAAAACTATATGAAACTTGTGAATGTAAGAAGAATCAAAGGTAGGATTGGTGATGAGGTACGTACCTCGAGTGTATATTGTACCAAGGTGGAAAGTGTATGGAAAAGCCCTCTCACTTGGTCTTGATTACTTCCTTAGAGGCTGGACCAACGTACCAGGGAGCTTAGATTAATTATACAAGAGTGTTACCTATTTAATTCAAAGACTTGGGATGTAAAGCAATGTTATTTTTCTTATTATTTTATAGAAAATAGGGGACGGAGACCCTAAAATGCATTAATAAGACAAAAATAACCTTCTAGGGCTGTGAAGTCTTACAAATAGGGGCACAGCCAGGGGACAAACCCGAAGGCGAATAAAGATCCCACAAGACAAAGATGAGGATGTAAGGGAAGAGATGACACACAGATGGCTAAAGTACAATTGGGCAGGGTAAACACAGAACACAGAGGAGAGCTAACGCTTGTCGTTTAAGCACATTATGCCATTTACACTATCACAATATTGTGATGCTTGCTGATTCCATCTACATGTAGATATGAATGTGAATGGACGACCGTTAGGATGAAGACACTGCAATGAGCTGGCACACACCCGAGTTAATTTATAAGTATTTGTCCTTACTTAAACATCTAGCTTATCCTCGCCCTGGCAACGTGGCATCTGATATAGTTAGGCACTGGGATAAGAATCTGTGGAACCAATAAAAAAACAGCCAAGCTGGCCAATGTGCTTAGGGTTGAAGTATTATATAAACGTAGATGTTGGAAGCTCTGACAGCTGGTGTACCTTAGTGCTAATCTAGTGTGCAAATCTAATGAATGAAGTGAGATCATGAGTGTGGATGAGTGAGAATCTTGCATGTTGGATCCAAGGTCCTCTACAAAAGATACTACCTGCCTCGCTAGCTGGCTTTGCCGAACGGCATGCTCTTTCTGAACTCAGCACCGGAAAGAAGACAGAATAACCCTTGGGAGCGAGAATCTGCCTTCATAACATTATAGGACTCAATATGTTTGATTAGCACTTGCAAGCGAATGAGAAGGTGGTAGATGCAATCCTTCACGCTATCGAATGGCCCCCAACATGCCATTATGGCGGTTTGGGTGGCAGCTCGGCCTACTGCTCGACACCACAATGGCATGTGGGGGCCCATCCATAGTAGGTAAAGAGCTTGCCATTATTTTTCTTTGTATTTTATTGGATCTCCCTCCATTGAAGTACTACGTCTCGCCAGGTCATCCGATGATGTGGCCATCTATCCAAAAATTAATGGTAATTTTTGAAGAGAAATGCGACCCCACCCAAGAGAAGACTAGGCTTACCCAACGAGTTGACTGTGGAAGAGGTTGGGTAGCTCTGTGAGTAGGCTCACGCGAGCACAAAAGGCATATTCCATATATTCCCCAAGAATTTGGAGAATATGCGATTGCGAAACCAAAATGTGCTCACGTGATAAAAAGAAAAAAGAAAAAATCTGAAAACCATGCTCACACGAAAAAACTTATGAAATTAATAATCCAAAGCTTAAGTCACGTTAGCACAAAAAGCCACAAATATATCTGCCATAACTCAAAGGTCAATGAATGTAAATTAAACAATGTGGCATTTGGTAAAACATTGTGTGTAGAACATCCCCAAGAACCACCCAGAAAATGGATTTCGCCAACGAAACGCAAACGTATCTTGGGTTTTAGCCAGCGAAACTTGGGTTTCATCGACAAAATTGGTTTTTTTCTTTCCTTTAAGGTTTCTCCCTTTCAATCTCCTTCTATATGTTTAAAATAATATTTAGACACCATTTAGACCCTAATAATGCAGAAAGACCCCTATGTCCGTCTATTATATGTATTGCCGCTGGCATACATATCACCCCATAACCGTGGATCGTGCTCACACAGCCTTTTTTTTTTGTGCTCACGCCATACCAATCTCCTTGTGGGAGCCTTGCGGTACGATCGCTCGGGATGATGGCAGTACCGGCGATAGTACCCGTAACATCCCGGCGGGCGCGTTGTCAAATCCCCATCCCCCGGTGCTCCTTTCTCACGACACCTTTCTCACCTGCGAGCCCGTATTGTAGGTTAAAGCATCACAACATTAAAAGTTCGGTAAGAAGTGGTTGGTAACGTGATGACCAGATGTTATGATGCATCATAATAAAGAGGTACGAGGTGCCATATGTGTTGGACTATGTACCCCAACTCATTTGCCCAGTTTGGGAAGGCAACCCGACAGTGTGGGAAGATTGGCTCTCTCAAGTGGGCCGCAGAAGGAGGCTAGCGTAGAAGTAGGAGGGAGGGACAACCAGCATGTAGCCCAGTGGTAATGGGCACATACCACGTTGGATGTGGTTGTGGGTTCAAACCACTGTATGGTGTGTCATGAAGGTGTCCACCTTTCAACTGGAAGGCAGTAGCCCTTGTGGTGAAGAGACACCATAAGTTACGCTTCAGAATTGTGCATGTCAAAAAAAAGGCAACGGGAAAAAAATGCATGTCACAGTGAAAGTCAAAAAAAAAAAAAGCCTGTCAAAAGAAAGGCAGAAATTTCTGATAATTAGGGGTAATTTTATTACTAAGACCACTAGGAGAGTCTCACAAAGCCTGAAAGGTAAGACTTATGAATAGTTATTGGACTTAGGGTAGCCTCACCAAGGCCCTTCCTTGTGTACAAATTATGAATAGTTATTGGACTTAGGGTAGCCTCACCAGGGCCCTTCATTGTGTTTCAAGCCCTAAACCTGCGAGTTGCCCTCGCTCTTGTGCCTACTCCAAGCCTCCAAGCTCTCAAGGTACACTGGTATTGAGGTACGCTGGTACATTGTAGGGATGGTGGTCTTGAGCTCTTATGCGTACTCCAAGCAAGCCTCCAAAGCAAGCTCTCAAGGTACGTTGGTATTGAGGTACGCTGGTACGTTGTAGGTACGGTGGTCTAGCACCTAGTACATGAGCAAATATTCAGAGAGGTACTCTGGTTCACTCGTACAGTTGGTAGCACCTACTACTTGAGCAAATATCTCCAGGGCAGGATCCTCTTAAGTTTGTAATCATTGCCTCCCAAGTGATCTATGAATTAAATAATGAACACTCATGTATAATTAATCTAAGCTCCCTGGTACGTTGGTCTAGCCTCTAAGGAAGTAATCATGACCAAGTGAGAGGGCTTTTCCATACACTCTCCACCTTGGTACAATATACACTCGAAGTACGTACCTCATCACCAATCCTACCTTTGATTCTTCTTGCATTCACAAGTTTAATGTAATTTCTTCAGAGCCAAGATCTTCTTAACCCTTAAGTTCCCAAGCGACCTGAATCGGGTCACTTTGAATTTGCAGTTCGACCAAATTTTTGCAGATCTAATCTGATGGGCCCCACTCTTGAAGCTTTAATGACAAGGGATTTGTCTCGAGTATGATGCAAAAAACAAAATTAAAAAAAAAAACAAAAGCTACGACCTACAAAAAATATCTTAGATCTCTCATTTACGTTTTGGGGCCTGAAAAGGGCTTGTTGACCGTTGGCGTGGCAGGTAAACAAGCCCAAAACAGATTGCACTCCAAAGGCCATTTTTGGCAAAAAATTAGCAATTTTGGAAAAAGCGCTTCACCTTGTGGTGTGTGAGCATTACATACACACATCCACCATTGGCTTTTAAAAAATTTGTAGAAAAAAAAGTACTTCATTTGGAGGCACATTTTCTCTTGTCAATTTTAAGATTTCAACCCCATGTAATTGCATGCATAGCAACCATAGGTGAAAAAATCAGTTGGACCTGCAATTTAGTGGGGTCATAGCCACTCCACTATTGATTTGGAAATGGTGGGTCTTGGGGCAAGCAAATTGGATAAAGCTAGGTTTTGATTTGGTCAAACCAATTTCTTTCTCATTTTTTCTTTGGGACATGATATTTGAGGTCCGGGCCAAAGCTATAATCTCACAATTTCCACGGTGGACTTGGCTCATTTTTTGGTATGTCATGCATAAATGAGCTGGGCCCACTGCTATAAGGCTGGAATCTCTAGATGATTCTTGGTAGGTTTGTCATGCGCATACGTATCGCTACATAACTACATCGCTGTCCAAACCACACCACACATATATGCACAATAAAGTAGTCTGCCACAATGATAAGAAAAACTAAAAGGACACACACTCCCAACACAAGAAATATGAAATCCATCGCTATCACTCTTTAAAATAGAAGTCGAGCCAGGGGCACCCCAAGCTGTGGGGACTCCACCCCACAACAACCTACACTCCCATCATGAGCACACTCAGTCCTAAACGATGCAGGAGCTCGGTCGCGCAGGCTCAACTCGAGAGAGATGAGCTGCGCGACTGCCGCTCTCGTGAAGATAAGGCGGTTCAGGTGTCAAACTAAACTTGACACCTGATTTAATACTTGACCTAAATCCAAGTGTTAAATACAAATAACTAGCTTAATTCTAGTTGTTTTCACACTGTGCTTATTTAACTTGACAGCTGTCGTGCGCATACGTATCGCTACATAACTACATCGTTGTCCAAACCACACCACACATATATGCACAATAAAGTAGTCTGCCACGATCGCCCCCCCTAGCTGGGGGGGAGGTCCCCTCTACCTCCAGATAGCTACAAGATGTAATAGCCACAGCCGTACTAAGTCCTCTATCACTGTCCCTATTGCACTCAAACCTATAGACCAAGAGGCCGGGTACAAGAGTAGCCCCATCGTTAGTCGCCGTCTTGCAATCTGTGAACTTGAGCCAGGACCTCGTGTGTTCAAGGTCTCCTAGTAGCTGGGCCTTGCGTTTCTTGTTAGCCTTCCATGGTTGTATCCACTCCCACTATCCAATGCAATGTGGACATAACCAATCCCCATCCGGAACCATCTCAAGAGGTGGAGTCAAGCATCCCATATGCCAACCCTAGAGCATGGATCACACACCAGCATGGTGGCTGCCCTCTAGCAGACCCACACAACATGCACCTCAAACCTGCAGATACCACTGCCACGTTTGGGTCTATCCTGCCATCGACATTCGGAAGGTGACATGGCGCACAATTACGCACATGGTCCTTCCAAGTTATGCCATCCCGACCCTCCAAGACTAAGACGCCTGAGGGCAAGACCTCTCGAACCCTCAAAATAACACGTCATGCAGTCACATCCAAGGTCGTAGGAGCAGTCTGCTGCAGATAGACGTAGTCACCAGGGTTGAATCTCCGAACCCCAGGACGATAGCCCCCACACGTATGGTAGCATACCTCAACGTATCACGGTGTTGTGCAATGGCAAGGTTCTCAAAAGCCATTGGCATGACTTTCTTGAAAACTCTGCACGCTGCTCATATGCACGTGCCCACACATCCGGATCGTCAAGGTTAAGAACTGTAGCAGCTTCTCTGCGAATGGATGTAGGCAAATCCGGCTCTCGGGCCAAAGAGAAGAAAGTATGGTGAGAAGGAGGCAAGTGATGCTTGCTTGCTGAACCTGTAGCCCATGGCTAACCAGAGTAACTGAAGGTCCCAATCTCCTAGGTGTCCCTTCTGCAAGCCATACTTGCGTAAACCCCTCTTTACTGTCTGAACAACTCTCTCTGCCAAGCCATCGGCCTCAGGATGATCCCGAGAAGTGGTGCGGTGGTCTATCAAGGCCTTGTCACACAAAGCCTGAAACTCCCCCAAGAACTCTCTCCCTTGGTCCGTGAGTACCTCAGCTGGAGCATCGAATCGGCTAAGCACACAATCCAAGAATGCATACGCAGCTCCCTCACTAGCCTTATCAGGGCAATGGAACCAATTCAATCCACTTGGAGAAGTGCTCCACCATCACCAACACGTACTTGTTGTGGCGCATGGTCAGTGGCAACGACCATGCGAAGTCAAGACTCCACCTGTAGCCCAATCCCATGATCGGAAGAGGGTGCAATTGTGGAGTAGGGGCGTTGAATGAAGCACACACCCTGTCACACCATGCACCCTAGCCACAAATTGTTGCACCTCTGTGTGCATACCACGCCACCAATACTGCCCCTGCAGTAGACTATGAGTGCGTCGCACCCCAAAATGCCCCAACTCCTCATGGGCATGCCGCACTAACCGTGCCCGCTGTGTTGGGTGAGGCACAATCTCACTCGACCATCCTCCCCAAACTCGGAGCAGGTGTGTCCCCCACTTGAACCTCTTGGCTCGTTGTAGGATCCGATCCCTCTCATTGGCAGTCACAGTGGCTGCAGTGTCTCCAGTGCGGAGGTAGTCCAACACAACTGAATCCTCATGTATATCTTTGGGCCCACCTTGCTCATTGCTGGCCTCAGGGTCCTCAGACACCTGATCTACAGTCATCTATGTTGCAGGTCCAACCTGGCCTTCCGCTACCAAGATACACAGAAATGCAGATGCATGCCATCGGGCACCATCTCCTCGTCCGTCTCACCATGCCACCGAGCTCCAGTGTCATCCTGCTGGCTCGTGCATGGATTGCGACTCAACCCATCTACATTGCGATTGACCAAACCCGGTCGCACCACCTGAAAGTCATACTCTTGAAGGATGAGTGCCCACTGTGTAAGCTTCCCGTAAGCTTGTCTGACCCATCAACCACTTAAGTGGTTGGTGATCCGTGACAAGGGTGAAGAGATTGAACCGTATAGATAGCATCTGAAGTGTGCCACGGCCCACACTGCAGCTAAGCATTCTCCCTCATATGAGCTATACTTAGACTCTGCAGCATTGTTCAAACGGCTAGCATAAGCCACTACGAACTCTCTTCCCTCATCATCCACCTGTGTGAGCACTGCTCCAAGCCCCAGCATGCTCCAATCTGTATGCAGCTGAAAGGACGCCCCTGATATAGGTCGTCTCAAGATGGGCGCCGAGGTCAACCTCGCCTTGAGCTCTTGAAAAGCTTGTTCTTGCTCATCTTCCCACTGCCACTCCTGGTCCACCTTGGTCAGCTTGGTTAGAGCCTTTGCAATGGCACTAAATCCCTTAATAAACCGTCTGTAATAGTTTGCTAACCCCATGAAAGCTCGAACTCGGCTCACATCCGTAGGGCGTAGAACCTGTGCAATGGACTCTGCTGTACCCCCAATCCTCCAGGATATATCATGTGACCCAGATACTCAATCTGGTTGTAGATAAACTTGCACTTGCCCGGATGTAACTTCAATCCGTGCGTCCTCAAGCGCTCAAATATCCCCTGAAGGTGTCTCTCATGCTCCTCCACCGTAGACTAAAGATGATGATGTCATCTATGTAGCACGAGCAAACTCCACCCCTGCTAGAATCTTGTCCATGACTCTTTGAAACTCAGCGGGAGCGTTTTTAAGCCAATGGTAAGAACCGCCACTGGTATAGGCAATCCTTCCCGTGCTCATTGATCCCCCAGAATGCCGTCTTTTGCTTATCCGCCTCCTTAATCGGCAACTGGTGATATCCGGATCGTAAATCCAACGTGCTAAAGACCTTGGAATGCCCAATGGCATCAAAGATCTCCTCTGGTGTCGGCATGGCATACCTATCGGACTTGGTCTGACGATCTACAGGCCGGTAATCACCGCACATACGTCTCTCCGTCCAATTGCCATAGACATCTTTCTTGGGTGACATCACTGTGGCTAAAGCATACTCTCCACCAGAGAGCTCCACCAAACCTGCCTCCAGAGATCTTGAGTCCTCATCTGAATCAAAGACCTCTCCATGTCATTGTATCTATAGGGGTCTCCGAAAGATTGGCGTGTCAGTGGCCGACTCAATACGGATCTCTTGACCCTTCAGTGCTCCCAAGTCCTTCAAATGAAGGCAAAGCAATTCCTGTAAGCCCTCAGGAACCGTTGTATATGTCGTCTCTCTCCTCCGGTGATAATGGGTCCAATGGCAGGCTCCCAATTGTCCTCCGTAACTGCAACCTTAAGTCCAGTGGGCTTAGAGGTAGAGGACGCGTCCCGTGGTTGCTATGCTGCAACCTCTTGAGCAGTACTCCCTTCCTGCTCAGTCAATAACAAGGCCTCATCCTGCCCCATCATCTCATCATTGAGAACCTCCTCATCCCGAGAAGAATCCCCAACCTCATCCATCACACTGCCTTGGCTGCCAACTCCCTCTGAACCTCGAGCACCTCCCACGTGTGCCATGGATGTCTACACCTCGTGGTCCTCACCGGCTCGCCCCACTCGCTGCCTGTATCGTCTCGGTAGGCAGAGAGACATCAAGGGAAGTGCACTCCGCACTCTACGTTGCTCAGCCATAGCCAAGCTGATAATCCAAGTCAAGCAATTGAGATCCATTGCTTGCCCCAACACCTGACGACGTGATGCCTCAGAAAGAGAAGGCACCGCCGTGGTCCCAGTGGAAAACCCATTGCCCGCTCTCGCTCGTCGACATTAGGCTCCACTAACTGTTGCAACTGAGCATCCCACAGGAGGCCAGGTCCACCATCCCGAAAGCATGGGATCCTGGGAAGCTGAGCAGTGTAGGTAATGCTGCTCGTGGTTGACCCACCCTGTGACCACTGCCAAAGGCGAACGGTCATCGTGTCTCACACGTTGAGACTGCTCCCTGTGTCCAAAATGCTGTCCACTATGAGGTGTGTTGGCCGCTGCACCCCATCAATGCACGCTTGAGCAGTGCGGGTGGCATCAAGTTAGTCCACCATAGCCATGGACGATGAGCCCGTGATCCCACAGCTGCATCCAGCAGCATGCTGACCCAAGCCACGACCGGACTTGATGCACACTGGCCATCACCCTGGCCCGAGAATCGCCCATCAGTGGACATTCTCCAAGATGTATGCTGGCGATACAGCTTGATGAAGCTGCAAGTGGCGCAAATCCGCACCATCTCCCAAAACAGACCCGTCCTTGAGTCTCGCAATCCATTGCCATGCCCGGCTGATGAATGCCCTTGGCAAGGCCAACCTGCCACTACCAGATCAATGGAGCCAACCTGCTCCAAATCCGGCGCCCCAGCAATGAAATGTCTGCTGGCAAGGTTGTTGGTATCCACGAATTGCAGACACTGGCAACAAGCAGGGGTACTACTGTACCAACTGAGCAACATGGCACAATGAGACGCGTCGTGCAGTCTCATCCCTCTCCACATACAGGGAACGCTCTTACCGCACACCATTGCCTGTAGCACAGAAGCCAAATCCGGTGTGATCCGCCAAACCAAGGCCAGAAGGCAAATGCCTCATCCGGATACTGCCACACAATAGGTGTGGTATCCAATGGTGACAACTGAGGTGGTCCTGGTGCAATACCCGCACTCTCCTCCTCTCCTGACGGTACAAAAACCTCTACCCAGGTTTGTTGCACCCATCGATCAGCAACCTGTTGCAAATCCTTGCTCGTACCCCACAATGGAGTGTGAGCAACCATGGCAGGCAACTCCGCCATACCATGCATGTCATCCTGCTCTGCTGGAGGTGGCACATCCTCTGCATGGGCATTGCCTTCCAGCAACTCTCCAGGCCAACTAACTGCAGCTGTAAAGGCGGCTAGTGTTGGCATCTTGCCCCGTTGGGCAGCGACCCCCAATGAATGTCATAGGGAGCTGTGCACGACGACCATCCTCTGACTGCCATCCAGGCCTATAGAATGCTGACTCCTCCCAAAAATCCAGGGTGAAGCCTATGGGGTATAACACTGCCCCACCAACGAGGACATCGTAAGAGACCGCGTCTGTCACAATGGCCTTGGCTCGCATTACTGAGCCATCGATAGGATGATCCGGCTGCAGTCTAATGGCCAACTGATGCCATGTCATGCCCCGAGCCTGCTCTGATCCTCCCAGAGATGTCTGTATCTGGAAAGGACAAGGCTCCATATCCGCCTCCAT
Source organism: Takakia lepidozioides (assembly GCA_030704615.1). Lineage (NCBI taxonomy): Eukaryota > Viridiplantae > Streptophyta > Takakiopsida > Takakiales > Takakiaceae > Takakia > Takakia lepidozioides. Next base: position 20,912,594 of record CM060732.1, on the reverse strand, counting down.
GAGGCCCAAACCTGCAATAGCAGCTCTGCCCAACATCAGTGGCTGAGCTCTCGAGTCCAACAAGACCCGCAGTGGCCGGTACTTCTTACCTGCCGGTCCACTCAAAGAGAAAATGCCATCCTGGTTGTCTAACAAGACAACTCCAGGTGTCACCATGGCGCGCTCAAAGGCTGGCCTAGCTGGCAGCTCCGTCAACTTGGCAGCTGCAGCTTGCCATGGCGCAGCCGTGGCAGTCTTGACCCTCAAATCCGAGGATCCCTCTGCCACTACACCTTCCAGTAACTCCGCAGAAGATGAAGTGACCTCCCCACTCTCACATAGTGTTGCTGCTAGTCTGAACACTGCAGCTGGTCTTACCCCCGGCGTCGCAATCATGGTTGCCGAGAACAGTGGGGCTTGACACACAGAGGTGGCTGCCCCCAACAACACACCGGCTGCACTAGTCTTGGCAGCAGGTGTCAGTGTTGCACGTGTAGCTCTCCCCAATGGCATAGAAACCTCCGCCTCGGTAACAGTCGGGCAAGAACTAGGTGCCATGGATGGCGTTGACACTGTCTCCGCCAAGGTGAATGACTGAGGCAGCCTCGCCTGACGGCTTGCCTCCCCACGTTGTGGATCCAACTCCACATCTGCACCTCGTGGCTCAGGAACTCGTGATGCTCCTCGAGTCATGGCTGCAACAGACTCCACCTGCTCTAGTGGTAGTGCTGCTCCGCACATGAGTCCCATGCCTCCCATATCTCCTCCCTCAGGAGCAGGAGGTGGACCATCCCGCCTGGGAGCCGGTACCGCCTGAGCTGTAGCCATGGCAGCGAGCCTCTGCTCTAGCTGCTGAAGCCGGTTGGCCATGCCTTGGTCAACACCTGACCTCCGCGTCCTTAGCCATGTTGAGCTTGCCCTTGGCCTGCACCTCGTGCCCGACCACCTCGTCCTCTCTGGGCTGGTCCACCTCACCCCCGCCCACCATTGTTCCCTTGGAACTGGCCTGGGCGCAACTCAGGATGCAAGTCATAACACTGGGCATCTCCATGCCCATACTTGCCACAATGCCCACACTGCAACTGTGCAGGCTGTGTTTTGTGCCGGCCTTTTGCCACTCTCTGGGCAATCTCTCTTGACATGGGGTCCTCCACATGTCCAACATATCACCCCTGGTTGCTGTTGGCCTGCAAAAGATGCCACGGGCCTCTGCACCTGAGGTCCCCTGTAAGCTCCATGGAACTTGGGTTGGGAAACCTTGCCCCCCTGACCACGCTGTTGGGCAGTCCCTTGTGCCTATGGGCTGGCAGCTGCGCCTCGTGCAGGCATGTCCTTGCCAAACCCAATGGTAACAACTCGCTCCTCCACCATGTTGAGCTCAATCCGCTCAGCCTGCAGAAACACATCTGCTAATGTGGGTTGGGCTGCTTGTAACAGGGTTGCATCCCGCACCCTTCTCCTGAGCTCCTTGTCCAAAATTCCATACCAGAACTGGATTGCCTGAGCTTCAGTAACCCCTTGGGTCACACTTATCAAGCGCCTCATACGAGTGTAGGCCTCTCGCAAGCTCTCACTGGGTTTGCGCTGGAAGTCTTGCAAACTTCGCAGCTTCTCTGTCCGTACACCTTGGTAGTTCCTCCGCAACTCCTGGAAGAACTCCACCACCGGGTTGAATCTAGGCACATATGTTGTAGTCGTGGCAGGAGGAGTAGTAGCACCTTTTGAACTGGTACCACCTGCAAAAGTACCGGCACTACTTGTTCCACTACTAGTGCTGGCAGTGGGAGATATTGGTACTGATGCAGCTACTAGTCGCGTCGTGCCTCGAGTAATGGAGACGTAGTCAGGTGACCAATACATCCTCCACTCCTCAATCTTTGCTTCATGTCCTCGCCTGAACTCGTGGTAATCGTCTATAGGCGGGCCTTCCAAATGCTGGAACAGTCCCTTCCACGCCATGAATGGGGTGAATAGCTGTGGATTACGCATCTGCTGCAAATCACACCAGCTGTCGAACTCCTGGATAAAGTCATCCAACTCGATTGTGCCCACAGCTCCAGAGTACCTACGAGGTCCCTTGGTAGCTCCATACATCTCCTCCATGTCGTCCCACAACAACGGCGAATGAAACTGCACACCTGTTGATGAAGCCTCCGAGTCTGTGTCTGACTCTGCACTAGTTGAGGGTGGAGGTGAAGGTGGTCTGAAACGAACACCTCGTCTGGTGAACCCACTCTCACTGCTACTGCCTGTAGCCGTACTCCCCTCAGAACCCCGGGGTAACTCCGTGATGACACTCACAATGTGCACCTCCCCCACGTGACACTATAAGGCTCTATTACTAATTCTAATAGTGACACGGGTAGGCACCTGTTGCAGTTTAAGGGTCATATCCCAGTGGCTCAGGGCACCTACACCTGCATCCACCGCAAGAACTCCTATGGTTGGCTGGTCATCAACCCAGCCTCACCATAGAAGAAACACTGGTGGTCTTGCTGGTCATCACTCCAGCCTCACCACCGACAGCATACTCTAGGATTGACCGGTGATCAAATCCGGCCTAATCCCTATGAAAGCAAGCGCCCACACAAAACCAACATGACGCACAGTCAATCATGCAGGTGTTGGGGGGGATCCAAACACAAGAAATCAAAACATCAACAGCCCCATACCAAAATCCAGCTGCAATGCTGATCCTACAGAATAGCCCAGCCCAAAACCCTGGACTAACTGGCCTCCACCAAGAGAGGCTTTGGCAACTACGAGTACAAGGTAATGAAAATAGTACAGAGATGGAGGGAAAGAATAGAAGCCCGCCCAAGCAAGATCTAATCCTAATCTATGCTATCAACTGCCAGACTTCTCTCAAAGTGCCTCGCTCTGCATGATGGTAAGGTGTAGGAGGTATATCTATGTCCAGAAACCTGCCACTAACCTTGTCCCAAGCTATAGTAGCTCGCTCTAACCAACCCTCCTCCTCTTTCTTCCAGGTAGAGACAAAGCAACACTCTGCTATCTCCCGCTCACTGAACACTAAAGAAAACAAAGGTAGGGTCTGATAGTCTCTCAACTCGAAAGCTTTGAGACGGTTGCGGGTGTCCTCATTGCGAATGACTGCATCTCCTTCAAACAGAACAAACTTGTCCTCGCTAATGAACCCCCGCTCATGGTTGCCTTGTGCAGAGCGTGTCCGGCTGCAACGCTGTCTGATTGCACAAACTTGTGTAGCTCCTGCTCCTCTACTCCAATACACCACGGCCTTGTGGCTGAACACCTTGGTCCCCGGGGCTGTCTTTGGCTGTGTTCCAAGCCTAGCTTTTACCCACTTTGGTATTTCACTTACAGCTGCAGAATTGCTGGCTCTAACAGAGTTCTGACTGTCCAAAGCAATATTGAGGCCCTCAACGCCAACTACAGCATTTTGTTGTCCACTGCTAATGCCTGACTCCCAGTATGCAATCAACTCGTCCAACTGTTCTCCACTCAAATCAGTCTGAGTTCCTTGGGAAACATAAATCTTGTCCCCTTGGGTGCACAGGCTAAGAGAAGAGACTTCAATTACGTCCTCATTTCCCCCAGCCATACAAGGAATACATCCCCAGATTTATCTCTCATGTAGACCAGAACAGGTTCTAGAAACATGATTGTGGATCTTTCATGGCACACTCACACACTAAAAATTCCATAGATTTCTAGCAGTGTCCCAAAAACAAAAACCAGGTCTAGATAGGTAGATTTCCCCTTTCTGCAGCTATCCCCTCAAAAACTAAGTCAAACGGAGCTCATTTGACAAAGATATGACCAACCAGGCTCTTTAAACATTTAAATTAGATAAAAAAGACCATTTTTTTTTTTAACACCAAAACGTTTTTGCCATTACAACCTGTTCCCAGGTTATCTACGGGTTCCCGAGGCCGTTCCCCTCCAGGCTTCTCCAGGCACCAAGAGCTCATTAACTCCAAAACTCGACCTCAGTTGGGTGGGGTATCACACCCTGGAGGCGATTTGCTTTTCTCTGCGCGTGGGCCTGCCTCCTCGAGCTTTCAGGACGGCAAGGCAGCAGCCATGTTTACGGCACGCAGGAAGATTCAGAAGGAGAAGGGGCTCGAGCCTGATGAGTTCGAAGAGGCTGTAGCCCAGGCCTTATTCGACCTAGAGACTACAAACCAGGAATTGGGGCGATTTCAAGAGTAGATGCACTGCGCAGCACCTTCATGGCTTATGGACAGGCGGCCTAATGTAATGTGGCCGTCTTTGCATGGAATCCAAGGCCAAGACCAGCTTGAAGTTCCATCAACTTGGTCTAATTCGCATCTCTCGCCAGTGATTATTGTTGGCTTAGAATGGTTTCCGCCTTCCTGTTACTGCTCGTGTTTCTGCCCTATTGTTGTTGTGCATCGATAGCTTCGGCATCTCTCGGGAATCCATGGCGCATGCGTTGCTTGTGAAGCCTTTGGTTCTGGTTAGTCCCGGCAATTGCAGCTCAATTCAGCACCAGCTCCGACAAACCGCCTTCTTGCCTCTCCCTCTGAGATCTCAGCTTATGCTTATGAGGGGCCAATTGCTCAAGGAGGGTAGGGCCCATCACCCATGTTGGCTGAGCGATTCCAAAGCGTGATCACTCAGCTTTTTCAACAACGAATCATTCCACCTTGGCTGGCCGATACTGTTGGAGTCGGCATTTTGTGTCTTCACAAAACCAAACAAAACCAAACTGCAGGAATTTGCGATTGCCTCAGTAAAGTGGAACTCAATCTGCAGCCGCTGGTGCAATGGGACCTTGCCAAGCAGCCCCTTCTTGATGTCAATCTGCAGTGCGCAGAGGAAGCGCAACAAGAAAACTCCTTCACAAATTGACGGCAAACACCTCTTTCAACATGCACCACATCAGCAGCAGCAAGGTCCAAGCCATTGGGTTTTTCATCAGAGGCGACAAGTGTAGTTACTGGGGAAATCTGTTCACTCTTAGCCTGCAGGTCCCCCTTTCTATATCAATTGCTCATACAACCCTTCTTAGAACCCTGTGTAGGAGCTTTCCGGATGTTTTTCCCTGCAGCCATGACGGACACTGTGAACGGGAGCTTGGCCTTCAACGCTACTGCCTGTTTGCGCTTCGAACATACGATTGTGATCTGCCCACCAAGCCAAGGTCTCTGCCACTGTACTCCCCCGCTGCACGGATGGCATGCAGCTCAGTTTTTCAACCCGTTTTCTTCTGGTGGAATTCTGGCTCAAGCGGGGAGCTATTTCTGGAGCTCGTGCTTACCACCCTCCTACAACTGGCAACGAGAGAAACCCTACCAGCTGCTATACGACAGTGGTTTCAGGACCTTCGTCCAAGTAGCTATGGATCCTTTACCCTGCACAGCCTTTCGACAAGATCATTGCGATCGAGGTCTGTCCTCAGAACCTCGCACTCGAACTAAATCGCAGCTTGCTTCCGCAGGTAGCTTGCAAGCGTGGAATCCCGTCTTCCCCTTTCAATCATAGGTTATGGTGAACACATTCTTCTGCTGCCCCCCGAATCAACTTCCTCCAAAATACATCGCTCATGTGCAACAACAACAAAACGGAAAACGCTTCTTGGACGAGCTTGGTATGGCTTATGACGAGTTGGAGAACCATGCTGTCATCAAGCATGCCGCTCTCTTCACCTCGACCATCGATATAGTGCTAACATAAAAGAACTCTATCTAGCTTAGCACTACAAGAAAACTAGATGCAGCTGATCTCTCTCGAGTGATAAGAAAAGCTAAAAGGACACACACTCCCAACACAAGAAATATGAAATCCATCGCTATCATTCTTTAAAACAGAAGTCGAGCCAGGGGCACCCCAAGCTGTGGGAACTCCACCCCACAACAACCTACACTCCCATCATGAGCACACTAAGTCCTAAACGATGCAGGAGCTCGGTCGCGCAGGCTCAACTCGAGAGAGATGAGCTGCGCGACTGCCGCTCTCGTGAAGATAAGGCGGTTCAGGTGTCAAACTAAACTTGACACTTGATTTAACACTTGACCTAAATCCAAGTGTTAAATACAAATAACTAGCTTTATTCTAGTTGTTTTCACACTGTGCCTATTTAACTTGACAGGTTTATAGGGGAAATTTACTGCAGCTGGATACCCAAAATTGGTAAAAAGTCAAAAAAGGGCTTGGGAACTTAAGGGTTAAGATTGTAATAATTACTCTACATCCCAAGTCTTTGAATTAAATAGTTAACACTATTGTATAATTAATCTAAGCTCCCTGGTACGTTGGTCCAGCCTCTAAGGAAGTAATCAAGACCAAGTAAGAGGGCTTTTCCATACACTCTCCACCTCGGTACAATATACACTCGAGGTACGTACCTCATCACCAATCCTACCATATGTCAAACGCCGCGTCGCACCGCATTGTGCCACGTGGCATAATGCATTTTATAATAATGAAAAAACCACGTGGCAATCCATCTAGGGTACCACGTGCTATCCCTAGCTCGCCTAGTAACCCTAGGGCCATCTTATCCATTTGATTGTACTTAGAGGAGTTTGAACCTGCAACCTCTTTACTATAAGAGTTATAGTTCACTACCTGTTAACCAATATACCCATTAGTCATTCATATGATCATATAGTGTTTTAATTGTATTATACACACCAAATTACAAAATCCCCAGTAGTCATCATGACTATGCAACTTCATCCATGTACACTGTAGTCATGGAAATGACTATGAATGGTGAGCTAAATCTGGTCAATTGCCGTTGACCAGCCTTCCGCCCATTCCGGAGCTATGTAATTATAAAGACGACTATTTAGATAGTCGTTCATATGACTACAGTCGTATGAAGTCATATGAACGACTGCGGGAGGTCAATTTCATATAAAAACATGGTGCGGTTATGGTCAAAGTCATGAAAACCATGACTACCACGGTTTGGCAATCATAATTACCGCGATCTGTTGTAGTGCACGTTGTTAGATTGTCTCTCAAGCTTGTGATGATGCTAGCTCTTGCTTTCTGATATTTCCTATCCCATATGGCTTGGCCAACAATAGTGTCAGATCATGGGACCGATCCATCAACCACTCCCCATAGATCTTTGTCTAGAAGGACCATCTCCATCCTAAACTTCCAGGTTTGATAGTTAGCTCCATTGAATCGATCTTCCACTCTCACATCTAATGCACTCGTCATAGACATAGAAGGAGGATTGCTAGAAGATGACGCTCCAGCCATGATCAAGTTCTTTCAACTACCAACTCTCACCTAGAGAAGAATGGCTCTGATACCATGTTAGAATTGAGCAAGAACATGAACAAGAATTAAAGTCTTAGACTAAAGCTAAACCTAAAGCTCTCCTCCCAACCATAGAAGCCACCATCATACTCTTACACTTAGACTAGTGGCTTCACCCCCGAGCTTATACAAGAAGGTCTCTAGAAAGTCCTACTTGGTCACGTCCACTTCTACTATGGTGACGATCCACCTTCTAGCCATTCACCTTCCAAAGATGAGTTAAACAAGATAGTCTCTTAGACTTCTAAACCTTTGGCCTTCAAGACTCTTAGTCTTCTAGATATGTTTAATTACTTCCAACACTCTCACTCAATTAAACCATATCATTGAGTTACTTCGTTTGTCTTTGGAGAAGAGACACCAAGTAAGGCTGAACACTTCATGTGTTTTGTGGTAGACTCTTCGTCAAAACATCCGCAACCATATCTCCTGTAGCACAATAGATCATCTTGATCTCTCCCTTGCATACAACTTCCCATATGTAGTGATGTTACACTTCGATGTGCTTCGTCTTTGAATGATACTTCGGATTCTGACTTAGTGCAATCGCACTTTGATTGTCACAATAGAGAGTCGTAGGTAGTGATTGGAGATGACCCAAATCTCCAAGCAACTTCCGTAACCAAATAACCTTCTTTGCTGCTTGTGTAATGGACATGTACTCAGCTTCTGTTGATGACAATGCTGTTGCAACTTGTCGTTTGCTAGACCAAGATACAGCTCCACCTGCTAGGAGAAAACAATGGCCTGAAGTTGATTTTCTACTATCAACGTCTCCTGCCCAGTCAGCATCAACAAACCCCAACAAACTTGGATTTTCCACTCTCTTGTAGAGTAGACCAGAGGTTGATGTTCCTCTTCGATATCGAAATATCCTCTTCACTGCTTTCCAATGGGTTTGTCCGGGATTTGAAAGAAATTGTGAGACCACTCCCACTGAATGTGCAATGTCTGGCCTAGTACAAACCATGCAATACATCAAAACCAACCGCGCTTTGATAAAGAGTTTTCCTCATATCCTCTTGCTCTTCTTAAGTCTTAGGTGCCATATCATTCGTAAGTTTCAAACCAACTTCGAGAGGAATTGATGTTGGCTTATTCATCTCCAACTTAAATCTTTGTAGAATTGTCTCAATGTATTGTCGTTGATGCATGAATACTGTATGGTTCACTCGATCTCTGCTAATTTGAATACCAAGACAGAACCGAATTTTCACCCATGTCAGTCATGGCAAACTCAGCACTCAACAGTGCTTTGGTTTCTGGCAACAACCTTTGATGATCGTTGGTGACAATGATTGTTTCATCCACATATAGAGCTATTACCACAAATTGCTCTCCCATCTTTTTCACATAGATGTTTGTGTCAACAATGCTTCGCTCAAATCTTGCCTTTAAGAGATAAGCATCAATCCTGGCATACCAAGCTCGAGGACTTTGTTTGAGTCCATACAAACTCTTTTGCAGCTTACACACAATATCACTTCCTCTTTGTACAAACCCTTCAGGTTGTCTCATGTAGATCTCTTCTTGTAGTTCTCCATTCAGAAATGCCGTCTTAACATCCATTTAATGAACTTCGTGATTATGTTGAGCTGCAAGAGCTAATAACACTGTGATAGAAGAAATCTTCACCAATGGTGAGAAGGTTTCATTGTAATCCACTCCTTGAATTTGTGCATAGCCTTTAGCTACAAGACGAGCTTTGTACCGGTAAATAGATCCATCAGCTTCGTACTTCAACTTGAAGATCCGCTTGCAACCAATGGCTCTTTGTCCTGTAGGCAACCTGGTGAGTGTCCATGCTTTGTTTTGCATCAATGAATCCAACTCTGAGTTGATTGCTTCTTCCCATTGTAGTTTTTCTGGAGAGCGTATCGCTTCTTCATATGTAGCAGGTTCAACCACTTGCGATGCTTCTTCCATAGCTTCAATGACACTCATGGATGTAATCAGCCTACTAGGAGCTTTTCTTTCCCGCTGAGATCTCCTTAGAATTGGCACATCTTCAACTTCATCTCTAGAGTCCATATCAACAAGTGGTTCACCAACTTCGACTCTTTGATCAACTCCATCAAGTTGAACACCTCCATCATTTGCTTCAGCCATCTCTTGTATTGGCTCCTCATAAGACTCCTCCTGGAAATGGTGTAATGGCTCTAAGCTCATTCCCATGTTATCTTCTCCCACTACCAAAGAGGGTATGAAGCCTTCATCAAACACTACGTCCCTACTGTGTTTGACAGCCTTAATTGTCTCATTGAACAACTTATATCCCTTCACACCTTCTGTGTAGCCAATGAAGATGCATCCTTCTGATTTGGAGTCAAGTTTCCTTCGCTTCTAAGTAGGAATATGAATATATGCACAACATCCAAAAATCCTACAATGAGCCACACTAGGCTTCTGACCACTCCATACCTCTTCTGGTGTTTTTCCCAACACTGATTTGGTAGGTATTCTGTTGTGAAGATATGTTGCAGTGCCAACAGCTTCTACCCAAAAATGATTTGAAAGATTCACTTCTTTCAACATACTCTTTGCAGATTCTTGCAGTGATCTATTCATCCGCTCAGCTATACCATTCTACTCAGGTGTATATGGAACAGTAAGCTGTCGAGCTATTCCATTCTCTTGACAAAAATGATTGAAAGCCTTTGAGATGTACTCACCCCCATTGTCAGATCTCAAAATCTTTAGAGGCTTTCCAGTTTGTTTTTCTGCAAATACTTTGAATTCCTTGAATTTCTCTAGTACTTGACTTTTCTGCCTTAGGAAATTCACCACAACCCTCATTGACAAATCATCAATGAATGTCACAAAGTACCTTGCTCCTCCAAGTGATGTGGTTTGCATTGGCCCGCATACATCAGAATGTACAATCTCCAATATACTTGTGGCTCTTCGTCCACCACCCTTAGGAAATTGACCTCGATGTTGCTTCCTTTCCAAGCAACCTTTGCATAGACGCATATCGCTCATCTCCTTCAATAGTAGTCATTTCACAAGATGGCTTGAGAGTTGCATCTGTCTCAACTTCTTAATGCTCACATGACCTAACCTTCTATGCCACAACTCTGTTTCTGACATAACAGGTGTAGATCCCAACTGTGGTGAAAATGTGGTAAGAGCACTGGAGACATGATGTTGTAATCTATACAAGCAATTATCAAGAATAGCTCTTGCTACCACAGCTCCTGAGCTATCTGTGATAGTACAACTCTCATCTTGGAATACCACTCTGTATCCCTTTGCAACAATTTGTCTTACAGACAGCAAGTTCTTTGTTAAAGTAGGGACATGTAGGACATTTTCCACCTCTATGGTTTCCCCTTCATTAAGCATAAGAAAGACTGAGCATTCCCCACCAATGACATGCTTGCTATCATCTCCCAAAAGAACATATTGTGTAGATGAAAGAAATCTATATGATAAGAAATGTTCTTTCTCTGAAGTCATATGTTGAGATGCTCCTGAATCAACATACCACACATGCTTCTGTCTAGTAGTGGCTGAGAGACACACGACAAATAGAATAGCGTTCCTCTGATGAGTAGCTATGTTCCCTTGACTCTCTTTGCTGCGCTCATCTACAATGCGCTTTCTACAATCCTTGATCATGTGACCAATTTTCTTGCAATAAAAGCACCTTACTTTGGCCTTTTTGATCTTTGAGCTAGATTGAGGTTTTTGAAACCTCTGGGACTTTTGAGACACATGTGAAGGGAGTCTTTTATTAAGACTACTCCAGTCTTGCATGTGAACAAAGCTCTATCTACCTCTGTAGACGTACCTTGACCTTTTCTTCTTGTTTCCTCCTTGAGGAGAAGTCCTATGATAACATCAATAGTTAAGTTGGTTTGTCCTGCTAGAGACACCACAAAACCATCATAGGATTCAGGTAAGGTTGCCAATAACACCACTGCGGCGTGTTCATCAGTCACATTAGTTCCCACAAAGACTAGTTGATTTCACAACACACAAAACAAATTCAAGTGTTGTTCAACTGAGTCTGACTCGGTCATCTTCAGACCATAGAACTTTTGCGTCGCATACACTTGCGATGTGACATCCTTCGTCTCATATATGCTTGCTAGCTTGTCCCAAACATCCTTAGCATCCTTAGCATTTATAATGAGATGCAACTGATTGTCTCTCAAGCTTGTGATGATGCTAGCTCTTGCTTTCTGATCTATCCTATCTCATATGGCTTGGCCAACAATAGTGTCAGGTCTTGGGACTGATCCATCAACCACTCCCCATAGATCTTTGTCTAGAAGGACCATCTCCATCCTAAACTTCCAGGTTTGATAGTTAGCTCCATTGAATCGATCTTCCACTTTCACATCTAATGCACTCGTCATAGACATAGAAGGAGGATTGCTAGAAGATGACGCTCCAGCCATGATCAAGTTCTTTCAACTACCAACTCTCACCTAGAGAAGAATGGCTCTGATACCATGTTAGAATTGAGCAAGAACATGAACAAGAATTAAAGTCTTAGACTAAAGCTAAACCTAAAGCTCTCCTCCCAACCATAGAAGCCACCATCATATTCTTACACTTAGACTAGTGGCTTCACCCCCGAGCTTGTACAAGAAGGTCTCTAGAAAGTCCTACTTGGTCACTTCCACTTCTACTATGGTGACAATCCACCTTCTAGCCATTCACCTTCCAAAGGTGAGTTAAACAAGATAGTCTCTTAGACTGCTAAACCTTTGGCCTTCAAGACTCTTAGTCTTCTAGATATGTTTAATTACTTCCCAACAGGTACAACATAACGAGATTTGAACACCACACCTCGTGTTTATCATTCATTGCTCTTAACCACCACACTGACCGCCAGTTTCTGCAAACCCCTGCAATAACTAATAACTAATGCTTTATGTGCATATTGTGGGCCCCGGCAGACTAGCTCATGTGTTTTGTGGGCCCGGTAGCTTGCGGGCATACCCAACAAGCTCCCAGACCCCCTCTGCCACACGCGGGCCCCGCCGCAGCCACATGTGCGGGCATTCATGACCCCGTTATTGTTAAATGAGAAGCCAATTTCATGAGATCTTTTTTGTAAAGAAACTTAAGTTTTTACTTTTTGCTTGACTATGTAGAATTCAAAAGCCTCATATCATAGATAAATGATCATACCATTCAACTTTTAAGGTGTGATCAGTAACATTCAAGAATGGGTTGTGAAATTCTGGGATGCACGTATACCTTAATCAAGCAATCAAACAAATCTCCTTCTCTCAAGGCTGATGCAACTCGCTGATGGTTCGCCAGATAGTTCCGAGTTCACCACCCATGCAACTCGATAAAGGACGTGCGCAGAACCAATAGTTACACCAATTTTATCCCATCGACCAACCCAAGGAGTATATGAGGACTCCTCTTTGTGATAGTTTCCGAGCCTGTGCTTTCAGTTTTTCCTTGTTTAGTTTGAGCACGGGCAGCTCTGATTCCACTGGCGCCAGAATGTCTTCCCATGGTGTATCTGCAGGCAAGGGGGAGGGGGGCGGAAGGCTGAAGCTGGGGCCTTTGCCCAAGATGGAGGCACCCGAAGCCTCTGTGGAGTTGTTTTTCTTTTGCCAAGTTTGGGTCTTGCCTCTACCGGAGAGGGAAGATCCTCCCCGCTTTGAGCGTTTGTGACTTGCTCCTCTGGTAAACCTCTGGACTCCATATGAGCCCTGCAGGTTAGAAAGACCCAGGCACACTCAAGGCGAACAAGCCAGCACAGACAGAACAGCGAAGAGAAGTGAAATGAAGATGAGGTGAAGTGGAAGTGAGGGTACTGAGGAGTGCGAGAAGCAGAAGCTTCGTCGCAGGGCAACAACCTCGTGGAGCAGGGAATCCGGAGGCAGTCGCAGAGAGTAGTTATCAAGACATTAAACCAGTAGATAACATCGGCCGCCAGACTCATAATATGAAGGGCCAAATCACAGTAGCTAGAGTAAGAGGGAAATCGATCACTTCCCTGAATGCTGAGTTGTGAGCATTTGAAGTGGGCGGCGGTGTAATGAGAGTTGCCATATTGTCGGGCAAATAAGGGAATTCTGCATCCTTGGCATGTTAAGGCATACACAGTCCCCAGAAACCTCTCAAGAGCTGAAGTGCCTGCTGTTTTGGTCTTGACAGAGGGGGAAGAGACGCCGCGATGTGCAGTGCGGCTCATTAACGAGATGTAGGAGGGGGTGGAGAGAGCGGGGAAACACCTCGAAAAATATGCAAATAATGGCGCATCAAGCCAAAACATCATGGGTGAGTCCGGGAGAAGAAAGAGAGGCAGGGGAGAGACGAAAGCAGCGAGCCCAGGATGGCGTACTGCTAAATATTCGTAGATTGAGAGAGGGGGGGAGAGGGGAGGGTTTGAGCTTCAAAAAAATGCCCAAGTCCCGGGGCTCACTCACCGCAAAACGCGGAGCTCCCCCGGACCTTTGTGAGTTTGTTGTGTGTATCCTCAGGGTAGGTGTTGTGTTGTGAGCTACGGTTGGCGAAGTTAACATCTGTGGGTCCGCAGATAAATTGCTTTGCGTGTCCGGAGTGTGCTCCTCAATGAAACTGATGAACTCGTAGGGAACTAGACTTATATACATGTGAATTCTCTGCATGCATTGGCTAAACTAAGCAAGCATCTAGATACAAAGAAGTGGGGTGTCGAGGTGGGGTAAGAGCTAACAGTTAGAAGATAAAGTCGCGAGTCACAGACAGAGCCAAAAGAAAGAATCTTGAAGCTGATGATCTCTAATTTATGTGGACTGCACTAAGAGAAATGAGTTTTGCTTACAATGAACACTCTGTCACAATTGTCAACAGATAATTTATTTGATCATGCTATGATGGAATACTGGCAAAATCTGAATCCTGAAGTTTACCAGTTGTGCACACACATCAAAGAATGCAGTGGAATGTAGATTCCACTATATTATTCATGACCTGCATTTCAAGCTCATACAACGTGCATACCAACCTGGAGTCCTGAGCGGTTCATGGAATTTTAGCTTAAGAGTTGTGATGAATGGTAGCCCCAAAGGAGCAACCGGGGATCCAGGGGATCCATAGTCCTATGTGGACAGTGTGCCATTTTTGAAAATTTTCAAAAACAAGATCTCATGCAGGCGCACTGGGATATTGCAAAGCAGAGGGTGTTTCTAGGCTATAGAATCTGGCAACCACTGCAGCGTTCAATATCTCCATAAAATGAGGTGGATGAGGTGCGCTCACACATCGAGGGGTCTTGTCCTGTGCGGGGGAAGTTCCTTTGCTGATCGCCATATCCATTAACTTGTTGAATGTTCCACTCCCGACAACCTGGAGCACCAAAGGTCCAATCGTGTCTCCCACCCTCAATCTTCGGTAGGGGTAATTCAAGGAAACATCAAGCGCATTGGTACATTTCTGTAAGACTTCGTGATCCAAATTCTTGTCGTCACTGTGCACAATGGATAACCAAAGAGTAAGAAATCCCCAAGCTGCTCAATCTGGAGCATGGGCTGAATAAATGTTTAGATAATCTAAAACACACAAATTTTTGAATCTGGTACGTACCTCAAATGATGTAATTAACTCAAGGTTGCAGCTGCAAAGAGAACAGACTCAGATAAGTTATATTCATGTGACATACCTGCTACTCTCCAGTTCCCAGAAGATAACGTAGTGGCCTGGCGCTGAGGTGATGTCTGCGTGGCTGGTGAAGTCGGCCAGCTTTAATGATGTTCCAGCAAAGTGTTGGGTTGCCTTGTTGACAATTATTTGAAGCTCTTGTTCATCAGTTTTGTCAGTGTTGATGCTGAGAGGCACATCCTTTCTGCGAACGAATTCCACGATTGGTGCTGTGTTTCTGAAGCTCTTTACCCTCACAACATCCCCAAGACGGTAGCGATATAGACCTAGCAAATTCATCCTACCATGCGAACATAAACTTGAGCAAAGGCCGCCTCCAAATGGCAAATAATTATAAGTTCTAGACTCCGAAAAGTTCAGCCTACAGCTTACTGCACATGTCTCTCCAAATCTCTAGTCTGGCCTCTGAGCCATGGACCTCAGTAACTATACATCTGTATGAAATCTTGAATTGCCCAATATGGATGTGCACAAACAGTGGATTTTGACACGTTTGAACAACATGCTTAGCCTGCAGCAAAATCTCGACTTCAATGTCAAGATTCTCTCCCGGTAATCGATAAAACATAATTCAATTTGGGACGTGCACGTCACAAATCTTACTGCCTCAATCTACAATAATCTTCCCCCGATCAGCTCTTGATCAGCTCGGCGCAAATATGATCGATCATCAGCAAATGACTTAAAAACTCGGGACCCCACATTTAATTAATTAAGTTCGAGGCTCGCACTAGGTCTCTTGAAATGACAGGACGAAGGCCTCTTGGCATCTACGCATGGGCGTTCAAACCCCACATGTTATGCAAGCCTACAAATTACACGCGCGTATAAGTGTGCATCCCACCCGAAACAGAATTAAGGACGCATGAGGGCCCGTTGCCACTGACCGATGCGCCACCACATATATGTGTTAGTGATGGTGGAGCACTTCTCTACCAACTCATACTCGTGCCCAAGCACCACATCCGCTGCTCAACCGGAATTTGTGGTTCCAATGCGTTGCCGTAAGAATTCAGTGCAATGGATTCAAAGAAGGCCTCCTCTGGCCAGACCAAATATGATGTATCCTCGGGTGCGCAACTCAGACTCACATTCATACCAATGCAAAGGCATTCGGCGCCCCCGTACTGTGTAGACATCAAATGGACATTCGGGCCAGCAAAGTGCTTCAATGCCGGCACATACTGCTGCATACTTCCAGTGAATATACACGAAATGTAGCAAATATTCCTCCAGAGACGGGGGATGATAGCCTCCCAGTCATCAACCATGCACTCCTTCTCAATCACGCTTGCCAGGACCGTATTTTGCTTCAGTATCTTTCCCACAGCGTTTCTGACAGCAGGGTATCTTGCTGTTGAGGGTCCCAGTTCTTATGTCCTCGCAAATTTAGGGCCAGCACTTTTGAAGAGCTCTCACCACGCTAACGACTGTAGCAGCAAAAATCGTCTCCAGTCTGGTTATTTCTTGTGCCTCACAGAGGGCACAGAGGAGATGGCAGTACATGGCCTGACTACTGTCGCTACAAAGCAGCACTTCAACTGGGCTCAAATGTACATTGTTTACGTTATATTTCCGCTCTCTGTACAGTGGACTCTTATAAAAATTGGTGGTCACTGCTCCAGCCTTGATTCCGCTTGGGGTGTCAATTTGCATTGCTGGGAGGAAACTGATAGACACTGACTTGCCCGGCTTCAACTGCAACGTTTCAAATATCCCGCAACGATCCAACCACCACAGAAGGCATACTAAGCTTAACAGTCAATGGTCTACTGTACACATCAAAATTGACCAGTACGGTCTCAATAACGATATAATTCCTGGATCTCCCAAGCAACCATTACACACTACTGAAACGTCTAAGTAACTACGTGTTTATTGCCCATGCACTAGCTACATGTACACTCATGACTCGGTATATGCTACATCTAGGAATCTTTCTACTGCTGTTGTACTTGTTAAGAGTAACAATACTAGGCTAGACATTCTGCAAGCTGTTTACACGGACGAGTCATGTCGATCGATATCTCAGTCTCTCTCATGCCCTCAAACGAAACCTGACATACTAAATTAGACCAACCAAAAGATCCTGGCAACATTTGCTAAGGACTCAACTCCGTTTTGAAACCTAGAGTGAATATACTGGCACCCAACTGATATTGTGAAGGGAGAGACCCAGAAACACACAAACTTGGAGGTTCCAGAAATATGTACGCACCTCTTGCGCAGTGATGTTAAATGTAGTGGTTGCAAGTTCACTGAAAAGGAGACATACATGACACAAACTCTACATAGCAAACAGTGAATAACTAGTGCAATCAAGAACCGGTACTACACACCACTACACACTTTGCAGACAAAGCTAGATTAACCTTGAAAGTGTCTTTTTGCCAAAAAAACATCATGAGGCTAATTGCATATAACAATCTGGAGAGAGAGTTCGCTCCATACGAGCTGAGGTATATATAGAGCTGCGGTGGCATGATAGTATTGCTAATTTGTAGGAGCCCTAGCTAAGTCACCGCTAGAAGGTGCGGTGGTGCAGCGGTGACATCCTACAAAGCTGGCACTGTGTTGGAGTTGCAGAAAACAACCCATTCAACACTCCCACTCAACGATAACACACTCATCTAAAGTAACGAAGGCGTGTAGCTTTCAAAAAATCTCAAGCTGCTGGTTGTAGTCCAAGTAGACTGCGCATTTGCTGAAATTTGTTAGTAACTGCTAGTGGCTTGGTAAGCACATCAGCGACTTGATTGACTGTAGGCACATAACGAATGTCGATATGGCCCTCTTCCTAATGCTCTCTAATGATGTGGAAAGCCACATCTATGTGCTTTGTCCTCCGGTGAAATTCCGGATTGTGTACCAACCGTATGGCTGACTGGTTGTCACTGTAGAGAGGGGTGGGGTGAGGCTGGGGGCATCCAATGCTTTGGAGAAGCCTGCGATGCCATATGATCTCCTTCGTGGCCATTGCCTCTGTAATGTACTCAGACTCCGTAGTGCTCCCAGAGGTGCATGGTTGCTTTCGACTCATCCATGCAAAAAGACCCGTTGAGAAGTATCACAATCCCTAAGCATCAATATCTCCAGCATAATCTGAATCACAGTAAGCAATAAGAATGTTTGGCTCTTTTGTGACTGAGTAGGTGAGGGCTAGGTTTGGTGAACCTCTCAAGTACTTCATCACCCGGCATTGCAGTGAGCCTGCTTTGGTCGTTCGCTATATTTGGCCACGTTGCTCACCAAGAAAGAAATGTCTGGTCGAGTGCCCATAGATGCAAACATTTGGCTGCCTACAATTTCCTTGTAGGGGTAGGTGGTGATCGTGTCTTTATCTTTTCTGGTGATGTTGTCAAGACGACTGTTTGGATCAGCAGGCACAAAGACTGAATGGGCATCGGAAAATCCAAACTTTTGAAGCATACGTAGGACGTATCTTGTCTGATCGACATGCATGACACGATTGGCACGGTCCCTCGTGATGTGAAGACCAACATATATCTCTGGCAATCCTTGTGTAATTTTGAACGTCTTCCCCATGTAGCCTAAAATATCATTGACATTGTCTGATCTGTGACTGCAAATCAGACCATCATCAACAAATATCGCCAAAATTAGCTTGGGTTCTGTTGTGCTATAATACACACAAGGATCGGCTTGGCTTGGAATTAAGCCAAAGGTCTGAACGAAGCTATTGAATTTTCGATTCCATGCCCTAGAAGCTTGCCGCACGTACAAGGATTTCTTGAGTCGGCATACAGCTATAGGTTGGCTGGGATCAACAAAACCACGCGGTTGCTCCATATAGATTTCCTCGGTGATTTCTCCATAGAGGAACGCAGTCTTCACATCGAATTGCGTGATATCTAAATCCAACACTGTCGCAACTGACAATATGGTGCGAATGGAATCAAATTTCGCAACAGGTGAAAACGTTTCAGTGTAATCAACGCCGGCTCGCTGGGTGTAACCCAGACGTGCCTTGAAGCGATCAATGCCTCCATCAACGTTAAGCTTAAGCTTATACACCCATTTGCATATAATTTTCTTTCTCCCAGGTGGAAGAGGCTCGAGCTACCAAGTCTCATTCTCCAAGAGTGATTGATACTCCTCCACCATAGCCTTTTTCCACTCATTGCTTTCGCTACAATTTAGCGCTGCGTCATAGCTGTCTGGCTCCTCAGACAAGTGGCCATCATAGTTGGCAACACAAGCATGATGCCGACCAGGGTAAAACCAGTCTCCATACATGTTCGGAGCTCTCCTGGCTCTTGGCTCCAGCTCGGTTGTATCTTCATCGACCACAACTGTTGGTGAGATGGTCTTGGGTGGTCGGTCAACACATCTTGGGACCAAGTCTGGTGGCTGACTTGCTGAGGCTGCTGGTCGCTCATCAAACCCCAAATTTGACACGTTCATCATGTTCTCCGCTCTGGGACTGATTGGTGCCAAGTGGACATCTTCCACCAAGACATCTATTCCTGGCTGCACTGATTCACTTCCTCCCACTGAAGTGTTACCTTCTACTGGAGCCTGGAGGAACGCCACAACTCCTTGTGTGGTGTCAGCCATGTCACCCTCGGGCTCTAGGTTGTATTGCACGATTGACTTGCTCCATGCATCGCGGTCTTCACTTCTTACCTGAACTGCCTCCTCATTGAACAAAACGTCCCTGCTCTCCTCAATTCTTCTCTTGTGGGGTAGCCAGACTCTATAGGCTTTACTCGTCAAGCTATATCCCATAAAAACACCCTTCGTGCTTTTTGAATCGAGCTTTGTCCTCAATTCTTTGGGAACATGCACATAGACATCACACCCAAAGACTCTCATGTGCGATACAGATGGCCGCTCCTTATTCCAGGCTTCAAATGGAGTCTTGTCGAGCAACGTGCATGTCGATGTTCTATTCAGAGTGTATACCGCTGTATGTAAGGCCTCACCCCAAAACCATGGATACACATTGCTAAAATAGATCATGCTTCTCACCATCTCCATAATGGTTCTATTCTCACGCTCACTGGCTCCATTTTGCTCAGGTGTGTATGCAGTAGTCATCTCATGCTTTGCCTCAATGTCTGTGAGATATTTTTCAAAATCCTTCCCTGTGAACTCGCCACCACGATCTGATCGCAACACCTTCATTGTTTGACCAGTTTCTCTTTTCATCAGGGACAAAAAATTCTTGAGACACCTTAAAGCTTCAGACTTCTTTGTAATGCAATACACCACTCTATAAGCCGAGTGATTATCCTTGAACAAGATGAAGTACTTCGCTCCTCCAACTGATCTTGTACTGAATGGTCCACATAAGTCAGTGTGAACCAAGTCTCCCACTGCTGCTGCTCGCACTTTGAATGTCTTCTTTGAGAACTTACTCTTGTGATGCTTTCCAAAAGCACAACCTTCACAAAACTCAGGCTTCTTCTTGTTTGTGAGGTTTAATCCATCCACCATCGCTTCCGTTGTCAAGACTGACTGACAGTTCACGTGGCCAAGTCTTCTATGCCAAAGCTCTAAACTCTGGCCCGCAGCAGATTCTCCTACAAAAGCTCCTGCCAAAAATGCTTGAGTTTTGGATGTTGTGACTTTGATATGCAGATGCCACATGTCATTTTTGACATACCCTTCCATGACCACCTTGCCATCTTGCATGAGGGTGCAACTGCTCTTGGTATGCATAGTAGCAACGTTCATGTTAGCAATTCTCAAGATCGAAAAAAAGATTCCATCCCAACCCCGGGACATGTAAAACATCCGTGAGCTCGCTATCATACCATCCGTCTCCAGCTTTCACCCGGATGTCAATATTGCCGATGCCAACCACCGGATACTCGATGCCACCAACGCCTTCTACGGTCTCCTCAAGCATGGCAATGTCTCTTTAAGACTTGAACCCCCCTTCGGTCTGTCATGTGAGTATTGGCACCAGTATCAGTGATCCATGCATCTTTGTCCTTTGAGCTTGAACTGTATACTGTATCAGCCATCCACGCCTTGTACGTAGATCCCACGTGCTTCTCTTCTTTGGCATCACCGTTTTTTTTTTTCTTTTCTGGGCACTCCCGCTTCCAGTGCCCTGTCTTGCCACATTTGAAGCAGGTCATCTCCTCCTTCTCCTTGGCTATGGCAGCCCTTCTTGCTTCACCTTGCTCAGCTGTTAACTTTGGCTTTGAGCTCTTTTCAGCAAAACATTTCGAGTTCTGACCTTTCTTCGCTGCCAAGAATGCCTTGGCTGCCATCTCACTCGCCTCAGTCTTTGCTCTTCCCTCCTCTGTCAGCAGCCGTGAGGTCAATATTTCAATGTTCTTTTTTGGTCCATCCGGCACACTATCCCAGGCTAATCTGAAATGACTGAGATATGTTGGCAAGTTGCAAAGAATCTCGGGGGGTTCACTATTCATATAAATCTCATAACATGTGCGATCAAGACATGTTTTTTAATACCTCTGTACTCAGCATTGTACACTGATATTGACCCCTTGTATGTATTTTAATTACGCATTTACCCATCCCTTGTGTATAAAAACTTGTACAAATTTTTATTTTTAAAAAAGTCCTCCCCGTACAAAAAGAGAGAAAAATTTAAGTCTTAGGGTCAATCCCATCAACAAATGCAGAAAAAAAATATATAATTTGTCTTTTTATATGTATTTATAGATCTTTGTAAAGTTTATGTAAATGCATTATCCCCTATGTATACTTTAATATTTTAACCAATCATACCCCTTCCCATACATATATTTCGTGCAATTGTTTTTTTTCAAAACCCCCTCTCCGGTAAAGTATTGATCGCAGATGGTGTTCTAGCCTAATGAAGAGTGCCCCCCAGCAAAGAATATTGGCAATAACTGCCGAATCTCTATAGCTGGCATCTCCCATGCCTCTCAGCGAATTGATAATGAGCTCAATTTTGCCAAGAAAATCTGCTATGTCTTCTCCGTCCTCCATAATGCATTTGTAAAAGTTTTCTTGAAGGCGAAAAACATTCTCAGCTGATCGTTGCTCATGCACGATGCCGAGCTTCTACCAGAAAGTGGCTCATGTCTCACAACCCATCATGTTCTTTAGCTGTCTTCGATCCACTACCTGGCATAGAAGACCAATCGCTTGATTGTCACGCTTCACCCATTTAATCACTGCTACTGGGTCCAGATCAACGTCCGGTGCTCCGTTGACTCCATGCACTTTGGCTGGCTTTGGCTCAGTCCCATCAACAACGGGCATAAGCTCTTTTCCTCTAAAAATTGCTTTCATCTGATACTTCCACATGGCAAAACCCTCACCATTGAATCTCTCGATATTACTTAACTCTTTTGCCACCTCCATGGCGTTGCTCTCTCAGATTCATTTTTTTTATAAATATCTTAAGCGATTCACCTACTGCACTATGAGACTGCTCTATCAGACTGTGCTTGAAGACTCGATCTCAACAGGAAAGCAAAAGGCAAAAACTATGAAAGAGAATGTCAGCTCAAGAAAAAGAAAGAATACAATAGAACAAGACAAAGCACCCAGCTAGAAGCTTGGGCCCATAACATGTTAAATGTAGTGGTTGCAAGTTCATTGAAAAGGAGACATACATGACACAAACTCTACATAGCAAACAGTGAATAACTAGTGCAATCAAGGTACGCACACTTTGCATACAAAACTAGATTAACCTTGAAAGTGTCTTTTTGCCAAAAAGCATCACGAGGCTAATTGCATATAACAATCTGGAGAGAGAGTTCGCTCCATACTAGCTAAGGTATATATAGAGCTGCAGTGGCCTGATAGTATTGCTAATTTGTAGGAGCCCTAAGTCACCGCTAGAAGCTGCGGTGGTGCAGCGGTGACATCCTACAAAGCTGGCACTGATCTAGAGAGCTGATCTAGTGTGTTGGAGTTGCAGAAAACATCCCATTCAACAAGTGAAACCCCCAGTGCGTCAAGAAAAGGAAAGCTTCCAAACGCTTTGGACAAGTTCGTTGGGATGTATTTCGATTTCCCAGCCGTGGTTCCTGAGCTGCATTTTCCTCATATCAAAAGAAAGAACTATAAGACGGACTGAGAGAGGGTGGCTGAATCTTGAAAACATATCAAAATATGTCAAAATATAATTTGTCTAGCTGTACCTAGAATACTTTTGAACGTCTTCATTTGCGGCTAGGCCGAGACTACAGAGGATTTGAAACCAACGTATCAATATGCATGCCAGTTTGTTTCCGGTACGTCCTTTTTCGTGATATTACCACGAGTGAACACTCGTGAACACGTGCTCCTTTTGATGCACGTGTATATACACCGATTCAAGTGATTGTCGGATCAATTGGACAAGTTCGTGCATGCACAGTACAGTCTGGCTGTGCCGTAAGATCTAGCTAAATAGACAGAGAGAAGGGTTTAAGAAATGAAATGAAATAAGCTCAAAGAGCTTATGGGACAAAAGGAAACAAGAAACAAGAAAGAAAACAATTTAAGACGACTAGAGTGAAGCCGGAAGCAGCCCAAAAGCAACTACCGCTCAAGGGATTGCCTATTAAGGGTCAAAGCTTCGCGCAGATAGGCTGCCAAGCATTGCTGATCCTCATAATGGAGGACTTCTGTGACAGATTGGGTTTCACGGAACAGACAGCGGAATCTCCCATGGACTATTTACGGATAGAGACTGGTAGGTGTGAAAACGAAGACCATCTATGCCCGGCATGCACCAGGGCCAACCGTTGTATCAAATCTGAAGAACACTTCTTCTTTTACTGCCCTCTTTACTGCGAGATGGGAGCCCACCCTGAACCGCCCCAATGCCCTCAGAAGAGAGGGAGATGAAGGTGCAGATAGGTAATTAGGCCGCAAGATTCTATCATCATGAGAACTAAGAAAGCAAGAAACTTGAGCTCTAGGGAATTTGCCTGAGAGAAAAGTGGGATATTGGGTCGACGGAAAAGATGTGAGTGGCCTCCCCGTTCTCCAAACGAAGGAGTCTGTCTCCAGGTCTTCATAGCTCACAATTGGCACGTGCTTCTTGAAGCTTTCCACGTCAGTGTTGCCATCTAGACCGTGGCGTCGCAGATACTCCACATCCGCATTGTGTGCACAACAATTTCTCGCAGTTTCTCTCGCTGGATCAGTCTTACGTCCTTTGTAAGCTCCTCTAGGAACTCTTCAGGATCGAAGTTTTCTGTTGAAGGATCATTCCACGCCCTTCTGGATGGCATCACAAAGCTCCCCTCCGTCGCCTGCAGCTCTAATTCAAGTGGAAGTACCAACTTAATTGGAAGAGAGCCATTTGCGTGTAGCTCCACATGGTGGTCGCTCGTCAGCTCCCTTACAGCTGGTTTCCTGACTTTGCCGAATCCATCTGATTGGGCGTCATCTTCTATAGTCCCCATCGCAGTTCGTCTGAAATCAGAGCGCACTCTGATTTGAACTGACTTTGAAGTCTGTGTGGATTTATGTACTAAGGAATGGGCAAGCCGCTGGCGAATCTGCGGGGTACGCTGCCTAGCCAGGGGCGAGCCGGGCGGAAAAGGTTCCATGCTCACCCGGGGAAAATCCTCTCTAACTAAAAAATCCTGGCCGGGTCTTTATGGCCCCTAGAGCCAATCAGAGGCTGCGGATCCTCAGAGAGTCAAACTAATGAGTTATGCCGCGAATCCTCATAAAGTGAAACTGACGAGCTGCAAAGTCAAACAGACTAGTCCACCCTGTCTAAATGTTACCTTTATAAGCCCCGGCCGCACTGGTGGCTAACTAGCCACTGCTAGCAATGGGTAGGTAGCCACTGTTAAGCAAAGGTTAGTTAGCCAGGGTTAGAGAGCGGCCGCACTTATGGCTAAAATAAGCCAGGGTTGAGGGCTGTTAGCATCCTCGCTGCCCGCCAACATGTCCGCGCTGCCCGGCCTGCGCTCCCGCTGACAGTCTGCATCCGTATTTCCGCCATAGCTGCGAAGCTCGAAGTTCTTGGTGAGCCCAGCAAACAATGTCTATGGGAGGTGGCGGCACTGAAGGGTGGGATGTATGGTGTGAAAGAACTGCACGCCGGAGGTGGGTCTGGAACTGTATGATGTGGTGGAGATGTAGTTTATTCGTAGTTTGAAACTGTACTCCATTCTGTTTTTATGCCTTGAGATCATGGACATCTCGGAGTCAATGTACTCAGCGTTGCTGGGTCCCATGCCAATTTAAGATGTGCTTGAATTCCGGATTGTGACCTGATGTTGTACAGGGTCTAGCGACTCTGTAGAAATTTGAGCCCCCAAACATCAGATTTTGGGTTAAACCTCTCTGGTTTCGAACATGTGCTCAACTATCAAATTGGGCAGGGCCTTACCATCGGCGTGTCCTGTATGGCTATGCTTATGGGTCTGAACCTGCTTGAGGTATGTTTTGGACCACTCACACATCAAGGCAAATAGGGAAGGTGGAAAGAGCGAAGTGATGCTGTAGAAGCCTTGGCACAATGACCCCTTGACCCCATACGATATGGACAGTAACTTGAGGTAGCCACAAGCACAAGTGGACCTTGACTGACAAGTGGCAGGGCTCTGGACAATACCACTAGGAAATTTGTACATCATATACATTACACTGGAGCCAACAAGAGAAACTGAATAAAAATTATGCATACAAAGCTGGAGAGGTAAAATACAGCTTTTGCTACTGCTGCAGCTAGCCTTCCCTCAAGTACGACCTCAATATCCGTGTTCAAAATACTTTCTGTATTTTTGTCGGGGCCTAAGCAATGGTTAGTGGCCAAGCAGATTGAAGGAATTCTGCTCGTCGGGAGACCCATTCTTTTCGAGCCCCTGCATGTTGGAATCCACCTGAGATGTGCCACACCTTCTTTCTGTGTTCATTCTTTTCCATAGCATGATAGGGGCTGAAAATGTGGCAACTTTTTGTCATGTGGAAAGGAGGAGATAAGTTCTGGGCTAATGGTTCTGGGCTGAGCTGTTGGGAATTGGGGACTTCTATTATGAGCTCGGTCTGTACCTCTGTCTCTGTATCTCCCCCTTTCTTTTGAAGTCAAATGGCATTGTATGTTGGGGAATTCTCAGTGCATGTCAACATATGCAGGGGATCGTTCATGAGTACATCATAGATCTTTTTCTCCTTTCCCTCTGGCCACGCTTGCCACATCCTTTTAAAGTACTGAAGGCTGAATCAATTGCCTACAACAACCCTCCATTCCCAGCAACCAGATTATCCTCAGCCGCTGGCTGCCACCATCTCAATTTGGGTTGTAGTAGTGTAGACCAGAGATTTATTATAGACTAGATGATCATTGCAATCACACACATATAGAATTTTCTGCGATGACATCGTCAGCCAAAAACATCAAAATTGAAACAAGCTCAACAGTTCTAAGCAAACAGCTCCTCAGGCAATCACCCCCAAAGCAAGGGATCCATGACCACACTAATTGAATCAGAATTCTTTTCCAGGTGCCAAAGAAATTTAACATTTGACAAAATGTTGTCACTGGAGAGTTGTACTGCTTTTCCAGATACATGATATACCCAGAACTGCCAGGTTGCACATGTCCTCGCAACTGTTCGTTCTGGACATTAGTATATTCCACTAGAAGATGAACCAAGCCTGCGGGGAGCTCGAAGCTTTCTTCCACATTTGATAAGACCTGTTATGAGTCACGATCCACTGTTGACGCACGCACCTGACGGGACTGTTGACGCACTTGAAATCTAAAGATTCGCTCTAGATCTAGTCCAAGGTGCAAGAGAACCATATCTGCTCTAGAGAAGATTTTGTGCAGGGATGAATTAACCTAGCCTGGTGGCTGTACATAAATCCATGAATCATCCGACCGCGGCTCGTTGTGGGAGAGCCTCGGCAGAGCGTGCTTGCAGCTTCTTCCTCTGCGAGCTTTGCAGTTACTGGCCACCCATCTACCCTCGCAGTCCGTCCAAGCTGGTTCTCATACTCCCCTCTGTTGCCCAAGAAGCGAGGAGAAGACGAGCTGAAGAGCTGAGCAAGGAGGCGGTACAACTGGGAGGTCTAATCATTTCCTCCCCCTGCCCGAGCGGGCTAACTTTAATACGTGGGGGGGGGAGGGGGGGTTAAAAGGCGGGGCGAACGGGCGGGGTAGTTAGCCAATCTTAACTATGGCTAAGATTTAGCGATGGCTAAACTCTGTAGTGCGGCATCAAAATAAAGATAGCCGTGGCTAAACTCCACTTAGCCACGGTTAAATCGGCCAGTGCGGTCGGGGCCTAAGTGTTAGAGCATGACCAGTAGTGGCGCGGTAAACAAACACGATAAGCTCAAGCTTGGTTAAGATTAGCTCCAGCTAGCTTAACCCCTAAAGGACATCGCGACCGGAATTGGGTCGCGTCAGATTACTTGCCATGCTCCAGTTCCCATGGATGATAGTGGATGGAAGTGAACCTTAAAAATGAATTGTAGATGTCAGAGAGGAGCACCTGTCGGAATTTACAGCCCCAAAAAATCATAAAAGGTCTGCTCCCTAGAATTTTGCAAAGTGCCAGGGGTTCAGGAAGTCCAGTGTTAGAGCACCATTGACCTGCCTACGTGGCAACCAAATGGGCAATCTTCAAGATAACATCTAGGGCTGAAAATTTATCATAATGCCAAAAAATTTGGACAAGGCACCATGAAATGTTATTGTGCACTTGCTTACCAGAGGAATTGGAAAACAAATGTCACCTCATGGGTGTACTTGGGAAAGAAGCCAAAACAAGATAACTTACCCCCCAGATTTCACATACATAGCAGCCTATCTGAATTTTTGGAATTTTGGTCTGATTTTTTGGGGAGGCAGTAGTTTAGGTGCCATATAATCAGATTATGGAGGGCCTTTGTCTAGAAAGATTCAACTCGATACTTCAATTTTGTGGTCAAAAAATGTTTTCAATGTAATTTTTGAATATATTTACAAATTGGGGCATATTAGTTTGTTATAATCTCCCGAATGCAACGGTCAATTTTCCTATATTTTTGATAGGACATGGATCTAGTAGATATGCACATAAGTATAAGGTTCATCCCCATGGATGATTTGGGGTAAGAAGTTACGCCCTCGTCCATAAGGGTATGCACCTTTTTTTAATGGGCCCACCAAAAAATAGCTTGTCCTTTAAGGGTTAAGATAAGATTTCCTTCCCTATCCCCACCAATCACATGAGGATTAGACAATACTTAGTGGAATGACGCTGGCACGAGACCCCATTCATCTCATATTTTGCTTCAGCATAGATGGTGTAGATGCTTTTGAGATGGAGTGGGTCCTCAAACATCTCATATTGATGGGCCTGAAGATGCTCGTGAAGATAAAGAAGAAGTATCTACTGTTGACATCCCAACCCGAGTCACATTTAGGGCCAACTTCCACGTATCGCCGTCCGCCAAGATTGCACTAGATAACAAAAATGACACCTTGCTTCCATGTGTTAATTTTTGCCGACACCCCGATATCAGTGACCAACATTGGTGAGTGCAATTCCTAGGAATTTGGCGCCTGAATTCATGGCCGATAATCGGTAATCGCTTTTGACCTGTTGTACTAGGTTACCATGTCTCTTCTACCTGCTGGTCATCTTTGTGGGGACCCGCCACCCATGAGATCCACCCTTTGCCAAGTGACCGGCTCAATTGTCCGGACCTTGGAGAGCCAGGCAGACCTACTTCCATATTGCTTTTGAACCCTATGCACATGAAAGCAACCATCGATGCCACCAATCAGCCATGCTTCACTAACGTCGTCCAACTTTGGTAACTTGGCCGGGACGGCCGATACATGGAAGTTGGCCCTTAAAGATGCCAAAATGGCCATAGCTAGTGTCCGACAGTACATTGAGCAACAGCCTTAGAGCATCTCCAACGCGTCCACTCCAACAGGCGGGCCAACGCTAGTTTGCGCGGATATTTTTAATAACGCCAAACACTGCCTCCGGCCCCTTATCTGGTTCTCTATCCGGTTCTTTATCATCTTATAATCCGTGGTTATCCATGTAGCCCGGTTATCAAAAACCACATAACAACAACCCTTTTCTTTAGGCAAAAAATAGCCAAAAAGCTACAAATAAAATATGGAGTTGACATAGTTATTGGGATGAAAATACTTTGTTGGAGCTAGCTACAACTCTGTACATAGGGAGACGGTGCCAAAATGCTTCATTATCATATATTAGGCTTGGCGCCTTCATTCACATTTTTTTTTTTAATTTGTCAGTTTTGGTTATCAATATATTGATAACCTGGTTTTCATACCTTGAAAACCTAGTAACCACCCAACATTCGTCATAACCATGAGGATATCTATTAGATGTGAGTTTTTCTCAATCTTTTATTATGCATGAAAGGTTGGGAATATGTACTTTAAAACCATCCTAGCATTGTGTTTTTGATTAGCAAGGATCAAGATGAATTATGTCAAACCTGAAAGAGCAAGATGGATTCATCAACTCCTCGATTCCGTATTGACTGGAGATTTCGATTGCTTCTAGCGCATCAAAATTATCAAGGACAAGATGAAGTTTAGTCAAGCTGAACGGGGAATCGTCATGTTCATTAGATAAAATCCAAGATGTCTACAATCCTAGTAAGGTTGCAGAAAATGACTTTCTAGGGACTAAATATGTCAGCATCACATCAAAAGTCACATCATGACTACACATAAAATATAACATTTAAGGAGGGCCAGAATCACTAAATTAACAGTTATACAATATTTCTTCAGTATTTCCAGTCCAACGCTTTTTTATTGACGAATTTTGACCTCAAAAAATAAAATAAAATATTTTGTCGCAAATTCCCTGGTTTTTCATGGATGAAATTGCCAAACTTCTCCAAACAAAATATAAATTATGGATGAATTCGCCAAATATGGCTGATAAAAATGGATTAAAGGTCAGAAGTGAATGAATTTAAGTGGATGAACAGAATGTAAGACTATTGCAAAACTTTGTAGCTACTCGTGCTGTTTTCCAAATGTCTTAAAAAAAATGCTGCTCTAGTCATTCATATTGAGGGCGAAAATATATAAGAGCCAATGGTGGTCTGATGAGTATCTCTAAGCTGCATAGAATCAAACTCTTTCTCTATAGTTGACAGAGATGCAATAGTTTTCACAACCTCATAATTAAGAGCATCTCCACCGCACCCCCAAATGAACGCGCCGACCACTGTTGGTGCGGCCCACGGCCAGCGGCGCTCCCCAGCGCAGACCCACCAACGCCATTCACTTGGCGGGACGCGCCATATTTCCCCCCTCTCCCTAAAAGGTCCAGGGACGAACTTGTCCCTCTATATGTTTTTTCTTTTTCTTTTCTTTTCTTTTAGGGGGAAAGGGGAGAAAGCCCTTTGGAGCTTTATTATGATTATTGAAGGGAAAAAAATTAAAACCCTTTGGGGTGCTCGAAGGTTGCCATAAGGCTGTTCACATGGAGGATCCATGTAGGCCCACCCTGGGGGTCATGATAATTGAGCCCAATACAGGAGCCATAGGCCAGAACGATAAACTTAATACAATCGAAAAGAAGTTAGTAAAGTAAGGGCGGAGAAGAAAGAATTAGAGAATGAAGGGGCTAGAGAGAGGGGGAGACTAAGAAGTGATGGTGAGGGGGGTAGAGGTTAACAGGAACAGAGGCTGGAGGCAGAGCAAAAAGATCTATCTATGGAAGTGAAGCTTGGCTGCGGAGGAAGCCTTGACATGCTTCCAATTGACATCAGAACGATCAAACTCTGGAGATGCTGAAGAGGCCGGACCTGAAACCCTGCCAGCACAAAGGAACTTTGTCCGCCCAAACACATGAGAGATCATAATCGCAGCTACAAATGACCCCCTGCATCCCCCACATAGTTGTGAAGGCATGGAGGAGTGTTGGCTAACGCTCTAGCTTCCTGGCGACCTCTTCGATCCTACTGCAGCTCGAGAGGGCCGGGGAGAGATGCGAGAGAGACGGGGCACATGACCGTTGAGCGCCTCTCTGTCATCGCTCTGAGCTCATTCCCCTAATTTTGCTCGTTCATTTACAAATGAATCCATGTCTTTGACCTTGACTTCATTATCTTTTTGGACTTGAAATCAATCATGGAGAGATGGGAGATGGAGTTGGGAAGGACACGTGGGATTGGTGAAAAATAAAATGCCCGTTATGGGTGTACACATATATTATTTAAATTTATTGTAGGGGGCTCGGAGTGGAACCTCATTCATATGCCTTATGGCTCCCTATGTAAGGTTATTTTTTCCTTACCATTTCAATAAAATCTCCAGGGCCACAACCCTTGTTCTGTAAAAATAAAATAAAAATAAAATAAATTGTAGGGCGTGGGGTATCAAGCGAGGGAAGTGCGGGCCTTAAATGCGGGCCATGTAGGGCATGGCCCCATAGCAGGCCCTTAAAAGTGTTTCCACGCAGCCTGCCTATTAAAATAATAAATTATTACCTTATATAATATTTACATTAAGTGTAATCAATGGATTTTATCTAGTGTTGGACTGGTATTGAGGGTCAACCCTATTTTAACTAATTATGGACTTTTGGCTTAAATCCGGACCCAACTTAATATGTATTTGAATTAAAATTAATTCAAAATTTGTTAATAATATCTTGGATAGTAATGTGTGATTGAACTTTGTGAAATTACAAGTGATGTCATACTTGCTTCAAAATGTGACATATAAGATGTCCATTTGACATTGAAGTGCTTGTGAAGTTGCAGTGTAACTCAACAATTCATTGAACGTCGACTGGGAAGTCGAATGATGTAATATTACATTATGTTACAATCACGATAAACAAATGTGTGGAATCGAACATGGGATAGACTCATAGTACTCTACCATACTTGATATAAGTTGATAGTAATTTTGATTGAATCTTCATGTTGACAAGCACAATATTCATAGACAATGCCATTGGAATGATGTTTTGGGTGTGAGAAGGGCAGTAAAATATTAAAATAGCTTGAACATTAGGAAGATGACCTACTAGGGCAGTAAAATAAGGTTTGGGGTGTAACTAGATATATTAAGTGCAATAAGGTCCAAGTTTGTGGTGACTCGGAGAAGGGTTTAGGGTTTTAAAGGGTTTAGGTTAGAAAGAGAGAAACAAATATGGACGACTCTAAACCTCTGTAGAATGTAAAAATGTAAGGGGTTTTTGATATCCATGTAATCATTCTATCATACGTTATCCAACTTGAAAATTAAAGAAAACATTCAGAGAATGATACAAATTTTACAAGAGGTAACATGGTAGTACAATAAGGTTTGGAGTTTATTATAAGTAGGGTACTACACTAAGGTTTTGGGTATATGGTAAAAGTAATGGTTTAGGGTGCTAAGGGTCACGCTTAAGCTTGGGGTAAGGATTATTAAGGGAAGGGTAAAGGGAAGGGTAAGGGTTTAGGGTTTGGATTTAGGGTAGAAAGGGACAAACAAATATGGAAGACTCACACATGGTAGTACAATAACTTGGTTTGGAGTGTAAGTATGGTAGTACACTAACCTGGTTTTTGGTATATGGTAAGAGTACTAATGGTTTAGGGTAGTAAGTGTCAGGCTTAAGCTTAGGGTAAGGATTAAGGCCAGGGTATTAAAGGAATGGGTAAGGATTTAGGGTTTGGATTTAGGGTAGTTCAAAGGGACAAACAAATATAGAATACTCACACATGGTAGTACAATAACTTGGTTTGGAGTGTAAGTAGGGTAGTACACTAACCTGGTTTTTAGTATATGGTAAGAGTAATGGTTTAAGGTAATAAGTGTCAGGCTTAATCTTAGGATAAGGATTAAGGCCAGGGTAAGGGTTTAGGGTTTGGATTTATGGGAGTACACAAAGGTTTTTGGTATATGATAAGAGTAATAGTTTAGGGTACTAAGTGTCCGGCTTAAGCCTATGGAAGAGTTAAGGGAAGGGTAAAACGAAGGGTAAGGATTTAGAGGTGATGGTAAAGGTATAAATGGACAAACAAATATAGAAGACTCACACTCACTAGAACGAGACATTGCAAAAAAACATTTAGACCGGATTGGAAAAGAAAGAATCCAAATGTTGTGCCAGCATTTTTTTTTTGGGTGCATTGTCTGTTTTGTAAGCCAGAATCCCCCATGTCATGAATATATGTAGATGAACAGAATGTACAGCAGTGCAGAGTCCAACATGGCAGAAAGAAAATAGATGAACGTCCACTGCCCACTCGAGGTTCATTGCAACATAAAAAGAAGACAGGAAGGATCACCCAACGTAAACATGAAGGGAAAGAAGCGTAAAGAAATTTTTATATCTTAAAATGAAAGACTGGAAATAACCTCAACATTTAGTCCATGGATAGAAAATGGTTCGCAAGAAGGAAACCTTCAGGTATCTGGCTGAAGGTTAGCAACCTCCAAATTCGCGCGCGCCTTCACTGCTTCCACCGTTGTAATTCTCTTGGTGCTATTTCTTGTCGTATTTTTTCGTGGCGGCATTGTCCACACGACATTGTTCACGTGGATCCATTGAGCAGGATCTAACGGGTTGTACGCCCAAACTTTTGACCAACAGTCCATGTACCTCTCAAAGTCTGAGGGGTTACCTCATTTCTTCGGTCTCCACCACTCCACCTTCACTTTCTTAAAATTAGGATCTTCCCTTTCTCGGATGACATCTGAAATTGCCATTCCCATCCAGACCGGGCACGTCGTTGGGTCATGAGGGCGAATGAGCACAAAAAACCCTTTCTCAATATCCTTGAACGGATTCAATGGTATCCTTGGACGCTCACACCTAGGGCCACAGTAAGGTTCTGGAACTTCATCCTCATTTTCCATATCTTCCAGTATCTGTGGCTGGATGCCATCCCTCCGATGGTTTGAGGACCAATTTGTTTTCGGCCAAAATCCCTCAAGAAGCTGAATACGATCCGGAATGTCCTGCATTGGCTTATCAAGTTCGGCAAGAATATTTCCCCAGTATTGGTCATATTGTTCCATCACACCCTGGTAATGATCGTCAAGCAACATTCCTTTGGTCCAAAAATCTTTGTATTTCTTAATACCATTTTTTTATGAATGTCTGTTTTTCTGAGGAGTCGTCCCCGACTCCCCATATCGGTCTTCTTGGAACGGCATCTGGGTCTCCTTCAGGGAGATATAGAGTCCCATCAGGATTGGACTTCCACATCTTAACGCTGGAGTTTGTAGGAAGCCACTCCGAATCAGTAGTTGACTTCTTGTACTTCATAACGGGCCAGCCATCCGCATCCTTAAAAAATCGAAATACGTGCATCTCTAAGATCCCCACCAAAGCCTCATTTCCATCATGAATACAACCCTTAACAAACTTCTTGAAGTCGGGAACCTCTTGTGTGATTTGAGGAATGAATTGCATATCTTGGGAGATCATGAATGATCTCATCAAATCCGGAAGAATGTAGGTGTTGCGTTCTTTTAGCTTCTTCGAGAGATAGCTAAAGAATCCGTCAATATCCTCATGGGTGTGCCCGACCATGAGAAAACCAAGCTGGATCTCTTCAAAGACATCTTTGGCAGTGAGGAGGGATAGGAAAGCAAGCATGTCCTTGGAGGAGTTGTCCATCTGCAAATAAAGTCGTCTAGGAAGTGGTCGAGCACCACGTTTATCGTGCGGCCTGCAGGGTTTCAGAGCCTCCAAACATCTCGATTTACCTCTCATGAGCATTTCAAAAAAATCATTTTGAACTTCAGTGTCGAAAATGTTCCTGGATTCCCGACATGTCGGCTTTTCCAGTTGGCGCAGGCACCGAGCCAGCGACCCAATTGTGAAGTTTGAATTGTCTTTCCAGAATTCAAGGGAAAATTGAGCGTAAGCTCCATCTGGCTTCATAATCTATGGCTTGTATGGCATTAAGTCCATGAACGGATGGACAGTTGACGTTCATTTTTCTGTTGGTCCATCGCCTTGAATGATATAATCTCAAATAAAATATGAATGTTTCATATCATCAATCAGATCCCGACAGACTCGTTTTTCCATGTTGTCCTATTCATCACATGCCATCATTGTTTCATATTTGGTTCTGCCATTATTCCATGTTTGTTTCTGTATGTCATTTGGATATCGGAGCTCTCATCATTGTTTGATTCATTGCATCCTCCCATTCTTTTTAATGAACGTCAACTTGGCAGTGGATGTTCATCTAAGACCACAATACATACTTGTATTTTTGCGTAGAATGTGTGGAGGATTACATAATTTGTTGTTATATAGTGCACAAATAGTCAAATAATTATAGATATATCTCTTTATTTCTATTATATATTATAATTATTCATATATCTTGTATTATTTCTGGACCAAACAAAAGTCCAGAATTAGTTAAAATAGTGTTAGGTCCCCCCGGTTATTAATTCGGGTAACAACCCGGATATAACCTAACCTACCAGACGGTACATGAAAATTGAAAATTCCATGCAGAACAGGCCCGACGGTTAGGGCTTGTGAGAGTGATCGGCATGAACATTACTCGCCTCAGCTTACGGCGATATGACCCGTGTTGTTACCCGTGTTGACGATTATGTTGCAGCACCTGGTATGACCTGCCTGGTATCGATATGGGAGGGGATATTGCAGTAGCGGCGACAGATTTGAAGCTAGGCATTGAAGATAGGCAACAACCTGCTTTGAATGGGCGCCGCTTTGTGAGATTCGAGTTGAGATAAGTCATCGTGTTTATGCTATTGTGGTTTGGTGTTTGGTGTTTTTCTGTTGTTTAGCTTACTGCTGATAGCCTGTAATCACTAGTGTTTACTGCAATGAATCGTGACTTTGCTGTAGGTATTCATGGCACCATTGAGTTTAGGGATCCTTTTGACTTGTGTGAGACTGAAACCCTGCTGATCGATGGCTCCATTGACGAGCATGAAACAGGTGTGACCTCGGAGGAAGTTCTGTAGACCTTGGAGGCAGCAGATGAAGATTGCATTATAGATGAGGAGGCCATTTAGAGACAACATTTGCTGCACTTGGATGCCAATGCAGCATTTTGGGTGCCATACCATAGGACATCTGAGGCCTGGGCATTCTTTACACTCAATGACTCGAGTGCCAAAGTAGACCAACAAGTTGCTCAGCTCATGAGGTGTGTGATATGTCATTTCAATTAGCAGTCTCAAAGCTCTCATAGCTCAACCAAATCAAGGGTTTTTGTAAGGGTTTTGTTTCTTACCATCCTGATCATGGAATCACAGCTATGAAGAAGCATGTTTCTAATGAGCATAGCTCTGAACTTACAAAGTACAAGGCACAGAGGAAGATTCTTGATGAACAGATTCCAAACAAGAGGTAGAAAACAAAGAAAAGGGTTTCAGTCACTCCATCTGCCATTACTTCGTTTTTTGGATCCAATAAGCCATACAGGAAAGATAACCCTGCCCCGATCCGGTTCATAGAGGATCTGGTCCTGATGATTGTAAAAGCTATATGCCTTTGTCTGCAGTTGAAAACCCTTGGTTGAGGCGGCTGGTCATGCGCCAATGTGGTCAGGTTGTGTTCCCCACTCGCAAGCAACTTGTGAAGGAGCATCTACCAGATCTGATGAAAAAGACTATGGAGAGATATGTTGCCTGCCATTGCCCAAGCTGCTACTGACACTACCACTTTTGACTTATGGATGAGCCGATCTGGGTATGACACTTTTGTTGTAGTCATCAACTTCATAGATGAAGTCTGGAATCCATGTCATATAACAGTAGGCTTGTTTGAGGCTCCTGACACTCCTGGGGCAGCTCTTGCCCAACAACTGAAGGCCCTCTTGGCACATTACAGGTTGACTGACAAAGTGGTGGCTTAGAGCATCTCCAGCGGTCACGGCATGCCGTGTTGCAACGGCAAGTTGCAGATGCCGTCGTTGAAGTTGCTCGAAGCTGCACCCCAGCGGTCACCCTGCACGGCACTTAAGCCACCGGCCCCCGTAAAATCCCAAACATTACCACCAATTTGGTGGAGGATGCAAGGCTTGCACATCACGGCACACGGAAGTCAACGAATGTTGACCGTCTAGGAGCTCGCAATGGCAACACGCGGCATGGGCTCGACCAAATTCTCAAGGTCATTGTGTCACTCATGGCAGCGCGCAACACGTAGTATGTGCACACAACCCACGTCCAACACGTGGTTTGTGCTTGTTATGGAGGGGAGAACTTAATGTGAATGGGTGGGCCACAGCTACGGTTCATTTTCAGAGACACACCAAGTGGGCCGCCATAGCTTCAATAGCGGGGCAGATTTAGAGGCCACCGTTGGAGATGCTCTTATGTCAAAGATGAAGGTGCAAATCTGAATACCCTAGCTACTGCCTTGTCCTCAGTGGTTTCATGTCAACCACTTGCATTGTCTGTGTCATATCCTGACAGTTGTTTCGGCCATGCTGTGTCGAAAGCCTATCAATATGCTTGTGATCGGGATAAGGTGGGAGGTGGAATGAATGAGGTTTCACTGAAGGATGCACAAGCTGTCTTGCAGAAAACTATTACTTGGACAAAGAAGCCTGGCAAGGGTAAGTTAGAGTGGGAGAAGGCATGTATTGAGGCTGGAATGCCAAAAAAGAAACTAAGGACTCTGGTGAAAACCAGATTTGAACGAGGATATGATTGACGAAGCAGGCTTGTTTGATGATGCTGAATGAGGGCTGAATGTAAGTTGATGGTTTTTAATTCTTTGCACACTGTTGTTTTTTATATAAGTTCTGGAATTTGATTATGTGTCTTGTTGTTTTGCTTCTCATTCAGAATTCTGGTTGTTTGACGATAGGATCACGGAGCCATCGAGCTGCTTGGCAGCTTTGGAATTGCACATGATAGGGGCATTTGCTTGGAGCTGGAATGCGTACATGAATTCACATACTCAGTTTCGCACTTCAAAAAGTTGCAGATCAGGTAGTCAAGCACTCTTCATACAGATATGGTAGATTAGTGATCTGCATATTGGCTCTTCAAGTAGTTTATAAAAGTGACAGGGTTTGATAACCGTTCAAGTATTGATAACCGTTGTTGATATTTTGCAATCTTGAATATTTTCGAGGACCATTGTTGATATCAGACCTCTATTTTTTCATGAAGTGCATTGTTGATACCAGCCTGGTACCAGAATTTTAAAAAAAAACATTATTTAAGAACCTACCAGAACACATAATCCAAATTTCTTCCTACCAGGAACCTGCTGGTATAAGCAAAACCTGATACCAGTCCAACATTGTTTTATCCTAGTTATCAGCAATTGAGAACCGGCTAAAATTTAAAAATAAAAAATAAATCCCGGTATATATAACCACCAGTTATCAGCCAAGAAGTAACTGGATTTATTGATAACCAGCAAGGGGTGAAAAAAATCCGTTATTGACAACCGGCATGTTATTCAATTATTAACCGAAATGTTTTAATTTGTTATTAAAAACAAATTAGGTATATAACCAGAAGGTTATCAACTTTTTTAAAGAACTGCCCAACACTGGTTATGACATACCATTTCACTAGTAGTCATGGGTTCAAAAATCACATAACCGTGTTGGATGTTGCAAATGAAACTTGGAAGGGATTAACATGCTACTTCGGATTAACCCTTAATTTCCCAAGCGACCTGAATCTGAATTTTCTGAATTTTCAGTTCTACCTATTTTCTGCAGATCTAATCTGATGGGCCCACTCCTGAAGCTTTAATGACAAGGGATTTGTCTCGAGTATGATGCAAACAAAACAATTAAAAAAAAAAAAAAGCTACGACCTACAAAAAATATCTTAGATCACTCATTTACATTTTGGGCCTGAAAAGGGCTTGTTGACCGCTGTCGTGGCAGGCAAACAAGCCCAAAACAGATTGCACTCCAAAGCCCATTTTTGGCAGAAAATTAGCAATTTTGTTAAAAAAAAACACTTCACCTTGTGGTGTGTGAGCATTACATACCCACATCCACCATTGGCTTTTAAAAATTTTGTAGAAAAAAAAATGCTTCATTTGGAGGCACATTTTCTCTTGTCAATTTTGAGATTTCAACCCCTCTGTAATTGCATGCAAAGCAACCACAGGTGAAAAAATAAGTTGGACCTGCAATTTAGTGGGGTCATAGCCACTTCACTATTGATTTGGAAATGGTGGCTCTTGGGGGAAGCAAAATTGGATAAAACTAGGTTTTGATTTGGTCAAACCTATTTCTTTCTCACTTTTTCTTTGGGACCTGATATTTGAGGTCCCGGGCAACGTTATAATCTCACAATTTCCACGGTGGACTTGGCTCATTTTTTGGTATGTCATGCATAACTGAGCTGGGCCCACTGCTATAAGGCTGGAATATCTGGATGATTTTTGGTAGGTTTCAAGGGGCAATTTACTGCAGCTGGGTACCCAAAATTGTTCAAAAGTCCAAAAAGGGCTTGGGAAACTAAGGGTTAAGTGATAGATGTACTTGCTTCAACAAGAGTCCACATATCAATCTATGAATTAAGACGATTTGTTTGTTTTGTTTTGTTGTTGTCACGTTGAGATGTCCCGAACCGCAAGGCCCCAGCCCTGGTGCTTGGTACCGTTGGAAAGCCCTGAACAAGGAGGGGTGCACGGGCTTGGTCTCATGATCTTTGGAAATGCGGTGTGGGAGATGTCAAATTCCAAGTACTTTTGGTCGCTGAAAATTCACAAAATATAGCAAAAATGGCAAAGTGGGCATTCCTGGGACAATGGTTGGAGCCTCAACGGGAGAGATATCAAGGGAAAGGTCTC
Source organism: Takakia lepidozioides (assembly GCA_030704615.1). Lineage (NCBI taxonomy): Eukaryota > Viridiplantae > Streptophyta > Takakiopsida > Takakiales > Takakiaceae > Takakia > Takakia lepidozioides. The sequence continues at coordinate 20,873,016 of CM060732.1, read as the reverse complement.
CGGTTCACATCTGGTCGTAGGCACTGTGGAAAAAAACTAATTAGACTTAGATGACTTAGATGACATTGGCCACTTGGGCCAACGACACAGGCTACCCTAAGGCCTAGAGGTTGCACTTGGGCCTCGACATAGGAGACGCACTTGGATACATAGGAAATTGCACTGGATACATAGGAGATTGGACTTGGGCTTAGATGACAGTGGACAATTGGGGCTCTACATGGGAGATGCACTTGGATACATGAATAGAAGATTGCACTTGGATACATAGGAAATTACATTTGGTCTTAGATTTCAATTCTTCACATATGGGCCAAACGACATAGGCTTTGTGGAAAAAACATGCATTTGGACTTGGATGACATTGGACCTTTGGGCCAACGGTCCGGACCGTACCATCCTGTACTCATTGTATTGACTTGGTTTGCATGACTTACAGTCATAGAAGTCATATGTACCGTTTATGACTGCAGAATAGTCATATATACAGTTATAAATACCGCGATATATTGTAGTGACGGCACATGCTACCCTAGAGGTCGCATTTATGCCTCGACATAGGAGACGCACTTGGGATACATAGGGGATTGCATTTGGACTTAGATGATGACACTGGAGACTTGGGCCAATGGCACAAGCTACCCTAGTTTTTTCTTAAAAGACCATTTGGCCACGTTGAACCAAATAGGCATCAACCATATTATAGAGGTCAGGTTGATGCCTACAAAATACCAAAAGAGCTATCTTGGAAAAAGATTCTCATCCCAGGCTATGACTCCAAAAACTGTCAAAGACGAGAACATGACTGAACATAAACAAGAGATAAAACTAGAGGTACAATGCTAGACAAGAAGTCAAGGTCGGCGTGGCCGAATGCACGATGAGTAAATATGAATCAAGACGATCTTTATAACAATGAACAAGAGTACAAGATTTTGGAACACGACTTGAATACTGGAATGCTGGAAACTGGACTGGAGTACCAGATACTGGAAACTGGGCTAGAGTACTTGGGAACTGGACTGGAGTACTTGGGAACTGGACTGGAGTACTGGAAACTGGAAACAAGAGTAGCTTGAACTGGTGTTGGCGAGACTGAAGAGTGTCTAGTCTCGCCTCCTATATATATTGGCTACTAAGAAGCTTCCCCAAGAAGCTTCCCCTATGGAGGTTTCTTGATGGAGAAGCTTCCTTAAACAAATGAGGTATATTGATGGAGAAGTTTCCTCCAAATGAAGCTTCCTAAGTAGTTTCCCAAATTACTCTTGGTAATTTGGTAAACTTTCGGTAACTTGATAAGTAATGGTAAATCATGGTAGATCATGGTAAATCACGGTAAGTCATGGTAACTTTTGGTAGCATGGTAACTTAATAACTTCTGGTATTTACTCCTGGTAAGTTCTTCTGGGCTATGTCCGTGACATCACCCCCTCCTCTAGCGCCGAGTTCCTCGAGGAGCGGTAAAATCTTGGACTTGCTTAGAGTTGGAGAAAATCGAAAATCCGGCGAATAGTACTTGCCAAGTATTCGGCTCTTCGTTCTTGACTCAAATGATTTATAGGTCCTTGCAACCATTGATAGTGTCAAACACCTTGAACTTGGGACCACGCAGTGATTTGAACATTCTGATTTTCGAAACTACCTTCAAACATGATTTCGTTGCCCTCTGGGTCCGAAGCCTCAACCTCCAACAGAATTATCAGACTTCGAGTAGGCTCCACTTGTCGTCGTACGGGGTTCAGACGAGGAAGTACGCGTCGCATTGGTGGTCTATCGTCTCGAGAGCGTCGACGTGATGTTGAAGGTCGTGAAAGTCGGAATGACTGATCTGGTAGCTGGGTAAGCGACAACTCCAATGTATCTGGTTCCTGTGACTCCATACTGCCAATATAAGATGCAAGAGTGTTGGAAGTGTAGCTATATATACTGATGTGTGGTGCTCCTCCCTCCTTAGCATGTATCAGGTACATTGAATGTGGAGTCTTCACCCTGAAGCTAACTTGACTGACATCATCGTTGTGACGTCTTATTGACGTGTAGCTCGGGGCTTAGTTGGATATCGTTGATGAAACTCTTGGACTTTGTCAGATGCATTGGCGAGGTTGGATGAAGGTTCCCACGTTCGTTCGCTGATGTCGTAGCCTTTCCAATGTACAAAATACTCAAGACGTTTATACTTGATACGAGAGTCTAGGACTTCGTCGACTTCATACTCAAGTTCTTGATTGACTTCGATTGGTGGAGGTGGTACGGAGACTCTCCCTGGAATATTCGATGGATGATACAACTCCAATAATGAAACATGAAAGACTGGATGGATGCGCATACTTCGTGGGAGTTCAAACCGAAAACTGACCGGATTTATTTGTCGAATAATTTTGAATGGTCCCAGACGTTGATAATCCAACTTTCTTGATGGTCGCGAGGTTTGTATGTCTCGTCGAAGAAGCCACACACGATCTCCGACCTTGAACTGGGTTTGGAGTTGGCGACGTTGATCTACATACTCCTTGTATTGTTTTTGAGCTTCTGCGAGGTGGGATGTAAGCTCCTTGTGAATCGTAGCTAGATGAGTAGCAAGGTTTTCTGCAGCAGGGCTTCCAACAGTCTTTATGTGGAAATGGTTTGCTCGACGATGATAACCATAATTGGAGAAAAATGGAGTTTGCTTGTTGTAGGCAAACTCAGCCAATGACAGAAGGTCCGTCTAATTATCTTGGTGATAATTTATCGTACAGCGAAGATACTGTTCCAAAATCTGGTTTACACGTTCGGTTTGACTATCAGTCTGTGGATGATTAGCTGTAGAGAGGTTGATCTTAGTATCCAATATGTGAAATAATCCCCTCCAGAAATTTGATATGAACTGTGGTCATCGATCAGATACGATGTCCTTCGGGAGTCCATGAATGCGGTAGATATTATTGAGGAAGAGTCTTGCAGTTTCCTCGCCGGTAACCATCTTATTACATGGAACGAAATGTGTCATCTTCGTAAAACGATCTACAATAACAAGGATTGAATCAGTGGTCTTGGAAATTGGAAAGTCCGTAATAAAGTCCATAGACACGGACGACCATGGACCCTCGGGAATGGGTAATGGTTGAAGAAGGCCGTAAGGTCGATGTCGTGGTCCCTTCGCTCTAGCACACGTATCACAAGATTTTATGAATTCTTTCACGAGTTTCCACATCTGCGGCCACCAATAGTCCCTGGATATCAACTCCAATGTTTTGTTGAAGCCGAAATGTCCTGCAGCCGGAAGATCATGACATGTTTGAAGAATTCGAAGTCGTGTAGGTCCTGGAGGTACATAGAGAAGTTCCTTGAAGTAAAGTAAGCCATTTTTGAATTCGAAGTCGTTTGTAACATGTGGGTTGTCTCGAGGTTGATTTAGTTGACTTCGTAGTGTCGTAGCAAAATGGTCGCTCTTTAGTGCTTCCTGAATCTCCTTTATGATCTCTGCATCGTCATAGGTGGACATGGATAGCATATTCAATTGGAGATTTGCTGGTTTCAAGATAATGGATTTTTGTTGGTCAAAAACTGCATCCTCTTCTTTTGGCGCAAGATACGATAGTCGAGAAAGAGCATCTGGTTTTTCTTGAAGATGTCCGGGATGGTAGGTAATAACAAAATCAAACCTTGCTAGTGACATACTCCATCTCGCTTGACGTCGATTCAAAACACGAGCATTCATAAAATATTTAAGGTTTTTGTGATTGGTATAGATAGTGACCTGATGTTTAGCTCCATCCAATAGATGTCGTCACTCCTCAAAAGCATCGATAATCGCTAGAAGTTCTTTGTCATAGATTTCATAATTGATCTCCGCAGCGGAAAATTTGCGAGAATGAAAACCAACAGGGTGGAGTCGGCCATCTGTACCGTATTGCGAGAGTACCGCGCCAAGTGCAAAGTCCGATGCATCTGTTTCTAAGAAGAATGGTTTAGATGGGTCTGCATGTACCAGTATTGGAGCCGTTGTAAATGTCTGCTTCAGCCTTTCAAATGCCTGGTCAGCCTTCTCGTCCCATACAAATTTGTCATTCCTTGTGAGTCGTGTCAACGGTGCAGCAATTTTGGAGTAGTCATTGATGAAGATTCTATAGAAATTTGCAAAGCCCAGAAAACATTGTACATCTCAGACCGAAGTTGGTTTAATCCACTCAATGATGGTTTGTATTTTCTTCTGATCCATAAAGACGCATTTGTCGGAAATAATGTAGCCAAGAAATTCGACCTCAGATTGATGGAAAAGACATTTCTCCAACTTGGCATATAGTCATCTTTCTCTTAATTTATCAAGAACAAGGCGTACATGACGGCCATATTCTTCTTCATTCTGTGAAAATACAAAATGTCGTCCAAATAGATGACTACAAAGTCATCTAAAAATTCTCGAAAGATGTCATTCATCATATGTTGGAAAATTGCTGGAGCATTGGTAAGACCGAAAGACATAACACTGTATTCAAAATGTCCATATCTTGTTCGAAAAAGCTGTTTTCCATTCGTCTCCTTCTTTTATCCGCACAAGGTTATAGGCTCATCTCAAATCGATTTTGGTAAAAATCTTCGCTCGTCCCAGTTGGTCGAAAAGCCCTGAAATCAGCGGCAACGGATAACGATTCTTTGATTGTGACTTTGTTGAGACTGCGATAGTCGACACACATGCGTAATGATCCGTCCTTCTTTTTCACAAACAAGATAGGCGCCCCCGCGGGTGATTTTGAATGTCGGATGAAGTACTTCGACAAATTTTCATCAATGTATTCACGTAATGCAGCCAACTCCGTCTGAGATAAGTTATAGATTGGGCCGAATAGTGGTTGGGCTCCTTATTGTAACTCAATTGCACAGTCATAAGGTCGATGTTCTGGCAACATGTCTGCATTTTTCTTCTCGAAGACATCTTTGAAATCTTGATATTGAGCGGGTAATGTTGAAGTACCTTTGTCTGTCGTGGTCTTGATCAGAGTCGCATAAAGTGCAAATGTCGCCTTCTTTTTGGTAGCTCTCATGAAAGCTCTAGCTCCAAGGAATAGGGGTTGAATACCTTTGATATTTCTACATTTTTGTCTTGCAGAAATTTTTTGCGATTGCCAGTCGATGTCGGGATTGTGAAGTACGAACCAGGGAAGTCCAAGGATCACATGATTCATTGGAGACTAGATGACATTGAAAACAATATGTGATGTTTGATCTTTAAGCTTCACTTCAAGTGGTCGAGTTTCATGGTCCACATTTCTTGATGCTAACGGTCGTCCATCGATGACTTCAACGGGGGTCGAGAGTTTCTTCTTTACGAACGTTAAATTGTGTTGCTTCGCAAAGTTTTTGTCCATAAAACAAGCTGAAGCTCCTGAGTCCAAAAGTGCTTCTACAACGATATCTCGATTTTGCACTCTGATTTTTACCGGAACTGTGAAGCAAAGTGCAGGGTCTGGAGGTAGAAAAAGATATTTTTTCGGTAAGGAATTTGTGGTGTCCAGCCGCATGGTCCCTACTGTGACTGGACATCGTCGTTTTCCGACCTCCTCATATCGAACACTTGAGTTGTGCCCCAGGCTTTGAATCTTTTCTTGTTGGGGCAGTTTAATGTTATGTGATCTTCTTCTCTGCAATAGAGACATAATCCATTCGAGCGCCGTCTTTGTTTTTTTTGTGGCGTCAATGGTTTGAATCGGACAACATCAATCTGCATATGATCACTACTGGATGTCTGATGGATCGTTGTATTTGGTGTCGTAGTAGCAGTGACATGATGCGTCGTCGACCATCCAGATCGCTTCTCTTGATGTCTTTCGAACAAACGATTATCGCATGCAATGACTTGGGTGATGAATTCACTTAGTGTGCTCACGTTTGGCATTGTCAGTAACAAATCTTTTACATCATCTATTAATCCACATCGAAACTGACTAATGAGGCTCTTCTCATTCTAGTCGAGGTAGCACGCAAGTTGTCGAAATTCGGTAGCATAAACGGAAGCAGGACGTGCTCCTTGTCGAAGATTTCGCATCTTTGTTTCTGCAACTCTCTCTCTATCATTCTTTCCAAACGTTGCAGTGAACTCGGACATAAATGCTTCAAAATTATATAGTAAATGCGAATTTTTTTCTAATAGCGGTGCACACCAAGATAGGGCAGTGCCTGATAGAAGGGTGCCCACGAATCCCACTTGAATACCTTCATCGGGGTAGCGTTGTGGATGTAGTCGTAGGAACAGTCGTACTTGTTGAACAAAACCGCGAAATCTTGATCTCGTCCCATCAAATTTCTCGGGCATGCTGATCTTTGGTTCTCTCGTAATCTGTTGAAGAGGAACCGTTGCAGTATGAGCTGTTGCAGTAGGGACTTGTATGGTTGAAGATCCATTGTTCGACTCATTTAACTCTGAAATTTGTTGTTGCAAATTGTGGAGAACGTTGTCAAGATCTTGAGACTGATCAGCTTGCAATTGGCCGATAGATGTACGAAGTTCTTGCATCTGGAGCTGAAGACTCTACAATGTGGTGACCATTTCCGCAAATGTGCCTTCCATCTTAACTAACTAAAGAACAAACTTTAGTCTCGCCAAACTGTCAAAGACGAGAACATGATTGAACACAAACAAAAGATAAAACTAGAGGTATAATGCTAAACAAGAAGTCAAGGTTGGCGTGGCCGAATGCACGATGAGTAAATAGGAATCAAGACGATCTTTATAACAATGAACAAGAATACAAGATATTGGAACACGACTTGAATACTGGAATGCTGGAAACTGGACTGGAGTAGCAGATACTGGAAACTGGGCTAGAGTACTGGGAACTGGACTGGAGTACTGGGAACTGGAAAAAAGAGTAGCTTGAACTGGTGTTGGCGAGACTGAAGAGTATCCAATCTCGCCTCCTATATATATTGGCTACTAAGAAGCTTCCCCAAGAAACTTCCCTTATGGAGGTTTCTTGCTGGAGAAGTTTCCACGATTAAACAAAGGTTTCTTGATGGAGAAGCTTCCTTAAACAAATGAGATATCTTGATGGAGAAGTTTCATGAAAAAGAAGCTTCTTAAGTAGTTTCCCCAAGTTATTCTTGGTAATTTGATAAACTCCCGGTAACTTGGTAAGTAATGATAAATTATGGTAGATCATGATAAATCACGGTAAATCATGGTAACTTTTGGTAACATGATAAGTTAATAACTTCTGGTATTTATTCCTGATAAGTTTTTCTGGGCTATGTCGTGACATCGTATGCCAATATTTCAAAATCAAAGAATATTCTTACATAACACTAAAAAATGGCCAAAATGCTTTGTCTCATGTGATGCAATTTATGGGCCTAGCATCTAACATCAAGCCGAATACATATACTATGTCTCCAAAAAATATTTATTATTATATTAAATACATGTATCTCCAACCAGGCCACCTACCAGCGCTTATGGCCTAGGGCTGGGACCCAAGGTCATTTGTAGGACAATTGGCTTAGGTTCTGGAACATTTGGTTTAAGGTCCACCAATACATTCCTTTTCGAAGTAGTAGCTATACTAGAACTTTGCTTCTAGCTCGTTTCAAACAGTGTTGGACTGGTATACTGCTAAGAAACTGGTATCAATACTAATATATATGCTAATATATATGAAGTGCCATACGAGTTGGTGTCACCTCATGCCACTACCTAGCATATACCCGTATTGGCCTGGTGTTGTCTTTCCTAATACTACGGGCAATACCTTACCAGTCTGGTAGGTGGTTGAAAATCTGGTACCTAGTACCATATCTATTTTTGTGAGGAAAACCAGTACTATATGGATGCAGCTTTCAATCTTGAATTGAGCTCTTAGATGCAAATGAAGACGAAATATTTTAAGAGACCCCCTTCTCATTCTATGTGTACACTAAGCATGTTTATTGGGCGTAGTATCCAGATTTGTGACGAATGGTAGCCCCAAAGGAGCAACCGGGGATCCAGGGGATCCATAGGATGTGGACAGTGTTGCGATTTTTTTGAAAATTTTCAAAGCAAGATCTCATGCAGCCGCACTGGGAGGCAAAGCAAAGGGTGTTTCTAGGCTATAGAATCTGGCAGCCACTGCAGCGTTCAATATCTCCATAAGATGAGGTGCGCTCACACATCGAGGGGGCTTGTACTGTGCGGGGGAAGTTCCTCTGCTGATCGCCATATCCATTAACTTGTTGAATGTTCCACTCCCGACAACACGGAGCTCCAAAGGTCCAATCGTGTCTCCCACCCTCGCTCTTCGGTAGGGGTAATTCAAGGAAACATCAAGCGCATTGGTACATTTCTGTAAGACTTCGTGATCCAAATTCTTGTCGTCACTGTGCACAATGGATAAATCAAAGAGTAAGAAATCCCCGAGCTGCTCAATCTGGAGCATGGGCTGAATAAACATAAATTTTTGAATCTGGTAGGTACCTCAAATGATGTCATTAATTCAAGGTTGCAGCTGCAACTTAGAGACCAGCCTCAGATCAGTAATATTTCAACATACCTGCTACTCTCCAGTTCCCAGAAGATAACGTAGTGGCCTGGCGCTGAGGTGATGTCTGCGTGGCTGGTGAAGTCGGCCAGCTTTAATGATGTTCCAGCAAAGTGTTGGGTTGCCTTGTTGACAATTATTTGAAGCTCTTGTTCATCAGTTTTGTCAGAGTTGATGCTGAGAAGCACATTCTTTCTGCGGACGAATTCCAAGATTGGTGCTGTGTTTCTGAAGCTCTTTACCCTCACAACATCCCCAACGCGGTAGCGATATAGACCTGGCAAATTCATCCCACCATGCGAACATAAACTTAAGCAAAGAGAGCCTCCAAATGGCAAACAAATTACAAGTTCTAGACTCCCGAAAAGTTCAGCCTACAGCTTACTGCACATGTCTCTCCAAATCCTCTAGTCTGGCCTCTGAGCCATGGACATCAGTAACTATACACATGTGAAATCTTGAATTGCCCAATACGGATGTGCACAAACAGTGGATTTTGACACGTTTGAACAACATGCTTAGCATGCACCAAAATCTCAAACTTCAAGTTCTGTCAACATTATTCTCTCGGGCGGTAATCGATAAGACATACTTCAATTCGGGACGTGCACACAATCTACACTGCCTCAATCCGCAATACACTTCCCCCGATCAGCTCTCGATCAGCTCGGCTCAATATGAGATCATAAGCAAATGAATTGAAAACTGGGGACCCCACATGTAATTAATTAAGTTTGAGGCTCGCAGTAGTAGATCTCTTGAAATGACAGGACGAAGGCCGCTTGGCATCTACGCATGGGCGTTCAAACCCCACATGTTATGCATGCATACAAATTACACGCGCGTATGCTTGTGCAATGAAGGACCCACCTGTGCCATTCGTGACGACCAACTCATACTCGTGCCCAAGCACCACATCCGCCAGCTCAACCGGAATTTGTGGTTCCAATGCGTTGCCCTCGGAATTCAATGCAATGAACTCGAAGAAGGCCTCCTCTGGCCAGACCAAATATGATGTATCTTCGGGTGCGCAACTCGGACTCACATTCACACCAATGCAAAGGCATTCGGCGGCCCCATACGCATTAGACATCAAATGGACATTCGGGCCAGCAAAGTGCTTCAATGCCGGCACATACTGCTGCATACTTCCAGTGAATATACACGAAATGTAGCAAATATTCCTCCAGAGACGGGGGATGATAGCCTCCCACTCATCCACCAAGCACTCCTTCTCAATCAGGCTTGCCAGGACCGGATTTGGCTTCAGTATCTTTCCCACAGCGTTTCTGACAGCAGGGTCAGTGATCTTGCTGTTGAGGGTCCCAGTTCTTATGTCCTCGCAAATTTCGGGCCAGCACTTTTGAAGAGCTCTCACCACGCTAACGACTGTAACAGCAAAAACCGTCTCCAGTCTGGTTATTTCTTGTGCCTCACAGAGGGCACAGAGGAGATGGCAGTACATGGCCTGACTACTGTCGCTACAAAGCACCACTTCATCTGGGCTCACATGTACATTGTTTATGTTATATTTCCGCTCTCTGTACAGTGGACTCTTATAATAATTGGTGGTCACTGCTCCAGCCTTGATTCCGCTTGGGGTGTCAATCTGCATTCCTGGGAAATTGATAGACACTGACTTGCCCGGCTTCAACTTCAACGTTTCAAATTCCCTGAACATTGCAACGATCCAACCGCACCATGGAAGGCATAAGCTTAACAGTCAATGGTCTATTGTACATCAAACTTGACCCGTACGGTCTCAATAACGATATAATTCCTGGATCTCCCCAGCAATCTCCCCAGCAACCCTACACACTACTGAAACATCTAAGTAACTACGTGTTTATTGCCCATGCACTCGCTACATGTACACTCATGACTCGGTATATGCTACATAGGAATCTTTCTACTGCTGTTGTACTTGTTTAGAGTAACAATACTAGCTAGACATTCTGCAAGCTGTTTACACGGACGAGTCATGTCGATCAATATCTCAGTCTCTCTCATGCCCTCAAACGAAACCTGACATACTTAATTAGACCAACCCAAATATCCTTGCAACATTTGCTAAGGACTCAACTCCGTTTTGAAAGAGTGAATATATTGGCACCCAACTGATATTGTGAAGGGAGAGATCCAGAAACAGAACTTGGACGTTCCAGAAATATGTACACACCTCTTGCGCAGTGAAACTCCTAGTGCCTCGCGAAAAGGAAAGTTTCCAAACGCTTTGGACATGTTCGTTGGGATATATTTCGATTTCCCAGCCGTGGTTCCTGAGCTGCATTTTCCGCAGATCAAAAGAAAGAACTATAAGAGAGGGAGGTCAGTATATCAAAATATTTCAAAATATAATTTGTCTACCTGTAGAATACTTTTGAACGTCTTCATTTGCGGCCAGGCCGAGATATTACCACGAGTGAACACTCGTGAACACGCGCTCCTTTTGGTGTATACACCGATTCAAGTAATTGAGCGGATCAATTGGACAAGTTCGTGCATGCACACAGTTTGGCTGTGCCGTAAGATCTAGCTACATAGACAGAGAGAAGGGTTCAAGAAATGAAATGAAATGAAGTGGAACATTATAACGTCCGCAGAAAGCTCAAAGAGCTTATGGGACAAAAAGGAAACAAGAAACAAGAAAGAAAACAATTTAAGACGACTAGAGTGAAGCCAGAAGCAGCCCAAAAGCAACTACTGCTCAAGGGATTGCCTACTAAGGGTCAAAGCTTCGCGCAGATAAGCTGCCAAGCAATATTGCTGATCCTCATAATGGAGGACTTCTGTGACAGATTGGGTTTCACGGAACAGACAGCGGAATCTCCCATGGACTATTTACGGATAGAAACTGGTAAGTGTGAAAACGAAGACCATCTATGCCCGGCATGCACCAGGCCCAACCGTTGTATCGAATCTGAAGAACACTTCTTCTTTTACTGCCCTCTTTACTGCGAGATGGGAGCCCACCCTGAACCGCCCCAATGCCCTCAGAAGAGAGGGAGATGAAGGTGCAGATAGGTAATTAGGCCGCAAGATTCTATCATCATGAGAACTAAGAAAGCAAGAAACTTGAGCTCTAGGGAATTTGCCTGAGAGAAAAGTGGGATATTGGGTCGACGGAAAATATGTGAGTGGCCTCCCCGTTCACCAAACGAAGGATGTCTGTCTCCAGGTCTTCATAGCTCACAATTGGCACGTGCTTCTTGAAGCTTTCCACGGCAGTGTTGCCATCTAGACCGTGGCGTCGCAGATACTCCACATCCGCATTGTGTGCAAGAATTTCTCGCAGTTTCTCTCGCTGGATCAGTCTTACGTCCTTTGTAAGCTCCTCTAGGAACTCTTCAGGATCGAAGTTTTCTGTTGAAGGATCATTCCACGCCCTTCTGGATGGCATCACAAAGCTCCCCTCCGTCGCCTGCAGCTCTAATTCAAGTGGAAGTACCAACTTAATTGGAAGGGAGCCATTTGCGTGTAGCTCCACATGGTGGTCGCTCGTCAGCTCCCTTACAGCTGGTTTCCTGACTTTGCCGAATCCATCTGATTGGGCGTCATCTTCTATAGTCCCCATCGCAGTTCGTCTGAGATCAGAGCTCACTCTGATTTGAACTAACTTTGAAGTCTGTGTGTATTTATTATTTGGCAAGTCTTCAGAGAACTCGAATGTATTGCCTGCCGATCTTATTTAATCAACTAGTACTAGTTGCATGTGAAGAAAGATCTCAGTAGTTGTTGGACCGGGGTTTGAAGAGCTCTGCAAGCTGCCCCAAACACAGCTTGGGGAGCAAAGCCTGGAGAAGACGATGCAATGGGTTTCCACGCACCAAGTGCTATATAAACGTACCCACCAGCATTGAGCTCATCGTCAGTGGCGGCAACAAGTCTACATCATTCCCGCACGTTTATTCACATTCATTTCTCGTCCAATTCCAAGAGAAGAGACACCATAATAACTACTTCCTGAACCGTACGCGACGGCAGGACGCGGGACTTGCATATTTTTGTTTCTTTCTGTCAGTCATTAGTGAAGAGGAACTGTGTGGGCCATGTGCAGGGACCCTGTGATGCCCCATAATCTCCTCGCACTAGAAACCACTTTTTCATTATGATCTGTCACAACTCATCCCCTGCTGGGCCCATACCGGGTACAGCTAACCCAGCCTGGTGTACTGGTTTTGTGATGAGGGAGCTGTGGATGTGGTGTTGTCTTGCATGCGTGACGTTCGTGATCTCCTGTGCTGTTCCTCTGCGTGTACCTCTGCTTCTGCTTCTGCTTCAGCACGCTGATTCCCGAGCTGCGCACCTCTAAACTAACCATGCCTTGCGAGGAGAGGAGAACTCATCCAGGCACAGAATGAATCTTCACAACCCACCTCTTGCATGCAGTTGCAACTCGTGTTGTGGTCCCCACTAAGTTAAGGGTAGCCCACATCAGAAATTGTTGATGAACATGAACTGACATTTGTTTTGACTATCTTCCAGGACCCACTACAACTCTCTGGCTTCACAGCCAAGGCGGTCACGAGTGGAAGCAGCACGTGATCCGCGTGCTGATGCATGATGCTCGCCTTCTCGTCCTGGATTCACTATCTTCTAAGGACATTGGTGGCAACAGGGCTACGGCAAACAACGTCTTATGAGTACGTTCTTCTAATAAGGACATTGCGGAGGTTCAGGGTGCGCTCCCACACTCTGTAGATGGAGACTGGTAGGTGGGACAACCTGCACCGTGACTACTTGCCCCACTTGCGCTGGAAACAACGGGGAGATTGAAAGCACGAAGAACCTTCTTCTTTCACTGTCCTTCTACTACCAGACCCGTGGGAGTTTCTATTGTCTACTCTGACTCTCACAGAAGAAAGGCGGTTGTGGGTGGGTTGGTGGCGGTTTGGCGATAGAGTGAAGCTGGATAGACGTTGAATAGCGAATCGATTTCAATTTTGCCACAGGATAACTCAAACATGCAATGGTGAGTTGGTGGGGTATGGTCCAGTGTTGTGCGGGTCCGGGTTTTGAAGGCGGGTACCAGGCGGGTTAGGATCCGGGTTACCCGTCCCGCACCCGGACCCGTGCTATCACATAGATCCCGGACCCTGACCCGGGACCCGGACCCGCGTTAAACCCGCTACCCGTGGGCCAATGTAGCGGGTCAGGGTCCGGGACTTAAATTTAGATGGGGCAATGCGGGGTCCACCTTAGATTTGGTAGATTTTGTCATATGTGTGGAGGGGACGAGCAGCAATAGGCCACTGCAGCAGCCAACCCCCCACCACGTTGTAGCCCAATGGTAAAGCCCACAGACCACCTCAAAAGCGGTTGTGGGTTCAATCCACGGAGTGGTGTCACAAAGTTGTGCCCTGTGGGACCATAATTTACACTTCCCAAAGGAGGCGTCATATATTATTATTAGGCCAGATCCCACACATCCATGCTATAGTGATTTACCCTTGAGGCATATTACTATTCTTAACATGTTTAAAGAATTAATATTGAAAAATAGAAAATGGTTCTATTTTAATTCTTATTCATGGTATACATATTCATATTCATGGTATATTTTGAAGGAATGTCTCTTAAATTAAAATTCATTATTAGGATTTATTTATTTTTCCAGCCAAAAATAATTTTATCCCTTATTTTTCTAATTTATTTAATCAATAAATTAGGACCCGGATCCGAACCCATGAACCCGCTAATATTTCCCAACAACTACCCGGACCCTAACCCGAGTCCGTGTTGACAAACCCGGACCCGAACCCGGACCCGGATTTTCCAAATTTCAAAAACCCGGATCTGGACCCGGACTTGGCTCCGAAATAAAACCCGCACCCGGACCCGACAGGTTCCTTAAAAAGGAAGAACCTGCATGACACTGGTATGATCCGAGGAGATTGCTTGGCTGAAATCCGATGGGTTTGGAGGGCTCACATCTCCTCTGCCCGGGACTCTACTGTAAAGCACAAGCATCCGGGGCTGCTGAGAGATGGACCCCAATGAATCATTCCCTCCCCCACTCTGTGAGATAACGTTTTTGCTTGTCTAACCATGGTTAGGTTCTTCCTATGCAATCCCAACAGATCAGATCACCCTGAATTAACCGCGGTTAAAAATTCATCTGCAACCACAATGTTGGGCATATATTGAAGGGGTCCTCTTTCTGGCATGTACTTGTTTTCTCTTATACAATAAGTTAGTAGCATCCATCATGGACAGGAACCTGTAGGTCCAGAAGAAGATGGATGAATAACTGGTGTTGCTAGTGAAGAGCAGTGGCAACTAACTTGGCACCAGCCAAAATGCCTGTCGTCATCCAACAAGTTCACCAAGTTTCAATAAGGTGATTCTAAGCCCCTCGACTCAACAAGTTCAATCAACGCCCTGCAGGCTATATCCCACTGAAACCAATGTCCAAAAGCCTATAAAATGTGGACAAGGCATTGCGAAGGCCAAGGGGCTCTGTCTCAAATGGAAATAGGTATCTCCTGTTGGTAGTCTTCCTATTTCGAACTCTCAGTCAAAGACACTTGCCAAATGCAAGAGGCGAGGAAGAGAAGATGGCAGCCCCATGCAATGTGTATCTAATATATACATTAGTTCTAAGCAAATGATAGACATTCTCCTTTGTTGCTGCATTGAGCAAGTATGCAAGGTAGTTTCTCCGAAGAGATGGGGGTGTGAGGTGAAGACACGAGGAGGGGGGAAAATAAACCCCTTTCAGTTATGAGCCATGGCGATAACAGGAGACTGAAAGGCCAATGAACCAACAGTGGATTGAACATAGATCAAAAGGTCAATGCGCAAGATTTGCCAAAACTGCACCAAGTTTAGTACTAATCAAATCCCCATTCAAATATCCTGAACCCAGACCCAGAAACAGAATCCTTGGTTGGAAACAGAGAGAGGCCCTGAAACATATGTTTGGCTTGCCAAATTTTGCTGCCCATTGTATCTATGTGGATCATCACCTTCCACCACAATTTCGTGGCACTTCCACATGTTTATTTCTTGGGAAAGGTGTACGATAGTTCATGGCCATGAAATTAATTGCATTGCAAAAACTCTCACAAGTTGTTTTTTCAATGTAATGAGACAAGTAGGACGGGTGAAGACAATGCCCATTCCAGCTGGGCTGAAATGGGAGAGAGACATGGTTAATTAGTGTGGCCATTGCCAAACACAAACATAGACAAACATTATTGGGACGTACTACACATTGCACTTAAAACTCTGGCTTCAACCTACTGTTCGTTTGCAGGTGGGAAAGCCCAATGCCTGACTTCCCACCGTGGGTCCAAAAAGAGCACCTCATAGTACATCTGTGACTTCAGCTCCTCCAGTTTTAAGCAACCTTTGTACCTTTCTGCATACCTTTGTTCATATTGACCTCAATTTCCTCCGCTTCTCATAAGGAAATGTATGTCACAGCAGCCCTGCAAGCCAGTCAACAACAAGGCTTTTTACAGGTAACATAGATTGAAGGATTACCTCTCTGTTTGCATCTGCAAAGAGAAACGCTTCCTGCAATGCACGCTGCATTTCTACCTCCAATCCACCAATGGAGTGCTTACCTCACTGTGGAATACTGACTGTGAGTTTTTAACTGATGACATTTGGTGCTTCACAGGAAGTCTTTGAACTGGAATCATGCAACAAACAATCTTGTGCAGATTGCTTCAAATTTCAAAATTACCTCATCTGCAATTAGCCACAAAGCTAGTCACTATTTGAGTCATGTCTTCTGCTCCAACCTCTGTGCACTAAACTGGACATGTACGACATTCAACATTTCCCTGAAATTGTACATACAACAGCCATATACACTCTATGCACTCCCTTCCAATGACAGAATGGAAGAGACAGCCAGCATTGCCCTGGCAGAAATGCGGTTTAGGGTCATAAACTGATAGTCGAAAAATTCAAGTCACTAAATGTGCTGGATGGACATAAGGCTGGAAAATACTGGACACAAGGAGGGCTTAGTGTGGTTCATCACTGAATGTTGTACATAGCCCACAACAAGTCAACCAAAGGAGAAAAGGAGGGGTGAGGTTTCAAGCCTTCAACCTGGGATATAGAATTGTGCCAAACTCCGTACGGTATATTGTCGCAGGAGTCGGTTGCTGCAATGCATGAGGTCCCAATCTCAACGGTGCTGAAAGTTAACAAACTTGATGGCAACAGCAAAGACAGATGCAAAGAGAAGCGGCCAGAATATGATCATGAACCCCACCAGTCCCAAATAGCTATTGTGATACCCGAAATAGCTTGTGACAAACTGTGCCACAGTTGGAGGAATGAGACTTCCAGTGTCATTTACAAGAGCTGTGACAGTACCGAACTGCGATGTAACGAGGGCATATAGTGTCCATGCCGTTGGGCAAATCCAGTAATACCAGATCCACCAGGGTGGTATTTTCTGCAGGCCAGACCATCCAAATTGAGCCGTGATGGGGTGTACCTCTATGTACGGTACAAGGCAACTTGCTGCAATATTTTTACAATTCTACAAATGTGAGGAAAGATAACCTTATTAGTCAGGTGCACAATTCTTCCGGAAAGACTCACTATAGAAGGTGTAACCACTGCTCTACTGAGAAGACAAACTTCTAAACAGAAACACTGAGTGTCTACTGACTCAACACAGGTAAAGCTGAGGGTCTGAAGGTGTGTTGGGCCTACCGACAATGGAATCATAAATCCAGAAAAGAGGTTGAAGACAGAATAGAAGAAGGTCGCCATGATTGTTGCAAGTTGCTCATTTGCAGTAAGAGCAACCATCATCATTCCATAATATGCAAACCCAAGTATCAAACCAAACACGGCAAAAAAGTACCAGAAAAACTTTCTTGCTGTCCATTCGAAAAATAACATGGAGTATGTAATCAATGCATACACCAATGTTTGAGCAAACACATATGGTATCTCGATCAAGACCTGTGCACACCAAACAAGGAGCATATTCATTAGACAAATTATGCTTGCTGCCCTGGGGGCCAAGAGAGGGAAGACTAGTGATTCAGGAACACTGGATCCCCAGAGACGTTTACACCAGAAACTGAGATGCAAGTTAGTCCTCAAAGAAAAAACTTTGAAACGGGAGTCACTGCAAGATCAGTTTGAGATGGCACCATTGCAGATTTAAACCTGGCTGCGGTACAACACTGGCCTATGCCCCAATCCCCATAAACAACACTGTGCCATGATAGGGCTGAAAACTTGTTCTTTCAACAGACACACACTCACACACTTAAGAGTCATGTACCATGAAATGTCAGACTGGCTTGCCTGGGCAAAAGCGTAAGGTATTGCAGAGTACATCCCAGCTGCTTTCTCTCTGTAAAATACGGTGCGCTCAATACTTACTACAGGCTGAACTGTTCCACAGCTGTTAGATGCAATGAATGTTGTGGCACTGTATAGGGCGCCCATTGTGGTGAGTAAGTTTGAAGACGTATCTCTATCACCCATCAAAAGCCTCATGGTTAGAATATCATGCATATCTATTTGAAAATTTGTAGAATTATGGGCTGACTGGTTATCTTGAGTATGTTACGTTCTGCTTCTTCTTTGAAACAAAGCTCCCGGCAAGTTGCGTTAAAATGCTAACCGGTGAGTGCCAATCTTCCAGAAGATGCTCCCAAAGATGAGAGCTGTGGCAAGAGTAAACAGAATCCGCACTAGGTTGTAGTGAGGACTGCGCCAATATGTCAGATGCTGCTTCCACAGGCATGACTTCAGTTGTGCAAATGTAGGTTGAGAATAATCAGTTGGAAAGCTCAGGTCCTTTGAGGCCTGAGCAGGGATGCTCAGCTCCTTAACCAGCGCCTTGTTTTTCCTGTCCAGCACACGAATCCTTATTAGAATAACAAAAAGGACTGGAAGAAGGGCAGGATTTTGGGGGGGGATAGAGTTGGTACCCCCAAAACCTTGGGTGTGGTTGGACAGCAAAATAGAGGGGAGGAAGGGTTGCACCTGGATAGAGAGGGCCAGCAGCTAGGGACATGCACAAAAGAAACTCATTTCAGGTAAACTTTGTTTCAACATTTGCTGAGTTCAGAATATGATCTCCACATAAAATGGCACATTCATAATCATTGAATAGATAGCTGAAAGACACAATTATGCTTGGACTAAGCACTTTCACATGATGTCTTTGCAGCTCAAGAAAGGGCCTCACTGGTGAAGGGAGGAGTTCACATAAATATCTGCAAAATCAACATTTATTTGGTGTTCGACTGCAACAGAAGTAACTTCCAGCATCCATGTGGCAGGGTTGTGTCCCTGTCTGATTTTGACTACCCCGGTTATAGCCTGCAATCAGCATGACAACAAAATGGAAGAGATTTCAGCAAGGGAAAAACCGCAGGCCTCATGTTATCAATGAGAAACCTCATATATATACCACATGAAAATGGAAAGAAACATCACAGACCAGTCAATGAAGAAAACAACACAATGTGCCAGTCATTCTGGAGGGAAGTGCCCAAACAAACCTCCTCTCACAGCAAAGTGCTTTGACAAAGAACCTGATTTGTAGATGCCACAAGAGACGACTGCCAGACTAGGGCAGCCAACCGATAGCTAACTGTGACTAAACTCTGGTGACAACTCTGTGTCCGAGGGATGTTTGGCATGTTTTGATGTGGACTTTTGGTTTTCCATGCATGCCACTTCAAACCAAGGCCCTCTTCCGGCTTACAATCTTTCTTAAAAGGTTACAGGACTCTTGATATGCTCTAGTGTGCAGTTTTTTTAGCACGTAAGGGGTGGAAATCACATCCAAACAGGATCACAACAGACTCATTAGAAGGGAACTTATCGAACTACATGTCAGGAGAACTTGGAATCTACCCAATCTCACAACAAAACTCCATTTCCATCAGAGACATTCTTGGTTCTCCGTGATGATAGAATCTTGCGGCCCAATTACCTTTCGGTGCCTTTATCTCCTCCTGAGGGCATTCGGACGGTTCAGGATGGGCTCCCACAATCTACGGATAGAGAGTGGCAGATGGGAAAACCTGCAACGGGAGGACCGCCTATGCCCAACTTGCACCGGGCGCAACCAGGAAATTGAAACTGAAGAATACTTATTCTTTTATTGCCCTCTATATTATGTGATCCGTGGGAGACTGTCTATTCCGTGGAACTCAATCTCTCACTGAAGTCTTCCACTATGAGGATCAGAAATGCTTGGCAGCTTACCTGCACGAGGCCTTGACCCTTAGACAATCCCTTGAGCAGTAGTTGCTTTTGGGCTTTTTTTTGGCTCTGGTTATTTCATTTCTCTTCCTTCAGGCCAAATGCAAGCAAATACATCTGCGTCATCCCCCAACCAAAAAGTGGCTGTTTGACACCGTCGTCAGCCCTGCTACCATCTATGGTTGTGAGTTCTGGGCACCTGGTGTCCCTGTCTCCTGGTGGGAAAAGAATTTGGAACCATTACAGTCATCTTTTCTCCAAGCAATGCTTGGCGCCAGGAGCACAACTCCATCTCAGATCCTAGGTGCAGAGTTCGCATGTGTACCATTGCAATCCGAGGCCCTCTTCCGGCTTACAATCTTTCTCCATAGATTACAGGCCCTTCCACCCAAGGGGCTCGTGGCAAGGGCCCTCACAACATCTATGAGGCTCAAAGATGCAGGTTTCAGGAACTCCTGGTATGCTCGAGTGGACAGTTTATTTCAACGCAACAGACTTTCTACTGCTTTCCTATTACCAATGAATCCAGATGAGGTGGACATCACATCCAGACATGACCGCAACAGACTCATTAGGAGAGAGCTTATGGAATTACATGTCAAGAGAACTGGATTTCTTCCTCCCTCATGTTTTCTTCCATTTTGTCCCATAAGCTCTATGAGCTTTCCGCGGACGTTATAAAGCACCATTTCATTTCATTTCTCAGACTGGTTTCAAGACCTGAATGATTGGGTCTACAACTTTCTTGGGCACTACAGACTCTCTGTTGCTTCCCTACTGCCACAAAATACGGAGGGGTGGGAAATCTCGTCCAAGCAGGACCGCAATAGATGCATCAGACGGAACTTCACGTCAGGCGAACATGGAAACCAGCCAATCTTCAGACAGAACTGCAGTTCTATCAGAGACATTCTTGGTCCTCTGTGACAATAGAATCCTGAGGCCCAATTCCCACTCTGCAGCTGTATTCCCTCTCTTCTAAGGGCATTGGTGGCAACAAGGCTACGGCAAACGTCTTATGAGTACATTCTTCTAAGGATATTGGAGAGGTTTAGGGTGGGCTCCCACACTCTGCAGATAGAGACTGGTAGGTGCGACAACCT
Source organism: Takakia lepidozioides (assembly GCA_030704615.1). Classification (NCBI taxonomy): domain Eukaryota; kingdom Viridiplantae; phylum Streptophyta; class Takakiopsida; order Takakiales; family Takakiaceae; genus Takakia; species Takakia lepidozioides. Next base: position 20,852,216 of record CM060732.1, on the reverse strand, counting down.
GCAATGTGAGGACTTCCCCACTTGCGCTGGAAACAACAGGGAAATTGAAAGTGACGAACATTTCTTCTTTCACTGTCCTTTTTACTATGAGACCCATGGGAGACCTATTGTCTATTCTGACTCTCACAGAGGTCTTCCATTACGAGGATCAGAATTGTTTAGCTGCATATCTGCACTAGGCGTTGACTCTTAGACATACCCTTGAGCATAGTTGTTTTTGGGCAACTTGTGGAGGGCTCTCTCTTTCTTATTTCCTGCTTTCTCTTGTCCCATAAGCTCTTTGAGCTTTCCGCAGACACTACAAACTATCATTTTTCCTTTCATTTCTCTCCAGTCATCCTCATTCTTTTGGTTTTCTTATACTCATAATGTGTCCCTCTCTTGTAGGTTCCAGATGGCCTCTCTGGGCCCCATGGACAGAAAAGATCCCATAAGCTCTTTGAGCTTTCAGCAGACGTTATAAAGTACCATTTCAATTCAGTTCATTTCCCTCTCCCTGCCTCTTGTACCTTAATTGTCCATAGGCCCTCTGCCCCTCCTGTGGATGTGATATTCTCCTTTCTATGGAAATGGAAGTTTTATTCTTCATGAGGACAAAACCCCAGGTTACACTCCCTAACTAAGTACTTTGATATCTCCACTTTTGAACACCAAGAAGCATCAAAAGCGGACAGGACTGAAATGAGATCAGAAATTGTTTCTCCTATCTGCACCAGGAACAGGGCTATAGCCACGAGGCAATTGACAGAATAGTACAGATTCCTCTCAACGTTGCCACAATTGTGTACACTCCTCCACCCCTCTTCTTCATCTCACACTCTAAGAACATCCACAACCTCAATTGGCACACCCCGCCCAGACTGCAGCGTTTACAGAAGGATCAAACCTGCTCAAACAACACACCTCAAAATATTCAATAAGATTTTTTGAGTGGTGTCCCAGTGGTCCCATGTAGATAACTCGCCCTCCCCGTTTCATGAGCAACATCTGCCATCCTCCCCAGCTCAAATAAATAATATGTGTATACATGTAAACCTCCAAAATTTTACAAAATGCAGTGGGCTAACATCACATCTGTTTCTTTCAATCTTTCGTTTTTCTACTGATCAAGCTTGCAGAGCATACGAGGAGTCATCACCTCATCAAAGGCTTCAAAGATGTCAATGCTGGGTTGGTGGATGGTGCAAACAACAGTGCGGCCAGTGTCAACAGTGTTGCGGACAGTCCGCATCACAATGGCTGCAGCACGTGCATCAAGCCCACTGGTGGGCTCGTCCATGAAGATGATCGACGGGTTGGCCACCAGCTCGACAGCAATTGTCAACCGTTTCCTTTGTTCTGTTGACAGCCCCGTGACACCCGGCAGCCCCACCAGTGCATTTTGCAATGGCACGAGCTCCACCAGCTCCATCACCTCATCCACAAATTTCTGGAGGCATATAATTCAAACTCATTCTACTTGTCACTTCCTGATGTGCTTTTTCAAGCTATTCCAGTTCAATCTCCCCCACATGAGGACTCAAGTAGAAATAATCTGGAGCAAAGTACACTTTGTTTTCAGGATAGATACATACCATTCTACTACTGGTGTCAATCCCTTGAGCTAGTCGAAGCCAGGCTGAATAGATGACCGATTCACGGACTGTCACCTGAGGCGAATGAATATCATTCTGCTCACAATAGCCCGATATACGTGCAAATGTTTTCTGGTTCTTGGGGTAGCCAGAGATACGGACATCGCCCTCTACGTACCCACTTGTCTTCCTTCCAGCAAGCACATCCATGAGGGTTGTCTTCCCAGCTCCACTGACACCAACCAATGCTGTAAGTACACCTGGCTGAAATGCTCCAGTAACATTAAATAGCAGCTGTAATCTATCCTGTGTCACCCCCTCCTTCTTCATTTCCTGCAAATTCAGAGTGAATATATGTGAGAAACGAAAAATGGCGGCGCCCTTCTGCGAGTTGCCTTTCTGCTTAAAACAAATATATACAGCATGAATGTTACAATCACCCAGGGGAGGTTGCTTCTCCAAACCCTGCTTAATCGAAGACATGGACTCAGATGCACAAGACAATCTCTGAAGCACTGTGCGGCATAAAGGGAAGGGAGGGGAGGGATCAACAGTCAACTAGATAGAATGTACTCATAAGATGTTGCCAAGTCAGCTAGATAGAGAGAGATAGAGTGTGGAACTTGCTGTTGAGAGCCTTGGTTGCTACTACTGTATCATTGACTAAGTGCCCTAGAGAAAAAGATCACAAGGGACACTGCTGGCATACCTGAGGCATGTCGACAGAATAAGAAATATTATCAAAGGAGATTGACAAGGGTTGGAATGGCAGAATCATGCCCCGCTTAGCATGGGCAGATTGGTGCCCACCCCCAGCATCATGCATTGGTGCATTGGTATCAGCGTACGGGTTCTGCATTTGCATTTTGCTTTGTCCTAGTACCCTTGAGGAAGCTTCTGCAAGTGGATCCCCTGCTATACCGTTAGATATTGTGGTTGTTTCAAGCAATTCATTTCTTTCTTTTGTCCATAAGCTCTTTGCTGCCCTTTGACATTATAAAGTTCCTTTCCATTTCAGTTCATTCTCTTCATGCGCAAAAACACCCAGCATGGACAGACACAGATCTGTGAGTGTCCAGCTAACGTAGGTATAGCACTAAGCATAAATCTTGCACCTCATATATGTAATGTGGTGTCATACATGAAACCGAGCACAATCCCCTTTCTCATATGGATAACTTGTAATGGATTATCTTGACCAAAAAATAACCCCACCACCTACCCAGTGCACAGCTTGAAGCCCTTGACGTTGATTCAATTGTCCACATTTGCAGAGTTGACCATCCAGATGCAGGGAGCAGTTCTAAAACAGGGTGCAACTACTCCTCTATCATGACACCCTGTTCAGTTGGATCATGACATGACAAGCTTTAGGTATCATCAATACCTCTTCGGGGGTTCCCTCTTTGATTTGCGCCCTTTTCTGCCAAGGCATCCTCTGAGATGACTGCTTGGGGCTTCCCCAGCGCTGTTCCGACACAGAATGACACCCCAATTCAATACTTGTCCGCACCCCTTGTTTCTCTTTCCCTTCCCCTTTACGATGCACCTATCCACCTCATCCTATTTCCCCACCCAACCCTTTGGATCTCTCTAAAATACCATTACATTTCTTCTTTCTTCTCTCATGAACTAACAACTTGCTTCTTCTCTACTTACAAGTCCATCAGAGCTTCAGGACTTATTTTGGAAAGCTCACTTGGTCAATAGGCACTTTGCACCTCCATTGGAAGTATTAAGCTTTGTTCCTCTTGTTCAGGGGTCTATGGCCACGAGGCTACAGCAAACAACATCTTATGAGTACACACACTCTCTTTGGGGGGCCTGTCAACATTATAAAGTGCTATTTCATTTCTTACTCTTCCTTCTTTTCTCCTCTCTCTTTTGGCAGTGGTAGTGGTCTGGTTTGGGTAACTCTTGTTCGTGTCTAGTTGTTGTGCCTCCTGTTTTTCCTCCTCTTGCAGTTCTACTGCAGTCCATAGACCTTCTGGGCCTCCTGTGGGCTGAAGAGGTTTCTTTCGTTCCTTTCCTAGGAGGATACAACAAGCAAAGTCAAATGTAAACTGTCCACATGGCTGACTTACGGTTCAAGGTGTGAATGGCAAGAGTGAACAGCAAGTTGAAGAGAACTGCGAATCCAATCAATGCCCCGACACCAAGCCAGTACCAGTAGCTTTCGGTGTGTATTCCCCGATATGTCAGAATGGCCACTCCCAGAGTCATATTACCTACATACGGCTGCAAGAACCATGTACCTCAACTTTCCTTTGCATAACAATAGAGGCGCGCAATTCCTTCCAGAAATTAAACCCCACTAGATCTTCTTATAGTAACCTCCGTTCCCGCGCCCTTCGCGCACATGGTGCATCTCAACGAGTAGATCCTGGAGTTTTAACCAATGTGACTTTTCGCGCAATTTAGGCTTAGGTTAACATTGGAGCAGGAGCAGCTACCATTGCTTCAGCGGGAGCTGGAGTCAAAACCCATAGGGGGGAAAAAAAAAAAAAAATTAGTATATCACTGGCAGTTTTTTGTGAGTGCAGCACATGACCTGGATTGTCAAGCTTTTTTACAGAGACTGAGTGCCACATTGTGATGTGTGCTGCGCTATGAGAGTACGCCTCGTGGTGAGCCTCACATAATGGAATCTGTTTTCGTTTATACGCCCCGGGCAACCCCCCCCCCCCTCCCCGTCCCGATTCATCATTGAAGATGATAAATTGGGCACAATCTGCAAGTTCATTGTGATTCGTGACATGGTGTTCACAAGTGGGAGAAAGGAATCAATCAACTAGAAGAGATGCTTTTTCTTTCTGAGAGGCAGGTGGAGAGAGTCAGAACCTGAAATGACGAAGGATAGAGAGAGAACAGGGCCTCACACCAATTTCTACATCGGGATGAAGACAAACACATAAAACCAGAGATCAGAACTGGAAACCTAGAGAAAAGCCACAACTTGTCTCTTAAATTGGTTAGTGCCAATTAAGCAGAGGGTCCAGGCCCTACCTTCGCCCAGCGATGTGCCAGCATTTCATTGACAAAGACAGCATGGTCTGCATAAGTGAGTGGGGAGGCCCAATAGGCCCAGATCCACCACCGCTTGATGTCTGGCCTAGGAATGACAAAACCTCCCATCATGAAGACAACGAGCAGCAACAAAAAGCCTATTGTGTTGGCTAAAATCATTGTCCGGCAAAAGCCCCCTATTGCCCGGAACAGCCCTGCTGACATTTGCTGGGTACAGACTAGAACAACATACTGCTTGAAGAACCTGCCAAGAGCACATACGAAGACTTAGTGTATGGACATGAGGTTAGAAACACCTCAAACTCAAAAACAAGCTCTTTTTGTCTTTTCCCTGGGTGCCAGAGGCCAAGTTATATAGGAAGGCTTAGTCTATTGACATGTTAGAAAAGCCTCCAACTCAAACAAGCTCTTTTTGTCTTTTCCCTGTGTGCCAGAGGATCAGTCCCTATATTGCAATTCACACAATGGCACCAAAATTGTCTGCCAATGGATTACCACACCTTGGCAAGAGCCCAGAGAGCATTCAACATAGCTTACCGTGAAATAAATCACAAGCAGTAGGTAACAGGCATAGCCTGAGAACAGCAAGCAGAACTTGCCAAGACAGACATATCACATGCTGGGGATCTGCATAAACAGCAACGGACTATGGGATAGCCTTAGTCCCAGTGACGGACAATGACAGACGACACCCAGAAACCAAACCAAGGGCTGTGGGACAGCCAGCCATGCCGATGAACGAGATGCCTAAACAGAGCCTAGATGTAGCTGGGAGCCACAAAGAAAGACAACAAATCCTACAGATTACAGCCATTTCCACCACCTCTTCCCAATCACATGCAGGGATATTTGCACCACCTAACTATACACCTGCTAATGTCAATGCAAGTGCCTCACGCTCTCAGTCCTATTCGATTTCTTGTTTACGAAGTCATGTGACAATCTTGAGCTCTTATATGGTCATATATACTCATAGAGCAATGTCACCACAAGGCTAGTGCCCCTTACCATCCAGGAAATTTTCCCCTGAATGCAGGTTATTGTTTCACAAGAAGGGACCCCAAGAATGATTCACCTTTGAGCTTCAGGAGCATAGCCAGTCACAAAGTAAGTCATGCCTGTCCAGACCGCGCATTCAAATAGGGAAATTGGAAGACCCATTACAAAAATGGGGAGGGTGAAGGCCCATGTGGGGTAGAACAAAAGATCGCGCTGCTTGAAAAAAATGGGGAGCCGGTTGATGATCAAAGCAAGCTCTCCAAAACCATTGAACATGAGGCATACGACTCCAAAAAAGAGAGCACCCATGTAGGTTAATCCATCATTTACTTCTTCCTGGTGGAGCCTTGTGCGGAAAAACGTGGTCATGGATATGAACGCTGCTAAGGCAATCTGCAACCATGTACATCTATAAGTCACAAGAAAGCCAGATATCCAAATGCATAGACTTAGTTTGATGTTAAAGAACAGGACATGTTCGACCTAGCGCAGTCTAATCTGGACCTGCATTTTTCATGGTTACTGCCTTTGCAAAACGGCAAATAATGTTAGTCATAATGTACTGTGTTTGCTTGTGGCCTTGTGGGGAAAATGGCAGAAGATGTGAGCTTTTAGCAAAAGACTAGCACTTGTGGGCCCATGAAGCTGCAACAAGCTCTTGGAGCCCCCACACCATCTGAAAGACTATCCCATGATATCCATAAGGTTATCATCTTTGCAGATAGCTTTGCATAAAACCGAGACAAAGCAAAATTATTATGCTTCTAAGCAGATGCAAGGAACGAATGCAAGAAAAATGGCACACCTGTCCAGTCTTGAAAATATAAAAAATATTATTGCGCTTCATCAGAAGGATTTCCTTAGCAAAATTGGCTTTGAAAAGCTCCATCTTATGAACTGAAAAACGGTCGTGTGCAAGTGCTGCCATATGACTTCTTTCTTTTGGATATGGAACTGCTAAGTCTTGCATCAGCTGAGTGCTTACATGGAAGGTCCTAAACGATTCTACAAACTCATCCACAGAAATATAGCAGTATGGGTTGGCTGTATCAGACCAATACTGCTTTTGGTCTTTCTTCGAGGTCACCTGTTGTTCACACTCTTGTTAAGCTGTCAGATCTGCAAGCAGCCCTGCAACACCACTAGAGGGAGGGAGGAGGTGATGTGGACTGGGGTGGAGAAATGGAAATAGTAGAGCAAGAGAAAACATGGAGGGAATGGAACAGTAGCAAGACAGGGTTAGAAGATTACCTCTTGTAAGAAATCAGCCACACCCTTGCGTACAGGGCACTTGAAACCACAGGTCTCAAAAAACTCCACCACATGGTCACGCGGTCCCTGATAGACAATCTGGCCCTCTGAAATCAGAATGATGTCATCAAAGAGCTCAAAAGTTTCAGGAGCTGGCTGCAGCAAGGACATCAGGATGGTAGCCTCCCACACATGCACAAAGTCACCCAAACTCCTGACAATCTGGAATGTAGTGGAGCTGTCCAGGCCTGTGGAAATTTCGTCCATGAACAATGCGGTTGTGGGCCCCACTATCATTTCACCTGTCACAATTGAACAACTTGGGAAATCTGGTAGAGTTCTACATATCTTTAAATGACGAATAATTGGATCATCTGAGAGTTGGACAGGAAACGGTTCTGCCCTAGACACATTTGTGCATATGTGAGTGTGGACACATGATCCTTTGCTGAGGATCCCATCTCTGTCAAAAATCAGGAGATATGCAACTGAGTTATCAAAGAGGCTTTCCACTGGTTACATTTAAAGTGGCCGATTCTTCCTCTGAATGGCACTTAATTCATGTATAGTTACATACATGATAGATTTTGTAATTACAAATCACATATTGACTTCCTGTGGTGCAATGAAGTGGATACACCTTGCCTACTGTAGGGTCTGTAAACTGAAACCTGTTGTTACTCGTTTTTTTTGCCCACCAGAGATGCCTCTGCGCATGCTATCCCCGACCAGGATGTCGGAACAAATATCAAGACCAAGAATCTGTCACATTTGACCACCCCTTATCATCTCCAAGGAGAAGTGGCATTGTTGAGGGGGAAGAAGATTGAATATTCATTTTCCAAATGTAAAGCACTAAACAATGAAGCTCCTGCATGCTGCAGAGCATCCTGCTCACTCAAGAGACAGTAAGAGTGCAAATTTCAGAATCCTTGGTCCCAGTCTAGTAGAAAAATCCTTCCATGTCAGCTTGGGTGTCAGAGAAACACACTTTTCCAGCTCCACGTGTCTACACATAGCACACCAGTGTCATAGACCTCTGCATCTATCATGCACCTCAATATAGTCATCAGACCGATACCCTTGCTTTAGGGCCTGTCTGACTACAGTCTATATTCCGAAGGAACCGAAGGAATAAGCCGGCTATCCCGCTTCACTTGGCTCTAGTCACCATCCAAACATTGTGAGCTACATCCCTCCTATAAATGATGGTTGAGGAACTGTGTTCTGTTTGCAACCAAATCTGGCAGAGAGTTGCTTACCCCTTTTGGAGCCCTAGTTTGTAGCAAGACAACCCATCAACTTAAAGACAAAAAGGCTGAACCATTCCTGCTTAAAATAGCACAACCCCCAGCTCTTCAAAAAACCCAGAACAAATAGGCATTGGCCTTGTCGACTAAAAAAAGGCTTAGGAAAGCTTACAGACCCTCAATACATAGTCGGTTGCAAGGCTGCCCTTCAGTCCTCCCACAGATGTCGCCTGTGTTGGTGAGAAATCCATGGGCCCAGTGTTAGGGAGAATGGAATGGAATGGTGCTTTAGTGTTAGGGAGAGAAACATTCAGTTGCATGAGTAGTTTATGGGCGGAAATAGTAAGGAAAGAAAAGAGGGAGATGTATCAACTATGATCTTCTAATTTCCAGGGAAATCACAAATGGACAGGGCAATAGTAAAGGCAGCAACTACGCACTTTCATAAAGAGATCAACATCTGCCTCTGGTAGGATGCCCAACTCCCTTTCTCTTTTATCAAGCTCTGAAAGCAACTCTGAAAAGGAGTAACAAAAACCATGTGTGTTAAGCTCATACACAGAACCACCAAGGGGAGGCGAAAACAATGAGGCATTAGGAGCCCACGTGGGAACAAATGTTTTTCTAATTATTTGTGTTTGTAATGAGTTTGCCTCCATGTCTTTGTTCGAATGATGTCTATAGAACTTAAACGCTCAAGACTGATAATAAACTGGCAAATCGTGCTGGCATGTCACCTCAAGGTCTGTTTGAATACAATGACGAATTCATACCTCACTTGGAATCTGAGAAACGGTTACTTCCCCTTGCCACATACAAAGTATGCAAAGTACTCACCAAAGCGGGTGCCGACTCCCTGGCAGCGGGCAGAGAAGTCAAGCGTTTCTCGGACTGTCAGTTCACCCAAGTGGAGGTCGCGTTCGCTGACGTACGAAGATGTCTTCTGGGGCACAAACTGATCCAGGGTATGCCCATTGTATGTCACCTCCCCCTCCACCTATGGGCACTCATACTCAAACCTTAGAAACTTGAAACCAACAATATATCCACTGACCAGACCGTCTATCTATCAGGCCACCAATCTTGCTCAAGGGAAGCTTTTGAATTCAACACAGCCTCTTTGCCAGTATGGCTCCCACCTTAACGTCAGTAGACATGGGCACCGATCATACCCTTACATCTTTTATAGCCTTCATAGTACTTTAGTACCCTAGTGTGGAAAGTACGGCCAAAGACTCGAGAGATTTGGTGTCGTACTCTGAGCGCTTTATCAAGATCCCCTGCCATAGCAAGCAGCAGTGTAGTCTTCCCTGAACTTGGTGGGCCCAGCAGCAACGTCATTCTGCAGTCACATATCTCCAAAGGTTTGAACAGGCAGAAACATTTTCCCTTGGCTTTGTCCCAACGCAAATGTTGCTCGACAATGAGAGCGGCGTTGAACCCACCCATTACTTGAGCAGGGTTAAAGTGCCCACTAACAATTGTATTCAAATCGGTGTACCCTGAGCATGCTTAGCACATGGGTAATGTCTAGTTTGTTACCACTATGCCTGCTAAAGGTGGAAGATCGTGTTAGCTTTGTAGGGGAAACAAGCATGGCTGTTCTAACCTGCCAGGTTTCACAATGCCACTGACGTTATGCAAAACGTTATGAACCGTCTTGTTGCTTGGTGCCAGACCGACTGTACTCAAGATGTCCTGCAACAGCAAATTTAGAGTGAGCCTAGCTCCAAAGAATATGATCTATTTCTGTTGCTACAAAATTATATTAACCAACATCATTCTCAAGGTGCTGAGACTAGGGATCTTCACAAGGGGCTACACTGCACATGACCAGCTGAGCATCCAACTTACCTCTACGGAATTCCGGAACACATTCCAGAGTGTTGGTAGGGCTCTCCCTCCCACATGGCAGTCCGCCTCTATTGACAGATTCTCAAATCGAACCTCTATTGTGGGCAACTGTATTCCTACCCTGCCAGCACAAAGAACACAAATAAGCATAGCTTGGGAGTAAACAGACCATTTTTGTCCTCGTCTTTAGTATGGTTACAAGGACAGGTTGTGCAGATAGATAATTTTTCATTTTTCATAATGAGTTTGAGGTAGGAGTAAGCTAGCACTCTCCGTGTGTTGCTATCGGCGGCAACTGACACTTGAGCAAATCTATCCCAAGTCCATCGTTCACAGTCAATAGTGCTGATCAGGGGGGTACTTTCCAGAGTATGTCATTGATCTATGCATTGAATTTGTCGACCAGTTACATGTTGTACTTGAAGTTCACAATTTGATGAACAACCTGTCAATTCGCGCTCGTAACTTTTTCAGAAATGAAGAGTTATCTTCTTGCGTGTTTTTGAGCAATTTGTCCATCAGTTGCTGGCGATCTGCGATTCCAAAGTTCCTCACATCAATCCGACTTATAGTACCCGTCGAGCTCTTAAATACAGCCGTATGCAGCCGATCAAATGAGGGAAGCCTCTCCAGGGCTGCCCATGTCAAAGCTTCTTCGTCATCATGTACAACATCGTTTCGTACTTGAGCCCCCTGAGCTAAACTGCCTTCGGGCAAGCCCACTCGCTGCATGCTTGAGCTGAAGGTGCTTTCCTGGTTTCTCCGTAACGGTTTTCCTATTTGACACCCGCGTGTCGAAGGCTGGACCAAAATCTGTACATAAGCTTAAGAAGATGCGTTAGGAGTCCTGGAGTAGCTGTGAGCCAAACGCTCGGAGTAAAACTCAGCTTCATCGCAAATCTCTTCCTTGAATTTCCGACATTTGACTGCCTTTACAGGAATCAACCCAAAATTACTTAATTGACAGCAGCCTGGGCACAACGGAGAAGGAGAACTGACATGTAAGATAACAAACAAAAATGCATCAAGACTCGCTGAATTGGTCTGGGCACCAACAACCAAAACTCTTCAGGTTGCGCATGCGTGCTTTCCCCCTTATCTACCACGGACATTCAAATCATTGGTAACGTGGGCAGATCAGGAGTTTGAGCTTTCCCCAAAATCAAAGCCTGTAGCTCTTTCTCTCGTCCATGCTGATCCTGCGATCCATCCTACTCTACCATAACTGGTAGGATTTTTCTTCTTTTAAATGTCTCCACGCTGTGCATAACCCAGTTTTCCCATGAAGAAAGACGGCACTCTACAGGAACCCATCTCTCCCAGGAACAAGACAATGTGTGTCTAGACTGCACAGGAAGCATTTCCCCGGGAAGAAACTCCCCAAGAGCCCATTCTTGCCTCAAAGACAGAACACAATGCGAGCGCAGTAGAGATGACGATGCAGGCGTCAGTCAAGGAGAGAAATTCAAAGCGGAATGAGAGGGTAACGGTAGGGATCCTAACAGCTTCCAACCCTAAGCACTCGGAGGCCCTGAGTTCAAACCCACATTCACGAATTTAGCTCATCCAGGGACCAGAACCGTTTTTTAGGAGTAACCTCTAGTGCTTGAGCGTGGTAAGAAAAACGGGCGCAGTCCACGGTCATTAGGGCTCATACGGTAATATGTCCGCCAACAGAAAATACAAGCCTGTCATGCTGGACATGAATACCGCTGCATCTTTTTTCTTTTCTTTTCTTTTAAGAAAGTGGTTCTCAAGGGCTACTACCTCCCCTTTCTGTTTAAAAAAAAAGAAAAAAAAGAGAGTGCAGTGGCCCTGGCAGTGAGTCCGTCTTACTCAAACGAAAGAAAGGGAGGAGAAAAAAAATAACCAAAAAAAAAACCGTCTACTGTACAAAGAATCCATAGAGCAACGCAAAATAAAACCACCCGAATTAACAAAAGGGACAGCAAATCATATGGAGACAACAAGTAGGGAATTCCAAAAAGGCCTTGATGTGAAATGCATAGCAATTCACTTGATCACCCCCTAAAAGTGCGCAATTCAATTGAACTAACCCTAATTTGCAATTCAATTGAATTGTCGGCACACGATTCAATTGAATTGCGAATTGGCAATTCAACTGAATTGTCAACTCGTAATTCAATTGAATTGTAATCTATAATTTTTAACTTATTTTTGTATATAATATATAATATATATGTACATGTATATATTCAAATTATATTTATACACATGTAAGAGTATAAGCTAAAAATACATGTTGCCCGTCTATTCTTGCTGGCCCTCTTTCTTGTGCCTTGAGGAAATTGTGGAGTTGTGAAGCCACCCTCAGCCTCAGCGAGAAAGGGAGAGCCAGAGACGGAGACAGATCAGCAGCTTCATGTGATTCACTAGCAAAAGAAACATGGCTGTCTCCGAAAAAAACAGACAAAATCAAACCTGACAATTGATGAAAGGCTTCCCCTGCATCACCATGTAGTCCCCTAACACTAGTATCTGGCACAGGACAAAGAAAACAAAAAATATGTTCATCTTTGAGAATTATCAAAAAATTCGATACCCTTACAAAGGTATCATGTTGAAGTTGGGATGTGTGTTCTATATAAGTTTAATATATCAAACTCTTACAGGTTGATACTCTTACATTGGTATCATGTTTGGTATATGTACATAGCCATATATTGGCACCAACATCCAAAAAGACAGACAATCCCGCTTTTACAAACGCTTCGTGACTTCCCCTCTCTCTCTCTCCCTCTCTCGCTCTCCCTCAGGCTTATCTTGGGCTCAAGCCTTACCACGGGGCAAAGGATTGACAGACGGACAACAAGAATAGACGAGCAACATATTTTTAGCTTATACCTATGTATGTATATATGTATAAATTAAATATATACATATATATATTATATACAGAAATAAGTAAAAATTATAGATTACAATTCAATTGAATTGTAGTCAGCAATTCAATTGAATTGCCAATTCACAATTCAATTGAATCGTGTGCCGACAATTCAATTGAATTGAAAATTAGGGTTAGTTCAATTGAATTGCCCTTGCAATTCAATTGAATTGCGCACTTTTAGGGGCTGATCAAGTGAATTGCGATGCATTTCACATCAAGGCCTTTTTGGAATTCCCTAAACAAGCTCTGATGAGACATAAGAGCAGAAGGTAATAGAGGAAAGAGAGAGAGAGAAGTGTAGGGTCGTAGGGGTCCTTCCATGTGGTCAAACCCGACCAAAAGATGATGTCATCATTGGGTTATGAACGTCACTTCTATGTGCAAAACCTGGACCCCAACCCTATTTCGGGTCTGATCTCCCAACTCTCCATGAAAAGCTAAAAGTTGGGAGATCGGTCCCGAACTTTGACTTTCACCGTCTGTAATATGTCAGTTTTTGCGATCACCAGCCGAGCAAGTCTTTGTCTTCGCTCTCTTTGCGGCTTTTCGTGGCTTTCTCTTCATCGACCATAGTCTGTGAACAGTAGGAGGGTATGCGAAAGGCGGGAGAGTGAAGATGATGGCTATGTCGATCGAAGAAGATTCAGATGCCTTGCATAAAACACCAGTTGTGGAAACAAATGGAACACCAACAGTGGAGGATGGTTCAAATGACGACACCATTGAATGTGGAGCTGAACAGGTATGTATTCCAGGAAGCGTTTACAAGAAAGGGCATGGTTGCTTTCGGAGATGATGGTTTTGCTATCTCATGCAAAGCGAAGCGACTGGATCAAACATGGCCCTCAAGCAGGCTCCAAAACCTTGCATCAACCTGCAACTTACAGGTGGCAGATGGTTGAGAAGACATGTTTTCAACAAGGTGTTTTGCGAAGTGCCCAACAATGCCAAGACAAATGGGAAGGAATATCTGCACTCTTCCGGAAGGTCTGGGACTATGAAAAGAAGATCCATAGTGGGAGGAAATTCTATTATCAAATGGCCCCCCATGAAAGAAAAGAGGCCAAGATGCCCAAAACATATCTTTATCAAGAAGTGTTTGATGATTTATCACAATGGTTTGTAAAGACCTCCAAGGCTGTAGAACCAGGTGATCTTCCAATCGACCCTTCTTCCATGGCCAGACCAAGAGGTAACATCACCCCTACTCTGGGAATTCATGGATTTTTGGCTTCCTACATGTGCATATCATTGCGCAAGTTGATTTCAAATTGCCACTGATGATGAATTTGTAGTGCGTCTGATTCATCCTCTGAGGAGCTGACTAAGACTTCGTCATCCACGGCAAAGCGTCGATGACTGTCTCCTAAATCAGCGGAAGGCTTGACCATGGTTCTCCAAGCCAAACAGAGAGAAAGTTGTGATGGATGCCCAAATTCAAGAAAACAAACGTCACGAAAAAACTCTATAGTTGGAATGAGGTAAAATACAAGTCTCCGAGGATGTAGGAGATGGATACATTGCTAGGAAGCAACACCTAAGTTGGTCATGTTAGGTCAGAGTAGCTATACCAATGTGCATTCAGGCCACGCATAAAGATTGCCAAAAAAGGGGGAATAATTTTTGTAGTGATTGACGAGGCCATTCGAGGAGGTGCTCTGTCCTGATTGTTGCAAGAGGACTGACTACTGCATTGAATATACTCAGTTAAGGAGGACACTAAGAATGAGGTACGAACTTAATCATACTCGATCCATGTGACAATACTTTCGCCGAATTCTAACAGCCTCTGCTCCTCCGGCGGGGCCTCTGTCAAATCCTCCCCACCCCTCTTATTACCTTGGTTTCACTATTAATTAAATACTTAAAGAATCCAAGAAGGATTTCACCTTGTGGTGGGTGGCGTGTTGGAAAGGAGGCTTGCTTTTAAATTTGGCTATCTGGTTGTGTGTCGGCCATCTGCAACATCAACCTTCCAACAGCTTCGGAATATGGGAAACCAGTTTCAATTACTTGCTCCTCATCGCTCCCACGCACGTCAAGGTGGCATTTGGATCCGCAAAGGTTGGTACTAGCGTTGCGTTCTCAAAGCCATATCGCTTCAAGATGCTTATGACGTACCTAGCTTGGTCAATCCAAAGAATCTGTAGATGCCTATCTCAGATTATGTATAGACCTACAATATAGACATGATCCGCATCGCTCACAGTGACCTTAAATTTGTTCCTAATGAACTCAATCATGTCCCACATCCGAACAGTGTTAAGGCTACGTACAAGGCCCGCGTCATCGACAAATATCGTGGTTATCATAAGCGGTGCCTTCTTATTGGAATACACACAATGATGTGCAGTAGTGGGCTTTAGATCGTACCCAACAAGGAACTCGTTGAATCGCTTGTTCCAAACCCGACAAGCTTGTTTCAGCTTGTAAAGGCTTTTCTTGAGCTACTGCAGGTGTCGAGATTTTGTATTCGATTCATGGGAGGTTATTGTAGTGTAACACGGGATCAATAGTCCGATCGGTGTAACCCTTTGTAACCCCGGTCTCTCATTTAACTCTTCTTAGTCCATTTTGTAACTCCGGTTTCTCATGTAACTCTTCTTAGTCCATTTTATACTTAGCCATATTTGGACTTAGTCAAATTTCGAGACCAAGTGCATGAGTTACCCCCACTGGAGTTACACACCCCATTGTGTAACCCCAAGTGGAGTTTCACTCCCCATGTAACCCAGCGTAACCCGGACTGGAGTTTACACTCCTTAAGCTCCATGTCACTCTGAAGAGAGGGTGGGGAAGATTTGACATGAACGGAACCGACGTACCATCGCGAGAGAGGTTTGCGCGTGTGAATTGAGTTTTTACCTCATTACCTTACTATTATCTTCCCTCTTAACATATAAGTTAGAGTCCAAGCTCCTTTGCAGAAGTCCCAAGAAGGCATGGCTCCTTGATGATGACCTGCAAATAAGTTAATATGCTTTGTACCTGAAAGATCTGTAGCCTGAATAACACGCACTTTGAGCATGCATCCAGTACTCAATTTGTAATCAAACTGTGGATCTACATGGCAACCACATGCCTGACCAGTAAATTACCTGCGAGGTTGACTTCCACTCGCATCCATCTCCAGGGTGCAAAACAGGAATGCTAACCCAGAAACAATCCTCTACATATTATGCTCCCTGGCAACTTACACCAAGCTGTCTGTGCTCGGGAACAACAGCTTATTGTACTGTAGAAGTTCAGGAGTGGTCTTTACTTGAATCACCCACAGTGAACATCCCATGGAGCAAAATAGAAGCTGACAAACAATCAGCAAGTTTTACAAAGCGATGTAAGTTCAGAGGTGGGATCCTAGCCCGCTTCTTCGTTGTATCCAGCAAGCTCTAGATCTCCCTCATGCCATGGCAGCTGCCAGACCAAGTCTTGTCTGTTTCGCTGCCTCACAGGGGAGAGAAGATATCGCTGCCCCTGTCTTTTTAGTTTGTGGGTCTTGTCGGACTTTCTCTGCCTATAAGTGGACAAGAATGCTGTGGGTGGAAAGTGCAAACAAGACAGCACTGCGGGTGGTGAGGGAGGTGGAGAAGGCGGGCCGTCATTCCAGGGGGTTGATTCGAAAATCGCGCCATCTTTCCCGAGCTGTGCAGCTGGAGGTGCTGGAGGAGTTTGTTAGACGCGATCAGTGGGAGCTAGCGCTTCCGGTAGACATCTGTGGGCCTTTCGATAGTCAGATTCTTGTTTGAAATTGAAATCTTCGTGTAGAACCTTACCTGGGTCCCAATCTTACACTAAACTGAAAGATGGTACATTGGGTATGCAGATGTATGACACCGTGAGAGAGGCGGCCTGGTACAAATGGGATGCAAGCCTCCATGCCCGAATGGTCGCACTGCTTGCCAAAGCTGACCGGTCTAGCACGGCAGCATCACTTTTACTAGAGACGCAACAAACTCTCAGCCTCGCCCAGAGGGCAGAGCTGGGGTGCGCTTTAATTGATAGCTATGCCCGCCAAGGGCTACAAGACCGTGCAGTCGAAGCCTTTCACAGTCTTCGCAGCCTTCCCCTGGCAAGGGCTCTGCCTCTTGGCTTCAAAGCTCTAGTGCGTGCGTATGCCGCCTTACATCTGCCCCACCAAGCAGAGAGTAGTTTGAGGGAGATGAAAGAGGCTGGGTATTGGCCCTCTGAAGATGAATACAAGGCTTTGCTTTATGCATTTGGAAGGGCTGGGGAACTCACGAAGATGGAAACAATTGCCTGTGCATGTCGAGATCATGGTATTGCACTCGATGTTGCAGGGTTCAACATGATCATTACAGCTTATGGCCTAGCGGGGCAGCCCAAATGTATGGTGGATACGTTAGAGAGAATGGTTGCTGAAGGTGTCCAGCCATCTATGGTTTCTTGGAACGCCCTCAGCAAGGCATGTCCCACACTGATTACACTGGTCTCAGGAGGCAGGGGTTTGGTGCCCAGTCCCAACAGATTACTCAGCAGGTATCAAACTCTTAAGCATCTAAGGTCATGGGGAGACTATTGGAGTGTCACTTGTCATCTTTGAATTTTCTTGTTCCTGATCTGGCAAGTTTTGTGCAGACCTATTATTGCTGTGACCTCCTTGCTGTCATTGGTTAACTTGGATTTCGTTGCAAGCCAGCATTTGCAGCTTTGTACAAATGCTCACATAAAAACATTCCTTTAGTGCAACTCCAGATTGGGGACAAGGCATGTGTCCCTCAACCTCGCAAATGTTTCTTCAGATATTCGTCACTCTCTTGAGTATTATCTATCTGTGAAGGTACAGCGGTTTTACTTTTCATCATCACCAAAAGGATTGGAGCTTTGTGGCTCCTGTCCCAGATAATTTGGGATTTCCGAGGCAGTTCTCCCACGGGAACCACAATGCATTGAAAGAGCTCTAATCTGCTTTTTGAAAGGACACCATGGAAGTGATGTGAGAGTTTGTACTCCAATCATCATCACCGTTCCGTCGTACTCGTCCAATTTCTTTCCTTACAAGAGGATATAAATGTCTAGAGGTGTGTGGATGGCCATCTATTAAGCAATTGTCTTTTGTGGGTGTGTCTGTGCCATCAGGCTTAAGGAGCATATGGCATCAACCCAAGAGATGGGCATAGTCCAAGCTCTCGTGGACCTGGGTGTTCCATCGAAGGTTGTCACATATTGTCCAGCCACTTGGCAGCTAGATTTGCACAGCATGTCTATGGGAACGGCAAGTGTGATATTCTCCCTGTGGCTCTGTGATTTGAGGGGCCAGTTGATTGGTGATAGAGACCCCCCATTAACAGTGCAGGTCATTACAGGCCGGGGGAAACATTCTGAATTGGATGTCAAGGCTCCCCTTAGAAACATGATGTTGACTGGTCTTGCAGACCTAAAAAGCCCGTTCAGAGTGGATCCACAGAACCGAGGAGCTCTTGTTGCTCGGGGTTGGGCCATGAAACACTGGGTGCTTGCTTTTCCTTGAGCATGCAGATCTGTCATCAAATCACCCACTTGAAGGAAAATTCTATGGAGGCTATATCTAAGCATCAGGGTCAAGCTTTACGCCTCTTCAACTGATTGAAGTTGTGACAGTTCAATCCCAATTGCTTGGTTGAGGATGTTTAGAATTGTACTTGTCACACCTTTGCCTCACTATATCAGTGGTTACGTGTGCGAAAGCAGCATCAAAGGCAAGGGTCTTCATCTTAACCATAAAAGGAAATTGAGGGACTTCGGTCACCAGCACACCCCACTACCAAATCTGGTGTAATTCGTTTGCACCATTGTTAGGCTAGACTTGTCAGGTAAGACTTGTACAGAGACATTGTTGAACAAATTTTCTTTCTTATACCGGAGGAATGAAATGGGAGAATCTTCAGTGCTCTCTTCAAAAGACAGACACCAAATTGACCTGTGGTAGAGGCGAGCTTGCACTGTATGAATTTCGCGAAACCCGGAACAGCGAACCACCAAGACCACCCTGCAACAGGTTGATAATTGATACCATCATAGTCGAAGGTGATTTTTCACCAGCCAGATTGCAGGTTGTACTTTTTCAATCCTTGGGAATGAACAAAAGTTCTCTTTTAAGTGAGGCTCCATAAGTAAAGTTGACATGGGACTTTTCAACTGCCATTTTCTCCTCATTGTGCTATTTCAGGCGAGGAGTGATTAGGTGCTAAGCCATTACAGGTGCTGAACTTTACAGTAATTGTGAAATGTGACATCTCTTATGTAGTTGTACAGGGCACTTGGGATAGGAAAAACACATGAGCTTGCATGCTGAACCATGATGCTCTGGCGTTCTCCTAAATCTTCTTGTTCTAGATCTGTCAAGCATATGTGCAGTGAACTTGGAATATCTATGCATAACTCTGCACCAGCATGTAGGTGCTGCCTGTGCATGGTGATAGTGTGTTAACACTACTCTCTGGTTGTTCAAAATCCATCAAACTTTGCAGATAAATCTCATCTGACTCACGAACTGTGAGTAAACATATGGAAGTGTGGTGTGAAAGGGATACCCCAAGAGAAAGTTAATCGAGTTTCAGAGGAATATGGCTGTTGGCTGGGAGGGTGGCTCTGCTTGAGTAGCTTACTATAGCTTCTGATTTCGTCGGTTGAGTAGCTTACTATAGCTTTTGTTTTCTTCTCTAGCTGAGTAGCTTACTATAGCTTTTTGTTTTCTTCTCATCCTATGTACGTTCACCATTGTACATGTTGTAAATAAAGTCTTACAGGATTTCATCAATATGACCAGGCACATGACAGCAAATTTACACATGGCCAGAGAAAAACACACCTTTATGCCGCTCTTCCCAGTAGTGGCCATGGTGACCAGAGCTGGTCCCTGGAAATCCCCTTACCCCACTACTTCATTGGCTGACAGTGGGTGCAAGGAAACACAATCCTTCTGCCTGTAGAAACTTTTACACAATAGCCACAGAAAATCAGACAATGAACACCTGCCTCAACTCCTAAAAACTGAACCACACTAGTGAGAAAGATAAATTTATAGAATTGCAGCTGTGCAAAAACCTCTTCTACAGAAGAATACTGAGATCCTAATAACAGTATGCCCCAATGTAGGCCATATTTGGAAGGACACATGATTAATTAGTGCAAACCTTCCAAACTCTCTCTCTCACCTGCTCTCTCCCCCCTCTCTCTGCCATGCGGTTGGGACAAACATTGTCAGTAGGCTTCAAGTCCTGGAAACAGAAGTACCCGCATACCAAGACCTTCCTATACTCATCTATCTTCTACAACTAACATGACGTCACCGCCGGGGGTAGAGGAGGTGGCCTCTGTATGGGTAGACTGTGCGGCTTCAAGGCAAAAAAGACTGAGGTTTATATCTGCCTTTCAATGAGTGATTTCCCTTCTGCTTCTGTGTTTTTAGTTTCATGAGCTTTTCAACAAGATGGGCTCTCTCTGTTTTCACATGTCACTCCATACATGTCTCTCGGACCTGTTAGTTTGCCCTTGTCAACTTTTACTTTGGAATCCCACCCTGCGCAGTTAACTTTGCAGGGCTCTCTGTAGTTTCTGCTGATAACTGGAATGTTTGTGCATGCCTGGCTTTTGTGAAGCAGAGTTTCTCTCGCCAGAGTAAGTTTACCTACGGGTTGGTACTAGAGGAAGTTACCACAAGACCCGAGCTTGAATTCCCCTTTGGGAGAGATGCAATTCTGTGTTCAGACCCTTGGTTGCTCCTCCTCAGGGGAATTGATTCAGAGGCAAATGCATGTGACGTATCCACAAGAATCCCTGCAGTTCTCAGCCACTGGTATAGCACCTTGTGTTACTGCATCTCAGCAACATCAAAGGTTACAACAAAAGTGCAGTTTATGTCGACGGCGTATTGGGAGTATTGGCCAAGATGGTTTAGTAAGGGCCCAAAGGCTTCACTGTGGACTTCTTTTACAGTCCGTGTTGTTTTCTGAACGTGGTTGTAGAAAAGACTCTTTGTGTAGTTTACATCCATGCTCTGGGAATTGTACGGGGGAAGGACACACATGTGCTCAAACTAGATGCAATTCCACATTCTCGAGAGGAGTGGCAATCGGACATCACCTAATAGACCTTCCTAGAATACACTCAACTGTGACAAATTTGTTTCGCCACACAAAATTCACTGGTAGGCGGCAATGCTGCTGCTTTCAGGCTCGAGCTCAGCCATCGAGCGGAGCCACTGAAAAGGAGAGACATGGACAATATGAGGACAACAGTAAAATTGACAGTGGTGACAGTCAGGCGAGTAAATGGAAGAATAATGTCGGGAACAGGAGGAACTACACCACTGAAAGGGAGAAGGGAGAATTACTGGAGAGATCAAAGGCATATCCAACGATCAGGGCATACAGGAATGATTTATGCACGTTAGAGGTGAATGGGGATGCTCTTCCATGGCAGGCGATTGCCGCCATGGCTGCAGATGGTGGCCATACTGCCTCCGAAGAGCTTGCTAAGGGCCAAGCACTCGTGACCATAGAGACTCTTATTCCAGACCGCTCCGCTTGCCATAGCAGTATATCAACGCAGCTTGTGAGTTCCATCCTCCTTTGCTGCATTTCTGCTCGTGTCATTTTCTCATGCAGTACAGGGTTTAGGGTTTAATGGAATCTGGGATTAGGTTTCACTCGCTTTTGGGTTGCAGAAGATGAGGGATGTGGTGATTAGTACTTCCAGGTATTAATGGAAACTTCGACATTTGGGTAAGTTAAGTATCAACTTATTCTATACAACTTATTGCTTAGGTCAGCAGTAAGGAAGGCATTTTTGGGACTGAATGTGCAAGGAGATGGAATTGAAATATTGTTGTTGCTAATTTCCATCCAGCTTGCACCCACACACGCAGTTGTTGAGAGGGCAAGGACCATAGGGGCAAGGAAGAGTACATCAATCGGAAGTGCTGTTGCCAGGGCTTTTGAGGCTGTGGTAATGCCTGTTAGGCTCCTTGATGTTTGTTATACTAATCTTCCATGGCCATCCAAGCAACATCAAATCAAGGCTTGGGCTCAATAGTATTAGTATGGAGATACTTACATGCGAATGGCATGTGTATGTGGCACTTGGTGGAGCATGAAGGCAAACATTCAATCAAACTGAAATGATGACTGTCTTTGTCCTTCTGTTCCCCACGTGACCTGTTGCAGTTTGCTGAGTCTTTGTGGGTAGCAGCACTGGCCAGTGTTTTAGGAGGGGCTCTACTCACAGGGCTGCTGGTAGCAGCAAGACTGCAGATTGTGTCATCTGCATCTGCTGTGTTTCGTGAGAGCTCACTGGTCTCGGTCAATGCTGTTTCAGACTCATCCCTGTTTGACAAGTGGAGAAGGTCTCTCAGTAACCAAGAGGTTTGTTGAGTATTTTCCTCCATGGACAAGTCTGCCACTTAGTCTTCTCCATCTCTATCTCTCCATCTCCAATGCCTTTTCCTCTGCAGTCTCTTTGTGAAGTGGCCATAGTTACTCACAGCTGATTTTGCAGGAGTCTAGCTGGTTAGCAACACAAGTGTGACAGCAAGGGATGACAATCTGGCTGTTTGTGTGAGAGAGATGGAATAGAGGAAGGTGAGAGATTTGTAAGTTTCTTTTGACGATGATTCAAGGGTTCAACTCAAACAGATAGAACTGGTACTGTATATTCTCAAAGTAGATGACTATGGTAGGTTTGTAACCTTCTTAATGTGCTTACCAAGAAGTCTGCCTCGTGAAGAGATCTTTCTTTGAAGCATATAAGAGGTTTGAAATATTATGTGAAATTGGGTGTTTTGGATTGTAATTGAGAGTTTGTGTCATGCAGAATGGCAGCATTGGATCGGGCACAGTTGCTTGTTGGACATCAGACTGTCAGCAGGAATAACACCTCTACCATCACCACTGCTTTTAGAAGACAACAGGGAGTGGGATTTGACAGGAAAGGTTCTGGCCCTTTTGGGGATGTGAGGACACTATGTAAGTCAGGACGACTGAAAAAGGCGCTGCAATTTTTGAATGAACAAGGCAGTCAGGCAGACTCCCATACTTATGTTTGTCTTTTGCATGAGTGCATCAAAATGAAAGGCCTAGAAGAGGGTATGCAGGTGCACAAACACATGATCCAAAGGGGATTCAAGCCAAACGTTTTTCTTCTTAACACCCTTATCAACATGTATGCAAAGTGCGGGAGCATGGAGGATGCACGTGGAGTGTTTGACAAAATGCCTGAACGAACTCTATTTACGTGGAATATAATGATAACTGCATATGCCAAGCATGCACAGGTGTTGGCCAATGTAGCTAAACAACATGGGTGTGGTAAGGAGGCTTTCAAGATGTATGAGCAAATGCAAAGGGAAGGAGTGTCGCCTGACAGGGTCACGCTCACCTGCATCATCAATGTTTGCGCCAGCTTACAAGCCCTGGCAAAGGGCAAACAGGTTCATGCTGACATTAGCATAAGTGGAATTGTGCAAGATAACATTCTCGAGACTGCCCTTGTTGATATGTATGCAAAATGTGGGAGCATGATGGATGCACATCAAGTATTTGACAATATGGCTGAACGAAATGTGGTCTCATGGAGTGCAATGATCGCAGGATATGCTCAGCATGGGTTTGCCAGGGAGTCCCTGCAACTATTTGAACAAATGCAGAAGGAAGGTTTGAAACCAAACTGTATCACCTTTATATCTCTTCTGTCTGCCTGTAGCCATGTGGGCCTACTGGATGAAGGCAGGCACTACTTCAATTGTATGGGACGTGATCATGGCCTCACTCCAATAATGGAGCACTTTGGCTGCATGGTGGGGCTTCTAGGCCGTGCAGGGCGATTGGACAAAGCAGAGGATTTCATCAGCAGAATGCCCATCAAACCAGGTGCTGGAGTATGGAGGGCCTTGCTTGGTGCCTGCAGAGTACATGGGGATGTGGAGGTAGCAGAACGTGCAGCAAAAGGTGTCCTCCAGAGTGATCCAAATCACTCTGCAGCTTACGTGATGCTATCGAACATCTATGCTTCAGCTGGCAGGTGGGATGATCAAGCAAAGGTGAGGAAACTGATGGAGTCCAGAGGTGTCAAAAAGGAGGCAGGGCTCAGCTACATTGAGGTCAACAACAGGCTACACACATTTGCTGTAGCAGACCAAACTCATCCACAGATTCAGGAAATCCATGCTGAGCTGCAGAGACTGTCTGGGCAGATGAAGGAGGCTGGCTATGTGCCGGACACTCGCTTTGTACTGCGTGATTTGGAGGAGGAGCAAAAAGAATTTTCCCTTTGCTACCACAGTGAGAAGCTGGCCATTGCTTTTGGGCTCATCAGCACACCCCCCGGGGTGCCTATCTGTGTCATTAAGAACCTTCGGGTGTGCGGTGACTGTCACACCGCCACCAAGTTTATCTCAAAGATTGTTGGGCGAGCAGTTGTTCTACGTGATGCCAACCGCTTCCATCACTTCCAAGACGGGGCTTGTTCTTGTGGGGATTACTGGTGAAAACAAGAATATGAGCCCTTGAAACCTTGGAAACATGAGTGCAGAAAGCTCATGAATTTGTCACACTATATTGTAAATCAAAGAGTAAGGTGAAAGAGATATGTGTCATCGAAGGTGACACAGTACATCATTTTTTTGTGATGTCTGGCAATACACTCACAATTATCACACAGCTAACCACCTGATTATGGGACATGAACTTTCTCTGGTTACATTGCTTTTCTTACATTTCCTGTCAAACAAACAAGCCTAAAACGGCGATGGGCTCTCTTGCTTTGGCAAAACATAAGAGGAAGGTGAGAGTAAGGGGCGTGACTCAGCACAACACACCAATAGGAGCCTTGACACGGTGTAAGGTCCTTTGACCACATTCCATGACTTCAACATGATGCAAAGTCTCTCTACAAGAGAACCAATAAATTGAAGCACTCAAAGAGTGCCCGTTTATATGAAATACATCACCATGCATTGGTACAGAAAGTACAGGGTGACAAAGGGGAATCATTCTGCCTTGATGCTCTATGGGTTAGAATTAGTTTTATGATGAGCCGACATAATTGCGAGTAAGCTAACCTACTTCTATGTCAGTCGCTTTTCAGTGACTCCTGGTTGAATTTCAGCTCTCCAAGGAGCCGGTCAAACCAGCCTAGCCCTGCCTTTGATCCTTTTCTGCTCTTGAGGATCTGCTGAAGCTGTTTGTATGACGGTGGCTGGCCTTCAACTGCCACGCACTCACTGTTTCCCAAAGCATCCATTACAAAAACCTGCAGACAGAAAGCAGCTGTATCTAGATAAATAGTGAAGATTGAAGCATTCGAGACAACATATGCACTACTAAGACATGAGCCTTTGGACATTTTCATGCTGTTGTCTGCCAGTGTTCCAAATTAGACCCGCCAAACACAACAAATAGGAACTTATATACCAAATCCCCTGTATACGCATGACGAACCAAAAAAGTAGCCTTAGGAAAGCAGGCCTAAATCCCTGTACAAAGATCTGGTGCCTTATGAAGAAGAGAAATGAAACAATTAATAAGTTCTTAGGAGGCCCAGCCGTCCTACGGGACACGGTAGAATAGGAGAGAGGGCGATATAGGGGAATATCCATGTCTATCACAGTGATGTCTCTTCATGAGAGAGGTCATGTACTTTCCAAAGGTAAGCATGAGCCATTGAAAACGGAAAATTGCTTTGAGGATGGAGGTACCTGCCAGTCGCCAGGATAACGCCGTAAAATACGAACATCTTCTCCTAGCATGCGCATGCGTTTCAGATAGTACACCATCTCAAAACTGTTTACAAGACCCTCCCGTGCTTTCCTGCGCGCTCCAAATCCAAAGTCTGATACCACCTGTCCACCCCTGTCTCTCTTGTTGAATGCAGAAGTCCCAGCACCACAGAGGACCAGTAGACAGTCACACATTTCCAAAGTATATGTACCACTACCACAAGCATCAGGAACAAGGTTAGCAGTTCACCTGTCCAGGCTGCCATTGGGAATTAACCAACAGCAAAGGACGGCCGTCCACGGCTGCAAGAGCCTCAACTCTGTCTAGGGTCTCTGGTGTTGGAAATAGAACCAAAGCAATCTGCCACCCCAAGTTCAGACGAACCTCCACATTACTAAAAGACTCTCTTTTCAATTACATTGACTAAGGAAGTTCAAATTGACAAAACATGATCCTGCAGGCTGTAGTGACCTGTGCAGACAGCCTTGAAGCATCCATTACAGATTATGTAGAACTTGAACAGACACTATGACAGGATGGACTTTCTATAGTTACACTAGAAGATAACTACTCATGAGTCTGCATGTTCAAAGCTACTTGCTCCAGTCGCTACTCAAGCCTGGAGCAAAATCAGGTCTCCCTCAACATCTTCCCCACCAACCCTGTCAGAGATCTTGCAACCCAGGTTTTCAATGAACTTATCATGGAGGACTTCCCACTAGGACAAGGTAAAAGGAGCTGCGGGATGGCTGGGGCTTCACTCCCTTCCTTCGATCAAAGAAGAGCTGAATTGGGAGGTTAAAGATCAGTTGCCATGTGGGTCGTTGTTTCTGCACGGAAGGAAGAAGTAGAAAGGCTGCTCAAACATTCCACCTGAACGAGCAATATCATAGGAGAAGTCTACAGAATGTTGTATCTTGGTGAGATTTGGGACACTCTGTCATTTGGACTGCATAAGGCTGGTTAGCATCTCTACCATACAGGGTACACACCGGATCCACACCCCTCCTGTGTAGAGTAGACAAATGCACAATTCATTTTGTCAGTTGGCACGGCTACCAGATGCTTCCAGATGCTTCCTGGTGCTGCAGAGTGTGCAGGGCAAGAAAATTTGGTTTGAGCTGATGATTGCAACAAGCACTCCTGATGCCGAGGGAGGATGGTCTGTGGGCTTGCTCATAGATTTTGGAAAAACCATGGGGACGGCAACACATCTTATCATTGCACTCTCCTTAGTTCCCACTATTACGTTACGGAATTCTCTGGTTATTAATTGCTGGCGGTACTCAGTTCCTTCAGGTGCTTTGTCACTAGCTCGTCGAATATTGCATTGGTCTTGCCAGGTCATAACTGTCATACTCTTTGCCCTTAGCAGCTGTCTCCAGTTTTGAAGGCTGGATATGGTTTCTTGTGGCTTCTGCCTCTTGCCCCCTTTCACATTCAGGTTTCTTTTACGCGCAATATGGTTTGCTAAAGTCCTCTCCCCTGGTTAGCAGTGTTTTCTCCTCAACTCAGAGAAAAGTGCATGATAGGAAGGAAGGAAGAACGCAATGTCCCGGAGAGTGTATGACCAAGAAGCTATAAAAAAGCAAAGAAATCTGAACTAGGAAACTAAACAAACCCCTGCAAGAAGCCCAAGCCTGAGAGCAAAAGTGACGAAGGCAGTTGTATACCTTGGAAATAGCACATAAACACAACGCACAAGTAACAACGCACCTTTTCACTTTCCCAACATCCTACTGCGTCGCTAGAATCAATGATATACTTGTGACATCCCCCATCTTCCTCCTTGAAAGAATCCCCTTCTAGAAGTCCTCGGAGCAAGGATGACACCAGAGGTGCTGCTGCTTTGTATTGCTGTTGGATCCCACCCTAACATTGACAGAAACAACACAGGCAGCCACTGCCAGCTGTCCTTAAGTCAATCATTGGCTCCAACCTTCAGATTCCACCATGTTCTGCTCTGGATGCTTCTCAGAGAAGCAAAACTTTGCCTCGGTCTCCCCATTGGTGTCTGCTCAAGCAGATGAAAGTGGGGACAGGGAGATCACTGCTCAGGTCTACAGATCCAAGTATAATGACCTACTTTGCATCCCTAGTCCATGAATTGGTATGTTTGTGGTCACAGATACAGAGTAACAACAAAGATAACCATCATACCGGCCAGTCATCAAGGTCGGTAGCTCCAATAAGTGGTAGAAGCAGCTCCAACTGAAGCCTCTTCTTTCCATCGTTGATTGCTTGACGGCTGGCTTGTCTTGCCTGTGTGCTTCAGAGTGTGCACAGGATAAGTAGGGGTTTGCCCACTTTCCGAAGGATGGAGCAATGGACACTGTGCAGTAAAACAAAATTGAAGAGCACAACCACACTACTGCATTTTTTAAAGAACTAACTGATCAAACTTGTGCTCAGTAACAAGTGCTTGAGATCAAGAAGATATGCCAACCAGCTACGAATTTAAATTCATCTCTGTATTTTGGGCGTATACCACCAAGGGCTTGGTACATTTACACATTCTAAGTAATGTCCAGGTAGTCGATGGGAGTTTGGAAATTTTTGATATGCTACACCTGATCAACACTCTCCTCCACTGAGCTTGGTAAGGAGTATTCCCTTTTCTTGCCGCCTGGTAACCCTAAAACCTGCAAAGATATTGACGAAATCCATTAATCAATCCCCACTGTGGATGTTTCCTACTACAATGCTCCATAAGTTCAACTTGGCAAGGGTGATGATGCAACCAAGCAAAAGTGTACACTGCTTCAAAGAGTTGCGAGAAGAAAGCCATGTCTTGTGGAGTAGCTCAAACAAAGAAATCTAACATTTCAACACTGATACTACGTTGGCCAAAACTGACCTGTCAATAAATCATGTGTCCAGCTATAAATGTGTCCACCAAATTGACACTGCCAATAAAACCAAACATATGATCACGACAATGCAAAGAGCCGAGAGAGCTTAGCAAACGCACATCAGAAAGTTCCCTGCCCCCTGCAGTGGCCCTTGCTGTTCCATCTTTGCTCACAATATTAATCTGTATCAAGCCTTTTGAACTCCCTAGATAGTAAAATTGTTCCCTTTTGGTGCACAACGAAGACAACCAACCAGAGGAAATTGGTTGTCTAACATGGCTCCTCAATTGTGATGCTTGAATAGCAGCAGGCCCTGTTCAAGAAAATGCACAAAACACCAACATTGCGGTTCAGCATTCCCCTTTTATTTGTGTGGAGCATGACCACGAGCCTGTAATTTATTAGACATTTTGGATTTCTCATGATTCCTTTTGAAAGCACAACACACTAAACAAAATTTGCTGCCTCTGCAACTTTTGTGCTATGGGAGACACCACACATCCCTCCCTGTAGACTTCAGAAATGCAGGATCGTAGCAAAAGCAAAAGAATCATCTGGTGGGGCTGCAAAGAAGCAGTGTAGAAATGCCCTGCAGAAAGGACCGTGCCCCTCGTGCTTTGGGCGAGAACAGAACTGTGAGCCGAGAAATAACAAAACCCAGAAATTAGGTAACAGGAAACCCGGAGGGCTTATGGTGCACAGTAGAACAGTAAAGGAAACCCAGGGGGTTTTTCAAACCCCACACTTTTCGGAGTAACGTCTTAAGGGTACACTGGTGCCCATTGGACAAGGGAGGATGGGCGTGAGAGAGGAAGGAGGATGAACCTGAGAGACGGACTGCTGGTCTTACCCCTCTCACCTCAACACCGTGCCCAATTTAGACCGTGTAGAGAGCATGTTTTCATTCGCTCTTGCTTGGTCTAGTTTGGATGGAGCTGTGGGAAAATAAGGACGGTTTGGAAAGCTTAACTAGATAGTTGTGGTTCTCGGTCGCCAGTCGGGGCTTTGTAGGTGCGGAGCAGAAGCAGTGGAGCCAATAATATAGGATGGCATTTTCATTGAGTACACTGGGGAAGGTACGCTGACAGTTTTTCAGCTAGATCTTCACGTCTCCGACGACATGATTTGTGTATAAGAAATCGTTCCTCCTGAGATTGACGAGTGTCGAACTGACCAGAAAAAATTCGCAAAAGTTTTTGGTGCACAATGAAAGAAAGACTACTCCACAGGAGGCCCAGGTGGAATGTGGTACATAGTCCGGACGATATTCGTCGTGCACAGACCATGGGAATCAGATGGAGAGGCCTACATCAATGAATTCCCTCTTTTGGCAACCCAAATCCCATACATAAATTCGAAAAAAACACCAAGACAGTGTCGTGACTGTCTTTGTGAACTTCGGCATAATACAGCTAGGGTGCAACTCTGTAGCAGTGTGAGTGTGGGTCCAGCCACCAAACCCAGGAATTCTGCCACCTTGAGAGGTTGAAACTCTTACAAACCTGAACAGGGACGTCGATGACGGAAAGATGACTGAAGGAAGGCATCACGGCAAGAGAGGACATGCAAAGAGCAGCACGGCTTATCCATCTTTTTTCCCTCCTCTTTGCCCACTCTTGTGTGTGGACTCTCTGCAAGACTCTGGTGAACGAACGATCTACCAAACATTGAACGACCGACAAAAGATCACAAATGAACGAAAGCAAACATGTGTCAACGAAATAA
Source organism: Takakia lepidozioides (assembly GCA_030704615.1). NCBI lineage: Eukaryota > Viridiplantae > Streptophyta > Takakiopsida > Takakiales > Takakiaceae > Takakia > Takakia lepidozioides. Next base: position 20,822,063 of record CM060732.1, on the reverse strand, counting down.
CAAGGAACACAAGTACGTAATCTGTAGATTAGGAGCAGTGAGCTCTGCCCTTTGTTTGACACAAATCCTCTCGCTTTCCACAGTCTTCCCTTCCAAGTCCCTATCCTTGAGCATCCAATGACAAGATACAAACTCGGATGAGCTTCCACGCATGTACAACCCGACATACAATTCCTCAGGCATTGACCTCCATTTTGACACGGTTTGAAGCATGATTGACATTTGGGCTATCTTCAGTCTTTGCCACGGTGCACCGAAAATTGGGTGCCAAAACACTTTCCATGTCATCGGTGCGGTGGGGGCCAGAAACTTTGTAGCAGCGCAACGCCACCTCGTCAGAACATGTGTGGGGGCATCTGCGTGGACGACAAGAGGGTGAAGCAAGATGTCACAGTCAGTCCCACGTTTCCATGGCTGTAGAACATTCCAGAGCTCACCATGACGTGCCCAGCTGCTGTGGCGGCTGCCCGCGTGCTGGGCTTGCTCTCTCACTTGGCTGTGCCCACCTCCGCCTCACCCTCTCCCTCCCCTTCCGTTGCATTCTCGTTTTGCATAAGAGGCAGCTAGTAATTGAGCAGCCTTGACTGTATGATGGTGTCCCTTTGATATTTTCTTCTTGTATGTTTTTTGAGCAGGTAGCCGAATGGTTGGGAGTTTGTGCCTTGCCTGTGCATAACCTAGGTGTTCCTGGGTTCAATCCTTCAACATGTGCCTTCAGACCGTCCATTGGGCCCTCGATGGCCTGTGTGTTGAGCAGTAGGCTCAGTAAATTCACTGGACGTTAAAGAATCTTTATCTTTATCTTATCTGCTCCCTAGAAAGTTACTTTTTGTTAAACATAAAGATAAAGATTCTTTAGAAAGGTAGAAAGTTAGAAAGTTTCTACTAACTGAATCCCTCTTTTACTGATTCCCTCTTTTTTATAATTCTCTCATAAACTGCATTGGGATGAGTAGATATACCAACAGTAGACTCTGACATTACTTGAAAGATCAGGCTACTACCTACAGCTTGAGGACCCACAACCCACAATTCTTAATGAAGAAGAGAAGGCCTGACCAGTCACACAACACTTAGGCCCAGGCTGCCACTTTATGAAGGTAAGAGATAAATTCACAATTTTTAAAATTAAAGTCTAATATCTTTATTAGTAAAATTTCTATTTTTTTTCAATTGAAATTTTATCTAGAAATATTGTGGGAAAAAAAATAAACCCTTGGGTACACCATATGTGGCTACCCAATATTTGCGGGCATCTTTCTCATACCCATTCACTCACTCGGAGACCCAACACACAGATTTAAGAGAGGAAGACAATGAACTAGCATTAGGTGTTTGGATCAACTCACCTACTGCAAACACCATTTTTTTGAATTTCTTATCCTATGGAATGTAGTCCAAACTCAGGCCGCTATTGTTTGAACTAACCCTGGATAATCCTTATGTCGAGGCCCACCCTTCGCTTACATAGAATATTCTTTTAGAGTTCTCAAAGTATGATTTCAACCATCACAATCCCAGACATCACCAACTTCAAGGTGGAAATACAATTTAAAACAGAGAGAAGGAGATGCAATTCAGAATTGGAACTCCTGTAATAAGTAGGGTTGGCCCTGTTTGCTGGAAGAATTCCAATTCTATTGTTCGGGAATTGTGCATACCCCTTATCCTTATTGACATTTCTATTAAATACTAGATGGTCCTGCAGACTGAAAGGTTTTTTGCTTAAGTATAAACAGTTTAAAGAGTTACAAAAAGTTGCAACATAGTACAATATTTGCAAAACTAGAGCATAGCACTAGTGAAGCAAATATCTAACTTACCATACAACAAACTACAATGATTGTAAAAGGGCAGTTGAAATGTGAATCATATATCTAAACTGCGGATTCCGGATTGTCGGCAAAAAAATTTGTGAGATGAACCTGTAAGAAATGTCGTTGAGAAGCTCGACCATCCCAGTACCACCCGCGCTACTTGGCCTGCCCCAAGTGCTCCACCTCGAAGACGAGTAGGTGGACGAGCCCAAGGCACGATCCCATTGGGCCCACTCTCCACCCATACTTCACCAAAGGCCCAACCTTCTTGCCGGTGGTCCCATATACTCCTGCAACACCTACAACCACAGCCACAATCCCCGCACCGACTGATCCCACTTCTAGAAGGCTCTAGAACTAGAAGCAGGCCCACCTTGCTACCCTCTCCACGTGGCCTCATATTTCACCGTTCCTACACGGGTGCCCTTCCCATTGGGCGCTCCAATCTTTTCCCTTTTTTCGACCTTCAGGAAACAGCCCCGGCCTGGATTTGGGACCCTTATTTATTCTGAGAGAGCCCTCACAACAGATTCCATAAACCAATGACAATCCAACAAGCTGCTAGTCGGTGTATGGCTCCTCTTTGTGAATAATGAAATCTACTTTCATCCATAGTGAATGTGAAAATTCATCCATTTCTTTTTCATAAATTGTTCAATAAGAGAGATGTTACCTTAGGGAGGTGTCACCAGAAAAGGCCCACGAGGAAGTAGTTTTCAGCAAAGGAGAGGAGGTGACACCTGGGGAAGGCACAACAAGGTTTAGCAATTTTTGAGCCTTATCCGTAGTCACCTGTTTAGAATAAAGAGGTGCCAAAAATAAACTAATAAGTATAATAGAAAATCTATGGAAAAAAGGAAAAGTTGAGGAAAGTCACAACATCAAAGCTTCATCCTATAGGGATAACATTGGTACAGCACAATCCATGCAAACTATAAATTTATTGTAAAAGTATGATGAAAAGCTGTGCTTTTTCATTCAAAGTATCACATTGATAAATCACATAATTCCAAATAAAGTTCGCAAGGGTACCGCCCCCTTTTCTTCTTCTTCAAAATCGCTTTATCTCTTTATGGCTTGGTCGAGGTTATTTTTTTCCTCGATTCTTTATTAATTTGAATAACAAGGCCTTTGTCCCCTTTCTTGTAAGAAAAGAAAAAATCATTCTCAACCCAAATTAAGAAATTATGTGACCCTGGATATCACATTGCACATATTGGTAAAGGGGTGCTTTTCCTTCACCAAAGGGCCTTTAAAAATATAATAATAAGAAATCGCATGGCAGTGGACATGTTTCGGTTAATTTATTACAAATAAATAATAAAAACCGTGACTTTCTTTGCATTGCAAAAAATTAAAACGTGGGTAAGAAAATGGAGACAATGTGCCAATCCCCCACACAAAACGTGCTCATATATTACTAATATTACTTTCTGCACTGGCCTGAATTCCCCCTTCTGTTTTGTTTTTTCTGTTTGTTTGGAAGATGGAAAATGATCCGATACCCTAAAGAGAAGAAAAATACAATTTTTTGATGTTTGTCTCTTTTTCGTTTTTCTGTTGACTTGAAAACAAAAGTTAAAAAACAAAAATTCATACATTGCTTTAGTATATATATATACTCGTCAAGAGGGACGGTCGACCGACAGACTCAGGCCCTCGAAGTTTATTAAACGGGAGAAAACAAAACAGTTTCTTAAGAAAAAAAAAAAGGAAACACTTGGGAGCGACAGCTCACAAATCAGGCCCCTTAATAGTGAGAGGAGAAAACAACTCTTTCACTGACCGCGCCATGGAGGCTGAGAAATGGGACACCGCCCAGGGAAGGGGGAGAAGAGTATCCCACACCCGTCATGTAGCAGGATTTGACCCCAGAATCATCTGGGTGGCACTCAGTGCACATACCAACTGAGCTACCGACTGTAAAATCTTACTCTTACTAGTAACACGTTTTTATTGTGGCCTATTATACCAGGTTGTCAATGATAGTTGAAGGGCTAGGCGTGTACGTATAATAACACTAGCAAATAATACTGAAATAATTTGGTGTAGCTCACACCCCACTTCAAACCTTAGCCCCTTAATTAACTAGTAAACCAATCTTTTGATTACATGGCGCTACAGGTTATCATTCCTCAATAATGTTTTTAATGAATAATTTAAAAAACAACAAATAAAAAAAGAAGCCCTGCAAATGAAATTTTATGTGGAATTTGTTGGGGAAAATTTTAAAACCACGAGGCCACCATAAGGCACAGACAATAATAATTAATAATCTAGCCATATCAGAAAAAATTGAAATATTACCACTAGCCAAATTAATTCATCAAGACAAATACTATGATAGGTATGGATTAGGTATCTCTTTTTCATATGAGTATAATTACTGGCCGTATAAAAAACACTCCTAGTTCTCATACTAAGTTACTGCCGCGGCGCATGGGCTACAAATTACAAACAAACATACAAACCAGCATAACCTCCCAGATTTTCTTCTTAAAATGTTTTTACCTCCCGGATTTTGTTTTTTATTTTTTATTTTTTTGTATTTTTTTAGGTGAAAGGGGAGGAAGCCGGGCCTCATGGCAAATGGGCCCTCCCAGAATGATAATATCAAGTGTTTATTAGGTATTTGCTTTGTATTTGCATGTGTTCTATTTATCCACATGTTGACTGGGATGGGTTTGACTCGCCTGATTGTGCTGCGCTTGTCGGCTTCTGGTCAACACGACGTCAAATGTTTTCTCTGTAGCGTGAAAAATAACTGGGAAAAAAACAAATAATATAAAGAGCAGAGAAAGGTGGCAGAGTAGCTTTTGACTAGTTACTTCAACGTTCGTCGTCGATAATAACAAACGAACAAACAAAGCTTCCGCAAACTTCTTCCACGGAGAGAGGAGAGCCATGAATAGAAGTCAAGAGAAACGCTTGGACAGTCGTCCATGGAAGCTGCTGCGAAGCTCTGAACAATACTGTGTTTTGTTGTTGCTTTTCTTTTCGTGGTTGGGGAACGAGTTGATTCTGGCACTTGAGAATTTGGAGTGGAGGAGCAGTGTTGACTCGGGGGTAAAGTGAGTCGAGAAAGTTCAGACTGGGTCAAAGGTGGTAGCACGGTGGGATCTGTGTGGGGGCAGAGAGAGAACGGGAGCGATGAGATCTGGGGCGTGGATGGGGAGTGGATTGTCAGCGACGCCACGTTTGACGGTAGAATTCGACGCAGGTTTGGGCAGGAATACTCTTATTGAAAACGTGGGTGTTACAGCAGGCAGCACTCCTTCTCCTTGACCTTTATAATCCACTCTTGTCTCCCTGGTTTTCCTCATTGGACCTTCGATCTTGCGTGGAGCGAGAGGGGTTGGAGGTTGTAGATAGTCTCCTTAAGTGAAGCTCCCATCGCCTTGGAAGACACACAGACAAAGAGCTTGACCCCTTCCCCAACCACACAAATTCCTGCATTTCAGCGACTGTCGTTTGAGAGAGAGAGAGGGTTGAAAGGATTCATCTTCACTGATCGCAAGTTAACTGTTGCATGAAGCTGCAACCGGAAAGTTGCGACCCAAAGATTGCGGCACAGAGGAGTGGAAGGAACCACCGATCCCTTTTTAAGACATTGTGCTGGACGGTTTTCAGAAGGGGTTGCTGAAGGGGAATTTCAGCTGTCGACACCATGGCGTATCCGCCGGGGCCAGAGGCTACGCAATGGCCTGGCAGTGGGAGACGAAACAGCGGAGGCGCTATGTCCAGCAGAAGCTATAGAGAAATGAGTAGCAGTAGGCGAGCAAATTGGGCAATATTGGTTGGTCCTGACAATCCCTTAACAAGGTCATCTGCCTCTCGTAGGGAGGTTGCGGATGATGATGAAGAAGCTCTGAAATGGGCTGCCTTGGAGAGGCTCCCCACCTACGATCGGTTGCGCAAGACTATCATTCACAAATCAACGGGGGATGTAGATCAGATTGACGTGAGAAACTTTTCACACATTGAGCGCCAGCATCTACTTGACAAGCTGCTCAAGGTGACAGAAGAGGACAACGAGAAGTTTCTGGTGAAGTTGCGAAAGAGGATCGACAAGTAAGTGCTCAAATCTCGATATCCAGCACACCGTTTAAAAATGGGCCCAAGAATTATCAACACAATTGCATGCTCTTGGGGACGCTATTCACCAGCAGATATGTGTCTTGGAGCCTGCAAAGCAACCTTAGAAGCTGGCCTCATACCCTCATAACCTTCAAAGGTTCTTACTTGCTATAATGTTTGTGGGACATACTACAGTCGCCCAGGCAAGTGCTTGAAGTCTTTGAGAACTACTGATAACTACGCCCAGTCCGGGCTGAGTGCAAAAGCGGCAGGTTTTTCTAACAGATTCAACCCTCTTAAACATTTTCCCTCACTACCAGATGGGGTGAAGGACATATGGTGTTGCTACTATGGATCTTCTAGATACAGGCGCTCGTCTATACTCTGGGTTAACTCAGTGATCCCTAAAGAATAGACTCTCTCATGTGCAACTTATCATAGGTGGGTTTTCAAAATGCATTTGGAGCTCACGCTTCACGCTATTCAACCTTTGGATACATTCATATGTTTTTCAGGGTTGGAATAGAATTGCCCACAATAGAGGTGCGGTACCAGAATTTGACGATCGATGCGAACTGCCAAGTGGGAAACAGAGCTCTTCCTACACTCGTGAATACCGCCCGCAACGTGATTGAGGTATGTGTCATGCTGCTCACCAGGAGTTTGAATTCCTCGAAAGGAAGTTGTGAATCAACAGGATATTGCAGGCACTAGAATCTTCAGAATTTTGAGTTTGTGTGCCCCTGGTGAAGGTGCTCAAACTCCGACAAACTCTGGAAATTTGTGTTGCAAAACCACCTGCAATGAAGACATCAGGCATGGGCTGGTAGCCCATGGTAAGCACCTGTCCTGCAGCAGCTGGCAGTGACTGAAACTTGAGAATCTGACAAAGCTTTGTGACAAGTTGGAAGACGATCAGGGGTATCCATCTCATACTTATCCTGGGTGTTCTGTTGCAGTCCTTCTTTGGATTGTTGGGTATTCATTTCTCAAAGAAGACAGTGCTCAACATTCTGCACAATGTCAGTGGCATCATCAAGCCTGGCAGGTATGTTCTCTCAACAAAAATGGCCAGATTTCAGAAGCCACAGTTTAGTGAGGAAGATGCAAACTTGCTTTCAAACACTCCGTGTACGTGGAAGGCAGACTTGGACACTTCGTCTCAAAAAGTACAGGTTGAAAAAGATGTTGTGGGATGAGACCAACCGTTCCCAGGGTGGAAGATCCCGTGGGCTTCAAATATTCACTGCCACAACCACTAACAGCACAGTTATGTTGTGGGACAAGATTCCTGGCCGGTCTCCTTTGTAACACTGTTGGAAATTTGCTAAGTTGGCAGAAAGGGAGGTAATTGTGGACATGTGATTGACACTTCAATGGGTGCAATGGGCTTCTAGAATGACATTATTGCTGGGCCCACCAAGTTCGGGAAAGACAACACTGCTGCTGGCACTGGCTGGGAAGCTTGACGAAGACTTGAAGGTGAGATACCAGGCCAAGGAGTCCTGTAACATGCGTCTGGGTGGTGGGTTCTATGGGTTATATGCTACCTCAGGGATAAGAGTGCAGCTTGAAAAGTTGATGTAGACTATGTGAACTCTAAGCAGTTCAAGGCCTGGGGTCAAACTAATGCAAGTATCTCTGTACTTGTCTGAGGCATGAGGGCAGGGAACCCATTTTAGAGGGGATGGGTGTTTTAGAGTCTCCTTGAAATGAGTCACTGGCTTGGGTTTTCCCGAGGAGTGTGGTTAAGATGGGGTCTGAGAATGGCAATGGCTGCAGGTGAAAGGGGAGGTGACATTCAATGGTCACAAGCTGAATGAATTTGTGCCCCAGAAGACATCAGTGTACATCAGCCAGTATGACCTCCATGTTGGCGAAATGACAGTCCGTGAAACACTAAACTTCTCTGCTCGCTGTCAAGGCATAGGCACCCGATACGGTCAGTTTCCTTCATTCATGTCCAGGGTCCTGAATGAATTTGGATACAAGTATACTAAGCTGCAATCATTTCACTCTCTGAATCTACATCCAGCTCTGTAACAAACCCAATGCATACAAACTTTATATAGGCCTACCTTGGTTTTTCTCGGCCGCCTTTGTGGTTTGAAGCTTACTGCTTGGACGTCTCTTGGACTTGCAGAGATGTTGGAGGAGATCAGTAGAAGAGAAAAACAGGCAGGGATTCACCCAGAAGCAGATCTTGACGCCTTCATGAAAGTGAGTGTTTGTTCTCTTCTTACACGTCTTTCTTTTCTCCTGTGTACATCAAACTCCTTCCTTCCCAATGCTTCATTTTCTTTCCTATCGTATTTGGGCTGAAATTGAGTTCTGTTGCAGGCAACAGCTTTGGAAGGAGTAGAGGGCAGTCTTGCTACCGACTACACCCTACGGGTAAGAGAGCTTTGTCTAGGCTTGCTAAGTTACACAATTTCCCATGCCAACGTGAGATGATGTAGTGTATATACTCACCAGAAACCAAGTCCTAAATAAACTAGCAGTATGTTTCATATTTTTGAGACTTCAATGTGCCTCAGTGGTTCTTTTCGAAAGTAAATGATGAAATGGATGGGTGGTGTTTGCAGATGCTAGGCCTTGACGTGTGTGCCGACACAATGGTGGGGGATGACATGCACAGAGGCATTTCTGGTGGGCAGAAAAAGCGAGTGACAACAGGTGTGGTTCAAAGATGATATTATGTGCATGCCAGCTTTGATCAATGTGAGGTCATGGTGTAGCACCAACCTAATGAGTACTATGACCGCCATTTCCTTTGCCCAATAATACTAGAATTTACATGCTAAGACTTTCACAACGAAGGTGGATATGCACCTTAATAAGCACACATGGATGGAACCCGGTGATCACACCAGTCGTCTATCAAGGTGCAAATTCCAGTCTGAACAAACTACGACAAGTTATCCTTGGTTGTGGGATCTTGACAGGTGAAATGATTGTGGGACCCACAACTGCATTGTTCATGGACGAGATATCCACAGGACTGGATAGCTCAACGACATTCTCAATTGTGAGTAGTTTACGCCAGTTTGCGAGGGTGTTGGGTGGCACCATCCTGGTGTCATTGTTGCAGCCTGCTCCTGAGACCTTTGACCTCTTTGACGACATCATACTACTCTCTGAAGGGCAGGTTACATATCATGGTCCGCGTGAAAAAGTTATGGAGTTCTTTGAGAGTTGCGGCTTCAGGTGCCCTGATCGTAAGGGTGTGGCTGACTTCCTACAAGAGGTAACCGGACCTTATATCTCATTAGGGGTGTCCTTGGAAATGCAGTGCTACTTGTCATTGTTTTGTGTGTGGGTCCCCCTTTCACGTCGCATACCATGTCCCTATCTCCTTCCCTCTCTCTGTAACTTCAAGTGGACCTAAGAGCAAAGCTGGCTTGTGAGTGCAGGTGACTTCGCGAAAAGACCAAGAACAATACTGGGCTGATAGACGACGACCATACCGCTATATATCTGTGTCAGAGTTTTCGGACCGTTTTAAACAATTCCATGTAGGCATCCAGATGGGGGACGAGCTGGCAGTACCTTTTGCAAAGGAGAGAAGCCACAAAGCTGCCTTGGCAACAAAAACTTACGCGATCAAGAAATGGGAGCTCTTCAAGGCTAACTTTGACAAGGAACTGCTTCTTATGAAGCGCAATGCCTTTGTCTATGTCTTCAAGACGGCTCAGGTGAAACATCTACCATTTTCATTCTCATGTTCCTTTTGAAATACACTTGTCTTTGCCTTTATGCATGGAAAAATCATATTCTACTGGTTTCATTCTGCATCTAATTCACCACCTGTGTCAGCTTAAATTAGTTTAGTATGCTACATTTCATTTTTCTTAATACCTAGCCTCTCAGCTTTTCGCTTACTGACTCTTGCAGTGGACAACAGAGTGCCATATTCTCACAGAAACATCTTTGTTGCTTGACTGCAGATTGCGTTGACCGCGTTTATTTCCATGACCACTTTTTTCCGCACAAAGTTACATCATGACACACCAGATGATGGGGCGACCTATTTGGGTGCTCTATTTTTTGCGCTAACCTCAATCATGTTCAATGGTTTTGGAGAGCTTGCCACGACCATTGGCCGGCTACCTGTTCTTTTGAAGCAGCGAGACCTTTTCTTTTATCCACCCTGGGCCTACTCTGTCTCTGTTGTGGTGTTGTCCCTGCCATTCACAGTGATTGAATGTGCCATCTGGGTGGGCATGACTTATTATGTCACTGGCTACGCTCCTGAAGCCAGCAGGTGAGCAGGCTCTGCCATTCTGCACTACAGACTGTAACATTATTTGTATAGGTCCAAAGGGAGAGAAGAGAGCTGGCGTGAGGTTTCTTGGTTACTAAGTGTCTTGAAACTGAGCTTGCTCCATCATTTTAAACATTACCCGAGCATGTGTGTTAAGCAACTCTAGGACTTCGGTTTTTGCAGATTCTTCAAGCAGTACCTGGTGCTGATGGCAGTGCAGCAGATGGCGGGCGGTCTGTTTCGTCTCATTGGGGGATTGTGCCGGTCAATGATAGTGGCCAACACAATAGGTTTTGTTGTTATCCTTCTGAGCGTTATGTTAGGAGGGTTCATCATTCCCAGGGCAGACATTAAGAAGTGGTGGATTTGGGGCTACTGGGTCTCCCCTCTTACTTATGCGGAGCAAGCAATCAATGTGAATGAGCTGCTTGCACCTCGCTGGCAAACGGTTAGAACTGCTTCTCCTACAACCTGTGCGGTTTCCATGCCTGTTTTTGTTACTTTGAGGCCTTTCTCATATCTCGTGGAAGGTTTATCTCCCTTTCAGATGCACACTTTCTGATGTTCTCTCCTCCCTCTCTACCACAACCCCGAAAAGAAGCTTTGTATCTTTGTCTCCAGACAGGTAACCATGTCATTTGATTGAGGATCAATTACTGCCATGCATGTTTTTAACCAGGCTGGCATGTTGGTGTTCTTGCAGCCGTTTCCTGGTAGCACTGTCACAGTGGGTGTGAAAGCTTTGGAAAACCGGGGACAATTTCCCTACAGCTATTGGTACTGGATTGGCGTTGCAGCATTGATTGGATATGCCATCCTCTTCAACATTCTCTTTACTCTGTGTATCACATACTTGAAGCGTACGTTACTGCCACTTGGAGCCTATAGTATTACTGTAACTTTCAGCTCAAATATGATATCCAGTTACTTTTGATGCATGATATTTGCATGTGTACGAGAAAGAGAGAGCTGAATGCTGAGCAGAGTGCGAGAGGATAGAATCTGAAAATTCTGTTATACTGTTCATCTGCTAATTTTGGCTGTAAACTGTTATGAAACAGCATTGGGTAAGCCTCAGGCAGTCGTTTCAGAGGAGACCCTTGCTGAAAAGGAAGCAAATCGAACAGGGTCAGAGATACAACTGTCCTCAAAATCCAAGAAATCAATGCCCCGTTCCTTGATGAGAGGTGAAAATAGCCTGAGAGGTACGTAAGTGGGAATTGTAGAGTGCATTTGACTTCACATTCAGTCCGTCAGCTATTGTTGGCTCTGAAGTTGCTATATCAAATTGTCAGCTTAGGCTGATGGCCAAAAGAAGTAGTACTTGGGTTTACACAGGATTGTGGTGAGGTTTCTCAAGTACAAAGCAAAACAGAAGATGCAACCACTTCGTGTAGGATCGAATTCTTTATTGTTCTGTTCACGTCTTCTATATTCATTGCCTCCTACACATTGTCTTTGTCGTTGCTCACCTGCACATAATTCATGTACTTGCATATAGAGAAATTAATAAATAAAGCAAAAAACTCCGTAAACGTCCGCATGGGATCCCAGGGGCCCATGATGACAAACTAGAAGAGAAACGAGAAAGAGTTAAAGTCAATAAGCAAGAGAGAGTGATGTTGTGAGGCAATTGACCAAATCTCAACATAGCCATGACTTTCTTGCAGAATCTTTCGGGGGAGAAATGCAAATTCGAAACAGGAGCCGAAGAGCTCCTGTTCAAAGGGATGTGGATGACAACATGGATGCTGCTGGAGGGGTTGCACCGAAACGGGGCATGATTTTACCATTCCAGCCTTTATCAATCAGCTTCAATGATATCAGTTACTATGTTGACATGCCTGCAGTATGCAACTCACTTGCCCTCTCCTTTTCTTGCCTCTTCATTTCTTGCTGGTCCCAGGTTGTTGTCCTCTCTTCCTCCCTGCCATCTTCTTCTACTTCCAGGAAGAACTGTACGTCCATATAAATCTGTTTGCTCCTGCTTGATTCAAGATGAGGCATGAAACTTCGCCATTTAAGTCACGTTGCAGAATTGCAGGCATGTCTGTCTGTCTGTCTCCCTTAGTGTGAATTACAAGCAGAATTCAACATAGAAGTACTAACCCCTTTTTTCTCTGAATTGCAGGAAATGAAGCAGGAGACCCAAGAAGATAGACTCAGGCTGCTGACCACTATCACCGGAGCATTCCAACCAGGTGTGCTTACAGCTTTGGTTGGTGTGAGTGGAGCTGGGAAGACAACCCTTATGGATGTTCTTGCTGGAAGGAAAACTGGTGGTTACATTGAGGGCGATATCCGAATCTCTGGTCACCCAAAGATACAGGAAACATTTGCTCGCATATCAGGCTATTGTGAGCAGACTGATATTCATTCACCTCAGGTCACTGTTCGTGAGTCCCTGATCTATTCAGCCTGGCTTCGACTTGCAGCCAATGTTGAGCCTGACCTCAAAATGGTATGTCAACCACCCTCAAGGAGTACTCCTACTCAAGAGTCTCATCTGACATACACATTTGTATCTACAATTTCCAGAATTATTGGTCAAGTTGAGGGTAAAGAGCCGGTTGAATCAGTTGCCAGTGGGAGTTGGGGGTAGGTAGGGAGTTCCATGCTAAATGGAAATGAAAAGCTGTCTGGAAGTGGCTTACCACAATTGCCAAACGTCTTAGACATGTGTTGCATGTGTGCAGCAATTTGTCGAGGAGGTGATGGAGCTGGTGGAACTGAAGCCACTGCAAGATGCATTGGTGGGACTTCCTGGCATCACTGGGCTGTCAACAGAACAGAGGAAACGATTGACAATTGCTGTGGAGCTGGTGGCCAACCCATCTATCATCTTTATGGATGAGCCCACGAGTGGGCTGGATGCACGTGCCGCAGCCATTGTGATGCGTACCGTGCGCAACACTGTTGATACTGGTCGCACTGTCGTCTGCACCATCCATCAACCCAGCATTGACATCTTTGAAGCTTTTGATGAGGTATTTGTCACCTTGAGCTATCTGTGTTATTATTGAAACAAAAACACTTACTTAGAATTATATAGACAACACTGATGTCATCATAATTGAGGTTCTGATACTAGTATGATGCCCCGACAGCTGCTGTTGTTGAAGCGTGGAGGGCAAGTCATTTACATGGGGCGCCTGGGACATCAGTCTCACAAGCTTGTTGAATACTTTGAGGTGAGATACTTATCACCTTTTACCCCCCATGAACTTCCTGTCTGCTTATATTAAAAAGATTTAAGGCCATAACAATGTGTGCATACTCGCAAATGTTGTAGTGTGGGAGAAATAAATAAGAAAGTAGAAATGTATTGCATCTGCAGGATGCCCAAAGGAAAGGAACTTTTTAACAACCACGGGAAGCTCAATGAGCTTATGGTTACAAAGAAACCATGATACAAGAAAGAAGTGGGGCCCCCAACAATAAGCCCCAAATCCAGTATTTAACATCCAGAGATTCTCTAGGGTTGAGAGCCTCATGTAGGTATGCAGCCAGGCACTTGTGGTCCTTGAAAGACCTCAGTGAGGGAATGGCTGCCCCAGATTAGGCAGTAGTAGCGACCCTTGAGAGAAAATATTGAAAGAAAATATTGTTCTTCAGTCTCAACGGAGAGAGAACACTAGCTGGGGAAAGCAGAGAGCAATCAGAGAATGTATGAGGCTTGAGGGGAAGGGGCCAACCAGAGCGAACTTGGAAGAAAGAGAGACACACTTATCTGTTCTGATATCAACCAACTTACAAGGTCCCATTGCTTTGTGCCCATGGCGCAGGCAATACCAGGTGTAACGAAAATCCATGATGGATACAATCCTGCCACGTGGATGCTGGAAGTCAGCAATGTATCTGTTGAGAACCAGCTCAATGTTGACTTTGCAGATCTGTACGAGAAATCTGCTCTCTACCAGTAAGTCCAATTTCCCCTCCATAGATACTCTCTGAAGTGGTAACTGCAATATGCTTATCTTAATTCCATTGAGATGCCTTTAGCACTGCTTTTGGTTCTCTATACTGTCACCCTCACTAAAATGACATCACTTAATGCTTGGAACAGGCGAAACAAGGCATTGGTGCAGCAGCTCAGTGTGCCTGCTCCAGACTCTCAGGACTTGCATTTTCCCACCCAGTATTCACAGTCCTTCTTTGCACAACTACAGAGCACGCTATGGAAGCAACATCTAACATACTGGCGCAGCCCTAACTACAACCTAGTTCGCGCTGCCTTCACTTTCCTCACTGGCCTGGTATTTGGGAGCATCTTCTGGCAAGTTGGAACTTTAAACCAAAAAAGGTGAGCACTTCTATAGAACTTGCAGGGACTTGCTCCTCCATTAGTTCAATGTACAGTTGAGGACTATCTAGAGGTTCAAGTTATCTCTTTTTCAAAGTTAACATCTATTCTTCAACTGAAGAGCACGACGCTGTTGAACCTGAAATCATCAACAAAATTGCAAGCTCAGTGACCTACTAGAGAAAATTGAAGTTTCTTGGAGAGAAAATATGGTTCTGATTCTTCGGCAACCCGTTGTGGTGCAGAAATCATGATTCAGATCTAATCACCATAATGGGGGCTTTATTTGGAGCTACACTGTTTATCTGCTTCAACAACTGTGGGACAGTTCAGCCAGTAGTGGGTATTGAGCGCACGGTCTTTTACAGAGAAAAGGCAGCGGGGATGTACTCTGCCATACCCTACGCACTTGCACAGGCAAGGATTTCAATGGTTCTGATTGCACTTCGTTCAACTTTCTTAGTTTTGGGAAGGAAACGAGGAATATTTGGTGGGGTAGGATGGGATGTAGGAGGCTTCTATCAGCCCAACCGTGTTACCACCTAAGGAACAGGGAAGTGGCAAGTTGAATTTGGCACTGGGACTCCTAAAAAGTCTTATGTTCTTGTGCTTTGACACTCACCTTTGGCTAACTTTGAAATCTGTGTCGTTTGATTGTTACAGGTCCTTATCGAGATACCTTACGTATTTGCCCAAACAGCCTTGTACTCTTGTATCACATATTCTATGATAGGCTTTCAGTGGACCCCAGCCAAGTTCTTTTGGTACTTCTTCCTCCTGTTTTGCTCCTTGATAGCATTCACGTACTATGGAATGATGATGGTGGCTCTCACTCCCAATGGTCAAATCGCCGTGATATTGGCAAGCTTCTTCTACTCGCTCTTCAACCTCTTCTCCGGGTTTTTGATTCGCAAGCCGGTAGGCATCATGTCCTTTCTGTCCCTCAACTCTTATCACTTCCATTTGTTAAGGTCAGGAGCATAGCTTTTGAAAAAGTTCCATGGTAGACGCAGAATCACCGTGTGTCTATACTTCGTGTGTTTGTCTTCCAGACAGTAAAGGACTGTCTGACTTCCATCACTGAACATTGCTTGAGTGGGTTGGTTTCTGCAGCTGATCCCAGTATGGTGGATCTGGTATTACTGGATCTGTCCAGTAGCCTGGACTTTGTATGGTCTCATTGCATCACAATTTGGCAACGATTCAAGCATCCTATATCAAAGTAATGGGCCGGCTATGCCCGTGAAGGAATATGTTCAGCAGCACTTTGGATTCAAGTATAGCTTTTTAGGGGTAGTGGGAGCCATGGCTGCCATATGGCCAATTCTTTTTGCCACCATCTTCATCATCGCCATTAAGTTCTTGAACTTCCAGAACCGGTAAAATGGCCATTTCCCAAGGCCTGGCACTGTAGTTATGTGGCCTTAGAAGTTACAGCTGAATTTGAGAAACCATCCCTCTCTCACTCTTCTCTTCAAGTCAGTCCAAGGAATACCAGGTTCCCAGGCATCTCCTGGTTTGCTAAATTTATGTAATTTTACTTCAGCTTTGTACTACAGTCAGTCCTTCCAAGGTCACAGACAGTAATACAACAACCCCAATTTTTTTGTATCCGAAAGTGATATGTAAATAATTCTTTGAGTGATGAATAAGTGCAGCTTTCAACTTTCAACTCGACCTGTTCCTGTTGTCAATGTATTGCTCATTCTTGTATTTGTCTTTGTGGGAGCAATTCACCCAGAGATCATCTAATTATTCTTTCCACTGTGTTCTAGAGAGTATATGATTGAGCTAGATAACAATCATCAGTAGGGGTGCCCCTAGAAACTCCAGCCCTCGAAATTGGATCTACTCTGTCTGTGTGTTCTTTCAACATGAACAGAAGGAAACACTACTAGCACTGGACTGAGAAAGTTATGTGAGATTCCTTTGTGGTACTACTGAATCTAGTTGTATGTTTGAATATTTGCGGAAAGCTCCAAACGAAGCGTCAAAGGCAGTCCTACAACGAAAATGATGTTGTTTAGGCTTGCACCACAGCATGATCTAAAGCTCTTCCAATGTGAGTGTAAGACGTTGTTTGCCATAGCCTTGTGGCCATAGCTTCAACGCCCAGTTTGGGCGGAACAAGAGGGAACCGACAGGTAGAGGGGCTCACTGCAGTAGTGGAACTTGCAACAATTAGTTCCAGATTTCCTCTGCTGTGTGTGAGCTGCCCAGCAAATAGACCCCCGCAAAGGCTTCAGGCTCAGCCTCAAGATTCTGAAAGTTGGTGGGCAGAGATGCCTGGACTTTATTCCGAGAATACCTCGGGCATTGTATCAGAATGGGTATTGTCTTCATGCCTCCTGCACATCGGGCATTGACCATCTCCCTTCCTCTCTGCATCTGTTATCGTTCAAGGTGGGTTCCCTGCCCCGAGTTTAAATTTCAGTAAAGTGCCGCGGGTGGCCCTTAAGTGAAGGTCCTCAACGATGTCACGAACTGGAAACAAGTTCAGGGAAGCTTTATGCCGAACTTCGTTTTGTTCGGACATTCGTCGTGCTTCCGACATGGCCTTAGACACTTCAGCCTCCAATCAGCTTCATCTACTCTTCCTGCCTAATATTCAGGTAGGTACTTGAAAATCTCCACTACCCTTTTCGCCTAGGACTGTCTTCCAAGAACTAGAGTCGATCATCTTACGGTGTCTGCGATTCAACTGACCCCACCATCTGACCTTTAACTCGTCAAGTTAAGAGCTCAAGGGTGGTACGCCGAACTCGCCCCTAACAGCCAACGTTAGCTGTTCCAGAGCACTCTGACATGCTCTCTTTGGGCACCGAAAGCTGAATGGATTCTAAGGTCTTAGCATGGTTGCAGTTGCCATCCAACACGTCCCATGTCCATTTGAGATCCCCTCCTCCCTCCCCACGATCATCGAAGGCCACCACCACGCATTTACTAACATCGGCTTCTAGCCTACACAGATCGACGTACCTCTTCGCACAAACATCAACTCCTGAAGACTGGAAGGGTATCCCCTAGGCCCCCCAAGTCATCCGCGAACATGAGAGCTGCTGATATGGTGGCATCACCCACCTTCAACCCAAATCCCTCACTTTCCACATCTTCAAGTATTCAAGTAGCTGATTACTGAAAGCATTGAAGAGCAGAGGGGAGAGAGTCAAGCTTGAGCTACACCTCGATCGATGTCAAAGAAATTAGACTTTTCGCCATCAACCATAACACAACTTCTGGTGTTCGGATACAGTTCGTGAACCTCCTCCACATCCCCCAGAAGCCCATAGTTCAAGTCGTAAGCCATTTTCACATCCACACAGGTGGGGTTTCCTGCAAAGCCCGCCTGACCTCCATGGAACTTCTAGATTAACAAAGCTACATGCATAGACACAATCTTTCACAAGGAACGATGCTCACCGCAATGCGCAAAGCATTCTCGGTGTTTCTTCCAGTCACTGCAGATTGAGGGCTGTCTTGGCAATTTCTCTGCAAATTGCAAGGTGGGTTCTCATCAGACATCGGTGATTGTGTTGTGTTGTGTAGTAAAAACTAAAACCCAACCTGAGCATCAAAGTTCAGTCCCGAGGATGAGTGTTGGATGGATGAATCCCCTGTGCGCACACACAACCGAAATCACAAGTAGAGGAGCAGGACGGCTGCGGTGACAAGGAAGAGAGAAGCGTCAAGGAGCGAGGGCAGCATCGCCCACACGAGGTAGAAGCATTGAGAGCGCTTGCTATGAGCAACAGCCGGGCCCATTTGTACGGGGTCTTCTACCCACAGCAATGAGCAGCACGCAACATCGAGCTTCTCGTTGTGTTTTTGGTCTCTCTCTCTCTCTCTCTCTCTCTCTCTCTCTCTCTCTCTCTCTCTCTCTCTTGTCTTCTCTCTCCTGTTCGTGCTGCCTCTACACTGGTTTAGGGACAATTGTATCCTCACATGCTGAGAATTTTTTTGCAACTGAGATAGCTTTGTTTCGCCTCTGGAAAAATGGTGGGGGGAGCAAAGTAGTTTGCTTTCTGTCGGAAGGAAAAAGTAGGACTCTTTGTTCAGTGATTGTGGCGTTTATTTGCAGTGGGCAACATACCTTATGATGCAACGGAGGAGCAGCTAGTTCACATTTGTGAAGAAGTGGGCCCTGTAGTCAACTTTCGGTGAGCGTTCTTGTTTGCGTGTGTTTGTCTTCGTTTCTGTTTCTCTGGCTCATGCGCTTGTGTTCATCCCCGCTGTAACCCTAGAAATCTTCCTCTGCACGAAAGCAGTAACAAGGCCACTTTGGTGGGTTACTCATCCTTGCCAGGTTTACGTAATCCTTGTAGCCACTGCCAGAGTTGCCAGACTCTAGGAATGGTCTTGCAGTTGAAGTCCTGTTCACGAGTGCAGTCTGGTGTAGTTGAATGGGGGAGTTGCTAGTTGTAAGAGG
Source organism: Takakia lepidozioides (assembly GCA_030704615.1). NCBI lineage: Eukaryota > Viridiplantae > Streptophyta > Takakiopsida > Takakiales > Takakiaceae > Takakia > Takakia lepidozioides. The sequence continues at coordinate 20,803,176 of CM060732.1, read as the reverse complement.
AGAAATGACTTGCCAAAAGATTGCTGGTTATCACCTAATAGAACGCACTTTCAAACATGTAGTGGTTGGAAGCAGGTCTGTATCGTTTGCAAATGGTACTAAAAGTCTAACCTGTTCTTGTCTGTTTTTGTCAGGCTTGTTTTGGACAGGGATACAGGCAAGCCCAAGGGGTATGGGTTTTGTGAGTTTAGAGACGAGGAAACAGCTCTTAGTGCACGACGAAACCTTCAAGGCTATGAGATCAACGGTCGCCAGCTTCGAGTGGACTTTGCTGAGAACGAGAAAGGAGGTGGTGGGGACCGAGGCAGAGATCAGGTACTTTCATCCTTCTTTCACGATCATGAGCAGTGCTAAACTTAAAGAGATATATAGCAACAACTCGAAGGAGGAACCATCGTGGTTTGCCCTGTACCATTACTAACATCGATGCCTGCCATTTATCACTCGACCAGCTAATTGAACCCATTCTCCTGGGAAGGTTCTGCTACAAACTTCCCATGGGAGATAACTGAGAATATCCAACACTAGTTGCACAGGGAAGACCATGCCATTTGAACAACCATTGGATATGGCTTCTCTCATTTTTTTGTCCTGTTTCAAAACATCTCCAATTGTTGCACTTTAGGCCGATGCTGATATGCTCGAGGGATGTACTTTGCAGGGGAGAGGTGGGCCAGGACTACCATCAAGTGGGTTCAGTGCTGGTCAGTCTATGGTTCCTGTCTTTCAATGCTCGATATACAATCCATATGAGTATAAATGAGCTGTGTTCATTCTTGATCTAATGGCAGACTCCGAGTTACAACTCTGTCTTTACATAGTGCTTTCTTTCATTTGTTCATAACAAGTTGGTGAGGGGGGCTGCTGTGTCTTTGCCAAATGCTGCTAAACAGGATGAGGATAGGTTTACCATGATGGCAAGAATGGTCTAAAAGGTTGTCTTGCTGCCATCCTGTATGTGTGAAGGAGAGCAGAGGTTTGAGTGCGATGCTTATACCAAACACGAGGGATGTCTGCTGTTGATGGCTGCAGATGCACAGAGGCAAGCAGGGGCAGGTCACACGGGAGGAGTAACTGAAGGGGAGAGAGGTGGGGAGCCCCCAATAGGTCACGGTGCTGCTGCATCTGCAGCTGCATTCATGGCAGGTGCCTTGGGAGGCACCCAACAACAGGTATTGGCCTTCTACTGTGTACCTCTGTTTGCAGTATTGTACGAAGCAAGAGAGCCATGAAAGTTTGCACAGTGGGTATGATGCATGTGTAATACTTCTCTCCATTGTGATGTGCTTCGTTTCCAGTTTGGCATGGCCATGAATGGACATTCCATTCCTTTGGCCAATGGGAGTGCAGCCGGAGCAGGAGGCAATGATGCTCTGACCAATCATTTGGCTGGGATGTCTAAGCACCAACTTTATGACGTCATGGTGCAAATGAAGGTGTATACTCTCTCTCTCTCTGTTTCTTTCTCTCTGAAAGACTATTCTTCTCAAGTTTGTGTTCTATTGATCAACTGCCTGGTCTGAGCTTCAGTTTAGCTTTGTAGATGTTTATTAGTCATTAGCCAAAGTTGTGGATTTGGGATACAAACTCAAGTACGAATGTGGAATATGAGGATGCAGGCATTTCTACAACAAAACCAACAGCAAGCTCGACAGATTCTTATGGCGAACCCTCAGCTCAGTAAAGCTCTCTTTCAGGTTTCCTATTATCCTGTCACTTCTGTGGTTAAGGATGCAGTGTACTTCTACATGGTCTTATAATAGCAGGAGTTATGAATCCAATAAGGTTGCAGCAAGGTCTCTAGGACAGCCCTTGAATGGTTCAAGTCCCTGAGTTTTCATAGGATGCAGGGCATTGTTCTTGTGGCTGTCCGTGGAATAGTTCATATTACACCCCTTATAACACAGTGTTTGGGGTGTGATGTAATGCACTGATTATAACGAGTCTGCCAGAATGTGAACTTCTACTTAAAAGTCTCCAATTGTTGATACTCACATGTGTTCAGGAGACTCACTTGTAAATGTGGCACTTGATGTTTAAATACTTCGTCTCTGGAGACTCACATGTTCCTCAATCCCTGTTTCTGCAGTCAACCAGAATTCTTTCATGTTTATTCTCTCTTTTGGTAGATGGTTATTATTGAGCTCCATACTGGCCAGCTGTACAAGCCTCCTCTTTTCTTGAAGCTGTTCTGGTTCAAATTGCCAGTTTGTGATGGCCTCCATTGCCAAGTTTGAGTTTATCGGCCTGTGAGCTCTGATTGCATGTGTCATATGGTGTGGCACGACTTTTCCATGGTCTCGACCAGTAGATGACACCACAGTCAAGTTTTCCAGATCTTTTGTCTATAGATATTGAGCAGTATGCAGAAAGTGACCCCCTCTGTGCCAATACATTTTTGGGCAATGCAGGCACAGATTATGTTGGGGATGGTGCGTCCTCCTCAAATGGTATGTGTCTCCCTGGTCCTTTAAACATTACAGATTAATTCAGACACGTGAGATTATTTCAAGCTGGCAATTTTCTTGAAATGAGGCATAATGGGCTTTAATCAGCTGCCCTCAATCTGGAAGTAGCACACACCAGACAGATACGTGGCTGTAAAAAGATCTACGGTTTCTCACCAACCTGCAAGACATTGTGTTGGACGGTTGTAATGAATTCTTGCATGTCGACTTGGTCCTCGCCAATGTATTGTTCCTGATTGCTCTGTTGTCGATTTGCCCATCAGTCACATAATACTCACTCAGGTTAGCTTGGATTGATTGCAGAACCAGTTCCATAATAATATGCAAGCCTCTCAACCGCAACCACAGCGGGGGCCCCATCCTCTTCCAACCAACTTGATGACGCAACCGCCTTTGCCCCCACAGCCGAGACCAGGACCTACAGGTGTCCAAGGTCAGGTCCAGCAGGCAAACCCCCAACAACCAATTACTTACCAATCTGCACCAGCTCAGCAGCAGCCACTGTCACAGCCACCGTTCCAGGTATTTATATCCTTTGCCAGATCTCTCCATCTCTCTTTGTATCTCATCTTCTTCCTCCTTTCCTACTCGAGTAGTTGCCACTGTCGTTGAATTTGTTTGGGGGGAATGTGGCAGCAACAAGGAGGGATACAAAACAGTGGGATTGCCATGGCATACCCACAACATGGCTTACCTCCTCCTCCAAGCCAGCCCCCACCTCAGCAACAACAGTATCAGGTACGGAGAACAGCAAACTCTGGAATTCTCTGGAAACTGTGCTTGAAAGAGTTAGAGTATCTTGAAAGTAAAGCATTGTGAGCTGTTCAATAATGGGAGTTGAAGCTTTCAGTTTGTTGCAACAGCTTGCCAGAGGTGCACTAGGCTTCAACTTCTCTGCGGTTCAATAAGGCCTGTATGCTTGTAATCAAAGCATTCTGGAAGATCTGGAGGAATTACTTACTCCTATGTGGCCTTGACCAAGCTTTCAAAGTTGACTGCAGATGATGCCGTCAAATATGGGAGTGGGAGCTATGGGTCAGGCCAGCCTGCCGACTGCCACTGGGGGAGTATTGCCTACTGGTCCTGGACTGTTAGCTGGGGGCACATCTCAGGTGGGGAGAGGTCCTAGCATGTCACAGTCAGGAGGGCTGATGGGTGGAATGGTCCCTGGTGTACCCATCAACCAAGCCCCACTTACTTCAAGTGGGCCCGTTGGGGGTATGGTTGGGGGGGTTATGCATGGCATTGGCCCAATGGGTGCTGGCCATCCCATGGGAAACTTGGGATCCCTTGGTGCACTGATGCCAAGTGGGCTTCCAGGGATGGGAGCCCCTACTGATAGTACCCCCAGGCCCGGTTATGTGACGTCCATTGGTGGGGGCTCAACCGGCCCTGCAGATGGGGGCTTAAGGGCAGGTGGGTCTCCAATTCAGCCACAGGGATATGGGCAAGTGTCCCACCAAGCACCGCCACCTTCCCAGCAGCAACCTCAGGTACTATGGTTGGATAGTGTCGGAAGTCAGAGGATTATCTTTATCACCTACCTAAACCTTAAGGGCCAATGGAACTGGAAGGCGTTAGCATTCATGGGACTGGGGTGGTTCTGGTTTGACAACACCCACGTGTTAAGGATCATATGGGCTTTCTCTGTAGATCCCAAGTCTTCGGAACACTACATTATTGATATGTGTGTGTTTTCCTTCTCCTCAGATGCGCTTTGCCCCCCTACACACACCTATCATTTTGTGATAAGTCTGTCAATAAAGAATATCACACCACTTCCAAGAAAGATTTGTCGCTCCAGCAAGTGTTATTGCTCTACAAAATGGTGTGTGCTTTGATATCTCTGGATGAATGTGCGTGAGAGTTTAGGGATGTCTCTTGAATCTAGCCAGTGCAGAACGTGTGTCAGAGCATGAGTTGAGCTCTTCAACTTGCACTTCATGTTTGTGAAATGGTTAAGTTTTGGACATGTGTCCTATCCTGTCAATCTGGCAATGCGATAATTTGATCTCGAGATTTTCTTGCATTTGGCCCTATATGACAGTTCCATGATCACATGGCTTGGCTTCCAGGATCAGCAATACTATTCATTTTACCCCTGACTGGAATTTCAAGCACTGGCATCTACTAACTCCGTGTTTCCCTGGGAGCCAGGCAGAATTGCAACAAATTGCCTCAAGGCAAAGGAGTATTTTGTTTTGTGCTTGAGGATGTTGGTGGCCGGGAGGGGGGAGAGAGAGAGGGGAGGGTGGGGCAGAGGAAGTTGATAAAGCATGGTAAGTTGACCAATGTCTATCAACTGGTGGCTTAATGATAGGTACCTGGAGAGCTGGAGCAGCAGAAGGCCTTGCTGCAACAGGTTCTGAGTCTCACGCCTGATCAAATAAATTCACTGCCCCCTGATCAACGTCAACAAGTGCGACAGTTACAGCAGGCGTTGCGGACTTAAAAGTCATCAGCCAAAATTTCTGTCTTTCCAAAATACCATTGTGTATCTCCTCTTGTATGAGGGAACCGCCAATCAAAGGAGGATGAAGATTACACCGCGATGGACTAGAAGTATGCTAAGGTGTTCTGGAAAAGCTCAGCTATGCTAGATTGCAGTGTGGTGTGTCTACATAGCACTAGATCCAGTCTGTGACACCGGGCCCCTCTTTTAGTTCCAATCAGAGGATGACACAGTCCTGTCCTGGCTGTTAGAGATGGGAATTCTCAAAGAAGGTCCCAGCTCTGTGGAAGTGCTGTGATAATGTAGGTGTAATGAACTTCTAGAGCATTGATAGTGCCCTGGGAATTCCCATGTGAGAAGTTGATTTTGATTGAAGGGATATGGTTTCTTGAACAGGTCGTCTGTGCTTTGCCTCCTTCCAGGGATACAGAGTCTGAAGAAAGCCCCTAACATTCACTCCTTCCCTTGGCAACTCGCCACAAGATGTGTGATAGAAATAGCAAGGGTCATGCATCTTTTGCAAGGCTTCGCATTTGTGTTAATGCAACACGGCTTCTTATAGTAATCATCTGAGCTGCAGCTCTCAGCCACTAAACTACAATAATTCTTCGTCAGCTGCTTATTCACGGCCTTATTCACCACCCAAATTGGTAATCAGCGCTTTCCTTCCACTTTAAGATCGATCTTACTTTAAGCTTATTCTAGCGACGACGCTTTCCTTCCACTTTAAGATCGATCTTACCTTAAGCTTATTCTAGCGACGACGCTTTCCTTCCACTTTAAGATCGATCTTACCTTAAGCTTATTCTAGCGACGACGCTTTCCTTCCACTTTAAGATCGATCTTACCTTAAGCTTATTCTAGCGACGACTGAAGGTCGGAGACTAGTTTAGCGTAGAGCAGGAATAGGGTGCCAGGAATAGGGTGCCATAGTGCAACGTCATCGTAGCCACGCCCATCGTCACGCCACGTCGTCGTCATGCCACATCATCGGTGGATGCTGCGGAACCTTTTTCCATTTCAAAATGGGGACTGGCTGCAGTCTGAGGACTCCCAGCCTATGCTCTACAATCCACTCCCACAACCAAATTCGTCGAGGAGAGATTCAATTCCCAGATACCCCCATTGGAATGAATCGGATGCAACGACACCGGTGCAACTGGTTCTCGCTTACAGATTTGCAGTTGAATAAGAATGCAGGAGGTTCGACGAACAGTTTTAATGTCTTAGGTGTACTCACTCTTGCCTCTTGAAGCTTTTGGTATGTCCGGCACGTAGATCAACGCTGGAGCATGGGACAGCGCTGGCAGGAGTTCTTTAAAGATCCTTCACAATGGCTGGACTACAGTGCTCACAAGGTGCGCTTTCTTCATGTAGGATGCGAAGGAGTCTGTCAAGGAGGGACTGACTCGGGAGCAACATATTTTTGTGAGTTGGAATGTACCCCTATTCGTTGCGTTGAGTTACAGTCTCCCTTCGTGGATATCGCAGTGTTTTCTTCCCAAGCATGGCATTAAAGTAGGATCTTTCCCTGGAACTTGCAAGATACTTGAGCGGGTTGGCGGTTCCGTTTAGTTTTACAAAGCTGTGGTTACTCAGCTCTATCCTGGTGGTTCTCACATACGACTCCAAAATATGCAGACTGACGTACTGTGCAACCAAGAGGTCCTTTGGAGCGAGAGTTGGTTGAATTCTCCGTGGGTGAAAGATAAGCTAATTGCCTTGACACACGGTCAACAACAGTCCGCTTCTGGTGGAGAGAGATCAGAATGTGGTTGTCATTCTGGTGTGGATTGTGGAGCTCCTTTGAGGGTGGAAGATGAAAGTGAGTTTGATCTGGCTGTCTACATTATTCTCATCTTCAAGTAGTTCCTGAGTGTAAGGTGGTGCCAGTACTCTACACACTCTGCACAAGCACCCTTATGTCTGTTGCACTGTCAAAAAATGTGAGATGATATGCAGAAGGTAACACGTTGTTCTATGCGCTTGTGGAACAGTCCTTCATGGAGGTCCAGGTGCTGGATGCTCAGACAGGCATGTTCGATCCACAACATTATCGAATTGTGCTATTTGATCAGAGAGCATGTGGGAAGTCCAGCCCACGGGGGTGTCTCGAGGAGAACACAACTGGTGGCTGACATACAGAAACTCAGACTGCACCTAGGAGTAACCAAGTAATCTTTCATTCTCTCTCTCATTCACCCTTAGACAATCACTCGAACAATAGTTCTTTTCTCTGACTCTGGTTTTCCTATTTTCTCTCATGTTCTTCCTTCCATTTTGTCCCATAAGCTCTATGAGCTTTCCGCGGACGTTATAAAGCACCATTTCATTTCATTTCTCTCCATAATGCACATAGAGTCTTGTGAAGATATACCAAAGCAGCACTGGATTGACCGATCCTTTCTAGTATGATGCTGTTGCCAGCCCTTGATTGACTTTTACAGGAACTGTATTGGCACTACTTCCAAGCAGATCTCGTACCCTAGTGGGTGAAAACTGCATGACCAGCTCAGATGAGTTACTATTTTGTGAGGATTGTCCTCATGGGTTTGTCATGCCCGACTTTCACAGGGAACACTCAATGCATGTTCCTCTATCTCTCCCCCCTCCAGCACCCGCCTCTCTCTCCCCCTTCAAGTACTGAATAAGGAATATTCCATAATATGTGGACAAGGGCAGAACATCTGCCAAACATGTCCTATGGCATGTAGTATGAAGGCTTAGTTGACTCTTAAAATTGTAGCAAGTCTGTTATCAAACTTGTTGTACTACACGATGGTATAGAGGGCTTAGCCAACTCTTGAATTTGTAGCATGTCCACTGCTCACGGATTATTGTTGGGAAGCCATGGGATGGGCTTGAATGGAGTAATACTGGATTGCAGGAGAGCTTGCAGGAACCTATGCTCTGCAAATAAGTTTTTCTGATAGAGTGCACCTGGTAGCTGTTTCTGTGTCTTCATTTAACATGGCCGAAATGTGGATGCATGCTGTCCAATAAAGGTTGTTGGAAATTGGGATCAGGATAGGAGCTCATTTGATCTTGCATGGCACATTATTTCACATGAAGGTTAACAGTATGTGCTCCTTACCAACAGTTTGTGTGGAGGAGAACCCTGATCTGAACGGTGAGATGAATGCAGATGGATGGTGATGGGAGGATCCTGGGGAGTGACACTGGCCCTGCATCTCTTTCACCAACTTTCCTTTTTCCTTTTTCTGAGGAAAGGCAGTCAAGGCCAAAAGCACTTGTACCAGATTGCTCTGGGCGAATTATTCTGGGCAAAATGGGTTGCATGCCTGTTTGGCTAGGCAGGCTGAGCCTAGTCATGGTCACAAGTGCATACAGGCAAGTGTTGCCACTGTCTGAGACCTTGACATACGTACAGCCGGTGATCTCAATTGGCATCATCACACCTCGCAAGCTTTTTCTTATTGAGCAGTTCAGTATACTATGACGATGCAAGACAAATTGTTAGTATTTTGCACTAGGTATTCAGATTATTGCTCGATGCGGTATATGCCAGGTCACCAAGAGCTGTCAGTTGTACTGTAGTTGAGCCTCAATACATGTCAATGTGGTGGATCAGCTCAACTGCATTCTAAATTTGTTTTCTATGAAGGGTCAACTCAGAAGAGTTGGACTTTTATTTTCGTGCCGATCCATGGTCTCACTGTATGCAGTCCAACACAACCATTGAACGCTGTAAGTGAACACAGACGTGGCTTATGTGGCTGCAATTGCAGTGGCAATCACACACAGTAGAGGAAGAAAGAATTTCAGCTGGACTTATGATGAGTAATTGCCTGTGGTTTAATTGCTTGTGATTGTGGTTGGGGGCAGATGGATGAGGTGATCAATCAAGCCCAGGCTGCGAAAGGGGCACTTGCTCCGCAACACTCTGTGTTCATGGGGATACAGGGGAAGCTAAAGCAACTGGGTGACCGATTTCCTGTGATCCGCAGCTTGTCAGGTGTGTCTGGCTTCCTCCCATCACACAGAATTTTACATAAGCCTGATAGAAGACTATTTGTACTGAAAGTTGGATGGGGTCTGTGTGAATCATTGTGACAGGGGCCATCAAGCACAAACGATCAAAGGGCACTTGGATTTTATCAGGGGTTATCACTATTCACTGGGTTTCCAAATGAATGGTATGGGATCAACATTTTGGAACAGCTCTAGGTTAAAAGATTGCCATTTGATGCCTACTTGTACTACCAGTTGGAGTTGGGGCTTCCGTTACCCATGCCAACCTTCAGCCCTCCAACAGTGAGTCCTCCCATGACACCAGTGCCTAAAGACGATTTGGTACATCTTGCATGTGCATAACCCCCTTTGAGAAAGCCTCTCTCATAGGTTCTGGCAGTCCAATTGGAAGCTGGAAAACTGTGAAGAGTCACAGCATATAGATGTGTTCTTCTATGTAGGTTTACCCTCGCCACCTCATGGTTTGATCTGTTGAAGCATCTTTTTGGTCGAGTGCTGACATACTCAGAAATGTATTTTATTGAATGGGATGTAAGTCTGTCAGGCATCCAAACTTATTCAAACAGAGAACTATGGAGGGAAAATGTGGTTGATTACAGGGGCGCTCATGGAGGGGGGCCCTTGTGGCTGTATTATCTTGCCAAGCTTCATGGAGGATTTATCAGCCAAATTGATGTGCCATAGTTCAAACTTTCTGGACGCATGTAGGGGATGGTGCGGTGGGGTGTCCATGGAAGCAGAAATATGCAAACCAAGCTACTTGTACAAAGGAATTATGGGGGGTAAAATCCGAAATTTTCGCCAAAAAGCATTAGCAGATAAATTTCAGGAGCCTAATCTTGCCGACGTGGACCAGTTAAAACGTGCCACCTAGAATATAGCCACTTTTCTAACTCTGTCACCTCGATATTCTCGCCACATGGGCACTGGGTAGAGTTCACATGCGATTTTGAAAATATGAAAAAAAAAACACTGGTTCTGGCTCGATTCTGGTTCTTATTTTAATATTGACTAAGAGTCAGTAGCTGAGTTGGTAAGTAAATCCCACACATTCCCGATACACATCATCTGCCAGAGATTGCATAAACGATCGAAGAATGGATCCATTTCCAAAACAACATCCATAATACGGTGTAGTGTGTGTGGTGCTTGATTGCTGTTGTGTGGAATTGAGCTCAGTGTTGGGAGTGCCATGTGTGCGTGGGTACTTGTTGTTTCTTTTTAGGCTTAGTGTCTGGGTGCTATGGAAGGCTTGGGTTTCTCGATTTTTTTGTTTTTTTTTTTTTTATCCAAAGGGAAACACCTGGGAGCGACAGTTTACAAATCAGGCCTCTTAGTAGTGAGAGGAGGAAATAAAGAAATAACCTCTTTCACAGTAACCGTGCCATGAGGTGTAGGAATGGGCACCACCCAGGAACTGCGGAGAAGATAATACCGTAGTTGCAAGATTTGACCCAGAATCATCAGGGTGGCGTGTTTTGTCTTTTCATAAAAGTTGAATATATCCCATCTATCTGTCTAGACTTTGTTCTCAGTAGAGCGGGCTACGCAAAGCTCTCGTTTTAAGTAAGTAAAATTCTATTTCCTATGACAGGTGGGTCGTTGTAGTATAGTGGTAAGTATTCCCGCCTGTCACGCGGGTGACCCGGGTTCGATCCCCGGCAGCGGCGCAACATTTTTGTTTGTCAGCTCAGCCGGTACAGTCTGCCCCTCTGTCTCTTTGCTGGTATTGCGTTGCTTTTGTGTGGTCGCCATGCCGCAGTTTCTGAAGCGAGAGAGGGGAAGTAGCCATTGACGTTGCGTTCATCCTCACCTTTGGCTATGTCTGCATTCATGTCTTGGAGCACATTGTCATTTCTGGACAAAGTTTTGTTCAAATTCAAACTTGAACTGTACTATCGGAGTTAGTCTCTCAAGTACAGATTTGGCTAATTAGGGTTCTCCGATCGTCAAGACTACTCTCAAGCTGAAGCTGTGTTGTCGAATGTTCCCAGTAGTGCTCGACATTGTGGTTCCCGCAAGTGAAAGCAGGGGGGTGTTGGACTCATCAACCGGCATTGATTGCTTGACCTTGGCACCACTCTGCAACATTAACAACACAACTAAGAGGTACTTGAGCACACCAGGCTCTTGAAAACACAGAATCAATACATATAAACTTTCATTTGAATTTGCTGAAAGATCCCCCGCTTATACAAGTGTGTTGGTAACCTAGCTACGAACATTGGCCCGCGATAAATCCCACTTGGTTTTTCTCATTGTCGTAAACTATTCTGAAACCTTGTTGTTGAACATTCCCAATGATGGAGGGCCCTGAGGTCCCAGCAAATGCAAAGCAATAGGTGTTGGCATTATCAACCGGAATCAGGTAGTTACTTGCTGGAAGATCGACGTCCACACCATTCTGAAAATGCAAGGTAATAGTGGGGACATCCACAGAAGATCTGCCTGTCAGGTCGTAGCAGGTATCAAAGAGTGAGAAGCCAGCTGTTGATGGTAAATTGCCAGTCCCAGCCCGAAAGGCGTCTCTCATGGTGGTGTAGGCAGAATATACCAACCGGGTCACCGAAGTGCCAGAGTCAATTATCACACCTCCATTCCCACTGCTGGGATCCAGCTGGAATGTGCTTGTAGGAATTGACAAAGCAGTGCCCCCAACACTGATCCCAGTCATATCGAGGTAGTAGAATGTCCCAACCCTTTGGTTACTGACCATAGGAGTGAATTTCACTCCACTTGGGACTGCAGAATCTCCAAACACTATGGTTGATTTGTCACTGATGTCCGTTTCACGATCCACGAGACAGTAAGAAAACTTGTTCCCGAAAAAGGGACCTACTTGGCTGGGGAAAGACAGAGGTCCTTTCCCAAGCCCCAACAGGCCAGCAGCTCCCACAAAGTAGCCTTCATTATCATGCCCACAGCCTATTGGAACAGTGCTCGTCACCCCCGGACCTCCATTCGTGGTGGACTCCAACGTGACAATGTCCGTCCCAAAATCCCCTATGGTGAAAGATCCATCGCCATAGTCCACCTGTTCAATCAATAGTAATTAAGCCTCAGAAACACATCCACCATAGGGGAATTTCGGCAATCTAACAAGTAGATATCTCTCATCTGCTGCCCAAGTGCCTCATTCCCCAAAGATCCCCTCCGTACTAAAATTTCTCCCCGTCATGCATCCATTCAAGCGTCGCCTTAACTTAACATAAAGAACCTAGAAATGTGGACACTGATCTACTTTGACCACCTAAACTGTTGACATTGACTTCATCAGACTCATTCTTTTCCACCATATTTGTCTCCCACACATCCCAAACTTGTTTCCGCAATCATCTTCACAGAGCAACCACTGGTCGACGTATCACATTCAAGGTGAAGACTGACCTGGTATAGGCACCCGCCCTGTTTGCACCCACTGTCCTCCAATGACTGGCAAAGATTGGTCCCACAACCCGCAATCTTGTATGATGATGACTGTGAGGGGTTAAATATGGGGTCCTCTTGTTGGTAGCAATTTTTGCAAGGGGCACATTGAAGCCACAGGATGTCACTACCCGTGTCAATTACAAGATACATGCTCTTCGCTGGCGTACCCAGGGAAAGACGGATGAAATACTCCCCGCTGCCAAGGGTTAGGCCTGAGACAACTGGGCCTTGAAAATCCTCTGAAATACTCTGGGCATTAGAAGCTGGATTCCAGGTTTTGCTGGCATGTTTTCCCTTGTTCACCACTTTGTCGATTTGACCATGAATGGTGGCAATCCGAACCTGGTCTCTCAAAATAGTTTCAAGAAGCAGCTGTTGTTGTGTTACATTGATAGGACGAAAGGGAGAAGAGGGGGCATTCCTGCAGTTCACATGGAGAATTTAGAGAAGAAAACCCTGAAATGATGGGTAAGAATACTGAATCATAGCCACACATTATGGACTCTGGCATAGGCTCATCATCTATGTAGTTCTCTCTGTTTTATTCCCTCACCAGGCTCAGCACTGTCAGCACATTGCTTGCAGGCTGTCACAGTGTGAAGACCATTTCTAATAACACAGCACACAATGAATATGCATGTGTGAGTGTGAACTTTGACAGTGCCTCTCACCAAAACAATGAAAGACAAAAAACCTCATATTGTGGCTCTCAAGTTGACCTCCCAATTGTAATGTTCATACGTAACTGTGTTTGCACTGCAACAAAACTGAGAAAAATAGATCTCGAAGAAAAAAATATTACTACGCCCAAGGAAAGGCAGATGCCAACATGACAGAGAGAAACGTATAATAGACATTGTTTGCTGAAGCCTTGCGGCCATACACCTTGAGCCAGTTTGAACAGGGGGACAAGGAGGGAAAAAGAACATGAGGGAGTCCGTATTGGGAGGGGCAAATGATTGTGAGACTACCGGAGCACATCTCTCTTATACATATCCCCCTCATGAAACGGTGATAGGGGGGAGCAATGCGGTTCTGACGACAGCAATGTGTTTAAACTACAGTTCCTAATTGTCACCTCCCGCAAGAACAACAGTCAACTAGAAATTATGCTGCTTGTTGCCAGATCCCAGTCGCTGTTTACCAAATCTGCTGTACCTTGGTGGGTGAGCACTCACAATGCCTTAGATTCAGAAGATGCCTGTCCATCCTGTTGTTTTGAGTAATTCCCTTCCATTTCTCTCACAATCACTGCCGGAGCACTCCATGTAACTGGGCAGTGGGGGATTTGTAAAGCAACTGCACATGGTAGTACACTCAGGGAGGCGTTTCTGCCAAAATTATGCATGGAGGAAGTGCTCTCTGAGCCTGCTAGCAACCCCCGATACCTTCTAGCTAGCATCTTTCCAGTCATTTTAATCGAGTGCAGAGACATATGTTGGTGGCAGGCTTCTCATCTCTCTTCCTCTGCTTCCCTCCGTCTATCTGATGAGCAAAATTTTCCACACTACCTCAATGTGCATGAGCCGATATTGCTGCCACCCCCACCTCCCCCATTTTCTCTCCTCCTCCCACCCAGCTTCCAAACAGAAGAAATTTACGTCAGTGCCACTACCTGTGAATGAGGGGCGCTTGAACGCCATGCCCGATATAACGCTCCGTGAAGACATCCAAATCTGACGTCAATTCTTCCGACATGGGTTTCCATTTAAAGCCTTGGCCCTTCGATTGACGTCCCGCCACATCCAGTGACTTCGTATCGTAAGAATCGGGCAGCAATTGCCTGGCGGACACACCGTACAGAAAGGCGAGGATTCCCAGAACCAAAGCAACCCCCACCCGCGATCTCCTCTGCAACCCTTCCATTCTATCACACCTCGTCCTCCCTCTGCCGACAAATTTGAGCTCCCCTCACCCACCTCCCAATTGCAGGTGGGACTCACCACAGACCTCCTCTCTCCATCTCCACACCCACGATCATCCACAGCGGAGCCGCAACCTTGTGGAATCCTGCCAGCAAGCCCTGCACTGCAACGAGACGAGAATCCGTGGAAGCAAGCGGCCTCCCCAGAGAGAGCCTGACTGACGGGAGAGATGGCACACAAGAGAAGCACGCAGTGTGCAGGCAACTGCGGAGACTAGACGCCCACCCTTTCCTAGACGTACCGTGTAACCACAAAATACAGTATCGATACGGGATACGAACGGCTAGGCACCTGCTGTTTAAATGCTGGACGACTGGCAATAGCCAGTCGTCCAGCATCCGTCATCCGGCATTCATTCATCCCTGCTCACCCCAATTACATGTACGGCGATACCGTTATACATGTATGGATACATACATACACATATTAACTCCCGGCACGTGCAGGATCATAAAGAGCTCATGGTGATGAATGCGGCGCAAGTAAAACGTAACATCACAATCATAAGGAAGGTAAAAACGTAAAAATGTGAAAACGCTTGCGTCACCTTTTGTAAAAGCATGCGAATGTCTTCTACTTGTCTATACTACCGTAAATACAACGTATTACCGTAGGCTGCTGGGTAAATAATTAGCCTTTATTGTAAAGTAATTGGGTTGTAAAGAAACAATTTGGGAAGTTGTTCTAAGAATATTGTTCTGTGGAAAAAAAGACATCTGTTAAGAAAGATGTTGAAGTGAGCATCATATTAATGAATGTCTCTCTTCCCGGAAGGACTATTGCCTTCCTCTGTTGGGAAGGTGGACACCAGTGTTGGGCGGTTCTCTGTTTTCGTCACCAATAACCAGGTCCGGTTCCGGATATATACCCACTGCGGAGGTTCTAAAAAACTTTAATAACCTGGAGTGCAAGGAACCGGCGGGGCCCCCATAACCGCCTGGGTTTGGAACGGGCGAGGCATGAGACATTGTTTTTAATAAACCTGACCTGTGTGGGGTAAGGTGAGACCCCCGGTTACAGTTAATGGTTACTTGTTCTAGGTTTAGCCAGCATCTCGTGTTTACTCTCTTATTCTTGGTACAATGATAATGAAGAGGTCTTTGTGAATCATATGAACGCATACAAAGTGTGTTGGAATTAATATAGAAGTGCTATAGTTCACCAAAGTGCCTAAGCGGTAAGGCTTTTTTTTTTTTTGGGTGCCCTGATGAATTTTATTAAATAAGGGGAAAATAAGATGGATGGACAAAAAATAACCTCGCCATAAAGGCGTATCTCATGGGGAACATCCAGTGTCTGGCAAGGGGTGGGGGGGGGGGGCTGATTCCGAAAACGAGGCACAGATGGAAAGCTAACTACCTGGCAGACTCGTAAGAGAACCAAGAAGCGCTTTAAAAGATAAGGAGACTGCAGCCAAGATCATAAAGAGGCAGAGAGGAGGGAACGATTAAGTCAGACCCTGTAAAGGACCCATACAGGAACTAGTGACCAAAATCTAGATACATTTTGGATTTGGAGCTGTGAGCCTTGCTGTGTTTCCAATTAATATCGGGGGCGTCAGACTCAGTTGGCGATTTGCCAAGCGCTGGGGAGTTGATCACGCCATTCAACTCTGGAGTCAGAGAGCCTTGTGCAGATGAGGCCGTCTTTTGCCCAGGGGTGTCGAAATCCTCGAAAAGCTCCCTGCTCCTTCTTTCGCTGCACCTGCTGACAGCTGCTTGCAAAGACACCTGCGCTTTACGCCCTTCAGTCATCAGATCCGAATTTTTTTTGCTTAGAATCGATTTGATACTAGGTTGTCTTCCTTGAAATACCAAGTCATATCTTCCCTTCCAAATGGCCCAAAGTGTAAGTGCACGAAGACAAGCCTATATCTGGCAGCTATTCCAAGCTGAATCTCTACTTAGATTAAGCATGAGCAGAGGTGCTGACAAGGGAGGGAGGGGGTTCCAAGCAGAGTAAAAGTCCGCCACGAGATGCCAAATTCTTAAAGGAAAGTGACAAGTGAAGAGACAATGCTCCGTGGTTTCTGCCATGCCACAGTTACACACCATGCATGTGGGATCGCGACCCTGCAAACTGACAGCCACAGGAAGGATTCGATTGGCGATTTTCCAGAGGAACGCGCTAATTTTTGCCGAGCGGTGTTTGGCCCAGATATCTTTCCAAACTCCTTTCCAGGGTGGGATTCGCAGGTTGAGATTCCATTTTTTGTTCCACTTGGTTGTGAAGTTGGCATTTCCCAGCTGCATTCTGTAGCCCATCCCGACTATATATCCTAGGAGCGGCGTTTTTTTGGCATCCATCCAGGTCCACTCTCCTGGATCAAACTGCAGCCTGGTAAGTGGAAAGCGCGGGAACCAGGTCAGTGGCATTTTCCGAGCCCAGCTCGATTCGTCTCTTGGGGGCGGCTTGGGGTCTGGAGTCCCTGATAGAGTCTCAAAAACTCTAATTATAAACGCCGAGACCTTATGCATCTGTCCTTGACCTACGTACTGGAGACTTCCCGCAGCGTCTGCAGCAAATTCCAAGCCTTACCAATGCGTATCCGAATGGGCAATAGCTAAACAGGGAGTGACATATGTTTTGCCCTTACTCAACGGTGGAGATACCTCTCTTAACAGACTGCCATGCTGGTTTGGCGACAATGAGGTTTCGTATGGAACTGGCCGAAACTAGAGAGGACAGCAGAGCCGGTGGCAGGAACTCGCCATTCTCCCAAATGTTGGCGATGTGCGTGATCCCTTCGTTTTCCCACGTTGTCCATTTCTTATGAAGCGCGATCATGGGAGCATAGTCCAGATTTCTATTTCCAAACAGAGGCTGGCGAATTGCCTCCTCAAAGCAGCGCGCTCTTCTCTGGAACAGATGCGGTCTGATTGATAGCCAGGCGCTCCATATGGACTTCCAGGCCTTGCTTCCAGCACAGTTCGATTTGGCTGATCCGTGGACTAGCCACCTTAACGAAGGAGCCCAGGAGTTGGAATTCAGAGGCGTGGAGTTCACTAAATGCGATCTTACCAGGTTGCACCAAGGGCTGGTTCCTAGCTGCAGGGTTATGGGATTCGCTAGGAGAGCGGTAATTTGCCATGATGGATCAATCAGCCCTAGCCCGCCTTCTTTTCCGGGTCTGCATAGCTGTGCCCATGAGACCAGAGCTCTTATGGTGGGGGATTGAGGTGTGGCACCCCATAAAAATTACGCATCATAGCTTTGATTTTGTCTACTAGCTTTGATCCTGGAGACCACACAGATGCGGAAAACCATATAGAGGCTAACAAGACTTGATTCAAGACCAGAGCTCTTCCAGCCAAAGAGAGCGTGGCCGAGCTCCAAAAGGCCAGCTTATTAGGAAGCTTCCAAAGGATTGGCTCAAACCTTTGTTCCTTTGTGAGTCCAATGCCCACCTAAAAGCCTAAAAGAGTATGTGACATACCTGGCGACAACCATTTGAGACCCAGGTCCTGTCCCCAAGACGGGCAGTGTTGTCTAGAAGCATTTGGAAGAGTCTTCGTAAGGAGTCCCACCGATTTGTTCCAGTTCACTTTCAATCCCGAAGCAAAGCAGAACTGATGCAAGGCTTGTCGAGCTCTGGCGATGTTGGAGACATCTTCATTGTTAAGCAAGAGAGTGGTGTCGTCTGCATACATAGACAACTTGATAGAAGGCCCTGCGCAGTTTTCAGACCTTCTATATTCTACCTGGCAGCTGTCACGGACATAGCCTAGAGGAACTTACCAGGAGTAAATACCAAAAGTTACCAAGTTATCATGTTACCAAAAAATTTCATGATCTACCATGATCTACCATTATTTATCATAAGTTACCATTAGTTACCAAATTATCGGAAGTTTATCAAATTACCGAGAGTAACTTGGGAAACTGCTCAGGAAGCTTCCTTGGGAAGAAACTTCTCCATCAAGATACCTCCTTTGTTTAATGAAACTTCTTCATCAAGAACTTTGGAAACTTCTCCATCAAGAAACCTCCTTTGGGGAACCCTCTTAGGGAACCTCCTAGTAGCCAGTATATATAGGAGGCGAGACTGGACACTCTTCAGTCTCGCCAACACAAGTTCAAGCTACTCTTGTTCCCAGTCCCAGTACTCCAGTCCAGTTTCCAGTATCTGGTACCCCAGTCCAGTTCCCAGCATTCCAGTATTCGAGTCGAGTTCCAGTATCTTATACTCTTGTCCATTGTTATAAAGATCATCTTGATTCATGTTTACCCATCATGCATTCGGTCACGTCGACCTTGACTTCTTGTCTAGTCTTGTACCTCTAGTCTGATATCTTGTTTGTGGTCAGTCATGTTCTCGTCCTTGACAGTTTGGCGAGACTAAAGTTTGTTCCTTAGTTAGTTAAGATGGAATGCACATTTGCGGAAATGGTCGCCACATTGCAGAGTCTTCAGCTCCAGATGCAAGAACTTCGTACCTCTACCGCCTAATTACAAGCTGATCAGTCTCAAGATCTTGGCAACGCTCTCCACAATTTGCAACAATAAATTTCAGAATCAAAGGAGTCGAACAATGGATCTTCAACCATACGAGTCTCTACTGCAACAGCTCCTACTGCAACGGTTCCTCTTCAACAGATTACGAGAGAACCAAAGATCAGCATACCCGAGAAATTTGATGGGACAAGATCAAAGATTTCGCGGTTTTGTTCAACAAATACGACTGTTCTTACGACTACATCCACAACGCTACCCCGATGAAGATATTCAAGTGGAATTCGTGTGCACCCTTCTATCAGGCACTGTCCTATCTTGATTTGCACCGCTATTAGAAAAAAATTCGCATTTACTATACAATTTTGAAGCATTCATGTTCGAGTTCACTGCACCGTTTGAAGAAAATGATAGGGAGAGAATTGCAAAGACAAAGATGCAAAATCTTCGACAAGGAGCACGTCTTGCTTCCGTTTATGCTGCCGAATTTCGACAACTTGCGTGCGACCTCGACTGGAATGAGAAGAGTCTCATTAGTCAGTTTCGATGTGGACTAAAAGAGGATGTAAAAGATTTGCTACTGACAATGCCAAACGTGAGCACACTGAGCGAATTCATCACCCAAGTCATTGCATGCGATAATCGTTTGTTCGAAAGACGACAAGAGAAGCGATCTAGATGGTCGACGACGCATCATGCTGCTGCTACTACGACACCAAACACAACGATTCACCAGACATCTGGTAGTGATCCTATGCAGATTGATGCTGTCCGATTCAAGCCATTGATGCCACAAGAAAAGCAAAGATGGCATTCAAATGGATTATGCCTCTATTGCGGAGAAGAATATCATATAACATTAAACTGCCCCAACAAGAGAAGATTCAAAGCTCGGGGCGCAACTCAAGTGTTCAATATGAGGAGGTCGGAAAACAAAAATGTCCAGTCACAGTAGGGACCATGCGGCTGGACACCACAAATTCCTCACAAAAAAAATGTCTTTTTTTACCTCCAGACCCTGCACTTTGCTTCACAGTTCCGGTAAAAAAATCAGAGTGCAAAATCGAGATATCTCTGTAGAAACACTTTTGGACTCAAGGGCTTCAACATGTTTTATTGACAAAAACTTTGCGAAGCAACACAATTTAACGCTCGTAAAGAAGAAACTATCGGCCCCCGTTGAAGTCATAGATAGACGACCGTTAGCATCAGGAAATGTTGACCATGAAACTCGACCACTTGAAGTGAAGCTTGAAGATCAAGCATTACATATTGTTTTCAATATCATCCAGTCTCCAACGAATCATGTGATCCTTGGACTTCCCTGGTTCGTACTTCACATTCCTGACATCGACTGGCGATCGCGAAAAAATTCTGCAAGACAAAAATGTATAAATATGAAAGGTATTCAACCCTTGTTCCTTGGAGCTAGAGCTTTCATGAGAGCTACCAAAAAGGATGCGGCATTTGCACTTTATGCGACTCCGATCAAGACCACAACAGACAAAGGTACTTCGACATTACCCACTCAATATCAAGATTTCAAGGATGTCTTTTAGAAAAAAAATGCAGACATATTGCCAGAACATCGACCTTATGACTGTGCAATTGAGTTACAAGAATGAGCCCAACCACCATTCGGCCCAATCTATAACTTATCCCAGACGGAGTTGGCTGCATTACGTGAGCACATTGATGAAAATTTGTCGAAGAACTTCATCCGACATTCAAAATCACCTGCGGGGACGCCTATCTTGTTTGTGAAAAAGAATGACGGATCATTACTCGTGTGTGTGGACTATTGCGGTCTCAACAAAGTCACAATTAAGAATCGTTATCCGTTGCCGCTGATTTCTGGGCTTCTGGACCAACTGGGACGAGCGAAGATTTTCACCAAAATTGACTTGAGATGAGCTTATAACTTTGTACGGATAAAAGAAGGAGACGAATGGAAAACAACTTTTCGAACAAGGTATGGACATTTTGAATACAGTGTTACGCCTTTCGGTCTTACAAATGCTCCAGCAATTTTCCAACATATGATGAATAACATCTTTCGAGAATTCTTAGATGACTTTGTAGTCATCTATTTGGACGACATTTTGATATTTTCACATAATGAAGAAGAACAATGTCGCCATATACGCCTTGTCCTTGATAAATTAAGATAAAGATAACTATATGCCAAGTTGGAAAAATATCTTTTCCATCAATCTGAGGTCGAATTTCTGGGCTACATTATTTCCGACAAATGCGTCTTTATGGATCAGAAGAAAATACAAACCGTCATCGAGTGGATTAAACCCACTTCGGTCCGAGATGTACAATGTTTTCTGGGATTTACAAATTTCTATAGAATCTTCATCAAGGACTACTCCAAAATTGCTGCACCATTGACACGACTCACAGTGAAGGACAAATTTGTATGGGACGAGAAGGCTGACCAAGCATTTGAAAGACTGAAGCAGACATTTACAACGGATCCAATACTGGTACATGCAGACCCATCTAAACCATTCTTTTTGGAAGCAGATGCATCGGACTTTGTACTTGGCGCGGTACTCTCTCAATACGGTACAGATGGCCGACTTCACCCTGTTGGTTTTCGTTCTCGCAAATTTCCGCTGCGGAGATCAATTATGAAATCCATGACAAAGAACTTACAGCGATTATCGATGTTTTTGAGGAGTGGCGTCATCTATTGGAGGGACAACATCATGTCACTATCTATACCAATCACAAAAACCTCGAGTATTTTATGAGTGCTCGTGTTTTGAATCGACATCAAGCGAGATGGAGTATGTCACTAACAAGGTTGATTTTGTTATTACTTACCGTCCCGGACATCTTCAAAGAAAAACCAGATGCTCTTTTTCGACGATCGTATCTTGCGCCAAAAGAAGGAGATGCAGCTTTTGACCAACAGAAATCCATCATCTTGAAATCAGCAAATCTCCAATTGAATATGTTATCTATGTCCACCTATGACGATGCAGAGATCATAAAAGAGATTCAGGAAGCACTGAAGAGCGACCAATTTGCTACGACACTACGAAGTCAACTAAATCGACCTTGAGACAACCCACATGTTACAGACGACTTCGAATATGACTTACTTTATTTCAAGGAACTTCTCTATGTACCTCCAGGACCTACACGACTGTGAACTCTTCAAACATGTCATGATCTTCCGGCTGCAGGACATTTCGGCTTCAACAAAACAATGGAATTGATATCCAGGGACTATTGGTGGCCACAGATGTGGAAACTCGTGAAAAAATTTATAAAATCTTGCGACATGTGTGCTAGAGCGAAGGGACCACGACATCGACCTTACGGCCTTCTTCAACCATTACATATTCCCAATGGTCCATGGTCGTCCGTGTCTATGGACTTCATTACGGACCTTCCAATTTCCAAGACCACCGATTCAATCCTTGTTATTGTAGATCGTTTTACAAAGATGACACATTTTATTCTTTGTAATAAAACGGTTACCGGCGAGGAAACTGCAAGACTCTTCCTCAATAATATCTACCGCATTCATGGACTCCCAAAGGACATCGTATCTGATCGAGGACCACAGTTCATATCAAATTTCTGGAGGGGATTATTTCACATATTGGATACTAAGATCAATCTCTCTACAGCTAATCATCCACAGACTGATGGTCAAACCGAACGCGTAAACCAGATTTTGGAGCAGTATCTTCGATGTACGATAAATTATCACCAAGATAATTGGACGGACCTTTTGTCATTCGCTGAGTTTGCCTACAACAACACTACACATTCTTCGACCAAACAAACTCCATTTTTCTCCAATTATGGTCATCGTCCTCGAGCAAATCTTTTCCACATGAAGACTGTTGGAAGCCCTGCTGCAGAAAACTTTGCTACTCATCTTGCTACGATTTACAAAGAGCTTACATTCCACCTCGCAGAAGCTCAAAAACAATACAAGGAAAATGCAGATCAACATCGCCAACTCCAACCCCAGTTCAAGGTCGGAGATCGTGTGTGGCTTCTTCGAGGGGACATACAAACCTCGCGACCATCAAGGAAGTTGGATTATCAACGCCTGGGACCATTCAAAATTATTTGACAAATAAATCCGGTCAGTTTTCGGCTTGAACTCCCACGAAGTATGCGCATCCATCCAGTCTTTCATGTTTCATTTATCGTGCGCATATATATCGCTACACAACTACATCGCTGTCCAAAACCACACAACACATGTGCACGCCACACACTAGTATATCACTAGTTCACCACTAGTCCAGCCACTAGTCCAACCACTAGGCTACAACTAGTCAGTCACTAGGCTGCCACTATGCTGCCCACTATGGCAGTCACTAGTCCACACAATCGCCCCCCTAGCTGGTGCTTAGGTCCCTCTAAGTCCAGGTAGCCACAAGTTGTGATAGTGATCATAGCCTCACTAAGTCCTCTACCACTATCCCTACTACACCCAAACTCAATAGATCAAGAGGCCGGGTGCAAGAGTTGCCCCATCGTTAGTCGTCGTCTTGCAACCTGTGAACTTGAGCTTGGGATCTCATGTATTGACTCCTATGAGCTTGGCCTCCCATGTCTTATTAGCTGCCTCCAGTCATGTCCACTACCACTATCCCAAGTAGTGTGGACACAATCAATCTCCGTTAGGAACCTTCTCAAGAGGTGGTGTCAAGCATCTCATATGCCAACCCCTTGAGCATCGATCACACACCAGCATGGTGGCTGCCCCTTTGACAGACCCACAGAGCATGCACCTCAAACCTGCAGGTACCACTGCCAAGTTTGGGTCAACTCTGCTATCGACATTGGGAAGGTGACATGACGCACAATTACGCACATGGTCTTTCCAAGTCATGTCATCCCGACCCTCCAAGATCAGGACTCCTGAGGGCAACACCTCTTGAACCCTCAGAATAACACGCCCTGCAGTAACATCCAGAATTGTAGGAGCAGTCTGCTGCAAATAAACATAGTCACCGGGGCTAAACCTCCGAACCCCAGGACGATATCCTCCACCACGTATAGTGGCATACCTCAACGTATCACGGTGTTGTGCAATGGCAAGGTTCTCAAAAGCCATGGGCATGACTTTCTTGAACAACTCTGCACGCTGATCACATGCACGTACCCACACGTCCGGATCGTCAAGGTTAAGGACTTGAGCAGTGTCCCTACGAATGGCTACAGGCAAATCCGGCTCTCGGCCAAAGAGAAGGAAATATGGTGAGAAGGAGGCAAGTGATGCTTGTTTGCTGAACCTGTAGCCCATGGCTAACCAAAGAACCTGAAGATCCCAATCTCCTAGGTGTCCCTTCTGCAAACCATACTTGCGCAAACCCCTCTTCACCGTCTGAACAACTCTCTTTGCCAAGCCATCAGCCTCAGGATGATCCCGAGAAGTGGTGCGGTGGTCTATCAAGGCTTTATCACACAAAGCCTGAAACTCCCCCAAGAACTCTCTCCCTTGGTTCGTGAGTACCTCAGCTGGAGCACCAAATCGGCTAAGCACACGATCCAAGAATGCATACGCAGCCCCCTCACTAGCCTTGTCAGGCAATGGAACCAACTCAATCCACTTGGAGAAGTGCTCCACCATCACCAACACATATCTGTGGTGGCGCATAGTCAGTGGCAACGGTCTTGCGAAGTCAAGACTCCACCTGTAGCCCAATCCCATGATTGGTAAAAGATGCAACTGTGGTGTAGGGGCGTTGAATGAAGCACGCACCCTGTCACACACCATGCACCTAGCCACTGGCAGGGCCCAGTTCGGTCTTCTCTCCTTGCCTTCCCCAGGTTGCAAAATCGGATTTATATCTAATGAGAGGGGAGGGCTCGAGAGATCTTCTCGAAATGATAGCCCTGAGGAGAGAAGGGGGGAGATCTGCCCCATGTCATGAGAGGAGAATGTGGGGATCTGACAGAATCCAAGGGGGGAGGCGGGAGGGAGGGCAACAGCTCGAAAATTCATGATATCTCTCTGACTTTCTATCGTAGAGGCCCAACATGCATAGAAATAGAGTTGTTTGCTGGAGGCAGGGGAGCAGGACTGACTGAATGCTGAAGACCTAAGTCTACATCCTGCTGCCAGAGAAGCCTTACGCCCCATTCTTGAAGCAGGAGATGAGCAGATGATAAAATGGGAGACGGAGGGTGAACTTGCGGCATTCAGGAGCGGAGAACATGGAGCTTGCCTAGGATGCGGGGGTGGAAACAACGAAATACAAGAGGGGGGGGGGGGGGGGTAGCAAGCTAGTCTTACCAGAGAAGGTAGAGCTGCAAAAATTGAGGGCGAAGGAGCTGATGGTGATCCCTTACGCGTCGATTTCGAAGCGCTAGCGTATGGCTGGAAGCCCACCTCCTCCGCCTTGCGGGTAGTAGGTGAGAGAGGCGAAGGTGCTTCCAGGCCGAGGATTTTGTTGACGAGAATGAAACCTGCCCGCAGCACTTTGATGCTTCTGGCAAATCCGCCAGAGGATGGAAAAGTACCCGCTGGAGCCTCCTTGCTGTTTGGCAGACACTAGCCCTCGGAACCCTCCTCTAGAGATTGCAGCGTAGCCCAGGAATAGCGCTTGAACTTCGGCTTGTCAGATACAATGTCTTCCCAGTGGAAGGCAAGCATAGTGTGCACCGTGGAGGCAGAGTGAAATTCCGTTGTGTTTTCCCAAAAAGCCCCGAAATGCACCGTGGTGTTGTTGTTGAGATGGAACTGGAAATTTTCCTCTGCGAACATGTTGCCCACCAGTTTGAGAGAGAGCTCCACCGCCTTGTTGTCTGTGTAGTAAGTGCCATGATGGGTGGTGACCCAGGATCCTGCCAACCCTTCAGAACCATTGGTTAGCATGATGGATGGGGGCTGGCTAGGGCCGTCTAAGAGCGCGTAGATGATAGGAGTGATTTTGATCACTGCCGAGTTCCTCCTAACTGCATTTTCGGGGGTCCATTCACAGAGCTTAAGATTTTCGAATGACCTGAGCTCCATGCACCTTGTGGCCAGATTGATATGCGGGTCTTCAAGGGAGCAAGAGTATGGACAAAAATCAAAAACTGCAAGAGGGTGGTGCGGGGGGGGGGGGGGGTTCCTTGAGCCTGCGGCAGTAAAATGAGACGCGGTCGTGGAGGCGGAGAGGAGATGGAGGGTGAGCCAGTCCTTTTACGTTTGGCAGTGCGTCCTTCTGAAGCCGAGGGGAGCGAAGCCGCAGCTGCACTGGCATCTCTTGAGCGCGATGGGGACTGAATTACTTCTGGAGCACTAAGTTGCGATTTCCCCTTTGGCACCTTGCATGGGTGGCTGGTATTGCCTCTTGAGCCTGGGGCTCCACCTTTTCGGGGGCAGTCTGCAACCACATGCCCTTCTCCATTGCAGCCATAGCAGATTATGCTTAAGACCTCCTCTTTGATTTGGACCGAAATGAAGGATCCATCAAGCGTAGGCAGCTTAATTGCGCTTCCAATGTTGGCAGAATCTGGCATCAACACCACTATTTTGGGAATTCCCAAGTCCTTGCTGGAGTCGAAAATGGAGGGGTCCTGATCAACGCTCGACACGACATCATCGATTGGGCCGAAGACGTTCAGGCTTCCGATATAAGAGCCGAAGTGCGCACCAATCTCTAGGAGAGAGGCCAAATAATTATTCGGAAGGAACGGAAGGCGATTATTTGCGGTTTCCAGGTCTCTCCATCTTTGTGGCCCCACTCCGGCGTCCAGGGGAAAATATTGACCTTGAACCTTGATTTGCGAGTGTTGAAAGCGAGCGTGCGATCAGCCTCTTCCTTGGAGCCGAATTTAAGCGAGTAAAATCCTCTACCCATTGGGTGGCAAAAGTGGTGTGACAATCCTCCCCGTGCCCCCAAATGCTCGGTCACCCACTTTCTCGCCCAATCTTTGTCTTTGGGTCTACCTGGGAAATGCACCAAAATCCTGTGTTGCATCATCTTGGAAGAGTGAGCTCTTAAACATTCAAGGTCCAGAGCAATCACCTCCTGGGAGTCAGCATCGGGAGCGACAAAATCAATCCACGGAGCTAAGTCTTGGCAAGGCTTTGGGCCAAGAGCTTCGAGCCCTTTACCTAAAATTGAAGAGGACGGGGTAGAGGTAGAAGAGTGAGGTACCCAGGAACCTCTTCCTCTAGAGCTTACTCCAAATCCTGATCCTGATCGTTTCTTTCGGGGAGCTCCTCTGGAAGCCATAGAGACAGCAGAAAAAGACTGCAATGAAAAACTATGAAGGAGGTGATCAGGAGAAGAGCGGAGGGGGAGAGAGAGAGAGGAGCGAGGGCACCTTATATCTACACCAAAAGGGACGAGCTATGCGCTTGCACCAGGGGGATCAGCGAAGATTGGAAGGCCTGATACTGACTACAAGACGGGAATTTAAGAGAGAGGGCGGCGCCGATGGGGTGCTGACAACAGAATGTTAATCAGAATGACGGGACCATTGTTGGGGAAGCTACAGCAGCGACACGGCCTAACAAGAATGAAGAGGGGAGCAGGAAGAAAAGAGACTCTGAAGGCGCTGCTTAATCAGAGGGCGGCGGAGAAGCAAATCAGGCAGAGGGCGCTGCCATAATGATTGGGAGAGAACAATTCGAGCTCATTGAGGGAGTGAGAAGCGATAGAGCGTGGGGAGGGGAGGAGGGTGGCAGGACTGCAGTCCTAGAGCTCAGCTGATATTATGAGCCGCCAAGCGAATGCGACTTGGGGGATAGAGGAGACGGCGACGACATGTAAGATTAATTAGGATGAACCTACAGCTGGCCAACAAAGTAGGGTTAGGGGCTGGACGGTTAGAAAGCACACTGACTTGATTAAGACGTGAGGTTTGGGGGGTGGGGTTATCAACCCTGGTGAAGCGACTCGCATGAGACCATGGATGTCCAGGCTTCACTGATTGAGAAAGAGATCTGCTGCACGGGGGGGGGCTGCAGTTGTGAGGAGAAAGAGAGAGGGGGAAGGTGAGCCAGCGAAAGCTTGAAAAAATCTAAGTCCCAGGCTCTTCTAACTGTAACAGTTACAAGGACTGGCAATTCTATCCCGGTTATTAGATTTATAACATATCCGAACCGGATTGGCTAACCAGCATATGAAAGTAGCCAAATAACCGGTATGTTCAGAACCAGAAGACATGAAAAGACACTTATAACTGGCTCCGGTGGTTCTTCAAAATCTTCAAAATCTAAATAACCTAAACCGGAGGTTCCGGGCTAGAAGACAGTCATAAAGAGAGAACCTGAAGGGGGTTATAAAAAATATTACATAACCGCCCAACTCTGGTGGACACTCCTTTCTCCTTCTTATGGCTTTTTTCTGGGAGCATAACGTGAGCCACGCTCACGCGAGCACAACCCACGGTCATGGGAGTTTTATGTTCTTTAACCTCGGTCATAGGAGTTATATGTTTTCAAAACGGGATAAACCCATAAGTGGGTATAGTTTTTGGTGCATTTGTAAGGTAAATCTGTGCCAATTCAGCGAGGCGAACATTTAGTAGTGTAGCCAAAACCCTAAACCTATAGCGGCGGCGGTGAATTTCGCATTGAGAAATTATATGTGCTATGGGCACAACTACATTTCGCAGTGAGAAATGATAGTTTAGGTGAATTTCGCATTGAGAAATGATATGTGATATGGGCACAAACCTAAGCAACGGGTTTCGCATTGAGAAAAAGCCACGCCTATAGGGTAACATGTTCAGTAGGTATAAGGGCTACTTGTTCTTTATGTGTTAGTTTCGCCAATTTCATTTCGCTGTGGAATTTTCATGAAAATATTGCAAAATTAGGGGAATATGCCCTTGTGCTCACGGCGCTACCCAACCTCCCTTCATAACTTAATCAACCCCTCCCTTCTTAGGAGATGGGTGGTTACATGGATAGGCCGACGCCAAGTCAACTACTAAGTTACCGCCATGGTCAAATCCATTCTAACGATGACGACGTCTTTGGAGGGGTCGGGTGTACATGGGAAAACAAATCAGGCACCTTTTTTTTTCTTTGGTTTTTTTTTTTTTTTTTTTTTTTTTTTTTTTTTTCGGGGCCCCTTATTTATAGTGAGGAGAAAATATCCTCTTTCAATGTAAATGTTGGATTTTTTTTTTTTTCTTATACCGAACAGGGGACCGTCAGAGGCCCTGAAGATGTTGGATTCTAAGATGAATCTGTATAACAACAAATGCATGGAATACATGCAAGCACTGCCCTCTTGGTAGTATGAAACAATCAATCAATGTCCTGCCTCTTGCATCTGCCATTCTTTTTTGCAATTGTTATCCTTTGTGTTACTGGACAGTCATTTGTCTAGTCCGTTGACCATATGAACTACATCCTGTTTACATATTTCGTCAATAAATGGATGAAATATTCCATCTACACGTGTCTTGAATTAGTTGGTTTGTTAACCGAGAGTGTGGGTGATAGGTCAGAATGATGCCTACCCCCAAGGCCATAAAAACATTGAAAATAACAAACAACCCAGCTGACCAAACAAAGTACCTAGGTAGGTACATACTCCAGAGCTGTTTTTACGTTTTTACTACCTACCTAATTGTCAAAACTAGCTGCCTCGGTCCACAGAACACATTCCGTACAGAGCGACCCATGTCTACATACATACATACATATCAACCATGCAGGCCATGCACTGCAGGGGCAGCATAAATTGTAGTCCGGGCAGAAGCACGACAGGGGTTGGTGGCCGACACCTATAAATGCGCTGCCCCCTAGATTTGGCTTCTCGGCGACCGCCTTCACCGGTCAGCCCGCGGAACTTCTGTTCAAATGCCAGCCGAACGTTCATCCGTATGGGCGGAATTCATCCACGGAAGGCCTCGACTGGAGAAGGTGAGGGAGAGAGATGGCAGGAGTGTGAAGGGGGTGTGTGGCAGGCATGCAGGGGTGTGTGTGCGCGACGGAGCATCCTGGCACGCAGGCAGGCGGGCAACGTGCAGGTCTGAGCCATGGCGATGGCGCCCAGTCTGCACCTTTCACCTACCTTGTCTGACGCCATCTCCATCTTCTTCTTCACTCCCTTGACTCTCTCGTGTGCCAGACACTGACCGATACGTGATTGCAGGTGCGGGACTGGGAGAGGGAGGAAGACCAAAAGGAAGGAGAGAGAGAGAGAGAGGGGTATGTAATATGTAGGTATGTATTAGGAGGTGCACTTTATGCTTGAGTGCAGGGCAGTTTGTACCGTTGAAAAGGATGCTGCAGCAGTTATTATTGTGTGCAGGAAATGGGTGACAAGTCACAACTCTTGTGAAAGTCAGATCAAGCTCATAATGGGTGGGAGATTGGTAGCCCACATTCCCCTCATGTTTGATGGGAAGTCTGGGATCATCAGTCAGATTTGGCTGGAGTCAAGCCCATGGCTGAGGCTACTGCACGGTATTTATGGATTCAATTGCCTTTATAACATAGCAAATAGTACTCTGAAGTACCCATCATATTTGAGTGGGTTTGTCTTCCACTCAGAGGTAATGGATGTTGTACAAACCAAAGGTGTGATGTGTCCATGTACATATAGGAAGATATAGGCAAGCCCAGTCCCACATTCTTGACCATTCCCACGGTGGTCTATGGTCTACACACCATGTGCTGCATCCAACAAACCTGCAATTACGTCATTGACAAATTTGATGTGGGTACCAATCGACTCCACAGTTTGTTTTAAAAGAGGTCCACTTTTGTGATTAAAAGAGGTCCACTTCTGGCCGGCTCGCATAACCACAAATTGATGGAAGATTTTCTTCTGGAAAAGAAATTGATTCTCCTCCAGATTGGGCACTGAGGATTAAGCCAATGCCCTGCATTTCTTTTTCAAGAACAGATGAGACTACCCATCAGGTAGAAACTAGAAACTAGAAACATTTTGCGAGATCAAAGCGACTTTCTGGGGATGGTCTGATCTTCAAAGGACATCAATGGTCTGTGACAAGAGATTGGAGGTCTTGCGTTTCCAAGCAAGCAGATTAGTTGGTTGCGGTTATGGGGCCTTCAGTTCCTAGTTTAATGAACCAGACTTGTGAGGAAGAGAGTTATGAACTGACATTTCCTACATTCAGTAAAATCTTTGGCTTCTGAATTGCCATAAACAAGAAAGGAGGCCCAAAATCCTGCACCCCAAAGAAAATGCACTCGTTGGTTTACTGTGATGCCAAAAAACCTGGGTGTCCTGTGCCCATATGCCCAGCCACAAACAAATCCAGAATCATACACATGACTCCACTTCATAAGATGGGAAGCCAGATATTCCACATTACGCGAGTATATTTGCCTCTGAAAGAATGCTGTAATGTACAATAAAATTGTGGACATTGATATCAATAGGATACAAATGGCACGCAAGTAAACCCGACTTCAGGTTAATGGCCTTCCGTGTCAGGCCTTGGCCTTAGCAACCTACTCTCGGGCCCACTTCCATTAGCTGTTTGACCTCTTAGTCCCACATAGTTGTTCACAGGCTTGGCCCTTCCTTGTTCAACACTCGTCCGCACCGCATGACTACTTGTATTAACTTCGACAACAGGACCTCGCTCTAGCTCAATACATAGTGATCCTTGTCTGCCAGAGGGTAACAAGAGCAAAGGATGTACACTGCATCAGTACCAGCAGTCATTTGAGCACTTGCAGTATGCAATGCTGTGCAGGAAGTGCAGGAAGTAACTACTTCAAGCTAAATGACCTTCCGCCACTTCGTCAAATATCCTGGACCATCAGAATGAGACAGCCCTAGAACAAGGAAGATAAAGCACAATCCAGCATCCGTCAAAATTCAGCATTTCTTCAAAACATATCTGACATAATACAGCAATGACATCCAACACATAAGGTCACTAACTATGGAAGAAATTGAGGATGTTTTGTAAGGTGGGAACATATAACACCCTAGAGGCATCCTGGCAAGGCGAATGAGAGGTGACAATTAATAAGAGCAACTGAAAAGTACAATCTGACTCAATTCATGTACGTGCCTGATGGTCATCTTTCGTGGCCGTTTGAGGGCTGGCTCGCTTTCCCCTCCCCCAACTCCTCCATATGCCGTATCCCTCCCTAACACTGGGATTGAATCAGTGCCAGCTGGCCTTCCCTGTTCCTGTGAGATATCTGAATCTGTGGAACCCCTCATTTGCTCCCACTCACGTTGCCATTCCGCTCCTTCTGGGTTTTCTTCAGTCGTTTCAGCACTCCCTGACTCATAGGGGAGGCTATTGAACGAGCCTGCAGACCGATCATCCACTCTGGATGTTGTGCAAGGAAACAGCGGTATCTCTCGTGGCACCTGAGGACACATTGTTACAAAGACAATTTTGATTTTGGTCACTCCTGCAGACCTTGATAAGTTGGATCTGCAGACATTACAAAAAACATCTTCTCTAGTTTCTTGGACACGCCGTGTATCGACACGCTGTTCCTAAATTGTTAGCATCAGAGAACAATGTAGTGCCTCCTGAATCTGAAGTAGTGCCTCCTGCAAGCACAATTCATGTGTGTCCCTTGCCACACGAGCTGAGACAATTTACTTCTGTAAGAGAAGGGTACATTCTAGCACTTTGAACAGAAACAAATATACATATACTGATTATAGTACCTGGACTGCAGCGGGGGCAGGCATTGGGTCAACAACCGTGTTTATCACTCGCTTGGCAAGGTTGCACAGTAATGACTTCCTGAGACGGGTTTGCAGCTGTTGTTGTTCCACTTCTCTTTGCAAGAGGCGCTCAAGCTTCTGCTTACCACCATCAGGGTGGGTTTGCGACACTTCTAGCTCTCTCTGCACATCATACAGAGCCACCAAAACGAAAATTGAGCATCACTTCTGCTGTAAAACTGTCTTCCAATGAGAAGCTAGCCTGAGTGTGCAGAAGCGAAAGAGAGCACTCACCTCAAGTAGGCCAAGGGCAACAGCAGGGTCAGTGATCTTCCACACAGGATCGTCCGGAAGCACAGATGGTGCTGTTTCCACCAATGGAGTTGGTGGCAAGTCCTGGGGCGTCTTCAAGCTCTTGAACTGCCATGCACATTCCACTCATTCAACAGCCCTCACTACTATAGATTGTAAGCGATGAGTGGATTGGGTTAAAACGTACCCAACTAATCCCCACTAACCATGCTCAAGAGAATCATATTCTCGAATTCAATGGAATGATGACATCCCTACAGGCTGGCAGCTCGCATAGTGCGCCATGACTGCCTGTAGCTAGAGCTGTAATAACCAAAGCTTCTGTTAGGCCTCAATGTAGCGTGTTGAATGTCTCGCTTCCACCCACAACATTGCAAGGACCTTGGGCCCTTGGTCTCCCAGAGATGTGATGTTTCTTTTTCTTTCTTTGATTCATCTCCGAGGAGACACTACAGCAGTTGCTTGCAGCCCGAGACAATGACATGGAGAACCTGCGAACGGAGACCACAAACTTGCAGGCATCTCTCGTGGAGAGCAACAGCAAGTTGATGGCCTGTTGAAACAGCTCAATATAAAGACAACCAACACTCGCATCTCTAAGCTTGAGGGTGAAGTGAGGTCCCTCACAGAGAAGGACCTCTCAGGTCGCTTGGCCAAAGTAACTAGGCGCACTGAAAATCGACTTAGAAAAGACTCTGAAGGACAAACTTGGTCCTATGGAGCAAAGTCGTGCTTCAGAGATGCCCCTCGCGGCGAGTATTCACCAGCAAGTGCTAAACCTCACTAAGGAAGTGGAGACCCACAAGGAAACGACGTCTACAATGGCTTAGGAGCTCAAGGACCATAAAGCGGAGAGCCACCTTACTTGAGGAGCAGCAACGGGCTTTCAAAGATCTGAACATCCGGGTCACTGGTCAACTAGGTACCCTTGCAGAGGGAGACCCTCTTGACGCAGCCACCACCTTCATTCAACAAAACCTTGCTCTACCATGGGGAGCGAGTGGCATTGAACGGGCTTGGCGTGCAGAAACTCCGAAGCACAAGATCCTGTTCATAAGATTCAAAGATACAGGTGCCCGGAATAGGGTTCTTAGACAGAGGCCTCAATTGAGAGGACAGAGAATGTACCTCAATGATGATTTGATTCCTATGCGATACAATGCCATGCTGGCTCAACTTTCTCAGGTCAAGCAGGCTCGCGCACAGGGGCATGCATACAGAGATGGGAGGGTCATCATTTGACAGCAGGAACGTCGCCCTTCTAACACTAAATAGGGTTGGGGCCCCATGAGACCAACACACGCTAACATCTGAACATCGGCTCATGGAACTGCAATGGCTCATTGTGGAGCCATCCGCAAGGGCTTCTTGATATCCTCTCAGGCACCAACCTTCGACCCCACGGACCCTCTATACATTCAACACTCACATACGGCCTTGGAGAGGCAAAGTGCGGATGTCTCTGGTGAAATCACAAGTTATGGTCACCATCTACTCAAATTTTGTGAGGTTCAAGGGCTTGTCATCTACAATGGCACCACCAACTACAAATCCTCCAGTCAGTTCACCTGCCACATGTACAAAGGACAGAGCGTGGTTGACTATCTCTTGGGGAGCCCCAACACAACTGATAGGGTCATCTCTTTTTACATTACGAGGTACCCGGATTTTGATCACTCTTGCCTTTCCTTTGCAATTCCTTCCATCTCCTACCCCATGAGAGACTCCTCCATTTCTCTCCTTTCACACCCACGTATTCACTTCAATACTCCCTTCACTCACTCGTACGATGCCGAATACGAAACATGCCTAGCGTCAATCCTCCCCTCCATCATGAATCTAGCATCTACTAATGACAAGGCTTCCTATCTCACACATGCTCTTTGGGACTCAGCCTTGCAATCCTTCCCAGTCACCCTCCATTCTACCTCCTCACCTTTCTCCACTCATAAATATGCACCATTTTAATGCAAAATTGCTAGACGTCACATCAAATCTATGCTCCTTCATATCCATTCTTCTCCAGAGTCCAAAAACCTAGCTCTCAAGCACTATAGGTCCCGCATTAGATCCAAAAAGAGAGCCTACACTCTCAAGCTGCAATCTACTTTCCTCGCAAAGGTCAGGCTTTCTCCTCGTTCCTTGTGGTCCCTCCTTAAACCTCATAGAGACCCACCCCAAATCACTGACATTCACGTTTGGCACGAGTATGCTCAGTCATTGTATCACTCCCCAAGCTAATCTCCCTTTCCCATAACCTCCACACCCCTCCACTTCTCTTTCTTCACCACAGCCAATGGCAGCAAGGCAGTCAAGAAGTTTCCCAGCGCTTTGCAGAAACTAATCAATGATTTGTTTTGTGTTTCGCACTCAACCTTGTACCCCCTACCCCAGCAGACCACGAATGGGCTAACTTCACTTCAACACATCAACACAAATACATTCCTACTGATCAACACTGCTCTAGACAAGGCGGACTCAACTACTCTTCATTAAGCCTCATCGACGGCTTCTATCTCAAAACCCGTGGGGTGATCCCCCCATCTCTTATGAGTCACATACACATTGACAGTCTATGGAACTCCGACCACTATGTAACTCCGACCACTACCCTGTATCTCTCTCTCTGCCCCCCTCACTCGTCCCTTTCCGACCCATCCCCAACGTCCACACCCCACCCCCCCAACCCAGGATTCTCTCACCACTACCCCTACTCAATATCACCGCATTCCAAACACACTTCCACTAAACCGCCCCCACCTTAATACAAAAACTATCCCACATCCTCTCCAACTCAAACCTCTCCCACCACCCTGAATCTACCTAGCTCGAAGCAGAAACCCTCCTCACATCCATATTACAATTGATGACGAAAAGTGTTATAGCCACATGCTCGGCCCCTCCCGAATTACCTCAAACCACGCGCTCAAAACAAAACGGTGGCTACCTCACCCGAACTCAAAAGAGAGAATGGACCCACCTAGATATTTATCACACCATACGCTGCGCCGAGCGGCATCTCTCTTGGCTTCCACTAAGACTCCGTACAAACACAAGTGCTAAATTACTCACATTTGGCACACACAAAATGCAAGAAGTCATCTCTCTCGAGTGATAAGTACTCAACTACATCATACAAACTGTCACTCATAAACATAAGTCAAGCCTAGCGCACCCTAAGCCATAGGGACTCCACGCTGCTACTGCGCACTCACACACACCTGCTGCATAAAAAGGGGGCTAATGTTGTTGCCGCGTGCTTGATGAATTCACTCTGTAGCCCAGATATATGCAATGCCCTATCATTTAGCACATCTCTTCAATGAAGCAGTGCAACATGGCTTTCCAACGGAGTGGACAAAGAGCATCATCCGCCCCCACTTCAAGAGTGGTGACAGGCTTGAACCGACCAACCAAAACGTGGCTATTTGACCACTGATGGTTGTGAGTTCTGGGCACCTGGTGTCCCAGTTTCCTGGTGGGAAAAAAAACTGGAATCGTTGCAGTCATTTTTTCTCCAAGTAATGCTTGGCGCCAGAGGCACAACTCCATCTCACATCCTATGTGCAGAGTTTGCTTGCGTGCCACTTCAAACTGAGGCCCTCTTCCGACTTACAATCTTTCTTAAAAGGTCACAAGCCCTTCCACCCAAGGGGCTCGTGGCAAGACCCCTCGCAACATCTATTAGGCTCAAAACAGCAGGTTTCAAGCACTCTTGGTATGCTTGAGTGTGCAGTTTTTTTGAGTGCAATGGACTCTCTATTGCTTTGCTATTGCCACAAAATCCAGAAGGGGTGGAAATCACATCCAAACAGGATCGCAACAGACTCATTAGAAGAGAACTTATGGAACTAAATGTCAGGAGAACTTGGAAGCTACCCAACCTCACAATAAAACTCCATGTCTATCGAGAGACATTCTTGGTTCTCCGTGGTGATAGAATCTTGCAGCCCAATTACGTTTCGGCGCCTTTATCTCCTTCCCTCGTGAGGGCATTAGGGCGGTTCAGGGTGGGTGGGCTCCCACAATCTACGGATAGAGACTGGCAGATGGGAAAACCTGCAATATGAGGACCGCCTATGCCCAGCTTGCACCAGGTGCAACCAGGAAATTGAAACTGAAGAACACATCTTTTACTGCCCTCTGTATTATGAGATTCGTGGGAGATTCCACTGTCTATTCCGTCGGACTCAATCTCTCACTGAAGCCGGATCAGAAATGCTTGGTAGCTTACCTGCACGAGGGTTTGACCCTTAGACAATCCCTTGAGCAGTAGTTGCTTTTGGGCTGCTTTTTGGCTTTGGTTTTGTCTCCTCTCTCGTGTTTTTTTCCATTTTGTCCCATGAGCTCTTTGAGCTTTCCGCGACATTATAAAGTACCATTTCATTTCATTTCATTTGTTTCTTCACTTCCTTTCTCTCTTGCTCATACATTCAGCCATTCACCTGAGAATACTGAAACTTGCTTAACTGAAGAGCACGACGGGCAGCCCAGAAATACATACATAAGTGTGGGAGAGAGCCTCATCAGCTGTGCACCGACGCGAAGGATCAAATGCCAGCATTCGTGTCAAAAGGTCAAGGGCATCTTCATCCACTACACCTGAGAGCCGCTTAACCAGGTTCCCTGCCTGCACTGACCATGGACTAAGTAAGTTTGCCTCTCCTTAACAGGGAAACTAGCAAGAGAGCACACTTGGAGGACAACAGGAATTAGAAAGGTAAGCATGAGACAAGAAATCAAACAGAGAGAACTTACTCTTCCCGGAACTTGCTTGAGGTATGCCCGCCACGATTCACTTGGCACACTCTCAATGTCTTTCCAGCAGGGAGTGCCTATCACATCAAAAATCACATCCAGCTGGACCACCACACACATGGATAGCTTCAATCACATGGCTGTGACCCCAATCGCCTGATCCAATCAACTCAGTTTTATCTGGAAAAGCTCATCACCTCTATGAAAATGAATGAAATCAATACCTGCTTAGTCATCTTCCCACAATACCTGCAAGTACAAGAAAATACTTCTACAGTGAGATACAGGAAGGGAGGAGCAAGAAATGAACCTGTTCATGCAGCTCTGAGGCACCATCGTCTACGTAAACTTCTCCATCCAATGGTGTGTTTGGCTCACCCCTGCAAACGTCATAACATCAGCAGCATAATTTTAACAGAAGATAACAAGGAGCAGATTTTCTGGTTGCACAGCTCATCCGAAAGTACGAGTGTCGACCCGTCTCTTTGGGGAAGACTACCTGGTAGTTAGGGTTGCATCATGGGCCTGTATCAAGGACTACTTCTGTTCTGCAGCTCATATTCCTATCAACAGTTCAAACTGGGTTGCTCTCCCTCTTTCCTCACAAAAGCAAAAATACTACAAAGAGAGGAAAAGTGATTTACCGCACACCAAATAGGGGCTTGGCCGGGGGGCCAGGCCTTTGTGTATAAATTTGCCTCATTAGAAGTTCCTGCACAGTTCCAAACCAAGGAAACTAATAAAAAATGTAATCTCAACATTATACCCAACTAAATTAGTCGTTATAAATCTGTTCCTAATTAGGCTCACCATAGTGGCAGAGCTCTGTCAGTAGACATAAGCATTATTTGACAAAAAGCAAACACAAGTAGAAAGCAACGTCTCTGCATCAAGTTACAAGGATAAACCTCACGTATCTCGCTAAGCTCAAGGTTATTCCTGTTTGCTAACTCAAGGTTACCTCTCCATGCAAATCCATTGGTCCTTCTGCCTAAAATCAAGATTCATTTTCCTAGGCAGATGCATCACCAAAACATCGAAGCCTGCAAGAAATGCCATCTCATGCAACTCACCCAGAAGATGCAGCCCACCGACCATCTGCCACAGGGCCAAACATAAAACATGCCACAGCCTCAGGTTGACAACTTTAAGCCTATATATATCAGATGGTCATCATGTGCATAGCATTACAAAGTCAAATTACTATGATAGTGGCCAGTCTCTCTCTGAACATTAGAGAACAGAAGCTTGCAGCGGTGGGGAGGAGACTCCACTCTGCTGGCTATGATAGGATATAGCCTTCACCAGCAAGTCTCCTCTCAAATACAACTAGATAGGAACTTTTCCCAACTCCATTGGAATCTGCTCCTAATTCTCAACTTTCTCTGCACAGACAGTAGAAGAAGACCAAAGATCCAATCACGCTTAAACATAGACACATACTCAAATGTCTGTTAAAGGATTGCTCTTTATTACTATACACAATAGAATTCGTTTCTATTAAGGTCATTAAAGGATAGGAGTTGAGAAAGCTTACATATCAATGGCAGAGGTATACTGGCCTCGAGACATTACCACCTCTGGTGCACGGTGACTTGGTGTAACAACCTGGGGATGACGGAATTTCCAATCAGTTAGCAAATATCTTAAGGGAGAGTAGAGTCTCACTAAGTAATGTTTGAAAGCTATAAAATTCTCTGAAGTAAAGCAGACTGTACCAACGCTGTTACTAGAGAGTACACACAGTAAAGTCGAATGGTGCATGCAGGTCTGGCCTTGGCACAGCTGCATGCTTACTCGAAATTCATCCACCATATCAACCCCGGAAAAGGGTTTTTGCATCCAAAACTCTCCCTATGGTTCCTGCCTCCAGGCAGGACCAACAGAAAGTTTTACATGTAGGTGTCAGTCTCATTCCTTGGAAATTTATCCAGGGAAGACAAGGTCTAGTGCTGAAACTCTACACCTGGCATGGTTTCTACCTGAAGACAGGAGCAACAAAGAAAACGGTTCATACGATCTCCACTGGATAAAGTTCAATTTGAATGAGGTGTTGTTTCCAGTAAACACACATCGAGAGCTTGTGTTGTCTGTCAAGGTCCAATCTATTTTCTTGGAAGCAAGGCAGATAGAAAGGTGGTCATATTGAGGTTAACAACAAGATCAATATCTTGCTACTATTTCAGTAAAACTATCCCTCCAGTTATCCAGTGTGCAATCACTTGCAAGCCTGAAATTACAGCTACTCTTGGTCACATCAAATCCTATGTCTCTAGACATCAACAACACAGCACATCACTGCAGTCTTGGAATAAACACACACAGAAGCGTACTGTTTTGGTGTATTGTCGGACCAATACAGGCTTCTTGCTCATTGCTGACCTTCGACCAGTAGGCCGAGGCTCGACGGTACTTGAGGCCTGCATGCACACACCAATCCAAAGAACCACAGCTTTTCATACACATAATCCCTCTCTCTCTCTCTCTCTCTCTGTTCCCGCTCAAACTGGGTGCGGGGTCAATGGCCACAAAGCTACGGCAAACAACGTCTTATGAGTACAATCTCTCTCTCTCTCTCTGAGCTTTCCGTGAACGTTATAAAGCCCCATTTCATTTCATTTCATTTCTCTCTCTCTCTCTATTTTTGGCTCTGGTTTGTTTCCTCTCATGTTTTCTTCCATTTTGTCCCATAAGCTCTATGAGCTTTCCGCGAACGTTGTAAAGTACCATTTCATTTCATTTCTCTCTATTTATGGGGTAAATGGCCACAAGGCTATGGCAACCAATGTCTTATGAGTACATTCTCTCTAGATATTTATATTACTCTCACCAGAGAGACGACCTCTTCAAATCCATTAAGGGATTTGTTCCTATACATCTGTTTACCAACTTTGAAAATCTCGAGGCTGAGCCAAAAGCCCAGGCCCTTTTGGGGCCTAGTTATTGGGCAAATCACACGCAGCAGATTGATGCTTGTGTAAAGGGATTTCTAAAGGATATCTGGAATATAAAACGTACTACTCTTGGATCCCAACCTAGAGCTACCAGAACCATAAGAAAGTTGGCTCATAAGAAATTCAAATCAACCTGAGGCTTTGATACCATATAAAACGTTCCTCTACTATCTGCCTCACGGTTCCGTCAATTGTTTGTTCCAAGGTAGTCAAACTACGGGCGTCAGCCCCTGACAAGGGTAGTTTCTGTCTCCTGTGTTCCGCTCAAACTGGGCGCGGGGTCAATGGCCACAAGGCTACGGCAAACAACGA
Source organism: Takakia lepidozioides (assembly GCA_030704615.1). Lineage (NCBI taxonomy): Eukaryota > Viridiplantae > Streptophyta > Takakiopsida > Takakiales > Takakiaceae > Takakia > Takakia lepidozioides. Next base: position 20,762,514 of record CM060732.1, on the reverse strand, counting down.
TCTTATTAGTACATTATCTCTAGATATTTCTAGCCGTCCAAACTGTGAACTGGGTCTATGACCACAAGGCTACAGCAAACAAAGTCTTATGAATATATATAGTTGTTTACTGTTGTACATTCTCCCATGAGTCAAGGTCCCCAATGGATGTTACAAAGTTGCTTTCTTCCATGGACCATTTCATTTTCCTTCTTCCTATCTCCCACAAACCCTCCATGCAATACAACATAGTGAAAGTTGGGAACTAGGGTTGGCTTACTTCCAGGGCTGAACGAGCAAGTCCAAAATCACACAGTTTAACACGCATTCGGGAGGTCAGCAAAACATTCTCGGACTTGATATCCCTGTCAATAAGTACGGCCAGAAAACCAATCAGTGAAGGGTCAACAAACAGTCCAACTGCCCCCCTCTCTACACATCCCCGCTCCCCCCCCCCTTCCCTCCGCCTGACTTTTTTCTCTGTGAATTTCTGAGTAATAAATGGGGTCTTTCGCTATATCCTTTGGGTTCTCTTATAGCTTTTATGTTCAATGGGCCTGTGGATATAATTTCTTGTGAGCAAATTATATAATAACAAAAATACATCTGAGTCTCACCTCCCAGACAAACACTACAGACCAATTCTATGGATGAAAGGTACAGTTCCAGAACCCCCAAATACAAATGCAGTAACTTACAACCATGTAGTCATACAGACTTGGACATACCTATGCCACACGTGGCAAGAGTGCATGTAGCGGACAGCCACCAGCAACTGCCAAGTGAGCAGTCTCACAGTTTCAGGTGTCGGTGGCTCTACTTGGTGGTACATATCGCCACTGCCAAAGTCACCATGGTTGGATAAAACTTGTGTCAGCTATTTTGAAACCTTGACCATGAAATGCATCGGTCTCTGCTGTCACAAAAACATCAGATCATACGTTGTGGAGGCAAGGCTTGTAAATTTCATTAAATAGGTTGAACCCCTCGTTATCACTCCTGTAGATAATCAGCCCCAAAACAAGCTTTTAATATTCTTGACTCTTACTGGCAAGGCTATAACTGTCAATAAGATTGTCGCACAACTAAGTCCATATACTTCACACAGATTCATCCTGCCTGCTCTAGGGCAGACACCGTTCCTAAATGAAGTATTGGTTTTCGCTACCTCTGGTACACTTAAGAAGCTAATAGTGTCGCCTCCACCTGTGAACCAGTCAGCAATAATTGAAAGCAAAACCACACAAGAATGATCAAAGCATTCTTACAATTCTGTCACTATGAGGAATCGTGTGTATTTACATGTGGGTGGCAAATGAAGAGGAGATGCAAAGTGGTGCTCTTGGCAGTCGGTCCAATAGTTATATTTCCCCCCCATGGAATTTCTGCAATTATATGGTGGAAGGTTTGAGGGTCACACCGCTCAGCAAATTCAGTAGCAATGTACAAGTCCGTTGAGTCACTTTTCTCCAGATTTTTTGTTGTGAACACGTTTGTCACTGCAACCACCAGGTCCAAGTATGTCATCTCTTGCCCGAATCAGATGTACCCAACTGGACAAAACCAGCATGCATTCGGTAACACCTTCTTTAGACTCAAAGCACTGAGCGACCATCAGAACCATACAGAGGGATTGAAGCCCTTGCTTTGCACCAAAACTTACATAATATTATAAATGGATGGGAAAGACGCCTCATGATGCAAACCTCGCGCAACACTCGCTTGGCCAGCATTTGGCAATAAAAGACATCCGGCACCCTCTGTCTCACACAAGCCACTGGTTCAATATGAAACCACTTTGCAGGTTACTAAAACCTAGTCTATAATAATCCACCACAATCCATCAAGCATGCGTTCTTTCTCAGTCTGAAGAATTGCAACATCAATTGCAAACCCTCAAAATTCAACCTGAAGCACAAGAAGAAATGAAAGGCTATTGAGCCGACGCACCTTAAGAGCAACCGCCTGATTAAATTCCAAGTCAATTGCTCTACAAACATCACCATAGGATCCCGACCCTATATGTGCCTGCAATGCGTATCTGGGACCCACTGGAGCACCAATTTTCGGACACATGCCACATCAGAAAACTGCGATCTCAAATCAAGTAGCTTAGATTTTACCTGACAACTATACTGCTGATAGCCTTCAAAGAACATCATCACTGAATGGTTTGGTCAAATTCAAGACTTTTGCTGGGTGTGTACTAACCAGAGTAACTAGTCAATTGTGGACTAAACATAATGAGGGTTTCATTGACCCACTGAATTATCTGCATTGCAGAAAACCTCGGGGCTACTATAAGCTAGTTTGTGCTGCAAATGTATGCGCTCAGAGAATCACAGGATGGTGTTGACGACAGTGTGAGGAAGTGAAGTGCTCCTAAGTCCATAGAAAAATGCTGCAGAGCCCAAAGCTCCGGAGAGAGGGGGCCCATGATTGTGAGGTTGGACTAGCTTTTTTCAGAGCGCCAAGTGGATGCGAGGCAGAGAGACTGTGGTAGAGAACATAACAGACCAAACATCAATGCTGCAAAAATGTACTTGGCAATCTCAACTCTTGCTTGACAGAGCCACATACCAAGCCACAACTTGCCACACACTGAATATATTCCCTTGACAGCATCCACCTCCTCCACATCATTCCATGCCATAGTCCCCCTGGACTCCTACCTGACACATAGGACTCAACCAAAGATACTTGTCATGTGGTGAGAAAGAGATTGTCACATTATAATTGACAAACAGAGGCGAAATTACAAGGTACCCCGCACTCGCTGTGGCGCAGCTTTCCAAGGAATCTTTGGAATTAAGGTCATCATAAGGACTATACAAGGGATCTCATCCCCCTACAAGCATGACTGTCTCTTGAACTACATGTGCAATGAATTCTGCACCAAAATTTCGCAGAGAAAATTCCACAGCTGCTGTGGACGAGCATACATCACCTGTCCAGGCGTATCCTAGCAAAATTCGCATGAGGTAATTTCATAACTAAGAGCTGCAAGGCAAGTTATCTACCCGGAAAAAACCACATAAATTACGAAACGGAGTGGAACCAACATCCCACCGGGGAGGATAGTCACGGGAAATGAGATACGAGAAAATAACTCAGAGCGACCAAAGGACCATCACATTCTCACAAGAACTCGCCTCCTTCACAATGAGCCAAACAAAATCTCATCCCTCCCATCTTAAGCCTCTCTGTCAGCTGAAGTAACCATGGAAACACATGCACAGACATGACCTACCTGACATTCACACTCCTTACCATAACTTCCCAGCCATACCTTCAAAAATTCGTCCAATCGAGAGAACTCCAGCTCAGGAAAGTCCTCTACTGCTGCGCATGGAAGCGGAGCCTCCCTAATCCCGCATCATCGCCATTGCTCGTCCGAGAGAGCGCGAGGGTCGTCTCTTTGACTCGTTGCTGCTCTGCTGCTGCTCTGCAGGGCGCACACCAAGGGCCCCCTTTCTGCGCTGGATGAAGACGCGGATGAATACAGGAGCCAAGTATGGATAGAATGAGAATGAATGAAACAAATTTGATTGCCAAGTGGGATGGATGGACGCGCTATTAGGCCCCATGGCCTATTTTCTTCTGACATTAAGTTCCCAAGTCGTAGGTTTTTCTCGAGTCTGTGCCTGCTGCCCAATCCACAGAAAAAATGTTTTTGAATGCAGCACTTTGAGAGGGACATTACCTCTATGGAGGTTATACATTTCTCAAAGCTATCTTACATTATTATACAAGTAATATTTCAACTAACGAGATAGTTTACCTTTATGGAGGTAATTTCCACTGTATGTTTGAAGAGTAAATCTCCAGTGGTCTATTTTGTGTTAGAACCTAAGTTTTGTTGGGTTTTAATGATGCTTATCAGTTAGTAAAGAGTGAGAGCCTCAAAGCATGAGCGTAAAATGGCTCCTCCTTATGAATAGTGGAATCTACTTTCATCCATAGTAAACTTAAAAATTCATCCATTTATTCTTCAGAAATTGTTCAGTAACATAGATGTTAGGGAGGTGTTACCTGGAGAAGACACATCATGGAAGGTCACATCCGGGAAACACAAAAGGGGCTTAAAGATTATTTATTTATTTATAAAGGAAACCTGGGAGCGACTGCTCACAATTCAGGCCCTTCAGTGAGGAGGAGGAAAAAATAACCCCCTTTCAGATAAGCCATTAGGCACACAGATTTTGCCACTCATGCATAGTCTTCTCTTTAGAGGAGCCATTGGAAATTTGAAAATCCAGGCCGGATTATGTGTTCTTTTGCTCCTTTCTTTTTTTTTTGGAAAAGATTATAAAACGCCGGAGCTGCTCTATTTAATATTTCTAGTAAGATTTTAATGATAATAAAACTGATGAAATTGTAAATCTACCTACCCTTACAATTTGTATTATTGATCATTTTTACGAAAACGCTTATGCAAGTGTCTTAGTTTTACAGCAGTGAAGGATTATGACCAAGATAACGGAAAGGAGAAATGACTGGCTGTATGGAGATATTCCAGTATAATTGTGTTCCTAGAAACAAAACATTATTTTATTTTAATTTATTGTTTTAAAGAAAAAAGCCGGGCAGCGAGGTTGTGTCTGCGGTCGACTACGTAGCCGCTTTTGGACTGCGCGGGATGTTTTGGTGTCCAGGTACATCCGCCACACCCTCGTTTTTCTAGTATTATTTCTAATTTTCACTGTCTTTTTCCACTCCATTGGACTGCACAGGTACCTAGTTCCGAATTCGATGAAGTCGCCGAGGATATGAATTTAGTGGACGAATAGAGTGGCACAAGTCAGTTGTGATCCTTGGATCCTATCGAAATAGCTGAGATTGGCAGCGGTTCTTGGCAGATCCCGATAATGTGACAATTGTCATTCGAAGTGTAGCACTGACAGACCCACTAGTGAGCCACAGCTAGTAGTAAAGACAATTTCCGACCACAAAAATAGTGTGTGCTTTACGGTTTCGAAATGATAGGTGAAACATCACAAATTTGTCTAAATTTTGGAGTATGATTTTTCAACACATAAGAATATAGAGAGAGGCGATGCCGATCAAAGTTACCAAAAGAAAAAGGATGACCCCTCCCCAAGGAAGCCAATTTATTTATTTTAATTGTGTCTTTCATCCCCAGGCCCAGCCCTGCCTTTGTTGGAAGGTGAAAATATTTATATATTGGAGAATAGGAATAATGTAAGAACTTAATGAGAGCACGGTACGCCAGTCAACTAGCCGAGAGTGACACAGATTGGGGTGACACGAAATTGGATGACATCATATGGAGTGACACCAGGGTGACACGGAATGTCACTCCATATTTGACCAAGTATAAAATGTATGACACTGGAGGACGTATAGAAAACGCGTCCCTGAAGGATTTTGGGGGCAGATTATGCCTTTTTTGAGGCAAATGAGGAAGCAGAAGATCGTCGCTCCCACGTTGCTGGCGCGCATTCTGCATTCCTAATCGTAATCGGCAGTTTGAGTCTCCTAAACGGCTGTTTGACTTTTAGCGGCTCATTATGGCCTGCAGCTAATCACAGGCCTCATATGCCCCCAAAATTCCATTACGCAAGGGAACGCGCCCCCTATGGCGCACTATGGCTCCTAGTGACTCAAATCTGCCACATGGAGAAAATCTGGATGGTAACGGTCAGGCCGAAGACCGGCTAGCGGCATGGATGGGTAAAAGAGTAGGTATACGAGAAGGTAAACGATGCATAGATGACGCGAAGTAACTTGGAAGAGTGGGGCTAAGTATACACATTCATGATGGATCATGCGATGAGTGCTGGATTTGTCTTGGAATCCTGCCCCGACAAAGAATACTGTCTGTCCAGCCTGGTCAAAGAAAGTTTTCCATGGACGATATTTGAGCAGTAATAGTATCCAAAGTCATCGGATGCTCATCGGATGGTGGTATGGATTGTGGATAGAAGTTTTGCTGCAGTGAGTGAGGTTGAGCCGATTTCTGCTATAGGTGCACAGCTGTTACCGTGAAGGTTTATAAGAATTGGTCGTTTCTGGCATTTCAAGTAGATCATGAGGTGGAACTTCGGGGGTAAGATGATGCAGGACTCAGAGGTATATAATGTTCACGAGCGACCTAAGAGTTTTGCTAGTATCACCATCTCCGCCATAATCCATTTCTCCGTAGTCGATGAACAGCCCCGCATGGAGTTTCCTTTTAGCATTGACGTGGAAAATTCAAAGCTGGCTAAACTAAAATGTAACTTGGCAACGATGCTAAGGAAAGAATTTTCTTCACAAGCCCATGATCAGAAACACTTATACACTGGATCAATTAGATCTTAGACCAGTGTCAAAATTTCAACTTCAGATCAAAGAAATCCAGATGAAATGCTCAACGGTTGGCTTCACAGCTCGCCCAGGTCCTTGCTTATGAACAGCGGGAGCTCATCTGGTGTAAGTACAGGGACATGCGAAATCAGACCCTGCGTGGCACGACTGCTGCACGGAGAGGAGACAATGAACAAAGGTCTCTGTTGCCAAGCTGCGTCATGAGGGTGACAGACCAGTTGTCGTCCGTCGCTGTCAATTCCAGGCTGACAGACGTCAGTCAACGCTTCCGTCCGTCCACCTCTGGCGCGGCAGCCACCGTCCGTCGTCCCTTCCCGATGAGCCCATGCAGAGCTCGATGCCTATTATCCCGTAATGTTTGCCGGAAAAACTGCTGTGGATTAGTATATAATTGGGCCCTTCCACTGACAGCTCCATCCACGCACCCAATCGAGTCCGTCGGTTTTGATGACGGATTTCGTGGATGAGAAGGGGGCAGACTGATTATCTGCTGCAAATCAGACATAGGATTGCATCAGATATGGGACATTTAATTTGTCTTCAGCCTGAAATTTAGGTCAGTGTTGTCAGCCAGTTCTGTGATCCAATGAGAAACATACTTTTAAAACCAATATGTTTTATTTTTATTTTATTTGGAAAAGGGACTCAAAAGTGGGACCCCCAAACTTGAACAGTTTTCGGGCTTCATCCCCTTCAAAGAAAAACAAAAAAACATTTCCTTATTTTTTTAAAAGGGAAACCCGTGTGAGATTGAATTGAACGCTCACAACCCAATCCCCTCAATTCTAGTGAGAGGAGAAATTCACACAGCAGGATTTGAGCCCAGAATCACATGGGTGGCACTCGGGGAAATTTTTATATATATATTTGACGCCTCCCTTACTTGTCTATAATGTACATATAAAACAATTAAACACATAGATACGTATACCAGAACGGGACATGAAAATTTAGATGAATAATGGATAAATATGCTGCTGACACAAACTTTTTTCTTTTTTATCAAAGAAAAGAATTGTTTTTTGAATTTGTTTTGAATTTGTTTTTTGAAGATTACATTCGAAAAATGAAAACAAAATGATACTTGTAAAATGGAAGCAACGTTTACTATGGACGGATGATGTTCATCGGCACTATGCAGTTATGCTGCAGAACAAAGTACGTAGGTACTTGTTTGTTATTTGTTTATACTTTCACACTCACACTCACGTTTTACTTGTCAGCTTGCAATCTCTCTTCCTTCTCTCCCTCTTCCTCTCTCTCATTCCATCTCTTTCCAATTCTGCATGTTGGGTCTCATTGCTGTGTCTCCAATCAGTTTCTTTGAGAGTTTCTTGTTGGGTTTTTGGACGTGGAGGTGCTTGAGTTCTCTCACCAATATCTCCCTCTCTTCCCCCTGCAGTTGTGCTTTTGAAGAGTTTTCCACACTGATGGTTGTAGAGAAGCTCACTCTTGCAGTTCTCTGTCTCTTTCTCTGCTCACTGAGCAGTATAAGGGTGAACTAGGGAGAGTAGCAGCAATTGACGTATGTGGGTTTATCTCTGGGTTTTCGACTCTTACTCTCCGAATGCGCACTGGAGGTAATCTCATTCCAATTCTTCTTTGCAGAGACAAGCTGTACCGTAATTTAAAGCTTTTCAACAGCGCACATTGTGTGTCCATGAGAGAAACAGACAGGAACTTTTATAACGTCCAGAGAGAGAAGAAATAAAGAAATGAAATTTTAACGTCCGCAGGAAGAAACTTTGTAACGTCTCACGAGGGCCCATTGGACAAGGTAGAACGAGCCAAGAACACGACTGGTAAAAGTGACGACTTGTGAAAGAATTTGTAGAATGGGCAGATCACTTGCGCACTTGCTAATCAGTTGGCGGGCTTTGTGATGACGTTCTCTTAATCTCTTCAATGCGAAACAGAAGGTTGGAATCGTGTAGTCACATTTTGTAATGCATTCTCCGATACTGCGAGCCTTGCAGGCTGTCGACGGGAGGTGCATATCTGCAAATATTCAGCTGCTGTTGAAATGCAACCTCTGCAGTTTGTGAGTGACCAATGTTTGCACTATTCCGAAAATTTTCACGGTCGTCGCGCATACTCCATGAGAGAGAGACAGGTGGTTGCCACAAATCATACCATCACAACTCAAGTCTTAGCTTTGGATTTCACAACGTTCTTTGATCAGGTTTCCATACTGTGACTTACGCTACGCTCATACTGACAAAGCACTTGTCTATAATCTCTGCAAGTAACCTCCTCCCAACAACTATTATAATAATGGGTACTTCCTGATGTAAATTTCTCTTCATCTCTGCTTCTTAGTTAAGAAAATCATCAATAGCATGCAAAGACCGTTTCCTACCAGGTTGTCAGACTGATTGGTACACTCCTTAAAGCTGGGTTCCTACTCCATCTAGAGAGGATAGAACCATGTTCTTAGCTGCTACAAGACGTCAACAGCTAAGAGTTTTCACTGTGGCAAAATTTGTCAAAGATTCGATTTGGTTTGTCTGTTCTTTAAGAATGACCAATATATACACCTCTCTCTCTCTCTTGAAGGACTTGATAAAATTGTTGCTCAGAAAACGAAGCTGACATCTTGCTTTTTATTTGCCATAAAACAATCTCCAATGTCCAAACTCCACCATACTGATGGTAGGTTTTTGGTGACTTCTTTGCCAGGCCTGATGGAGATACTCATGGAGGTGGAGATGTTGCTGCATTCAGATATTCACTTGAGAGTTTGCATGCACAAACTTTCCAGCTAAAATAACTCAAAGTTTTAGAAGTTTTAGAAGTTTGTGCATGCAACCATGGGGGATGTTGCGTCCCAGGACCGAATGCCAAACCTTCAATTCTTATGCAAAAGGCTAGGCCCTGGCCCAAGCCCCTTAGGCCCAGGTAGTGTACGGGACTTGGAAAGTCGAAGCCCCTCTCCTGATTCTCTCATGGGGGTAATCTGTCCCAACCCACTCCCTGAACCTCCCTTGGATGAACTGAATCACTATACACCTCCGGCTGCCAGAGTAGCCTCAATGACCAGAAGCTCTACATCAAGTCCTCCTGAGGAGGTTTCCAAAGCCGCCCTCTTCCTGGCTATGGAATCCCATCACCCCACAAAGAATGAGGATGGTGCAAGGCTAGTGTGGCGGGATCTGACAGTCACAATTGGAGGGGGTAAGAGAGGGGAGGGTTGCAATAAGGTGTTGAAGAGCGCTACCGGGTTCTGTCGGCCAGGATCTTTGCTGTCTATCATGGGTCCAGCATGCTCAGGGAAAAACACCTTGTTGAAGGCCTTGGCAGGTGCAGTGTTCATTCTGTTTTTCTGAGGGAATGTCTGAAAATAAAATCAGGCAAATTGTTAGAGTAGTTCAGATTGTTTGAGAAGGAGAGAAATTGGGAGATTAGTACACAATAGTATCTATTATCCATCCCTCTAATTTCCTCCTACCTTCCTCCAAGCAAAAAAAATGGGGAGAATCTGAAGGTTCTATGAAGTAAGGTTGAAGGGGGCTCACACCTCAAGATGTGGCTTGAGGAGCAGTGTCATTCACCTCTCAGGAATGTAAGTCTGTATAAACTTTACCAAATGGATACTTGCAGGAGGATTCCAAGCCTCCACTCATGGTGGCCCTGAAATGATACAGGCCAGCTGCCCAAAAATGCAAAGCTATATGGTGAGATTCTTCTCAACGGGCGCCCACGACAGCTTCAGTATAACAATTATGTGAGACACCTCTCAACAAATTTTCCCGTAATGGATGCCCAGAGGTTTCAGACAGAGAGATGCTCTTGCATTGCCCTTAATAGTATTTTCAGAAACTGTCCCCTCATTGTTCTAAAAGGAATCTCACAACTGGGCCGGTTTGTTTTGGCAGGAATACATAAGAAGAGAGGAAGAATGGATTGAAACTTTGACAGTCCGTGAAATGCTTCACTACTCTGCTCTATTGCAATTACCTAGCAGTCTGCCTCTTTCCAAAAAGCTTGCACGTGTGGATGCATCAATTTCAGAGATGGACTTGGAAGACTTGGTGAGCATTCGCATTGGGTGTTTGCACCGGAATGGTGGTCTTTCACGAGTGGAAAGAAAACGACTTAGTCTAGCCATTCACTTGCTCTCGAAACCGTACCTGCTCTTTCTGGAAGACCCAACATATGGCCTTGACCGGTATGCCATTTCCCATTGCCTTCCCCTATCCACAATACTCATCTATGGTTCTTCTGTGTTGTCCTCAGGCCCGCAGAATTTGTTTGTTTCTCTCCCTCTCTCCAAAGGGCCCATTGACAAGTATCTAATTATAAGTCCAGAAGAATTGACCATACTGGATGAAGCTGACTTGGAGGGGGTTGAGTCCAAAGCCATGTCTGATGCCCAAAGAAGGACCGATGAAAATGAAGTTAGGCATAGAACTTCCCTGAACTTGTTTGCAGTCTGTGACATGGGAAAGGACCTTAAGGATGATTTGAAGGGCCTACCTACCCTCGGCACTGGACTGAAATTTAAAATCAGGGTGGGAAGCCTACCTGTGAACGATAACAGATGCAGATAGGAAAAGGAGATAGTAATTGCCCGATGTGCGGGCAACCTGAAGACCATATATCCATTCTCTGATACATTGTCCGGGGTATTCTCACCAGAGAGTGACCCTCTTCAGGAACATCAAGAACATGGTCCTGCACCTCGGTTCACCAACTTTGAAAATCTTGAGGCTGAGCCTAAACCTTGCTGAGCCTGGTCCTGCAGGGGTGTAACTTTTGGGCTGCTCACACACAGCAGATTGATGCTTGTGTGAAGGCTTTCTAGAGGATATCTCGAAAGCCCAAACTAATTGTTTATATCGAGGTAGTCACACTACTGGGGTGAGCCCCTCACAAAGGTATTGCCTATTCTCTATGTTTCGGTCCAAACTGGGCGCCGGGTCTATGGCCATAAGGATACGGCAAACAAACTATTACGAGTACATTCTCGCGAAAGGGCCTCCCAACAACACAGTTATTTTTTTGCCTGTTTTCTTTTCCTCTGTCTCTACTCCCTTTTGGAACTTTCTGTGAACAATAGTCTTCTCTCCTCTCCATACACACCGACACCTATGGAATTCCGTGTGTTACCGGTGTTTAAGACCAAGGACGTAGGTCCATGGCCACAAGGCTACTGCCTGCTTGTAAAGTAGTGCCATGGTAGTACATCCCATAAGTAGATATTTCTTAATATCTCTCTCGAACAGAATAACTAATAGTTGCCTAAAGGTTGACTCTTGACTCCCGAAGCAAGCGTAAATTATGTCCCTTCACCTGGAAGGACTACTGCCTTCCGTTTGGAAGGTGGACACCTTTGTCAGGTGCAGGTGCCTAATAGAGGGGCTGGGTCTTTTGAGGGATGTCACAGAGTGGCAAGCCTACTGATTACAGTGACATTGCGGAAACTGGCACTGAACCGACGGTGCACAGTGATAACAACTATGCAGCTAGCTAACAGCCATGTATGGCCCTTGCTGGACCAGTTGTGTCTTCTTGCTCACGGTGTCACCATCTTCTTTGGGCCATCCCAGGCAGCCTTGGAGGTACACACGCATCTCAAGCAACTTTTGAACATATTTTCATAAGTCTGTGCCAACTACTGAACATAAATTTGAACAGTGTCAGGCCAAGTCCGTAAAATAAAAGTTTGAAAACAAGCTGCTGTAGTTTAAATTTAGTACACATTCCCATCTGGCTCTGCATTGCTTCACTCATTACTATGGTTGTCAATTTGGATGCAGCATTTTGAAAATGCAGGGTTCCCATGTCCTTCCCATCATAATCCCATAGACCACTTTCTGGGAACCATCGACACCGACCTGGAGGGGATAAACTCTACCTTCAATCTTGGACAGGTTTGAGCCTAAGAAGCTTTATCCTGTCAAATCACTTCCATTGTACGTGACTCAGAATGGCATGATTCCACAGTATCCTAGTAAAGTTGCAGATTCTCTCCAGAATATACAGAGCAAGAAGGACAGAAAGAACAAGGAAATGAAATGAAATGAAATGGTACTTCATAAAGTCTGCGGGAAGCTCAAAGAGCTTATGGGATGAGAAAGAAAGAAACAAAAAAGAGACATGGTCTCTCCACAGGCAAGGATTTTGTAATTCTCATTAAACTGTGTCATGGTAGGATGAGGAGCAATTAGGGGACTGTGTGTGGGGTCGCATGGACACATCAGTTGTGGTTCGCACTCTGGAGGCAACGTTCCAGGCATCTTCAGAGGCTGCAGTTGTGCAATCTCTGGTGGCTCAGCACTCAGAAAATGTACGACTCTTACCTGCTCCAGACTTTCCCCCTTTGTGCCACGCTTGAGTAGTTCTTTGGTGTTAAGGTTTTGGTCTTCTGTGGTTCTACATGGGCCTCCAGTGGACATACTAAAGTTCTTCCTTCTTTCCGTCTCTCTTCTTGGACTCTAGGAAGCCTATTGACATTGGGTGGACTTGAAACGGGAGTACATTAATGTCTCTGTGACTAAATGCCGGCCTTGTACCTCGTGTCCTTGTTTGTTTCGACCTGAAGCGCTTTGCTTCAGGTAAGGTAGTGCATTGGATTTAGTTGGAAAGCTTGGGGCCTTTCCCTCTTTAGAATATGCCTACACGGGCCATTCCCTGCAACTCCCTGGAGTGTGATCTCTGAATGGTAACAAGCGGACTCCTACCGCTTGGGGGCAGCCCCTCCGCCCAAATTGGGCAGTCGTATGCTCTGTCTAGCATACTCGGCACTTGGGCTCGGGTTGGTTCCTGTGCTTAAACTTATGGCCTGCGAAAACAATCAAAAATTTAGCTCCTATCAACATCAACACTCCTCAGGGTGATCCCTGGGAATTGGTTACTTATGCCAAATCTAGGGCTTCATGTGTAGTTTTTGGGGTGAATCCCAGGATGGACGATGTGTCCTTTAAAACTACATGCTCTAGCTTAGGCTTGGATTTCATGGCTAATGGTACCATCTCGAGACTTGATAACAGGGGTACATTGAAGGTTGCAATGACCAAAAGTGCTTCTAATAGAGTCCCGCATCAATTCAATCTCAAAGAAGTTCGTCCCTTGACTGGCTGGAGAGCGGTCTTAGACATTGGTGATTCAATGGGGCGCTCTAGGAAGACAACCAAGGGCAACAACTTCAACTTGAGAGTTTCTAATCGGTTTGACGCTCTGGATGAGGTTGAATCCAAACAGCCAGAAGGACAAGATGCCCCTAAGTGTACGGAACCTGAACGTCCTGAATCTGAAGGATTTGGTACTCTGAATGGTTTACCAATCCTCAAGGTTTACACAAGACGAACAAATTCTATACACGGGGTAATTGTCCCCAAGCCGTCAGATGGACAATCTGTCTCTAAGTGTGCAGAGCCTGAAGGATTTGGTACTCTAAATGGTTTACCAATCCTCAAAGTCTACACAAGACGAGCAAAATCTATACACGGGGTAATTGTCCCCAAGCAGTCTGACGGACAATCTGCCCCTATGTGTGCGGAGCCTGTGCGTCGTGTAACTGAAAGATTTGGTACCCTGAATGGTTTACCAATTCTCAAAGTTTACACAAGACGAGCAAAATCTACACATGGGGTAACTGTCCCCCCTTTGCAGAACGGTTGGCCGTCCAGGAGCAATCACAAGCTACCTAGACGACAAACAATTCACACGCAAAGGGCTGGCTTGCGGCTGGCCACTTTCAACTTCTCAGGGTTGACCAACCAAAGGAAACAACTTGAAGTGGGACAAGTTCTTCGGACTAATGATATTCATATCTGTGCTGGGCAAGAAACATGGGAAACGTCGGATAAACTGGTTGGAGATGTCATTGGTTATAAATGGGCAGGTAAGATGTGTACTCTCAAGGCAGCCTCTGCCAAACGCGGTCAAAAAGGGGTCGGATTCTTTGTCCGTGATTTCTTGTTTGAGGTACGAGCATAGTATCTGGCTAAAACTGAATTTGAAGGGCGGCATGAGTACAAAGGACCTCTTTGTTGGTTGTGTTTACATGCCCACAGAGGGGACCCTTAGTGCTGATGCAGACAAGGCCTTCGAAGATGTAAAGCTGGACTGTGCTTCGTTCCTTGCCAAAGGTCAGGTGGTACTATTGGGGGACTTCAATGCCCGGGTGGGCAAAGGGATCCATCAGGACGATATCATTGGACCTTTTGGTGAGGACGAGCTGAATTCTAATGGCAGACGGTTAATTAACTGTCTAGAAGAGCTTCAGCTTTTGACCTTGAATAACAGGACAAGAGGTGACCAAGTGCAGTGGACTCGTGAGAAACCCCAAACTGGGGAACGTTCCATTGTGGACTATATCATAATGGACAAAATTTTGTTCCCCCAGTGTGCCAATGTGTTGATCGACAGAACTGATATTGGTACCTCTGACCACTTCCTGGTTTGGACTGAGATCAAAAGGTGTTTTCCCACCACCAAGAGATCTGTGAAACGTTCGATTCGGAAGTGGCGCATAGAAAAATTCCACAATGAGGAGGTCAAGGCTGAGTACGTCCAGGCCTTGCAAGAGGCTCTCCCTCATTTTGTCCAATCGCTCCAAGAACTTCAGTCATGCTCTGTTAACGCAAGAAATGAAGTCGAAAGAGCAGTGGACTCTTGGGAGAGTTTCGTTTCCTCCGTGGCTGACAAGATCATTGGGAGGAAACTAATTGTCTGCGGTAGAGCAGTTAATTGGTGGACTAATGAGATTAAACTCAAGATAGCTGAGAGACGAGCCCTCTATAAAGAGTGCTGCAATTTGGAAACCAACAGAGAATTGTGGGCGAGGTACTACCAGCTCCGTAAAGATATCAATCAGCTTGTTAGGTCTCAGAAGAAATTATACTGGGACAAGTTATACAGTGAAATAAACTCAAACTACCATGGTGGTAATGACAAGAAATTCTGGTTGGCCCTTCAACGTTTGTACAAACCGAAAAACGGTCAGCAAGTACAAGCGCTGAAGACTACTAAAGGTGCAGTGGTGACTTCATCGGTTGACATTGTCAAAACCTTCGAAACTCACTACAGTATCCTTGGCAGAACTTCTAGGTCTAACAGTGAGGGGTCTTCTGCTGAATGGAGGGACACAGTTGGAAAAAATGTTCCTATGATTCAAAACAGCCCTGATGAACTGAAGTATATTTCAATGGCTTATAATGCTCCCATTAGTTCTTCTGAGATTGTGGAAGCAATTGAACATTTAAATGGATATAAAGCTGGTGGACCTGATGGTATTGTCAACGAGCTTATCAAGCACGGTGGCGATCCCATGATAGAGGCCCTAGTTCTCCTCTTTAACCTTATCTGGAAGACTGAAATGATCCCTTTCGCTGGCGAAAGGGGGTCATTGTCAATCTATACAAGAAGGGTGACAGAGAAGAACCGGGGAACTACCGTGGCATCACGCTCCTCAATGCTGTTGGCAAGACATTCTGCAGAGTTATAAGTACTCGTCTCGAGGTTGATCTGGAGTCTAGAGGTTGTTTCCATGAAGGCCAAGCTGGCTTTCGGCGAAACAGGGGCTGTGTGGATCATATCTTCACTCTAAGCCAGATTATCCAGGGAAGGAAAAAAGAAGGGAAACCCACTTATGTCTTTTTCCTGGATGTCAAAAAGGCTTATGACACAGTGTGGAGAGATGGCCTATGGTTACGCCTCTGGTCTTGTGGGATCAAGGGAAAGATGTGGAGAGTTGTCCACAACTTGTATGCTCACACCAAAAGCTGTGTCACTGTTAACGGACAGAAGTCCAACTTCTTTGACATAGACCAAGGTGTAGCTCAAGGATGTACTCTCTCCCCTCTGCGCTTCAATGTTTTCATCAATCAACTCCTCGAGGATGTGGAAAGTGAGGGATTTGGGTTAAGGGTGGGTGATACCACCATACCAGCCCTTATGTTTGCGGATGACTTCGCAGGCATAGGGGAGACTCCAACCAATCTCCAGGAGTTGATTGATTGCGCGAAGAGATACTTTGATCTTTGGGGGCTAGAGGCTAATGTCAGCAAATGTGCAGTGGTAGCATTCAACGACAGAGGAGAGGGAGGAAGTGATCTTAAGTGGCAGTGGGGTAGCCAAGAGATCCCGGTCCTCCCTTCCTGCACTTACCTGGGCGTTGAGTTCTCCTCCAATTGTAATTGGGATGCACATATCCGGAAAGTTGTTCAAACTGGCAAGGGCAAAGCTCTGGGGCTCACTAAATTTTTCCACTGCAGAGGGGTCAACTCTGAGGTCAAGAAAACCATGCTTTGTCGCGTTATTAGACCTGCCTTGGAGTACGGATCTGCTATATGGGTTGATAACTCCAACCAGGCTAAGTCTCTAGAATCCATTCAAGTGGGGGTGCTTAAGGAGTGTATGTCAGCATGCTCCAAAACAGCCAATGTGGCTGTTCGGGGTGAGTTTGGCATTCCGTCCTTAAGCTCCCGACGAGATGAATTCAAGGTCAGATGGTGGGGTCAGCTGCAACATATGCCCAACACCAGATATCCTAAGTTAATCGACTCTATATCTTGGAAACAGGACCGCCCTGTCAAACAGGCTAAGTCCTGGCAGAAGAGAGTAGAAGAGATCCTCAAGGACCTGGACCTGGATCCGCAAGTCTTGACCCTGCTGGATAAATCTGACTTAGAGGCTGTCGTGTCCTCAGCCATGTCTGTTGCCATGAGATTGTCTGATGAAAATGAAGTTAGGCAGAAAACTTCCCTGAACTTGTTTCTAGTCTGTGACGTGGGGGAGGACATCTTGGATGACCTCAAGGGTCTACCCACTCTCGGCACTAGACTGAAATTTAAACTCAGGGCAGGAAGCCTACCTTTGAACAGCAAACAGAAGCAGAGAGGAAAGGGAGAGTGCAATTGCCCGTTGTGTGGGCAATCTGAAGACAGTATTCATTTTCTGATACACTGTCCGGGGTTCTCTCACCAAAGAGACGCTCTCTTCAAATCTATTAAGGGAATTGTGCCTGTACCCCTGTTTACCAACTTTGAAAGTCTCGAGGCTGAGCCAAAAGCCCAGGCCCTCCTGAGGCCTAGTTTTTGGGCAAATCACACACAGCAGATTGATGCTTGTGTGAAGGGATTTCTAGAGGATATCTGGAAAACCCGGATTAATTCTTTATATGGAGGTAAGTCTTACTACCAACATCAGCCCCTGACAGAGGTAGGTTCTGTCCCTTTTGTTCCCGCTCAAACTGGGCGCGGGGTCAATGGCCACAAGGCTACGGCAAACAACGTCTTATGAGTACAATCTCTTCTTGGACTTCAACTTCCAGGAACAATGTGATATCATTCTCTTTCTTTTGAATGACTTGCTATGCAAGGACTTCATTCGTAAGGTGAAATTTCTCACACTCAATAATCTGTACTCTTAAAGCAGACATACATTTCACAATCAGCTAGTTGAAATTCAAACACTCTTGTACTGTCATTACTTTCTCGTGATGTTCTAACTTTTTACTCCTTTTGTTCTGCCTGCAAGCACTTTGAGCTTTGTGGTGGACATTATAAAGTTCCTTTCCTTACCTTTCCTTCTAACCCCCCCGGCTGATGCAAAGTACAGCAGCTTCAAGATCTGCTGTCTTTTCCACTGATTCTGTCAGAGATTGTTGCCTGGTTTGGTTCAGGAAGGGTCCATGCTGGAAAGCAAGGGTAAGGCAGGGATGTTGATGTCTCTGGTGGTGCTGACATGGAGATCATGTGTCAGCATGGGGCGGGATTTTGGCTATTATTGGCTGCGCTTACTACTCTGCACAGTGCTCACACTGTGCATTGGGACCATGTACCATGGTCTTGGCCATTCCGCTGACCCTATCCGGGTAAGAGCTGAATGAGACTACCCATTGTCTTTTTTGCCTCTCTTCTCTTGTTCTCTGTCCCTTGGGCCCTTTTGGCCTTCTATGGACATAATGAACCTCTTGGTTTCTTTCTTTCACGATTCATTATTCTCAGCATCAGGGCTCTCTTCTGTTTCTGAATCTGAGGATTAACTTTGTAATAATCTGACTCTGGTCATGTGCCTCTCAAAATAGTTTTAGACATCCTTTTTGTGCAGCCCCTGTATCAACACACGCTGTATGAGGGAGTCTCCCATCTCCATGTGGTGCACAAGATAATTCAATCAGTTTTCTTTCTCTAGAGTTCAACCAAGTTTCTTTCTTTTATGTCCCAGTTCTTTTGGAATGCTGACCCTCACAAAGAGAAGAGAGAAAGAACATAGACAGATACTTAATGCCACGAACAGATCACAACGGATAGCCATAGCCTCCACTCACAAGGACTCAAATACAAAGCTCAAAGTTCAAACGCTCAAAGCTCAAAGCTTTGAGCTTTGTCTTCAAATACCTCTTGACAATTTTGATCATGAGAATTCAGTTGCTCTTACATTTGGTAATGTTTTGGGCAGACAAAACCATGGTAAGTTTCCTTGTTAGGTCTCGCATCCAGGGAGTCACATCCCTGTGATTTCAATCAGTTTGCTACATTGTCATGACTTCCACACTTCCCCCTACATGATATCAGCTTGTCTGGATATACTATTCAGTGACTAAAGTTGAGATGGGCTGGTGTTTCATAGGGACGGACATCAGCCATCTTCGTCACAGTTTCCTGTCTTTCATTACTATCTATTGCAGGATTTCCTGCTATGCTCAAAGAGGTGAAGGTTAGTTTCTCGATCCCTCGATGTTCCTTTCTGCCCATGATATCACCAAGCACACCTCCTTTGAACTGCTGTTTGTTATTTACTTTCTTCAAGTCGTTTCTTACATGTGGATATCTAACCTCAGTTGGGCATTGTTGTTCTCGCAGGTGGTTTCTCAAGAAAGAGCTAATAGACACAGAGGTGTTGTGAAGTTTGTTATTGCAAACCTGCTGGCCTCTCTGCCGTTCATACTAGTGCTGGCCATGGTGTGCTCCCTCATTTCCTACTTCCTCATAAGGCTTCATCCAGCTTTCACTCTCTTCATTTACTTTGCATTCAACATCTTCCTCTGTCTGGTGATCGTCGATGGCCTCATGCTATTTACAGCATCCCTCTTACCCAAGGTTTCTGAAGGAATGGTGACCACTCTAGGCATCCAGGTAATCTCTCCCTCTGTCTCCTTTTGGGATTCCTATGGACATAGCAAAGATATAAGTGAGCATGCTGGATAAGCATTCAATGACCTATGCTTGTGTGGAAACTACACTAGGTAACTAGTGTACGGTACCAGGCTTCTGATTACATGGCCCCCTCTTCCAACCAAATTTTCAGGCATGTTCTTCTCTTGCTCTGATCTTAACAGATATTGATGATGCTCGTAGCTGGCTATTTCCGGTTAGCTGAAGACCTCCCCAAGCCAGTGTGGACATATCCAGCTTCCTATCTCTCTTTCCACACCTATGCAATCCAGGTGTGTGTATCTCTCCCAGTGTCATCTTCCAAGGCTTCAAGTGCTGAAGTAGGAGTGTCCAAATTTACTGACCAACCAGACAGAAAAAACGTGTCTTTTGGACCTAGCTCAATGCCAAGTCAGTATAAGGTCCTCAACAGTCGTCCATTTCTAATTTACCTCCAGCCCTGAACGGGTATGATGGTGGATCGACAGGGGTTACTAAGGAATGAGTACGAGGGGACCTGGTTTTCAGAGAAGGTGCCACCACATTCGTCACATCCGATTTACACCCAGGGAGCTTTGCGACAAACCTTCCAAGCATCAGAACCCATGCACGGAAAGTGGTTCAATCTTCTCGTCTTGGTAGTCATGGCAATTGGGTACCGTGTTCTGGTGTGCATCTCGCTCTTACGCTGTGACTGGCTCGAGCCCAAGAATTATTCAAGTCCACGGTTTTATCAAGACGCAGAAGATGACTGAAGATGCGGTCGTTGTGAGACTTTTGTACCATATAGCACTAGAACAGACAGTGCCACTTAACCGTGTGCAAGAAATCTAAACTTTCATGGGTCACAAGTGAAAGAAATGCAAGCGTCTGTGATACAGCCCCTAGGTTGCGACAGATATGTGTCAGGACGAGCAGGACGGTGCTCTACTTGCAATGCACACGAAGTTGAAAAAGTTTTGAAGAGGCGGGCTGCAAATCGAACAGTCATCTACAAGAGATGTCACATTCTTGCTACAAAGTAGTGTCATCTTATTCTTCCCTCCTCAGCTGCTAATCACCACCTCACATATATGACTATGTGAGATCAGACTGGCAATCCCCACGAAAACCACGAGGTGGTCAGCGTACAGTAAATAACTCGTAAGAGGTATTGCAAGCTGCAAGTTGAGTGCCTGTACTGTTTCACTTTACACTATTTATGAACAACAGTTATACAACAGCTCTGCAGTGCCTAACTAAAAGCTGCTTACGTACCTTGCTGGCACATGCCATAATGATACAAAGCAGATATCATTCTCTCAAGATGCTCAGCATTCACTCTGCCAAGACAATCATGCTACATCGCTACTACACGACTTTGTGATACACTCCCCCAACAAACTCTTCACTTCCTGAACGAGTTACTATTGGGATGTGCATGCGGTGGGCCCTGGATAAATGTGACTTATTACCTCCATATATGTTATATCTCTTCTATTGTTATATTTTTTTCTACTCTTAGAATTTTACACTATAAAAGAGTGAAAGAGTGCTATATGTGAAGTGTTAGGAAAATAGTTGTTATCCGTCATTATGCACCTCCAATTAGCCGGTGGGAATCAGCACCTCCTTTGTTAGGTATGTGCACCCACAAAGGTTGACCATTAATTTTGATCCATCCAACTTTGTTGTCACAAATCTTTTGGAAGGCGGATGCAAAAACATATTTGGTCTCATCTCAACTGTTAGTGCTCTCAATGGTGTGGTATGGCGACTCGGAGATTCTGATTCCAGCGGAGCCCGCACTGCTGTTTTCTGAGGTTGAAGCCGCTCTACATACAATCCAACTGTATTATAGCCCTTTGGGGGTCAAGAGACACCATAGTTTACACTTCCTTCGAGAGGTGTCATACTTATTACTTACTCTAACCATACATTGAACAACAACCTCAAAACATTAATTCTAAGTTTTCAAAATATTTGTCACAAAAAGGAGTTATATTTTGCGCCAGGACATGATCCAATGCTTCACAATAACTGTAATTCATGAATAAATGCTACTTTCCATGTAGTAAGTTGACCTCTATTAGGCTCATTAGTTCGGATATTTAGGTATAATTGACATGGTCTGCCCTCTTTTATGGCTAGTTGTTATACATGTATAAACCTTATGTTTTCCATACTCTTGTCGTTCTATCCAAAGTGGGGATCCACCTACTTGGGAATTGGAATGGAGGGTGCATGGCTGGAAGATTAGTGTGACTATCCCGAGGGCAGAGTAGCTCAGCAATTCTAAATTCAATGTTTTGCATGCTCACCCAAGGTAGTAGCTGCTCAGCCCCTGCAGTTCCCAATTCAATCCCTTCATCATTCCCACTACTTTTTATGGACCCTCTCTCTTGAATGGAAGTAGAATCCATACGCGGGCAGAGATACTTATATGAGCTACACGACATGTGGATTGACTCTGTATACTTGGTGTATATTCAAATTTGGTATATTGCAGGTGGAATCAGGCTCCCATCAGCATCATGATAGGCTCGCTTTTGTTGAGGTTGGCCTGCGTTCCTGAATAGTAAAACTCCCGGGTGTTGGCGGAACTTTATAACGTCCCGGGTAACAGTGACTGGGTTGTAACATTCTATGCTCGCGGGGTAACGGTTTCTAAATTGATCTGCAAAGTGGTGTTGCTGATGATTCTAGGTCCGCTTGCCGTGGAGTTCCTTCATTCAGCTAGGTGAGTTAGGCATTGATGTGAGTCTGTTGATCCTCTCGTGGTTGGAAAAGTTTTCCCAGACCGCTTCCTGGGCAATAAGATAGGTAGTAGGGATGCATCAAAGCTCTAGACTTCATCATTTCTAATGGAAAGGTGGGCATAGCTGCTTGCTGTTAGGTCTTTGAGACTATTGAGCGAGTGATACCTAGTGGTTTATGGCGAGCTAACTCAGGCAGAGCAAAGTCAGGAGCTTATAGGCTCTTGTAACTGACAGACCGGGCACATGAGGAATATACGGACATGACAGGTGATTTTTATGCATTTGACTAAGAAAGACGGTCAACTTGGATAGATTTCCTTTTGGCCTCTCTCCTCCACGCTGATTGATGGGAGCCAGATGAGTCACAATTCTATATTCCATACTAACTTGAGGAGATTCAAACTCTCCGGATTGCTGCTGAATGTTGAGTTTCGCGAAACCTCGCGGCTACCTAATAAAGCCAACTCTGGCACGAATTGCATTCGCTTTTAGCTGCCTCCAACCAGGGACATCCACAGGCTTTGATTAGTGAAGTGCTATAAATGAGGCATTACTCTGGAGCCCTCGTTAGGCGCGCCCCAACTTATTCTTTCCAGTAAAACAAGAGGTCAACGAGATGTTCCTGACGAGAGGCTGCCAGCTCACGTGCGCCTATGGGAGGAAGAAGAAGCCAGGCTCGACTCTCACGGGCAGGAACGAAGGGAATGACGGCTCATTAGCTAATTCCCAAATGGGTCACTCCAAAGGGCTACCTTCTTATTTAGGAGATGACGGGCATTTTATTAGGACCCCCATTCTATATCTGTTTTTCAGGAGCTGTAACTTGTCATTCTATCAAGACTTCCTACCTACCAAGACCTTGCATATGTGGAAAACCTCGTGGCGCTTTCAACAACATAGTTGTGCATGGCTGTCGGATGTAACGATGTGAGCACGGAGGTGGATTCCCAGCCAAGTCCATGACTTGGTCTGTGGTCCTCCATCATATTCAAACCCCTACAAAAACACATACCTCTGTCTCACCCAATACATTAGTCATCTGATCAGCAGTCTGCAGATTGGAAGCAGACAGACTATGTATGTACATAGTACATAGGTGGATATGTGCTGCCCACACGTTTCGTAAGGAGATTTGTGGGTAGGTAAAGTCTGGCTGGCCCAGTCGAGAACCACTCCTCAACTGCAATCAAGTCCCAGAGCTTGAAAAACATATGGCAGGACGGAAAAATACCTGGTGGAAGTTTCCGATTGGGATGAAAATTTTACAGGGGCAAGTTGGGGCCCAGCCTGACCCTCGGCGATGGCATTTTCAACGGCGCAGTAGTTTGTTGCTGAATTTGTTTTCTAATTTATGTGGCCTGCCGAACAAAAACTTTGGGATTCAGTGCCCCCCAAAAGTCACTACATAGCAGCCTGTAGCTACAAATACCAGAAAACCTTGAAATTTGTAGGGCGTAAACTGGCAGGGGCAACATAATGAAAAGACCCTAACTAAACAAAAAATTCCTCTGAAAATTACCAACAAAAACTCCCTTTTTTGGGGGGTAAAATGATGTGGTCAATATTGTAACCCCCCCCCCCCCCCCCACTCAGATATAATAAGCTTTTTACTTTGCAGGTGGATTTTGGTGTTATTTGTTCCTGCTGGTGGGTGGGAGCGATGGGTACTTATCAATCACTTCCAACGGACAGTTTTACAGGGGATAACTTCAAGATAAGAACGCAGTGAGAAATTACATGACAGTGTGTCAGGGCAACAGTCTGGCGGGACCTACTGTAATGAAAAACGCTTAGGGGGTGGATGCATGTCAGTTCTGGATATCGCTGTCTGTCCACCATGCACAACACCACATTCACTTGTTCGTCAACTGAGATTTGTGGCTGTGGATGATTTTGGGGCTAAAATTGGAACTGTGCGCTACTGAGGTGCAAGACTTGCTGTTCACCTATAAACTTAGCACCTTGCGGATCACATTGCTATTTAGCAATCACCCATTACGCCTCGATCGGCCCCAGAAACCGTTCCAGTGCAGCACTCGCTCTCTCTCGTACACCCTCGCTCCAGGATTAGTGTTGTTGCATTCAAGACGCACTGCCCACGCCTGCATCCCCGGTGAGTCTCCTGCACCACAACCGCCATGGATGCTTCTTGTACCCACCGCACTGCCAAAGTCGCTTCCATCGCTCCCACCCACCCTCCTCACCCTCTATTTTCGCTGATCACAACTCACTCAACATTCCGATTTTCTATCACGATCTGTGGGTATTGTAATCCTTGTTGGAAAGAGTAGATGTTTTGTGGTACTAATAAGGTTCGGGAAGGAGAGACCTTGAAGCTTTTTCTCTTCACGAGTGTTTTGCATTTGGACTCCACATTGCACAAGGATCAGCTGCTAGGGACTTGTAGTACACCATGTTATTATGCTCCGACAGATATTCGAATCCTGTGACGGCGTCGCCGTCACCCACTTGACGGACGTCCGTCATTCCCGTCACCGCACGGCGCGTCCTGGCGAATGGACGCCGTCGACGGTGGCTCGGACGCCGCACGGGATGACGACGGTGACCGACGCACGTCCGTCGCTTTCCGTTTCTCGTTCAAATGATTTCTGTTATTAGTATTTCGGAGAAAGTCGCATATAATAAATTGGGCGCACTTCATCCGGAGTACGTTCATCCACAGCCAACCCAGGTGGTATAATAAAGGGCGTAATGAAGGGGGTCGGCCCCATCCACGGCCACGCCACCCTGGCCTGATTGCGTTGATGACGCCGTCAGTGGCCTCCCGCCGATCTCGCCTCTCGTCTCTCTCTCTCTCTCTCCTATCCTCTCCTCTCCTCTCCTCTCCTCCACCCCACGAGTGAGGAGGCTGACAATGTCTTGGCAGCTGCCGTGCTCCATCGTCTCGCACGCAGCGGAGAGGTGCGGGGGTGTTTGTTTGTGCCTGTACCTATGTAAGCTGTGTTGACTTTCGGCGAGAGAGTCGGGGGTGGGAGTGGATATGAGAAATAGGGAGGAGGGAGAGCGGTGTAGGTGAGGGGAAAGATTGAAGTGTTGCAGGGGTGGTGGAGGAGGAGCGCAAGTGAGCGTGCTGAAGAGGGATGGCGGTGGAGATGAATGGGAGGTATGGGTATGGGCAGCCGCACGGGGAGTATTACCCGGGGCAGCCACGGCCAGCTGCGAGTCGGCAGGGTGGAGGAGTTGGGGGGTTGAGTCCGCTGAGCCGAACGGTTTGGAGGGACAAGGCTGCAGATGGCGTCGCGGACCTGTCTGCAAGGCTGACCTGGATGGATTTGTGGGTGAATGTCACCAATGCCAAAGGGGAGAACCAGACTGTGCTGCATGGGCTCACCGGATATGCAGAGCCTGGGGGGATGCTTGCTATCATGGGTCCGTCGGGGTCCGGAAAGTCAACACTCCTCGATTCTCTGGCAGGTATGGCACAAGGTCTTGTACTGTTTGTTCGCGTTGGTTCTCTCTCCTGCCCCTTGTCTCTTCGGTTTCGAGGTTTGCCTTAACTGGTCCATCTCCGGTTTTTTCACAAGGACAGTGCCAGCCTCTCTACAATTCTATGTTCAATTACATTCTTCTCCCTTCAGTGGGTTCATGCTTATCTGGACCATGAATCGTCTTCAGGGAGGCTTTCGAAGAACGCGACGTTGACCGGGGAGATTCTAGTGAATGGCCGCAAGAGAGCCCTATCGTATGGCATGGCCGTAAGTTTTTATCCCGTCTCTCTGTGGACAGGCTGAGAAGTATTTGGTAGCCAGATTTATATTGCAAGGTCAAATCTTCTGCGATTGCGTAGTTTTGTATCTTCCTGTTGTCGTCTTGTATCCGTTTGTAGTGTACATGGGCGCATTGTCAATCCATGCTTCGACGTGTAATCGCCGCTTCTCTTCGGTTTCATGAAATCCAAGTTGATTGAGTTGGGGCATAATCATTAGAAGTTTGGGAAGTTCCAGAGAATGGTGGAGCACTGAGTCAGGCGTGCTGATGTCGACGTTACCCGTCTTCAACCTTAACAACTGAGTCACGGAGTTTGATAATCTTTGCGAATGTTGTTGGGCAGGCCTACGTGACACAGCAAGATGATCTGATAGGTACTCTCACAGTGAAGGAAACTGTATATTATTCGGCAAACCTGAGGCTCCCAGACAGCATGACGCGATCTGAAAAGAAGGCAATTGTAGAAAGTACGATCGTTGAAATGGGTCTGCATGATTGTGCTAATACTCCAATCGGCAACTGGCATCTACGAGGCTTGAGTGGGGGTGAAAAGAGGCGCGTAAGCATAGCTTTGGAAATTCTGACGCGGCCTCGAATACTTTTCTTGGATGAGCCGACCAGTGGCCTGGACAGGTGGTTGAAGCTTGATTGTCTAATCTTCCAGTTGCATATCTGCTTACTTTTTGATAAAGTACCGGAAACGATGCTCTGCTTCGAACGCAGGCATAGTAGGCCAGAGTGTGGTGTCCAGCCATTTTGAAGCTCTGCGACATGCACTTTCAACTTGTGATCTATTTAATCCATAGGTCTCTGACTTCTATTATTTTTTCACCTTATATGTGCAAAATGGCCCTCGACGAAACTAAGCACCCTTCTATGTATGTATTCTGTCAAATCCTGTGTTGTTAATTTGTGTGCTGAAAGGCCATCTTTTGTGAATGGTGGTGCAGTGCATCAGCATTCTTCGTTATCACCACATTGAAGAACCTATCTAGAGATGGGCGCACTGTCATTGCCTCCATCCACCAGCCCAGCAGTGAGGTGTTCGATTTATTTGACAACCTGTTTCTACTTTCAAGTGGCCAGACTATCTTCTTTGGTGAAGCTGCTGCTGCCCATGAGGTACCCAATATTCCCCCTCACTGCACTTGATGCAGGAAACAAAGTACTAGTCTGGCAGTATTCTATTCTCGAAAGCCCATACTGAACAACTTATTTATTTGTCAATTGCTTACAGCATTTTGCAGCTTCAGGTTTTCCATGCCCACAACTGCGGAATCCATCGGATCATTACTTACGGGCTGTCAATGCTGACTTTGACAGAGTGAAAACCACAATGAAAGGGTCATTCAAAATCAGGGTAAATCATCTCAAAACTAAGAGTTTACCTGGGTCTATGCTTTCATATGTTGTTTGCTTGTGACATGTCTCACCTGTGGTTGGAACCTTGTCAAATTGAACTTCCATCTGACATTTTCTCATGTCATCTACATCCTGCTGCAGGACTTTGACGCAGGCAGCATTGACCCCTTAGACAGAATGACAACAACCCAGGTGGTGAAGATACTGGTGGACTCGTATATGAACTCACAGTTCTATATGATGGCTCTTTCTCGGGTCCATGAAATCAGTCAGATTGTATGTTTCTCTGGCAGTCTTGTTTCTGCAAATGCTTATCTTATTCTCTGATTTCTATGTGCCCTAATTTAAGTGCAATATCCCTCAGATAAGCAGGAGAGTCCTCCAATTCTAATTTGTGGACAACAGAAAATAAACTGCATGGTTCAGCTTCAGGATCAAATGCTACAAGCCGAAAATGACTCTATTGGGCACAGAAAACATGATTTAGACCTGATGTTGTCTGACTCTGTTGGGTCTCTCAGGAAGGTACAAGTCTGGAGGCTAGTGGGAGCCAAGCAAGCTTTTTCCGGCAAGCTTTCACTCTCACCCGAAGGTCATTCGTCAATATGTCCAGAGACATTGGGTATTATTGGCTGCGGCTTGTTATATACATTCTTCTCACTGTTTGCATTGGCACTATCTACTTCGATGTTGGTCTGGATTTTTCGGCAATCATGGTAAGCGATTGTGCTTGATGACTTTTCATTTGGCCATTGTGAGCTTTACCAAACAATGTCTGTCTGCAGAGTTGAATTGAAGGTGAGACTTCTAGGAAAGGGACTGTTAGAGGAAACATGGTGAATAGTAATCATACTGAAATTCTCTGGGGCTCTCCCAATCTCTACCCTCTTATCCCTGATTTTTTGAAATCTGAGCAGTAGGCAGGAACCAGTGAGTGCATGTGGAAAGTGAAAATACCTTGTAGACTGTGATAGACCTCACTAATTGCTGTTCGTCTGTTAACTGTGAGATCTGAGTTGTGCCATTTCCTGTAGGGAAAGCAGGTGCATGTCTTACAATGTTGTGTTCTTGAAAAGTGAACTGTGAGAAACTCAGTTCTGCCTTTCTATTTTTGCAGGGGAGAGCAGGGTGCATGTCGTATGTAGCTGGGTTCTTGACATTTATGTCTATCGGAGGTTTCCCTTCATTTGTGGAGGATATGAAGGTATTATTTACTACACCAGTGTTTGGAATAGTGCAGCGGTGTGGGGCCTGTGAGAGAGATCACTTGTCATGTAACCACAATTCTAGGGGTTCTTAATCTGGAATTGATCCCTCTTCAATAATATGTGATCTATTTGTGTGAGAGGGCTCCCTCCATGGGCCCACGTAGATGGTCACGAACTTAAGAATTGTCCCTTGATTGCAGGTGTTTAGTCGAGAAAGACTCAATGGACACTATGGAGTGGCAGCTTTCGTGATAGGCAACTCGTTATCCTCGCTCCCATTCTTGTTCCTTATATCGATAATCTCGGGGTGTATTTGTTACTTCATGGTGCAGCTGCACCCAGGCTGGGAACACTTTGCCTATTTTGTGCTGATGCTTTTTGCCTGCGTGGCTTGCGTGGAGAGCCTCATGATGGCCGTTGCTAGTGTGGTGCCAAACTTCCTGATGGGCATCATCACAGGTGCTGGGATTCAGGTACACTGCCTGCTTTGCAAATCAAATTGGACTCCCAGGCTGATCCTTAGCCACCCTTCTGTATTATTGCATCACTGCATCTTACTGCATACTAACCCTCTTAGATGTAATTGTGCCCAGGATCTTAGGCATATAGGATACATTGAGATTCCCAGAGATTGTTTCAACTCTGTTAACCAAAGCCAGTGACAATTCACTCGAGTACTTGAGTTTACATAGGGTTGGCATTGACATAAAGGTAGCCAACCAGCATGAGGTGGATTCCAGCCCTGCTCTTCTTTAACTCTATCGTGCGATGGTGATATATGTGACTCTGGTTGCACAGTTGTAGACAGCATAAAGTAGAGGGAGTGTGTGAGAGATATTCGTCATTGCATAATGTTACCCTGTTTGTGGCTCAGGGTATATATATGCTGGTGGCGGGATTTTTCCGACTCCCCAAAGATCTGCCTAAGGCCGTCTGGCGCTACCCTATGTCTTACATAGGCTTCCATATGTATGCTCTTCAGGTATGTACATCCAACTTTCCACCAGCTCAACTTCTGAACTTGTTAGGCGATAGCTATTCCCCATCTTTACTTAATAAGGGCTGTCTTTATCTACAAGGAAAATCTGGATCTTATGCTCAGAGTATTTGTCAGAAATTTGGTTACAGTTTGTTCACTTAAAGCATGCGCCCTTGTGAACATATTATACTTGAGGATAATTTCCTTTTGGCTTGAGAACAACTGCCTTGACCGTCGGCTTTGAGGGTCCCAAGGTCCGAAAGGTGCACAACCATCACACGGGGTCTGTTGTACCGAAAATATGCAGCTTGATTGGTAAGTCAGTACTCAGGGACTGATGATTGTGGTTGTTGATTGACAGGGTATGTATCAAAATGATTTTCTGGGTCTGACCTTCAAGAACTTCATCCTCAATGGCGCGTCCATTGGTCCCCCCATCTCAGGAGAATACGTAGTGCAGAAACTCTATCAGATCGATACCAACCGAAGCAAGTGGGAAGATTTGGCAGTTGTCTTTGGCATGGTCATCGGCTACAGACTTATCTTCTTCCTCATGATAAAGTTTACCGAGGATGTGAGCCCAATCCTCCGCTCGCTCCTTGCCAAGCCTGCCCAGGGCTGCCTGACACGGAAAAATTCGGCTGTCCAGAACACAATTCGACCCCTCTCTATCACACCATCCCCTGTCCATGATGCTGCTCCGCTGCGGTATTCCACAGGCAAGCAATTTGGTGCGTCTCCATGCTGATTCTTACAACAAGGGAAAAGTACCTGTCACTATCTTAGGTGATCTAACAACTGCCCAACAGTGCTGCTGTGAACATGATACGGCAGCAATGGTAATGCATGAAAGAGGGTGATTGATGGTTAACACTTCTAGCGGGACTGGAAAATTCATCTGGATCCCATTCACGGGTGAAAATTTGCAATAACAAAGCCTCTAGCTGAGAATATTGTTTTCTTTACTTTTGGTTAGCTCAGTTGTAGAGAGAGCTGGTGCCACAAGAGTCTCTCTGCGTTGAACAGCCTCTGGAAGAATGGCGCAACCACTGGATCACCTCAGATATTTGTCAGCCTCGTCGGACTTAGCCAGGAGCTGAGGGACGGGATACAATCCTCTGATACAGAAATGTGAGGTAATTATTTTAGTCTATCAGTGGGGAATCCAGAGATTAATGAAGCGATAAAGGTGGCAGTTACTTGTTCTGCCTCAATCATAGCAACAACCATTACTTCTAGGTATATAATTTATTACTACACAAATCCTGTCATTGGCGCCTGCTGTGTATTATATTCTGTAGTGAAAAGCCTTGGACGGCTGCCTCTTTTTTTCTTGTTGAACGGATGGAAGTGATCTGAAGCTACTAGCTCTAGCAGTTGGCAAGAAGGAACAGCCATAGTATCTGGTAATTATCTACAAGTGGGTCGCATGGTCTGCCGGACCTTTCCAAACCCATCTACAGTCTGATGAGTCAGGCAGGGTTTTTCCTTTACAGATGGGCTTTTTATTCAGATGGTCTAGGTAGCCCATATAGTGACTTAACGTTGCTCATATGCGTGTACAATTGACTGGCTACATCTTCTTGAAGAAAACTACAAATTGGCGACATGTCAAAAGTGTTGAGGTAAGGTCCACATTGAGAGAATAGGATAAACATTTGGTAGAGGTTAGTAGGATGAGACTGAAAATATTTAAGTGTTGAGTAAAAATCTAACCTAATTTGAAGGTGCTGCTATCAAGGCCATCAAGACTATGGGCAAAAGTGTATGGCACATTCCATTTTTAAGGTATAGAGGAAGGCCTTTAGTGGAGGGTGCTCCTTGAATTTTATGCCCACCGCCCTCAGCCCTACAGGGCATTAAATTCAGGGGGCGCCCCACAAGAGGGGCTTCCTCTGCGTAAACAAATGAGATGATCTCTTTTTCCTTTCATCGTTTCTTTTGACAGTGAAGGAAAAGATCTTTAGTAAAAGATAAGGAAATGTCGGAGGTGTGCATTACACGGAGTGTAATCGGCATTATACTTTTTTGTATTGCTCTTGTACTCGTGGCTGGCTATTTAGTAAGCTGTATAAAGAAACGATATTAACGAAGAGAAATCAGCCCCAGTGCATTTTACTAACAACTCCTTTAAATTTTACTTTTCTATATGGTTCATTTTTTATACCTAAGAATTACTATGCTTACCCAGTAAAATGCACTTGGCGCCCTCACCATGAACCCAATTCCCCATAATTATATGGTTTTAGAGAGGATGGATTTATTTTCTGGTTTTTGAAAACATGAATTTTTAGCCACCTTGACCAGCTAATTTGAGGGGTTTTTAGATTTTTGTGGAGTGTTTATCCCATCCATTCCTAATCTGCCAGCCTGTTGAATGTCATGTTGAGGCAAAAAAATGAGGGGAACAAGGCAAGTTTAGCATTGGGGTGCTTGCCAGTATGTGTTTTGGGGGGATTCAAACTATATTCATTACAAATATTTCCAAAATTGATTTTTGCCTCCTCATGAGGCTATGAAAATTACTCAAATTCCAAATCTATCTGGTGAGGGGATTTCTTCTTTTTATGCTCAGGCATTTCTATCATTTGGTTCCAGCAGTGGCACCTGGTTCATAGAGAGTTGTTCCACTAGCTCCTCTAGACCAAAGAACCACTGCCACATATGCATTTTTTACATACTCAAACTTGCAGATCTTCTTGATTCAGAAAGTCGAGAACCTTACTCCATGGAAACAACCCAATCTGTTGGAAACAACCCAACCTCATCCCACCCAAAACATTCGTGAACAAGCATTTCTCCTATTACACGTGCAGCCGCCGCTCGTACCAAATTGTGCCCACATCCAATAGTAAAAATTACAAAATTTGACCCTAAAGTGGTCTGAGTCTGCTTCGGTAAAAAAATCCAATGATCCCTAAAGGGTCACGTCACTAATTTTGGCATTGAGGACAGTAGAAATGAGTCCGAAGGCGGCAAACCACACATTTGTGCTCCTAGTCAAATGCAAATATTGGTATATCACCCACTGTCTGGGATTGTAGATGCTAATAATCTCCAACGAAGCCCAGCATCCAGCTGTGAGTTGTCTGGCCATTATCAAATTGAACTCAATGTGGGGTGAGAGGTGTCTTCCCTACCACCCTCATGTGGGCTGAATGTGAAATCTAACATTTCATCATGCTAGTGTCAAGCAAAAAAAATATACACGTTGTTTGCACACTATAAGCCCCCACTCAGTTGATCCTACACATCCGCACTACACATAAAACATTGATATTGTAGGTGCATTGAAGAAGAAAGAACTTGTACACGAGCCTTGCCCACTAACCTCTGAACAATATAGGAGAGTTGGGACTAACACTATTCTGGTTGCATCGGACAGAAGGTAGACCGCATTCTTGTCCCACCACACCGCTGTCATAATGCGTCGTGAACCATAAGTCTCCTTGCTTGTCAGTCTTATACTTATACTTGAGAGTGAGCTAGCATGGAAGCCCCTTGCGCTTGAACCTTTCGGACGCATGCAACCTCTCCAAAGTACAAGTACTTGATTGATGATAAATATGGGTTAAAGCCCGGGGCTGAAACAGATGAAAAAATTGCAGAACGGATTAACTATAGTCAAGCGACACAATTAGCTGGTTAGACTATGTTAATGTGAAAGTTTCATGATCCCCACAACATCGCAAAAGGTGTCTTTGAAGCTTATAGACATTGATGATCTTCATCATCATAAGAATGTGGCTCAAGCACGCAGTCGTCCTCAGCACCAGAATCAATATGACATTCGTCTGCGTTCCCAATATCACAGTCGAATTATCGTCTCATCATCCGAAATTGGCAAAGATGTCTACCCCTCATTTGAGACTATTACTTCTTCACAATGTTTGGTAGGAATATGTAAAATACCCATGCCCCCATAATCAACAACAAACATCATCTCCCCCATTGTCACCTTATCATATGTCTCCAAGACACACCCAATTGCCCTATCACTCTTGTTACCAACCCATTCCCTCAATTGACTATCCACCCAAATTGCAGAGTTCGACTCTCACCCGCCAGTGTTTTTGTTTTGGTCTTATGCATGTTGCTCTACTGGTGACACAGTGAGAAGTGAAGTGGGCAGTTGTGGCTATAAGGCAGGATTCATCATTGAAAAGAAAGACGATTTTTACTGCTCATGTGTCAATGAATGAGGCTACAGTGAATTATCTTGTGTCAAATAGTTCTATAGCAATTTTGGCCATGTGAGTTATATGGTTGTAATCATATTGACGAAATTGTACTAGTGTGAGGCAAATTGCATACATTCATGAATCATGCAAACCCCACCCAGAGCAACAATACACATATATTGCAAGCATTGCATATCCAAGTAAATGTCAGAAACCCAAATACAATTAGAACACACCAAATAACATGAACAATACACTCCCGACGGATTTGAACCCTAGTCCGTAAGCAGGAACGCTAAATCGTGAGCAGTGAGCGTAGAGCGGTGAGCGGTGAGTGGTGAGCTGGAAATCGTGAGCTCATAATATAAATTATATATGATTATGAGCATGGATGGGTCGTCAAAACATTTAGAAAGGGGACGTATTTCCGTGGATTACTGCATAACGACCCTATATCCGAGGAAGCCAAAAAATGACAATATGAGGATCAATATCTCTGTTTTGTAAAAATAAAAAATAAATAAAAATAAAATAAAATAAAATAAACACTGTTGCCGGCGCATACGAAATATGAGGGCCATTTGTACCCTGTTTTGTTTTTAAAAAAAATTAAAAATTAAAACAAATATTTTAGAAAATATAATTAAAAAAATGTTTAAGAAAAAACACTGTTATCTGGTATGCATCGGCGCATACGAAATATGAGAGCCACTGTCCCCTGTTTTGTAAAACATAATAATAATAATAATTGTGTTTTTTTAAACTGTTGTCTGGTATGCGCCGACGCATACGAAATATAAGGGCCACTGTCCCCTGTTTTGTAAAACAAAAATTAAAAAAATTAAAAAAAATTATATATATATATATATTTGGAAAAACATTGTTGTCTGGTATGTGCCGGCGCATACGAAATATGAGGGCCACTGTCCCCTGTTTTGTAAAACAAAAACAAAAACAAAATAAAATTCAAATTTTAATTTTCTTTTTAAAAACATTGTTGTCTGGTATGCGTCAGCGCATACGAAATATGAGGGCCATTGTCCCTTGTTTTGCCATAAAATAAAATAAAATAAAATAAACCAAGGAAATTGTTCTGAGATTCATTCCTACTGAAGATGGCCTGCTGCACAGGGGGGTTGTATCCCGTGAGCACAGCGTGAGCACAATCCACGGTCATGGGAGTTTTATGATTTTTTAACCTCGGTCATAGGAGTTATATGTTTCCAAAACGGAAAAAACCATAAGCGGGTATAGAGGACCGGTGTATATATATATAGTACATCTGCGCCAATTCCGCGAGGCGAAAACTTCAGTAGAGTAGCCAGGAACCTGCAGAGTTTCACATTGAGGAAGACTTGGTGATATGAGCACAAACCTATGCACGGTGGATTTTGCATTGAGAAACCCTTCCTGGTATTTGAGACAGATTTGGTGATATGGACACAAACGTATGCAGCGGGGGGTTTCACATTGAGAAAAAATTTCTGGTATTTGAGAAATACTATGCAGAAGTGGGTTTCTCTTTGAGAATCTCTTACTGATATTTCAGAAATATTATGCAGAAG
Organism: Takakia lepidozioides; assembly: GCA_030704615.1. Taxonomy (NCBI): domain Eukaryota; kingdom Viridiplantae; phylum Streptophyta; class Takakiopsida; order Takakiales; family Takakiaceae; genus Takakia; species Takakia lepidozioides. The sequence goes on along the minus strand of CM060732.1, from coordinate 20,727,340 downwards.
TGGGTTTCGCTTTGAGAAACTCTTACTGGTATTTTGAGAAATATCATGTAGAAGTGGGTTTCGCTTTGAGAAACTCTTCTTGGTATTTGAGAAATACTTTGGTGATATGGGCTTGGTGATGGGGACTTTAATAGTGACCTTCTTATACTTTCTGATACAGTTGATTTCTTGTCAGGCTGGTTGGTTTCATCCCGGACATCCCGGATAATATTCCATTCAAACACAACAACATTCATCCATTTCCTAGCATGCAATGACTTGATATGTAAACCCCGTCTAAATCCCTGCTCCTTCAACTATCCATAAATCATGTATAGATGCTCACCTTGTTGCTAGCAGCTGACAATAACAACCTAAGGTTGGAATGCATGTAACAGATGTCATCTGCAATGACTGAAAAGAGTTAATCAATCCGCGGAAATAAACGCCTCCCGCGGAAATAGGCCCTGCAAGTTCGGAATTCCATGCTGACATGGCGTGAGTTTATGTTGGGCTCACAGGGTCATGCCTCCAGGCTCACGGAATAACAACCCTGTTCCGTAAGGACTTTGGCCAATCCGACATGAGTTATCTATGTCCTACAATGAGAAAGAGCGAGAGAGAGAGAGAGAGAGAGAGAGAGAGAGAGAGAAGACTCCGGCCGAAGCCGGCGTAACTAAGAGCCACTTCACATTTCGGCTACTGCCCCTTTTCGGGGGTGGGCCCTATATAGCGTCCTACAATCCAACGTCCGAGCCTACAAATACACACAAAACCACAAACACAATGAACCAAAACAAAACCCAGCTCTTACCTGCTAGACTCAGAACACTAATGTTGATCTTTATCTGCAATAGAACAAGAATGACCATGCCCAAAGAAAATGATAATATAATTGAAATACGAGAGCAAAAATAAACACTTCTGCTATGTAGTTTCGTTACTCTTTGCGAGTCTTAGCATCTTTCCACTATATAATACACTTTCCGAAAGAGAAAATGTCAATGGTAAAGAACTTGCGTACATGCGTACAAACATGTGCAAACATGCTTACTACAAGTGGCAAATCTTTGTCAACCGATTCCTGGGCTTGACTTAACAAAAGTGAGAGTGTTGAATGTGCGCTTGTCCTCCACATTGCCTACAATATGTGCTATAGCTACTTCAGCGATCTTCATGTACACGGGGATCTTGGTTGTCAACACTTGAGATCTTCCCAAATTTTGCCACAGTTTGGTGAGAGGGTTCAACTCAATGGGCTTCTCCAGAGACACAACACAATTGTTCTTCATTTCTTAAACAATGAAGCTTACAAGTCCAAATCTTGAGCATTCAAAAAAGTTGGAACAGTCATATTACCAGTCCGCTTAAGAGAGCAATATGCCGCCTTGATGACATTGAGATGGTGAAGAAACTTCATGTCAGCATCATGTTGTGTCCAGTATTGTGGGTATATAATACCCATAACCTTCATGAGATTTTGGGCTGGAAATCGTCCTTCCAACTCCCTTACAAGCTGTGTTGCTGCATCCTTACATTGAGTCTTAACATCAGCCAACACCTTCCTCCAAACCTCCATAGTAATCCAAACCACTTCCCACTCTGAATATTTCAGTCCTTAGCGCAGACATGTTTTCCTTGACATTCAATTGTTAGGTGGTCTGTTTGACCTCAGCCAAACTTCAAAATTTAGCAAACTCGGGGCTTGTAAATGCCGTTGTGGCATCTGTATACATAGTATAGAGGTCACATTGGCATATTTTCACTGTTGTGATGAAATCAACTACAAAATGTCATGAGCTTGTGCAAACTTAATCAAGGAGTTCACAACTTTGACCAAGGGCAACACACAGCACAAACCCAATAAAAGCTCAACATCAACAAGGAGGTCAAGGTTGGAAGCTGATTTGGTCTCCCCCACACTGTCCAATGCCATCTTAACCACAAGAGTGGACTACACTCAGCCATAACTCTCACAACGGGTTTGAGCAATATTCTGAGCCACTTGATTTTTATGTTCCGAAGAATTTTGTTACCCTTGTTCTGCATCAACTCGGCTAGCTTCTGAAATTCAATGTGATGTTTTGGGACTATGGGCATAATAAAAATGCAAGGATTGAAGCAAATTTCCAGCCGATTAACCAAGCTCAAGTCACTCAAAGTTTGGATTGTCAAATTGGTGCGGTGGGTCATACAATGGACCCCTACCATGTGAGGAGCATCTTCCTGCTGCAGTTTCATAGTGAGCCTATCTGCAGGTCTTGAAAGACGCTCACACCATCTGCGCCAAATGATACTTTGACTTTGGGCCAATTTGTCCATCATCAGACCTCCACCAATCAAGAGGGCTTCAACTATGACTCTCTTCAATGCATCCGCATTTGCACCATCTATGAGTCTCTCCAATGTGAGCAGTATGGATATTCTTCGCCAATTTTGGACACAATAAACATGAACAGATGCCCAATTTTGCCTATTGATTGAGGTTACCTCATCACATGATACTGATATGTTACACCTAGATGCCTTCATAGTATCGCTGGTGGCTTACAAGATTTCTAAATCCATGCATTCCGCTATCTCCCAGCCACTGTTATCGGACTAGTGTTTGTTTGGAGTAGTCTTTATTTTTCAGCCACTTGAGAAGATCTTTCAACCCCTCATAGTCGGTCATGGGCTTACCTTCGTTAAGGATGTGGAAAATAGCAACAAATTGGACCAACTTCCTCTTGTCTTGGGCCACCTCTCCAGCAATTTACATCTGAATCACTGAATCCCTTGAGGAAGCTGCATACAAGGCTTTATTCTTGCAATGTTGGCTCTTTTTGTTGTAATAAAACTTTCCCATTGGTACTCCAAGCATGGCAAGTGTTTGTCGTCCTCTTACTGGCATGCTTGGTTAAGGAGTTTACTTAGGCGCGAGGATTTTTTTCTTTGCCATCAATTTTGGAGCACACCTTCCAAGAAGAGCTAGAGCTACCTAAGCTCTCCATGCTAGAAGGGTTTCTTGAGTTGTTGTCCCATCGCTTGGTCTTGGTGGGGGTTTACATGTTTAAACTAGTGGTGTGATTTATCCTAATTTACTCTGTGGATAAATTATGATAAAGATAAATGATTTATCTGGATTCATCCTTGTTCTTACCCTTCAGACCAATAAATAATTTAATTACCCTTTCCCGTAAAGGGTAGATCATTTCCATATACCCTTTCCTTGCGGGTAAGTATATATTGTTGGAGGATAAATACAAAAGGGTAACTAAAAATGGGTCAAGTGTTTCTTCTTCCTCTTAATACCTAGACCTTACGTCCTTGTGTACCACAACTCATCCCTACCTTCACTATAGCGTCATGTATACCAAGTTATACCAAGTATGACATCCCTGTGCACCATTATCCCTCCCACAATGGCCTTCGACCGAGCTTCCCAAGGTGCCTCCTACAAGCGCCTTCACCATTGATTGTACCATTGTAAACCAATGATGGGTGGTTGTCGACTAGATGGATTGCCCCACCATGGGCCTGAAATTGCCTGATGATGGCCTGAAAGTATATCTGACATGGTATTTATTTTGGGGTCTGCAGCAAAGCCCCGTCATTGAAATGTTTTGGGAGATCATGAAGACACTAGATTCAGATTTCCAACAAAAGCTCAAGTAAGTACCATTTGTCAAGCTTTCCGGTGTGGGGGGGGACCTGTTAGGGTGGAGTCTTAGAAATCTCTTAACATTGTGTAGAGGTATCCTTCATTTATTTCTTTCATTTTTGAATTGGATGGGTTATGAATGGGATGAAACTCAAAAAGACGTCCTTATTGCATATGATGGGTTGTTTCCGAGGTTTGTCATAGGATGCTTTCTAGTACCATTGTTGGGGTCAAATATATGTAACCCAATTTTGCATATAGAGGTACTTTCTAACTAGTTATGTTCGTTATGCATCTTTTTTCACCTTATAATAAGAAAAATATTGTTTGAGAATATAGCGATTTAGGGACGTAGCTAGGTCATGAGCCCAGCCCCGTGAGCCTGGGAGCTGGGCTCATGCTTTGGCCTCTAAGCGTGAGCGTAGGCTCACGCTTGATAAGTGTGAGCGCATGGTGGTGACGCTGGAGAAGGAGGTCCTATAGCCAAGGAAGCGACAAACAGTGCCTTTGACCGTGGAAAAAAGAATTTTTGAGCTGAAACAATTTATCAGAAGCCATGCAATGTCTTGCAATTAATTTCAATAATGGGCTGGACACAGAGAAAAGGCAGAAGTACAACATGCAATGACTTCAAAGAAATGAACGAACATGCAATGGTTTTGATTCAACCCACCCCAAAATGGCCCAATGAAAATCCTACATAAATGTTGAGAGTGAATTGTGGTGACTATGTTTCCAACAATCAAGTAGCAATTAAACGAGGAATGTGGGTCCTTCTTTGGGAAAAATGTGTGCGTTAACGAAATGGTGTGCGTGACGCACACCATTTTTCCAACCAACCGATAAAATAAGATGTGCATCAACGCACACTATTTTTCCAACCAACCGGATTTTTTTTTTTGTTTTTTGGAAAAAAGATGTGCATCAACGAAATGGTGTGCGTTATGTGCGTTAAAGCACACCATTTTTTCGACCAACTGAAATTTCTTAAAAAATAAAATATAATCTCTCTCATGTAGGCTCTACATATGAAAATGGGGTCAAGTAGAACGGCACCATTTCCAGCCAACCAAAAATAAAAAATAAATGCATCAACAAAATGGAAGATAATAGGAATAATGTAAGAACTTAATGCGAAGCGCGTCAGGACGGTCCAGCCCTGACACCCGTACCGCCGGTTCTTCGCCTCCGGCAGACATCGAAAGGCAGCCGGCTGGGCTCGGTCAATCCCTCCCCACCCCCGCCCTCATCCCATCGGCGTCGTCGCCCCCTGCGTCCTCGTTCTGCGACACCAGTCCGCCGCTTCCAGCAGTCCGCCAGTTCCCTGTAACCCCCGCCCCGGGTTCAACCATCACCCCCATGTAACCCTCTGTAACTCCGCCGAGTGTAACCCACATTACCATGTAACCCTTTGTAACCCATATAACCCCATGACCCTCTGTAACCCATGTAACCCTCTATAACACCGCAGAGTGTCACCCCCACCCCTATGTAACCCTCACTACATGTAACCCTCTGTAACACTTTGCAACCCATGTAACCCTATGTAACCCTCTGTAACACCGCAGAGTGTCGCCCTCACCCCTTATGTAACCCTCACTCCATGTAACCCTCTGTAACCCATGTAACCCTCTTACCTCCATGTAACCCTCTGTAACACCGCAGAGTGTCACCCTCGCCACCATGTAACCCTCACTCCATGTAACCCTCACAAACCCTCTGTGGCTCTGTAACCTATGTAACCCTCTGTAACACCGTAGAGTGTCGTCCTCACCCCTTATGTAACCCTCTGTAACCCATGTAACCCTCTGTGACCCTTTGTAACCCTCACCACCATGTAACCCTCTGTAACACCGCAGAGTGTCACCCTCACCCCTATGTAACCCTCACTCCATGTAACCCTCTCTGACCCTCTATAACCCTCACCACCATGTAACCCTCTGTAACCCATGTGACCCTCTATATCCCTCACCAGGTGTAACCCTTACCTCCATGTAACCCTCTGTAACACCGCAGAGTGTCACCCTCGCCACCATGTAACCCTCACTCCATGTAACCCTCACAAACCCTCTGTGGCTCTGTAACCTATGTAACCCTCTGTAACACCGTAGAGTGTCGTCCTCACCCCTTATGTAACCCTCTGTGACCCTTTGTAACCCTCACCACCATGTAACCCTCTATAACACCGCAGAGTGTCACCCTCACCCGTATGTAACTCTCACTCCATGTAACCCTCTCTGACCCTCTATAACCCTCACCACCATGTAACCCTCTGTAACCCATGTGACCCTCTATATCCCTCACCAGGTGTAACCCTTACCACCATGTAACCCTCTGTAACACCGCAGAATGTCACCCTCGCCACCATGTAACCCTCCGTAACCCTCACAAACCCTTTGTGACACCGCAGAGTGTCGCCCTCACCCTTATGTAACCCTCACTCCATGTAACCCTCTGTAACCCATGTAACCCTCTGTGACCCTTTGTAACCCTCACCACCATGTAACCCTCTATAACACCGCAGAGTGTCACCCTCACCCCTATGTAACCCTCATTCCATGTAACCCTCTCTGACCCTCTGTAACCCATGTAACCCTCTCTGACCCTCTATATCCCTCACCAGGTGTAACCCTTACCACCATGTAACCCTCTGTAACACCGCAGAGTGTCACCCTCGCCACCATGTAACCCTCCGTAACCCACACAAACCCTCTGTGACACCGCAGAGTGTCACCCTCATCCCCATGTAACCCTCACTCCATGTAACCCTCTGTGACCCTCCGTGGCTCTGTAACCCATGTAATCCTCTGTAACACCGTAGAGTGTCACCCTCACCCCTTATGTAACCCTCACTCCATGTAACCCTCTGTAACCCATGTAACCCTCTGTGACCCTTTGTAACCCTCACCACCATGTAACCCTCTGTAACACCGCAGAGTGTCACCCTCACCCGTATGTAACCCTCATTCCATGTAACCCTCTTTGACCCTCTGTAACCCTCACCACCATGTAACCCTCACTCCATGTAACCCTCTGTGACCCTATATATCCCTCACCAGGTGTAACCCTTACCTCCATGTAACCCTCTGTAACACCGCAGAGTGTCACCCTCGCCACCATGTAACCCTCCGTAACCCTCACAAACCCTTTGTGACACCGCAGAGTGTCGCCCTCACCCCTTATGTAACCCTCACTCCATGTAACCCTCTGTAACCCATGTAACCCTCTGTGACCCTTTGTAACCCTCACCACCATGTAACCCTCTGTAACACCGCAGAGTGTCACCCTCACCCCTATGTAACCCTCATTCCATGTAATCCTCTCTGACCCTCTGTAACCCTCACCACCATGTAACCCTCTGTGACCCTCTATATCCCTCACCAGGTGTAATCCTTACCACCATGTAACCCTCTGTAACACCGCAGAGTGTCACCCTCGCCACCATGTAACCCTCCGTAACCCTCACAAACCCTTTGTGACACCGCAGAGTGTCGCCCTCACCCCTTATGTAACCCTCACTCCATGTAACCCTCTGTAATCCATGTAACCCTCTGTAACCCATGTAACCTTCTGTGACCCTTGGTAACCCTCACCACCATGTAACCCTCTGTAACACCGCAGAGTGTCACCCTCACCCGTATGTAACCCTCATTCCATGTAACCCTCTTTGACCCTCTGTAACCCTCACCACCATGTAACCCTCACTCCATGTAACCCTCACTCCATGTAACCCTCTATGACCCTCTATATCCCTCACCAGGTGTAACCCTTACCTCCATGTAACCCTCTGTAACACCGCAGAGTGTCACCCTCGCCACCATGTAACCCTCACTCCATGTAACCCTCAGTATCACGCCTCGTGTACATCATACACGTGTAAACTATCCGACGGCCGAATGGAGGTTTAAATAGAGGCCGAAACCCTAATTTGCTCTCTCCATCCGTTTCCAGATTCTTAGCTCGCTCGTTTTTTTGCTTTGGGGCATCAGCTTCTCTGCAATTCCCATGGTGCCCAATCGGCTTCACACATCAATGCGAAAGATTTGTAGTTCATTCAGTTCAGTATCGTCATCCCCCAGCACATACAAGACAACTCTTTCCGTGCAACGATCCGTCAAATTTATTACCACGGTTTTCTCTACGATTGATACGGTTGTCTCTATCTTTTTTCTTTCTCAATGTCATTCTTGTTGTTTTGTCACCGTCCCCGATGGCTATGGTATTCCTAAGATCCGCATTAGGAAAGGGTTTTGTTTCTTTCGGTCTAGCCATGCAAGCAGCCGCTCATTTGACGGGGTGCCCATTCACTCTCCTCTCGTGTATCTCTTTTGTTCACAACACCAGCCGGGGCAGCCTACTCATCGCTATTATGGATGCAATACGTATCGAATCATGCGTGTTTTGCAAGCACTGTCAACCGGTTACATGTCTGATGGTTTATATGACTACCTCACGTGTGGTATGGTTACACACAGGGGGTTACACGGTGTTTTCTTTCTCAATACATGCTAGCTTGGTAGACGGTTTAGTAATGGAGGTTTAGATGGGTTGACATGTTTGATGGGTTACGTGGATGTTGCGCTCGCGGAGCCACATAGGCTAGGGTTACATGGGTGGGGCATTACATTGACCATGTTTACCTGGAGGTTGCATACTAATGGTTTGATATGACAGGGTTACATCGATGTTGTGTTCGGGAGTCACATAGACTAGGGGTACATGAGGTTGTGACGAAGGGTTACATCATATCTGGGTACCTGACGGAGGGTTACACTCGACGTGCCTGGCATTCGAGTAATGGCCGGTTTGTCGCGCTCACAAGTGTAGGGTTACGGGTTACACTCCGCTATTCCGGGTGACACCGGGATTGCAACTCATACACGTGTGAGTCAGTGCGGATATAATTGATTGCAAGCCGCCAGATTTTAATGAACCGCCGTCTTTCGCTTAACCGACGTGCCTTACGGGTGACATCTAGCTAGCTTCGTTCTTCGTTCTTTGATCATTGTTCAGTTTTCCCCTTCTCGCAGCCATTCATATTCTTCCTGCACTCCTTGCTGTGCGTGCTCCCTGTTGTGCGTTCTTCGGAATTCTCTCTTGGTCTTTTCTTTCTTGTCTTTTCTTGCTCTTGCTCTTCTCTTCTCTTCTGTCAGCTTTTTCTTTTGTCATGGCTGATTGTTATTTGTTCCCTGGAGAGGCTACTATTCCATTTGATCACTTGAAAAGGGATGGCGAACGAGTTCGCTTTGGTACACTGAGCATGAGCATGCTACAATGATCGCGTACTGCCACACCAGGTGTAGAGAGGCCAAGGTGGAGGAGCAAAGGGCCGGCCTAAGTTCAAATGTCCTTATTGTGGGGCAGTAAAGGTAGATAAGAGCAGATTGAATCGGCATATTGTCGATGGAACGGCCGCATGTATGGCCAGACCGAAAGGAACAAAACCGTTTCCTGATGCGGAGCTCAAGCATGCCATGGCTGTTGAAAATGTGATGAATTCTGTTCCAGCTTCTTCTGTTGATGCATATCATGCATGGATTCTGCAAAATAGGGTGGCTTTGGGTGAGATTGCAGATCCTATTGAAGTGCCTGCTTGTCCTCTTCTTCGGCTATTTCTGCTACAGAGGTTCCATCTTCTAGTGCTCCTGCTGTTTCTGTCCCTGGTCCTTCTATTCGGCAGGTTTCTAACGAGAGAGACAAGCGGCGATTGAGCCCGCCTCTACCTGTCCCTATTGCAAAGAAAATCAACATTGCAAACCGGGGAAACCGGAGCTCAAGGTTCATCTTGCGAAAGAGAACTCCAGGCTCAATCCTTCTGCTACCGCATGGCCTTATTCCTCAGTTCCCATTTCCGAATGTCAATGAGAAGGGGTTTTGGCCGGCATTCCAAGAATTTGTTGCGCGAGGCGAGGGCGCAGTCCATGCGACAGCTGCAAAATCAAGTTGGGTTCTATCGACAGACAATCAAGTTGGATTCCCTGCCATTTCTCTGTTTTTCAAATTTTGGGCTGTTGTCTATCCATGTAACCCTTTGTGTTACCCCCCCTGTCTCTCCTGTGGCGTGTAACCCAGAGTGTAACCCACCTACAGAGGACCCCTTTTAAAAACCCCTATGGTGTGTAACCCACCTCTGTGTAACCCCCGTGTAGCCCATCTTGTTTGTAACCCATTTTCATGTGTAACCCCGTGCTGTAACATTTTTCTCTGGTGTAACCCCTCACGCTGTATTGCGCAGGGAGGTCGATATCATCTTAGAAGCGATGATATGGACAGTGTTGTTGCTGCCCACAAGGCATTTACTGCCCAGCCGGATCATGGTCCGTTAATGATAGAGGAATTGAATCGGGTGAAGGAGTATTAGAGAGCATTGGGCATCCTGACATGCCAAAGCAGAAAAAGAAAAAAGGTGGGAGACTTACACGAGTCCATCGAGAGAGCCAAGCCTCACATGATGATGACACGATGGACGAACTAGCTGTTGGCAATACCGACCTTGACGATGCCAGAACTTCAAATCCTCTTGTCATCACTATTACTGTAGATGGAATCAAAGGTTTGGTTGTTCCACATCCGTTGGAATTCACTCGTGGTTTTGCCGAAGGATTGATCAGTCAAATGGAGAATCTCACCAAACCGCACATTGGACCGCCACCACTCCTTTTGAGAATTCTAGCCCACAACGATGTAAGAAATCATGGCAGGTCAGTTTCCCAAACGCATCCCAGGTTGGGGTTCACGACTGAACTTCTGGAAAGTGCTCTTACGGCCTCAAAGGTGAAGGACCTGGTCGATGAGTATTACGGCTTTAGTCTGATGTACTTTGCACAACCTGGTGACGGAATTGCGACCTTGGATTCTGAGCTCGAAGACTTAAGATCGAGTTTGAGTACAGAAGAGTGGGGTGACCGGTCAATTAAGATCAACGGAGCTATACAGTTTTGCAAGGCAAGCCGTCGTCGCCCGCCATCACTTTGCGATCCAACAGAGAGAATCGTTTATCCAGCTTTGGTGTTGTGGCCTCTTCAGCGAATCACCAACAGAAATGGACTTCAATGCGCGTTTGGGCATCCAGTATATGAGAGACCTTGGGTCTGTAGTGCCTTGGTATCTCTGTAAGTTTACTCCATCCACTGTCACCCCTCTCGTCGTGTAACCCCTTTGTGTGTAATCTTGTAATCATTGTAACCCTCGCTATGTGGAACCTTGTAACTCAGTGTAACCCGTTGTGTGTAACCCTGTAATCAGTGTAACCCTCGGCTATGTGGAACCTTGTACTCAGTGTAACCCTCGCTGTGTGTAAATCAGTGTAACCCTCGGAGTATGTAACCCTGTAATCAGTGTACCCTAATGGTACCCCTCGCTGTGTTACCCTAGATTTGTTACCCTCTCGTTGTGTAATCTCAGTAGTGTAAACCCATGGTAGTGTAACCCATTGCAAACTACTGTCTCTAACAGGGTGGTGTAACCCATATCGTGTAATCCGAACCACTGTCTTGTCCTAGTCAGTGTAACCCTTACATAGTGTAACCCTTGCACTTTCAAAAACCTCGTTCCACGACTAAAAACCTTTGTCTTTTCCCCGATGCAGATGAGTCCGAGCTCATGACCAATCAAGTCGCCAATGCGTTCAAAAAACCTTTTTGAGGCTCAACGTGAGCTTCACGAAGTTGTGTATGGGGCCCCCCACAATGCGATACAGGGGGCGTAGGGGGCGCGCAGACGAGCGATGGGCCAATTTCCGCCCCGCAGAGCGACGATGTACATGACGAGGACATCATTCCAAGTCAATCTGCCGTTGTATCTTTGTCGCAGGTTGGTGAATTGTACTCAACCCAGCTGCACTTAGGGGTGAACCTAGCAGACTTGACGCGGGATTTGCCCATGATTTCTGATACTGATACTGAAGATGATACATCAAGGTGGAACACCCAAGTGCGAACCTCTTTGTCCGCAGCCCCAGTCATTTCTTTTGAAGGTCTTAATCGAAGAATCGGGGACCCGCTTGACCCAGAGTCTGTGTATGACTTTGAATCTGGAGATGCTGGGTTGAACCCTCGATGCAGCAATGTAAGTATTTGTCAGGATCATGTGGTCAACCTCTCTCAGAATGACCCAGCCTTCGTGGGTCCCATTGATGCGCAGGGTGACTCTGCAAGGGGAGGATGCCCTTTACACTGGGTTTACACTGCACCTGGGTGACACTGTGTGGCAGATTACACTGGTCAGGGCACAGGAAGGAGTTACACTGCACCTCAACTTGGAGTCACTGGCAACGCGGTGGGGACACGTTTGTCGTGGGTGACACACCATTGCCCGTGAACACTGCAACTTCCGTTGAGAGTGACATTGACATGGGTTACACTGATAGGGGTGACACCCCACAGCCAACCCACATGGTAGATGTCAGTGAGTGTAACACTGTCATGGATGACATTCCACCACTAGTCGTGGAAGGTGACACTCCTTTGCCACGGCCACTAGTCGCGACGGATGACGGTCTTCTGCTAGTCAACATGGTCTTGGAGGGTGCGGAGAAGGGCGACACAATCAAGGATGGCATTGAGGAGGTTGATGCAAGAAGAGTGACATCGACATGGGTGACACGGGGAAGGGTGTCACCGAGGAGGTTGTCAGTTGGAAGGGTGACACAAAGCAGGGTCACACTGAGAAGCGTTTCACTGTGGAGAGTCACGAAGAGAAGGATGTTGCGGAGCATCTAGACACTGAGAAGAGTGACACTGCCAAGGGTGACACACATAAGATTGTTACTCAGCAGAGTGACACTGGGAAGGAACCCGATGAGAAGGGGACACTGCGAAGAGTGACACTGATAATGCGGCCAAAGAGAAGGGTGACACTGAGAAGGTAGCCGGAGAGAAGGGCGACACTGAGATGCGTGACTCTGAGGAGGTAGCTGAAGAGAAGGGTGACACTTGACAGAGGAGCCGAAGAGAAGGGTTGACACTGAGAATCGTGACACTGAGGAGGTAGCCGAAGAGAAGGGTGACACTAAGAAGCGTGACAAGGGGTTTGAACAGAAGGGTTACACTGACAGGGTAGCACCGAGGAGGTGAGCTGTGACACTTCTGCCCTTGGTCAATCACCTCCCCAGCACGTCTCAGACGAGGGAGTGCAGTCTTCAGCACTTGCAGCAAACTCAGAACAAGGCACCTCTGGCTCAGAAATTCCCCCTATCGGCGGCATTGTCAGGGTTGCAGAGAATCCCAGGAGGTCAAAACGGCCGCCTGCTCAAAGAAAGCGGTTGGCTGAACCCCCTAGCGCTGACAAGAAGTATCTGTTCTTGTCGCACCCAAAAAACAGCGAACCAAACCGAAAGGCAAAAGTGCAGGGGTCTCGGAGGTTGACGTTGTCCAGCAGCAAGAGGTCCTTGCCAAGCACTTGCGGGAGCGTTCGAGGTACCTCATTGTACTTTGATCCTCTCTGATTTTGAATATTGATTATAACTCTTGTATGATGCATCGTAATGTTCGTAATGTGCGGTTTGTTGTGCAGACTAAAACAACGGTACTTGACAAAGTTCAGAATGGTGTCGGACCCTCCTGGGGCGCCCGAAGTGAAGTTTTATTATGGCGATGCCTTCCTGGCTTCTAGTCCGTTACAGTTTTACTTGGAAGAGACATTTTGAGCCGATGTAAAATAAGAGCAACTGTCACAGATGCATTGCTCTCGGTTACAACAAACTTCTGGAGGCCAAATTGTTTAAGGCTATCGCACCTGAGTTTGTCATCTGTGCTCCTTTTCAATGGCATGTCATGCGTACCAATGGTAACGATCTGCAGACGCTATTCGGGTTGGTGCAAGAATGGTACACTCAGGATGCCCGAGGGATGGTGTTCACAAAGAATCGAGATCTTGTGGACGTGGTTGTCATCCCTATTGTCTTCGAGTAAGTAATTTCAGCGTTGACTGAGCATGTTGGGTTACACTCCTCTATTCTAGACTGAGTTGCACTAGTGACTGCTGACTAGTTGTGTAACACCGTTTAGAGTTACAGTACAAAGGGTTACACTACTGGGTTACACCACAATGGGTTTCATGAGATGTTTTTTTCTATTCTGACGTAACGGCTTTGTTTGTGTTGCAGTGATCACTGGAGTGTTGCTGTTTTAGAGCGCCGAGGTCGGATAGTACATTTGGACTCCCATAAAACCATTGCCCGACCCAAACTCATTGAAGGAATTTTGCGAAATTTTGCCATAGCGTTCTTTGATTTCATGCCTGGATCTGATGACTTCAGTTACGTCATGGAGAGGATGGAATGGTTTGAGGCCAGTGTCCCCCAACGGAGCTGTTGGGAGTGCGGCTATTATGCACTTTGTTTTGTGCAATTTTACTTGGAGTGGAAGTTCAATGTGAAAACCACAGAAGATCGAACCCGTCATAGGCGGGCGTTTACTGCAAGTTGGTTCAACGAGTCAACCATGATAGCTTCCCGTACTCATATGATTAGTTGGCTGTGTGACGAGATGGACAAAGACTTGGTCAGATGGCCAAAGAAATAAATAGCGTCTCTTGATGCATTTTTGCTTCTATGTGGTTTGTTCGTAACACTTCACAGTTTGGGTTTCATGCAATGGGCTTACATGGGGTTACACCTTATAAGGTTACATGAAGTGGAATCATAGACAAGTACTTGGGTACACCTTTGGGCCCTGGGGCAATGGGCTTACACTCTGTGGGTTCACACATAAGTGATGGGTTACACCATGCCGGGTCTCACAACGTGGGGTTACACTTATGGGTTACATACCTGGCTATGTCAGGGTCACGTTGCTGAAACAGTATACTTTCGTGGCATGTAACCCCACCTCGACTATGCGCATTTGTTTTTTTTTTATTTTTTTCGCACTGAAGTGTTTGTGCACTGAAGTTCTCAGATTTATACTACATGGGGTTACATACATGAGGCTATGTACAATGGGTTACATACGATGGGGTCACAATAGTGTGGGGGTAACATCTGGTCGGGCTACATACTTCTTGGAGTTACAACACTCTGGGTTACACTCACTCAAGAGGGTTACACAGTTCTAAGTTACACTGTGCACAATGAAAGTGGGCAGGGTTGCCTATACAAGGGCTACGTGTCGTGGGGATACATAAGATGGGGTGATGTAGCATCGGGGTTTATAGCGTGCACCCCAAATTGTACAATGGGTTACATGCGATGGGGTGACATCAATGGGGGTTACATGTGGTCGGGATACATACTTCTTGGGTTACACAACAACAAGTTACACTCCGGAGGGCTACACTGGTCCATAACATAGGTTGAACGGAATGATTATCTATCTCATGGATTACACGTCCATGGGTTACACACAAATTGGGTTACACATAGAGGGGTTACACATACAGGGGCTAGTGTTGGTGACTAAAGGTGCTCGACTTCAACATCTTCCCACTCTGTATTGAAGGGTCATGTAACCCCGGCAGACTAACCCAGACCCTGTAGTCACATTGTAGTCACATTGTTCTCAGAGTTACACCACTGACAGCAATATTCTATGGGGTTACATACTAGGTTACACTGTTGATAGTTACATTGCAGTTACACTTGGAGTTACACCACAATGAGTTACACTGAAGAGGTTCACACTCATCTGTGTTACACTGTGTGGAGTACCACAGATGCAAGTTACACTAAGTAGAGCTATGTTACGTTATGAAACCCCAGACAGTGTAACCCTGCGGTGTGTCACCCCGGCCCATGGGCCCATTGAGTGGGTTACATAGGTTGAATGTGGATGGAATGGCAAAGTGAATAACAACCCATGAACAGACATGTACTTCATATTAAACTTGGTGATCACAAAGTAAGTGTCATTGCCAATGGACTCAATGGTCACTTACTACGGAACCGGTCTACAAATCTACTTTCCTGGCAAGGGACATGTTGTTTCCATCATCATTTTTTATGAATGGAACTGCTTGAAGAGGGTGCAACAGACCTTTGTCGATTCTAACTTGTAAAGTGGACAGCCTCCCACGAACACAACGAAGCTCGGCAAGCAAATGTTTGCGCATTGTTTCACACTCTCATTGCCAAGAAGCGACAGGGACTTCATCTCAGATTCAATTGATGAAACATCCGATGGCTCCTGCCGACCACGCGGATGATGCTGAGCACTCCGTAGGCTCTGCTAGATTCACAACTTCCTCCTCTGCATCATATCTGGAAGTTCCGATTTCATCAACATGTGAAGACCTCCATGAATGGTCCCGAGCTTTGTGCCACAGAGCTTCACAATAAGCCCTTCCTTCAGATTTGGCTTCATCAATTGAAGAACGCGGATTTGATGTTTGCACAAGTTACCCTTCAAAGCCCATGGACAATCGCAACAAGCCCAGGTGGTCGCAGGTGCATAGATTGTGGTAGCTTCGACCGGCCGTTTGAACACTATCCAACAATCGCCGGATGACCAGGAACAGTGGGCAAATGAACATTGACATCAGGGATCTCCCTTGCAGTCCAAACAGCATTACTGATAATTTCCTCCTGTCGTACATTCCTTTTGAAGCCTTTCGATTTCAAGTTATCTCTATACCAATAGTGGGTTAGAACAGGACCCACGAGTTCGCTGATCAGCCAATCGTTCTCCTCCTGCCATCAAGCCTTTGCTTCCCGAGCGTAAACGAGCCTTCAAATTTCCGTGCCAAGATTCAATTGCGGCATTAGTATCCTGACTTGCGTGGGGAATATAACGAGCCCCCGTGATCCACATGCTCAGTTTTGGACCCTTCCATTCTGATGTAACGTAGGAAGTCACGCGCAAGCGTATGGAATATTCAAATCTTCCAGTCGCTCCGGCCCACCTTCTGGGGGACTCCCACAGGCGTTACTGCCGTACATTACGTCGCCAAGCTGTTTCCAAACAGCATTGCGAGTGTATGGATCGGGCATGATCTTACGCCACGAATGTTTCAGCCAAGCGCGGCGAACATGCCAAAGGCATAAATATTGCTACGTCCCCAAACGATTCCCTGCACGCACACACATCAAATGCCACCCAATCCATCAGTGTAACTCTTGTCAGTGTAACTCTTATCAGAGGAACTCTTCGCAGTGTAACTCGTAGAAGTGTAACTCTTCAAAGTGTCACTCTTAGTAGTGTGACTCATGTAACCCCTCGTGCATCTGGTCATGTAACTATCAGTGAAACTCACAGCAGTGTAACCCAACACATATAACCCCTCGCAGCGCTGTAACGCAATCCATGTTACACCGTGTAACTCTCAGAGCGACCCAACCCATACAACCCTCTGCGATGCTCCCAGTGTAACTCACATGCTATAGCAGTGCAACCTAATCCATGTAGGACTGCGGATGACACGCCGTGTAACTCCCTGTGTAACTCGCAGTGTAACCCTCTGTCTACCTCATAGCAGTGTAACCCTCGGTCTAACTCACAGTAGTAACCCTCGGTCTAACTCACAGCAGTGTAACCCTCCGTCCAACTCAAGGCAGTATAACCATCTGTCTAACTGATAGTGTAACCCTCAGTGTAATAGACAGCACTGCAACCCAATCCATGTAACCCCTCGAGCAACTGACAGTGTAACTCCAAGTGTTACAGGCAGCAATGCACCCCCTCGTGTAACTGGCAGTTTAACTCTTACTGTGATTCTCAGTGTAACTAGCAGCAGTGTAGCCCGATCCATGAAACCCCTCGTGCATGCAACTTGTAGTGTGACTCAGAACATTGTAACTTCTAGCCGTGTACCTGATAGCATTGATTTCTGCGTCTGCATCGTCGACAACAAAAGCATTTGGCCTCCAATCTGGTTTGCTCTGAAGAAGTCGGTCGCGAAGACGTTTCATCCAGGGGCTCAAGTCAGTCGTTTTGTTTCTCGCTGATATAATATAAGCAACAGGTATGCCGTTGAGCCATTCGTCGAACACCATCATGGTATACATTGGGAACTGCAATGTCGCAATGGTACAAAAATGAATAAGGTGAGCGTTAAAATATTGGCAACAGTTGCATGGCACTCACATTTCAGAATGCAATGAAAGGTAAAGCGTGACACGAATACCTTATTTTCGTTGGTCCCAAATGTTGCATCGCAGGATACCACACGGTTGTGTCCCAAGTCGATCATTTTCTGTTTTTGCCACTCCGTTTGTATTCCAATTACGAACTTCAAATCACCCGCCACTGGCGCTGTCTCTTCATGGTAGAAGAAGACGCTTTCAGGATTGCTATTGACCCACATACGTACACTTTGTGCATCATCTGGATGTTTTTTGTAACTCTCAATCGCAAGCTTGTCGGCAATGTTTCTCACGTCGTACTCGAACAAGAAACAATCGCGACTCCACTCCATGCCTGGCTGAGACGCACAAGCTTCCTGGAGTTGTTGAGTGTGTTGTGTCATAATCATAGCTGGAGATAGGCCACTGCGAAGACTATCGACGATCCACTGTTTCATATCTTGGCTGAGACGAGGGGCATGCACGAATCGCGAGAAATGGGAAGAGGGGTCAGCTGAACCATGACATGGCTTTCCTTTTGCATCCACATGCTGTTTCTGGAAGTATGTGATGATTGCCAACTCTGAATCTAGAAAACACTGGCCAACTTTGAAGCTACACGTACACCCACGTTTTATGACTCTCCGAAATCCGCTGCCTTACGTCTGATTCGCTTGACTGCTGTTTGATTATCGGAGGCTGCTATCGGTTTTTCTTTTTTCTTCACAATCGGCGGGTCCGTGCGCCTATCTATCGGGCCGTAGCAGCAGTGGTACCTGCAAAAAAAGCATATAAAGCGAGGAGGGTTATCGCCATATACGACTTTGCTAGACTAGCAGAAAGAAGTGGGGCTGGGAATGTTATACAACCCTCATAAGTGACTTACTTATGCCACTGACGATAACTGTTTGCACGCGGTGTTGTCAAATCTGGCAACTCACGGTACCTTCGATCTTGAACATAAAATTGGGTCTTCCCATCCACTCTACTCCTTTCTCCCTCCAGAAAGTCAGGAATGCGAGACCATGGAACGACAGCTACTTCGATGGATATCCGTTTCCCTTTTCCCTGGGAAACCTGGCGTATCCAACGGAGGTTTGTGTGATTGAAAAGCCCGTCTATGGGCAGCTGTAGGATGCATTTCAAATGAGATACCAAATGCTGCAAATGACAGAGTTCTCCCGCCTCATCTTTCAAACCATTTGATTCCAATGCTGCTTTGCGTTCCTCGTCTAGCACCTTCGCGGCAGCACATGCCATTAGCAGCAACAATACCACCAGTACAGTACAAATCGCATAATACACGCGGGCAACGCAGCGGAGCCCTCGGGACTGCACGTCGTCTACGCACCTGGTGAAAATGACGAGCGATGATGGAGTTACACGTGGGTTTTGATGTCACCGAATCGTGTAACCCAGGTTTGAATTCAAAATATCTGACACCTCTTGGAGCCCGCCAATTTTTGCCGGGCACTAAGGGGCTACACGAACAGGGGTGACATGCGTTGGGGATAAAGGATCCGGGGTGACACGAGCTATGAGTGACACAATCGGGGGTTACACGGGGGGATTGATACAGTATCGGGGTTACATGGTGGGGTTACAATGTGAGAGTTGCACAATGAGGGTTACACGAGGCGGAGCTAAAGCGCTGACGTGCAGAGGGTTACAGGATGATGGGGTTACGAGGAACTGGAGTTACACGGAGAGGGGTATATGGGATAACATGATACAAGCTTACATTGGGGTTACACGATGCAGGATAACATGGAGTGAGGGTTACACCTCGCGGAGTAACAGAGGGTTACATGGGTTACAAAGGGTTACAGAGGGTCATGGGGTTACATGGGTTACAGAGGTGACATAGGGTTACATGGGGGTTACATGGAGTGAGGGTTACACTCAGCGGTGTTACAGAGGGATAAACGGGTTACGGAGGGTTACATGGTGGTGAGGGTTACACCTGGTGAGGGTTAGAGAGTCACAGAGGGTCACATAGGGTTACATGGAGTGAGGTTACACAGGGGTGAGGGTGACACTCTACGGTGTTACAGAGGGTTACTGAGGGTTACATGGTGGTGAAGGTTACACCTGGTGAGGGTTATAGAGGGTCACAGAGGGTTACATGGGTTTGAGGGTTACATGGAGTGAGGGTTACATGGGGTTACATGGGTTACACAGGGTCACAGAGGGTTACACGGGTTACGCAGGGTCACAGAGGATTACATGGGTTACAAGGAGTGAGGGATGCATAGGATGGGGGTGACACTCTGCGTGTTACAGGGTTACATGGTGGTAAGGGTTACACTAGTGAGGGATATAGAGGGTCACAGAGGGTTACATGGGTTACAGAGAGTTACAGAGGGTCAGAGAGGGTTACATGGAGTGAGGATTACATAGGGGTGAGGGTGACACTCTGCGGTGTTACAGAGGGTTACATGGTGGTGAGGGTTACAAAGGGTCACAGAGGGTTACATGGTTACAGAGGGTTACATGGAGTGAGGGTTACATAAGGGGTGAGGGTGACACTCTTTACAGAGGATTACATGGGTTACAGAGCCACGGAGGGTCACAGAGGGTTACATGGAGTGAGGGTTACATGGGGATGAGGGTGACACTCTGCGGTGTCACAGGTTACGGAGGGTTACATGGTGGCGAGGGTGACATACAGAGGGTTACATGGTAGTAAGGGTTACAGGGGAGGGTCAGAGAGGGTTACATGGGTTACAGAGGGTGGTTACATGGGGGTTACATAGGGTGGTGTGCAGAGGGTTACATGAGGGTTACAGAGGGTTACAGGGTTACAGAGGGTTACATGGGTGAGGGTTACATAAGGGGTGAGGGCGACATGTCACAAAGGGTTTGTGAGGGTTACGGAGGGTTACATGGTGACACTCTGCGGTGTTACAGAGGGTTACATGGTGGTAAGGGTTACACTGGTGAGGGTAGAGGGGGGTTACAGAGGGTTACATGGTGGTGAGGGTTTAGGGTGGGTTACATGGGTGAGGGTTACATGGGTGAGGGTGACATAGAGGGTTACATGGTGGTGAGGGTTACAAAGGGTCACAGAGGGTTACATGGGTTACAGAGGGTTACATAAGGGGTGAGACGACACTCTACGGTGTTACAGAGGGTTACATAGGTTACAGAGCCACAGAGGGTTTGTGAGGGTTACATGAGGGTTACATGGTGGCGAGGGTGACACTCTGCGGTGTTACAGAGGGTTACATGGAGGTAAGGGTTACACCTGGTGAGGGGTCACATGGGTTACAGAGGGTTACATGGTGGTGAGGGTTATAGAGGGTCAGAGAGGGTTACATGGAGTGAGGGTTACATAGGGGTGAGGGTGACACTCTGCGGTGTTACAGAGGGTTACGGTGAGGGTTACATGGGTTACAGAGGGTTACGGTGAGGACGACTAGAGGGAGGTTACAGAGCCACAGAGGGTTTGTGAGGGTTACATGGAGTGAGGGTTACATGGTGGCGAGGGTGACACTCTGCGGTGTTACAGAGGGTTACATGGAGGTAAGGGTTACACCTGGTGAGGGATATAGAGGGTCACAGAGGGTTACATGGAGTGAGGGTTACAGAGGGTCAAAGAGGGTTACATACGGGTGAGGGTGACACTCTGCGGTGTTACAGAGGGTTACATGGTGGTGAGGGTTACAAAGGGTCACAGAGGGTTACATGGGTTACAGAGGGTTACATGGAGTGAGGGTTACATAAGGGGTGAGGGCGACACTCTGCGGTGTTACAGAGGGTTACATAGGGTTACATGGGTTGCAAAGTGTTACAGAGGGTTACATGTAGTGAGGGTTACATAGGGGTGGGGGTGACACTCTGCGGTGTTATAGAGGGTTACATGGGTTACAGAGGGTCATGGGGTTTATGGGTTACAAAGGGTTACATGGTAATGTGGGTTACACTCGGCGGAGTTACAGAGGGTTACATGGGGGTGATGGTTGAACCCGGGGGGGGGTTACAGGGAACTGGCGGACTGCTGGAAGCGGCGGACTGGTGTCGCAGAACGAGGACGCAGGGGCGACGACGCGCCTGGGGCGACGACGCCGATGGGATGAGGGCGGGGGTGGGGAGGGATTGACCGAGCCCAGCCGGCTGCCTTTCGATGTCTGCCGGAGGCGAAGAACCGGCGGTACGGGTGTCAGGGCTGGACCGTCCTAACGCGCTTGCATTAAGTTCTTACATTATTCCTATTATCTTCCCAACAAAATGGTGTGTGTTAACGCACACCGTTTTTCCAACCAACCGATTTAAAAAAAAAAAATGTGAAGGTGAAGTCTGAAAAAATTGTGAGGGTGACTGGCAAGGCAATTTTATCTGCGGAAATAGGCACACACAGCGGAAATACATCCCATAACTTCAAAAATTACACATGAGGTGACGTGAGCTTTGCTGGCTCATAGGCGCTCCTGGGCTCACGTTCTAGCACGCCCTGTGCTTTCGTATCATATATTGATCATAGTACACCAAAAAAGCTTCTCATTATAAGATAATAGCCTCTTCAATGTGGCCGCTTGTTGGTCTACCGCAGCTAGATCCAGGCAAGCGGGGCCCACTGCGGTAGGTCCCAGCCAAGAACTTGTTTCCAGTCTGCGACATGGGGAAGGCCATCATGGATCACCTCAACAGTTTACCCACTCTTGGCACTAGTTGACAGCCTCCCCTTGTGCCCTAGGTCAAATTCAAATCCAGACTCAGGGCGGAAAGCCTACCTTTGAACAGCACACAAATACAGAGAGGAAAGGGGCATTGCAAATGCCCCTTGTGTGGGCAACCTGAAGACAATATTCATTTTCTGATTCATTGTCCTCAGTACTCTCACCAGAGAGATTGTACCTCTGTTTACCAACTTTGAAAATCCCGAGGCTGTGACAAAAGCCCAGGCCCTTTTGGGGCCTAGTTATTGGGCAAATCACACAAAGCAGATTGATGCTTGTGTAAAGGGAATTCAAGAGGATATCTTGGAAACTCGGACCATTTGACTGTTCCAAGGTAAGTCATACTACCGGCCTCAGCCCCTGACAAGAATAGTTTCTGTCCCTGTGTGTTCCGCTCAAACTGAGCGCATGGTCAATGGCCACAAGGCTACAGCAAACAACATCTTGTGAGCACATTCTCTGCACAGAGACTTAAAAACATTCAAGTCGTGATTCAGAAGAATAGAAGAGCCAGACCAGCCTCCAACTCTATTGGCAAGATGACAAAGAATGAGGCAGTGTTGTGGTGCGAGGATAAGGTTTCATGAAACTTGCCCGCATTTGTCTCATCTATCCAGTAAAAGGTGTACCTGCAATATTTGAAACAAGTTCATGCACTGAATACAGAAATTGTGAAGGTTTCTTCATCATCTTTACGAGCTTGGACCTCTGGTGGAGTTTTCGGACACTGCAATGACATTGTCGTGGAAGCAGCCGCGAGGCTGGTGCAAATTGAGAAGTTTCCCCGGTGTTGGTGAGCCAAACATAGGCTAACTAAGCACAGGGAGCTTATAATTATTGGACCCTCTACATGGGGTATCTTCCTCCAACAAACTTCCACAACATATTCACTCTCCAAAGTGCCTGGGGTGGTATGAAGAAAGGTGGTGAGGAGACTGGACAGCAGATAGTGCAAAACTGTAGTTCAAGATGTGTTAAACTGAGGCCTCTTTAGCACTTTTCAAGCTTATCACAAAGTCAGCAAGCTCCACAATGGCAGTTTCGTCACCATCCTTGGTTGCGACTAGCACTTTGTGTGCCACACCAATGAAAAGCCCTGCCATTTCCACCACCATGGATTGAAACAACGTCAGCATCTGGTCCAAACATCCTCTTTGTTCTGCTTGCAAAGAGAATTCACCAACTCTAACTTCCTCACCACATAATGTAATCTCTTTCTCATCATGTGAGAAAACATACTCATTACCTGCCACTGACCATGCATGCAATCCAAGTCCAAGTGTAAGGAGTTATACAATGCAGTATGACAACAAGAGGAGCGGCTGCCGATGGTCTCAATAACCCCATCAACTCCAACTTATAATGAATCAACTTGGTCTGCAAATAAAACCAATGTGGGGGGAAGGGACATCTAACTGAATTAGTGTACCAATAAAAAGGTAGAGGAGAAGAGAGACCAAAAAGCATTGATATAAGTTGGTATCGGTTGGGTTTTTAGCTTCTGGTAATCTATTTGCTGGGAGAGATCACCCACCATTTTCAACAACCCCAGGGATCATGTTGATCTTCTGCTCCAGTTCAGCCGGATCCTTTATGCCTTCGGGGAATCTGCATATCCACAATACAGTTCTCAATCATCAAGAAGTTACAATCAAGAAAAATTTATGTAGATCTCCATGTATTAAAAAGTAATTAAGAGGTTTTACTTTCTGCCTTAATCGATTCCAAGCTATATTACATTTCATTTTGCAAGGAAACTGAGCAAATGTAGCACCTGACATCAACAACCATGTTGCCCAAGTCTGTGATCACAGGCCCATCCTTTCTCAACGCACTCCGGATCTCAGGCACTGCAACCCATCATAAAACCCTGTTGGAATTTCTAAAATCATTCAGAAAAGTTCAGGACTTCAAAAGAAAATTATGAACCACTAGTTGGATACTCAAATGTATGTGAAGCTAGTAACACCCGAAATAAAAATTCCAACACAGTTAATTCTACTGCCAAGGCACAATCAACAATAGTAAGGAATGCTGGGATGTCCACGAACTGCAAGGAAGGGAGAATGAGATATAAAAATAACCAATGCCTAGAGTAATTATGACATTGGGATATGACGGGTGCTCACTTACCTCCCCCAAGACCAACCAGGGACCGAAGCACCGGTGAAAGAGCATTCGGCAAAACCTCAACCTGTAATAACCCCAACATACTACTGTTAGTCAGAGGGCACAACAGAAGATAGAGACTGATCCTCATTGAGTTCTTCCATCGACATGACTAGTTCCACAGCTTGCTTCAACTGCTTACAACCACCACCACCTCCAGTTGTTACCACCTTTAATGAGCTCACACTTTGGAATGCCTGAGGTGAGAGGAGAGAGGGGTGCCACAAGGTCACTCACTGGAACAGGAAAAGATAAGCCAAGCTCTGACACCACTTTGGTCTGGTCAATCAAAATCACACATTGCTTTGCGATGGAATCCACCACCTGCTCACCAGTCACACCATTCCAGTTCAGTCATACCTCACAATCCCCACTTGAGTTCAATGCTTGGAGACAGATGTCCTTAACTCTCGACAAGTTCCCCAAAAGAATAGCTGGAAGGGCACTCATGAGTTACTGAGGACCCTCCTACAATTTCTATGTAGTAGCTCAGTAGAGAATTTACCTTCTCCATGGTGTGAGCGGCTCCACCTCCCTGCCCACAGAGAGAAAGTGAGAAAGACAGACCTCAGAAAAATGCAGAAAGGGAGAAAGTTGATTGGAATATGAACTTGTGGTGTAGGTAGATTGATTTGGTTCAAGTTGCACCAGCAGCCTCTTAGTTGTAAATGAAGGAACCTATCAATTGCTCCTCTCTAAACAATTTTGAAGTCGCTAAAAGTGTTCTCCCCCAAGAAACAAAAGGATGACAGGAGCAGGATTCAGGCAGGCCAGGACAATTTATGTCAGTCTGGGACCCCAAATGCCATAAAGTACAACCACTATTGGTTGACACCAAGTGAGTGTAAGTTGCCAAAGTTACCTTGATAAGATTCATAGAGGCATCCACTTCGTCTGCACCGTCAAAAGCTATGTCAATGTGATTTACATCATTCAAATCCACCTGCAACAATTGTATTTAGCGATTAAGATCAGAATTTGCATCACATAGACTGACTGTTGCGCTCTCTCTAATAGTTAACAGCACATATCTTTTCTTATCTTTCTCTTAGAGAAGAAATTTGATAGTCCTCTATGGAGATATATGGAGTCAATGTCAGGTATGGATCAAGAGGAAATGCCTGGCCAGAAGGGGTATCCGGCAACAAGGCCCCCTGCAGGCATGACCTTACAAAGCCCAAATGACTTCCTTCTGACAGAAACAGACTTGCCTCATGGTTGGTAAAGAGCAGGCCAACAAAGTCCATCTGGCAGATTCCCCTTGTCACACCCTAAATCCTCAGCACTTCAAAACGAAGTGACAGACACTGTGGCCATACATTTCTGCCAAACTACAGGAATTGGGAGAACTAAAATGGTCATGGTGGTCTGTAAGTCGAGCACCAAGTTGAGGAGGAGCAACTCACTGTCTTGACACCAAATTGCCGCGCAAGAACTCGTGATTGGTAGCTGGTTGCCACCCCCACCACATCTTTCACCTGTTTCAACATCCACCCCTCGTATATTATTGAACGAAACAACACCCAGGTGTATGTCACCGGATAGAAAGTACTGTGTATATGTTCATAAAGTTGTCACGTCATTTATTGAGCAGTAGGAAGATGTGAAATAGATTTACTTACTTTTTCCTTGACAATAAGCTACCTGATTGCCAGGGTTCAACTTCTTCAATCATTTATCCCCACTTTCATTCCATGCAGGGGCAATCAAACACAGAAAGATCTAGACAACAAACTTCCATGGGCTTTCTGACTAACTAAGCCCTCAACACCAAATGTGTGCTTTCATCACCCCTGAAGTAAAAGCTCCCAAAAACTCATCGATGGTGCTAAACCACACTGCCATTACTGGTGCAAATATCCCGAAAAATTCCTAACTGCCTACATTCTCCTTGGTAGATCTCCATGATGTGACTAGCAAATTAGTTCCTTGAGCAAGTGACAATTTCATATTTGCACCACATAGGTGAATCTCGTGGGTATACCTTGTTCTGGGAGATAAGTTTTCCAAGCTCCTCAATTGCCATACACGATGTGCTGCCCGTGCCAAGCCCTACAACCATTCCAGACTTCACCAACTCCACAGCCTTTTTGGCAACTGACCTCTTCAAATTGTCCTGAAGGCTGGCATCCAACTCTGATTGGACAATCATTAACCCAGCACCCCCCACAATGTAAATCAGTAATTTGTAGACCAAAGTCTAAGGTGTTCATAAGTGCAGGGTTTTGCTCCTCAACGCATGTCTTCACCACCTCCATCTGCCTTCTGCACAGCCTGTTGCAATACATGATATATCGACATGGCATGAAAACAGTACATTCCCAAAGAAGCTAAGTGGAACCCACCAATGCCTGTAATACTGATGGTCAATGATGGCACTCTTGATGGCCATGAACCATGGGGCCCACCGTCATTTCCTAGAAACAGCAGCTATCCCACCAAATTCTAGAATGGTGCCGATTCAAAGAATGATCTATGTTAGATAGAGGTTTGAGAACAAGGTTACCGCATTAACAATGTAAGATTATGAAGCACTATTGAACAAAATTCAATATCAGGCCATTCTGCAACAGCAATATAGAGCGACTACTGTTGAGAATGTATCACGTGAAATGAAACAGCACCAGATGATAGTTACATATGAGAAAAACAGTGTGAAAGACGGGAATGCCTGTGAAAAAAAGTGTGACGCAAACCAGGGGCAGGGGCAGTGGTCGACCGGGCTTGTACAGACAAGCAGCGCTGGCTTGCTGCTGCTGACGTGCGCACTTGTGAAACGGAAAGCCTCAATCCTCCAAGCTGCTTAGATCGCAGTAGGAATTGTTGCCCCGCCCTAGGGCTTCTTAGAGCCTGGCATTGCTGGCCAGCTCTGACAACCGCGGAAGAAGCAGCAAAGTGTTCAAGCACTGCGCCCGACATGGCCAGAACACTAATACTACGGATGAGTGGAGGACAAATCAAGCTCACACTCGACCGTGAAGACTCTCTGTCTCTCACTTTCCAAAACGGGACCTTCACGACAATCCAAGGAGGAATTCTTACAAAAACTGCAAGAGGGAGAGAGAAAGCGTAACCTGGAGAGCTATTACTGGAATTCTCACGGAGTCTAGTAAAACGAATACAGAACTTCAGCTCAAATGACCTCTTGCAACGAGAAGATTAACGAAAAGAAACGGAAAAATCCAGCCAGTTGTAAATAGTCAGAAGATAAGCTTCACGATAGCGCACGCTCTTGGATGATCGGAGGAGAAAAAACGCGCTCCACTGTAAGAGGAATCTATATGAAAATGAAAATTCCGCACTACAGCTCGGAAATCCCCTCCCACACCGACAACCTCCCTAAGAAGGAAAAAAGTGCAGACAGACGAACAAACCACTACTGAATTGTAAAGCTTCAACTGCAGGGGCAGACAGGATCTGTGACAGCACCACGCTTTCAGCTTAGGTTCCTCCTACACGAGCAACAATCACGTTCCTGCGATGGATACAAACACACCGTCCAGCCGGCTGCTTGGCTTCTAGCACGCGAGCTTCCTCGGTGAGGTCGGAGGAAAACTCGCAGATGAGCAAGAGAGAGAGAGAAAGAGAGCAAGGGATTCGAACCCGAAACCGGAAACCCACAGGTGGCAACAACCGATACCGTAAAGTGTCGCGACTCACGAGACAGCCCGAGTTAATTAACCCGACATTCCACCGACGCGAAATGGATGAGTAGAACTATTCATCCATACACAATATCCCAAAACAACATTCATCAATCTGGCGGACTAATCAGAGAAACGGATGAACTGGACGAGAAACGTTGCCAATGGATGAGAATATGGTTTCATCCCGGCAAGTACTCGCGTCCGCGACACCTGACGACGAGCGCCACACGGGACGATACTGGCCCCTATCAACGAATATGTTTGAATCCCAATGGCCATCTGCCCACGAGCAGAAGAGAAAATTACCTCCATAGAGGTTATTACTAGAGTAGAAAGAAACTCCAGGTTTACCAAAACATGTGTTGCAGGAAACCCTGCTAGTCTAGTAGAGAGGACTGGGTGTCTGTCTGCTGTGAAATCAATGCCTCAGCATGCTTCATGTAATTTGAACAATCAACGTAACATTGTTTCTGAGCTTTTGGCAATCAGCAAAGCAGCTTGGAAGATTGTATCCAACATTTGGTACCGAGTGGAAATGTGTGAATGGCAAGTCCTGATCTGAGGAAGGCCTCTGGGGGTTCATGATCAGTTGCTGAGATAGAGGACACAGTTCCCACAAGAATCTGAACTAGATTGTGAGATATGGCTACAAACTGGGTACAACTTGGAAAGAATGGGAAACCAGGTTGTGGGTGTTGGTGAAGTAAAACTCGCCCCGAAAATATCTACCTGCAGCAATACCACCCCAGCTTCAGAAACATCATGAGCCCTGACTCGATTTATTATCAGGAATTTCAACTGGCTTCACTGATCTACTTCCTTAACCCTCTCTTCTGATTGACTGACCTGTATACCACGTTTTGAATGTGCACAGCCAACCCGCAGAAGAAACAAAGTAGCCTCTCATATCAGAGAAGAAATCCAGAATTACCTTGCAGAAACTCTGGATACCAAATCCTGTTGTCTTCCCACATTTTGTCTGCCATCAATCCACAAGGCCCACTTCACTTGCAATTCCTTGCCAGGAGACATAGAACTATCCATGTCGCCCGGCGGAAAGAAACGTATAGATCTGTAACAGGCCGAAATTTCTCTCAGAGGCCTCTCATACCCTGCGTCTAGGCACTTTGCCTCTTCTTCAACACCAAATCATATAAAACAATTTCTACCTTATGAGTTCCCACTATTCCACACGTGAGATTTTCCCAGCTGCTGTATCCTTATCCAGCCAACTTGATTGCTTCCACATCCAGTCAATTTGGTTGGTTGCCACCCCTTGCAAATTATGTGAGGCTTAACAACTCTCCATGGTACTCATCCCCCAGAACCCACACCTGGATTAGTCTCCTTTAGTCAGTTGCTATATACATACCGTAGGGAATGTCTGCAATTGAAAACCACACCTCTCTCTGTCTCGCATGGTGTACCTTCAAACTCAGCCACATGGTAAACATGTACCTGCCATCATCTCCGTATTTCCAAACAGCTTAGTTGGATTGGCAGTATACTACCCACTTATATGGGTGAGTTAATGAAGTTGGAAATGACATTCTGTCAACATCTTGTAACTCGAAAACTCATGTGGGACCGATCTGTGGAAGTGGTTGGAATGGTTTTACTTGAGTTACAAATATATTGTCTTTGTCCCTTTGTACCTATCCACAACCATTCCAGGGCTTACACATGCTCTCTATGGAAAAGACAAGTGTCAAACAAGCAAATGTAACACCCCTTCCTCTTTTTCTTTTCTAGCTGGGTTGCTTGCAGCAACAGGTTTGCCCATCCCTCTGAAATCGTCTTAACATGAGCCCCACTTGACCCACTTCCACTCACCCAACATCCTGTCATTTACAATTACTGCACAGGAAAGGGGAGATGCATCTAGATCACCTCCCAGGGCTGTGGGTTGTCATCAAAATGGAAGGCGAGAATGGCCTGCTTGTCCATTCCCAAAGGGACCACCCCTGACTCCTCCTCAAGCTGCAAGTTTGAAATGAATTCTTTTGTGAGTAGAATGTTTTCTACCATGTAATTACATTGAGCACTAGGCTAAAGTTCAAACTATGAATAGGCTGCTTACCTCTCAGTAGTATGTTAAGCCAGTTAGGCACATGTGCCATATTTTGTGATTGGATCACAGTGATTGCAGTACTTGCACAAGCATCAATAAATGTGAAGGATCCAGACAGTCAAAATTTAAAGCACCCTCGAAACTGAATTTTGGGGTAAATCTTTCCATCCAACTCCATGCTGATAAAAACTGTTAGGAACTGGAAGGACAATATCAACTTCGCCTGCCACTCTCGCCCCCTTTTTCTGCTGGTCCAACCCCAGGTCAATGGCCAGAAGATTTACAACAAGCAAGTCTACAGAGTACCTCTCTCTCTTGGGGACACCTGATTTGTCACCCAACCGTGAGGTGTAGTCAGCGACTCCAAGGCTCTGGCATCTACGCAATGAAGCAATCCTCTTTCCATGACCATTTCTCTCTCTTTCACACACACATGCACACCAATCCAAGGCAATCTTCTTAGAAGTGTTCAAGCATTTGAAGATGGGAAAATTGGGCACTGTGGCTTCTGCCAGTCACAAAGATAGTGCCAAGAGCTCAGTATGAGTGTACACATTAGAATGGGAAACACTCAATGGAGTACTTGAAAGTAAAGGGTGGTTGGAGAACCACCTCTCGCACAGCAGCTTCTTCGATTGTTTCCCCAGCTTCAACTTTGCCCCCAAACCCATTATAGTAGCCCTCCCCAAAGCTGCCAAGCACAGTTCACCATCTTTGTGATGTCATTTTTTGAACAAGCCCTCACAATAATATGCTGAAATAAATATGCATTGAAGGGAATAACAGCAGATTCCAAACCTGCCGTAGGAAGGTGATGCCAAATGGAGGAGAATCTATCCATAGAATCATGTGAAAAAAACCACATATGAAATCCAAAGTGCCTCAACACTGATTTCAGGTAGGGAGAGCGCAAAACGGAGAGGCAAGGTAAGGAGGAGTCTTCATCTAGAAGGACATAAATAGCCTCATTATGGCCAATTTTCAACATCCATGCAATATAGGGTTCATTGGCACAGGATAGGTGTTTCAAGAATGCAAGAGACTATTAGAAAGCAGTTAGCTCATATCATATTAAGGACAAATTTTGAAGTCATGGAACTACTTACCCACGCTTTTTCATGCCCAGAAGAACTCTGTCCTCCTTTTCAATAATCACCAGCGTCAACAGCTTCGGACTTGGTTGCTTAGGAGTTGCTTCTGTTGCTTCTCCCAGATCAGTTATTGCGCCATTAGTGAGGATCTCCAAGCTCGTTTCTTCCACTTTCACTTCTGCATCGTCATATCCCGATCAGTAAGAGGGAACTACCAGGTCAAAGGTGACAATAATCCAAGAACAAAGCCAGATTGGGGAATCATGTTGAGATGAAATCCTTCCAAAAGTGAAACCAGACTTGTTCATTAAATGCTTGCTCACACACAAGGGCTGGAACCGATGGAGAGGAGCAAAGTGCTACTCTGGAATGTTTTTGAAAATGAGTTGCTCAAACCATCCTCAGAACGAACACTGGATATCTTCCACCCAATGGACAATGACATTTGTCATTTACCTAAAGCAGCTGCCCTAAGGCTGCCCTGTATGGTTAGAAGCCCTGGCCGCTCTTCTCATTTGGAAGATGAGCAGGCAAGAGATGAAGGAGGAGTCACCTTATAGCTAAACTATGGCTGCAAGCAAAGTACTCACCAGGCTCTTTAAACACTTTGAAGCGCTGCTCAGTATTGTAACACAAAGGGAGTGGAGACTATGAAGAGCTTACATGGATTTGACTAGCTCTACTCCGCATCTATGAATATTTTTGCAAACCAAGGGCTTCTGTATGCTTGTTTGAGTACTAGGCTCTGGTAACACCTTCCTTTTGGGAATGAATGCTTACTATTATGCTTTTGTGGGTGTGTCCAAAAAGAGAGCTGAGGGAGATGACCGTGACCTGCAAGCAGAATGGTGGGAAGTTGAATACTGCTGTAACAGCATAAGCAATGTTTTGCTTTAATGTTGTACTGTTGCAAGAGATAAAACCACCTCCCCACCACCAGTAAGCTGTCTTTTCCTTATGTTTTGCAATCCATGAATGTCTCCTTACTAAAGTGGATATGGATAACAACTGTCAAGCCGTTTAAGCCTGGAATTCTATGCATCTATTGGTTGGTTGGTGTGCATGATGGGGCCAGGCGAGGTGGCTTCACTTGCTTTAGAGGGTAGACATACTCCGACTGAAAAGGAAGCCTTCATGCTGCCTCATGCTTGGTGTGGAATGTTGTTGAAAATAAATACTTGTTTGTGCGACTCTAAATTTTCTCATGGACTGTAGGAGGATCTGATCACCAATGGCAGCCTTGCCATTTTGCTGATCCCTCTGACACCTACTGTAACTCTTCATACCTTCCTTGAAATAGGTAGATGGCTGCGTGGATTAACTTTGACACTATAACCTCCTAGGGGGCTCAAGTATGCCCACATGGAGCATTTTGAATTTGCAACACGGCTTCAAAGAACCAATCCCCTAGGTTCTGAGCTATGGCTTTTCTCATAGCTGCGATATCTGACTTCTACAGAGATTCTACTAAAAGCATTCTCATTCTAGTATGAATCCATGGAGGTTTCTACTCGTGGAAACTAGGAAGGACCTTACGGTCAAAGCCTTGCTTGTATATGAGGGCACCTTATGTAAGCAACTGCAAGATTTGTAAGCATACATGTTCACGAATCTGAGTTTTGCAGGACTTGTGAGGTTTTCATGTTGTCTATATTGAAGGAGCTAGATCATGTCCAGATGTATGATGTTGTTAAGCAAAACAGGACTAGATCGAAATGATCTAGGATTGGACACGTCTTGACATGACTAAACCATACTCTCTATTTCTCTCTTTCACACACACTCATACATGTACGTATGCACGCATACTCATACAAAACATGGGTGGTCACATTACCCCAGGTAGAAGAGCCAAAATCAAACTTTCGAAGAATGTGGCATCAACACACTCAGAAAATCACATCAAAGTTCTCTGCATATACTATCTGAGACTTTGTTTCACCTTCATTAGAGTGCACTTCCTGCCTGTTCCCTCCATCAATTTGGTGTCCCGAAAGCTGCAAGCGGGTGCCATTTTTATGCATACTTTGGCAGCTCCGCACTGGATTGGGAAGCAGATTAGCTGTAAAGCCCAAAAACACCACCGAATGAAAGCGAGAGGATGTTCGCACTCTCAGGCTCCCAAGCTCAAGAATGTAACGGCTGTGACAAGCAGATAAGGACTGTGGAGCTTTAACAGGGTGGGGAGAGGCACGCACATAAAATTTGTTCAGCAGATGTGCAGTTTGGGTGAACGGAGATGGCGGCATGAGACTAGATCACCTGTTTGTGTGAGCGAGAGGAGACCCCAATGAAGTAAAGAGAGTACAGATCGTGTCTATTAGAAAGACTGATCCAAACGACGTTGTTCAATTCCGACAAACCGTGAGATAAATTTAGAGACTGCTACCAGCAATCTTGTTGAGGGACGGACATGTTATATAGAGGAACACAACGGATGCTTGTACCCGCAAAGAGTTAGGCGGTGATAAAATCCATGCCTTACACATCACCTACTGTCCCTCTGAAAGGCATCCAGCTTCCACAATCTGGCACTGACTATACCTTTCTTGCATATGACAGTAGCAGACCAAATGAAGCCAGCAGCATACATCCTAGGAGTTGTTTTTGAAGTTAGGAAGTCTTCGAATCTCTTCGATTAATTTCTACACTCAGCTCCCTTCAGAGACAGGGTGGATTGGTCGTGGTGAGGTGGTGAGCGACCACATGTGAAGGTGGTTGAAAAATCAAGGAGTTGAATTCTCCTGGTAAACCCAATTATAGACATGAGAACACCAAAACTAGTGTTCTTGAATTCAAAACATGCATTCAGCCACAACGGGTTGAACTCTTAGCAGGCCTCACAAAGTGAACTCAGTACTAATGGTTGCCTTTCTTTCTAGATCTTATGAGGAGACCTTGAAATATTTGTATGATGTTTCTAGAAACAAAATGATCATCCCTTCTGAGTGCGCAGTGAATCAATACAGAGAACAGTGCACCTAACTGCGAATGGAGAGAAAGGATACATGCTGATCTCAAAGTTGCACTACTGGCTGAATGTTTCTGACAGAAAAGAGATTCTATACAAATTTGGAAACTCTGCTGCACCGGTCACATCTTTCAATGTGAAGAACAAGAGAATGATGGCAAACATTCAAAACACACGTGCATTCTCTACTGCAAAGTGACCCCTAATCTATTCACTGCGCATCGATGAAACAGAGTGTGCGGAGATTGAAGCTGTGGGGCTGCTAATGTGCTCACCCCCAGGGCCTTGTCGGTTCCAGCTTTCCAGAAGCCTCCGGAGGTTCTCCTGGGCAGTGGCCAAAAACCAGTCGTCTTCAGGCAAGACACTGCCCACAACACAGAATCAGACTTGAGATATTTAGCAAATTACCACCAAAGAAGCACTACCCAATCTGTCTGAGGTGTTCTTGGCACTTGGTTGGTTAGGCTCTGCTAGTCCTCGATAGTAGTATGTAAAACCAGTTTCCAGGATATGGTCTACTTAAGCTGCTTTATGGGCATTGAGCTGTAGCATTATGTGCCACCTCCATTCTGCCTTTAGCCATCACAGGTGCATCAGAAACTCCGAACCACCGTTTGAAGCCATATGTAGATCATGTTGCTGAAGCACTTCATCCAATGCATAACCATGGATGGCTGAGATCATAGCAGCACAACAAATACTAACCCTCTGACACAAATGCAATTCAGATGAAAGAATGTGGACCTGTTAGGATCGGCCCCTGTAGCAGCATAAGCATTAATAGCACGTGCTGTTATATCAGCCACCACTTGGCGCATTTGCCTTGATGAATACCGCCCATTGAGTGCCACTTGGATCACAAATTGCACATCCAACACAAACTGCCAAACCACATTGGTGGGCAAATCTTAGATCCTCCAGTAACATCTACCTCTCTTAAAGCAACCTTTGGCATTATATTTTTGTTTGTGTATTTTGTAGTCCTTCTTGCATGACCCTGTGGACAGAAGGAATTATTTTTTGTTTTGCCTTTGTCTCTGATCTATGTGTGGAATTTGCATGCGTCCCACTTCAAACCAAGGCCATCTTCCCCCTTACAATCTTTCTTACAAGGTTACAAGCCCTTTCACTCGAAGGGTTGACAGCTCACAACATCTGTCAGGCTCAAAACAGCTGGTTTCAAGCACTCTTAGTATGCTTGGGTGTCCAACTTTTTCGAGCACAAAGGATCTTGCAGCCTGATTACCTGTCTGCAGCTCTATCTCCCTACTAAGGGTATTGGGGAGGTTCAGGGTGGTCTCCCACAGTCTGAGGATGGAGACTGAAGGTGGAGATTGAAAGTGAACTCTCACGGAGGTCTTCCATTATGAGGAACAGGAATACGTGCATGAAGCACTGACACTTTGACAACCCTTTGAGCTTTAGTTGCTTTTGGGCTCTTTGTGGCCCTTCTCTCTTTCTTGTTTCTTTCTTCCTCTTGTCCATAAGCTCTTTGAGCTTCCCACAGACGTTATAAAATACCATTTCATTTCATTTCTCTCTAGACTAAGGGCGAGTCTTATCTGCATTTGTTCTATGCAAAAAGTAAGGCTTAAGACGTACTTGCTGCAGACCAATAGCACCGAGGCTCTTTGGACCCTCCTCAATTGCATCCCAAAAGTCATGATCATCCGACAACCAGATAATAAGAGTCTCTGTGAGGCGCATTAGCAAATACATGACCACCCGCTCCCTTCCAGGTAAAACCTCTGCTGCGGTTTGCTGTAGGGAGGTCAACTTGTTGAACAATGCCTGCCAACCCAACAAGTTTCTTGCATTAACGGACAAAGTTTACAACCTTTCCAAAAACAGAGAAGGGAGAAGGGAGAGGATGACAAAATTTATCAAAAAAATAAGCAGCACAGACCAAAGCTGGATACAGCACCATAGACAGAACCCAAACAAACCTGAAAAATTGGAGAAGGCATGGGATCTTGGTGCCACAAGGGACCATTGTTATCAAGATCTAAATATGTCTCTGGGCTCAGCTGGGCTTCTGCATCATCAGCATAGTAAATCAACTCTAGAACATGCTGTCTGCAGAAATGATCTCGGAGTCTGTCCACTCCCCGCTGCAGCCGACGCCGCCAATCCTTTAGCTCTGGGAAACGAGCTGCCATTGTCGCCCCTTGGCCTTTCTCAGTACTGCCACGACGAGTTCCTGACCGCATGTCACCTACCAATGCTTGCAGACCACCTGGCACCAGCTTAGAGGCCACACGAGGCAAGAGCTCGTCAGCCAGTGCAGCAGCATTTCCAAGGAGAGCCAGCTGTTGGGCCTCTGTTGTGGCAATTCGTACCTGAACCAGTTGTAAGTTGCTTCACTATTCAGGCCTGGCTTTCAAAAAACAAACCACAACATCTACAGCGAGAATGTGCACACTGCATAGGAAATCTTTCTGTAGCACTTGCCCTAAAGCTGAAATGCAATAAACTTGCAGAATCGATTTCCACTACTTCCGGTGTTGTTCACTGTACTTGCCTTCCGGTCATCTCCATTTTCTGCTCCCATCTCCTCATCCTCTCCTGGGCTGGGCAAGGCCTTGATGAGCATATCAATGTATTGGTCAAACAGCATCGAAAGGCCATCAAGAGTAGGTCCTCCAAGTTGCATGCTTATCAGGGGCACCACATCCTCCAAGAAGTCCTGCACAAAAGCTGAAATCAAAGTTGTACAAGAGTCTAGCATACCACAGTAGCAAACTCCCAGCCCAGGTACGCTTATATGCAGACTCGGGGAAAGAGGAATTTGCTTGCTCTAACCTTGCTGCATAGACACTGCACAGTTTGAATAGGTAAGAAATTAAGAGGGAATGAAGGAGGGAACAGGAGAGTAGAATAGGGGTCACAGAAGGCTCAATCCAATAGTGATTCCTAGTTCTGGAAATGGAGTTCTCCCCGCCAAGATTTCCAAAGGATATTTATTCACCATGGGATCAACTTTGGTGCGATCACCAAAGCTGTTTACCACGTCTTCTTGATACTTTTGGAGAGGTCATCTAATATCCATCATACTCCATCAGAAACCTCACAGTAACGTCGCCATCATCCCCACAAAGTGGGATTCATTTCCCCAGCTGGGTACCACCTTGACCTTCAACCTATTAGCTATGCCCTTCAGGTACCACATAACTTGCATTTGACCATCAAAGGCTGAGAAAAAGCTCCCAACTAGATTGTGGGGGTTCTCTGCTGCTTCAACATTCCAGTACGTGTGGGTATTTGTGTGCAACAGATCGGGAGAAGAGGAAAAACATTTACATCCCCTGAGGTCAGAGGGCTTATAGGACAGTAGAACTTTAAAAAAAACCTAAACACAAATCAAACACAAATCAAACGCGAAGCTCTGCCCAGAGATGAAGAGCCATTGGGGGATAGTTGGATTTCTGACACACTTAATTTTGGTAGGACCATCTGCAGACACCATTGGCCTCGTGAGTGAACAGAGGAAGAAGATGTCCTTGCTTGGACTGACTCAAACCCTCGGTCATGTCCATACTTCACTGGCATTCATGCTCCGTTGGTGTGTCGGGCAAACAATGTGAAAAAGGGCACACTCAGATCACTGGGACATTGAGGCTTGGTTCTCTCCATGCCTAGTACACAGTGGCTGGGTTATTACAAACTACACCCTTCTCAACATCCATATTTTTCATTAACAAAGCTCAGCAATGTGTGCGAGGAAGTCCTAACTGGAACAGAAGCACCCTAGCCCTGCCAGGGTAAGCAGTCCTTAGGGGGGGCAAAAAAAGAGGAGAGACAAATGCACACACACCTGGACCATAAAGTTGAAGCGGTGGGCACTGCTAGAGAGTTTAAGATGGGATGCATGTCCACCAATCCCAGACCCATGTGACGACCGAAGTCCCATCATGCCACGTGGCATTGGAGGAGGTTGAGTCAGCACCCAATCATCCGCTGCTGCCAGTGCAGCCACACTTTCCTCGATCCTTGTGAGATTTGCCTCCAATGCCTGCTCCACACTTGGCCTCACGAGCTTTGACAGAACTGGGCACAGTGCCAGTCCTTGTTCTTCTAGCAATGAACAATGTCCCAAAGCAATCTGTACACATTCAGCTGCAGCTCGCAGCCCCCCAGCAGCTGCTGAAGAAGACAGGACATGCCGTTTTACTAACAATGCAAACATCTCCGTTTCATTACGTGCCCAAAGAACTAGCTCTGATGCGTATGCAGGCTCCTCCCCAAAGACTGCAACTGAATCCCTTGATGCCTGCCATTAGATGAAAAGGAGTTTACACACAAGCTCTTAACCTTCCATAGCATCAAACTGTTGCCACAGCAAAGATCTCGATTTACGATGGTGCATATATCGGAGGACATGACACCGTTTTTACATTGGCAGTTAAAGGATATGAGACTAAGAATAATGTAAGCATGAGCTCTAACTGCAACAAATGTGCCTCAGTCAAGGTCATGGATCAGTGGCGAAGGACCCTACCAGAATTAACAATCTGGGACTTCCACCACAAAATTCATATCTAGGGGTAAATACTTTGTCATATTGGGCCATGTATCCTGACTGCCCGCAAGGTCTTTCTGCCATGGCTTGATTTATGGCAAATCCTGCTTCTGCAGGAAGGAAAGAGAAGTTTCTTGCCTGAGCAATTGCTGAGAAAACCAGCTGCGAGAGTGCAGCAGTGTATGCCCCACCATGTGATGTCCCACTTGGGCGGAGACCCCGTATATTATGCTGAAGCCGTTCATGGTGAGAATGTAACAAGAGCGTGTGAGCGCGTGTCCCATCACCCAGCCTATCTAATGCTGCTATTGCTGATCGAAGCTCCATTCCTCGGACAGAAGGCTGCTGAATGGCTTCAGCCAGCTGCTCGGCCAGCCTGGCTCTCCGTTCAGACAAAGCCCCCTGCAACTGTGAAGCTGCCACAGGACTCATGCACCCATCATTACCATTTTCGGTCTGTCCCTCAGCCAGTAACCTCTCCCCTTCATCTAAGATCACAAGTGCTTGTTCCACCTTCCTCTCAGCTAAAAGGACGTCGAGAATATCTGGGAGAGCCTGTGCTCGTCTTTCTCGTTCTGACAGCTCTGGATCATCGCCTGGGTACGCATTTTCATCTGCAAGGGACACCCCTGTGCCCCCCAGTGGTATGGAAGCTCCGCCCTCTGCCAGAGAGTGGATTAGAGCTGCCTGAGACGAAAGCAGATTCCGCATTGCCAGTAGCTCCCCCTCAAGATCTGATATCTCCCGCGATGTCCTGTGTATCCCCAGCAATCCACAGGGAAAAAACAATTACACAGATACCCAACCATAGGGAGGATGCACACTGTTCTGGGACTATGCACCTCGGAAACCCTCCAACTTGACATACTTGAGAGCAGCTCGACAAACATATGCAGATCGAGGGTCGACCTAAAAGACTGAAAGCGGGGAAAAAGCGTAGGCACCGAATGAAAGCTGCGTAGTTTGCATAGACACTCTTCCGCATCTCTTCAGCAGATGCTTTCTTCAAGTCCATCAGCTCCTCACACAACTTCCGAATACCCTGCCATTCCCAACACAGTGTAGTTGAAACCATGCTGTTCACACTCCCAGCCCTTGCGGAGAGAAACAAACGTCCCATTCACTGGATCGATAATCTAGCCAAATGGCTGGAGAGGTCAAATGAATCATGTCATGTTCGGAACCGACAAAGAGAGAAAAGCATACCTTCTCGCTCATGGACTGGCATTTAGATTGAACATAAGCCTCCGCATCAAAACTATCAGTCTCAAACACGGCAAGCTGCTCTTGCAAACCGCCATAGCCATTAGTTCCATTTGAATGCGGTGCACCTGTCGGAGCTACTATGGTTCGTGACCGCACGGATGGCTTCACTGACCCCATCTTTCTCTCTCTCTAGTCACAGCTTCAATCCCATGCACGCAAATTACAACTGTGACTCAAAGGGGCCTCTTTCCCCACGCCGACGTCATGATCTAGTCAAAGACCAACACACCGCTCATCACTCGCCCTTCACTTTCGTACCCGACAGATCCTTCCCAGCAGTCGTCCCCTACCGATTGCCTGTTCCCTCAGGCAGAACGGCCCCCTTCTTTCCCCTCCTCCCTGTCTCGCCCTCGATTTCCTTGCCGGACCCCAGTGGCTCTCCCTTCCTTTCTCACTCAATTGTTCATGCTCATCGATCCTCCCCCGATCTTCTGTTCTTGAAGGTTGCATGACTGGTTACCACAGTCGCAGTGCGAGCATCATGTTTTCTGCTCCCTGCTCTGACATTGTCCCCAACCTCCTATCCGATCCGCCATAAGCTGAACACATGAGCAGTACCCATCTGGAGCTGTGATTCCATCAGAGTCCCCGCGCCCACGAAGTAGGGATCCGACTGGAAATATCCCCGCGGGGTATGGCTCTGCGAGAATATGTAGTCTCCTCTCTTATTATTATTGGCTTTTGGGTAGTTTTGACACTGCCATCATCGTAGTCAAGGTTCAGTGTACAGCTAGCAATATTTGGTGGGGGTTGCAAATCTTTTATTATTGTGGCGCGGTTGTCTGATGAGACCACACTGGGTAGCTATGTGTACAGATCACATCAAATTCGTTCCGGAGAGTCTCAATTGGGACAGTCACAAAAACCCATGCACGGTCGGACTCTGAGTACAATGCAAAGTGTGGGTGTTGGTGAAGTTTCTATGAAATGTGGGGGGGGGGGGCATTGGTTCTCAATACCTCCTCAACAAAGCCAACATGCAAATGACACAGATCTGTTCTGGCTTTCGTTGGCTTCATGGCATCCAATGTTTCATATAATTGACATGAGACACGCCACGAAAGGCCTTTGGTGATCATGTGAGATGTAACATAAGTACCGTGAGGAACCTTGGATATGGTAGGAAGAGATTCAAGGGCACGTGGACTTCTCCCAAGACTTCAACGCTCATGGTAGGTGTGTTGTAATGATCTTAAGAGAAGCGAGGGAAGTGACAATCGCTATACCTAGCATCAACAAAATCGGGTCAAGAGTAAGGTCTGACCAGCGATTCAGCGAAGAGCGAGCGAGCGAGCGATGGTCGACTGAGCTCTTACGGCAGTGGAGCAAGAGAGAACACATTCAAGCGAACATGTCATCAACATCGTTGAGGAACAACGAAGTTTTGGAAATACATTGTGAAACTACAATTTCACAAGGAAAAAAAAATGTGGGTGTACTTTCTAATGGCGGCCTGTATATAGTAGAGTCAGTATAAGTTCTCTAGAGTGACAAGCGATTCCTCTCCTCAACGTTTGATGCCAACCAGCTGGAAGGAAGAAAATGCGTGGCAGTCGCTGGCCCATAGCCCACTGCTTTGGGCAAGCACTGCACAAGCCCACTCGAGATTCGAACATGACAAACATGCGCCATTGTACTGCATTCACAATCCAACAGTTGAGATACGCAGTAGGGCTGAGTGCTGGAGAGCTACAGGGCTGGGCTACAACACAATTGTCCTTTAGCATCATGTTACCATCACATCCCCTCTCTCATTGAATTCAGCAACGAGGGGTATGTGAGTCCACACTGATGAGTCAGCTCCCTCCGAACTCCTCGCGCATCTTTACCCGTCTTGTCATCAGCGCCTAAATATCATGACGAAGTTGCTGCGCTCTCCTCGAATCACACGTGTGAAATACAGTAAGATCCACGTGGATGCATTGGCTTGGATATGTTCTCCCTATCTGCTCTCCATCGTCCCACTCTGCAGGTTGACTGCTCATTTACCGTCTGAAGAGTAAGCTGGTGTTGAGTGAGCTCTTCGGGGTACCTAGGAGTTCTTCTCTGCTCAGCTCTTGCAAATTTGAAGCTAGAATTCATATCCTTGGAGATAGATGTGTCTCCCATTCAACTGCTTTGGTGGAGGGCGATCACCCCCTCCAATTAAGCACAGCCCACCACCTCCACCAGTCGACCACCCACACCATGCGCCCGCAGGCCCTGCCGCCCACCACCCACCACCTCCGCCGACCTCTCATGCGACCCATTCTCATGGCTGGTAGAGTGGATCTGGATCTTCCCCAAACGGAGACCTTTGGGAGGGTCATGAGCGGGGTACTCTGGATGAACACCTCTGAATCACATCACAGGGTAGCGGAAGAAGTTAGGCTCACACGGTGGAGCCTGCCTGCCTGCCGTTAATGGAGTCTCCTCCCTTTCCAGGTGCTGTTTCGAACTGTTGCGTATGATGGTTTGTGCAAATGTTTTTGAAGGTTTGTCTTTAGCCACAATGTGGTTACTCACAGTAGAGCTACAGAAGAGGAACATGTTTCTCTCTGTTTTGAGTTTAGGGAGACCTGTCGCACACTCGGACTATCAGTGGGGTAGGATCATCGAATAGAAATGGAACTTTGCTCCGTAGAGAAAGGGCGAGGGGAGGTGAAAAAAAAGCCTGGGCTTTGAGATACATGATTCTACTTTGTTGATCCTATTCTAACCAAGGAATGCAAGTCTAGCCAAATGATGCAGAGGCAGCTTTCTATGAATTTGCTCGTGTTTATTGTTGGGTTGGACTGAAGGTCATTTTCATGCTGAAAAGTATAAGATGTGAAAATATATGCAGAGGAGCTATAGAGCCGATGAACCGATGATATCATTTATCTATCTTGGAAAGTTTTTTTCCCACACCCGTCATATCATCGTTGTGTTTTCTAATCATCAGTGTCTTCCGCCTTGAAGGATTTTTGGATTCCCCAGCCAGAATTTTCAGATGATATAAGAGAGTTTCTTGAAAAGTCTGAGAGTCTGCGAGGATGCAGGGCTCTATCAATTGGTGGTCAAGGCTGTATGGCAGCTCCCTAAATGTAGTGGGTGTTGCTTGAGCTGTGATAATGTGCCTGCAGTTTCATATCCGCAAGAACTTGAAAATGTTTTCAAGATAAGCTGCATGCATCTTGCCATGAGAAATTTTGAATATGACAGCATTTCTAGAGCTGCCGAAAGTCCAATAGTTGCAAGCCCTTGCATAATGCTAGACGCAGAGTGTTGGCCTCACTAAAAGCATGTAGTAATATTAAAAAGTAGATATCCAAATTCTGACCTGGTAGCGCAGTGGCTGGTGCTTCATGAGGTGCAAGCTATTTGATGAAAATTCATGTTGTTTCTTGCAGGAATAGAACCCGGCGTCCCTCCCTAATGCTGTTCCTCTTATGTTGCCCTGGTGATGTGTACAGATAGGAGGTGGAGGAATCTCGGACAATGGCCCCTAGGAGTGGAAGTGGACTTTGAGTTAGGCTTTCAACCTGCTTGAGAAGAGTTTATGCTTCTGTACCATATGTACAGAGATAGTTCTAATAATTAATAGTATGATCATTGGAAACAAGTTGTGTTGCAAGCTAAACTCTTATAATTTGAGACACTTCCATGGAGCATATCTGATGTAAGAACATGTATTTTTTGTCTTCTATGTGGGCTCTGCATTGATGTGTGGTTATTGCAGTTCGAGATTGTGAGAAAACTGCCACTTGTGGGGAGTCAGTCATCATGTCTGGGTCACAGATGCAGGAAATGCAGCATTTGTGATTGTTTGAGGTTGGAATAGTGATTGTTCAGTGTTTACATGTGGGGTTCCAAAAGCTGTTCAGTGTTTACATGTGTAGTCCCAAAAGCGAAGCAATGTCCAAAAGACTCCAGTCTGTAGTTGATCCGTAAATCATAGTGGTACACTTTCAGGTCCATGCCAATTTAGCTGCACGCGGTTTGAAGTATCTTCAACAATCTAACGTAAATTTGGGATTGTCACAAGCCCTGAAAATCCACAGAGCAGCAAGTACACTTCTGCACTGTATTTTCATAACCGGAAACTGTCTTTACTCAGGCAGGCAACAACACTACAAAGCACATCCCGGTGGTATATTGGTATATTTGCATGATATTTGGTCCACAATGAAATAATCTAGGACTATTACCTTATGAAGCGTTGGGCAAGATAAGTTCCAGAGCATCTGGCTGGGGTTGATAGAAGTCTATCCTTTCTCTATGACTACTACGATGTCATTGTGTGTCTATCCATCCTATTGAAGAACAACATGTATCATCAATCAG
Source organism: Takakia lepidozioides (assembly GCA_030704615.1). Lineage (NCBI taxonomy): Eukaryota > Viridiplantae > Streptophyta > Takakiopsida > Takakiales > Takakiaceae > Takakia > Takakia lepidozioides. The sequence goes on along the minus strand of CM060732.1, from coordinate 20,683,004 downwards.
CTACTTATCAATAGTGCCTTTGTGATACCGAGGGCGAATTACAAGAGAGAGGGAGTTGAGAGCATTACTGAGTATATGATCTTGAGATTTGTCTGCAAACGTTCAAAGAAATTGTGTTCAGCAGTTGTATTTATCGCATTTCGACGAGCAGAGGTTTGGTTGCTGGACGTTGAGGCAGAAGTTCAACAACTGTGGATCGATCCTCTATCTTCCCCAGTGAATCTTCCAACTAGCTTGCACTGGTGATCATCCATCCGACTGTAATATACTTGTACCAGGCATCACATGACGAGGTTACAGCCATGAAGGACAGCTCACGTTTCCGCCACTTGGTTGCCAAGTTCAACTGTTTGGGATTGTCTCTAACGCACACCCATAAACCTTGAGCTACTCAAACAGAAAGCACAAAGCTATGACTGGTTCCAAAGGGTTACTCACGACTTTTGACCTCCCAACAGCTCCCACCCCCGCTGGTCAAAAGACCTACAAATGAAACCCCTTGATTATAGCTGTACTGAGAGGAGAAAACAAGCTGTTTCAAAGTACTATTGCCATGGGCTGAGCAGAAAGTTCATCACCGTCCAAGGGAAGGGGGAGAACATTATATCATACTTGACAAGGTAGCAGGAGGATTTCAACCCAAAATCATCTCAGGGTGGCCTTCAGTTTGAAAAAAATGTAAAACAATTTGGATAACGATGATATCCATAATTTTCTTATGAAACTGTTGAAAACGTTTCAGACATTGTTTTTGACAGCCGAATGAATTATGATTGATACGTGATGCAATCCCACGACCTTTCATAGTATTGAAAAGATTGTAACGAGTGGCATCTTTACTGTCAACTGATCATTGTCCAAAACAATTCACACAATATGCTTAGATGCATGCATGATTCACACTAGCTTCTGGTATCTAATGCTTTTCGACAATTCAGACCGTTGAGCAGATCATCCAAAACACAGTCTCGAAATTTTCAAGCATCTGTTGGATCAAGTGTCGTTAAAGCTGACCACGCTCTGCATTCATTTCGTCTGACGAGTGTTGTTTTACACATTGTACAATCTGAGCTATGTACAGGATCGTTCAATAGAGTATGAAACCCGATAAAGATGCTGAGCGCAGAAAATAGCACTGCTCTTCTTGGATTCAGCCACATTGTTTATCTGCTGTTTTATGTTGCAGCGTTTAGATTTTGAGCACGGCGCTCGCGCACAAGTGCACGCTTTCGGGAGGCATTATCAATTGCCCGAGCTACCTTCTGTCTTCTCCTCTCTGTACCACATATCCAAGCAGAGAAATACATGTTAGCTTCCAAAAAATCCTCACAACAGAAATCTAGTCTACAATGAAACCTCGTCTAATTCCCAAAGAGAGCTCCAGAGAGGAGAGAGAAATGAACTGAACATGGGAGTCTAGAGTTTCATATTAGACCGAGAATTCACTCTGCTTAGAACATTCAAGAGGGAAAGTACGCTGTACCTGTGGCAGCAGCTTTAATGGAAACAGTGGACTCCTGAGCGGCCACTCTTCGGACAGGGTGGAAGGGATGCGCAATCCTATAGAAGCCAAGACGCATGTCGGCCCGCAAGTGCGCCCACTTCTCGCCCATGGCTGCACCAGCAGTTGCCATTCTTTGCCCAGCCGCTGCGCCCATGTCCACAAATCTCACTTTGGGTGCTGCGAGCTTGTTCTTCACGATCGCCGCAGGTGCATTGGTTCTTCGTTGCCCAGCTCTCCTCTTCCTCCATCCAGTGTTAGCGGTGCTAGTGCGAGCACCTACTGGGGAAGCTGCGCCCCGCACTGCGCCATTGCCATACCCATTTGTGGCGGTTGCCCCATTCCCATATGCCATTCGGCTAGTAAAGTGAATCTGTATGCTCAGATCAGATGATGGTGCCGAAATGTGCACTACTAGAGACAAAATCCAGCTCTAGACTTGCTAGACCCAGAAAGACTCAGAAGCCTCGCAATGCAACGCAAAGAGATCAAAGATCAGTGTCTGTAAGCCTGAACTGGAAAGACTCAGAAGCCTTGGAATGCAGCGCAGACAAATGAGCGTGTGAGACTTGTAAGTGCTGAATTAGCTCGAAAGTAAGGACTGGAGAGAAGCTGAGGCCTGGACGTCCTTTTGTAGGCTTTTGATTGTGGACAGAAACCTGCAAAACCCACAACACAGCAGGCTGAGCAGGCACCCGGATCGTTTGGATTCCAGATTTTCTCGACCGGTGTACGACGTGGCAGCGACCTGCTGTGTAGGGGTCCCAGGAGCTGCCACCTTGTGCCCTTGATTCATGGATCGGTCCCACCAGTATAGAATAGATGCTGTACACGTGCCCTGTACCGACGTTGGAAGGATAGACAGGTGTCCAGATTCCCAAGTTCCATCCTTCCATACATGTTTGTTGTTCATCTGGAAATCATCATCCCCTAGTGAAATCCACTGTAGCTGACAAGCAGGACTGGCATGCTCTCTTTCTCCCTCTACAGATAAGTTAATTGCCTCAAAACCATCACATTTTGTTCTTTCAGACTTCCACTCCCAACCCCAGCCTCCCTTGGAAGGTGTTTGTGGGCATTGACAGATCATTCTTTGGCTTACTTCTTGTGTGTGTGGGTGAATTCGGGAAACATGGATTTGTGGAGCCAACAGCGTGACTGGGGTAGCCGACCAAAGAAGTTGGGTGTGCTTCGGAGAGAGAGAGGCCTTATCGCATGGAAGGCGAGAAAAATTGTGATTGGGTTTTTGAACAGGGTTTAGTATACAGGGCAGGTATTTTCTTGAAAACAATGAGAGTGTACAGGCCCAAATGTGCTTACACTTGTAGTTTGTTGTTTGTTTACAAGACAACAACGATCATCCTCTCGATTAAAAGTACAACACGAAGTGACAGTAAGTGTTTCATCTGCCTAGAATGCACAGCATAATTGGATATCCAATCCGTAAATGCTTGTTTCTTGCAAGACCACCCCACATTAGTGCAGTCAACTGCCCAGTTTCTGAACTCTGGCTCATCTCTGGACTCTGTTCAGTTATTCTCATGATGTTGCATGATATTTCTGAGTATGGTGTGCCAGATTTATAGTCCAAACTTGGCCTACATGATGGATGCTGGAAAGTTTCAGAAGGTTCTCTACCAACTTCAACACAATTCTGCAAATGGATGGTTCTCTAGAATTCCAGGGTGACACACAGCTTTCAACTAATCGGACAGTTTGTTGTGGCTATCATTACAAAAGGACTTGCCAACCAAACTGAAGAACCCTGACCTTGCCCTTGTGGAGATCAGGGAGCTTATTAGGGCACCCCCAATTCAGATGCGTTTTCCTCTGGTAAGTTGATAACATCGTTGGAACCAGTCTAGGCAAAACTGGTTCCCTTGAGATGGTATTTTCTTCACTTACTAGGGAATGGTCCCAGGTGTGAAGCACCCGGTCATTACTGCCAACAGACAGTCCGCATGACAAACTCTGGTGTGACCGAAATGAAAAACTCCTTGAAATGTTTTCAGCTTCTTAACTGAGGTGCCGGGTCATGTGTATCCAGGGATTCTCCCTCCCCATTCTCTGTGGTGTTCTGTTGAGTCCAAAGTTGATGGTATCGACCGGCCAATCTTAACAGCACGTCATGGCCACCTCGTTCTACAACTCGGCCCCCTTCTAGCACCACAATCTGTAAAACATCTATGCTGGTGAGGACAAATGAACACCACACAATCCATTGCTGCACTGCTGAACAACAAAAAACCTCGGCTAGCTACGACGCTCAAATCTATCACCTCAAACATGTTCTGGTTGAGAGCATCTTTACTGGTCCACTTACAAGAATCTTTGGTAATAACTGAGCAACTACCTGGCATTTGTAAAATGTGCCCAAGAGAGACTCACGTCTGTTTTCATGAACACAAAGTAAGTAAAGACTAAATATTTGCCTGCTGTTACTCAGACTACTAACAAGAGACTGAATGGAGGTACCTCATCACATTGCATTGCAGTTGTGAGACGATGTGCAATAAATATGGCCGTGCGATTGTTAGCCAACGCTCGAAGGGCCACCAGGATCGCTGCCTCTGTTGTGCTATCCAATGCACTAGTTGCCTCGTCACAGAGCCTTCAACCCCCAAAACCTTGCTTAGCAGTTTTGCCCTATTGCATTTACTTCATTAAGGGGAGGACAACATAATGAGTAGACTGGTTGCAGCAGCCTTGTTCCCATGGATCAATCACAAGCCCAGTTTGCACAGAACAGGAGCCAGGAGAAGTGGGAAAGAACAAGGAAAGAGGAACTTAGCTTAGAGTAATACCATAGCCCAAAGAGCTAATGAAATGTTTATAATGTCCGCAGAACGCTCAAAGAGCTTATGGGACAAGAGAACGAAAGAAACAAGAAAGAGAAAGAAACTTTATAATGTCCTTGGGAAGCTCAAAGAGAAGGAAATAACTTTATTCCGTCTGCAGTAGGCATACTAAAAAGGGAGAGGGTTAGAAAGATAGAAAGAGTCTCAATTTGAGCTTCCCTTACCCAATGGTGTAATGTCATCTGTTGAGGATGAGCTCTCTTACACCAACTAAACTAACCTCCATCAAAATGACACATAAAGTGTGCTAGGATGAATATTGTATATACCAATGCCTGAAATCAAGTGGCAGTAGTAGAAGTTCTACAAATTGCGTTTTACACCATCGTCAACAGATCTACTATTCCTGATTTCTGTATTACCACTTAGCATGGAGAACTCTCGAGAGGACATTGAGTCTCTATAACCGAAAAGTTTTTCATCCATTTCAACAGGCTGAGCAATATCTGGGAGATGGTTCCCTACTTTGTACCAATGAGAGACTTCTGATCTAGGAATATCTGCAGAAACATAGGAATAAAGAACTGCCTCAGAAAAGGAAACAGGAAAATGCCATGAGTAACAGGGCATCAGGACAGAGGGTGTACAAGATATGGGGGGCCTTTAGGATGGCCCGGGCTATTGCGACTCGCTGTTTTTCTCCTCCGCTCAACTGTAACATCACATCATCACACGGACAAAGCAGCTTTGGAAGATTGTTGATTGAGAAGAAACTACTGACCAATAGTACCATAAAGAGAGGGCAGGCGGTAGGGATGGCAAACAAACAAATGACAGCGGGAGAGGAAAAAAGATATACTGACATGCCAGTGCTTGTGGAGCATTGTGGCCATGAAAATATAGAAAGGAAGGAAAGGAAAGGAACTTCATAATGTCCAAAGGAAGCTCCACAAACTTCCAAAAGAAACTGGAGAGCTCATGTAGGTATGTAGTCATGCACTTCTGGAGAGAGAAATGAAATGGCACTTTATAATGTCCACATGAAGCTCAAAGAGCTGCTGAGACAAAAGATAGCATGATTCAAGAAAGAAAGTGGGTCCTTTGACAAGCAGCTCAAAAACTACAAATCAACATCAAGTGATCCTTTAAGTTGGAGAGCCTCATGAAGCCAGGCATCTCTGCTTCTCGTAACAGAAGAAATGAAATGAAATGGTACTTTATAACGTCCGCAGAAAGCTCAAAGAGCTTATGGGACAAAATGGAAGACGAAGAAAGAAACAGAGAAACTTAGAAAATGATAGAGGGAAAAAAGAGATTCCAACCTTCAAGCCTCGTTCACCCACAAGGGTGTGGTATTTATCAGGGAATGTCATGATGACATCATGGATGGCTGCCTGCTTGGCAGCCTCATAAACCTGCTCCCAGTCCCCACCCAACCTTGACTTTTTCATGTCCCATTATTCCACCACATAGAGTTTGGAGTAGTTCCAGTGACTGCTACAGTCCGCATCCTACAGAGAGAATGTCACTGTATTTCATGTCAAAGTACGCTTTCATCCATAGAGGCAATCCCGGTAATGTCATCGACTTCTGAGTATCAAACGAAAGCATTGGTCTTCTCAGCATCCTGATCTTAGAAAAAACCCCTACCAATGGTTACGTGTGAGGGTATGACTACCAACCTCTTGTTCAGTAGCTGAAAGGCGCCCATAATGTATATTGTAGAAGATGGTATCATTGAATAACACCTGCACCCATTCATGTAGCCCTTTTCAACTCCACAATAGACACCGCAAATGTCAACAGGAAATCACCACAGCAGCATATCTGAGAAAAGGAGAGCAGAGGAAAGTAATTTATCACGCCCACGGAGGCCCAAGGACAGTAGAACCATGCAGATCAAACAAAATGAAATGAAATGAAATGAAATGGTGCTTTATAACGTCCGTGAAAAGCTCATAGAGCTTATGGGACAAGAGAAAGAAAGAAATTTCTATCTTATGTCCATGATTGCCGAGACTGTCATCTAGGTTTCCCGTTCTAGTATTTGTTCTGGGTTCCTTTCCCCCTCCCTCATTCGTCCAAAAGTATATATTTTTTGGGGGTACGGAGATGTTGAAACATACGGATGGGAAGGTGATAGACAAAGATTGACCATGCCCGGAAAAATAGAATTAAAATGTGTGACAGAGACTTCATAAACTGTAAGCAAATGTATTGTTCCAACCGTGTCTTGAGGAACAACAGCAATTGATCTCCGTAGGCTCTCCAGGGTCACATCTCTCACATTTTGATCATCCACTTTGATCTGTCAAAAAACCCACTCCACATAGTTTGGAGATTCCCAATGCACATACAAGTAGTCCTTATAGCCATGGCAAGATGTCTACAAAAGCCTACATTCATGAAAGCTGTTAGAATTGCATGACAAAATTGTCCTTTAATGAGTCTGGGACTTGGAAAAAACTTCCATTCTGTTCTTCCAGTCAGAATAAATTCCCCCAATGAAATGAGAGAGCTGCGACCTAGAAATTCACCATGGGATGTGAGAGAGAAGTGAAATGAAATGGTACTAGAGAGAGAAAGAGACTGTACTTATATGTTGTTTGCCATAGACTTGTGGCTGTAGACCCCACGCCCAGTTTGGGGGGGACAAGAGGGAACAGACTACCTTTGTGAGGGGCTTACTCCAGTAGTGGGACTTAAACCTTGATATAAACAAGTACTTCGGGCTTTCCAGATTTCCTCTGGAAAGCCCTTCACACAAGCATCAATCTGTTGTGTGCGAGTTGCCCAGCAATTAGACCCCAACAGGGCAGGGGCTTTACGCTCAGCCTTGAGATTTTGAAAGTTGGTGAAAAGAGAGGCATTGAATGTACTCATAAGGTGTTTGCTGTAGCCATGTGGCCATAGACCCCGCACCCAGTTTGGGCAGAACAAAGAGGGAACAGACAACAACACTACCTTTAAGAGGGGCTCACACCAGTAGTGGTACTTACCATGAGATAAACAATCAGTTCGGGATTTCCAGATTTCCTCTAGAAAGCCCTTCAAGGGCAGAGGAGAAATGACACGAAATTGTACTCTATAATGTCAGAGCATCATGGTTCAGCACGTATTTTTTCCTATTCGAAGGTGCCCTGTACATCTACATAAGAACTGCCACAATTCACACCACACAAGTATTGCCTGATCCGGTTATTCTGTTGAGAATGATCCGCCCAGGACTGGGAAAAAGGGAGATAGGGTGACTAGTTAGGGTTTCCCCTAGGTCCTAATCCTACAGCAGCTGCATTGTATGGATAGAAGCCCTGGTCACTCTTCTCATTTGGAAGATGAGCAGGCAAGAGCAGCAGGAGTAGTCACTGATACCAAAGGTAGGCTTCCCGCACTGAATTTAAATTTCAGTCTAGTGCCGAGGGTAGGTAGACCTTGAGATCATCCTTAAGGTCTGCACCGACTGGAAACAAGTTCAGGGAAGTTTCATCCAGTAGGGTCAATTCCTCTGAATGTCCTTAGAAGAGATGGGGATAGAGCTGCAGACAGGTAATTGGGCCACAAGAGTCTATCGTCATGGAGAGAAAGAGAGACGATGGAATGAAGAAAATTGATGGGGAGGACTAACTTCTTAATGCTGTCCTCAATTGACAACTCATCACAGATAAATACTAAGCCTAAATCTCTCAAAGACCGGGGGGGACTCAACTGCTGGCTAACAGTAAAAGCCAGTCAGGAAAGAGGTCCCCAGAAAGTCTTACCGATCCAGAGTCAGCATCAAAAAAGCGGTAGAGCAATCTCAGAATTGTTGATTTCCCTGCTCATGACCCAAAACCACACAGCAATGTCTGAGTCCACCTGGGAAATGTCCAATCATATATGACAGTGAAATAGGCGATACTAAGAATCTTACATTTTCCCTCTCTTTCTGGCAAACATATGCACCAGGGGAAGGAATAGATAAAAGAGATGAGAAACAGGTAGTCAATGTCCCTCTTTTACTGTGTTTACACAAGTAGTTGATTGACCAGAGTGTTCACTGGAAGCTGTAACTATCTTGACTTTTTTTTGTAAATTCCAACCCCTCACGTCTTATGTATACATGCTATCAGAGACATACCACTGCCACTAGTGCCAACAATGGCGACACTCTTCCCTGCCGGCACATTGAAGGACACTCCATTCAATATGAGTCTGTTTGGCTGATACCTGCCACACAACAATTGATCAGGAGAATGTCAAATATGACCCACCCACTTCCAAGAACATGTCCATTGAGATCCAATAACCCTAAAAGATTTCTGAACTCCATGTCTTCAGGATATCAATGCTCACACAAAGGCTTGAAAATGGCAGAACTTTGCGCGATCTTTTTTAAGTGATGTCACATGTTTGTCGAGTTTGAGAGAAAACGTGAACTTAATGGTGAGAGCAAAAAGGATGGAGTGGGTCAGGGAACACACTCAAAAGACACATCCTCAAAAGAAATGTTGCCCCCTTTGAACTGAAGTGGTCTGGCATGTGGCGCATCTGCTATTTTCGGGTTCACCTGCAAATTTCATGACAAACCCCATTGTACTTCTAGGACATAACAAAAAAGATCCATCTTTAGGTCACACCTCACGCAGCTTTTCCAATTCAGATCAAAACTCTCTGTTTCCCTGCTGGGCACCCTTTTCCCAGCATTTGTTCTCTACCAGCTGCAGATTTTCAGGATCAACTCTTTTGACAATTCGTACTGAGTGGTAAGACTAAAAGAGATCCAGAAAAAGAACAGATAATGGTACCTCCAGCAATGAAAACATGGAATGCATGTCAATCAGGCTCTGTCGTGTCTCCCTGTACACTGTCCCCAAGAAGTTAAGCGGTAATGACAACTGAAACAAAAGTCCGTTCACCATCACCTGCAACAGTAACATAGAAATGAAATGAAACGAAATGGTACTTTATCACGTCCGCGGAAAGCTCAAACAGCTATAGAAAATCATGAGAGACGAACGAGCCAAAATCTTTTGAACAAATCAACATAATCTGGTCGAAACAGGTTTGTCTTCAGTAAAAAACTAACAATGTGCAACAAGCATGCTTGGCAGTGACTGTACGAGAGATAAGGGGCACTCCTTCAGCATTTAAGAAAAATCCCAGTTGTATGCCATGAAGAGGGACTGCCCACAAGCCAGAGATGGGCAAATACCTGACCAAAATTAAAGTGCAAACAAAAAAGTTTCTCATGTTCTGAGACGCGAAAATAATTTATTGAGATCCATCAACAATGGCAAGATTAACGGAAACTAATTAGAATAGCAAGGCCCAGCAATATAGAAAAAAGACAAGCAAGCTCCTTCTTCTAAGAACGTACCAAGTCACCAATGGTCATGGTGCCATCCATAATGCCCTGGGCACACATTATCATGGAGGTTGACAAGGCAGCGCTGAAGATGACATTCTGCCCAAAGTTGAGCGCTGACAAGCTTGTTTGTGTCTTTAAGGAAGCCTCCTCATACTCTGTCAAAGTTTCCACACTTGTCAAAATTGTGACAGAAACAGCTGTCACAGGCAAGTCTGAATATCTACCTTAATGGTCAGAAGTATTCCTGCAGCCAACTGATGATCTCACTCACAAAGCTGATGAATAAAACTTTCTGGATTTGCTATGCTACATGCTATCCCTAGTCACCTGCAGAGTTATAGACGTCATTCACAATTGATAATCCCAACAGTCCCAGCTTCAAAGACTCCCCATGGGCTATTGCAGGATGTCAGAAAATACATGGTAAACTTTCCAAAAAAAGCACTTCTACAAAACCAACTCAACTTGTCTATATGTGACGTATGCCAGACTTCCAGACAGCATTAGCGATTCAGTGTCTTAGAGGTAGGAAGAGAAACTGCTGGAGGAGGTTCAAGAACAGAGGACATAAGAAAGCAGTAGGTAACATATATTTATGGTGAAAACTACGAGCACAATTTGGCCAAAAGCACAATCAAGCAGACACGTCCGATTTGGTAAGGGAGGGAGGCTCCGGTATCAATAGTAGGAACAGAGATACCCCCTAACATAGTAATCAACCAAAGCTCCACATAATGAAGTTCCTACCTCAACTGAGGAGTATGCTTTTGGGGAAGTGGGCCCTAAGTCACACCAGCCAATTCATGGCTGGAGTCATGTCTCTCTCCCTCCTCCACAAAATACTTAATACATTTCACTTGATTAGAGAAGCCCTGAACTAATCTTCCAGCTGCAGAGAGAGAAGTCTATGCAACACAAAACCACGCAATGGCGGTCCAAAGAGACAAAGAGAAGCCACTCACTCTTTAGGCACTCATCATACTTTTCAGCTTCATGTTTCTCGTTATTGAAGTACTTCACAGTCTGCAATCATACCCACCTCAAGGCAAACCGGTTATTGTCCCACTAAGAAGAAAGCATACATGAAGTCCACGGCCCTTGCACATCCATCGCATCATACTATCTGCTGTGTAAGCTTGCACATGTGAGAGGGCAGTAGGAAAGACAGAAGAAAGAGGAAAGGAATAACATGATGAAGTCCACAGGAGAAAGTAACCTACCTCATAATTGATGAGAGAGTCAATCGCCCGTGAGCTAGCGGCGTTTTCTGCTTTGTTCATTTCCTGCCTAAATTTCGTGCGCCACTATATATAAAATTCATACCCCGACATCAGGCACCAAAGAACAAAACCAGCGTCAGTGATTATGTTCGAAAACAACTGATAGCCCCAGATTGATTGTGTCAACATAAGAATGGTCGCCAGAAGATATACACCCCGCTCTCTTCATATCGCATGAACAACATACTCAAATCATAATTATTACAACAGCATTCATGTCGTAAAGCAAAGAAAGAGAGCTGTGACAGCATAGTCCTGTAAGACACCAATCTGGAAACTAATAGGGTTAAAAGAAGACTAAGTCTTCTTTTCACAACTAGATAGTAAGGCAGCAAGAGAAACAGACATTACAGTAACAATACTCAAGTAAATGCTCACACAAGACGAGTGGAATGAGGTTATTGGATATGATTCTAACAGTACAATTAAGGTACAATTCACCCACATACTGTATGGAAAGTTATTACAACAAAGAAAGGGAGAACCCAGTGGCTGTGTGACATTACCTGAGTGATAGTTAGTGTAAATGCAGTGTAAGCGGCCACGGTGAGAGAGGTAATCCACGCAAATGGAGCTCCAAATTTGTAGGCTAGTATGCTTGCAACCATGGATATCTGGAAGTCCAGAAAACTACCAAGGGTTCAGATACTTGAACCGTGTGACAGAAAAGTAAGTGATCCCGCCAAAGAGTGCGTTTCTAAGTGTAAGCCAGCCGTTATCTTCACAAAAATAAAGCATAGGAAAAACTGTGTCCCACCCCACCTTTCCTGGTTTGAAATTTCTTTCCCAAGGTCAGAGGAAAGACCTTGGCCCGTGTGTGGAGTTTTTGAGAGGTTCTTTCGAGTTTCTCATTTCTATCTACTCCGTCCCATGGGTATTGTCTGTTTCAAGGTAAGTCATACTACCAGCATCAGCCCATGACAAAGATAGTTTCTGTCCCTTCGTGTTCCGCTCAAACTAGGCGCGGGGTCAATGGCCACAAGGCTACGGCACACAACGTCTTATGTGTACATTCTGTCCAATGGGTACTCTCCTGTGGGTGTAGATTCTGGTGTTCTATTCTTATTATAAATCTCTTTGTCTTTCCCTCTCTCAATAGTAAACATGTGCCCTCTTTCAAAGCATCAATATGCCTGACAATGAACCTCTTTTCACATGTACTAGGAAGCTGTGGCGTCTGAATTCTGGGATGAATATTGCAAAGAATCTTCGAGAATTGCTGAGAGGCCAGGAGCAACTTCCTCTCTCCCATGAAGTCTCTGCTGTGATGGTCCTGGGTTCCATTCTTGCTCCTTATCTCTTCCTTTTTTCTTGGCTCAGTCATAAACGGGCATGGTCTCTATGGATTATGGCCAGTACTCATCTCTCACACCAACCTTGCTAGATTAATAGTCCAAACATACAGCAGCAAGAGCTGCAACCCTTACAATATGTTTGGGACCCTCTGGAATAAATCATACACCTTCTACCTTACAGAACGGCATAGCATTAACTGAGGAAGGAAAACCAAGCCATTGTCAGGCAGCCACACCTCCAAAAGGGTGGGCACCACATTGAAGACCATTGAGGTAAGGATGAAGTTGATGGCACGTGTCCCCCGATCGATCATGCGACTCAACGCACCTGTCTGTCGGCTACACCGAAAGGGCGGTTAAAGCAATAACCAATCTTCATGGGTGTCCATCCTCTTGTACTACAGCCAAAACAACTTAATAGCAGGCCAACTGCACTCATCTGTTTAAACAAGACTCAATATTCTATAATAACTTATTGAGACTACAGACTACTTAAAAAGGCTCTTCATCCAGTATTCACAAAGCTGGCATATACTCATGGCCAGCTCAAAGTAACAGACATAAATAGGCTCTAGTAAAAGAGAGTACCTCAAGTGAAAGCTCAGATCAAGGTTGTGAAGATGCATGAAGACCTGTTGCAATCACCCCAATGGTCATGTCAAGAAATATCCTGAATCCCACAGAGCAAACAGATAGGGCAACCAGGATACAAAGTTCTGAAGTGTTATGAGTTACACATTCTTGTCCCAGAAGCTCTTTGACCGTATGTGCACGAGGTACTATGTTTCCAAGTGATGTTTGGGCTCTGATAAACTCTTTTGGTTTTCTTCTGTGGTTTTACTTTGTCATCATAGACCCTCTGGGCCTTCCAAAAACTATTTTTCTTCCCTTTCTTCTTTTCTTTCATTTCAGTCCTCTCTTGTAGTTATACTGTGTCCCTTAAGCCCTCTGCACCTCCCCTAGAGAAAGATCACCATTCAAAAGACAAGACACTTCTGCACTCACACACACATGGCAGGTGTCTCACCTGGCGGGCCACAGTACGAATCGTGCCTTGCGCTACCTTGGCAAACACAGCATTCCGCAGCTCTGTTTCCAAAACATACAGACCATAGGTGAGCTAGACTGTGACTAGCTAAGCCTGTGACCCACTAGCCTTGGTTGAAGGATACCAATGCCTATGAGAAGGTGGAAAAAATTTGGCATGTAAAAAAATCCAAACGTGATATAAAACACAATCTTGTTGCCAACTTGAAAGACAGCCTTGAAGGGTTCCTACGGAAACCATAAAACTGTGAAAACCAGGGAACAGTGAACCAAGTTAACTTCAGAAGGTGTCTTGATAGAGCTGAGAGGCAAACTCACCATTGCAGGCGGAGGCACCTATTCGAGCAATACCATAGCCTAGAAGAACAGCTGTTGGGGTGGCAAAGATTGGAATCAGCCAAGGATTGCTACTCGCTGCTGCTGCTGTGGCGCCTGCTGCACCCAGAGCAGCAGACAGGGCATCGATGGCATACTTGAACATGAAGGGCACTTGAACATTCAGCACCTGTGCATGGGAATGTCAGTGAGTGTCTCTCGGTTCAACCGTCCAACTCCACTTTGCTTGCCACCAACCACACATTGCCGGCTGTGAGGCTGATATCAGGAACAAAGACAGTACCTGCTTACCTTGGAGGCAACCAAGAGGCTGAGGGACAGAGCCACGCGCCTGCGAAATTCAGGGTTGTCCTTGGGCCACAAGTATGATGCCAGGGTCCGCAAAATCCGTGCATCGGCCATCCTTTCCTCATGGCTAGCCTTGCCCACCAAATTCTTCTCACGTACTTCTGCCTTTGCTAGGTTCCCAGAGGACTGCAATTTGGGGGCTGGGCTAGAGGTTGAGGAGGCAGCCCTGGCTTGTACTCCCTTGACACCCATGGATGCTGCACAAAATGAAGATCCTATTTGTAAGGCATTGCTGTTGCTACTTTACCCAACGTAATTATTGTGTGATTCACCATTAGTCATAAAAAGCACTAAATCAACCACCATAAGTAGACTTCACCCATAGTTCTAACACAACTAGGACATCTGCTAACCGCAAGTAGAGTTGGCTGTCAATTCTTCCTAGCTGCTCAATGGAGTTCACACAGATTATGGTTGGCCACCAAACTGACAAACATAATAGGTTAGCCTGTGGAGTCAGTGAGCAGTACCCCCAGGGTACAACCCACACTCAGTTTCAGTTTGATCTCCCACAAAAGTTCGTTTCAACCCTCCAAGTTTAGTATGTCACACTAACATCACGACTTCCAGACGTTCTAACTTTCTGGTTTTAGGTGAGCCATTAGTAGGGAGAGGGGAGAGGGAGAGATGTAACTCATTACACCATGCTTGCCAGATCGATCTGCCGCACATGCATAACGACAAGATACTCCTGCACAGACACACATGACGAAAATTGCTCACATAATTGCATACAAACAAACAACCTTTTCCAAGATCGTTACTTACTGCAGCAATCAGAACTGGGAACAATAATCTCTTGCTTTTTCCTATACCCTGCTTCACATGTTTGTCTTGTAAGTGTCTAAAAGCTTAAATGTGGTACTTCAATCACAACACAGTGTTGATACACTTCTTTGCAGTACTTTGCAGCTAGAAATCCATCTACAACATACATGAATGATTTAATTGTTTCTCAAGGGTCATGAGTATATGCAGTGAGGATGTTCACTCAGTTTATTGAAAGACTGATCTGGGGTTGCAAACATACCGATCGAATGACCACTGTCATGGACTGTATCGCACACATGCTCGCTCCAGTCATCCCCTGTCTTAGACCCCAAGGCTGCATTGATACCTCCCTGCAGCACTTCACCTTCTCTAATCAACCCCTGTAAACAATGCCTCACTTCAACCTGAACTCACTGATTGAATGCAAAGGAAGGGACCTCCATATAAGATGCTAATGATCAGCCAGACCTGTGTCTTTAAAGGTTCAAAGGACAGTGTCAATAGCATTACCTGTGCAGCAACTGTGAGTGACCTAGTAGCAAATAGCTTGGTGATACAAGCATTTTTATATCCGCACAGCGACAAACCAATGGTTTCTTTCAGCCCTGCCCCTCCCAGAATTGGGTATAATGCTGGGTTTCCAACCTTTACATCAACCACAGTCCATAACCACCAAACACATTATGAACAAGGGATCTCAATATTAAGCCCGTATAGACCTACCGTCATTTTACAAACGATGAGAAAACCCTACGTAAGAACACTTAGTTCCCAGGTAGCGCGCTGCACAGCTGGGCTGAGATAAAAGCTCTTGCTTTGCCAGAGATAGCGAATCTCCACTTACTGTGGATGACAGTGCTCAACCTTCAATAAATTGTACAAACCATGTGACCAATCCTCTTGCAAATGAACCATCCACCTCACCCTTCATGACTCCACTACTCAAGCCCCCCTTCTTTTACATTTCATACATAAATGTGGATGATTCCTAATTATACATGTAAATAGCTGTGATCAGAGCATCTGTACATCCTCAAAACTACTACTGCATCATTCAACCTCTTCCTTCCTGTGATAGTAGAAAATGAATGATTTCCTTCCACCGTCACAGCAAAGGACATACCCTTCTGTGATACCCTTCTGTAAGTCAGGTAAGAGAAAAAGGCTACGAGAAATGTCCCACTTCTGCAGAATGTCTCAGATGCCTTTCCTAATAAACGGAATATTGTCAAATCATTGAATTCCCCCTAAAAAGGAAAAGATAAATTTGCACTGGAATCTGTTGATAAAAAACACAATTTGTTGGCCAAGAAGTTCATGAACCTTCTCTTGACATGAAAGAAGAATCTCAATGTTGAGGAAGAAAGTGGCAGCCACAGAGGTGGATCACAACTATCGTCCTCTTCACCTCTCTCTCTCTCCCTTGCACAAAATGCATTGACATTCTCATGAATGAATTGCAATCAGACTACCGTATGGATTTGGATAATGTCTATGTCAGAATGGTATTTGAGACTCAAGGTGAGTGAAGCTGAATATCCACCAGGGACCTTGTTAGGAATTCTATTAACTAGTTCTGTGATGGTAGAAATTGCATCAGAAGTTACATGAGGTACAGGGAAGTGGAAACTTTCTTAGTAGAAACAGATTTGCAAGACGAGTCAGTTTGTTGATCACAGTCCATGGTCGGATTCTGCACAATTAACTAAATTGCGAAGATGACGTGCCCTTAAAAATGCCAATATGAGTTGAGAGTACTGAACTTTTGTTACCACATTGCAGGGTCACCAACTCCTACCACTGAGATTTAACTTGTTGATATGGGATGGGACATGTAATGATTTCGAGGATTGAGGTGTTAAAGACAAGTGGGGCGAAGGATTTTTTCAGCTTCATTCAAGCTGAGGATTACCTTAGAATTCGCAAAGGAATCATAAAGGCAGAACGCAGAGTTACACCGAAAGTTAACATTCCAACAGCCGAGCGATCCAAACACCTCACTGAACGGAAGCCATGGAAGCTGACAATCTGGTCCAAACCACTGACCTTGAAGTGTGTACAGCTTTAAGAGCAGCACCATCACTCCAATCCTGGAATTCACTCCATTGCACAGAAACCGGAGATATCGAAGAATTAAATAGCTCTCTGCGCATATGAATGGGAAGGAGCCATAATGTGTAAAAGGCTCTTCAAATAGAAAAAGAACAAAACATTCAGGCTGGGAAAATGCCCAATTGGGCAGATGATTGCACGCATAGAGTACGAAGGGAAGGAGAAGACATACCCCCCCACAGGGATCTGGCAGTGACCAAATTCCATTATGTCCAGATTTGTGGTGCAGCGATCTCCTCGCCTCTGTAAACAGCTTCCTCCCCACCCGCCTCAGCATCTCTGAGGAAGCGCAATATGGTGTGTTGCAAGCTGACGAAGAAGGGCTGCCAGCGGCGATAAAATGACCAAAAATAGTGCCTCTTCAAGATTAATGGATGCACGCACGGATGATGATTGAGCTTTCTCAAGGTATGGTGAGATGCAATTTGAGACCCCGGACCCACTAGCTGGAAGAGGAAGAAAATGGATACGTTTTGAGAGGGAGTTGACCTTTTCGTTCAATACATACGGCTCTCAGCGTTGAAGCAGTAGAGATTCCAGTGTTATAGGGGGGGTGCATGTGACTGGGAATGTAGAGGCCCACCTGATGGGCCCATCGCTCGTTTTCATGTGGAAGATGATGCAATCAAATACAGCAACAGTTACTTACCAGTCGGTATCAGAGTCGATCAAGTCTGTCGGGCAACAAATTTCCAGCTCCACGTGTGAAGGCGGTGCCGCATCACCTTGTTTTTTCCATTTTGTCCCATAAGCTCTTTGAGCTTTCCGCGGACTTTATAAAGTGCCATTTCATTTCATTTCTTCTTCTCAGTCTGCACTCTTCACCTAATGGTAGGTATGTTATGGATTCTGGAATCAGTCAAGTTCAGGTGGCAACAAAGTGGAGTAGCTCGTTGCGAGACTCTACGGTGGAGTACATTGGGTTGGCCAATATTATAGGAATGAACTCGCTCTGGACAAGAAAGTTTGCTAGTAGATTTCCCATATCGCCATGAATTCACATACTTCATTATGGGGAAGGTAGGATTGGAGAAGCACATGGACAGCGAGTTGATTCTTCTTATTTTTTGCAAATCAACAAATTTAACTGCTCTCTAGGCAATGTCGAGTCTTGACACGGGAATACTTTGTTCATGAAGAATCAGAATGTATGTAACTGAAATCTTTTGATTGACTCTGCAGGTTTTCCAAATCTGCCAAGGTAGATTCAACTGCAAAGCCAAAAAGTCGGATTCAACCACAAATTTAACTAACAATAGACTCAGAAAATGAAGTGAGCTTGAGAAAGTGCATAGCCTTGAGGCATGCTGCAAAGAAGTGGGGTCCCTAGAGGCCAGGGAGAGAAGAGAAGAGAGAAGACCAGCTGGGTAGCACCCTCCTCCATCATGGAGAAGCTGAGAGAGTTCCAGTGTAACATTCACAGCTGGGTTTCTTAATGCTTCATAGACAGCCATTGACTCCCAAATATATGTGTCACATGTTCTACTTGTAGAGTTTAATACAAGAAACACATGCAATTTAGTGAGGTTGCCACGGTTGTTCCAATGACAGAGCCACTAGCACCCATCCAACTGCCATCATAACATCTCACACAGCACTTGTCAACAGAAAAACCTTTCAAGACATACCTTCCACTCTGTTAGCAGTGGTGACAAACACACCAACCAAATACGGAGCGCACAGTCTTACAAAACAATAGAGTACTGTACACAATCTATACAAAGAATCATCAATTTCCAGCCCGTTTGACCAGCTTTAGCTACGCAGTAGCACCCAGTTAAAAAACTCTAAACTAGTCACGCATTGAAGAAACAGGCCAACCTACACTGGTGGGGGCCCAACAATTATAACCATGTACACAAATAGCCCAACGATTACGCCTACTCCAGCAACAGTAAACCTTGGGTCGGTCCAGGCATTCAGTGCTGACCGCTCTGATCTGCGCAATGGATCAACTTCCTCAGATAGGGGAAACTTTGAATGATTTGGCCTCCGGTTGACATACTTCTCCATATCCATTTTAAACAGGAGCTTGAAGTTGAAGAAAGCCCCTCCTCTCTCTTTAGGCTTTGGAAAGCTGGACCATGCCTTATCCCAGTCTATTGGACCTTTCTCATCTGTGCATCAAGTCACACCATGTTCTATGTAAATCATATTGTAAGTCTACGGGAGACATCAGTGGCAAGAGTTGAAACAGACTTCCAAAATGTGGATACAGCTGTAATATGTAAAGGCACTTCTACAAAGTCTGAGATCAACCAGGATTACAAAATGCTGAGGTGCACATTCCTATCAGTGAGGAATTTTCTCATTTTCCTCGCATACAAAGGGAGCAGGTTGCACTCACCGACCTAAGAAAAGTGTGTTGTACAGTTCACTCAAACAGGCAAAGCACAAAGTTCCGGCCTTTCAAGTGCATATGCCCTGTATAATATTCACCATAATATTCTATCCACAGAGAGCCAGCAGAAGCTGGGACACTAGTTGCTGAGCTCCATGTTGTCAATGTCCACATTTCATGTCATTTTCTCTAGGAATAGATGTCCATAGAGGATTCATGCATCTCTTCAGCTCTTGCATAGTACTCGGATGTTTATGTAACCCAGATTTCCAGATCAAGGGGTTATCTTCACTATAGCAACACATGATTCTCCGATTTCAGAAGAACATGTGATCACAGATTTTCATTGCGGTTGTAATGGAACCCACCTCATATGTTCCAAGACCACCACAACATGCCCATCGAGAAGCAATGGCTGTCAAGGATAGATCTTCTGCGCTTTCACCAGAAATAGTCCTCAAAAGACAAAGGATGCTTCAGCAAAGGAACTCCGGAATGCCCTCTTGTCATAGTAAAACCCAACCGTGCACATTGTGCAAGAATGCCCAGCAATTCATGAGTATGTGTCCTGCGAATGTAGATGGCAATGTAAAGTTCGCAAGCAAGAACTTGCCTTGGTTAAGGTCGGTCTCATCCGGCTCAGAATCTCCCTCCTTTGAGGACACTTTCAGCGCCCCTCTTTGCCTCCAGGAAGTTCGTAGTCCTCTCTTTAGACTAAGGCCCGGAATGATGAGACTTAACTGCAGCATGGAGAAAATTAACCAGTGTGAGGGACTCCGGTACAACCATAGAAGATTCATTGCTCTAAAAGAGTTCCATAATTATATAAGACAATTCAAGGTTCCAGTCAACATCTGCTGGGCACTGCTTGTTGCGTCAAGCAATTTACCGATCCGAGTCTAACACTATGTATCCACTCAAGGGATACCGCATAAGGCGGGGTCTAAGGTATCACTCCTAACCAGTTTAGGTGCCTTGGGTTGCAGAAGAGGGCACGCATACTTTCGGGTTGTGTAATGAGTAGTCACGCTATTTTATTGGAGCGTCGGAAGCTTTCGAAAGGACAAACAGCGGGACGAGCAGCTGGAATTACGACCACCTGAGGGCGCAGTTACAGTCACGACAAAAAAATTTGTAGCTAGTAAGGACATGGATGCGTGTTAGGTGGTAGGCGAAGCAACCCGAGACCAGAAACCAGTATGGGAGAGGTTTACTATCTGGAAAAAAATTATTGAGAGAGGTGTTCCACAATGTCAATAACCTTTCTACACTCACACCACCAGAAGTTGAACTAAAAGGATTTCTTCAACAAATTTGAAGTCTGCCTTCCGAGCCCACCTGAACCTTGTCGGGCCAAAATTGTTCTGGAAGATGATACAATCAGATGGTATTGCCTAAGCGACTAAAGCTAGAATATACAGCTGAAACTGGTAAGGAAACATGCGAACTTACCGATGAGTTAGAGGCAGAACCAGCTGCGAAAGTCAGACCATTTGTGACGGCCGCCCCCGTCGCCAATCCCGCCATCACTCTCTCTCTCTCTCTCTCCTTTGAGTGTACACGCGGATGTGCGTGTGAGATCTGTGTCTGAGTCTCAACCTCCAACTCTACAAGGCCCAAGCTTTGTGTATCTGGATCTAACCCTGGTACAAGTGAGACAGACCTTTTGGACAGGCTTGTCTCATACTCGCAACTAATTTCTCCAATCTACACTCAATCTGCCCAGCTCCCCCCGGCCAAAGCGAAGCAACCGGCACCTATCACCGAGGCACGCCGTCAGTCGCTGAATCTTGCCAACCACTCGGATTCCCAGTCGTCACCCCTCTCAGAGTGACCACACAATCTAAACGCAGCGTTGGGGGTTTGAACCCATCATCACCTTTCTTATTCTCCCCACACTTGGCATGCCTTTAGGTCCCTCTGACGAGCTTTCCAGTTGACCTGGAAAAGCTCCACGAACTCCGTGCCAGTCCAGCCATGGCAGGAAACCCAACCACTCGGGATTCATGGATCTCGGAAATAGGGAGGGGATGGGGTGTGTAGGTAATAGCGAGGGAGTGTAGAAGGCACGCAGCCGTCGCTGGGAGGCAAGCGCGTACACGCAAACCCCACATAACGGCCACGCGCGTGCTTGCACTGCCATCGTAAGGCAGTCTTGTTCGATGCGAAGAAGCAAAGTGTAAAGTAGTGAGGTAGAAATTCCAGGCTGCCCCACTCGGCAAGGCACTCTAATCTAAGTTAAGTAAGTTAAGCTCACCCCCATTTGAGAGCAGACAGTGGTAACAGTCCTGTCTTGATTGTTATGGAATACTTTTTGACTTTTTGACCACCCACCCTCTCCCCTTCCCGACCCTAACAAACTGTGCCACAGCTGTAGAGCCACTTTCCTCCTGTCTGTGATATCCGTCTTCCTATGGACTTGGTGATATCCGTCTTCCTATGGACTTGGTGAAATCCGCAACGCACGATCTGGAGGTGTGACACGCGAATTTCTGCCATGGGATCTTTTTGGATCGTCCGTAGACGATTTGAACTGTAGGCTGAAGCACAGAAACTGACTAAGGGCCGGTTTACACAAGGGCCCGGGCCCAAGACCAAGCTAGAAACAAGAAATCCTATTGGTCAAGAGCCTCAAATTGGGCTCAAGCGGTTTACACGAGGGTCCGGGCCCAAGACCAAGAAAATGACATGGTATGTGACATGGCATGATTTATGGCACCAAATTCTTAGGCCCAGCCCAATAAAAGGAACGCTCTTGGGATGGAGACCCAATTTTTCACCTTAGGCCCCAGAAACCTAACATTAAATTATTATTTTTTAAGCCTATCAGAGGATTGAAACATGTCATAGATGGGGTTGTACACAGGTGGAGACTTTCGACACCCACCTCGCGGCAAGCGCGCGACGCAGCTTCTACCACTGTAGAATTATCAGCTTATCAGTTTGTTTGTTGCATCTTGTGTACAACAATGGAAGGTTTTGCTGAGGGCTCCAGTTTCTTTCAATCTCCCACAAAGTTCGACAAGGTAGAAGAGAAGATTCAATAGAATGTTCCTCCTTGCTACACCAGCGGGTGTAGAAAACAGCCAAAATCCAGCACCTTGAATCTGTTGTCACCATTTATTGATCTTTCTAGGTTTGTTGAGGCCACTGAGCTCCCAATTGAATTTTGCCTACTGCTCGGCCACCAAAGAGAAGAATAGCAGCTCCAAGGAAGAAAGCAGCCAAGAATGCATCATCAAAGACAGTAGTGGTTGAAGATGGAGATGACGATGCCAAAAAAAATTGGGGTGACGCCGATGTGGAAGCATTAATTGCTCTGAGAGGTGAGATGGAGCTTGAATTTGTGAAGAATGGAATCGACCTAATTATTACCCCAAAGCTCCCATGATGATCGTTGCCCGAGACCCCATTGGCCAATTTGTCCTCTTTATATTGCTTGAAGACTATGTTGAATTTCTTCTTGCAATCTACACTTGACCTTGCAAATCCAGGAATCAATGCCCACAATCGAACATAAAGACGATACCACATGTCCACCCCTAATTTAAATAGGATTGAAAGAAACAAATTAGAACACTTTCAAGGCAAAAAGACAAAATCATTTGAGCTTCCAGAGCACCATTCTACTGGTATGCGAGCTCCTATGAAGCCCATGAAGGCAGTACGATAAAGATACCAAAAATGAAATGGCCATTTGAATAGCTCAAATGATCCTTCAAACACTCCATGTAGTTAGTATCCCTTGAATTAAACTACCATAAACCCTATCCCTGCATCCTTTCTCGAGATCGCAGGCAACTCGACAGACTCTGTTGGTGAATGGTGTACCATTTTACATGAAGCTGTAAATGTCAATTGACCTTATATAAATCCAAACTTGAATCAGATTGAGAGCTTTCAACACTTGTAAATTCAATGATTCAATGGATCAATGGTGGCATCAGACAAGGACAGTTTTTTAAGCATGTTACAGCTTCAGCCAGTGATTCCAATATACCATGCCAAGGCAATACGGAGCATATGGAGATTGGTGACAATGAGCTGGAAACTGAAAATGAACAAGTGGCACCACTAGTAGTGGCTCTAAAGGGTATACCAAAATTTACTTCCTGAAAACAGACCCGCACAAATGTCAACAGCAGATGTCCCAGCTGTCTTCAGCGGAGATCTAGATGTTACAAACATAGCCCAGAGGAACTTACCAGAGTAAATACCAGAAGTTACCAAGTTACCATGTTACCGAAAATTATCATGACTTACCGTGATTTACTATGATCTACCATGATCTACCATGATTTACCATTAGTTACCACGTTACCGGGAGGTTACCAAATTACCAAGAGTAATTTGGGAAACTACTCAGGAAGCTTCCTTTGGAGGAAACCTCTTCATCAAGATACCTCATTTGTTTAAGGAAACTTCTCCATCAAGAAACCTCTATAGGGGAAGCTTCTTAGGGAACTTCTTAGTAGCCAGTATATATATGAGACGAGACTGGACACTCTTCAGTCTCGCCATACAAGTTCAAGCTACTCTTGTTCCCAGTCCCAGTACTCCAGTTCAGCTTCTAATACTCTACTCCAGTTTCCAGTATCTGGTACCCCAGTCCAGTTTCCAACATTTCAGTATTCGAGTCGAGTTCCAGTATCTTGTACTCTTGTCCATTGTTATAAAGATCATCTTGATTCATGTTTACCCACCGTGTATTCGGCCACGCCGACCTTGACTTCTTGTCTAGTCTTGTACCTCTAGTCTGATCTCTTGTGTTCAGTCATGTTCTCGTCCTTGACAGATTGGCGAGACTAAAGTTTGTTCCTTAGTTAGTTAAGATGGAAGGCACATTTGCGGAAATGGTCGCCACATTGCAAAGTCTTCAGCTCCAGATGCAAGAACTTCATACCTCTACCGCCCAATTGCAAGCTGATCGGTCTCAAGATCTTGGCAACGCTCTCCACAATTTGCAACAACAAATTTCAGAATTAAAGGAGTCGAACAATGGATCTTCAACCATACGAGTCCTTACTGCAACAGCTCATACTGCAACGGTTCCTCTTCAACAGATTACGAGAGAACCAAATATCAGCATGTCCGATAAATTTGATGGGACGAGATCAAGATTTCGCGGTTTTATTCAACAAGTACGACTGTTCCTACGACTACATCCACAATGTTACCCCGATGAAGGTATTCAAGTGGGATTCGTGGGCACCCTTCTATCAGGCAGTGCCCTATCTTAGTTTGCACCGCTATTAGAAAAAAAAAATTCGCATTTACTATATAATTTTGAAGCATTCATGTCCGAGTTCACTGCAACGTTTGGAGAAAATGATAGAGAGAGAGTTGTAGAGACATAGATGCGAAATCTTTGACAAGGAGCACGTCATGCTTCCGTTTATGCTGCCGAATTTCGACAACTTGCGTGCGACCTCGACCGGAATGAGAAGAGCTTCATTAGTCAGTTTCGATGTGGACTAAAAGAGGATGTAAAAGATTGATTGCTGACAATGCCAAACGTGAGCACACTGAGTGAATTCATCACCCAAGTCATTACATGCGATAATCGTTTGTTCAAAAGACGTCAAGAGAAGCGATCTGGATGGTCGACGACGCATCATGTCGCTGCTACTACGGCACCAAACACAACGATCCATCAGACATCCGGTAGTGATCCTATGCAGATTGATGCTGTCTGATTCAAGCCATTGACGCCACAAGAAAAACAAAGACTGCGCTCGAATGGATTATGTCTCTATTGCGGAGAAGAAGATCACATAGCATTAAACTGCCCCAACAAGAGAAGATTCAAAGCTCGGGGCGCAACTCAAGTGTTCGATACGAGGAGGTCGGAAAACGAAGATGTCCAGACACAGTAGGGACCATGCGGCTGGACACCACAAATTCCTCACCGAAAAAAAATTTATTTCTACCTCCAGATCCTGCACCTTGCTTCACAGTTCCAGTAAAAATCAAAGTACAAAATCGAGATATCTCTATAAAAGCACTTTTAGACTCAGGGGCTTCAGCCTGTTTTATGGACAATTTTTTTGCGAAGCAACACAATTTAACGCTCGTAAAGAAGAAACTTTCATCGATAAATGACCGTTAGCATCAGGAAATGTGGACCATGAAACTCAACCACTTGAAGTGAAGCTTAAAGATCAAACATCACATATTGTTTTCAACGTCATCCAGTCTCCAACAAATCATGTGATCCTTGGACTTCCCTAGTTCGTACTTCACAATCCTGACATCGACTGGCGATCGCAAAAAATTCTGCAAGACAAAAATGTAGAAATATCAAAGGTATTCAACCTTTGTTCCTTGAAGCTAGAGCTTTCATGAGAGCTACCAAAAAAGATGCGGCATTTGCACTTTATGCGATTCCGATCAAGACCACAACAGACAAAGGTACTGCAACATTATCCGCTCAATATCAAGATTTCAAGGATGTCTTCGAGAAAAAAAATGCAGACATATTGCTAGAACATCGACCTCGTGACTATGCAATTGAGTTACAAGAAGGAGCCCAACCACCATTCGGCCCAATCTATAACTTATCCCAGACGGAGTTGGCTGCATTACGTGAATACATTGATGAAAATTTGTCGAAGCACTTCATCCGACATTCAAAATCACCTGCGGGAACGCCTATCTTGTTTGTGAAAAAAAAAAACATTATGCATGTGTATAGACTATCGCGGTCTCAACAAAATCACAATTAAGAATCGTTATTCGTTGCCGCTGATTTTTGGGTTTCTCGACCAGCTGGGACGAGCAAAGATTTTCACTAAAATTGACTTGAGATGAGCTTATAACCTTGTACGGATAAAAGAAGGAGACGAATAGAAAACAGCTTTTTGAACAAGATATGGACATTTTGAATACAGTATTATGCCTTTTGGTCTTACAGATGCTCCAGCAATTTTCTAACATATGATGAATGACATCTTTCGAGAATTTTTAGATGACTTTGTAGTCATCTATTTGGACGACATTTTGATATTTTCATAGAGTGAAGAAGAACATGGCCACCATGTACGTCTTGTCCTTGATAAATTAAGAGAAAGAGGACTATATGCCAAGTTGGAAAAATGACTTTTTCATCAATCTGAGGTCGAATTTATGGGCTACATTATTTCCGACAAAGACGTCTTTATGGATCAGAAGAAAATACAAACCATCATCGACTGGATTAAACCAACTTTGGTCCTAGATGTATAATGTTTTCTGGGATTTGCAAATTTCTATAGAATCTTCATCAAGGACTACTTCAAAATTGTTGCACCATTGGTACGACTCACAAGGAAGGACAAATTTGTATGGGACAAGAAGGCTGACCAGACATTTGAAAGGCTGAAGTAGACATTTACAACGGCTCCAAATACTGGTATATGCAGACCCATCTAAACCATTCTTCTTGGAAGCAGATGCATCGGACTTTGCACTTGGAGCTATACTCTCTCAATACGATACGGATGACCGACTTCACCCTGTTGGTTTTCGTTCTCGCAAATTTTCTGCTGCAGAGATCAATTATGGTATCCATGATAAAGAACTTCTCGCGATCATTGATGTTTTTGAGGAGTGGCTTCATCTAATGGAGGGAGCTAAACATCAGGTCACTGTCTACATCGATCACAAAAATCTCGAATATTTTATGAGTGCTCGTGTTTTGAATCGACGTCAAACCAGATGGGGTATGTCACTAGCAAGGTTTAATTTTGTTATTACCTATCGATGCTCTTTCTCGACGATCGTATCTTGCGCCGAAGAAAAGTGAGGCAGCTTTCAACCAACAGAAATCCATCATCTTGAAACCAACAAATCTTCAATTGAATATACTATCCATGTCCACCTATGACGATGCAGAGATCATAAAAGAGATTCAGGAAGCACTGAAGAGCGCCCAATTTGCTACGAGACTACGAAGTCAACTAAATCGACCTTAAGACAACCCACATGTTGCAAACGACTTCGAATTCAAAGATGATTTATTTTATTTCAAATTGACTTCTCTATGTACCTCCAGGACCTACACGACTTTCAAATTTCTGGAGGGGATTATTTCACATATTGGATACTAAGATCAATCTCTCTACAGCTAATCATCCACAAATGATGGTCAAACCGAACGTGTAAACCAGATTTTGGAACAATATCTTTGTTGTACGATAAATTATTACCAAGATAATTGGACGGACCTTCTGTCATTGGCTGAGTTTGCCTACAACAACACTATACATACTTCGACCAAACAAACTTCATTTCTCTCCAATTATGGTCATCATCCTCGAGCAAACCCTTTTCACATGAAGACTGTTGGAAGCCTTGCTGCAGAAAACCTTGCTACTCATCTTGCTACGATTCACAAGGAGCCTACATTGCACCTCGCAAAAGCTCAAAAACAATACAAGGAGTATGCAGATCAACATTGCCAACTCCAACCCCAATTCAAGGTCGGAGATCGTGTGTGGCTTCTTCGACGGGACATACAAATCTCGCGTCCATCAAAGAAGTTGGATTATCAACGCCTGGGACCATTCAAAATTATTCGACAAATAAATCCGGTCACTTTTCGGCTTGAACTCCCATAAAGTATGCGCATCCATCCAGTCTTTCATGTTTCATTATTGGAGTTGTATCATCCATCGAATATTCCAGGGAGAGTCTCCGTACCACCTCCACCAATCGAAGTCAATCAGGAAATTGAGTATGAAGTCGACGAAGTCCTAGACTCTCGCATCAAGTATAAACGTCTTGAGTATTTTGTACATTGGAAAGACTACGACATCAGCGAACGAACGTGGGAACCTTCATCCAACCTCGCCAATGCATCTGACAAAGTCCAAGAGTTTCATCAATGATATCCAGCTAAACCCCGATCTACACGTCAATAAGACGTCACAACGATGATGTCAGCCAAGTTAGCTTCAAGGTGAAGACTCCACATTCAATGTACCTGATACACGCTAAGGAGGGAGGAGCACCACACATCAGTATATATAGCTACACTTCCAACACTCTTGCATCTTGTATTGGCAGCATGGAATCACAAGAACCAGATACATTGGAGTTGTCACTTACTTAACTACCAGATCAGCCGTTCCGACTCTCACGACCTTCAACATCACGCCGACGCTCTCGAGACGATGGGCCACCAATGTGACGCGTATTTCCTCGTCTGGACCCCGTACGACGGCGAGTGGAGCCTACTCGAAGTCTGATATTGGAGGTTGAGGCTTCGGACCCAGATGACAACGAAATCATGTTTGAAGACAGTTTTGAAAATCAGAATGCTCAAATCACTACGTGATCCCAAGTTCAATGTGTTGGATATTATCGATGGTTGCAGGGACCTATTAATCATTTGAGTCAAGAACGAAGAGCCGAATACTTCGCAAGTACCATTCGCCGGATTTTGGATTTTCTCCAACTCTAAGCAAGTCCAAGATTTTACCGCTCCTCGAGGAACTCGGCGCTAGAGGAGGGGGTGATGTCACGGATATAGCCCAGAGGAACTTACCAGGAGTAAATACCAGAAGTTACCAAATTACCAAGTTACCATGACTTACGATGATTTATCATGATCTACCATGATTTATCATTAGTTACCACATTATCGGGAGTTTACCAAATTACCAAGAGTAACTTGGGAACTGCTTAGGAAGCTTTATTTGGAGGAAACTTCTCCATCAAGATACTTCCTTCGTTTAAGGAAGCTTCTCCATCAAGAAACCTCTATAGGGGAAGCTTCTTAGGGAACTTCTTAGTAGCTAGTATATATAAGAGGCGAGACTAAACACTCTTCAGTCTCGCCAAACAAGTTCAAGCTACTCTTGTTCCCAGTCCCAGTACTCCAGTTCAGCTTCTAGTACTCTAGTCCAGTTTCTAGTATCTGGTACCCCAGTCCAGTTTCCAGCATTCCAGCATTCGAGTCGAGTTCCAGTATCTTGTACTCTTGTCCATTGTTATAAAAATCATCTTGATTCATGTTTAACCATCATGCATTCGGCCACGCCAACCTTGACTTCTTGTCTAGTCTTGTACCTCTAGCCTGATCTCTTATTTGTGTTCAGTCATGTTTTCGTCCTGAAACTAGCTCATTTTCAAGCTCTTTTAATGTTTGTTAAAGTAGTAGAGAATAGCTCTAGCATGGTGAACAACTTTCAAAGTACAAATGCTTTGCTAGAAATGGTGGACTACCAAATGGACCGTCTAATCAACAAACTGTAATATGGCACGGCCTATTCATAATCTAATCCGGATGATTCTAGGAAAGTTATTTTGGACTCGCTCTTCAATTTTGCATTGTAAAATGACTTGGCCAGCAGCTCGTGAGCACTCGTAGCCTTGCCTAACAATTTTTTGATCTTCTCTTCTTTGTCTTTTCTAGTTTGTGGGCTTTCTTCCGCATTGTTAGCGTCACTTGAGTCTCTCTCTTCATCAATATGTCCACACTACATGAAAAATAGGGGGTTTGCGACGTCGCGGCCACGCCGCAGCCACGCCGCGACGTCGTAAAACAACCATTTTCGGGCAGGGGGAAAAACATAAATTTGCGACGTCCGGGCGTCGCCAAAAAAACGTCGCAAATTTGCGACCAATAGGGGTCGCAAATAGGCGAAACCACGATTTACGACGCCCGGACATCGAAAAAAAAAAAAAACCTACTCTGCAGAATTAGCACCGTCTGGGGGTCGCAAAGTGCGACGCCCGAACGTCACAATTTAAGGGGGTACATTTGAATTTAGGCGAGAAAATTCGAATTTGAAATTTGAAATTCAAAAACTTGTTGACCATTGACCCCGGCGTTGACCATTGACTCCGGTTCTCTCTAATGGCGATATGTTCATTGTTCTACATACATCATGCAATGCAATCCATACTTGAACCTAAGACCTCCACGTTATAACATTTCTAAGACACTACAAACTAACCAACACACCTATATTGCATCTATGTATCACAAAAATAATCTAAATATATATATATACACATATAAAGATTTCCTTCAAGAGCCTTCAAGTTCCTTCTAAGGGGGTCTCTCTTGTGACGCCGGGGAGTTGCAACCTCCACATCCTGAGTGCCCAGCCCTAGCCCCAGTATCGTCGTCGTTGTTGCACCCCCCCCACCGCCAGACGCCCTAAGCGACGTCATTGTGATGACCTAAGCTGACCACAACACAATTGCGACCCCCTGTGGCGACGCCATTGCGATCCCCTAACGTCGCAACGTTGGGCGTCCCAGCGCGGGGCGCCCCCAGCGACGCTTTTGTGAAGTTGAGAGCCGCAAATGTAATAAAAATATATATATATATATCTCTCACTATGGTGATGCTGTTACGACGCCCTGGCGTCGCAGAGGCGCTGGGGCGCCCTTAGTGACGCTTTTGCGACGCCGAGGCGTCGCAACGTCCAAAAATAAAAATTAGATTTCCGACGTCAGGGGATCGCAAGGAAAAAAAACCGTCGAAGCGAGGGCACTATTTCCCCCTTCATGTCACTTTACGACGGCTGGGCGTCGTAATGGTGTCGCAGCGGGGGAAATCAAAGTAGAAATAATGATCGCCGACGTTCATGACATTTATCCAAACGACAGTGTGAATATATATAATTTTTTAAATTAAAAAAACCTCAGAAATCGGAGGAGAAGTCATGATCTTTGATGATCATGCCATCTATCCAAATGCCGGAGGAAAAAAATAAGGAAAAAAAACAAAAAAACAAAAAAACTCGGAAATCGGAACACAAGTCAAGATCTTCGACGATCATGACATCTACCCAAATGTACAATAATAATAATAATAATAAATCAGAAATCAGAGCAGAAGTGATGATCGTTGACAATCATGAAATCTATGCAAATGTCGGTGGATATATATATATATATATATATCATCAGAAGTCAGGATCGTCGATGATCATGACATCTAACCAAATTTTCCCAAAAAAAAAACAAAATTCAGAAATCAGAGTAAAAGTGATGATCGTTAACAATCAAAGAGATCTACGCAAGTGCCGGTGCGAAAAAAATAAAGAAAAAAATAATAATAATTAATTAATTAAAACTCAGAAAAAATCAGAGCAGAATTGATAATTGTCGATCGTGATATCTACTCAACTGTAGGTGCGAATAAAAATAAATAAAATAAATAAACAAACATCATAAATCAGAGTAGACGATCATGACATCTAGCCAAATAACAGCAAGAAAAAAAATAAGAAAAAAAGAAAAAACCCGGAAATCAGAGCAGAAGTTAGGATCGTCGACGATCATGACATCTACCCAAATGTAGAAAAACAAAAAAAAACACAAATCAGAGCAGAAGTGATCATCGTTGACGATCATGATATCTACGCAAATGTCAGTGTTAAAATTTATTATTAAAAAAAATTATAAAAAAAAAACTTTGAAATCAGAGCAGAAGTGATGATTGTCGACGGTCATGACACAACGATCATGATATCTACCGAACTGAATTAAAAAATATAAAATATAAAAACAAACCTCAGAAATCAAATGGAAATCATCATTGTCGAGGATCATGACATCTAGCCAAATGCGGCGAAAAAAAAAACTCAAAAATCAGAGCAGAAGTGACGATCATGATACCTACGCAAATATCTGTGCGGAAAATTATATTATATTACATATTTTATTTTATTTTAAAAAAACTCAAAATCGGAGCAGAAGTAATGATCGTCGACGATCATGGCATCTACCCAAATGCGGGTGAAAAAAAAATAAGGAAAAAGAAACTCTGAAATCACAGCAGAAGTCAGGATCGTCGACGATTATGACATCTACCAAAATGCAGATGAAAAAAAAAAAAAAAAAAAAAAAAAAAAAAAAAAAACTCATAAACTGAAATAGATCATGACATCTATCCAAATGCCGGCGGAAAAAAAATTATAAAAAAAACTAAGAAATCAGAAAAGAAGTCAGGATCGTCGACGATCATGACATTTACCCGAATGCAGATGGAAAAATAAAATAAAATAAAATAAATTCAGAAATTGGAGCAGAAGTCATGATCGTCGACGATCGTACCATCTACCCAAATGCCAGTGTAAAAAAATAAAAAAAATAAAAAAAATCAGAAATCGGAATAGAAGTCATGATCGTCGACGATCACGACATCTACCCAAATACCCCCCTAGCAAAAATTTAAAAACAAATAAAAAATAAAATAAAATAGCTCATAAATCATAGTTAAAATGTAGGATCCGTTATTTGGAGTTGCTTCATAAAGTCAGAGAAGAGCTGATTCTGTTGGCCATCCATCTCCTGTATGATTGTCAATTCCACATCTTTCGTAGTCATTCGCAGTCATCATCTCATCTAAGGTTGTAACGTAATACATATCTCCGCGGACATAAGTGTGCATCCACGGTATTATGCCCATCATCTTCCACGATTCTGACTTCTGCTAAGCTGGGCTGTGAGCCACATGACCCAAGCCCTATGCTCACACGTTTACGGGGCGGTGTCCTAATGTCTACATGGGTTCACCACAATTGCGAATCTGGTTTGCAAAACACCAAAACATCGCTCAACATTTTTTTTGATAGGTCTTCCTGCATCTTTGCAAATTGAGATCTATTCTCGTCTTGGGCTTCGTGAATTATCTGTACAGAACACGACTATTGGGGATAAATCCCGTCGGCCAACAAGTAGAAGCGAAACATGTCATTGCCTTCGCCGCCCAATAGTTCTATAATCAAAGAAGACATGCCAAGAACGTTAATGTCATTGTTGCTTCCATACAAACCAAGGAAAACATGCCAAATCTACAGCGATTGATCTGTTATTGCCTCCAAGATTATGCTATTGTTTTTGTCTTTGGCAATATATTGGCCTCAGGCACAAGCTATAAGACAAATCTTACATGCAGCAAACAAAAATGTCTTAACATATTTTTCAAGCTAGAAGAGATCTGGAAATTCATGAGAACCTGATGCTATGTGTTATGCATACTGATGTGGTATTCGAGGCAGTTCTAAGAAATTTTTCCTACTTGAAATCCTTGTAGCGAGTAGTGTTGAGGTGTGTATCTGTACATTGACGGTTTATCATCGAATTTTGATATTTTGCATGTCATTTTCTACATAGTGACGCATGAATAACTTGGGAAAGATGTGGTTGCGAGAATGTCGTGCCGCTACAAGGGAATATGAAGTTATAATGACAATTTTTGCGGATTTATTGACTACTCATGAGTTCATATGATAGATGTGTACAAGCATGTTTCAAACTTATATATACATATAAGACACTCATATCTTAGAAGTAGGTGGGATAGTGATTTGGCACAGTGTACTACCATATCTCAGGTGCTCTCGTTTCAGCACATACAATTATTTTGCACTTCTTTCAACTTTCTGTATGTTCAGCTAGCTACTCATCAAAATTTACCTCATTGAATTTCGACATCGTGAGCCAAAATGACGGTCACCCCACCAACTCACATTCACTATGGCTAGATAAATCAACCAGCATACATGAAGAGCTCTAATTTTAAGACAAGTAGATATTTATTAGATCTTTCAACTCTGGTTACGTTGAGTATGACATTATCTACTTTGTCCATGAGCCTCACTCAATTTCGATATCGTGATAAAGTTTGGTACTTATTATTCAAATGCAAGTGGTTAATATAGTGGTTTGACACAGTATACTGTCATATCTCAGGTGCTCTCATTTCAGCACATAAAATTATTTTTCACTTCATTCAACTTTATGTATGTTCATTATCAAGCTAACTATCCATCAAAACTTACCTCATTGAATTCCAACATCGTGAGACAA
Source organism: Takakia lepidozioides (assembly GCA_030704615.1). Lineage (NCBI taxonomy): Eukaryota > Viridiplantae > Streptophyta > Takakiopsida > Takakiales > Takakiaceae > Takakia > Takakia lepidozioides. The sequence continues at coordinate 20,649,017 of CM060732.1, read as the reverse complement.
AACTATGGCTTGGAAAATCAACAAACATACATGAAGAGCTCTAATTTTAAGACAATTAGTTATTCTTTAGAACTTTCAACTCTAATTACATTAAGTATAACATTATCTACCATTTCCATAAGCCTCACTCAATTTTGATATTGTGAGAAAGTTTGGCACTTATTATTCAAATAAACATACAAATGGTTAGTATAGTGGTTTGACAAAGTGAACTCCCATATCTCAAGTGCTCCCATTTCAGTACATAAAATTATTTTTCACTTCTTTCAACTTTGTGTATGTTTATTATCAAACTAGCTATCCATGAAACCTACCTCATTGAATTTCGACATCGATGAGCCAAAATGACGGACATCCTACCAACTGACATGCAAGTGGTCAACAAAACAGACTAGCCTATATCTAAAATAGTCTCATTTTCACACATAATGATTTTTTTCCATACATTCAAATTTCGTTACATATAATATGAAAGAAGTCATCCATTGGCTCTACTTTTGTCAAATTCCAACTATGTATGGAACAATTATGTCACAATGTCAACTATAGATATCAACCGGAATCGTGGTACTTTGTTGCCTCTGATCATTGTTGCAAGAAGGTTTGCAATGATAAGCTGTGTATCTGCAGCTTAACGATGGCTCTCTAGTTCATTTGCAGCTTGCATTCGATAACTCTTCATCTCCAACTCTCTTAATTTCAAAGTCATTCATTCATTTGACTCATGAATGACCATTGCGGTCATCTTTTCATTGTTTTCAAGTTTGTGGCGCTCAACCTTAGTAAATCCTTCGGCAAACTAGCCAATGGCTTTTGCCAAATTTGATGCACCAGCCAATGACCATTTGCGAGCATTAGGTTTGTCTGCTACTTTAGGCTTTCTGCAAGATGTCATCTTTGGAGTTAGCGGATTCTGCATTGACCTTTCTTTAGGTGTTATAATGTCAATTATAGGTGGTGACATGTTGCCAACATGAGGCTCGGTGTTTCATATCACATGAGAGCTATGAGTGTCCTGAAATTGGGTGTCAAGAGATGAGTTCTTACCAAAACTGTCATCTATATTGGCCCATGATGCTCAACCTTGATCACAACCACCTGACAGACCATCTCTTTTTGTTGAACCCCCATGATTTTTTGCATTCGTTGAAACCAAAGTCAGTCGCTGCCTTTACGATATGTTTGTTTTGTAGACAAAGTCTTCTGTCTCATGTGCTCGTGCTTCATCTTCTCAATTTTGCCTTCGAATGACGAAGCTCAAGTGACATCTGTCTTGCGTGCTCAGTACGAATATGCAACTAATGTCTCGCTACTAAAAGGCCTTTGTTGCATTTTCGTCATTCCTCCTTATATAAATCCAAAATGTTTGTAAACGCCGCATCAGTTTATCTCTCTCCCATTGCGATGTCCACATCAAATGCAATGGGATTTTCTTCACAACTCCCAAAGCTTGAGTCGGTGGAGGAGCACATGCAAGTATGGAAGGTGTAAGTATGGAATGATGAACAACAATGGCAAGAGCATAAAGATAATATAAATCTTTCTGTAGTATTTGTAAAAATGAGTTTCGCATAATTTCATCATCCATCTTGGGCACTTCCTCTTAATTGCAACCTCACAGTTGTTTGTAATACACATTCTCAAACTTGAACCAAACTCCTCTCATCTTTAGTATAATGTAAACCATTTCTAGTCGAATAACCTAAATTGCAATCATAGTAAACAATCTGCGGCGTAGTAAAAATTAATTATATTTACCAAGATTTCAGGGAAAACATGGACGATAGTTACCATATGCACTTCCGTGGGGTGCAGTCTGCTCAAGCGCTCGTCTTGCTATCGCATTTGTGGTCCCTGCCCAATCTAATTCCTAGGAGACCCGCGGCAGCTTGGGCAGCTCTTTTAACTTTTAAGGCCCATTTATACTCATGTGTCCGACGACTTTTGAGACCCATTTGTGCTCTGTCCCAGGCGACTAACCACTGCCACAGCGGTTGCCCGGATTTTATTTTATTTTGTTTTTTTTCCAAAGAAAAGTTTTTTACATAATTAGGTTTCTCAAACGACCGCGGACGCTCTTTTCCATAATTTAATTTAATTTTTCGTCATTTTTGTTTTTTCCAGGCAACCGCAGCGGCAGACGTTCTTTCCCTCGCCCATATTTGTAATTTTTCCTATTATTTAAACTCCTTTGATTTTTTCTTTTTCCCGCGGGCTCTTTCTTGGTAGACCATGTCAGAGCGGTCACTGTGGATTTTCTTTGTTATTGATTATTTTAATTTATTATTAATCAAATTTATACAGTTCTGTTTTTTTTAATTTATTTGATTTATTTTTCAGGGCTTCGGCGGTCTTGGGGCATTTTTTTTTGCGTGATTATCTTTAAAATTCTGGAAGGTAAAAGTGGCGGTCCTGATTTGCTTTTAAAAAATAAAATTCAGCACTACCGGGGCGAGCGGTCCCAATTTTCAATTTTCTTTTGAATCTCTTAGAAATGTGGACCGCAGAAATTGTGGTCCTGATTTTCTTATTTGTTTTCATAAAATATAAAATAGACACGACTGGCTGTCCAGGATTGTTTTCCTAAAGATGCTTTTTCCTTAAAGAAACTCAGAACCAGCTCTTTGCGGTTGTGAGTTTTTCTATTTTATGGGTATTTCTTCAAAAATTTCGGACCACCGGAGCTGGCTGTCATATTATTTATTTTCTAAACAATAAAAAATAGAAAAATCCAGGCGACCGCTGTGACGGTAGCTCACAAAAATCAATAAATCAAAAAATTAAAAACAGAACTACAGAAATTCCATAATTAATAAATATTAATTCCGGGGTGACCGTTGTGACAACGGTCTCCCGTGAATGAGCCTACGGGAAAAAAAATATGTATATTAACTTAAATTATAGAAAAACAAATCAAATGTGCAGGAAAGAGCGTCTGCCGCTCCGGTTGCATGTAAAAACAAATGACAAAAATAAAACAATAAGTAAGAAAAAATTAAAAAAACAATAAATTCAGGCGACTGCTACTTGGAAAAGAGCGTTTGCTGCGTCGCGTTAATCTGTATAAATAAATAAACATAATAAAAAATAGAACGTCCCCCGGAAGACGTTTAAACCACTGCATAATGACCGCATGTTCAGGAAAATTTAAATAAATTATAAATAAAACTAAATTATAAACTATCCTGGTGATTTTTATTTTATTTTTAAAAAATAAACAGGGACAGAGGCCTTGGGAAAAAATTATTTGGGATTATTGAAGACATGTTTGTGTTTCAAGTATATGTCCGACACGTGCACGTATATATATATTCATTAACCCCTAATGGATGAGGCTGTTTTTGGTGGGCCCACTCCAAAATAGAACATACCCTCACGGATGAGGGTATATCTCTCAGCAAACAAACATCCACATGGATGAACTGTATGAAAGGCAGGCTATCTATTTCATCCACCTGCTGTAAAAATTGCAGATCATTTGACTGTGTGATTAGGAAAATAAATTTCAAACCCAAAATGAATAGTATACTTCAATTTGAGAGTGAAAAAATGGTTTGACCAAATATTTTTGGCACCAAAATGATTTTTCTTTGCTACACCCCACCCACATTCCAATTATAAAGCACCTAAAGCATGTTGCCCTAGAATTTCATAACAGAATTCCAAAATCTGGATAAGGTTGCTTTCTATGAAAAAAACAGGGGGGTCAAAAACACCATAAAGAAGAATTGACCTGTAATTCAGCGTTAGGGTGTCCAAATTTGCAATGGAACCACAGTTGCTCTGGTGGGATTGTTCCTTGAATGATTTCCTACTACCTCCAAAAAGAATTTCAGCATTCTAACCAATGTGCAGGCACAAATTTCAATTTATGTGAATTTCTACTTGAATCCAGCTTAGGCCAATTATTGCCCGAGCCGGTAGAGAATGGGCCACGTCATCAAAACCGATGAACTCACAGGGCTGTTTTGTGTGAGCCCCTTTCCTATGGGCTCCCGTTGACACCCCTCGCCGGCAAATGCCGAGACCAGCCCCATCTGCCTGGCACGTGGTAAAGTCAACCCTGCTAGAGGGCCCCAAACCATAGAAATTTGGGTACCCCTAGGCACTCCTAATTTTCCTGACGGCAGTCCTTTAGGTTTTTCAGGGTGCCACCAATGCAAGGGGGTACAGAACTTAATGAGCTACACTTTTCATTCAGGGCTCAATTTCATCCAACTTCATCTACGGAGCTTTCATCCATTCGAATTTCGACACGACCCGCGTCGTCCTTTAGGAGTTAAGTTTCGGAATGAAAAACTATGTTGTTAACAAGTAGGTTGTTCGGAACAAGTGGGTTGTTAACAAGTATGTTGTTTGGAACAAGCTATTTGTTGATTGAGTTACACCCCGTCCATGTAATCCAGTGTCACCCGAGTGTAGTTACACTGCCTCCCGTGTAAACTAATGTCACTCCGATGGGGGTTGCACTTCCTTCAGTTCCACGTCACTCTCAAGAAAGTGGGGAGATTTTGACATGCCAAAAACTGAAGTACCGTCCTATCAGAGATTGCATGTGTGCATTAAGTTCTTTATATTATTCCTAGTATTCTCCATATCATAGCCGGGCATGATTATATATACTTATAGATTTATTTATGAATTAACATTAAATTTAAAAAATATTTGTTTGTTTAAAAAAATAAAAAAATGGACTGCAGGACTACTGTATGAACTTAATGCACACATACAATTTGATAGTACTTTTGTCAGATTTGGTAGCGTCATCTCCTTCGGTGGGCCCCTATCAAATCCTCCCCACCTCAATGACTTATCCTGGATTCACTATTAAATACTTTAGAATACAAAATGCTCAAGCTCTGGTGAGTAGTAGCTTGCTGGTGAGGTGCAAGTGGCAAAGTGGTGGGTTTTGATTTTGATGGTGGCTAGTGTAATCGCAAGTCTATGTATCCCTGTTATGCCTTATGTAACATTTCTTGGTATATTTTATACTTAGCCAAATTTGGACTTAGTCGAATTTCGAGACCAAGTTTAAGTTACACTCCCTCTCGTCTAACCCGTTCTAACCCCGACTAGAGTTACACTCCTTTCTATGTAACCCAATGTCACCCCAAATGGAGTTACACTTCCTTCAGTTCCATGTCACTCTCGAGAGGGGGATGAGGAAGATTTTACATGCAGGGCGTACTGTCCTGTCAGATATCACCCCTGTGCATTAAGTTCTTACATTATGCCTAGTCATGTTCTGCCCGAAGTACGGGGTTTTTTTTTTTTTTTTTTTGAACGTGTTTTGAGTTTCAACCAGAAGAATAGTTATTAGGGGGCTCAAATTCACCGTCCTTCTGACAGAAATTAAAAAATAAATAAAACTAAAATTTGGATAAAGGATGTAACTTATATATATGAGCTAGTTTGCATAAGTTATGAGGAAGGTGATGGTTGGCATCCCACACCTATAACAAGTGTTTTGCTTGCCCAACAATCTTTATGACCCTTGAGGAACCCCTCACTCTGCTTAGGTGAGATACTTCACAAACAGATAGGGAAGAAGTTTTGTTTCATCTCTATATAATAAGCTCCAGTGAGATTTTTACAGACAACCTAGACGTAAAGTGCCCACCTCAGTCCTCTCCGAGTTGGTGCAAGCGACAAGACAATGAGGACAAGACCATTCCTGGAAACCTTTTTTTACCACAAACGTGCCTCGACCAGTAATTGTCCATATCCAGACCCTAACAAACCCTGCTCCGACCTTAACGTCAACTTGACATCAACATCAACAATATTCATTAAAAACTGCTTTACATAAAAGCATCTCCAAATAATATGATTTCATAGTTGTTAACAAGTGGGTTGTTAAGAACAACAATATAGTTGTTAACAACATAGTTGTTCCGAGCAACATACTTTATACGAAAGGGACTGTAACTTCACTCAAAGTTACACGGAATGGATTGTAAGTCCAGACACTTGCGCAATCTCGAAATCTGACGAAGTCTAGATTTGGTTAGACCCGAATTTGGCTAAGTATAAAATGTACCAAGAGGAGTTACACAGGATAGAGGGGACACTACCGGGGGTTACACAGACCGGGGTTACAATAGCCAGAGTTACACAAACCTTGGTTAACACCAGTCACCGCCCGCCTTCAATGCCATGACCTTACCAGTGGCTACTCATTCTGCTTCACAACTTCCTACATTCTAAAATGTCTAATAGTGAATCTCGAGTAAGAGGTGGTGGGGATATGGTTTGACGGAAACTCCACGGAGCTGCCTGAATCCAGCAAAAGTACCATCAGATGCCCCGTCCATTAAGTTCTTATATTATTGAGTTTCATATATATATAATAAAATATGATTTATATTTATATTTATATTTATTTTTAAATAATAATAATAAAGTGGAGATGGTAGCCCTGGAAGTTTTTTGAAGAGGGGAAAAAGACGTCCAGATTAAGTTGAGGAAAAAATAATCTCAGACCAAGTGTGCCATAGAGGCTGATGAAAGAAGCCTCTGCTTCGTGATCAAGGAGCAGCAAGCTGCAAATGAGAATCTGAAGAAGACAGCTAAGCAAGGAAGACAAGCCTAGAGAAAGCTAGAGATTCAAAGAGACAATCTCGATCTAAGAAAAGCTATCGAAGGACAGATGAAAAGTTAGATTTGCCCTTCCTAAAATATTTACGTTATTGCCTCCAATTGACTTCATGATCCTCCCTATCCAGTAGAGTATGCTTGATCCCGGACCATACCCCAAGAAGCACGAGCAGCATGACAATGCCATAAGCAATGTTTCAGAGTCTCAAGCACATTCAGGTTGCAGAGCTTACAAATTGAGCTAGCATCAGAAACAAAGTAAGAGACTGGGAGAATTATATTAATCATCTTCCATAAGAAGCCAGATAACTTTGCAGCCCAATCTTTTCAGTAATGCTGCTCAATTTTCATGTTGGTGTTTTATGGTCATCCTGCCCAATTTGGGCTTCTCTCAGAGTTCAGACGCTCTGGAATATCTGGAAAGCCAGATGCGGCTTCGTTTATGCTAGCAAAAACTACACCGGGCACTCTGATACCTGAATTCTTTGGAGCGACATCATCCCATCAGGGATGTCCAGAGAAATGAGCCCATTTTTTAGAACGCTTGAGATCCACGGAGATAGGAGAATTAAGCAAAGAATACCCCATCTTGACAGTGTAGGAGAAGAATGCCGAGTGATTCTTGTCTTGCCAAATCCATTCTCTTGGGTCGAACTGGAGCGGCACGTAACTTGACACTTGAGCTTTGAGAGCCGCCTCTACTCCTTCACTCAAGCTTCTCGCAGGTAATGCTACTCCTCCCCTCTCTTATTTGGTTTTTTGTTTTTGTATGAGGTTTTTTTTTATGGATCTATGAGGCATAGTACTTCTCTTAACATGTTTAAGAACTGAAATTGATTGGTGGATCTCAATTTCTATTCTAATTCTTGTGTCATCATGTATGTAATTTGTGAATGAAGTCATATATTGGTGCAAAGAATGTGTCCTAAAACGAAATTCACCATTGGGATATAGTTTTCTTTTCCAGCCAATTTATTTAATCTAATTAATCTTATTTTTATTATCAATTACTAATATTTTCCAACAACTACCCGGACCCAGATCCCCACCTCGCTCGGTTGCAACAAAAAACCAAACGCGGACCAGGCAGGTTCCTTATGACAGGCACTACCCGCACAACACTGGTATCAAGTATCAACAAGGTTGTCATCCAACTCCATCACAATCCCATATACAAACACCTCACCAGCCAGAATCTGCCACTGGAACTCTAAGCTCAAAGATTTTAATCCATCCCTACCATCCAACACGCAGGTTCTACCATGGTTACAATCAGGAACCTTCATATGGATAGGAGGCCAGTCCATCCAGGATCTGCAAATCGACCCGGCAGAATGGCAATGGGAATTCGGGGACAAGATTTGCTCCTTCTTCTACACGGCCAAGGGTGCCTACAGAACAATGCTGAAGGCCAAGCCTCTAACCAAAAAAATGGGATGACAAATAGGGCTTATTCCAATTTAGAGAGGAAAATTGGAAGTGCATATGGGCTCTGATTTGGGAAAAATCAAAACCAGCCAAACTCAGTGCCTTTCTTTGGCAGATTGCAAATAGAGTTTTAAAGGTTGGGCAATTTCTGAACTTCCAAGAGGCTCTACTCTGCAGATGCTGCCCCATTGGGGTTATTGAGTCTTTGGAACACTGCCTTCTTTTCTGTAGAGGGCCGTAAAAAATCTGGCCCTTGGTATGGTCACTTTACAGGGTATGGTCAGACACCGCTCAGGACCCCATAGCCCTCCTGCTAAATTACAACCAAACAACCAAGTCCAAGGTGTCCACATGCCCAGTATTCGAGGCCCTCCGCTCGGCAACACCGTGGTAAATCTGGAAGGCTCGGTGCAAATGGACATTAAACAATGCTTCCTCCTCCTGTACAGAAATCCTTGCTTGTGTTTTCTATGATGTTACTATTGCAGCTAAGTTGGCCTGGCAAAACTATGTGCAGAAGCAGACAGGAAACCTGAACGAAAAGATTCCCTCTTCGCCTCCTTCAGAGCATCTTGGGGAAGAGGAGGAATCATTTGTTGCATCGTTGATACGGACTCCTGTACATGGGCAGACTCCATACCTGAACTCTGGAAACACCGATGGGGCACCGTCTTCGGCCTCCCTTGACCTGGACTCAGCAGATATTAACTGGAAGCACATAAGGAGGGGATCTAAATCTAAGTTGATCTTCCTCAGATAGACATCTTCAGAGTTTCGCTCCTTCGCCGTTCTGGCCTGTGCTCTTACTATTCGTCGTTCCGTTCGGTTCCCTCTGCACTAGGGCACCTCTCTCTCATGGAGGTTTTCACTGCTATGAACTAATCCCAGATTAGCTCTCTGCACTTTGGGCAAATCTTGCAACCAATAATAGATGGTTCTACCAGGGCTGCATGCGTAGTCAGGTCTATTTTCTACCCTGTTCACTGATCGTTGGAATCTCCAACACGGTCCCGTGTGTTAAGCCTCATGGCAATATGTAAGGGTTTAATTTTTTCGGTACACCACAAATTTCCCCAAATTTCTTCAAAACAGGGATTGGAATAAAATGACCTACATGACAGGGTCAAGATAAGCCCCAAGCACAATAAGTGCTAAAAGGGTCGTAGGAGGAGTAAAGAGCTAGAGGAAATTTGACACTAAGTAAATACTCGTTGTTCTTGTACGCAGGTGCAGCAATGAACAAGGAACAACTCCGACAGGCATTTTTCTTCTCAGAACCTTCGCAGTTGTGGGACAAGAGGTTGAACAAGGTGAGGCCATCTTCATTTATATTTGAAAAAGAGGTTTGTCAAGAAAGGCCTGTGACTAAGCTGGCATGATGATGATTCTGACTGGATTGTATCCCTGGTTGCTTGGAATGACAATTGCGAGTTGTCAAGAGCATATTAAGCGGTTATTTTTATCGATGATTGAAAGTAGGGTATTTTTCTTGTTTATGAAAGCTTTGGTGGTTGTAGCCTGTCTATTGACATTGTAGTTGAAGCCACTGGCGCTCATCTTTCCTGGGTGGTCTTCACAGAAAGTCCCACTATCTCGGGACTTCATGCATAAGTGCACGGAGGATGTCTCTTGCATGGACACATCAAACCCTCCTTCGTTGGAATGCTGGGCTAGCTGCCATTGTACAAGGTCGACCACAATCTGGTCATTGTTCTAATGTTGATGCACACCGTGGAGGTTCAGGTCGAGGACACTGGAGGTATGGTTCTTATGATGATTCAATGGTTCCAACTTGAACAGATAGCAGTTCTGTCCTGAAAATAGAAAGTAGATGACCAAATTCTTTTTGTACTTCTTTTAAGATGCAACATGGAGCCTGTCATCATTAAGGAGATAATTTGTGGTGCCCAGTGTGTTGGAGCCTTAGATATTATGCTGGTTTCAGTGCAAAAGTTTGTAATTAAGGGTGTTGAGTCATGCAGGATGCCAGGATTGAAGCACCCGTGGCTTGAATCAGGTATCTCTACCATGATTAGTGCTTTTGAAAAAGGAGAAAGACAGGGAGTCAGCCAGAGTTCCTCTGGCACCTGTGGGGATGCATGGACACTATGCAAGACAGGACAACTGAAAGAGGCACTGCACATTTTAGACCAACAAGGCATTTCCGCAGACAACAATGCTTATGTCCTCCTCTTGCGCGAGTGCATCAAAATTAAACATTTGGCATCAGGAAAGCAGGTGCATGCCCACATTATCCAAAGTGGATTCAGGCCAAACTTATTTCTTCTCAACATCCTTCTCAATATGTACGTCAAGTGCGGGAGTGTGTTTTATGCACGCCAAGTGTTTGACATAATCCCTGAACGAGATGTGGTTACGTGGACTATAATGATGGCTGGTTATGCAAAGGATGGGTATGGTAGAGAGGCTTTGAAGATGTATCAACAAATGAGACAGGAACGGGTGATGCCCAACAATGTCACCTTCATCTGTGTTCTCAAGGCATGTGCAAGCCTAGGTGCCCTGGAAAAGGGCAAAGAGGTCCATGCTGACATCATCAGAGCTGGAATTGCTCCAGATGTTGCTCTGGAGACTTCTCTTGCTACTATGTACGCCAAATGTGGGAGCTTAAGGGATGCACGTAAAGTCTTTGACAATATGGCTGAACGAAATGTAGTCTCATGGAATGCCATGATTGCAGGATATGCTCAGCATGGGTACGGTAGGGAAGCTTTTGAGATCTACAAGATGATGTTACAAGAAGGAGTGACACCTAACAATGCCACCTTCATTTGCATTCTCAATGCATGTGCCAGCCTGGAAAAAGGAAAAGAGGTCCATGCTGACATCGGCAAAGCTGGAATTGGGCCAGATACCGTTCTAGAGACTGCTCTTGCTGCCATGTACTTGAAATGTGGGAGCGTGAGGGATGCATGTGAAGTGTTTGACAAAATGTGTCAACGAAATGTGGTCTCTTGGAATGCTATGATCACAGGATATGCTCAGAATGGGTGTGGTCGGGAGGCTATCGAGATTTACGAGCAAATGAAACGAGAAGGAGTGATGCCGGACAAGGTTTCATTCATTTGTGTCCTCAATGTGCTTGTCTGGCAGCCCTGGAAAAGGGCAAAGAGGTCCATGCCGACATCGTTAAAGCTGCAACTGCCCAAGATATCATTCTGGAGACTGCTCTTGTCAACATGTATGCCAAATGTGGGAGCATGGTGAGTGCCCGGGAAGTGTTCAACAATATGTGTCAACAGGATGTGGTGTCATGGAGTGCAATGGTTGCAGGATATGCTCAGCAAGGGTGTGGTAGGGAGGCTTTCGACATCTATGAGCAAATGGTACAGGAGGGGATGATGCCCAACAAGGTCACATTCATTTCAGTTGTCAATGCATGTGCCAGTCTAGGAGACCTGGAAAAGGGCAAAGTGGTCCATGCTGACATTGTCAAAGCTGGAATTGCTCATGACATCATTCTGGAGACTGCCCTTGTCGACATGTATGCGAAATGTGGTAATATGATGGATGCAGGACAAGTGTTTGACAACATGACTGAACGAAATGTGGTCTCTTGGAATGCCATGATAGGAGGATATGCGGAGCATGGGTGTGGTAGGGAGGCTTTTGGGTTTTATGAGCAAATGTTGCGAGAAGGAGTGATGCCAGATAAGGTCACATTCATCTGTGTTCTCAATGCAAGTGCAGGCCTAGGAGTCGTGGAAAAGGGCAAAGAGGTCCATGCTGACATCATGAAAGCTGGCATTAAGCAAGATATCATTCTGGAGACTGCCCTTGCTGTTATGTATGCCAAATGTGGGAGTGTAAAGGATGCACGTCAAGTGTTCAACAATATGGCTGAACGAAATGTGGTCTCATGGAATGCAATGATTGCAGGATATACTCAGCATGAGAGTGGTAGTGAGGCTTTCGAGATCTATGAGCAAATGATACAGGAAGGAGTGACACCAAACAAGGTCACGTTCATCTGTGTTCTCAATGCGTATGCCAGCCTGGCAGCCTTGGAAAAGGGTGAAGAGGTTCATGCTGACATCATCAAAGCTGGCATTGTGCCAGACATAGTTATTGAGAATACCCTTATTAACATGTATGCCAAATGTGGGAGCGTAAAACATGCACGTCAAGTGTTTGATGGTATGGTTCAACGAAATGTAGTCTCATGGACTGCAATGATTGCTGGGTATGGTGAGAATGGTTGTGGTAGGGTCTCTGTCCAGTTGTTTGAACAAATGCAACAGGAAGGCCTCACACCGAATGGTATCACCTTTACATGTCTTCTCTCCGCATGTAGCCATGTTGGGCTGGTCGATGAAGGCTGTCACTACTTTGATTCCATGACTCTAGATCATGGCCTCAGTCCTACAGTGGAGCATTTTGGCTGCATGGTCGACCTGCTTGGGCGTGCACAGCAGTTTGTTGAGGCAGAGGACTTCATTAACAAAATGCCAATCCAACCGGATGCTTCCGTTTTCGGGGCTTTGCTTGGTGCATGCAGAACTCATGGCAATGTGGAGGTAGCTGAACGTGTAGCAAAATGCCTTTTCAAGCGGGATCCACAGGACACTACAACTTATGTATTGCTATTGGACTTGTATGCTGCAGCTGGCTGGTGGGATGACCAAGCAAAGGTTAGGAAAATGATGGACAGATGTGTCAAAAAGGAGCCAGGACACTGTGGGCAGCCAGTTGCATGCATTTGATTAGGAGAATAATTGTATCGACAAATCCGGTATGTGAACAAGTGAACTAATGGGTGGAGAAAGACCTAAGAAATGACTTTATTGAGCTGAAATTTTTTCTACAATTGATTGCAGCCTTGGGTCACCAAATGGATTGTCAAATGTCTGTCTGAAAATAACAGGGTTGATTGACCTATCTTCATAAAAGAGCCTATGTGTGAAAACTGCTCCTGTTTGCGGACTCGTGAAGACAACCCCCAAGATTACAGTAAAATTGTCTTCAATGATAGTGGTTTCTGATTTTTATTTTACACATTCCAGGGAAAAGGTTTTACTCCACCATCATAAAAGCTAAACAAATGAACAGTACTGGATGCTGGTGAATTGTGTTGTGGTGGTGAGTACTGGAGAAGTTAAGTTGATGTTTCTTTACAGCTCATTGGGGGTGAAAATCTCCATTTGTTATCCTTTAAAAAAAAAAAAAGGGAACCTCGCCATAGAAGCGCCCATATGGGACACCGCCCAAGGGAAGGGGAGACCACACCAGTCAAGATAGCAGGATTTGACCCCAGAATCATCTGGGTGGCACTCAGTGCACTACCCAATTGAGCTACTAATTGTCGGCCCTATTGACAGTGGGTTAGAGATGGGTCCAATTTTCTGAGAATGGCTCCAGAACCTACCCCTTAAACGTCTTGTCCTCTTTCTTGACTTTTTGGTAAAAGGATACCCCTGACATGAGAAACACTTGAAAAATCGAGAAAACATGTCCAAAAACAAAATGACCATTCAATACTACACCACGTAGGCTTCGCACACGCTCACAAATTTCTAAGGTAATCAGGAAAGATCTGAAAAATTGCGAGGTTTTGTTTTCACAAGATAGAGGAAAAAAATTTACTGCTTTTGAATGACGGGTTGGCCCCAATTGAATTACACAGAGCTTTATGTTGTTGCTCATGGAGACTCCATAGCGTTGAATATGTAAAGCAGTTTGATTCGGGCCCGGTTAATTCTAGAGTGGTCCAGGAATTAGCGTGGTCCAGGAAGTAAAAGAGGGGGCCAATGTAATAGGCCACCTGTATTAAGGAATGAAATGAAGGGTCCAAAAAAAAGACTGCAGAAGCTGATAGCTATTAAATAGAGATGGACAAATCTGCAAAGTTGGTGGATGGTCAACGCCAGGGTGGTTCAAGGAGCTGTGCAAAGATGGCACATTTGCAAAGTAGGGAAGACAAGTCTACCTCCCGACTTGGACGTGTTGTAGCTGCTTTCAGGGTAAGGTCTAACCACATCCATTGCATGATCCAAGAGCGTCTAGTGGTTGGTGAGGCCACCCCCAATCTACGCCTCAAATGGATTTCTCCAGCGATTAGGCTGGAGAATTGGAGGCAAATTAATTTGGACAGGCACAAAACAGGTATGGTTGTTTAAAGGTTAAGGGGCAAATGAGTATAATTTCTTGTAGTGTAATCTTTTGGAGATGAACTTATGCTACAGGTTGATGTGAAGAATACAATGAACTATGGGGGATAAACCAAAAGTACTAACTAATGATAGAATGTATTGGCGACACAGACAATGGCAGACCAAAGGGCTAGACAAGTATTTCATAGTGACAATTTGGGCAAGCGTTAGTGAACTTGGCTGCTGATCATTTTGGAGTTGCACGATAGTAGAGACAATATGATGAAGATGCAGCTGAAGATGAGAGAGATAGAGGAGAGAGAACGAGGGATTTGAAAAATTGAGATGTTGTGATGCTGCATGCTTACTCCGCCTGACATTATACGTTTTCATTATATTTCTGATAGGCCCCATCCTGTCTTTATTATTTGATGGCGATGACGTTATACGTACATACTACATAAGCTAGTTGGTTGCATCTACACCGTTGCTCATGCAATATTGGTTTGATTTACTGTAATACAACTAGTCAGTCACTAGGCTGCCACTATGCTGCCCACTATGGCAGTCACTAGTCCACACAATGATAAAGAAGAAGAATACAAGCACGAGCTCACAAATCTGAAGCATAAACTCATGCATATATAACCTCATCACTCAAATACAAGTCAAGCCAAGTGCACCCCACGCCATGGGGAATCCACACTACAGCGCCATAGTTAGGCGCGGTGAGGCTCAACTCGAGAAAAATGAGCCTCCCGCACTTGCCGTGAAGATAACCACTCCAGGGCCTAAATTTGCCTTGACCCCTGGATTGACACTTGGGCCAATCCCAAATGTCAATATGTAAAAACTAGCTATTTCCTAGCTAGTTTCACACTAGTGGTAAAATAACTTGACAGCTGTCATGCGCATACATATCGCTACACAACTACATCGCTGTCCAAAACCACACAACACATGTGCACGCCACACACTAGTATATCACTAGTCCACCACTAGTCCAACCACTAGGCTACAACTAGTCAGTCATTAGGCTGTCACTATGTTGCCCACTATGGCAGTCACTAGGCCACACAATCGCCCCCCTAGCTGGTGCTTAGGTCCCTCTAAGTCCAGGTAGCCACAAGATGTTATAGTGACCATAGCCTCACTAAGTCCTCCACCACTATCCCTACTACACTCAAACTCGATAGATCAAGAGGCCGGGTGCAAGAGTTGCCCCATCGTTAGTCGCCGTCTTGCAACCTATGAACTTGAGCTTGGGATCTCATGTATTGACTCTTATGAGCTTGGCCTCCTATGTCTTGTTAGCTGTCTCCAGTCATGTCCACTGCCACTATCCCAAGCAGTGTGGACACAACCAATATCCGTCATGAACCTTATCAAGAGGTGGTGTCAAGCATCCCATATGCCAACCCCTTGAGCATCGATCACACACCAGCATGGTGGCTGCCCCTTTGGCAGACCCACAGAGCATGCACCTCAAACCTGCAGGTACCACAGCCAAGTTTGGGTCAACTCTGCCATCGACATTGGGAAGGTGACATGGCGCACAATTACGCACATGGTCCTTCCAAGTCATGTCATCCCGACCCTCCAAGATCAGGATCCCTGAGGGCAACACCTCTCGGACCCTCAGAATAACACGCCCTGCAGTAACATCCAGAGTCGTAGGAGCAGTCTGCTGCAAATAAACATAGTCTTAAGGGCTAAACCTCCGAACTCCATGACGATATCCTCCACCACGTATAGTGGCATACCTCAACGTATCACGGTGCTGTGCAATGGCGAGGTTCTCAAAAGCCATGGGCATGACTTTCTTGAACAAGTCTGCACGCTGATCACATGCACGTACCCACACGTCCGGATCGTCAAGGTTAAGGACTTGAGCAGTGTCCCTACGAATGGCTGCAGGCATGGCATGACTGCATGATGGTTGCATGCCTAACCTCTGATCCTGAGTATAAAGCTTGGTGGAACTCTGGTTATAAAAAGCCTGTCTTTTGGGAATTGTGTAGGACCCGTGTACATTGGAGGGCAGTTGCACGAATGGGTAGTAGATGTTAAGTCCATTGGAAGTCCATGAAAATAAATTTTTTTGAGCCTATTGCTTTCAGTACTCAAACATACAAGCAATGTAGACACAGAGACAAGTTTCACACACACACATGTGAGTATAAAAAGAATAGAATAAATGAGAAACTAGAGTACTCGACCTTTTGTGAAAGTCCTGAAGCAAAGTAACACATATGAGCTCTGGTGCAACCACCAGTTCTGGGAGCAATTTAGGTCAACATTTTGGTATCGAAGACTACTAGAGAAATCCGATGTGTTAGACTTCCTAGTGCAATGCAAGGATCAGAAGCGCATATGTTTTTTTTTTTATGGCTTTGGATATAGAATTTGTATAAAAAAAATCTTACTCTTTGTCGGCCAAATTTGAAAAATGCATCATTATCTGTAACACCTGATCTCTCTCTTTTATAGGTTGAGACAATGTTGGGCGGGTATGACAATTTGGGCATATTGAAAGGTCCGGGTAAGGCATCTTTGCTTAAAGCGGTATGGAGGCGGTTATATATAATGTAGGGGTTTGGAAATTGTGGCGGTTACAGGTTATCAATAGAAGGGTCCCAAAAGAAAAAAAGTTCCGGTTATCAACATGCCATTATCCAAGACACCACCAGTCCCATACAACGGTTATCAATATAACCTGATTTCCAGTTATGATATATTAAGATTTTAAGAGGACCAGAAAGAAAGAAAAAAGAAAAACAAATGTAGAGTCACAATTAGGAGGACCAGAAAAGGGGGAAAAAAAAAATAAAAAAAAATAAAAAATAGGAGCAACCCATCATTATGAGCTGAAAAAAAAAAAAAAAAATTATGAGCTTTGACGGTTTTGGGTTTTCCTTCCAAAAGCCTTTGACTAATAGTCCTCTCAAGACTCAAATGCGGACCCTATGAGGATGCATAATTACTACCCATGAATGCAGCTTGGTTGTAGTAAAATCTCAAGGTTTTGTTCAAAAGTTGCTACCCGCCTCAGTTTCAAGGTTCCAAACAGGTTCCATATAGTAAGCCATAATTGCCCCCGGCCGGTTCTAGCTTGGGCCGGGTAAGTGCCGAGATGACCCTTGCCGGTTCTCGGGTCCACCAAAAATTTGGGTGGCGGGTCTTAATAGTATAATACCCTGACTATTACCCGGCCGGGTATATATGTCGACATATATACCCGCCCAACACTGGTTGAGACAGATTGTTCAACTCAAAATCATGCTCATATACTACGTATTCAAGCGCAAACATGGTAGAAAGTGTCACAACATTTTTTCATAAACTATCGAAAGCTGTGCTAGTAGAGTATCATTTTTTTTTTGGGGTCATTTGGCTATGGTTCATTATGGAAACTTGACAAAAATGTTATCCTTTGCAGTAATTTTAAATTACTATAAAAAATATATTTATCCACCACATCTTTTCTAATGTTTTTACAATCATGTACACATCAATCTTTGGGATCTTTAATATTAGACATCAAACACTCGATTTTGAGTCTGATCAAGTATTTGTGATAATGTGCTTTAAAGCAATTGGTTATTTCAATGTACATATCCGATGTTCTATAGGGTGGAATTTTTCTTAGAAAGAAGAAGCCTCATAACGATGATATAAATTGTTGTTGATGGATGGAGAGATGATGCAGAAAATAGGGAAAAAAAAGATCATGGTGACTCGGTGGTTGGGCCTGGGGAAGGAAACAGAAAAAGGTGGGAATAATCTTCAAAAAACAAAATTACAACGGGAAGAATAATAAGATTATTAAGAAGATCCCATCCAATTAAGAGATGAACAAATTTGGGTATCATATTGGAGTCGGAGAGTTTTGGGATGTGTTGAATAGAACGGCCTCCCCCAATAATAAAGGGCTCACATTAGAAAAGGCCCAGGAGTTTAATGCGACCCCTTCGGTCCTGCCTGCGTGGCACCCCCCGCCACCCAGCCGCACCCCCTTTGCGGCTCCTGCACGGCTCGCGGTCGTTGCGCCCCGCGCCCCCGCGCACCCCAACCCTCCCTACCCCCCCCCCCCCGCCCCCCCCCCCCCCCCCCCCCCCCCCCCCCCGCGCCCCCCATCTCCCCTCCCTCCCGCCCGCCGGCCGTCACCACACCACATGAACTCTGTGGCACATGACACCTGTCACCACAACCCAACATCGCGTGCGGAATTAGCACATGACTTGGATGGATGGGATGTAACATGATCCATGTGTTGTAATCACCCATGATGATGGACAGCTTGACATGACAGGATGTGACACATACTCATATATGGCCGTAGGGAGATCATGATGATCATGCTTTCGTGCTTTTCGCGTCCAGTTCGCACGCACATGGTGGACCTGTCGATTCGAATGCGGCCCCTCAGCTGTCACTCCCCACGTCAATGCTTGATTGATTTAGTTCATGGCACCCACAGGACAAGTTTTCCAAGCTTCCTGGCGTTTGCATGGCCCGAAATGTATGATCCCGGCGGAAGCGGTGTTACAAGCACTTCCTTGAGGAGTATGCATCGCGGCTATTATAAACTGTTGACTGAGCTATGGCGGTGAAGCGATTACTCATTCGACTTGAGTATAGGGTTTCTTTTTGGAGAATTTGGAAGTCATTCGTGTGATTTGCAGCTATTTTCTTCCTCTTGCTTGCCATTTCTGTCTGTTGCAGTCCATTTGTGTGCTTCATGTTTTAGTTTGAGTTCTTGCGTTCACATTCCAGCAACCTTTGCTTTGCTGGAGGATTCTTCAGGAGGAGGGTAGTGGATTTGGAGTGGGCGCCGATATGGTGAAACAATCCTCCATGCGCGAAGCGCGTCGGACGTACAATGAAACGTACGACTCAGATGAGTGGGAAAATCTCATATGCGAGGCTCACTCAGAGGCAAGGGTTGAGCAGCCCGGTGATGATAATAGGAAGCCATTCAAGTGTATCCACTGTCTTAAGCAATATAAAGATAAGAAGAAACTTAACATTCACAGGGTAAGTGGCTGTGATGCTGCTGTGGGAAAGGGTGGGCCTAAATTGAAAATGTACCCTGTTTTTGAAAAGGGGCAGAGGCACATCATGGAGGTTGTTCTTAGTAAGCACGGGATGAAGCCTCCTTCCTGCAAGTTGATGAAGACGAGGGTAGAACGCGAGGAGACGACGGCAGAAGAGACTACACGAGAACCTAAGCGTAGGAAGCACATGAGTCTTCGGAAGGAGCCGGGAGTGGACCTTGACGATGATGATGACAATGACGATTTCCAATTGTTGGACGCACCACCTGCGCTGCCACAACAGACTGTTAGACCTCAGTGCAGTCGAAAGGACTCATTGGACGCACCTCTGCCATCACAGGAAAGTCTTCCATCTTAGCGCATTGTAAAGTCTACGTTTGTAGGGCCTCCTGCCGTGCCGCAGCAAAGTCTTCGACCCGAAGTGCACGTTGGAGTTGCATCTTCAGGTAGACAAGATGGCAGACCTCCAGTGCACATTTTGAAGTCCACACCCCATGCACCGCTAAGTAGAGAAGAGGCCAGGGAAGGCTTTGTCAAGGCGTCGTTGCTACTGACCTCGGATATTGTTGTGCCTCCCATACCCGCACATGTTTCATGCCCAGGACTGACCTATCTGATGAAGTTTGACTTGTTGCCAGACGGATTTCCATCTCTGGACGAGCCTTCTTTTCTCAATCGTCTTGTCTCTCTAATGCTTTCGATTCAAGGGCATGCTGTTCAACATGATGGCAGCCAATGGGATCCCCGTTGCACCACAATCTTAACACACTCACTTCACAGTGCCACATTACTGTTCTGTTTCCTTGCTTACATGTATTGTGCAGTGACATAATGCCCAATACTGAAGACTAGGACTGTTTCAACAAGTATATGTTGAGAAGCACTGATAACTGGGGTATTTCAAAGTAGCTCCCTACATGCAACACATGCCTACATTGCATATACAAGCAAGCCAGGAACTGCATGTTAAGGAAATTGGTAACACATGCACATACCATTCCATGCAACAATCGTAAATGGGCACAATGCACACCCCAGTGTAATCAGTCTTCAAGTCAATCACATGAATGTTATTGTGCTGGTGCCAGTGTGGCAATTGGTCTCTCAGCAATGATATTTAATATAACTCGTGCCAAGCACTTGTGCTCTACACGCCACGAGGTCCAGTGTGTTGCACAATGGTGAATCAACGAAGTGTAGGGTTCTCTATGCGTGCCATTTGGATTTCCATAGTGATACATACACAGAGGACACCTGATATCAGGCTCGGAAATAAACTCCACAGCGGCATGATGGTTGTCTATAATGCGCACCAACCGTGATTGCACCAACATACGAAATTCGGGACGTTGTGGTCCATACATTTCCACGTCTATGGCACAATGTTTGAACACATGGGCCTCTCCATCCCCCATCTCTCTTTGCCGTTGTCTTTCATTCAAACACATGAAAGGATTGAATATGGTGATGTTTCCCCTCGTCGTATACCTGCTCTCCTCCCACTACAGGAAAAGGGGGGCCTTTGCGACGCCCGCACCATGCCACAGCGTCGGGAAAATGCCCTTTTCGGGCATGCGGGAGGCGCAGAATTTGCGACGCCCGGCCGTCGCCGAAATGACGTCGCAAAAATGCGACGTATGGGGGTCGCGAGCCCCCGCCCCAACTCCCACGACTGCCGGACGTCGGTTTTTCAGGCCATCCGCGCCGATGGCAGGAGCTTCTTCCAGCGACGCCTCGCCGTCGCTGCCCTCCAGCCGACGGCATTGGTGGGAGTGCTGGCGCGGCGTCGCATCCCCTTTTTTTTTCTAACCTGCCCGGAGTTAGCCGGGTGGTACGCCAAGCGTCGCCCGTGCGTCGCTGCGAGCGACTATTGGGCGTGGCACAAAACAGTTGGAGTCGGTCTCCGCCATGCCCGGGCGTGGGTTTGTTGCGACGCTCCGGCATCGCGTTTCTTTTTAAAAAAAATGGCGCAGGCAGGGTGGCGGTCTCCGCGACGCCAGGGCGTCGGGGTTGCGACCCCCGGACTAAAAAAACATCGCAGGGGGTGTCGGGCGTTGCTGCCTGCAAATGGGGTTTGTGACGCCCGACCGTCGCTTCTTGCGACCCCCGCCCAAAAAACACGTCGCCCTTGGCGACGTGCTGCAGTCGCGAGGGCAGCCTAGTGGGGGGGGGGGGGGGGGGCGTTGGGGGTTCATTTTGGGGGTGAATTGGGGTGTTTTTTGTTTTTTTCCTGGTTTTGTATTTGGGGATGGGAGAACTTACAGTTCCATTTCTCGAGTTAGCAGGTACACAATTGAGTAAGCATGAATCGAGGGTGAGGACGGTGCAACACATGAATAAGATGGAAGATGGAAATATGGAAATATATTTACAAGACATGGGCTGAAAAGCTCACAAGGGTTCAGTAGACTGACCCTGGGACCTACATGGACTAGGACTAGTCATCCTCATCCTCATCCTCATCCTCAGTGGAGGACTCAGAGCTATCTGATGAGCCTGATGACTCCGCGCCCTTTGCCAGAGCTCGTAAATGAGGCGGCGTTCCCCTAAGTCCCACAGAGCTCTCATCCAATCCCTGGGCATGACCCTCGACCTCATCCATACTAGTGCCCTGTAGTGCACTCATCCCTCTGTGTTGGCCATGTTCTTCATGAGGGATTGCCAACCATGCTCCTTGGCGTAGTTGTACTCTACCGGAGATGGCTTCCTCTCAAACGCGCGTTGCTACACATGCCACAAATTAAAGTCAGTTCTTCGCGATGATGGAGCTAAAAAGAAGACATAACAAAATCCATAGGGAAGTACGACTTACAAATCGCAAGATAAAACCCTTGGATCCGCCGGCGCCCCACTTGTGTGTGGATTCGTGCTTGTCAAGGCGGACTGTTGTGTTGCTTCGCGTGCCCGGTCAAATTTGGCCTTGTTTGCGGCATCAGTCTCTCCCGCAATGAGTGCATCCCACGATACTATGTGCCCCCCCCCCCCCCCCCCAACAATTAATGAATTACACATATACGTTGCATCGAATCCACCTCATTAATGCACATGCGACAAATGGAAGGTGACATGATTCTGGATTTGCCAACCTGTGTAATTCCATAAGGTGGTTTGGGTATGGCCCCCTTTTCCATTGTCCTCCGAATGATCTGTCTGGCACGGTACCTCCTGTCCTTCAAGTTTCGCCCCACCATCTCCATCACCCTTGTGTTACTCCAATTGCCCGGAAACCGGCGGTCTAACTCACGGGCATACGCCTGCTTCACGCCAAAGTGCTGATCAGCCCACTCGATGTGCAAAGGGAACCACCTCAATGCGAGTTCGAAGGCTAGCTCTTCATAGCCTCCCAGAACGCACCGCAGGGGTCACCATGGCGATTCACCTCCACCGGTGGCACCACGATCTTTGCCAACTCCTCGTCATGTATCGCCAAGGCCATCCCACCCTCTCCCTTCTTTGTAGCCTCCTTCCCCTGCTCCTTTGTTACCCCACTGCCCTCCCCCGCATGCACACTCACCCCTTCCTCTCCATGGGACTTCTTTTTCTTTTTCTTCTTTTCCTTCCCCTTCCCCGCTACTTCCTCTCTCTCCTTCTCTCTCTCCCTTCTCTCTCTCTCCTCGGCAGCCCCTTCATTGATGGTAAAAGGGATCTCGGGAGATCGAGGCCTCTTCTTCTTACCTTTGGTGTTCGGGTCCTTCATGAACACCACATGCTCTCCCTCATTGGCAACCCCACTGGACTGCACCACCAATGAGGCCAGCCCTATTGCTGCCTCCTGAAGACAAATAACCCCTCCAAATTCAAAAAAAGAAACAACAACAACAAAGAAAATCATGCATGCAAAGGAAAGGAAAAATCATGGAACAAGGTGCAACAGTTGTACCTTTGCAAGCTTGTCCGACTCGCCCTTGGTGTCACCCGATGTGGGAGGAGTCCCCGTTTCCGGATGTGCCCGCTCTATCCCCTCTCGGAGCGCCACTGGAAGTAGATTCCAGATGTGGATCATAGCCGGCGGCAGCGCCCCGTAGTCCAGGCCCTTCTTTGCTGACCGCTCAGGCTCAGGGGGCGGTGTCGCTGATCGGGTAGGCTGCTCCGAACCGGCCCATACCTCCTCCTCCCCCCAACCCCCCCCCCCCCCCCCCCCAAATGCGTATCAGGGTAGAAGCCCTCACCCGGCTTGACTTCTTCGAGGCGCTTCGCTATCTTGGCCACTTCATTGGCCCTCCTCGTCTCCTCTCCCTCATCGACAACAATGGGCTGGCAATGGAGGCTTTCAAAGGCCCTTGAACCTAACGTTGGGCCTTGGCAAGTGCAGCCTTTGCTGCAGAGGAAGGGGTCGCTATGGGGTGACATCCAAAAGGTGCCCATACCGGGCCCCCGAACGGATGATGTGCTTGCCAAGGTACATTTCACCCGTCTTGGTGGCCGGGGGTGTGCTCAACTGAGCATCCGGCTCAGCAACAACCTCCCGAATAGGAGAGCTGGCTGAGCCGGCCCCTGGCGCATCCAAGATGTGGACAAGAGGGGGGGTACTGGCCTCGGGGGGCAGACGAGCCCTCCGGCTGTGGCTGTCGACGGGGCTGGTTAGCCGTGAGACGCCCTGGCGCGTCACACGTGCCGGCAGAGCAAACGGATTGTCCGCCCATTTCTTTGGGGCAGGGGACTTCTTCTCTTTCCCCATAAGCTGGCACCTGTCATGCAAACCCACAAGTTGGCCTCATTAGGAACATTCCAGATCAAAAACAAAAAAAACCAAGCATGTCGAGGGTCTCGAGAGGGGGCAACAAAGACTTACCTTCATATATAGAATTAATCTGGGTTTTCCAGATATCCTCTAGAAATCCCTTCACACAAGCATCAAACTGCTATGTGTGATTTGCCCAATAACTAGGCCTCAGGAGGGCCTGGGCTTTTGGCTCAGCCTTGAGACTTTCAAAGTTGGTAACAGAGGTACATGCACAATTCCCTTGATAGATTTGAAGAGAGCATCTCTTTGGTGAGAGAACCCCGGACAATGTATCAGAAAATGTGTACTGTCAGATTGCCCACACAACGGGCAATTGCACTCTCCCTTTCCCTCTGCTTCTGTTTGCTGTTCAAAGATAGGCTTCCTGCCCTGAGTTTAAATTTCAGTCTAGTGCCGAGAGTGGGTAGACCCTTGAGGTCATCCAAGACTCCCACATGTCACTGACTGGAAACAAGTTCAGGGAAGTTTTCTACCTAACTTCATTTTCATCAAACAATCTCATGGCAACAGACATGGCTTTGGACACTACAACATCTAAGTCAGATTTATCAACCCATATTGCAGATCCGTACTCCAAGGCAGGTCTAATAATGCGACAAAGCATGGTTTTCTTAACCTCAGAGTTGACCCCTCTGCAGAAAAAGTTTAAAAAAAAGAGGGAGAGGGAGACAGGGAGACAGAGGGAGACAGAGGGAGAGAGGGGGCAACAAAGAAAAAACAAAATGGTGGTGGGGGGGGGGGGGGGGTGACTGAGTAGTTGCCACTCAGTCACTCTCGTGAAAACAGCTGCGAGCATGGACTATGTATACTCTGAAACAGTAGCTAACTTCCAAAATTCTCTATGAGTACAGCTACTGTTCCATTGGACGCGGAACGTCATCTGCATACTCCATAGCTATATGGTCTAATTCCCCTGGTACAATTGTCCCCAGATGTGGACCCTCTGTTTCCTCAAGACCATTCTCTGGGGTTGTAATTTTGTCCCCACTGCTCTCCTCCTCACCACTGTCATCAGAGGATTCTTCCTCCGTTGTTGGCTCCTCGCTTCCAGAACCCTCCTCCGCCTCAAGTATTGGTAGTCGGTGCCGACTACCAACATCCGTGCCTTTGGGTAAATCGAAATAGTGGTAGACACTGAACCGTGTGTGGCATCAGATTTCTGGAATACCTATGGGTTTTTCATGCTCACCATTATGGTGCAACATGTACTTCCTTTCTTATGAAATCAAATTCATCTTAAGGCTTGCAGCTTTAGGACAATTCCAGCTTATGCCTATGTTTAAATCTGCCTTCAGATACATTGATGATATATGCTGGCTAAATGTGGGTGATGCAATGCTATTCCTGGACCCACGGGCAGACAGGAGCAGCAACAACCCTTGGTGGATCTACCCACTCAATGTAGTGGAGATCAAACCTGAGCTACTACGCACTAAAAACGATTCCCAATACGTGGGGTTGGAAGCTTGTTTCATGAATATCCAGATTACAGTCTCAAACTGTGACACATGTGAGTTCCATTTCCAGAAATATGACAAGAGAAGACTTCTTCCTTTCTCTTACACTCAATATATCCAGTTCTTATCCAATAGGCTTGTGAATCAATCTTACAACATTGTGATTTCACAAGCTGTGCCTATTCTATACATTTCCAGCAATGCTGATTTGGCTGGGAAGGAGTGTAGCATTCTGATTAACACTCTTGGGAGGAATGGTTTCAAGACCAGAAAACTTGCTCATATCTTGACAAAATTCCTTGAACGTGGCTCATTCCCTGGCCTGCTCTTCCCTGTACAAGAGCTTATTGAGAAACTGAAAGGTACTTTCTAAAAACCTATACAGAGCTAAGTTATACCATTGAACTCTACATTCTTTTCTAAGTGATACTATACTAGTGTTGTTATGATACATTTTATGCCATCATTTCATTCTTGATCCGAGGAAGTGAGGATGTAGGATTCTACTCCTTTGGATAAATATTATCTGAGGATAGAACTACATGGAAGAGGGAAAACCTTATGAGAAGAGGTCTAGTATGCACTCCCTTACGGGGTGAGTGCATACCACACTTACTCCGTAAGGTGCTGCCATGCCAGGGGTTTGGCTGGTGGGTCCCTCTCACTCCCTCTCTCCCTCTCCCTCTATGAATCTTTGGATTTCATCTGGCCTTATACTTTTGAGGTTATTTAGTTTTTCATCCCTAATTTTTTTCATCCAAATCTGGATGATTTTATTATTGGATGATGAAACTTAATATACAGAAAGCTAGAGTTACCATCTATTTTTTTTCATCTAAACTGGATGATCTACATAAATAATGGTTACCTATTATAAAATCCAAGAGAATAATAAAACTACCATCATAAATGATGGTAGTTATTAAACCTAAACCTATACCATAACCCTAAGAGATACATCTCTATGGGATGTCATCCAGTGACAAAATGCCTATCTTGGTAAAATGTGATATTTCATCCAGCCTGGATGAAAAATCGGGCAGTTTTGCCCTAAGCAGGCCGACACACTTCAAGCACTGAAATCGTGCTTCAGTGAACTTTGATGATGCGCCGTATAAACCTGCTCCCCTGCTGCTACATGGTACTCGTGATTGCTGGCTCTTGGGATGCACAGAGGTGGTTAAACAGATTCTTCTATGGCAGACGACAAAGCCGTGATTGCTCTGATCAGGAACTCATGGTTCTTTATTTTGCAACGGCGCTTTTACTCCTTGTTGGGAAGTACTCTATCCCTATTTATCTACAGATTACTTGTTGCTCTCTCTTTGTGTATGAGCCACTCTCTAGCTGTGAACGCTTCTACTCTGACTGCGTTCTGTTGGAGACAATCTGTTGGAAGCCATGGCGCAAGGCATACCACAAACACTCAAGGTTTTTTTTTAGTTTACCATTGCTTGAACTGTGATCTGTACTTGCTTTAGAATTCAACACTGACATGGATAGCAACTGTGAAGACCTGCCACTTACTTGTTGCATCCTCACTAACACACATCGCTATGTGGTGGTTTTTGGGACGGGCACAGGTGAGGGTCTTCACTTGTCTTGATTTCTTGAAGCTTGCAGTTCCCGTTCTTGCAAGTGTGGATACTGCCGCTGCCTAAGCTGCTGATGCCATCTGCTGTTTCGAACTACCACCATGCCACTTCAGACCTGCGCCAAGATTGCTCCAATGAGGATCTGTTTCTCTCCTTACCCCTGTTTATGGTTTTTTACAACCACATTTGCATGTGTAGGAGTTTAGCTATGAATGATACAAGGATACAAAAAAGCAGTTATTACTATGACTGCCTTGATACTTGGCAAATGAGAACTCTTGGTATGACTCTGATGGATCAAAAGGATAGGCTTTGATAGATAACACACATTCTTCAAGGCCCTCATATCATTTTGGTTTCATGGCTTGATAACAAACTGGGGTTTCTGAGCTGCTCTTTCACCTTGGCAGAACCACCTTATGTGGCCTTAAAATACCATTTTAGGCCTATACATGCTTAAGGGGGCTCTACACTGATGTTTCTTCTTCTTTTTAAGAATCTTGCTTATATCTTGGTTCTAAAACATCATCTTCAAACCAAACCTGCAATCTGGTTTTTGAAATGAGTTTATAATGGATTCTTGAGACGATGATGTGTACTTTGGTGCTTTCATGATATGATTGACCTGGAATCCCACCCTCCGCCCTGTTTTTTCAGAGACCCTGAAATGTAATTGGGTATTCAAATGAGATTGTAAACATGAAAGAGAATGTTAGAAGGTGCCCTGTAAAGGGCTGTTTTGTCTTTCAATGACAATGACCTTAGCAGTCTTGTCCATGTCTTGACATGACATGTATATCTTCCCTCTCTTTCGTGCTGCTCACAAAAAAAAAAAAACCACAGAGGGAAAGAGGGGGTAGAAAAAGTTAATAAGAGAGAGGGAGAGAGTGGGAAGATATTCATGTCATGTCAAGACATGGACAAGACCAAGTAGGGTCATTGTCAATTAAAGACATAAACAGCCCCATGACAGGGCACCATCTACCATTTCCAGTCTTGTCATAACACACCAAGTGATGCCACCCATTCAGTCATGATAAAACAGGGTAGGAGGGCGGGGTATGTTCATAATCAGATTCTTGTCATGTACCCAAGTGACCCTTATGCACATATAAGTCAGATTGCAGCCTCAGATTACATCATCCATAGTAATCCATAAGATATGCACCA
Source organism: Takakia lepidozioides (assembly GCA_030704615.1). Taxonomy (NCBI): domain Eukaryota; kingdom Viridiplantae; phylum Streptophyta; class Takakiopsida; order Takakiales; family Takakiaceae; genus Takakia; species Takakia lepidozioides. Next base: position 20,620,859 of record CM060732.1, on the reverse strand, counting down.
TGCAATAAATCATGGGCATATAAGAGTATCTTGCCATATTACAGATCCAAGATATGCACACACAAGTACCTTGAGGTGATCCAAGACAAGCATTATGCAAAGTAGGTAAGAACAGTCTGCCTTGCAACACATTCAGTGAGTGTTCACACCGGCAGCAAGAAGACCAGCCTGCAATTAATTACACTTCAAGCCTGCCACCAAGTACACTTCTTGGGCAAGGTAAGCCATATTACAGCTTCACATTTGGCCAAATGCAAGCACCCCAAAGCATGCATCTTGCAAAGCCTTCTGGGTATGTAAGAACAGTCTGTCATTGTATATATTCAGGACCTGTGCACATAGAACTCTTGCATGGAAGAAAGGTCTGTCCTGTCACAACATCCAGATCTGGACACACATACACTTTGAGTGTCCAAGACCAAGCCCACTTGGCCAAGATAAATCAAACAATGCAGGTGGCTGTTCAAATGGCAAAATAGAGTAAATAAACATTGGCCATAGTCCTTTAGAGCTTACCGTCACTGTATCACAGGAGGCTAATGCCATGTTTTGCAAATAGAACCTCACTATGCTCCATTCCACAACAAAACCAGGTCTGAAAACGGCCTGTCACTGCCTTATCAGGCTGTCTTCTTTAACAAAACTCACGTCTCCTCATCCTTATAGCAAAACAACCATTTATGACTTGTCCCTTACACCATCAATCCTCTTTTAAGGCCAAAAAGAAGGGGAACCAAGTCTAAAAATCCACAGGCAAAGCTGTCAAAGACTCAAGACAAGGTAGGATTCACATGCAATGCTGCATGAGACAAGGCTGCCAGGCCAAAGTGCTCCATCAGCAGCAACAAAAGATAAGTCAAAAGCAAGCATTATCATGTCAAACCGGGAGCAAGCGGGCCGAAATTGGGGCTGCAGGCAGCAGCATGTTCTTTTTGCACACATCCTTATCTACAAGCTCAAGAGAATTCAAAGTAGGTAGGGATCCTCACCTGGTCCCATCACAAGCCCCCACAAAAACCAATGGGTTAGTGAGGATTGTGGAACCCCAGGTGAATCACAGACCCCTATACTTGTTATCGATGTCAACTAAGAACCCCAAGAGACAAGAGAGAAAGATATGAAGTAAAAGGAACCCTAATCACCAAAAACACCTTGAGCGATTGGGGAAGGTAACACTGCGCCATCGCCACCAACACGCCACCTCCAACACAGCTAAGGAGAAGCGAAGCATACAAATGCTATGTCTAAGAAGGGAGAGGGAGTGATATACTTCCCCACCAAAGCACCGCTGCGAAACATAAAAGCCAGAGGAGGGAAAGGGATGATGCCATCACAGCAGGTTCTCCCGCCTGTGAGAAGAGACAAGATGCCGCCATTGCGCATCCCCAGGAGCTCGTCCGGCATGAAGCAGCAGATAGGGTAGCAGCAGGGCTCAGACGCCATAACTCGCGAGCTCAGCAGCACTAGAAATGCAGCTGACAGCGGGAGAGACACCCTAGGGCAGAGCCCGATTTTTCATCCGTAGGATGAATAATCAATTCTCTTAAGAACCCGACGGAGGCTCTTATTGGGAAATTTGAGTTCGGGGACCAAATGATGGGCAACGCTTTTGGTCAATGGTGGCTTAAACGATGGGTAACACACCTTCTTCTTGGCCTGCACCTTCATGGTCACAACTCCTTCTTTGATTATGCGTGTCTTTGCATTTTGTTTGCAGTTGCCTTTCAAGTTTAGGGTTTTTGGTTAGTCTTCCTCTACTACTGACCAGCCCATGACTCTGCAATGGCGGGGGAGCAGTTTGATGCACCTCCAGAGGAGAAGACAACTGTGAAAAATGTGGTGGAGCTATTTGCCATACGTCCTGGAGTAACTCGTGACCATCCCGCTCAGTTGGCGGAATGCCAACTGGTGATGGCACATCACAAGTATGCCATGGCAATGCTGGATTTCAAAATGAAAGGAGTTGCAGCCCAGTCTGAGTTGGAGGCTCGTAGAAGGCAGTTTGTTGACGACAACATGGCAAAATGGGATAGAGAACAATATGATGAAAAACGGGAGGGAATCTGGGGTTGGTCCCCTCTGTACCAAATTGTTGCAGCAGGTGAGATCCCTGAGTTGCCCCCCGATATGTTCACACATTTTGAGGATGAATCTGATAGGTTGATGGTCATTCTTGAGGCTGCTCGCCACCACGCTCCACCTCCAAACATTCCGCTTTTCAGCAGGGTGTTCTGTCGGGTTTGGATGTCTCACGTTCACAACATGAAACCTATGTCAATTCCCCGAAACTCCATCTTGTTAACTCTGCGAAATCATCTTCTCAACACAGAAGATGGCCAGTGTGCCATTACAAATGCGGGTGAGAATTTCCTGGAGATTGGATACTTCCTGTACGGAGGCATGCCCCCATACGAGGAAGCCCGAACCCAGGTGTGTGAAGGACTTGCAGCCCTTCGGGGAGTGCGGAAAGAGGACTGCAAACACCTTTTTGAAGATCTGCATGGTTTCATGCGCAAGGTCCAATGCAGGGCTGTGCGTGACCTCGCCGTTCTGAATCCTATTGCCTTCAAAATATTGTGGTGTGGGAGTATACCAAGTGATGGTGAAGGGGCAAGAAAAAAACCTTGAAGGACTTCAATGTCATTTTGAGGCATCGGGAGGATGTCGACATGGGCTGGCTTCCTTGTCCACCAGGTTGTATTGCCCTTACCACGGTTCGTGCTACTGCATTTCAGTTCCTGGTGGTTCTTAACAATGTCCCTGGTGTTGTTCTCATTTCATTTCTTGTCACGGCCACATTTTCACAATGCCGATGTTGGTGTGCAGGCTGTCTTGACTACGGGGAATCCAGCCTACATGACAAACTTGAGGCTGCCCGACAAATCCTCCATGAGGTCCACATTGAGAGGCTCGCAAGGGATGAGGCACGTTTTTGCAATGCCAAGTGTGGACATAAGGAGGCGGCTGTCCCTGAACCGCAGTCAAGCGCACTCGTTCACCTGAGTACAAATACGAACATGGGGGCACTCATTTTGGCCGCTAACATGGCATGCAATTCCACACCTTTTGATGAGGCCAACAATGCCGTGGTAGAATATGTGCTGTTGGATCCTGTCCTCCCTCAGGCCCAAACGATCCTGCCTGCTGAAACTTGTGGCGACATGCAGTGCCCACAACCAGGTCCCATGACTCAACTTGAAATAGAATTAAGCGCCACTCAGGTATTTCCTGGATTGTGTTGACCGCCTCCCCCTGTGGCCTCTTTCACTTCAGAACAAACCCTCTGTGACATAACTGAGTTCCAAAGTCCACCACCCCTTAATATGTGATGTCCCACTGATGAGGGTGCTATTGTACATGCAGTAAGCACTGTCGGATCTTCCGTGACCCCAGCTAACTCAGTGCTTAAACATGGGACAGAGCCTCCCACCCCCAATGCGATGGTTCTCGCACTGCCTTCGCCCATGCGACCTTACCAAATTCAAGTGTCCTTTCACTCTCAGGCTCTGTGCGTCAATTTTATTATCGCAATAAACAACAAACAAAATCAAAGAAACCTTGGTAGCGGCTGCTCACAATCGAGGAAGAGAGAATTCTAACCTCTTTTTTGTATTAGCAATGGGCCCATAGGAAAGAGTCATCATCCTTGGTAGCAGGATTTGAACCCCAAACTACTGGGTAACACAAAATACACTCATGATATGAAGGTGTCAGCACCCCTCGCTCCAACCCACTGACCACTATGCTAGACCCGCCACCCCGCGGGACCCACACTTTCCTAAATGACGGCTCAATTGGTCCGGGCCTTGGACAACTACTAGGCAGACCTACTGCCCAATTGCTTTCCTTCCCTATACACATAAAAACAACCATCCATGCCACCTGTCGGCCATGCTCCACCGATGTCGGCTAACTTTGGCTAACTTGGCCGGATGGGCCGGGACATGGAAGTTGGCCCTTGGAGGCTCTCCTAATTTGTGGAATTCTCCTGCACAACCTGACAACAAAATAAACTAAAGGCCTAAGTATTTATACAAATATAACTCAAAATTGAAAAACGCATTTGAATTTTGAACCTCGCGTGCACCTAAGCATTGTGTTACAATCCACATTGCTATCTAACCACACTTCCTAGCATATTATCCTAGAAAGCTATGCCACAATGATATTCAAAGTGGAAACAAAATGGCATACTCCAACAAGTGAAAATCCGCTCAATCACATAAACTAAGTCAAGCCAATGACACTTTTGCCAAAGGAATCTACCCTGAAAAGTCCTCTACTATACCCCCATACAAATTACACCTTTTTCGCACGTGATGTATAAAAGATATAGGGAGTGGCTCCCCGGAGGACACTCGAGGATGCACTTTGGCTTAGATAGACGAAACAAATCACAATTTTGGTACCATTTGGAAGCCCTCGATGAGGAGGGGTGCACCGACTTGATCTCATAATTTTTGGACCTACAGTGTGGGAGATATGGAATTTCAAGTCCTTTTGGTCGCCAAATTTTTTTGTGAAAAATAGCAAAGTGGGCTTTCCTCGACATAGGAGACCCACTTGGATACACAGTATGTCCCCTGGCCCAATTACAATTGCATGCCGCATGCTACTAACCGCCCGCACTTGGACTTAGATGACATTGGACACTTAGGCCAATTGGAATGTGGTGAGTTTCTTAGTTCGTGTGGGGGAGAGAAGGAGATAGAAGATGTATGGTCCGTTTACGATTTAGATGTTTGGACAGAGAGTGAGGGGACGTGTAGTTATAGGTGTCACGGACATAGCCCAGAGGAACTTACCAGGAGTAAATACCAGAAGTTATCAAGTTACCATGTTACCAAAAGTTACCATGACTTACCGTGATTTACCATGATCTATCATGATTTACCATTACTTACCAAGTTACCGGAAGTTTACCAAATTACCAAGAGTAACTTGGAAAACTACTCAGGAAGCTTCCTTTTGAGGAAACTTCTCCATCAAGATACTTCATTTGTTTAAGGAAGTTTCTCCATCAAGAAACCTTTGTTTAATCTTGGAAACTTCTCCAGCAAGCAACCTCCATAGGGGAAGCTTCTTAGGGAAGCTTCTTAATAGCCAGTATATGTAGCAGGCGAGACTGGACACTCTTCAGTCTCGCCAACACCAGTTCAAGCTACTCTTGTTTCCAATTCCCAGTACTCCAGTCCAGTTCCCAGTACCCTAGCCCAATTTCCAGTATCTGGTACTCCAGTCCAGTTTCCAACATTCCAATATTCAAGTCGTATTCCAATATCTTGTACTCTTGTTCATTGTTATAAAGATCGTCTTGATTCCTATTTACTCATCGTGCATTCAGCCACGCCGACCTTGACTTCTTGTCTAGCCTTGTACCTCTAGTCTTATCTCTTGTTTGTGTTCAGTCATGTTCTCGTCCTTGACAGTTTGGCGAGACTAAAGTTTGTTCCTTAGTTAGTTAATATGGAAGGCACATTTGCGGAAATGGTCGCCACATTGCAGAATCTTCAGCTCCAGATGCAAGAACTTCGTGCCTCTACTGCCCAATTACAAGCTGACCAGTCTCAAAACCTTGACAATGCTCTCAACAATTTGCAACAACAAATTTCAGAGTTGAAGGAGTCGAACAATGGATCTTCAACCTTACGAGTCCCTACTACAACAAATCCTACTGCAACGGTTCTTCCAAATCTTCAACAGATTACAAAGGAACCAAAGGTTAAAATTTGATGGGACGAGATCAAGATTTCGCGGTTTTGTTCAACAAGTACGATTGTTCCTACGACTACATCCACAACGCTACTCTGATGAAGGTATTCAAGTGGGATTCATGGGCACCCTTCTATCAGGCACTGCCCTATCTTGGTTTGCACCGCTATTAGAGAAAAATTCGCATTTACTATACAATTTTGAAGCGTTCATGTCCGAGTTCACTGCAACGTTTGGAGAGAATGATAGAGAGAGAGTTGCAGAGACAAAGATGCGAAATCTTCGACAAGGAACACGTCCAACTTCCGTTTATGCTGCCGAATTTCGACAACTTGCGTGCGACCTTGACTGAAATGAGAAGAGCCTCATTAGTCAGTTTCCATGTGGCCTAAAAGATGATGTTAAAGATTTGTTGCTAACAATGCCAAACGTGAGTACACTGAGCGAATTCATCACCCAAGTCATTCCATGCGATAATCGTTTGTTCAAAAGACGTCAAGAGAGCGATCTGGATGGTCGACGACGCACCATGCCGCTGCTACTACGGCACCAAATTACAACGATCCATCAGACATCTGGTAATGATCCTATGCAGATTGATGCTGTCCGATTCAAGCCATTGACGCCACATGAAAAACAAAGACGGCGCTCGAATGGATTATGCCTTTATTGCGGAGAAAATGATCACATGGCATTAAACTGTCCCAACAAGAGAAGATTCAAAGCTCGGGGCACCACTCAAGTGTTCGATACGAGGAGGTCGGAAAACGAAGATGTCCAGTCACAGTAAGGACCATGCGGCTGGACACTCCAAATTCCTCACCAAAAAAATGTTTCTTTCTACCTCCAGACCCTGTATCTTGTTTCACAGTTCCTGTAAAGATCAAGATGCAAAATCGAGATATCTCTGTAGAAGCACTTTTGGACTCAGGGGCTTCAACATGTTTTATTGACAAAAACTTTGCGAAACAACACAATTTAACGCTCGTAAAGAAGAAACTATCGGCCCCCGTTGAAGTCATCGATGGACGACCGTTAGCATCAGGAAATGTTGACCATGAAACTCGACCACTTGAAGTGAAGCTTGAAGATCAAGCATTACATATTGTTTTCAATATCATCCAGTCTCCAACGAATCCTGTGATCCTTGGACTTTCCTGGTTCGTACTTCACATTCCTGACATCGACTGGCGATCGCGAAAAATTTCTGCAAGACAAAAATGTATAAATATGAAAGATATTCAATTCTTGTTCTTTGGAGCTAGAGCTTTCATGAGAGCTACCAAAAAAGATGCGGCATTTGCACTTTATGCGACTCCGATCAAGACCACAACAGACAAAGGTACTTCGACATTACCCACTCAATATCAAGATTTCAAGGATGTCTTCGAGAAAAAAAATGCAGACATATTGCCAGAACATCGATCTTATGACTGTGCAATTGAGTCACAAGAAGGAGCCCAACCACCATTCGACCCAATCTATAACTTATCCCAGACGGAGTTGGCTACATTACATGAGTACATTGATGAAAATTTGTCGAAGAACTTCATCCGACATTCAAAATCACCTGTGGGGACGCCTATCTTGTTTGTGAAAAAGAATGACGGATCATTACGCATGTGTGTCGACTATCGCGGTCTCAACAAAGTCACAATCAAGAATCGTTATCCGTTGCCGCTGATTTCTGGGCTTCTCGATCAGCTGGGACGAGCGAAGATTTTCACCAAAATTGACTTGAGAGGAGTTTATAACCTTGTACGGATAAAAGAAGGAGACGAATGGAAAACAACTTTTCGAACAAGGTATGGACATTTTGAATACAGTGTTATGCCTTTCGGTCTTCCAAATGCTCCAGCAATTTTCCAACATATGATGAATGACATCTTTCGAGAATTTTTAGATGACTTTGTAGTCATCTATTTGGACGACATTTTGATATTTTCACAGAACGAAGAAGAACATGGCTGCCATGTACGCCTTGTCCTTGATAAATTAAGAGAAAGAGGATTATATGCCAAGTTGAAGAAATGTCTTTTCCATCAATCTGAGGTCGAATTTTTGGGCTACATTATTTCCGACCAAGGCGTCTTTATGGATCAGAAGAAAATACAAACCATCATCGAGTGGATTAAACCAACTTCGGTCCGAGATGCACAATGTTTTCTGGGTTTTGCAAATTTCTATAGAATCTTCATCAATGACTACTCCAAAATTGCTGTACCATTGACACGACTAACAGGGAATGACAAATTTGTATGGGACGAGAAGGCTGACCAGACATTTGAAAGGCTGAAGCAGGCATTTACAACGGCTCCAATACTGGTATATGCAGACCCATCTAAACCATTCTTCTTAGAAGCAGATGCATCGGACTTTGCACTTGACGCGGTACTCTCACAATACGGTACAGATGGCCGACTCCATCCTGTTGGTTTTCGTTCTCGCAAATTTTCCGCTGCGGAGATCAATTATGAAATCTATTACAAAGAACTTCTAGCGATTATCGATGCTTTTGAGGAGTGACATCATCTATTGGAAGGAGCTAAACATCAGGTCACTGTCTATACCGATCACCAAAAACCTCGAATCAACGTCAAGCGAAATGGTGTATATCACTAGCAAGGTTTGATTTTGTTATTACCTACCGTCCCGGACATCTTCAAGGAAAACCAGATGCTCTTTCTCGACGATCGTATCTTGCGCCAAAGGAAGAGGATGCAGCTTTTGACCAACAGAAATCCATCATCTTGAAACCAGCAAATCTCCAATTGAATATATTATCCATGTCCACCTATGACGATGCCGAGATCATAAAGGAGATTCAGGAAGCACTGAAGAGCGACCAATTCGCTATGACACTACGAAATCAACTAAATCGAACTCGAGACAACCCACATGTTACAAACGACTTCGAGTTCAAAGATGACTTACTTTATTTCAAGGGACTTCTCTATGTACCTCCAGGACCTACACGACTTCAAATTCTTCAAACATGTCATGATCTTCCGGCTGCAGGATATTTTGGCTTCAACAAAACAATGGAATTGATATCTAGGGACTATTGATGGCCGCAAATGTGGAAACTCGTGAAAGAATTTATAAAATCTTGCGACACGTGTGCTAGAGCGAAGGGACCACGACATCGACCTTACGACCTTCTTCAACCATTACCCATTCCCAAGGGTCCATGGTCGTCCGTGTCTATGGACTTTATTACGGACCTTCCAATCTCCAAGACCACTGATTCAATCCTTGTTATTGTAGATCGTTTTACAAAGATGACACATTTCATTCCATGTAATAAGATAGTTACCGACGAGGAAACTGCAAGACTCTTCCTCAATAATATCTACCGCATTCATGGACTCCCAAAGGACATCGTATCTGATCGAGGACCACAGTTATCAAATTTCTGGAGGGGATTATTTCACATATTGGATACTAAGATCAACCTTTCTACAGCTAATCATCCACAGACTGATGGTCAAACCGAACGTGTAAACCAGATTTTGGAGCAGTATCTTCGTTGTACGATAAATTATCACCAAGATAATTGGACGGACCTTCTGTCATTGGCTGAGTTTGCCTACAACAACACTATACATTCTTCGACCCAACAAACTCCATTTTTCTCCAATTATGGTCATCATCCTCGAGCAAACCCTTTCCACATGAAGATTGTTGGAAGCCCTGCTGTAGAAAACCTTGCTACTCATCTTGCTACGATTCATAAGGAGCTTACATTCCACCTCGCAGAAGCTCAAAAACAATATAAGGAGTATGCAGATCAACGTCGTCAACTCCAACCCCAGTTCAAGGTCGGAGATCGTGTGTGGCTTCTTCGACGGGACATACAAACCTCGCGACCATCAAGGAAGTTGGATTATCAACGCCTGGGCCCATTCAAAATTATTCGACAAATAAATCCGGTCAGTTTTCGGCTAGAACTCCCACGAAGTATGCGCATCCATTAAGTCTTTCATGTTTCGTTATTGGAATTGTATCATCCATCGAATATTCCAGGGAGAATTTCCGTATCACCTCCACCAATTGAAGTCAATCAGGAAATGAAGTATGAAGTGACGAAGTCCTAGACTCTCGCATCAAGTATAAACAACTTGAGTATTTCATACATTGGAAAGGCTACGACATCAGCGAACGAATATGAGAACCTTCATCCAACCTCGCCAATGCATTTGACAAAGTCCAAGAGTTTCATCAACGATATCCAGCTAAGCCCCGAGCTACATGTCAATAAGACGTCACAACGATGATGTTAGCCAAGTTAGCTTCAAGGTGAAGACTCCGCATTCAATGTACCTGATACACGCTAAGGAGGGAGGAGCACCACACATCAGTATATATAGCTACACTTCCAGCACTCTTGCATCTTATATTGGCAGTATGGAGTCGCAAGAACCAGATACATTGGAGTTGTCGCTTACCCAGCTACCAGATCAGCCGTTCCGACTCTCACGACCTTCAACATCACGCCGACGCTCTCGAAACGATGGGCCATCAATGCGACGCGTACTTCCTCGTCTGGACCCCGTACGACGGCAAATGGAGCCTATTCGAAGTCTGATAATTCTGTTGGAGGTTGAGACTTCGGACCCAGAGGGCAACGAAATCATGTTTGAAGGCAGTTTCGAAAATCAGAATGTTCAAATCACTGCGTGGTCCCAAGTTCAAGGTGTTGGACACTATCGATGGTTGTAGGGACCTATAAATCATTTGAGTCAAGAACGAAGAGCCGAATACTTGGCAAGTACCATTCGTCGGATTTTGGATTTTCTCCAACTCTAAGCAAATCCAAGATTTTACCGCTCCTCGATGAACTCGCCGCTAGAGGAGGGGGTGATGTCACGGACATAGCCCAGAGGAACTTACCAGGAGTAAATACCAGAAATTACCATGTTACCAAAAGTTATCATGACTTACCGTGATTTACCATGATTTACCATGATTTACCAAGTTACCGGGAGTTTATCAAATTACCAAGAGTAGCTTGGGAAACTACTCAGGAAGCTTCATTTTGAGGAAACTTCTCCATCAAGATACCTCATTTGCTTAAGGAAGCTTCTCCATCAAGAAACATTTGTTTAATCTTGAAAACTTCTCCAGCAAGCAGCCTCCATAGGAGAAGCTTATTAGGGAAGCTTCTTAGTAGCCAATATGTAGCAGGCGAGACTGGACACTCTTCAGTCTCGCCAACACCAGTTCAAGCTACTCTTGTTTCCAGTTCCCAGTACCCTAGCCCAGTTTTCAGTATCTGGTACTCCAATCCAGCTTCTAGCATTCCAGTATTCAAGTCGTGTTCCAATATCTTGTACTCTTGTTCATTGTTATAAAGATCGTCTTTATTCCTATTTACTCATCGTGTATTCGGCCACGCCGACCTTGACTTCTTGTCTAGCCTTGTACCTCTAGTCTTATCTCTTGTTTGTGTTCAGTCATGTTCTCGTCCTTGACAATAGGGGAGTAGCCATCGTGGTATTGTTGTCAACCTTAGTATGTACATGTGTTTTCTGGGCAGCTTAAGAAATATGACAACGATGATGTGGATTTACGATGACATGGCATGACGATGAATGGCTAAGTATGACGTGGCGACCATGGCACCCTATTCATATTCTACACTAAAACTAGTCTTCGACCCTCGGTCGTTACTAGAATTTGTCGAGCTCTAAAAGAAGTAGCCTAGTGGTTGGGAGTTTATGCCTTGCCTAAGGTGATCTAGGTTGAAATTGTCCACCTTCTAATGGAAAGCAATAGTCTTCGGGATGAAGAGATACCATAAATTACGTTTTCGTCTGGAGTCATCATCATTTTTTTCTTTCTTTGTTGTTTACCAAAGATTAAATCCAAATGTTGCTGTGGAGGTTTTGGTGTAGCGTCCTTATACTTTAGAATTTGTATCTCAATTGCAAATTAAATCAATTGATTTCTCGACATACATATCTGGAATGGGGCGGATCCACCGTTAATGGATCTATTTTCTTATAGAATATTCTGATAACCGGAATCAGCACATGAAGAAATTAGAAAAACAGTGATACCGTCCCTGGACAACCGTTTAGGCGATAATTAATTCAAAATGAAAGTGCCTAATCAATTCTGTGAATTTTTCATATTTTGGCCTAATTGTTGGGAAATTATGGGACCAAAGTGCCTAATGCCCAAAAATTCCACCCAAAAACTTGCAAGCCTCTTCTCATGTTGTTTGTAATAAGATCAAAATTTCTTTGAACAAAAATCAATACAAATATATGCGTGCGGAAATAACTAGCCTACCAGCCTACCACAACTCAAGAGTACCATTATGTAAGAGGTTTCACCATGCACCAACATACCAATATGAAAACCAGTGTACCCAATGACCAATGTATCAAAGCCATGAACCAGCGTGCCTACCCAATGACCAATGTACCAAAGCCCTGTACCAACGTGCCTACACTAGTGTGGACTATCAATATTGAACTCACCTAAAGTGTGAGAGCAAAGGGAGAGCTTGCCTATACCAGCTTGAGCCTTGGAGCACCGCGTACAACAAAGAGGGGCATTTTTAGGGTTTCAAAGGAAATGGAGCCTAGAAGGGCCCATGGGCATTGGGTGTCTATTTTGTAATTTTATTCTTAAGAAAATAAATGTTTTCTCTTCTCATGTGCCTAATTCTAAAAAATTATAGCATGAAGATGCCTAATTTGAGAAATTGTTTTCAAAACATGCCTAATTTTCTGATTGATTGATTTTATTATTAGGCGCAAAAATGCCTAAACGATTGTCCAAGGACGGTATACCCTGAAATTGCCGGTATCAAAAATTACATATACCTGCTCAAGACTGGTAAACACGGAAATGTTAAATTGAAACTTCCCACATCCGTAATATCCGCAATACAAATATTAGCCAGACACGCTTATGAGTTTGCTGATGTCTTCTTTTGCTGCCGTATCCTCACACGCGCCTTTTTGCATTCATATTCTGAGCATGTACAATGGAATGCTGTCAGTTCATGTGGGCAAGCTAGAAACGCATATATCCCAACGTCCATTCTCTTTCTTCAGATTTGCCATTTCAAAATTTGAAAAGATGTCAGAAAGGACATGACACATGTCCTCTCACCCATCCCCATCCCGCCTCCCATCCTCACCTCATGCATGGCATCGTCCCCCATCCCCCCTGCATGCCTTCATCCTCCCCATGCCACATGCTTGCGTCCATTGCATACAAGGTATCCCCAAACATACATTATGCACTCTATTCAAATTCGTGGCAGAGGGTACATGAGGCGCAGGAGGGGCTGCCGCGCGTTGTGTGGGGGGGTGGCGGGGGGTCCACGCTGGCTGAACCGGCTCCCTTGCATTCAACTCCAGGGCCCATCTATTACTTGGCCACTTTGATACATAGCCTAAGGGATTGCACTTGGACTTAGATGACATTGGACACTTGGAGACGCACATAGGAGACGCCAAAGTTGGATGCATAGGAGATTGCACTTGCGCTTAGATGACATTGGACACTTGGGCCAAGGGCACAGGCTACCCTGGTGAAGATGAACACACCCATCATAATGACGCTTATGATTAGTCCCTGGGTAGCCACTTCCCCTATGTTGTTCCCACGTGCTATCCCCCTTGCGTATGCAGCATCTGGTGGGGCCATCAGGTTTGTTTTTTTTCTTTTCTTTTTTTAAAATTTATTTAGAAGGCGTCGGAATAAGGCCCCAGTTTCTTAAAAAAACGTAAGCATCAGGTATTATTTTGGCTTAAGATAGACAGTTTACTGTGGGGAGCAAACCACCATGATATAAGTTTTGCATAAGCAAAACCAAAACCTTGAAATGAAAGACAAGGAAAATAAAAATCTAGGAGACGTAAAGTTGATGTAGAAAGTTGACAGGTGAACTGTTGTAGTGGAAAGTGCAGACGGTTGTCATCTCTCTTATGGAGCCCAGAGCGCGAGCCTCCTGTAAGTAGTCCCCAAAGTCATAGATTTTTCTGTCTCGCTCCAGGTGCAATGACACCGACATACCCAGCTGATCAGGTTGCATTAGGCTGCCTGGCACAAATGATTAGAGCTAAGCTGCAGCGTCTTGACTTCAAATGCTCTACTTCTCCATTGAACTTTTGCTGGTTTCTACCAGACAACATTGTTGGACTTCCGCCCTCTGCCTCTCTCCCTGTGGTAGGATTCCCTTTCTATCTGTACATCGAGTATCTAGACTCTTTCTTTCTAGAATCGGATGCTTAATTCGTCCCCCCTTCGTCATCACTAGTGTTCATGATCTGTTGGATTCAACAACCTCACACCTGCAGACACAGTTACACGGTCTCTGCCTCCGCCCAGGATAGGTCCTTACCTGGTCCTTATCTCAGACTTACATACTTAGTAGTTAATGTGTCTCTCTTGAACTGATCAGCTCCTTCATTCTTTAGAGTTAGTGTTCGTGACCAGTCTAGACAACTTTGGTTTGAAAAGTCTTGAGGTGAAATTGGTTTTGCAGCATCAGTCGGGTTTGTAGACTTTGCCCATAATGCAGACATATATAAGGCACACGATTTTTGTTGGATTCTTTCTAGGAACCGTCATGCTGCAATTACAAGCTGGCTTTAGTGCAATTGTGGCGGGGGCTCCGTTTGACACTAGACTTTCGGAATTCATATCGGCTGCTCAGGCCACAAAGAATTGGAAGAAGGACCTTATCAATGGTGTAGGGTTTGATATGATCCACAGGGAACACCTACGTTCCCCTCTTCACAGGGCTGATGCTGAACGCCATGAGCTTATCCGGGACGCTATACGACGTGGTATTGCTCGTACACAGGGTCTGAATAGACGCATAAAGCGTGCCCTGGAAACGGCTGCTGCTCCCCCTTCCGAACTGCCCCGGGGCTCAAGGAATCGGGTGTCTTCCCCGACCCTGAACGGCTCAACGAGCAATTTAATTGGGGCCGAATTTCCCGAGGAATATTTCGTCCATCTGAGAATGGGCACCCCTCCGCAGGAGACCTTACTTACTGTTGACACTGGCAGCGAGCTTTTCTGGGTCCAGTGTACACCTTGCCTGAAATGTTTCGCACAGAAGGACCCAATTTTCAATCCACTTTCCTCCAAGTCATTTCAACCGGTGGCCTGTGACTCGAAGATTTGCTCCCTTGGTGACATTGCAGCACCGATTCAATGTGCGCGTGACGATAAGGCATGCGATTACATGGTTAGCTACGGAGATGGAAGCTATTCTTCAGGAAGTCTTTCCCAAGAGACCCTCAGTTTATATTCCACTGATGGACAGGCAGTAATCGACTTACCAAATATTACCTTTGGTTGTGGGGACAACAATGAAGGTCTCTTTTCTGTTGCCTCGGGACTGATCGGGCTAGACCAAGGACCACTCGCCTTCCCTTCCCAGTTGGCCTCTCACTTGTTGTTCCCCAATAAATTTTCGTATTGCCTTACTGATCGTTTCATCAACCAGAATTCTACGAGCTACCTGTATTTTGGGAGCTCTAACCCACAAGGAATGACGTACACGCCACTGTTAACGAGTCCATTTTCCGAAACTCTCCTGTTCTACTATGTCGACATGGATTCAATTAGCGTTGGGGCTCAGCGCTTGCAAGTCGATTCCTCTGTATTTGCACTCAATGACTTCGACGGAAGCGGGGGCACGATTATTGATTCCGGAACGTTCGTCACTAACCTTGTGGAACCTGCCTACACGCTTCTCACTCGAGCCTTCTTGAAGGCTACCTCTGGTATCGAGACATCACCAGACAACACTTTGGGTTTGGACACATGTTTCATTGTCTCAAAGTCTGCAGTTTTTCCTAATGTGACCTTGCACATGCGTGACAATGTGGATATGGTCCTCGATAGAGACAACCTCATTCTTGGGCCTGTCGATGCGCCCAATGGTAACCAGTTTTGCTTTGCATTTATGAATGCTGGAAATGGCGGCCAGACCATTCTTGGCAACATCCAACAGCAGAATTTCAGAGTGGAATTTGACTTGGAGAAGAAACTTATTGGCATCTCCAGGGAGGATTGTGCCACTTAGACGTATAGATCATTCAGTTCTATTGAATAGAAATAAGTTACGATTTGCAGTAATGTCTTCAATTGTACAGCATCTAGCGACAACAATTCGCACGTTCCGTAACCACGATTGACGTTCTATAGTCTTCTTTCAGGGTTTGCAGACCTTGTAATAGTTGTGTGGCCTTTTTAGTGATACTCACTTGTGCGCTGGTCTACAAGCTAATTAATGGCGTGAAGCTGGGCAGCACAGCGATACAAAAGGGTCATGTACATTATGTAGTTTATACACGATCTAGATCAAACTTAATATACTTCCCCATGTCAAGTATCGAACATCTGAATAAGGAAGTCACAATTGAGAAGTCATTCAGAAGTTACGTGAAGTAATTTTAATTGAGAAGTCACAATGTTCAGATGAGTTAAGGAAGTCCTGCCTCACACTTGTCATGGAAATCTGAAATCTCGTTTCATGAAGATATAAGCTGACAGACTGAAAGAGAGTTCACGACAGAAGGTAGACAGCTCGGACAAGAGTGCGAAAGAAGAGAAAGAAGAAATTATGTCCAGGTCGGGAGGCCCAATAATGGAGGTCAATCTGATCAGTGAAGAAGGGCAGATCTCATATAATGTTGTCATGGGCCCACTCAATAAAAAATCTGGAGTGAGTTTTTGGAACGGAAACTAGTGTGGTGACAACGGTTGCTAGTATCGCCTTATAATTTCCTAGAGAAAATGTATTCTAGACTGAATGTAACTATTACCGACCCTGAGCAAATCAGGGGCAGCAGAGGGAGCTGGGAGCGCAGTTTAGGGGCCGCACAATCCATGATCACGCTGGTCCTATAAGAGGGTGGCCATGCACGTTATATGCAGAGTGGAGATCAGCGTGAGAGTTGAAACTTGAGATAATCCCACGATCTAGACCCTACTAACCTGAGAACTGATTCACCCTCACCTGATTATCGGCCCTCAGTGTTGCCGTGCTTCTTTTCCTGTTCGTTCTTATCTCTGTGTTTGTCTTCCTTTCGTTTTCTCTGTCTTGGTGGCTTTCCTCCGCCGTCTGCTGGGCGGTTTATCTGCTCCTCTGTGCTTTTTCGGTGCTGGGGTGATTCCCCATTTGTAAGCATTCAAGGCTTCTGGTAGTTATGTTTTCCACCCCTCGGCACGTATTGTGGCCTGCGTTGCCTTTTAAAAGAACAAATAACCCTCAAAAACGTTTTCAACATGTTTGCACTGATCTGCTTGATGGAAACCATCATTGGTAGACCATGCGATCCTGCCACCGATCGCTACATGAAGTGACACACGTCCACATTAATTGGACCACAGCGATGAGGCACGATGGTCCCATCCGAGCGTACCGGTGACCCAACTCGGAGGGTGACCCAATTACAGCATTATTGGACCTGCCAAATGAGGCCAAAAATTCAGCTGCTTGGGTCTTTCGAGTCCCTATCTTCTGTTCCATTCCAGATTGATGATGATGACGACGACGACTTACTATAATCTGGAGTCAACGTGGCACATGACCTTGTCGCTGCTAGTCCCTTTACATTAAATGCATGCAGGATAGAAAGTTCGGAACCTCGAGACATCTGAGTTATGCTTCCCAAAAAGTTCAGTTTGAAGGGTTCTCCACATTTATTCACAAGGAAGGCAAGTAAGCTTATGGCTAGCGTGAGCACCACACTTTTCACATTGTATCTCCACCCCAGTGCAAGTGAATCGAAGTGATGAAGAGAAAGATTGTTTTAACTCTTAACGTCCAGAGGATACTTACACAGATCAAAGCACAGCCCACCCGGAAAGGGTGGGGGGCCAATGGACGGGATCAACAATGATGGAGAAAGCCCACCTCCTGATTACAGTTGAAGTTACACTGAAAAAGTCCACACCAAGTTCAGTTTTGAGGCTTCTGAGCAACACTCTTTCCCAAGGTTCAAGGTTTCAGTTTCACATGCGATTCAATGTGGGCACCATTTCTCACGTTGCATCTCTGCCCCAGCGTACCACTCAGTAAACGCTAGAAAATGCCCCACCTCCTAACATTTGGAAGATGCAAACAGGCTTCACATGTGTGTCAGCCTCCACATGAGAGTGAGCTCGGCGGATTGAACGCTCTGCAGAATGTCTGAAGAATTCATTCAACTGATCACCACTTCTGAAGTTCTGACAGTTTTCCAAGTAAGAGCGGTGATCATGGGTGTAGTTTAATGAGTGTGTCGCATTTAATGCAGTAGCGGTCATTAATGCTTTGTGTGACGCAAACCCTAATGTCGTCTTTGTCATGCCTACAGACTACGCCAAGCATTAGATGGAGCCCTGGAGTTGAATGCGAGGGAGCCGGTTCAGCCAGCGTGGACCCCCGCCCCCCACGGCCACCCCCGCCTCCATCGCCCGCACACCGCGCGGCTGCAGCCGCCGCGGCACACCCTCCCGTGCCTCATGTCCCGCTGCCAGGACATGAGACGTGCCCTCTCCCGCATCCCCCATCCCTCCTCCCATCCTGCCCTCATGCATGGCATCGCCCTCCATCCCCATACATGCCTTCATCCTCCCCGAGCATGCCATTGGAGAATACACGTACCAGCTCTCGCTTTCGTTGCCATTGTTGGCCTTGGTGTACCGCGTCCCGTCATGCATGTCGATTTTGTGGACAGCAGTGGGCAAATCCTGCTACGATGCAGGATATGGTCGCCGTGTTCAGAGGTTGCAACGCTTGCGCTTCAAACGTTTCTTGCGTGCAGGTCCTTATTATCGCTCCAAAAACGATCGACTTTGTCCGTTTGTCTTCTCCGGATTTTCATGTTCTTTCACATATATTAAATGCATAGGTTCACAAATCTGCATATTGTGACTCAGGTCTCATTTTCTTACTACAATAGTTAGCAAAGTGCAAAAGTGGGCCTGTTTTGCTAGTTTTGGGCACTCATGCAAGCTTTTACATGTAGCTGAGGTGAAGAGTGGGTTTCATATGGAGCTGAGGTGAAGAGTTTGTTACTTTGCTGATACTTTCGGGACCTGGGGAGACTGGTAAGACATAAAGCTGCTGACTTTGCAATTTTTGATGTTGTATTACAAGAATTGAAGGTGACCTCGGGCATCACTTTCCATAATCAATGGCTCACTCCAGGGACGTGCACATATGTTCTATCGTTTTGTTTTCCTTCCAGAACAACTTAGGTCACTACTCTGGTCCATGATCACTCTCCATATTGACTTTATTCATATTATCTGCAGTCCATTCATGATGTTTTGGGGTTTAGGGTTTAGGATAAATGACATGCACACCATTGTTAGAGGTTTAGGGTTGGGTTCAGTTGCAGCTATGCAGCATTACAGTTCGCATCATTTATACCTTGCTGAGGATTTATGCTAGGCATTGGCTGTGTAGTTTTCACACGCTGCTACAAGTGCTGGCAGACGCAGCAATCACGATGAGGAAAGCAAAATGATAGAGAACCGGAGGAAATCCGCGAGACATATGATATTGATGAATACGAGTCCCTCATATGCGGAGGCCTACACGAGGGCAAAGGTCCCTGAACTTGGTGCGTCAAAGCTGAAAAACTCTGTTAAACTCTGTTATAGAAGATGATTCAAAATGTAAAGCTGAAAAAACTGGCTGCAATTTTTAAAAAGCTGCCAGAAGGTATTAGCCACTTGCTTCAGCTTCCTGTGAATCATTGGCAAAAGAAAGACAACCCCCAGAGACAACAAATGATCTGTTCATACAAACTATGTGCACTCCCATTCTTAATTAAATGTACAATTGATTTGTGTCTCTATATGCACCATTTCATAATGTGTTCTCTGAACTCCATCTCATTGATTAGGCACCTAGGTCATCCACTGTCTCTCACAATCCTCCAAAGGTGTATGCTCTCTGGCAGCCAGCCCATGGAGGTCATTGCAAGAAATTTGTTGATGGCATTGCTGATGTAATTCCAGGTCGAGCCCCATGGTCACCAGGGACCAGGGACTAGTAAGCCTTACAGACCAACGCAGGTAACTGATTTATGTATCACAGCAATTTCCCTGCCAACTACTATAAATCGATGTTATAGATACCAACTCATTTTGAACTCTTTGAGCCATCGTTTGGTGGCGTTGGAACCAACAGTGATAGTGCATGGTGACTTGCTCATGCCCAGAACGTGAGTGGCAACAAGAGGTCAAAGCACGATCTTTTTCATCAAGCCAATGCTTGGACCCTTCAACCCCCTAACAACCAGCCCAAGGTAGGGCCAGATGGTTTCAGTCCCATTAATGTTGGTTGTAGGTTTGGTACTCATTTGGGGTTCCAAAATGGGATGAGATTTACCTATAGGGGAGCTTCTTGAAACTGCTTGAAGACATTGGCTGTTGGCATGGTGGTCATCCATGACCCATTCCCACCATGTTGCTAGTGCATTCTCCCTGGAATCTGGCCCATATTCCCCACGTTCCTGCAACTATCTCATGTGAGACATGAAGTCCGCGAATTCTACATAGGAATTTCATGGAGGGGATCTTGGCCTGGTGAGAGTTTGGATGTTTGCTGCTTGGATGTCCCCAATACTCTTCCTCTGTTGTGTGGGTCTCACCCTTCTGTGCTTCTCCGGCTGCAATGAAAGTGTCCTGAACTTAAAGGGGATATCTACATAGTGCCCACGAATACTTCTCTTGGCCTATCTGTTCAATAAATTTTTGTCCAACAACATTTCCACAGCTAATCCAGCATCCATTGCCTCACCCACAAACCATAGTCTTGGTACGATGGAACATCCCGTGATATGCGACAGCAGAAACAAGCAAGGTGGATTTTGAAGAGAGAAATGAATTTACAGAGTACTTGAGCTCTCATATACATATACTCATCCCCAGTTATTGAACATGCTTGACAGCAATGTGGTACAGAGCTTCCAAGTGATAGGGGACAAGATTCAGGCTGTCTAATTCCATGGCTATGAAGAGAACAGAACCTTGGATTTCGACTACTTCATTCTTACTGCAAATAGTACATTGCCCATGTATTGGGCGTATCAAAACCAATTCCGGGCTGGGCATTGCTCTACATGACACTTATCATTTCCAGCAAGTCCTTTCAATGAACCTATAAAACAAACAGCAAACGCAACATGGGATGCAAAGAACAATATTTCAATTCTATCAGACAACTCATCTTGGAAATGAAGAGCACAGTCTGCACACGACATTCACAAGTCAACATGAGTGTACAGGCACTATATGCACATATGCACTCATACTTTTTGTGTGTGTTTTCATTCATAGTATGATAACTTCTAATCTTCATTCATTCCCAATATACATTATGTACGGTTCATTCATCCCAAAGTTGTAGTGGCTCTCCAACTTGCATGTAAAAGCAATCATGCATGCATCCATTCCATGATTTTATCAGATGACAATCGCAGGCCCTAGAGCAACAGTCCATGAGACTGTTGCATGCCAGTCGAAGCCATGAGCAGCCCCACGTATAAGACATTGTATGCATATCATGAACACAAGCATAATATCTCAGTGGAAGCGAGGAAAACCAGACATGCTACCTTTTGGTCAAATAATTCACTTGAAAACCTTTTATGGGTGCATGATCCCGCCAAAAAAATAGATTTAATGTGCTAGTTGAGCCAGTGCAGCAAGTCAAAGTTGAGTCCATTACCATCTCTCCCTCCCACATTGAACAATGGGGGTTGACAATCGTACACCCACCTACTATAAGGATGGGTATCTAAAACAGCTCTGCCCTTGAAACAAATGTGTGTACCCTATGATTGACCTCAATCCAGCTTTTCCCCGGCTTCTTTCTCACACCACTCTCCTCCATTGCTTTTCTCACCTTGGCTACATCACCCCATCTTCCAGCCATAGAATAGACATTTGAAAGCAGCACATACAGTGCAGCATTGTCCGGTTCTAACTTGAACATGTGATGTGCAGCTTGTTCTGCTAGCGCCACATGGCCATGGATTCTGCAGGTGCCAAGCAAGCCCCCCACACTGAAGCACTAGGGTTGATTGGCATGTTGCTGATAAAGTCCTCTGCTTCATCCAAAGGCCCTGCACGGCCAAGAAGGTCAACCATGCAGCCATAGTTAACTCTTTTGGTGTGATACCATGAACTTAATTCATAGAAGGGAAATGACAGCCCTCATCTAGTAGGCCCGCATGACTGCATGCAGAGAGGATTCCAATAAAAGTGACGTTGGTCAGTTTCACCCCTTCCTGTTGCATCCCTTCAAAGAGTTTTATTGCCTCAGTACCGAAACCATGTTGGGCATATCCTACAATCATAGCATTCCATGACACTGTGTTCTTACCCACTGAGACATCTGACTCAAATCCAAAATTGATCACCACGTGGTCACGGACCTTCCTCCCTTCATGCAAGACTGCTAACTTGGAGCATGCACTAAGGATACTAATGAAAGTGATCTGGTCAGGCTTACACCTTCTCGTTGCATTTGCCAATAGAAATCAAATGCTTGCGCACCACGTCCTTACTGAGATGACCCTGAAATGATCACACACCATGAGAACACATCTCGTTCGGGCATTTTGTCAAACACTTGGCATGCATTCAGAAAACCCCTGCACTTGCAATATATGGTGACAAGGGCATTGGCCACCTGGCCAACCGACTCAAGTCCAGCCTCAACTATGTCCGCATGAAGCCACTTGCCCTGTTCCAAGGCTAGTGGGCTGGCACATGAATTGAGGATGCTCAAATAGGTGATCTCATTTGGCTTCAAGCCTTCTCGTTGCATTCGCTGCCAAAATTCAGTTGCTTTTTGGAATTGCCCTTGCTGAACTAATCCTGCGCATCCCTACCACATCCATGCTGAGCATATCATCGCACTACACAACGTCACATTTCGTTCAGCCATATTGTCAAACACTTGACGTGCATCCGCTATGCTCCCAGACTTCGCATACATGTCAACAAGGGCATTCTCCAGGATGGTATCTGCCACAATGCCCACCTTGCTGATGTCAGCATGGACCTCTCTTCCCTTTTCCAAGGCTGCAAGGCTGGCACATGCATTGAGAATGCAACTCACTCCTTCCTGCAACATTTGCTCATAGATCTCCAAGGCCTCGCTACTACACCCATGCTGTGCAAATCCTGAAGTCATGGCGTTCCATGACACCACATCTCTTTGCGCCATACTGTCAAACACTAGACGTGCATCCTTTATACTCCCACATTTGGCATACATATTAACCAGGGCAGTCTCTAGAATGGAATCTAGCCCAATTCCAGCTTTCATGATGTCAACATGCACCTCTTTGCCCTTTTCCAGGTCTCCCAGACTGGCACAGGCATTGAGAATGCAAGTGAATGTGACCCTATCAGGCATCACCCCTTCCCATATCATTTGCTCATAGATCTCAAATGCCTCCCTACCATATCCATGTTGAGCATATCCTGCTATCATTGCACTCCCTGACACCACATTTCGCTGAGCCATACTGTTAAATACTTGGCGTGCATCATTCATACTCCCACATTTGGCATACATGTCAACAAGGGCGCTCTCCAGAATAATATCTGGAAGAATTCTGGCCTTATCAACACCAGCATGAACCTCTTTGCCATTTTCCAGGGCTGCCAGACTGGCACATGCATTGAGAGCACAAATGTATGTGACTCTGTCAGGCTTCCCCCCTTCCCATCTCATTTGCTCATACATCTCCAAAGCAGCCTTACCAGACCCATGCTGGGCATATCCTGAGACCATGGCATTCCATGAGACCACATCTCTTTGAGCCATTTTGTCAAACATTTTCCGTGCAGTCTTCAAGCTCCCACATTTGGCATACATGTTCGCCAAGGCAGTCTCCAGAATGATACTGGTCCAATCCCAGCTTTGATGATGTCAGCATGGACCATTTTCCCCTTTTCCAGGGCTGCCAGGCTGGCACATGCATTGAGAATGCAAATAAATGTGACCCTATCCGCATCACCCCTTCCTGTATCATTTCCTCATAGATCTCCAAAGCCTCTCTACCACACCCATGCTGAGCATATCCTGTGATCATTGCATTCCATGAGACTACATTTCGTTGAACCATATTATTGAACACTTGCAGAATAAAATCTGGCATGTCAATCTGAGCTTTGATGATGTGAGCATGGACCTTTTTGGCCTTATCCAGGGTTGTTAGGTTGGCACATGCGTTGACAGCACAAATGAATGTGACCTTGTCTGGCATCACCCCTTCCCGTTGCATTTGCTCAAAGATCTCAAAAGCCTCCCTACTGCACCTGTGCTTGGCATATCCTGCTATCGTTATATTCCAAGTAAACATATCTCGTTCAGCCATTTTGTCAAATACATGGCGTGCATCCCTCATGCTCCCGCACTTTGCATACATGTTGACAAGGTGTTTCAGCAGAAAGATGTTTGGTTGGAAGCCACTTCGGACAATGTTGGCATGCACCTGCTTTCCCTCTGTTAGACCTTTCATCTTGATGCACTCCTGCAAGAGACTGATGTAAGCATTGGACTCTACCAAAATGCCTTGTTGACTCAAAATGTGCAGTGCCTCATTCAGTTGTCCACCCTTACATACTGTCCTCACATCCCCACTCGTGCCAGAAAAGTTCGTGTTGCCCCCATCTCCTGGTTTTCTTTCAAAAGAAGTGGTCACAGTGGATGGGCCTGATTTAAACAAATGTGCATGATTCGACCCTGCGATCCTGTATCACTCGAACATCCAGAACTTACTTTATACTGAAACATGATCCCAAGCTCCTACAGTACTACCTTGAAATTTTCTGTGCAAACCAGCAATGGAGTAGCTGAGTAGCAATAGCTTCAACCACGGAAGGCTACACCACCCACAAGCGCCTTTCGTATAAAAGCGGACAACCGTGATGCCTTGGGCATTTTGTCAAACACTTGGCTTGCACCCACCACACCCCACACTTGTAGTACATGCTGACAAGGGCAGTGCCCATAAGGAGATATGACTCAAATCCAGCCTTGATGATGCTCGCATGCAAGAGATGCTTGCCCTGTTCCACAGTTCCACAGCTGTTGGGTTGCCACAAGCTTTGAGGATGCTCATAAAGGTGACCTTGTTGGGCTTCACGCGTGTTTGTTGCATTCGTTGAAAGTATTCAATTGCCTCTCCGCTATGCCCTTCCTCAGCTAGTCCTGCAATCATCACAGTCCATGAAATCACATTTTGTGTATGCATATTGTCAAAAACTTGGTGCGCATTCACTATACTCCTGCATTTGCAATACATGCTGACAAGAGCGCCATTGCTTACTTGGAGATCTGACTCAAATCCAGCTATCTTGATTTCGGCATGGACCCGCTCGCCTTGTTCCACAGCCGCGGGGCTGGCACATGCATTGAGGATACTCATGAAGGTGACATTGTTGGGCTTCAAGCCTTCTTGTTGCATACTTCGGAAGTAACGAAAAGCCTCAGGTGGGCGTGGGGTGGCGGGGGGTCCATGCTGGCTGAACCGGCTCCCTCGCATTCAACTCCAGGGCCCCATCTAATGTTTGGCACAGACCACAGTCGGACCTAGCTAAGTGTTAGGGGTTGGGAGTGTGAAAATACACAACAGAAATAGAGTATTAACTATTAACAGTTTAACAGTTAGGAGGTTTCCACCGACAATCTTTAGCACTTACAAAATTAACACATATGAAATACCATGTCATTCAAATTAACCACATATAAATAAATCGATCGATCAACGTTGCGGTGAGTATCCGAACCTGATTAAGATGGCCTGGCATCAATCTATGCATGCTGGAAGAATGAATCTATCCTGGTTATATGAGATTCTCCTACTCGCCAAATCTCCAGTTCATTTTCCAATGCACGGACACTTTTGATAAATGGCATGACTTCATTGGGCCTTTGCTCCAAGAGGAGCTAATGAAGGTATGGTCAAGATTGGTCGATGGTTTTAATAAACAAATTGTGACCACATTAAGAGGATTTGTGTTTTAGATCAGCTGATATGGATTATTACTGGCTACTTTCATGCAAGCCTTATCATGATCCTAATCCATTATCCTCACCCTTAATACTTAAATGGGTCATTTTGATGAAGAAGGGAGTAAAACTTTTATAGCACTTAAACACTTAATACTTGCTCGTGTATTTTCTGTGGGAGTAGAAGTTTCCATAAGAGTTATGGATTTTTAACACTTATAGAGGTAACACTTAGCCACATCCGACTACAGACCTAGCAGCTACATTTTTTTTTTTTTTTTTTTTTTTAATCTGTTTTTGTTTTGACTTAACCCAACCGACCAGTTTTTTTTTTTTTCAATTTATCTATTTTTAAAATAATGGTTTATGCACCCACAGTTTTTGTTAGTTTTAATAAATAAATTAGAAGGGTATTGGGCAGCCCTTCCTTTTCATTTCTGCATAGGCGTGGAGGTGGCTACAAAAATGTTGGGGATAATGCAGAGGTGGCAACTTATTAGATTAGAATGTCCACTTGGATCCTACCGAGGTTGGGTAGCGCGTGAGCACGCTCACATTGGTGTGAGCCTGCTTACGCAAGCAGATAGGCATATTCTATATATCCCCTAAAAATCCTAAGAGTATGCCATAGCGAAACCAACTGCGCTTACTTGAAAAACACTACCAAATTATCCAAAATCTCTACTCATGCGACAAAAACTACGGAACTAATTGTCCAGAGTTGAACTCACATGGTTACAAACAACCACAAACATTTTTGCCAGAACTCAAGGCGACCAAACTTAAACAATGATGTGGCATTAAGAACTCAGTATATGAATTCTTAGAAACATAGGCTAAAACATATGTGTGTACAACATCCCCAATAACCACCCAGAAATTGGGTTTCGCCCGCGAAACTTGGTTTTTTTTTTTTTTTTTTTTTTTGGGTTTCTTTCTCCCTTTCAAGCTCTAGTTTTCAGATGATCAAATATGTCATGTAAGGTTTTCTATAGGCTGAAATTATCTT
Organism: Takakia lepidozioides; assembly: GCA_030704615.1. NCBI lineage: Eukaryota > Viridiplantae > Streptophyta > Takakiopsida > Takakiales > Takakiaceae > Takakia > Takakia lepidozioides. The sequence continues at coordinate 20,594,127 of CM060732.1, read as the reverse complement.
TAAGGAGCATATGGTTCTGTTCTATATGTTTAAAATTATATTCACACACCATCGAACGAACGATGCCGTGACGATCGAGGGGCATGGTGGGGATGCTCTACGTGTCTGGGACATAGTGCCGAGGGCTGCCCCCGCCGTTTGTGGGCGAGCACTGACTGGTGATAGCCGGCAGCGTTGAGTGCCCCACCAGCGGGACCGGTGGCACCATACGCGCGCTTACAGCCCCAGCGGGTGGACTCTGTAGTGGATGGAGACTAAGATCAGTGTTTATTTTTTAAGATTGCAATGCCCTTCAACTTGCAAACATGCTCCATATGAAGGGCAAAAAAATCAGGGCCCTTCAAAAGAAAGGCCAGATAAAATCTGAACCTTTCATCATAAAGGGCTTTAAAAAAAAAAGAACTTGCAAATGAAAGTCTAGATTTAATAATGAAGGGTTCAAGCCTCAAGGTACAAGTGCTTAATAATGAAGAGTTCAAGCCTCAAGGGTTCAAACCTCAGGGTACAAGTGCTTAATAATAGTTCAAACCGCCAATGGCTATTGTAGTTTTGCCAATGTGCCAATTTCCATTGCCATTGCGTGGGCCCTAAGCACTCGACCGTGTACCAAACATCGTGTACTGCCAGCAACAAAATGTGTGTACTATATGGCTATGGCGTACTCTCTAAGTTCTTAGTCTGTGTGTATTGTATGGCTATGGTGTACTCTCTAAGTTCTTAGTCTGTGTGTACTGTATGGCTATGGCGTACTCTCTAAATTCTTTAGTCCCTGTGACCTACGGGCTGCCGAGGGCTTCACCCCTCCCCCCCACTGGAATCATTAAAAACATGCAGGTCGCTGGGTTCGACAGGCTTAATGACAATATCAATTTTTTCATCTAAGCTTCATCCGGGCACCCTGGGTACTTTTCATTAAATTTTCTAGGGGACCAATTTGCATCCTTGTTGGTTCCTAGTTTCCATTGTCTTGAAACTGGATTTTACCTACCTATGGTCTGGATGTTGTGTTGTGAATGTGAAGCAGATATCTCTAGAAACGCTTGAGGAAGCTAGCATAAGGGAGCTTCAAGATCATCGGATTTCTTTGGAGAAAGACGTAAGTCGATGCTGCACTCTTTACTTGATAAGGAGGGATGGGCAATAGGACATGGACATCTGGAGTGATCGTAACATGGCCCAGTCTTGATCAGCTCCACTTTTTGCCACTTGCCAACTTTGAGGCTGGAAACTTGAGCGTGGAGTGGATGGCATCACCACTGAAACGACATATATTTTGAACATGTAGATAATTGTTAAAGCTCTGTGCACAATCTCTTCAAACACGTACGGACCAACTGAGGTCTACTTCAGTTAGTGTTTCTTTCAAATGTGCTCAAGGAACTGATGAACTAGCTCTAGGTAATTTGTGGATGAGCAGGTAGTGGACTTAAGGAAGAAGCTCACGGAGGAGATCAATTTGCGCCACGCACTCAATCGTTGCTTCCACAGACCTTTGGGTACCCTGCCACTTGAAATCTTGCTCTTTCTTTCTATATATGAGGGGATCCATTAGCAGTAGCTGATCACTCATAATTTGACGGTTTTTTATAATGAGATCCCAGGGAGTTATATTGTCTATTCCGAGATAGTCAATCTCTCACATAGGTCTTCCGTTAGAAGGATCAGCACGAGGCATTGACTCTTAGCCAATCCCTTGACCAATAGTTGTTTTTGGGCTGCATGTTGAGGGCTCCACTCTCTGTTAGATTCTTGTTTATTTCAGATGTACACATATCAACCACTTTCCACCATGTTGATTGAGCCTACATATTATATATATCTCTGAGTATGGCAGTACTGCACTCCACTCTATAATGTTTGGTCCGACCATGAGATGATTTTTTTCATTCCCTTTAGGAAGTCAGAATTCACACCATTACAGAGATGTTTCCGCAGGTCGCCCATCAAAAGATACTCATAGACCAACATTCGCTGGCTTTTCTCTTGGCAGTACCCAATTAATGGTAATTGGGTATAGAACTAACTGTAGTTCTTCAAGCTGGAGTATCGTTTCAAATCAAACCTGCAGTGTCAGCAGTGTAGGTTGCAGGCTGGGGCAGGTGTAGAGGCAAACAGATGAGGCACCTTCCAAGTGAGCTGGCCCAAACTCTCAATCTCTTTCATCAATAGAACTTATTGTAGTTCTTTAGGCTGGAGTGTCGTTTCATGTTGTGCAATCAGAAAGACCCTATGTCCGTCTATTTATATGTAGTATTGCTTGCATACATATCACCCCCATAACCATCGATTCTGCTCATGCAGGGTTTTTTTTTTTTTTTTTTTTTTTTTTTTTTTTTCTGCTCACGCCGTTCTGTGCTCACGCCATTCCAATCCCCGATCCTATTCGGCTACATGTTTGCTAAGCTACTGTACGATATGGTGAGTTTTCACAGCACGTGGCTCCCCGGTGAAGCAAGGTAGTTTGTTTGTTTGTTTTTTTTGTTTTTGTAGCGTTGAGATCTCCCGAACCACAGGGATTCCCATGGTGCTTTCTGGCACCACCCGCCGGGAATGGACATTTTCTTGGTTTTTTTTTTTTTTTTTTTTTTTTTTTCAGGCCCATGTTTTTTACGAAGGGATGCTGCATTAGGCCGGATATCGCCTAAAAAGGTAGGGCTGGTATTGGGGCCTTGTAGATCATACTATTAGAAGATGTAGTTTGTAGTTTCCCCTCGGTAAGCGGCAAGAGACATTGAACTAAAACCAGGTGGCAAGAATAGAGTTCCACCTTCCATGTTCAATCCATTCCATAGGCACTCCCAAGCGCCCCCCTCACCCCCCCCCCCCCCCAACCACCCCAGCAAGCAACCCCATTGGTGTAAATAGGATATTCTCTAAGGGGCCCCAACAAAATCGTGGTGAATTGAATTTCGTGGTAGCGCAAAAAACAAGGGGTGGCCGAATTTTGTGGCCATGTCAAAAATACCTTGCTTTTCCTCCTGCGACCTCATGGAAGGCCGTTGATGTAAGGAAGGGCAATTACAAGGGTGACACACTTTCCAGAGGGCTAATTGTATTGGTCTCCATGGAAACACCCCCTTGTGTTTTGGAGGGGCCGTTCATTGGGGGAGCGATTGGGAATGGAACCTGGCCTAAGGGAATCCAAGAGAGGGAGAAGCAAGAAAGAGAGTGGTGGAAGCATCTATAGCATACACAAAAATCAGAACTTAAGCAAGTCGACTAAAAATGCATCTAAAACTAAGTAGCAAAAAGTTATTGTAGTTGTGGAGATGATATTAAACCCCATACTACATAGGCTGAGATCCGCAAATCCATGTCTCCGCGGCTCGAAATTTAAGTGAGCCCTCACCTTGACTCACGGTTTTTTCATGTTTCCAGTTGATCTCGACCTCACCTATGGTTAACTCTGATATTAAAAGTCCACGAAGCAAAATTATGGAAACCCTGTACCATAGCATATTGCAATATTGTTTTCTTTCATGGTATTAAATAATAGTAAAATAATAAATAAATAAATAATCCATTTTCACCCCCTCTGAACGACGTAAAAATTTGTGAAATAGTGCAAAGGGGGCATGGGTCCATCAATCAAATCTCATTCCCATGACCCTAAAAAATTCTCCAAATGTTGTACAAAACCCCCTATAGAGCTCTCATGGTTTTTGTTGCCAATCCACATGCCAAAAGAACCACCAGCCCACCACTGCTTTATTTTGGCGCACATTAGAAAAGGCCCGGGAGTTTAATGCGACCCCTTCGGTCCTGCCTGCGTGGCACACCCCCGCCACCCCCCCGCCACCCCAGCCGCACCCCCTTCGTCGGCTCCTGCGCAGCTCGCGGTCGCTGCGCCCCGGCGCCACCCCACCCTCACGACCCCCCCCGCCCGCCGGCCGTCACCACACCACATGAACTCTGTGGCACATGACACCTGTCACCACAACCCAACATCGCGCGCGGGACACATCGTGAGTCCAAAACATGGATCCATACATGGCAGATGACACATACATGATGGTCACGAAAGTAACATGATGACCATCACGAAAGTCACAGATGACCATAGGCGTGAAGCCCTCACATATGCATGTATACACAAGGTTGTACATGTTCAAAATTCAAAATTCAAATTTGAAATTTAGTATTATTTTAAGGATTGGGGTCTACTTCTAGGATTTAGGATGGATGTATGTAGGTACGGATGGATGAGACCAGGAAGTATGTGTAATGAGAAGCAACCTCCAATCGTCACCTTCCTTTCATGGTCTTCTCAAACTGTTCTGACCATGAAAGCACAACGTGCAGCTAGTACCAGCCGTGCCTCAGGTCCCTGAATTGCGCCACGATATGCCTGTTGCGGAGAATGAAGAAACATTGCATCCCATCTTGTTTTGCTGCTTCGAAACCAAGTTCAAATGCCCAGTGTAGGTGCTTTTAACCATCATGTACTGCAGTGGCGTTTCCAATGGCATGGCAAGCCTCCAGGCCAAAACTCTGCCGAAGTCGCCTACATTCCCTGGAATCGAGTTGCTGATTTCATTACAGAGGAGTCTTCATTCAACGCCCCTACACCACAGTTGCATCCTTTACCCATCATGGGATTGGGCTACAGGTGGAGTCTTGACTTCGCAGGGCCTTTGCCACTGACGATGCGTCACCACAGATATGTGTTGGTGATGGCACGCACCCTGTCACACACCATGCACCTAGCCACGAACTGTTGCACCTCTGTGTGCATACCACGCCACCAATACTGCCCCTGCAGTAAACTATGAGTGCGTCGCACTCCAAAATGCCCCAACTCCTCATGGGCATGCCGCACTAACCGTGCACGCTGTGTTGGGTGAGGCACGATCCTCACCCGACCATCCTCCCACACTCGAAGCAGGTGTATCCCCTCCCACTTGAACCTCTTGGCTCGTTGTAGGATCCGATCCCTCTCCTTGGCAGTCACACTAGCTGCCGTATCTCCAGTGCGGAGGTAGTCCAACACAACCAAATTCTCATGTATATCTCTGGCACCACCTGGCTCATCATTAGCCTCAGGTCCTCAGACACTCCGTCTACAGTCATCCCTGTTGTAGGTCTAACCTGACCTCTGATGCCAAGATACACAAAAAGGCAGATGCATGCCATCCTGGCACCATCTCCTCGTCCGTCTCACTATGCCACCGAGCTCCAGTGTCATCCTGCTGGCTCGTGCATGGATTGCGACTCAATCCATCCGCATCCCTATTGACCAAACCCGGTCGATGCACAACCTGAACATGTCTCTCATGTCCTCCACCGTAGCACGAGAGGCAAAGCAATTCCTATAAGCCTCAGGAACCGCCGTATACGTCATCTCTCTCCTCTAGTGACAATGGGTCCAATGTCAGGCTCCCAATTGTCCTCCGTAACTGCAACCTTAAGTCCAGCAGACTTAGAGATAGGAGACGCGTCTCGTGGTTGCTATGCCGCAACCTCTTGAGCAGTACTCCCTGCCTGCTCAGTCAATGACAAGGCCTCATCCTGCCCCATCATCTCATCCTTGAGGACCTCCTCAACCCGAGAAGAATCCCCAACCTCATCCATCACAGCCGCCTTGGCTGCCAACTCCCTCTGAACCTCGAGCACCTCCCACATGTGCCATGGATGTCTACACCTCGTGGTCCTCACCGACTCGCCCCCACTCACTGCCTGTACCGTCTCGGTAGGCAAAGAGACCGTTAAGGGAAGTGCACTCCGCACTCTACGTTGCTCAGCCATAGCTAAGCTGATAATCCAGGTCAAGCAATTGAGATCCATCGCTTGCCCCAACACCTAACGACGTGATGCCTCAGAAAGAGAAGGCACTGCCGTGGTCCTAGTGGAAAAACCCATAGCCCGCTCTCGCTCGTCAGCATTAGGCTCCACTAACTGCTTGCAACTAATCCCCATAGGAGGCTAGGTCCACCATCCCGGAAAGCATGCGATCCTGGGAAGCTGAGCAGTGTAGGTAGTGCTGCTCGTGGTTGACCCACCTTGTTGACCACTACCAAAGGCGAACGGTCATCGTGTCTCACATGCTGAGACTGCCTCCTTGTGTCCAAAATACTATCCACTGTGAGGTGTGCTGGCCTACACCCCATCAAATGCACGCTTAAGCAGTGCGGGTGGCATCAAGTTAGTCCACCATAACTGTGGACGATGAGCCCGTGACCCCACTGCAGCTGCATCCAGCAACACTGCTGACCCAAGCCACGACCGGACTTGATGCACACTGGCCATCACCCTGGGCCGAGAATTGCCCATCAGTGACACATTATCTAAGATGTATGCTGGAGATACAGCTTGATGAAGCTGTAAGTGGCGCAAAACCCGCACCATCTCCCAAAATAGACCCGACCTCGAGTCTCGCAATCCATTGCCATGCTCGGCTGATGAATGCCCTTGACAGGGCCAACCTGCCACTACCAAATCAATGGAGCCAACCCGCTCCAAATCCTGCGCCTCCAGCGACGAAATGTCTCTTGGAAAGGCCTGCTGATATCCACGAACTGCATACACCGGCAACAACTCAGGGTACTGCTGCACCAACTGAGCAACATGGCGTAGGGAGACGCGTCGTGCAGTCTCATCCCTCTCCACATACAGGTAACGCCGTACCCGTACACCTGCCTGTAGAACAGCAGCCAATCCGGTAACAAGTCCAGAAGGCAAATGCCTGCATCCGGACACTGCCACATGATCAGTGTGGTGTCCAATGGTGACAACTGAGGTGGACCTGGTGCAATCCCCGCACTGTCCTCCTCTCTTGCCGGTACAAAAGCCTCTACCCAGGCTTGTTACACACGACAATCAGCAACCCGCTGCAAATCCTTGCTCGAGCTCCACAATGGAGTGTGAGCAACCATGGCATGCAACTCTGCCATACCATACATGTCATCATGCTCTCCCGGAGGTGACACATCCTCTGAATGAATGTTGCCATCCAACAACTCTCCAGGCCAAGTCACTGCAGCTGTGAATGTTGCCAGTGTTGGCATCTTGCCTCGCTGGGCAACCGCAACTCCTCCTATGAACGTCACACGGAGCTGCACACGTCGGCCCTCCCCTGACTGCCATCCAGGCCTATAGGAGGCTGACTCCTCTCAAAAATCCAGGGTGAAGCCCATGGGGTACAACACTGCCCCACCAACAAGGACATTGTATGAGACCGCGTTTGTCACAATGGCCTTGGCTCTCATCACTGAGCCATCTGTAGGATGATCCGGCTGTAGTCTAATAGCCAACTCACGCCGTGTCATGCCCCGAGCCTGCTCTGATCCTTCCAGAGATGTCTGTATCTGGAAAGGGCACGGCTCCATATCCACCTCCGTGAGGCCCAAGCCTGCAATAACAGCTCTGCCCAGCATCAATGGCTGAGCTCCCGAGTCCAATAAGACCCGTAGTGGCCGGTACCTCTTGCCTGCCGGTCCACTCAAACAAAAAATGTCATCCTGGTTGTCTAACATAACAACTCCAGGTGTCACCATGGCGCGCTCAATGGCTGGCCTAGCTGACAGCTCCATCAACCTGGCAGCTGCAGCTTGCCATGGCGCCGCCGTGGCAGTCTTGACCCTCACATCCGAGGATCCCTCCGGCACTACACCTCCTACTATCTCCGCAGAAGATGAAGTAACCTCCCCACTCTCACAGAGTGTCGCTGCCAGCCTAAACACCTCAGCTGGTCTTACCCCCGGCGTCGCAATCATGGTAGTCGAGAATAATGGAGCCTGGCACACAGCTGTGGCCGCCCCCAGCAGCACACTAGTTGCCGTAGCCTTGGCAACACTAGGTAGTGGTGCTGCCCGTGTAGCTCTCCCCAATGGCATAGTAATTTCCGCCTCGATAACAGTCGGGCGGGAACTAGGTGCCATGGACGGTGTCGACACTGTCTCCGCCAATGTGAATGACTAAGGAAGCCTGGCCTGACGGCTTGCCTCCCCACGCTGTGGATCCAACTCCACCTCCGCACCCCGTGGTGTGCCCCTCTCTCAGCCTGTTTTTGGATGTCCAAATGGGCCAAATAGGGGCAGAATGCCATGTCAAAAAACCCCAGAGTTGGAAGCACCAAAGAGTGTGCGTCAACGCACACTCTTTGTGCCCCCCTTTCTGGATTGTTTTTTCATGTCTAAATGGGCCACACAAGGCCAGTTTGCCATGTCAAAACACCCCATAGTTGGAAGCACCAAACAGTGTGAGTCAACGCACATTGTTTGTGCCCCCCTTTCTAGTTGTTTTTTCATGTCTTAATGGGCCACACAGGGCCATTGTGCAAAGTTTAAAACATCCATAGTTGGAAGCACCAAATAGTGTGCGTCAACGCACACTGTTTGTGCCCCTCTCTCAGCCTGTTTTTGGATGTCCAAATGGGCCACACGGGGCCTAAATGCCATGTCAAAAAAACCCCATAGTTAAACGTACCAAACAGTGTGCATCAACGCACACTGTTTGTGCCCCTCTCTCCGCCTGTTTTTTGATTTCAAAATGTGCCACACATGACTAGTTTGCCATGTCAAAAAATCCCTAATTGGGAGCACCAAACAGTGTGCTTCAAAGCCCACTGTTTTTGCTCCCCTTTATGCTTGTTTATTGATGACTAAATGGGCAACAGAGGGCAAGAATGCCACGTCACAAAACCCCATAGTTGGAAGCACCAAACAGTGTGCGTCAACGCACACTGTTTGTGCCGCCATCTCAGCCTTTTTTTTTATGTCTAAATGGGCCACACAAGGCCAATATGCTATGTCAAAAAAACCCTAATTGGGAGCTCCAAACAGTGTGCTTCAAAGCACACTGTTTCTGCTCCCCTTTATGGATGTCTAAATGGGCAACACAGGGCCAGAATGCCATGTCAAAAAACCCCATAGTTGGAAGCACCAAACAGTGTGCGTCAACGTACACTGTTTGTGCCGCCATCTCAGTTTGTTTTTCGATGTCTAGATGGGCCACACAAGGCCACTATGCCATGTCATAAAACCCCTAATTGGGAGCTCCAAACAGTGTGCTTCAAAGCACACTGTTTTTGCTCCCCTTTATGCTAATTTTTTGATGTGTAAATGGGCCAAATAGTGCCAGAATGCCATGTCAAACAACCCCATGGTTGGAAGCATCAAACAATGTGCGTCAACGCACACTGTTTGTGCCCTTCTCTCAGCCTGTTTTTTGACTTCAAAATGAGCCACACAGGGCCAGTATGCCATGTCAAAAAACCCCTAATTGGGAGCTCCAAACAGTGTGCTTCAAAGCACACTATTTTTGCTCCCCTTTATGCTAATTTTTTGATTTGTAAATGGGCCAAATAATGCCAGACCATGTCAAACAACCCCATGGTTGGAAGCATCAAATAGTGTGCGTCAACGCACACTATTTGTGCCCTTCTCTCAGCCTGTTTTTTGATTTCAAAATGAGCCACACAGGGCCAGTATGTCATGTCAAAAAACCCCTAATTGGAAGCACCAAACAGTGTGCTTCAAAGCACACTGTTTCTGCTCCCCTTTATGCTTGTTCATTGATGTCTAAATGGGCAACACAGGGCTAGAATGCCATGTAAAAAACCCCATAGTTGGAAGCACCAAATAGTGTGCGTCAACGCACACTGTTTGTGACGCCATCTCAGCCTATTTTTTTATGTCTAAATGGACCACACAAGGCAGAACTCGTGCTGCTCCTCGAGTCACTGCCGCAACTGACTCCACTTGCACTAGTGGTAGTACTGCCCGACACTAGTGGTAGTGGTGCCTCACCCACAGTGGTAGTGGTAGTGGCACCCCTCACCATTGGTAGTGGTGCCCCACCCATAGTGGTAGTGGTAGTGGCACCCCTCACTAGTGGTAGTGCTGCCCCGCACATGAATCCCATGCCTCCTAAGTCTCCTCCCTCAGGAGCAGGAGGTGGACCATCCCTCACAAGTTGTATGTTGGAGCCAGTACCACCTGAGCTGTGGCCATGGCAGTGAGCCTCTGCTCTAGCTGCTGAAGCCGGTTGGCCATGCCTTGGTCACCACCCTGACCTCCGCGTCCTTGGCCATGTTGAGCTTGCCCTTGGCCTGCACCTCGTGCCTGGCCACCTCTTCCTCTCTGGGCTGCTCCACCTTGCCCCCGGCCACCATTGTTCCCTTGGAACTGGCCTGGGCGCAACTCAGGGTGCAAACCATAGCACTGGGCTTCTCCATGCCCGTACTTGCCACAATGCCTACACTGCAACTGTGCAGGCTGTGCCGGTGTCAAACCATTGCCTCCCTCTAGGCAATCCTTCTTGACATGGGGTCCTCCACATGTCCAGCATACCACATCCGCCCGTTGTTGGCTAGCAAATGAAGGGAGAGACCCCTGCATCTGAGGTCCTCTCTGCCCTTCCCTGGGCTTCACCTGAGCTCCCTTGCTGCCTTGAGCACATTGAGGTAGTGGTTGGCTAGGAGCACCACTACCCCGTGGTGCCTCCTTAACAAATCCTACCATGACCACTCGTTCCTCCACCATGTTGAGCTCTATCCGCTCCGCCAGCAAAAATACATTTGCTAAGGTGGGTTTGGCCGCTTGTAGGAGAGTTGCATCCCGCACCCTTCTCCTCAGCTCCTTGTCCAATATCCCGTACCAGAACTGGACTGCCTGAGCCTCCGTAACCCCTTGGGTTACATTTATCAAGCGCCTTATGCGAGTGAAAGCCTCCCTCAAACTCTCAGTAGGCTTCCTCTGGAACTCTTGCAAGCTCATCAACTTCTCTGTCCTCACCCCTTGGTAGTTCCTTCTCAACTCTTCGAAGAACTCCACAACAGGGTTGAAGGCAGACACCGCCACTGGTGCTGGTGCAGCAGTAGCTTGGGTGGCCATCGTAGTTGCTGTACCACTAGTCCCACTACTGCTCGTGGAAGCTGCTGTTGTAGCTGCCGGTGTGGCTGTTGCCCTTGTGCCTCTTGTGCCTCTAGTGATGGAGACATAGTCAGGTGACCAGTACATCCTCCACTCCTCGATCTCAACATCGTGCCCCCGCCTAAACTCATGGTAATCGTCTATGGGCGGCCCCTCAAGGTGCTGAAACAGCCCCTTCCGTGCCATGAAAGGCGTAAACAGTTGTGGATTGCGCATTTACTGCAAGTCACACCAACTATCAAACTCTTGGATAAAATCATCCTCAATGGTGCCCACCGCCCCAGAGTACCTTCGTGGCCCCTTGGTGGCTCCATACATCTCCTCCATCGTGTCCCACAACAATGGCCAGGAAACAACTTGCACCGCCGCTGTGAGTCCTCCTGATTCACAATCCAAATCAGAACCTTCCGTAGAAGACACAGGAGGTGAAGGCGGCCTAAACCGCACACCCCGTCTCGTATACTCCGCTAGTATCGCTAGTGCTCGTACCGGCACTTTCCCCAGCAACTAGTGGCACCTCCGTGTTGACAAACTGGCACTCAACCGGTCATGAACCTGTCTCTAACCCCCTCTCCACAAGGTAACCGGGTAGAGAACCCGATGCGGCTTATGGTTTGGAATACTAGGTTCCTAACATAGCCTACACCTGCACCTACATCCACCGCAGGTACTCCTATGGTTGGCTGGTCATCACCTCCAACCTCACCACAAGAGAAACAAAGATGGTCTGACTGGTCATCAACCCAGCCTCACCATCGACAGCATGCTCTAGGGTTGGATCGGCGATCAAGCCCGAGTCAACCACCTATAAAATCAAGCGCCCACACAAAACTAGCATGGCACACAATCAAGCATGCAGGTGTGGAGGGGATCCAAACACAAGAATGAAAACAACAACTCCCCCACACCAAAAACAACTCCACAGTGTCGCTCCTGCAACCCAGCCCAAACCCGGACTAACTCTTGCCTCCACCTACGGAAAGGTCTCGGCCTACAGAGAAGGTGGAAAGCTACGGGGAAGGGAAACTAAAGCAATGCCTATCCCCAGCACGCTCTCATCCCAATACCCTTTTTTTTCCTTTCTCTCATTTGTATGACCATGAGAGCATCCTGTAGATACTCCTCAAACCGCCCTCCACGAGCTCATAAAACTTGGCCTCCAAGGCCCCATGCAAGCCTCCACAGGGTCCGCCAGTGCCTCCTTACGTCCACCAGCCATTCCTCCGAATGGAACCACCTCAGGAAACCACACCATTCGTTGAAGGTTCAAAAATGGAGCAAATAGAGGTACATGTAGGCCCCAACAACATTCTGTCCAAAGGAATTATCTGCAGGCTGGTCTTTCCCATAGTTAAGAATTGGGCTGAAAACCCGAAAAGATTACCTGCAGGGAAGTAATCCCCTTTGTTAAAACGCAACAGGGAGGCAATTCCGACTTTTCTGCCGGATCAGCTAGCTCAAAACCGTTGTTCTTCAGAGCCCAGCCTCCCCATCAAGGTCCCACGAAACGAGTGAAAAAAGTTTTTTTTTTTTTCACTCTAACTGTTCGCGGCCTTCCGTGGCTCCAACCGCCACAACTCCTCACGGCCCGCCCTAGGCACTCGTTGGCCACGGGCTGCCCAGTGATACCCCGTGGTACCACTCCCACGAGCCTTCACGGTCCGCCATCCCCACGATCTGGTCACTGTGCCCAACCGTTGTATCCGCACCACGACTTCCAACGGTCACGGTCAACGATCACGGTCAACCATCACGACCTGGGCTCATGGTATCTCGTGATACCGCCCCAACGGCCCATCACGACGAGTATTCCCTGCGATCCTTGGAACTCCCAACGAGTTCCCATGCGTTCCCAAGGCGTTCCCGATGTTCCCACGCGTTCCCGAGCTCTCCCCGAGCTGGGGTTTGCTCCTGCACCTGCTGCCGCCGAGCTATGGCTTCTGCGGAGCCATCAGCCCCGTCGCCCTACACTCCTGAGCTCTCACGGCCCACTAGAAGTGCCCCCAACTCAACAAGCAAGCTATATGCTGCCCAACAAGCTCCATTTCTTCATGAAGCTCACAAAACAAATCTGAAAATACACACCTTTACAAGCTTGGTGCACCTACACTTCTCATGCATATCCCCTGGCTCTAGGGCGCCTTGTTGCTGCCCTTCCAGCCCCGCTCTTGCCACTCCAAGAACCCTTACACTGCTGAGTTTCAGATTGAAACTCCAACTCAGCACATGTTTTACAAGTGCACTGATTTGCACACAAGATGGACCAGCCCCCTCTCTTCACTCATACCTCTTCATGAGCTTGGAGCTGAAGCTCCCAACGGGCTGCGATGCATCCCCTCGCAGCTCCACCATTTGACTGTTCCTCATCTACCCGCAACAACTAGTTTCGGGCAGAAATACCTGGAGCTCATCATGTCATCTCCAACCTGCAACATGCTAGATGTCCATGCGCAGCCCACATTTCTGCAGCTCCTTAACTTGGCCTGCAACTGAAGAAGACGACCACCAGTTCGCTCACTCGTGGCCAACATCTCCTTCGCTTCACACTAGAAGCCCAAACTTGGTTGCCATAGCGTTGAGCTATGCAACGCCGCTCTTCAACATAGGCTACCCGCCTCTCTATCCATTGCAAACCTGCAACCTGTTCACCTTTGCACTCTATCCACTTTGGATAGGCTCATGCACGGATCCCTGCACTCTAGGCTGAACCGCTTCTCATGAAAACACAAGTGCTACAAAACAACTCGAACCTGGCACTCACAGACTCGAGCTGATCTTTCTCGAGTGATAAGGAAATGAATGATACAAGCATACAAGCTCTCTCAAACTCATACACTCGCACATGAAAACATCACTCATATATTAAGTCGAGCCAGATGCACCCCACGCCACGGGGAATCCACACTACGGCGCCATAGCTAGACGCGGTGAGGCTCAACTCGAGAAAGATGAGCCCACCGCGATCTGCTGTGAAGATAACAACGCCAGGTGCCCAAACATATATTGGCCCCTGGATTGACACTTGGGTCAATCCCAAATATCAATATATAAAAGCTAGCTATTTCTTAGCTAACTTCACACCAGTGGTAAAATAACTTGACAGATTAATCGGATGTATACAAAGTACATCATGAGAATATCTATTATGCCCCTCTACGCGATCACTGTCTCAAAGGAACCCTATTTCTATCATACACATCCCACTCACGCTGTAATCGGAGGTCCCAATCATCCCGGGAGAGCTCGTATGATGCAAATAGTTCGCTGCCAGCCCTAATAGTCCTACTAGCACATGTCATCACAAACATGTGCATCCCCTCACAGTATACTGCCGTATGACCACAAAAGCTCTCATGCCCATCGCTTCGCTCGTCCCATACTACATTGGTTCTCCTAGGATGACCAAAAGAACTATTGACCAGCCCAGCAACATTGCCGAAGATGTCGGGGTCACCATCACAAAAATCTGATCTCAATGGGAGACAACCCCCGTCTACGTACATCCTGTCCGTTGACACACAAAATGTAGGGGAGGATGTATGGGGCTTCGAGGCGTAATATACGGAACTCCGCAGAGGTGTAGTATGGACCGTAGTAGGGAAACAGGTCCACCGTGTTGTTTCTCCGAGGAGGAACCACAATATCATTGACCGTGAATAAACCCCGACCCATAGCAGGGTCTGTAGCGGCTCTCACAACATACCGTCTCCCCCAATACTCGAACTCCACATTTTCTCGGATGGGGGTGGGAGGGTCGAGATGATTCCCCCAACAACGAGGCTGGACGGTCCTCAGTAACATAGTCCTATGCGCTTCCCATCGGGGGCGAGGATCCGGCTCAGCCACCCAAGCCGAGGGGAAGAAACCTAGGGCGAAGCTGACCCCTCTAGGGGTTCGGGGGGGCACATGCACGTGGAGGTGGAGGTGGTGGTGGTGGTGGTGGTGGGTGGAGGTGGAGGTGGTACTGTGAGATGAAAGTGGAGGTGGTGAGGATTGTAATGTCAGAGGTGCAGCCGGGGGTACAACGTCCGGATCAGGTACAATCGGAGGTGGATCAGGCAAATAAACAGACGGGGGGGGGGGGGGGGGGGGGGGGGGGGGGGGGGGGGGGGGGGGCGCACAATCAGGGGGACCGCCTGAGGAAACTGGAGGGGGGGGCCAGCTCGTCGCCGGCCATAACGCCTACGACACCTACGATACCCCTCGACCCTACGCATCTCATCTACGTGCTGCTGGGGGAACCAACTGGTCACATCGGGCAAATGCTCTGGCACAAATTTTGCAAGTAGACCGGCGCGAAATGCCTCCTGTGCAATGTGATTGCGAGCTGGGCATCAAGTCGTGGCTTGCTGCAATGTGCGTATGAACGCGCATCAATACTTATGTCGTAATTTTGATTCATGTATTTTTACCAATCATACTACCAAAACCGCCAATCCAAAACCCAGCACCATAAAGAAAAGCAAACACCCTAACCCAGTAACATATGAAAAAATAAATAAAAACTAAGAAACCCAAAAGGCCCTAAACCCTAAATCTAGAAAGGCCGGCCGTCGCCTCCTGCGACACCCTGGCGTCGCATTGGACGACGAGTTTTTTTTAAATTTTTACTTGGTGGTCGCACCGTCGCAAACTTCATTTTTACATTTAAAAAAAAAAGGCGGGCGCAGGCGTGCGACGGCCGGGCGTCGCACGTGGGGCGCCGCGCCTTTTTTTTCCCCTAAGTGCTTGAAGCATCTCTTTCCCCTCCCTTTTTCGTTTGTTCTTGGAGAGAGGTCTGAGGTAGTTCAGAGAGTGGGGTTTAGGGTGGAGGAGAAACGAACCTGCTGCTGAGCCCGAGGTGGTCGCAAGGCCCCAAGGAGTTTGCCCCAACGCCGCTCCAATGCCAGGTAAGCACCGCCTCCTCCCTCACTTTCTGTCTTTCTTTCTTGCCCTAAGCACGGGCTGATGTTTCTCTCCCCTGTGTGGTAGGAACGCCGCGCAGAGGCGCGACCTAACGAGCTGAAAGAGAGAGAGGCCGTGGTGAGCGGGGGGAGAGACACCCTGCAGCGGCGGGGACCCGCGCCTCTGGCAGCCGCGACAGCACCCGTAGCAGCTCGCCGCGCCAGCTCGCTTCAATCACCAGCAGTAGCAGAGGTACGTCAGGGAAATTGCACTCTCCCTTTCCTCTCTGCTTCTGTTTACTGTTCAAAGGTAGTCTTCCTGCCCTGACTTTAAATTTAGGTCTGGTGCCAAGAGTGGGATAGACCCTTGAGCGCATCCATGATGTCCTCCCCCATGTCACAGACTGGAAACAGGTTCAGGGAAGTTTTCTTCCTAACTTCATTTTCATCGGACAATTTTCTAGTAACAGACATGGCTTTGGACACTACACTCTCTAAGTCAGGTTTATCCAGCAAGGTCAAGACTTGCGGGTCCAGATTCAGATCCTTGAGAATCTTTTTTACTCTCTTCTCCCAGGGCTCACCCTGTTTGACATGGCGGTCCTGTTTCCAAGATATAGAGTCGATTAACTTATGATATTTGGTGTTGGAAATATGTTACAGCTGAACCCACCATCTGACCTTGAATTTAGGGTGTCGGGAGCTTAAAAGAGAGCAGCACAGAAGAGAGGGAAGATAAAATGTCTTGTCGAGACATGGACAAGACCAAACAAGCTCTTTGTCAATTTGTATGACAAATCAGCCTCATAACGAGGCACTATCAATCACTCTTCATTCATAAACCAGTCTGATGTCATATAACAGATCTCACAGTTCATGAAATCTTTGGGAGGGGGGGTGGGATCATATAAACATCCGTTTCAGACAAACAGGGACCCAATCAAGGGTATGCTTCATACGGAATATTAGAAACATTTCATAGCAGGAAAATTATGTTTAACTTGCTAAGTTTACCACCCATGTTCCCATTAATAAACTGGAGAAGAAGTTCCAGTTTTCATATAGCCATAATGGTCAGATTAGAGCAATAAACAGCTTCTAAACTATTTACACATGAAGGGAATGTCCACCCATCTTGTTTTTTGTCCCAAGACCTAGTTTCAATCTGGGGCCAGTGTATAAATGGATTCAAAAGGTTTTGAGCAGTAAGTGATTACTGATAATCACAGACTATATAGAAATCCAGAAAAAAATGTCATGGTATATGCCTTAGTAGTAAAGCCAGTCTACCCCAGAGCCCGTTTTAGGTCTTGGGGCAATCTGTATCTGCTCCAGCAGGGTACTTGCAAGGTCACAAACAAGTAGAGAAGGACAGGAACCCAGATGGTCTGCATCAGGCAGCATACATGGCCTAAAAACAAAAGATTGTGGTTCCCTATGTCCTCTTACTTAGCTGCTTGATATCATTCAAGCCACAACATCATACCAGTACTATAAACCGAAATAAAAAGCTCATATTGTGCTGTAAACAGCAAATCCAGCACCATCACGTAGTGTAGTAGAAATCAAAGGCAATAGTCTTTAATAGAAAGTATGTGTTCTAATAAAGCTCATCTAATGTATAAATGCTCAACAGGAAGAGTTGGAAGCATAGCCAGAAAGATCAAGAAATGGGGGCAGATTTGAATTAGCTCCCTGAAGAATCAGCTTGAGTCGACTTCACTTCAGCTTGCTAGTTTTCAATCAATTGCAAGCTTCATGAATCATATTAAGTGAGGGCCCTCACCTGGTCCCATCACATGCAGTCAAAAAACAATGAAGTTAGTGAAGATGTGGAACCCCAGGTGAATATCAGGCCTCACGCTTGTTATCGCTGTACAACATGCATTCAAAAAGCAAGAAGAGATCAAAAGCAAAGCAAAGATATTCCACAACCTTAAGTGTTTGTGGAAGAGGATTCGACATAGCTCCAAGAACTCGATAATCGACAGCACAAACAAGCAATGGTTTGCTGAAATCTACGAGCATTTTATCAGATGAAGGGACTTCCTGATGGTTTAAGAGCGGCGCTGGATCTTAATGATCATTGAACGGATCGGCAAGCAGTCACAGCTTAAAGTAAGTTGCCCGCCAAAGGAAGAGACAACCTCATTGAGGGAATTGAAGCTCAGCCGCCTTTGCATACCCCAAGGGGAATTGAAAAGTACTGGAATCTTGCCAGAGCACTTGCAGGCTGTCATAAAGCTTCTCCATAGCCATCAAATTCACAAGATTTGTGCTTAAATGATCCCTCTGACACCATCTCTCAGCTCCATCAGAATCAAAACGCACAAGTATCGTGCAGAGTTTAAGGGCGGAGGAAGAGATATGGCAAACCTTCGCGATTTCATCCAGAATAGATGAAAAACAGATAATGTAAAGTATTTCCCTGATTCCATCATGATGTCATCCAATAGTGATGGCATCCAAAAGTAAAGTCTGGCTTTCATTAGGGTTTAGTTTTCATGACCAAACTCATCCAAAGAACCCAGTAATCAGAGAAATTGCTTTAATGGAATTCCTCCATTTTCATGGTTACATCCATTGTGGATTAAAAAAGGTTTAGACAAAATTAGTCCAAGCCGTCCTGGGTTTTGGAAAAAGTATAAGCAAATTCCTTGTACAGACGGAGAGGGAGAGAGGGAGAGAGAGGGAGTGAGAGGGAGTGAGAGGGGGGCAACAAAGAAAAGAAAAGAAGGTGGGGGGGGGGGGGGGGGGCGGTGACTGAGCAGCTGTTGCTGCTCAGTCACTCCCCCCCCCCACATTCTCTGTTTTTCTTTGTTGCCCCCTCTCTTGGGGAAACAAAAGGGACAGATCCTACCTCTGTCAGGGGCTGACGTTGGTAGTAAGACTTAACCTTCACATATAGAATTAATCTGGGTTTTCCAGATATCCACTACAAATCCCTTCACACAAGCATCAATCTGCTGTGTGTGAGATGCCCAAAAACTAGGCCTTAGAAGGGGCTGGGCTTTTGGCTCAGCCTCGACTTTTTCAAAGTTAGTAAACAGAGGTACATGCACAATTCCCTTGATAGATTTGAAGAGAGCATCTCTTTGGTGAGAGAACCCCGGACAGTGTATCAGAAAATGAGTACTATCTTCAGATTGCCCACACAACGAGCAATTGCACTCTCCATTTCCTCTCTGCTTCTGTTTGCTGTTCAAAGGTAGGCTTCCTGCCCTGAGTTTAAATTTCAGTCTAGTGCCGAGAGTGGGTAGACCCTTGAGGTCATCCAAGATGTCCTCCCCCATGTCACTGACTGGAAACAAGTTCAGGGAAGTTTTTTGCCTAACTTCATTTTCATCAGACAATCTCATGGCAACAGACATGGTTGGACACTATAGCCTCTAAGTCAGATTTATCCAGTAGGGTGAAGACTTGCGGTTCCAGGTCCAGGTCCTTGAGAATCTCTTCTACTGTCTTCTGCCAGGACTAGCCTATTTGACAGGTCGGTGGGCGGTCCTGTTTCCAAGATATAGAGTGGATTAACTTAGGATATCTGGTGTTGGACATATGTTGCAGCTGACCCCACCATCTGACCTCCCCCCCCCCCCCCCCCCCACCCATTCTTTTTCATTGTTGCCCCCTCTCTCACTCTGTCTCCCTCCTCGGAATTGGCCGGTTGCATCAGTGTTCTTTTCATGATTTTCCATCTATACCAGATGGACTCTAAAAGGTGTTTTCACCTGACTTGTAAAGGTCTTCTATCCATACCGGAAGAATCACCTGGGTGGACACTAAAGTACCTTTAAAAAGGACTTATAATTTTTCATTCCTCTTTTATTGACTTTCATCTATATCAGATGGGTCACTAGAGAATGAGGAATTACCTCCATAAGGGTTATGACACTGGCATCCTATCTATAATTTTTCCATCCATGCCGGATGAAAAATACCCGGATCTGAATTCGTTTTATTTCCCCTTTTACGTTTTTTTTTCCGTACTGGATGAGGCTTTCTCTTAAGGGATGACGAATTACCTGTTAGGATGAAAAACCGATGCCCTGGATGATGGATACTAATTATCATCCTGCTGATGGACCTCATCCAAACAAGTGAACCTATTTATTTTTTTCATCTGGACCGGATGAAAAAAACAGCTTATGATGGCCATGGAGATTTTTCTAATTACCCTTAATTATTGCTAATTAAGGAGTGAAACCCTAACTCCTACCCTACAAAACCTAGCTAACGGATGACAAAGGAAGAGACATCCCGAAATAGCATACCCCAATGTAGAGAAGGGCTGACTGGGGGTAGGAAAGAGGGACTGAAGCGAACTCCATCCACAGTTTGCAAGTGGCCCGCATGTGCATACAATTCATACAATTCATACAATTTTCGTAAGGATATGATCATGTACACCACGAGCAGCTGCCTCTTACCGGGCCTGCACCACCAGGTTGTGGATTCAAGTACGTTTGCACTAAGTACAGCTCAATGTAATGAGCTACAAACAGACCACACTGCCATGTGTTGGCCTGCTGTGGAACAGGCGGGCAGAACCACCGCTTGAGGTCAGTCGCATCCTTCCACTGGGGGCTTTCTAGGCTGATTCCTCTGACCATGGCCCAAACAATGGCTTGAAAGCACGGTACTTGTGCAAACTTCTTATGCTATTCAAGTGAAGGTAGCGAGACGGTTCCAAGATAACCAGACTCCAATGGTCACTGCACAGGGGGGCAACAACAGCAGGTTAGTCCACATGTAGCAATGGAGCACGACCTTCTTCAAAGGTACCGCATCAAGAGGTCTACGAGGGTGGTCATCAGCATTCGTTTGTCGCTCTTGGACCGTGGCGCTCAAGATCGGCCTCTTGGCACATACCAAGATTAAAGTCTCATTGGGGGTCCACCTTGAGGTTTTGTAGACACGGCCTGCCTCTAAACCTTGTGGTTCCCCATAAACAACCTCATCTTCATCTTGGGTCTCAGGAATGACATCTTGAGAAGTAGTACCTTTTAGAGGAAACCATATCCTTGATGAACTAGAATTCGCATACGCCATGGCCAGAAAAATAAACCTAATCTCAATTGCCGACAATCAACACACACCCTACATAATTCTCTCTTCTCTTCAATATCTCCAAAATCATCCCCTAATCTTTGCCTAAATCCTAATACAAATAATTATATGTGTGTATCTTTACCTATACCTCTACTATTGATTGTAATGACACCCTAATCGGCCTCAAACATTCCTCATCATTATATCATATAATACACAACTAAAAGATAATCATAATAAGTGGGGTCACAGTGCACTTACTTGTGGTAGCCAAATGACAAAAGCTGGTGGGTCTCGACGATTGTGAAGATTTGCTGATGGAGAACACAGAGCTTCAGTGCACGCCAAGCGCACTATAGTTGCCAAAGTACTATATCTGGTGGGACCCGACATGTGAAGAGTGAGTGGCATGAAGATAAACAAAGCCTGGCAGGAGCACCCTCTAGCGGGTCCGATGATATGCTCGATGATATGAAGAGCTTGTGAGTAAGACGAGCCTGGCATAAGCAAAGAGTGTGGTGGGTCCCAATAAGCAATGTGCACAAATGTGACATTCACAGCAAGTAGAAGAGACATGGTAATATAGTACAACAGGTCAAAAGCGATTACCGATTATCGGCCATGAACTATGGCAAAAACTGATGCCAAATTCCTAGGTATTACGCTCCCTAATGTCTGCCACCGATATCTAGGGGCCGGCGACATGGAAGGCATTCAAACATGGAAGCACGGTGTCATTTTTGTCATCTGATGCAATCTGGGCCGACAGCCAGGACATGGAAGTTGGCCCCAATAACTGAGAAAGTTGGAGGACCGGAATGCATGCAAGTCACAATGTCAAATGTAGATGATGTTGCATCGGTCCCAATCGATTGTCTGTTTTTAAACATCTAATCTAATAGATACAAAGCACGTATCTATTGGGTTGTGCATGCAGGGTAGTTCAGAGCAGACCGATAGGCCTGTATTGAATTAGACACGCTTACAACAACTTGTTTATATATGCTAGAGCTTTTGTGACAAGTCTAGACACCACAAAACTCTGGGTGCATCCATGAAACAAATTAAACAAGTGCAGCTCCATGCTAATAGCTTATACCACCTTTTAGGCGACAAAAAAAAAATGGACCTTTCCCCACATCAATATTGAAGCAAGGTAGTTTGTTTTGTTTTGTTTTGTAGCGTCGTTGAGATCTGTCAAACCGCGGGCCCCAGCCCTGGTGCTTGGTGCATTGGAAAGCCTTCGATGTGGAGGGGTGCACAGGCTTGGTCTCATAATTTTTGGATCGGGAGATTTTCAAGTATTTTGGTCGCTGGAAATTCATGAAAAATAGCAAAGTGGGCTTAATTCCTGGGACAATCATTGGCCTGAGACTTATGGAATTATAAAGAATTTTGGTTGCTGAAAATTCAACAAAATTAAAAAATCAAGTGTTGGAAGGACATTGGCTGGGGGGGTTTCCAAATATTCTGATACTACGTGCAAAAAACAATAGGGTATAATATATTCTTGGCAGATAAAATTCAGAAAATAATTACAAGTAAATATGGGTACCAATATGTGGTTTCGAAATTTAAGTGAATATAGGATCTGGAATATATACTATTTTAGTTCTTTTTACAACTACTAGTAGGGTCCCCATAAAAACTTGGGACACGTGTTGTCTAGTTATTGGTTTATTAGGTGGGCTAGACTTGGATTTGGGACTTAAACTGTTGACTTGACTACACTTGCTTCGCAAATCTAGAGGGCACCTTAAATTCAAGTAATGATGTAATAGTCTAGAGATAGTAAATGGATAGACATAGATTCAATCATTAGTCAATTACTATGACTTTTGTCAAAGTTTAGAATTCTTACATCTTGAATCCTAGTGATGCCCAAGCTTTGGATGAGTTTGTTTCGACCAAATAATGAACTATTTTTTACTGTAAGACAAATTTCTTTTATTGTATTGTTACTACAGCGTGCCTGAAATATGCTAGCAACAGTAAAATATAATTAACATAGCCTGTCATAAAATCACTCTCTCAATACCTAAATCTATGGAGACTCAACTACAAGAAGATGAGCCTCCTCAATCCTCACAAGGGTAAAACCCATCATCACGTCCCAAGTAGGCTTGACATCCCACTTGGGATATGAAACCAAATGAAATCCCAACACGAAATACTAATATGAATATCCAAAATATCATAGTTAACTAGAAGTAGGTAATTCTAGCTAAACCATGACCAAAACCTTGACAAGCTATCTAGGTGGCTTTCATCTAATCCACTACAATTAATTACTGACTCCTAAGGTTATAAGGTTGTAATCCACCTCTTTTTAATTTAGTTCCAGTGCTTTTCCCCTCAATGGTTTTCAAATATATATATATATATATAATAGTAATAATTCTTTATTCTATCCAACAATAATATTATGAGATCTCAGTGTAGATATTTACATGATAATTTTGTATCAACAAAACAATTGTAAGTATTCATGACTTCTTTTCAATTCAGAATTATAAGTACTACAATTTATGGCTCTCAATTAGTCATGTTTGGACAAATGTGCCTCACCGACATTACTTATCTGGTATTAAACAAAGGCATGTTGGACATACCATAAACTTATATATATTTCTTCAAAATTATCTAAGTATATTATTTGATATTAACATATCTCATCAACTAAGAGGAGCCATTAGGTGACAAGCCATGGCTCCGTCCCTTCAGTGCAGAGACTTTGGATGATGTTGAAGTCAATGGAGAAAATGTGGTCAACGGACCTTACACCCTATCAAAAGTATGATTGGTCTAGAAAAGCTCTTAAGTATAAAATAAACCTGTGTTGAGCGTGTGAACATGACCTACGGACCCGGACCCGGACTTATCAATATGGAAACCCATTCAAAGCCCGCCGGGCCGGCTTGTGAGGATATTAAGAATTTTGTTGTCGGCGGATATGCATTAGCTATGTTCATTTCTTCGTTGCCCGACATGGATATAGAGGGTTTGTTGTTATGAAAGCCCTCCCGTCAGGGCAGGTCATGAATTTTATTTCAAATATATATATATATTTAAATGACTCCAACTTCTCTAAAATATTTTGGGCCACCCTCATTTTTTATTTATTTTTTCATTTCATTGAAAATCACCAATTGCTGAAGTTACACCTCATGATCTCCACCCTTATTTCATTAACTATCACTAATCATCACCAACCTGGGCTGAGCTCTAACCGGCCTATACAAGTCTTGGGGCGGGCCCTAGGGAGAGCCAAACCCCACCTAGGCAAGTCTTGTGCGGGATAAAAGGTAGGGATGGGCCCGATGGTCAAGGTTGGACATACTGGGCTCTGACCAATGTACCCGCCCAACACTGGTTTATACCAGTGTTGGGCGGGTATATTGATTACCCTGATATACCCTCAGTCAGGGTATATTGATATATATATATATACATGGTGTGACAAGTTTAGGTACCCGGATGTATACCCTTATATCCCCTAAAGGACCACGCAATTCTCAATGTAGTCAAACTTCGATCCATAGCTCTAGAATTTGAGAGAATTATATTTTTAGTAATTTTCATAGATGAACCTATATGTTTACTATAAATCTTGAAGTTTTCAGAATTGTCTCAATAAAAGTGAAATATTATGATTTTCTTAAGCTTAATGTCTTCAAAAAATCATATCAATTACAATAAGTATCCAAAATTTATGAAAATTTTACCTTGGGTGTAAATCACAATGAAAAACACTTTAGTATATTTAAAAGTAAAAAAGAATTCTTAAGTTGAAAAATTCGATAGAAAAACTATGCTGAAGAACAAATTGGCTCTTGACCCATTGGTAATTGCTATAAACGATTCAATAATTGGAATTTTGATGACTCATAAAGTGGAATAGAGACTAGACTTGATTATCTTTACTTGTTAGTTCAACTCAAATGCAAAAAATATTCAAAAGTGAAAACTAAGTTTGACCAGAGAGAAGCCACTGTAGGTCCTCTTGGGCGTTTAGGGATATTAGGGTATATGTTCATGATATGCCCTTATCCTTATATTTACCCTACATCGATGTCCAATATACCCTACTTTTTTGAAGGGTATGTTTTAAAATGAAGGCTATAGGGTATATAAGGGTTAGGAATTAGGATATAATTGAGGTGCCTTTCATAAATGTAGCTATGCTAGGATAGCCACCATCGACACGGAAATAGTTTCTTCTTGATTTCTTCTTCTTGTTCTAGTATTCTCTATTTCTCCTTCATGTCGACGGTTTTGTATCAGTTACGCAAAAGGCTTAGATAGAGGCCACGGTTTTGGTAATGTTGGAACAGCCTTTCTTCGCATACTCGGCCAAAAGAGGCTGCAGAGCTCTGCTAAGTGCCAGGCCACTTTTCACAAAGTGGAATGACAAATGGAGTCATGAAAGTTTCAAAGAAGAGGACTGGGGATTTGGGCTCAAGTATGGGAAAAATCGAAGTCAACCAAGATTAGTGCCTTTCTTTGGCAAGTTGCGAACAGAGTTCTCAAGGTAGGCCAATATCTGAATTTTGAGGAGGCTCTACTCTGTCAATGCTGTTCCACTCAAACCATTGAATCACTGGAGCATTGTCTAATCCACTGCCAAGCTCCCCGCACCATCTGGCCTTTGGTTCGGACCTTCTACACACCTTGGGAGGTCATGCCATCCACTTCGGTCAACATTCTCCTTAACTACAATCAACAAGGAAAAACCAGGGCATCTGACTGTCCAATCTTTGAATCGCTAAGAGGAGCAGTGCTCTGGAATCTGTGGAAATATCGTTGTGCTCGGACCCTCGATAGGGAGAACAGTAATGCTACGGCAATCCTTACTATGGTCTTTTTTTATCTTACAATTGCTGCTAAGAAAGCCTGGGCCCTACTGTGTGCAACAATTGCCAAGAAACCCGAGCACAAGTTCGCCCTACTACAAACTTTCAGAGCCACTTGGGCCAACGACAAGATCATTTGTAGCTGCAATCACGATCTCACCTGTTCATGGGCAGACAACATCCCCTCCTGCTGGCAGGGATACATAAATTACTTATTCGACTTCACCAGAATTTGAGCGCTCTGAAGTCAATTGGAAGCATGTCAGATCCTCCTCCTCTGCTCGTCTTCACTTCCATTGATAAGCATCTTGCTCGTAAATCTCTTCTGTCTCTTTGATCCGTTCCGGTCTTCTCCACTTCATCGCTCCCCTCCCTCCCCCCCTCTCTCTCCATTACTCCGTTCAGTCCGACTCCCAGCCTCAGATCCTGCAACGGTGTCCACAATTGCCAACAAGTCCGAATCCCTACATTGGCTCGATCTCCTTAGGGCTCCAACCCTAGTCCCCTCCCATAGCGTAGTGCAGTCTAAGCTCGACTTGGGTTGGCTTATTTTCTTGTCTCAAAGTGTTGCAAGTACCCTTTGTGTAGTTCATAACTCTGTATTCTAGGCTAGAACGCCTCTGAAATTCTGTGGTCTAGGATAGGCCCAGGTAAATGGCTCTCAGTTATGGTTCTTAGACATCCGGCAGGGTCTCCAAGTGCAATCAGCCTCATGGCAGTCTTGTGGCACTCTAAGGGTTTTAATTTTTTTCCCTTCAAATAATTCCAATACAGTTTCTAGGGCCAGACCCCTTTTTTATTATAAATAAATAAAAATAAAAATAAAATGTTGGAAAGTCGTAATGTTGGAAAGCCCTATGGTGGGAGATATGGAATTTCAAGTATATTTGGTCGCCGGAAATTTGTGAAAAACAGGAAAGTATGCTTTCCTGGAACAATGTTGTGGAGATTTCCCCAACTACAGGACATAGGGGATTGCACTTGGACTTAGATGACACTGGACACTTGGGCCAACGACTAACCTACTAAGAGTTAAGAATGAGGTTTGAGCCAATTTTCCTAACTTTCTCTTAATTTTGCATAAAAACTTCTAGAACAGTGAAACGAATTGGAAAATAAATATATATAAGTTTCAACTCTGCGGTTGCCGGACTCTTTATTATGGCACTGCTCAACACAATGCCAATCTTCTCTTCATCACTTTACATGAAGACATTTCCCAGTAATAACCTCCACCACTTCAGGGTTAGTATGTCTCGGTAACTAACTAGTGCACTACGATGATTGCTGTGTTTTCTTTTATACATGTAATTCAAACATGAGCAATTTGAGCAAAGGGACTTAGACATTTAGTTCTTAGACCCAGAATTTTAGTTTAGCCTTGCGGAGTTGTGTGAGTAGCACAGATGTAGAAGTGAGAGAATCCACACTCGATGATTGCCTCAAGGTCAAACCAACGCTAGCTTGAGTTCACCAGCGAGCACTGCCTCCTCACTTCGCCTTGTGACCCCGTCAAGACGCCTACCCTGCCCATTTTCAGCATCGCAGCGACAAAGTGCTGGAAGAAGTCGGAAGAGTTGTTGGCATACTCCGCGACGTAGCTCACCGTTTGTTTATCGAGAATTAATGATGCATCAGAAGACATAAGACCCTGATTTTGCAAGAGGTCTTTGAAGTAAAAATTATCAAACTGATTTGGGGTGGTAGGGTCAAGCGGCACTCGTGCTGATGGGTCCAAAGGTTGGGGACAAAGCGACCTCAGCTGATCCCCGTAAACTGAGGAGAGCGAGGGGTCAATCCCATCGCTACTGTTGAACCCATAAAACCGTCTTGCTACCTGCGTACAATGGGCTCTTCCAATCGTGTGTGCACCTGCAGCATATGACAAGCCATACAAGAGGTCAAGACCTTCCTTACATGTGTAGACTTGGTTTTAGATGACCATCGTTAATGTCCGGAGAGGACATGATTCCTTGGCTAGAGTGCAGCTGCGCCTACCGAGAAGATTGGGTTTCAAACCTAGTGCCAGAGCTCGGGGTGGAACACGGTGTGTTCCTGCGAATCAGGTAAGAGTTTTAGTAGGGATCGAGGAATAACACCCTCCTTATTCAGATCTCTTCACCCAACCAGAATGGGAATATCGTTCAAGGAAGCGAAGGATGTGCTCAATGGGGGAAAAAAAAATCCAAGAGAAGTGGCCTTACCGGACAAGGTTGCCATATCCCGCGGAGTCAAGTTCAGCGCTGCGAAATTGTCTATAAGTTGTTGGTAATTGGACTGTGAAGAAGGCAGCAGAGCGCCCGCTTGAACAGCAATGGAAACAGTACCGTCCCTTCGTCCCAGCTCCACAATCCAAGAGGGTCCCCCTTGCTGCTCTCCAGACAATCCATAAACCATGTGAGACACTATGAACTTCGAGGAAAATCTCTAGAGATGGTCAATACTCTTCAAGAGCGAAGGGTTGTTACGCTGATTTACCAGTAGGATATTCAAGGCGAATCAGACCTTAAATTAAACTCAGACTAAACTTCGGAACTTTTCAGTAGAAGAACATCATCGAATGTTCTATATAGTACGCCATCCTGAAGCAAAACTAAACCAAGGCGTGAAGCGAGTGGACTGATATCCAATGCAGAGAACAGCAAGTTGATGTCCAGAAACCGACTCCAACTGTATTCGTGTGAGGGTGTCATGGTCCAGCTCAGTTCATTGCATACCTGCTCAACCACTTGCTGGGAAGCCAGGGCAACAATGTCCGCACACGAGACAACGCCGGGGCAGGCTGTTTCCAGTTCACCTTTGATCCCATCAATTATATCAAAACCCCTCAGCGTTAGGTTGGGGACTGCATCTTTCTCAGCTGAGTTGGTTGCTGTCGAATTGAGTAAGACCGATCCTTCACAACCCTGCACCCACCATGCCAATACAGCCACAGCGATGAATTGTCTGGGCATGCAGCTTTAAAATGCAAAATCTCTCCAAGCAGATCGTGATATACTCTATCATGGCCCATGGGCCCTCGGTAGTTATAACCTTTCATTCATACTTCAAGACCTGCTCCCGACCCTTTCCTTCCCCAACACAATCTTTACTCAGTCCCACACAAAACTCTCTCGTTCCTCTTCCCTCAGTTATCACTTCGATCATGAGCTGCTCACTCTCTCGGAATCAAGCTAGAATCAGCCTGCATTGTAGGCTTCAAACAAAGAGTGCGGACATACATTGACAGCGCAGTCGTGAAAGAACATTCGCACTAGAGGAGCTCCGGATGCAGCATCATTTTGCAAGTGGAGAGCCACTGCCGACGCAACTGTGCTATGTACACTCGGGCACGTCCGATGATAGAACAATGTATCCAGCTTGGTGAAGCCTGCATTGTTATTCCCTTGAGATTGTACAGGCCTACTGCAGATCGCTGCCGTCGTACAGAAAACCGTCAGAGCTACAAAAGACTGTCTTCTTTCGTTCCACAATCTCCAGCTCAATGCCATGTCTGTGTCTCCTTCTCTTTGAGCTGCTCTAAAGGATCTCTCTCTCTCTTTCTCCGGGCCCTATCGTTTTTTTCTGTCTACGAGTGCCTGAGATTCTCGACAGTCTCGACTTCGCCTAGTAATGTTCTTAAGTTGCAAGCAGTCTCAATACCTCCTCTCTTCACATCACCTTCCTCGCCGCATTGTCTCCTTTCTCCACTTTCCCAAAGATACTACTAGCTATATGCATCTGCTCACTTGACTACAAAACCCACATGCCCCACCCTACCCTCTGTCTCACTCTATATTCTGCCTACGAGCCGCCCCACCTTCACGGAAAATCCGGGAAATTTCCCATCTTTCTCCTGGGCGTCCTCTCACCGAGGAACGGCAATCGAGAAAAGGGAGGGCGCGCTGGCTGTCTCTCTCCCTCCCTGGCTGGCAGGTCGGTGACAGCACAGCCGGAAGGAAGAGTCTTTAAAGAGCATTAATAACGGCACCTTTAGTCACCATAGCTCCTCGACCCAAATGACGGTGATCAGGACGCCATCAGGACAGGGCTTTGCTGTACCAGTAGATCCCTGCACTACATACAATCTTTCTAATCCTTAGGTTCTACGTACTACGTAGGCATATTCATGCTTTCTTCTCCTCTCACAGCAGCCTGCAGCCTTGCAATCTAAGTTAGGTAGCACCTTCTTCACACTCTCATCTGGTCTTTCTTAGCACGTTCCCAAGGACGATGCCAGACGGGAATCTAGCATCTGCAGCTACAGGGGTAGGAGTTTATTTAAACTTTCAACCTCCTCTACAAATTTTTGCATTAGTGAGGGTCAGGATTAAACTAAAGCCCGTGATATGAATGTGGCCGTCTAAATCTCCCATCGTGCCTTCTCAACAGAAGCTGCAGCAAGAACGGCTGAAGAGAAAAGGACTTAGAAAGCTTAATCTTCATGTTATGATCCAAAGCATCTGATGGAAAGCTGCAGAGATTTATTTCCGTGGAGTCATCGGGTAGGCTAGCTGCTGTCTTGGTGCTGCCCAGGTTGGAACCCCGTTACGCCATGAGGGTGGTGGCCGCTGGTACAAGGCCACAGCCAGACTGGCCAAGCGTGGTACATGAAGGCAGGGTACTTGTGATGCCAACTGGAGGTTTGACGCCTAGAGATCCACGCGGAGATCATCCTGCTTCACACTTTTTCCTGTCGACAGCCCACAAATGAAAGCTGTACTCTTCAACTTTTTTTTGGGTTCCCGGGCTAATATAACCTCCACCATCGACGGATATGGATTCGTCGAGCCCAGGACCATAGACATACAGTGAAAACTATGATCGTAACAATGCATGGAAAAACCAACTATACAAGGGCTAAACCTGGCTCTCCATAGCGACAACAATGATCTTTTTAAGTAAAAATATGGTTTATGTGAAAAACAATAGGAACAATGTAAGAACTTACTTCAAGCGTGCGATTTTATTGTACTTTCGCCGGATTCAAGCAGCTTGGGATCCGTAAGCTTTGTTGAAAAAAAGGGGTACTCATGAAGGGGATACTCGATCAACCAGTTACTTAACCCTCCCTGGTTAGGGCCATACTAGTCTTCGACCTTCAGTCGCCACCCGAATTTAACAGTGTCCTATACTTTTCAGCCTAACTCGAATCCATGCCTATTCCTAATCTCTTGCAATTCTACACTCAACAATAATCTGAAGCCTGGTTAGATATAGAACCTGTGAAATTGGAGATTGAAAACACTTCAATGACCCTGAGAATTGAATGGGAAACAGTTCATATACTCACTAGTTCCTGGAAGGCAGATTGTAGCACCGAAGTTGTTGCAATCATGGGACCTTCCTGACAGAATCTGGAAAGAGAGAGGGAAAAGACGCAAATAAAGAACTACAAAGAAACCAGCAAAATCTCGATCGAAACAATTGGTTTATTGATGATTGGCAGACCATCACAATTTAATGTACAGAGTACCCATGTGGGATTTCTATGTCTGATGCCTAGACCCTTCAAAGCTTGTTAAACTGAAGCCTATTCAATGGTTAGTCTAATGGGAGGTGATCTTACTGTGTATCGGCCCCAATTAACCCTGCTGCTGAATATGGAAGGGAAGGTGATCCTATCCTTTCTGTTTTGGGGGCTAGAGAGACATATAACAAGTTGACACTGTTCTACAAAATTGGCCACGCTTATGAATGTTCGGCCGAAGGATACCCATCCTCCTGACACTATTGAGGGATGTATACATATAGAAGTATTTACATATGGCCCCATGGTTTGGATCGGAAATGGGGGTGAGAGAAGAGTTTCAGTTTTGAATGCTATCTGTTTAGGTGCTCCACTGCTTGAAGGTAGAGCTTCTCAAGCTCTTGCACGCACTCTGTCATGGCTGGTCTCTTGCAATCATCATCACGGACACAGCGGGCAGCGAGGGAAGCAAATTTCTTGATGGCAGCCAAAGAGTATGTCTGAGGATCTATTTCTGGGTCCAGCATCTTCCGCAGTTTTCTCCTGTCCCCTAAGAAGCTTCTCACCTGCCACAATAACAGACAGATGCATCAGGGGGTTTTCTTCAAGATATGAAAGCATATGAACCGTATGCAGTGTGCTTATTAGAGGACATGTCTCTATTTCCCTCACTTAAAACCTGTTCGGTGTGTTCTTTTTCAAATCTAACTGTGGCCATAGATTTTCTGGCCCACCTGTGGTCTCAATAAATGTCTTGTTTCTCGTCTGAGCTTCTGACGACACTTCAAAGTCTACCTTCCAGTCTTCACCACTGGTTCCACTTCTGTGATAGGGAGATCAACACTCCTGGGACACTGGGACATTGCGTCCTATCCTACATGTTTACTCCTCTCTTTTGCGGGATTTGAGCAACGTACAAACAAACAACAAAAGAAAGAAACTATGTCCACAGAATGCCACAGGGGAACATGGACAGTGTAAAAGAAACCAACTACTAGAATTCATTCTGTCACCTGAAGATAAAGAGAGGGAGAGACAAAAATATGCCACTGCCATCACATGAAGGTGTAAGACATACTTGAGACACAAGATTCTGCTTGCGCAAGGACTGGGAGACATCGATGGCTCGACGACCAGTAAGGAGCTCCAAAAGCACCACCCCAAAACCATAGACATCACTCTTGAGTGTCAAGCGGCCAGTCTATGGTCCCCCACAAAACCCAACACAATCAAAGACAGTTGTATCAATAATCCTACAACAAGGTGTGTGTGTATATGTCAGTTTCCCTGTACTAGTACTGAAAAATTCAACTTCAAAACTGAAACTTGTACATGTAGACACTGTAAGCTTACAGCTGTGTACTGTGGATCGAAGTAGCCAAACGTTCCCAGCACTCGTGTACTCACGTGGGCCTTTCCAAAAGGAACCAACTTTGAAAGTCCAAAATCAGACACCTGCAACCATGCCCCAACCAAAGAGGAGCAGGAAGGAAGCAGAGTGTGAGAGACGGAACGAAATAGGAAGGAAAGACAGAAACTTTGTAATGTCCACAGAAAGCTCCAGAAACTTTACGATGTCAGCAATTAGGGCAAGTGCCTATGTGATAGGACTAAATAAAGAAGTAACCACAATAAAACCTCCAAGTAGCATGCTGTATCAAGGTAGGCAAGTCAGTATCACCCATCCTTAGACTTCCTCAGAACTGAAGACTCTGCCAAGGGTGAGCAGCCTGAGAAATGAAATGAAATGAAATGGTACTTTATAACGTCCGCAGAAAGCTCATAGAGCTTATGGGACAAAATGGAAACATGAGAGAGGAACAAGTCCAGAAACCACAATTAATGTTCTAGCGAATGTCGAAGGGTGAAGGCCTCGTGCAGGTAGGCTGCCAAGCATTTTTTATCCTCATAGTGGAAGACATCAGTGAGAGAAAGGATAAATGCAACTATATCCACTCCTCATTATTTCTAGTATTGTGCGGGTGCTGGTGCACGACTCATGAAACCTGATTGCATCAGCTGTGCATGAATGCTGTGGCCATTTTGAGTGAGTCCCATATATAGCCTGGTGACCCCACAACTGGTGTGAGGAGTATTAGATTTGCATGGTTCTCTCATTGCCTCAAGGCTAGGGCAAATATTTCTTATGAGTACATGATCATAGCCAACGTTCGCAGGGAATGATCAATTAGTTCACTCTTATTTTCTGTTTTTAGAGCAGTTGACAGCTATCCAAAGGTGTGCTCATGTCTGCACTGCTTGCATTTGGCGGATAGCTTTGTGACATTGTTAGCATCCTTTGCCCTAAACACCTGCTGAGTGCTGCTATGCTAGTCCTCTAGTGGGCAACACGTGATAAATGGAGCTGCAGTGACTATGTGAGAAAGACATGAAATAACTTTATAACGTCCACGGGAAGCTGAAAGAGCTTATGGGACAAGATTAAGAAAGAAACAAGAAAGAGAGAGAGGGGCCATGAACAGCCCAAAAACAACTAAAGCTCAAGGGATTGTCTAAGAGTTGACGCTTCAAGCAGGTAAGCTGCCAAGCATTTCTGATCCTCATAATGGAAGACCTCCATGAGAGATTGGGTATCCCGGAACAGAAAGAAAGTTTATAACGTCTGCGAAAAGTATGGGACATATGAAATACAATGGACAAAGAAATCAAGAAACAAGGAGAAAAGTGGGGCCCAGTCTATGGGACAAAAGAAAGGAGGAGAAATGAAATGAAATGAAATGGTGCTTTATAGAAGAAAGCCACGAACGAGTCTCTATCTGAGAGAGAAAGATTCTCTTCCCATCTTGTAAATTTCAAAGCGGTACCTTAGGTCTGAAGTGCTCATCAAGAAGGATGTTACTCGACTTGAAGTCGCGGTGTATAATGGGGTTCCCAGTGGCAGGCCCTGTATGCAAATACTCCAGGGCTTTGGCTGCCCCCAGTGCAATCCGCAAGCGAACTTGCCAATCCATCTTTTGTCTTAGAATGCCTGCATTTGGAAAAGGCTTACAAAGATTCATTCCTGTACAAAACTCTAGGTCTAACTAGCATCATCGATTGAATAGTGCATGCACCAGCCACCCACAGGAGGGAGATGGCAGGTTTTCAACTACTGGATGGTCAAACCAAGATTGTGACAGTCCTCTTAAGGAGGGAGGAGCAGGGCACCATACCATGCAAGTGTTCTTCGAGATTGCCGTTAGACATGAATTCATAGACCAGCATTCGATGGGAGCGATCGGCACAGTAGCCAAGAAGATGCACAAGATTTGGGTGGCTGAGACGGCTTAGAATGTCGACCTCCACACGAAATTCCCGTTCACCCTGTGTTCCTCTGCTGAAGGCCGGATTCATTTGCTTGATTGCCACAATCTGTACCCACCCCACTTTGAATGACACTTTGTTTTGGAGGGGGGAGAAATGAAATGAAATGAAATGGTGCTTTATAACGTCTGCGGAAAGCTCATAGAGCTTATGGGACAAAATGGAAGAAAACATGAGAGGAACAAATCCAGAAACCACAATTAATGTTCTAGCGATTGTCTAAGGGTGAAGGCCTGAGAAATGAAATGAAATGGTGCTTTATAACGTCCGCGGAAAGCTTGTAGAGCTTATGGGACAAAATGGAAGAAAACATGAGAGAGGAACAAATCCAGAAACCACAATTAATGTTCTAGCGATTGTCTAAGGGTGAAGGCCTCGGTAGGTAGGCTGCCACGCATTTTTGATCCTCATAGTGAAAGACATCAGTGAGAGTTTGGGTTCCACTGAATAAACAGTGAAATCTCCCCCGGATCTCGTAGTATAGAGGGCAGTAGAAGAAGAAGTGTTCTTCAGTTTCAATTTCCTTGCTGCGCCCTATGCAAGCTGGACATAGGCGGTCCTCCCGTTGCAGGTTTTCCCATCTGCCAGTCTCTATCCGTAGGTTGTGGGAACCCACCCTGAACCGCCCCAATGCCCTCAAGAGGGAAGGAGATAAGGGTGCTGAAAGGTAATTTGGTCTCAAGATTCTATCATCGCGGAGCACCAAGAATGTCTCTCGATAGAAGTGGAGCTTTGTCGTGAGATTGGGTAGCATCCAAGTTCTCTTGACATGTAATTCCATAAGCTCTCTCCGAATGAGTCTGTTGTGGTCATGTCTGGATGTGATGTCCACCTCATCTGGGTTCATTGGTAATAGGAAAGCAGTAGAAAGTCCGTTGAGAGAAAGGAAAAATATATAGTCATCCATGCAAGGTCCAAAGTGAGAGGAAGAGTTGTTGGAGAACCACAAGGATGAAGATTTACAAGATCAAAGGAGTCTAGACAGTGCTGAGCTGAGATCTGTTCCAACAACTACCTTTGAACGTGTGCACATGCAAACAAAGATGGACGGAATGGGAGGTTTAATTGGCATTCTTTGATGAGGTTGACTACTGAAGGTAGAGAGCTGGCATTACTTTTGATACTAAAGACTTCTTATCCCGTCTTGGGCTGAGGGATTATAAGGTGGCACACAGGTCAACATCGGTCAGTATTCTGAGGCCAAAGGAGGTCCCACAGAGAGGGATGGACAGCTGCATAGGGAACATTAATATTCAAGGAGGTTGAGAGAATTACCAGATTTACCAAAAACCCCGTGGGCATCTTTCTATAAAGCAAAGAACATCCATCATTTGAAGGAGTTGCCATAATAATACCTTGCCACTGCGCAGTATGCCACGGTAGACCTGGCCAAACCCGCCTTGTCCTACCAGGTTGTCCTTCCTAAAATTTCCTGTGGCCTCCAGCATTTCCTTTAGCGTGAACACGCTGGCCGCTACTGGGAATCTCACTGGCAAGGGGACCACGACAAACTGGCCTGGCTGCCATGTCTCTGCTGACTTCTTCAACCCTGATAACAACCAAACCCCCGCACAAGGATTGTCATCATCACAACCATTTGATGCTTTCGAGCATCAATCGACACAATCCCACCCAAAACTGTTCTTGGAGAACTCTGTTTACTAAGGAAAGTTATAAAGTGGAACCCTCAAGGGCCTATGGAACGGTAGAACCGCTGAAACTGAAAGACAAAGACGTTGCACAAAGATGGAGTCTTGTGCAAGCTGCTTGACCACTTTCTCCTCATAGCTGAGGACTTCTGCTAGGGTTAAGGAATATCATGCAAGATATGGTGAGCCAGAGAGCGGGAAAGGGGGTGTGAGTCAAACTAGGACTGACTGCAAAACAAGGAAGGGGATTTTATCAATGACCAGGGCAGGGAGAAGTGGGGAAATGGGAGTGGATAGATAAGACCAAGTCAAAGACTTTGACACAGTAAATGTGAATCCCTGATCATCTGCCTATCTTTATATTCTGAGGATGGCGAATGGGAGGATTACATATTCGATCCTCAAGGGCCTTGATCCTCTTGCGCTTGATAAAGCCATCTAGTCCTGTGCACGAAAACAAATGCATTCCACTCCAATTTTGCCCCCGGCCTCCTTGGAGATCAGACAGTAGATGATGCCACTGCAGAGGTCTTCAAGAGCGATCTGTGACCATTCATCCAAGATGTCAGACCCAAACATCCAACCCTGATGCACTGCCACATAAGATTTTAAGACGAAGGCAAATAGCTACCCCATAAAAACCAAGCAATTTCTCTCTAACCCTGTCTGATCTAGTCTGTTTGGTGCAATGTATGCTGAAATGTACAAATGGCTGGAGGAGCGCTAAATTCAACAAGTATGGACCAAGGCAAGGGAACCGGAAATAAGAGCAAGTTTACCAAAATCCAAGGGAATAACGGTGGCATGAGAGCCAGGAAGAAAATCGGAATATGGTTAAACTTATAGTAAGATTGGTGCACAAAGAAAAGAACAGGAAATTTGCAAGCTGAGCGCCAATTTCAACGGAAAAAGAGATGGCAAGAAATGTATGGCGCTCGAAGAGCACAGTAAATGAGGAGGAGCTGACAGGGGGGAGATGATGTGCACCTGATGTTCAATTAAGAAAATTTCCAATCCTCGCCAAAACGCCTGGTTACATCAATCCTTCTTTCGTTCAGGTCATTAACCGATATCAAGAAGTGCAATGTTTTTAATCGCTTCATAATGAAGGCCAGAGCCGGTTGTGTACAGATATATCCTACCATTCAAATCAGCCTGTTATTGAATCTCTCTGCTAAGGAGCAGAGACATCCACGCTATGCCTCATGGTCCCTCTTTTCCCCTTCTTGAGCACCAGCAGGGAAGAGACGGGGCTGCCGAGGGAGGAGAAGGAAAGGTATGTCCACTGGAGGCCAGAGCACTTACTGGCCCGTCCGCAGTCAAACCACCGGAAAAATGCAGTGAGAATGTAAGTGACTCCTTACTCCTAATTTACCCCTCTTTAAGTACTCGCGGGGGAGAAGAGAGAAGGAAGAAAGGACCTTTAAGACGTCCACATGAGGCGCAAGTAGCTTATCGCACCACCGCTTCATTTTCTATCTCAGAATTTCCTACGGAAGGGAGGGAAAGAGATTCCTTGATGAGCATCGATGTCCTTGTAATTCAACAAAGTGAGAGAGAGTGGTAAAGGGAGATAGAAAGAAAGAAAGGAGCATTGAAACTTACGGAATCTTGAACCATTTGTCTCGTCCTTGCGCAAAGGGCCACGTCAATCTTCGATTGTCTTTTCCAAATTAATCAGATGCCTCCCACGAAAGCGAGGGAGAGAAAACCAGTCTCCTTGGAGAAAAAGAGACCTTTCAATTCATGGTAGCAAAATGAACAGCATGCACACCTCAAGAACGAGGAAGAAAAACAGACGCACAAACGCACATGCAACAAGAATAATCTATCCTCCAATTTGCAATCTCACAAGAACGAGAATGAATGGACTGTCGACAGAACCACGTTTATTACGCTCGCGGGACAGAAATCTAGACACGGAATGCACACGCACAATTCCGTAAATTTCCGAATCCCAGAAGAAAGACCACGAACTCCGAAAATGAACGAAAGGAAGAAAGGAACAACATCACTCCATTAACACTGTAAATGAGTGATTACAGAGAAACAGATGCAGAGACCAAACCAACACCCCCACTGCCCCCCCGCACTAACAAAAGGAATAATATACCGTCCAAATTCACAATCACAGACGAAAGGTCACGCTACATAAGAAAGCACTCCAGAATCGTACACGCCCGAGACCTGAGAGCGCAGGAAAGAGTGGACGCCAACGCTCTCACGCGCACACACTCGCAACGTGGGCGCCAACAGAGGACGACGACCCCCACACTTGCTCCACTCCACTGCCACCTTTTTGCACCACTGCTGTTCTCTCTCACTTATTTTCTTTTCCATTTTCTTGCCTGGAAAATGGGATACTTCTGCGATTTCTATAATATATGGAATGGATGAATGAATAATGGGACGGATGAACGACAGCGGACCCGTCCAGCTGGTTCCAGCACTCAATTCTAGCTGTCGGATTCTCGGGTGATAGAGATCCCCGGGCGGCCGGCGGAGAACGGACTTTTCTATTTACAGTTATTCTCGAATTCGACGTCCCAGAAAATGAGCTAAGAAGAAAATGGCACCCTATTAGGCCGACACAAAAGGGTGGATGGGGTGGGCCCAAAAGGGTAGCCGTTGGACGGAATCGGCGGCCCTCGATTCAAAACATTGGCGCGCCCCCGATGCCGGTTGCCTGAGCGGACGCAGCCGGTGCCCGGTCGACGAGCGCCACCGGCTGGGGCCGGTGGCGCAACGGACCGGGACGCACGTCCCAAGGTGGGGCAGTAAAGAGGGTTATGTAGTTCCACGTTTTGCCGCAACATCGCCAGTTATTAAGGGTCGTCGTATTGCGGCATTTTCCCGCGTTCTGCACTATTGCCATAATCCACGTCAGAGTGTTTGAATCGTCGCCATTTTCATTAAATGCTTGAAGCGAATTATTTTATGTTTTGATTGCGTCGCCATCAACGTGAGTACTTTTTTTGTGGACGTGAAATGAAACATAATCATTCATTCATGGATGCATGATAGGGAGTAGTAATTAGAAATGCTGAGAATTATAGAGCCAGGGAATAATTATCCTGCCTGACAAATAGGCCTAATATATGTCCTAATACTTTCTGCTGTTTAAGATTCGGTCTCCAGCTAAGTAGACCAGTAGCCAAAGTTTAGAAACACGTTCTTATGTGGATGAAAATCTCTTACAAATCTCTTACAAGTTGAGGTCTAAAATTGTATAAGGAAAACACGGCAGGGACTGCTCACAAAGAAAGAAAGAGGACTTCTTCAGGAGGAAACGTGCCACTGAAAAGTGATGGATTTATTGGCTCCTCGTTATTCTAAAGAAGAGACTACCCGTCACTGTCAAAAATCACTAAGCCCCTATTGTGCCTTCCCCAGGCGTTACGTCTTCTAATCCTTTGTTGAAAACTACTTCATGATGGAAGATAATAGAAATGAGGTAAAAGCTTAATGCAGAAGTGCAACCTCTGACAGGAGGGTAAGCCGGTTTCCGGCATGTCAATTCTGCCCCACTCTTTCTTCAGAGTGACATGGAACTGAAGGAGTGTAAACTCTAGTCAGGGTTACGTTGGGTTACACAATGGGGTGTGTAACTCCATATGGGGTTACATTGGATTACACGATGGGGTGTGTAACCCCACGTGGGGTTACATTGGGTTACACGACGGGGTGTGTAACTCCACTCGGGGGTTACACAGAATGGAATGTAACTCCACTCGGTGTAATTCACACTTGGTCTCGAATGTTGACTAAGTATAAAATGAACTAAGAAGAGTTACACAAAAGACCATGGTTACAGAGGGTTACACCGATTAGCATACCGACACCCGGGTTACACTTCAATAGCATCCCCATCAAGAATCGAACCCGAAGTCTTGCCGCTTGCACTGTAATCATCTTTCCAATACGGTATCCACCCCAGCTTGAAACCCTCTTGGATTCTTAAGTATTTAATAGTAAAACCCAGATAAGAGGGGGTAAGGAGGATTTGACAAGGGGGCGTCAGAAATTTTGGAGTTAAAAAGTCAAACAATGGATCTTCATAAACACAAGCTTTTACCGCAAGAGTTCATATACATCATCAACAGATTACGAGAGAACCAAAGATCAGCATGTCCGAGAAATTTGATGGGACGATCTATCGAAGTTTCGCGGATCGTTCAACGAGTACGATTGTTTTTACGTCTACATCCACAACATTATCGTAATGAAGGTATCCAAGTTGGATTCATGGGCATCATTTTATCAAACATTGCTCTATCTTGATTTGCACCCCTATTAAAAAAAAAATTGTATTTGCTGAACAATTTTGAAACATTCATGTCAGAATGTACTCCAACCTCGTAAAGAATGATAGGAGAAAGGTGCAGGCATAGACAAAAATGCGAAACCTTACAACAATGAACACGTCCTGCTTTTATTTATGATGCCAACTTGCGTGTGATCTTGATTGGAATGACAGAAGCCTCATTAGTCAATTCCGATTCGGGTTTAGGGAGAATGTAAATGATCTTTTGCTAACGATGTCAAACATCAACACCCTAAGCAAATTCATCACCCAAATTATTGAATGTAATAACCATTTGTTTGAAAGATCCTAAGACAAGCGATCCCGGTGGTCCACGACATTCCATGCTACTAGAACGTGACGATAAACACTCAGCAACGATCCTATGCAAATTGATGCTACCCGATGCAAAGCCATTGATGCAACAAAAAAACAAAAACGACGGTCAAATGGATTATGCTTACAAGTATTGTGGAGAACCCAATCACATATCGTAGTGGGATAGCCGGTTAGGCACTTGCCTGCCTAATAATTATTTTTGGGGCCATTTGGCAGTTAGGCACTTTTGAGATTATTTTTAAAATTAGGCATCTTGGATACGTAATTTTTTTTAATTAGACAATTAAAAATAATGATCACAAAATGAAAACACAAAAATATAACAATACAGCCGCTGCCATGGATGAACATTGAAAACTGAGTCCATGGATGACGTTTTAAATGAATATCCACTCAATAGTATTATAGTATTATCTACTCAATATCAAGAAGAAAAATGCAGACATGTTACTAGAACATCGTCCTTATGATAGCACCATTGAATTATAAGAATGACCCCAACCATCATTCGCCCAATTGATAACTTTCTGTTTTCGGTAGGGTTTACGCTCCGAAGGTGTGCCGGTATGTTTTTATTTACGTTCGCGTGTTTGTTCACTTTTTTTTTTCTTCTGAGTTTGTGTTTGTGGCTTGGTAACTAAGTTTTTTTTCTTATGGTTTGTGTATGAGGGTGTGTGTGGCTCGTTGGTGCCACTACTGTTTTCCTTCGGATATTGTATGTTCATCATTTCGTCATTTCTAAAATTTTGAATATTTATAAGATTCAAATTACTGCATCGCCTCGTCGTTTAGGCAAGATTGCTATCATGAAATGCAGTGAGGTCTACTTACACAGGCAGTCGATTTATGCAGAAACAGAGAGCCGATTTGGTGCTGGACCACTATTGTTCAAATCTTTGTAGTGGTTCCACTGCTGGTGTTTACGTTCGTGTTTGCGTTCAGATTCTGCTAGTGTCTAGGGTTTGCACTCTGAAAGTGTGCCGGTATGTTTTCATTTACTTTGGCGTGCTATATTTATTCACTTCTTTCTTTTGTTCTGAGTTTGTGTTTTGCGGCTCGGTAAATAATTTCTTTTTGTTAGGATTTATGTTTGAGGGTGCTTGTGGGTGGATCACTGGTGCCACTATTGTTTTCCTTCATATATTGTATGTTCATCATTTCGTCATTTCTATTTTTTTGAATATATATAATATTAAAATTATTACTTCGATACATTGTTTAGGCACATAGAGCCGGTTTGGTGCTGGTTTGGTTATTGCTTGGATCTCAATTGCGGCTCTCTCTTGTTACCTGTGGTAAGTCTTTAACACATTCATTCCTTAAAATTTTCTTGAACTTCACTCCATTCCAACGGGTATAGTTCATTCACAAGCAATGTTTATGTTGTGCAACAAAGATTGCTCTAATCAAAGCAGAGAATGCCACGGACGCAGATTGTCAACTTATTCAGAAG
Source organism: Takakia lepidozioides (assembly GCA_030704615.1). Lineage (NCBI taxonomy): Eukaryota > Viridiplantae > Streptophyta > Takakiopsida > Takakiales > Takakiaceae > Takakia > Takakia lepidozioides. The sequence goes on along the minus strand of CM060732.1, from coordinate 20,551,954 downwards.
GAGAGAGCCGGATTGCAGCTGAGGCTACCACTTTCTCTCGTATCCCAACCGCTGCTCTCTCTTGTGACCTGCAAGTAAGTCTCCAAAGCGTTGTTTTCTCAGGTTATATGATATGACATCCAGCTTTTTTACTACACCAGATTTAGTTTATACATGTGGCCACTTGTGTACAGATATTGAGAAGAGCTCGGAAGATGGGTAAGAAGAAGAAAGGGAAGAATGTAGGAGGTGGTGGTGGAAGCGGAGGGCAAGTATTAGTAGAGAGTCTGGGCGATTTAGCCGTTGGGAGTTCTGGAGGGGGAAAGATTGAGTATGACGATGTAGAATGTGTCTTCACTGAGGCTCCATTGGTGCACTATTAGTTTGTGGATCGAAAGCAGTCCATTCCAGCATCTATTCTGGCGCACTTGGTGGCATCTTGGTTTACTAAGTGGAGTAGTTTTCTACCAGGTACATTCTACGAATCAATTGTCTTCGTTGTTGGCTCTCAAATGGAGTTGGTTGTATTATGCAAGTACATTGATGAAAATTTGTTGAAGAACTTCATCCGACATTCAAAAAGCTTATGTAGGAGCGTCTATCTTATTCGTAAAAAAAACGAACGGATATTATGCATTGGTGTAGATTATTGCGGCTCAACAAAATCACCATAAAACATCTTGATGCATTGCCAATAATTACCGAACTTCTCGAACAACTTGGGCGAGCAAGTATCTTCACAAAGATCAACTTGAGATGAGCTTATAACCTTGTACGTATATTTTATAAAAAAAATGAATGGAAAACCGTTTTCACACAATGTATGGATATTTTGAGTTCATCGTGATGCTTGTCTTACAAATGCCCCAACAACTTTTCAATATATGATAAATGATATTTTTTGGCAATTTTTAGATGATTTTTGCGGTCATTTATTTAGACGACATTTTGATATTCTCACATAACAAAGAGAAACATGATCGCCATGTGCATTTTCTTTTTTTATAAACTATGATAAATATGACTATATGTCAAGTTGGAAATAAAATAAAATAAAATAAATCATCAATCCGAAGTCAAATTTTTGGGCTATTTTATTTCTGAGGAATGATCAAAAGACCATTGTTGAGTGGGTCAGACCAGCCTCGGTTTAAGACGTACAATATTTTCTAGGATTTAAAAAAAATCTATAGAATCTTCATCACATTAGTACTGTAATTGTTGTATTGTTTGACATGACTCATAGGAGAAGAGAAGTTTGTTTGGGATTAGAAGGTTGAATAGACATTTGCAAAGTTGAATCATGTTTTTACAATGGGCCCAATTCTTATGCGTGCATACCAGTACATCAGCAAGTACATCAGACTTTGTACCTTTTCAATACGGTACAAATGGGCATAGATGTAGTTTTAGGAAAGGTAGATCTAAGGCTTAGTTGTCTTTTGAGCCATATAAGAGGAAAAGAGGTAGTTTCTAAAGCCTTTCTTTCACACTCTCTACCTCCCTCCGGCCTCTCTCTCTTCAATTACCTTGGCATCAGTTTCCTCTTGTATCGTGTTTTGGAGATACAAGGAGGGTCCTGGTAGTATACAAATTTAGAAATATCCCAAACAAGGGTATGCAATATTAAAAAAAACCCCAGATTTTGGTACTTGTCGGGTATCAATAATGCCAGCATTTCACATAAGCAGACCTAGTATCAGGGCTTGGGGGACTTTCCCTGCATAAAGACAGAGGGTTCTTTCCCCGCGGTGGATGGCTCTCTTGAAGATCTCAGTGAGCTCAGATCCGTAGAACTAAAATAAAAACAAGCCTAAACGGCGATGGGCTCTCTTGCTTTGGCAAAACATAAGAGGAAGGTGAGAGTAAGGGGCATGACTGAGCATAAGAGACCAATTGGAGCCTTGACGGTGTAAGGTCCTTTGACCACATTTTCTCCATTGACTTCAACATGTTGCAAAGTCTCTCTCTACAAGAGAGCCAATAAACGAAATTAAAAAAGAAAAGATGACAGGGCGTAAGATCCCCGCTCCAGGGATCTTCTGCGTAAAATCCCTGGGGCGGGGGAATCTTACACCATAATGTCCCTGCCAGTTGTTGACGTGATATTCCGTCAGATAACGTCCCTGCAAATACAAAGGGAAAAAACCCGTAGGTTTTTACGCATGAGGTAAGGCGTCCTCCTGTCAGGATGAAACTCCCCGTCTGAGAAGGTAACGAAGGAAATTTCTAGGCGGTTTTTTACAATAGAGCCATTCAATACGTATTTTCAATATTTACTGTCCTCAATCAGACAAGGGTGCTTCATTGAACAGCGAGCGTCGTGAACGTATCATCCGGGATTGGGATGCATGAATAACATTTCATTCGGTTTTTTGAAAACATCTGCTCAAGAATATTTCTGCAGGTTTCCAGGAGGAGGAAGAATCTAGTTTGCACTAGACAAACAAGGAATGTCTTAGTGCCCTCCATCAGTGTAAACCCACCTAAGGCTTGTGTGCCTGAATGCTTGGAGGATCATAGATCGGCATAGAGAACCACCTTGATCTTGTCAATTGCTATCTGTCTTGTCAAAGAGTGTCTTGTCTACCCTCTCGCGTTGACAGAGAAACGGAACGTTGGGGGGGACTTCAAGATAGAGATTAGAGGGCTCGAAGAACTCCGTGCTTCGAAATTTGAAAGGAATCCACAGCTGAATTTGTATAGTTTTCTCTAACATAATGTATTTGTGTCTTTGTGTCTATAGCTTTCGTAAATCAGTGCAGAGTTGTCTGAATGTCGAAGCAAATTTTGCAGTCAAAAGTTGATCACTCCTGTATCAAGCTTGCTGGGCAAGGTATGACCTGTTCAGATCATAACTCAGACTGCACATCTGTCAATAGGGAACCGTATTGGATCAGACCACACCATTCCATCACCTACAATATACGTAGCCTGCAGGTAATTAGTGTTTAGAATAGTGGTACTTATATTGTCCGGGAAAAATAGTTCAAGAAGTATGCAAGTTGTTTGTGTGAGAGCAACCTTTGAGCAGAAGGTACGAATGTCCGCATGGGTAACTTGTATACCGTTTTGAAGTGCATACCAAACCCCTTAAGAAGAAATGTGCCATTAAGTAAAATACATAATTGACTATAGAGTTTCACATGTAAGAGTGCGCAAGATAAAGGACAAAACTGTCACACACCATATATCCACCTATCCTCACACCCACTTCCTGAAGGATTGCATGAGCTAGGAGCAAATTGCACCCATACATCAAGAGCTTAAGTAAGCCAGAATAGGGTCATGGACATCTGCGCCAACTGTTGATCCAAGTAAGAGATCTACATGCGCATAATTTGGCAAGTAGACCACTTGCGGGGTGCCGGGAAGCTCTCGAATAAGATGTTGTACATCAAGTGGGCTCGCCAGGACATCCTGTCCTCCATGGATCAGGAACATGGGTATGGAAGACGGAAATGCTGTGAGGTCATAAGCAGGGGGGTTTGGTGAATTGTATTTTGCCTGGTTACCAGAGGCTCCGTAGTCGTACATTTGGAATCGATTTGCTCTCAGTACTGCGCACAAAGGGGTGAAATGACAGTGCCACTTCAGATCGAATCACTTACCATCAATAAGCTGGTTAGGAAACTGATTACTTCTGACAAGCATATAACCCTGGTAATATCGCTATCACAACACAGCCTCCAGTCTCATGGAGGAAAACCTCTTTGACAACCCCTAACATGAAAGCTTCACAGACACTGAGCTATGACAAAGCAAAGTACCAAGAGAAGGGGGCAACTCACTCTGTGCCATGTGCCCTACATTCTTGACTGAACTGCTCTGAGTCTCGTACTTGTCGTAGTACGACTGCATCCGAGTTGTGTTGAAACAGCAATTCTTCCCTGCCATAGAGTCATGCATACTCCCCTGTCAGTGCCAGAACCTCCTCAAAAGACATCAGTGACCTTATGGTAGCCCTCCATAACTTCTGCTCTTGACTGGATGTAATGATGTGGAGTGTGCAACAAGCTCCATCCTGCGGCTAGCCCCAGGACGACATCTAATGTGCTGGGGGTGGTTGATCACGTTGGCCGTAATGACCTAATGGCTCTAATGGTATTCTATTTGTGCATGCATACCTACAGACAGCACATCAGGAAAGAGTAGTGTCTGGACACAATACTCCCAAAATTCCCCCACAATTGCTCCTGTTAGGAGCAAGACATTCCAACACCTTTCCTTACAATTTTTTTGCATGTTGATTGAAAGATTGTACTGTTAGGGAAGCGCACCCATATGCAAAGAACCACTACAAGCAGCCTCGAATCAACAGCAAGGTTTGGACCTGATGTATCCATGCGTCCTATCTGACTTGATGCAGTGATGTACCCACACATCTAATCTCATATGGGTATCCCGGCGTGGGAAGGTGCAGATCAGGAAATAACACAAAAGTACACACCAATGTGTGATGAAACACAATTACACATTGGTGTTTCCATATGGTAGAGACAACAAAGTAAATTGAGAGCATCATCCATGAACGTCTGAGAGCAAGAGGAGACCTGTAAAAGTTGTGACATAGTCATTATAGCAAGTTGCAGGCGTATTGATCATGGAACAAAGTTGATCCACAAACTGTTTGCCAGAAGCCCTGTCATGGAATCCTTCAAACTCAATCAATATGAATCTACCACCAATTCATTTTAGGCATATATGTCAAGCAATTTGAAAACCATCCACTCAGAACTGATCCCTCAACCATTGGGAAAAGTAGTAGACCATGTTTTTCAAGTATGAATTCTAACTTCAGATAATACTAGATATTTAATCATTTTGGATAGACAATGGGTCTTCGAGTGCAGAGATCATTAAATAATTATCTATGAAAGTGGAAGAGGAACTGCAATTCAGTTAAGTGAGAGGGGGTGAAGGTGGGCACTTTGCAACTCACAGTTTAGTGGAGAACTCTGGCTCTCCTATGCCCATGAAGAACTACATCCACCAGTGTCCCAGCTTTTGATAATCAGTCCATGACTAACGCAACTCTCACTCTGCTTTTCTTGTTATTCTACAGCCCTCATTTCCCCAGTGGGGAATTACTAAGTATCTTTTTTCATACTCATGTGTGCAATAAACAGAGGTTGAGACTGCTTCGAAGCATGATTCCTTATCTTGACCACTGTAAATAAGGGATCACTTCTTCTGCCTTCATAGGCAAAGCCACTGCTTGACAGGCCTTTTCCATAAAGAAGATTTGAGATGCCTTGAGAAATGTACACAAGGCTCTCTCAGGTTGAATTGTAGTCTATGGTTGTGGAGGCTCGTTGTTGGAGGCCCCTTGTTCTTGTAGTTATCTTCATGAGTTTTTGTGCCATAGGGTCTTTGAGACCAAGCAGGATTATGTGTACCCTTGAGCTTGAAGTCACAATTCACCTCACAATCTACTTGGCAAGGTAGAGATTTCTTCCTGACAGTCCGGGCCCTTAAAACCTCTGAGACTTATGACATCTAGTTGCCTCTGTCTCCATTTTTTTTTAACAACATGGCCTCTCCACCACATTCCTATTCCGCCTTCCTACTACCCTCAAACTCGGCATGGCTGGAGATCTGATCCAAGCACGACAGGAACTAAGTGAATCAAGGTCAAGCTGACCTAGAAAGCAATGACAGCCTGACAACATAGCTGTAATTGTATTGAAACACTATCTTTGTCCTCAGCAAAGATTGAATTACAACCCAATGACTTGTTTGCATATCTCTCCCCATCTCTTCTACAAGCATTCCAAAGATTAGAGTAGATTCACATAGCCTGAAGATAGAGACAGGCAGATGCACAACAAAGGTAGTAGATTGAGACGCTCTGTCGCTGTCCTCTTTGAATTGAAGTGGGGGACACTACTACCAGCTATTTAGAGACAGCCAATCCCTCACAGACTATTTCATTATGCAATCAAAGAAGCCTGGCAGATTATTTAAATGAGCTCCTTCACCTTCGAGAAAAACTCAAAGTTGCATTGTAGTTTTCAGGCTGCTTGCTTCCCCTGTACTACCAGTCTTCAGGAAAGCCTGCAGCTTGGAGGACCCTGACTGCCAGGTAACCACCTTTACGTACATATTCAAGGGATCATAAGATTATACATTGTCTTCGGAATTTTAAGGTCAATTATAGGGTACGAGCTGCTGTCAATTTTGTAGCAGCCTATCTGCATCAGGCTTGAGGTATCGTTGGATGGCTTATGGAATGGTTCTACTTTGTCCCTAGACCTCCCTGTGGGTGCTATTGAAATTCCTTTCTCTCTTTCTGGGTAAACTCTCGTTGATCTATTTCGTCCACGGGCAATGGGGTATGGCCATACAGAACTTCTGTTTTCATTTACCAACACATGCACACAACATCGACAACTCCAAACCAGAACATGCACTTACATCCTCCATGTGCGTCTGGGCTAAAACTTGTATTGCAGTGGATGGTGTGCCAGAGAAGTAGGCAACTGGGGCAACCATCACTACTTTATCCACGAGCTTCCAGGTTGACTGTCCTTGTGACCAAGCTGCTAATGGGGCCTGCGTTCCCTGCCCACCATATGCCAAAGGGAGAACATTTGAGTGCTCAGTTGCAGTCACATATCCAGAAATTGCTCCTGGCATACATCAAGCTCATTACTCAATTACAATATCTCTCCTCATGAATTGAAGATGATCTAAGAAGACACTCCAGGAGTGACGAAGAGACGCCCACTGAACTCAGGAAGCCAATTGATGAACTATAAGTGGCCCTTCTTGGTGGGAGCTAAACTCTTCCATTGTTTGGCTTCCAGCACAGTATGTGAGTACAAAAAGGCAGGTTCCAGAGATCAGCTCGAAGTTACCTGGGAGTAGCCAATGTAGTGGATTTTCTTGCCTGATTGTACTGTCTGTGCTGCCACAAATTCTAAGAAAGCTGGCAGGTCTTGCGATGCAAGCTCATCCAAAGTCCAATCCCAGAATTTCTGCAATGAAATATTTTCAAAAGTTTGTCAATTGCAAACCAAGAGAAAGCCAAAAAGGACGAGGAGAGAGAGTCGCATGTGGCCTTAGTTTCAAGAACCTACCTAAAGCGCTGATTTTCCAAAATCCTGGTTTATGATAAACTCAATTGGCTCCACAGGATTCGACAATGCCCAGAGCACAACGTCAGGCTCGCATCAAGAGGAAAGAGGGAGAGAGACGCAGAGAAAAATTGCAGGTGGCCGGCCATCAAACATCAGAACTCAGACTGGAAATACCAATTGAGGAGGCACAGAAGAGAGTGACAACCGGGTCACTTCTCTTGAGGTAAGTGTGGCCATCACTGTAATTAGTAGTTCGTGTGCTTCCGATCCAGACATCGTAGTTGGCATCAGCTACTCGAATCGGCAGAGAGGGCCTTAGGGCTTGATCTAAAAACCATGAATCCGCCCCCTGTTGACATGTCACAAACTATTTTCAGATTACCACACAAGTCACATTATATAGGTAGTAACAATCCTGAAATATAACAGCTTGACTCTCTCGAGCTATCCGAACATGTTCAACCCCAGTGCATCACAATGAGCCCATAGCACTATAATACTTAAACGCTCAACAGTACGTAGAAATGATCCTCAGTATCCTCGTACACGTCTGTTGCCAATGGACCTAGACTCATTGAATTTAAAATTCTGGATCCGAAATGTGGAAAAAACCTTTAGGCCTCTCAATTTGGGCACACTCTGAGAGTTGTGAAACTGTTCGGTGGTCTGATATCGTCAGATCACACGGCAAATGTGGCATCACGGGTTGCATTGTCAACAGGGAACAATGAATGTCATGCTCGTCCAGTCTGCTGGAGGAGGTCCAGCTCGCAAACAACTGAATCTCATTGGAGTTCTGAAGTCTGCATTTGACCAGAGCGGGGTCCATGAACATAGGGAGGTCTGACTGAACATATGGATTCGTACTCGAGGGTTTTTCTTTATTCTCCTCGGTAGGTGGTCAAGATTGTCCACCACTGCGTGGATATTGTACTCACCGAGATAATAATATGCACATGAGAGGATGAAAACTGGAGGTCTTCCAATTGCAAATTGCTGTCCTCTAGCTATTTTATTAATTCCCAGCCGGAACCATCCGGGTGGTTGTGACCTGCACAGCCATGAACCATTAGTATGTAAGCTCGAGCAGTGACCCCTAATCAATCAGGGAATCGGCTTCTGAACAAGTGCTAGCATGAACGTCGAAACTAGTGGAACCCCTGCAGTCGACATGGACACCACACTCACCACATATTTTGTGCAGGCGTAGCCTTGAATTGGCTGGATAAAAGTTTCGCACAGACCGTTGGGCTTCATGAAAGGCCCTTCAGACATTATTTGAGCATCCACCCCGACCCACAAACAGGGAACGAATAAAACGATGGCTATGATGACACCCGATTGCTGTATCATCCTCATATGTGGAATGGCCCTGGTGTGCTTCTCCATGGTAGTCGCGCCGCGCTCTCTCTATGGATATCGCACGAGAATTTTGGGTCTTGAATCCAACTGGAAAAAACTCCCACTGAATACTACAGTGCCCCTCATGCTGCACAAGGGCACCCTTTTGTGTCAAAACAACACTTGTACCCGCGACCATGGCTGGCCTTTCGTCTACTGGATCCATTCGAGTAGAAATAGAGAGAGAGAGACCACTTTCAACGTAACGACACATATGCAGCAGACAGAGGAAAGGGGAAAGGTCGACGGCCAAAGGCAACTGTGCAAGAGTGAGCCGATCAGTAAACCAGAAAGAAACTACCAGAGGAGCTCAGCCGGGACCCGATGAAAGTGCAGGCTTTATCAAAGAGGTCCAATGTGATTCCAACAAAGACTATTTGTATGGGGAGAGACTTGAGAGACGAGAGACACATTTACTGCCTGGCTCGGTCTATCACGAGCACGTGGGAAATGCAAGAGGACGGAGGAGTTGAGCTGCCTGCACTACCCCGATAGTGCTTGGATATGGTCATGGGTAGCAGTAGTTCATTAAGAAGGGGACAATGGCAGCAGAGATATCCAGCGAGGAGAAACAGAAAAAAGTTGCAGTGAAGCGTGTTTAGAGTGAATGCGGTGTGCAGAGGACCCCGCCAGTCTGCTCCCAAGTTGCAAGGTCAGTGCAGCCCATCAATATGTTGTCATTATAATAAGGTACAGTGGTGATATCAGCTTACATGCACACAGCAGCAGGATTACTTATTCATCAGAGCTGTGAAGGTTCAAAAAGTGCCCTTCTTCCTCTGCAGTGTGCATCAGATTAGAGGTAATGTAGATCTAGAAAAGCAGTTTATAGAGCAAGAAGGACCCATCAATGTCGAGTTTAGATTTGCACGCATACTTGTCATGCTGCGATCTCAAGCACTCTCTCGTGAAGTTCATCGTACTAAACTTTTGTTTTGTTGAAGTTCTTTGTCTGAATTGCTTCCGTGTCCATCTCAGTATTGCACTTTGCCTCCAGAACATATACTACATGTTGTGCATGCTTCACGTCAAGGAAAAGTGGAAAGTTAGAGGTTCGTGAACATAAGATACCTGCAACAAAGTACACTGCAACCCAACAACATCTATGAAACGACTCGACTGACAAGAGGAGGTAGAAATCGGACATCACAATCTTATAAGTTACTTAGCCCAATTTTTTCCGGACATGCGGCAACACAACTAAAAAAAAAAGGATGACGCCTCCTGAAGGAAGTGTAATTATGGTTTCGCTTCATGCAGCACAACGAATGTTGACTCAAGCACTCAAACAATCCGCTCAAACAATCCACTGGATGGGGGATGATAGTGACATGTTTCAAACATATCATCCTCAGGATTTTACAGTTGTGCTTATAACTTTGACTCCATGGCATGTATGAGAGGTTATTTTTTCCTCTTTAATATATGGGCCTCCCTTGGGCCTTTTTTTTAAAAACAAACAAACTTTGACATATTTTAATGAAAATAAATGATTTCTGAAGCAATGTTAGAGAGTCAGATATGTCAGAACCTCTGCAATTGACAGCATCTCATTTAGTGAAAGTGTTGGTGATATGATTTCTAGAAAACCAAGTTCCTAGGAAAATTTGTGGTGACTGCAAATTGGTGTGTGGGTGGTTTCCTCTCGTGGCAAGTGCATGGACAAAATAACGAGCTCAACCAACGAGACTGGCTTCAGGTTAAGTAGGTGTCCACTAGAGGAATTTGCAAGATCAGTGCATTCCAATGGATGTAAGTAGTGGGAGCTGTGTAGGTCAACGACAATCCCCAGAATGACACTACAAAAGAGCCTATAGCAGATTTTGGAATCTTTGATTTGGAGGGAAGGCGGCAGATCTGTCTGAGCCTGGGGGGATGGAATATCATGGGAAAAACACTCATAAAAATTCTGCAGTGTAGGGTGGGCCAAAGACTTCATCAAAACATTCCGGATAGTTTTTGAAGTCACTGCAAATCACTCTGGCCAATCCCCACATAAACATTATAATCCTTCAAAATCAATGGTGAAATTCCCTGGATTTTGGTGAGCTAGTACAGATGGTCTGCCCGCCATTGGGCAAATTTCAGCCCCCAGAAAAGTAACCCATCCTACCATATTAGATCCAAAATATGAACCTTACCATATTCACCTTGCCTACATGTACATCTGCCCAGCAAATTGTGGAGAGTTTCACCACACCACAAGAGAGATTTCACGGTTGTTTTGGGGGGGGGGTGGGGGGGTTCCTTGTTTTTGGACTTTGCAAAGCATGAAAATTGAGCTTTGACCAAGCTTTTTGGAAACACTTGGGAGCGACAGCTCACAAATCAGGCCCCTTAATAGTGAGAGGAGAAAATAACCTCTTTCACTAACCGCGCCATGGAGGCTGAGAAATGGGACACCGCCCAGGGAAGGGGGAGAAGAGTATCCCACACCCGTCATGTAGCAGGATTTGACCCCAGAATCATCTGGGTGGCATAACCAACTGAGCTACTGACTGTTGGTTTTTCTTTTGTTTGTGTGAAGTAGGAGGTAATGGCTGTTTTGTTTTTTCGTCCGTGGACTATACTCATTAAACCCAAAATCCTACATACGCTTTGTCAGGAAGTGATGTAAGTTAAGTCGGGCCTCCGTAAGTTGGCCTCCGTCTTTTTAAAAAAAGATAATGTACCTCATAAACCCAACATTACTATGTTTTGCTCACATCATGAAAAAGAAGTAAACCCCAAAAATTAGATATGGAATTTTTAAATCTTAAATTGACCAGAGAGGCAATGTGCAGACGAACTTGCGCAAGCCTTGTCCAAACTAATCAATTGTGTCAGCTGAGTATTTAGAGAGATGCATGTTTGAGCAGTTGTAGGTAACATATAAGATTTCCATATTTCAAAGCCTCAGCAGCTGATGAGATCATGGCAAGACATCACTTCCTGAAGATGCGGAAGACGATGAAGGGTACTTAACTCCTAGTCACATTCTCAGACGACTGTGTGAACATACTTTGAGAACCCCTAAAATATTTCTAGAGAACAATAGGGCCCACCCTCACAGGGGCAGGCAGAGTCCCTCGTAGATACGAGATACTCCGCTCTGGCTGCAGTCCTCTCTCACTCTCTAGACCAACTCATTAATAAATTTAGTCATTCCAAGGAGAAATACCTGCAATACTGACACATCCATTTACTGACGGTAAAGCGCTCTGCCCATCACGAGCTGGCCGTTTCCGTGGTCAGATTGGGCCTGCCCTAAGTGGGGCTCACCTGTTTTGCCAGAACATGCGTACTTCCTGGTATTGGGGGCGCCACGTATGCAGATGAGGGCACCCAAAAAGGCTGCTTTAAATTACTTAGAAATGTCACAACAAATCAAGTGTTGAACTGTAATTGGCATGCTAGGGATCCTCAGGGTTTAATTAGGATCGATGAGTGTTGCATGTGGGTACACGAGTGTCCCAGGCGGCGTAACTCGTAAGGCATTCTCATCTCACTCACATTCAATGCGGCCTGCGCTTGTCGCAAGCTTTTGCTTTTCCCTTCTCACACCCAATCAATCCGATTGCAGGAGTCTCAAGCAAGAACTTTAGTGAGTAAAGATCAGGCACATGCAAGGACACTAGACAACCAAATTAGGTGGCCTTAATGAAAAGAAAGCTGGCCTTTGCACAAGCTTTTACAGGACACATTCAAGCTCTATCAGTCTCCTCATAAAAGCTTTGAAACAGTACTGACTCTCGTATCAGCAACCTTCATCACCACCTCCTTGCAATGCCAAAAGGAAGGTAGGCTACAGTCTACTCTAGATAAATGTTATCGACAGAGTGTTTCTACTTCTGTTAACACTTAGATATTTTCTTCTTCCTTTTTCCCAGAAAAGGAAACCTGGGAGCGACAGACTTATGAAACAAACTGGTAACATTTATCTGGAGAATCCGGAGAATCCAACCAGTTCGGCTTTACATTAAGGACCTGGACTGTCGCAAATAATGTACTGCAGTGTGTCTGAGCAGCGTCCGGGAAATAATTTCAGTTGAACCAGCCAGTAGCCGCTCATTCCCAGCAGCAATCGGCTAAGTGGGTTGGGCACTCGGTTGCTGCCCCTTAGTGGTAACTATACCCGGTCAATTTCCGAGATAATTTCTTTACAACCGGTAATATTCCTAATGATTTATTTTGTGTTCAGCTATAAATCTGGCCCTTATAAATATCAACCGGTTTACAATACAAGTGTCAAATGCACAACAATAAGTAAATAATAATAATAATAAATAATCACAACCAGTTTTAAGCAATTCAAACAAGTGAAGAACATTGTATCCTTATAGAAGTTGGACCTGTCAATGCCTTCAAACCACATGGGGCCAAGAATTGAACCAGCGTGGACAGGTGAGCTGTGATAGCAAGCAGCGAGTGCAAGCAGGCGCGGGGCTGGGGCTGCGAGAGCAACGTCCAGACTTAGTAGGGTTTGCCCGCGGCCCGCCCTCTTGAGTTCAATATTTTTTCACCTAAACACCCTTCCTCGGATGTAACCCGGCCTGGCACGTTGGATTTCTGCCATGTGGTGGACTTCGACGGCCATTTCCGTTTTTTGTAATATAAGAAGGGCTGGAATCCGTCCAGGCCTTGCCAACTAAGGCAGATTTCCTGTCTGTAATGAAATGGAAAGGCAAATATCCTTCCTAAAAGTAGGGCACCCGGTTGATTTCCGCTTCGGCCATTTTTTCCCTCGGATCCATTTCCTGAGGTTTCATATTTCATTCGGAAATTCTGGAATTCAGTCGGCTAGCATGTAACTGGCTGCCGGTTCTCCCCGGACGTTGTGTCTGAGGCTATGAATCTAACCTCCACTTCCCGTGTGAAGTCCTTGGTACTTTCCATTTACCCGTCGCCGCGCCCAACGGGCCGTCGCAGTGGATACATTTTGGACGGCTGTAGGGTGATGGATGATGGTATCCGTCGTCATTCACAGAGAGGGCCCTTCACCATTCATGAGAACGTGAGGCAGGGCCATGGACGGCATTGAATACAGGGATAAAAATCTGGAGATATGCCAAAATAAGACAAATTGAGATTTATGATTCTTTTTCTAAATAAAGGTAATAATAATAAGATGAATTTTTCGACAGTGCCTATAAGTTATTGAGGTCCGTTTCAGTGTCGGGCGGGGTATCTCTTTTACATGGATTTACCCGGCCAATATATTGGGGTATATCTAGATGGGTATATCTTTTACCTGGATTTACCCCGCCAATATATTGGGGTATATATCTAGATATATAACCTGATGTAGAAGATATTGGGACCTGGCTATATAGCCTTGTTCCATATGTGCTCCATTGGTAGGTGAGAGAGACTTTGCGGAGACACGCAAGTCAATCTAGAAAATGTGGTCGAAGTACCTACACCGTGTCAATTGATGTGTTGTGCCCAGTCATGCTCCCTAGTCTTACCTTCCTCTTATATTGTGCCAAAGCAAAGCGAGAGAGCCAATTGCCTTGTTTTAAATAAACGAGATAGGGCCGAAAAATATAAGTACCTTATACATTGAGTGAGTCCCAATTGTACACATGTTATTTATGTTCCATATGACTTCCATTGGTCCAATGAGCTATAATGGAGTTCGTGGAGATGACTATTCTGGACATGTATGCTGATTCCATCATTTTGGATCCAAAAGATTAGGTTCCACGCCTACTCACTGCCATGCACAACACGAGCAAGTACATTCTCTACTGTGGATTTCTTTATTTTCAATTTTTCATTGCTATATGTTTATTTACAAAACAAGTTACTTTAAAGTCAATGTTAGTTTTATATATATATATATACTGAAAATTCTCATGTTTCTACCAAACTTGTGCATACTCTTGTTCGTATGCAACACATTATGATCATGTCATTCTTCTTTTTTCAAAAAGGATTTTAATAAGCCTCAAGACACATGGTATATGCTCACTCGCAATGTCTTCTTGGACTATATGTAAACACTTTGGACTTTATTTTATATTCCATAATGTCTTTGTATATGTTGTAATAACGTTTCTTCATGTTTTTTTATAGCAATGTTTTCCAACAAGAACTTGCAGAAGCAGGAGACTTGAGACTCAAAAACTACAATGAAAATACATCACTTGAGTAAGAAACATAAAGAGGTTAAAACTGCTATGAATGAAGCTATCCATGATAAGCACAACAAGCTTTATACTCCATTTGTGAAGCAACTTCAAATCTCTGACCCTACACCTATACAAGTTTTTCTTGAGTAAGTCCAATTGCACTATGATAAGTCTCTCAATGTTGAATACGCAGGAGAAATTACACCGTTTTGCTATTTGTGCAGTTGATCATGAATACAAGGTTTCTTGGCTAAAGCTTTGGAACAATTCCATCTATGCTAGGGACCCCTTCTATTTTCCTATATCATCATTATGTTGTTGTTAATGCATGGTTGCACAAAGCTACATTTTAGGCCCAGCTTGAAAAAACAAACTTTATATGAATATGCAGATATGTTGGCAGATCTATGTGGTGTAAACCAATCTACTTGGCCTGAAATTGATTCAAAAATGGAAGATTATTGCTATGAAGGTCATATTTCATTGAATTTCAGACTGGGCTTATCAAGAGAGGAAATTCATGGGAGGAACAACCTCTTGGTGATCTTGCTGCCGAACGAGTATTATTTAGGTTTGTGTTTTACTTTGAAGTCGTATGAATTTTTGCTATAAATTATTTTTTTATACATTGTATTGAAGTATATAATTTCATACCAATCATTAACATGAAATCTTATGGTTGGCAATAAGTATTTCTGATTTGTACTCATCCCCAATAAGTGTCTTACTGAATTTTCAGATTTTATCAAGAATTGGAAGAATGTAACTTCTGACCATTACATGTATACTGCAAACATTCTTCAAAAATGGACAACCTCTCATTTGAAAGACTGTGGATGGTAATTCCTCAGTAGGAGTATTTGCCTTAGAACAAAAGATATTGTTGGTCTCCAAACACAAATCTACAAAATCATGATTAGTCAAGATGACGGACTGCCTTCATCACCCAAATGCATCAATTAAAGAAGGTTGCAACAATACAATATGAGGTTACATCTGAAGCCTTTACGTCCATTGATGTTTTTGATTCTTGCCCTTCTCCACATTCAACTCGTCCACTTGCTATTTCTTTGTTGAGTCCAGTTCATTTGCAAGCAATACCATTTTTATCTTCTCTTCAAGCAACCATTTCTTCTTCCAGTGCACCATACCTGATTCATTCTTAGGATGAGCTCTTGCCAATCAACATTGGGATCTGATCACCATTGCAGTGGTTCAGTCCAGTGAATCCGCAATAACTGAGGAGTTGCTGAGATAAGCCCTGCAGGCTGCAGTTGATACTTTGACCCTGGGAGACTGAAAGAGAGGTGTGTCATGGTGGTGGGTTCTCATGAATTATTCTTTTTGCAGAGACAACAGCCTACAATTTTCCCAATGGGTTCATGTGGGGTGGGGATGGTCAGGGGAGGGACAGAATACCAGGAGGAGGTGAGAGGGGGTCGCTATTATGTGGTGCGAAAAGAAGGAGGAGAAAAACATTTCCAAATACCTGCAGGTTGGAGGCAAAATGGCAGAGGAGTGTTCCAAGAACGGAGAGGGGTTTTCCAAGATCAACAAGGACATGGCAGCATCGAAAGTTGAGACATAGAAGATGAAGGTAGAGATTTCCGCAGTGCGCGGCTATGTCAATATATTTGCTATTATTGGCCTTGTTGTTGCGATTGCAGGGAAGTTTGAACAGTCACTCAGTCTCTCAAACGCGCTTGGGCGAACCACTCGTTGTGAAGCAAAGGTAGTGCCCACACCCAAGACCACTAGATTAGACGACTGTACTATCAAGGCCCCACCCGTCAGACCATCTATTAATTGTGAATAAGTAGGTGCCAAGGCGCAGGGCCGGAGCTGAAACCGTAGTGCCCTCAAGATCAAAGCCCCCGTGCCTTGTAACATCAACAACAACCAACTTCGCCCTACCACACCAGGGCCATGATGAAGCTCTGCACTTTGAACACCAGAAAGAGGTAGATACAAGCCAACTTCCAACCAGGTCAATTCACGATGGTTCAGAAAACGCGACTTGATCGTCCTAGACGGTAGACGCTCTTCGTTGCGTAGCTCAAATTCGCGCTTGGCATCTCGTTCAGCCATATTGTTGAACACTCCCTCTGCATCCTCAATGCTCCCACATTTGGCATACATGTCCACCAGGGCAGTCTTCAGGATCACACCTGGTACAATTCCAGCTTTGGCGATGCAACCATGCACCTCTTTGCCCTTTTCCAGGGCTGCCAGGCTTGCACACGCATTGCAAACGCACTCAAACGTGATGTGGTCAGGCTTCATCCCTTCCCCCATCATTTGCTCATGGGTCTCCAAAGCCTCCATCCCACGCCCCTGCTGTGCATACCCTGCAAGCATCGCGTTCCACGACACCACATCTTGTTCAGCCATTTGAAAACTCCCTTCGCATCCTTCATGCACCCACATTTGGCATACATGTCCACCAGGGCAGTGTTCAGGATGACATCTGGTACAAATCCAGCTTTGACAATGTCACCATGGACCTCTTTCCCCTTTTCCAGAGCTCCTAGGCTTCCACACGCATTGCAAACACAAACAAATGTGTTGCGGTTGGGCTTCACCCCTTCGCACATCAATTGCTCATAGGTCTCCAAATCCTCCATCCCGCATCCTTGCTGTGCATATCATGCAATCATCGCACTCCACAACACCACATCTCATTCAGCCATACTGTCGAACACTCCCTTTGCATCCTCGATGCACTCACATTTGACATACATGTCCAGCAGGACAGTGTTCAGAATGACATCGGGTACAATTCCAGATTTGACGATGTCACCATGGACCTCTTTACACCTTACCAGGGCTGCCAGGCTTGCATACGCATTGCCAATGCAAACAAATGTTATGCGGTTGGGCTTCACCCCTTTGCACATCATTTGCTCAGAGGTCTCCAAAGCCTCCATTCCGCGCCCTTGCTGTGCATATCCTGCAATCATCACACTCCACGACACCACATCTCATTCAGCCATACTGTCAAGCACTCCCTTTATACATGTCCACGAGGGTATTGTTCAGAATGACACTTGGTACAATTGCAGCTCTGACAATGTCGCCATGGACCTCTTTCGCCCTTTTCCAGAGCTGCCAGGCTTGCACACGCATCGCAAATGCACACAAATGTGATGTGGTCGGGCTTCACCCCTTCCCCCATCATTTCATCATAGGTCTCCAAAGCCTTCATACCACGTCCTTGCTGTGCATACCCTGCAAGCATCGTCTTCCATGACACCACATCTCGTTCAGCCATAGTGTTGAAAACTCCCATCGCATCCTTAATGCACCCACATTTGGCATACATGTCCACCAGGGCAGTGTTCAGAATGACATCTGGTACAATTCCAGCTTTGACGATGTCACCATGGACCTCTTTCCCCTTTTCCAGAGCTCCCAGGTTTGACATGTTGACAAGGGTGTTGAGGAGAAAAACACTTGGCGTGAATCCACTTTGGATAATGTGAGTGTGCACCTACTTTCCAACTTCCAGACCTTTCATCTTGATGCACTTAAGCAAGAGACAGACAAACGTATCTGAATCTGCTGAAATGCCTCCTGCATTTGGCATACATGTCCACGAGGGTATTGATCAGAATCGCATCTGGTACAATTCCAGCTTTCGCGATGCAACCATGCACCTCTTTGCCCTTTTCCAGCGCTACCAGGCTTGCAAACGCACAGACGTGATGTGGTCGGGCTTCACCCCTTCCACCATCATTTACTCATAGGTCTCCAAAGCCTCCATCCCACGCCCTAGTTGTGCATAAGCATGGCATTCCGCGGCACCACAGTTCATTCAGCCACATTGTTGAACATTGTTATCTGTTTTTTGATACTTTCCTGTTGTCACATTGGCAGTTACTTGTCAAAGTCATTCCACCCAGACAATCTTCTCAGCTCAGCATGGATTTTCTTAATTCTGGGATGTAACTTGTCATCTACAATGAAGGTGTGCACCCTGTTGCCAACCTCAATGCAGCAGCGACCTGGCTCCTGGCTCCTTTCTAACCCCTCTGACCGTGATCATTCTTCTCACCTTTGCAGTATCATCCCACCTGCCAGCTGCGGCATAGATGTTTGATAGCAACACATAAGTCGCACCATCTCCACATTGCCATGGATTGTGCAGGCACCAAGCAAGGCCTTCCACACCACAACATCTGGATTTCAGTAGGCCAGTGTGGCTGCATGCAGAGAGAACACATATAAAGGTGATATTGTCCGGCTTCAAGCCGTTCTTTCGCATTCCTTCAAATAGTTGCAGGACCTTGACAACCATGCTGGGCATATCCTGCGATCATCGCATTCCACGACACCACATTTCATTCAGCCACATTGTCAAAGACTCCCTTTGCTCAACCACTCATGCATACATCCTTGCTTTGCTGCTAGCAGCCGACAATGACAGCCTAGATTTGTTCTAAAAAATACCCAACTCAACTTATCATACTAGTTCCTATGCTCAATTACATCTGATACTCTCTATTATCCAACAGGCATTTACCTTTTTGCCTCGATTGTCCCACCATTAACAAGGGTCAGAAAAGTATTCATTCCACAGCTTCTCCTCGCCTGAGTAAAAATTGGCGATCCAAAAGCCTTGTCTTCACGCTGCAACCTGCATAGGCCTTGTATTCTTTTTTACCATCACAGGCAAGGTCCATGCGAGGACTCCACATATGCAGACTACCATTTTCTGCACCTGATCCAGAGTACGCAACACAAAATGTGTCAGAAACATATCCTCTCTTTCATCCCCTTCCGCAATGTTTCAAGATTGGAAAGATCTCCCCTGTTTGTGGTGTGATCTATATCCAGCTTCGCCTGCCCACCTTTTTCAGACTTCTATCCTCCATCAATTTTCTGGTCTTCTCTAGATTGTCCACATCTGAGTTGCAGCATAGATATTTGACAGCAACATATACACTGCAGCATTTTGTGGTTCTAATTTTAGAACATGCGTCCTAGGATGCATTCAGCTAGCTCATGTTGCTATAATTATGGAAGCATCAAACACTCTCCGCACATCCACCACGCTTCCACATCTGGCATACATGTTGACAAGGGCATTCCCTAAACAGTCAATTGCCTCAACTCCACCTTCTGTGATGTGGGCATGTACACGCCTGTCCTGTTCCAGTGCTGCTGGCCGGTGCAGGCGTTGAGGATGGTAACAAATGTGAGCTTGTCAGGCTTCATACCTACTCGTTGCATTTGCCAGAAGAGTTCAAATGCCTCTTCACTGCGCCCTTGCTGGATGTATCCTGCAATCATTGCATTCCATGAAACCACATCTTGTTCAGGCATATTGTTAAAGACTCGGCATTGATCCACCAGACTCCTACACTTGACATACATGCTGAGAAGGGTGTTTCCCACATGGACATCTGACTCAAAGCCAGCTTCAATGATATGGGCATGGACCATCACGCCTTCTAGTTGCATTTGCCGAAAGAGCTGAAATGCCTCTTCCGTGAGCATTCCATGAAATCACATCTCGGCTAGACATTTTTCAAACATCTTTCGCGCATCCACCAAACTCCCACACTTGGCATACATATGGACAAGGCTAGTTCCTATATAAACATCTGATTCAAATCCAGCTCTGACAATGTGGGCATGAAGCCCCTTGCCCTGCCCTAGAGCGGCTGGGCTGGCACACCTTTTGAGGATGCAAATGAGAGTGACCTTGTCGGGCTCTACACCTTCTTGTGGCATTTGCCCAAAGAGTTCAAATGCCTCTTCACCATGCCCTTGCTCAGTACATCCTGCAAATATTGCAGTCCAAGAGACCACGTCTCATTTCGGCATTTTGGCGTCAAATGCCAAAATCCATGCCTCTGCACAAATCATGCATTCATCTTTTCCCTTGCTGCTAGCAGCTGACAATGACAACCTAGGAAACACCCAACCACACTAGTTCATATGCTGAATTGCGTCTGCTACTCTCTGTCATCTAACAGGGATTCAACTCTTTGCCTCGGGGATACCATTGACTAGGGTCAACAAAGTATTCATTCCACACCTTCTCTCTGTCATCTGTTTTCGGATACTTTCCTGTTAGCACATTGGCAGTATCATGTCAAAGTCACTCCAAACCACATTCACTCAACCAGCTAACTTGCAGAATTCAAAATGGAAATTTCGGGCCGACTCTGACAAGAGAAAGATGCACATCAAGTGTTCGCCACCATGTCTGCATGAAATGTTGTCCCGTGGAACGTGATGATGGCACGATATTGAGGTGTGGAAGGGATGCTCTAGAAATGAATGAGGAAATGAGACAGGAAGGGGTGATGCCTGACAAGGTCACTTCACTTGTACTCT
The DNA here is from genome assembly GCA_030704615.1 of Takakia lepidozioides. Classification (NCBI taxonomy): domain Eukaryota; kingdom Viridiplantae; phylum Streptophyta; class Takakiopsida; order Takakiales; family Takakiaceae; genus Takakia; species Takakia lepidozioides. The sequence goes on along the minus strand of CM060732.1, from coordinate 20,531,034 downwards.
GCATGCATGTGCAAGCCTAGGAACGTCCCTGAAAAAAGGCAAAGGGATGCATGCTGACATCATCAGATTTGGAATTGATCGTGTCAGTGATTGGATCATGTAGAAGGTGTGCACAGATACTCCTGTACGCTGCTCTAACAGGGCTAAGCTCAAGATAATCAACATCTAGATTGCGATCAGATGTTGTGCTTAGAGGTATTTCTCTCCGTGCCCTACCACCAAAAACCCTTGCTGGAAAGGAGCTGGATTATGGGTCCCTTTTTTGTGCTTTAGATTACGGTCATGGTGCTGAAAAGATACTTTCCACAGCACGTGCCCCACTTTTAATTCCCAGGTGATTTGTCTCTCACCATTCCACATAAACCAGGTGGCATACCGTTGTCACCCCTGCTTTCTTCAGTGTTCACCAGGCATTCCAGCAGATTTCAAAATCATGCTTCATACACGAAATTCATTATCCATATTGCGTACCGAAAAGACTTTCTACACAATGGCACCATTCCAACCTGGTTCTGAGCCAAATGTAAAGGTCTTTCAGATCTCATTCACGGCGTCTCAAGAATTTTCAGGTACATCATGATCAGACTATCTGCCAGAAACTATGTTTAGATTACTTGGCTGAGTAACCAACTGTTTGCTACCTTACCTTGATACAAATGTTTTACATGCGTCTTACATGCAATTGCAAAATACTGAAGTTCAGTTGGACTAAGGCATTTCTCAATCACCCATACTGTACACATAACAGATTGGCAGGTGTCCATACAGGCCTGCTACTGCCTTTCAAACATGCCTTTTCAAAATCTCGAGAGGTCTGGTTCTAATCCCATGGTCATGACAGCACCAAAAACATGGATAACTTAGGGAGTTTGTTCTGTTTCATCTTCCTTGTAGAATACATACAAGAAAATGCACGGGTGACACATACCTAACTACTTACAATGCATCTTTCAATCAAAAGAATTCCAGATTGAACCCTTTTTCCTATGGTGTTTAGTGAGATAGTTTTGATTGGTTCTTACAGGTACCAATTGGAGGTCCTCAAGCCCCAGGTCGTAATGCCCAGGGGCTGCCAAGTAATAGCCCATTTGGAATTGGGAATTCTATGGGGCACTCCTCAGTTGCAGTTGGAGACGATCTGCCAAGGGGGACAAATCTTCGAACAAACTATGTAAAACATTGAAAACAAATACCTATCAATACCAAGACAATTATTTTTTAGCAAGTTGATCATTTTTTTTATCAAGACAATAAAACTAAATGATGAGAAACTAAATGATGAGCAACGGAAAAGATAGGAACAACCGACTTCCAATCAAGACGAAACAAATGTTAAAACAGAAAAGAGGGTTCAACTCCCCCTCATTTCTTGGGCATAGATAGAGGCAGCTACATCAAACAATGAATAGTATATGTTTCCAATCAAAAGAATCACTGTTCTCAAAATTCGTCGCTAGTAGTGCGGAGCAACGCAAAGCCCTAGTTCTAGCGACGACCAAAGGTCGGAAGCTAGTTTAGCGTAGAGCAGGAATAGGGTGCCAAAGTGGCACGTTTTCATCGCCACGTTACGTAGCCACGTTTCGTCGTCAAATTTTGTCAATCTGCCCGGACTGCCCGCCTAAAATACGCACATAGAAATTGCCGCGCCAACGTTTCCGGAACTGCCCGAAATGCCCGGATCTTGATTTCTTGATCTGCGTTTTCCGCCATCGTTCACCTTGCAAGCTGCAAGCTCTCAACGAATTTGAGGAAATCCATGCTGAGCTGAAGACTTGCTTAAGAGATTGTCTTGGCAGATGAAGGATCAAGCAAATGATGGGGGAAGGGTGTCGCTTTTTCTTAATGTATGATCTGAAGAAGTTTGTATATCCTGTAAAGGTGGGCTCTTGGCTCCTGTCGGTACCATGATTTGGTATTCTTCCTGATGTTTGCAAGGTTCTTGGGAGAGTCAGCTTGGTCTTAGCAGGCCGTCTTCAATCTCTACCTGTTCATATGCACCGTGGTGGTTCTCACAGATCAATCCGTGAGTCAAAATCATGGCCGCGGAGGTTGAGTGGAGGTGGCAGAGGACTTCATGAACAAAATGCCAATCGAACTAGCTGCTTGGTGGGACAAACGAGGCAAAAAGGTGAATGCGTGCAGATTACCAGATGTCATTCTGAAGGCTGCAGACAGAAGAGGTTGTTTAAGGTTGATGTTCGGTGAAATCCTCCATTGGGTCATGACACAAGGTCAAGGACAATGTGGTGAGTGCACCTTCTTCTTCAACCTATTTATGTCTGTTTTATCTTCTCATATTGAACTCTGTAAGCTCGTTGGGTGGATTTGTGGTGGTTGGAGTGACTTTGACAAGTTACTGCTGATGTGGCAGCAGGAAAGTATCAAAAAACAGGTAAACAGAGATGAGGAGAAGTTGTGGGATGAATACTTTTCTGACCCCAGTCAATGGTGGGACAAACGAAGCAAAAAGGTGAATGCCTACAGATTACCAGATGTTATTCAAAAGGCTTCAGGCACAAGCTGCACACACACAAGGTCCTTTAGGGTTGATGTGCGGTCACATCCTCCATGGGTCATGATAGGAGGTCAAGGACAATTTGGTGAGGGCACCTTCTTCTTCAACCTATTTCTGTCTGTTTTACCCTGTCTGTCGCACACCTCAGTTCGGTAAACTCCCCTTCAAGTCATAGTTACTCGCTTTGATGCGCGCGCCTGACTCCCAACCTGACCGCCGGGCCAACTTGGAGTTTCGGCTGCTCACCGGGACATAACGGTCCCCTTCCGCTTCCCTCTAAACCCTCCACCTATTTGGGACTAGGAGAATTCCCTTTGGTAGATGGCAGTCCGGAACAGCTCCCCACTCTTTGGTCGCTTTCCGGCTCGCTCGCTTACTCACTAGTTTTTGGTCACCAACGGGCTTGCACCGTTCTCGGGGTTACTACTCCCTATATATACTTCTGTAGCTGTCCGCGGGGGTTTCATAACCAGCCATGCCATTTTATGGCGAACCACCACGAAAACCCTCGACTCCCGGTGGTGAGTCGCGGTGAGTCTTGGCCCACTCACCGCGGCCCCAATGGACCGTGATGAGTCCCAAGACTCCCCACGACTCCCACCTCGAGGTCTCCACCCCATGGTGAGTCCTATGCCACCCCCACTAAGTCCCACTAAGCTACCACCACCCCTTGTGGAGCCACCTCCACCGCAACCCGGTGTGCGGGGCTCCACCTAGTGAGCGCCTCCGCCTCCTTGAGTGCCTTGGGCACTCAAGGGTGCTTCAGCCCCCCATACCTATCGCTGCCGCTGCCCCCACCACAGGGGCAGCCCCTCATGTGTCCCGACCCCCTGCCCTCAAGGCAAAGGGCCGCGACACACACCCCTACCAACAGGGAGTCGATGTCCTCATCGACTTGTCCATTTTGTAGAAACGAACATCCAAGTTGTGGCGTCCCACATCAAGGAGTTTGTTTCTGTACCATGGCGTCCCATGGCAAAGAACCAAACCCCACACTTGACTCTACTCTCCACTAGCTAGTTCGGCCGACTTCCTCCAAGTCCCGGCCAAGGTGGAGCCTCTCCAGCTCCTCCCAGTGCACTCTTCTTGGCCTACTTCAAGGCCAAGGAACGATCCTCCCCGAGGATCGAATCGCCTTACTGCACAACATTGCTTGCGATCGCTCATGATGCCGCTTTTGGCATCACTTTGAGCAAGGGTTCACCTGGAACCCTCTTTGACTAGGAAGATAACCTTGAACCAACCGTGCGCCCCAATCACTACAATTGGGTCCGCCTTGGAATGCTGGCCTGAGGTACGGGAACACGTCGAAGCCGCACTACGACTTCGTCCCGAGGTTACACGATTATAGTACGTGAACGGAAGCACGTAGCTTCCGCGTTAGCCCGCACTACAAGGCAACCCCCTCGGTAGCGCAGTTATAGTACGCGCACGCGCCAGGTGCGCACTAGCACGTGAACTCCCAAAGAAGGCGCAAGTTTCCTTGCCCCTGGGATGGGAGTCACCCGATTTCGGCACTGCGCAAACACACGATTACCCAATTTACCTCTCCCACTTTTGTAAGCTAGCATGCATTCTACACACTAGCCAAACACACCATGCATCACCATTCCAAACACAATAGGACGCACAATATTTGGAACCCATTTCCTTTATAACAAATTTTGTACAATACAAGTTTTTGCAATCGGATTCCTGAGCTAGCTAAACCGGGCTAAGCATGCATTTCCTCCCCCACGCTCCAAGGTTGATGTCCCCATCAACGTTTCTTCCGCTTTTGAGGTCGCCCTTCGAACGCTGCAACTGCCTCGGATGCGTTTCCCATTTCTGAGGCACGCACCCAAGATGCCTCCACAAGATGATAGCCCTTCCATTTGACGAGATACTCCGTTTCTCGGTTCTTGAACCTCCTCGACTTAAGTATTGCCTCCACCTCGTACTCAGGTTCATTTTCATGATCCAACAGCACAGGTGGCGGACGCAACACTTGCTGCCGATTCGGACGTGCTTCATCTTTGAAGTAAGGCTTCAAAAGGGAGACATGGAATACTGGGTGCACCTTGCTGTTTGCCGGCAGCTCCAATTCATACACATCCTCATTCATAACCCTCCGAATGCGAAAGGGACCCGCATACGGAGGTACGAACTTCGGACTCACTTCCGGAGGTAGTCGAAAATTCTTGATGTTCAACCAGACCTCTGTGCCTGCCTCAAACTTCACTTCCCTCCGCTTCCGATTCGCCTGCCTTTCATACCGTTTCCTAGCTTTGGCAATGTTGTACTTTGCGAGCTTCAACAAACGCTCGCGTTCTTCCAGTACCGCCGCTACTGCCGGTTCCTCAACGTCCTGGGCGGCCCAACTTGTCGGCACCAGAGGTGCTTTTCCATAGACCAACACAAAAGGGGAAACTCCCGTCGCGGAGTGTTCTGTGTTATTATAACAGAACTCTGCCGCGTCTAAGTGTTCCATCCAGTCTGATTGGTCTGCCGACACGTAATTCCGCAAGAATTGCTTCACTACGGAATTCACTCTTTCCGTTTGGCCATCCGTCGTAGGTCGGAAGGCGGTGCTCATCTTCAGCCTCGTCCCCATCTTCTTCCAAAGTGCTCTCCAGAATTTACTCGTAAACTTTGGATCGCGGTCCGAGACAATATCCTTCGGGATTCCATGATGCTTTAAGACGTGGGCGAAGTAAAGTCGCCCTGTCTCCTGCGCCGTTGCCGTCTCCTTGGTGGGGATGAAATGGGCCATTTTACTGAACCTATCTACCACCACCATGATTGCATCGAATCCTTTTGACAGCGGCATAGCAGTCATGAAATCCATCGAGACGCTTTCCCAAGTCCCCTCTGGAATCGGCAAGGGTTGTAACAGCCCCGCTTGCTTTTTGTACTCGCTCCGGTTTTGTTGGCATGTGGTGCATGTCTTGACATACTCCTCTGCCTCCTCCCTCAGTTTGGGCCAGAAATACTCTTTCTTCAAGAGTGCCGCAGTGCGCTTGGCTCCACCGTGGCCCGCAAGCGGGCTATCATGGCATTCTCTCAAGAGACTATCCCTGATCCCTCCCTTTGGCACATAGAGACGTTTTTGCTTATACCGGAGCAGTCCGTTTTGCAAGTGGAACTGCGATTTAACCCCCATTCTCAAGTCCTGCATCACGCACTTTGCCAGCTCATCCTTCCGGCAAGCCTTCCGGATCTTCCTTTGGAGCGCCGTCTCGCCCTTGTACACCAACAAGAGCTGCTGCTTTCTACTTAAAGCATCGGCCACCACATTGTCCCGTCCCGGTTTGTACTGGATATCCACGTCGAACACTGCCAAAGTATCTTGCCACCTAAGTTGTTTTGGGGACAACTTGGGCTGCGTGGCAAAATACTTCACCGTGACATTGTCCGTGAACACCTTCACTGGGTTGGAACCAACATAGTGGCGCCAGAGTTCAAGGCAATGCACCACCGCCTTCATCTCTTTTTCGTGCGTCGGCCACCGTCGCTCCACTTCATTCAGTTTCTTACTTTCGTAAGCCACTGGACGTCCATCTTGCATAAGTACACCCCCAATTGCGAAGTCCGATGCATCTGTATGAATCTCAAACGGACGATCGAACTCCGGGATTTTCAAGACTGGAGCTTCCGTCATCCGCTGCTTCAATTCAGCAAAAGCTTGGCCACAAAATGTGTTCCATACCCAGACTTTGGATTTACACAGAAGGTCCGACAGCGGCCCCGCGATCTTGGCGAAATTTCTCACATACTTCCGGTAATAGGAGGCGAGTCCTAGGAAGGATCGCACTCCCGGGACCGAAGTCGGAGGCTCCCAGTCCAAGATCGCCCTCACCTTTCTGTCATCCATTTTGATCCCATCCTGTGTAATCACGTGCCCCAAGAACTCCACTTTTGTGACCCCGAATTCGCACTTTGAAGCTTTGGCATACAGCTTCCCTTCTCGCAATTTTTGGAACACCCTTTTGAGGTGCTCCAGGTGCTCCTCCTTTGTTTTCGAGTACACCAAGATGTCGTCGATGTACACGATCACAAAGTCATCCAACCACTCCTGGAAAAGGCTGTTCATCAGCGTGCTAAATGTCGCTGGTGCATTGGTGAGCCCAAAAGGCATCACCAAGAACTCATATGAACCATACCTTGTCCTGCACGCGGTCTTCTCCTCATCTCCTTCCGCCACCCGAATTTGGTGATAGCCGGAGCGCAAGTCGATCCGGCTGAAATACTTCGCTCCTGCCAACCGATCGAAGAGGTCGTCGATCCTTGGCAAAGGGTACCGGTTTTTGATAGTCACCTTATTCAGAGCCCTGTAATCGACACACATCCGCAGCGTCCCATCCTTCTTGTCTGCAAATAGCACCGGGGCTCCGTAAGGTGACTTACTCGGCCGGATGTACCCCTTTGACATTAGATCTTTGAGCTGAGTCTTCAGCTCGACCAACTCTTTGTGGCTCAACCGGTAGGGCGCCTTGGCAGGCGGTTCCGATCCCGGTATCACCTCAATTTTGTGGTCAACTCCTCTTCGCGGTGGCAAGCCGCTTGGTAAATCCTCCGGCATCACATCCTGGTATTTCTCCAAAATCCCCTTGATCCAATCTGGGCTCGGCTCCCCATCGCCTTCTCCTTTCACTTCTCTAATGTAAAGCAAAAACTGGGACTCGTGTGTCTCCTCCACGGCCCACTCCTTTGCTGATAGAAGGTTTATTCGCCCTCCCACGGATTTGGGCGTTTCCGACACTCGTAAAACCTCGCCACCATTCCCACATGGCAGCGTGACTACTCTCTTGCGGCCATCTATGACCGCTCCGGATTTGCTCAAAAAGGTCATTCCCAAAATGAGATCCACTCCATCGATCTCGCAGATAGTGAAGTTCTCACGTCCCTCCCAACTCCCCAGTTGAAGAGGAACATCAAACGCCAACCTTGTCGCCAACTGAGGTTCTCCTTTGGCAGAGCGCACCTCAATAGAGGCCCCCACGTCACTTGTCGGGAGTCCCAACTTTCGCGCCGCCGCCGGCGTCATGAAGGAGTGCGACGCTCCTGTGTCCACCAACAACGACACATTAGTTCCGGATATTATCCCATCCACGAACAATAACTGACTCCCTTTTCGTAAGGCGCCAGTTTCCTGATACAACTCACAAGAAAATTTGCCTACCTTGCAAGTCCTGGCGACCACCGCTTCCACCAAGCGACTGATGGTATCTTCCGACAGCTCCGTGGTCGCCCGAGTCATGTTCAATTGCCGGGGCTTCGTGCACTTCTTGGCCATGTGCCCGGGCTCCCCGCAATTGAAACACACTCCATCAAAGGTCGCCTTCTGTCCGCCATAAGTCGCTCCACCCGCTTTTCCTTTCGAAGCACCGGGTGCCGCCTTGACGTGTGAAGGACCTCCCTTCGATTTCCACGTGCCATTTTCGCCGCGTGGCCTATCCCACTTCTTTTCCGGTCGGGAGGAGTCACCTTCCCGCCGGGTCTTCTTGTGGTTCAGCTCCGTACGGCCTTGTCTCTCACCCCTAGGGACATCCGAGAAACATTCAGCTCTCTCAATTGCCTCGTTCAAAGTCTTGGGTGGCTTCTCCTCCAACTTCCGCCTAGCCCATGGGGCCAGTCCCGCCACAAAGTTGAAGACCATTTCTGGTTCTGCCATGTCCGCGACTTCGAGCAACAGCACATTGAAAGCCTGGACATACCCTCGAATGTCATCTGTTTGCTTCAAATTCCTCATCTTGTCCCGGGCAAGCCAGGATGCGTTGAGGGGCACAAACTGTCTCTTCATCAATTCCTTGAACTCACTCCAGTTCAAGGTTTCCGGGCTTGGGCCTCGGTCGTGAAGGCGTTTCTGCCACCATTGTTGAGCATAGCCCCTCAAATAGGTGGGAGCCACTTCCACCCGATCCTCGTCACTCAACTTGGCCGCCCGGAAGTACTGCTCTAGCTCCAGGAGCCAGGTGTTGAGTGCCTTCCGGTTTCGAACGCCCTCGAAGGTGCCGGGTTCCTTAGGCTTCACCTTAAACTTTGCCTTGGTGGAAGTGGCATTAGCCGCCTTCAACACGTCTTTCAACGTCCCGCCAAACTGCGCCAACAACCCTTCCCAAAAGGCTGCCGGCATGGGAGGCATCTCTTGGTTTGTCGGAGCTCTCAAAGATTCCTCGGGCTCCGACTCCTCGGATTCCTCCCGCTCCTGAGCGGCCTCGTTTTCGGAAACATTAATCGCTTCCTCAAACGGCCGCCTCGGTGACACGTCGCCCCCATCGGGCTCACCGGGATCATCATCTTTTGGGCCGTTCCGCTTTCGCTTCGGCTTGCCCGACCCCATGATGAGGCCAATCCCAAGGACGATCGCGTACTGAACTCTAAGCTCTGATACCAAGTGTCGCACACCTTAGTTCGGTAAACTCCCCTTCAAGTCATAGTTACTCGCTTTGATGCGCGCGCCTGACTCCCAACCTGGCCGCCGGGCCAACTTGGAGTTTCGGCTGCTCACCGGGACATAACGGTCCCCTTCCGCTTCCCTCTAAACCCTCCACCTATTTGGGACTAGGAGAATTCCCTTTGGTAGATGGCAGTCCGGAACAGCTCCCCACTCTTTGGTCGCTTTCCGGCTCGTTCGCTTACTCACTAGTTTTTGGTCACCAACAGGCTTGCACCGTTCTCGGGGTTACTACTCCCTATATATACTTCTGTAGCTGTCCGCGGGGGTTTCATAACCAGCCATGCCATTTTATGGCGAACCACCACGAAAACCCTCGACTCCCGGTGGTGAGTCGCGGTGAGTCTTGGCCCACTCACCGCGGCCCCAATGGACCGTGATGAGTCCCAAGACTCCCCACGACTCCCACCTCGAGGTCTCCACCCCATGGTGAGTCCTATGCCACCCCCAATAAGTCCCACTAAGCTACCACCACCCCTTGTGGAGCCACCTCCACCGCAACCCGGTGTGCGGGGCTCCACCTAGTGAGCGCCTCCGCCTCCTTGAGTGCCTTGGGCACTCAAGGGTGCTTCAGCCCCCCATACCTATCGCTGCCGCTGCCCCCACCACAGGGGCAGCCCCTCATGTGTCCCGACCCCCTGCCCTCAAGGCAAAGGGCCGCGACACTGTCATCAGATTCGGCCCTAAGATGCATATTGAACTCTGTAAGTTAGCTCGTTGGGTGGATCTGTGGTGGTTAGGAGTGACTTTGACAAGTTACTGCCGATGTGGCAGCAGGAAAGTAACCAAAAACAGATAATATGGATGACGAGAAGGCACCTTCTTTACACATTTCACCCTGTTTTCCCCTCTTATCAGAATTTGCCCTAAATTTCCATGTTGAATTCTGCATGTTAGCTGGTTGAGTGAACCTTTGGTAGTTTGGAGTGACTTTGACATGATATAGCCTATGTGACAACATGAAAGTATCCAAATTAAACAAGTAACAGAGATGAGGAGAAGCTGTGGTGTCAATACTTTTCTGACCCCAGTCAATGGTGGGACAACCGAGGCAAAAAGGTGAATGCCTGTCAGATTACCAGATGTCATTCTGAACGCTGCAGACACAAGTTGCAGACACAAGAGGTCCTTGTTTTACCTTCTCATCAGACTCGGCCCTGAGATGCATATTGAATTTTGTAAGTTAGCTCGTTGGGTGGATCTGTTGTGGTTAGGAGTGACTTTGACAAGTTACTGCCGATGTGGCAGCAGGAAAGTATCCAAAAACAGATAACATAGATGAGGAGAAGCTTTTTGGTCGATCTATGGTGTTTTGTAGTGATTTTGATATGTTACTATAGGTTGGGTTGGGGTGTTTGCTGGAAGAACTTCACGCCGTCAGTCTCAGCTGCTTCAGCTGCTAGCAGCAAAGCTGAGGTTGTATTCATGGTTTGTACACAGGTGAAGAGAGCCCGTACGCCCAAGTATCCTCGCCTCAGCCCCTTGCCAGGAATAAGCTTCATCATTATGAGGTCCTCAAGTATCCCCTAACGACAGAGTCTGCCATGAGGAAGATTGTGGACAACAACACGTTGGTGTTCATTGTGGATGTGCGGGCTGACAAGAAGAAGATCAAGGATGCAGTGAAGAAGATATACGAAATCCAGAAAGAAAGTAATTTTCTTGATAAGGTACGATCTGGATTGCATATGTTGTCATCATGGCTGCCGTGAGTCTTTTCATAGATTCTCACCTCTTTGTCTTGGTAGGCATAATGGTCATCCACAAGCTGTAGTGCCTTTAGATAAAAAGCAGTCGCTCACATAGTATACCGCTCGTTTTCTCAAGACCATACCATTTCTTTGCCTGCCAGAATGCTAACAGAATCCACTTGTCATGTAGGGTCGGAGTAGCCCTGCTTGAGTTACCATCACACACTCTCTTATGATGTGGATGAGAGTCTGAGATTACCATGATTAATTATTTTGAAGTTCTTCAGGAACACTCAATCGACTGACAGGATTGCCGTTAGCTGTGTCAAGTTGCAATCTCAAGCTTCGAATGGAACGTCAAGGCTGGCGTGGTAGAGCATGGACTGTTCTCCTTTGGGTGTTTATCACCTATATGCTTACCTCTGGGCTTCAAATACTCATGCTGCAATTTTGTGCAACATGCCTGATGGACTGGAGAAGGCTTATGTCAGGCTGCAGACAGCTAATTATGATGCCTTGGACGTGGCAAACAAAATAGGTACCATCTAGAATGGTTCTTCTTGTTTGGAACTGGGTTGGTTTGAGATGTGCTTTTAAGTTTTATAGTTTTCCAAACTACTTTTTCAGTGTCAGCTGCTAGCAGCAAGGCTGGGCTGAGGATGTATTGATGATTTGTACACAGGCAGGGATAGCTGAAAGACCAGGATAGAGGTCTAGATTCTACGTGGGTAGATGGTCAACTGGAAACAGCAGCGGCAACAGCACAATTGATAGAACAAGACACTGCTATTGAAGGTACCTTCTTCAACACATTTCACTCTGTTTTTCCCTGTTATCAGAGTCGCCCCTAAATTGTCATGTTGAATTCTGCTACAAGTTGGCTTGTGTGTGCAAGCCTAGCAGTCCTGGAAAAGTCGACAGAGGTCCATGGTGACATCGTCAAATCTGAAATTGTACCACATGTCATTATCTGCTGTTGTCTTCCTATAAGATTGAGTATGCCTAAGTTATAAGCTAATACAAGTTCCATTTTTCACACAGTCCTGAATGTTAGTCCACACCACAAAATGATTTGAAATAATTAACATGTAGTGGATGTAGGATTGGAGTATGCATGTTGATGAGATCTTGTAGTAGCTAAACCTATGAGAGAGGGGGGGGGGGAGAATAAGGTATAAAATGTCCACTGTATGCCCGAGCGGTCCAGGGGACCAAAAGTAATTTCCAAACATAAGTTAATTTGCCCAATTGTACAGCATGCAAAGTGCAGATCATGCCCTGGTTAGTTCTGAGGCTGATGCTGACATCTTTTTAGTTAGCAAAACTCCCTGTGTGTTTTTTTTCCACATGGAGTTTATGGTCCACATAGGCCAATTGATTATTTTGTGCCCAGCTTCTTTGATCACGGGTCCGCATGACTGGAGCATCTTCTTAGGGAATTTAGTAATCCACATTGTGCTCCTTTTTCACCGAAACGTTTTTCCTCTCCTTTGGTCGAACTTGGGCGCATGGAAGTACAGTGAAAAAATTCACTGACTCAATTTCTCTGCTGAAGCTGGTTAACATAAAACAACACACACACAAGATCCCTCAATCGTATTGAAACAAGAAGAATGCACATTTCTTTTGGTGTTGGTTCTGCCCATTCTCTTTCCTATTACAAGCAAACATTTGCATAACTGCTTGCTGAACTCAGACATAAATGTTTGAAATGCTGTTTATGAACTTCAGACTACCAAGTTCAAGGCCCACACTCAAATCATCAAAAGCTGAATTTTTATGTACCAGGATAAGCTGGATTTTTGTGTACTTATTGTTGATCCACTTGTTCCATTTCCAAGAGCCGATGCAAATTGATGGTGTATAATGCTTGGTGTAAAAATGGTTGGGCTGCCACAGGGTAGAATGTAAACAAGGTGGTTCCAGTGGTTCCATGTTTGTTAACATAAAACAACACACACACAAGCTCCCTCAATCATATTGAAACAAGAAGCATTTGCACATTTCTTTTGGTGTTGGTTTTTCCCATTCTCTTTCCTATTACAAGCAAACATTCGCATAACTGCTTGCTGAACTCAGACCTAAATATTTGAAATATTGTTTATGATCTATGGAGCTTAAGAAGTTTTCCACTAGGAAGATTAGAAATGCTTACTTTTACCAGGAGAGTCAGATCGAAGAAGCAACGTCGTCAGGGATTGGGAAGCTACCTAATTAAGCCTCACAAGGATTATCAACGTTCGTACTACCAATGACAAAATGAGGGAAAGCCACGGTCTTCGGTGAGAGCTATCAGCTTGCAAGGTGAATGATGGCGGGAAACGCAGAGCTCTTGCAGTTCAAGAACTGCAACAACTTCAAGAACTTGCTGCACTCAAACAGCCATTGCAGCAGATAAGAGGGCTGTTGATACACAAAAATGTTTGAAATGTTGTTTATGATCTATGGAGCTTACGAGGTTTCCCACTAGGAGGATCAGAAATGCTTGGTCTTACCAGGAGAGTCAAATCGAAGAAGAAACGTTGTTAGTGATTCGAAAGCCGCCTAATTAAGCTTCACAAGGATTATCAACGTTCGTTCTACCAATGACAAAATGAGGGAAAACCACGGTTCTCGGTGACAGCTTGCAGCTTGCAAAGTGAACGATGGCGGAAAACTGTAGTTTAAGAACTGCAACAACTTCAATAACCGCAACAACTTCAAGAACTGGGCAGACCCGGCACGCTCTGGGAAAATTTGGTGCTTTGGGCGTTCTCGGGCGGGCAGTCCGGGCAGGGATCAAACAAAAATGTAACATACACATCTCCTGTTTCGTTGTTTCGCGCAAGAAGAATGGCAGAGTGTTGCCAAAGTTGAACCAATCAAAATGCTTATGTGAACCTTGAGTCCTACGACACTAATAACATCCTACTCTTGTCACATTTGGATTCTTCATTCACTTGCATGGGCATTGACAAAGTCCAGATTAGGCATCCTCCATCCCTGTTATGTCTTATGAACCCACTTTAGAAACTCTTATAGGCATACCTATGATAGATCGTAAAAAATTCATAGTAAATCCAAAAAATATATTTCTTTCCCACGGTTAATAAGAATGCAAATGCCTTCATGCCACAATTGGTAGAAATTCTGACAGCAATGCTTAGGAAACTTTTCAGTTTGTGAATATCCTGCCAGAAATATATAGACGCCAAGCTGTATTGATTACTGTTCAAACACTATGGCTACCAGTGCATAGAGTATGCAATTCGTTGCAATGTGCCAAAGCCATGACCAATGTGCTATGGCTTCCCATGACCAAGATATCAGGACACTCTCTTTGAACTTCCTCGCATATCGTACTCTTTATATCTCCTTGCTTCAACCAGTTTTCAAATTCCACCTGTCATTAAAGAAAATCCACACATGAGAAAAGTATTGTGTCCAACTCTCTTGTTCACAACATTAACAAACATGGAACCACCTTGTTTACATTCTACCCTGTGGCAGCCCAACCATTTTTACACCAAGCATTGTACACCATCAATTTGCATCGGCTCTTGGAAGTGGAACAAGTGGATCAACAATAGGTACACTAAAATCCAGCTTATCCTGGTACATAAAAATTCAGCTTTTGATGATTTGAGTGTGGGCCTTGAACTAGCTAGTCCGAAGTTCTCAGCACTTACAATTCCACTTGGACACCACCAGTAATTCACCAGTCAATGCTGAGATTGTGGTGGTGTTGTCCAGGCTCACATCTGTTTGTGATGTGGCCACTACCTGAGACAGGCAGACATCCCTGGTACCCACAAAGAAACTATAACAAACCTGTCATGTCTGTCATGACACTTTAGAGGTACTAGAAAACAAATACAGTTGTGTCATATGGCAAGATCAAGAAGAAAAAAACAAACAAACATGTTGTTGGACACAAATGTATATCGAACAAGGAAATCACACCAATCAGATGATGACATGTGTGTGTAGGCAAGTAAATCACAGAAGGAAGCATTCCAAAAGTATCCGCAAGCAAGTGGTGTACTAGACGCTCTCACAAAAGGCACTTCTCCTCTGTCCTTTGCCCTATTTCACATAGCTTGTGTTTTATTGTTAAAGTTACAAAATTATGATATAACTCAGAAAGTTGCAAATAGTGCCTCGGTTACTAGGAGAATATTTGAGACTGAGGTAACAAGAATATGGAATGTAAGGTCCATGTGTTTGGTTGCCTAGCATTACATGCACATTATAGCAGTTCTGACTGGACAACTGCTGCTTTAATACTCGCACTTAGGACTACATGAGGAAAGTAGCAGGGCCTTTTAGATGTTGGCCCTTCCTTCTTACCAAAGAAGAGAAAAAGTTAGACTTTGTAGCACTCTGTCTTGGCCCCATACGAATTGCCTACCAGCATTAGCCCATCTCTCACCAAAATCATTTCGTAAAGCTGGAAAATCTGCATCCAAGAAACGGGACTTTCTAAATGCATATGACGAGCATGACTAGCCCACATAGGTTGTTTCTTCCATCCACCAACCAGAGCTAAATTCATCTGACACAATCATGACTAGCCAGTAACCGTGCATCTGCAACAGTAAAACTTAGCTGGCAGTTGCCCGAGCCGCATCCTAGCCCCAACAGTGCCCAGAATGTAGTTTCCATCAACTGACCCCACCATCTTACCTTGAATTTATCTCGTCGGGAGCTTAAGGAAGGGATGCCAAACTCACCCCGAACAGCCACATTGGCTGTTTTGGAGCATGCTGACATGTACTCTTTAAGCACCCCTTATAGCAGATCCGTACTCCAAGGCAGGTCTAATAATGCGGCAAAGCAAGGTTTTCTTGACCTCAAAGTTAATCCCTCTGCAGTGAAAAGATTTAGTGAGACTCAGCGCCTTGCCCTTGCTAGTTTGAACAACTTTCTGGATGTGTGCATCCCAGACCAGAGGCACAACCATAGACCATCTCTCCAGATTGTGTCATAAGCCTTTTTGACATCCAAGTAAAAAACATAAGTGGGTTTCCCTTCTCTTTCCCTTCCCTGGATAATAGTGTAGGTTTTTGAAATATACTCCAGTTCATCAGGGCTGTTTTGAATCATAGGAACAGTTTTACCAACTATGTCCTTCCATTCATCAGAGGACCCTACACTGTTAGACCTAGAAGTTCTGCCAAGGATACCCCAAGAATCCACTGCTCTTTCGACTTCATTTCTTGCATTGACTGTGCAAGACTGAAGGTCTTGGAACAAATGGACAAAATGAGCAAGAGCCTCTTGCAAGGCCTGGACATACTCAGCCTTGGCCTCTTCATCATGGAATTTTTCTATGCGCCACTTCCGAATCGAACGTTTCACAGATCTCTTGGTGTTGGGAAAACACCTTTTGATCTCAGTCCAAACCACAAAGTGGTCAGAAGTACCAATATCAGTTCTGTCAATCAACACATTGGCAGTCTGGGGAAACAAATATTTGTCCATTATGATATAATCCACAATGGAACGTTCCCAAGTTTGGGCTTTCTCACGAGTCCATGCACTTGGTCACCTTTTGTCCTATTGTTCAAGGCCAGAAGCTGAAGCTCTTCCATACAGTTTTTGGAGCATGCTGACATGCACTCCTTAAGCACCCCCACTTAAATGGATTCTAGAGACTTAGCTTGGTTGGAGTTATCAACCCATATAGCAGATCCGTACTCCAAGGCAGGTCTAATAACGCGGCAAAGCAAGGTTTTCTTGACCTCAGAGTTAATCCCTTTGCAGTGAAAAAATTTAGTAAGACTCAGCGCTTTGCCCTTGCTAGTTTGAACAACTTTCTGGATGTGTGCATCCCAGTTACAGTCGGAGGAAAACTCAACGGCCAGGTATGTGTAGGAAGGGAGGACTGGGATCTCTTGGCTACAACTTAAGATCACTTCTTCCCTCTCCTCTGTCGATGAATGCCACCACTGCACATTTACTGACATGAGCCTCTAGCCCCCAAAGATCAAAGTATCTCTTCGCGCAATCAATGAATTCCTGGAGGTTGGAAGGAGTTTCCCCTATGCCTGCGAAGTCATCCGCAAACATAAGTGCTGGAATGGTGGCATCACCCACCCTTTACTGAAATCCCTCACATTGTTTTTGTCTAGGGAGCCTATGATTGCTCCTGGACGACCAACCACTCTGCAAAGGGGGATCAATAGCCCCATGTGTAGATTTTGGGCGCCTAGAGTAAACCTTAAGGATTGGCAAACCATGCAGAGTGCCAAATCCTTCAGGCGAATATTTAATTCTTCTAGAGTAAACCATAAGGACCAACTAATTTGTCTGGCTGCTTAGTATCAATCTCTTCCAGGGCTTCAAACCGGTTAGAAACTTTCAAGTTGAAGTCCCCACACTTGACTGTCTTCCTAGAGCGCCCAAGTGCCGAGCATGCTAGACAGAGCATGCAACTGCCCATTTTGGGCGGTGTCGAGCGGCTTTTATTCACCCATCCCTTCGCTATCCGAGGTGGGACCTCCAAGATAGAAGAGTTGGAAATCTCTAAGCACTCAGCCCGCTCAGAACAATCAGTCATGACCTACAGCTAGTGTATCATGGGGGTGTTTCCTATTTGTACTCCTTCCCGCATTCATGTTAGCAAGTTACCTTACTGTCTGCAATTAAGTATCAGATTGCTTCAGAAATCTATCAAGTTCCATCCATTCATTCCACAGCTTCACTCAGGTCTCTCTACACAGTGTGAGTATGAAGTATGTATCAGATTAATATCTATCAAGTATCAGGCTGAAGCCATGGTGTCTCTAATCTACTCTACATTACAATTCTACAGCTTGCCTTCATCAAGTAACAACAGATCGTCACTTCTCCTACTCCGTGCTCTTCATCTTTCCACTTAGAGATGCGCTCTCCCCTCTATTTCCAAGCCGTGATGCCAGAAGTCCCCCCCCCAAGAAGTGATCCCCAGACGTCCCCGCTCTTCGCTTTTTTTTTACCTACAAGTTGTTCTAACCGCTTTCCTAACTAACCGTCATCCCTGTAGTACACGTTCTTTTTTCAGATGTCGTTCCCCCAGCCGCCGATCTTTTTTTTTGGCTTTTGACATTCGTCATTACGGCGGATGCGATGGTCGGTGCAGACCATCACTTCTGTCAATATCGTCGATCATCACTTTCTGTTTTTTTTTTTTTTGGTTTTTTGACTTTTGACATTCGGCATTTGGGTGGATGTGATGGTCAGTGCCGACAATCACTTCTATCGGTGCCACCGATCATCACTTTCCAATTTTTTTTTTTTTAAATAAAATAAATTTAAGGTGGCTTTTGACATTTGGCATTGGGGTGGATGCGATGGTTGGTGCCGACCATTGGAAGCATGCTCCACACATGCCCTACAGGAAAACCAGCCCCTTCCTTCCTTTCTTGCACTCCCAAACTTGAAAGTACAAGCCTTCAACAGGCTGAAAACATGCTCCACACATACAATGCCCTCACATAAGGGAAGTCAGCCCTTCCCTCTTCTTTGCTTGCCCTCCAAGCTTGAAGATGGAAGCTTCAATGAGCTGAATACATGCTCCACACATGCATCCTCTTCACACAAGAGGTATCAGCCCCCTATCTTGGCTCCTTGGCTCCTTGATACTCTCTAAGACAAGACTAAGCACTCCATAGCCTTTGCCAAGCTCCTGAAACCCTAAGGCTTACATTTCCAGCCACAAGACACTCCTCTTGTGGTGCAAGAGCTCTTCTTTCAAGCTCTGAAACCCTAGGTGCAGATTCCATGGCCTTGCCGCACCTCTTAGCTCATGTTCCAGCCCTGCTCTTGCCATGACAAGAGCTCTCTCGATGCTGAAGCTCGAGATTGAAACCCAATCTCAACATACTCCACAAAGTGCACTGATTTGCCCCAAGCCAAATCAGCCCTTTCGCTTGGTTTTGCAATCCTTCACAAAATGAAAGCTCGCATTCCCAAGTCCAGTTCTCAGCTTTGCCACCAAAGCCACTATAACCTGCTCTTGACTGGTCCTCTTCCCAATCGTGCTTGCTCATGCATGTACACACTTTGAAACCATCAAGGTGCTCTGGAATTACCTGCGGCATGGTGCTTTCATCTTTGAAGCTGAAGATCGAATGCCAAGGTCTACCACCTCGTAACCCACATCGCCTCCGCTTCTAACAACCAAGAGCTCCACGGTGCTCCTTGCATAACAACCTGGTTTCTCTCATTCTCAAGCAAAAACCACAAGTGCTACAACTAACTCGTATCTGGCACTCACAGATACGAGCTCATCTTTCTCGAGTGATAAAATAGAAGAATACAAGCACAAGCTCATGCGAGCTCACAAAGCTGAAGCATAAACTCATGCATATATAAACTCATCACTCAAATACAAGTCAAGCCAAGTGCACCCCACGCCATGGGGAATCCACACTACGGCGCCATAGCTAGGCGCGGTGAGGCTCAACTCGAGAAAGATGAGCCTCCCGCGCTTGCCGTGAAGATAACCACTCCAGGGCCTAAATCTGCCTTGACCCCTGGATTGACACTTGGGCCAATCCCAAATGTCAATATATAAAAGCTATCTATTTCCTAGCTAGTTTTACACTAGTGGTAAAATAACTTGACACCTCTTCTGGCACTTCTGCGCATGTGAAGATGCTTTGTGAGGCAAGCAGACTTACAGTGGCACTACAGACTTCTTGGAGGCATTTCAGCATATTCAAATTCCTATGTCTGTCTCTTGCTTAAGTGCATCAAGATGAAAGGTCTGGAAGCTGGAAAGCAGGTGCACACTCAAATTATCCAAAATGGATTCACGCCAAATGTTATTCTACTCAACACCCTTGTCAACATGTAAGTTAAGGGCGGGAGCATCATGGATGCTCACCAAGCATTCAACAGAATGCCTCAACGATCTTGATCACGTGGAATATAATGTTGGCAGGATTTACCAAGCATGGGTGTGGTAGGAATGCTTTTGAGACCTATGAGCAAATTCTGCGCGAAGGGGTGAAACCCAACCACATCACATTTGTTTGTGTTTGCAATGTGTGTGCAAGCCTGGGAGCTCTGGAAAAGGGGAAAGAGGTCCATGGTGACATCGTCAAAGCTGGAATTGAAGTAGGGTTGGGGTGTTTGCTGGAATAATTCTAGGCTGTCATTGTCAGCTGCTAGCAGCAAGGCAAGGATGTACGCATGATTTGTGCAAAGGCATGGATAGCTGAAGGAGCAGGGAGAAAGTGTGGGTCCAGATTCATCCAAGAGGGCCGGATTTCAAGCTCCAGATTACCTATGATTCCCTGTGGATGAATAGCTACAAGAAACCTGCATGGGTAAATGGTCAACTGGAAGCCGCAGCAGCAGCGGCACAGTTGATAAAATCAGGCACCTCAACGATGACCACAACTTCTCAAGAGAGGGAGTCCACAATGCCTCTTCTGGCACTTCTGCGCATGTGAAGATGCTTTGTGAGGCAGGCAGACTTACTGAGGCTCTACAGACTTTAAACCAAGGAGGCATTTCAGCAGATTCAGATACCTATGTCTGTTTCTTGCTTAAGTGCATCAAGATGAAAGGTGTGGAAGCTGGAAAGCAGGTGCACACTCACATAATTATCCAAAGTGGATTATGTTTTTCTACTCAACACCCTTGTCAACATGTATGTTAAGAGCGGGAGCATCATGGATGCTCACCAAGTGTTCAACAGAATGCCTCAACGATCGTTGATCACGTTGAATATAATGTTGGCAGGATTTGCCAAGCATGGGTGTGGTAGGAATGCTTTGGAGACCTATGAGCAAATTCTGCGTGAAGGGGTAAAGCCCAACCACATCACATTTGTTTGTGTTTGCAATGCGTGTGCAAGCCTGGGAGCTCTGGAAAAGGGGAAAGAGGTCCATGGTGACATCGTCCAAGCTGATTGTACCATATGTCATTCTGAACACTGCTGGTGGACATATGTCAAATGTGGGTGCATTAAGGAGTTTTCAGCACTATGGCTGAACTAGATGTGGTGTCATGGAACGCGAGCCTGGCAGCTCTGGAAAAGGGCAAAGAGGTCTATGGCAATATGTCAGAGCTGCAATTGTACCAAATGTCATTCTGAACAATACCGTCAGGGACATGTATGAAGGGAGTGTTCGACAGTATGGCTGAATGAGATGTGGTGATTGCAGGATATGCACAACAAGGGCGCAGGATGGAGGCTTTGGAGACCTATGAACAAATGATGGGGGAAGGTTGAAGCCCAACCACATCACATTTGTTTGCATTTGGCAATGCGTGTGCAAGCCTGGCAGCCCTGGAAAAGTGCAAAGAGGTCTATGGTGACATCGTCAAAGCTGGAATTGTACTAGATGTCATTCTGAACACTGCCCTGGTGGACATGTATGGCAAATGTGGGTGCATCGAGGATGCAAATGAGTGTTCAATAGTATGGCTGAACGAGATGTGGTGTCGGGGAGTGCGATGATTGCAGGATATGCACAGCAAGGGTGCAGGATGGAGACTTTGGAGACCTTGAGCCATATCCTTCCACAAGTCTCTCCACAACCAAGATGTTCCAGCCAATGTCCAGAAGCAGCTTCAAAACAAGTACAACAATTTCAAGGGGACAAGTGCAATGATGGAAAGGTGGTGGACCTAACCTCGTTCGGTCCAGAATCCGGGCTAGTGTGTTTCGTTACCCTGCTCTCCATGGACTTGATGAAAGGCTTGGCAAAGGGAAAGCAACTGCACGCCCACATCATTAGAAGTGGATTCAAGCCGAACATCTTTTTGCACCATAACATTCTCAACATTTATGTCAAGGGTGGTAGTGTGGGCACAAGATGCCTGAATGACATGTGTTCATGTGGAATATATTGTGACAGGATATGCCAAGCATGGGTCTAAGAAGGAGGCCTTTGAGATCTATAAGCAAATGAGAGCGGCAGGTGTGACGCCAAACACTATGACGCTCATTTGCATCTATCATTTGTGCCGCTGCCGCTGCTGTTTCCAGTTGACCATCTACCCAACGACCTAACTTGCAGAATTCAATATGCAAATAGGTCGAAGAAGAAGGTGCCCTCACCTCTGTTAGTTTGCCTACCTCACAAAGCATCTTCACATGCGCAGAAGTACTAGAGGAGGCATTGTGGACTCCCTCTCTCGATCCTCTTTCAAAAGCTCGAGCACGCGGGGGCGGTCCTTCCCCGCGCTGCTTTTCGGGCATTTCGGGCAGGTTCCAAAGAAATTGATGACGACGATGACCTGGCTACGATGACCTGGCAACAAAACAAGGTGACGATGATGTGGCACTATGGCACCCTATTCCTGCTCTACGCTAAACTAGCTTTCGACCTTCGGTCGTCGCTAGAACTAGGGCTTCGCGTTGCTCCGCACTCCTAGCGACGAATTCTGAGAACTACATTCAATTGGTACAAAAAGGGGGGGGTCATCCCATGGTCTTACATCTCTGTATGTCACATCTCTGTATTTCATTGTTTGATGTAGCTACCTCTATCTATGCCCACAAAGTGTGGGAGTGGAACCCCTATTATGTATTTCTCTGTTTTTCTGTATTTTTCTCTTTTCTGTATTTTTTTTCTCTCAATTTCATTTCAAGATTCATTTGACCAGTGTAATGATTGTGGCTCATTTTGATACAACAAGCAGATTTGGATTTGGATTATGAATGTTGTTTATATGATATCTTTTTTTCATCTTTATTTGCAATTGGTGTAGATTTCAAATAGTTTGGACTTTTATTTAATGCCACGGTTTCATGAAAAATCTTGGTGGTCTTTTATTTAATGCATGTTTGTTCTGGAGTACATCGTTTATTTTGTCTGCCTCTCCGCTTTAACATTTTGTTTTTCCATATTACTTGAAGTTATACACATGCCCAAGTTTTTATTGTTTAGGGTGGACATTAGCATTTTGATATAATAGATAACGACCGTATATTCAAAGATGCATTCTTAAAAAAAATAGTTGCCTACATAAGCTCAGTGACAAATACTATTGTTTTGAACAAAATCTGTCTTGATAAAAAGTACCGATGTGGATATGGATATTTCTCTTCGAAGGTAGTTTGTTCTATGAGCTTTCATGAACATGTTCAAAAGAGACCCACCTACTTTCTTTCTTCATTCGTTACTAGGATCTCAAGGCTGGCCTTCATAATGTTCTTTTCATAATTACACAAAGTAAGAGTTGCTCTAAACTACCATACAGGTTCTTTATCCAGTTTCTGTTACTATCTTCCTAGATTAGACTGTTCTGAAGGACTTTGATCCGTAAGAACTAAGAAGTACAGACAAGGCAACATTATCAGTGACGCAGACCTTATTTCCTAAGCCCCCAACTTCCGTTTTAAGTGTGCTCGTATTACTCACATTGATGAATATTCGAGTCATGTTGATGGATATTGCTACTGGAGTGAGTCCCTCACAAAGGTTTGCTCTTGTTCCGCCCAGACTGGGGGCACGGCCACAATGCTATCCTTGTGTCTTCAGGTTGCCCACACAACAGGTAATTGCAATCCCTCTTTCCTCACTGCATCTGTTTGTTGTTCAAAGGTAGGCTTCCTGCCCCGAGTTTAGATTTCAGTCTAGTGCCGTAAACCCTTGAGGTTATCCATGATGGCCTCTCCTATGTCACAGACTGGAAACAAGTTCAGAGAGGGTCAGTGCTTCAGGCTCAGCCTGATGAGAATACCCCCGGACATTGTAGCAGAAAATGGGTATTGTCTTCAGGCCACCCTCACATTAGGCATTGACAATCTCCTTTCCTCTCATCTTTTTGAGAAAGAGGGTAGCACATAACAGGTAGTTATATAAACTATTCTATGTGTCAAATTGGTGTACAAAGAAGAACAAGCTCATGTGAAATGTGATGGGACATACAGCTTATTGTTAGGCGCTAGTAAAATGCAGAGAGAACATTCTGCTACTCAGATGGATCCCACCTGCCAGCTGCAGCATAGATGTTTGATAGCAATTGTAAATTCAGTGGAGGAGGAGGCATCGTAGGGGTCGTGCTGATCAGCCCAAAACCTTCTCACTGTGGTGGCAAAGAGAAAATTTCTTTTCCTCCCCCCCCACATCATGCAATACAAAGCGTGTATCAGGCACATACCCTACCTCCTTCATCTGCCTAGACAATCTTCTCAGGTCAGCATGGATTTCCTTAATTTTGGGATGCAACTTGTCATCTACAACGAAGGTGTGCACCCTGTTGCCAACCTCAATGCCGAAGCGACCTGGCTCCTTTCTAACCCCTCTAACCTTCATCATTTTTCTCACCTTTGCAGTATCATCCCACCTGCCAGCTGCAGCATAGATGTTTGATAGCAATACATAGGTCGTGGCATCCTGTTCATCCCACTTGAGTATAGATGTTGCTGCACGTTTAGCCATCTCCACATTGCCATGGATTCTGCAGGCACCAAGCAAGGCCTTCCACACCACAACCTCTGGATTGATTGGCATTTTATTAATCAGGTCCACTGCCTCATCCAGTTGTCCTGCACGTCCAAGAAGGTCCATCATGCAGCCAAAGTGCTTTACTGTCGGAGTAACACCATGATCTTGACTCAGGGAATCGAAGTAGCGTCTTCCTTCATTCAGTAGGCTAGTGTGGCTGCATGCAGATAGAACACAGATAAGGTGATACTATCCAGCTTCAAGCCGTTCTTTTACATTCCTTCAAATAGTTGCAGGACCTCCCTATGACAACCATGCTGGGCATATCCTGCGATCATCGCATTCCACGACACCACATTTTGTTCAGTCACATTGTCAAATACTCCCTTTGCATCCTCAATGCACCCACATTTCGCATAAATGTCCACCAGGGCAGTGTCCAGAATGACGTTTGATACAATTCCAGCTTTGAGGATGTCACCATGCACCTCTTTGCCCTTTTCCAGGGCTGCCAGGCTTGAACAAGCACTGCAAACGCACACAAACTTGATGTTGTTGCGCTTCACCCCTACCGCCATCATTTGCTCATAGGTCTCCAAGTCCTCCATCCCACGCCCTGCTGTGCATATCCTGCCAGCATGGCGTTCCATGACACCAAATCTCGTTCAACCATATTGTTGAACACTCCCTCCGCATCCTCAATGCTCCCACATTTGGCATACATGTCCACGAGGGTATTGTCCAGAATCACATCTGATACAATTCCAGCTTTGGCGATGCAACCATGCACCTCTTTGCCCTTTTCTAGGGCACACGCACTGCAAACGCACACAAACGTGATGTGGTCGCGCTTCACCCCTTCCCCCATCATTTGCTCATAGGTCTCCAGTCCTCCATCCCACGTCCTGCTGTGCAGATCCTGCAAGCATCACGTTCCACGACAACAAATCTCGTTCAGCCATATTGTTGAACACTCCCTCTGCATCCTCAATGCTCCCACATTTGGCATACATGTCCACCAGGGCAGTGTTCAGGATCACACCTGGTACAGGTCCAGCTTTGGCGATGCACCATGCCCCTCTTGCCCTTTTCCAGGGTTGCCAGGCTTGCACACGCATTGCAAACGCACACAAACGTGATGTTGTCGGGCTTCACCCCTTCCCCCATCATTTGCTCATAGGTCTCCAAAGCCTCCATCCCACGCCCCTGCTGTGCATACCCTGCAAGCATCGCGTTCCACGACACCACATCTTGTTCAGCCATTTGAAAACTCCCTTCGCATCCTTCATGCACCCACATTTGGCATACATGTCCACCAGGGCAGTGTTCAGGATGACATCTGGTACAAATCCAGCTTTGACGATGTCACCATGGACCTCTTTCCCCTTTTCCAGAGCTCCTAGGCTGCCACACGCATTGCAAACACAAACAAATGTGTTGCGGTTGGGTTTCACCCCTTCGCACATCAATTGCTCATAGGTCTCCAAAGCCTCCATCCCGCATCCTTGCTGTGCATATCCTGCAATCATCGCACTCCACGACACCACATCTCATTCAGCCATACTATCGAACACTCCCTTTGCATCCTCGATGCACTCACATTTGACATACATGTCCAGCAGGGCAGTGTATGTCGCCATGGACCTCTTTCGCCCTTTTCCAGAGCTGCCAGGCTTGCACACGCATCGCAAATGCACACAAATGTGATGTGGTCGGGCTTCACCCCTTCCCCCATCATTTCATCATAGGTCTCCAAAGCCTTCATACCACGTCCTTGCTGTGCATACCCTGCAAGCATCGTCTTCCATGACACCACATCTCGTTCAGCCATAGTGTTGAAAACTCCCTTCGCATCCTTAATGCACCCACATTTGGCATACATGTCCACCAGGGCAGTGTTCAGAATGACATCTGGTACAATTCCAGCTTTGACGATGTCACCATGGACCTCTTTCCCCTTTTCCAGAGCTCCCAGGTTTGACATGTTGACAAGGGTGTTGAGGAGAAAAACACTTGGCGTGAATCCACTTTGGATAATGTAGTGTGCACCTGCTTTCCAGCTTCCAGACCTTTCATCTTGATGCACTTAAGCAAGAGACAGACAAACGTATCTGAATCTGCTGAAATGCCTCCTACATTTGGCATACATGTCCACGAGGGTATTGTTCAGAATGATATCTGGTACAATTCCAGCTTTCACGATGCAACCATGCACCTCTTTGCCCTTTTCCAGGGTTGCCAGGCTTGCAAATGCGCACAATGGTTGGGCTTCACCCCTTCCCCCATCATTTGATCATAGGTCTCCAAAGCCACCATCCCACGTCCCTGCTGTGCATCGCGTGCCACGACACAACATCTTGTCCAGCCATAGTGTTGAAACCCTTCGCATCCTTGGTGTGAATCCACTTTGGATAATGTGAGTGTGCACCTGCTTTCCAGCTTCCAGACCTTTCATCTTGATGCACTTAAGCAAGAGACAGACAACCGTAGTGAAGGCCTTCATCCACTAGGCCCACATGAATACACACAGAGAGAAGAGATATAAAAGTGATACTGTTTGGCTGCATGCCCTACTGTTGCATGCATTCAAAGAGATGCAGGGCCTCAATACCATGACCATGCTGGGCACATCCAGTAATGATCGCACTCCATGACACCACACTCCGTTCAGCCGTATTATCAAACACTTGATGTGCATCATTCATGCTCCCACATTTGGCATACTTGTCAACAAGGGTATTCTCCAAAATGATATCAGATGCAATTTCAGCTTTAAGGATATCAGCATGAACCTCTTTGCCCCTTTCCAGGGCTCCTATGCTGGCACAACCATTGAGGACGCAAATGAATGTGACCCTGTTTGGTGTCATGCCTTCGTGTCGCAATTGCTCATAGATTTTGAGAGCCTCCTCAACATGTCCATGCTTGACACAACCTGCCATCATCTTCGTCCATATATGAATGTCTCATTCAGCATTTGATGGAATACTTGGTGTGCGTCCACCAGGCTCCCGCACTTGATGTACATGTTGATAACGTTGTTGAGTAGAAAGATGGTTGGCTTGGGTCCTCTTTGAATAATATGGGCATGCACCTGCTTTCCCTCTTCTAGTTTTTTCAGGTTGATGCACTCCTACAAGAGACAGATGTAAGTATTTGAATTGGCCACAATGCCTTGTTGGTGCAAAATGTGCAGCTCTTTCAATTGTCCTGCCTTACATAGGGTCCTTACATACCCACAAGTGCCCGGAAAGCCCTTGTTGACTTCCTCTCTTGGTCCTCTTTCCAAAGCAGTGGTCATAGTGAAGGTCCTACCCCTCTTAGCAGTCAGATGTCCAGCAAACAATTGAGCCCGATCCAAAATACTCAAATACTCAAATGAATGATCTCTAGTGCGGGTTTCTTAAAAATGTTTTGAAAACATTTTGTAGCAATTCCATCTGTTTTAGTTGGAAATCTCAAAGACAATACCTTTTGGATTCCTGACATTGAGCGCCGAGGTGTACATCAACAGTAGAATCATAAGCAGAATATGTTTGACAAGGTATAAAGGTCGCTAGCTCCGCTTTCACCCAAGGAGGGTTCGACCAACATTATATTCCACGTGATCAAAGATCGTTGAGCATCTGCACGATGGAAAAACTTCTTCACATGGTACATTAAGCAAAAGTCACACCTTGCGATTGCGGTTGTCCCACCATCGTGAAGGATGTTTAAGAAACTCATGCCAGCTCTGCTCCGTGCTCCAAGGTAGACGTTTGTGCTCGAAAATCCGACCTCTTTCCCCTTTTCCAGGGCTCCCAGGCTTGCACACGCATTGCAAACACAAACAAACGTGATGTGGTTGGGCTTCACCCCTTCGCGCTCATTTGCTCATAGGTCTCCAAAGCATCCCATGCTCGGTAAATCCTGCCAACATTATATTCCACGTGATCAAAGATCGTTGAGGGAAAAGCCACGGCTTGCATTGAGCAGCGAGACTGTTGAGTGCTTGCAGCTTGCAACGTGAACGATGGCGGAAAACGCAGAGCTCCTGCAGTTCAAGAACTTCAAGAACCGGGCAATCCGGGCACGTTCCGAAAAAACTTGGCGCTTTGGGATTTTCGGGCGGGCAGTCCGGGCAGATATAAAATTTTGGCGACGACGATGACATGGCTACGATGACGTGTCTACGAAATGTGGCGATGATGATGTGACACTAAGGCACCCTATTCCTGCTCTACGCTAAACTAGCTTCCGACCTTCGATCGTCGCTAGAACTAGGGCTTCGCATTGCTTCGCACTACTAGCGACGAATTCTGAGAACTATGTTCAATTTTTCACAAAAAAAGGGGTGGGTCATCCCCACGATGTTACATGCAGAGATCCCGTGTTTTGTTTTTTTCTGGAAGAAAAATGGCGGATCTGCATTTCAACATTCAATTTTCACAAGCCGCATCAATCAATAACAACATACCCAAATACCCTTACATTCACTATATGAACTTTCAAGCATCCACCGTGGGATTGGATCTTGGTGGGTTAAGGCTAGCTTTTGACAATATTCATGCAAGTTCATCAAGGGCTCCATCCAAAGCCACACTACAAGAAACAAACGAACATGTCCAAATTTAAGATGCTGAACAAACTTGTGCACAGGGCTGCCCCTCTCATCAAGCTCATTAAAACTCGTATTCACCTCCATCTTCAAGCTTTGGAGAAGCTCCACCACCCAAACCCAGAATTAGGACAGCACCAGAATCAGTCAAAAATCACCCCTTCAGTCAAGTGCAATTGTGGGCTGACTTCCCACCTATGCCGGGTAGACCCCACTATCAGGAAATGGTGGATGGTCTGAGTAGCTACACAGATCAATGAATGAAGCAAGACACTAGCATCTTTCCAAGAAAACATCCTTTCACCAGTAATGACCACAAGAACAAATCCCATCTTCAAAGTGGTGGAAAGTAGTTAGCGTCCCATACAACAACTGCTCGGCCAACAATCTTTGATTGGTGGAGGTGTGGCAGTCTCCACACACTCGAAGATTCTTGATGAGTCGTGTTGATCAGCCCAAAACCAATGGCCAGCTTCTCACTGTGGTGGCAAAGAGAAAATTCCTTTCCTCCACATCATGCAGTAAAAAGCGTGTGTCAGGCACATACCCCGCCTCCTTCATCTGCCCAGACAATCTACTCAGCTCAGCATGGATTTCCTTAATTCTGTGATCTGGCTCCTTTCTAACCCTTCTGACCTTCATCATTCTTCTCACCTTTGCAGTATCATCCCACCTGCCAGCTGCAACATAGATATTGATATAGCAACACATAAGTCGCGGCATCCTGTTCATCCCACTTGAGGATAGATGTTGGCACACATTCAGCCATCTCCACATTGCCATGGATTCTGCAAGCACCAAGCAAGCCCTTCCACACCACAACATCTGGATTGATTGGCATTTATTAATCAGGTCCACTGCCTCATGTAGTTGTCCCGCACGTCCAGAAGGTCCACCATGCAGCCAAAGTGCTTCACTGGCGGGGTGACACCATGACCTTGACTCAGGGAATCGAAGTAGCGTCTTCCTTCACGACACCACATTTCGTTCAGTCATATTGTCAAACACTCCCTTTGCATCATCGATGCATTCACATTTGACATGTAGGTCCAGCAGGGCAGTGTTCAGGATGACATCTGGTACAAATCCAGCTTTGACGATGTCACCATAGACCTCATTGCACCTTTCCAGGGCTGCCAGGCTTGCACAAGCATTGCAAACGCAAACAAATGTGATGTGGTTGGGCTTCACCCTTTCGCACATCAATTGCTCATAGGTCTCCAAAGCCTCCATCCCGCCCCTTGCTGTGCATATCCTGCAATCATCGCACTCCACGACACCACATTTCTTTCAGCCATACTGTCGAACACTCCCTTTGCATCCTCGATGCACTCACATTTGACATACATGTCCAGCAGGGCAGTGTTCAGGACGACATCTGGTACAAATCCAGCTTTGACGATGTCACCTGCATGGACCTCATTGCACCTTTCCAAAGCTGCCAGGCTTGCACACGCATTGCAAATGCAAACAACCGTTATGCGGTTGGGCTTCACCCCTTCGCACATCAATTGCTCATAGGTCTCGAAGCCTCCATCCCGCGCCCTTGCTATGCATATTCTGCAATCATCGCCCTCCACGACACCACATCTCATTCAGCCATACTGTCGAAAACTCCCTTTGCATCCTCGATGCACTCACATTTGACATACATGTCCAGCAGGGCAGTGTTCAGAATGACATTGGGTACAATTCCAGATGTGACGATGTTACCATGGACCACTTTGCACTCCAGAGCTGCCAGGCTTGCACACGCATTGCAAATGCAAACAAACGTTATGCGGTCGGGCTTCACCCCTTTCCCCATCATTTGCTCATAGGTCTCCGAAGCCTCCATCCCCCCCCTTGCTGTGCATATCCTGCAATCATCGCCCTCCATGACACCACATTTCTTTCAGCCATACTGTCGAAAACTCCCTTTGCATCCTCGATGCACTCAAATTTGACATACATGTCCAGCAGGGCTGTGTTCAGGATGAAATCTGGTACAAATCCAGCTTTGACGATGTCACCATGGACCTCATTGCACCTTTCCAGGGCTGCCAGGCTTGCACACGCATTGCAAACGCAAACAAACGTTATGCGGTTGGGCTTCACCCCTTCGCACATCAATTGTTCATAGGTCTCGAAGCCTCCATCCCGCGCCCTTGCTGTGCATATTCTGCAATCATCGCCCTCCACAACACCACATCTCGTTCAGCCACGAAAACTCCCCTTGCATCCTCGATGCACTCACATTTGACATACATGTCCAGCAGGGCAGTGTTCAGAATGACATTGGGTACAATTCCAGATGTGACGATGTCACCGTGGACCACCTTGCACCTTTCCAGAGCTGCCAGGCTTGCACACGCATTGCAAATGCAAACAAACGTTAGGCGGTTGGGCTTCACCCCTTCCCCGTCATTTGCTCATAGGTCTCCGAAGCCTCCATCCCGCGCCCTTGCTGTGCATATCCTGCAATCATCACCCTCCACGACACCACATCTCATTCAGCCATACTGTCAAAAACTCCCTTCATACATGTCCACGAGGGTATTGTTCAGAATGACACTAGGTACAATCGCAGCTCTGACAATGTCGCCATGGACCTCTTCGCCCTTTTCCAGAGCTGCCAGCGTTGCACACGCATCGCAAATGGACACAAATGTGATGTGGTCGGGCAGAGATCCCGTGTTTTGTTTTTTTCTGGAAGAAAAATGGCGGATCTGCATGTCAATGTTCAATTTTCACAAGCTGCATCAACCAATAACAACATACCCAAATACCCTTACATTCACTGTATGAACTTTCAAGCAGCCACCATGGGATTGGATCTTGGTGGGTTAAGGCTAGCTTTTGACAATATTCATGCAAGTTCGACAAGGGCTCCATCCAAAGACACATCACGAGAAACAAACAAACATGTCCAAATTTAAGATGCTGAACAAACTTGTGCACAGGGCAGCGCCTCTCATCAAGCTCATTAAAATTTGTATTCACTTCCATCTTCAAGCCTTGGAGAAGCTCCACCACCCAAACCCAGAATTAGGATAGGAAATGCACTGAACAGTACATGATGGTCAATATTCTCAGGAAATGGTGGATGGTCTGAGTAGCTACACAGGTCAATGAATGAAGCAAGACACTTGCATCTTTCGGAGAAAACATCCTTTCACCAGTAATCACCACAAGAACAAATCCCATCTTCAAAGTGGTGAAGTGGTTAGCGTCCGTACAACAATTGCTTGCCAGCAATCTTTGAGATGTATTTGGTGGAGGTGTGGCAGTCACCACACACTCAAAGATTCTTGATGAGACGGAGAGATGTCCTAGGGGTTGTGCTAATCAGCCCAAAACCAATGGCCAGCTTCTCACTGTGGTGGCAAAGAGAAAATTCCAGAATGACATTTGGTACAATTCCTCTGCCCCTGCTGTGCATATCCTACAAGCATGGCGTTCCAAATCTCGTCCAGCCATACCGTTGAACACTCCCTCTACATCCTCAATGCTCCCACATTTGACATACATGTCTACGAGGGTATTGTTCAGAATCACATCTGGTACAATTCCAGCTTTGGCGATGCAACCATGCACCTCTTTGCCCTTTGCCAGGGCTGCCAGGCTTGCACACGCATTGCAAACGCACACAAACGTGATGTGCTCGGGCTTCACCCCTTCGCACATCATTTGCTCATGGGTCTCCAAGGCCTCCATCACACGCCCCTGCTGTGCATACCCTGCAAGCATGGCATTCCATGACACCAAATCTCGTTCAGCCATAGTGTGGAAAACTCCCTCCACATCCTCAATGCTCCCACATTTGGCATACATGTCCACCAGGGTAGTGTTCAGGATGACATCTGGTACAATTCCAGCTTTGACGATGCAACCATGGACCTCTTTGCCATTTTCCAGACAGTCAGGCTTGCACACGCACTGCAAACACACACAAACGTGATGTGGTCGGGCTTCACCCCTTCGCACATCATTTGCTCATAGGTCTCCAAAGTCTCCATCCCGTGCCCCTGCTGTGTATACCCTGCAAGCATCGCGTTGGGCAGTGTTCAGAATGACATCTGGTACAGTTCCAGATTTGACGATGTCACCATGGACCTCTTTCCACTTTTCCAGGGCTGCCAGGCTTGCACACGCACTGCAAATGCAAACAAATGTGCCTTTAGTTGACCATCTACCCATGCAGGTTCCTTGTAGCTATTGACCAACAGGGAATCATAGGTAATCTGGAGCTTCAAGTCCGGTCCCCTTGGATGAATCTGGACCCACACTCTATCCCTACTCCTTCAGCTATCCATGCCTCTGCACAAATCATGCATACATCCTTGCCTTGCTGCTAGCAGCTGACAATGACAGCCTGTGACAGGCTCAACAAACTCTGGAATAGAGCTATGCCCTTCGTAAGTAGGTTAAACTTATTAGCTTCCTAGGAGAGCTACATGGGCATAGGACTATAATATAAAACCAAAACGGAGAGATGCTATGACGAAGACCACAACAGAACAGAACAGAACTGGCAGTGGGAATATTGCTGCCACTCTCGCAAGAAACTAAGGAGTTGCCCTCTTCCGTTGTGGCCCCATCTGTCATGCAGGGCCAAATGGGCCTGGATTACCAGGACAGTGTGAAGCTCAGAACTTCTCAGGAACTCACCAAAGGAAAGCAAGATGCAGAATGAGCAATATCCTCAACTTAAAATGAGCAAGACAAATCTTTTAAAGAGTCAATTGCAGATAATCAATCCAGGAAGTATGTACCCTGTTAGAAAATTTGAAAGGCCTATCCTTATGAAATATTTTGAAGTTTGTAGATATTTTGAACACAATGCTTTCAACTGGAAGTTTAGTCATGCAGGGTGCCAGGTTTGCATTGGATACAACTGTTTGTTGGACATCAAATAGGCAGCTGGTGTGGCAAATCCACTATAACCACTTCTACAATAAAGGGCCAAGACAGGAAGTCAACAATTTGTCTGGCAGGCATGAGATTGTGTCGGCACTGTGTAAGCAGGGAAAAATGAAAGAGGTGCTGCACATTCTAGACGCATCCGGGCAGACTACAATATGTATATCTGTCTCTTACAAAGGTGCATCAACATGAAAACCCTGGCAGAGGGAAAGCAGGTGCATGCCCACATTATCCAAAGTGGATTCAAGCCAAACACCTTTGTCGGCAACACCCTTGTCAACATGTATGCCAAGTGTCGGAGCACGGTGGATGCCCAACAAATGTTTGAGGAGATGCCTGACCGAGATACAGTCACTTGGACAATGCTGATGGCAGGATGTGTGAAACATGGGCATCCCAATGAGGCCTTAAAAATCTATGAGCAAATGCAATGGGAATGGGTGACCCCGGACAGGGTCACATTCATTTGTGCTCTCAATGCATGTGCCAGTATACAAGCCCTGGAAAGAGGCAAGCAGGTCCATGCGGACAATATAAGAGTTGGGATTGCTCCATATATTAATTTAGAAAATACCCTTGTGGACACATGCAAAATGTGGGAGCATAAAGGATGCAAGTCTGGAGTCCAACCCACAAGCTCTGGCAGCCATGTCAGGGTTCTAATTTCTGGGCAGCTCTTACACTGCAGATTCATGCTTGTAAGAAGGGCTTTCTAGAGGAAATCTGGAAAGCCTAAACGAATTGCTCTATCAAAGTAAGTCCCACTACTGGAGTGTGAAAGGGGCTGAGCTTTGGCTCAGCCTCGAGATATTCAAAGTTGGTAAACAAAGGTACATGCACAAGTTTATCCTTGAATGGATTTGAAGAGGGTGTCTGGTCAGAGTACCCAGCACAGTGAGTCAAAAATTGAATATTGTCTTCAGGTAGCTGTGAGGGTCAGGAGGGAGTTAAGAATGAGAGAGACAGAGGTGGAAGTGAGATGACGAAGTGGGCAATTGTAGAGACTGCGGGTGGAGTAGCCAGCCCTGGACCATCTGCAACCCTCCAATGTGGCCTCTATATATAAGAATTTTACCCCAAGTAATTTGGCTTAGAGTTCAGCGCATATGAAGCCAGCCCTGGACCATCTGAGCCCCTGTATATGTGAGCAATTTGTATCCCTCCTATCATGATTGGCTGGAAGCTCAGTGAATTGTTGAAAGTAGTAGAGCAATTTCTAGTGGAATTGTGGGCCACAGAGATGGATGCCTCTCCTTTCAAATGCTGAAAAATGGATTCTATTGGTCATTACAGATTGCCAGGTATGCTAGTTGGTGACAGGAAACTCGGGGGCATCTCAACATTGAACATGTTGATTCTAGTCTACGCATGGACTTTCACAACAATCAGCCCAGTGGATGCGGGTGAGATTCATGGCACAAATGTTATCCTCATCATGCAGATCACTTTCACCAGTTCCCACATTCGAACCCCTGGAGTAAGTTGACGGATACCTGATAGGGCATTCCCACATTCGAGCCCCTGGAGTAAGTTGACGGATACCTGATAGGGCATTCCCCAATGCAGCTGTGCGCAGTGACTTTTTCGTGGAATCTGGAGTGCACCCAGGATCTGAATGGAACAAGCCGAAATAGGTCGAAGAAGAAGGTGCCCTCACCAGACTGTCCTTGACCTTGTGTCATGACCCATGGAGGATTTGACCGACCATCAACCCAAAAGGACCTCTTGTGTGTGCTGTTTGTGTCTGTAGTCAGGTAATGTCGGATTGATCTGTGAGAACCACCACGGTGCATCTGAGCAGGTAGAGATTGAACACGGCCTGCTAAGACCAAGCTGACTCTCCCAAGAACCTTGCAAACATCAGGAAGAATACCAAATCATGGTACTGACAGGAGCCAAGAGCCCACCTTTGCAGGATGGACAAACTTCTTCAGATCGTACATTAAGAAAAAGCGACACCCTTCCCCATCATTTGCTTGATCCTTCATCTACCAAGACAATCTCTTCAGCAAGTCTTCAGCTCAGCATGGATTTCCTCAATTCGTTGAGAGCTTGCAGCTTGCAAGGTGAACGATGGCGGAAAACGCAGATCAAGATCCGGGCATTTCGGGCAGTTCCGAAAACGTTGGCGCGGCAATTTCTATTGGTGTATTTCCGGCGGGCAGTTTGGGCAGATTGAAAACATTTGACGACGAAACGTGGCGACGATGACGTGGCGACAAAACGTGGCACTATGGCACCCTATTCCTGCTCTACGCTAAACTAGCTTCAGACCTTCGGTGGTCGCTAAAATGTGTTTAGCCTCTATGTTTAAATATTTTAAATGTTTCCCTTTATGGAACCCACCTTGACAAAGAGCAGTAGCCATATAATGAAGTGGCTACCAGTTACATCAGCTCTAGGAGGAGTTTTTTTTTTTTTTTCTTGAAATCTCTATTATAAATTAGGACCATTAATTGATTGAATA
Organism: Takakia lepidozioides; assembly: GCA_030704615.1. Taxonomy (NCBI): domain Eukaryota; kingdom Viridiplantae; phylum Streptophyta; class Takakiopsida; order Takakiales; family Takakiaceae; genus Takakia; species Takakia lepidozioides. Next base: position 20,495,050 of record CM060732.1, on the reverse strand, counting down.
TATTTTCACGTTTTGTCGCCACATCATCGTTGTCAGTTTCGTAGGCCATGTCATCAATGTTTTTCTTAACTGCCCAGATTGCCCAAAAAAATGAAAATGTTTTTGACGTCATCCTTGCCACATTCCGTAGGCCACATCATCAACGCATATTTCTGAAGCCGCCCGGATTGCCTGAAAAAATACATCATCTCTGTCATCATCGTTGCCACGTTTTGTAGGCCATGTCATCACCGAGTATTTTGAAGCTGACCGCAGTGCCCATGTGCATCAGTACCTTCATTCCTCCTCTATTTGGCAGTTGTGTTCAAAGGTGCCATAGGAGGACTTACTTTTACTGTCCCATTGTCATGGAGCCTGGGGGGATTGTTGGCGTGTTACCCACCAGATACAGGCAAGGTGTAGGCTTTGGTTACTTCATTGCGTGTTCAGTGCCTGTTGTATGTGAGGGAGGAGGGTTCTTAAGGGACTATTCATTGACTCTGGTGTGTGCGTGGTCTGCAGGTGCTGCATGTGTGTAGCCATTTTCATCCACGGAATACTTTCCATGGATGAATGTGGATGGAAAAACACCCTGAATGAGAAGCGAGCAAAGGGCGCAAAATGAAATGGGGCAGTTAGTAGACTGCACACGTGGGTGCTTTGAAGGGCCCAATTAAAGCTCAGCAGTCATTTTGGTGCAAGGGTATTTGTGTGATTGCCAAAACATTGAAAGGATGGATGCCACATTGGTGGGAACAAGTTTTTGGGACAGCCAAAATCCCGTGTTTCAATCTTCAAGGTGGAAGGGGCGCACCTGTTGAAGCACAATAAAGGTGAATGAATGGTGCATGATGAAAACTAATAACATTAAAGTTCCATTAGCACTCGCAAATAACTGTAGGTGTGCGGCACACTGTAAGCATCACACTGAAATTTAAAGGGAGCTGTAGAATTTCTCTTCAAGGTCAAGCGCCATCAACCCCACTTGCACTTGCAGGTATTCTGTTACCTCATCTGTAGCATTGCAAACTGCACATAGTCAAATATTTGTTCAATGTATGTGTGTTTGCATTTGGAGGCAGCAGCAGCACAAATAGGTACGGTGAGCCCCTGCCCTAGACATGGATCAAGATAGCTGCTTATATTTGAGCTTGTCCTGCCGCCAGTATTTCGGGATTTCAAAGGCACTAGAGCTCAAGCTAAATAGGCTCTTGAATATGATTCAAGGGCTAATAAGTTTGTAAGTGGATAGGCCTAATCTGCCGCCTGTTCCAAATCATACGCCCACTAACAAACTGCATTCATGTCTATCCGTCAAGGGTTGGACCCAATCTGTGCCACAAAAGAGACCATTATAGAAAGATTTCTTCTTGAGACAATTGCAGACGACCTCACCTGTTGGTTGCACAAGGAGGTTTCAAGACTTAGTGGGAGTAAAATGGATCCGTTGCATTACTTGGCAAGGTTACCAAAAGGAGACATCTGCAGAAAATAGCAAAAAATGGCTAGATCAATGGGGGCTCTAACTGAAACTATCCGTCATGCTCCAGCATGAAATGCTTGTCAAAACCCTGAAGGCCCAAGTCTCACAACCTGGTCTGGGCCTCCAAGAACTGAAGTTGCTCCATTAGCCGACGCTTGGTGCTTACCATTCCTAACCACCTCCTTTTCACCCGGTTCTGCATTCACAAACACATTCGTCTAAATAGATACGAATCTCTAGAGATGCAAGAATTTACACATGCACACATACATACATTCTGATGTATAGAAATTCAGACAGTCTTGTCCATGACAATTGAAACACAGTGATGAACCATAAACGCTATTAAAACACATTAAACCACAGTGCTATCCCTGCTGGACGGCACAAGGAAGTCAAAAGGAATTGATAGAGAGGGGAAGAAAGAGGGTAAAGGAAGAAAGAAAGAAAGAAACATTACACAAAAAGCCGATAGAGTTCTACCACTCACTGTTCCCTGCAAGAGATGACTACAGCATACCCTCAAGGGCATGGACACCATGGTATACTGCCTTACCAAAATTGATAAGAGGTTAGACCAAAAGCATCTGGCAAAGATCCTATGCCGACCCAAGATGTTTGCCCGGGGAGAGAGAGATGGTACTCACATGCCTTTGTTGCTGTAGCCTTGTGACCATAGACCCCATGCCCAGTTTGGGTGGAACAAGAGGGAACAGACACTAACTTTGTGAGGGGCTCACTCCAGTAGTGGGACAACCTTGGTATAAACAATTGGTTCGGGCTTTCCAGATTTCCTCTAGGGCCCTTAACACACATCAATCTGCTATGTGTGAGCTGCCCAGCAATTAGACCCCAACACGGCCAGGGCTTTAGGCTCAACCTCGAGATTTGAAAGTTGGTGAACAGAGGTGCAGGGACTATGTTCTTGATGGTCCTGAACAGGGTCGCTCTCTGATGATAATACCCCAGACATAATATCAGGAAAGAGATATTGTCTTCAGGTCCCCCGCACATCAGTCATTGACAATCTCCCTTTTCTCTCGTTATAAAGCTCCATTTCATTTCATTTCATTTCTCTGAATCTGTTTATTGTTCAAAGGTAGACTCCCCGTCCGAGCTAAATTTCAGTCTACTGCCGAGGGTAGGTCAGCCCTTCAAATCATCCTTAGGACCTCACTCAAGTCCCAAACTGATGACAAGTTCAGGGAAGTTGTATGCCAAAGGTAATGTCTGCCCCAACTCATGAGAGGTTGTTTGCTGTAGCCTGAGGCCATAGACCCCCGCGTTCAGTTTGGGGAGAACAAAAGGGAACAGACATTACCTTTGTGAGGGGCAGGGAAGGAGAGAATGTACTCATAAGACGTTGTTTGCCGTAGCCTTGTGGCCATTGACCCAGCGCCCAGTTTGAGCGGAACACAAAGGGACAGAACCTACCTCTGTCAGGAGCTGACGTCGGTAGTAAGACTTACCTTGGTCAAGAACATTGATCCGGGTTTTCCAGATATCCTCTAGAAATCCCTTCACACAAGCATCAACCTGCTGTGTGTGGTTTGCCCAGTAACTAGGCCCCAGAAGGGCCTGGGCTTTTGGCTCAGCCTCGAGACTTTCAAAGTTGGTAAACATAGGTACAGGCACAATTCCCTTGATAGATTTGAGGAGAGCGTCTCTCTGGTGAGAGTACCCTGGACAGTGTATCAGGAAATGAATATTGTCTTCGGGTTGCCCACACAACGGGCAATTGCACTCTCCCTTTCCTCTCTGCTTCTGTTTACTGTTCAAAGGTAGGCTTCCTGCCCTGAGTTTAAATTTCAGTCTGGTGCTGAGTGTGGGTAGACCCTTGAGGTCATCCATGATGTCCTCCCCCATGTCACAGACTGGAAACAGGTTCAGGGAAGTTTTCTGCCTAACTTCATTTTCATCAGACAATTTTTCTGGTAACAGACATGGCTTTGGACACTACAGTGGACACTACAGTCTCTAAGTCAGATTTATCCTGCAGGGTCAAGACAGGGAAGGAGAGAGAATGTACTCATAAGACGTTGTTTGCCGTAGCCTTGTGGCCATTGACCGTTTGAGCGGAAACCAAAGGGACAGAACCTACCTCTGTCAGGGGCTGACATTGGTAGTAAGACTTACCTTTATAAATAGAATTAATTCGGGATTTCCAGATATCCTCTAGAAATCCCTTCACACATCTATGTGTGATTTGCCCAAAAACTAGGCCTCAGAAGGGCCTGGGCTTTTGGCTCAGCCTCGAGACTTTCAAAGTTGGTAAACAGAGGTACAGGCACAATTCTCTTGATAGATTGGAGGAGAGCTTCTCTCTGGTGAGAGTACCCCGGACAGTGAATCAGAAAATGAATATTGTCTTTGGGTTGCCCACACAACGGGCAATTGCACGCTCCCTTTCCTCTCTGCTTCTGTTTACTGTTCAAAGGTAGGCTTCCTGCCCTGTCTGGTGCCGAGAGTGGGTAGACCCTTGAGGTCATCCATGATATCCTCCCCCATGTCACAGACTGGAAACAGGTTCAGGGAAGTTTTCTGCCTAACTTCATTTGCATCAGACAATTTGCTGGTAACAGACATGGCTTTGGACACTACAGTCTCTAAGTCAGATTTATCCAGCAAGGTCAAGACTTGCCGGTCCAGATTCAGATCCTTGAGAATCTCTTCTACTCTCTTCTGCCAGGACTTAGCCTGTTTGACAGGGCGGTCCTGTTTCCAAGATATAGAGTCGATTAACCTTAGGGTATCTGGTGTTGGACATGTGTTGCAACTGCCATCTGACCTTGAATTCATCTCGTCGGGAGCTTAAGGAAGGGATGCCAAACTCACCCCGAACAGCCACATTGGCTGTTTTGGAGCATGCTGACATACACTCCTTAAGCACCCCCACTTGAATGGATTCTAGAGACTTAGCCTGGTTGGAGTTATCAACCCATATAACAGATCCGTACTCCAAGGCAGGTCTAATAACGCGGCAAAGCAAGGTTTTCTTGACCTCAGAGTTAATCCCTCTGCAGTGAAAAAATTTAGTGAGACTCAGCGCTTTGCCCTTGCCAGTTTGAACAACTTTCTGGATGTGTGCATCCCAGTTACAGTTGGAGGAAAACTCAACGCCCAGGTATGTGTAGGAAGGGAGGACTGGGATCTCTTGGCTACCCCACTGCCACTTAAGATCACTTCCTCCCTCTCCTCTGTCGTTGAATGCCACCACTGCACATTTACTGACCTTAGCCTCTAGCCCCCAAAGATCAAAGTATCTCTTCGTGCAATCAATCAATTCCTGGAGGTTGGAAGGAGTCTCCCCTATGCCTGCGAAGTCATCCGCAAACATAAGGGCTGGAAAGGTGGCATCACCCACCCTTAACCCAAATCCCTCACGTTCCACATCCTCGAGGAGTTGATTGATGAAAACATTGAAGAGCAGAGGGGAGAGGGTACATCCTTGAGCTACACCTTGGTCTATGTCAAAGAAGTTAGACTTCTGTCCATTAACAGTGACACAGCTTTTGGTGTGGGCATACAAGTTATGGACAACTCTCCACATTTTTCCCTTGATTCCGCAAGACCAGAGGCGGAGCCACAGACCATCTCTCCACACTGTGTCATAAGCCTTTTTGACATCCAAGAAAAAAACATAAGTGGGTTTCCCTTCTTTTTTCCTTCCCTGGATAATCTGGCTTAGAGTGAAGATATGGTCCACACAGCCCCTGTTTCGCTGAAAGCCAGCTTGGCCTTCGTGAAAACAACCTCTAGATTCCAGATCAACCTCGAGACGAGTACTTATAATTCTGCAAAATATCTTGCCAACAGCATTGAGGAGCGTGATGCCACGATAGTCCCCGGGTCTTCTCTGTCACCCTTCTTATATAGATTGACAATGACCCCCTGTCGCCAGCGAAAGGGGATCATTTCAGTCTTCCAGATAAGGTTAAAAAGGAGAACTAGGGCCTCTGTCATGGGATCGCCACCGTGCTTGATAAGCTCGTTGACTATGCCATCAGGACCACCTGCTTCATATCCATTTAGATGTTCAATTGCTTCCACAATCTCAGAAGAACTAATGGGAGCGTTGTAGGCTTTTGAAATATACTCCAGTTCATCAGGGCTGTTTTGAATCATACAGTTTTACCAACTGTGTCCTTCCATTCATCAGAGGACCCCTCACTGTTAGACCTAAAAGTTCTGCCAAGGATACTGTAGTGGGTTTCAAAGGTTTTGACAATGTCAACCGATGAAGTTACCACTGCACCCTTAGTAGTCTTCAGCGCTTGTACTTGCTGACAGCTTTTCGGCTTGTACAAGCGTTGAAGGGCCAACCAGAATCTCTTGTCATTACCACCATGGTGGTTTGAGTTTATTTCACTGTATAACTTGTCCCAGTATAATTTCTTCTGAGCCCTTACAAGCAGATTGATATCTTTACGGATCTGGTAGTACCTCGCCCACAATTCTTTGTTGGTTTTCAAATTGCAGCACTCTTTATAAAGGACTCGTCTCTCAGCTATCTTGAGTTTAATCTCATTGGTCCACCAATTAACAGCTCTACCGCAGACAATTAGTTTCCTCCCAATGATCTTGTCAGCCGCAGAGGAGACGAAACTCTCCCAAGAATCCACTGCTCTTTCGACTTCATTTGTTGCATTGTCTGTGCAAGACTGAAGGTCTTGGAGCGAATGGACAAAATGAGGAAGAGCCTCTTGCAAGGCCTGGACATACTCAGCCTTGACCTCTTCATTATGGAATTTTTCTATGCGCCACTTCCGAATCGAACGTTTCACAGATCTCTTGGTGTTGGGAAAACACCTTTTGATCTCGGTCCAAACCAGGAAGTGGTCAGAGGTACCAATATCAGTTCTGTCGATCAACACATTGGCACTCTGGGGAAACAAATTTTTGTCCATTATGATATAATCCACAATGGAACGTTCCCCAGTTTGGGCTTTCTCACGAGTCCACTGCACTTGGTCAACTTTTGCCCTATTGTTCAAGGCCAGAAGCTGAAGCTCTTCCAGACAGTTAATTAACCGTCTGCCATTAGAGTTCAGCTCGTCCTCACCAAAAGGCCCAATGATATCATCCTGATGGAGACCTTTACCCACCCGGGCATTGAAGTCACCCAATAAAATCACCTGACCTTTGGCAAGGAACGAAGCACAGTCTAGCTTTACATCTTCGAAGGCTTTGTCTGCGTCAGCACTAAGGGTCCCCTCTGTGGGCATGTAAACACAACCCACAAAGAGGTCCTTCGTACTCATGCCGCCCTTCAGTTTCAGCTTTAGCCAGATACTATGCTTGTACCTCAACCCCTTGTTGATAATTTCACAATTGTCAAACAAGAAATCACGGACAAAGAATCCAACCCCTTTTTGACCGCGTTTGGTAGAGGCTGCCTTGAGAGTACACATCTTACCTGCCCATTTATAACCAATGACATCTCCAACCAGTTTATCCGACGTTTCCCAAGTTTCTTGCCCAGCACAGATATGAATATCATTAGTCCGAAGAACTTGTCCCACTTCGAGTTGTTTCCTTTGGTTAGTCAGCCCTGAGAAGTTGAAAGTGGCCAGCCGCAAGCCAGCCCTTTGCATGTGAATTGTTTGTCGTCTAGGTAGCTTAAGATTGCTCCTGGACGGCCAACCGTTCTGCAAAGGGGGGACAGTTACCCCGTGTGTAGCTTTTGCTCGTCTTGTGTAAACTTTGAGAATTGGTAAACCATTCAGAGTACCAAATCCTTCAGTTACACGACGTTCAGACTCCGCACACTTAGGGACAAGTTGTCCGTCTGACTGCTTAGTGACAATTACCCCATGTATAGATTTTGCACGTCTTGTGTAAACTTTGAGGATTGGTAAACCGTTCAGAGTACCAAATCCTTCAGATACACGACGTTCAGATTCCGTACACTTATGGGCAGATTGTCCGTCAGGCTGCTTGGATTCAACCTCGTCCAGAGCATCAAACCGATTAGAAACTCTCAAGTTGAAGTCCCTGCCCTTGGTTGTCTTCCTAGAGCGCCCCATTGAATCACCAATGTCTAAAACCGCCCTCCAGCCAGTCAAGGGACGAACTTCTTTGAGATTGAGTTGATGTGAGACTCTATTAGAAGCATTTTTGGGCATTGCAACCTTCAAAGTACCCCTGTTATCAGGGAAGGAGAGAGAGATTGTACTCATAAAACAACTCCTTGCCTCCTCTCAAGGAAGGAGAGAGAGAGAGAGAGAGAGAGATGTCCACAAGGGGCCCCGAGGGAGAGAGCAAGACATGCAAGAATTTACTTCCACGGGAGGTCCAGAGGGTCCATGGGACAAATTAGGGACGGGGTGATTACCGGGACTTCCAGCAGATGGCCCACAGCAAATGATGCCAACATCGGGTCATGAATAGATCCCACCAGACCTGGGGCTGTCTGCGCCTGCCACATTCCACATTGTCAAATCAACTCAGCCTTGTCCTCAGTACCGGTTAGTACTGTTATGGGGGAGTTTCAACGAGGAAATTAAAAACTATTCGGCTACAGGCTAGTTACATGGAATACAAGCTATGAGCATAAAAGGGCGCCGGCGAGGGGGGGTCTGTGTGGTGAAATGGGGTGTAAGGGGAAGGAGGAAGAGGGAGGGGTAGATGCGCTAATCACGCCATTCCACCAAATGCTGAAAGGAAACCGTTTACCTCAGGCACAACGATGCAGCACATTTCAACAGCTTGCTTGGCAAGCTTAAGCACCGTCGCTTTGTCCACACCAGTTCCACAAGGCTCATCATCAAAGTACTCCACCTGAAACCAACCACGCTTATCTGAAACTTTGTTGCAGGAAAAAGAGCCCAGGCAATTAATCAATAAGGATTTAACCGTCAGAACAGAAGTGTAAAAACTTTTTTGGATACTGCAGCAGTCCATAGAAACTAAACTAGATAGGAAAGGAAGAGGGTTACACGTAGCTTGTCTTCTGGCCATTTACTTTGTGACAAGTTTGCCAAGTTTGGATGGAGAGTGCCAAGGAGAGGTGGGAGAATGAGAGTATACCTGCCCCATATTCAAACCAAAGGAGCCTGGTTGTACTGAAATCCTGCCAAACCAATCACATAGACAGTAGCAGGGAATCCATGTCACCTAAGCTTACAAAGTCCAGTACCTCAGAAGACTCATTCATGAATAGATGATGACTTGACAATGAGTCACACACAAAGCTCTGAGGGCCTACCCTCTGGGACCCTATAGAAAGACAAACCGGAAGAGGTTTATGTCCATCGGAGGTCAAGGGACCATATAAGACAGGCTATATACCACGCAGTCTTAGGAGAGGGAGAAAACAGAAAAGGAAAAGAGTAGGGGAAAAAGAGTGGCACAGAACCTTGCAACATTGTCTGACCAAGGACAATGCCAGGAACGACCAAGGGATGGATGCACTGGTTTCAAAATCCCACTCATTGCCAATAAGACCTATTTGGCAGCAATAGCATTCAAACTTGCAACATTCACATTATGAGACCCAGGAACAACCAACACTGTAGCCTGCAAACGTAATATAGGCATTTTCCACAGGCACTGCAAATCATATGTTTTGGGCAGCAATGGAGCTTCCCAAAAGGTTGTACCTTTTGTCAGTCAATCGAAAGCGCCGGATGCCATGTGCAATAATGAACGACCGGCAATCTCTCTCAAACATGTACACCTTTAAGTTCTGCACCATCCATCAACATCCCTGTTTCAACCTCTTGCGTTCTATTTACTGGCCCTTGCAACAAAGTGCCCTTACATCATCTATCTCTTGCTCCCAACACACAGACAATGGTCTTCATGATTATGCGTTGCTGTCTTATAAGCTCTTTTGGGCCTTTCCTGATGTTGTAAAGGTCCTTTGTTTCTTTATTTCTTTCTGTCTCTCTGTTTGTCTGCGTCTATGCTTGTCAGAATTGGTGCCCCCTCGCACACACCCACAACAATTCAGTTACGAGCAAGATCCATAGCAGGGGACGTCTCTCATACCCATCCCCAAGGGCACCAGGCACTAGCATGAAGGTCAAAGTAAAAGTGCCTTGTGTAGCTCCGTCCTTCTACTGAGCTTAAGCAGCTTGACCCAATGCCAAAAGCTGAGGCTCTAGAATGTAGGGTGACTATAAAATCCACTTGATGCTAAATTAAATTCCCTCCTCTGCTTTTCTTCTTTATCCAAACCAGGCACAGGGTCTAGGCTCTAGCAAGCGACTGCTGAATGGATACATCACCTCTGTCTCTCTCTTCTCATTTCGTCACCACTTCCTCTAGACACAACAAGTCTTCTTCCTGCTCTTCCATTCCTCCACCATACCCAGGACCTAATTTAAGCATTTTGCCATGATGTTGTGACCAAGCACAGCAATATGTCACACTTTTGAGAAAGGGCTGTTTTGGAGTGCTGGCTGGAATGAACATAATCTCAAAGCCACCCTTCACATTCATACAAGACCCTTCTGCCCATTTTGATAGCTGTGTTGAACAATGCATTACATTGAGACCGTGGTTTGATGGTAGCCATCCCAGAGCATCACCCACTAACATTCATTCTCAACGCCAGTACTTCGTGGGGATTATCATTGTGAGAACATGCCCAAACATGTAATGCCCCCCTCTGCCTCTCCTCAAATCCACAAAAACTAAGCAACAGCATCCTGTCCAAGTAACCAAAGAGGTGACTGGGTTCGGGAAACAGACCGCAACAGTGCCAATTATTTCTTCTGTGTCAACATCAGAAGAGTTCCAGGAAGTGGCACACATGCTAGACAATCCAAACGGCTTTCCTTGCTCCAAACACTGCCGTACCTGCAAATTACCCGACACCAAATTTTTCAGATACCGTCCAAGAGAATGCAAGAGACGATTAAGAACCATCAACGAGCCCCACCATTGCTATGCTGGAGTCTAGTTTCTCAGAGAATAGAGCGACAATCCTGTAGGACCCACCTAGTCATGGCCCACATGTTATTGCAGTTTACAGACCAGCCTATCAGTGCCTGCTGGCTGCCAATCTGAGACCCCTGGCTAAAGACAAGGTGTTTTGAAAAGGGTAAAAGTGGAAAGAACACCTACCATCATCCGATAGCACGGCTCATAGATATGAAAGGGCATGGACCACCCAGGAAACAACACAGCATCAAAGAACCCAAGTGGCAATCTTTCCAAGTTCCTTGATTGATCACCCACAAGAGGAACCTTGCCCCCTATCCTTCCTCCCCCGGCGAGCTGGGAAGGCATCTTTGATTGTTTGCCTTCACGACTTCTCGGTGATGGCATAGCAGGCTTATTTTTGAGCTGTTCCTGGTGCTCTGATTGTTCTCCATTAACAGGTACCTGGGTCGATAGTGCTGTCCCATTTGATTCTTTCCCATCAACCCCCATATCTTCACTAATGCTCTGCATCAATCGGGCGTCTGGTGTGGGGCTTGCTCGTAATAAGTAGGAGCGCAATTGGTCCAGAATAGATATGATAGTCTGGGGATTTCTCTTCTCCGACTCCGGCCGTTTGTCAAGCACCACATTGCGAGGGAGGAAGAGGCTTTTGCTTACCTCCTCACTGCGTGTTGATAGCAAACGGTAAAATCAGAGCTACTGACAGTGGTTCTCTTTAGCATGAGTTCTTGTTTAGGTCACCACCCTTACATCTGCTGTACCATAGCCATAAGCCTTGTGCCCCTGAACGGTTGACTGAAGAAAGACTTGATTTTTCAAATTGCAACAGTACACTTAGAGTGCTCAAATCAGTTTAGACAGAAGAACTGCAGGGAATAAGGGGATGGGAAGTACTCGAGGAAAATAAAACCAGGTATACACGGCATCCCCAGAGACATTTGCACAAACTGAGCAAATGCATCCACAGGTACCTCACCTGCTCCCTCTGACCCATCCACCAGCACCCTCACAGTCAAGCGGATTTCATTAGTGCCAACGTATACCTCTCGTGCTCACTCTTGTGCATCTGAAGGACTTGATTTTCAAAAATCATGCACAAAGAACTCAACAACTGTATGGATGGAAGCAACTATGTCCTCACAATGCTCCAATGCCAAATCTTGTCATGGATGCAAAGGATCCATCAGGTCCTTTCATCCATCACAAAAACCTACACTCCATTGAGATCGAAACCGCAACAAGAATGCAAACCGGTAAATGGACAGCCATTCCTTCTGTTGGGGCAGTTTGTTGGAGAACTCAAAATACTCAAACATGATGAGATTGATGATGGTAATACCTTCAGAAGAGACTGCAAGGCCAACGACACCCTTCATAGTATTCTGAAGGCCGTAGAAGAGAGGGCCAGTCTTCTGTTCAGCAAGTTTGCTCGATTGGTTGCGAGTGGAGCTAAACAAAGGTGCTAGAAATGCACCTGCTCTGCAACCAAGGCGGCAACACTCAGAAGTCGGCAACACTCCGAAGTCACCTTCAAGATCTCATCCGCTCTCGGCTCTGCTGTTTTACAGTTTGTGTGGCATGTGACTGCAGGCAGATTAAGGTACAGGGCTACATTGGCAGTGTAAAATTAACAAAGGCCTCTTATTATCATGTAGACCTTAACTCAACACTGGAAACGCTGTCACCGCATTGTCCTGAGATAGGACAAGTGCCTTCATCTCAAGCTGCCTTGAAACCCTGGTGGGTTTTAAACCCAAAAACAGGGGCATGATATCATGTGAGGAGTATATTTGAGCAGTGGTGATGATTCTGACTTGACTACACAGCCAACCGATATAAGAGCTGTGCCTCACTACTAGTGTCCAACTCTGCTTCAGACCAGCTAGAGTGAAGCTAGATTATTCAAACAGACAGTGTCCACTATGAGCGAGCCACAATCAGTTCTATTCACATGGCAGCTCACCTAATAGAGTTCCGGCTGCAAACCCATGATTTCACTTTTTCTGTCCCTCTCCTTCAAACATTTTTTGATGCTTTTTGAAGTGGTTTCTTGTGGATCTACTTTGTGTCACTTTGTGAAAGTTATAAAACTCTCTTCTATCTCTCTCCACACGTTTGGGCCCTTTGGGACTCCCAGGATGTAATAAACTACCTTCTCTCTCTCTTGTAGTGTGACCCATGGGATCCAAGCCCTTCTTAAGTAAATTCAATGACTATCTATCAACATTGGCTAGAAAAAGTTCCACCTAATGCAAAATAAAGTTCAATCATAAGGTTCTAGATGGGGGGTGAGAGATCAGCAGCTCCAAGGCCATCCAAAAGCCCTGCATCTTTCTTGCGTGAGATGGAAGAGAAAATACAAATCACCAATCAGAAATCCATCCATATCCCACCTGCAGCTTTTTGGGAAGACTGTGGAGAGTCTCCGGTTGAATTCTGGAAACTCAAAACCTGCAATATCGAAAACATGCTGAATAAGACTCATCCTATAAAGCCGGGAGTGAGAGATACATACACATAACCAGAGAAAGAGAGTCACGTAGTGTTCCACGAGCAAGCTTGAAAAGAAATACCGCCACAGATAACAGCGGTCTAAGGGTCACATAGAGTTCTCTATCCTACAAGGGAGAGACTACGGTCTTGGAATCAATTTGATCCCACATTACCAGGAGGTTCCCAATATATTATTAGGAGATCATATATGGTCACACGTCCCTCATGGGTAGGGTAGAGACACTCACAACTCGCCGCTTGTTCTCCACCTACCAAGGTCAAAAGAGATAGAGGGAAGAAAATTAACCTGGGGCACCCAACATGACAATATGCGGATTGTTGACAGTGACTGCCCTTTCCATGTCAGGTAGGTATGGCAGTCCAGTTGTGGGTGAAACAAAGCCAACTGCCCGTGCCCCTGGCAGATGTCCCATACAAAGCACTAGCGTAAACTCTTCATCTTCATCTTTGCCTAAGGTTGACCCAGTAATACCCCTATTCCCTGAAGTGATCTCCGGTGCTTGGATCATGTCCTTCAATGGAATGGTGACCTCTCGGCCCCCAACAACCGTCTGTCTTTCTAGACCTTCCTCCTCTCCAGGGATTGCAGCTGCTATCTCGGTACCTACATCCCAACCGTTTATACATAGGTAAGAGTGCTGAGGAGCGTTGGTAATTGCCAACTACAATTGACCCATGCAGCGTAGTTCTGTTTTTTATCCCTTCTTTATCTCTAACGATGTACTCTGTTTGCAGCCCTTTCCCAATGAGCTTGGTTTTGTTAATGTGCAGCACACAGATGAGAAAAAAACATCAAGAGTAACTGATATCAACACCTTTAGCCTTTACTAATAGAATAAAGGTTGGAACCTTAAAGCTCAGCCAACGAGACATACATAACTCTGTAAGGAACACAACCTGGCCTTGTCTGGGTGCCACTGACGAATTCAGGCAGGTAAGATGCATGAAATTGGAGAAGATAACAAGAACTAACTTCACAGCAAGATAAATATCAACAGGTATACATAGCAATGTTAGAGTTTAGTAAACTCTGAACTCACAATCGAGAGGTAACCAAAGATAAAATAGCCACATCCAAGGCAAGGAAGAGTTTTCAAAACATAGTCAATGGGACATAACATCAAGGGAAGTCATGAACAATGCTGTCTCATAACTGAGAGAGTCAATCTATGAGACAAATCAACAACCATGACTATTATAACTCCCACTGATTTCATCAGTTCCTGACAGAGGGTGGCAGCCGTACTGAGATTCTATGTCAACATAGGAAGACTCAGCCCAGACATAGTTTTGCATGAGCAGAGAGATCAAACAGTTCTTGAATGTTGTTACAACAACTTAGCTACATTTAAGGAGAGAGAGAGAGAGAGAGAGAGAGAGAGAAATTTCCATCACCATGTGCTTACCTCCATGAGGGTCATTGTCCATGGGCAAAACCTTATCTGTGGCATTTTGCCTAGCAGGAGGTTGCAAGATAGTATTCATTGCATGCTTTAAAGATGATTCAGGCAAATCATTCAAAGACCCCATCAATCCTTGCCTCGACACTTCAGACCCCTTTTCAGATCCCACAGTAATGTCCACCTCCACATGATCACCTACATCCCTGCCGTCCACTTCTCCATTCTCTTGGCCTTCCTGGGTGCAAATATCTTCCCCTTTCATGTCAGCATACTCAACAAACACCTCCTCCCAATCTGAGATGCTCCCTTCATCCTCAATTTCTGTGTCCTCTTTCCCACTTAAAGCCCTAACCGGAGCCTCAAATCCTAAATCTGCCTTCTGCTTACCGGAGGTTCTAAGTGCCGTTTGACAGGTCCCCTGTGCTCTCTCAAAATCTGACATGCAATGTGCTTGGGATACACTTGCCCCTCCTCGTGTTCCTTCGTATTTGAACCCTAAAAATGCGTCACTTTGTCGCCCTGACGCCTCCACTTGCGGAGCAGGTGTATTTGTTCTCTTTTTAAGCTCGGCAGCCCTACAATCTGGATCTCTTCCCACCATTGAGCCTAAGGTGCTGGAAGAATTTTCTCCCTCAGACTGTAGAGCTTTTTCACTCTTGGTATCATGAAGCTGCCGAATAGATTGCCAATCATCCCCAAATTCATCAACCAGTCCTTCAGAAACACAACCTATGAAAGGTGCAATTTCAGCAGATCCAGCCTTGTCTATGAGAGAGTTGTCTACAGGGGCACCAACAGTTCCAGAACTTTTACAGCCAGAATTGGTATCCAACTTCTGCGAGACAGTTCCAGAATTGGGATCCACACTAGATAGCTGCCCGGCTAGCTCCTGGACTGCTCGGAGGGCCGATTTGGTTGGCTTGGAGATGAAGACGACTGCCAGGGTGGGAGAGGCAGTGCCAATGAGAGAGCAGGCATGAGCCCATGCTCCCAAAGCTGAATCTCCCTCCTTCATAGATCGCACCACCACAGTTGCAAACCGAAATCTCCTACCGTCTTTACCTACATGACTCGCTGAGAAGCTTTGATCAGCTGGAGGACACGGAGCAGAGCCACTGGCGCAACTCAAGGTGGACATTCTGCTGGCCTGAAGGGGGAAGAGCCATGGTGATGTTCGGTACCACCGGAATCTGTGGAAGAGCCCGGCATATAGTGGCCGCGGCATTTCTCAGAAATATCCCCGCAAACACTAGTTCGATGTTGCAGAAAACATGTGATCAGAAACTCATAATTTGCCACCCACAGTCTCGATTGATAAACCCTGAAACTTCTGCAAGCCCAGATTGCTCTGGCACCATGATTGCACGCATTTAGATTCTGTACCTGCATGAAAGCGAATCTATTGTAAGCCAGTGCATCTCAAATACACAACGGTTCGCTCCTGACAAATCACTCACATGCAAAATTTCCAGTATCGCAAAGAGACCATGGATCCCATCAAATACCTGCAACTTTCTCTGATACCTATACCGGTTCTGCAGGATTTTCAGCTACGGCTGCTATAATGGTTTGGGGGAGGGAGGTGGTGTGTAGATACAAGTGCCACAAACAGTTTGGAAGTTGGGTTTGCATTATGTGGACTTCATAAGAAGGTGGATATGTACAGCACAATACCAAAGCAGGCTCACAAGGAGCACAAGGGCCGACACTCTTCACTCTTCAGCCTCAAAGGCTTGCCTCATGGAAAAGTTTGAACATATGGCACCCCCTCAAGAGGGCCTACATCCTTTTCGTGTCTTGATCTTCATCTCTTCAATTCGAAATTGAGCTTTGCAGTGTAGCATTCTTAATGTTGTAACCCTGCAAAGCTTTCATAAGGACTGCCTTTGTTACTAGGTTTTATGCAAGCATGTTCTCAAACATATTGAAAAGCTAGAAAGCTAGATTTCTTTTTCTTTTATTTTACTATAGGTAGTAGATTGCAACCCTGAATACACTAATGACTGGTTTGTATCTAATTTTTTTAAATAAAAAAATTACGTTCATTAGCCTTGTGTGCTTCAGGTGGGATGGAATGCAAACAAAGTCATCCTTGCACACTGATTTGGCTTTGTCGGCAGGGTGTTGCAGGTTCACGTGATCTAAAAATCAGCAAGACATTTGAGAGACTTGTAGAGCGGTCTGAATTGCAAGAGAAAGTGGGTTCAGACCAGTGTTGGCCGGGTACCATGTTTTGAGCCCTCTTCCGGTCCCGGTTATGGCCTACTCCTTGAAAAAAATGGATGGCCGGAGCAGGGTATATCAATAGGTTTGAAAAACATATCGGTTACAGGTTCTCATTAAACACATGAATTTTTTCTTGTCCGGTTCTCAATCTACCGGTTATGCCATCTTAAAAATTGCCGGTTCCATGGTACCGGCTATGGGATTCATCCATTTTATATTTTTACTTTCTCTAGCATTTTTGTGTATGTGTGTGAAAGTACACAAGAGGGATGTGGCCTGGTGGTAAGCCACTCGTGGATTGGCCTGTGGGTCTCGGGTTCAAACATTCAACCCCTATCATCTATCTATTGCCTTCAGGCTGCCCCTGTAATACACCAAGTTTATAACTATTGTTTAGCCAAATGCCTAACTAATTAATTTCCTATTTACTTGGGCATCCTCAATGTTGTGCACCTAATCTTAACTACCATCACCCTACCATCACCAACCCCTATACCTATATTATCTAGAACCGCCTCTACGCCATCCCCATTTGCTCCGGATCCTGCTCCGGGTATAACACCCTTATAATCACAATGCCAGTTCTCTAGCCGGTTAGGGAAGCTCGATGGCTTTTGCCGGTTCCCTTCCATAGCCAGTTCCTCCGGGGGCTGCACTTTCCGGGTATGCATATGTGCATAACCGGCAAATAACCGCCGGGTATGCATGTCCAGATGCCATACCCGGCCAACACTGGTTGAGACTCCATTCCTTGTGTTGAAAGACTTTGCCAATTTTATTGGCTCCTCCCTCAAGAGGAGACCACGCATCACATCAGTGCCAAAACGGGTGAAGATCCTGATATGCCTTCACCGGAAAACACCCAAACTTCACATACATACCTTCACTAGTTAACATTGCTATTGATATTAATGAGCATCAAATATTGATTTGTATTTATTTATTTATTTTTGAAATATATTCTTAACCAGTAACAACCATTGGGAAATGGTTGGAGACCAGTGAAAACTTCTTCCCTTTCCTCCCTGCTCTCATGTTAGCAAAACCCTGGCCTTCGTTGGCCTTCGTCGTCCTACCCCTGGGAGCAGAGATGGTGCCATATGTACAGTTTGTGCGAGGAGCCTGGCCTTTGGACTTCTTAAAGGAGGAAAGGGCGGAACGCTTGGCAGGAAGACTTGAGCGACGGTGCGAGGCCAACAACTTGTGCACAGTAAGTAGCTTCCTCCTGTGGTTGTTGATATGGTCAGCCTTTGTGTTGCTGTCTACCTTCTCTACACTTGTAATGGGCTGGGAGTGGTCCGATGCCGCTGCGAAGTTTGACCTCCGTTATAAGTTATATCTGAAACCCTCCAAATTAGGGCAGCCTGCAAGACCTAGGTTTCTATTTTGTCCAAGTTATTGTTGTGTGTGTTGATCTATATTGTCCTTTCGGTGAGTCCCTGCAAATCTTCTACTTTGGCGGATTGCAGGATGTGTAATACTCCAACAATCGTGTCAAGCAGTGTCTGTATATATGTTTGTATGTTTGTATCTGTATCGGAGGATTTAGCATCGAAAAGTTGCATAACAGTGGGGAAATGGGGAGTCAACATGAGGTGGTAGGTCTTCAGTACCTCATTTTACCATAACTGCTTGATATCCAATGATGAGCGGTATGTTCGGAACTAGCCAGACGTCCAATGGAAAGTTAATTATACAAGATTTCAGGGATGTAACCTTGAATTTGAGAGATCAATTATCCAATGAAGTCATTCATGCAGATGTTACACCCAAGTTGCGGCAAGAGGTGATAATATCGACAGAACAGGGGCAGCCTCCACAAATGGAAAGCAATGGGGCGCTCTTTGCTAGCACCTCATTTTGTGTGGGCTCTCTAAATTATGGATAGACACCCCCTCTCTGAATTGCTTGTGGTTTGTTATGGTTGGACCAGCCATCACTATCTGTTTTGCTGCCACCATTGCAGAGAGAGCATTGGACTGTTGACAGAATTATTATTGGGAAGACATTGGTATTTCAATATTTCAGTATCTCAGTATTTCAGCCAGATTTTCAGCAAGTATTTTAATATTTCAGCTAGTTATTCTCAATATTTTAGTTAGTATTTCAACTATCATTTCAATAATTTAATAATTTAATATCATTTTTGCATTATCATACATGATTACTTAATTCATACATCAATAAAGTTCTGCCAGGCCCTGAGTCTGTTCCCGGCTTTATAAATGAATAAATAAATAATTGTTCCTCTTATGCAGAACATGTTTAAAATATATAAAAAAAAAATAGAACATGCAAAACATGCTCTTATGCAGAACATGCTTAAAATGTAAATTACAATCAAGGGTTTTAATTTTTTTCCCTTCAAATAATCTGTAATAAAGTTCAATAGAGGGCTTCTGCCCCTTGTTTACCAAGTAGTGAATACGTAATTATCTTATCTCAATAACATTTTTAAGGAAATTTTCTACTTAGAGTTTTAGGAGTTTTAGGGTGGAGCCATTACGCGACTAGCCGCTTGTTTTTATTTCTTTTTGGTGATGTTGGGTGGTTATTTTTGCATGGATTGGTTGCTTCTTCTCTCTCCCTGGGCCACAGTTTAGCGTGGAGCTGATGAAAAAATGTGTGCAGGTATTCATAGGAGCAAGTGGAATTGCATATAACATTTGAAAGGGCTATGTAATGTGCCATTAGAGCTCTGTTAGGCTTTGCATGTCATCTTCCAATGAGATACTTCTTGCAGAATAGCTTCTTAAATTATTCATCTCCTGCTATTGTGTAGGTGTTTCTCTCTGTTTAATTTTCTTTTCTAGGCACCAATTGTGCCTGCAATGTGTCTAACTGATGAGGTGCCAGGAGCTCTTGGCAGACATTGTTGTGCGAAGTGGCGGTGTTGAAACTAGAGGAGCAGACCAAGACTTTGCAGATCAACTAAGACATGAGCGTACAGAGCAAGAAATTTTGAAACTCCTCAATGAAACCTCATACAATACTTTGGAGCCTAGTGGGGAAGAAATTCCAGTCCATTCTTTTGCATCTGTAGCTGGTAAAGTTATTCCTATAGAGGCTCAGCTGAAACCTATCCAAATGCCTCCGTTTACAACTGTTAGTTATGCAGACCGGAAACTTATCCTCTCAGCTTCTCCTTCCGTGCACAAATTCGACAACATCTCATCCATGTGCGTATACGAATTTTCCGTGCATCCACAAGGTTGTTACACCTGCCTACATATTCAAACCTATACTCACTTAACATTAACCCTTAAGTGTCAAACCGACCCGTTTTGGGTTGGTTAGGTTTCTTTAACCAGCTATAACTTCATGTGTTAAGGCTGATTGGCCTTTTTTTGGCTCAATCGACAGATAATCGGGTCCCCCTTCATATGGCATTGGCCAATTGGTCAATGCCCGAAGGGGTATGGGTCTGGACCAATTGGAAGGGGGCACACTCAGCTTTTTGAGGCCAATTTGGCCCAAGTTGCTGACATGGCAACTGCGGTCAGGTTAGGGTGACTGAAAGATACCCCATAAAGGTTAGGGCGGCACGCTCCCCCAAACCCCTTGATTGCCCGGCAGGGGCATGGCGCCCAACGCAGGTCTAGGCATTCCCAGGGCTGGGCCCTAGCCTGAATCCACGGCGATGGCAGCTCCGGCTAACGCCATGCAGGGCGGGGCAGCCGCGATGGCGGCAAAGCTCGGGGCTCGAGAAAAACGCCACAAGGGGTGGGCCAAACCTAGGGCGGGGGTTTGAGAGGGTTGAGGGTCAAATACGAGCAAAAAACTGCTTTTTTTGGCACCTAGTTCTTAGTGGAGATTTTTTTTTGTCCCCACTCTACACTTCATAATCTTCAGATCTGGTAGTTGGATTTTGGTTAAACTTTTTTGTGGTAGGAGGTGGGGTAGGTGGGAAGTAATTCCAACGGTCAGTTTTACAGGGACACAAAGATTCTATAGATAAATGTTTTTTTGTGGGCCAAGGTCATGTTTTTCCACGAGAGGGTGAAAATGAGTTTTGACACTTAAGGGTTAACATCTCTAAAAGCTCCTAGATAATATTTGACTTGACTGCAACTCCTGGTTGCCCCACTCTTACGAGAAATGCTCACATTGGAAATGGTCAGATTGGGGGATAATCTCTGAGAAACCAATTCCCTTGCTGCAAAATTAGACTGATGTTCGGAGTTGAGACATAAGACCAATTCTCATGAACAAAGATGTGAAATCTCATTTTATTGGCCGTGTCCTTCAGGGTAGGGAGTATGATGAAATCTGCATGTACAACTTTATTTACAAGAAACACAAGGAATTTGAACACAGGATAGAAAAACCCCAAACTTGGGAAATGACAAAAAAACGAGGAGAGAGAAGCAAGGTAAACTAAGCTATTTACACTGATCAGTCATCCAAACCTATTGCCTAAATTAGGTTGGCGAGGAATGAATGACATTCTGATCAGGAACATTCTCCAAAAAAGATGAAGTGGAAGAGGTGGTACCAACAGGGACGCCCAAGACGCGAATGCCGTCATATGGTGTGATGAAGTGTGTGAACACTTTATTCGTTAAAAGTGGACAATGGCTTGTCCACTTTTATTGTAGGAGAATTGAAATGGTGTATCTCCAATAAGAGGTCGATGGTAGCCGAATGGTGAAATGATATTTGTTTGTGCCAACTTTGGCTAAAGGGGTTTTTTTTTTCATTTGCAATAGAATAATTGATGATAGTTCTGAGTTTACATCAACACCTTATAAACTAAGATGCGAAGAGTTTTGTCATCACTGGCATGAAACATTGTAAATTTCAGTCTTTCAATATTTGAGGGTCTTTTATCCATACATCAAACATTCATCTACAATGGGAGGTACAAAGTCTGGGTCAAGGCGTTTGGAGACCATGCAACACATTTTGCAAGATTGAACCAATAGCCCTACACCCTGAAGCTGAGCGGCGAAGTGGTAGTACGCTGGAAGTACCTCGAAGCTGGCCAGGCCAATGATCATGTGAGTGTCGTCAGCAACTGAGGGAACTGACAAGTTGGGAATGCTATTGCAGATGATGTAAGGGTGCGCAGATGTGCCATGGCAAACAAAAGTCCCTCCCAATGATCGCCCTATCGGGTGCCAACCTCTGACCGGATGACGGTATAATCGCATATACAAGAACGGTGACTGTAAAAAAGGGGGGCGACAGATGCAATATAGAACAGTCTGATAAAATGGATATTGAGTTGGTGGAAATCCCCTCCAGCAGAGCAAAGTTCTTGGAAGATGGCGCTGCGGGCCGGGAGATGGGATTGAGGAAGTTTGCTACCTCAACTTGAAACACAACCGAGCCCGGGTGAAGATCGAGAATAGCCCAAATCCTATGTATTGCAGCCTCACACTGTGCCTAGAGTGGCGATACAAAATTGATGTGGGAAGAGATGGGTAGATAATGCATCACAACACTATGACCAGGGAATGACTGACAAGACGATACAAAATTTCCCCGAGGGCAATGGGATGGATGTTGTTTCCAAAGTGTTTGGTCATGGCTAGTAGTCAGGAGGCTCCGTGAAGACGTGGCACTGGAGTGGGGATGCAGCCAGCGGCGATGTATTAATAGACTTGAAAAAGTTGGGAGAAGCCGCTAGCAGAGTCTTTTGGATAAAAACAGTCACACAAAATGTTCGTATAACATACTAGATGGTCCTGGTGCGGAAAGATGCAAACTTCGGATAAAAGCCTTGGTGAACATAGACAGATCCAGCTGAAAGTCTTGATCCGGCTCGAAGTCATGAAAGTCAAAAGTTGGAAGGATGTTGTCTGCCTCATGATGAAGAGCCTACAGAGCGGCAATAATGTCTGTAGAAGGTGGGGCGGGAACAAATGGTGTGAGAGTGCGAGCTGCACGAGAATACTCGCTTACATGTCCCAACATGAGGCTGTGCCGAAGCCGTCTGTGAGCAGAAGAGCCTGATTGTGAGGAGTGCTCCTGACGAAGGGCAAGCCCGATGCGTGTGTAGCTCGGCAGGGATGTGAGGCAACCCCAAATGAAATGCTCTAAGTACATCAAATGAGGAGAGCCTCATCCATGCAACGGATGGAGGAGGAGTCTAGACACTGAGGGGAGTGTGCACAGAAAAGTTAGCTTGCCCAAAAAGTTGTGCAAGTGCGTTGATGGCGAGCCAAACCACTGCTTTGGGCAAAAGGCGACCACAAGTCAAGCATGAAATACGTTCTGTAGTAGGACCAACTGGTGGTTGTGGAAAGGGTGGAGCCGTGGGAGGGCCGGGTGACACAGCTGGAGGAATCGACAAAATGGAAGGTCCAGGGGCAGAAGGAGGGTGAGCATGGACCAGTTGTCTTAAGCCAAGTGGATAACCGGTGGTAAGGTGGCTTCTGTGGGACTCCAAACGTAGCCAGAGATAGAGTGGAAGTAAGGCAGTGTTGGGACTATGCACCTCTGTTTGATCTTCAGGCGCAAGCAAGTGGTCCTATTGGAGAGGGTCGGAGATGGATGGTTGCTAAAGGAGACAAACGCGTTTCGACTGGTGTTGTGGCAAACCGTTGTCCGTCACCACCACTGGAGTTTGGCCTGCTGATGGGGTTGGGGTGAGGGTGATACCACCAGCTGGGGCAAGCTATAGACACTGCTGCTACTCCTAAGGGAGAACATGACCTCGACACTGGGGATCGCACGAAAACATTATCTCTGGTACGTGCAGTACGTATGCGGGAGCATCTTCCTGTCCTGGCTGGTCGTATGCTAACATGGTTGCTGAAGTTGCTATGTCGACCCTATTCGCTCGACGCTGGATCGGAGTGCTGTCATTGGATTGCGCTCTCCTTCGTCGTTGCTGCCTTGTGGCTGTTACCGTCACTGCTGCCTAGTGGCTATTACCGTCGCTGCCTCTTCTCGATGTTTACTCCAGGAGAAGGAGAAGGGCCCACCGCAATCTTCCGGGCTTCGTAAGGCACCTCTACATGCGCCGCTCCATAGTCATCTTTCTCGCTACCACCAACGTGGGTCCCACTACTACTCATAGTCGCTCACCTTCGTTACCGACTAGGGGCGCTACCACACTTCACGCAAAACAATTTGTGGGAAACATGCACAACGTTGAGCCCCACCGTTGCAAGAGAGGAGGCAGAGTGGGCTCATCCCACCGCGTCCTAACTCAGTCCTTAGGCAATAGGGACTTTCGCACCAACTTGTCCAAATCATCGTAGTGCACCATACCTAGCCTCCTACACTATAGACAATCAGTGCGCTGGTTTATCCACCGACTATTACCACTAACCGAAGGTCTCACAATGTCATGCGAAAGAATTATCTTCGGACCGGAGGGTTCCCGCCATTGAAAGTGTCGGCGAAGCGGACGCTTCGGTCTCTGTGATCCTGAT
This sequence comes from Takakia lepidozioides, assembly GCA_030704615.1. Classification (NCBI taxonomy): domain Eukaryota; kingdom Viridiplantae; phylum Streptophyta; class Takakiopsida; order Takakiales; family Takakiaceae; genus Takakia; species Takakia lepidozioides. The sequence goes on along the minus strand of CM060732.1, from coordinate 20,471,168 downwards.
CGTCGGATGCAAACCTTCATCCAATCCCAGCCTTTGAAGGATGAAGATAGATTAGCTACGCAAAGACGCGTTAGCAGAGTGTCGCAAGGCGACAAATACTGTCGTGAATCCATCCATCACAGAATCACGTTCATTCGACTATGCCGTCCACGATTACAGAGGTTCATCCTTCTTACGCTCACCTACATGGCATCCATTCTCTCCTCTACATCGTTCTTTGTTCATCCACGCTGATGCATCCGAGGAGCTCTTCATCCACCTCCGATCCTTTTCTTTAAACCGCATGAAGCGATCGTGAGAGAGACAGAGCGAGGGAGAGACAGAGAGAGGGAAGAATCCCTCCTGGGGCTAAGTAAGATCTCGCTGTGGGAGGGGTGGGCGATGGCGTATTCGAAGAATGCACAGGTGTTTGAGGCAAGGAAGGGCTTGCCAAACATGTGGCATTCGCCGCTGATGAGTGCGCCAGTCGACGACACGCTCTTCTGCTTGTACAGCATGTTGTGCCCCTGCTGTGCGGCTTATGGGCTGCGGGGGAGGGTGTTGTACAATGACTGGTCGCGGTACCAATGTTGTGGAGGGGGGATGCCCTGCAGTGGGTCGTGTGGGGAGCAGAGCTGCCCACAATTCTGCGCTATAGTGGAGGCCACATTGTGTTTCACCTTGTCGGTATCGGCCACCAGGTTCATGCTGCAGGATGCGATGCAGATCCAGAACACCAAATGTGATAACTGCATTATTGCGAGTATGTTCTATGCGCAGTATCTCAACTGCATCTGCTGGCTGGTGGCTTCGCTGACGAATGTACCTTTCATCGATGAGGCTGCCTTGGTCACGGACCGTATTGCGGACATCTCTTACTGTACTGTGTGCGCCTGCATTCAGACGCAGCACAAGTTGGAGCTGGACAAGAGGGATGGAAAGATAAATCCACGTGAAATCGCGCCACCCCCGTCACAGGAAATGTCCAGATACTAGGTCTTTCTTGCAAATCTCAAAAGAATGGTTTCTATAGATCTGGTAGCTTGCAGGGCAAGAGATCGGTCCTTCACTGATGTTTAGAGCTGAATGCCGCTGTGCGGTCTTTCCACTGTCGAAGCTGAGGGCCGGTTACACTCGAACCCGCTCGGCTGTTTTGGTGCGACCTTACGGGATGTGTAGAATGTGGAAAACATTAAAGTGCACTATACAATTGTAACAACTGTATTGTTTGGTTTGACGATCTAAGGAGAAAATTTCTCTTCTGTTGTATGTATCTGAAACATGAAGACAGCAACATTCTCTTTCTATGTATCATTTTGTGGCTTTCAGGGTGCGCGAGATTTCCTGCAGTAGCTTTTCTGACAGGCGGTCTCCTCTCATGACGAAATGCAGTCGTTCGCCACATTGTGTTTTATGTACAAATCCTATGATGCGAATATGCTAGGGACACCTAGAGAGGGCGCCGGGTTGTCTAATCGGGCTTGAAAAAATATAGGTAGAGAAGAGACCATTAGTTTCTACTTGGAAGTTGTCAGCATCACCGGGCAACTGCCTTTGGTGTTACTTTCGTGTAGTGGAGGAGTTGCACTTCCATTTGCAGCCCGAGCTTGCGAGCGTACTTTTTCTTGGGAGTTTTGCAGAAATTTTGCAGAAATTTTAGTCACGAGCAATGCGAGTCTCCTTCAAATTCAATGGAAACCACATGAGGAAGGATGCGAACACAACGCTGGGTGCTTGTCATCAGAGATAAAATTCTTCCATTTGCAGGTTTTTCAGTGGCTTTGTTTGCTGTTGTTGATCATTAGTTGCTATGCAATTATGGGAAGTGTTAAGAAGGACATCCTGGTGAGAGCATGACCAAGATAGTCCACGTCCTGTTTTACATTTGACATCATGGTTGAGTGGTATCACTCTACCACTTGACCTTGCAACAACCAAGGTATGAAGTCCCCAAACTGTCTTTGGAAGTCTTCACGGCCGATTTTGGCATTCTATGTTCACTTGAGTTTCTTTAACTGGCCCTACTACTGACCCTTGTCATGCTGAACTGTTTCGCTAGTTTCAATCAGTAAATTCCTTTTGCTAGTGTCTGCTCTGTGCCAAGGAGCCTCTCACTCATCAAATTGGAATGTGAAGGCCTTGCATCATGTTTTGAGAATGAATTATGAATTGCTTTTGGACCCTAGTAAGATTGGTAGTACCTAATCGTGAAATAGGGAACTACCGAGAACTGTCTTATGTGAAATTGGAGTAATCAGCCTACTCTCATCTGAATGCAGGTTGTCAACAAGTGTAGGTAGTCACCAATTTTGAAGCTGTGGTTAGATCTTGAACTGGTTCAGATCCACGGAAAATGTCATACAGACCGGGCCATAAGAACCAACAGCCAGGGCCCACGTGAAGGTTCACACATCCGATCTATCGGAACCCATCAACCAACCTCTGCTCCTTCATGGATGTTTTACTCCCACTGGAAGCTCTCTCACCCATGTTGGCTTTTGATATGGAACCACTGCCAAGAATTTTCTTCTCAGATACCCCATTTGTTCTCTCCATCTCCAGCTCATTGACAAGGTCAAGGAGAGAGATGTCATACAGGTTCTGGAGTCTTGGTTCTCCCAAACCTGCTATGGCCCGCCCATGCCTTACAGATTGGACTGTCGCATGGCACTCGGAATATTTTTGATTACTGCTTGATACTACATGGACATCTTGGTTTTTATGGGGTTTTGTATTACCTGCTCTTGGTTGCTGCTCTTGCTTTGCCTCCCGTGTATCCATTGGAGCCCCACAAGTATTGCATTTGAGGCCCATCCCCTGGTGGGACTTAGGCAAGACGATAGGGAAAATGAAACTCCTTCCTAAATCCCTGTGTAAGGCCACGTCATGCATCCCAAGTTCATTGCTCTCTACATTGCTCTCTACAGGGTAGTCGAAGTCAAGGTAGTCAAAGTCAATGTTGTTAGAGACATCTGTGGCAAACCCGGGATAGTCATCAATGGGAGGATCCTTGAAGATATCTCCTTGGCACTGGGAAGAATTCTGACCTGCCAAAGTCTTAGCAATAGATCCGCCTGGCTGCAATATCTTCTGCTCATCTCTCTCAATTCGTCTGTCTGTAGAATGATTGATATCAGGTCCCCTCTCCAGCCTCTCTCTTCTTTCCCAGCTCTGCCCAGCTGCATTCTGATTTTCCTTCTTCTTTGGGTCGCTATGCTCCTCTGGCTGATCCTTGCAGGAGGTGTAGTAGAAAACACCATCTTCCCCCATAGATGGATCAAACCTCAATTTGGCAACTGATGCATTCCCTTGTGACACCACAGCTTTAAGGGGAACAGAGGTTGCGCCTACTGGCTGTTGTAAAGGAGTTCCCATGGGTGGTGACTCGTTCATGACAGGGGTCTGGTCACTCACACAAAAATGAGGAGCTGGATGCTGAATAGGAGGGTTTGAAGAGGACACCACTTGACTCTGTTGGGCATCCAGTAGGATGCTAGTAGTTCTTGGGGCCGAGGACCATTGGGATTGGATGCCTGGAACTGGTTCAGACCCCCTTTCCACTTCCTTCTTGCCACTGGCCCTCAAGTCTGTCCTGGAAGTGCTCAGTAGCTCCGCAGCATATCTCTCCATGCTCCCTCTCCTGCCTTGATCTGACTGAGCAGATTCATTGGAAATCTCTCCCAAGATTCCCTGCCCTATGTTTCCAAATATCTCTTGCAACCTCGCAAGCTCATTGACTGTGTTTTTATGACCTGTGGCAACTGCTGAAAATTTCACCTTCTGTGCATCCTCTGTGTACATGGTATTGCATGGAGTCTTCAAAGTCTCCATGGGTGCTGACTTGCTTACCACCGGGCAGAAGGCACTCGAGCTAAACTCAAGAACTGGAGGAATTTGAGAAGGGTTTGTTGATTGGGAAGAGGACAGGACGTGGTTTCCAGATGCTTCAAGTGGGATGCCCATGTTCCTTGGGGGTGATGACCATGGTGACCGAGTAGCCGTATCTGCTTCACTCCCCCTCTCCACTGTCTTCCTGCCACTGCCCCCCTGTCCAATTCTCTCAGGGTTCAAATTTTCTTTTTGTTTGAGCCGAAACCTCAAATTGGGTGAGACATTTCTCTCTCTCAAGTCTGCTCCTGAAGTGCATGCTTGCTCCACGGGAAATCTTTCCATGGTTATCAACTCCCTCTGGTCTGATTGAACAGATTCATTGGTAATCTCTCCCAAGATCTCCCTTTCCATGTTCCCGAACATTTCTTGCAACCTTGCAAGCTCATTTTCTCTGTTTGCATGAGCTGTGTCGACTGCTTTCGTCTGCTTGGCATCTGCTGCGCATGTTGAATTGCATGGTGTCTCATTCTCAGGCTCCTGGTCTTTGTCTTCCTGGATTGGAGAGAGAAGGGGCGAGATACGATACCCTTGAAGGGAGGACACCTGGCAGGCATCATACCAGTGACGATGGTGAAGAATTCAGCTGAAAATCAAAACTTTCAGAATTCATGTTGAAAGAGGGTGTGAGAGAGAAACATACATTTGCTGACTAACAAACAGCAAATATAAAGGCAGAGCCAAGAAAGCAACAGTGTGATGACTATACCAGGTATAGAGCAGTGGGTTTACTCTGGCATGGTGGCCTGGAGGAAGATATTGGAGACTCGAGACTTTCAACCGCAGATGTACTGATGCTGCCAGGTTAAGTTTATGTCTTTTGCACCAACCCCTAATTCTTTCTTCCTGTGGACAATACAGTGTGCTTCTCCTTCTTTTCTATCTTTCTTTTCACGGGGGTTATACAGTACCAGTTCATTTCGTTTCTCATTCACTTTAGAGAGAAATCACATCAAGAGACTAAAAGAACTAGTGTGTGATGATTTCATTTTGAGTTAGGAAAGGAGCATATTTGCACAATTGGTGTGTTCAGTACAACGCCATATCTTGGCAAGCCAAGAAAATCCTTCTGGGTTTATTTTCCATTTCATGAGGGGGAGGGAAAACAACCCAGATAGGCACCTCCATCTCCATGTCTGTCTCTCTAGCTACCTCTTTGTGTGTGGGATATCGTTTTAGAAGTGTTTTCTTGCCAGGAGTACCGATGAAGTAATCGGTGGACAAAAGAGAACACGGGGTCAAAGATTTCTACTAAGTCACTGTGAGTCTGCTCTTGCCCTGAATGCCCAGTACGTATGTAAACTAAACGTGATTTGAAGGATATTGGAAACCTCTGCAGCAATTTCATGGTTCTGAAGGCGTAGCTTGGTCATTTGTGATGCATGTATTGCACGTTCGGTTTCTAGCAACTTACACAACCGATCTATTTCTCCGAGGGCGTAGATCACCTGCAAAGCCCACAACCTATTACAGTGAGGGAGACAGCCAGGGAGAAACAGAGAGAAGAGGTGAGTTCTAGACAGCAAACCCCCAGAATGTCGAGGAAAATCTCAAAGACCACTGGAAGCACAAGAAAAGTTGGGACTGATCTCCCTGTTCTCTGTGGGTCTCAGTATGATATAGAATCCCCACATTTGGAACTTTCTTTAGGCCTTGCAAGCTTCCTTCTTATGCACAACAAATCTACTTCCTCTTCATCTTCACCTGATGAACGAGATTGGCCACTTTGCGCTTGTCTTCGTCACATAGACCACCGAGAGACCCCTTCTTCTTCCTTCTCAGGTTACCTTGTTCACTATTTGCCGCCCCAGAGGCCTGCAAAGGCTTCCGAGATGAGAACTCCATTCTTCAGAAATACTGACAGTTCTCGGTTGGGGCTCAAATGTGCAGGGATGGAGGACGGTCACTCGCAAGAAACCTGTGCTATCTCAAATGGGTGAAGGTCACGTTGGTTCCATTTAACGTTGCGCTTTATTACGAAGATTTGGAAAACCAGACAAAGAAATCGTCCTTCGACGGCTTTGGCCCTCCGCTACCCCGGTCCATCTCTCGGCCTAGGTCTCTGTGAGGACGTAATAGAATTCTATCCTTCTTGGAACATGACCAATGCCCACATCAGTGTGTGATTCTTCCTCTCGGAGCACTCCGTAGACTGATTTCCGCCGTCTTCTTTTTCTTCTTCTCCTCACCTACGAGGAAAACGACAACACCCAGATCAATCACAAAGGAAACACTAGTTAGAAAAAACCCAACTCCCTACTCCTCCCCTGATCTTCCAGGGCTCCGCATTTGAACTGCAACGGTTTTAACGGTAGTGATGCCCTAGTGATGACTAGTAAACCAAGAACTATTCACTATCTTGCCCCGCCAGACTCAAGTTGGCGACTAGGCAACATCTTTTTTTCTCTTTGTTTTTTTTATAAGGGTGAGGAGGCCCTGAGATTGCAGGGAGTGGACAAAATAAGCACTCAAAAGGCCGGGGAGGCTTATACCCCAGGAAACATCTTACAAGACCCAAACGGAAGACACTTATCATAGTAGAAGTAAACTGGTCACCTGTTTCAGTGTTTCCTCTATGCAATTGGCAATTCAGGTGACTACCTCGAAGATTGATTTTGGGTCCGCCCCAAAGATTACTAGTTATATATCAAGCTGCAGATCAGCAAGCTCCGACAGCACTCATCAGTAACTCAGGCGTGGTTGTAGTGCTTTCTTTGATTGTGATGCAGTCCTGTGACAGGCCCCATAGCTTCCTTGGCTTGGGCTTCATCCTCCATCTTACACAGACTTTTACGAACTTTTGAGTAACAATCGAACATTGTTGTGGTTTTCAATGCCATCTCAAAGTTCCGTTTGGCAGTCTGCTGGGCCTCCACTGGTCATCACACAAATTCTAGTTCTTCTCCCTCTTGGTACACCATCCGTTTGTTGGGCATCCAGGAGAGTTTTCAAGTTTCTTTTTCTTTTTTCTCTCCCACAAAGCAACACTCCTGCTCCTGCCAGTTGGAGGCCAAAAACATCTTACCAAGTGAAGACCAAAATGTTATACAGAAAAATTACTGGACAAAGTGAAAGATGCAACTGCAAGCTACCACCACACAGCCATAGCCTAAAGCCAGCTCCAGCCATGAAACATTGCAGTGATTACTTTCTGACCATCCAAAACTGTTCGAACCGACAAACCCCCTGAGCTTTCTGACTTGCACCAATGTCCACCAAATTCATTGCTCTCCAAAAAGCTTGCTCACTTGCAATACAGTAGCCTGGCCCTCTGGTTGTAGCTGGTTTCAGTTGATTTGGAAAATCCCATGCCAGTTTCTAGCTACACCAGCTCAAAGCTACTCTAGTCAAGAAATTTTCTGGAGCTGGCCTTCCAGCAGCTCTAGCCACAAACCTAACGTACACGAATGTGTAGAGGAATTCCTGTCACCGGTAAAGCTGGACGTCTTTCACAGACAACACCTACAAATTCTTGAATGAAATGCTCCACCACCTAATGGCTACACAGAGTTGAGTTGCCCATGAAGAGCTGTTGAGAATATGCAAGTCCAGGCCCTAAGCCATCCCTGTATAAAGTGTTCATAATTTTGACCATTAAGGTCTTTGTAGTTCACTGGGACCCGGTGCTTGGAACAAAGCTTCCCTATGCTTCTGAGTGGCATACAGGGTTGGAAGATCAAAACGCTGGAACTGGATATTCAAGTTGTTTTCCCACATAAGGGACATGTTCCCTCTATTGTCCACCAGGAGATGCCCTGAAACCCACTCTGGATCCTGAAAATTAAAGCCCGCAATGCGTCCCTGCCCTTGGTACCTGCAAACCTCATGGTAGGGTCTCTCAATAGACATATCACCTATCTGCATACAATAGCTGTGGAGGGAAGAGACCAGAGTGCGTAAAGGAGAATACATAAGAGGCGTTGCTGTGAGAGATAGAACTGGACAAGGGGAGCCTTGATGGAAGACAATGAAAAGACAAAAACATAATGGAGGGTAGAGAAGCAGAGACTGTCACTGCAGAATTGATGCCCACCCTACTGGAGCAGGACTATGGGAGATTTGCATACAAAGGTATGAACTCATGGAAAGGAATTAGCACGAGAGAGAGAGGGAGAGAGAGAGAGTGAGAATGTACTAATAAGACTTCGTTTGCTGTAGCCTTGTGACCAGAGACCCCACCCCAAGTTTGCACAGAAAGAGAGCCTATTCTCAACATGCCATCAATAAAACCTCAGATTTAAACTTTCTCAGAAAACAGGAGAAAACAATTGGTCCAATCATCTAAATGGCTGCCTGTGCTTACACTTTAGCAAGCTTGACCGCATTGTTGCTGCCAGAGGTTACAGGAAGTAAGGCAGCCATTTGCTGCCAGTTGGCAGGTATGTCAAATGACTCAGAAGCAATGCTCACTTTGAATGTGACCTCTCCACATGGCACATTGGGATCTCCTGCAGGAAAAATTGCAGAACAAAGAATTTGACTCACTGGAGCTTATGCATTCCAGATTGAAAATGGAGTAGAAAGAAAAGAAGTGAAGGTCTCAGCAGGCCTCTTAAAGTGGAGCAGAGAGGCTCCAAGGAGAGCCATGAGAAGCAAAGATGAAAGGATTTTATCCTTCCAGAAATACAGCTAAACAACTGGTTTCATGACCATTTGCCATTGAAATCCTGGAAACACTCAAGTCTAACTAGGTAGCTTTTCATGCACTCAGGAGACAATTGTTAGTCCTCAAAGAAACATGAACTACAGAGGTGAAGGGTCGATGGTCCTGAAGAGGGCTGCTCTCAGATGGGAATACTCCGATCCGAAAAGGGTATCAGAAAATGGATATTGTCTTCAGGCTGCCTGCACATTGGGCATTGACAATCTCCCTTTATTCTCTGCATCTGTTTACTGGTCAAAGGTAGACTCCCCGCCCCGAGTTTAAATTTCAGTCTAGTGACACATAATCACCTTCAATGCACCAAGTTACCGAGTCTTGAGATGGTGCCATCAGCCAGATGCTCCAAGCTTAAACTTGAGAAAGTAGTTTTTAAGGACATGATGTCCATCCTGAGATTCACCCCGAAAACTACACAAGAAGCTCAGTTTTGGCATAAGTAACCAGCTCCCAGCAATCACCCTGGGGAATAGGAGCATTATCTGGAAAATGATATGTATTTATAGCAGTTAAGAGATTTAAACACGGGCATACCCTAGCAGCATGCAAGCCAGAGCATGCACCTGCCCACTTTGACTGAAGCTGCCCCCAAGCGGTAGGGATTCGCTCGTTACCATTCAGGGATAATCACTCCATAGGAGCTGCAGGGAATGGCCTGTGTAAGGAGGGGACCCCTTCTCTAAATCACAAGGCACTACCGCAAACTGTTTCAGGTCAAACAAACATAGGCGAGGGGTCACAAGGCCCGCATTTGGTCACAGAGACGTTAATCTACTCCCATATCAAGTTCACCCATTTAGTAGACTACCTAGTGGGCAGGGAGAGACTGGAGATAGAAAGAGAGGAGAGAGAGTATATACCCAAAACCTTAGTAGCAACTATGTGCTCATTGGTGTAGGAAACAGTGACAATTTCAAGGCCATGCGGACCATATATTCCACTCCAGAGCCCAGCAAGCTCCTGCCCAGGTTTGGCAGGTTGGATGGAGAGCCTTTTGTAGGCGGACTGCCACACCTCCCCTCTTCCATGTCTGCCACCTGTCCTTCCTGCTGGACCACTCCCATACAATGAAATAACAGTACGATTCCATGCAATGCATTTATCTCATATTTTTTACCCTTGCGCTTTCTCTCTGTGATTCTCCTTCACAACCCTACTATAGCATTTTCATCGCTTTTGGATTGTTCACCACATTTCCACATTCCCCCAGCAGGTGTTGGGCCGTTGAGAGTTAGTTTACAAAATCTCTGGTTTGACACAAGCAGGTGACATAGTTTATCTCAACAAAAAGGACTAGTCCAATATGTGAGATGAAGGGCAGACATAAGACCAATTCTATTTCTCCTGTCCAATATATTGCACAGTAACGAGGAGCTACTGTCTTTTCAGAGACTGCTTGTTGCCAAAGGTCGTCAGTCCAAATGGTTAGCTGCATGCCTGCATAAGGCACTCCGTCTCCGGACATAGCAAGGCAAACACTTCATGAATCTGGCAGAGCATTAGAATTAGGCCCCTCGGAGCTTCTCTGGACTCTCTTCTGTCTCTATCATCACTTATGGGCAACCCCACCGAATTACTGACTGATAATGGCATAAGATCTATTGTTTGTCAAGTTCTCCTTGCAACATTTCACAGCTCAGCCTGACATAGGTATGCTAAAACAAGGAATGTTACACTACCAGGTGACTGCATGGAAGTATATTCAGTAACTTCAGTAATTTCCATAGTTGGCTTGTAAAGCTTTGAACAGAGAGAAAAGAGGTGATACCAGAAGATGTAGGCCGGTTGTTCCCAAATGAAGCAAGCCCCAGCAGGTACTGCATTGCCCTCTGCCCCATTGTGGTCTCCCGCTGCACCTCCACATAAATATCCATCAAATTAGCAGCAAAGAGAAAAGGCCGTGATACACTTAGAACCTTTTGGTATGTCAACCAATAGAGACAGCATCTAACATTGTCACCCTGCGTAGAAAGTGCTCCTCAGAAATCATTGCTTTGCAACTTCAGCTAAATCTAGGTGTACCCATTCATACAAATATATATATATGTATATATATGTATATGTATATGTATATATGTGAGAGCCTACCAAACTCTGAGCTCACAGTTAAAAGATACTAAAAATAAATATTGAGAAAGCCACATCTAAGGTGAAGAAAATATATATATATATATATATGTATATGTATATATGTGAGAGCCTACCAAACTCTGAGCTCACAGTTAAAAGATACCAAAAATAAATATTGAGAAAGCCACATCTAAGGTGAAGGAGAACTTTCCAAGTTGATAACAAAGGCACGAGCAAAGAAACAACAAAAAAGAGGACAAACCATCAAGTGAAGTAGCCAGTCAGAACATAAAGAGGAAACAAAACATGAAGAAGAAAGAAACCAGAAAAGATGCTGTATTCTAACTGAGGAGGTCAATCTAAGAGTAATCGCAAAAATCAGCCATATGTTCTATCACAGGAAATGTCGTAACACCCCACCGACTTCATCAATTCCTGACAGAGGGATCAGACATATACTGAGTTTCTGTGTCAACACCGGAAGACTCAGCCAAGACAAAGTTTTAGCATTCAATTCAAACAAAACTGGAGGAGACAAAGCTAAAGAGAAAGAGAGAGAGAGAGAACCTAACTAACACAAGTGAGCTCAAGAAAGCTCCCCACTTTGGATTTAAAAGGTTCTTGACCATCTTGACCGAAGGCTGACATTGCTTTAGGCGTGCTTGGAGTACAGAGAACAGTTCTCACTCTCCTCAAAAGGAGATGCACAGCATACCTTTTATCACAATGCAGCTTTAATTACATGAACATTTGAGAGACAAACAACTCCTTAGAGCTGCAAAAACCTATAGATCTGACTTGTGAGAATACCATGCTTAGTCATTCCTGAAACATTTAACCCAATAGACGGCATTCTTATCATTCGAATATCACATGCTTAAAAGTCTCCCAAACTTCCTACGAGACAGCAACACTCTTACCTGGCCATGGTCAGCAGGGCCCCAAGGCAGAGGCATCATGAGTGGGTGGGGTTCAGCTCCCAAGGCTAAATTGTGCAGCAAAAGATGCTGCTGCATTTGCGCGCGCATATTATTCTGGTGCTGCCTGTCTTCTTCTCTTTCAGGCATCATAAGGTTAGCCAGATTTCTGCCGAAGTGGATCGCCACTCCGTCTATATCTGCCCTTCTGTTGGAAGGATCATCTTCAAGCCTCCTCCTCATGGCAATGACATCCACATTTTCTGCCTCCTATTGAACAACGATCCAGAGATAAGATTACTCCGGACAAACACGAACTTGAAAATGCTAACAATCAGAGCTGATTGTTATGCAGGATGATGCAAGTCCTTTGGACCTTTCCCTAGCCACGGAGAAGATCAATAAAGGCGCAATTGTAAAGCAAAGGTGCTTCCCATGAAGCAGCGCCAGTTGTCTGCAGAAATTTGAGATCGTTGGTATCATGTCTGTCAACATTTCCTATGATTTGTCTTGTGTCTACTACCACAAGAAATAGTTTGGTAGAAATGTCACACTAGTCTACAACATCCACTTCAGGGCATCTTCAAAGGGATGAGACAGAGACAAGCAGTGTAGAGAGGATAGAGATTTAGACGTTGATGGCTCCACAAACCTTTGCTATGGTTGCACTGCCAGTTGAAGTGTGGAGGTCAAAGAGGACATAAAGTAGCAGAGAGAATGTACTCATGAGACGGTGTTTGCCATAGCCTGAAGTAGCAGAGAATGTACTCATAAGACGTTGTTTGCCTAAAGTAGCAGAGAGATGGAGGACAAGACCTGAGACAGGAATATACACCTCTCTGAACTTGGAGGAAAAGAGAACGAGTGGGAAAGGAGGGAATGCTTTGCCATCACATGGGAAGCATTTGTGTTGTGGCTATTGATCCCACAATGTACAATCTATCCCAGGTGGAAGACAATGTCAGTATGGGGCTGACAACACCTTTGTACTTAAGAGCAAGCTTGCTCTAGTTGGTGACGAACCTACGAGTGACATTGAATAGTAGAGGTCCTGGAACCCAACCATTGAGATAATTCAGAAAGAACACTGATGCAGCTGAGTAACACACATGGGTATTCTACTATCATAGTTACCACAACCAGTCAGACAAAGGAGTGTGAAATAAACGTGATGTGAAGACACTCACTCCATGACCTCGCAGGCCGACATGTTCTCCTAGCCCATACATTTCCAAGTGAAACTCATCCTGGGTTGTGGAAGACCAGACCACTGCTCCAGGTAGCCGGATCTGATTCCCCGTGGTATGCATTGTGATGAACTCCACCTTTGAAGATCCGTCACTCAATCCAACTACTTCGAACAATCGCGTGAATTTCAGGTCCCCTGTTCAAATGATGGTGGCACTTGTAACTATGTTCTTGTGGGAGGGAGGGAGGGTGGGTGGGCATAGAAATATATATATATATAGTTTATGGCCCCGAGGCTGCGTTGAGTACCATTTAATCCATCAAAGGCTTCCTAAAGGATATCTGGAAAGCCCGAACTAATTGTTTGTATCAAGGTAAATCACACTACTGGAGTGAGCCCCTCACAAAGGTAGTTTTTGGTCCCCTGGTTTTCCGGCCCAACTGGTCGTGGGGTCTATGGCCCCAAGGCTACCGCAAACAGAGTCTTATCAGTACATCATCTCTCACACACACAACATCTTATGAGTACATTTCACAAACACACAAAATGGTGGCCATTTGTCCGGACGACAGGAATGTTCATGAGACTGCTCATATAACATGAACAGCAAGTGTATGTACTCATAAGACTTTGTTTGCGCCTGGTAGCCATAGACCCTGTGCCCAGTCTGGACGGAAACATAGGGAATAGGCACTACCTTTGTGAGGGGCTCACTCCAGTAGTGTGAGTTACCTTGATATATATATCAGCCAGAGAGAAATCCAATTTGGCCAAACAGCTGATACCCTACAGCTTTAAATACTAGATTCAACTACAAAGAAAAGTTGTACCTGCAGGCTGGGGTAATACTCTGGAACCCGTCAGGGACACATCTCCCTGCATTATGAAAAAGACAGTCATTACACAAACTTTCACCACACATGATTACAAGGTCGTTGCAAAGAGATCTCCTCTAAGGAAACAACAGAAGGGATTCTATCAAGTGGGAAGGCATGATAGAGGGTAAGTTCACATGTGGATGTCATTGGCACAAATAGCAACCTCTGTTTCCCAATTGATACCAAGTAGAAGGTGAAGTTTTTCAGAGTTACAGGAGCATGTGAAGGGGCGAAATACAGACAGGTGAGAAGCACAGAAGTAAATCCTGAGAGCACATTGAGTAGACACCTGTCTGCATTCTCGAGGCACAAAAACAAATCAATTGGAATGTACAACTAAGAATGCACATAACTTTTCCGAGAAAGCTCCTCATATAAAAGCTCCTGAACCACTGGCGAAACGAGAAACAGGTGGGAAAATTCAAATGTACCCAGGTAACGTAAAGCAAGCCGCCGCGGGGACCAAGCTCTTGGGCACTCCATGACCCCACCAATTTGTCGAAAGAAAGTAGCAATCGAAAAAGAGAACTTGCATTCTTCATTCGGGGAAGCCAGGCCTTCAGATCCACCTGACCCTCCCACTGCTTGCATAGATCAAACCAAATTGTGTCCTGACTGGATAGCTGGTGTAACGTCCGACAGGTAGCACTGACCGTAAGCAGATCTTCATAGCCAAGCTTCTGTAGCACACTTGTGAGTGCATCTGGGGACAGCTCCAGTAACTCGGAGTTGCTGGTGGTGTAAGAAGACATTTCCTGAAGAGAGAGAGAGATAGGCAGGGAGAAGGAAACAGAAAGTTATATAATACGTCCGCGGAAGGCCCAGAGGCTACAGCACGAAACTTACCAACTACACAGAACCGAAAGAGAGTATCAAACCGAAAAAACGGCGCTTGAGCTAGAATTAACAGCAAAACCTTACGAGAAGGCTGCTAACCGTGAGTGATAGTTCATCCCCACTGTAGCCGTGGGTGATGATGGGCCACAAAATTGTCCTTCATAAGGAGAGAGAGAGGAGTGAGAGTGAGAGAGAAAGAGATGGCATGGATTGCAGGTAACGGCCTCTCGTACCACATCGACTACAGACCAAAGAGATTATTATCTTTCTCTGACAGACATGACAAGTTGCTAGGTCTCTCACAATTCTCTCTGACATACAGGACACGTGCTGAATCTAATGATTTCGCCGCTGAGAATGGCCACAGCGAAGATTGAATTGAGACGAGACAGGTGAATGGGGCTATGGGATGCAAAATACGTTTGCGAGCCTCCAATCAACACTCAGAAAAGAGCAGTCCCCGAAACTGAACTTGGATCAGCGACCAGACGGGTTGTCATGAACATAGGCTCTAGGATATTCGGGCGGAACTCTTACTCAAATTTGGGAGGGCACAGTGAAATTGTTGCACAGTAGAAAGGGAAAACAATTGCTGTTAATCCAGCAGCTCCACGCAGCCACTTCGAAGACAATCGCGCTTGAAATGAGCCGTTTCTGAGACGAAAATTCAGAGAATGTTGTACAGCGCTTGTTGGTAGCGAGGGACGGCGATGGAGATAGTGAAGTGAGATTTTAGGAAAGAAGAGAGGAAGCGCGCAGACTCGCGAGTCGAGAAAGACGAGCGCATCGCAGATCCCCCCCCTCACACCCAACACAACATGCCCAGTGGCACTGTTGGAACGGATGAGGAAAAAAGGTATTGACATTCATCCATTCCGTTGTACGGCGTAGAATCATTCTTCTATGCCTTACGTGATGATTCCTTGATTATCTGAAGGGAACCAATTACAAATAAATTAATTTGCTTCGATTATTTTTCCGGTTGAACGAATGGATGGACGAATTCAATCTGCAGTATCTATAGGGCAGATTAGGGATGAACAAGAATCATCTCCAAAATTTAGTGAAAAATGAAGGAATCCCGACTATTGAACTACGACGTACGGTACGGATAAGATACAGATACGGATAAAGTTTCCATCCAGGGCCACCGTCCCTGTTCTCCAAAAAAAGGAAAAAAAAAGATACTGAAGCAGTAAGAGAAATAGACTGTTTGTTTGCTTGTTTCTCTGGGGAAAGAATAGTAAGTCCACCGATGATAAGAGTATTCCTTCGTCCACACAAGAATAGGTGCACCCACGTTAGTTTGGCGGGTCCCGCTATTGATGTTTGTGGCTCGTGGAAATGTATAGGGGAAGTCACTGTCCCTCGGTACTTCCGCTAATTAGGTACGGGGGCATTTCCCTGTAAGGCGGGGCATCGGGAAATTTTGCTCCAGAAGATCCCTAAGGGAAATACAAAGGATACAAAGAATACAAAGGAAAGAAGCTGGAAAATCTTTACGAAGGGCGTAATCCAAACTAGTGGCAGAGCTGCACAGAGAAGAAACCTATCCTGGATTGCAACAGATAGGTTTGCAGCATAGTTATGTAGATCCTATTCACAATGCATGTTCACCAAGTCCAAATAGCTTCATGGCTCGGGCGTCTATGCCAAGTGTTGATCTCCACCACAAGAACTTGAGGATGACTGGAGGAAGCTACAATGTGTTTTGTTTTTTTTTTTTTTTTTCCCACAAAACAGGGACAGTGGCCCTCATATTTTTGTATGCGCCGGCGCATACACGTTTTCATAAACAACAGTTATTTTTTAAATTATTTTTATAACAAAACAGGGGAGAGTGGCCCTCAAATCGTATGCGCCGGCGGATACCCGTTTTCATAAAATAAAATAAAATAAATTCCATAATTGTTTTTGGGCCAAATCTGAAATCCGATTTTTTTATAAATAAAGTAAAATTCCATAATTTCTTTTCATAAGCAATAACCCTATTTTAAGTAATTCCGGACTTTTGGCTTAAATCCAGACCAAACTTAATATATAACATAATTAAAATTAATTCAGGTATTAAATAATAATACGATGGTGGAATATTGGTTCATTTAACTTGTGAAGTTGCACAATCCCATTCATGTAACATCGAATGGTAAGTCGAATGAGAAATCAGAAAATTATAAAGACCAGATCGATTGAATGAAGTTATTAATAAATTGATAGATGTATGACATAAAAAGATGATCAGAAGATAATGTACAATGAAAAGTGAACATCCATACCATGCTTACAGTATAGTAGTACCAGAACTGTATTGCACGTTTCAATTGATGGATTAAAACGTTGAATGGAATAAGGTTGGATTTCAATGAAACATGTGAATTATGTTTCAAAATATTTAGGGATCATTCACAAAGGTTCATATAACAATCAAATATTGTGGAAGAATGTCATGTAGATTCAGCTATAAAGTCATTGAACCAAGCTGGAATTAGTTTTAGTTTTTGAGGTTAAGAGTTTGCTGGGGTACATTTGAAACATATACTTGGTATGAATGGAAAAGAAAATATGGGAAGTGTACAATGACTTGGCACCTATGAAAATTTGTTAATGAAATATCCCACCACAGATTGTATCAAAATTTATATGAGGGAATGTGAATCAAACAGTGGAGTTTGGTTTAGGGTTTAGGGTTTTTTAGGGTTTTAGAAAACTGTAAATGGACAAACAAGTATGGAATTTGAGTCTTTACCAGAGCTAGAACAATTCATGACATATTATCCCCCACTTCGACGTATCCAGAATGGAAGTAATAAATTAACTAAGCATCAAACATTGAAATTAGGTTTTGGTTATTATAGAGTTGCGAGGGCGTACTAACCATAGTACTCGGTATGAATGGACAAAAAAAATATAGAGGGGAAAGGGTACAGATGACGTATCACTATGATTAGGGTTTTTAGGGAATTAAAATTTCCCAACCACAGATTATATCTAATCTATGAAGAAATGCGCATCAAACAATGGAGTTACGTTAAGGGATCTGCTAACCCTTGGAATGAATCCCAAAATCAAAACAGGATCAAACCCCCAATCCCAAAAAACAAGCAATTTCATTCGCTCAAACAAGCAAACCAATCAAGACAATCAATCAATCAAGCCAGAATTTACCTTCCTGCAATTCTGCAGCACACGGAAGAATTCCCTCAATTGCTGCACGAAGAAGACGCGAAAAAAAATTACCTGCTTGATGTCATTTTCAGGCAAGGCCCTCCCTGCAGGGTGGATGGATGAGCTCTCCGCTCGGGTGCGCACAACTGTTAGAGGACTGTCGGGGACTTAGACACTTATACGGGATCTGTAGGGTACCCTTAATTTTTGCACAGACTGAGACCAACAGGAGCCTTAGGGGTGACAGCAGCGCACTGTAGAGGGGGGTTACAACAAACAACCCGTCACAGTCGTCACAGCCGACACAGCCAACACAGCCCGTCACAGTCGTCACAGCCGACACAGCCAACACAGCCCGTCACAGTTTCACACAGCCAGTCACAGCTTGACACAGCTGTCACGATCATAGGGAACGGAGAGCAGGACAGGGACAGGGAACGACTGTGGGGAACAACACCTGCGAAGGGAACATGTTAGTTCACAGACGACGGTTAGTGAGGGAAACGGTTAGAACCACGGGTAGGAAGAAGATAAAGGGAGAAACGGGGGGGAATTTAGGGATATTCATTCGGAGGAGGACTTCTTGGTCATGGAGGAGAGGGGATCGGGCAGAGATGAAGAACGGAAGTGAAGATAGAGAGATGATGAGTAGATGCTTGATATATGCAAGGCTTGTAATTGTAATGATATTGTAGAGCAGATTAGAGACACAATGGCTTCGGCCTGATACCTGATAAATCATAATCGGATACTTTTACGATACAATCACACTGTGTAGAGAGATCTGAGTGAAGCTGTGGAATGAATGGATGAGTTGATGGAATCCAATAGATTGATAAAGCAAACTGATACTTAATTATCAATGGTAAGATAGCTAACATGAATGCCAAAAGGGAAACAAATAGGAAACACCCCCATGATACACTAGCTGTAGGTCATGACTGATTGTTCTGCGCGGGCTGAGTACTTAGAGATTTCCAACTCTTCTATCTTGGAGTTTCCGCCTCGAATAGCGAAGGGATGGGTGAGTAAAAGCCGCGCGACATTTGGCGACCATACTGGGGACCTGGACATGAACAACCAGATGTGACAGGCATCTGGTGGGATCATGGTGGTTGGACCATTAAAGAATTTGAAGTGAATCAAATTCCCTGTGGAACGAAGGAAGAAAGATTGTCCAAACAATTCTTTCAAAGGTTCTTGGAATTGCCAGACGGTTGTAAAGAAAATATTCTTAACGAGTGCATGATGCTGATCCAGAATGGGGTCTGGAGAAAGGAGTGATAAAGATTTATCAGGTAGCCTGTAGAGGAAGAGCACGTTGGTTACCAACATTGGTTTATGTGATAGCATTGCTATCCATTAAACGAGTAGAGTTTGAAGGCTGGGAAGAAAGAAAGGTGAATGTTTATACTCATATGCATGAAGAGCTTGTACTGGTAAAGAATTGGATTCCAAAGGATATTTTGTGGATCAAACTCACACCAAGAACAGCTTTTCAGACTTGTTTGCCATATGGTTATATGGTAACGGAGACTTCAAGTATAGCCAAGGGTGCATTGAAGCTTGAAAGAAACCCAGGCATATACGAGAGATATTACAGAAGAGAGTTTTGGTTATTGCCACATTAAAAGAAATGAAAGACATGGGACATGAGTGATGAAAGAGAAGCTAGACGACAGAGATATTCAGCAAAAAGAGAAAGCTATCTGAAAGCTAATTATCCATATCTTTGGGAGAGAGGAATAGACATAGGGGAATCATCTGGACCTCTCACACCATTAAGATCAAAGAGTGCATCACCTATACCGGAAGAACTAGAGTTGGATGCCACTCCTTCTGTTTCTTTGCAAGAAAGATTAAGGGAATTGGTACAGGAAGAAGATCAATCACGAGGTGAAAGATCTGAGGTACATCCTTGGATAAAAGACTTGACAGAAATCTTTGATAAGAGTTGGCATGGAACACCAAAAGCAGGAACTCCAGTTTCTGAAGCAGAAGGTGAAGAAGGAGAAGAGGATGTGGCAGAGCCAACGGAGAGTTCAGACTCTCCAACACCATTACAGTTGAGTTACATGAGTGAAGAAGAAACCCAAGGGCAGAACTTGGAGGATGAAAACAGAGAGAAGAAATTGGAAGAGGAAGAATATGAAGAAGTAGACCCAACAGCTGAGGTTGAGACTACAACCAGGACATCCCAACCCGTTGGACCTGGATCAAGTGGAGCACTTGGATCACAGGCCAACGAAGGTGTCGGCTCAGGGGGATCAGGCGGGCTGCCTGGATCTGGCTCTGGGGGGACAGGGAGTGTGGGAAGTAGTGCAACTGAAGCTGGGAATACTGTGAATATCGTGGGGCCAGAAGCAGGGAGTGCTCAAGGGCCACCACTTGGTGGAAGATCCACCACAAAAACAACAGGTCCAGAAGGACCAGCACCAGCAAGGGTGCCAGCACCTGTCAGTGGGCAGAAGGTAGGGCCACAGATGGCGTTACAACCAACACGGGCAAAACCACCCTTTCCAATATATTCAGGAAAAGGGGATCCCGATGTACACATTAGCCAATTTGAGCACATGTGTATAGTGAACAATGAGAATGGCGATGATGCCAAGATGAGACTGTTTCCTTGTTCACTTATCAAGAAAGCAAGTGAATGGTATGCAAGATTCCCTGATAATCATTTCCTAACCTGGAATGGCTTGAATACAGCATTTCGAAATAGGTTCAGGACAAGTAAAACTGAGGATGAAGTGTATGGAAGTTTACAACAGCTGAAGCAGAAGAAGCATGAAACTGTTGAAGAGTATATGGAGAAGATGGAATTGATGATGAAAAAGCTGGCTGCAGTACCAGCGCCCGGTTTACAGAAGACTTGGTTTGTGAGTGGACTAAGACCAGAGTTGCAAAAGAAAGTGGATATGTTACCCCATAATACAGTGGAGGAGGCATTTGAAACTGCAAACAGAATTGAGCAATTGGGAATGCTCAGGAGAGAGAAAAAAGAAGATGAGGACTCTGAGGATGAGTCAGATGAAGAAGAAGAGCAAGAACTAAAAAGAAAGAGTAAGAGAAAGGAGAAGTTGAAGAGGGATAACTATGAAAAAAAATTGGAAGAAATCTTGAAGAAGTATGCCACAGAGGCTGCAACACATTGGAGGAAGGGTGTATGGTGTGCAAAGTGCCAGAATGAAGGCCATACCACCACAGAATGCCACATGAAGGAGAAACACTGTACTATCTGTAAAATGGATAACCATTCTACTGAGAATTGTTACTACAACAGAAGGACAGCTGCAAGAGAACCTAGGCAAGTAAGGGTGCATCAGGTGCAGCCCCAGCCAAGAAGAAACAATGATCAGGACCACTATGGTAGGTCTGGTGGTTATAACAATGGCATGGAAGGGAGAGGTAATTCAAGAGGGAATTACCAAGGAAATTCCAGAGGCAACTATCAGGGTAATCCAAGGGGGAATTACCAGCCCGGGAATCAGGATTATAGAAATAATCCAAGAACAGACCAAGGGCGAGGACCCAATGGTGAAGAGCTATGTTACTATTGTAATCAGCCAGGACATCGCAAGGCAGCCTGTTCATTCTGGATAAGACACCAGAATGAGATGAGAGCTCCTGTGAATGAGGGCCCAGTGGTGGCAGCTCACATGGTTAGGCCATGTGTTGTACCAGAAGTAAGTACAATGATAGTAACAAGAAGTAAAGCCAAACTAATACCTCCAGTAGAAGAGGAAGAAGATGATAATGGAAGTGGCAATGATATGCCTGAAGATGAAGAGACTTGGAAAGATGAGAAGGAACTGCACAAGGAAGTGGCAGATACTATAAGGGAAATGCAAAAGAGTACTGATATTCCTGTGGCAGATTCCTCTGATTCGGATGGAGAAAAAGAAGGGAGTTGCAGACATGCAAAGTAATGAAGAGACTTTGGCTGAAGTAATATGCCAGACCAAAGCAGAAATTACCATTGGACAGCTATTAGCTGTGGCACCTTATTGTAGGCACAGGCTGTATCAAGCAATCAATCGAATTGCCCAAGAGACAGGAAACACAGACCTGAACAGCAAGGTGACCAGTTATAATGTGAAGCCGGAAGGGCGAGAAACAGTCATGGACTTTGATGATTCTATGTCAGTAATCCAATTGAGAATTGGAAGCACAGAACTAACTGATGTACTGATAGATGGTGGTTCTGGAGTAAATATCATGACAGACCAATTAAGGAAGAAGCTTGGTCTAACTAACATGAAACCAGCCCCATTTACAGTAACAATGGCAGATCAAAGAAGTGTATAGCCATTGGGATTAATAAGAGGAGTTAAGATACAGATACAGAAGATGATCTTTATGATCACAGTAACTGTGTTGAAAATGGATGAAGTCATGGAGGCTTACTCCTTATTATTGGGACGTCCGTGGCTGAAACAGGCCAGGGTATTCCATGACTGGAATTATCAGTTACTAACCGTGCATAATGGGATACACGAGATACAAATTACCACAAAGAAATCTAGTAGATTACCTGCTACAAGAAGACCTCGAGGAGTCAGAGAGTATGACTGGAAAGGAGGATTGGATGAGGAGCAGGAAGCTACCCTATTTGCTGCACACCCAGAGTGGGAGCAGGTTGCAGAGATGCGGCTGGAAAGCCTAAGTTGTTTGAAAGGTATCTGCTGTGGTGTAGTGACAGCAACACCAACTGAAGAGGAAACCAGCATTTACCCATCACAATTCTATGAAGAAAGAGAAGGAGAAATAGAAATCCTAGAAGAACCAGCCACTGTGAGCTTACAGGATGAAGTGGTGACTGGTTGGACAATCACAGCTGATGAGCAGGTGAGGGAAGTGAATGTGGGAACTAAAGAGGAACCGAGGATAGTGAAAGTAAGAGCTGATTTGGAGCCGGAATTCTTCGAAGAAGCTAAAAGCTTGTTCATCAAATACAGAGATGTATTTGCTTGGAGCTATGAGGATCTAAAAGGGATACCACCTGAAGTCTGTCAGCATAAGATTGAACTAGAACCAGGATCAGTACCAATCAAGCAGGCGAGGTATAGAATGAATCCCAACTACGCACAGAAGGTTGGAGAAGAGATAAAGAAGTTGGCTGAGGCTAAGTTTATATACCCAATAGAGTATACAACTTGGTTGTCACCCATTGTTATAGTTCCCAATAAGAATGGCAAACTAAGAGTATGTGTGAACTATAAGAAGCTGAATGCTTGTACGAAGAAAGATCCTTTCCCTTTGTCATTCATAGAAGCAGTATTAGACACTGTGGCAGGCCATGAGATGTACTCATTCATGGATGGCTTCAGTGGTTATAATCAAGTGCAAGTGGCAGAAGAAGTCCAAGGGAAAACAGCTTTCATCACAGACTGGGGGGCTTATGCATACAAAGTCATGCCCTTTGGACTTTGTAATGCACCAGCGACCTTTCAGAGAGTGATAAGTGAATCTTTTCATGAGTATCTGGATGATTTCATGCAGGTATTCTTGGATGATTTCAGTGTGTACAGCTCTAAGAATGAGCACTTGCATAAATTGGAATTATGTTTGGCCAGATGCAGGATGAGAGGTCTGGGCCTGAATCCAGAGAAGTGTACTTTCTGTGTGAACTCAGGGGTGCTTCTGGGACACATTGTGTGTAAGAAGGGACTCCTTGTGGATCCCAGAAAGACAGAGTCCATTAAAGCCTCTCCACCACCAGTGAATGTTAAAAGTCTACGAAGATTCCTTGGGCAAACCAGTTATTACAGGAGATTTGTCAAAAGGTATGCACAAATAGCAGCACCATTGAGCAAACTACTGAAGAAAGATGCAGTGTTTGCTTGGACAGCTGAATGTCAACAGGCATTTGAGGAACTTACACTGTCAGTAACAACTACACCTGTGCTGATTAACCCTCACTGGCATGTAGTATTCCATGTTCACTGCGATGCATCAGGAGAAGCGTTGGGAGCGGTGTTAGCCCAGAATGTTACAGGAATATAGATTCACCGTGTGTACTATGCTAGCCGGTTGATGAACAGTGCTGAGAGGAACTATAGCACAACGGAAAGAGAAGCATTGGCAATGATCTATGCAGTGAAGAAATTCAGGCATTACCTGTTGGGCAAGAAGTTTATGTTCTATGTGGATCACCAGGCTCTGATATACCTGGTAAACAAACCTCTGATAAGCGGAAGAATAGCAAGATGGTTGATAATCTTGCACGAGTTTGAGTTCGAGGTTGTTTACAAGCCTGGGAGACTACATCTTGTGGCGGATCATTTGTCACGATTGTCAACAGGAGAACCAGCCACAGGAATAGATGATCAATTACCAGATGCGAGTCTCTTTGCAGTGGAGGTGCAGGGAAGTGCAGATGACTGGTTAGATTGGCAGTGGCCAATCAGATACTACCTTGCTCATGGTCAGTGCCCACCTAGTTATGGTAAGGAGCAGAGGAAGAGAATCGCTATCAAAGCTTTACCTTATACTATGGTAGGAAGCAGAATGTATAAGTTAGGACCTGATGGAGTACTAAAACGATGCTTGTACCACCATGAAGTAAATAAAGTTTTGGCGGAAGTTCATAAAGGAGTGGCTGGAGGTCATTTTGGAGAAGAGACTACCAGTAGGAAGATACTACTCGCAGGATACTGGTGGCCTACTTTGTTCAAAGATGTACACGAGTATTGTCAGAAGTGTGATGAATGTCAGAGGCTAGGACCTTTGCAAGATCTGGAAGGATGGCCTTGCATCCTACAATGCCTACGGAACCATTTCAGAAATGGGGACTAGACTTTGTTGGACCAATTAACCCACCATCCAAGAATACACGAAACAGGTACATAATTACAGCCACTGATTATACTACAAAGTGGGTGGAAGCTAAAGCTTTGAGGGACAACATTGCCAAGTCCACAGCAAGGTTCCTGTACGAGAACATACTTACACGATTTGGCTGTCCCTTAGAATTTATCAGTGATCAGGGAAGTCACTTCATGAATGAGACCATTGAGTTGTTGACTAAAGAGTTTATGATTGTGCATAGAAAGAGTACAACATATTACCCACAGGGTAATGGGCAGGCAGAGGCTACCAACAAAATACTATGTACTATCTTGGCTAAGATAGTCAATGCAAACAGAACGGATTGGGATACAAAGCTGCTGACAGCTTTGTGGTCATACAGGACTTCATATAAAGTCACCACTAAGTATACACCATTCCAATTAGTTTATGGTATGGAAGCCTTACTTCCAGTGGAATTCCTGTTACCTACCATGAGAACGGAGTGGGGAAAAAGAATGGAATTGCAAGACTCCATCAAGGTCAGGAAACATGAATTATACCATGTGGAAGAAGTACGTGCTGATGCAGCTGATAATATGACCAGAATTCAGATGAAGCGAAAGGAACAGTTTGATGAAGGCAAGTTAAAGACTTTTAAGACGGGGGATTTGGTTCTATGGTTGCAGAAGAAAGGAAAGATTCAAGCTTCTAAGCTTAAATCACCATGGAAAGGACCTTATGTCATACAAAAGATGTATGATAACAACACCGCCATGTTACAAACCATTAACAAAGAAATGCTGGGAAGAGTCAATGCCAATAAGTTGAAGGGGTACAGTGATATCCATGACAAACCCTTGCAGCATGATTTGCATGTTGAACCGCAAGAGCAGTCACGGGCTGCACCAGTGTTACGAACAGAGTATGGAGCACTTGTCGCTAGGCCCAGCATATATGACCAGGGCGGGCAAAACAAACGTGACACAGCCTATCACAGCCCATCACGACGTGACACAGCCTATCATAGCCCATCACAACGTGACACAGCCTATCACAGCCCAGCACGGCGCAACACAACCTATCACAACCTACCACAGCGTGTCACAGCTTACCACAGTGCATCACAGCCTATCACAGCGTAACACAGTATGACACAGCCTGTCACAGCTCAACACAGCCTACTAAAGTTACACAATCCATAGAATCAGTGACAAGTGAACGCATAATAACTTCAGGAAAATGGCTGACGGAAGAGAAAACGGAAATTACTTTAAAAATAGACACGTGGAGGTCAGGGCGCGACACACAGCCGAGAAGGAAGTGCAAGAACAGGTGTCAAAAAGAAAGAGGACAAGAACGGCCGTCAAAAGGGATGAAAGGCGGGCCCATTAATGAATACGGAAAAAGGGAAACGGAACGAACGGCAAGTACAGAAAAGCGAAATTCTTGTCACATGTGTGATCCTAGTGGACTATCCAGCAGGGAAAGTCCACTAAATAAAATAAAATCTAAAATCCAGTCACAGCGGATACAGCCAATAGAAAACCAGAGAAATGATCAAGAAAATGGAGGGAAATTGAGCGCAAGAGGCGGCGTCGTTCTGAGTAACGGGCGTCTCGACGGGACAGACCATCAATGCTATAGCTTGGAAACTATGGAGGAACTAACAGACTATACGCTCGTAATATTACTTACGTAGTGGCATAGACACGAAAGGACAGAGCGGAGCTTTTCTCTTGAGCGATGCTTGCAAGCCCCGCAGGCTTACAAGAAATTACCCATAGCTTTCTGCGGCAACCATACGTTTATGCTTTGTGCACTACAGGCATTCCTGCAGTTGTTACAGCCAAAACAGTTCTGTGAGTCTAAAATGAAGAGAGTGAGAGGAATGGAGGAAATCAGGGTGAAGAGCACCACAATTCTACAGAAACAAACGATTGCTACCCCACAGGCGATACAGATACTGGAGGAGCTGAGATTGCAAGGATTACAAAGCCTAGATTGGACATTACACCATAGACAGTACATGTTACAATTTTTGCAGAACTTTGAGCCAAGGGCAGGAACAACAACGGTGAAGGGAGTTGAATTGATGATTACTCCCCTATACCTCTAGCAATTGTTTCGATTGCCAGCAGGTCAAGTGCATGTGGAGGAACACAGGGCAAGACTGCAAATAGGGGACTTATTCCAAGAAGGGAGTTTCTTTAAAACTCAGGGTTATGCTTGTACCAAGGCTGTGTACCCAGGGCTAAAAGAGGTAGGCCAGGTATTGAACGTTCTGATTGCCATGAAACAGAACCAACAGTATTTGAGCAGATCATTCACGGAGGAAATACTCAAAGGCCTGAAGGGACAAGAGGTACAATGGGCGGACATAATGTACAACGCACTGGTGGAGGAGATGAAAAGATTACAAGGTACTACCGCAAAGTCTCCTATCATAGTGTCTGGCCCAATCATTGCTCAAATAATCCTTGATTCTGGCATACTTGATGCGCAAGAAAGAAAGGAAATGGGAGTGTTTGAGCCAGAAACCACTGCAATGGAAGAGCAAGGCTCTTCACACAGTGAGGGTGGACTAGCAGGGCAACCCGAGACTAAGAGGCAGAGACGGGGAAAGACTGTAGTGGCGGATCCACTGGCTTCACGGATTCCGCATGATAATGTTTCCCAAGCTCATGGCCAGGAAGGGGCACAACAGTACAGAGAAATGCTATTACTGGAAGCAAAACCTTCAGAGATGGAGGAGGAAGTTACTTCTGTATCACAACCATCACAGCCAGCTGATCGACTTGTCACAAGGTCACAAGTTGTCCATGCAGCTCAACCAGAAATAATTGATTTGGAAAGAGAAGGGTTAGATATTCCAACTACAGAACAGATAGTGGCAGAAATGGAGAAGGGGGACCTTCTCTATGAATATTCTGATCTGGTCAAGGAGACAGAGATTCCAGAGGTACAACAGTTGCCCAAGGGAAATCCTGAGGTGCATATAATACACACACCTGTGTCGGAGGTACCACAGGCGGAAGGTCATGACACTGTAGCACCGGTGATAGATGAAGTGGTTCAGGAAGAAAATCCGGTGGGACAATGGCCTGAGTGGTTCATGAGACATCACACTGTTGAGGATCAGGAGGAACAGCAGCAACCTCACCATGATGACCCTCAACAGGCAATGCTGATGAGTTCCATAGGCAGGACACTTAATTTGTTGGGGACTTATGTCAAATCCCATATTCCAATTACCCAATTGACAGCCTTGAGAGAGGAACTCAGAAAGGAGTTTGAGGCTCGACTAGCCACTGAGTGTGCAAACAAGGTCGATGAAGAGGTCACTCTCAAGATGCAGCAGGACTTGGGAAATATAGAAGTAGCTTTGCAATTGGCCAAGGAACAATTGATTGAGGCAGGCCTCGCGCAAGACCAGTTGCACGAAGCACATAAGCAACAGCTATACCAAATGCAGGTGCAGCATGAAAGCAAGTTGCAAGAAGTGAATGCACTACATACGGAGTTGCAGACAGTGCATGACAGGATGGCGATACAATGTGCTACATTCACAACTATGCTTGACCAATCTACAAAAGAAATAAACAGTCAAGCGGAAAAATGTACGAAGGCAGAAGAAGAGAATGTTGAGCAAATGAAGCTCATTGTCGATATGAAGAATACAATCTGTCGCAATGAGGATACTTTCAAGCAATACAGGCAGATTGAAGCTGATCAAGAGAAGCACATCGTGGAGTTGCAACAAACCATCATGGCCAATAGAAATGAAATCGCGGTCAATAACAAGGCTTGGAAGGAAGCCAATAATCTACTTGCTGCTTATGCGCAATTGGTTGAACCTCATGCAAAGCGCATGGAGGCTTTACAACAGCAATTAGAAGTGTACAAGCTAAGAGAGGAGCAAACTCTCAGGGGAACCACAAGCAACTTGGTGGATAACAGCCTTATGCAGGTCTGGTTAGCACAAGGGCCAGTAGAGGGCAAAGCACCACGGAAGCTCACCCAAAGCAAGATGAATGAGCTCAGGCTGCAGGTGCAGAACATTGCCACAACTACTATAGACAATGTCTATAGTAGGATAGCAGAGTTACAAGAGGATGTAGACGGACTGCAGACTCAAGTGGAGGACCTCACTTCAAACATCGACAAAAGAGTCTATATCCCTCAGGAACAGCTAATGGCTTCTTATTTACAAGCCAGAACTTTGGCTTTTCAGTCTTCACAGGAGGTGCAGGAGATGCCAATGATACAAGAGCCAGTACCACCACCACCACAACAAGTCACTGTACCAGTAGCTGAACCTGTGGTTACTACAACCACACCACAGCCACCACAGCCTGAGGTATGGGGCAATGCTGCTTTTAACCCACCTAAAACTCCAGCTGCAAGGGAGTACAGTAGGGCTATGATTATGCCCTTCAACCAAATTCCCATCATGTTGGATTTGGCTTGGAAAGAATTTAGTCCTCCGCAGTCATTCGCACATTACTACCAAATCATGCGTATTTGGCTGCCAGTGGCAACTAGGACTAAAGTTCTTCCGAACAATCGACATATTGAAGATCATCACTTTGCACAATACTGGCACGAGGCAGGTACCATGTTGAGGGAATTGATTGCTTTCCAGGTTGTACATGGGCTCATTTATACCAAGACCAAGGAGGTAGCAAGTATTGTCATGGGATGCGGGTTATACTACGCTGCTTGTTTTCTGGTACGTTACCACATTGAGCAACAAAAGATGCAAACACGCTTTCTGAGTTATTCCAGTGGAGATCATTGGGTATTACCTTCGGTGCCACCTCATATGTACCTATATGACCCAAAAGTTATGATGCAAAAGGATTCTCAAATTCGTTCATGGTTTCAAGCGGCCTGGAACAATTTGTCAACACAGAAATTCGGCATTGATGATATTTTCTATAAGGGACATGTGGCATGGAAATACTTGCACGCTGCACCAGTAATTGGTACCCCACTCACCTGGACAGACAAGGAGCTCAGTGTCTACACCAATTTTGTTGTTCAACGGTTACACCAAGTTGTAAAATATAAACTTCCAGACATGGTAGGACAACATTGTATGCCCCAGATGATTCCACAAAAAGTTCGAAAATTAAAACACCTGAGAGGCGATGAGGATTCTGATACAACTGTTTCTTCACCGAATTCTTTTGACATGGGAGAAGACTATACAGTTCAGATGGCAGAGAAGAAGCGACGGGGGTCTCCTATGCCGGAAAGGTTACCTCGATATCAGC
The DNA here is from genome assembly GCA_030704615.1 of Takakia lepidozioides. NCBI lineage: Eukaryota > Viridiplantae > Streptophyta > Takakiopsida > Takakiales > Takakiaceae > Takakia > Takakia lepidozioides. Next base: position 20,441,517 of record CM060732.1, on the reverse strand, counting down.
CTCCAGAGGGCCTCACTTATCCAGGTAGTAATCAACCATCTCCGTCAACCAGAGACAGACCTCGGGCTCGTACACACAGTCCGCCACGAAACTCTCAACGTCAAAAAGGTGCTCACTCACAAAGGTTTGCTAGTCGAAATCAGTAAACCGTGAGGACACGGCTTTTTGAGGGGGGAAGGGGTAATGTTAGAGGACTGTCGGGGACTTAGACACTTATACGGGATCTGTAGGGTACCCTTAATTTTTGCACAGACTGAGACCAACAGGAGCCTTAGGGGTGACAGCAGCGCACTGTAGAGGGGGGTTACATAGCCCGTCACAGTCGTCACAGCCGACACAGCCAACACAGCCCGTCACAGTCGTCACAGCCGACACAGCCAACACAGCCCGTCACAGTCGTCACAACCGACACAGCCAACACAGCCGACACAGCCACACAGCCACTCACAACCCGACACAGCCAAACACAGTCGCACAGCCAGTCACAGCCCGTCACAGTTTCATACAGCCAGTCACAGCTTGACACAGCTGTCACGATCATAGGGAACGGAGAGCAGGACAGGGAACGACTGTGGGGAACAACACCTGCGAAGGGAACATGTTAGTTCACAGACGACGGTTAGTGAGGGAAACGGTTAGAACCACGGGTAGGAAGATAAAGGGGGAAGCGGGGAATTTTGGGGATATCATTCGGAGGAGGACTTCTTGGTCATGGAGGAAAGGGGATCGGGCAGAGATGAAGAACGAAAGTGAAGATAGAGAGATGATGAGTAGATGCTTGATATATGCAAGGTTGTAATGATATTGTAGAGCAGATTAGAGACACAATGGCTTCGGCCTGATACCTGATAAATCATAATCGGATACTTTTACGATACAATCACACTGTGTAGAGAGATCTGAGTGAAGCTGTGGAATGAATGGATGAGTTGATGGAATCCAATAGATTGATAAAGCAAACTGATACTTAATTATCAATGGTAAGATAGCTAACATGAATGCCAAAAGGGAAATAAATAGGAAACACCCCCATGATACACTAGCTGTAGGTCATGACTGACTGTTCTGCGCGGGCTGAGTACTTAGAGATTTCCAACTCTTCTATCTTGGAGTTTCCGCCTCGAATAGCGAAGGGATGGGTGAGTAAAAGCCGCGCGACAAACAGCTTCCGGGATAGCGTACTCTCTTGCTTTGCCCTCCTTTCACTCTGTCACACTCCCCCCGCACACGGTGAATCGCTCAAACCCACTAACACTCACTCCAACTCACACTCCCTCGATCTCTCAATCTCTCGCTTCCTCGATCTCCACCTCTCTGCCTCCCTCGCTCTGTCGCTCTCTCTCGCACCTCTTCCCTGAGTCCGAAATTGAGCAGGGCTTCCGCGTGTCTTAAATGAATGCAAAAGGAGTCTCCTTTCGGTCACTCCTCCTTATATGCCTTACCACCTGTGATCTCAACCGTCGGCGTTATGTCGCGTCCGACGGTTTGTGGCCTCGATGCATGGATGAATGAAAGGCAGGATGTTTGTCCCACCGTTTTGCTGAGGACCCCTAAATATATGCAGGTACAATCAATGATGCGACATGACTGTCAATAATGAATTGACTCCACTAGTTTGTCCAGAACGTTACGGCGCGGCAATCCGACGCCTTCATAAAGTGAACTCCCTGGAATGATTGCGGGTTCCCGTGACAGCACTCATCCATGAGGGGAGTTGAATCATCCACTAGGGCAGTCATCTCATCCAGTATACGTCTATTTCATCCACGTAGGCTCTTATTTCATCCAATGTTAAATTATTATTCATAGGTTCAATAATGACGTGTCGGGACGTGCATCTGGGATTTGATCGATCTGACGGTTTCTCTACCTACACCTCATCTACGGCCCCACGTTCATTGCGGCTACGTAATGTCACCCTGCCATAGATGGCCACCGGCTCATCACACTGGCCTTAAGAGGCGGCCACTTTCGTCGCCGACTATTCCTTCTCTTGCATCATTAATTCAACATTGGATTTGCTGCTTCTCACGTGCTTTGGATGTCAGATTCCAGATCTCGAATCAGTTAGTTATTCGCAGTGGCCGCAATAACTTATGGACCCCTTAATGTTCGGAGGATTTCAGACTCCTACCTAAATTTCTGCTCTGGAGAACACATAATAGCCACTAGATTATACAAAAGAGCATATCAAGGGCGACATGTGTCGATCCATGACACTCCAAACGCACCTCTGTAATGTGAACATGTCGACCTCAGACTGTTTGACAATCCGTATAAGAGCCTGCCCTGTGCACGCATGCCTTTTTTTCCCTCTCAGTTGCTCTGGCTAGCTGATCTTCAGGACTGTCTGTCTTACGTTCATTCTTCCCTTGGTACTCCTGTAAATATTGAGAGCCTCTCCACTTCATCTGGATTTCTCTTCTGTCTCTCTGCTCCTCTGTTCCCATCCACTGTCCGCAAATATCTTACCTACACACCCGACCGTTTTAATCACTACAACTGTTTCGTTCATCCATGTTTTCATTTATTCATCCATTTTCTTTGTTGTCATCCAAAACCCGTTTACCATTATTCATCCGTCCTTCATTTCATCCATCTGAACCACGCGCGAACGCCCGTCGATTTAGTTCTATTTCTGTTATGGAGTCGTAGACAATGTTGTACATTCGGGTCGAAGCTTTAGCAGATCCTTTTATTTTCTACAAATTTTTATTTCGACCAATACAGACTACATGCTACATTCTAGTACATAATCCGAGAGTTTGAGTTCTATTTTCAATTCCTAAATCATTATAACCCTAAATGCGGGCGATCGCGCGAGGTACTTTTTCATCTTCTCTTCAGTTTTTTCTAAACTTATTTCAGTAACTTATTGTTTCACTCTTTCTTAGTGTCCATCAATATAGTGCCAAATCAACAATCACCAGCATCTCTACTGAAGGATATACGCGCGATCGCGCGAGGTTCGTGGAAATGTCGTCGTTCCAAACTGGTCAAAAGTATTCATCACTCTTCAAGGCTCGAACTCTATCGTCGCAACAACAGAATGTCTCAACGTGACTGGTTGCGGAAGTTGTCATGGACGACAGCTACACGGGTCCACAATATCTGTTGTTATAGTGTCTTGCGATCCGGCACATTCTTCTGTGTTGTTGCCATATCCGCATATGGATGCGGACTCTTTGGGAGAAGCAATTGGAACACCTGTCGTTTTGGATATTGTGGAAATTCAAAAAGATAGTGGGAGTGACACCAACACCAACAATGAGGATCCTCATGTTTCGGAGGTGGAATTGACATCTGCGGATTATTCCGATCCAAAATTGGACAATGAACACAATGAATCAGACATGTCAAGGTTGTCTCCGAATAACGATGTTGCTATGGGTAGAGACAGCTGGAGAAATAAGATGTGTATTCTCCTTGGAGATGAACAAAGTGCTTTGTACGAGGACAAAATTCAAGCATGTCATCCTGACGAGGTGAGAAAGTTGGAGAACATCACGTCGGGGTGCTCGTTACAAGGATTTTGAATGGTGGTTCGACCAATCTCATGTGTCTCGTGATCTAGCCATTGAAGCAGACTCGGTTGACTGATAGTGACAAGACATTGTCACATAAGCTTGATAGGTTCGTCAATAGCGAGGAACAAGCATATTTTGGTCACAACGAGAAAGGTGTGAAAAAAGCAACGTACCGGCATTTCAACAGACCAAAAAAAGATCCGAAAAAAGACGATTCCAAAAAGATAAATACTCGCCTCTCTCTGGAGGCAGTTCGAGAAGTCAGCAGCAAACAATGTTGCAATTTACAGTGTTACCAATATTTCGACTGGAGAAAAACATTCGCTATCCGAACCGCTTATTGGGGATCATCTTACGACGAACGGAGAGAGTTCGGTTTTGATGTGCCCAAAAGACTTCATCGAATCGGCGGGGTTTCGACAAAGGCCTACATAACCATTGAGGGCGTTGATGTGTGTGAAACAGCTTGGTGGACAATCCACGGAATCGGTCGGTCAACCTACATGGAATACAAAAAGTTAAGCAGAGAGGGTGTGGTTACATCGTTGCACGGGAATTCCGGAGTGAAACGGCCCCGTCCACAAACTCGTCAAATTGAAGGAAACTTAATGTCCATTATAAATGGAAACTCCGATCTCATGCCTCATAAGACCCGTTGTATTGGTGACGGACGGAGAGATACTCTTCGAGTTCTGCCACCTGAACTGAACTGGAAAAAAGTTCGTGAGGAGTGTAATGAGGTGAGTTCTTCTTCTGTATACCACTTTCCGAATTCCATATTTTTTTGGTCCTTCGCTGTTTTGCTTCCACGCAATGTTTCAGACATCTCTCTATTAAAGCTCGGGCGATCGCGCTTCATTTCCCCCTGTCTGTCTTGCAGGCGAATAAAATATGTGGGTTGAAGCCTATCTCCTAGGCAGCCGTGAGCAGAATCAGACAACGGATTTTTCCCAATGTCGAGGTTAGAAAAAGTGGTAGCACGTTTGCCAAATGCACAGACTGTGAGATGCTCAAAGACCTAATCAAGAAGTCGGTCAAACGTAGCGATGAGCAGGCCTCACACAAGAAAGCACTTGATAAGCACCTCAGGCTTCAGGAGTCTTGCAGGAGACTCTATCACAGCTGGAGGAATGAGTCCGCCATGACGCCGTTCAAGTTCTTCTGCATCATTCATGACAAGATAGATCATCGGAAAACAGCTATTCCAAGGTTGCAGACGACGAACAAGATGGTCTCCGGATTAGGTCAGCTTCCAATCCCGCTGACCAGCTTGGTTACCCACGGCCACGGGGACGGAGCCTACGGACAGTACTCTTTGGACTTCTGGCCGGGAGACCCGAACTTCACGATTGGCTCTCTAGAAAGATGCCTCCGCCAACTAGAGAAGCCCTCTTGCCACGAAAGTCATAACATCTTTGACCACCCACCTCAGAATTCTTTTTTCGAATCTCTGATGAAGGGTAAATCGAGGTGTCTCGATGTCCTGAAACCTTTCGGCGATAAGGAGAAGAAAAAAGGAAAAGTCCCTCTTCCGTGAAGACTCTACCTGCAGTTGGACAACTGCGTGAAGAAAAACAAAAACAGGTGGATGTTGGTTTTTCTGTCGCTCCTAACTGCGAGAGGAGTGTTTGAGGAGATTCAGATGGGATTTCTCATGGTTGGCCACACCTATGAGGACATCGACGGATTCTTCAGTTATTTATCGAAGAAGCTGAAGCAAAACAACACCTACGTTCTCTCCGATCTTATGAGGTTTTTTTATGATCTCTCAAGATCTGCAATTTATTCCTCAAATCATGCAAGAGGTGCCAGATTTCAAGGCGTATGTGGATGGTTGCATTTCTCGATGGAAAAGAAGCTTTAGTTGGGCAAACAGAAATGCATGTATTTCGATTCTATGTAGATGAAGATGGGTGGCCTATCATGAAGTTTAAGAAGTTTGCTACTGATTCTGAGTGGCTCCCCAAAAAAGGCGCGGTGAAGATGTGGAAGTCGAATCCCAATGGAACTCCAAAGTTGTCTTTAGCAGTACAACCCAGGGCTGTAAAAAAAACACCAATTTGGGGTGTGGGAGATGACTCCTCCGATAAACAGTCTTTTATCAAAACTGGAAAATACAGGGAGTTCTAGAAGAAGGGGATGTTGCTTGACGATCATTATCGTGACATCATGATGCAGTATGATCAATACTGGGAAGCAATCCTTGCAGAACTTGATCTTCCCATTCCAGTTAAATCACGACATTCAATCGAGCTTAAAGAGGGTTTTTGGCCCTCAACCAAGTGGGCTGTCAACCACCACAGAGCCGGAATCCATACACCTGCAGAGGATGATCTGTCGGAAGAAGATGAAGTCCTGGAGCCGTATTGTGGGCCCCGGTGTGATAGACCGAAGCAGTATCTAAATCCGTTCAAGGATATTGAGAACGGATTCTTCGTCTTGGTTCGACCAGTAGATACTGTGACGTTTCCAGTCTGGATGGGGATGGCAATATCGGATGTGGTCCGAGATAGAGGATCCGGGAATTTTAAGAAGATTCACATCGAATGGTGGAGACCCAAGAAAGGAGGTAGCCCTTCCGATTTGGAAAGCTACAGAGATTGTTGGTCCAAAGTTTGGGAGTTCATTCCAGATGATCCCCCTAAGTGGATTCACATTAACTATGTCGTTTGGACAATGCCCGCCAGAAAAAACACGACACGTAATAGCTCTAAGAAAATTACCGCGGTGGAGGCGGAGAAAGCATGAGCAAATTTGGATGAGGCCAATCAACAGTCAGACAATGAAGACAATGCAACCTCTGGCGGAGAACAATGTTGACAAGGACATATTGTGGAGGTTCACTCCTCGGCATGTTTTCAAGAATAAAACTAATGTTTTACCTCCACTCTCCATTTGTTTCTCTTCACGTGTTCAAATATTAATCTACCTTCTTTGCCAGCCACCAGTTTTTTTCCAGACAGGTCTCATCTCTGTAACGTTTCAGGAACCTCGAGTGATCATCCGGAGTTCCTAGTTTTTCTGATGTCACTGCTTCATTCTCTTTGCGGTTCCTCTCTCACATTACACCCATTTCTTTTGGTTATCACCAAAGTGTCTTCTCCTCAACAGATTCGCCCATATCCTTCATTGTCGGTCCACATGGTCGTATTGTTGGGCCCAATATGATTGGTCTAAAAAACGTCCTGAGTATAAACCGCGTGGCAATTTGTGAAAGTTATTGCTTCAATGGACAGGCTTTCTCGCGGTTTACTACTTGTGAATCTTGTGAATCTTCTCCCATTACTCGTCAGTAGCTTTCTGTAAGTCTGGCTCCAAGTACAGAATTACATTTCCTTCATTGCCTTTTTGGATTATCTTAAGATTCTTCTCAATTTTCTTCGTCACTAATCAGTCATGAACCTCGCTTTGCCACCCGTTATTCCGTGTCATCTCAGGTTAATTTATCTCGGGTCTGTTTATCTTATTAGGACCTTCTGAAGACAATACTTCTGGGGCCTTTAGTCCTTACATTGTCCTCACCTTAAACCATATACCCTAAATCTAATTCGAATATTTGATGCGCATTCTTCAAGGGTTACAAGGTTGGGCATAATAGAATGGCCCTTGGATGGTCGATAGAAGGATTGGGAATGACTGCCAGGTTCGAGTTATTTGTAGCACTTGTGTTTTCAGATCATGAGAAGCGGTTCAGCCTAGAGTGCAGGGATTCGTGCATGAGCCTATCCAAAGCGGATACAATGCAAAGGCGTCTCCTTGGTGAGGATGAAATGGCCCATTTTACTGAACCTATTCATCACCACCATGATTGTATCGAATCCTTTTGACAGCGGCATAGCAGTCATGAAATCCATCGAGATACTTTCCCAAGACCCCTCTGGAATCGGCAAAGGTTGTAACAGCCCCGCTTGCTTTTTGTACTCGCTCCGGTTTTGTTGGCATGTGGTGCATGTCTTGACATACTCCTCGGCCTCCTCCCTCAGTTTGGGCCAAAAATACTTTTTCTTCAAGAGTGTCGCGGTGCGCTTGGCTCCGTCGTGGCCCGCAAGCGGGCCATCATGGCATTCTCTCAAGAGACTATCTCTGATCCCTCCCTTCGGCACATAGAGACGCTTTTGCTTGTACCGGAGCAGTCCATTGTGCAAGTGGAACTGCGATTTAATCCCCATCCTCAAGTCCCGCATCACGGACTTTGTCATCTCATCCTTTCGGTAAGCCTTCCGGATCTTCCTTTGGAGCGTCGTCTCGCCCCTGTACACCAACATGAGCTGCTGCTTTCTACTTAAAGCATCGGCCACCATATTGTCCCGTCCCGGTTTGTACTGGATATCCACATCGAACACTGCCAAAGTGTCTTGTCACCTCAGTTGTTTTGGGAACAACTTAGGTTGTGTGGCAAAATACTTCACCGTGACATTGTCCGTGAACACCTTCACCGGGTTGGAACCAACATAGTGGCGCCAAAGCTCAAGGCAATGCACCACCGCCTTCATCGTGCGTTGGCCACCGTCGCTCCACTTCATTCAATTTCTTACTTTCGTAAGTCACTGGACGTCCATCCTGCATGAGCACACCCCCAATTGCGAAGTCCGACGCATCTGTATGAATCTCAAATGGACGGTCGAACTCCGGGATTTTCAGGACTGGAGCTTCCGCCATCTGCTACTTCAACTCGGCAAAAGCTTGGCCACAAAAGGTGTTCCATACCCATACCTTGGACTTACACATAAGGTCTGACAGCGGCCCCGCGATCTTGGCAAAATTTCTCATATACTTTCGGTAATAAGAGGCGAGTCTTAGGAAGGATCGCACTCCCGGGACCGAAGCCGGAGGCTCATCCATTTTGATCCCATCCTGTGTAATCACATGCCCTAGGAACTCCACTTTTGTGACCCCGAATTTGTACTTTGAAGCTTTGGCATATAGCTTCCCTTCCCGCAATTTCTGGAACACCCTTTTGAGGTGCTCCAGGTGCTCTTCCTTTGTTTTCGAGTACACCAAGATGTCGTCGATGTACACGATCACAAAGTCATCCAACCACTCCTGGAAAAGGCTGTTCATTAGCGTGCTAAGGTCGCGGGTGCGTTGGTGAGCCCAAAAGGCATCACCAATAACTCATATGAACCATATCTTATCCTGCATGTGGTCTTCTCCTCATCTCCTTCCGCCACTCGGATTTGATGATATCCTGAACGCAAACACGATCCGGCTGAAATATTTTGCTCCTGCCAACCGATCGAAGAGGTCGTCGATCCTTGGCAAAAGGTACCGGTTTTTTATAGTCACCTTATTCAGCGCCCTGTAATCGACACACATCCGCAACGTCCCATCCTTCTTGTCTGCGAATAGCACCGGGGCTCCGTAAGGTGACTTACTCGGCCGGATGTACCCCTTTGATATTAGATCCTTGAGTTGGTCCTTCAGCTTGACCAACTCTCTGTGGCTCAACCGGTAGGGTGCCTTGGCAGGCGGCTCCGATCCCGGTATCACCTCTATCTTGTGGTCAACTCCTCTTCGCGGTGGCAAGCCGCTTGGTAAGTCCTCCGGCATCACATCCTGTTATTTCTCCAAGATCCCCTTGATCCAATCTGGGCTCGGCTCCCTATCGACTTCTCCTTCCACTTGTCTTACGTAAAACAAAAATTGGGGCTCGTGTGGCTCCTCCACGGTCCACTCCTTTACTGATAGCAGGTTTATTTGCCCTCCCACTCGGTTGGGCGTTTCCGACAACCGTAACACTTCACCACCATTCCCACACGGTAACGTGACTATTCTCTTGCGGCCATCTATGACCGCTCCGGATTTGCTCAAAAATGTCATCCCCAAAATGAGATCCACTCCATCGATCTCACAAATGGTGAAGTTCTCACGTCCCTCCCAATTCCTGAGCTGAAGAGGAGCATCGAACGCCAACCTCGTCGTCAATTGTGGTTCTCCTTTGGCAGAACGCACTTCAATAGAGGCCCCCACATCACTTGTCGGGAGCCCCAGCTTCCGTGCCGTTGCTGGTGTCATGAAGGAGTGCGACGCTCATGTGCCCACCAACAACGACACGTTAGTTCCAAAAATTATCCCACACACGAACATTAACTGACTCCCTTTACGCAAGGGGCCAGTCTCCTGATACAACTCACAAGAGTAGTTGCCTACCTTGCAAGTCTTGGCGACCATCGCTTCCACCAAGCGACTGATGGAATCTTCGGACAGCTCCGTGGTCGCCCGAGTCATGTTCAATTGTCGGGGTTTTGCACACTTCTTGGCCATGTGCCCGGGCTCCCCACAATTAAAACACACTCCATCAAAGGTCGTCTTCTGTCCGCCATAAGCCACCGCACCTGATTTCTTTTCGGGGCACCGAGTGCCGCTTTGACGTGTGAAGGCCATCCCTTCGATTTCCATGTGCCATTGTCGCCGTGTGGCCTATCCCACTTCTTTTCCGGTCGGAAGGAGTCACCCTCCCACTGGGTCTTCTTGTGGTTCAGCTCCATACGGCCTTGTCTTTCGCCCCTAGGGACATCTGAGAAACATTCAGCCCTTTCAATTGCCTCATTCAAAGTCTACCCCCCTGTTTCTCTATCAGTTTTTCCATGCGTATGCTCTTGGTGGCGAGTGAAGGGCTCGAACGTACGAATCGTTCGGCCCTGGGGTGCTCATTTTAGGAAATACAAAATCTAGAGTCAATATTCCTCGTTTTAAAGTATCCAACGGTGATCCTATTTTAGCCCGGAAGCCTTGGCGCTTCACCTGGGGATCTTTGACCCCAGCGCCATGCGCTCGATTATATTCGTCCCTAAACGGAAAAGCTCATAAAAGAGATGATTGATTCTCTTCTCCGTTTACCCACTTACTTCTCTCCCGACGGGCCGGGCCTGGCAAAGCACATGGGAGCAGGAAAAGCCTGCGCCCTAGATCATGACAAATGATTCATCTTCCCGCCGCGGCGTGGAGGGTGGTAGCCAATAAAAAATATTTTTTCTTTCTCTCTTTTCCGAATATCTGAAGCTACGCCTCATGTGGCCTGCGGCCCCGAGGCCAAGCAACTTGGTCCCTGGTTCTCTTCGCCGATGGCTCTAGCCAGAACAATAAGCTTTTGTTCCAGAGTCAAGCCCTCGAGGCACTTACGAATATTCACGCCATCACACACAAAGACCCAGCAGTGCAATGTGTGGAAGTGGATGTTCGTCAATAGCGGGAACAGGTGGCTTCCCTGTGGGGTGTCCCCCCAATGCTTCTGAGGGTTTCTTAGAATTATCTATTCTATCCACCTCTCCTTCGAAATATAAAGGTAAACTTCATCTCTGAATGAGATAGAAGAAGGGCGCAGCGAAAAAATGCTCAGGCTAGTGCCTGCGCTGCGCCCTGGAGAGGCCTCATGCTGATGGTATACCAATAACATTTCCTCCCTGTGGGAACCGAATAAAAATAAGTGGCTTCTCCTCCAACTTCCGCCTGGCCCATGGGGCCAGTCCCGCCACAAAGTTGAAGACCATTTCTGGTTCTTCCATATCTGCGACTTCGAGCAACAGCACATTGAAAGCCTGAACATATCCCCGAATGTCATCCGTTTGCTTCAAATTCCTCATCTTGTCCCGGGCGAGCCAGGACGCGTTGAGGGGCACAAACTGTTTCATAAGTTCCTTGAACCCACTCCAGCTCAAGGTTTATGGGTTTGGACCTTGGTCATGAAGGCGTTTCTGCCACCATTGTTGAGCATAGCCCCTCAAATAGGTGGGAGCCACTTCCACCCGATCCTCGTCACTCAACTTGGCCGCCCGGAAGTACTGCTCTAGCTCCAAGAGCCACGTGTTGAGTGCCTTCCGATTTCGGACGCCCTTGAAGGTGTCGGGTTCCTTAGGCTTCACCTTAAACTTTGCCTTAGTGGAAGTGGCATTAGCCGTCTTCAACACGTCTTTCAACGTCCCGCCAAACTGCGCCAACAACCCTTCCCAAAAGGCTGCTGGCATGGGAGGCATCTGTTGGTCTGGCGGAGCCTCCGGGAAGTCCTTGGGCTCCGACTCCCAAAATTCCACCCATTCTTGAGCGGCCTTGCTTTCAGAAGCATGAATCGCCTCTTCCAATTGTCGCTTTGGTGACACATCGCCCCTACCGGGCTCACCAGGATCATCATCTTTCGGGCCGTTCCGCTTTTACTTTGGCTTGCCCGACCCCATAATGAGGCCGATCTCAAGGACGATCGCGTACTGAACTCTTAGCTCTGATACCAAGTGTCGTGCACCTCACTTCGGTAAGCTCCCCTTCAGGTCATAGTTACTCACTTTGATGCGCGCGCCTAACTCCCAAACTGGCCGCCGGGCCAACTCGGTTGCTCACCGGGACATAACGGTCCCCCTTTACCCCTCCACCAGACCCTCGCTCAATTTTGGGCCTAGTGGAAATTCCCTTTGGTTGTTGGCAGTCCGGAACAGCTCCCCACACCTTGGTCGCTTCCGGCTCGCACGCTTACTCACTAGTTTTTGGTCACCAACGGGCTTGCACCGTTCTCGGGGTTACTACTCCCTATATATACTTCTGTGACTGTCCGCGGGGGTTTCACAAACAACCCAGTCATTTTATGGCGAACCACCACGAAAACCCTCCATTCCTGGTGGTGAGTCGCGGTGAGTCTTGGCCCACCCACCACGGCCCCATTGGACCGTGATGAGTCCCAAGACTCCCCACGACTCCCACCACAAGGTCTCCGCCCTATGGTGAGTCCTATGCCACCCCCACTAAGACCCACTAAGCTACCACCACCCCTCGTGGAACCACCCCTACCGTAACCCGGTGTGCGGGGCTCCACCTAGTGAGCGCCTCCGCCTCCTTGAGTGCCTTGGGCACTCAAGGGTGTTTCAGCCCCCGTACCTATTGTTGCCACTACCCCCACCACAGGGGCAGCCCCTCTTGTGTCCCGACCCCCTGCCCTCAAGGCAAAGGGCCGCGACACAATCTCAACATACTCCACAAAGTGCAATGATTTGCCCCAAAGCCAAATCAGCCCTCTCGCTTGATCTTTTACTCTTCCGCACCATGGAAGCTCGTATTCCCAAGGCCAGTTCTTAGATTCGCCGCCAGAGCCACTATAACCCGCTCTTGACTGATCCTCTTCCTAATTGTGCTTGCTTATGCATGTATATAATCTGAAACCATCAAGGTGCTCTGGAATTACCTGCAGCATGGTGCTTTCATCTCTGAAACTGAAGATCAAATGCCAAGGTCTACCACCTCGTAACCCACATCGCCTCCGCTCCTAACAACCAAGAGCTCCACGATGCTCTTTGCATAACAACCTGGTTTCTCTCATTCTCAAGCGAAAACCACAAGTGCTACAACTAACTCGTATCTGGCACTCACAGATACGAGCTCATCTTTCTCGAGTGATAAAGAAGAAGAATACAAGCACAAGCTCATGCGAGCTCACAAAGCTGAAGCATAAACTCATGCATATATAAACTCATCACTCAAATACAAGTCAAGCCAAGTGCACCCACGCCATGGGGAATCCACACTACGGCGCCATAGCTAGGCGTAGTGAGGCTCAACTCGAGAAAGATGAGCCTCTCGCGCTTGCCGTGAAGATAACCACTCCAGGGCCTAAATCTGCCTTGATCCCTGGATTGACACTTGGGCCAATCCCAAATATCAATATGTAAAAGCTACATATTTCCTTGCTAGTTTCACACTAGTGGTGAAATAACTTGACACATCAGAATATGGATGTTATAGAAACAAATGAACATCGCGCAATCGCGCGTGTTTCTGTTCCTACATTAATAAGACCACTACTAAGTGAAGTGACAAAAACCCAAATGTTTTCCCACTTTCTGACTTCCCACAATAGTTAGTAATATTACTTGTCGTCAACATCGATTAGGTTGTTCATTGATTGTGTCGTTTAATTTATGAGATTATTTAGTGAAGATTATACGTGAAAGAATGGATGGAAGAAGCACGCGCGATCGCGCGTGCTTCATTTGGTACTTCTATTCGTGGGTCCAACAACATCACTATTGATACCCAGATGATTAGCTAGACACAGATGAGGACATCTATGAGTGCATCCTCAAAACTGTAAAGTGATTCGCAAGACATTAGTTCACATCATACAATGTCAACTAAAATCTTGCGACGCACTTTATCAGTCTTGCCATGCACATATAGTATGATAATTCTTGGATGTACTGCTGACATGGTCACTCTTATGTATGATGGGAGGAGGTGTTCAGTGTGGACCACAAGACAATACAATACTAGCCGAGTATCGATCCAAAGGTCTGGGTCAGTGTGTAATATTACTTGATTAGGTTGTTCATCAATTATGTCATTTGATGTTTGAGATTAGACAGTGGAGATGTGATGTGAAAGAATGGTCTGAAGAAGCACGCTTTATCACGCGCGCTTCATTTGGTACTTCTATTCGTGGGACCAACATCAACACTATTGATACCCAGATGATTAGCTAAACACATATGAGTACATCCTCAAAACTGTAAAGTGATACGCAAGACATTAGTTCACATCATACAATGTCAACTAAAATCTTGCGTCGCACTTTATCAGTCTTGCCGTGAACACAGAGTATGATAGTTCATGTATGTGGTGGCATGGTCACTCTTATGTATGATGGGAGGAGGTGTTCAGGGTGGACCACAAGACTAGCCTTGCACAAAGAACAAGTTATCAGAATATGGATGTTCTAGAAACAAATGAACATCACGCGATCGCGCGTGCTTCTGTTCTTACATTAATAAGGCCACTCCTACGTGAAGCGACAAAAACCCAAATGATTTCTCTTGACTAGACTCTCGAAATGCATTTTGATTCTTGTCATGTAAACCACAAGACATTATCTAACACTCGCGATGTAAAAAAAATCTTGTGGTTAACTTGATATGTAGTAAACTGTAAATATGTCCCAGAATGTGTGAGCTATGTCAATGCTTGTCATGATGGGTTGATTCGTACATTTGGAATATAGATGTGTTGTAGTATGACTTCTTCGTTTCATTCTTATTCTAAATATAAATTACGGCGACTCCCATCTAGATAATCCTCAATGTTCTCAATGTCCTTTAATAGTCCTTCCGGTAGACTTCTCCCAGTGGGATGAATTTAGTTCATCTGTTCCTCAACTCAATAACGCACGATTGCGCGTGATTCTGAAGTTCCTACGCCTTAGAAGAATTTTCTTGGCATCACAAATGTCAGGATACTCTTCTATGACAGAAAGAACAAAGTCATGGATAGAGATTTTGTTTGCCATGCTTAGCAACCTCGTTGCTGCTTAAAATCGGATTTTACGTTATTGGAGGGAAAACTGTGGACCAAATACGCGTGATCGCACGTTCTTCGCGTGTCTCATTCTGTACAGTCTATAACTGAGCACGAGTTCTTGATGATTGTTCCAGTGTGGTGGATTCGTGTTCGATGAAGGAGGAGAAGGAGATGGAACATACCGGGCACAAGACAACGCTTTCACCCTCCTCACAAGGTGAATGCGGAGCTGCGGTTATTATGACGGGTCCTTCCAAAGGACTTCAAGTTTATGATCGATTATCTCCAGTTTCTACAATTCCATCCACAAAGGAGCCTGATAGCTATTCTCCTGAATCAGACGATCAGGACAATTATTCACCAATAGGATATTTTTGCGACGTTCCTCCCGGGTCAGCAGCTTTAAGATCTTTTCTAGAACAATATTGTGGGGGATCTTTTGGAGATCCTGTAGCTGAAGTATCGGCGGAATTTTGCGCTGGGTACCCTGCGTATACACCAGATTCCCCAGAGTATATACCCGAATCCCCGGAGTATACTCCCGTTTCCCCATAGTACACACCCTCAACCCCAGAGTACACTCCCTCATCGCCAAAGTATACTCCCGGATCCCCAGAGTACTCATCAATAGGATACTTTAGCCACCTCAGACCCGGGTCGCCTGCATTGGCCTCATTTTTGGCACAATACACACCTACGTCAACTATAAGTTCCAACCATTCGGAATCATCAGAAATAGAAAGATTCTGCACGGGCACACCGGAGTACAATACCACCAGTTCAGAATCTCTATGTGGTTCCACCGACTACCCACTATAATCAGTAGGATAACTTTCAGGGTACCCAAGAAGTTTTCAAGAGATTCACTGGGGGTGTGCTGAATCACCATGATATAGTCGTTCATCTCAGTGTTAGACAGACATATATGACAGTAGATTTAAATGCCAACGATGGATCATTTTTCGTTCTTCACTGTTGAATAATAAAGTATTCTTGATTATTTATGAAACCAATTAATTGATCTGCACCTTTTGAGATTTCCAGCTTAATTGTAACTTTGATTTATTCCAAACCATTTATTTCATGTTGCAGTCACATTTGAATGTCCCGTATTCCACTCAATTGTAAGTTAGTGTTTTTTAATTCCATTTATTCCAAGAGGGATTCCCATTTGTATGTTGGCCTGATATCCATTACATTATGTTTTGTTTCAAATTTTGGTCTTTCCTCTCAATCTTGAAATAATGCCTTGACATATATAATCCCGATAACATAATGTTATGTTTCATGTTCAGTGGCCAGTCAAACATACCTCCAGATTGCCTGGTTGGCATATGCAAGGAGATATGTGGGGAGTTCATCTCACCAAAATCACCAAACTTCAGCATAGACCACGTAGCTTTGTATATTCTTAACCAGGCGATCTCCGAGTGGGGAATAAATCCTGTGGGTGTACCCCCTGACCACCAACTAAAGTTTTCCTTCAAGATTGGAGTAGAGGTGAATGAGCTTAATTATGGCTACGTTAAATATGTTGAGATGGAGTCCGACGTGGAGAATCCAATGATGGTGGTTTTCATCTTGGAGGATGGTAGAGCAAAAAAGACGTTTAGCTTTTCTCTGGAATCTCGTCGCGTTCGCAAGGCAATGATGAAACCAGCTGTGAAGATGGGATTCACTTTCCCTGAAGGTGGTGCAGCCCCGACTGCTCAGGGATTCGTAAGAGCTTGGAGCATTTTCCAAGATGTACTCCATGCGCAGGAAAACATCAACAAAAAATAACGAGACGATGCGGCAGCGAAGGGGGCAAAGGGTAAAGGAAAACGGAAGTCCACGGTGGAATCCTCTCAGATTGAGAATGAGGAGGAGCAGCCAGCCGGGAAAAAGAAAAAGAAAGAAGAGCTCGATATTGTACTTATGAATGACAACAAGAAGCCAAAAGCTGGCAAGATTTTCGACAAGGTGAAGTGCGAGGCGATGAATCAAAGTCTGAAGAATGACTACCAAAACATGTTTCCTTTTGGGTTCAACCACATAATCTCAATTGACATCTCGATAGAACTTGCTCCAAGAAGCATGGTGTATCGTCCGCTGAATATTAATCACAAGGATGAAGTAAAAGCCCGTCTGTACCAGTTGCAAATTCTAGATACGAAACATCTCGTCTATCTAGCGCCGAGGAATAAACAGATGCCAACCCAAGTGTCTGCGATGAAACCAAGACATCATAAAGATATTAACAATTCAAAATTCTTCGTCATTGGAGGCCAGCACACAATTATGGCTGCAAAGGTATATTACATCAACGTTTACCTCGCGCGATCACGCGTGCTTCTATATTCTTCTCTGCTTCTATGAGAATTTTCTTTCGAATATTTCTTTGCGCTGCTTCATTAGCATTTTCGCGCGATCCCGCGTGCTTCTACTAGATGATTATATCAGATGCATCGACGACTTGTTTCTATGAGATGCATAGCATGATAAGCAAGCACGCGCGATCGTGCGTGCTCCTTTCTAGTTCAATTCTATGCTGATGTAACACTTTCAAAATTAGGAACTTGTGGAGGAGATTACTGACCAGGAGCAGAGGGACTACTACGCCGAATGGCCATCAATTATCCTCTGGTTAGATAGCAATAATCGACTGCTTAAGGTATTTAAGCTCCTGAACGACCCAAATAAAGTCCAAAAATTCGACACAACATTCTCGGAGAAAATTGCTCACGCCAGGATGTACTCTTAGTTGAGAGGGAAGCCCAGGAAATTCAACGATAACGTTTCCAAATCTGAAACCGTTCAGTGGAAGGTAATCATTCGGACTTCCATTTTTGTTTAATATCCCGTTGTACATTCACCAGAATTGCGTGTACCCGTTGTGTGTTGGCCTGACATGCTCTTCCTGTTGACCAGGAATTTTTGCAAGCCTCACAACTTATATTGGAGATGCTTAGCGTTAAGGAGGCCATGACTTTGGTCCTTTGCGATGACGATGTTTGGGAGAAGTGGCAGGAGGTTTTCAGAGAGTGGGAGAAGAGAAACCTCCTGGACATTAACGGAAAGAAGCACAAGGGTGTACAATCGCAGCTGACAAAATCTGTAGTCTGCAAACTCCAAGGATTGAATCCCCTCCAAATGAAGAAGGTTGCACAGAAGATTTTGGACTTGAAGATCTGTGTTCGTGGTCCTTACAAGGGAAAAGACCCTAAGATTCTCTGCCTGTTCGATTACATCGATCGAATAAAGGACAGGCGGTTTATCATTGATGATGTCATGGTGGTATTGGGATTTGATGCCAGGAGGGTCATTGCATGCTAGAGTGGCTCAAAAAGTTTTGTCCACTTAGTGAAATTTTGCCAGTATACCAACTTCGCGCTATGGACACTTGCAACCCTTACATTTTTATACATCATATGTATACTTTCTGGAAAGAGGAGAATGTAGGGAATCTCTTTCACAAAGTATATTTGAGATAGGTTGTACCATGTATGAATTTTGGATACTTTTATGCAAAGCTGTAGCGATGTCCGCCCCATGAATATGAGACCTTCAATTTAGGTCAAATTTACAAATTTGGTCTGTTGAGCTTGAAACTTGGTACAGTATTAGATCACCTACCTACAAAACCAGTGTAAAATTTTCAGGACCATCTAATGTGTATTCTAGGAATTATGGCTGCCCGATCTTGAAATTTTCACTAAAAAAAAAGCCAAAATGGACATGATACTTTAGTTGATGAATACATACTCAAATTCAATAATTTCAAGTGCATAAGGTGTAGCCTATTCTAAAGCATATGTTTTAAGACCTCAAAAGTATCAAAAAGTATAAGAAAAAGTTAAAATAAAAGTAAATGTGAGCAAAAAGTATACAAAAAAATATGCAAAAAAAATACAAAAATTTCGCAAAATGATATCACTCTAGCGTGCATTGACCCAGGAGCAAGCAGCATCCAGAGCCGTACACAAAAACAATGGCTCGAAGTGAAGAAAATGTACAAGTTCAACAAGTCGGAGTTCGAGACATTCCGATCGAAACTAGGGGCCAAATACATGAAAATCAAAGTGAATATGAATATGATGACCGAGAAAGTGAGTGACGCTTTCATTAAATACGTGCTTTCATGCAAGAAAAGGGTTGAAGACATGGAGAAGGAAATGGGCAACCTCAATGATACCTTCAAGTCACATTACCAATGCATAGGAGGGAAGCGGAGGTTCACGGACGCCAAAACTCAGTTGAAAATTGTGAGAAAGAGGGATTTTGATAACATCGCAATGGTATTTGTCAACACAGTCTGTGACGATGACTCAGTTGTTTTCATGCAAAGAAATTACAAGAGTATTTTCGATGCATTCTTCGAACAACAACTGAGCCCTAATGCATTTGTCTTCTTCTCGACGCAGAGGTCCTCTTCCAATCTGGTTTCGTACATAAGGTTTGGCGAGGGTCGGAACAAGTATATTCTACTTCAAGGGTTGTATCTTCATGGAGAGTTTGACAATCCTTACAAGAGCCGGCCAAAGTCATTTTCAAGGCCACTCATGTGCCTTGATTACGTATTTCCTGCAACAGCTGCCCACGAGGAGCACCTGCAGGGAGTCTTGATATTCAACCCTATTAAACCAGTGATTAAGGCTCCGGATACTGAGCTCATGGAACTCGAGAAAGAATGTGCCGCTTATGAACACGAATTGCGGGCAGAAGCAAGCGACTACATTGCGTCCTTGTTCTGTGGCGAAGGAATGGGCGGCTGTCAATCTCTTTGGAGGAGTAATTCTAGCGTCGGCTCTCCACGTAAGCATTTCCATTTCCATTTCCAGTTCGATTTCTTTTTCCATTTCCATTTCCGAAACATAACTTTGGAACCTCGTGCGATCACTCGTTCATCCTTTTTACTCACTATTGGCATCTTTTGTAGGCTAGGAACGTTCGAGTACTTGATATAAACCACAACCTGAAAAAGAAATTATGCGCGAATAAGGTTGCCGCAAACTTCACACTTCTCCACACGGAGAATGGCGAAGGAACCGAGGTTGGTGATGACACAGGGGGAGGGCATGAGACCCACAGGCACAATGGCGAAGGAAATGACGATGACGATGACAATGAAGATGAAGATGACGAACAAAGAGATCTGGAGACAGAGGAAAACCAGGAAGAAAGTGACGGAAACAAAACGTTGGACAAAAATGAAGAACTTGAGGGGGGTGAGGAAGACAAAGACGATTACCAACACGATGATGTCGTCAACAATTTCTTGCAAGAGGAGACAGAACAAATTGAGTATGGGAGAAATCCACCAGCTGAACAAGCAGGGAGGGTATTACCCGAAGAATGCCACCATCCACATGCCCTGCCAAATACCGGTGAAGGAGACAATCCCGAGACAACTGTACTGTCTTCCTCCACTGAAGAAGTGGGGGGAGACAATGTACACGATAACGCTGATTCTAGAGACGTCTTTGCTAAGGAAATTTCAGAAATAGACTCAAGGGTGGGATTCAGGCGTGTGGAGGGGGATATGCCATTACCAATGTCACCATATCAAGGTTTAAGCCAACGGGTTAGAGACATTGTCGATGGTCAGCCATCTAGGGCATTGGTCGGCGATAAAAATATTGTTAACGTGAGTATTGCTGATTATGAGTTGTCCTGACACTTGTAAAACAAAAATTTCAAAGTTGATATAACATCAGAATCTTTTAAAAATGAAACTAATAACCTATTGCTTTGTGATAGTCTCATGAATATAACAGAACAAACGACACACAACAATGTACAATGAAGAAACAATACGACTTGAGAGTGAGGATATCGTCGTCCAAGGTGACAGCTTCAGAAACTGCGGGTGTCGCGCGAGGTTACTTATGGGAGGGGTTGAGAAAAACATATCGGACGGCGAAAGACCCGTCGTCGGGGGAGATGGCGGCGAAACCTCATCCGGCTTGGAGCAAGTGCCGCCAAAGCTGATACTTCATTCTCCGCCTTCTGATTTTCTTCCTGCTTTTGTAAGACCCAAGATCTACACAAACTAGAATAGAAGTACTTCTCAACTTTTTCCCAAAACAACTCGATGCATTTTAGGTTTTCATTGCATTTTATATACCCTTCACAATATGATTATTTTAAAGGTTTGACTTGAGAGCCTCAAGTCAAAACTTCCTAAAGTCAACCTTTCTAGGTTTGACATATTTTCCACAATATGACTTTATCAAACATTTGACCTACTCTCCATAATATAAATATCTTATAGGTTTTGACTTGAGAGCCTCAAGTCAAACTTCCTTAAGTCAAACTTCCTTAAGTCAAACTTCCTAGGAACCTTCCTAGTTATTTTGGAAACTTATGGGGAACTTTCCTCCTCCATCTAGAATCTTCTAGATTCTACCCTGTTACAATCCTCCCCTCTTTCAAGAAGCAACGTCCTCGTTGTTCGAATTTTCAAAAGCTTGAATTGTCAATTGAACATTTGCGAGATTTTGCACCGGTTCCCATATGATATTCCTAGCCTGCCCCGGTCGTCATTTGCTGTTGCACAAGATGCAAGGCTTGAATGTGAACAGAGGACAAAAGGCAATGAGCCTATGGTGGTGAGGGGTGAGTGTTCGGGAACAACTATTTAATCCGACACAACAATTGTTGTGGAAAATCTCATTAAGGAACGTGATACCGCAAGGGCGACTGCAAATCGGCTGGCTAGGGTAGTAGACATCAAAAGGTTCGTGCCACGTGAAGAGAGATGGACGGAGTGGATCATGTGGGTGAGAACTTTGGCATCAGAAGAGGTTCAGAAAGAACATGCATTATATCGACTACAACAAGCTGCACGGATGTCAGATCGTGCTGTGCAGAACATTTATGCAAGCATGCAGCGCTATGAGGTATTTGTCACTAACCGAGAAAAAGTAAAGGATGAAAAAAAGAAAAAAACGTGAAGGCCAAGACGTGTCATATAATGGAAATCCTTTCCATAAAACCAAATACTCCAACACCTCATGTCGTCTTCGTTTGTATGTGCATTTTTTCATAACACGGTTCGACCTCCCACTCTTCATTTCCATCTATCAACTCTGGTAAAGTTTGTGGTTCTTGATTATCTTTGAATATTGATGGTCGAGATTCGTAACGACGTAGTAGAAAAACGTGAAACACCGGGTGGATCTTCATATGTGGTGGTAACTCCAGCTTGTATGTTACTGCTCCAAACCACATTGATCCCGAACTGCAAACTCCTCATCCCGTCCGTGCATTTGCATACTGCTTTTGGCGAGTTTGGGCAACCATCAGCTTCTCTTTAGCTTGACGTACTCCCCGTCAAATTTGTTGCACAAATGTGTTAGTCGCGGCTACCTTGGATAACTTCTCATTTGGTAACTTGAACTTTGTAAGAGTTGTTGGCACATTTGGATGTTCGCCATACATTAAAAAGAAATGAGTTTCTTTCGTTGACGCGTTGACCGAGTTATTGTATGAAAATTCTACCAATGGTAATAACCAATCCCACTTTTCTTGTTCTTCTAACGTAAAGGCCCGCAACATTTCTTCAATTGTATGATTTGCTCGCTCTGTCTGTCCATCTGACTCCGGATGATAGGCTGTTGACACAGCTAATTTGGTTTTAAAAAGACAAGCTAATAAATTGGGTACCCCTGTCAGTAACGAGAACTTTAGATAGCCCATGATGGGAATAGACCGCTTCCAGATATAGTCGAGCTAGTTCGGGTACAATGACGGATTTTCTAGTGGGACGGATGTGTATCATCTTACTCAATTTGCCTATCCCGATGAGGTTTGAGGTAACTCACAAACTAAAACCATGCTCATATGTTCCCAACGTCTGTTTGGTATTGGTGGTGGTTGTAAAAGACCTGCTGGCTTGCGGTTTGTTGATTTATTTTGTTGACATTTCATGCAACTTCGAACGTACGCCTATACCTCGTCTCGCATCCGTGGCCAATAAAATGTTCGTTTTAGTTGTTCGAATGTTTTTTCAACTCCAACATGTCGTGCTATCGCCGTATCATGAGCTTCAAACAAGACTTCTGTCTTCAATGCAGGTTCATCAGGGATCCAAAGTTTACCTTCCTTGAATACTTACCCTCGAACTTCTGTCACTTTGCCCTTCTTCTTAGCGTCCACGATCTCCCCATCATCTTTAGAAGTCGTCGCTATCTTGTTCCACCAATTGGGTTGAATGTTGATTTATGTCAATGTGTTCATACGCGACATCCTTGTCATTGCATCCGCCAATTGTCGTTTTCCCTCCACATAGACGATCTTCATTTTAAATTGTTGTCGTCACTCCGCCCAACGAATCTGTCTCTTCGATAGATCTTTCTGTGTCCCCAAGTATACCAACGGTTTATGGTCTGTCTCCACTATGAACTCTTTGTCTCCAAGATAGTGCTTCCAATGTTTTGTACCCAAAACAATAACCAATTATTCTCGTTTGGTTGTATGATAATTTTATTCCGCGGATAACAATTTGCGAGAAAAATATGCCACTGGTTGTCATCCGTCTACATTCTTGTTGTAACACCCCACCCACTGCTGAGCCTGACGCATCTACCGAGAGCTTGATTAGTCTTGTCACATCATACCATTTCAAGATCGAGGCATGAAGCAACGCATTATTCAAGGCCTGAAATGCTAACTCCTCTTCTGTACCCCACTTCCATTTAATTCCTTTGCCCAAAATATTTGTCAATGGTTGGGCAATCTTTGAGAGTGCCCGTACAAATCGTCTGTAGAATCCGGTAAGGCCAAGAAAACTTCTTAATTGGGTAATGTCTTCAGGGGCTATCCACTACTGAATAGCTTCTATTTTCTCACTCATTACCTCAATTCCCTTCCTACTCACGCGAGGCCCAAGATAATCTACTTCTTATTTTTCAAACTCACATTTAAATGCTTTGGCATATAGCTGATTCACACGGAAAACTTGTAATACTTGTTTGAGGTGGTTTCTATGCTCGACAAGGCTGTTACTATAGATCAAAATATCATCTAAAAAGACTATCACAAATCTATCTAAGAATGGGCGGAAGATATCATTCATGAGACCCACGAATGTGGCTGGGGCATTGGTGAAACCAAATGGCATAACCATGTATTCAAAATGTCCATACTTAGTGCGGAAAGCGGTCTTATATACATCTTCATCAGCGACTTGAATTTGATTGTATCCACTCCTCAAATCAAGCTTCGTAAAGTATTTTGCTCCTCGCAGTTGGTCAAATAGATCGTCCATGCGTGGTAACGGGTACTTGTTCTTCATTGTCTGCTGGTTGAGTGCTCGATAATCAATGCACATGCGCCTTGCTCCATCTTTTTTCTTCACAAACAACATCAGCGCTCCATATGGAGATACACTTGGTTTTATAAAGCCCTTTGATAGTAGATTCTTCCAACTCGTTTGGTGCTAATCGATAAGGGACTTTACAAGAAGGAGTACTACTTGGAACAACCTCAATCTTATGATCTACTCTTCTCTTTGGCGGAAGCCGTGCTGGTAGGTCATCTGGAAAAACATCTTTGAACTCTTTCAATACACTCTGTAATTCTATAGGGACCTCACTCGTGTCTTTTTTTGGATTTTCCACGTCTCTTATTAAACCTACAAATAATACGTCTTTCTTACATATAGCTGGTACCTATAACAAATGATGGTAGGTTTCAATATGGTGTCCTCACTCGATCTCCCCATATTTTTCAATTCTGGATTTTGACTATCTTTCGACGCCAATCAACATCAGGGTTGTGAGATTCCATCCAAGGCATGCCTAATATTACGTCATATCGAGCCAGTATAACCACTTGTCATTTTAAGGTTTCTCTATATTTACCGATCGACAACTCTATGCTTTTAGGTAGTGTCTCAATGGCCTCTGTATGTCTATTTGGCATTTCTACTTCATCTCTTTCATCTTTTTCTAAGGGAAGTCCTAGTTTCAAGGCAGCATTTCTAGATAAGAAGTTTTCTATTGCCCCAGGGTCTATCAATACTCTCACATGAATAGCTTCCAAGGTTCCATCTGCCACAATTAACTACGTTTCTTTCTTGCCCGCATGATTGATTTGTCTCTTCTTCTTGTAGGGCCCCTCGCCTTTCCTCTTCTTTGTAGAACCAATAAGACTGTGAGGTCTACTTACTGGTTGTCCTCATTTTCCTGCTCATTGTGATATTCGTTATCTTCTCCTCTCCTTAAACTGTTAAGAGGTCTTCGATAAGTTTGTCGATTGTACCTTCCACTTCGGCAGTTGGCCGCAAGATGTCTGTATTTTCCACAGTTGTAACATTGTCTAGTTTTCCTTTGTCCTTCTGTTCGTGAGAATGTTGAGGAGGTCACATCTTTGTCATTCAATTTCATTTGTCGTTGTGTGTTATCTTCCCCATATCTGATTCTCGGTCTATTTCTTTGAGAGTATTGGAAGTTATCCCGCCTTCGAAGATTTTCAAGCTCCATAGGCGTTGGTCCGTACTGGTTCAATGGAACGTGTATACCTTCGCCTTATCTTGATAGCGTCCCTTCAATCTTTTGGGCCAATGAAATTGCTTCGTGGACATCAATCGGGTTGCGTAAAATTACCTCTCATTGAATTTTCTTCTTCAATCCTCTTTTGAAGTTGTCTAAAGCTTCTGCAGGACTCATGTTTTCGATTTGGACCTAAAGATTCAAAAAATCTTCAATATAATTTTGTACACTCTCGCGTTGTTCCAAATTCCATAATTTCATTCGAGCAGTTGTAACAACATCTACTGCTTGAATTGTTGGAGCAGTCCCGCTTTTAAGGTGCTCCATAGTAAATGTTCTCTTTTTGCAATCTGTCTTCTCTCGCATGTCTGTAACCATGTTGAAACATTGTCGAGTAGAAAAGATCGTATGAACATTCCGTGGTCCAAATCGCTTGATGTAGGGAAATATGACAGATGTACCTCTATTCGATAAATCCATCATTCTAGCACTCCCATGACGCGACTTCCTTTATACGGCTCGACCTTGCACGTCTTAGTCATCTTTTGCAGTAACGTATCCGACCCACCAGCAACCAGTCCCGGGGCGGTTGATTGTCTCACTTGTTTAAGCTTCTCCATCAACACGTTGTTTTGTTGTTGGGTCGTGACAAGAGCATTCTGCAATTCGTGTAAGCGCTCCATTATCCACACCGTCTGATCATTGGCTTGATGAGTAGTGTGTGCGTTGTTCACCATTTCTTCATTGTCCGCCATCTTGCTCTACTACTCGTTCTTTTGTGGTGTTTGTCTTCTAATATTAATGTATATTATCTCTATTCTCTTATTCTAATATAGTATGTAAATAGTGCAATCCCAAACCATCCCGTACGTGACTATTGTTAATACAAAATGGACGTTTGAACTCATGACAAAGTTCATGAATTCTCCTCCAAATTCAGCAACTCAAAATCTTACAAGATGATGTTTGTCGATGGCGCGCACATTGATACTAAATACATTTGATGGTAGAAAATTAGGCGGAAAATATCTACCTCGATCCATGAACTATGTATCTACACATATATGTACCTTCCAATTTCTAATTATAGGAAAGACGACAAGTCGTGGGTTTTGTAACACTTCTTGATATTGTCCCTCTCCAAATCTTTGCACTATCATATCTCTAATTTCTGCTTGACGACATATAATTTTAAACTCACACTCTAAAGGAAAATCACGGAAATGAGGTTGATTTAAGTCCATAAAAATTTTTATACTATCGTTATGACGCACCATCACTACTATCTATTCAACACTTAAAAATATTAACAACAAAAATCTCTTAAAAAAAAATCTTAATTGAATCCTCATAAAAAGAGTATTCACTCCCAACTTTAAGAAAGACTAGACTCTGATACCATTGTAACACCCAGGATCTACACAAACTAGAATAGGAGTACTTCTCAACTTTTTCCCAAAAACAACTCGATGTCTTCTAGGCTTTCATTGCATGTTTATATACCCTTCACAATATGATTATTTTAAAGGTTTGACTTGAGAGCCTCAAGTCAAAACTTCCTAAAATCAACCTTCCTAGGTTTGACATATTCTCCACAATATGACTTTATCAAACATTTGACCTACTCTCCATAATATAAATATCTTGTAGGTTTGACTTGAGAGCCTCAAGTCAAACTTCCTAGGAACCTTCCTAGTTATTTTGGAAACTTCTAGGGAACTTTCCTCCTCCATCTAGAACCTTCTAGATTTTACCCTGTTACAGTTTTCCATGACGAAAAACTTCCAATGAATTAATAATTATTTCCTAATGGGCAGGATGATATGATCTATCCATCACACGACTATTTCCAAGCTGTCGATCCCGGGGATTTCTTTTTGCTCTTCCTTTGGCTGCAAATGGATGTCAGCCCAGATATTATGTCCTGGTTCTGGATGTCCGGTTCCTATGTGAAGTCTACCTCCAGAATAGAAGTTTTGGGTCATCTTATGGAACACTGCAAAGAAGAGATTGTCATGGATTTCAAATCAACATTGTTCGGGAGGAACGCCCACAAGGTCATGCATTACAGTTCTGACCAATGTGTGGAACAAAGACTTACTTTCAACGCATATTGGCCTACGCTTCCTAAGGCCCCAATTTACTTCAAACGACTTTACGACTTGTTCGTAGACCTCGACTCTAAAGCCTACAGGTCTAGCACCTTGCTTATAGACGTCGTTGGGGAACATGTACAAGTCTTTCCTCAATCCTCTGAGCCTGGTCATCTTCCTACCTAAATACGAAGCACTTGTAGATCCATACAAGGATGATTTTTTGATGGGTCATCTGAAGCCCCACCTGAAGAAGTTGAGGCATTCAAAAATGGACACTTGGGCCTTCAATGAGCAGAACCCTTTTGGTATACCTAAGGATATCTACTTTTCAGGATGCTAGAGTGAAATTCATTAATCGCTGGGACTTTCCATGGCCTAAAAACAAGGAGGAATGGGAAGCACATCTAAAGTACCTAGAGGCCCTTGAATTGGAACATGGAATATTAAAGTGACTAATTTTGAGAATGAACTGGGATTTGGCGGTCATTGAGTTCCTTATCTGTTCATGGGATTTTTCTTTTCTCCACTCTATTCAGCTTTGATTTACTTAAGTGTCTTTATCATTCCTTCACAAATCCGACAGCCTAGATTTCCACCTGCGAGGGGACCCTGCTTGATAATTTTTGACGTTAATGGAGTGTTGTGCAAAATAATGAAACGCCAGAGCACAGGCCATGTTCCACGTTTTTCGGAATCTGATTACAGAATTCCTGTTATTGTTGGGTATTGGCAAATCTTTAGACGGGAGATGTACCGTGAAGTTTGGCAAGAGTTACACAAGCACTTCATTTTAGGTATCTGGAGCTGCATGATGCTTAAAAACTTAAATGTCATTCTGGATTTTCTCCTACGTGTCTTCCACGGTCGGCGTTCATCATGTTGCAGGAAGATTGTATCATTTGCCCAAGCAATCTGCACCCAAATTACCGACCGGGACAAGAACAACGTGAAACCACTCCTTAAAGTATGGCAGAGTTCTGAAGGTTATTACAATTGAGTAACACTCTGCTGATTGATGATACGGCTTTGAAGTGCTTGCTGAACCTTCCTGAATCTTGTCTTCTTCTCAAGTCTTTTGAGAACATCGACGTCGACGATTTCTTCCTTCGCAAACTTAGAGATTTTTTGCTTGGCTTCTTGAAATTTGAGAACGTTTCGAGCTTCTTGAAAACAAGGAGAATAGGCTTTCCACCTTTCAAAGTTAACGATCCACAGTTCAGGCCTCTTCGTGACTATATTGACAATTCACAATATCGTGATTTTCGAGTAAATGATAAGTAAATATTCGCGACCTACTGTGGACACAGTTTACTACTTAATATTGATTGTCAAGACCATGGAATTTCAGTCTTCTTCTAATATTCTTATGCATTGTATGGAAATTGTTATATTGCCAATCATATGCAACGGTCAATGGATTCATTGTTCCTTTATGTCCGTTGATTTCTTTTCGGAACCACGCGTGATCACGCGTTCTTCCAACTCAAATTTATTGCTTTGTTGACATGTATTTCATTTGCATGTATGCCTATATCAATATGTTCTCCACGCCACAAATGCATCTCCAATTAGCGAAACATGTTCGTCTGATATTGTTGACGATGTAGAAATGATCAGGCCAAAAGCTTTCCAAGGACCTGACAACTTGTTGTCTAATCAGACATCCATTGTTGTTATGAAGAGTGATCCCATCAGTGTTTCGGATGTTGTTTTGAGGTTCAGAATATCAAAAGGTGAATCCACCGTTAGCAGGGTCGATGATTTAACTGGGGTTGGCTGCATAGTGGAAAACAACTCTCAAGATCTTGGAGAATCCTCTTTGGAGCCGTCCTTATCCCAACACTTTCCACCAGACGCCGTCATGGGGCATCTACATGAGTTTACCGAACAACAAGTTCCATTGGTTGCAACTGTCGCTGAACTGCCTCCTCATCATGTCGTAATTCCAAGCGGGTCACCGGATCATGAGGGCTGGACAGCTCAGCTGCTGAGAAGTCAAGTGATTTAATTCTATTTCATCCATGCGTTTTATTGTTACCGTGTTTCTGTTCATCCTCTGATTTTCTTTCTTTACTACAGGCCAGAAAAGCTGCAACGTATGACCTTCCTGTAAAACGGCAACTTCTGTGGGGTTGTATTCCAAGGTAATCTTTTTGTTCCGTTTGAATTTGGTTCAGGATGTGCAGAAAGAAAGAAACCGAATTCCATTGTCAACCGTCAGCGAGAAGGTTATTGAACTCATTCATTTGCCGACTGAGGTCAGCACACCGACAAGACCGACAAATATTTCTGCACATCCCCAACCCCCCCAGAATTCCGGATGGTCCTATGTCAAGGAAACGTCTAAGATCACAGCAGTCAGCGGCGGTCGTCTCCGACGATGAAAGAACAGCATTTGGCGTTCTGTTATCCCTTCAACATACACCTGCCTCCAGTGGTAACCCGCCTCAGAATCGAAGGGTAAATCTAGCAAAGGTAATAAGTATCTCCTTCACTTGGTCCTCTGTTTTATTGTTTCTGGTTTCCTTGTAATCATTACATATATCATTTGCATTGTCGACACAACTTGACACAAATGAACCTCGTGCGATCGCGCGTGGTTGCAGGAAACTCAGACACTCCCGATTGTGTTTGTTTGTCTCAAGTCACAATCGGGTGTCGTAATGTTGAGTCAGGACCTCCTTCGCAAAATATTACATTTGGAAGTCAGGGTATAGACACTAGGTATACCACAAAACGCAAGTATGTCGTAGCATTTTTTGAGTTGCAAGATATACTGAAAATAATTTATTTTTGGGTCAGATAACAGAAACTAATGGGCTCTTTTGGATGGTTCAGAACGTGTGGTGTCCGGAAACACAAGCGTATGTTGCTAGTACTGAGTGTCAATGGACTTCTTTGCTACAGGCCGCCTCCTACTGGAGGTGAGTTGTTTAAACAGATGTTCCACTTGAAGAAAGTAACAATTCAGGTGCCCGCAAGACCGTTTGTGGTTCCAAGACCTGGAGTGCTGGAGTTTCTTCGACCTGCATTGACTCATTTTCATGTAGCGATTTGGTCTTGCTCTGAGAGGGATACTGTATGCAAGATGTTGGAGTGTTTTGTTCCTCCGAAAATTATGAAACAATTTCGTTTCATATGGTCTGCCGAGCATTGCACAGATACAGCTGGACATATTAAGCCTGGAATGAAATATCTTTCTAAAGATATTAAGAGGATTCTCGTAAAATTTAGTGGGAAGAATTTGCTAGGCAGAGGCAAATTCAACTGGTCGATGATGACCCATCCAAAGGCACTCCGAAACCCAGTAAATACTGGAGTCTTCCCAATCACATTCAAGGAATCAAGCAATGAGGAGGATTTGGTTGACCTCACCAAAGCATTGTGGCTTTTCTTTCAGGCTCGATTGGAGCCCAATCCGTTGTTGATTATGTCGGCAAGAACTCCTGCAAATCTTCCGACCCACCGATAGATCGAAATCACATCTACTGGTCCTGGTTTGGTAGATTTATTGATGCTTCTGTTTGGCACCCACCGCAAAAAGATCCCGATTATCTGGTTATGTAGTTTAACATTGCCCTATTTTGTGTGTAGTCCATCAGTTTTACTTCAACCTCCATTTGTACTTATACGTATGTTGACTTCACATGACTTTTGTGAGATCAATGACATTTCAATGATCTTTGTATTTTCTTTAACAATTCCCTTCTGTGCTGCTTCCACACAGTTATATTCCAGTGTCAAGTTCAGAATCAAATTCGACAGGAGAAGAAAGAAGAACGGCAGCGGAAGGCTGAGCGGAGGGACCGCGAGGCTTTACGTTCGTCAAGGTCATCAAGTACAGCTACCAGTGAAGTGTCTGGTCATATATTATATCAATCTCCGACTGTATCTATCTCCTCGGGTGCACAGAGTTCCGCCATCAGTGATAACCGATGGCGATCTCGCACATATGCCTTGAGTGTGAGCCGTTTGGGAAACAACTCTGTATTATTGATGAATTAAACTATGGCTGGCCTGTTCATTACACACATTCGTTATTTAACACTGTCAATGTTATGTCAGATCCTCTCGGCCTTAATGTTGGTCATCAAAGTTTGAGAGAAATCACGCGCGATCGCGCG
The DNA here is from genome assembly GCA_030704615.1 of Takakia lepidozioides. Taxonomy (NCBI): domain Eukaryota; kingdom Viridiplantae; phylum Streptophyta; class Takakiopsida; order Takakiales; family Takakiaceae; genus Takakia; species Takakia lepidozioides. The sequence continues at coordinate 20,410,024 of CM060732.1, read as the reverse complement.
TGGTTCCTTCATATCTCCTCTTGTGGAGCTAGCATGAATCAGCAGTGTCATCAAATATTATCAAAACAAGTTGACTTCATTGTCAGTGGAGGCAATAACAGATCAGGCTGGAGGCTGGAGGAGGTTGGAGGAGAATGAAACGCATATTACGATTGGGAACAAGTGACACGATCATCGTCTATGACTGAATTCGAATTCCTAACACGTAATTCAAGCACCCACGATGGTAATCTCATTTGTTCCTAAGCGGATTGTGAAGCTCTGTTAAAAACCTCTCTTCAAATGGATTGAAGTAATTTTGGCGGCTTCGAAACTTCTTCCCTGACAAACTGACAGCACCATCATGGTTGATTGAAATCTGGATGCACTCCGCTTGTTGTGGTTCTCAATGGTGGTAGAGGCAGAGATCTGTCGCGCGATCACTCGTGGTTCGAAAAGCGGACTTCATCATCATCCTGGTTCTCTAGCCAACTGCCTAAGTGTTATATTACCTCAACAGTGTCACTTGTCATTGGTCGGAGTGATGCTTTTTATATGCTCACGCAATCAACAACGAAAATGCTGTCATTTGAAGCTGTGAGGATTCTGCAGGCATAGTGAGTTACTTCAGGTCAGTTACAGCGAGGGAACTCAAGGTATTCGCATAATCCATCCCGGAATATTTCACACCATCATCCTGGATGATTCATTGATGTGTTTCATAACACGCACTCAATCATCCGGGCTGATGGTGTCACTTGTTCCTTGGCGGATTGTTCAAGTATCTTAAAATCCTAGTCTTTAAGTTGCTAGAAGTCATTCTCCCTGCTTGCATAATCCGATCTCCAACAATTGACAGCATCCTCGTGGTGTATTTTTTGGTTCCTATATCCTTCGTTTGGAGATTCATTATTCTTTTGAGGAACACCAACGATTAACATCACGCGATCACGCGTGTTTTTCTAAGAGCTGACCTGTTCTGATGTCCATCATTGCACACCAAAATAGTATTACGAGGAGGCATAATGTCAGCAATTGAACGTCAATCTCCAGCGTCATTCTCTTCGTTTTCATTGGACTGGACGCCAAAGAAGGAACACCGTTATAAACAATCTGTGCAAACAATCTCAACAATCATATGTACTTCAAGGTGTTTGATACTGCCTATGATCATGTAGCTGATTTCTATACGAGTCTTTTTGCTATTCCCATTCCAACAACATCAGGTCCACTGAGACTGCCATATTCCGAAATTGGTGTCAGGCACCACCTACATGAAACCATAAGCTAAGAATGAAATCTCCAGTTCATTCAATCCCAGCCCGAAGAAATATCTCAAGCTGCTGGCCAACTACTTGTGGGCTAGGGTGTTTCTTTGGAGTCGTATACAATGAATCGAAGATCTAGTTCTCAGCTGACATACAGCTGATGGTTTTATATTGGTCAATGATGGTGGGCCGTGACTGATACATGAGTCTGAATATGACAGTCTCTGGGGACCTGATACTGTTCGCATGGGAATAGCAAAACGACTACTATACAATTCAGCTACAAGAACAACAATAACATCAAACACCTAGCAGTAAATAGGATTGTTGACATTGGTTGTGACAGCTCCAATCAGTTAGTTGGTGGTTATTCAGTTGGAGATTATTTAGTCGGAGAACAGTTTACGAGTGCTTTACAGTAAATCGTCAGAAGTACCACAGTCCGTCACAGATGAACCTCGACTGGTCACCCGACACTATTTCCTTGAAGATTTCGCAGAAAACGTCACTCTCTCCATCAACGTACTCGCTACCGAGCCACTCTCCAGAAGCATACGAGCAACATACTTACTCCCCAATTGGATACTTTCAGCATCTTACTCCAGGGTCAATTACTTAGACATTATGTTTTGAAGAGCATATGAGTAATTCATCATCTTCGCGATTCACTGAAAGTCTGCAAGACCACCAGTTCTTGGAGAAGTACAGCTGAACTTCGGTCGCACAAGACATCGTTGGTTGGCATAATATTGGAGGATATTTTTTGTGAGGTCATCACCGTATGTGTGATTACAGCCTACAATGTCCATTTTTTGCTGTCACAACACTGTTTTTTCCAGACATAGAATAGTGGTAAATTATCATACTCCTATATGACAATGCCATCAATAAAAAGGGACTAATATATAGAGGCTCATCTACATATACTTTCACACTTTTAAATCTCATTATCAAAAACCAGAATCTCTAGATGCTATGGACTTTTAAAAAGTCCATAAGAATTGTCACAGTCCATAAAAAAAGACGTTATGGACTTTTTTAATATAGGAGTCAGAACAAAGTCAAGAAAAGGGACTATCTCAACCTTGCTTTGGAGAATGAGAAATCTTGAATGAAAACTATCATTAAAAAATATGAAGTTTTAAAAAATATATATTATATTGAGCCTAAAAAATAGCTATTTTCATAAAGACCTTTATTACTAAATTCTTTTGAAATAACAATTTTTTTTTTTCATTAGGCGCATTCATTCACCATAAATGCAGAGTTGATTATGATCAAATTTCAAAAAAAACATTTGTGAATTGATATTATCGCAATTTAAAAATATTGATTTTAACAGTCAATAATAGACGGTCAAGATTGTCAGTTGAAGCAAATCCGATGGTTGAAGATTCGTCACATCCTCTTTTATGTACTCTTTATGTACTCATGATCTGCCGTTTTTGGTTCACTCTAGTTTGCAATCACCCATATCCATGATACCCGGGACAACATTTTAGGGACTCCTTCCATATTTTGCTGACAAAAACCTTCGGAACAACGGAAGAATACAGATTTGAAAATGGTCCCTCCAACCTTGTTAAAATATCGTGATTTTGGGAAATGGCTTTCCTCAAAGTATTTTCACCATAAGTACGTCGGCCGACATCGTCTTGTGTTACCAGAGTTCAGCCCTCCTTCTAGAAGTTGATACTCTCATTGACATGGTTTACGTTACTTGTATTGGTCCATGCCGCATGACGAGACTTACTCAAATTGACATGGTTCTAAAATAAAACCTGGTTGTTTATCATCAATGTCTCCCCATTGTCTTTCATTTCATGTCATGGTATTGTGTCATTGTGCCATGTTTTGTCCACATATTTGATTGATTTGCTTTGTACGTTACATAGTAACGGCCTTCACAAGCTCAGTCGCGGTTATGAATATGACTAAGGCATAAGGTGCTCCAATCATCCATCAAGCCGCGGATCTTGAAGCGAGTTATCACCCGACACCCGTTTTTTTAATTTATTTTTTAATGTAATGGAAACACCTGGGAGCGACACCTCACAAATCAGGCCCCTTAATAGTGAGAGGAAAAAATAACTTCTTTCACAGTAACCTCGCCATGTGGCGTTGGAATGGGACACCACCCAAGAACATACCACACCCGTCAGTAGCAAGATTTGATCCCATAATCATCTGGGTGGCACTCAGTGCACTTCACCAACTGAGCTACTGACTGTTGGTATCTCATTCAACTCTTACTAAACGTCGAGTGAACAATGGAACTTGTTTTATGAGCCAAATAGAAACTGTTTTTTCTCCTGAAGTTTATACATAATGTTTTTTTATTGCTCATATTATATATTAATAGACAAACAATTATTTATATCTTTACACTAATATTTAAAATGATCCATTTAAATTCATTTAAATGACTTAAAAAAATACATATTCAGATATTTCTCCTTATTTCTGGACCAAACTTTAGTCCAGATTTACTTAAAATCGTGTTCAATGAGTGAATGACATAATAATAAAAATAATATTTATTTTGGAAAAATATATATTGTTGAATCTGACTATATTTATTTATTTTTTATTTTTATTTTTATTTTCTGAGAAAAACAAAAAGAACACTAAAGATATATTGAGGAGGATGGCCACCGAGGGCTCCGCAGTTTGCGGTGAGAGGCGAGTCAGGGACTTAGAATTTTTTCTCAAGTCCAGAAAGCCCTCTCCACTCCCTCATGCTCATCATGATCTAACCGAGCCAGTGCGCTCAGCAGTCTTTCATTCAAGCTGAATAACCCCCTCCTTCTACGCCTTTCTTCTTCTTATGTGTTATCTAACCCCAGGCGGGCAAGAACCTGCCCTCTCTATTGCCGTTCCTTTCTTGCTATCTTGTACCCCGCCCTCCTGATCTGCGACCACTCCTCTCTCTACTGCCAATGGCGTCCCGTGGTGCCCCCTCCCGGAAGAAAAGATCAGGTTCAGGATCTAGCTCTAGAGGCAGGGGTAGTTGGGTCCCTCGTATCTCCACCTCCACCCCTGTAAGTTCAATTCCGGGTAAAGGTCCGGAGATTGGAGGTCCTTCGCATTGTCTGGACATGGCCCCGTGGGCGGAGTCAGTGGCTCCCATCGCTGATGCTCAGGACGTCATACCGTTGGATCTAGAATGCCTCAGAGCCCACTCCAATAAAATGATGCAGCATGGAATTCTCATTCATTTCCCAGGGCGGCCTAGGGACAAAGAGGAGGTGAGAAAGTGGATCACTGAGCACCTGGGAGCGGAAGGAGGTTTGACACATCATTTCTGTCATGCAATGGGAAGGGGATTCTACACTATCAAATTTGGATCCAAAGAAGAGGTGGATTGTGCCCTGGAGTTCAACACTCGCAGATCAAGGGTCAAAGTGCACATCTTGCCCTGGTCGCCGGCATGGGGTCACAAGGACGGCACCACCTGCAAGCCAAGGATTATCGCCCTGCCCTTTCTCCCAGATAATTATCTGGCCTCTCTCCCGGAGATAGGAGCACACTTCGGTTCCTATATAGGCAGTTTGAACGTTTTTTATCCCATCAACGATGCAGTCTTGAGTGTGGATCAAGATCCGGCTATTTTTTATTCGGGCAAAGACAGTGGAGTGCCTAAGATAGTGGTGCTAATGCAAGAATTAGCAAAGATTGGAAATGCGATCAAGCTACCAACTCTCGACAGTTCCTCTTGCAGAAACATAAGCTGAATGATGCCAAGATCGCTTCTTTGGGGCACATATTATGGCCTGCTAATCTTGCATGGTGGAATAAAACCGTGGCCGATTCAAGAGGTGGCATGGCAGTCTTTGTCTCTCTGAACTTGGCTAATCATATCTCTGACATGGCCATTTGGATGACCGGAAGAGCTCAATTTGGCTTGCTATCTATTCCTAGCTCAGCATGCAAAGTTGGCCTCATTAATGTTTATGCTCCTAATGTTGTTGATAGGATAGCCTTCTGGAAGTTTTTGCAGTCTAAGGTCCTAAGCCATTCTCAAGTTGATCAATGGATAATGGCAGGACACTTTAATATGACTGACAGGACTCTTTGATAGACTATGCTCTTCCTCCTCCAATCTCTCCCCAGAAGAGCTAGATGCCTGGGAAGCCCTTTGTCTTTCAGTTGGTTTTTTGGATGCGTCCATCCCTGCAGATAATGCTCTGAAGTTCTCTTGGACGAACTGCAAAGCACCACCAGATCTTGCGATGGCTAGACTTGATAGAGTTTACTGTACTGCTGGAATTAGTGCTTGGGCCCTAACCCCCTGGGCCCAGTACTTCCAGATTTTGATCATGCAGAAATCACAACTCGATTTGTTGTCCCAGGTTCTAGGTCTAAGGGCAGGAGCTATTTCAAACTTAACCCATCGCTGCTCAAATCCAAGGCCATGGTTGAAGATTTAGCCCACGTGTGGTCCTCATCTGGAAACAATGCTCAATCAGCCACCCTCATATTCCTTTCTAAGCTAGAAGCAACTAGGCAAAGATCTCAAGAGCTCTCGAAGGCCTATGCTGCTACAAGTTGACACCAAGAAGAGAGCTTGTTAAAGTGCCTCCATCTTTGCCAGCAGCTCCTGGAAAACAAAGATGAAGGTCCATGCACACTCATGAATTATAACAAGGCAAAGTCCAACCTCTGGAACTTCAGGCAAGAGAAAGAGAACGCCATGCCCTCAAAGCCGGAGTGAATTGGTCTCTAAAAGGAGAAAAAATGTCTAAATATTTCTTCGTCAAAGCCAAGCAAAAAAGGTTGGCCTCTTCTATAGCTTCTCTCAAATCCCAGGATGGGTCAATGACATCCTCCACTCCCAAGGAAATGGCAGCAATAGCTGAACAACATTTATTTTCAAAGAGAACCCATCTTGATGAAGCGGGAAAGGCATCCCAAGAGATCTTGCAGTGCATTCCCTCCCTGCTAACTGAGAAGGACAAGAAAGATTTGTCCTCCCCGCTATCCGACTCTGATCTGGTTGAGGCCTTGGACTCCCTCCAGTCTGGCAAGATGCCTGGGCTGGATGGCCTGCTCATCGAATTCTATAAAGCACTCTGGCAAACAATAGTGGATGATTTTGTTGACATGGCAAAAGACATTCACTCCAAAGGGTTCATGCCCTCGCAATTGTCTAGTGGTCTTATAACTTTAATTTATAAGAAGGGTGACAGAAGCATGATATCCAATTATAGGCCTATCACGCTCTTGAACACCGCTTATAAAATTATAGCTAAAGCCTTGGCCTTCAGGTCGCAACCTATTCTGGAGAGAGTAATAAGGCCGGAACAATCTGGTTTCTTGAAGGGCAGGATGATCCTGGACAACGTGCTTCTGGTCAATGAGGTCATACATGAGGCCAAAAGGTCTGAACAGCCCATGGCTATTCTTATGCTAGATTTTGAAAAAGCATTTGACAACATTGATTGGAGATTCCTGGATCAAATTCTCACCAAGATTGGAATACCAGATGCCTTTGTTAGATGGGTTAGGCTCCTGCTCACCTCAGCTTCTAGCAAAGTGATCGTCAACGGTGCCATCTCCAAATCCTTTGCTCTTCATTGATCGGTGAGGCAAGGATGTCCACTCTCACCTTACCTCTTCATTATCGCTGCTGATGCCCTGGGACATTACATGGCCAATAGGCAGGATATTGTAGGGCTAAAGGTGACTCATGGGCCTCAAATCAAGTTGTCTATGTATGCTGATGATACCACATTGTTTCTCAACAATGAGGATTCCTCAAACATTGAGAGAGCTCGTCAAGCTATGCCTCTGGTCTCAAGATTAACTGGAATAAATCCGTTGGGCTTCTCACGGAGCTGCCTGACTCCCCTCTTCGTCGCCGTGGACCTCCTTGGGGGCAAGAGCAGGGTCTAAGATGGCTAGCGCGAGGCTTGGCGCACACCTTGCTTGGCTTCCAGATAGGGATTGGCCTCTTGGACGACCAAAGGTTCGAGCCTATTCTGCGGAGGCTGCGAAACAAACTAACTTTCTGGAGCTTGGCGATGCTATCAATGGCAGGAAGAGCTCTAATACTTAACCAAGTCTTGCTGGCATCTGTGTGGTACCCGACATCAGTTTGGTCCCCAAACTGATACTTAAAGTTAAAGCTCTCATGAGGAATTTTCTATGAGGTGCCTCCCAACAGAATCCTACCAAGAGAGCATTGGTATCATTGAGTCAGCTCTGCAGACCCAGAAAGGAAGGTGGACTAGGTTTAATTGACCCAGAATTGCAAATCTCCGCCTTTACTCTCTAAATGGATACCAAGGGCACTTTCTAGAGGGGACAGCCCCTGGTGTTTACTGGTAAGAGCTCATATGATGCAGTCCACCCCGACTAGCTCCTCGACATGGGCTCCATCTCTGAAATGGATGGTACATGGATCGGGAAAGTTGACATCCCCTGGATCAGAGGCATGGAAGTCCATATGGGAGGCTTGGAAAAAGATGAGGCAGGCCCCATCTGACTCAAAGGGCACCTACCTGCTTTGAAGAGGCGATTCACCAACCCTTGTTCGGGAACCCCAACTTGCAAAGTGAGGACTTGACTACCCTCCATAAAAAATGGGCAACTTGGGAGACAAAAGGGTTTGCGCACATTGCCAATATCTGGGAAAACAATCAGTTCTTGGACCTCCCCTTGTTATCCTCCCTCTTATCCACGAACTCCATCAAGAGCGGATGGGATATCATTAGATCAGGAGTTGAATTACTGCAACCGCTTCTGCTAGGGGGACCTTGCACTGGTAATGACTTGCATGTCTAGTTTGGATGGGCGGTAGAAAGCAGGCTAGTGGCCCTCTTGGCACTGATGTCTACAAGCACTCATTGGAACGGATTGCTCTTCCAAGCAACCGACACGGGAAGATTAGTGCTAAGTGGAACATGAGAGCTGCACCATGACCAAGCCTACAGAATTAGAGTCTTTGATACTCTTTCAGGGTCCTCAGTGCCAACATCTCCTCCGGGAGAAGAGATGTGCTGGGCTACAAAATCCGAATTCGTTTGGTTCTTATGCTTCCCGCTCTCTAGACTACAGATGGACCCGGGAGAATGGGCATGGAAAGACGACAAAAACACGCCACTGATGGGCTACACAATGAAAATGGGGTATAGGTTGCTTCTCGGGAAGGCAAACTTTGCTGAGAAATGGAACCGCAAATGGAACCTTGACTTGCAGCCCCCTGCATGGAACTCCATTTGGAAGGACATATGGGCCAAATACCGCTCCTCCAAAATCAGTGCTTTTTTATGGAAGTTGGCCAACAAAATTCTTCCAATGGTTGCCAGCCTTCCAGATGCTGACCCTGCCTGTGTGGTTTGTAATTGCAATCAAAGTGAGACTATAGAGCATGCCTTCACTGGCTGCAATCTAGCTACTAGAACTTGGCATCTGGTGACTACTTTCTATGCGCAGTGGCAAGTTGTGCCCCCACGAGCGGCACACATTATTCTGCTTAATCTTCGCAATGGCTCAATCTGGAATAACTGCCCAGTTTGCGGATGCCTGAGGGGTCACACCCTTTTGTCCTTGTGGAAGGCAAGATGTAGTCTGATATTTCAAGGGAAAAGCCCCAACATCAGATTAGTGCCCTACAAACTGTTTGCTGATCTGATAACTGAGGGGCACAAGGCTTGGGTATCTTTGGAAACAGCTGCAGCCAGGTGCAGCGACATGAGGCGTAATCAGTTATTCTCGGACTTCGACCTCTCCTGGGCAAAATGCGACATCCTCTGCACCAGGATCTCGGACTCGCGAATCACTTGGCACGATGCCATCCCCAGGGAATGGCAAATCCCCTGTTGAGTCGGAAGGGCCCAACGTCAACTGGAAACATCTCAGTCTTCGTGCGGCGAAGTCGAAGCTCCAGCTGAACTTTGGTGGCTAGTCATCTTCATTAGTTCTGTGATTGAATCCCACCAATACCCAAATCCCTCCCCCTCGGCAGCTGCTCAAACAGCCATATACTTGGGCTGTTTTCCGTGTGACTTCTGTTTCAGGTGGCTTTACTCGTGGTTAGGTCTCGATGCAATCTCTCCTCCCCCCCAACCAAGTTTTTTGGTTAGTAGTATTCTACAAATCCCCCCTACCTTCTATCAGTACTGGGTGATTCTCCATGTGACACGCCTTTACGGCTCCTAAGGAGGTTATTTTTTCCTCCTTTCTGTGCTCATTTTGATGTTCCAATAAAATTTTCTGCAGGGTATCAGCCCCTTTATTGTATATATATATATGTGTGTGTGTGTGTGTGTGTTTTCATATATTGGTATATATTTCTACCTTCATATTAGTTTAAATATCTTAGATAAATTTTTATTGAAATGAGATAAAATGATATTTTAAAACTAAATAGAATAAATATTTAGTCTTTCTGGTCCACGGTCTGATCCTGCAAAATATGGATATGAGTTTCTATTTGGATTTTAACCCCTAAACGTCCAGGGGGGTCGTTGATTTTTCCAAAACAATCCACCCCTACAGTGAAAAATCGCAAGAACTCGCTGGAAAATGAGAAATTTAAAGTTTTGACCGCACAATATGTGCTCACCTACCACATCAAGACATGTGCAAAATTTGGAGGCAATCGCCCCAGATCTGCAAAATTGCCACCGTTGAATGTGGGGCCCATTTTTTGGGGCCCTAGTAAAAAAAAACAAGTTGAAGTGGGGATTTGCCTGACGGGATGACATCCATTTTACCTCTCGTTGTGTAATCTCACTAGTGTAACCCAAGTAGTGTAACCCATTGCAAACTACTGTCTCTAACAGGGTGGTGTAACCCACATCGATCCGAACCACTGTCTTGTCCTAGTCAGTGTAACCCTTGCACTTTCAAAAACCTCGTTCCACAACTAAAAACCTTTGTCTTTTCCCCGATGCAGATGAGTCCGAGCTCATGACCAATCAAGTCGCCAATGCGTTCAAAAACCTTTTTGAGGCTCAACGTGAGCTTCACGAAGTTGTGTATGGGGCCCCTCCACAATGCGATACAGGGGGCGCACAGACGAGTGATGGGCCCTCTGTGTTACAGGATGAGGAGATGGTTGAACCTTGTCTTCATTCAATTTCCGCCCCGCAAAGCGACGATGTACATGACGAGGACATCATTCCAAGTCAATCTGCCGTTGTATCTTTGTCGCAGGTTGGTGAATTATACTCAACCCAGCTGCACTTAGGGGTGAACCTAGCAGACTTGACGCAGGATTTGCCCGTGAATTCTGATACTGATACTAAAGATGATACATCAAGGTGGAACACCCAAGTACGAACCTCTTTGTCCGCAGCCCCAGTCATTTCTTTTGGAGGTCTTAATCGAAGAACCGGGGACCCGCTTGACCCAGAGTCTGTGTATGACTTTGAATCTGGAGATGCTGGGTTGAACCCTCCATGCAGCAATGTAAGTATTTGTGAGGATCATGTGGTCAACCTCTCTCAGAAGGACACTGTTCAAATAATGCAGACCAAAGATCCAAGTCATTTCGCGCCACAACATGTCACATTGGAGGAGGTGGTCAGTATTGAGGGTGACATTGTCCGGGGGATTGAGCAGATAGTCACCGAGCCTTCGTGGGTCACATTGATGCGGAGGTCGACACTGCAAGGGGAGGAGGCCCTGAAACCGAGGGTTACACTGCCCCTGAGGGTGACACTGCGCAGAGAGGAGCAACAGGGAAAGAGGGTTACACTGCACCTCAAGGTGACACTGCAGATACCAGTGTGGCTGACACTGCCGCCGTGAGGGACATTGCCGTGGATGACACACCATTGCCCGTGAACACTGCAACTTCCGTTGAGAGTGACATTGACATGGGTTACACTGGTAGGGGTGACACCCCACAGCCAACCCACATGGCAAATGTCCGTGAGTGTAACACTGCCATGGATGACACTCCACTGCCACTAGTCGTGGAGGGTGACACTCCTTTGCCACGGCCACTAGTCACCATGGATGACGTTCTTCCGCTAGTCAACATGGTCTTGGAGGGTGATAGTGCGGGGAAGGGCGACACAGTCAAGGATGGCATTGAGGAGGTTGATGCAAAAAAGAGTGACATCGACATGGGTGACACGGGGAAGGGTGTCACCGAGGAGGTTGTCAGTTGGAAGGGTGACACAGAGCACCGTCACACTGAGAAACGTTTCACTCTGGAGAGTCACGAAGACAAGGATGTTGCGGAGCATCGTGACACTGAGAAGAGTGACACTGCCAAGGGTGACACACATAAGATTATTAATCAGCAGGGTGACACTGGGAAGGAACCCGATGAGAAGGGTGACACTGCGAAGAGTGACACTGATAAGGCGGCCAAAGAGAAGGGTGACACTGAGAAGAGTGACACTGAGAAGGTAGCCGAAGAGAAGGGTGACATTGAGAAGCGTGACACTGAGGAGGTAGCCAAAGAGAAGGGTGACACTGAGAAGGTAGCCGAAGAGAATGGTGACACTAAGAAGCGTGACACTGAGGAGGTAGCCAAAGAGAAGGGTGACAGTGAGAAGCGTGACTCTGACAAGGGGTATGAACAGAAGGGTGACACTGACAGGGGCAGTACCGAAGAGGTGAGCTGTGACACTTCTGCCCTTGGTCAGTCACCTCCCCAGCACATCTCAGACGAGGGAGTGCAGTCTTCAGCACTTGCAGCAAACTCAGAACAAGGCACCTCTAGCCCAGAAATTTCCCCTACCGGCGGCATTGTCAACCCTGGGGTTGCAAAGAATCCCAGGAGGTCAAAACGGCCGCCTGCTTAAAGAAAGCGGTTGGCTGAACCCCCTAGCACTGACAAAGAAGTACATGTTCTTGTCGCACCCAAAAAACAGCGAACCAAATCGAAAGGCAAAAGTGCAGGGGTCTCCGAGGTTGACGTTGTCCAGCAGCAAGAGGTCCTTGCCAAGCACTTGCGGGAGCATTCGAGGTACCTCATTGTACTTTGATCCTCTCTGATTGCGAATATTGATCATAACTCTTGTATGATGCATCGTACTGTTCGTAATGTGCGGTTTGTTGTGCAGACTAAAACAACGGTACTTGACGAAATTCAGAATGGTGTCGGACCCTCCTGGGGCACCTGAAGTGAAGTTTTATTATGGCGATGCCTTCCTGGCTTCTACCCCGTTACAGTTTTACTTGGAAGAGACAGATTTTGAGCCGATGTATAAAATAAGAGCAACTGTCATAGATGCATTGCTCTCGGGTTACAACAAACTTCTGGAGGCCAAATTGTTTAAGGCTATCGCACCTGAGTTTGTCATCTGTGCTCCTTTCCAGTGGCATGTCATGCGTACCAATGGTAATGATCTGCAGACGCTATTCGGGTTGGTGCAAGAATGGTACACTCAGGATGCCCGAGGGATGGTGTTCATAAAGAATCAAGATCTTGTGGACGTGGTTGTCATCCCTATTGTCTTCGAGTAAGTAATTTGAGCGTTGACTGATCATGTTGGGTTACACTCCTCTGTTCTACATTGAGTTGCACTACTTTGGAGTTGCACTGCTGACTAGTTGTGTTATACCGTTTAGAGTTACAGTACAAATGGTTACACTACTGGGTTACACATGAGGTGGGTTACACTACTGGGTTACACCACAATGGGTTTCATTGGAGAGTTTTTTTTTCTATTCTGTCGTTACGGCTTATCACTGGAGTGTTGTTGTTTTAGAGCGCCGAGGTCGGATAGTACATTTGGACTCCCATAAAACCATTGCCCGACCCAAACTCATTGAAGGAATTTTGTGAAATTTTGCCATAGCGTTCTTTGATTGCATGCCTGGATCTGATGACTTCAGTTACATCATGGAGAGGATGGAATGGTTTGAGGCCAGTGTCCCCCAGCAACGGAGCTGTTGGGAGTGCGGCTATTATGCACTTTGTTTGTGCAATTTTACTTGGAGTGGAAGTTCAATGTGAAAACCACAGAAGATCGAACCCGTCATAGGCGGGCGTTTACTGCAAGTTGGTTCGACGAGTCAACCATGATAGCTTCCCGTACTCATATGATTAGTTGGCTGTGTGACGAGATGGACAAAGACTTGGTCAAATGGCCAAAGAAATAAATAGCGTCTCTTGATGCATTTTTTGCTTCTATGTGGTTTGTTCGTAACACTTCACAGTTTGGGTTTCATGCAATGGGCTTACATGGGGTTACACCTTATTGGGTTACATGAAGTGGAGTCATAGACAAGTACTTGGGTACACCTTGGGGCCCTGGGGCAATGGGCTTACACTCTGTGGGTTCACACGTAAGTGATGGGTTACACCGTGCCGGGTCTCACAACGTGGGGTTACACTTATGGGTTACATGCAATGGGCCTCTCAGGGTTACATGGTTGGGCCTTCCTGGCTATGTCACCTCGAGTCACCCTATGCGCACTTCAGCCACTTCAGAGCACCACTTGTTTTTTTGTTTTTTTTTTGTTTTTTCGCACTGAAGTTTTTGTGCACTGAAGTTCTCAGAGTTATACTACAGGGGGTTACATACATGAGGGCTATGTACAATGGGTTACATACGATGGGGTCACAATAGTGGGGGTAACATCTGGTCGGGCTACATACTTCTTGGAGTTACAACACTCTGGGTTACACTCACTCAAGAGGGTTACACAGTTCTGAGTTACACTGTGCACAGTGACAATGGGCAGGGTTGCCTATACAAGGGCTACGTGTCGTGGGGATACATAAGATGGGGTGATGTAGCATCGGGGTTTACAGCATGCACCCCAAATTGTACAATGGGTTACATGCGATGGGTGACAACAGTGGGGGTTACATGTGGTCGGGATACATACTTCTTGGGGTTACACAACAACAAGTTACACTCCGGAGGGCTACACTGGTCCATAATATAGGTTGAATGGAATGATTATCTATCTCATGGATTACACGTCCATGGGTTACATATACAGGGTGGGTTACACATTAATTGGGTTACACATAGAGGGGTTACACATACAGGGTGGGTTACACCTAAATTGGTTACACATAGAGGGGTTACACATATATGGGTTACACATGCAGGGTGGGTTACACATAGAGGGGTTACACATACAGGGGTTGGTGTTGGCGACTAAAGGTGCTCGACTTCAGCGTCTTCCCACTCTGTATTGAAGGGTCATGTAACCCTGACAGACTAACCCAGACCCTGTAGTCACACTGTAGTCATCGACTTATAATTCTCAGATTTACACCACTGACAGCAATATTCTATGGGGTTACATACTGGGTTACACTGTTGATAGTTACATTGTAGTTACACTTGGAGTTACACCACAATGAGTTACACTGCAGAGGGTTACACTCGTCTCTGTTACACTGTGTGGAGTACCACAGATGCGAGTTACACTAAGTAGAGCTATGTTACGTTATGAAACCCCAGATGGTGTAACCCTGCGTTGTGTCGGCAACCCATGAACAGACATGTACTTCATATTAAACCTGGTGATCACAAAATAAGTGTCATTGCCAATGGACTCAATGGTCACGTACTATGGAACCGGTCTACAAAATCCATTTTTCTGGCAAGGGACATGTTGTTTCCATCATCATTTGTTATGAATGGAACTGCCTAAAGAGGGTGCAACAGACCTTTGTCGATTCTGACTTGTAAAGTGGACAGCCTCCCACAAACACAATGAAGCTCGGCAAGCAGATGTTTGCGCATTGTTTCACTCTCATTGCCAAGAAGCGACAGGGACTTCATCTCATATTCAATTGATGAAACATCTGACGGCTCCTGCCGACCACGCTGGGATGATGCTGAGCACTCCGTAGGCTCTGCTAGATTCACAACTTCCTCCTCTGCATCAATATCTGGAAGTTCCGATTTCATCAACATGTCAAGACTTCCATGAATGGTCCCGAGCTTTGTGCCACAGAGCTTCACAATAAGCCCTTCCTTCAGATTTGGCTTCATCAATTGAAGAACGCGGATTTGATGTTTGCACAAGTTACCCTTCAAAGCCCATGGACAATCGCAACAAGCCCAGGTGGTTGCAGGTGCATAGATTGTGTAGCTTCGACCGGGCGTTTGAATACTATCCACAATTGCCAGATGACTAGGAACAGTGGGCAAATGAACATTGACGTCAGGGATCTCCCTCGCAGTCCAAACAACATTGCTGATAAATTCCTCCTGTCGTACATTCCTTTTGAAGCCTTTCGATTTCAAGTTATCTCTATACCAATAGTGGGTTAGAACAGGACCCACGAGTTCGCTGATCAGCCAATCAATTCTCCTGCCATCAAGCCTTTGCTTTCCCGAGCGTAAACGAGCCTTCAAATTTCCGTGCCAAGATTCAATTGCGGCATTAGTATCCTGACCTGCATGGGGAATATTACGAGTCCACTGCCCACTCTTCTGGGGTGACTCCCACACAGGCGTTAATGCCGTACATTACGTCGCCAAGTTGTTTCAAAACAGCATTGCGAGTGTATGGATCGGGCATCTTACGCCACGAATGTTTCAGCCAAGCACGACGAACATGCCAAAGGCATAGAAATATCGCTACATCCCCAAATGATTCCCTGCACACACACACATCAAATGCCACCCAATCCATCAATATAACTCTTATCAGTGTAACTCTTCGCAGTGTAACTCCTTGCAGTGTAACTCTTAGCAGTGTAACTCTTAGCAGTGTCACTCTTAGTAGTGCGACTCTTAGTAGTATGACTCATGTAACCCCTCGTGCATCTGGCCATGTAACTATCAGTGAAACTCACAGCAGTGTAACCCAACGCATATAACCCCTCGCAGCGCTGTAACGCAATCCATGTTACACCGTATAACTCTCAGAGCGACCCAACCCATATAACCCTCTGCAATGTTCCCAATGTAACTCACAGGCTATAGCAGTGCAACCTAATCCATGCAAGACTGTAGATGACACACCGTGTAACTCCCAGTGTAACCCTCTGTCTACCTCATAGCAGTGTAACCCTCGGTCTAACTCACAGCAGTGCACCCCCTCGTGTAACTGGCAGTGTAACTCTTATTGTGATTCTCAGTGTAACTAGCAGCAGTATAACCCGATCCATGAAACCCCTCATGCATGCAACTCGTAGTGTAAATTACTGTGTGACTCAGAACATTGTAACTTCTAGCCGTGTACCTGATAGCATTGATTTCTGCGTCTGCATCGTCGACAACAAACATTTGGCCTCCAATCTGATTTGCTCTGAAGAAGTCGGTCGCGAAGACGTTTCATCCAGGGGCTCAAGTCAGTTGTTTTGTTTCTCGCTGATATAATATAAGCAACAGGTATGCCGTTGAGCCATTCGTCGAACACCATCATGGTATACATTGGGAACTGCAATGTCGCAATGGTACAAAAATAAATAAGGTGAGTGTTGTAATATTGGCAACAGTTGCATGACACTCATATTTCAGAATCCCAGGTCGATCATTTTCTGTTTTTGCCACTTCGTTTGTATTCCAATCACGAACTTCAAATCACCCGCCACTGGCGCTGTCTCTTCATGGTAGAAAAAGACGCTTTTAGGATTGCTATCGACCCACATACGTACACTTTGTGCATCATCTGGATGTTTTTTGTAACTCTCAATCGCAAGCTTGTCGGCAATGTTTCTCACGTCGTACTCAAACAAGAAACAATCGCGACTCCACTCCATGCCTGGCTGAGACGCACAAGCTTCCTGGAGCTGTTGAGTGTGTTGTGTCATAATCATAGCTGGAGATAGGCCACTGCGAAGACTATCGACGATCCACTGTTTCATATCTTGGCTGAGACGAGGGGCATGCACGAATCGCGTGAAATGGGAAGAGGGTTCAGCTGAACCATGACATGGCTTTCCTTTTGCATCCACATGTTGTTTCTGGAAGTATGTGATGATTGCCAACTTTGGATCTAGAAAACACTGGTCAACTTTGAAGCTACACGTACACCCACGTTTGTATGACTCTCCAAAATCCGCTGCCTTACGTCTGATTCGCTTGACTGGTTTTTGATTATCGGAGGCTGCTATCGGTTTTTCTTTCTTCTTCACATTCGGCGGGTCCGTGTGCCTATCTACCGGGCCGTAGCAGCAGTGGTACCTGCAAAGAAAGCATACAAAGCAAGGAGGGTTATCGCCATATACGACTTTGCTAGGCCAGCAGAAGGAAGTGGGGCTGGGAATGTTATACAACCCTCGTAAGTGACTTACTTATGTCACTGACGATAACTGTCTGCACGCGGTGTCGTTAGATCAAGCAACTCACGATACCTTCGATCTTGAACATAAAATTGGGTCTTCCCATCCACTCTACTCCTTTCTCCCTCCAAAAAATCAGGAATGCGAGACCATGGAACGACAACTACTGCGATGGATATCCGCTTCCCTTTTCCCTGGGAAACCTGGCGTATCCAACGGAGGTTTGTGTGATTGAAAAGCCCGTCTGATTATATGGAGTAGGGGGTTACGTGGGATTACATGATACAAGCTTGCATTGGGGTTACACGATGCGGGTTACATATGGTGGAGATTACATGGGATCACATAATGGGAGGGTTACATGATGCGGGATAACATGGAGTGAGGGTTACACCCCGCGGAGTAACAGAGGGTTACATGGGTTACAGAGGATCACAGAGGGTTACATGGGTTACAGAGGGTTACAGAGGGTTACATGGAGTGCGGGTTACATAGGGGTGAGGGTGACACTCAGCGGTGTTACAGAGGGATACACGGGTTACATAGGGTTACATGGTGGTGAGGGTTACACCTGGTGAGGGTTACAGAGGGTCATAGAGGGTTACATGGGTTGTAAAGTGTTACAGAGGGTTACAGGGAATGAGGGTTACATAGGGGTGGGGGTTACACTCTGCGGTGTTACAGAGGGTTACATGGGTTATAGAGGGTTACATGGTGGTGAGGGTTACACCTGGTGAGTGTTACAGAGGGTTACATGGGTTACAGAGGGCCACGGAGGGTTACATGGGTTACAGAGGGTCACAGAGGGTTACATGGAATGAGGGTTACATAGGGGTGGGGGTGACACTCTGCGGTGTTACAAAGGGTTACATGGGTTACAGAAGGTTATATGGGTTACAGAAGGTTATATGGGTTACATGGGTTACGGAGGGTTAAAGAGGATTACATGGGTTACATGGGTTACAGAGGGTTACATAGGGGTGAGGGTGACACTCAGCGGTGTTACAGAGGAATACACGGGCTACAGAGGGTTACATGGTGGTGAGGGTTACAGAGGGTCATGGGGTTACCTGGGTTACAGAGGGTCATAGAGGGTTACTTGGGTTACAAAGGGTTACAGAGGGTTACATGGAGTGAGGGTTACAAACGGGTAGGGGTGACACTCTGCGGTGTTACAAAGGGTTACATGGATTACAGAGGGTTACAGGAGGTTACATGGGTTACATGGGTTACGGAGGGTTAAAAAGGGTTACATGGGTTACGGAGGGTTAAAAAGGGTTACATGGGTTACAGAGGGTTACATAGGGATGAGGGTGACACTCAGCGGTGTTACAGAGGGATACACGGGTTACAGAGGGTTACATGGGTTATAGAGGGTCACAAAGGGTTACATGGGTTACAAAGGGTTACAGGGGTTACAAAGGGTTACAGAGGGTTACATGGGTTATAGAGGGTCACAAAGGGTTACATGGGTTACAAAGGGTTACAGGGGTTACAAAGGGTTACAGAGGGTTACAGAGGGCTACAGAGGTTTACGGAGGGTTACATGGGTTACAGAGGGTTACAGGAGGTTATATGGGTTACATGGGTTACAGAGGGGTCACAGAAGGTTACAGAGGGTCACAGAAGGTTACAGAGGGTCACAGAGGGTTACGTGGGTTATAGCGGGTTATATGGGTTACGTGGATTACAGAGGGTTACATGGGTTACAGAGGGTTACATAGGGCTACATAGGGGTGAGGGGGACACTTTGCGGTGACATTCTACATAGGGTTACATGGTGGTGAGGGTTACACTCGGCGGAGTTACAGCGGGTTACATGGGTGTGAGGGTTACACCCGGGGCGGGGGTTAAGGGGGCTGACGTGCAGGGGGTTACAGGAACTAGCAGACTGGTGGAAGCGGGGGACTGGTGTCGCAGAACGACGACGCTAATGGGATGAGAGCTGGGGGTGAGGAGGGATTGACCGAGCCCAGCCGGCTGCCTTTCGATGGCTGCCGGAGGCGGAGAACCGGCGGTACGGGGTGTCAGGGCTGGACCGTCCTGACGCGCTCGAATTAAGTTCTTACATTATTCCTATTATCTTCCCACGGCAAATAGCACCACCGACGAGTGGAGGAGAGGCCTCAGTCATCCATGGAATGTACTCTCGCACTAAAAGCAAAATCTGATACACGACTGACCCTGGAAATTGGACTTGCAAATCCCTCCTCCATCGCCCACAACGAGTTGACCATGCCTTTATTCCCCCGCATGTCTTCCACATGTCTCTAAAGGTAACCAAGAGTGATAAAACTCAATGTGATCTGGACATGGAAATCTAGATCTAGACATGATGATCATTCAAAGCTTACACATTTATTCTTTTACAAAACTTTCCCGACATCGGAAGAACCTTCCCGGTCTCAATAAAGGGATGTGAGTAGAGGTTGTCAACAAGCATCCATGATTCTTGTAGAATGTCAAATACCAGCGCGTGCAAAAAACACGTGATCGCCACACCCTTCTGCACGCCACTGCCACCACGGCCGCTTCCCAAATTCACGATCAATTGCAAGAAAATCGTGCAATAGTTGATCATGAATCTTTGGCAACTGCCTCCATTGTCGAGAGGAGATATCGAACTGCCATAAACATGGAGTACCGCTGGTGTCAACCCCAGCTAGCAATAAGCGGCCCCGACTACAAGTTTGCGTAAGTCATTGGGGATCTGTGTCTGAACCTCCGCCCATACGCCAGTGCCAAGTATGTCATAAGCAAAGAATTCACAAGAGGATGCATCCTGAACACAGTGAGAAACATAGGTCAATGCGTACATCACGTTGCCGCATTTGGCTAACTCCTTATATCGAGTTAATCCCCCAGCCAGCCTCTGAGGTTCAGGAATGTTCCCGTATCATTCCACAAGTTGGAGATAGAGTCGTAGACCAAAGTCTTAAATACTCCATCTCTCTGGGTAAGCGCAAAAACTAGAATAAGCTTGTACCCACCGGTACCCCTATCCACCACCAATGTGTCTGAATGTTGCAAATAGTAGAACTGCCTTTCTCGGTAAATTGTAGGCACTTGAGGCAGTCGTCTGCAAAACTTCAAGATTGGGTTGAACACGATGAAGTGATAATCCCCACAGAAACAAGCTGATTCGATGGAAAAGAGACCTCCATCTACAGAATTGATATGGCAAGATGATCGATGGTATGAACCAACTTTTCTAGTTTTTGTTGAGTCACAATGAAACAAATCAGGTGTAAGAACGACAGGTCCATCTTGTGCAACACGCCCCTTGAAGGATCCCCAAACTTCATCACAATATCTAGTATGCTATTATCAGCCAAGCAAAAGAGGAAGAATGGCCCAATATTTGATCGAGACCGACTTGATTGCAAAGATGCATAAAACCCGGAGATGCAGGCAGGGATCGCCATCGCTTGCACACCACCAGTAAGCGGAAGAGATCTCTACAAGGTAACTAAGTCGGACGGTAGCCTACTCCACAGCTCCTTGTCAATCACCATGTCGACCACGGTCGGTGGATCAGGACTGTAGAAAAGTTTGTGATAACATTTAAGAGTACTTAATAGTGTAGAGACTCTCCTAGAAGCAGCACAAGCTAGAGAGAGAGATGAACCCTAGAGCTCTGTGCTTCACCCGAGCCTCTTATAGTATAGTTGCTAGCTCGGCTCAGCGGCAATCTCAAAATAGACACGTTTGCAAGTCTACTTTGGCAAGTGCTGCTATTGTCCTACTTTTGTTGGCCCGGCCCACGCAGGTCTAGAGTTCGCATTAACCATAAGTGGGAGGGAGATCTTTGAGGTCTTTGAGGGGGAGAGAGATCTTTAATCTCGAAGGCTTCCGTACGTGATCCTCATATGCACTCTGTTGTGTTCTTGACCCCCGCGCTCATTAAACATTTTGACAACGTGGGTTTGAGGGTAAGAAGCAATCCCAAATTCTTTCCATAACAGGGCCTGTGAACTATGAATCATGGACATGGTATTCAAACCTGTAAGAGAAAGGTTGCTCCAGATAGGCAAACCCATGCGTACAGGCTCCTTTCTAGAGGCACATAAATTCAACATAAAAGGCACGCTGAGAAATACCTTTTTGTACATCTTCTGAGTTGAATTTATGAGAACGTCAAATGTAAGTACTTAGGCACGAAACGAATGATCAGATGAGGTGCCCACCGAGTGAAATCAACGTAAGGGCCAAAAGCACTTTTTCCCTCTCACTGTTTTTGGTTTCTGCAGTAAATATTGTACAGTGAGAGTGACATAAAATTCAAAGCGCACAAGAATCGTTTCATATGACAGCCAGTTTTGGTATCTCCAAAGCCAGGGATTGAATGACCTATCTAGATGAAAGGTGACCTGACAACCTAAACAGAAGCTCCCCACAATATCCACCAGTGATGGATTACTTCACTCGGTCTCTACGTCTCTACGTTTAGCAGTCTAGACGTTGGCATACTAATTTTTTCCCCTCCTAAACCACCCTGTCTGTATCCACAACAGTTATCTAAGATGAAGCTTGAGAGAGGTGGCTACTCAAGGTCATGAAAATACTCCAGAGGTAGGAGCGCTGGGGGTGCCAAGGATGATACACATTTAAACTGCAAAATTCCAGAAGCAAGTTGGAAATCAGTGAGAAGTATGCCAAAGTAGTCACTTCCATTTATCTGATTAGAATGGGAGTGCAAGCTTCAGTTTGCGACAGAAAGTACGGGGTGAACGATGAACGGTGAAAATTGCTAACGTAGCTGGCAATGCTGTTAAAGTTGTCAGATTGCTGTTAAAGGTAGAGCCGACGATTCTTCATACTCACAAACTTCTATTTTCTAGTACAGAATGCACTATCTAGGCAGCATATCAAAGACAACGCACTGTCATTGTATGCCGAAGATATTACCTTGTGCTGCCTATATTTCTCCCGGATGGCAGGAAGTGTGCAACTTTTGGTATTGCATTGTAAGTCATAAATTGCCTTCACACAATCCTTCAGATCTGATGGTTGGTACCCAGTGTAATGCTGCAAAGTTGAGTCCTGATAGCACAAAACCCACGGCTTCACAGTTTTAGCCTTTGCCCTTGTCTGGAGATCAGAGACATACGATAACACCCTCAGTGCTGAATTAGCAAAGCAAATAGAACTTTCCAACAAATAACACACCCAATGACAGTCACCAGTAACTTCAGACTTTTACAACCTCGGAGGACTGCAATTTTTTTGTAACAGTTAAATAGAGTTTTCCCAAACTATAGACGCGAGTTCAGAATATTAGGTTGGTTCAGATAAGCACAAAAACACATTCACACGTAATTCAACGAAGTGCTCTGCATTAAGAAATAAGGCTTCAAAAGACCGTACCCAAGGACATAATTTGGAATCAAGGGTGAGCTTGGCCATGAAGACAGCAGAGGCAGCAATCAAAGATGGCAGGTAATGCAGAAGGCTATATTCCACAAGAGTCAGCTCCGCAAGATAATTCCCCAGAAACTCTAGATTCAAGGTAGGCACCTGCAAGGAAAAATGCTCTACATTGATATCTTTGCCTGTCAAGTACACAAGAACCCCGAGACTGCGACCCAATCAACATGAATAACTTGGTAGGCTATTCTTGAAGATCCTACCACCTTTTCAGACAAGACAACAACCATCATTTCTACATCGCACATATCATGCACAACTTGTAATGCCAAGACAGCAACCCATGACTTGTGAGGATCTTTGATTCAGGCGAGCAGCACTGAACGCATTTATGAGTGTCAAAGACATTTCACACTTTCTCAACTATATTTGAGGAGCTAAGTCAAATTGAAATTTTGAAAACAGATGTTTGCATGGCAGATTCCTGTGTGGGGAGGGGAGCAGTTTGGACAGAAGTGATCACACTAAGAGATTACTACATGCATTTGCATGAAACAAATAGCACTTGAGCAATATTCTAGACCATTATTCTAGACTTGATTGGAGCACTGGTGGCTTATGCTTGGTGCTCCACCAATCCGGCAATGACAAAATTTGCAACATATGGTTTCAAGAAGAATGTCACACCTTGTAGCCTGCTTGAGCTGCTCGTACAAAGCGTCTGCCCAGCAACAAAGAATTGAATAAAGTAAGTGAACACATTGTCAGAATTCAAACAAGCAAAGAAATTTGGAGTAGGACAAAAGATAGACAGTTATCTTACCGCAGAAAGCTCTTGGTGGTGGGAGTGGTGAGCTCGAATTTCAAGTCATTCAATACTCGTCTTTCCATCTCCAGGACCTGAAGCACATTTTCAAGGTACAAACTGAGGAATTTTGGGAAGAACTGCAGTCAAACAATTTCATACTACCATAAAGCTAGGCTGCCAGTGAGTTTTCCAAAGATTGGCACAATAGCAACTCGTAGAAAGTCCTACATGGTCCTACATGATCCATATGGCCATTCTTGCTGAGTTCTTCAATATTGGAATTCCAGCTACAACACAACACAAAGGTATTACTTAAACATGAGGATCTGACAACCAGCCCAATAAATTCAGAGCAACCTACCTCATCCCGACAATATGTATTATCAGTTATGTAGCAGAATTCCTCAACTTGTGGAGCACAAATCTCCTCATACTTGCTGCAAGAAAAAACAAAATACAGTTCCAAATAAATACTCGACATAGAATGGTAAAGCAAACCTCTAAGCCAGGGCAGGTGAGAGAAAATCAACAGCTGAAGTACTACAATGGAAGGTCTGGGTTCCAAGAGATTTACGCAGCAATAAGCATGCATGAGACACCAAGCAGCTGGAGGCGTTGACGTGTGACAATATTGCAAGAAAGAAACCGGTCGATGTAAGAAATTGTCAGGTACAGGGTGTCAGGGACCAGTTTATACTCCTCTGCTACCTGCTCAACCACATACCTTCACATATTAATAGACCACAAAAGTGATCGCATAAATGCTCATTTGGCAAAGCCATAGTATTAGTTATTTCTCAAGGTTTGAATGCCAGATAAATTCACTTGGCTTTGAGTCCTCCTGAACCACAAGACAACCAACTAGCAGAAAAGAGATCTGCAGACATTACCTCAACAAGCCAGTCAACGAGAATCCCTCGCATACTGCAATTGATATCCTGCTGTAGCACCTCCATAAAATTTGTTGTTGGTCTTCTTTTGATCTGAGAGTGTCATCCCAAGTCAACAATAGATTTCTCTTGTGAGAACACTATAAAAAATCCAACATATCCAATGAAGCGTGGACTGACGACACATCACTGAGTGTGTTTCCTCCTCTTGCTTACTATGCATTGCACCTTTGCCTCTGGCAATGCAACAAACTGAAAAAGTAACGAGACCAACCTCTGTAATGCGTAGATGCTGGTAGATGTCCGTAGCATACATACTGCACATCTGAGGGTCTGAGTGATCATTGTCGATGTCATGAAAGTGAAGCCTGCTTGACCATCCTGTCTTTTCTGGTGGAAGATTTTCATCAAAAAGGCCACCTGCTTTTGCAATGCCACACCTGATGGTAAGACATCAACACCATTCGTCCACCAACGTTGCATCACTAAACGACTCCTACCAGACTTACAGCGTTACAGAACAATCATCATAGGTTTTCTATAATCGAAGCCACACACGAAAAGGGTATGTTTCTCCAATCCGAAACCAACCCTAAATTATAACAACTGAAACTAGGAGAGATTTCTCTTGCTTAAACATTGTGGGGCCTGCAGAAACGTTCAGTCTGCTCTCCAGGAAATAATAAAGAAACCATCAATACCTTGTTTAGCCCGTGTCTTAGAATCTCTTGAGATGTAGAGGTTTTGCACTGTTCGTCGCTCCAGAGAAGCAATCGCTGCTGCATTGCTCACTTCGCTTCGCTCTTGCGGCTCGGAGATAACTTTCACTGCTTTAGCCTGAGCACCCACTTCCTTACCGCAGGGGGGTGCATTCTCATCGCCTTCACTAGGAATGGGGCCACTTCTCAACGTCATGCAGTCGGCATTGTGCGCAGGAGCGCAGCCTCGAGAAACCACAGGCACAGCGGATTGGACAGCAGGCACATTTGATTGATTAGAGAGATTGGCCAATGCAGCACGTTTCTTGGATTGCTGGACAGCGCGCTTCTTTGCATGCTGTACAAGGGCAGTACCAGAAGGTCGCGTGGAGTCCTCCATGGCTGCTCGTTTGGCTGCTGCTCTGGTGCGTCTCATATCATCTGCAGCGGTTACTGCAAAGTTTCCTGAACGTGGACGCAGACGGCGTCCATTCTCAGGGACCCCTGACATCTCTCGCCAATGTGACAGAGATCATGCAAAGGAATCGAAGTTGCCTAAATTTATATAAGAGCAAGCAGCGGAGCGGCAACTACAGATCGTGCGGTTGATCCAGTTGCTGGAGCTCAAGCACGCAAGAAGTGGTCTACTTACTGGGTCCTTCAGTAGTGCTTTCCAGTTTAATCTAAACTCTGATTTTGTTCCTTCAAGTCTAGTCCTGGCTATGTCTACGCTCAGTTTTCATCTTCGGCTGGAGTCAAAATGTAGGACGAGAGGCACCAAAACATCACTGAACACCGAGTCCAAGAGATACATCCAAAAAGCAGACTTCAGGCTACTGCAAAACAAAACCAGCTACTTCCCAATATCTACAATCTTTCAATCTTTTACCCTTTTCACACTTTGCAAACTGTGTATCGCATGTCGGATTTTCCTCCCGCTGCCCAAGTGTCCCTGAACACGATTTCAACCCTTTCGCACCTCTCTCCTCCCCTGAAACAAAACTCTCACTCCGTTCCTCCGTCTCTCCAACTCTCTGCTCCTTCCTTGGGGTCTCAAGCATGGACAAAGCACGCAGAGAACGGCTGAGCACCTCACTCTAGAATTCTGTAGACACTCCCTTCTCCATTCAGTAAACAATGCCACGTTTGCCTTGCACAATCTTGAGCGAGGCAGACTTGAGCTGCGATAAATGAGAGGGATTGACTGCCTACACAGCCAGCCAGAGCGATGCTGCGCGGGGGAACGGCACGTGGCTGCCGCGGAGCCCACCCCGCCCTTTTTGAAATGGAAATGCCCGTTTGCAATCCCGGGCTCCCCATTGGCGCACCCGCCCCGACCCTGCCAGCAGGGACGGCCTCCAAAATAGACGACGCCAACGGGTCGCTACTGACGCCGGAATGATGGCAACCGGTCCGCACTGTAGCTACTTGACCGTTCCTAGTTCCTACTTGCTTGCTTCAATGTGCCTTCCGTCTCGTGATCGTCTCTCTGTGTTTGTGTTTGTGTTGGTGACTTGGTGTTTGTGTGTGCGAGACGAGCATTGAATGTGAGCTGACGATCCGCCATGCCTGCAGAGGACTGTTCACTGCCCACCATCATCATTCACCCCACTCATCACTGTGTATTTTTGTGTGTACACCACGGCGACCTCTCACATTCTTTACTGTACGTTGCCCAGTGCAATAACTAGAGCATAGATTAGTGCGCCAGGTCAACTTCGCCTTCCAACGAGGGGTACAATCCAAAGTTCAAAATCCCGGTGCCATGGTGTGTGTCGTGTCTGGTTTGAATGACAGGAAATGACAGCTTTTGAAAACTTTTGAACCAAACTTGCCCGACTGATGAACCAGGCTCCAAGAGTGGGAAAAACCAACATACTTAATGAATGAAATGTTTAATGGTCCTGCGGGGAATCTTACGGGCACTTCGGACTCTGCGCCTAGTCGTTGAAACAGGACCCTGCAGGTCTACCATCATAAACCGCAGGCGGGCCCAAATCTCGAAGTTGAAGTATGTAGGACCAAAACTCTCCCTCAAATTGGGTGAGGATGGATTATATTTGGCAGGAGGAGCTACCCCAAACTGGATGTGGTATGAAGTGCATTTAAGTACCCAACTCTCATGTCTGGGCCAGAACCTCAGGTTTCTAAACGCCGACCCATACCCAACACCTAAACAATTAGAGACTTACATACACCAGTCAGTGACGTAGTTCTGTTTGTGAAATGAAATGTCATCAAGCCCAGCTTCATCTAGATAGTCAGAGCATTCAATAAAGCACAATTGGGGCTCCAGCCCATCTGGGCTGGTTCAATAGCATGCCAATGATTTGATTTGAGACCTGGTAATCCAATTTAATTGTGGCCTACAGACCTAAGCCTCTCTGCGTCTCATGCTTGTGACTTGCATCAAGTGTGTACCAGTCCACTGTTTGTCATTCACGTCCATGTATCCACAATGTTAGATTTTTACTTCATGTTTGCATCTTTGAATCAGTCATGCTAACAAACTCAAGCAAGATTTCCATTGTTTCATGTCATCGCAGCTTAAGAATATGTGGCATCATATCTCTTCTCGCAGCTCCACTGTAATTTGGAGCCCAGCCCCATTATGTGATTCTCTGGGGGCTCCAGATTGATGTGTGGAAAACAATGATGTCCTGTTTGCATGTTAGCAATGATGGATAAAGAAGGTAAAACAGAGCTGATACCCAAGATTGACCAGAGGATCATATGCAGTTGATGCCCTGCAAGAGACATTAAGGGCCCTTGGGTGGTTTGTGCACAGGGGTTCGCCGCAAAACAGCTTTAGGAAACCACTTCTAGATTCAACATCCTGTTTCAGAACTTTTGAGCATTTCATTCGCAAACCTGCAATTTTGCAGACTGTTGTTTGAATCTGATTTCAGATGAACTTGAGTTTATCAGGAACAACGTTCAATCTCTTGCAAAGCTTGGCTTGCATACTGTCCAATTGAATCGTCCAACAGCAACCCCTCCAGTCCATGGCCTTTCTGTCTGTCTGGGCCGATCAATTCTCCAAATGGGGGCTTTTGAAGTCACATCCTATACATAGTAAGTATGGCTACACATGATCTGTGCTGTGCAACCGTAATGTACAAAAAATGCAAGGACGTGAATGATACCGAAGCTCCCTGCAGGAATTGATCTACTCGAATTAGTCTTCTTGCTTGCCGATGGGAGGAGGGCCAAGGATGGGAGTCAAATAGATGCCAGCTGCACCCGCCAGGAACCCCAGAGTATTCTTAGCCAGAGGCTCCCACTCGGTTGTCCTTCCAACTATGGGAAGAACACCAAAGGACAGAAAGAGAATTCCCCAGAGTGGCGCAAAAATGAGCACCCATTGCCACGAAGCCCCGACCCTCCCTGATGGTTGAAAACGTGCACCGAACCCAAACACACAGCCACCTATGATCGACGTTCCAAGTGTTAGATAATAGAGGTCATTTGTGAGGCCTGGTACGAATCGGCATCCACCACGCCTTGTTAGGCAGTCCTTCAAAGCATCTACAGTCGACAGTAGTGCCTGAGCTTCACCCTCTTGCCTTACGCCAAAGCGGGATTGCAGTTCGAGAAAAAATTGGCGAGGAAGTTGGCTGGCAACTGCAGCCCCTGTGTTGAAGTTGAGGATGTTTGGTGAGCCTAGGTCTTCAATAACTATAATTGTGCGCTTGTCAGGCTTCCACAGGTCTCTCACCTGAAGATCAGCAATGGCCAGGACAAGGCCAGGACACCAATAATCTCAGGCTCCAGCGTAGGTTAGTACAACAAAGGATGCATTCAGGGCAGAGATCTTGTAGCAGCTATGGTAGACCAATCAATTATGGTTTAATATCTGATAGGTACTAGGTCATTATTTTAAGATCTTTGGACGATGGTTTCAATGTGAAGCTTCTGTGATCTGAAGCCCTTAAGACAATCTCAGAACAACAAAGCATTATCCCAGAAAAGATGTAGTGCACCTGGACACATGTGCTACAGACACAGCCACTCAGGTGCATTGCTCTACTTGTCCTTCAAGGTTCCCAATACGCACCTCTCCACCTAAAGGAGACTGTGAAGTTCCAGACCGAGTTAGCACACGCAGACGCCATCCTGTTTCTTTCTCCAAAGTTGCCAGCTCCTGTTCAAGTCTACCTATCTTTCCGGACACACTCGAGCTGAATCCAGAACCGATAAAGAAGTCTGTGTAGGAACCTTCCATACAACTCATTAAAATCCAAGAGAAAACAGCTTTGTGAATATGATCCAGTACTGCTGTGAGAACGACATGAGACAACTGGAGTAGCCCTTCTCATGTTAGTGTGGTTTGTTCCAGACTTGCCAGAAGGTACAGAGAATGCTTTGAAGTTAATCCAAGAAACATTGTAACAAGCTGAGCAAGTGAAATTACCAGATCCACAGGGAACTGGTTGTACTCCTCTGCCACCCGCTGCGTGTTAATCCTTGATGAAATGGAATCACTTGCAAGCTCCCCGGCAAAGCCCCTATCGCAGTGACCCAAGGAAAGGGCCAGAAAGAGAGCAAGGGCAGCGGTAGCATGACATATCCCGGTCTTCTCCATAACCCCGAATTGTGAAACCTGCGAAGAATGCATAGAGATGTCTGCTCATAAACCATAAAGCATGATCCACTTCAGAATAGATCACTGGATTTGTAAATACTCGCCAAGACCACTTAAAAGCAAGCTTAAAAGCTGTCTTCCCAATCCTACATAATGTTGGATTGCGTTGCACCTCAGCAATCCAGAAATTCCAGGTATGTTCAAGTATAATCTCTGTACCCCTCTTGCCGGACACACAATGTCTCTCTGTCTCTCACTCTCTTTCGGGAGTTGTGTCCCTTGGGCTTCGCACGGTCAACACATTTCTTTCTTTCTCTGTCTTGGCAGCTTACTTGAATGAAGCGTCAACTCTTAGACAATCCCTTTAGCTATAGTTGCTTTTGGGCTGCTTGTGGCCCCTCTCTCTTTCTTGTTTCTTTCTCCCATAAGCTCAGTTCCGGAGGATGTTATGAAGTAGCACTTCATTTCATTTCTGTCTATCCTCTGGTTCTGAATAGTCTTATCCCAAACCTCATTGGGCTTCCCGTGAACACACCAAGTTTATTTCTTTTCATAAAGATGAGCTGAGGGTCCATAACTGCACACAATGGTAAGGACAAACTGCAGAATTCACCGCTCCATTTCTCTCAGTGTGCTTGAAGAGCTTTAGTATTCGTGGATAAAAGTTTAACTTGTAACTCACTCGACCCTCCCTTCCTAAAATGAGACGCAATTAGGCACCAACCTGACACCTTCCCACAGGAAAACAAATTGAATTCTAGATTTGCCCCATGCATCAGAGGTTAACATGTGGAGTCCCTTTCTGGATTCGACATGAAATCCCCCCTGGCAAAAAAAGGCATGTTCCTCTTGCCCATGAACTGCGGTGTAGACGTCCCTCCTGCAGTACTTGGCATCCTGCAGTAAGAACAAATCCACTTTAAGAATGTCAATACCATCAGAAGCCAAAAAGGGTCTTTCAATGAAATATCGTAAACCAAGGGCTCATCGGCCTCGATCCCAACTTGTACCTCCACCACCTCCTTCTTGGATTCTTCCTCATCCTCCGAGGATGCCTCCTCCTCTTTCGGCAAACGTTCAGCCGCTGCAAGTTCAGAGTTGTGGAGGGCAGTATCTGGCTCGAAGGCGAAGACATGCCTGTCGGACAACGTCCCTACCCACATTGAAGCACCTGAGGGACAAAGCGGGTGGTTAGTAGCATGCGGCATGCAATTGCAATCGGGCCAGGGGACAAATGTGCACGTGAAGGCTTACCCCGTGCCGCATGTGAGGTCAAGAATCCGCCTTGGACATCCGAGCACGTCTCCATGAGGGTTTGGATGAAAGCAGGGCTCCGGGTCCGGCTATACCCCCGCCACGGTTTGCCTGTCTTTGTGTCCTTCGGCATACTGGATTGGGGCACACATAG
This sequence comes from Takakia lepidozioides, assembly GCA_030704615.1. NCBI lineage: Eukaryota > Viridiplantae > Streptophyta > Takakiopsida > Takakiales > Takakiaceae > Takakia > Takakia lepidozioides. Next base: position 20,378,856 of record CM060732.1, on the reverse strand, counting down.
TCGTAGGTAACAGGGTCCACAGCGGCAGGGTCCACAGCGGCATCAACAGACGACCGTCATTGCGGAATTTGAACGTAGACCCTCTCTTCACAAAACAATATGCCTCAATCACCAATGTCTGCACATCCAACAAAACAGGGATCCACTCTAGGGTCTAGTTTAGATACACCACAATATGAAGTGAATGCAATAGATTGATAACTTACACTCTGGCCCTCTGTTCGCAACCCTGCGTATTGATGCAGAACCATCTTTTCAGGAGGACCCGGGGTGACACTTTTTGGTGTCCACCTTGCCACAACATTCTCTGTGGTCTTCCCTCTTATGGCAAGGACCACCATACATCCACCGTCATCCAGGAGCATCCCCGCCAGCCCAAACCCGGCTCTCCAGTAGTCCTCCGTAAACCTGTTCCAGGTGGGCACATCATCCAGGCCCTCCAGCAGCTCCCCATCTAGAATATCGAGGAGAATCATATCGCAGGCTCTCTCCACCTCAAACCCCCCCCCCCCCCCCCCCGGAGTGCTCTTGCAATCCGTGCTCACAGCCGTGAAGAATTCCATCATGGCTTCCAAACCAGGGGTGTCTTTAGGCTCTGTAGCAGCAGCCCTCTTCTTGGCTTTCCCCTTCAGCTCCTCCAGAGACTTGTTGTGTGCCACCTTCTTCGCCCTGGCAGCCAAAGCGTCAAGAAAGCTCTCATTGACGCATTGGATGATAGTTGGTCCGGAGGGGATAGCGCGGGCACATCCGGCAACGGGGACTCCTGCCACATCGGGTGACACCGGGGGCGAGTCGGACAAGCTTGCAAAGGTACAACTGTCGCACCTTGTTCCATGTTTTGTCCCTTCCTTTGCATGCATGATTTTCTTTGTTGTTTGTTTCTGTTTTTGAATTTGGGGGGGTTATTTGTCTTCAGGAGGCAGCAACATGGCTGGCCTCATTGGTGCAGTCCGGTGGGGTTGCCAATGAGGGAGAAAACGTGGTGTTCATGAAGGACCCGAACACCAAAGGTAAGAAGAAGAGGCCTCGACCTCCCGAGATCCCTTTTACCATCAATGAAGGGGCTGCAGAGGAGAGAGAGAGAAGAGAGAGGGAGAAGGAGAGAGAGGAAGTAGCGGGGAAGGGGAAGGAAAAGAAGAAGAAGAAGAAGAAGTCACATGGAGAGGAAGGGGTGAGTGTGCATGCGGGGGAGGGCAGTGGGGTTCTAGCTTTGGCCTCTGCGGAAATGTCACCGCCGAATACCGCCGTGTAGGCTCGCCCTCAAATGCCAACTTCTTGGCAGAGCCAGTCCCAGTCCGAACTGACTTGGGAACCCGGACGACCGGTGACTTGGTAGCAGCAGCAACAGTCGCAGGACCTTGCACAAAGTCGTCGTCGGAGTCACTCCCTTGGGGCCCCTCCTGCGCTCCTCTGGTGCCTCGGTGGTTTTCTGTTTTTTGGGGTTACTTTACTCCCATGTTTCCGTGTCCTTTTCATTTGTCCTTTATTCTTCTCATTCAATTTATCCTGAATACCTGCCTGAGCAAGCTCTGCCACTTTCCTGGACTTGGCAAGCGCTTTCGCCTCCTTTGGACCCAGTGGAGGCAGCGGAGCCCGGTTTCGTCGGGCCTCCGCATCCAGCTTCCATTGGAACTCGGACGAGTCGAGCGAGCCGGGTGGAAGGTCCACATACCAAAGGCAGTCGCGCAAATGCTCCAGATGCCACTCCTTCACGATAACGTCAGTGTACATGGAGTCAGCTCCAGGGTTCCTCCATGCGAGGAAAAATGGCGGCTTGAAGGACAGATGACCTTTCTCCAACAGGGAGAACTTACAGTACCTGCATTAAAAAAACACAGACAGAATCACATCCATTTTTCCAGACTGAGTCCGAAAATGGCTAAGTCCCAGATCTGACTGGGCCCGGAACTGGAAAAATGGCGCCGAATTTCCAGAATATGTGCCATCCGCCCCGGGGACTTGGCCATTTTCGGACCCTGTACTGGAAAAATGGCGCCATTTTTCCAGTACAGGGTCCGAAAATGGCTAAGTCCCAGAAATGACTGGGCCCGGAACTGGAAAATGGCGCCATTTTTCCAGTACAGGGTCCGAAAATGGCTAAGTCCCATAAATGACTGGGCCCGGAACTCGAAAAATGGCGCCGAATTTCCAGAATATGTGCCATCCGCCCCAGGGACTTAGCCATTTTCGGACCCTGTACTGGAAAAATGGCGCCATTTTTCCAGTACAGGGTCCGAAAATGGCTAAGTCCCAGAACTGACTGGGCCCGGAACTGGAAAAATGGCGCCGAATTTCCAGACTGTGCCAACCACCCCCAGGGCTTAGCCATCTGCCCCATGGCCGAAAACAGGAAATTCGGCGCCATTTTTCTAGGGGCTTCACAACTAATTTTCATGCGCCACATAAGGCAACTTACATCCTGGAAATGTAGGGACTACAATGGCCACGGATCAAAGAAAGGCAACGCGTATGTACATGTACAGAAGGCGCGTTGCCGCTTTATCGCCGTTCGGCTGGTCGGCATTGCTACATTGCCGCCCGTAGTACAAAGGCTTCAGTTTGCGACACGGTCTAGATGTGGGGTTTCTCTCAAGAGAGCCACGCGGCATAAGTCCGAGTAAGAGAAAAAATCTCCCGCAGAATGCGTGCGTACATGCCTCGAATGGAACTTCATCCACCCGTCACATCAGGTGTCGAAGGCGTATCCGGGAAGCAAGCGCGGTATCCGTGTGGAACGTCCGGTTCAAAACAGACGGCGGAAGACATTTAATGCGCAACTGCGCCCTTAAATGTAGGTATGGAGGTCGCCCACAGGCGCCACCTGGCCCACCCTCCCCCCGAGACTTCATCAACAGCCCGCTGGATGGAAAAAAACAGCGCCGAATTTCCATTCAGCGGATGAAGTGGGACGCACCGTGGCCCTCCCTCCGCCCGAGACGTTCTCATCGAGAAGTAGCCGGATGGAAAACCGGTGCCGAATTTCCATCCTGCAGGCAAGCCAGAGCGCGGCCGGATGGAAAACCGACGCCGAATTTCCATCTTGCAAGTAAACCGGAGCACTGCAGGATGGAAAACCAACGCCGAATTTCCATCTTGCAAGTAAACCGGAGCACTGCAGGATGGAAAACCGGCGCCAAATTTCCATCCTGCAGGTAAACCGGAACGCTGCAGGATGGAAAACCGGCGCTGAATTTCCATCCTGCAAGTAAGTCGGTCCACCTCAAGGATGGAAATCCGGCACCGAATTTGTCTCTACCGGACGACATTGGTGGGCATAACGTGCCAAAAAGTGGACCGCAGGCGAAAAACTCTAAGTTGAGTGACTGATTAGACAAAAAAACGCGAAAAACGAATCAAAATTGTTGATGAAGGGTCGATACGGGCGTCTGTTGACGGATATTCGGCGCCGTTTTTCCATCCTACAGATGATCTCTTTCGGCCACTTCCCCCGAGACGACTCCATCCGTGTGGCCTTGGATGGAAATACGGCGCCATTTTTCCATCCGAGGGATGTTCTCTGTCGGCTAGATGTCGGCCTCTCCCCCCGAGACGACTTCATCCGACGGGCCTCGTCTGGAAATTCGGCGCCGTTTTTCCATCCGGGGGATGTTCTCTGTCAGCCAGGTGTCGGCCTCTCCCCCCGAGACGACTTCATCCGACGGGCCTCGAATGGAAATTCGGCGCAGTTTTTCCATCCGGGGGATGTTCTCTGTCGGCCAAGTGTCCGCCTCTCCCCCTGAGACGACTTCATCCAAACGGCCTCGGATGGAAATTCGGCGCCGTTTTTCCATCCGAGGGATGTTCTCTGTCGCGCAGGTGTCGTCCTCTCCCCACGAGACGACTTCATCCGAACGGCCTCGGATGGAAATTCGGCGCCGTTTTTCCAGCCGATGGATGTTCTATGTCGGCCAGGTGTCGGCCTCTCCCCCCGAGACGACTTCATCCGACGGGCCACGAATGGAAAAATTCGGCGCCGTTTTTCCATCCGGGGGATGTTCTCTGTCAGCCAGGTGTCGGCCTCTCCCCCCGAGACGACTTCATCTGAACGGCCTCAGATGGAAATTCGGCGGCGCCGTTTTTCCATCTGAGGGATGTTCTCTGTCGGGCAGGTGTCGTCCTCTCCCCACGAGACGACTTCATCCGAACGGCCTCGGATGGAAATTCGGCGGCGCCGTTTTTCCATCTGAGGGATGTTCTCTGTCGGGCAGGTGTCGTCCTCTCCCCACGAGACGACTTCATCCGAACGGCCTCGGATGGAAATTCGGCGCCATTTTTCCATCCGTGGGATATTCTCTGTCGGCCAGGTGTCGGCCTCTCCCCCCGAGACGACTTCATCTGACGGGCCTCGTATGGAAACTCGGCGCCGTTTTGCCATCCGGGGGATATTCTCTGTAGGCCAGGTGTCGGCCTCTCCCCCCGAGACAACTTCATCCGAACAGCCTCATTGGAGATTCAGCGCCGTTTTTCCATCCGAGGGATGTTCTCTATCGGCCAGGTGTCGGCCTCTCCCCCCGAGACGACTTCATCCGACGGGCCTCGTATGGAAATTCGGCGCCATTTTTCCATCCGTGGGATGTTCTCTGTCGGCCAGGTGTCGTCCTCTCCCCCCGAGATGACTTCATCCAACGGGCCTCGTCTGGAAATTCGGCGCCGTTTTGCCATCCGGGGGATATTCTCTGTAGGCCAGGTGTCGGCCTCTCCCCCCGAGACAACTTCATCCGAACGGCCTCATTGGAGATTCGGCGCCGTTTTTCCATCCGAGGGATGTTCTCTGTCGGCCAGGTGTCGGCCTCTCCCCCCGAGACGACTTCATCCAACGGGCCTCGTATGGAAATTCGGCGCCATTTTTCCATCCGTGGGATGTTCTCTGTCGGCCAGGTGTCGGCCTCTCCCCCCGAGACAACTTCATCCGAACGGCCTCGGATGGAAATTCGGTGCCGTTTTTCCATCCGAGGGATGTTCTCTGTCGGCCAGGTGTCGGCCTCTCCCCCCGAGACGACTTCATCCGACGGGCCTCGTATGGAAATTCGGCGTCATTTTTCCATCCGTGGGATGTTCTCTGTCGGCCAGGTGTCGTCACCCTCCGATTTGACGCCATGTCGAATTAAATCCTGCCCCTCATTCCTGGGTACGGCTATATTAAATGTTGCTCTTTTTCTTTGCCACTTGCCCGACCTTCACTCGTGACCCACGCGTTTCAAACCGAGACAGCAACAGCACTTGCTCGTTCCGAGCTCCTCTCACTTCAGCTTCCCCACACTCCCCCTTCCCTGCGCACCCTCTCTGCTTCCTGGTAGCCCTTTCAATAGTCGGCGATGGCGTGCCGGGATCCCAGCAACTGCCCAAACAAGCATCTCACCCCGTGGGACTTCTCGCCCAAGTCAGGGGATATTTTCATATACCTGCAGGATTGGATAGACCACTCTCAGCAGAGAAGGGTGCATCTGTCCGCTCTTGAGTACCTTCCTGGTCTCCACGATCAGCCTCGCCGGGACGGGCCTGCGCGGCTTTGGTGCCTGCGAATCGTTGATGTGCAGTTTCCGCCAGCATGGAACATCCCCAAAAGCCGCACGGCCTTCCTATATCATTGGAGGTGCTGCCAGTGGGCCTACAAGGATTGCATCGGGTGTACGTACATGCCAGAGAGGATTCCATCGCAAACAGTGTATGGGGACATTCTCATAAGCTACGAGGATGAGTCCTATGGACATAGAGTCTCCACAGCAAAGATCTCGATTTACGATGGTGCATATATCGGAGGAGATGACACCGTTGTCCACTACACCAAAGGCGAACGGGCTGCATCCATTGTCTTCACCTACCGACACCCTGTCAGTCATGAACTTGTTGAGAGGCCAATTGAGGTTCCAGCTTCTTGGTGAGAACAGTGCAACACGGGAGCAAATCTCCAACTTACCGGAGCATGGATGGCATGCATACTTTTGGCTTCCCTCGGTTTGTGAGGGCATGCATACTTGTCAAAGTTCATTATTAATAAAAATGTCTCATTTGAACCAAAGTTCCACTTTTTGTGCAATGTTGCATTCTGTTGAATGTTGACTTTTGGCAGCGAGGGTCTCGCACTCAATCTTGCAATCAGACCCACTGGAATGCCACCTCTGTCAGTTCCCTCTGTCCATGGGGAAGGTGCTTGCACGCTCGCCCCCCCACGCTTCTTGCCAGACGCCACAATTATTGGTTTGTGCAGCGCATCTGCACTGGTCATATACCTTTTGACTGCATACCGTTGGCAGTTATTGCGCAAAGGCCAGGGACCGCATTCCTGGACTACAGCAAGTTTGCAATTAAATCCGTTACATGCCTTCCCGTAGACGTCGACGGTAATATCTTCTTTGAGTTCCCTCCTCGAACGGACTATTCAAGGGCGTCCAGAATGTTGATAGATATGGATAAGAAACATGACGGTCAAACCACATTGTCTCCTGCAAACAGAGAATTGGGCATGGCTCGGATATGCATTCCATTCTGGAGGTGAAGCGACGATGTGGATATGACTACATTCATGGAAGTAGATTTCCAGGACAAAGGACTGAGGTAGATCGCTGTTTCGTATTCAAAATGTCAACGTGTGGGCCTGGCAGCGGCATCGAACTGGTCCACCGGATGACGAGTGGGGACTTGTCAAACAGTTGGGTCATGTTCGACCATATCAAGCGAAATACAAATCACCAGTGGGTGACAATGGGTGCACATGTCTATGACACCCACTGCAGGATGCTAATGACAATTGTTATTTGTGAGATGAAAGAAGAGGACACACAATCGGAGATGCTTCTTTGAAAGGGAATAAACGAACAAATGGCCAGGGCAAGATTGCCCCCTCCCAATTTCCGTGGTTTCATGGCGGACAACGCACAAGCAAATTGGGCTGCCATCCGAAGGGTGTACAGGGAAAACCCCAATGTTCCGATGAAAAGCAAGGAGAGATCTTGTGGGTTCCATTTTTTGCAGAGCTTGTCGCAGTACACAACCAGGCTCGTGGCGCCAGATTTCAGAGAGGAACACCGTTCCATGTGTCTTGCGTGGAAGCGTGCTCCCACCTGACACAGTTTGCATGTATACGGGCTTGGTGGACAACGTTAGGTGTTGTAAAGAAATCAGACGAGGGAGCAATGGTCAGTTGGCTAGCATGGTGGCATTATCATTTCCTCCAGTTCGACGACTATATGCGGGAGGTGAGTTGGACGAATTTGCGTCCCGTTGAATATTATGCTAGCTACTCATTATTTGTAATTTGCTTGTAACCTGAACATGTGCATGTGCAGGAAATGTGTCTCGACTCCGACACCGACATGCCGACAACAAACATGGCCGAATCAGTACATTCTTCCCGGCGTGCCTCCTCTGCGGCGCATCTGGTGGACATCCTCACTGCCACAACGGAGGACATTGTGAGGTCAATTATGCAGCAATGCAGGTACAACGAGTTCTTGAAAGGGAAATAGTGGGGCTTGGGGCCGGACAGGCAGGAAATGCTAATGCGGACTACCTCCAGATCGAAGAATCCTCGCAAGTGGGCGGCAGCCTTGCGAGAGGACCTTCGGGACACGCCATTGCTTCGAAGTGGCCAACACTTGGAAGGAGATGTTCACACCCGTCTAGTGAGACGAAGACTTGACGAGGCACCTGGCGGAGAAGAGGATTCATGGCGAGCTGACAAGAATATTCGCACGCTCCCTCGTGGTCCCGTGATGTTGCTCGAGGAGGTCTCGTCGAGCACCGCAAGTTTGATGTCTGAAAAAATGGCGCCGAATCTCCAGTTACATGGCCCAAGAACTGCCCAACGTCTGTGCAATCCCCGGCACCATGTACCGAAATTCGGCGCCACATTTCCAAATTTTGGGCTTACACACTTGCCATGTTGGAACCTATAGCCGCGAAATTCGGCACCATTTTTCGCCGGAGACACCTATTACCGCAAAATACGTCGCAGATTTCTCCGGTTGCGGAACCTATTACCGCGAAATTCGGCGCCATTTTTGCAGATGTTGCTCGAAATTCGCATGAGCGGAAGACAAAATATCATGAGCACGGCTCTCAAAACTACAATTTTTACTTCAAACAATGAATATTATATTGGTTTTTTTTTTTGGACACATTCCATTAAAAATAATGGTTTTTTAATGTTTTTTTTTTTCCAAAATTTGTACTTCTGCTCATGAAAACCGATTGTCTTGCTACTCCGCTCATGCCGCTCATGCTCATGAAATAGCTAACCTCGTTTACAATGAGATAAGCCCTGATCTGTTAAGCTCACATTCGGTAGTAGGTCTTCGACGAAATATGGAGGGACGGACTGATCTTTGCTAAGAAAGAATGAAAGACACTTTATGAAGCTGATTGGGAGTCTAAATGTACCACTGATGCATACAGAGGTGTAGAGAAAAGATACTTCATAACGCCCACAAGGTGCCTTGAGGGCCTGCAAGACGGTTTGGGTCTCACAAGGCCTATGCCAAACAATGGGAATATGTAGAGAGTGTGTTGAGGAAGAGATGAATGATGTTCTCTGTGTGGTTGACAGACAACATAGGGAGATTGTCCACACTTGCTGTTCTATGGTCCCACTGGAGCAGGCAAGAAAACCCTCATTATGGCATTGCTCCGGGAGATGTATGGCATCAGTGTTGAAAAGGTTTTTTTTTCTCTCTCTCTCTCTCTCTCTCTCTCAAATCTTGGGTAGAATATTTCAGGTGGAATTAAGTGATTCTTTCTTATGGATATCCTGAAACTGACAAGTCTATAATTGCTGCAAATTTTATTCCCTGGCTAGGGCCTCGTGGAATTTATTGAGTGCCCATTTCCTGGTTTGAATCTAGGGTTTCAGAATCCTTACCCTGCAATTTAGCTTGACCAAGTGTTCAGTAGAATGCCCCAACGATCTTTGATCACGTGGAATATAATGTTGGCAGGACTTACCAAGCATGGGTGTGGTAGGAATGCTTTGGAGACCGATGAGCAAATGTTGCGCGAAGGGGTGAAGCCCAACCACATCACGTTTGTTTGTGTTTGCAATGTGTGTGCAAGCCTAAGAGCCCTGGAAAAGGGGAAAGAGGTCCATGGTGACATCGTCAAAGCTGGAATTGTACCAGATGTCATTCTAAACACTGTCCTGGTGGACATGTATGCCAAATGTGGGTGCATTAAGGATGCTAAGGGAGTTTTCAACATTATGGCTGAACGAGGTGTGGTGTCATGAAACGCGATCCTTGCAGGGTAATATGCACAGCAGAGACATGTTATGGAGGCTTTGGAGACCTATGATCAAATGATGGGGGAAGGGGTGAAGCCCGACCACATCACGTTTGTGTGTATCTGCAATGCGTGTGCAAGCCTGGCAGCTCTGGAAAAGGGCAAAGAGGTCCATGGTGACATTGTCAGAGCTGCAATTGTACCAAATGTCATTCTGAACAATACCCTCGTGGACATGTATGAAGGGAGTGTGGTAGTGTGGAACATCCAAAAACAGATAACAGAGATGAGGAGAAGCTTTGGAATGAACACTTTCCGACTCCAGTCAATGGTGGGACAATGGAGACAAAAAGGTGAATGTCTGTTGGATTATAGAGAGAAGCAGATGCAATTCAAAATTGGAACTACTATAATAAATAGGGTTGGGGTGTTTGCTGGAAGAACTTCATGCTGTCAGTGTCAGCTGCTAGTAGCAAGGCTGAGGATGTATTCATGATTTGTACACAGGCAGGGATAGCTGAAGGACCAGGGATAGAGGTTCAGATTCATCCAAGAGGGCCAGATTTCAAGCATAAGATTACTTCTGATCCCTGTGGATCAATAGCTTTATGAAACCTACGTGGGTAGATGGTCACCTGGAGACAACAGTGGCAGCAGCACAATTGATAAAACTAGGCACTGCTAATGAAGGCACCTTCTTCAACACAGTTCAGCCTATTTTTCTCTGTTATTACAGTCGTCCCTAAGTTTTTTGAGGTTGAATTCTGCAAGTTAGCTAGTTGGTGGATCTATGCTGGTTTTGGAGTGATTTTGACATGTTACTGCCAATGTGGCAACATGAAAGTATCAAAAAACAGATAACAGAGACGAAGAGAAGCTCTGGAATGAATATGTTTCCGACCACAGTCAAGGGTGGAACAATCGAGGCAAAAAGGTGAATGCCTGTTGGAAGCGCAAGTCGGCATAGGAACTAGTGTGATAACTAGGTTTGGGGTGTTTGTTGGAACAAATCTAGGCTGTCATTGTCAGCTGCTAGCAGCAAGGCAAGGATGTATGCATGTTTTGTGCAGAGCATGGATAGCTGAAGGAGAAGGGATAGAGTTTGGGTCTGGAATGAATATTTTTCTGAACCCAGTGCTTGTGGTGTGCTTGTGCAAGCCTGGCAGCCCTGGAAAAGGGCAAAGAGGACCATGATGACATCATCAAAGCCGGAATTGTACCTGGTGGGCATGTATGCCAAATGTGGCAGCATTGAGGATGCAAAGGGAGTAGTTGACAATATGGCTGAACGAGGTATGGTGTCGTGGAGGGCGATGATTGCAGGATATGAAGCTGCATGCCTTCCGTTTGATTTTCTTATGTGTGTTTGCTGCTTTCAATGTTGGGTGCTTGTTTCATGTGTGTTCCTCAAAGCAGTGTTCCAACAATGTGGTCCCGTGCCATTGTATGCATGGAGTAGCGGTTTGTCTTTGTACTGAGTTGCAATGTCTGTATTTCGTGTTTATGTGTGCTCTGAGTGGATGTGTAAGTGATTGCCTATATTTGATGTACTCCTGTTTCGGTGTGTGGTTACGTTTTTCCCATGGTGCTTGTGGTTGTAGAGCAAACACAGTACTGTCATACCAGTCTAGAATATATATTACTGCACGTATGTTTTTCTAAGGATAGTGGTAGGAGTTTCAGTATAATGACATACATCCTCGCTTCAAGGTTAGAATGTGTTAGTGGGAGACAAAGTAGGCTGTTCAAATCAGACCTCCTCAGTGTAGTTGATTTCACTGACTTAATGTACCCCACTTGTATGCCTTGCCTTATTGTCTTCAGTGGCCTTCCTACTTGATGGGCAATGTCCTTATAATTGTGGAGGTCCAGCGAAGCTAGGTGGGCACTGACTCCTGGTTGCCTTTGTGCAGGAAGGTCGTATGAAAGTTCAAAGCAATCCACAACCTGTACCTCTTTACTTAACAGGATTTCATTCGCAAATTGAATTGTGTTGCAAGAGGGATAAATGATGCAGTGTATAGTTGTGCGAATCATAAGGGTTTTGTGTGATATTAAACTCTCCTGAAGGTCATGTACTTATTACCCAGCAGAATGTCTTTACCTGAATTTGTCAAACTGCTCCATGCACCTGATGACAATCTGGTTACAGAGAATTGTTGTTGTGACATTGAGAAAAAGAATATTATTGTAGACAAAAAGAAATGCTGACACTGGTCGCGTATATGATACAGAATTATCTCAAATGAGACCAGTTTGCTCTTGTATATAATGGCAGTGCATAAACCAGTCCTTCACCTATATTATACCAATCCAACACTGGTTTCAACCTTAAACAATATTGGAATGTTATAGTTGTTCACTTATATAACTGTCGAACAGTACTTCCAAAAGTGAAATGCTTCGATACACATTTGTGTTCAGTGTCCCTCCCTGTCACACCTTGGAAGCACGTATCACCGCACCATGCTTTTGAAACCTCATCTGTATTGCATGTGATATTGGCGAGAACATTGAACACAGGAGGCAATGAACATGCACACAGGACCCTTAACAGATTGCACACACTGGATACAATGACGAGCAAATGCAGGAAGGCGGTGCGGACAAACTGCACACACTGCATACAATGAGCTGATGGCTCAAAAACTCATATCCCCTCTTCAAAGTGTTTGTATGAGGCCCAAAAGAGTAACATAATGCGGCCATGCACACTGTATCCCTGTTTGGGGGTGCATTAATGTCTTCCTCCAAATTTGCATAGATTCCAGACCATGGTGGTTGTGTATGCGGTTCACTGCACCCCTTCACATGGATGTCATTCTGGAAAATGGATGCTGAATTTCCAACAAGAACAAAATGTCTGGCGAATGTATGGACAGAAGGAGGTGTTCGCTTCAAAAAACCATCTTCAGCCTTGTGCATAAACCTGAAGTGCCCGCTGCACCTTTCCCCCCACATCCCAAAATATTGCGAGGTTTTGTGACAGTAGTGATACTTCCATGCACTCGGCAACAATGTAGGCATGGTGGGAGCACATTGGTGTTGTATGGAATGATAACAATACCAAAACTAGTGATGCCATAGTGTGCAACAGTATAAAAGTGGCCTCTTCCCACAACTAAAGTCATGCACTATGTACACAGTAAAGTACAAGAATGGGCATACCTTGTTAGTAATCAGAACTGGTACATAGACCATTTTTGATATGGACGACCAAAGCAATCAAGGTCAATCTGTAAGAGCAATCAGATTACAAGCCTCATTGAATACAACAAGTCTTGGTAAGCTACCTTCTCGATCCTGAGCTAATTTTTCTTACTCAGGGCGAGTGAGTGCATGGTGACATCTGTAACATGCCTACAATAGGGTCCATCACTCTCAAACAGGGGCAACCACTGGCAATTGCTACCACCCCGGCATTGTCAATGTTCTGAGACCTGCCAGTTCACCCAACCACTTTGTTAGAACTCTATCACCGGCCCCCTTCTTAAAAGTGTGTTAGCCAGTATAGTGTGCATTGCCCATATATTGTCATACTCAACACCGAACCACCTGTTCAAGAACAATTTTAAAACTGAGGGGAATTTACAAAAAGATCTGTCTCTTCCATGTAGCAAAAGGTTTTGGCGATGCTTGGAAGTGTGGCCACCAGCCTGTATACATCATGCTCTCGTAGGTTGCAGCAACTGCCCCCGATGTATGCAAGTCCCTCATCAGTGATAGGTATAAACAGAAGCCCAACTTCAGAAACCTAAGGGCTGTGCGTCTTGCAATTGACTTCAATCATGTAGCATACAGACATAATCAAAAGAGGAGGTCAAGTACCTAATCCGCTGCTATGTATAGGATGGAACCATCATGTTGGAAACTGCCAGGGAAGCCTATTCAGATCACTTAGCAGGAAGTACATGAGACACTCAAGATCTCTTCCAATGCCAAGAGCTGAAGGCCTGGACATAGTTCACTAGTCCTCATCCCGTGTTTTCTCAATGTCATGGCTGTTGCAATCCATTGTCCTGTTGTACACAAACCACGGCTCCAGTGAGACAGTAGGACAAACGTCCCATTGGACATCATCGATATTGCTATTGTGAAATCAAGCTCTTACAAACAAGGGCATTCTTTGCATAACCGGGACAGGTCGAGTTGTGAGATAAGGCCACAAGCTTCCATCTTGAGGCTCAGAATACCCTTGCAGGTTGATGCGATTGCTACCAGACTATCTGAGTGTACAATCTATGAGGTCACGACAGCAAGTGAGATCTAGTTTGTGCAGACCTATGATGCCAGTGTTTGTTCTGCCACGACACTTGCTCACATTTGCTCTTTCAATGCGTTACAACCTTTGCCGATGAACTCAAGGCCAAGCCCAGAAATGTCATAGCCATCCAACTTTATTCATTGTAGCCACCTTAGCTTCTGGAAACTTGACTTTCTTGACTGTCTCCATGGCCTCCAAAGGCCGCCAAGCATACTACCCACACGACTTCGTTGAGTTCTTGATCCATTGTTCAGACGTTTCCTTTGGATTTTTTCAAAATGCAGCCTCAACCCCGAGGGCAAGTGATAAAAGAGGCCGGCGAGATCAGCAACAGTGCTGCAAGAAAAAAAAACAGTATGTATAGTGAACCCTAAAGACAAAATGAGGAAGGACTTCTACCACGCCGCCAAGAGAATCTGAAGAGAAGGCCAATAACAGCAAGGACAACAAGAAATGATAAAAATGAGAACTCTGAATACGCACACTAGGAGTGCTACTTCATGGTGTGTAGCAGAAAAAAAAACACAAGGGGGACAACAGGAGAGCAAAGAGTTACGGTGGTGACACCAACCTGTGAAAGCACTTCGATGGAGGAAACGTCTGAGTTGTTTCACGAGATTGTCCTCTGCATTTACAGACTGTGGGCGAGGTCAATATGAAGATGACTGAACTGTTCAAGCGACATGAATACTGAAGCAAAATGTCTCGTATGCGAAGCGTCCCCTTACGCCTGTATGTACGCACTGGCGAGAACACAATTTCGGAGACAGAGAATGAGGGGACGAAGAGCGCTAGGGACAGGTGGTCAATCACCTGGATGACAACAATCATCCGCTAAATGAAGAGGCCTTGATATGCTTCCAGTTAACTTCAGATCTTTCAAACTCAGGGGACGCTGAAGAGATAAGATCTACGTCCCTGCCAACAAGCGGGAATTTTGTCCGCCCAAATGCAAGAGAGATCATTAGTGCAGCTACAAACGATCCCTACATGCTTTCCCCACGTTGCTCGGAAGGCAACGAGGAGGGCTGGCTGACGCTCTAGTTTCCTAGCGACCTCAGCTAAGCTACTGGCCGATGTGCTATAAACATTTGAAAGTTACAAGAATATACAAAGTCTACCAAAGAAAGCAAATATACGGATTTAAAATGCATACTTGTTCCGACAGGTTCTAGGAGATACGGAAATATACGGAACTTGTTGAGCAACAAGAGTATACATCGAAGTGGGGAATGCTTGGGCAGGCTTACGTTCGGCGCGCGATTTCTCGAGCCAATAACAGCAAACTGACACCTATTAACGCGGACGACGCCTATTTCCGCGAACATGTGCATATTATGACAGGGAGACCTCACTTTTTCCAGTAACAGTGCACAGAAATATGGCAAAACACAGCGTTCCAGGAGGTTGTGTTACCAAGGTTGTCAACGATTGTAGTTCCCCGCACTTGCAAATACTGTAACATGTTGGCCTACGGGTGTTTTTTTTTTTTTTTTTTGTTGCCTTATATACGTCCATTTGCCTCAATCGTTAACGATCTCATGTAGGTGGGGTTGCGTTTTGTGAGCTGATCACGGGAGGTCTCCCGTCACTGTATTGAAGTGCATCTCTGGTGTACTTGAAGCACCTTGGGTTTTTGATTTATAAACTACTAATTGAAGTTCTGAAACCTCCATGTTGCTCTTTATGTGCTCTGTTTATGAGAACTTGAATTATCCTTATTGGTGGTATTGTTCATTGTTGTCACGGGGGATCTCCCGTCCCTGAATTGAGATATAGCTCCATACGGTTCGGAAAGACCGTTGTGTTGGTTGTTATTTGGTGTTTATATTAACGGGTTGTTCTTTTGTTGATTGTGCTGCCAAGATTCCGAAGGAATCAGTCACAGTGATGAGCGCCGAAATTGCCGGTTCCTTCATATATCCACACATTGAAGGATTCACAATAAAGCATGATGGCTTTTATGAGCTAAAGAGGAGTATTGACTATTGGGGTATTGACGTTGTTGACTCCCCGAACCCAGAGAAAGCCATCTTCCGTTACCAGATCGGTACGGAAAAAGAAAACACTTTTGTGTTGTGATGTGTTGGGAATTGAAATGGAGGACTCCGTGAGGGATAACAGGGTTACCCTTGCTGTGTTCATCCGCGAGAATGCCAAGAAAGGGAGAAGATATTTGGGTTCTCTGTGGATGCCATGAGTCTGAGTAGTGATCTGATGGGATTCGCGATTCGGATGGGATTCAGGGTCCCTGTTGTCGAAGACGACCTGGAGATGGAAATCCTCAAGAGCTGGGAATACCTTGACGGAATTCTCTACAACAATGCCAAGGAGAGACAACAATTGGAGGTACAACGACTCCAATTGGAGCAAAAGCAGTTGGAGGACACGAAGAAGAAACCGAAAAAAGCAAGAAAGCCAAAAGAAGGAAATGGAGATGATGACGAAGAAGAGGGGGGAAGAAAACGACGAAAGACCATCGATATAGTGAATAGCCAAAAAAAGAGGCACGTGAAGACTGACGAGATTTTCGACCTGGATGAGGCGAAGAAGGTCGAGACGACTCTCATTGAGCAATACCAGGATATATTTCCGTTTGGATTTGAATACGTCCAGGAAGTGGATATCAACCACTATTTTCTGGCCCCACAACATATGGTTTATCGACCACTCTGTGAGAAGCACAAGCTGGAGATTCAATCAAGGCTAGTTGCATACAACCTAATTGACTAAAAAATGCATGTTTACTTGATTCCACGACACGAGACCGATCCCACGAAGGTGTGGAGCAGGAAACCCGTCAATGAGCGCGAACTGCAGAAGGCGACATATTTTATTATCGGAGGCCAACATACATTGATGGCAGCCCAGGTCAGGGGAGGTCTCCCGTGCTAACTCACCTACGAGAAATTCTACTTACTATTTGACCATGTATTTGTCCATTGTCCATTTTCGATTGTCTCTCTTCTAATGCTAATCAATTGAACTGTGATGATTGCATGAGCTCTTGGAGGATCCGGCACTGAGTAATGATGTCCTGAAAAAATCGCTATGTACATGGCCTGCTAAGATAGTGTACTCGACGGATGAGCTTCGACTGGTGACTATATCCAAGGTTCTGAACAAGCCCAACAAGGAGAATATTTACAAACCGTCTTTCTATGAGAAGGTCTGTCACTGCAGAAAATATTACAATTACAAGGAGCGGCCCCAGAAGTATGATGAGCATCGTTGGGTCAAGACTCAACAGTGGAAGGTGAGTGTGACCACCGGAGGTCTCCCGTCCTTTCTTTCCATTCATCTATCACTGCAGCGATGCAATGGATGTCTACATTATAGTCGATCGAAATCCAATTTCATCGCCCACACACCAGCAACCACACTCGTTGTCCCAGCAACTTCTCTTCCGTTGAGGTCATCTGGGATGTGTTCTGCTTTGTTTTGCGGTGCTTCTCTCTTTCTCCAATCTGGTGATATTCTCGATCTGGAAGAGATCCACGCACCATCAAGATTTGAAGTTGGGAATGATGCTTCATGATGTGATTGTCTCTTGGTTACTTAAGGGTTCTGTACACAGGTTTGACTCTGTTCTAGGTCGAAAATGTCTCCAGAAAGAGAAAATGGAGAAGCACCGCAATACAAAGTAGGAGACACTCCAGAAAGAGTGACCAATTGTCAACATCCTCTTGGTTGCTTTAAATCATCAGTTGAAGGTGTTGGTAGGAAGTTAGCTGGAAGTGTTTGAAGTGCTGGAATTAGCTGGAAGTCAGGAAGTGTTGGCTGAATGTGAAAGTTAGGAAGGGAGACCTCCCGTGGTAGTTAACTACACTTGCTGGTATGTGCAGGATTTCATGGTCGGAGGTCAAACCATTCTGGATGTGAAAAGCAACAAAGAGGCAATGCCACTTGTGTTCACCTCCGATCGGACCTGGAATTACTGGACAAGAGTGTTCATGAAATGGGAGAAGGGTGAGCTCATTGACCCCAAAAGGAATATCCCCATGAAAGAGCAGCAAATGCTCAAAAGATCTAGCGTTGCTCGACTACAGGGTTTGGATGATAGCCAGATTTGGAAGGTTGCCCACATGTTACTCAAAAACAAAGTGTCGATGCGTCATCTATACACTGGGCCTAACCCCGATGTTCTGAGTCTAGAGGATTATTGCAAGTACAAGAAGTTGAGGAGGCACATTATTGATGATATCATGGTCGGTTTTGGATTTAAGGAGCCAACGAAGGACAACCGACATCCATACACAAAGTTGGAGTGGACCGCCATCAAACCTAAGTACGAAATCAACAAGGCCTAGTTTGTGCACTTTAAGAATGCTCTCGGGAACCCCTACCTTGACGCAAAAATGAAGCCAACGACGAGAAAGCAGAAGCAACCACTTCAATTTCTGAATTTAATTCAAGCCGTGAAATCGCTTGCAGAGACTCCATGATGTTCGCTTGATAGAGTTTACAGTGTGTGCGAGATTGGAAACAGGGCTCGGGAGATTGGGATGTTCGCCACAAAAGCATTTGAAGTTGTTTCGCTCATCATGATCAGCACATTGAATGAGCGTCCAGACAAGATCGAGCCTTGGACGGAGAATGAGTTCGCCGACCTCTTCAATGGCATGAGGTCAAGAAAAATCAGGACCAACGTATTCTGTGTCATCACCGATACTGATAGCTCTCGTGAGCTGATAGCGTACATTCAATCCACAAAGGGGAAATTCCTTATAGAGACGAGCTTCTACATTCCATCGAAGAGGGAGATTTTTTTCAAGACAAGGAATTTTGAGACTCCAGTAATTCATTTCCATTTCATTTTTCCGATGGCAGACGCGGAATGGGACAACGTGGACGAGGTCGTGCGGAGGAGCATCACAGCCGACGATCGATACATCCCAAGAGTGCTACGTATAGAGGCGGAAGAATCTGAAAATCCTCTGCAAAGTCGCTACTACAACAATGAGATCCGATCATCGGCCATCGACCAAGTCGTTGAGACCTTCTGTCCGGAGGGCTCTTCCGTTGTCAATGTGTATTGTGGGGGGATTGTCACATACTCGCTTCTGGTAAGAACCTACAAACTCAAATCTTAATTTGCTTCGTCCATTGACTCAAATGTTAATTTGTTTCGTGAAATTGCTTCGTCCAATGGCGGGAGATCTCCCGTCGATCCTTTGTCGGGAGATCTCCCGTCGTTCGTTTAGCGGGATACATCTGACGGTAAATTAAGTTCAATCAGGACACTAGTGATACCCAGGTGATTAACCACACATTCATTACAGGGATTTCAAGAGTGCTTGAACAGACTTACCTTGTAAACCACAAGACTTTATGCAACACTGGCAATGTTGGATAAGATCTTGTAGTTAACTTGGTAAGTATGGCCAGACAAAAAACTTGAAGTATTTCCCAGATTGTGAGAGCTCTCATATTGCTTCAGATGATGGGTTGAAAGTGTGCGTAGGAAGTCACCATATTTTCCAAGCGATTTTTCGACCTCCTTCTATGGGAGACCTCCCTTCCTTCTTTGTCCAGGTTCATCTGTGTCTTTCACTGTATCCAGTTCGTAGAATTTGGATCATTGAAACCTTCTCCCTTCCGGTCCATTGACCATTCAAGTATTTCAAGATGAACCTCGAGTAGGACTTGGCTGGCACGATATGCTATTGATACCCAAGTGATCCATAACATTCATGACGAGACATTTGGAGTGCAGCCAAATACTTACAGAGGGCGACACAAGTCTTTATATTACAGACTGGCGATGTAATCTAAAATTTTGCGTGGCTTGCATGTAAGTATGGCCATGCACAAGCCTGAATTGTCACTGCTAAGAATGATGATGGGTTGAAAGTGTTTTTGGCAGAAGTCCAGTGAACGACCTTTTGACCATTCATTTGAACAATCATTTGAGATGAACCTCGTGCTAGACTACTATTTCAAAAACACTACTGATACCCACGTGATTACCTACATTCATTGCAGGACTTCTCTGGTTGCCTCCGTATTCTTACAAAATGATACACAAGACTTTAGTTAACACACTTGCGATGTTATCTAACATCTTGGGTATCACTTTGTAACTATGGCCATGCACATGCAGGAATGTCTCTGCTTTGAATGATATATCCTTGCTTCAAATGATGATGGGTTGAAAGTGTTTGTTGGCAGACGTGGATTGACGAGAGATCTCCCGGCTTTACTATGTCGGGAGACCTCCCGTTGTTGCTTTCTCGGAAGATATCCCACCTCTCTGGTACGGGAGGTCTCTCGTGCTCTTAATGACCATTCTTTTCTGCCTGTTTAAGATGACCAGTGTGACACAAAACAATATTAATAACCCAAGTGATTAACCACAATGATTAAGGGGATTTCAAGAGTGCATGATCAAACTTACCATGTAAACCACAAGACTTTGTGTATCATTGGCAATGTTATATAAGATCTTATGGCAAGCCAGAAACTTGGAGTAATTCCTATATTGATTCATTGATGATGGATCAAATGTGAGTGCTGGAAGAATTTCATTGATGGGAGATATTCCGTTCTTCCATTGACGGGAGACCTCCCGTCCTCCCTTTCACTATATTTATTTGAGTCTTGTCCGGCGAGGAACTACCCAGATGATTAGCCAGATTCATTATGAGTGCATGCGCATTCCTACAATGTGATACACAAGACTTTATTTAACACAATGGCGATGTTATCTAAGATCTTGTGGATCAATTTGTGGGCATGGACATTCTAAGTCTCTGAAAATGAGTCCTCTGTTATTGCTTAAATGATGGGTTTAATGTGTGAGATGGAAGTATGTATGTACATACGTGAGATGGAATAGTTTATAAGGATGTTGTTCCAAATTATATTGATTTTTTGTTTACGTCCTATGACGGGACACCTCCCTTCATACATTGCCAATTCCTACTGATACCCATTTGATTAGTAACATTCATTATGGGACATTTTGGGGTGCAGCCAAATAGTTACAGAGGGTCACACAAGTCTTTATGTTACACTCTGGCGATGTAATCTAAAATCTTATGTGGCCTTCATGTAATTCTTGGCATGCACAAGCCTGAATAGTTCTTGCTTATGATGATGGGTGGAAAGTGTGAGTAGGCAGAGGTCCATTGAATAACCTATTTGATTAGTAACAACCCAAGTGATTAGTAACATTCATTACGGGACATTTCTACGTGCAGCCAAATAGTTACAGAGGGTCACACAAGTCTTTATATTACACACTGGCGATGTAATCTAGAATCTTGTGTGGCCTTCATGTAATTCTGGCCCTGCACAAGCCTGAAATGTGTTTGCTCGGTTAATGCATGAAATTATGATGGGTTGAGAGTGTGAGATGGCGGAAGTTCTGATTTATTCTAATTAAATTACATCGTTCGACGGGTGATCTCCCGTCATCCTTCGACTGGAGGCCTCCCATCCTCCTTTGACCATTAACATCTTTCTGTTGGGACTGCCCAGTTACTGAAAGTTACTAACCGGTTAATTTTTTATCCATCAGGAATCGAACTGTAGGGTGTTGGAAGTAACGCACCCTGGTCGTATGGTCTCAGCAAGAGCCTCTGCTAAGAAATCCTTCAACCTTATCAGACTGCTGCGTTCAAAGGTTTCCGCCGAAAAGGTGGAATCCTCCTCGGAGTCTCAGGGCAGGGGCGAGGGATCTGCTGGGGGTGAAGGTATTGTGGAGTTTTCACCAGTTACACACGCTCGTTCTGAAAAAAGTCAAGGTCGCCAGGAGAGGTCACAAATGTCCCGCAATACCAACTCTCGAAAGGATTTACTAATGTAACCAGATACAGCCGGAAAATAGACCTGTGCACTTGGAGGAAGATAAAGATGACAGTGAGACTGAATCCAACAGTGTGCAACAGAGCCCAATGTTTCAGAACCCATTTATCCAGCATTCGATTGGAGTGCATGTACGCGACGTGGAGTCTGAAAATATTTCACCAGACGGGCAAGCCAGAGGCCGGCGGACGACGGGCGCTATGCTTCAGTTCTCCCCGGAACCAATATCCTCTAGGCCCCCGAATATCTCAACTCGCCAGCTGTATAATCCTTAGATCGATGCAAGAGTGCAAGTCAACGCGGGCAGACACAGGGAGATTATCAATATTGATGAGGACGAAGTGGTCATCAGGGTTGAGTCAACATTTCATTCTGGAGGGCCAACGAATGCCTCCATTGACTTTACTTCCCAAGTCCAATATACAGGTGGGGATAGGCCTCTTGCGATGTCGGACTTTTCTGAGATGACACCCAGTCAAGTCGACTACGTTCTTTCCGCAGACCTTATCACGGGAGGTCTCCCGTTCTCCAGGGCTCGGCGGCCGGCACTGCAACCATGCTTGTCGTCCTCTCCTGGTGGAACACCGGTCCCCACAGTCACTCAAACTTTTTTACGTCCACAAGACCTCCCAGTAACCGAGGACATCACATCTGCAGGAACCACACCAGTCGCCGAACAAGACGATGCAAATTTGAGGCAATCACAGCTGTCTATAGTGGAGAACCTCACCCAGTCCCAGACCTAGACAAGGACAATGGAAACAGAGCTTCCCACTCCATAGCTACTTCATGGTGTTAGCAATACAGAGCTCATTGACATTCCTGCCAATCCGTTGCCGGCACAATTTCCCATAACCGAGGACATTACATCTGCTGGAAACACACAAGATCTCGTTCGAAACCCTGACATTTTAAGGCAGTCACAGCTGTCCTCCATGGACCACATCCCACAGATGCAGACATTGGAAACGGAGCTTCCTACTGGTGTTAGCATTCCCGTCACGGATGGTGTCGTTGATGGGTTGAGGGCAATTGTTGACGGCTATTGTACCCCTTCGACCGTTGGATTGTTCCGGAATATGTTGCATCAGATGTTGTGGAGGTTTCTATTGTTAATTCCTCTCCATCAAGGGTGGGCACGGGAGGTCTCCCGTCCTTTTCTTTTGGGAATACCTTAGCAATAGTGCAGTTGAACGTTAATGAGGATCGGGTTGAAGACTCTGGAGAGAATGATATCACCGCTGCTGCAGAGGCACTAGCAAGAAATCCTCCGGAGGCTTTTGAGAGAACCCCAGTCAGAGAGAAAGAATTGTACCTATTGATCACCTTGCTCTCCTTACAATTGAATTTAGGCTACTTTTGTTCCCTATTTTCGATCCTCATGTATTTGTTTCAAATCAATTGTAGGAGCGCGTGACGTGGCGTCGAAGAATCTTGCGGAGGTGTGCTCTCTCATTACACTTTCTCACTTTACACCGATTGACATC
This sequence comes from Takakia lepidozioides, assembly GCA_030704615.1. Classification (NCBI taxonomy): domain Eukaryota; kingdom Viridiplantae; phylum Streptophyta; class Takakiopsida; order Takakiales; family Takakiaceae; genus Takakia; species Takakia lepidozioides. The sequence continues at coordinate 20,356,083 of CM060732.1, read as the reverse complement.
GTCTTGCTGCCTCTAACGAGACGTCGTTCTGTTTCAGCGACGAAAAAGAGACGTAGGAAGCAGAGCTCGAGGAAGTATCCGGAGAGAATCACTCGACAGACACGAGGCAAGCCTCTAGAAAATGAAGATGAGGGAGGAGGCAGCAGCTATTAGAGCCCGTTAGGCTCGTAGATTTGTCTTGGATTTTGCTGAGGAAAGTGGGGGAGAAGAGGCAGAAGATTCCCAGGAGGTGAGATGGACAGTCCCCCAAGGAGAGGACGGAATTTTTGAGAGGCATAGTGGAACTGATGCATCACAGAGCTCGGAGGATGGGGGGGATGAGGGGGATGAGGAGGAAGGTGGGGCAAGTTCCTCGGAGGGTGTAAGAGAGTAGTGCCCATTCCGGCTATGACAGTTAGGACACACTTGCTCAATGAGGCTGCAATGGAGAATTCCACCGAGGTGTGCGCTACCATTCCACTTAGTCATTCCAGTTTGTGTTTGCACCTGGAAGTCAATTGTATATCATTCCTGATTTCATTCAGTTGAGACCTAACTAATCGTCCTTGTCTCTCAGCGGAGAGAAGGTGGAAGATGAAACCAAGTCCAAAGATCATTTGGGGATGTGTCCACCGCCGAATTTGACAAAGAGGTATTTGGACGGGAGACCTCTCGTCCCTTCCTTCCCACTTACAACATTTTGATTTATTTTCCGAAGCACAGACTCGGTTTTGTTTAATGTGCCAAAAATTCTAGATTCATCTCCTACTTTATTACACATCAGTAATATAGCTCCGGGGGCTGCTATTTCATGAGCGGCATGAGCATGAGCGGCATGAGCATGAGCGGAAAAAAAAAAAGCATGAGCAGACCATTGTGAGTCCACGGAAATAGGGTTAGGAGGCACGGAAATAGGGTCATGTGAAGTTGGAATGTGGCACCAGTGGACTTAAAATGCAACATTTTATTGCAAATTTTGTGGCAAGCCACGCGTATACAAGTGTGTTCTAACTGTCATAGCCGGAATGGGCACTACTCTCCTACACCCTCCGAGGAACTTGCCCCACCTTCTTCCTCATCCCCCTCATCCCCCTCATCCTCCGAGCTCTGTGATGCATCAGTTCCACTATGCCTCTCAAAAATCCCGTCCTCTCCTTGGGGGACTGTCCACCTCACCTCCTGGGAATCTTCTGCGTCTTCTCCCCCACTTTCCTCAGCAGAATCCAACACAAATCTACGAGCCCGACGGGCTCTAATAGCTGCTGCCTCCTCCCTCATCTTCATTTTCTTTAGGCTTGCCTCGTCTAAAATCTGCTGTACACGACTACGTTCGGAACACCTCCTAATGGACACCGAAGCAAGCCGGGCAGCATAAGTAGGCAGGATGTACTCCCTTTCTGGACTAGGCATGAAATCTCCCCTGGCAAAAAAAGGCACGTTCCTCCTGCCCATGAACTCCGGTGTAGACGTCCCTCCGGCAGTACTTGGCATCCTACAGTAAGAACAAATCCACTTGAAGAATGTCAATACCAGCACAACCAGAAAGGGTTTTCAATGAAATAAGAGAGCGGAGGGAGGTGCCTCACAAAATCTGGAGGCAACTTACAATGCCACCACTCACTCGTAAACCGGGGGCTCCTCGGCCTCGATCCCAACTTCCTCCCCCTGCTCCTTCTCGGATTTTTCCTCATCCTCCGAGGATGCCTCTTCCTCTTTCGGCAGACGTTCAGCCGCTGCAAGTTCCGAGTTGTGGAGGGCAGTATCTGGCTCGAAGGCGAACACATGCCTGTCGGACAACGTCCCTGCCCACATTGAAGCACCTGAGGAACAAAGCGGGCGGTTAATAGCTTGCGGCATGCAATTGCAATGGGGCCAGGGGACAAACTGAGCACGTGAAGGCTTACCCGTGCCGCATGTGAGGTCCAGAATCCGCCCTTGGACATCCGAGCACGTCTCCATGAGGGTTTGGATGAAAGCAGGGCTTCGGGTCCGGCTGTACCGCCACGGTTTGCCTGTCTTTGTGTCCTTCGGCATACTAGAGTGGGGCACATAGTTGTAGAGGACATCGTAGGTTACAGGGTCCACAGCGGCATCAACAAGACGACCGTCGTTGCGGAATTTGAACGTAGACCCTCTCTTCACAAAGCAATATGCCTCAAACACCAATGTCTGCACATCCAACAAAGAAGGGATCAATTCCAGGGTCTACTTAACATACACCACAATATGAAGTGAATGCAATAGATTGATAACTTACACTTTGGCCCTCTGTTCGCAACCCCTGCGTACTGATGCAGAACCATTTTCTGAGGAGGACCGGGGTGACACTTTTCGGTGTCCACCTTGCCACCGCATTCTCTGTGGTCTTCCCTCTCGTGGCAAGGACAACCACACATCCACCGTCATCCAGAAGCATCCCCGCCAGCCCAAACCCGGCTTTCCAGTAGTCCTCAGTAAACCTGTTCCAGGTGGGCACACCATCCAGGCCCTCCAGCAGCTCCCCATCTGGAATGTCGAGGAAATCATGTCGCAAGCTCTCTCCACCTCAACCCCCCCCCGAGTGCTCTTGCAATTCGTGCTCACAGCCGTGAAGAATTCCATCATGGCTTCAAAACCAGGGGTGTCTTTAGGCTCTGTACCGGCAGCCCTCTTCTTGGCTTTTCCCTTCTGCTCCGCCAGAGACTTGTTGTGTGCCACCTTCTTCGCCCTGGCAGCGAGAGCGTCAAGGAAGCTCTCATTGACGCATTGGATGATGGTTGGAGGTTCTAGCTTTGGCCTGTGCGTAAACGTCACCGCCGAATACCGCCGTGTAGGCTCGCCCTCAAATGCCAACTTCTTGGCAGAGCCAGTCCCACTCCGAACTGACTTGGGAACCCGGACGACCGGTGACTGGGTAGGAGCAACAGCAGTCGCAGGACCTTGAACAAAATCGGCGTCGGAGTCACTCTCTTGGGTCCCCTCCTGCGCCTCCTCCGATGCCCCGATGGTTTTCTTCTTTTTGGGTGTTACTGCAGTCACCTGTTTCCTTGTCCTTTTCCTTTGACCTTTACTCTTCTCATGCAATTTCTCTTGAATTCCTGCCTGAGCAAGCTCTGCCGCTTTCCTGGAGTTCGCAAGCGCTTTTGCCTCTTTTGCACCCAACGGAGGCAGCGGAGCCCGGTTTCGTCGGAATTCAGCATCCAGCTTCAATTGAAACTCGGATGGGTCGAGCGAGCCGGGCGGAAGGTCCACATACCAAGGGCAATCACGCAAATGTTCCAGATGCCACTCCTTCACAATATCGTCAGTGTACATGGAGTCAGCCCCAGGGTTCCTCCATGCCAGGAAGAATGGTGGCTCGAAAGACAGATGACCTTTCTCCAAAAGCGAGAACTTACAGTACCTGCATTCATGAAAAACCCAATGAGGTCCGAAAATGGCTAACTCCCTGAACGGCAATAGGGCCTACAACTGGAATATGGCGCCGAATTTCCACTTCAGGGCCACCCAGTGTAGGGACTTAGCCCGAAAATGGCTAAGTCCCTGGACGGCAATACGGCCTGGAACTGGAAAACGGCGCCGAATTTCCACTTCCGGGCCAGCCACCCTAGGGACTTACACAAAAAATGGCTAAGTCCCTGGACGGCAATAGGGCCTAGAACTGGAATACGGCGCCGAATTTCCAGTTCCGGGCCAGCCACCCTAGGGACTTGGCCCGAAAATGGCTAAGTCCCTGGACGGCAATAGGGCCTAGAACTGGAATACGGCGCCGAATTTCCAGTTCCGGGCCAGCCACCCTAGGGACTTAGACCGAAAATGGCTAAGTCCCTGGACGGCAATAGGGCCTGGAACTGGAATATGGCGCCGAATTTCCACTTCAGGGCCAGCCAGTCTAGGGACTTAGCCCGAAAATGGCTAAGTCCCTGGACGGCAATAGGGCCTAGAACTGGAATACGGCGCCGAATTTCCAGTTCCGGGCCAGCCACCCTAGGGACTTAGACCGAAAATGGCTAAGTCCCTGGACGGCAATAGGGCCTGGAACTGGAATATGGCGCCGAATTTCCACTTCAGGGCCAGCCAGTCTAGGGACTTAGCCGGAAAATGGCTAAGTCCCTGGACGGCAATAGGGCCTAGAACTGGAATACGGCGCCGAATTTCCAGTTCCGGGCCAGCCACCCTAGGGACTTAGACCGAAAATGGCTAAGTCCCTGAACGGCAATAGGGCCTGGAACTGGAAAATGGCGCCGAATTTCCAGTTCCGGGCCAGCCAGTCTAGGGACTTTGCCATTTTCGGAGCCCTGACTGGAAATTCGGCGCCATTTTCCCTAACACCACTTAGGCCTCTAACATCCTGAAATGCCAGGACTTGAAAGAAAGGCAGCGCGTATGTACCTGTACAGAAGGCGCATTGCTGCTTTGTCCGCGTTCGGCTGGTCGGTGAACTCGTGGCTCCGGCGAGCATCTGCTATCTCCCGAAAGAATAGGTTGGTTTTGTAGAGCAGAAAGTACCTCGTCACATAGTCACGCAGGCTCTCTGCTGCAGGAGATATCTCCATCTTGAACTGATGTGCTTGTGTGTCCAGCTGCTCTTGCGCATTCGTCGTCACCTGTGGAGATTGTCCATCAGATCGCTTTCCTCAAAAAATACAATGAATCAACCCCCTACTAGAGTACAAGCCCCAAACGAAGCGTGGGGAAGTACCTGAAACCACCATGTCATGCGGTTCATCCACATGTCGAATGTGGGGTCAGAGAGTTTGTCCGGTTTGGGGAAGCTCCACATGTCCCTGGTACTTTGGGAACCATTCCAGATTTGGAGCCACCGGGTCTGTCCAACCACCCAGCATATTCGTAAGCGCCAAACACCACAAAAAGGAGTTGTTGCCACCACAATTTGGTTAAGAATGTATCACCTTTTCTGTTGCATCCACACAGGATGTGGCTAGACGATGGAGCTTCTCCAATGTCATCGTGGGCTTCAGAGCGCGAGAGTAGTGCTTTCCCACCTCCACCAGAAAGTCGGCACCAAGGGCGGGATCAGCTATGGCCACGTACTTTACCATCCGCGACTTGTACTTTATGCGGGCCCTCACCTCCGCAGCTTTGACATACGATTCGAGTTCCGGGAGGGTTGGATTCTTCTCCTCTGACTCCATGTAGAACCTCCGCGCATGTGCCAAATCCTGCTGTATTTTCGTCTGTCGAAAAGCAGCACATAAGATTAGAGATCCTGCTCAACACAATTTCTTCTATTGGGGGAGGAGAGACAAATTAGCTCAACAAAACTGCAGGAGCTTTACCCGAAATATGTAGTCCACCATGGCGTCGACGCTCAGCCTATACCAGGTTCTGTCTGCCTTTGCCTCCGACTTGCGCAGGAGGTCGGCACTGAGGGAATTGGCAAACTCTTCCACCCCCTGCCTCCCGACATCCTTCACTCGGAAGAGCATATGGGACAAGTTGGTGGCAATGAAGGCATTCTCAGTCACCCTGCAGTGCCACATTTCCATCAAACAATACTGAAATGGGAATTTTCATCATATATGAGGATTCGCAATGAAATGACTTCCAAATTCAAAGTCCAAAAGCGAGAGGGGTTGTAGCTTACGAGTTGATGTCGGCCATTGCAGCTTTGAGAAGACTGCGATCTTTGGGCCCCGCAACCTTCAGCACAACACAATCGACGGCGAAATGCCAATCGAGATCGTTGGGGTGGGCTTGGGCAATGTGCTCCATCCATGCCAGGAGGCGATGATTGCCGTCCCACACGTAGAACATCTTACCGGACATGTGCTGGAAAAGAGGATCACTAGCAATCGATCTCTCGAACTCCTCATTTCGCGTTTGCCAATGGGGACCCCATTTGTCCACCTCATCGGAAGTGTGGGCACGGGAAGCTCCGTGGTCGTTCTCAATGGAAACGTAAAAGGCGGCAGACCCCATTCGATATCCATCCCGGAAAGAGAATTTCAGCTTGTCGATATCGCCTGGGAGGGCAGGTCTCACCACCTGCAATGACACCAAGCGGCAAAGGGGAATTCGAAGCTTGGCCGGGTACACCATGCCCCCCAGCACCCTGCCAATGTTGCTGTGGGTTGCCTCCAACATCTTGGCAGCGGCCAACTTCATATCCGCCTCAGACATGACGTCTGCTGCAGAGGGGTTTTCCGGCAGCCCACCAAGACCGCCAAATCCAGCCTGTATGCTCCGGGTTTGGGGCCTGGGGATGTCCGGGAGAATGTCATCCTGGTCAGAAACATCCATGTCGTCCTCCTCAACAGGGTCAGCCACCTGCGAAACCACCTCCAGCACTCTCGTCGTCTCTACTGCCCTCTCCCTGGCTTCACCTCGAACTTGCACAATCGGTGCTCTTTCAGGTGTTCTTTCCTCTCCTCCACTCTCCACCGTATGGGTAATTGCGGGGGCTGCACTTGCCCGCGATGGTCTAACCGGTGTGCTACTGCCTCTCTGTGGTGTCTTGTAGGGATCCACCGTCTCTGTGTGTCCCTCGCTTACATTGGCATCTGTCATTTGGGCACCCCGGGCCTCTTCAGCTGCCTTTTGTCTTTCCTCCTTGCTAGCATTCTGTCTCGTCTGTTCTTTTGCCCTCTCTTTTGCCCTCTCACGGGCTTTCTGTTTCTTACTAGGGCTAGCAACAGGGGAGCCCTCCAGGACGACCACCTTTGATTGAGGCGAACTGACACCCTCGCGCGCACTGCTCACTCCCCCCTCCGCAGCCCGTGACTGCTCTCTCGCCGGGGATTGCATGTGCTTAGCTTTCTTCTTTTTCTTTGCGTGGGCGGGCCCTACTGCATGTGCATGAACAACCTCCATTGCCGGATCTGCTGTCCTCATGTCCTCACGCCCTTCACCTGCCATGCCGCCTGCACCAACCTCCCCAATGCCTACTCTATCGTAATCTCGTTGCAAGTCCTCCCGTCCACCAACAAAAGATTTAAGTTTGCCCTCTCGCCCCAAGTTGGGCGATTCAAACATGCGATGAGTTGGAGCTGTCGATGATACCACCAGCGTGCCGGGCTCGTCGTCACTCTGTGATTGACAAAAATCGTGAACACCAACAGTGGTGCAAAAAGCAGCAGCGCAACCACCATAGCAGCAATCATGTAGCAAAAATGAAAACATAACAAGTTTAGGAAGTATGGAGAGCCATGCAACAACAATGAAAACAAATGCAACCATTGCCTAAGAATGACATGCACAAGCAGCCTTCTCCAGAGCTGCCGGATTTGCACACGCATTGCAAACAATCTAAGGTTCAGTCAACTATCTAAAGTTCACTCATAAAGCAAAGCCAGGATGAAGATGCAGAAACAAAGCGAGGTAACGAAGCGAAAGCAAAAAAGAAATCGAACAAACCGAAAGCAGAAGTGGCTTGCCTGAGAGTACTCGGCTTCAGTTGGCGCAGGTTGTGAGCAAGACACTGGAATCTCCTGCTGGAGCTTCAGTTTGGCCATGCGAGAGATTGGCCGTCGTCCGTAGTACAGAGCTTTCAACTTCCGCCGCGGTCTGGATCTGAGGTCTCTCTCAGGAGAGCCACGCCCTTCAGGCGGCATAAGTCCCAGCCAAAAAGATCTCCTTTTTTGGGGTACATGCCTGGAATACCATGTTAAGCCAAGTATAGCATGAGATTTAGGGTACGTGTCCAGGAAGCCATGCGTCGCCAGCCCGAATAATAAGCGACGGCCGTCGACATTTATTGCCCAACTGCGCAATTAAATGTCGGATGAAGCCCTCCATGTCGGAAGAAAATAGACGAAAACAGTCCCGGAATTTCCCTCACGCAGGTAATTCGGAAGCGCGCGGATGGAAATCCGGCGCCGAATTTCCATCCGCGCAGGTAGGGCGGTTCGCCAAATTTCCTTCAAGCAGGTAATTCGGATGCGCGCGGATGGAAATCCGGCGCCGAATTTCCATCCGCGCAGGTAATTCGGATGCGCGCGGATGGAAATCCGGCGCCGAATTTCCATCCGCGTAGGATGGCGGTGCGCCAAATTTCCTTCAAGCAGGTAATTCGGATGCGCGCGGATGGAAATCCGGCGCCGAATTTCCATCCGCGCAGGTAATTCGGATGCGCCCGGATGGAAATCCGGCGCCGAATTTCCATCCGCGCAGGCGGTGCGCCAAATTTCCTTCAAGCAGGTAATTCGGATGCGCGCGGATGGAAATCCGGCGCCGAATTTCCATCCGCGCAGGTAATTCGGATGCGCGCGGATGGAAATCCGGCGCCGAATTTCCATCCGCGTAGGATGGCGGTGCGCCAAATTTCCTTCAAGCAGGTAATTCGGATGCGCGCGGATGGAAATCCGGCGCCGAATTTCCATCCGCGCAGGATGGCGGTGCGCCAAATTTCCTTCAAGCAGGTAATTCGGATGCGCCGATGGAAATCCGGCGCCGAATTTCCATCCGCGCAGGTAATTCGGATGCGCGCGGATGGAAATCCGGCGCCGAATTTCCATCCGCGCAGGTAATTCGGATGCGCGCGGATGGAAATCCGGCGCCGAATTTCCATCCGCGTAGGATGGCGGTGCGCCAAATTTCCTTCAAGCAGGTAATTCGGATGCGCCAAAATGGAAATCCGGCGCCGAATTTCCATCCGCGCAGGTAATTCGGATGCGCCCGGATGGAAATCCGGCGCCGAATTTCCATCCGCGCAGGTAGGGCGGTTCGCCAAATTTCCTTCAAGCAGGTAATTCGGCGCCGAATTTCCATCCTGCAGGTAAGTCGGATCGGTGCCATATGGATATTCGGCGCCGAATTTCGATTCGCCATTTATTTCTGAGCGAGGAATTACCTCCGTGCAGGTAATTCCCATATAAGAATTACCTTCGTGCAGGTAATTCACATACAAGAATTACCTTCGTGCAGGTAATTTCCAGATGAGAATTACCTTTGTGCAGGTAATTCTGGACGAGGAATAAACATCGATTGGAATTACCTGCAGGAAGGTAATTGTCATCTGGAAATTACCTGCACAAAGGTAATTCTTGTATGCGAATTACCTGCACGAAGGTAATTCTTATATGGGAATTACCTGCACGAAGGTAATTCCTCGCTCAGAAATAAATGGCGAGTGAAATCCGGCGCCGAATATCCATACGGCACTGATCCGACTTACCTGCTGGATGGAAATTCGGCGCCGAATTTCCATTCATCCACGATTCGAATTACCTGCAGGATGGAAATTCGGCGCCGAATATCCATATGGCACCGATCCGACTTACCTGCTGGATGGAAATTCGGCGCCGAATTTCCATTCATCCACGATTCGAATTACCTGCAGGATGGAAATTCGGCGCCGAATATCCATATGGCACCGATCCGACTTACCTGCTGGATGGAAATTCGGCGCCGAATTTCCATTCATCCACGATTCGAATTACCTGCAGGATGGAAATTCGGCGCCGAATATCCATATGGCACCGATCCGACTTACCTGCTGGATGGAAATTCGGCGCCGAATTTCCATTCATCCACGATTCGAATTACCTGCAGGATGGAAATTCGGCGCCGAATATCCATATGGCACCGATCCGACTTACCTGCTGGATGGAAATTCGGCGCCGAATTTCCATTCATCCACGATTCGAATTACCTGCAGGATGGAAATTCGGCGCCGAATATCCATATGGCACCGATCCGACTTACCTGCTGGATGGAAATTCGGCGCCGAATCTCCATCCATCCGAGATTCCACTTACCTGCTGGATGGAAATTCGGCGCCGAATCTCCATCCGGGGGATGGTCTCTGTCGGAGAGGTGCCGCCTCTCCGCCGCTCTGTTGGATATTCGGTGCCGAATTTCCGTCCCGGGGGTTGAAATATGACTGCCAGGTTCCGACCTCTCCCCCCTCCCCGACTTCATTGGAACGGCCCCGAATTGAAATTCGGCGCCGTTTTCTCATCTGTGGAGGTTTTTATGTCGGCCAGTTTTCGCTCTGACACGCCGACAACACTTCCTTTGGGGGGGCCCGGATGGAAATTCGGCGCCGAATGGCCGTCCAGGGGATGTTCTCTGTCGCACACTGGCCGGCCTCTGTGCCCCAGGCGACTTCATCCGGGCGTCCCCTGTTCGATATTCGTTGCCGAATTTCCGTCCGGGGGTTGAAATGTGACAGCCAACTGCAGGCCACTCCCCCCTCCCCGACTGCATCCGAATCGCCCCGGATGGAAATTCGGCGCCGTTTTTCCATCTGGGGATGTTTTTATGCCGTCCAGTTTTCGGCCTGACCCCCCGACACGACTCCCTTTGGGGGGACCGGATGGAAATTCGGCGCCGAATCTCCATCCAGAAGATGTTATCTGTCGCACACACTCCGGCCTCTGCGCCCGAGGCGACTTCATCCGGGCTTCCTCTGTTGGATGTTGGGTGCCGAATTTCCATTCGGGGGTAGTAATGTGACGGCACGGTGCCGGCTTATCCCCTTCAGCCGTCATCATCCGGACGGCCCCCCACTTTCTGACTGCATACCGTTGGCAGTTATTGCGCAAAGACGAGGGGCCGCATTCCGGAGACAAGGTTCATTAACACTCTGACTGTGGATTTTTGAGATAGTTGGCTCCCTGGATTTGGATCAGGCTTCGTCGCTCGGACAAATCGGCATCGCATTCATTCCCATCGCTGCACCCCCTTCTACCAGGGAGCTTCCCCGCACGCCATCCTGGCAGTCTTGTGTGCACATCTCCCATGGCGGAAAACCCGAGCGCTACAGTGTACTGCCCTCCTCACGAGCATAGAGCTTCATTTCCGTGCAGAGGGGACACCTGCCGGGTGATGGAGAAATATCTGTGCGTTCGATACCACCTGAAACCGGGGTCGGTTTTTTTGGAGGAGGAAAGGAAGGACTCAAACGGCCTTGTTGTCGAGAGTATTGTTGTGCTCCACGATGATTTCGGCGATGGCAGGGAATGGCGAGTTCCACCATCGGACAGCGTCATATACAGGGCTGTTGGGGACTTCATTTGCCCGCCAAATGCACCGTCTATCCTGGCGCCTTCCACGAAACAATCCGCGAATCAGAGAGTGGGTACCTCAAAGAGAGAAGTCCGCAACGAAGTAAATCCAGAGCCGAACCCATCCATGAAGACGACCGAGAACCGGGTTGTTCACAACCTGTCCGACTCAGACGAGGTCATGGAAGTTCCGAGGTCGTCCTGGAGATCAGGCAAGTCCTCAATGGACGTCAGTGGAGGAGGGAGTCATATTCCCAGCACGAGCACCGCAGTTCGATCTATTCTAGAAATTCTGCGAGGGCTTCACCTGGAGGGACACCGGTCGGAGCTGGCCGGGCTGGACTACAGCAAGTTCGCAATTAAATCGGTTACATGCCTTCCCGCCGACGTCGACGGTAATGTCTTCTTTGAGTTCCCTCCTCGGGCGGACTACTCGAGGGCGTCCGGAATGTTGACAGATATGGATAGAAAACATGACGGTCATCCTTGGTGCGTTACCAAAACCACCAGCATGAAGATGCTTGATGGTGTGCGGGTGCGCTACGTTGTTTGTGCGGGCGCGTTGCGGTGTTTCTCCCCAACTTGCTTCCACTTTAAATCCAGAGGTCACAGGAACGAGACCGATTGGACAGGCACAGCTCACCAACCATTTCGAGCTCAGGAGAAGGTTCCGAACTCCACATTCAAGTGTGCGCATTGCAAAGAACCACCACACTGCATGTCTGTTTGTAATGCCAAGCAGTTCTATGTGTTGCACCGTTTCCCTGACCTCACCCGAGCTTGCATACACGTTGGTTCCCATTGTCACAAATTGGCGAGGGGGAACTCGCGGGAGGCTGCCCACGAAGCAGAGCAGCTCGTTCAGGAGGAGGTTAAGTTGAGACCGGGTGCCAAACCCAAACAGATACAGCTCCAAGCCGCCCATAAGATGGCATTGGCCAGAATTATGTTGGAAGACGGCTCGGATAGAGTTCCTCTCGACGAGAAGGAAATGGAGGCATTGCTCGAGTCGGTGTCCCACGTATGTTCACCGAATGTCCGAAACCACATTGTCTCTTGCAAACAGAAAATTGGGCGTGGCTCGGATATGCACTCCATTCTGGAGGTGAAGCGACGATGTGGATATGACTACATTCATGGAAGTAGGTTTCCAGGACAAGGGACTGAGGCAGATCGTTGTTTCGTATTCAAAATGTCCACGTGTGGACCTGGCAGTGGCGTCGAACTGGTCGACAGGATGACGAGTGGGAACTTGTCAAACAGTTGGGTCATGTTCGACCATATCAAGCGAATTACAAATCACCAGTGGGTGACAATGGGTGCACATGTCTACGACACCCACTGCAGGATGCTAATGACAATTGCTATTTGTGAGATGAAAGGAGAGGACACACAATCGGAGATGCTTCTTTGGCAGGGAATAAACGAACAGATGGCCAAGGCGGGATTGCCCCCTCCCAATTTCCGTGGTTTCATGGCGGACAACGCACAAGCAAATTGGGCTGCCATCCGAAGGGTGTACGGGCAAGACCCCAATGTTCCCATGGAAGGCAAGGAGAGATCTTGTGGGTTCCACTTTCTGCAGAGCCTTTCGCAGTACACAACCAGGCTCGTGGCGCCAGATTTCAGAGAGGAGCACCGTTCCATGTGCCTTGCGTGGAAGCGCGCTCCCACCTTGGATGATGCAGAGACACAGTTTGCATGCATACGGGCTTGGTGGACATCGTCAGGTGCTGTAAGGAAATCAGACGAAGGAGCAATGGTCAGTTGGCTAGCATGGTGGCATTATCGTTTCCTCCAGTTCGGCGACTATATGCGGGAGGTGAGTTGCACGAATTCGCGTCCCGTTGGATATTATTCTTGGCCATATTTGTAACTTGCTTGTAACCTCAACATGTGCTTGTGCAGGAAATGTGTCTCGACTCCGACACCGACATGCCCACGACAAACATGGCCGAATCAGTGCACTCTTCCTGGCGTGCCTCCTCTGCGGCGCATCTGGTGGACATCCTCACTGCCACAACGGAGGACATTGTGAGGTCAATTATGCAGCAATGCAGGTACAACGAGTTCTTGAAAGGGAAACAGTGGGGCTTGGGGCCGGACAGGCAGGAAATGCTGATGCGGACTGCCTCCAGATCGAAGAATCCTCGGAAGTGGGCGGCGGCCTTGCGAGAGGGCCTTCGGGACACGCCATTGCTGCGAAGAGGCCAACATTTGGAAGGAGATGTTCATACCCGTCCAGTGAGACGAAGACTTGACGAGGCACCTGGCGGAGAAGAGGATTCATGGCGAGCTGACAAGAATATTCGCACGCTCCCTCGTGGTCCGGTGATGTTGTCCGAGGAGGTCTCGTCGAGCACCGGAAGTCCTGCACGTTCAAGATCGCCATCTCCTTTGAGCACAGGGCGCGTGCCCCGGCAACATAACGAGCCATCTGTAGTAAAGCAATACAACATTCCCATTGTGGAGACAAGAGTGTCGGAGTCACAGTGGAGAATTGCGAGGACATTGCCGGCATTTCGAGGGAAGTGTTGCGCCATCCGGGTGGATACGAGAGCACGCTGTGGTGAGATGATTCGGAGGAACCCACACGGTGCTGTACCTGCACCTTGTTTCAGCGGCAGATTTTTGACTCCCACATTTGCTCACGCCACAACGCAGACATTTTGGTTCTGTAGGCACGACATAATGACCTGTGTATTTGGCAAGCCCAAGTACGGGATTCAGGGAATGCCGGAGCCTCCGGGCGTCTGGCCTGTTGCACCGGGTTGCAGCCTCTCTCAGAATGAGGCGGATGCTCTATCTGCAGCAGGATTTCGAATGGTGCAACGCACAGACATCCCGGCCCACGCATTTCCGGTTCCTCAGACCCAGCCATTGCATACTGCTCGGTCCAGTAGAGACGGATTGGACAATTCTGCACATCCCACAATGCGATTCGGAAGAGTGAAGAGACGACACCCTCCCAACAAGTTGAATGAGACTCGGATTGCCAATGCTCTTGGGATGGCTTGCACTATTCAGAGCTCCGTGGACGTACCCCCACCCGGCCTTGGGCGTGTGTATCGGATGGCAACGGCCGGCTCGGCTGTACGCGACGATGTATACACAATTACGATTGGAGTGGAGCCGACTTGCAACTGTACGGACTTCTCGTTGATGGAAGCAAAGAAGGGTTCGAAGTATTATCCGTGCAAGCATCTGTATTACATTTACCTGAAGAGGTTGAGGATGAACGTGACTATTGATGACTTTATTCATGCACCGGCGTTGAGCGTGAACGAGCTGCACAAACTCCTTCTTAGGGATTCCAGAAATCATTGATGGGGCAAACGGAATCCTCCATATGGATATTTTCAAATGCATTTTGCTGTATCAGACTTCTTTTTTGCAGTGTAATGAAATGCACCCCAAAACTCCTGGAATGAGGCAATATTCCATTCAAACTGAGATCCAACAGAAGCAGTTCTGGGGCCATTTCTGGAAAAATGGCGCCGAATTTCTCTTTTTGGGGCCGAAAACTCGCTAAGTCCCAACATGCACTGGTACCTGTGTTTGGGAAAATGGCGCCGAATTTCTCTTTTTGGGGCCGAAAACTGGCTAAGTCCCAACATGCACTGGTACCGTGTCTGGAAAAATGGCGCCGAATTTCTCTTTTTTGGGCCGAAAACTGGCTAAGTCCGAACATGCACTGGAAAAATGGCGCCGAATTACCTGTCATGAGGGGACCTATAGCCGCGGAATTCGGCACCATTTTTCGCCAGAGAGACCTATTGCCGCGAAATACGTCGCCGTTTTTTCAGGTTACGGACCCTATTACCGCGAAATTCGGCGCCATATTTGCACATGTCGCTAGGAATTGGCATGAGCGGAAGACAAAATATCATGAGCACAACTGTCAAAAGTGCAATTTTCCCTTCAAGGGGCCGAATAATATATTTGTTTTTTCTGACACATTGCATTAAATTATTGTTTTTTATTGTTTTTTATTGTTTTTTATTTTCGAAATTTGTACTTCTGCTCATGAAAACCGATTGTGTTACTACTCTGCTCATGCCGCTCATGCCGCTCATGCCGCTCATGCCGCTCATGCTCATGAAATAGCAAACCTCTATAGCTCCCGATGGTCACATCCAAAGCTAACCGTCGAATCTTGACAGATGGATCATGACCATTTTCGAGCGAGCGCGGCAGCAAATCTCTTGTGCCGGAAGACACGAGTGACGGCCTCCTCTGGAGGTCAAAAAAAGTTAATCATTCTGAGTGTTGTTGGTTTATTGTGCTATAAACCCAAGCCTGTTGGATCACAGAGGTTCCTTGAACATTTCCCTCATGCCAAAATTCGCTACGATTGGGACAATGTCGTTCCTCGTCTGGGTCTTCTGAAATTTCTTGAACTTGCGTTCAACCATTACCATGTGGGTATATGGTCGTGTGGAGTTCAGCATATGGTTGAGGCTCTTTTTGCATATCTTCTCCCGAAGGATATGGTCAGGAAATTTTGCTTTATCTGGTGTCGGGATACTTGCACCAAGCTTCCTGCCTACATTGCCTCAACACAGCCGTTCTACATTAAAGACATTGTTGGTCTTTGGGAACACTTCGGGAGAAGTTATAAGCCCTACAGCCTAAAAGGCCAAATGCTTTTGATTGATGATGAGCCCACCAAAGCCTTGAGGAACCCTTTGAACACTGGTTTTTACCCGAGATCCTTTGATGGCACTCTAACGCCGATCGTCAAGGAGGGATGAGATTCTTTTGTTGAGGATCTTCTTGAGGCTTTATGGCCATTCCTTTCTGGCATGATGTTATCTTTGACAGTTCAAGAGTACATGGTTCAGGAGAATTACTGGAAGTGTGCAAATGTTCAGATACCTGTCGATAGCTCTCACCCTGATTAGATTTGGCTAGCAAGATATGCAAATCCCCTCCTAGGGATTACTGACCCTTGTGTGTTTTTAGGTATGTTCCCACCTCTTTGCTTTCAACTTCTTCTTTTTATGTCAACCGATGTGTCTTGGAGTTGTAGATTAAGAGGTTAGAATGGGTCAGTAAGCACGGGAAGTCTCCCGTCCCTGCTGCGCACCATGAATATGGAAAGTATACTGATTTGTCTCATGGATTGGTTTATTTGTTCTAGTCAAGGCCAAGCGTCGTACGAAGTCAATATCCGACAAGAAAAAGGATGGACATACCACACCAACAGGCCAGGAGGGTCTCTAGAGGTATATGAGTATTTCTGAGGAGGAGATCTGCTGGCGAGCACAACGCCCTCAAACAGATGCAGGGCAACGGAATGTCCATCTGGGGAGATCTGGGATGAGAGTAGAATCCGCTACCCGTTCTTACTAGTCGGGTGACAGTCTTCCACCAATTGGGATATTGTAAATAATGTACATTGACAATGACGCTATTCACTAAGCGCAATTATGAATCCAAATGGTTCATTATTTTTAATTCATTTCATGTCTAGAGCGATGGATACCATGGCTGTGCTCTGTGTTCACTTTGTTTGGTTTTGGAATTCATTACACATGTTGATATGAGAGGTATCACCACGGGAGATCTCCCCTACCTGACTATGTGCATGTTTTGGTTTCGTCATCACACCCGTCAGACTCTTTTAGACTAGAGAGCGTGAGTAAGGATGGGAGACCTCCCGTCCTCTTTGCCTTTCTATTTGTGCTTGTTCCTGTCAGACCCCTCATTCTCTTATGGCTTTGGTGGGTTATTGTATCTTGTGCATGTTAACCCCTCAATTTAATTTGACTATGCCTGATGTGTAACGCTAATTGGGAGGGGAGACCTCCCGTCTGTCCTGGTCCGCATGTGTTTTGTGCGTGGAGCTATGACTTAAATGAATGAAGAATAATCAGTTCACGGCCTTGCCTGTGACCTTGGAATCCGCTAGGTGGTTCTTATTTTATGGATGACGCTCTTGAGGAACCGGTCTAAGACTCGAGGACGATGATAGACAGAGATAAACAATCTTGTCGAAGGGCTGATGCATTGGAGCCGAACTGTTCGATTGAATTGGCTTTTATAGAGACTATGTTCAGTATTGGTTTGCGTCGAAGACTATGGTTTTGGGTCCTATGGGATGGTGATGGTTGATTAGTGCCCATAGCCAGGGACCTCAATGGCTGTACAAATTTGGTTTGGTGATGCTCTAATAAATTACTCTGGACATTTTGGGACGTATCTCGACGGGATGTCTTTCTATCTTACTATGTTCTAATCATAGATCGGGAGATCTCCCTTGCCTCAGTGGAGATGTCGAACTTGGGGCAACAGTCATAATTCTCCTGTACTTCTGGAATGACAATGTTTGGCATTTTTTTGTAGGCTAATATTAAAAAAATGAAGCAACTGTGATTGACAGGATGTCTCCCGTGCTGCCCGTGAAACTGTAGAAAACTAGGATTTCAACTCATATTAGGGATGTGATCAGGGTATGGATTCTCTGAGAACAACAATATTTACTAAACATCTACTACAATAAACTTAATAAAATCATTTAAATTTGTTTTCATATTGAATTTTTATTCAATTTAAATAAATAAATAAATATGTTATTCCTGGACTTTGGAAAGTCTAGATTTACTTAAAATCCAGTTATGAGGGATTGCCATTCCTCTCAAACGCGCGTTGC
The DNA here is from genome assembly GCA_030704615.1 of Takakia lepidozioides. Lineage (NCBI taxonomy): Eukaryota > Viridiplantae > Streptophyta > Takakiopsida > Takakiales > Takakiaceae > Takakia > Takakia lepidozioides. The sequence goes on along the minus strand of CM060732.1, from coordinate 20,338,500 downwards.
TACACATGCCACAAATTAAAGTTAGTTCTTCACGATGATGGAGCCAGAAAGAAGACATAATAAAATACATAGGGAAGTACGACTTACAAATCGCAAGATAAAACCCTTGGATCCGTCGGCGCCCCACTTGTGTGTGGATTCGTGCTTGTCAAGGTGGACTGTTGTTGCTTCGCGTGCCCGCTCAAATTTGGCCTTGTTTGCCGCATCATTCTCTCCCGCAATGAGTGCATCCCACGATACCTATGCACCCCCTCCCCCCCCCCAACAATTAGTGAATTACACACATACATTGCATCGAATCCACCTCATTAATACACATGCAACAAATGGAAGGTGAAATGATTCAGGATTTGCCAACCTATGTAATTCCATAAGGTGGTTTGGGTATGGCCCCCTTTTCCATTGCCCTCCGAATGATCTGTCTAGCACGGTACCTCTTGTCCTTTGAATAAGTTTCGCCCCACCATCTCCATCGCCCTTGTGTCACTCCAATTGCCCGGAAACCGGCGGTCTACTCACGAGCATACGCCCGCTTCGCGCCAAAGTGCTGATCAGCCCACTCAATGTGCAAAGGGAACCACCTCATTGCGAGTTCGAAGGCTGGCTTCTTCATAGCCTCCCAGAACGCACCGCAGGGGTCACCATGGTGATTCACCTCCACCAGTGGCACCACGATCTTTGCCAACTCCACGTCCTCTATCGCCAAGGCCATGTTCTTCTTCCCACCTTCTCCCTTCTTTGTAGCCTCCTTCAGCGCCACTGGAAATAGATTCCAGATGTGGAGCATAGCCGGCGGCGGCGCCCCGTAGTCCAGGCCCTTCTTTGCTGACCGCTCAGGCTTAGGGGGCGGCGTCGCTGATCGGCTAGGCCGCTCCAAACCGGCCCATACCTCCTCCTCCCCCCCCCAAAAAAAAAAAATGTGTAGCAGGGTAGAAGCCCTCACCCGGCTTGACTACTTCAAGGCGCTTCGCTATCTCGGCCACTTCATTGGCCCTCCTCGTGTCCTCCCCCCTCATCGACAACATTGGGCTAGCAACGACCACTTTCAAAGGCCCTTGAACCTGACGTTGGGCCTTGGCAAGTGCAGCCTTTGCTGCGGAGGAAGGGGTCGCTATGGGGGTGACATCCAAAAGTTGCCTATACCGGGCCCCCGAACGGGTGATGTGCTTGCCAAGGTACATTTCACCCGTCTTGGTGGCCGGGGGTGTGCTCAACTGAGCATCCGGCTCAGCAACAACCTCCCGAATAGGAGAGCTGGCTGAGCCGGCCCGTGGCGCATCCAAGATGGGGACAAGAGGGGGGGTACTGGCCTCGGGAGGCAGACGAGCCCTCCAGCTGCGGCTGTCGACGGAGCTGGTAAACTGTGAAACGCCCTGGCGCGTCACACGTGCCGACAAAGCAAACGGATTGTCCGCCCCTTTCTTTGGGGCAGGGGACTTCTTCTCTTTCCCCATAAGCTGGCACCTGTCATGCAAACCCACAAGTTGGCCTCATTAGGAAACAACCTCTACATTCCAAATCATAAACAAAAAAAACCAAGCATGTCGGGGGCTGGGAGCAGCAAGTGCTGGGGGTCTCGAGAGGGGGCAACAAAGAGAAAAGAAAAAGGTGGGGGGGGGGACTGAGCAGCAACAGCAGCTGCTCACACCACCTGCTCAGTCACTCCCCCCCCCACATTTTTTTTGTTTTTTTTGTTTCCTGATCTCTCCCTCTCACTCCCTCTCTTTGTCTCTCTTTGTCCCTCTCTCTCCCTCTGGAAACTGGGTTTATGGAATTGTTGTCCCAACTTCCATCATTGAAGAAATTGAAAAATTGGGTTGCAGGGAATTTAGATGTTTTTCATCCAGAATACATCCATTTTTCCCTAGTGAGACATTTCTTCATTAATACCTGTGAGGTTTTTGCTTCATCCGGACATCAACCCGGAATATACTGATTGCAAAACTCCCGTCATTTATATTTTTTCAATCCAACCTGGATGAAAAAAGGTCGTTATCTGGCAGGACCTAAATACGGGACAAGACATGTATAAATAAAATTAAAAAAAAACCCCGATGTTTTTCATCTAACCTAGATGAAAAATGGACTGCATCCGTCGAGTTCAAGACAGGATGAACACACGATGTTTTTCATCTTCTGCGAATGAGAAACGGACAACGTCCGTCGGGCGTATGGGCTGGCGGATATTTTTCATCATAAGAAGGATGAATGATGAGCCGGACAGGGTAAAAGCCCTGCGCAACCCTAATGTCTTTCTTTTTGCGCTGCAAAAGTGTGCGCGATGGCGGCTTGGAGGTGGCGATGGTGCTCGTGCTACAGATACCATGAGCTGCCAATCCCTGGAGTGTTTAAGGCTCTTGTGAGCGCCGCCTCTGCGGGCTCTTTAAGGCGATGGCGGTGGCTTAGAGATGAGGGAAGATTCACTGTCTCATTTGTTTGTTTTTTTGCTGCACAAGGGAACAAAGGTAGTGATGGCGGAGGTACCACCTGCCTGCTTGTGAAGTTTCCCTGGGAGCCCTCCTCTGGATCTTTGATGAATGACGACGTCTTGGTAGAACAAGGAAGTCTCTCTCTCCCTCCCTTTATAAACCCTACCTTATGAGACAAAGCTCTTTTTTCTTGTGCTTGGGAAGACTTTGCTTTGGTTAAGGTAGCAGTGTTGTGGTGTTGGCGAAGACCTCCCTGCACGGTTGGGCTTGTGGAGAGATGGCGACCATCCCCCAAATAGTAAAAAAGGTTCTTTTTCTATTTGTCTTGCTTCCCTGCTTTCTTTGGCATTCTCTGTGCTTAGATTCAAGTGTATTTGACCTCGATAGCAAGTGTGGAAGCCTGCTACTCATCTTGTGCATCCTCACTAACTCACAATGCGTTGTGGTTGTTTTTGGGACGGGCACAGGTGAGGGCTTCCACTTAATATACTGATGTCTAGGTGCTGCTGGATGCCAAGTGGGTTGCAGAGCTGGGGAAGGAATCGCTGGCCATGGACTCATCTTAAAATGTTGAAAAACTAAATCACTCTATGGTTTTTCTTGATCCTACCTCTTTCTGTTATCTATGAAGAACAAGTATAGTGTTGTTTAAGGTGGGCTATTTCGGCCCAGCCAGTGGAAGACCTTTGCTTGGCTGTGACAGCCGTGTTTATGATGGCTTGTGTGAGACACACATCTGTTTTTCAGGCACTAGTTTGCTTTGCTTGCCTTATGGTAGTTGGAAACAAAAGGAGAGGCTGCAAAGAACTGTTTGTTGCAGCTACTCAGGTACCCCTGATGGTAAAATACCCCTGTTATGTTCCAACCCGGATGGCTTTGTTAGCTAGATGCTTAGGCCAGGGTATGGTGAAGATTCTGCCTGTGGCTATTCGGCTGACACTGAAAATATGGCAGCAATATAGTTGGTAACTGGTTTTTGAGGCAGCCAGGGTGGTTAAGTGGAAATACCCCCTGGACATGGTGTAATGACATGGTCAAACGTGGAATGATGTAAATAGGGTGTGCTGACAGTATCATATACTGTCACAGGATGTGTATGCAGTCCTTTATTTTTACCTTGCTGTGTCATGAACTTTGATTTTCAGCTGTAGCAAGAAATAATGGTATAGGGGTATTCTGGAAAACTTACTAGACATATCCCCCTCCCCTATGGGGGCAAGCTGTGCTGCAGACCAGTTTAAACAAATACTGGCAGTTATTTAAATCTGTAATATCAAAGTGTTATTTTCCTTTTTTTTAAATAAACCCTCCATGACACCCATGGGGTTTGAGTAAGTATGCTTGGATTACAGCTTGCGGACAATAAATCTGTATGACCATTTGACCTGCACCACATCAAGGCCACCAAAATATGGCCAAGTACCCGCCATCCCACCCAGACCTCTGAATGTGTATCATGATCATGAATGATGGTCAATCAACATCAGTGGAATACTCTTTGGGTTATATATAATACTGACATGAACACATTACTGTGCATGGATGTAAAGAGAAATAGACGGACTTTCTTTGCTGAATATGATATTACAGCAGTAATGTCTGCACAAAAGGATGCTAGTGATGAGTTCTATCTCTTGATTTCTTTTTATTTAACTTTTGCTTGCTTGGACTAAAAAGTCTAATATAGCTATGATACTATGTTTTACTTTCTTGCAATTAACTCTCGGTGAGTACATGAGTAGTTAACTAAGAAAAGATAGCTAAGTGGTTTATGGTCTTGACCTAAAAACTAAAACCTCTAAGCTTTGTTGAAAGTATATTTTGGAAGAAAGGAGGTGTTTGAGCAATGAAGGAAGCACGGAGGTTAGTAGAGAAAATCCAACCTCCCACCCCAACCGCCTCTGTCTTGAGTATGAAATTAGAAGGTCAGTGATGGTGCATTCTTTGAAGGCTGTATTGTCTTTAGAAAATCTGGTTTGAACATGTACGGACAGATCCTTACTTTGTCTAGACAAGACAAGCCCTACTCTCTCTCTCTCTCTCTCTCTCTCTCTTTGATCTTGGGCAGAATATTTCAGGTGGGTTAAAGTGTTTTTTTCCTATGTTTGTCCTAAAATTGACAAGTAGACACTTGTTGCAAAAGTCATTCCCTGGCCTAGGGCCTTGTGGGATTTATTGCCCATGTGCTGGTTTACTCACCTTGTGCATCCTCACTAACACACATTCTGTTGGATGTGGTGGTTTTTGGGATGAGCGTATGTGAGGGTCCTTCACTTTTCATGGATTTCTAAGTTGTATGTGTAAGTTTTGCATGGGCCCTACATATAGAGGCTAAGGCAAACATCGTCTTATGAGTATATTCTCTATATATAGATTCCAAGGAGTCAACATATCACCCCTATAGCCGTGGATTGTGCTCAAGTGAGTTGTTTATCCTGCCAACGTTGTGCTCACACTATACCAACCCCGCGAGGGGGATAAGCGTCACCACCTTTCAATGGTTATTTTTTCCACCTCTTTTAATTGATTAGCACTCCATATTTAGAAAAATGCCTTGGAAAGAGTGTTGGAGCTTTCAAAAGTTTATATACACAAACTTTCAAGTGTTGTTTTCCGACAAATCCTATGCTAGCCAAATAAAAGAAGATATTCTTCCAAGCGCTTGCAGGTCACAATGTGCAAGAGCTCTGGGTCAAGTCAACTTCCAAAAACATGTTTATTGAGTCACATTTCCTTTAAATTCTGGGGTCCTGACCTTGTTTGCACACTCAGTGACAATTCTTGCCTCAAACTCTTGTTTGAGCTCCTCCTGCAATGTTGCCAACTGAGTGGAAGGAACATGAGTCTTGAAGTAGGTGCCCAACAGGTTGAGAGTCCTGAGCATTTCAAACCCCAGACTTGGATTAATTGATAACATGATCCCCTGCACTGCCCTTACATTTTAGAGTCTAAAACATCGGTAACTGGGAAGAACATCTCATCTCCCCTAAAGCTTTACGTCAGACAGTAATCCACTACCCACAAGCCAAATTTGTGGTTCAACCCTAACCGGGTTCTGATTCTCTTAGTCTGAGAGATCCAATCCAAAAGATTCTACCTCCAAGAAAAGTGCAGATTAGCCATACTAATGAGGGAACAATTCTACTCGAACTGGCAGACAAACTGACTTTAATCAGCGTATTCAGTCATTGTTAATCACCTGGGAAGAAAGCAAGATATGAAGCTTGCAACTGGATATCCATTTTAATAAGGTTTTCAAGAGAGACATGGTTTTCAGGTCAAATCTACCGCATGAGTACACCTGTTTTTTCTTCTTTGACATTCTTCATCTCTTCAATCACCCCATGAGCAAGTGAATCTGCAGTGTAGTTCTTCCCAAAGAACTTTACGAAGTCCATGTTTGGGTCCATCAAGTACCTGCAGGTGACCATACACAAACCCAGATTAGAAAAGCATAGAACATACAGGACATTGCCACTTGGCTCCTGAAATGGCAGACTCTCTTACTCACTGTAGTACCTAGGACAGAGTTGGGTTGCAAACCATAGCGACACAAATGGCAGAGCAAACATGCTTCAGTGCACATGATCCTGGAATACGCATAATAGGTGGAATTAAAAAATCACACTACTAAGCAATACAAGCAACTTCTGATGGTCAGAGGCACTTGAGACTAGAACGATCGAAGGGACTAAGACCCTTGCTGGTGCGATTCCCACATTGCATGAAGGTTTGTTCATGGCACAATCAGTTAATTTTAGGGAATCAGTTTCCACAAATTTCAAGTTTAAGGCCTAACAGGTGCCGTCATCTTCTTCATGTCGATTGTCCCTTGGACACTTCATGTAAAGCTCCTTTTTCCCCTCAATTCTCAGATGGCAACCTCAGAGCCATGGTCTCAAAAGGGCACCAACACATGGTCTTGTCTTGAGGTTATCACAGCTCATTTCCTGTACACACCTAGAGAGTACATAGTGGTCAGCTTACGTACATTATGATGGAATGATCAACAAGGTAGTCATCGCCCTCATCCTCAGTCTTCATGTAGTACACCCTGTACTCGCGCGCCACTTGTCGGATATCATCCACGCTGCCCGTCAGGCCCACCAATCTTGGATGAAACTCTGCACCATATCCAACCGCGTACAGAGGATCAGTAACATAGTTAGGATGCTTAAAATACAGTAATTTATCCAAATTTGGTCTTTCAGTGAGATCACATGCTTTCAACTATCTACCATGAAGTTTACCTCAAATCGTAAATGTAAGACACCCTAGTAAACTATGTTGATAACCAGCTAAGTTTACGGAAAAACAACCAGAATAAGAACAACGACTTGGACTAATTACAGAAGAGGACCACAGTGTCCACCCCTTCTTAAAGGACCAACCAATTTATAGAATCGTCAGTGTGCCAGCCATTTTGTAAGTGAGTGTTACAGAGAGACAAAGAAAGATATAATGTCTATTGTGGGGGGAGGGGGGCACAGAATTTGATCGAAGGTCTTCCCTCCTCCTCAGTAAGTTTGAACATATACAGGGAGAAATAGAAAGAAAGGAGGAAAGAAAAAAATCATAACTCTGCTGAACAAAAGTGCGTAACAAACAAAAGCAGCAATGCAAGATGGAGGGTCTTGTGAAGATAAGAGAATGTGCTCATGAGCCATTGTTTGCCGCAGCCTTGTGGCCATACTCTCCACGCCCAGTTTGGGAGGAACAAGAGGGAACAGACACTGCCTTTGTGAGGGGCTCAACGTGGGACTTGGTATGTACAATTGGTTAGGATTTCCTCTAGAAAGCCCTTCGCTCAAGCATCAATCTGCTGTGTGTGAGCTGACTGCAACAGGCCCAGGGCTTTAGGTTCAACGAAAGGTTTTACTCCAACCAAAGCAAGCGTAAATACTGGTGTCACTTCACCCTAAAGGATTACTGCCTTCTGTTTGGTGGACACCTGACGGCCAGGGCAATGCGGTTGCCCAAAACTCCCCAAGGACTCAAAAGTCCTGAGGTAGAATCCCGCATCACCTTCATGGGAAACACTTCTAGACTCCAAATGAACCTTGAGATGGGTGTTTATTTTCCTACAAAACAGCTTGCCAACTGCGCTAAGAAGTGTACTGCCATGGTAGTTGCCTTTCTTACACAGATTGACAATGACACTCTCTACAGCAAAAGGGTATCACTTCAGTCTTCCAAATAAGGTAAAAGAGGAGGAAAAGGGCCTCTGCCATAGGATCACCAGCATGCTTAAGTAGCTTTTTGACAACAAGAGAAGTAGACAGAGAGATAAAAATAAAGTTAGTATGTCGGTGGTACGATCAAAGGACCAAGAGATGAGAGTAAAACCATAGAATGCAAACAATAGAAGGAGAGAGAGGAGGGGGTGGACGAGTTTGAGTGGTTCAGGAAACAGAGGAACCTTTTAAGTAATCTCGAATCTGTTCCACAGTGTCACGCTCAGGATCAATGGAAATGAAGACCGGCACAACCTGCAATCCTGACTCCTTCTCTGCATTCCACCCAAGCCCCACTGTTACCGAACCTCTCTCTTTTACCAGTCACCAGTGATGCACTGACAACAACTGGCAGCTAATGGAAGCCAAATGATGAAGGGAACAGAACTAACTACCCAAATGTCTCCCTGGACTTCCCTCTGAACATATTCTTGACATCTGAAAGTTTCTCTTCATTAAGATAGACACCCACGGTAATCAGTAGAAGGCTGACGAAGACATAAACTCTCCTCTTTTCACATTAGAGCACGTAAACATATGCCAAGGATAGAGGATGGACCTATCTTGTCAATGGCCTCTGCCATTTTTGTAAGCTCGTCTGGGCAGATATCTGGACAGTACGTGAACCCAAAGTAGATAAGATTCCAGTTGCCAACAAAATCGCGGTCAGTCACCACTTTTCCATCCTGGTTCACCAATTTAAAGGGACCCCCAATTGCAGCCTTCCCAACTCCTGGACCATGCTTGGCCTCAGCTGGTGCATCTGAAGTAATAACTGCATATGGAACACACCACTCGTGAAGGGAATGCCTGTGTTCAAATCTGAGAACCTCTAAAGTGGCTGTACAGATTCCTATGCTGAAATTTTGGCATGAAAACCGTCACTGTATGCTTCCTTAGCCATCTCACCATAGACCCCAGGCCAGATTGCACAAAGAAGAAAGAGGAAAAGTGGCAGGGGACATAAGGATACCTACCTCTCATCCCTTCCCCATCTCTCTCCTTTCCTGGATTGTCTTCAGTACATGCAGCAAGTATATCCTACTTAAGTTTATAACTCAGTACACCACTGCCATGCACTTGGAGGTCTACCTTTAAGCTGGCGCCTCTTTTCACGGTCCCAGTATGCAATCAGGCCCCCACCCGTCACCATCAAGAGACCAAGACTTATCCATGAGACTGGCTGCACATTGTTCAACAGTAATGGTGTCGTTCAGCATGCAGACCCAGCTTACACACATTACAGACATGAATCTGGAATTGAATTCACTGTGCTGACAATACAATAGCTTTGAGAAAGTTACTGAAATGTTTGGCATCCCAATGTGGTGTTTGGGCCCGAAGAAAAGTTGAAAATCACCTACATTTAAAAATTTCTTCAATCCAAGAACAATACGACATGGTTCTCTCTCTGTCTTTCAAGTAATTTATACAACATAGTAACAACTAACCAATCAAAGACAAAGGCACTGACGTACGCCACCCCGAATGGCCCTTGCACTTTGTGGTGGTCCTCTTGGGCTTTCAGTGATCAACTTCACAACTTCTTCACTGTCCTTACCAGCTTCATTGCCTCCAGAGTTAGTGATGGTTCGGCGCCAAGTCGAGGGATATTTTCCTCTCTGCAATTCACAGTGCATACAACTAGGTACTATGAGTCATGCTTAAAAAATCACCTCACTTGCAGTTCAGCCTTAGAGTTTGGGGTTTAGAGTTGAAGGTACGTTCCTTACATGTCAGTCTCGCCATTAGGTCGTTTATAGCAGCGAAGTCGTCAACAATAACTTTGAGAAAGCGCAGCGAGGCCTTTTGTCTAAAGCCCCGGCAAGACTGGTAAGATCGGAATCGTAAAGTCTTCCCCACAGATGTAGACTTGATACATCAGAATATGCAACTTCCAAGAAGCGGAAAGTAAGAACCGAGTGCATTCATACCTCGCTGAGATTTGGTTCTTATTTCACCAGAGGTACTTGCGACCAGTAGACACAGCCAAAATCGAAGCAGGAATGAGACCACATCTTGGACACATTTCTTTCCTCGACAATCCCCTCAAGTTCCCCCATGCCATATACACCCGCCCCAATGCCAGGCACTAAATCTCATCTGTATTTAAATGTCTATTGCTGTACCTGAGCTGAATTCGTTTCCGGCACATAGGAATGGAGCCTGTGTCTCATGCCCTCTCTCAGCCACCCCCCCCTACACATTGTCCGGTATCCCCTTGACCACATCGCACTGAGAAGGACGCAGTGACGTGCTCTTGCCCTTACTCCCGCCATGACTCTCAAGTCAGATCACAGCTCTGCGCGTGAACAATAAACCACCTTCGATCACTGCGAATGAAGGCAATGTGCCTGAGTGTTTGTATAGCCGATAAATTCCACGCTTGCTGGCGTGCAGATGTACTCTTGCACACACGTAACAACAGATTAAGAGGAACGAATTTGCAAATGAAAAACATTGAACAATTACGCAATCCTGGCAGAATTGTGGGGTCGTTCTTCCGAACTTCGCATCTCGCTCAGGGTGTAGGGTTTAGAGTTGATGGCGCAGTGTTTACGAGATCTGCCTCTGCACAACAGTACCGATTGTTGCGATTGTCACCGTCCATCCGGATGCAACCATCGCTGGGGATTCCTCATCATCTCATCCTCCATGAGCAGAATCGGCATGTTTCATCGGTGAGCGTCTGACATGGCCCGAAAACCAAGGGAGAAAAGGAAGTGCACGACCGAGAGGAGCCGGTGAGCTATGGCGGCAGTTGACGCGCGAAGTGTCAGGCAACTGCCACACGATACGATACCCCTCCATTCTCGCCTCTCTCCTGTTTCTTGCTCTCTCCCGGGCTGTCCAGCTGTGAATTCTCTCATCAATTTCACTGTAGTTCGCTGTATCTGTCTGTGATATTTTGTGGCTGGCGTGCTGGTTGGCAGTCTGTTTCTTGCTCGTGAAACGTCATTTCCGCTAGCAAATACGCTTTGGCCTCTCTCTGTCTTTCTCACTTTGCATGAGGCCCTGTCTCCGCAGAATGTTTGGGTTTGATATGCTCTTTGGTTTGGATAAGAAGACGTGGATACTATCATGGTGGTTGACACAAGTAGCTGGTGGTATCCCAGCTGACAATCGAGTTCACATTACAAACGTTTCCGGGTGCTTCGTATACTCGACACTGCATATTGCAACATTCTAGAGAAACAATCATCCTGTCGCATATTGACAGATGTGTCTGTTGGACATTCAAATCACGGTCTCCATGCTGGAATTATACCACTGAATCCCCAAAGCTTGATGTGGAGTGACATTATACGTTACAATAGATAAAGGATGATGAGAGACTCGGAAATATGTGATCCAACCTGACAGTCTGCTCCAATATCGAACTTGGAGCTCATCATGGATACAAATCTTTCAACAACAGTGGTGCAGCATGTGAGAAGGCAGTTCGTTCAAATGAAGGAGCATCTGTAGACAGCAGGGTGTACTGAGGAGCTCGGAAGAGGCTGATAGCTATGACAACATACTCAGTCAAATCAGGGGATAATGACAACGATTACTACAATGGAAGGGAAGAAGGTGAATCCTGTTGACTGGAGCCTTCTGTATCCCTTGAAGTTTCTTAGGAAGTTAATATCTGGAATTACCTTAGCCACATTAAAAATAGTCAACTTTCACAATCGAAATGCTTAGCAAAGTTGTAGTGTCATGCAGCAGAACTTTCCACAATTTTAAACTTTTTATACAAGAAGAGTCACACTCTGCTACTGTGAAGCAGATGCAACACTTGCATTCTGCTGGTACTAATCTCACCACCTTTTGAACCATGATCTGGTTGTTTAGACAGTGGCAAGTGTGGGTAATCAGAGAGACACGAGAGAATGTACTCTAAGACATTGTTTGCCATAGCCAGACCGCACGCCCAGTTTGGCTGGAACAAGCGACAGGGGAGAGACATAAAGAAAGACACATGAGAGAGAGTCATCTAGGCTAGGCAGGCTGTAATGCAGTGCAATTCACCTTGTAAAGGACCTGGCCTTCAACATCAAATATCTGAGTTGATATGTAAAATATCGCAGGAAACACCTGTTCGAAATCACCTCAAATGAGTGGTGACTCGGATATTATGAGAAATAATATTGAAGTTTATGTGAGAGTAAGACCTCTCTCAAAAGAAGAGTGTGCCAAGGGAGAAACCAGTTGCATCAATGTCTCAAAAGATGAACGGTCTTTGAAGGTAAATGGAATGGGTGGCTTTCCTGCTCTGTTCTAAGACCATTGGGTTTCGGCTATGCCAGAAATGTCAAGCTGATGGTGGATGAAGGTGTGTGAATCAAATTTTTTTGTGTTGTCGATGGAGCTCCATGGAAGTCTTTTTATTGGTTGATAGTATCACATCAAGCTTACACTCACAGACATGGATGTCAGTATAATAAGTGCTGGAGGCATTTTTTGAGATTTTGTATGATAGCACTGCTTGTATGACACATATTACCTGCACTTCTCTTTTTCTCTTTTCTGGATGTGATTTCATCCTTTCACCCGTGTATTTCTAAATCAGGCAACTATGATGTCACTCAGGTGTTGGAGCAAGGCTATGGATACAGTACCACCACTCGGTCTTTCCAAGTAAGTCTACAAAACAGGGAATGTACATCAGTCCATGAAATATTTCCAATGTGAAAGTGGTCTGTTAGATGGAGCCTAAGATAGACTGGGACACAGAAAAAATGTGTTATAGTGTAAATCACTTGAGCCATTGACAACTCTTCAAGCCATGCCTTGTTTGAAGAGACAAAGTCTGCCCTCTTAAGCCTGTGAATATATTTCTCCAGATGAAGTAAGAGAAGAGCTTGTTGAGAGGGGTGTCACCCCTAAATTCCTATTAGGATTGGGGAAAACGGAACCCTACCTCAAAAGAGAGGGACCTCCTCTAGTCGTACATGAAAAGGTCTATGAGAAGTTGGGTGTGCATAGGCACAAAGTTTGGGTTGAGCCTTAGCCTTCAATATCCCCTAAGATTACATTGGAGCTTCTGTAATGCAACACTGCCACCAACTGAATCATCTTTCTCCAGTTCTAACTTGGATGAAATTACATATAGTTTGTGGCTCATGTGAGAATGCAGGGGTTTCACATTTTCAGTTTCCGTTGACATAAGGAGTACTCTTGCTAAAGGGGTTTTTTTCGGTTGCATTACATGGTTGCAGTTTGATGGCTGTGTCGGCCCAACGGCAGAGCAACAGGTTGTCATGCAAAAGATCAAGATGAAAAAATTGTTGGACTCGGTGCTTGAGGGCTATTCATCCACAGTAATGGCATGTGGGCAAACAGGTTCTGGGAAGACCTTCACCATGTCTGGGAGGGAAGAGGTCAGCTCTCTCTCTCTTCCTTTTTATCTTCTCTCCCTCCATCTTTCTTTGGTACTGGAAAGTTCCCTTTCTCTTTTTCCTTTCTTTTTGCGCGGACGTTATAAGGTACCTTTCATTTCATTTCATTTCATTTCTGTGCCTCAACAGAACACAAATGTTCATCAAATTGTCCTTCTATCTTATCAAGTTCCTTTCTCTTATTCTGTCTTTTTGTTTGTGGCCCCTCTCTCTTTTCTTGTTTCTTTCTTCCTCTTGTCCCATAAGCTCTTTGAGCTGCCCACGGAAGTTATAAAGTACTATTTCATCTCTACTACTGTCTATTCAGATACAGCAAATAGAGGACTTCACGTATAAGGCAGAGATGCCTGGTAGCTATCTTCATGAGGCTCTTCAGCTTCAAGATTCTCTCAATGTTGATTTGTAATTTTTGGGGCTGGGCCCCATTTTCTTTCTTTTATCCTGCTTTCAGTTGTCCCAAAAGCTCTTGAGTTTCTCATTGACGTAGAAAGTTTTTGTTTTTCTTAATTTCTTGCTTTCTTAACAGCTTGTTGGTTCAGAAGAATTGGGCGTTTCTCCTCATCATGGACTCTGCACTAATGCTGCCACCAGTTTATCCAACCCCAGGGATTATCTTCACAAAGCAGGACAGAAAGAGGCCACTTAGAGTTAGAGTGATTAAGGGATGGCTGCATTTGAAGCCTTTTTCTACTTGTCTGCAACGTTGTCCTCATCACACGCCTTTCAGAGTCAGTTTGAGACAGGCAGATGGGCTTAACATCCAGTGTTAGGAAAGGATCTGCTCTACTGGTAACATGCTCCAAGTGGAGATAGCATCATTTCTTTTTCTCCTGCTCTGTATTATGAGATTGGAGGGAGATACTACTACGAATATATGACAAACATGACCTTTTCTTAGTGAAAGTACTGGGAACCAAGTGACATGTTACAAATTGAGCAAGCTACAGGTCTAGAGATAATTTAAAGAGGACGAGAATTGAAACCGCATCATTCTACATCATTGAAACTCAATGATGTGCTATTCATTATACTGATTTCATGACATCCCATGCTTCTCCCAGGTCATGCAAGGCAATATTGGTGAAGATCATGGGGGAGACGACGGGCTGATTGCACGCTCTGTAACCTATCTCTTTGAGGCCATCAAAAGTCGTGGGGTTCAGAAGGGCCAAACCAAGCCTTACACATTAAGGGCCTCGTACTTTGAGATATATAATGAACAGGTTTCCAACAATTCACTATCTGAATGTCCCCAATTCAACAGCTTGTAGCTTTCTGCTAATTGGGCCAACCACTACTTAGTTCATATTCTCCTGAATGGAGACAGCACATGTAAGCCAAGCGATTGAGTTGGAACCTCTTGTGAAATGTGTTCAGCCAATTTCCTTGATTACTCTCTCTTTCTCTTCCTTTCACTTTCCAGCAACCTGGTTTACTTGCTGATTGAATGGTTTGGTCAAGTCCTTAACCTTGACGATCCGGACGTGTGGGTACGTGCATGTGATCAGCGTGGGTCTTAAACTTCTGTGGCAGGTAAATGATTTGCTGCGCCTGGACTCTGCACCCAGGGATGTCAAATGGAGCTCCAGAGATGGATTTTATGTGGAGAACCTATTGCTTGTTGATTGTGACTCCCTTGATGACGTTTTCTCTGTGCTCCATGAAGGAGCCAAGAATCGCAAGGTTTGCGCCCCTCAGTTAGTTTCTCATCAGAAATCTGTAATCCAAATGCCTACCGCACTTTGTCAGATCACCTATCTTATCACAAAACATGATATCAACTGTAGATCCTGACTATGAAGGGTACAGGTTGGGTCGCATGAGTTGAACAAGGACAGTAGCCGCAGCCACTGCATTATGACCCTTCATGTGGACTCCCTTTGTCATATCTCTGGCGATGGACTCCCCATTTTTAGGTATGTCCATGGTAATGTATTTCAGAAGTGGCAGTTTTCTCTCTCTTCTCCTCCTTTGGTTCCGCCCATCCTCCTCCCCTTCTCAGATTCCACTGAGGAAGTCTATGGCAACAAGATACCAGTAAGCCCTGTCTGTTTTCATGTAGACTTGTTGGGGAGAAGCCATTTATGATTGCCGTAGCATATTATTGCATCCAAGGTCAACCCTCATCAACCAGGATTAGCATAGGCCCTTAATGCCATGCTGTTTCTCCTCGGTGCTCCATGTATATATTTTGACAATGCACCTGGACCATGACTAGCATGACTAGCCCTCATATAAGCCTCTTTGTTTGTCCTGTCTATTGTTTGTTGTTTATTTCTCTGAGGCCCTGGTGCCCTCTTTTTTCATACCATGCCTTTTGAAAGAGAGAGCTTTCTCTGCCCTCTTGATTGTAGGTATGGCCGAATGCTATTTGTGGACTTGGCAGGCAGCGAGCGGCTCAAGAAAAGCAAAAGTACTGGTGAGATGTTGAAAGAGACTGGCAGCATCAATCGCTCCCTATTCACTCTCGGAAAAGTGAGTCAGCATTGTCTATCCATCTATAACATACTACACATAAGTTCCTCTTTCCCCCTCCCCCGCGTGGTCTCTAAACAGTATGATGGCCACAGCCACACCTGCTACAAACCAGAGGCCTAGAAGAGCTCTGCTGGCATCATCCTCTTGCTCTCTAGAATGATGTCAACTAACAATCGATTTGATGTAGCAGATTTTTATCAGCATTTCTGGCTGAGTTGCTTACTAGCTCTTGAGCTGAAATCCCACACCTAGCTCCAAGGGAGACAATGCCTTAAGGGCATGTTATTGCCAATGTTTGCAGGGACCAGTCGGTCGGTAAGTCTGTCTTCCCCATGTTAATTGTCGAACTCGGTCTGATTGGTTTGGAGTTAGGAAGAATCAAGGAAGATACATTCAAGAGTTTCTACACTTTCTTAAGTTGGTTTACAGATTTGTTTAAACATGCAGGTTATTTCTTCTTTGAGCGAAGGCAAGAAGGGTGATGTGGTACCATACAGGTCTGTCTCTTTCTGTACCTCCCTTCATCATTGTTACTGTCTTTTTCTTCTTCTGCCATTTTGTACTTTTGCCCTGCCATCTTGCCAGAACGAACTTTTTTACTAGAGTGAGGAGCCTTTCACAACAGAAGCACATCTTTCAGAAACAGTGCCAGTTTTGTTCATCTAATTCTCTTCCCCTTCTCTGCACAGGGAGAGTATGCTGACAAAGCTACTGATGGAGAGTCTGGGGGGAAATAGTCTGGCCCTCATGATCGCATGTATCTCGCCCTCTGCCTCAGCAGTTGATGAAACCCTCAGTACTCTGCACTATGCTACATGTGCCAAAAATATTGTCAATGCTCCTTCTATCAACATGGATGCACGTGACAAGGTACTGTGTTACTAAACCCTTTGGGTGAGAGTTCTTATTCACAATGTGTGCACACAAATGCACTTGTCAGGATCCCCATGTTGTATGGTCTTGTCCAGCTTCTGTATCTTGTACCTTCTGGAACACAAGCTGCAGGCCAAATCATGGGGTCTTCGGTGCTCAGACTGGGTGCCACCTTAGTTTTCATCTTGTAAACAGCAGTTTTAGAGCCATTGAAGGTAATTGAGATTTGATTTTTCTCCTTTTCTCTTTAGTTTGCCCAAACATCACGGTTCACATCCAGACTTAAAACCCCATACGACTCATCATTTTATGAATCGTGATGCTTTGTGTATGTTTCTTTCCATGAGATCAGCAGTGCATACATCCACCTTACCACACTGCGAACTTTTATAACTGCTGTGTTCTCTCGCAGATTGTGATGGAACTTCAGAAAGAGATCTCGCACCTGCGAGAAGAAAATCGGCTGCTCCGGGCCAAACTTGGGGTTAATCTAGATGGCGACCTTCCTTACCCTGAAGCTCCACCAAGTATTTCCCCTGCATCCACAAAACATGGAAGACTGGAGGGACCCAGAACACGGTTGCCATCAATTGGCTCAATGGGTCACTCAAATGACCCATTTCTTGATAAAGATAAGTGGCCTCCAGAGCTGAAGGGAATGGAGAAGTATTTTGCCAAGGATTTAGCCAAGGAATTCTCCAAAGATGGTTCCGGCCTCAGTGTTCTTGCAAATTTTCAGGTGACTTCTCTTTAAGACAGACAGAAAGAAAAGAATTGAAATGGAATGATACTAAAGAAGGTAATAAATGAAATGAAATGAGATGGTGCTTTATAATGTCCGCGGAAAGCTCATAGAGCTTATGGGACAAAATGGAAAGAAAAACATGAGAGAAAAAAA
Source organism: Takakia lepidozioides (assembly GCA_030704615.1). Taxonomy (NCBI): domain Eukaryota; kingdom Viridiplantae; phylum Streptophyta; class Takakiopsida; order Takakiales; family Takakiaceae; genus Takakia; species Takakia lepidozioides. The sequence goes on along the minus strand of CM060732.1, from coordinate 20,321,204 downwards.
AGAAAGAAGGAATTACAGAAAGGGAGAAATTTTACATATTTTTGTGATCTGGGGTGTTGTCTGTTTCGTCTCAAGGAAGAGAATAAAATGGGAACGGACAGAAAGATAGTACATTTTCCATCCACTTCCCTCTAAATTCTTGTCTGTTGTACTTTTTCCTCCTCTATCTGGGCCTTCTGCGGATGTATTAAATTTGTGTGTTTCCTCCATCTCTCTCTTGGTCCAATCATTGGATCAAGGGATATGGTGGGAGGGGCAGTAGGGGTGTACAGCCACAAGGCTATTGCAAGCACTGACTAACATACACAGAATCTACAGATGGCAGATTCTAGCTAGTTGTGCTGTTTGTGTGGTCTGAACCATTCATAATCACAAGGGCCCTAACAAGCTGCATGGCTAGCTGGAGTCTGCAGAGAGGTGAGGGGTCATGCTCATTAAGGGAGAGTGGCTCTCTGACCGGCTCATCAAGGGAGAGTGCAAGCTCTCTCCGTTCAGTCATATTTTCCACCTATAGGCAAGTTTGCATCACTTTTTGGTTTGTGACTTCAATTTTTCATTTGGAATGAGAGTACCTTGTATGATATTCTGGAAAGGATACTTTTCACTGAACTTGAGAGAAATTTTTCTAATGAACCATTATTTTGTATCTTCGACCCATCAAAAGTACCCAAGCACTTTCCACACAATTTAATGACCTGTTTAATCAAGCAACTGCTCAAATCACCCTACTGGATGCTGTGTATCCCTTCCAATGAAATTTGGGGTATGTTTCTTTGTTGAATTGGTCCATTCGCCTTAGTTTCTTCACTAGCTTTGAGTGCCTCAATGGTTTAACTAGGTTGCGTTATGTACAGAATCTTGTCTTCTACTTTGCTACCCCAACTGTCTAGCCTACAGCGTGTGTTGCTGAGGGCATGGACAACAAGCAAGCAGATTCACCTTGGGCTTCTACTTTGAACTATTGTACCACCTGTGGCCTGATCAAACAGACTGGTAGCCTTTGGTCTTGCTGTACCGTGGGCTGTGGTAGGAGACAGGACACTTGGGCCTTCTCTAGATAGTGGCAAGCACAGAAAAGACAGATAGGGACTCAGCAGGAGCTTTTTAGTCACCATGATCTAGAGGTTGATATGGATTATTTGGTTTAGTCCTATGCAATCCACAGGGGGGTATGACCCACCTGGTGTCATGTAAGAATACATTTAAAATCCTCTAAGAACCTTTAGTATGACATTTCATGATAACAATTTATGTTGTTATCGATCTTTTCCAATTTCCATGTCTGATATGTAAGTATTTTGCTTTCTGTTGTCCCTCTCACCTCTCCTTGGCTCTCAGGGATCTCGCTCTTTTTCTTCCTCCACCTTTTGTATCCCCACGTCCTGCCCTCCTCCAGGTCCTTGTTGTAAAGTTCCTTTTGTTTCTTTTCTCCCTCATCACAAGGATGTGTCTTTATACAAAGGTATTAGCTTCAGCAGCATGTTGCAACTATGTATCCAATTCCATTTTTCTAAGCCACATCTGTATCTGCCACACAATATACAGCCTTTGTAGGTCAAACCTTACATGACTCCACCCTCCTCCATCTCTTCGTGCAATTGTATTATGAAAGCCAGTAGTTGTTTTGTAATCTGTTGGTATAAGACTTCAGGGTTTGATCTAAAGGTTGGCTTGGATTTCACGGTTGGCAGGAGTCGTTCCCCCCACAGGGTGAGAGGGTATCGCTGAGTATGGAAGGTCTTCGAAGCCTGCCAACTCATGGCTTTTCTGCCTCCCAGCCAGGGAGGATATTCACTGACGACAGTGCATGGTTTCGTGACACGTGCGAGAAATCCACGGACTATGGTAGCACCCCTCGTGGTCGCAGTGAAGAGTTGGGACTCCATTCTGTTCAGACAAGTTTTGAACCAAATGCGCTTTTGGGAATGTACCGAGGTCTGGCCAATGCAAAGTCCAAAGGGCTTCAAAATATCAGTCGCCGGAATCGGATATCGGTCGATCATCTTGGTGGCTCCAGGGCCAGCAAGATCAAGAAAGGGTATCCAGGGAGGAATGGGAAGCAAGATGCTGGTTTCCAGGGCAGTATTACAGTGAACCAGACTGCATTTTTGAAGAAACTGCTGGACATGAGTATGTCCCCTGTGAATGACATGGTCAGCTTCTGAGGGAATATGCGGTGATGTGCTATATGCATTTCATTTCGCAGACAAGACATGCCCACACTGAAAGAGAGGACATGCTCTGGAAGCCATAGCACCCCAATGAGAACAGTTGTGCGGCAAAGTGAAATAGAAACCGACAAAAGCTGTGAGATTTGCCTCCTTGTTGGTGGCAGCAGTCGATTCATGTGCAGGGCTTCGCCAACTAACCTGTTACAGGTCCAATTCTGTGACATTCTGTTATGCATAATCTTCAGACTACGTCCCGTTATCGTTGACCGATACCCATTATTTGTAGTCTTGTGGAGGATTACATATGTAGGGCCGTGAATTTGCATCTTTTTCACAGTACCCTGCTGGTATCACTGTCCAGGCATGTTTTCTTGTCTCCTAGATGGTCAGGCAAAACATTTGTTCACATAATGCAATAGTTGGAAAGTAGTCCGACCTATGGACAAACAATGCCATATTGGAAGTGACTCTTGGAAGATCCCAATAAATGTTTTCCCTTAATGTAATGCAGATTTCCTTAAGTGTGGCAGCAGGGGAATACAAGTCATCTTCAAAGCACCGGAAAAGGGCCATGTCCCTTCAGATGCCCAGCTTGAGGTCCCTCTCTCGTAAGGACCCATTGTGCGAGTTTGCATCAATTTATTTCAATTGTTGTCTACTGGTGAACTAAGCAGAATATTGTGGCCACTAGATTTAAAAACCGTGGAAAGCAAAGCTTGTACAACAGGTGAGTTATGTTGTTTTGTGTTTGTCATATGGCATGTGTCCTCATGCCAATTCAGAATTTAACTGATCCATTCAATTATTAAGTTTTACAATATAAAAGCACCATTGCAAAAACTGAAGGGGTATATGCTCCCAACATCTTGCTGAAACCCTAGCAACCACCAAAGAGAGGGGCATTTTGTGGATTTATCGAATATATACCCGCATAGCCAACAAGGAGTCCAAGCCTGTGGTGCATGACTCGCCTCGGTTTCTAAACCCTGCAGCCCAGGGCCTGACATTTGTTCCCAAAAGTGCTTGTGGGGATATTGTAAGGTTTGGGCTGTCACCAGGATTGAAATGAAACTCACCAACGATAGAAGGAGCCAGCGAGTGTTACCACGACACCCCCATACAGAGCTCCCATATGCACCTTGTTGGACCAAGATTGCCACAGCCTGAAAGAGAGGGAGCAAACGTTTGAGCAATTGTAGCTTTCTCCAGTCTCCTCAAGTTCTTGTGGTGAGAACCAACACTTGGCATTGACGCCGAGCCATGAAGCTTGGTGAACATGCATTGTAAATAGGATCTACATAACTCTGCTGCAAACCTGTCTCTTGCAATCCAGGACAGATTTCTTCTCTGTGCAGCTCTGCCACTAGTTTGGATTACGCCTTTCATTTCCGTGAGCCACACCACATCAAGTCGCGGGACCCGCCAAACTAATGCGGGTGCACCTATGAAGCCTCAAAACGAGCCTGAAGCATATACTCCCTTCCTCTCAAGAAACGTGTTTTCACAACAAAGGGGCAAGCGAAAGAGCAGGCAATGCGTGACCAGGCAATGCGCGAGAGGAGGATCAAGCGGGCGGATTTGACACACAGGAGCTCTCATCCAAAGTTTGTACACCCAAATCACACTAACACATGAATACACCGCCGTGCAGGGCGCCGTCTTTATACAAAAGCCTTAACCATGGTGGCCTGCCACGTGGCGAGGCATCATAGGCCAAAACCCACGGCGCTGCCTTGTAGCCCTAGATCTGATGAAGGGCCAGGATCGAGCCACCGGCCTAAACTAACCCTAACCTAGACATCATTGTAACGGATTAACGGCTTTATACGCCAAAAAAATATACTATGAATGTGTATCGCCGTTTTGGATGAAACGGGTTATTTCCAGGCGTAAGCAAGTATGGGGCTTTACATATGTGAAGCCTACCCCCCACGAAAAATCCTGAGCTCCGCAAAGAAAAACAAATAATGGAAAAATATCACCCTCCACTGCTGGGTGAGAAACCTACCAAGGGAAAACCTGGCACCTGCAAGTTGGGCCGAGAGGTCAAGTCCGAGGACCCCAAGAAGCATCAGCCGCAAACTAGGACTAAGCCGCTGAGAAGAGAAGTGGAGTAAGCTGAAGTAGATCGCTAAGAAGATCAAGACATCACCCCACCGTGCGCCCCTCCACATTGATGCATGTGAGATCAAAAACTAGCTTGGAATGCACCAAGTCCGTCAAGGAAACAGGTTCATCCCGCACTTTAGTGTTAGAGCTTTGGGGAAGAAGAAGAGCACGTCGCCTACGTAAAATCTGATAGATCAAGTATGGACCGTCGATCTTGAGCTTAGATTTGCATGCATGCTTGCCATGCTATAATCGAACGCACACGGTCTATCCCACCTGAAACATGTTAGAATACTTGATACGCTTGTTAAAATTACGAGCCTGGGTTAGTTGAGCCTTACCAATGTTCGTCTTGGCATCATGGATAGACACCGCATGTTGAGCATGAAGATCCTCAACAAAGGTCTCAAGATCAACTAGATCAGCAACAGTAGAAATAAGAGGGGTAGAATGCAAAGGAGAAACACACTTGCAACCATACAACAACTCAAAATGAGTCTTCTTGGTGCTAGCATGCACGGCGGTGCGATAAGCAAAGAGAATAGGGGGAATAGGGAGAATAGGGGGAAGAAAGGTATCCCACTCCTTGGTAAGTGCGCCAATCTTCTCCAATATTCGGCAAGGAGTTTGGTTGAAGCGTTCCGTAAGGCCATTGGTATGGGGATGGTATGGGGCGGTGGTGGAATGCTTGATACCGAAGTTGAAGCAAACCACCGTGAGGAGCTGGTTACAAGACTCCTTGCCCTGATCCGTTAGTATCTCCTGAGGACACCCATGCCGCATAAGGATCTCATTGAAGAAGAACTGAGCTACAGCATCACTAGCCTTGGAACGCAAAGGCCGGACTTCTACCCACTTAGTCAAGTAGTCTGTAGCAACACGCCAGGGATACCTTCACCTCATTTGTTACTACTCATGGACAGCCAAATCAGGCCTTGAGGCTCAAGCCAATAGTCACACTGGAGTGCAGCAGCTGAAACACAACAAACTCGGGGGCCTAGGAAAGAGAAGGACTGAAACACAACAAAGAACTTCCACCAAACTTGTCCGAATTCTCGCGAAGCAATAGATCCACCACACATACTAACACACGAATAAATCAACCAGGATCATCTAATAGGCTAGACCAGCCCCAAGCAGACAATAAGCCATGTGAATCCAGGGCCAAGGGTTGCTGATCTGCACAAATAAGGTTGAGAAGAGGGGCAGGATCAAGAGGAGGGGCAGCATCAGCAGCAACCAGGTCATCCAAGCTGATCATAGGCCTGTTGACAGGAGGATCAACCCGTGTGAGTGCATCAACATTCATGTTTTCCTTGCCCTTTTTGTAGACTATATCCATGTCAAATTCCTGTAGGTACATAGCCCATCTAGCAAGTCTGCCATGAAGTTCCCTTGGCTTAACAAGAGCCTTTAGTGGAAGATGATCAGTCTCTACCACAAACCGGCTGCCATGTAAATATTGCCTAAAATGCTTCACACCAAAGTCTAGGGCTAGACCCTCCTTATCAGATATGGAATAATTCCTTTCATGACGATCTAGACGACGAGATGCATAAGCTATGACATGCTCCTTGCCTTCTACTACTTGACATAAGATTGCAGAGATGTCAACATCAGATGCATCAGTCTGAAGCAAGAAAGGTAACTCAAAGTTGGGAAACATGAGGATGAGAGCTGAACACAAAGCCTTGCGAAGGGTGTCAAAGGCAGCCTGCTGGGAGAAGGTCCATTCAAACCTGACATCTTTGCACAACACCTTGGTCAGAGGGTGAGCAAGCTTGACAAAGTTCTTTATGAAGCGCCGATAATAAGAAGCCAGACCAAGAAAGGATTTGATACAATGTTTATCCCTGGGGATAGGAAAGCCCCAAACAGACTCAAGCTTGGCAGGATCAGGAAACAAGGACAGAATATGACCAATGAAGTGTAGCTCGGGCATGAATAGCTCACATTTCTTGGGCTTTACTTTGAGGCTTGCAGTGCGCAATTTGCTGAAAACACGCTGCAGATCAGCTAAGTGACCATCAAAGCTGGCTGAGTAAACATTGATATCATCAACATAAATTAAAGCACACTCCCAGCGAAGATTGCCCAAGACAATGTCCATGAGGCATTGGAAAGTAGAGGTGGCATTGCACAAACCAAAAGGCATGGTCTCCTATTGGTACTTATCCATGCGACACACAAAGGAGGTCTTTTCCTTGGCTGCTTCAGTAAGAGGAACTTGCCAAAAGCCAGATGCAAGATCAAAAGAGGAGAAAATTGTAGCACCATGCAATTGATCCAAGGTTTCATTAATCCTGGGTAGAAGGTAGGCATCTTTTTTTGTGATGTCATTTAGCTTCCTGAAGTCAACACAGAAGCGGGTTGTGCCATCTTTCTTACCGACCAGGACAATTGGACTAGCCCAAGGAGAGACTGAAGGTTTAATCACACCAGCATCAAACATTTTTTGGACTTCTTATTGGATTATAGCACGTTCCTTGACACTCTCTCGGTAAGCAAATTGTTTAATATGAGCCCCTTCAGTGACAATGTCATGTTGAAGAATAGGAGTGCGCCCTAAATCAGTGGATCCCAAACTGAAAACATCTAGATTTTTTGCAATAAGCATTTTCACCTTCCTCCTTTGTCCGGAGGAGAGAGTTGTGCCCAACTTGATTTCAGATAAGATTTTGGTGAGGGCCTTCTTACCTCTTAGGCTGAGATCAGGAACAGGTGGTGGTGCAACTGCAGCAAAGGCAACAACCTCATCTAAGGGGCCATGTTGGATGCCAATGGCCTCAAGTCCAAAACCAGCCTGCACCTCTTGTATGTCAGCAATGGGAAGAGCAGTGATGCGAGCCAGAACCTGCCCCTTTTTAATAGTCACAGGGAAGCGCTCGGGATTAGCAATCAGAATCTTGACTTCTTGCCGATATCCTCTATCTAGAACACCATTGGCCACCAGGCAATGCTTAAGGGCAGTCAGTTTCCTCCATCCTTCAACTTCTAGGAAGTGAGTAGCTAGACACAAGAAGACCAGACCAGACTTGACCACCTTCTGGGTCAAGGCAGGGATGGTGATGTTGAGAGGTGCACGAATCAGAGTAGAATTCTTTGGAATGGCTATGGGCACCCCTGTCTTATCTCTAGCACCAGGAACATGCCACTGATATAAGAGTTGAAGATCAGGATGATACTTGTAGAAATCATGCCAATTGAGGTTGGAGTGTCTGTTGTACCTCCTTGACCAGGGCCTGGACTCTGGACAAATTGGCTGGCAGACCCAGCCTTGATCTTCACTGCTTTCAAGGGAACCACTACTTCATGCCCTTCTCCATTGTTAAACCGAAGGGAGTAGTCTGCTAAGCTGATGGTGGCACCAGCTCCAGTCATCCAGTCAAGGCCGAGAAGGAATTGATCACCAATGGTGACTATGCAGGTCACCACAACCTCATTTTTATGAATTCTGATGGGAACAGTGACTAGTCCTAAGGGCTCATACCTGGACCCATCTGCAATAAGCACCTCAATACCCGTGGCAGGGCATAGTTTAAGACCAAGAACTCTTACAACATTTAAAGGTATAGCAGATATAGTGCATCCACTATCAATCACACAGGGAAAGCTGAGCTCATGGATATGGCACTGGGCCATGAGGGGACTGATCTGCTGCCCAGCAGTCTGTCTACTGAGAGGACAATGCAAAGCTTTAAAGTTAGTAGATAAAACCGCTTGCATTGGAACAGAAGAAGTAGGGTTGGTAGATGATGGACCTCTTGCCCCCTTCCCAAGAGATCTTTCTAGTTTAAAGGAGGGGAAGAGCCACTAGCTGTCTTCTTGTTCTTGATCAGCTGTGGTAGCCCTGCTCTGTCTAGACAATGCTTCGTCCAGTGTTCAAATGACCCACAAATGTAACAGGCAGCACGATTACCCTCATAGGCTTGCCCAGTCTGGGTTCGACCTCTATTATTACCACCTGTTGGTCCTTGGCCATGTCGAGGCTGCCACCTTTGTTGATGAGCCTGCATGGCAACAAACTGAGTAGCAACAGACTCACCAAGACTTCCCACAGTATTAGCCAATCCCTAAAGAGTAAAATCACCAGCTTTGCATGTCATAGCAGGAGGAACATATGGTGAAGATGTTGCAGGCATGCCAAGCTCTGAGCCCATTGGAGCTTGAAACTTGGCATGATGTTGCATTGATTTGCTGTCAGCCAAGTCTGCCATTTTAAGATTAATTTCTGCTAGCATAGTCTTGTCATTGACAAAATGACGTCGCTGAGCCCAATTCTGAATAGTGGAAGGCAACCCAAGGAGAAAATACCTTTTAAGCATACGATCTCTCTCTGCAGGGTCTATGATATTTTCAGCAGCAGCAAATTTAAGTTTTTCCCATCCTCTGATGAACTTAAACCCAAACTGATTTTTTGTGTTTATAGTCGAAGATAAGTCGACGCCGACTAAGTAATACTTCCACAAGGATTCCCCAGGTTGGTAAGTCCTAGCAGAAAGCTTGGCAAAGCAATCCAGAGGCCTCTCAGGAGGTTTGAACGAGGTCTTTGCCCATTCCACCAGAGTTGCCCAGAGGCTGGGATCATCCATGACAGCCGCATGTAGTAAGTCACGAGTTGGTCCCTTCACGCTCATCGTAAAAATCGCCATTTTGAAATTCTCAGGCACTCCATTGACACCAGCAATGACCTCAAATATCTGAAGATATCTATCAAAGTCTTCTCCCATGGTATACTCTGAGTAAGGTTGAGTAGTCAGCTGAGGGATTAGATGACAAGGCAGGCTATGGTTAATGTGACCAGGGAGGACAGACCCATGAGCAGGGCAAACAGGGAACCATGGGAGCAGCATTACCATGCACATATCCAATATTAGATGCAGAATTATAACTCATATTATTATTGCTGGCTGATCCTACAGCAGTTGAAGCTGACAGATGTGAAGCCACCGTGCCCATGGGGAGAGCAGGTGTTGCCACATTTGGCTGAGCAGCAGGGTAGGTCGACTGCAAGTGGGTTTGTGGCATTCCACTCATGGGAAGAGTGGATGCCACTCCCACCGGTTGTGTTGACATTGATCTTAGACCACTAGGAAGGACATTGCCAATGTACATACCCATGGACTGGCTAGAGACAAGGGGTGGTGACACCCCAGCCTGTGGAGCAGAAAGGGCCCCCACTGATTGACCTGTGATTGCAGGAGCAGTAGACACACTAGAGGGCCCTGGCATCATGATACCCCTACCTTGGACAACACCATGCACATTCAACACAGGAAAACTGCCCACATGCATGCCTGAATTTGCAGGCAACAAATTCCCTCCCCCGAGAGTGGGACTAGGGAAATTCACAACAGGCAGCACACTAGGACTCACGTTAGCACCCTGGGCCGGCATACTGCTTGTAATAGCCCTAGCATCCGAGACCAACCCGATTCTACCCTGTCCATGACCAGACAGCACCATGGGTTTTACTACCTTGAACCTCCATGGCCCCACTAATCTGAGTAGGAAGAATCGCGGTTTTTGCCATCCCCGATTCTATGGGCAAAACAGCAGAGCCCTCCTTATCTATCCTCATGACACCATCATCATGCAACAGTTCTAAGTCCTCCTCAAAATTACCAGAGTCCAAGGAAACGTCATCAATCAAGGCATTACCTGCCTGGAGGTTGTTTGATTCCCCACTGATATCAGGCATGCCCTTGCCAGGCGGCCCAAGTGGCTCTCGCAAACCAGACATGAACCTCTGTCTACCAGATCGCAACCAAGAACTTGCAGATGCGTTTGGCATGCAAAAACAAAGACAATTGTGGAAAAGAAAGAACCTCTAAGCCGCCGGGATGAGCAGTCGCGGCCTTGCACAACAACAGATTGCGGCTTTTACATCTCTGTGTTATGACTGCAAATGCAGTCATGGAAGCCATTTACGACTTCCTGACTCTGCAGACGTAAAGCCCTAGTCAATTGTGACATGGCAGATATGACTCTCCAGGCTGGCTGTGACGTGGCGCCAGAGCATCTGTGGGGGTAGTCATACACGTTGGCATTACAGAATGACTGAACGGACAGTGTAGTCCATGTCAGCCGCGGTGTAAGGCAGACACGTGCTAGCTACATAACATGTCACGTGTCAGACTGCGACGCATCCCTGACTGCCAGCTATGACAGTGGACAAGGGAACTAAACGACAGCACGTGTCGCGTCGTAGAAGAAACGCGTGGTGCGACATATCAATGCCACGTGTCGCTGTCGGGGACGGGGCTTCGCAGTCACATGTATGTCTTGATGGGGGGGGGAATTGGTATCAACACATGGCAGCATCTGGGGACACCACGTGCCACGATCGTGTGTGCCCACGTGCTGGACTTTCGGGAGCTACGGTGGATTCTTGCCAGTCATACCTATGACTGGCGCAGTACGGTATATTCCATGATCACCCTTTCCATGAGGACGTTGTAGTCCCACGTGGTACCGCGTGCACGATCCTCTAAACCTCACATGCTGCTTCGTAGACATACATTTGACTGGACGTTTTGCATATGGAGTCATAAGACCAACTGCGTGGGGACCTTAGGGGGTCACGTGTCGGAATGTAATATGCTCATACACGTATCATATTGGGTTCGGTACTCATGGTTATGACTCTAGACGGACACGTGGATATGCCACAGAGGCAGCCAATAGGGTGCCACGTGCATATGCCATACAACATCACAATCATGTATACAGCAAGACTTTAGGCACAGAAGTGGCACAGACGTAATTCTGAAAGAGCACAAATAGCAGCAACATCACCATCCAGCATCACCATTATCAACCACATTCTCCCAGCAGCAACATTACCAACCATAGTGTGTGCAATGGGGACATACCACCTACCACCACATTGCTCATTAATGAGGCATAAGTTTGCAACAACATGCATGAGGAAATCCAACATGTGGTTGCTATCAAAATTGGACAGTCAATTCAGAGAATCTGTCACTACTATAAGTTACCGTAGTTGCCAAATCCGGATGAGGCAGAGGTGGAAATCCCCATGAAATCCACAATGCGTGCCGACCTGCCTCATCTCTTTGTCTGCAAGGTCTTCACTAGTTTGTCACTCCACACAGTAATGTAACCTACAGTGTCTCCCAACTCAGTGTGATGAGGCTTTATGGATTTGTTGTGATATGGTAGAGGGGCATTGGGAATGCGGACATCATCAATGTGGATGGCCATATAGCCTTCTGGCACGACAGGGTACCCTTCACTCACCTCCATCCCTTGGAGACCAGCAATGCAGCCAGATCCGGCTGTTGATCGCAAAACAGTGTCTATGAGCTTGACATGGTCTCCCACCACGAACTGCCATCCCACCCCAAACATGGCAGATTGCATGAGAATTATGGAACACAGATCGTGCAAAGTATTGTGTCTACAAGGTCTACAATGAGTTAATAACAATTTGTCTATCCAGGTCGGGAAGGGGAGAATAGCAGATGCATACACTTACCCCATTCTGCGAATCAGGGATCAGTGGTGTCGGCTTCCTGAAAGGGTGAAGGTGTGCTGCCCTTTGACTTGGGGGGCCTCGTTCGTGGCCAAGCACCTACAACCAACCAACAAGCACCAAAAATGTTTTTTGGCATACACTGGGAACTCAAATGACAGTAACACAATAAGATGCACCATTGACTGTCAATGCCTACAGTTCACACTGCGACAGTAATTTGACAAACTCTATCACAAGGTTGATTACTGCCACAACTTAAGCACAAATGAGGCTGGCAATGGCACAAGGGAGTCACACAAAAATTCGAATGTGCCCAAATGTGGGTTGCCCTTTGAGATATTCTGGAATGCTCGGAGCCTTAGCTACCCCCTCCAAGAAGGGCCATAAGCTGGTCAGAAGAAAATTATCATTGTGCGCCTCTACAGAACGACTTCTCCAAGGCAGTGGGAAAATTGCGTCGTATGTTGGATTGTTCGACCCCTTGTGCGGTGTGTCGTCAACAAGAAGAGTCGTTTCAGGATTCCAGTCACGGTTGCCCCGCCACACTGTAGATAGGTTCTTCAAAAACCGTGGTTTCATGGGCAGGCTCCCATCCATGTCAGTGGACTGCTCACAATATCCCCCATCCCACTTGAATGCAAGGTCACCGTGCCCATGGAAAAGCCAGTCCACTGTGGGTAGGAAGTTACGTGGTTGCATACAAGACCATGCTGCCACTTCAAAGTGTTCAAAACACTTGTCCAAAAAAGCTTTGCAACCAGGCCTTACAACGACCATCTTGCTACCACATAATTTGTGCCCAAGGCCATTTGGAACCACAAACGCATTACCGCTCCCGACATGGACGCACTCACACAGCAAGCCATTAATATCTAGGATGAGCAAATGCTTGCCCTTCTCCACTGTTCTGTGCACGACATTCTCCTTCATGAATTGGAGGTTGGGAGTGGAAGTGACAACCGTGGGTTGCTGGGTAATATCTGCCAGTGGGGAAACAAGGTCAATGTCCAGGGTTCTCTCAGATGCCCCCACCGCGACAGCAGCAGGCCGGAGTTCTGCATGCGCCTCCACTACCGCACAGTGTGACACAACTGCACGAGGACGCGTAAGTTCCTTGGTAGGGGTGTCCTCCCCTCCACCTGGGCCAACATGCTCCACCTGCACATCATCCTCGAATGCATCAACTGGAGTGACGTTACCTGGTGACATGCCAGGCAAGTCAAACCTGTCCTCCAGACGTCTCGAGGCTGAAGGGCCAGCGATGCACAAGCTGTTTGCTATGGATGAGCCCACTAAGGCAGGTGAGGAAATGCTGATCCCAAATTTCTCTGCCATGGCCTTCTGGTACATCATCACATGCGATATTGTAGCCTTCAAATCCATTATATCTTTGTGTTGTGCACCCTGTGCTCTTTCCATATCCTCCACTTTGCAAGCAACTGCTAAATACCCAGAGGTCCCCTCCTGCCAGGTCCACGCAAGTCCATGAACAACATGAGAACATCATGCCGTTGGTAGGGAAAATGCCTAGAACAAAATAATCGACAAAAAATGGGAGAAAGAATGATCTGCTCGAATCTCACCATCCGCTCGCTGGTCAATGTTCTGCTTACTGAACCTTTTTGGATTTCATGCAACGATGGACTTCGGCCTCGCTCCTGTGCCTGCATTGGAAATTGCCCAAGCATGAGTGCAGGCTAGTTTCCTCACCATCAAGGCATGGTTGAAACAATCAAGTGCAAATTAGCTCTTAATAATGAGTTTCATTCATTTGGGGAATGGCTTAATACAAATTATTGTGCCTCCAGAACTCAGAAAGCAACAATTTCATGGAGCTTCACAACTCTGCCAGTACACATAATCTGAAATCAGAGAATGAGAGCAGCTCTCAAGCAACGACATCAACACAATATGTCTAAGCAGAAACTGGTGAAAATCACGTCGTCACATAGACCTCGCACTCCCCGAATACAACTTTCAAACGATTCTACTTGTCTTTCTTGATGAACATGAGGGACAACTTACATGAAGTTGCACCACTATTCTGACCATGGCGAGACCCAATTGGAAGAAATACAGAAATGTAACCAAGGCATAACAAAATTGCAAAACTGGGTCTCTATCTCCTTCAAGAAGTCTGGCAAACTGTATTACTGACCACTTGCCAGGACCAAGTAAGAAAGATTACCATTGTACTTGACGATTGCAACCTCGCCCAATTTTACTGGAGTCATGTAGTGAGGGTCATGACTACATGGTCGCTGTTGACTGCCATGTCGGAAGGCTGGCCGCATTTTGGGCTTTGGGTAGTTTGTTGCCATGTGTCATGCCTTCAACGCACTGCCCACTTGGCCATATTTGTTGAGAGCTTTCACTTTGTCGGTATGTGACGATAGCTGTCTGTATGTGGGGATGTCAATTTCTATCATAGAGGGTATGTTTGTTTTGTTTTTCGATTCGAACTGTGTTCCTACTTTGCCGTATTATATGAGAGTAGTTTTCATTTGTCTTTGTGTGTGAGCTCCACAAGCTGCTTCGAAATGAAGACTGTGGCACCAATTTCGTCTCCTGATTCGCAAGTGCGGGGGAGACTTTAACCTCTATTGAACTAGTGCAATTCTACGTATTGTGTTTGCTTACATGACAGTGTTTAAATGAAATTTCAGAGTCTGGGAGTTTTGAAAAAAGCCTGTTCATCGTATCCCAATTTCTGATTTTCATTTGCGTTCACAGGGCTACATTACATCCGACTCTGAAGTGGAGGCTGAATGTAGTGTAGAGAGTGTTGCAAACGACGTCATTTTGGAGGGACAAGACGGCAATGGGCTACGGGGCCAGATTGCCCATGCTGTGCAAGATGCATTTGAAATATCAGATACCCTCCGGGAGAATCCCACACCTGCCCCAAATGCCCTTCACTTGGACAATGATGAGGCTGTTGAGAATGGCGCAAATCCCTCTGAAATGCCTGATGGGGAAAATATGGGCGGAGAAGAAGCAGGCGCGCCAAATGATCTTCACCATGAAAAACTCATGCGAGAGTCCCAAATCCCCTTATACGATGGGAGCGTTCACAGCCGATTGACTGCCACATTGATGTTGCTCAATTCTTGCGCCACTCACAGATGTACCAACGCATTTGTGGATGAGTTATTTTCATTGTTGAGGCTGGAGATTTTGCCCAAACAAAACACCTTGCCCAAATCGCAGTATGAGGCCAAAAATATGATCGCCATGATGGGTCTAGGATACAAACAGATCCATGCCTATGAGCGTGGATGTGTATTGTTTCGTGGAGACCTGGAAAAGGCTGCAAATTGCCCCAAGTGCCACAGTCCTCGATACATGGACGGCCATGGGAAGGTGCCCAAGAAGGTGCTACGATACTTTCCTCTCATACCTAGATTGAAACGGATGTTCCGAGTTAAGACGCTGGCAGAGCTCATGAAGTGGCACAACAATCATAGAAGTGCAGATGGCATGGTCCGGCATGCTGCAGACAGTAAGGCTTGGTGCCATATTGACAACACATGGCCGGATTTTGCTTCAAATCCAAGAAATTTGCGTCTTGGATTGGCACTGGATGGGGTCAATCCTTATGGCACAAAATGCGCGAGTTGGTCCACCTGGCCCATCATGGTGCTCAATTATAATCTACCTCCATGGTTGGTAATGAAGAATTTTTTTGTCATGTTAACACTCCTCATTCCTGGAAAGGAATCTGTGACAAGTGAAAATGTGGATGTTTACCTGCAACCACTAGTGGAGGAGCTAACGACATTGTGGGTGGGAGTTGCAGTCGTGGATGTGGCAGCCATTGAAGGAGAGCGGGCTTTTACCATGCGTGCAGTCCTCATGTGGTCCATACATGACTTCCCCGCCTATGGCTTATTATCAGGTCAGGTTCACCAAGGGTACTCTGCTTGTCCAGCATGTGGACCTCAAGTCGATTCCAGATATTCCCCAGCTTGCAAGAAATTGATATTCCAGGGGCATCGACGGTATCTTCCCCACAATCATGCCTATAGAAGATCCAGACTTTTTAATGGGGCGCGAGACATGAGACCTGCTCCACATACAGTGACAGCCACCGAAATCAAGGAGCGTGCACGACATTACAAACAATGGATTGATGATGGTGGGACTGTAGGCGCACAGAGCGATCCCTCCAAGCTCCATGGCGTAAAACGATTGTCCATTCTGTTTGACTTGCCTTACTGGGAGGTGCGATTACCACACCTGTGTTTTGGGAACAAAACAGTGCATTGGTTTTCATTGTGCATGATTGTTTGTTTACTGAACCTGTACTGTTAACATCATTCATGACTACATTGCAATGTGCCTAATTTGTTAGACCACATGGTGCAACATCTTATCATCCGCCACACTTTTGATACCATGCATTGCGAGAAGAACGTGACGGAGAACATAATGAAGACTCTTTTCGGGGAAAAGGACACGATGAAAGTTCGCCGCGATCTGGAATTGCAGGGCATTTGAAAGCCTCTTTGGTTACGACGCCATCCCACCAGAGTGGATACATTGGTAATGCCTGATGCGCCATATGTGCTCACAAAACCAGAGCAGCGGGTGTTCCTGGAGATTATCACGAATCTGAAAGTACCCACTGGCTATGCCTCTGCTTTCAAAAAACATGTGGTCAAACAAAAGTTGAGCCAATTGAAGTCACATGATTATCACGTGCTAATGCAACAGATCCTCCCACTTGCTCTACGTGGGTTGATGGCGCCTGTGGTTCGCAATGCCATACTAAGAGTGTCTCGTGTGTTTCGCAAGCTTTGTGCAAAATTGATTGATCCCACCGAGCATGAGGAATTGAAGAAGGAGGTGGCAGTGACTCTTTGTCTTCTAGAGAAAGAGTTCCCACCCTCATTTTTTGATGTTATGACACATTTACTTATCCACTTGGTGGATGAGCTGGATTTGTGTGGACCTGTAGCTTCTCGGTGGATGTACCCGGTGGAGAGAGCAATGAAGGATTTTAAAGGGTATGTGCGAAACTTGGCGAAACCTGAGGGCAGTATGGCGGAGGGCTACGTGATTGACGAGGCATTGGGATTTTGTACAAAGTACTTGTCTTCTGTTGATGCTACTAGGCGGAGAGTGTGGGATGCAGGAGAGGAGGAATCAGTGTCGGGCTGGGTGTTGGAAGGAGTTGGTCGACCACGCAGGTTGACCGTCGAATTGTTGCAGCTTGTCCACGACTACGTCATTCACAACCATCCCAGTTTGAGCATTATGTTGGGGTAAGTGGCAAACTTGAGTGTATGTCACAGCTTCTGGTACCTGCTATGCATGGGTATGCTTTGTATAGGTGTGTGTGCAGTAGTTCTTCCATCGGCTGCAGGGGTTGCACTAGATAAATTGATGTGGTTGTGCGTGTGTTGGCAGGACCTATGAGGTGGAGAAATCCAGGTTGGAGACTGAAAATGCTGCTAACCAGAACAGGATCCGTGCTCTCCCTCACTTTGCAGAATGGATGGTAAAAGCAGTCCGCCAGCATGTGTCAAGTGTTGCCAACCATGCTACTGATTCAGCCTGCAAGGAATTGTTGGACATGTCCAAACCCCCATCATTAATCGCAACATCATACAAGAGCATGTCGGCTTATGGAAACCACTTCAGGGTTACTTCAGATGGACTCAACAGCCCCTTTGTGACATATGACTCGGGGGTCTCTACTGTTTTCCAGCATGATTGTACTTGCATTTCAGGTGAGTAGGTGGTGGAAAGCGTATGCTATGTGGGTGTCATAAAGGAGATTTTAGAATTGGATTATGGCTCCACACACACCACGGTGCTATTGTGTTCATGGGTGCGTGCACGACGTGTGGGCTCTCAGCCTGTGTCAATGAAGCAGGATGACTCTGGCTTCACATTGGTGAATTTCTCCCACTTGTTGCCTCCACTTGAACAGCCTTTTGTGCTCCCATCACAGGTCGAGCAAGTTTTTTTCTCTGAGTGTGTGAATGAACCGAGATGGAACGTGGTGCTGGAAAAAAACCCCAGGTCACGCAGGGCTGTTTGTGATGTGAGCATTTGCAACGATGATATTGCAAGTGTATCGGGCCTCTTAGCCCCCAATCACATTGAAGAGACGAATGTTGCTGCTGACAGGGTGGGCCAGACCATCCAAGTGACACCTGAAGAGGTTGCTTCACTTTACAGAGACATGCAATCTGAGGAAGCACATCCATGTCCCACGGAGGACAGTTGCGATGGAGATTCAGAGTCCATTGATGAGGAGTTGGTTGATGTGGTTGTGTACTAGTACCTAGAATGAGGTACGACTTTCCCCCCCAACTGCCTTTCTCTATCTCAAGTATATGAAGGGTGGTATTGGGCAAAATTCAATATGTAATCCCGGTTGATTCATGAATAATGTGGGATTCATAAGACTGGCACTAAGGGTTGCCCTTGGGGGTGTCCTTGTAGCAGGGTGTTGGAGGTGTCCAACTTACATGGCGTGTCTGTCTGGCAACGGGACATGACATTTATGTCACTATAGACTTTGGAACGGCGTGCAGATTTACACATCAGTTCTGCCTTTGGGTACATTGTTGACAAAGTGCATGTGCCTTCCTGTTTACATTACATAATTGCCCCAGTGATTTTGTGGGTCTTATATTGGGCAGGCTCGTGTTTATGGACCATTGAATACCAGTGGAGTGCTTTTAAGCTTGGTCCCTACTTATCATGTTTGCATTTTTCCCCAAAAGAATCCGGCAATCCGCATAGATGATGCTCTGGCTGGTTGAATGATTCTTTGCGTAGATGCATTTTATGGGCAGTTTCTCTCATGCCCCAGCTAACACCATCTGACTCACTTGTACAGTCCCCCATCTGTGAATGGCTCAAGCAGGGTGCAGTACATTCAGCACTACACTGTTGGTGCCCTGCAGGTGTTCCATGCCGTGCACCACATCATTATTCCCTGATGTCATCCTGCTGCTGTTCTAGCTTGGGGCAGGTCATTGGGGATATGTACATTAGAGGGAAGAACATGAGCTGTTATCTCAGTTGTTTTATCATACAAGAAGCTTTCTTCATGGGCTCTCCCATTCTTAGAACACCCCCCCATGGCAAAGTGGGTGGATCGGAACAGCCCGTATTGCGAAGCTTCTCTTCCAGTACCACACGGCGTGGAGCTCCGGGACGGCCTGCTACAGCGCAGATTGCACAAGGCAATATGTTAGAGTGTCTTGGATTTCATATTTTGTTGGTGTTCTTGGTCACTGGTCAAAGATTTTTGTTGAGCAATGTTTTGCATCATTGTCATGAGTGAAATCTATGATTTGCATGAATTTGCCTATCCCTTGAATGCATCATTTGTTCGTATGGCATTCCGCAGTATGAGGCTTGCTTTTGATGTTGTCCGCGATCAACAAACACTAAAATGCACTACGTAACGTCACAAACAGATGCGGTTCCAGATCGCCTCTCTAGCATGTTGGTTTCACGTTCCATTCTTCTCCACAAAGCGCAAACGGCCTACTAATCTGCTTCGTGTGCAACCGTTCCCTTCACTTGCATCCCCCGCACCACAATATCAAAACCACTTAACCAATCATATGTAGACACCTCATAAGTTGTTCCATGTCACAGACTCTCCATGTCATCACGACATGTGATGATATGGCAGAATGCATTAGAGTGGCAGTCATGAAGTCATATGTCCGTCTAGCAATATGCACACGTCATTCTAGTATGGGCATGACCCTGACTGGTAGTCATATCCGCCATGGCAATATTCCTGGTCAAAGGGTGTTTGACCTGTGTTGCGCAAAGTTCGGAGTCATACAGTCGCATAAACGGCTTCGTTGTGATCTATGTTATGACTTCAAAAGGCATTTACGACTGCAAATGGCATATCTGCCACAAATTTGTCATGACTGCGCACCCATGGGAGTCATAAAAGCCGCAATCTGTTGTAGTGTTGGGCTCGGCACCCATGAAGCTTCGGGAGTCCAAACAGAGCAAGAAAGAAGCTTGAGCAGGTCGTGGGAATCAGAACTATACACTGCCAACGCCAGCCACTCCCATACCCTCTCGTCCTTAATCCATAAATCCACCCGCGTCGTGTCGTTGTCCTCCCACGTCCGAGACAACACTGAGGAATTGGGAAACTATCCAGGTGATCTGCAATGCGAGGGCAAAGGACACGCTGTTCTTCAAAGCAGGTACCTGGCAAAATCATGATGTCGGACGATTGTACATGCAAACTACCTCCCACGAGACCATCCACCAAGTCTACCATCGTGGGCTTGTAACAACAGGACCCGGGCGTGAAATCGAAGAGCTCGCAACAACAAGGCTCCAGAGCCTTCAAGCAGCAACGAGAGCCACGAGCATGCTGTCCGTTCGGTCGTCTGCCACAGGCCCGACTCACGGCGAACTGATAATGGTAGGTGGAGCCCGAGCGCTTCCCAGGCCACCTGCCGATGATGAAGAAGACGAGCCTTGAACACTTCTGGTCGCAAGCACAGGGAGTTTCTGACAGCCACGACGGCTCGGGTCTGGCACAACGCACTCTCTCTCCCAGAGCCAGAACTAGCCCCAGGGCACACAAAAATCGCTTTGTGATGACTGTTTAGACGACGAACATCCTCGCGAACAGATGCTTCAAACTTTTCAAACCACTGCACATCCTTTGGAAGCAATTCCCCTAGAGACTCATCATACTCCTGAGAGCGCTCAATATCCCTCTCAAACTCTCTCTCTCGTTGTCTCGGACACTCGTAATCAGGACCTGGATCATAGAAATTGTCAAAATTATAGTACTCAAGATCGCAGCTATCTAAAGAGCTGGGTGACCTCTCATCTCTTGGTGACCAGACCTCGGCCTCATTCACATCAACATCATATCTAGGGCTATTTGAATTTAGATGCACGACAAGACCAGGACCATCAGTGCTGGGTTCAGGCAGGGGTGACACTGGCGAGGCAACAATGCCAAGCAGCGCACGTCGAGAGGGGTTAGTGACAGCAAGATCAGTCGCTACTGTCAAAGCAGGGTCAGTCTCAATCTCAAGAACCAAATCAACTTCCACCGACAGACTTTCTCCCTCTCTGCGTGCTACACAGCTAGTACTACGCACCAAGGCCATCGTCCTACAGCATAGCACAACGAGCAGGGTGAGAAAGCAAATACGAAATAGCAGGAGAAAACATCACAAGGTGGCTGGCCACCATCAAACAAGACTCTAGAGAGCAAAGAGCAAAAGATCAACAACCCAACAAATGTTGTCAGGGCGGGCAGTGGATGCTAAAACACCTAGACGCTACCCGGCGTCTCCACCACAAAACGAGCCTGAAGCATATACTCCCTTCCTCTCAAGAAACGTGTTTTCACAACAAAGGGACAAGCGAAAGAGTAGGCAATGCGCGAGAGGAGGATCAAGCGGGCGGATCTGACACACAAGAGCTCTCATCCAAAGTTTGTACACCCAAATCACATATACACTAACACCTGAATACACCGCCCTGACCTTGTGTCAGGGCGTCGTCTTTATACAAAAGCCCTAACCATGGTGGCCTGCCGCGTGGCGAGGCATCATAGGCCAAAGTCCACGGCGCTGCCTTGTAGCCCTAGATCTGATGAAGGGCCAGGATCGAGCCACCGGCCTAAACTAACCCTAACCTAGACATCATTGTAACGAATTAACGGCTTTATACACCAAAAAAATATACTATGAATGTGTATCGCCGTTTTGGATTAAACGGGTTATTTCCAGGCGTAAGCAAGTATGGGGCTTTACACACCTATTCTCGTGTGAATGAAGGAATACTCTTATCATCGGTGGACTTACTATTCTTTCCACGGGAAAAATGAAACTGTAGGACATTATCACAGCTCAAGGAGCACCCACTACATTTAGGTAGCTACATGTAGTCTTGACCACCAATTGATAGAGCCATGTATCCTCTAAAACTCTCTAAAACTCTCTTCTATCATCTGTTATCTCACTACGTAAAACTCTGGCTTGGGAATCCAAAAAGCCTTCAAGGCGGAAGACACTGAGGATTAGAAACACATCGATGATTTTTTTTTTAAGATAGATAAATGATATCATCGGTTCATCATCTCTATAGCGCCTCTACATGTATCGTCACATCATATACTTTTCAACATGAAATAACCTTCAGTGCAACCCAATAATAAATATGATTAAATTCATGAAAAGTTGTCTCTGCATCATTTGGCTAGACTTACATTCCTTGGTTAGAATAGGATCAACAAATATTTTGTTAAGAAAAATTTCCTATCCATGAGATGTCAAATGGTATGCCGCGGACGTCATAGATTCAAAATCTGCTTCAGCTTTGATCTATTGCATAGAAATCTTCACACACTCAGAGATCTTCATGCACTCCTTCACAGAGGCACGCCATACCCATGGCTCATCGGAGATCCCTGCAATCCCAACAGCAATGCCAATAACAGAATTTTTTTTTACATTGCCATTCAGAGAAGCAATTTGCACCTCACATTTCTCCAAACCTGTGGAAACCTCTACGAGGCCACCCTTCAACTTCCCTGTGTCAACTTGCAATGTTGTAGACAGCTTTGCTACTTCATCTACTATATCAGTAGACAACTTTGCTAGGCCCTCGTTGATCTTGGAGAACCCCTCTCCCATCTTTGCCTCCAACCTACAGGTATCTGGAAATGATTTTTTCCCCCTTCTTTTCGCACCACATAATAGCGACCCCCTCCCACTCCTTGTATTTTGTTCCCCCCCTGTGTTGACCTGAATTCTTCCTAGAGCTGGTTGTACCAAAAGTCATGATGACTTAACTTCAAGATTTTCACAGGAAGAAAGACGATGAGTACTCTAGCATACAACTATGCTAACTATATAGAAACAGAGACAAAGACAGGTTTTTGGAGAGACACACTTTGAGAGAGATTGAAAGAGATTGATTCAATGGCCTGAAGTGCCTACTTAAATACACAAACCTCAACTTTAGATATTTCTATTTGAAGTCCTAGTACTATTCCTATCTGCACTCCTCTGCCTTTTCTCTGTCTGTCATGACATGAATAGCAAAAGTATCTAACAATATCCAACTTGCTATTCAGGGAGCATCAGTTACACTGAAGTGAACAAACTCTCTAACACTCCCACTTTGTGAATCTTCATTGTTCACATAACCCTAGCTACATTCTACATTGTTCCAACTTCGGTCTTGGAACACCTTTTGTCAAAATGTCAGCTGTCAGCTCCTCTGTCTTACAATAATGAAAGACAATCTTTTGCGCAAGGACTTGCTCCCTGACAAAATGATGTTGAATATCAACATGCTTGGTTCGAGCATGAAAGACTGGATTTTTAATCAAAGCAAGGCTACCTTGGTTATCGCTCTTGATCGGGGTTGCCTTCTCTTGGATGAATGAACCCCAGACAAAGGAGGAGCAGGATGAGGTTCCATACTGTCAAGCTATTGGCAGTCTGATGTATGCTATGACAGGCACTAGACCAGATATAGCAGTTGCAGTTGGAATGGTGAGTCAATTTATGGCAAATCCGGGGATTGCTCACTGGAAAGCACTCAAGAGAATATTCAGGTATTTGAAAGGGACTCAACAGATGGTTCTGCAGTTTAAGGCTGGAACAAATGATGCTTTGGAAGGCAGTTGTGATTCAGATTGGGGTGGGGACTTGGATAGTAGGAAGTCCACCACAGGTTATGTCTTTACTTTGGGCAGTGGCGCAATCAGCTGGATAATAAAAAGTAACCTACAGTTGCTCTGTCTACTACAAAGGTTGAATACATGGCAGTTTCCCAAGCTGCAAAGGAGGCGATGTGGTTGCGAACGCTCTTGAATGAGATGAATTGAACCTCTTAAGGATCTGGCTGATGTAATGAGCCTGACTAAGTGAAATGGTTCCTTGCACTCTATCCCTTATGATCTGAATGCCTAATAGGTATTTTGCTTCCCCAAGGTCTCTCATTTGAAACTCAAAAGACAAGATCTTCTTGATTTCATTGACCTTGTCCAGTGATTTGCAAAGCAAGATTAGATCATCCACATATACTGCCAAGATCAAAATGCTCTCCCCACTTCCTAGAACATAGACGCTATGATCCGAATCACATAGCAGGAATCCATGTTTTGTTAGGAAATTATCAAACCTCTGGTACCAAGCTCTTGGTGCCTGCTTCAATCCGTAGAAAGACTTGAGAAGCTTGCAAACAAGTGTTTGCTCATTCTCCTTCACTTGCAACCCCTCTGGAAGTTGCATGTAAATCTCTTCTTCGATCTCACCATTGAGAAAGGTAGTCTTTACGTCCATTTGATGTAGTTCCAAATCATGGATTGCTCCAAGAGCCAACAACGTGCGAATGGAGACAAACTTAGCCACATGAGCAAATGTTTCATTTAAATAAATGCCTTGTGTTTGAGCATACCCCTTAGCCACTAATCTGGCTTTGTACCTCTCCACTTCTCCTCTAGCATTTCGCTTGATGCGGAAGACCCACTTACAACCAATGGCTTGTCTTCCAGGTGGTAAGGTAGCCAACTTCCAAGTCTTGTTCTCCTCAAGGGACTTCAGCTCATCCCTCATAGATGCTTCCCACTCTTTGGCTTGGTCTCCCATTCTTGCTTCCTTAACATTCTTGGGCTCCTCCATTTCCAAAATGTTGGTCGCTTCATCCTCAACAAAGCTTCCAAAGATCTTTGTGGGTTTTTTGATTCGCTCACCTCGCCTTGGCTGCAACTCTGCCACTTTAGGTTGAATGGATGGTAAGGGCTCCACTTCAGTTGCCCGTTGTTCCACTTCTCCCACTGGCTCTTGTGCTTCCAAATGATTCCAAATCTCTATTGGAAGCTCCTCCTTAAAGCTTGTTTCCGGAATCTGTTCATCAGTCTCTGGTACTTCTGTAGTGTTCTCCAATACCACTACATCCCGACTGGTCACCATCTTTCTCTTCTCAGGATCCCATAATTTGTAGTGTTTGCCATCCCAGCCTCCCAAAGAGCTGTTCTTCATGGGTCCACATATATCGGAGTGCACTAACTCCAAGGGCTTAGAAGCTCTGTTTGCTTCACCACTTGCAAAAGGAAGTCTCTTCTGCTTGCCAAACAAGCAACCTTTGCAACCCTGTAGATTAGCTTCCCATGGCCTAACGTCCATTCCATCCATTAGATCAAGTTTTTGCATTTGCTGAAGCCCTGAAACACTAAGATGTCCCATTCTTCTGTGCCAAAGTGACACATCTTGTTTTTGCTCTCTTCCAAGATGAGCATATTCATCTGCCAGCTCTGAGCTACAAAGCAATCTGTACAGTCTACCATCCCTCACAGCTTCTGCTATGATCTTTCCAGAATCATCTTTGATCCGACAATTTCGGCTACTGAACTCAACAGTTAAGTTCTTGGCTGTAGCCTTACTGACTGAGAAAAGGTTCTTGGCCAAACCTGGCACAAATAGGAAATCATGCAGACGACCCTTTTCTACCTTGTTATTGACTAACATGTCAATAACTATAGATCATTTTCCCACAGCCTCTTGTATCGAATTATCTCCCAAGTAAATCATAGTCTTAGGAATCTCCTTCAAATTTGAGGATAATTTTTTCTGAAAAGACATATGTTGTGATGCACCAGAGTCAACATACTAGCTCCCTGAAGCTTCTGGACCTGAAACAAAAGCATTCTCAACTGTATGTGTTTGCCCTTTCTCTCCGGACCTCTTTGGATGCGGGCATTCTCGTGCCCAATGGCCAGGCTCATGGCAATTGTTACAGTTGCCTCTCCGCTTGAACTTGTTCTGCGGTTGTTGCTTTTTTTGTCCATATGACTCTTGTTTGGGTTTCCCCTTCAGCTTCTGTACATAGAAGGCTTTTTCATCACTTGAAGATGTCCCTTCTATCTTCATCTTCATCTCCAACTCCTCATGCAGCAACCTCCCACTTACAAGTTCCAACGTTAGAGCATCTGTCCTAGTCTCTAAAACAGTAATGAGGTTGTGATAGTTCTCTGGCAAGCTTAATAACAAAATCATTACTAACATGCCATCACTCACTGACTCTCCCACTGCATCTAGCTGTAGTGACAACTCTTTAAGCTTATTGATGTGACTTGTCATGGTGTCTCCTGACTGCATCTATATGTTCATCAGCTGTCTGAGAAGGTATAGTTTGTTTGCTAATGCCTTCTGCTCATAATGAGCCTCCAACTTATCCATGTCTCTTTAGCCGTTGTAGCTGTACACACATGCATCAATTCAGAGTCCTGTAAACTTAGAACAACTAGAGCCTGTGCTCTCTGATCCCTCTCATCATACTGCAACCTATTTGCGGTATCACTTTCTGAAGGTCTATGCTCAGTGCCCTTCACTATGTTCCAAAGCTTCCTCTCTTTCAGTACCATGGACATCTTAAACTTCCATAGATGGAAGTTCTCACCTCCAAATTTTGGGAGTGATGTCTGTAGGAGCTTTGACACTACCTCATCTGAACCCTGTGGGCCCATAACCTGTTGACCTGAATTCTTCCTAGAGCTGGTTGTACTAGAAGTCATGATGACTTAACTTCAGGATTTTCACAGGAGGAAAACGATGAGTACTCTGGCATACAACTATGCTAATTATATAGAAACAGAGACAAAGACACGTTTCTGGAGAGACACATTTTATTCCAGAGAGATTGAAAGAGATTGAATCAATGGCCTGAAGTGCCTACTTAAATACACAAACTTCATCTTTAGATATTTAGGTCCTAGTGCTATTCCTATCTACACTCATCTGCCTTTTCTCTGTCTGTCATGACATGAATAACAAAAGTATCTAACAATATTCACCTTGCTATTCAGGGAGCATCAGTTACACTGAAGTGAACAGACTCTCTAACACCATGACCATCCACACCCCACATGAACCCATGCGGGAAATTGCAGGCTGCCATCTCTGCAAAAAGAATACTTCATGAGAACCCACCACCATTACACACCTCTCTTTCAGTCTCCCAGGGTCAAAGTATCAACTGCAGCCTGCAGAGCTTATCTCAGCAACTCCTCAGTTATTGCAGATTCATTGGACTGAACCACTACAGTGGTGATCAGATCCCAATGTTGATTGGCAAGAGCTCATCCTAAGAATGAATCAAGTATGGTGCACTGGAAGCCACAGATCAAATAACAGAAGCGCACTATGATAAGAGCAATTCACAATCCCATGCAACCTACAAATGCATATAATAATGGATAGATGACAAGTTGCATATACTCAATATTAGAGATTGAATCTGATTTGACAGAGCCCTTGTCCTATGGTGAAGCCCCTATCGTGAAGCCATCACTCGGTCTAATCATCCATATTGGCAAGAGGCAATTACCTCCGAATATGACTTTGTTATCAAGAATCATACTTGGGACTTAGTTACTTAGCCAGTTGGACGTAAACCTATGCAATGTAAATGGCTCTTCAAAATTAAGCTTAAAGCTGATGGCACTGTTGAACGCTATAAAGTACGTCTTGTTGCCAAGGGCTATTCACAAGTAGCTGTGGGGGGTAAATTATCAACACACTTTCTCTCCTATTGTTAAAATAACTTCCATTCGTACTTTGTTAGCCTTGGCTGTCATCCATAATTGGGTTGTCCATCAAATGGATGTCAAGACGGCTTTTCTACATGGCACATTAAAAGAGGAAATTTATATGACTCAGCCCGAGGGTTTTGTTCAGCCTGGCCATGAAACAAAAGTCTGTCGCATGCTTGGGAGTTTGTATGGACTTAAACAGGCTCCTCGAGTGTGGTATGAACGAATAGACGCAGATCTTCAAGGTGTTGGTTTTCATCGCAGTTCCTCTGACTCTAATGTGTATGTTAAGCCTTTTCAAAGTTTTATTACAATCCTTGCTTTATATGTGGATGATGCACTTTTATTTTGCAATAACTCAGCTTTATTGTTGGACACAAAGAATAAACTTCACTGTACTTATGAAATGATTGATAATGGCCCAGTTCATTATATTCAAAGGGCATACAAATTCATCGTCATTCTAATACCCACAACATCACTTTAACTTAGCATAATTATATTGAACCTATTCTTCACCGTTTTTATATGAAAGATAGCAAACCTCTTGGGGCACCTTTGGAGGTAAATGCTAAACGCAATG
Source organism: Takakia lepidozioides (assembly GCA_030704615.1). Classification (NCBI taxonomy): domain Eukaryota; kingdom Viridiplantae; phylum Streptophyta; class Takakiopsida; order Takakiales; family Takakiaceae; genus Takakia; species Takakia lepidozioides. The sequence goes on along the minus strand of CM060732.1, from coordinate 20,293,272 downwards.
TCCTGTCATTCCTGAAGATCGTCAAGCGAGGCTAACTATTCCCTATCAACAAGCAGTGGGTTGTATCATCTATGCAATGGTGTGCACTCGACCAGATATAGCCTTTGCGGTGGGGGAAGTTGCTCAATATTCATCCAATTTAGGTCAATCACATTGGAATGTTGTGAAGAGAATATTACGATATCTTAAAGGCTCATCTGCTCGAGGTATTAACTACTCATTTCATCACTCTAGCCAGGCTATAGTATTGGTTGGATATTGTGATGCTGATTGGGAAGGTGATATTGATGGTCGCAAATCTACTACCGGATATATATACATTCTTGGAGGTGGTGCAATAAGTTGGAGCAGTAAACGCCAAAGTATTGTTGCTTTGTCAAGTAGAGAGCTGAATACAAGGCAGCTAAGCTTCAAAAGAGGCTATTTGGTTAAGACAACTATTACAAGACGTTGTACATCCTCAACCTTCTTCTACACTACTTAACTGTGATAATCAAAGTTGCATTACTTTATCACATAATCAAGTCTTTCATGCACGGACCAAACATATTAAAGTACAATATCATTATATCTGTGATGTTATTTCAAGAGGCTTTATCGAGTTGCAATACTGTAAAACAGAAGATAACCTTGCTGATATTTTTACGAAGTCTTTGACCAAGTTCAAGCAGGAGAAATGTGTTGCTGGGCTTGGCACCACAGTCCTTTGACTTATGACATTTTGCTGAAAGTATTTCAAGGTTTAAAGTTGGGCATTTATGTGTGAATTCATGGTAATTTATAGCCTGATCAAACTTTAGACAAATCTTAGCTTATTCATGTCCTTTTCATTATTTACTTTCAGTGATACACTTACACTTACACTCACCCACAATCTAAGTGGGGGTGTTAGAAGGATGAGTTCATCCAATAGATTAGTAAGTCAGTATTAGTAAGGGAACTTGACGGTTACCTTGACACTTCACTCCTGACTCTTCATGTAAGAGACAAGCTCTATTTCTCGTGTTGTGAGAAGAGCTTATTCTATGAATATATAATCTACAATTACATTAGTCTCTATCTGTTATTTCTATCAAGATCTACCACTTGCGTGGAGCAGCGTGCACATTTCCCTTGAACCGGTAGCATGTTATACCGGGACCATGTTATATGCACATGAATGTGAGCTGTGATCTTCAAATCCTAAGGGAACTTGACGGTTACCTTGACACTTCACTCCTGACTCTTCATGTAAGAGACAAGCTCTATTTCTCGTGTTGTGAGAAGAGCTTATTCTATGAATATATAATCTACAATTACATTAGTCTCTATCTGTTATTTCTATCAAGATCTACCAATTGCGTGGAGCAGCGTGCACATTTCCTTTGAACCGGTACCATGTTATACCGGGACCTGTTATATGCACATGAATGTGAGCTGTGATCTTCAAATCCTAAGTAGTTAGCTCGGTCATTACACCCGCCCCAATTTATATTCATGTCGATCACTGCTCAAGTTTGTACCTGTGAGACAGCGACGTAGTGGACGCTTTGGTTGGTGTTAGAGTTGATGAAGCGAAGCTGAGCGGGAAGATGGAACACTGCATGCTGGTGCCATGTCCAGTTCCAGAAGGCCTGTCGGAACGGATTACACTAGTGCCATGAACGAACACCTTGCGCTTGAAGCAGCAAATAAATAAATAAACAGGTGCATAATTCATCCAACCCAAAATTCGTCCCATCAGAAAACACCAAGATTCATTCGTAGGTGTTACTTTTCATGAATACAAACTCATCCGAGAGTCATCCATGACATGCAAGGGGCTTGATGTAGGGTTAGGAGCCGCCAGTCTTCTTCTTTCTTTCCCTCGCACTGCGGCAGAGCGATCACATCAACGCTGCTGCGCTCTACAGGGTCTGCTTCGTCGAGATGAGGGCTAAGGTTTGCCACTCCCTCTTTTCTGTCTCCTCTTACGCATGTCTACTTTTCTCTTGGGTCACTTGGATTCGTAGAATCTATGCTTCCTACATGGGTTTTGTGTTGATGTGTGAGTACAAAATGGGCCGACAAAGTGAAGTTGTTGTGTGAAAGGTTCTGTCAGAATCTCTCCTGAAACTTTCAATGCTTTTGTAGAGGGTGTTTCTATAATGTGTTGCCAATGTGTGTTATAATTTCTGGAAGTCACACCAAAACACTGAAAGTAGAGAAAGATTTCGAATTGGCAACCAGTTATCGGTAGTTTGAGCTGGCCGGGGTATTGTTGGCTGGGTCTGGATGGAATACAGTGGAAGAAAAAACGTATGAGGCGGTTGAAGCGCAAACGCAGGAAGATGAGGCAACGATCCAAGTAGGTTGGCCTGCGGTGTGTTGCTATGTCGCGGAAGTTTTTTGCTGTGGGGGAGGTCGGAGGAAATATCGCTTGACTCGCGATGCTAAAGCTTTTAGTCAAGAAAGCAGTTGGTGCCTTGGGGTACGAGCTTCGTCCTAGTCCAAGCAAGGTTCCGTATATAGCGATCCTCTGTTAGTTAGCTCTTTTGGGCTGACTGCCCATTCCCGAAGTAGTGTATTCTTTTATGGGACGGAAATGGAATACCTACGAGGCTACAGTTGAAGAGCAGGGAGGGAGGGAGTGGGCGGTGGTGATCTATATGCCCCGCATGCCTTGGTTTTGTGAAGACTACAAAATCTTGATACTTTTCTCTCATTTAAGTCTTAGTTTTGAAGTATCTTCGTCCCTGTTAATCCTGTCCTCATGTCTGTGTTCTCTGAAGTAGCCCTCATTGTAGTGTTCTTGCACGCTTTCCTGGAATTTCGTCAGAAGTTGCGTTTATGGGGCTTGTGTTGAGAGGCTCTTGACTGCTTAAGCGCATGGCTGCATGGTGAGTGGACTGAAGGAATGTGGGCTGTTGCGGGAGAGGGGATGTAGGTCGTGCTTGGGTCTTAGGGTTGTGGACCAGTTCTGTGATGCCACACTCCACTGTTTTGGAGTGGAAGCGAGGTCATTGAACTGTTGCATTACATGGGGTCCGGCTGTTAGATGTGGTGAATTCTGAAGCATTTCCAAATTCCTCGGTCATACACATCCGGGAATTTGGTTGCAACCATGTCTCTCGAGTCTGCCAATCGTTCATCAACCATGCCACTGTTCTGATCAACTGTAAGTACAGTCTGGAGTTTCCTACATAGATAATCCAGGTGTCTGCAAATAGAATTGTATAGTGATCAACTGCGCAGTTTTGGAATGAGAGATTTAAAAGAGAGATTTGCACTGAAGCAAACTTCCCCTTTGGATTGTTTCCACCTTCTACATTCGGATGTCAAGAAGACTTAGAAATACACGCTGTTGGCCAAATGGTAGGGTTGTATCTGGTTTTGGCCAGAGCAAGGTGACTTGTCATGGTCTTGAATTGTCTCAATTGTGGATGTACAGCCTACTCTCTCTTGAGAGTTTTGAGGTGGGGTTGTGTGGTCAGTTGCTTTAGCGCGAAGCCTGTTAATGCAGATTAGAGATGGGAGATAAATGATGAGGTAATTCTTCAGGGGAATGTACCGCGCCAATTGCCAGTGTGGATGTTTCCACCATCCTTCACTCCGGAAGCTTTGAAAATCTCCATTCATTGCAAGTCCTTGGCTTTTCAATTTGGGAGTGCAAAGTGTCAACCATCTTTGGGCACACTGCACCTGGCATTAAGTTTCGCACCTGTCCTATGCCGCAGTAGATGACAAAGTGAAGACATTGCATTTCTTTAAACAATTGTATGAATTGTCAAAATGTAGCTGCAAGCTGTACAGTCTTTCCAGTGAAGTACTTGATAACCCTCAACATACTCCCAAATGAAAATTCCACAAAAGATGAGATTGTGTGAAGATTACACCTACAATTATTTGGTGTTGGCATTAGGATCACTCAATGGTGACTAGTCGACCCGTCTCTGTGAGTACGAGAAAGGGCCATCACAATGATCTGCTCTTAAATACCAATTGTTCGGGCAAGTTGTACTACAAATTATTCTAGATGAACTTCTGCATTGGTTCACATGATTGTGAATATAGTTACACAAAATTCCTCAGAAACCTTTTTTTATGCTCCCAAAGTAGCACTACTTGATCAAAAGTAAAGAATGTCCATTTGACCAGGAGACTGGATTTGGATCTTTCAACCAGTTTGTTTCTTGTCAGAGGTTGATGTGTACTGTTAAAGTGTCTTCATAACCTGGTTCCAGATCACTGCACCCCATTTTCACACTGACACTTGACTGATTGCAACCTTTCTAAGAAAGACGACAGTGACTGAAAATGTGAGGAGATGTAGGAAGAGAAACGAATAATTCCTTCTTTAATCCTACCTGAATGTCTCTTGCTCTTAATATCAACACGCATAGGAAATGACCAGTAAGAATTACATGGATTATTGGTGCTGCTCCTGCAGCAATTAACTTCCATAGAACCCAGGCATCCCAATCTAAGCAAACCCACCGTGTTCACTGCCTCCAGAGCTTTTCTGAAAGAGAATGACTGCTTGTTCCTGCCGCATTTCAAAGGTAACACCACCAGAACACTTCATAAAAAACACTCTTCATCTTAGAGAGTTCCTACCTCCAGGAATAATTTCAAAACAGATACAGAGAGGAAATAGGGAGGGAGGGGATATACAAATACACAGAGAGGAAAGGGGAGGGAGGGGAATTACCTGCAGCCGATGAAGCACATACATCAAGAAGAAGTGGACAAACACCTGCGCAGCATCAATGCAAGCTGTTAAGAGTCCTTAAAGTATGCCTAAACATAATCAGACCATGCACTCAACTGTGAGCTCTACCATGAGAACCCAAGCACCACCCAAGACATATGCATCAAATATGAGTTCTTGGCCTCAGATTACATCTTCCTCAGTTGCCATGTCATAAAAGTGACACTTTTCTGGGTAGCGTGTGTGGATTCCTCCCTGACCCTCACAGCAAACAACCCCCCTCACTGTTCATATGGCTGTGAAAAGAGTCCTTTGATGTCCTATAGGTGGCCATAGCAGGAGGCTCGAAGGTTTTTATACACCAATGAGTAGCGAAGTTACCAGGTAGAAGAGAGCAATAAGTCGTGCCAATGGCCGACGCCACAAGAATCTTCCCGCTGTCACAACCGTTGAGTCCAAAAACTTGGCAACAGTCTGTGCACCCCCAAACAAGAAAAGAGGCCATTGTCTCTCAAGTGCACCCGACAGCACTACCTTCTAAACACTTCCAAATGCTTGCTCCAGGAAAAAAGAAAGCCCTTGTAACAGAAATATGGCCTTTTAGCCTCACGAAAGTGGAAATTCATTTCACTGCAAATCCCCGCCTGAATTCGGTGGTTTAATCGTACCATCAGCCTTGCGTGCAATCGCTAGATTTATTATACTGCCTACTTCCACAAAAGTGCATAACCTGCCCATAGACTACTTGGACGACTGAAAGGAGCTGAGATTAGCATAGTCATGACCTGAAAGCTGGGTCCAAGTCTTCGCTGTTGGAGCCCAAAAGACCTGCGCAGGTAGGCCAGCTTTGACATGATGGAGAAAGAGAGAACATACAAAGGACAAAAGAAAGCAGTAGTGAAGGGCTTGATAAGATCAGTGATGGCGTGACATCCTCAATGAGACGTGGAACTTTCAAATGTCATCTTTGTACACATTCCACAGAAAACTGCTAGGATGGAAGTGAAGAGCGAAAGACCAACAGTGACAATGTAGAAAGAACTACAGTGAACCACAGACTCATCAAACAACTGGGAAAGAAGCTATGACGCACTCGAACGATTTCAATTCGTCATCATCTCCAGCAGCAGCGTTCCGCAAGCTCCGATGCCTCTCAGCCTCTGCCTGCTCTTTGCGGCAGAAATTTGAATTAGACTTGCATTACAGATACATATTGCTTGATAAAGCACATGAATCATGAAACAACGTTCACTTAGGATAGAAGTTATACAGATGTTAAACATGTTATACATTGCGTGGGTTGTGACCTGACATTTTCTGTCATTACATTGAAGAAAAAACGGTGTAGAATTAGCCAGAGTCGCTTAGTACAGTGGTAAAGAACAGCAATCGGGGCTATATGGGTCACAGTTAAACAATTTTGGTCCTGCCAACAATCTGGCCTTAACAGTTCTCTGAAGGAGCAACCAACAAGTATTGAGAACTGAAAGTGGCTTACTGTTGACATGGTGCAGTTATCATGTAGCCTACAAGTGGTTGTCAAAGGAACCATGTAGATTTTGTATAGGGGCCATGACAAAAGAGAAGGATATCTTTTTCAATTATATCACTAAAATTGCAGGCTCCAGCTTCGTATGACTATCTCTTTCATCGAATTTTGGTCAAGACAAGCCTTAGTTGGACATTCTTCCAAAATTTACGAAAACTCCTAGTCCTGAAAGATGTTACTAGTGCAAGGTGTATGTATACTTCCAACATAAGGATATCTTCTAGAAGCACCTATCTCATGGCCACGTCACAAAGAAAGATATGTTACTAAGACTTGTTGCCTCATTAGCCTACAAAAGTAGAGTTGAATCAGTACCTTGGCTTGCAGTCGCCAAGCCTCTTCTAGCTGCAAGACAGCTGCGGCTTTCTCACTGGACACTGCTTCCAGCTGCGTCTGCTTGAAATACTGATGCAGACTCACAAAACAATGTTACCATCGTTTGTTCAGATGCATAAAGGAAGGATTAGACCTTCGGAATCCTTGCATGATAAAATTTACCTCTGGAAGGTGAAGGTCCAAAGTCTCATACCAAAAGTTCTGTCAGTTCTCGAAACCGCTTCTCCAGCTCTGACTGTGCCTGCAACACAAGCCCAGAAATAAATCTTCCTCAGCCTCCTATCAATTCAATGGTATACCATGAAAGCTATACTTGAGTTGGTTGCACATGAATGCAAATATGTTCAGATCCACAAAAATAGCTGCTAATAGTCACTACAAACCCATCTAACAGTCAGTAAACTTGAGCACCTGTAGGGAACTTCGGTCGGCATTGCGCTTCAAGCTTGCCAATTCAACCCTCAGCTTCTGCATTTCTGCCTGCCAGTCCCAAGGCCAATCAGCAGATCATTCTGAAGTAGCACTGTTGCTTAATTTAAATCTCTGTGAAGATCCCTCCATCTGCCTTCCACGAAGATTACTGACAAACCATCCACACAAGTGTGACTGTCCATCTCTCTTTTATATAGAGTGACACTCATAAATGAGGAGTTTGGTGAGGGGCATCCTAATCCCCTATACAAGGGAGGGTAGAGCAATCCCTTGCCACTCTGAAAGTGTGTGCCTTCATTTGAGTTCGGGAAAGGGGGTATACAAAATGGGTAAAATCTCAGAAGTAAGCCTGCAGATCAGTTGGACCCCTCTCTTGGCATGGTGAATCTATGGTCCAAAATTCTTCCATGCTGGCATTATGTTTCTTAATTGTGCCATGTGCAGTTATTGCAATGTTCAATGCTGTGCCCTTTTAATAGCCTCTAGCCCAATCAGTACTCTGTTAGGATCCAAGCCTTCAGCTAGCATCCCACTTGAGGACCACCCCTCCTAAAAGATGGAAAATATTAAGCTCTAGCCAGGGTATGCCTCAGATAATGTGCAATTTAGGTACACCTATCATAAACTGGAAATATCACACGAATAACTTCCTTCAGAGTTACTTGCCTCCATGGCAGAAAGCTTTCCCTCAGCCTCACGTTGAGATTGCCTGGCGCGTTCTGCTTCCTCTCGCCAGGCCTGTACACAGGTCCGGAAAGATTCTTTCGTTCTTACTGGGTGTTGAAATTCTGCTTGAACTGAAGCGAACAAGATTGCAACAATCCACATTTCTACCAGGAACAAATACTTGAATCTCCAAAGAATCAGATCTGCAAGTCACCTACCTGAGCAGTTTGGGCGGCTTCTTCATTAGGACGCTTAAGCTCACGTCGCTGGCGTGCCTCCATTTCCTGCAGCTCCTGGTTCAATGTGGCACACTCCACCTACAAATAACCAGCTCTTCTCTCTTAGCAATCTCTGTCACTGTTCTCTCTTCTTAAGTACTCCTTATAGGCTACGGCAACTAACATCCTATGAGTGCATTCTTTGAAGTACTTATTTGGTTCTGTTTCAGCTTTCTATTCCCTTAGGCCCAAAATTCCCCCACATGCAAATGAAGTTCGTTCATTTTCTCTACCTCTCAGGCTTCCCTCCTGCAAATGCCCAAGACTAGGAGTCCCATCAAAACTTACTTCAGCGATTCAAACATTGTAGGAAAATCCGCGGATAAATGTTTCTCTGAGGACCCTGCAAATGGCTATTGGGATTGGTGGTCATCCCCAATATGCTTCTGCAGGCCTGGGCTTAGCTCCACTAAGACGGTAATCTGAGGACAGGTCACTGATCTGCCCCAGATGATCAGAACGAAGAGAATGAGTCATTTCAAGTACTGTGGGCTGCGGCTGAAACCCTCCTACTTGGACATGAGGCATTCTTTTTTGTCTCTTGCCCTTACCATCCCACTGGCAGCCAGTCTGGGATTTTCCCACATCACAATGATCAGCAGAACATGGATCCAGGTGCCCAGATTTCTGAATCAACACAACTTATATACAGAATCCTTGCACTTTTGAGTCCACCACAGAACGAATTGGAACAGGAGGATGCAGCAAAATGATATGGCAACCTGGACGCTCATTCTACAGTAAGATTTTGTCATCAATATAATCGTGCCTTCCTCCCTATCTGTGACAGTCTCCACATCCGTCATGCCAGGCCTTCAGCACCTTCTGAGTCCGTTCACACATTGACACAGGATGAATGACAAACCCTGAAGTTCTGATTGCACCACACAGGATGTAGCAATGAAGTACCATTTCTTTTTCTCCTGTCCCACATACAAGGAGATCAAGGGCAGATACTAATGTCTCTTTAGAGATCCCACATCTTCTGATCAGGCCTTCAGCTGTGAGGACAGGAGATGCTTGGCAGCTTACTCTGTGGGAGGCACTTCATCTTTGGGCAATGTTTCGAGTCTGCTGATGGGTCTGTTGCTGTTCTACATTGTCCGATGGGCCTTCGGGGTCTGTTATGAAGTTTCTATCTTCACTTGTTTTCCTCTCTCTCTCTCTTGGCAGGGAGTCCAGAGTGTGGCCCTCTTCAGGAACATCCAGACCATTGTCCCAGCACCTCTACTCACCAACTTTGAAAATCTTGAGGCTGACCCTAAGCCCCTGGCCCTGTTGGGGTCTAGTTGCCGGGCAGCTCACACACAGCAAGTTGATGCTTTCGCAAGGGCTTTCTAGAGGGAAAACCCGAACTAATTGTCTTCATCATGGGAACTCACACTACCGGAGTGAGCCCCTCACAAAGGTATTGTCTGTTCCCTTTTATTCACCCCAAACTGGGCATGGGGTCCGTGGCCACAAGACTATGTCTTATGAGTACTTTCTTGGTGGGGAGTCTACCTTTGAACGATAAGAAGATGCAGAGAGGTTGTCAATGCCCAATGTTCGGGCGGCCTGAAGACAATGTCCATTTTCTGATACAATGTCTGGGGCTCATCAGAGAGCAACCCTCTTCAGGACCATCACGAACAAAGTCCCTGCACCTTCGTTCACCGACTTCCAAAATCTCAAAGCAAAGCCTAAAGCCTAAAGCCTAAAGCCCTGGCCCTGTTGGGGTCTAATTGCTGGGCAGCTCACACAGAGGAGATTGATCCTTGTGTGAAGAGGAAATCTGGAAAGTCCGAACCAATTGTTTATACCAAGGTCAATATGGCAAACAACGTCTTATGAGTACATTCTCTCTTTCTCTCTCGCATGCACAAGCGCGTTGAGAATGGATAATGTGTGTGAAGGTTTACTGTGGCAACGACGTTTGTCAACATGCCAGAAAATGCAACATTGCGTTCGGTCTTTAGCCTAACATGCCCATGGTTCCAGCAGGTTCTGTATAGTAGTTCCTGAGCGCACAGAAGAACTTCTACACTAGTTAGACAACCCAAGTGTCCTGACTGCACTGTGAGGTCTTACCTCAAGCATGGAGAGTTTGTGCTCCAAATCTGCCGCTTTCTGGGTGCGCTCATCCACTGTTCTCTGCAAAGTGAAAAATGGTGATCATATTAATATTTTTGATACTGTGCCTATTAATCTCTGGCCACCAGAAACATACATTGTGGTCAAACTGAAATCTGTTGCTCACCTGGTACCGAAGTAATTTGAGAAAGGTCTACGAGAACCAGGGCACCACCAGATACAACTAGGGAATTTCTTCATGCAAATGGGATGAAGGACATGCATGTGTAAGGACATGAAGTCTTATCTAATTCTGCATGTTCTTTAGTTGGGGAAAATGCTATATAGGTAGAGACTAGAGACTGTACAAGGACTAACTACTGATGGATTAACATGCCAAGCATAAATCCACTGCATTTTGATAAATAGGCTAAGAATTTCATGGCGTAGGTAGCATGACAAACAAGTATGCTGTATCCAACAGGAAACACTGCGCAGAAAAAAGATTGACAGCCAGATCCCTTCATTTGCTAGGACCTCCGCACAATTAGCATGCTCATAGGTGAGCCTAAGTAGGTAAGGGAAAGCTATTAGGTCTCTTTTACCTTACCTCTAATCTCAGCACCTCACTAAGGTCGCCAAGCAGAAAAAGAAGTTAACGTGCTAACATATCTCAAAGCAGAAAAAATTCTTTTTGCAGGAAAGAGGGTAGGACAGCAGACAATATTCAAAAGACTCAAAAACAGAAAAAACAATCATGATAAGCAAACACATCCCCCAATAAGGACCTAACAGTAAATACCAGCATGCGCATCAGGGCAGAAGTGCTTTCTGCCATGCGTTGCTCCAGTTCTGTTTCTCTCTCTACGGCCCCCTGCAAGGATTCACAACCACAAATACAAATTTTATTCTGGCTGCCTGACACACATCTGGCAAAGCGCACTTGATATTTTGGAATTGATCATGAACCACCAGGGAAGTAGAGCGGTCATACTCTTCACCATCTGCAGGCTTACAACCTCGAAACCTCTTAGATATCATATAACTGTGCAGCTAACAGGTGCTACAACAAGATGTTGTGTTAAAAGTGGTGTAACAAGTGGAAGGAGTTACATGGCGGGTAGCACTGTGAGCGATGCGCTCCTCCTCCACCCTTCGTTCTGCCGATGCCAGCTCTTCTCGCAATGCCTATCACAGACATACTGTCATGTAGCTCTCATGTAGCTTGCAGATTCCAATACAACAAACATATCTAAGATGGACACACACACCTCAAGAGAGTCCATGTTTGGAGCACCACAGGCTAAAGAATACCTGTATCATCCTGGTTTCTGACATGTCTCTATTCTTGCTCATGGCCTCCGTATTTGCCTGTTACAGCACCAGCCATCTGATTAGTCACATCATAATACAAAGTAGAGATTTTAGTGACCACAACAAACCACCAACATTACTTAGAGCCTTCAAGTTATATTAAATTGCAAACATCCTTGATTTCAAGAGGTCTCAACGTAGCAGAAATGAATGAACGGGGTCAGAACACACCCAAAGAATAATGCACTGTTGAGAATCTGCCAGGATAACAGAGAGAACTGCATAGAACGCAGGGGGTACCTGCAAGGCTGCAAGCTTTCCTTCAGCCATGGAGGCTTGCCTCCTGAGAGCATCAAGGGAGCTGGAAAGCGCTTCAATTTCAGCGTTCTTTGAGGCCAATGCGGCCAACATTTCTGTCTCCTCTGCTGCAGCTGCTGCCTTGACTGCAGCCAACTCTTGCTGCACATGTCGCACCCTGGTATCGAAGGAGCTCTTCTCTTCCCTCTGATCTCTCCATCAGACATTCCAGTCATTTCATCAGGAGAAACCAAGATATCATTCATTATATGAGACAGCCTAGTTGCCTGTTGAATGGAGCCAAGAAGGGCTGGATAACAAGTGTGGTGGGCCAATACCACCATGATAGGTCCCTCTAGAGCGAAAAAGCGAGAAAAGGAAAGATATCTGCAGGAGCCCCATAGGGTCCAAGGAGAGAGAGAGCGAGGAGAATATAATATCATTAAATGAGCTTCCTAAGACATACATATGAATATGTTTTATCACAAACAACCACAGCATGGAAAGTCACCTCAAGATGCAGCAGCTCCTCTAGTTGTGCGTTCTCAGCCTTGTACTCCTGCAGCCGTGAGGATAGCCCAGCACACACCTGCATCCAGCCAAAGATTATATAATCATGGTCAGAAGACAAACAAGAACATGCAGGTTTATGCAACAGTCAGTAGTATAACGTGCAGACCTTATGTATTGAGACTTGCCTTTATAACTACTGGTTTGAGGCTTAGATTAGATTACTTCAATACCAGGATAGTTTGACACAAACATTCAGACAGTTGAGGTAACAGAAAAGTCCGTATTCCAGTGTCATGATCAGTGTTTTTACCTGCAATCATATCTCAGACTCAACTCGCCCAGCAATTGGGATTTGTAATTATAAGAAGGACATTGATCATTGGCCTGTACTAGAACTGCAAACTAAATCACAACTAATTCCAACTCCTAACGATGCTATTGTCCAAAGGACAAGAGACCAATGTAGCTGATTGGATTCCCTACTGCTAACATTATGCTTTTCATGATGGTTATAGAGTCTATAGACATACTCTTGCTAATCTGGCCTCCTTCGATGGGCCTGAAGAAACAGCCACCGTCAGCAAGCCACGTGCCTGCACATGAGGGATGAAACAGCTCAGTTGTACACTGCAACAACAGCTGCACCCACTTCTTAATTTGCATTGCCAAATAGTGTCAAATAAAGCAGGTACATAGGTGCTGATCAGAACAAATACTTCATGACCTTTTCATTAAAAAACGACACAATATAACTGAAGTCCAACTCTCTTCTGCCATGATTACCTCATCAAGTTGATCCTCAACTTTTGGCATCTCTGCAGACTTTGGTTCATCAGGTGGAGGCGGTGGCAACGGTTGTTCTAGCAATTTGGCATTTCCAACAGCTGGCATATCATCAAGGACCTTTGTATTCCCAACTGCCTGCACTAAAGCCACAGGCTCTTCGGCATGAGGCTTTCTGGCTGTGAACAATTCCACAACCACACTCCCATTCTCTGCCCGAAACTCACATTGGACTGGTTCTACTTCCTCATTAGACAGTGAGGGGGAAGGTTGGCCACTCTGTTCCAAGACCCAGGAATTGTTGTTTTCAACTGTTTCCAAAGAATCAAGTCTAGTGGCATTTGCACCATCCAAGCTGCCACTGCTCTCAGTCCGACCTAGGTTGCTGCTCCTCAACAAAAGAGCTCCATCAACCCCTGGAAGAGCAGGAGAACTTTCTCCCTTGTGAGAAGCATCCCCATTCGGAACCAATACATTCTGTGCACTCTTCTTGCGTGGAAGAGATACTTGCCATCTCTGGGCCTCTCCTTCCTCACAACCTGTAGGCCCGCCCACCTCTTCTGAAGCAATCTCCCCTGGCGATGGTGCCAGATCAACAGAGCCATTGTTGACAGCAGCTTTCTCCTCTGCAATGAAACTTACGTGTTCTGCTCGTTCAGGACTGCTGAGCAGATTGTGTGACTGTACAGTCTTGTGTGAGAAATCTGTGCCTTTCCCATTGAGTTGAACAGGGATGGCCTTGGAAGCGGAAAAGGAGGTGGGTCCCAGAGATTGTGGTAACTTGTGCACAGAACCCTGCAAAACCAATGCTTTCTTACTGTCAATGTGGGGCCAGCCCTGGAGTGCCCTTTCAAAGTGGCCCTCAGAGGTCAGTTCCAATATCTTACTGATGGGGTTTGGACATGCTATCATAAGCAATCCCCTCAACTTGCAGAGATGGGCTGTTGGCTAGGGGTATTATCTTAGTATTACCACTGGACAGTTACACCCACCTTTGATGACAATTAAAGCCATTGCAGGGTGTTGATATAGGCCAACTACAACAGAATACTAGGATCAATTAGTCAGCAATCTTCCGTGAAAGAGACCAAGGAGATTTTGAATCCCCACTCTTGAGTGCGTCAGACAACAACAAGGGGAAAAGCTACCCAACTCCTCCTGCATACTCCAGGTGCTTTGTCAAACCTAGGTGCCACCTAGTGTCAAAAGACAAATGCAGTAGTCGCTTCCCAACATGGGTAGGATTTGTGCGCTCTACAGGAATTGTTGCGTTTCTGTGTTCATTTGTGTGTAAGTCAAGTTGCCGTAAGTCATGCCATAAATGTTGCTTGCCACAAGGGGTGGCAGTAACTATCAGCTGGCCTCGGATATACCTGCCATGCTATGAAGGGCTCCATGTGATACCAGAAAAATAAAAAAGCACCCTATTGCTTGAGGCACATGCATTGCTGCAGTGAATAGAAAGAGACCCCACCTTTTCCCTGGAGACTGCAGATGAGAGTCTGTTGAACGCGCCAGGCTCTGAAGCTTCTCAAGCAGGACAGATACACTGACAAAAGTTACTAGCCAAGTTCTTAACCATAAGTGTAGCATCCTAGAAGAGCATGCAACTCTTACCAGGAAAATTAGCTCCTCAAGCAATATATAGTATGTCCGGACTAACTAGTGGTACAAATCATATCTGTATTTTCAATTGAGCACAATTTTATTACACATTATATATGCATGCGTTAAGTTTTCTTCACTATTGTTTGCAATTTCTGTTCCTTACTTCGATACTCAGGGCCAACAACTGGAGTTCTGTCATGCCTCCAGGCTCTCCAGTCCAATGAATTCAATGCCCCTGTTCCAGGCCATGATCCTTCCAGGCTATTCTGTAACAGACTCTATCCAACTATTTTCCTTGAAGTACCTGACTATACACTCCGTGCCAAAAAGAGACAAGAGAAACAGACAGCACTTCATCTTGTTCTTCCATGATAATTATGTGTATTGGGGATACCTCTCTGAGGATAAGGTCATCTTCTGCTCGCACAAGGCTGGTGACGTCTTAGTAGTGACCTAGTTTACACATTACTTAAGCTGTTCAGGTTATATGCGGTTTTCCAGCTGTGGCGTGATAGGCCCAGCAACATAGGATAGAATATACAACAAGGAAGTCTCACAAGAGTGACCCATAGACATTTCCCAATAGGACTGTCTTTGATTTGCAAGCAACTTCGATGCAAAAATTGAGAATTCGTACCTGCAGTCTGTAGTGGCCCCAATGAGTCATCAGCTGCAGATGGACCCCGAACAACGGCTTGGCCAACCTTACGGTCTACCACCTCAAACAGCTCTGTATGCCCCAAGGGTGTACTTCCCTAAATCAGTTTGAGTTATTAAAGAGACAAAAATCCACCTAAGAAAATCTTCCCATGACATGCAATTTTCAAAATTCAACTTGTTTTCAGGTGCTCTTTGGTTTATAACGGCTGTGCCTGCACTGGCTGCTCGTGTATTTATCAACCGAGCACTTGCAAATAACCATGGTCTGGTTTAAAGTTTGACTTCTTTCGTGCCCCCTCGATTTGCAAAACCAACCCTGCAGATCAAAGAAGATTGAGAGTTCCCAATGACATTCCTGATGAGAGACACTTGATGGTTTGCAGTATCTCCATTTTTTTAATGGAAGTGAGTTTCATCAGCACTCAATTAAGGTGCATTCCTCAAATGAAATTCACTTAACCACACTTAGTAATTAGTAATTATGCAATCCCTAAGCTTCCAGATATATAATGAGAAGCAGAACGAATTTTACCTTCTCAGTACCTAACAGAAGACGACTGAGGAGGTTAGGAAAGCAGATTTTACATTCTGAAACTGTTTCAAACATTCAGCCAGCTGGAATAGCACCTGTCCAAAGGACTTTACTCCACCCCTGTGACTTCCAATGAGCCTGACATGGTAGCCTCAGGTATGAGGTTTTCATAGACGCTCTTGCTTACTTCATCAAGACCTGACGAGTTCACATATTGCTGCCAATGCAGTGGCTCTGCTACAAAGATCGAGGGTGTAGCATTCTCAGCAATTGATGCTCTCAACTAGCACCACGAGGAGCCCAACCGATGTATATATTCTCTTGAATTATTCGTCTCTCACTAGTTCACCTCTCTTTAGCTTCTGTTTTCCTAAACATGCTGATATGAATGATATCTTGTTTCCTTTGTTTTATCGCCTCACATTTGAATGCACTGTACGTTTGTGTATGGAATGTTAGATGTCTGCTGAGGAAGCCCTTATGTGAAGTAGTCTAGAACTAAAGAACTATTACAACTATTAGATAATGATTCACATTTCAAAGATAATGATTGGCGAGTTTTAATAGTTCTTTAGGTATAGACTACTTCACAGAAGGGCTTCCTCAGCAGACATCTAACATGCATGTCGTCTGTTGAAACTGGTAATTGACACAAATGTGTGAACGTCTATCCAAAAAACTGTGAAAGTCTTACAACACCTCACGCCTGGCAATTACCAGAGATCTCCCGATCTCAACTGTGCCCAAAATGTGTGGCACCACGTCAATCATACTCATGTGTAGCCTGCGTTAGTATACTGACGCAATTCTCTTCGACAAGTCTCAAGAGACATGAAATTACTCGAAAAACAGATAAATGCGATCGAATTCTGTCAATATGTCACAATGTAGCCTTGAACCAAGTGAGATCGGTGAAGCAAAAGTTCCAACTACAATATTCTCACCCTCACCACTGGTAAAAAAATCTCCGAACAATGTTGCACATCCGCAAACTCGCTTATCAAACGTTTCGACCTGTCTAACCGGTGGATCAAATGCCCAATCAAACCACCAAAGCAAAGGGAATGCTGCGGAATCACTCACCCTCTGCAGCGCGCAGCCATGATGCCATGTCCCGGTGGATCCAGCGTGACCCCGAGAGAAAGCTTGGATTTTCTAGAGCAGGTTCCGATCGGTTGTCATGGCCAAAACCCTAGAACACTCATCACTATCATTTTGCTGGTTCCCGGTCATCGCACACCGGCTTCACCCGGTGCCAGGATCATGAATATCCTGTAAATCATCCAAATTGCATCCATCCATTCGCTTGAGCCAGGTAGCATGTCCATCCATCTAGGGTTTATTAACCTAGAGCCACCACGCACCTTTTCTATTCTCTCTCGCACCGCGGCAGAGCTGTGAAAGCATCGACGCTGCTGAGCTCCACACTTCCGACTCCATCACCATGAGGGCCAAGGTTTGCAGCCCGCCGTCTTTTCCTTGCTGTTTGCTCCTCACCCATGTCTTTTTTACGTAGAATCTAGCCTCTTTGTACCGGGTCTTGTGCACTTGCTGGTCCAAATTGGTTGACAATTTGGAGCAGGGGTTTACTGTGCCTCCTGCGCTTTTTGTCGAGGATCTTCGGCTTGTTTGTTGCAGATGCATGTCCGAGTAACGTAGACCACAAGAAAGACACTAATAGCAGGGAAATAGTTTTTAATCATCTGCAAGATTTAATGAGCAGCCAGTGAGTAGTAGTTTTGAGTCTGCCCGGTTGTTGTGAACTGGGTGTGGACGGAATACAGTGGAAGAAAAAGCGTATGAGGCGGCTGAAGCGCAAGCGCAGGAAGATGAGGCAAAGATCCAAGTAGTGTGGCTTGCAGTGTTCTGCTTGTCCCGGAATTGTTTGGTGGGCGAGCGATTTTGGAGTGCTATCTCTGCAGCCGCGATACATCAATTTCTGCGAGCAGCCGGTGGCTTCGTATGAGCGTTGCGAAGCCTTAACATGGTTCCGCAGATGGCGCTTCTGTGTTGGTGAGCTTTGTTGGGCTGCCTGCTCATTTTCGCAGTAATGTATTCTTCTTTAATGACGTTCTGGAATGCTTAGATAGCTGTGGAGGATGGACACATGCGTTGTGGTCGTCATCTCCTCCATGGCTACATTTTGGGTAGATAACAGAAGCGCAATAATTTCGGTTATGTCGATTTTGATTTTGAAGTATTTGGCCAATCTGTCCTTAGTGGATGTCTATACTGTTTTTGTGCGTCTTTTCTTCTGTCCTTGTATTTGCAATTTCCTTGGAAGTGGCCCTATCCCGGCTACTTTAAAGAGCATGCTGCTGCCCACAGGTCACAGATACTGGAAGGTGTGCTGTTGCTAAGGTTGTGGTCAGCCTTCAGAGTAGCGCAAGAGTCATGTGACATCTAACAAGCCTTTCGGACCTGATAAATGTAATCGATGATATCTGATCTACCCTTCCCGGAATGCGTTCCGTGTGCTTATAATAGCTGAACATCTTTCATCAACATCTTTCAGGACATCGCCATTTCTGTGCTCATTCTGTGAGTTTTTACTTTGGGACGTGGCTTTCACTACTTGGTCATTGGTTTTGCAAGGCCTTGGCCAGGTCAAGTTTGTTCTACATTCATGTGGAGTAGTTCTTTTATCTGTTGTGAGACACTCTGCCTGGGAACCCTTCTGTTTTATGATTGTTGTTTCCAAGAGCTTACTTGCAATGGGCTGCCTGATACACGGTCTAATGTGTTGATCAAAGAAGCTGTAAATAAGCATGATGATGACCCTGTGTATCTGAGGTATTATTTGCTTAGGATCATCATTCAAATTAGTGTGCAAGTACCTGGCAACAGGTCACCTGTCTACTTATGCTTAAGCTAAAGTTGTCACAGGGTTTGTCTTCTAGTAGTTAGTCTGTGGTATAATCGGTCAACATTGGAAAGAGTGCTAGAGTCTGCGATTCATATGCTGCTGCACAAACTCAAAAGCTGAGAGGAAAGAGCACGGTTTGCCCACTAATACAATGGCTGGCATGTACTCTGAGCATCTCCAGGCTGCAAAAAACCTGCATTAAAAAATTCAGATGGTATCCGTTAGGGCTTGAAACAGGTGTTGTAGAATAAGAGACCCTGGCCTTGGTCTGGTCCTGTGCTTTGAATCTTCATGACTCTGGAAACTTCTATCAAACACTAGATTGTAATTATGGTTGGCTGGCCTTTTGTGTTTATCAACTCTTGTTTGTATCCTCCCCGGTGCTGCATGCGGGTCTCATGACTCTTAGAATGTTTTACTTTTCCCTGTATTAGAAATCTGTTGATGAATCATTTAACAACATCCTAGAGTCATAGGTGTGACAGCCTCCCCAAGAACAACAAATCAACCACTAGTGGTTGTAGATAATTTGTTCAGGGTGTATGCGTTGGAATACCAAATGCCCATGTCTTCATCCCACTTGTTCAACGAATATTCTCTAATAGATTCTTTTATTCTTCAAATTTATGCTTAGATGCTTTCATCTTTGATTTGTCGGGCATTTGGTACACTAAGGAATACCGTATGACCACGTCCCTCGACAAATCAACTTAGTTGTTCACACCACTTGTTGACAACATGGGCGTCAACAGCGTAGGTGGCGCCACTAAGGGACCTTAATGGCGCCACTAACGTATACGTAGAGGGTTTAAGGTTATTTGCATAATTCAAATATGATGAGACCTTGTCTTTAAGAATGTTGGACTAAAACGTAATAATTTGATGATATTTAAAGAACAACTAGATCTAATATGTGGATATGTAATCTATAGTGTTCTAGTTTATTCGTATTACTTAGAATTTTTATATTATGAGATGTGCAATAAAATATTGTGAATTAAAAAATCAAATTGAATTAAAATCTATCCTATAGTAGAAGACCGCATGCAGGACAAGATATGGTTCGTATGAGTTCTTGGTGATGCCTTTTAGGCTCACCAACGCACCCGCGACCTTTAGCACGCTAATGAACAGCCTTTTCCAGGAGTGATTGGATGACTTTGTGATTGTGTACATCGACGACATCTTTGTGTACTCGAAAACAAAGGAAGAGCACCTGGAGCACCTCAAAAGGGTGTTCCAGAAATTGCGGGAAGGGAAGCTGTATGCCAAAACTTCAAAGTGTGAATTCGGGGTCACGAAAGTGGAATTCCTAGGGCATCTGATTACACAGGATGGGATCAAAATGGATGACAGAAAGGTGAGGGCGATCTTGGACTGGGAACCTCCGACTTCGGTCCCGGAAGTGCGATCTTTCCTAGGACTCGCCTCCTATTACCGGAAGTATGTAAGAAATTTCGCCAAGATCGCGGGGCCACTGTCGGACTTTCTGTGTAAGTCCAAAGTTTGGGTATGGAACACCTTTTGTGGCCAAGCTTTTGCTGAGTTGAAGCAGCGGATGGCGGAAGCTCCAGTCCTAAAAATCCCGAAGATCGACCATCCATTTGAAATTCATACGGATGCGTCGGACTTCGCAATTGGGAAGGTGCTCATGCAGGATGGACGTCCAGTGGCTTACGAAAGTAAGAAACTGAATGAAGTGGAGCGAAGGTGCCTTATTAAATGCATATGAAATATCACAATTCAGTGTTCACTCTTACATGTGTTTTCTATTATTATATTGATCAATTATGTGTACAGAGTCTCATAAGTAGAATATTTTCATTGTCCTGCAATAAGTTATTTTTAATTAAAAATACAACGATGTGTTAGACCGGATTATAAAAAAATAACAAAATGCAGATAAGATTTCATAATTTAATATTCACTCGTATACGCACTTGCTATTATTATTATATATATCATTTATGTGTATCCCATGAATTCAAGAAGATTATGAGTAACATATGCATAGGATGGATGCATAGGAATTGTGATGAAGAACAATTGGATCTAATAACATCTATGCACGTATACTCTATAGTTTTCTAGTTTGTTCGTAATACTTGGAATTTTTGTATTGACAGATATGCAATGAAATATTTTTTAACTAAACAAAATTACAAATATATCCAATAAATCTATTCTATAACAGCCTTCTTAGATGCATATAAAATATCACAATACCATGTTTATTATTATTTTAAAATTTAAAATTTATTTTAAAATACAGATAAGATTTCATAATTTAATATTCATTCGTACCTGTACTTGCTATTATTATATAGATCATTTATGTGTATCCCATGAATTCAAGAAGATTATGAGTAATCTATGCATAGGATGGATGCATAGGAATTGTGATAAAGAACATTTGGACATGTGTGGACGTATACTCTATAGTTTTCTATTTGTATTGACAGATATGCAATGAAATATTTTGTATTAAAAATAATTACAAATATGTGACAGATCGAGTTAAAATCTATCAACAGCCTTTTTAAATGCATATAAAATATCACAATTCCCTGTTCATTCTTATATGTACCTTTTATTATTATATTGATCATTTATGTGTAAAAAAATTTCATTGTCGTGCAATAAGTTGTTTTAAATAAAAAATCACATGGATTTGGGATATCAAATTGAAAAAATGAATAACAAATATCATTTAAATATGCAGATTAGATTTTATAATTCAATATTCAATCTAACATGCACCTCCTATTATTATATAGATCATTTATGTGTATCGCATGAACTGAGTGACCTATACAACTGAGTGTTATGAGTGACCTATACATAGGCTGCACAATTTAGAGATGATGTATAGATACATAGTCAATGCATTTCTGTACTTAAATACTTATAAATGTTTGAAAATATTGTGTTCATAAAACTTAGAATAAAATCACAAGGATGTGACAAACGAAATATAAAAGATTATATAGCATAATTTATAAATAGGTATAAGATTTACAATTTAATTTTCATTTCTACAATGTACATGACACATTGTACCCCCCAATATTATGTAGGTCATTTATAATAAGTATATCATATAACCAAGATGAAGTACTTACACAAACAAGCAACATCACAAAATATATATATGTATATATATTGCAAATGACAACATGTCACTTGTAAATATTGTGTGTTTTTTCTTCATGGAGTTATTATCTCCTCCACTAGACTACACAAAACAATGCCCACCCACCTAAATCCCAAAAACAATGTTTATTTGCACATGGAAGTACTAAAACCCAGAAGTAAATGAATGGGCGGGGTCTACCTATATCACATGGCTAGGAATGACATGCAGTTCAATTTAAAAACTCCTCTTCAATTAATGTTACCATATGGCCCTGTTTAGGTTAATTTTTTCCTCTATCTTTTTAATTTGAGTAACTCGACCTTTGTCCCGTTTCGATGGAGTTGCATCTGATTGATGCAATCTGGAGTTCTTGTGTTGTCTGGCCATGTCGTGCAAAACTCTAGCTCTCTAGCACTTATGGACAGAGTTGGACAGACAAACTCTAGCTCTCTAAAAGGACAGAGTACCCATATGGGGAAGAGGCTCTTCTTGACGCTACCTTTGGTTGGCGTCGACATACATATATATGATTTTAATACATGATTATTACATTCAATGGTTAGTATATAGAATATAGAGTATACTATGTATCATTATACAAAATAAAGCCATAACTTTGCTTATTTTATTGTATAAATATTATGCGGCTTGTATTTGTGTAATATAGAATCTCTCTTTAGATCTTAGTTATCATAATTCCATATTAATGCAATATGACCATTTTGTGCTTCCTACTACTTTAAGTTCATCATTGATATATAAGTTCATTGCTAGTTTCTTGGTTTTTATGTTCTGATTATTACTTGTACTTTCAGTTCTCCATCAATGAAGTATTGAGAATCAGCCAAAAATTTATTGACTTGATGAATATGGATTAAAAATATCGTAACACAAATTAATACAACATCTTGTTAGTTTGGGTGGTATAGGGACCATAAATAAAAACTGCGGATGCTTGAAGCCGCAGAACAAAATTGAGCCAAAAACAAAATCGATACGTGCCAGAAACCCCCAATGAAAGGCAGTGCAAACCTATTTATTGGCTACTAAATCTTCTTTTTGCCAAGCTTTGGGGAATTGCACAATCCCCCATCAATTGATGCACTAGCCGTAGTAGTTTTGTTACAATAATACTTGTTGCAGGATTCATATTTACACATAAACTGGGCAGTAACAAAAGATTATAATGAGAACGAACATTCAATGTATGGGAACGGTTGAAAAGATAATAAGAAGTAAATTTGCAAGAGGAGAGGAGGTGACACTTGAATGAAAGGCATAATAGGAGTTTAGCGATCCTTAATTTTTGACATTGATTTCTAGTCTTCTCTTTTGAGTAAACAAAAGCCAATAAATAATATAACAAAATTATTCTAATGCCTCTTGAAAACATATTAATTGAAGCCCAAATGTGTGTTTATTTCAGCTTGAGCAAAGTACGTGAAAAAAAGAAAAAAAAAAACAAAGAATAAATAATCCCATTCTCATATCCCATTGCGTCGAAACATTATATCGCCAAAATGTTGCTTACAACTATGAATCATATATCCATTGGTAAATTTTGTGAATTCAAGAATTTGTACTTGGTCCGCACTACAACTTCAACATGATGAATTTTCTAGAATACCAGCCGATGAAAATATGCTAAGATCTAAGATAAATGTATATGGAATATGATACCACTGTAAGAGTATCAACTTATAAGAGTTCGTTATCCCTCACCTCTATCAAACGTACATCCCAATTTAAACATGATATTTTTGTAAAAGTATCGACACAAAATCTTTTTATATAGTAATCTGATTTAATATCATGATCCGTTCGTGGGCTTACATTGGACTTAAAAATGACTGTGGCACTTCTACAACTCTTTCCAAATTTGTAAGAATTTATTATCAAACGCCATGTTAGAGGGTTGTCTGGGACTTAGACACTTTTATGGGTTCTGTGGGGTACCCTTAATTTTTGCCAGACTTACGGATGGTAGAGTTAGACCAACAGAGGCCTTAGGGGTGACAGGCGCAGGCTTTAGGGGGGGGGTAGACAGGGTTACACAGCCAGTCACAGCCCAACACAGTCCGACACAGCCAGTCACAGCCTGACACAGCCTAACA
Source organism: Takakia lepidozioides (assembly GCA_030704615.1). NCBI lineage: Eukaryota > Viridiplantae > Streptophyta > Takakiopsida > Takakiales > Takakiaceae > Takakia > Takakia lepidozioides. The sequence goes on along the minus strand of CM060732.1, from coordinate 20,269,467 downwards.
CAGCTAATGACAGCCCGACACAGTCCGACACAGCCAATCATAGCTTGGCACAGTCACAGCCCGACACAGTTTGGCACAGCCCGTCACAGCGTACATAGGAACGGTTATCATTGGTAGAGAACGACTGTGTGGGAACGACATCTGCAGAGGGAACGTGTTACTTCTTAGGTGACATTTAGTTAGTTAGGCGGTTAGAACAGCTTGTGGATAAAATAGGCAGAGCAAGCATCATAGGATACACTTCACGGGGGCACTTCTTGGTGATTCATGGGAGAAGAAGAGGCAGAGAGCAAGAACGGGAGTAAAGATGGTGAGCACAGTGAAGGAGGAGAGATGAACAGTAGATGTTTGTTACATGCAAAGCTGTAGTGATACTGTAGAGCAAATTAAAGACACAATGGCTTCAGCCTGATACCTGATAAATCTTAATCTGATACTTATTTGAAACAATCACATTGTGTAGAGAGACATGAGTGAAGTTGTGGAATGAATGGATGAGTGAATGGAACCTGGTAGATACTGAAGCAATTTGATGCTTCAGTATACACAGTAAGGTAATTTGCTAACATGAAGGCAAGAAGGAATACAAATAGGAAGCACAACCATAATTCACTAGCTGTAGGTCATGACTGATTGTTCTGAGCGGGCTGAGTGCTTGGAGATATCCAACTCTTCTATCTTGGAGTTTCCACCTCGGATAGCGAAGGGATGGGTAAGTAAAAGCCGCTCGACATTTGGCGACCATACTGGGGAACTGGGTCAAGAACAACCACATGTGACAGGCATCTGGTGGGATCATGGTGGTTGGAGAATTAAAGAATTTGATGTGAATCAAATTCCTTGTGGAACTGAGAAAGAAAGGTTGTCCAAGCAATTCTTTCAGAGATTCTTGGAATTGCCAGACGGTTGCAAAGAAAACATTCTTAAGAGAGTGCATGATGCAGAACCTGAGTGGGGTCTGGAGAAAGGAGTGATAAAGATTTATCAGGTGGCCTGTAGAGGGAGAGCAAGTTGTTTACCAACGCTGGTTTATGTGATAGCGTTGTTATCCATTAAACGAGTGGAGTTTGAAGGCTGGGAGGAACGGAAAGTGAATGTTTACACTCATATGCATGAAGAGTTGGTACTGGTAAAGAATTGGATTCCTAAGGATATCCTGTGGATCAAACTGACACCAAGAATAGCTTTTCAGACGTGCTTGCCATATGGTTATATGGTAACAGAGACCTCTAGTATAGCCAAGGGAGCATTGAAGCTTGAAAGAAATCCAGGCATATACGAGAGATATTACAGAAGAGAGTTCTGGTTATTGCCTCATTGAAGATATGAAAGACATGGGACATGAGTGATGAAAGAGAAGCTAGACTTCAAAGATATTCAGCAAAAAGAGAAAGTTATTTGAAAGCTAATTATCCATATCTTTGGGAGAGAGGAATAGACATAGGAGAATCAACTGGACCTCTCACACCATTAAGATCGAAGAGTACATCACCCATACCGGAGGAACCAGAGTTGGATGCCACTCCTTCTTATTCTTTACAAGAAAGATTAAGGGAATTGGTACATGAAGAAAATCAACCACAAGGTGAGAGATCTGAGGTACATCCCTGGATTAAAGATTTGACAAAAATCTTTGATCAGAGTTGGCATGGAACACCAAAAGCAAGAACTCCAGTTTCTGAAGCACAAGACAAGGAAGGAGAGGAGGATGTGGCAGAGCCAACGGAGAGTTCAGACTCTCCTACACCCCTTCAGTTGAGTTACATGAGTGAGGAAGAAGAAATCCAAGAAAGGAACTTGGAAGATGAAAACAGAGAGAAGAAATTGGAAGAGGAAGAGTATGAAGAAGTAGACCCAACAGTTGAGGTTGAGACTTTAACCAGGACATCCCAACCTGTTGGACCTGGATCAAGTGGAGCACTTGGATCACAGGCCAACAAAGGTGTCGGCTCAGGGGGATCAGGCGGGCAGCTTGGATCTGGCTCTGGGAGGACATGGAGTGTGGGAAGTAGTGCAACTGGAGTTGGGGATACTGAGAATACAGTGGGGCCAGCATCTGGTGGAAGATCCACCACTACAACAATAGGTCCTCAAGGACCAGCACAAACAGGAGGACCAGCACCTGTCAGGGGGCAGGGTGTAGGGCCACAAATGGCGGTACCTCCAACACGGGCAACAACGACGCTACCGCGTGAGCGTGCACTCACGCTATGCTGACATGGCGTGAGTGTAGGGGACCAGCAGCTCATGTGGCGTGAGCGTGCTGACATGGTAGTGAACAACGTGATGTGGCAGTCATCATGCCTACGTGGAAGTCCACATGTCCACGTGGGATTCGGCCAACGTGGCGGATGCCATGTCAACAGAAACATGTAGCGCCTATAGCCGAGGCACCTATTGCCGTGGCATTCATCAGGGTAATTAGAATACGAAAACACCGGAAATGGGAAACCGGAAACAAATCCATGCATGCTTATCCATCCCATTTATGTTGCATTGATCACACTATTAAAATGGCACACATTCATCAGTTGTGGAAATTGAATTGGACAAAAGTCAGCTTCTTCCTATGTGCTTTTATCCCACTGCATAAGTGTATTCACCTCGTTGAAACTCATGGTGGCCTGGTGAATGAAGATGTCGCGTTTGGGATCACAAATCATTCTGTTCAAGAAGATAAAATAAAGATGCTTGCAGGGTACAAATATGCCTCTCTTTCCTAAACTTGTTGAAAGCATGCCAACAAAATCAGGACAGGTGCAATTGGGGAAATTTGAAACTGTGATGTCGTAGAATCTGTCATGGATAGCAGATGTAGAGGTCATCATAGTGTAGATCCGACCATACCCGGGATCTGCAACTTCCGTAGTGCCTGCAACACGTCCTAGAAGCATTCGAGCGGATTCCACCTTGCCGAAGTGCTCGGCAGTTGGAGGGAAACGACGTACTACCTTCCCATTTCTTTTTGTTGGCCATGCATCTGGGTTGGCTGGTGGCACTCTAGAACTTCCTAAAGTGGAAGCACTTGCACGCACAGAGGCTTCTCGCTGAAGGGAGAACCCTGCCTCCTCCAACATTGCAATCTCCTGACTTGTGAGATGTGTCCCCACCTTGACTGGCCAAACGGTCGGTGGAGGAGGCTTCATGACCCACTGATGGTCGCACGGTCCCACGCATGCACCTACCACAGTCGTCAGCGCAGAACCAAAATTTATGGTTTTTCGCCTCTGGCTGCCCATAAGGCTGGAACAAACCGTTGAAGGTCGGTGCTGGAGTGCAGGCACTCCCTCTGGATATGAAGGACTTGCACTTCTCACGATTGGTGGCTCTGATTGCGGAGCACTTCACTCGCGACCCAGCTCTCGTGCGTTCTATATGCCACACTTCGTCGGAGCAGGTGGACTCCACCACAGGCGAGAGCAAGTTCGACTCGGCCACAAGTCAGGATTTGACGGGGGGACCCGGGAGGACGCAGAAGTAGTAGCACATGCATGGAGTTGGGGTTGTCTCGAGTGGGAGATGTTGGCGTACTTTGTGAGAAACGTTGCTCCGCGCTGGATATTCCAGAGACGAACCTCTCATGTTATGGAACACGCGGAATGGAGAAGTTGTCCCTGTCCGCCCTGTGCGAGTCTGCATCCGACCCAGGAGGGGTGTTCAATTTCCGTTTCGAGGACCCGAATCTCTCCTCGCCCTCCAGATGGGGAACTCTGGACACCAGAGGAGTTCCCTCCGCACACATGCTGACAGCTCTGGCAATCTTGTTTGGATCCCCCGATCTTTTTGCAGCTCGCAACATCAACTCAGACTTGTCAGGGCCTTTGCCACCAACGCCACCCCTCAAGAAATCACGATATCTCGTTTTTTGTTGCAGAGCTCGGATGAGATCATCTGCCGTTGCCAGATACAAATCCCGCCCCCGCTTTCCAAACTGCTGCAACCATGCATTTGTGCACTGTCTCTGCTAGATTGCAAGAGGGCATGTCCGCCATCTCCTCAATTGACAAGTGCTGCAGAAAAGGGAAAACACACATCAGGACAGACAGGTACACCCCATGACAGCAGACATGATTGGAAATGCATACAAAGCCAATGAGAATACATGATCTGAAATTCAGGTACCGTTGTCATGCATGCTCCCCATTGTCTGTACCGGAAGTGCCAAAATGCTAGCCAGTCTTCCAGCGCTCTCATACTGTCTTCTGATACAGCCCCAGATGAGAACCACTAGGCACGAATCGACTGGAACAAAGTATTCGCCTCCTCCATGCTTTTGGCATCTTTGTACTGTTTGCATAGTTTAAGATGAATCGCCCGCATGTCCGGTCTGATGTCTGCCTTGGTATGTTTCTCAAGGGACTGCGTCTAATGGAAAAGACATGTTCGCTCTCTTCCTGGCATTGGCACTTTTGGATCTCCTGAGCCGAACACAATGCGAACAGCACTGAAATTTGCTTGAGCACTATCGGCCATAAAACCAGCGAAATTTGGGGATGGGACACCATGGGATGCCATCACGTGAATGATACATCTCCATATAAACTGCTGCGACTCCGCATCCTCCGATTGCATGTCACACACTGCAATAGACATGACTCGCTGGTAGAAAGGATCGTAAACATGGCACGCCATTATTGTCCAGTCTTTCACTCGTTTGACGTGATCAAACATAAGGAAACAGTTCTGTAGATCGCCATCTTTTTGCATGCGCTTGACAAGGCTCACTCCGCTGCCCTCCCCTGTTGTCGACATTTTGAAATTGTACACTTTGTTGGATCCTTGACCTGGGAACACGCTGTCTTGAATGTAGTCGTACATGCTCCGAGATTTCAATTCCAAAATGTTATCAATATACCCTCTGTTTGCAGAGCCCATCCTTAATGCATTCACCTGGTTTCTAATGTTTGGTGAGCTCAAGGTTGAGAAGTGATCCATAACATTGTCCAAGGCATGCCCGTCCAGCTTCCTGCCCATAGAGTCCCTTACACTCAGAATATGGCTTTCCAGGAAACTCTTGCTTGCTCCAAGCACAATTGCAGTGGTGGTGGCTGTTGGATTGCTCTCATACTCCTATCTTATCAACTTGGACATTGTTTGAACACTCTCCCTGCAATCCCCCTTCGCCACAGGATGGTTGTGGAATCCAAAATGTACACAGGCTCTAGTCATGTTTTTCAAACGGTGAACAACATAGTACTTGCGTGCTGCACACACTGCCAGACATGAAGGCACTTGTTTGCAGAACTTGCAAACGAAAGTGTTGGAACTTGGAGGTGCCTCACCGAGTTTGAATGGATTTTTGGCGACACCCTCCCACTCGCACTGGTTGTGAACCTTGAACCGTTGGAAATGCCTACAATTCAAATTCTCGCACATGAGGTGCCCATTGCACAGGCTTCTCCGGAAGACGAGGTTGTCATGATTTTGAATATTGGATGTCTTCGTTCTGCACCACGGGTGTCCATCTCCTCTCTTGTCCATTCCCTACATGAGGCTAGTGACGGGTCCATCCTGCCCAGGTGGAGGTAGCTCGAAGACGACATCCCCATTATAAGCATTCGGCAGGAACTCCACACACTCAATAGGGACTGTCTCCCAGTCAACCCCCCGCAATTCACTCTGGAAACCGGGCATTCCTCCCATTGACTTCAATTTAGGAATGACACTGATGAGGTGTGTCACTTCCGGTTTGACGATAGGCTGTGGTTGCACATAAATTGGGATGTTGGGAATGTCCTCGGAGGAGGAGTCTGAGAGCTCAACTATTGGGGTGGAAGTAGTGGTCTCCGTCTTCACGACAATATTCCTTTTCTCTTGAGCAACAGAACCAGCTGTTCCCGGGGAGACATACGAACCACTGGACTGCCGCCGAGGAGCTCCGACGACCCTGTATCTTCCTGGAGGCACTCTCCACTGACTCACAAGAGAATTATCATCCGGTTTCTGAAATGAGTACTAACTTCCCATGCACATCGTAGACCTCTTTTTCGAGGAAAACAGTGCCAATCTGGTACTCGAAACGCGTTGCCAGGAGATGCTCCTGCGCAATTGCGTAACCATTGGAATCAGCATCCTTCGAGAAAGGGACAGGCTTCTCCGTAGAGTAAAACTCCGCTTCAGCCGAACCCATGGTGGAGGACGACTAATTCCGAGGTAGACGGAGCTTGAAAGTGGAGAGGCCCACGACTCCCGTGGATATCTTTCATCAATACATGACAGACAGTTAAAGGGTCCTTGAAGAACAGTTGTGTAAACAGTTGCTAAAACAGATGTGAAACAGTTATGTGCCTGCCCACACCCAGTGCAAAAGACGGCTAAGCCGGAAAATCTGGGATATGTAATGTTTCTAGGCACGTGGGCCTAGACATTGAATTCATAGCACGCCTGCCAGAATGGGTGCAGAACCAATGAGAAGTTCTGAACCGCCAGAATGCGAAAATCAACTTGCACATGTATGGGCATCGAATCCAGGGTATGGCCATACGGACACAAGAGGTGACGGCGTCCAGTGCCAAATGCACAAATGTTTTTGTGCTACGTAGACACATGTGAGGTGAACCCATGCATAACCGTTGCGAGCGTTGCCCTCGCACAACGTTTTTGGGCCCAGCAGACCCTCATTTTCAAGCTGGAGACTAGTAGGAGACTCAGTTCCCACCGAGAGAGCGGCAGGCGTAGAAGGCAGTCTTGTTTTTTCACCTCAATGCGAGAGAGGAAGAGGGCGAGAGAGAGAATGAGAGGTCGCAAGCTCGAGTTGACGCTGCAAGAGATAGCAGAGAAGAGTTCGGCCCTGGAAGCAGAACACATGACGGCGTAGGACGAGGTGGTCGGAGCTGCCGAAGGAGGGGGTGAAATACCATCAGATAGTGACACACAGGATATGGACACAAAGGAGCCCGACGTTGTTGCTAAGGAGCCCACGCCAAAGCGGAAGAGTGTTGTTGAGAAGGAGGCGACTCCAAAGAGGAAGCAGGCTGCACAGACCTCCATTGTTGCTGCAACCAAGGCTTCAGGGAGTGCACCCCCGAAAGCACCGCAGGTTATGATCTTCTTTCCTGTATTCTGCTGCAGTTTGAAGGGCATGAAATTGCGTGCGCTGACGCATGCAATTTCATGCCCTGCATTATTGTCTTTTTCCACTTTAGAGTGGAGTGACGGACATCAACGTGGGCTACATAGCAAGGCCTTTGAGAGCACCTCCTGAAAATTGCGTGCGTCAATGCACGCAGTTTCTGGAGGTGTTCTCAAAGCCACTTTCTGCACTCAGCATCTCTAAATGGAGCCATCAATAGAGGGAGATGGGCTGCATTATTCGTTTACTGATATCAGCTACAGAAATCTCTGAATGTCCCTAAAAGAAACCCCAGAAATTGCGTGCGCCAACACACACAATTTCGGAGGGTGCTCTTAGGGACACGCTGAGCTCTAAACAGATCTGACGAGAAACTCTTCATTGCACCCTCTGAAACTGTGTGCGTTAACGCACGCAATTTCTATGGGTTCTCTGAAGGACATTCTCCTGAGTATCGGTCTGTCATTTTTGAGATCAATGCACATGCGTATCTTGAAGTTGAAGAGAGGATGTACAGTTTGTAGAGGCTTTAGAAATGCGTGCGTCAACGCACTCAATTTCAGAGGGTGCTGTTATGGACATCTAGAGCTCTAAACAGGTCTGAAAGGTCGAATGTGTGAGCACAAGAAGATCGTCTTAAATCCACGAGAGACACTTCAGAGAACCCACCGAAATTATGTGCGTTGACGCACGCAATCTCTTTGTTAGTACTTAAGCACAGTCTCTTGCGTATGGGTCTCTCATTTCTGAAAACAATGCACATGCATAGTCTGTAGAGGCATCAGAAATGCGTGCGTCAACGCACTCAATTTGTGACATTGCTTTTACATGGAGAATTTTTCTATTTCAATGCAGGCGAAGAAAAGGAGAGGTGTTCCCCTGGAGATGGATGAAGACGAAGAGCACGAACCTGTTGTTGTAGAGGAGGAAGACGATGGCAGGCCATACCAGGACAGGGCAAAAGATCTGTTGTCGTTCTTTGAAAGTGAACTCTGCCCAAGTCATCAAGGCCATGGGCGTTCCTGGGGGTAAATTAATGATCCCACTGTGCAGGTTGATCTCCATGTCGTTCGTCCGACCAGCACTCACGAATGACATTGCAAAGCTGGAACAAGATTTTTGCCATGGCTACATAGAGGGTCAGTCTGTGTTTTACGTCTCGTTGGGCGACGCCAATGGCAGGGAAGTTTTAGTAGACGAGACCATTGTTGGAGGCTGGGATCCAATTTGGTGACGTATCAATGAGGAGTTTGAATCAAGCATTTGCAAGAGGCTTGTTACACAGGCTTTCTCAGGCAAGATGTTCCATGTCTGGGATGGCAACCACCGATTGCTAGCCTGGCAGAACATGATATCGAGGTATCATAGCACTGAGGAGGAGTGGCACTATTGTGTGGCCTCCATGGCGCTGGATCCCAAGGGAAACATCATTGCGTTCTTGACAACAATGCATGACGTGAACAAGTAAGTGTCTTTCCTGAAATAACTCGGTTCTTTCCCTCATGTGTTTGGGAGTCAAATCGGACATGTCATGACATACCACTGCTTGTGGCAGGAGAACTGAAACCGCCCATGTTACAACAAACCTGGTACACATCCTGCTCAGGATCTAGAATATTGGCCAAATGCCCCTCAGCACTTTCAAGAGCATCCTCAGTCCAGGAACCTTCGCGAAATGCCAGACCTCCAAAACTTCGGACATATGGTACAAGCTGACAAGGGGAGCATTCATGGAATACATGTACACGGTTAGTATATCATCACCTAGCACTTCCATATTCTAGTACAATTCAAATTATTCTTCTATCTGATTTTGGATTGGTTTTTGCAGCAAGAGATAGCGGAGGTTGGGGAGAGGGCCAAAATAGAGTACTACTTCAAAACCCCCGAGGGGATAAGAACATCGAAAGGAGTGGCTGAAGCAATGAAGTTAAAGATGAATGAGACTCGGAAGAAGATCATGAGCGCCTTTGTGAAAGAGCTGAGAATGGCAGACCCTGCCTTTGGGCCTCAATTCTTGAATGAGGTGAGGAACCACTGGAACAACAATACGAAGCCAGAGATGACACAGGAAAAGCTGCATCGTTTGTCAACTGCAGTGGTGGATTCCGAGTAGAAAGTTAAATGGTTGGAGATCTGGAATTCTGACTCAACAGTGAAGGACACATATTGCTTCCCAAGGGAGGAAAGAGACGAAAATACTGGCCACATCAGGCCATTCAGCGATCAAGTTTTCGATACATGGCTGCACAAAGCCACGTACTGGAGCCAGGTAATGTTGTGGACTGCCATATGTTGAATTTACAAAATAATCTTCCCTAGTATGGACTTTAACGTTTGTATTTTGTCTGTTCACAGATTGAAGCTCGTGCGAATCAGGTGCTGGAGAAGCAGCTACATGCTTACAAGATAACGATGACCTTGCCCAAAGATACCATAGAGGATTACTTGAGTCAGTGGAAGGCGACAGCGTGGAGTAACTGTTTCTTCAGAGAGTTCGCCAAGGAGGGGGGCATATCCCGGACAAAAGAGTTCGAGCAGCAGTTCGGAGCCGAGGGAGCCATGAAAAGGGTCCTATACAGGTGGGTCATTTGAACTAAGCAGGATCATTTATGGCCCTCCACAATTGAGTGCGTCAACGCACACATTTTGGAGGGTTGGATCTCTGGACTGTTTTACCTACGTCTCATTGAATGCAGGTTCGTTTCTTGGAGACCCGCTCCCTATCTGGTTTTTCATGTTATCAGTTCTGGCCACAAATCATGTAGTTTCTCATCCACTTTCTGATACTGTGCCTGCATTGTTTTGTAGGTATATCAAGAACGTTCTGATTCCTGGGAACAACCTAAGCAAGTACCCAAGCTTCATTGACTTGTGGGCTGACTCCTCCAACAGCCACACCATGTACACTGCAGCAATCCTCAGGGATTACGGTACATATCACCTCAAAGACTGCTGCTGGTATCTCGACATACCAAAATCAGATTGCCCATGGTATGAGTTGCAGACACGGAACCAGAACGACAATGCCGAGTCCTTGGCTCCTCTAACAGATAGGGAACTGCATGACAGAAACCTACGAAACCTCGTTGAGAAAGAACCTGCAGCCACACACACTCCGGCGAGAGGGAAGGGGAAGGGAAAGGGCACAAAGGACAAAGGGAAGGAGAAGATCGCCCAAGGGGATGCTGCAGTAGTTGTTGGTTCCCAGACCCCAATTGCAACCAAGGATCGCAAACGTAAGGGGAAGTTTGAGCCATATGACGCAGTGGAACACCCATCAGATGCGAGCTTGTAAACGACTCCTTCCTTGCCATGATGGAGACCAGGAAAGGTGGTGACACTGGAGATCCCTCTCCAACGTGGGTTAAGATGAGTGTTTTTCTTGAGTCGGTAAGCAAATCTCTCATCTTCACTGCTGTAAAATTCCCACCTTTACTGTTGCATATTTCCCATCTTCGATGTGATTTTCAAGTTTGGTCGGCGCTGTTTGCAGGTTTCGTCTGGGCGGGATTGGGTGAATGGTGCTCAGAAACCGTGTGCTGTAGACATGGTGATTGTTGACATTCCGGACGGGCAGGCGGTACTGTGCTTGAGAAAGTCAAATTCCACACCATGGAGAGGGGCGAAGGAGAAGAGCCCAGCTTTTATTCAGACAATTATAGAGACATGCTCTCATCCGGGGTCGCGCATCGTGGACCTCATTCTTGGGACAGGTTAGACCCCCATCATTCTCTGTTGTTCTCTTCTTGTTGCAGATATTGTTATATCTTGCTAACAGTATAGCGTCTTGCAGGAGCTTCGTACCATGCTTGCAAGGCGGGGGGCAGGCATTTGTTTGGTATGGAAGGGGATGCGGATATTTTCAATGACATCATTGCAGGCTTGCAAGGGCCAGCCCCTGCCGTCCAGGAACCGGAGGGTACAGTGCATGTGGATAACACCGAAGTGGATGAGAAAGACCTGGACGACGATTTCGCATGTGAGTAAGTTGAAATTGTGTATGAATCTTAGTTCTCGAACAGAACCCCCCACCATTCCCTTTTCTTCTATGTTTGCTAATGCATTGCATTCACGTTGGTTTTCAGGATATTGGAAGCTATCCCTTTGCTCAATGTCAGTGTTTTTCAGTCTGACTTCTGGTGCAGCCCTCCACGTTCGTACATCCTGCCAGAGTAGCTGAGGCCATTGCTCGACATCAGTTGATGAACAAATCTCCCTCGTGTGCTTGGAAGTAGAAAAGGCACCTAGGAGCTCGGGTTTTCGTGTCTGATAGTGCCACAATTTTGGGGGATAGTTGTAGTGATTGAGACCATGCGTCAATGTAGTCCGGTTTTGGTTTGGGGCATATGGCAACTGCCAGACCTATTGTGTTCCAACACATTTATCTAATACGATGCCTGCACACGCATGTGTGTTCCTGGTAATGTAGTTGAATGCTCGTTCCTCAAGTTCAAGGCTTGTATGCATTTGCAAATATGACTTCATTTTGTATTTATGTCTTCACTTAGTCATTTTGGGCACACGTTTTAGTTGCAAGCCTTATGGTTGCATTATGTATGCACTATTGGCTTCAGCGCTAGATGAAGGGCACGACACTGATGCCTACAATTGGTTATGGGTCAAACAAGAACCTCGAACTCCTCATGCACAACTAATGAATAAGCTTGAAAATGTTGGTGCTCTATCGACAGATATTAGCACATTGTACCTCACTAGCAAGGCGACCAGGTCACATTGACAGTCCACTGCCACTTCAGTGTGGAGATATGGTGCATTCCTCCAGTGTGGTACTGAAATGGCTCACTATGTGTCGACACTGAAGAGGACAACAAAAGTGAAGCGTGCTGCACATGGAAAATGCTCCAGTAACCAATGGGAAAATATCAAAGAATGGAATATGTGCCTGGCATCTACTGTGTTGTCTTATTCTACATAGGTTTCATAGGTCGACCTTTCCCCATATGGCAGACATTGGTTAAATCTTATCATGTGCTTCATGAGGGATTCTCTCATTGCTCATTCATCCTCTCTCATTCATCCATTGGATTTCATCCATATTCATCCATAACTACTCATCCACATCCATCCTCATTCGCAGCGTGGCATCCACATTCACTGTCTATCATCCTCATTAATTCATCCACAACCATTGTATATTCGGTCTCTGCAAACATAATCATTCAACAACATCGCCCACATATGTTCCCTTTGAGCTGAATGCGCAATTCCGCGGCTATGGGCCCCCTTCCACCTTTTCGGCCCTCGGTCATAGGTCGCTGCCTATGGAAATGACGTCAACCTGCCGTGACGTGGCATCTACCAAGCTGGCAGGGTGTGATGACGTGGAGTCAGACGCGGCCGCCTAGGTGGCAAGAACTGCTGATGTGGCATGAGCGTGGCTGCGCTCACGTGCTCACGCTGACATGCTCACGCTTCAGCATCCCCCCACGGGCAAAGCCACATTTTCCAATATATGCAGGAAAAGGGGATCCTGATGTACACATTAGCCAATTTGAGCACATGTGTATTGTGAACAATGAGAATGGCGATGATGCCAAGATGAGACTGTTTCCTTGTTCACTTATCAAGAAAGCAAGTGAATGGTATGCAAGATTTCCGGATAATCATTTCCTAACCTGGAATGGCCTTAGTACGGCATTCCGAAACAGGTTCAGGACAAGCAAAACTGAGGATGAAGTGTATGGAAGTTTACAACAGTTAAGGCAAAAGAAGCATGAAATTGTTGAAGAGTACATGGAAAAGATGAAATTAATGATGAAAAAGCTGGCTGTTGTACCAGCACCAGGGTTACAAAAGACTTGGTTTGTGAGTGGACTAAGACCAGAGTTGCAAAAGAAAGTGGATATGTTACCCCATAATACAGTGGAGGAGGCATTTGAAACAGCTAACAAAATTGAGCAATTGGGAATGCTCGAGAGAGAGAAAAGGGATGATGAGGACTCTGAGGATGAGGAAGATGAGCAAGAGCTCAAAAGGAAGAGTAAAAAGAAGGAAAAGTTGAAGAGGGATAACTATGAGAAAAGATTGGAAGAAATTTTGAAGAAGTATGCCACAGAGGCTGCAACACATTGGAGGAAGGGTGTTTGGTGTGCAAAATGCCAGAATGAAGGCCATACCATAGTTGAATGCCACATGAAGGAGAAACACTGTACTATCTGTAAAATGGATAACCATTCTACTGAGAATTGTTATTACAACAGAAGGACAGCGGCAAGAGAACCTAGGTAAGTAAGGGTGCATCAAGTGCAGCCCCAGCCAGGAAGAAACAGTGATCAGGACCACTATGGTAGGCTTGGTGGTTATAACAATGGTATGGAAGGGAGAGATAATCCAAGAGGGAATTACCAAGGCAATCCCAGAGGCAACTATCAGGGTAATCCAAGGGGGAATTACCAGCCAGGGAATCAGGATTATAGAAATAATCCTAGAGCAGATCAAGGGCGAGGACCCAATGGTGAAGAACTGTGTTACTATTGTAATCAGGCAGGACATCGCAAGGCAGCCTGTTCATTCTGGATTAGACACCAGAATGAGATGAGAGCTCCTATGAATGAGGGCCCAGTGGTGGCAGCTCGCATGGTTAGGCCATGTGTTGTACCAGAAGTAAGTACAATGATAGTAACCAAAAGCAAAGCTAAACTAATACCTCCAATAGATGAGGAAGATGATGATAATGAAGATGGCAGTGATGTGCCTGAAGATGATGAGGCTTGGAGAATGAGAAGGAACTGCACAAGGAAGTGGCTGATACCATAAGGGAAATGCAGAAGAGTACTGATATCCCTATGGCAGATTCCTCTGATTCTGAAAGAGAAGATGAAGTGAGTGAGGATGAAGTGAAGAAAGAAGCTGTACAAGTGCAGGGTAATGAAGGGACTTTGGCTGAAGTAATATGCCAGTCCAAAGCGGAGATTACCATTGGACAGCTATTGGCTGTGGCACCTCATTGTAGGCACAGGCTGTATCAAGCAATTAATCAGATTGCTCATGTGACAGGGAACACAGACCCGAACAGCAAGGTGACAAGCTATACTGTGAAGCCAGAAGGGCGAGAAACAGTCATGGACTTTGATGATTCTATGCCAGTAATCCAATTGAGAATTGGAAGCACAGACTTGACTGATGTACTGATAGATGGAGGCTCTGGAGTGAATATCATGACAGACCAATTAAGGCAGAAGCTTGGTCTAAGTAACATGAAACCAGCCCCATTCACAGTAACAATGGCAGATCAAAGAAGTGTTCAGCCATTGGGCTTGATAAGAGGAGTTAAGATACAGATTCAAAAGATGATCTTTAAGATCACAGTGACTGTGTTGAAAATGGATGATGTCATGGAAGCTTACTCCTTATTGCTAGGTCGACCATGGCTGAAACAGGCCAGGGTATTCCATGACTGGAATTCCCAGTTACTGACTGTGCATGATGGGAAGCGCAAGATACAAATCACCACTAAGAAATCTAGTAGACTACCTGCTACGAGAAGACCTCGAGGAGTCAGAGAGTATGACTGGAGGAAATGACTTGATGAGGAGCAGGAGGCTACCTTGTTCGCTGCACACCCAGAGTGGGAGCAGGTTGCAGAAATGCAACTGGAAGGCCTAAGTTGTTTAAAAAGTATCTGTTGTGGTGTAGTAACAGCAACACCAATTGAGGGTGAAACAAGCAGTTACCCACCACATTTCTATGAAGAAAGAGAGGGAGAAATGGAAATCCTAGAAGAACCAACCACTGTGAGTTTACAGGATGAAGTAGTGACTGGTTGGACAATCACAGTTGATGAGCAAGTGAGAGAAGTGAATGTGGGAACTGAGGAGGAACCGAGAATGGTGAAAGTAGGGGCTGACTTGGAGCCAGAATTCTTTGAGGAAGCTAAGAGTCTGTTCATCAAATACAAAGATGTATTTGCTTGGAGCTATGAGGATCTGAAAGGGATACCACCTGAGATCTGTCAGCATAAGATTGAACTAGAACCAGGGTCAGTACCAATCAAACAGGCAACGTACAGAATGAATCCCAACTATGCACATAAGGTTGGGGAAGAGATCAAGAAGTTGGCTGAGGCTAAGTTCATATATCCAATAGAGTATACAACATGGTTGTCACCCATTGTGATAGTTCCCAAGAAGAATGGTAAACTGAGAGTTTGTGTAAACTATAAGAAGTTGAATGCTTGTACAAAGAAAGATCCCTTCCCTTTGCCAGTCACAGAAGCGGTGTTGGACACTGTGGCAGGCCATGAGATGTACTCATTCATGGATGGCTTCAGTGGGTATAACCAAGTGCAAGTGGCAGAAGAAGACCAGGGAAAGACAGCTTTTATCACAGACGTTGTGCTTATGCATACAAAGTCATGCCTTTTGGACTTTGTAATGCACCAGCAACTTTTCAGAGAGTGATAAGTGAATCTTTCCATGAGTATCTGGATGATTTCATGCAGGTGTTCTTAGATGACTTCAGTGTGTACAGTTCTAAGAATGAGCACTTGCATAAATTGGAGTTATGTTTGGCCAGATGCAGGATGAGAGGTCTGGGCCTGAATCCAGAAAAGTGTACTTTGTGTGTGAACTCAGGGGTACTTTTGGGACACATTGTGTGGATCCCAGAAAAACAGAGGCTATTAAAGCCTCTCCGCCACCAGGAAATGTCAAGAGTCTAAGGAGATTCCTTGGACAAACCAGTTATTACAGAAGATTTGTCAGACGGTATGCACAGATAGCAGCACCATTGAGCAAGCTTCTGAAGAAAGATGCAGTGTTTGCATGGACAGTTGAATGTCAGCAGGCTTTTGAGGAACTTACATTGTCAGTAACAACTACACCTGTGCTGATTAACCCTCACTAGCATGTAGTATTTCATGTTCACGAGAAGCATTGGGAGCAGTGTTAGCCCAAAATGTTACAGGAAACATAGATTCACCTGTGTACTGTGCTAGCAGGTTGATGAACAGTGCTGAAAGGAACTATAGCACAACTGAAAGGGAAGCATTGGTAATGATTTATGCAGTCAAGAAATTCAGGCATTACTTATTAGGAAGGAAGTTCATGTTTTATGTGGATCATCAGGCTCTGATTTATCTGGTGAACAAGCCTTTGATAAGTGACAAGATAACAAGATGGTTAATAATCTTGCACGAGTTTGAGTTCGAAGTTGTTTACAAGCCAAGCCGTTTGCATCTTGTGGCAGATCACTTGGCACGCCTATCAACAGGAGAGCCCGCCACGGGAGTAAACGACCAACTACCTGATGCGAGTTTATTTGCAGTGGAGGTGCAGGGAAGTGCAGATAATTGGTTAGATTGGCAGTGGCCAATCAGATACTACCTCACTCATGGTCAGTGCCCACATAGTTATGGGAAGGAGCAGAGGAAGAGAATAGTTATCAAGGCTTTACCTTACACTATGATAGGTGGCAGAATGTATAAGCTAGGACCTGATGGAGTTCTTAAACGATGCTTGTACCACCATGAAGTAAATAAAGTTTTGGAGGAAGTTCATAAAGGAGTGGCTGGAGGTCATTTTGGAGAAGAGACTACCAGTAGAAAGATACTACTAGCAGGTTACTGGTGGCCTACTTTGTTCAAGGATGTACACAAATATTGCAAGAGTTGTGATGAGTGTCAGAGGCTAGGACCATTGCATAGATCTGGGAAGATGGCTTTGCATCCTACGATGCCTACTGAACCATTTCAGAAATGGGGACTAGACTTCGTTGGACCAATTAATCCACTAGCCAGAAATACACAAAACAAGTATATAATCACAGCCACGGATTATACTACAAAGTGGGTGGAAGCTAAGGCGCTGAGGGACAACATAGCTAAGTCCACAGCAAGATTCCTGTATGAGAACATACTCACAAGATTTGGTTGTCCCCTGGAATTTATTAAGTACCAGGGAAGTCACTTCATTAACGAGACTATAGAACTATTGACTAAATAGTTCATGATTGTGCACAGGAAAAGTACAACCTATTACCCACAGGGTAATGGGCAGGCAGAGGCCACAAACAAAATACTATGCACTATCTTGGCGAGGATTCAATTAAAGTCAGGAAACATGAATTATATCATGTGGAAGAAGTACGTGCTGATGCAGCAGATAACATGACCAAAATTCAGATGAAGAGGAAGGATCAATTTTATGAAGGTAAACTGAAAACTTTTAAGACGGGTGATTTGGTTCTGTGGTTGTAGAAGAAGGGGAAGATTAAGGCTTCTAAGCTTAAATCACCATGGAAAGGACCTTATGTCATACAGAAGATGTATGATAACAACACCGCCATGTTACAAACCATTAACAAAGAGATGCTGGGAAGAGTCAATGCCAATAAGTTGAAGGGATACAGTGGTATCTATGACAAACCATTGCAGCACGATTTGCATATTGAAACACAGAAACAGTCACGGGCTGCACCGGTAATACCAACGGAGCATGAAACACTTGTCGTAAAGCCGAATGTGTATGGCCTGAGCGGAGAACACGGGTGTTCGCACAGTTATCACAGCCCACCACAACGTCACATAGCTTATCACAGCCCATCACAGCATCACACAGCTTATCACAGCCCATCACAGCATCACACAGCCTATCACAACCCATCACAGTTTGACACAGCCTGTCACAACCCAACACAGCCCACGCGGGTTGCACAGTCCATAGGGTCAGTGACAGGTGGATGCGGGTTAACATCAGAAAAGTGGCCGGCAAGTGAAAGGACAGCTTGGAAGTCAGATTCGGAGAATGTGCCACGAGGGCAGGGGGAGACGGAGGCGTGTCTAAAAACGGACACGTGGCCACTAGGACGAAGCACACCACGGGGCATATATTGCAAAAGTGGGTGTCATCATGCAAGAGGACAAATTAGGCTGTCAAGGTACCTACCCGGTACATCAACCAAAACTATTTGTGGGCCCATTAATGCATTCAGGGCAAAGGTAACGGAACCCTTTACGAGTACAGAAAAGGGGGACTTTTGCCACATGTGTTGTCCTAGTGGACATTCCAGGTGGGAATGTCCACTGAGGGGGGTAAAATTAAGAAGTTACCCAAGGAGGCAACAGCCAATCAGGAGCAAGAATTTCATGCAGGTGGTTCCCTCCAAGAAACAAGAACAAGAAATTAGAAGAGTTATGAGCGGAAGAGTCGGGGTGGCTCCGAATAACCAGTGTCTCGACGGGAAAGGGCAATCAAAGCTATAACTTTGTAGCTATGGCGGATATTACAGATTATACGCTCGCTTTACTTCTTACATAGTGGCGCAAGGACGGACGGGTTGAGAGTACATTCTCTCTTACTCGATACTTGCAAGCTCCACAAGCTTACATGCACTTACCCGTTCCTTTCTGTGCCAACCATACTTTTATGCTCTACGCCTTGCAAGCTTTCCTAGAGCTATTTCAAACAAGGCCATCTTGTTTGTTTGGAATGAAGAGAATTCGGGGAATGGAGGATGTCAGGGTGAAGAGCACCACGATTCTGCAGAAGCAAACAATTGCTACACCAGTTCATAATCTTGTATTTAAGACCCCAGGTCCCCGTGACTAATCATGTTTCCAATCATTCCCATTTCACATTCCCAACCCCTCCTCCCTTCATATTTATGTAGACTGCCGAGTGTATGTGTTTCAAAAATTCAATGCTTCAATACATCAAACAAGTCAAAGATACTCAACTAGCTTTAAAAAAAAAACAAAAAAACACTTGTTCATTTTGTGGTATTATATGTCAAAAATACTGATAGTCTGGTGAAAATATATGGTTAAATATAATAACATCCATCAAATGTTCATATAATTATAATTTTAATGCAACATCACCATGTCTGGTGGTAAGACACTCGTGTAGAAGAGAAGAGAGAAGAAGAAGACTCCAGCCGAATCCGGCGTAACTAAGAGCCACTTTGCCTTGCGGCTATTGCCCCTTAACAGAGGTGGGCCCTATTTAAAAATTGAGGCCCAGGGGATACCCTGGGGTAGATTGGGAGAACGGTAGTAGTGGTGAAGGGTGCCGCTTGGCACTCGTGGGCCCATGGGCCCCATGGGTACCGGTGGTACCCAAAGGCGTATGAGGTGCCTAGGAAGCGGGAGGGAGACTGGATTCGAGTTTGTCGTTTGTTGGTGATGATTGCAGTGAGGGATCGGAGCGCGGTGAGGTGTATGGCTTTGAAACATTTGTGAACAGATGTGATAGGGATTTGAAAATTATTTTGAAAGGTAGAGATGCTGGCATTATGGATGCATCATCTGGTGCCAACAATTATGACAGTGAGTGGGCCGGTGCCCCACCCTCGTCGGCGGATGTCAACGATTAATGGTGCATATTTTTTACGTTTTTCTATAATAGAGGCGTTAGGAAAGCGGTATGGCAGTATATGAATTCTATAAAATGTATGGTGCAGGAGGGGGGGGGAGTTAACGGGGAGGCCCTAGACTATGAGGATGTCCGGGCATAGTTTAGCGGGGCATGTGCAGGACCCGCAAGGTTGACAGATACATGGAAGGAGCCAAGTACGTACTGTATGGTCTAGAGGCCGACCCTGGTAGGTGCCAGCGTTGATGAGTATAAACCATCTGGTTGCACTACATTGTAAGAGAAGTTTGTGGATGTGCCATACGGCGTGATTATGACGAGCGATTCGCAACCCGTGGATGACAGGGTGTGGACATTCGCTGAGAATACGAGGCCAGGTATCACGTTTAGCATGAAGGTGTGAGCAGAGTGGGCAGTGTGGGGTTGGGAATAGGGTTGGCCAGAAGATGTGTTTGCGTTGATGGCCCATATATTGGGCGTATCTAAAGTGTTTGCCTTATTTGTGCATCTGACGCGGCTTTGGAGTTCCAAAAGTGGTTTGATAATTTATAGTGCAGGACATTGGAAATGGTCCATTTTTTGATATGAAGCTTGGTATGGCTGAGAGAGGTTGAGGCTTGTTTTTTGGCTTCTTTAGTGAGGGTTTTAAGGAGGTTGCGGATTGGACGAGGTGATGGAGGGTCAGGTACCGGGTAGATCATCCAAAAATGGTGTGCATGACCGACGTGAATGGGGTCGACCGGTGGTTCAACTGAGGGTTTGGAGGCCCCCAGCTGAGCTAAGAGGGGCACTTGTGTATCAGCATGTCGGTATGTGGTTCAAACACTTGTCATCTATCTCTCTTACCTTTGGGCTTGGGCTCTACCCCTATAATGCCTCCATGGTGAAGAAAGGGGTTTTTTTTTCCCCACCTCAAGGGCCAATTGCTTGGGCTGGTGTTTGTTTTGAAACTAAAAAAAAAACAATAAGAAAAAAAATGATTGACCTACAAAATCATATTGAAGTTGGCACATATGTCAAAGTACTAAGTGATAAAAATGTGCCAATATGGCTATGTACCTACATCAAACATGATACCACTGTAAGAGTATCAACGTATAAGAGTTTGATATATTAAACATCTATCAAACAGACATCTCAACTTCGACATGATACCTTTATAAGAGTATCAACAAAATATTTATTTCAATAATTCTCAAGATGGATGGTTGTTATCATTTCATCCAAACCCTTCGAAAACTTCACAGATTTGTGTTCCTAATAATAAATATGTATCCTCTTCCACATTGAACGACAAAGATTTTTGGGATTTAAGAATTTTTTGGATTGGGCAATAGTTGTCTTTTTGGGTGGAGGTTAGGTAACAAGATCATGTCCAGTTGAAACGATTTTGCATCTGTCTCAGCTTTTGAATCGACTTTTCTATTAGGGGCCAATGGTTTTTTCAGCTTTGGGCCCATGTCACCCATCTAACTTAGGGTAATGTTTTTTTTAGATTATATTTAAAGGAAACCTCGGAGTGACTGCTTACATTTCAGACCCTTGAGAAGGGGAAAAATTAACCCCCTTTAAGATAAGGCATTGGGCACACAAGGGGGAAACGTCACCCCCAAACCAACCGGTCAGGACCCGCAGGACCAAAGTGGTATGATTTGAACCCTGCAAGGGTGACACACAGTGCACTTATCCAACCGAGCTACCAACCCTAGGTGGGTAACTTATGTGGCTCGTTTTTCTTTTCAAATAAAATACAATGTATGGGGTAGACCAAAATATATTACCGAGGGAAAAATAACCTCACATGACAAGCCATGGAGGCTGAGAAAGGGGACACTGCCTTGGAAAATATCTAAAAAAAGATCCATCAAAAGAGAGAGAAATTGTGGTTTGTTTTGATACAACAACTAGATTTGGATTATGAATGTTGTTTACATGATTTCTCTTTTATCTTTGTTTTTGATTGGTTTAGATTTCAAATTGTTTGGATTTTCATTTGTAATGTTTTCATGAAAAAAATTGTTTTTTAATGCATATTTGTTCCGGCGTTCATAATTTATTTTGTCTTTATTTAAAGCATATCTTGCAATTTGAAGTGTTGCACATGCCCAGATTTTCGAGGTTTACTGTGGACATTAACATTTTGATATAATTCAGGATAACGACCATATATTCGAAGATACATTCTTGAAAAAAACATTGTACAGAGATTACTTCCAGCTGATTAAACTCATACAACATAGTCTTGCAGGGCCTGAAACTGGTATATTCTCCATATATGTGGTGGTACATGTCCCAGTAGAGCATCGCCAGGCCAAGTATTTGCCACTCATGGATATGAATTATATCTGGTTGGGTTCTTGTGATCTGTGTGTATAAGAAGAACGATAAAAGTGGGATGAGATAGATGGGTTAGTGGTCTCAAATGAACAAAGTTCCTAAGGTTGAATGTTTGGGCCTCTGGACTGCAACAATATCAAACTAGCCACACTTTTGTCTGAACAATCTTTACACTATCTAGTATCTAGCTTTGTAGAAAGCATGAATTCCATTTCTGACCTAATTGTACAATATGATCGATTTCACAAGGGGCTGATGGTGCAAACATGTCAAGTTACCAAATTGTGAAGGGCAACAGCTTAGACCTGCATCCATTCAAGGTTGGCACGGCTGAAAAACAAATATGCTTCCAGGTCATCATAAGACCCTCCATAGATTTGTGACCCCTTAAAAAATTGGTTGTTTGGCTCCAAATAAAATGGGTACTCCCAAGACCTTACCACGATAAATGTGAATGGGCACCCAACCTCCCCTATGATATGATGAATATGAGACGGCAGGAACAAGGCCCTCGATCTCATCCTTAGGTATCTTCTCATAGAAAGGTAGCTTCACCTCCACTTTATGTCCCCTTTCAAGTCATGCCTGAGCAGGACCAGTTAGTACATCCCGTAAACCCCCCACTTTGGCCAAGGGGGCCATCTCTGATGTCATGTGTATTACGTATGCCAGATCCTCATCCAGACATACGCCCTTTGATGAGCTCATGCCAACTGCAACTGCCTTTGAATCACCTTGTTTTGGGTTATTTTGTTTCCAAAAAAGAACTTCATCATCAGGAGATGGCCACACAATGTTTGCAATTGTGGGAAGAGGCCTGACATGCCCTAGCTACAAGGAACTTCTTGTATTGGGATTTGGCTGTGAGCCTCCTCCACTTCTTCTTGTTGCGATCCCTTCACAAATCTCAAGCAAAACATCAAGTTTGCACAAACGGGGCACATTCTAGCTAAGAGCACTTGGCAGGTATTCGATAACTGGTACTTAACTTACCCAGGGCAGATATATGGATACTCATTATTAGACCCAAATTAACAAATCCAAAATGTGCATACTCTTGTTGAACGCAGTAGGTATCTTGGTAAGTCCTTCATTTGATTATTGCATATGTGTTGGAACACCTTTCCAGTGAGTGAGAGCCTAGGAAACTGTGAACT
The DNA here is from genome assembly GCA_030704615.1 of Takakia lepidozioides. NCBI lineage: Eukaryota > Viridiplantae > Streptophyta > Takakiopsida > Takakiales > Takakiaceae > Takakia > Takakia lepidozioides. The sequence continues at coordinate 20,246,566 of CM060732.1, read as the reverse complement.
CACCTTAAGAAAAGATAGAATGAGATAGCCACATCAAATGTAAGGAAAAGCTTTCAAAGATGAAAACCAAGACAGATCATCAAGGAAATTCACATAGATAACGAACCAATAAATAAAGGAGGAAACCTTAAAATGAACTATCCAATAACTTGAGCAGGTCAAATTACCCAAATCAACTATCTGTATCACCGTGACCAGCAGTTGTAACTCCCTACTCACTTCATTAGGGAGCAACAGAGGGTGCAAGAGTTTTTATCAACACATGAAGACTTACCCAGGACATAGTTTCAGCATTCCAATAATAGATGATCCCAGACTTGAGCACGAAAAGAAATAGAGCCAGGAAGTCACATAACGTGGAAAGAAACGAAATGAAATGGAACTTCGATCGACCGCAGAAAGCTCAAACAGCTTGTGGGACAAAATGAAAACAACAAACAATAAAGAGAATTAAAGACAGAGTGTGAAGCCGAAAGCAGCCCAAAAGCAACTACTGCTCAAGGGATCGCCTGAGGGTCAAATGTTCGTGCAAATAGGCTGGCAAGCATTTCTGTGGCTCAGAATGGAAGTAGTCTGTGACAGATTGAGTTTCACAGAACAGACAATGGAGTTTCTCAAGGATCTCATAGTAAAGAGGGCAATAAAGGAAGAAGTGTTCTTCACTTTTGATGCATCAGTTGGGCGCGGTGCCTTAGTGGCCATAGGTGGTCTTCAGGCTGTGAGTTTTCCCACTTACCAGTCTCTACCTGTAATTTGTGGGAGCCCACCCTAAATCGCCCCAATGCCCTCAGAAGAGAGGGAGATAAAGGTGCAAATAACTAATTAGGCCGCAGGATTCTATAGAAAAGCTTGTTCAGTTTGAGTGAGTGTCCAAGGGACACAAGTGGAACAACATAGAACCAACCACATATCCATAGGGTTCAGAAATCAGCTCTTCAAAGATATCATAAATGCTAATCAGGAAGTCAGGTGACTGTGTTTGGCATCTAAGCCCACCATACTCAGGCGTAGAGAAAGGAGACAATGGGCCATATGCTGTAAAATTCCCTTTCAAGATTGTGATCAAAGCTTCATTTACTGCAGTGTTTTAGGATTTGTCATATGAAAAATCTGAAATGGGATAAAGTACAACTGCAAGAGACAAGCCAAGAAGACATCAGACAAGGGAAAAAGTTCATCATATCCACTCCATGCCCAGACGACCCCAAAAAGTTTCCAGACATTCCCCGATTTAAAAACCTTTGAAGTACTACATCTTTGACATAATCACATCTATAGGATGGCCAAGGGACACAGCAGAGAGTGGTAAAACTGTGCTTTGCATTAGCATTGTGGTGGTAGACAAACACCTGGTTTAAGATGTGGAAGTGAGAGACATATTGTGTGAAACATAAAAGATTCTTATGACTCAGAGATTCCAGCACTCGCTTTCTTTAACTGAAGCTGCAGCAAACTGAAAAAGAGGAAATGAGTGAATCCAACCTCCGAGATAGCATCTTGTAGTGGATTTGAACAGGGCAGATAAACTCGATCCCCCCACCCCCCCCCCCAGTTTGGGTCTCATCCCACACTGCGCTAGCTATGACTCTAGCTCTAGCAACTCCATTATGATGCTCACCCGGTCCCCACGATGCACAGCCAATGCTTTCAATATCTGAGCTGCATCCTCCACCTTTGGGTCCTGCAACATCTTCCAATATTCTGGCAGTGTCATCGTTCTCTAGGACTTTCTTAGACCCTCCATGGACCCTGCTTCAGGTTTGTTTGTTCTGCAGACCTTGACATGTAATGCAAGAAGCTTGAGAATGCCTTAGTGACATTAACCAAAGGTCTTGGGGCAAATCCATATCTGTTGACAAACAATACTTCGTGGGATCCGCTCTGACAGATGAATACTGGAACCCTGGTGAGCAGCTGTCCACTTTACAAAGTCAAATGATGAAGCAAAGAATGTTTTTCAAGGAACACGGACAAACATAGTACATCAACTTCTTGGTTGGAAAGCAAGAAGAAGGCCGTGGCTCGGGCTGCAGACACCCTCTCTACGTCTGATTGCTGCACTGGCAATCTTTGTATAAACTTCACGAGCCCATGATAGAGTGAAACTACTCGTTTCACTTCAAACCTGCCAAATCACTCAAATACACTAGTCAGGACTGGATCCCCAAGTTCAAGTTGGAGGCACTTGAGAGATTGCTGTTTAGTACTAGAGCACCACATTCAGGCAGACAACAATATTTTTCAACTACAAATGCAACAATAATGTGCACTAAAGAGGACATTTCACAAAGCATACAGGTGCCAACTTACGAGGGGCTGAATGGTGCTAAGATGGCAACGCATAGCGGATACGATTCAAGGTCTGCAAATTGAAAACCCCGATCTGTCCCTCTTAGTCTTATTTAGACGCGAAATCTCATTTGAAACTTTTTCTAGGCCACAGACCCAGCTTCCAGCTTCCACTGGGCATGATGAATATCTTATTCTACCTGTAAGAAAAATATGACATAATACAATCCCACTTTTCCAAAAGGCTCCAATGCACTTCCATTCAATGTAAAGACTTGCTCCGTTTACTAGTTTGGAATAATCAGCATTCCCTACACACTCGTGGGCGAACATTAAAAAATGATTTCCTTTTCTCCCCATGGTTTTCATAGAGTCTATGAAAACAACCATCAAGTCTATACCAACACTAAACAATATTAATTTCTAGCGTTTGGGAGCATTCGCAATCCACAAGTAGAAAATGGTTGTGGCGTGTCGAGGGGCTTTTACTCACCCATCCCTTCGCTATCCGAGGTGGAAACTCCAAGATAGAAGAGTTGGATATCTCCAAGCACTCAGCCCGCTCAGAACAATCAGTCATGACCTACAGCTAGTGAATCATGGTTGTGTTTCCTATTTGTATTCTTTCTTGCCTTCATGTTAGCAAATTACCTTACTGTGTATACTGAGGCATTAGATTGCTTCAGTATCTACCAGGTTCCATTCACTCATCCATTCATTCCACAACTTCACTCATGTCTCTCTACACAGTGTGATTGTTTCGAATAAGTATCAGATTACGATTTATCAGGTATCAGGCTGAAGCCATTGTGTCTTTAATTTGCTCTACAGTATCACTACAGCTTCGCATGTAACAAGCATCTACTGTTTATCTCTCCTCCTTCACCATGTTCACCATCTTTGCTTCCGTTCTTGCTCAAAATATCATCAGGGCCCAATTTTTCTTTGGCCTAACTGTTCCAAGCCAAATTAAACCATAAACGAAGCTGGGAATCCTTCTGCATCATGATTTTCGCATCATATAGATACATAGGAGGTGGAAGTGAAGGTAAGACCCAATGATCTCCACTGGAATAACTCATAAATCTTGACTGCATCTTCTGCTGCTCAATGTGATAACGTGCAAAGAAACAAGCAGCATAGTACAATCCACAACCTATGACAATACTAGATACCTCCTTGATCTTGGTGTAGATGTACCCATGAACAACTTGAAAGACAATTAATTCCTTCAACATGGTGCCTGCCTCAGACCAGTACCTTGCAAAATGATGATCCTCAATGGGTCGATTGTTCAGAAGAACCTTAGTCCGAGTTGCCACTGGCAACCAAATGTGCATGATCTGGTAATAATGTGCCAAAGACTGTGGAGGACTGAATTCCTTCCAAGCCAAATCCATCACAATGAGAATTTGGTTGAAGGGCAATATCATAGCCCGATTGTACTCCCGCGCTGCAGGAGTCCTAGATGGGTTGAAAGCAGCATCCCCCCAAACCTCAGACTGTGGCTGCGCCATGGTATCAACAGTGTCAACCACCTGCACAGCCACCTGCTGTGGAGGTTGTGATATTGCTGCCGCTGTCCCTCCTACCACTGGTCACTCTTGCACCTCCTATGATGAAGACTGGAAAATTAGAGTCCTGGCATGCAAATAAGTAGCCACCAGCTGCTCCTCAGGAACAAAGACTCTTTTGTCAATATTGGAACTCAGGTCATCCACTTGAGTCTGCAGGCCTTCCACATCATCATGTAACTCAGCTATTCTACTATAGACATTGTCTATAGTAGTTGTGGCAATGTTCTGCACCTGCAATCTGAGATCATTCATCTCCCCCTGAGTGAGCTTTCGTGGTGCCTTCCCTTCCACCGGCCCTTGTGTTAACCATACTTGCATAAGATGATTATCCACCAAGTCCTGTGTAGCACCCCTGATAGCCTGCTCCTCCTTGAGTCTGTACACATCGAACTGCTGTTGTAAAGCCTCCATGCGCTTCGCATGAGGTTCAACTAGGGCCGCATAGGCAACAGCCAAATTATTGGTTTCCTTCCAAGCCTTGTTAGCCACAGAGAGTTCATTCTTATGGACCATGAGTGTTTGCTGCAACTCCAGGATGTACCTTTCATTCTCAGCCTCAACCTGACTGTACTGTTGGAAAGTATTCTCATTGCAATAGATTGTAGCCTTCAAATCAACATTGAGTTTCCCTTGTTCTATTATCTCAGCTTCTGCCATCATACATCTCTCTCCTTGTCTGTTAACTTCTAACGCAGTTGTTAGTGTGGCACATTGCAGGGATGCCTCGGCGTGAGCCTGGTCACGTGAGCGCGTGAGCGCAACTGCGCTCACGCCACGTCACCTTGCGCAAATGCCACGTCACGGGGCTCAGTCCACGTCATCACACGTGAAGGCCGCGTCACCACGCGCCCAGAAAGAAGTGGAGTGTATTCCCGCGGATTGGCACCCTTTACCGCGGAAACAAGCTGGACGACATAATAAAAGGCATTGAATAAAGGATGGATGAATGTACAGTTGGATGATAAACAGATGGATGAGTGTGAAAAATGTATGTAGATGGATGAATGACGGATGGAAATGGATGAATGTATAATGGATGTTGAGCAATGACAAAAATTCATGACAGGAAGATGCATGACCAAATCTTTTGACGAATGCACAACGTATATGAAATGAGTGTGGAAGGTTTGTGGGGTGGATTAAAGAGTACAGAGGATGAATGTACAATGGATGTTGTACAAAGGAAGCTTTCATGAATGGAGCACGCATGAATACAGTGTAGATGAATGCACAATGGATATGAGAAGAGTCAGGAAGGTTTGTGAGATGGATTCATACATATAGCAATTTAAACGAAAGTTGATTCTGTGATTATTATTTGTTCTAAAGGAACAACTACGGTGGAGGAAGGGGATTCAACGTTTTCCAGATAATATGAAAATGAATATTAAAAGAATACAGTTCAGTCTGACTCAGAGTCAGTACAATGTATCCCTCTTCCTCTGCATCTAAGTCTAAGTATTTTAGAACACCGGATCCACGCTGGATACACCTACGGCTGGCCACTAAAAAGTCAGGGGATAGGGACTCGGCCGCGTGAAGTGCCATTGCTTCGGCATAAACAGGAAGCAGAAAATTGGAAAGGGGGCTGTCGAAAACAGACTCGCCAGAAATGACTGTATCTCCTGAAGATCCACCGCTGCCTTTCCTGAAAGACAGCCTGAAAAAGTTATTACTGTAACTTTGATGTTATCGAGAAATTGAGTATGACTCCCAAAGAGGGTTTAGCACTTACTCACATGAAAAGTCGTTGTCGACCTGCTTATCTTCGGGATCGTCATCATTTCGAATTTGAATCCGATCAGTCTGTGTGCCTGAAGTGGAGCCAGACAAAAGGGGAGGAGCACGGTGTTGTAGAGGTCAGAATCACCCTCCATGCCAAAAAGGCTTCTTCCGCCTGCCTTGCATGCGTGGTAAGTTGCTCCTGCACCAGACAGGAGAACATGAACAGTTTGGAGGGGGGATTTAAGCAGATGAAACTGTTGAAAGGAAACCAATTCGGAAGGGAAAAACGAACCTGTGGACACAGAAAGATCGACCACCCGTGCAGAGCGGTGGCTGCATGACTCCAGCAGTATTTGCATGAATCCTGGTGACTTTTCCTTTGCACCTCTCCAGGGAGTGCCATCTGGTCTCTTCAGAGTCTGACTGGACTGCATGAAGTTGTACAAAATGTCATCGACATGGGGCTCATAGGGGGGGTTGACGAAACAACCCTGGTCAGAAATCTCAAAGCTGCGGATGGAGGATGGTGTCTTTGATGTGCGAATCCTCCGCAGGCAGATCGCCTCGAACATCCTCGTCTGGCAAAGATAGCAGGTTAGTGTGGTAAACACAATCTATAGTGGAAGTGTGTACATCGGCTATTCAGAACTCTGACACAAAAAAATCATGAATCGGTGATGATCGGTGTCGATCATAAAACATTCTACTAGAGTGGAGCTGCAGAGAAAATTGAAACTCATGATCAAAGCACAAGCAGAAGGGAGACGGCATACCAGCTGACCAGGGAAACCCCCTTTCACAAGGTAGAGGCTGTTCACACAATTCCATGTGCGCAAAACTTCAAACCCTGAAGACTTGAGGTATGATGCCAATGCCCGACGACTATCATTGTCACATGACTGAAAAAGCAGAAGTGTCCCTGCATCAGAGAGGAAGTTGTTACAGAACCCGAACACCCAACTCCAGTAGTTGTCCTCGAATTTGTTCCAGCCTGGCGTCTTGCCCTTTGGAAGAACTTCTGGCACAGCCTGGCCATCCGGGATGTCGAGAATGACAATGTCGGCCGCATAAGTTTTCTGCACACCGCACACGAAGGTGGGACCTGTGCTCACCTGCAACAGACATGTTTTTTATAAGAACGATGGCAAGATGTTTTCAAAGAACGAGACTGAAATACTGCCAACGAAACTTTCAGAGAAAAAGGAAAGAAACTGGAATTCTCACCAGATTGAGGAATGAGATTATATTGTCCCAGGTAGGGGATGGCACCCCAGTGTATCCTCTCTTTCGACTCTGCATCATCGAAAGCCAACCCTCATTAACAATTTTCATCTCTCCTGCTGAATCAGAACGGGAAGGGTGTGGCTTGGCATCGAACACGCACTGAAGAGTGCGGGTATATCTTCCAGCAGTAAAGTCCTGCCCACTTTCATTCTCCTTCCCCTTGTCCTTTTCCTTCTCTTTGGACTTGTCTTTGTCCTTTGGCTTTGCTGGTGAGATGGCTATGACATCAACAGCCTTGTCTTTTGGTTTGCGGCCCGCCTTCTTTCCCTTCTGCGGCGTTCCCTGAGCATCAGGCTCCTTGGCAGCCAATGTTGCTATGTTTCGTTGATACTCTTCGTCAGTCAAAGGCGCCAGCATCTCAGCGTTATTGTTCAAGTATTTCATATGCTGTTCTTGAAAGGTCGTGTGCTCAGGTGGGCAGTCAAGGTACCACCCACAGTCTCTGAAGTGAGAAGGACTCCAGTCCTTCAATATCCCTGCAGTATACATGGTTGGATCGTTTGCAGGGTCCGACCACATGTCAAGATAGTCGGGAATTCCGCTCAGGTGATTTCCTTCCATAAGCACATATTTCGTGTACCTGAAAAAAGGAGATAAATCCCAACCCACAAAAGCGCTCAGTGAGTAAGATGCAAGTAGAACAAAAGAATAAAACATAGATTGAAATGGCTCTGAGAACTGCTCCAAGGACCTTTCAGGACCACACTACTGCTCCAGATATGAATGTCGTCAACGCCATTCAGAACATTCCATTCAATGATACTGTAAATACACCCTAATCCAGGTGAATGCAAATTATCGTTTAGAAATGACACAGACATAGAAGTGAATGTCGTCAACGACATTCACTAATGAAGCCAAATTATTACTTAAATGAAGCAAAATCACAGGATGGAAATCAAAAAATTGAGTAAGGAACCCTCCAGGCAAACTCAATGCACATTCATAACGAACCTATCACTGAGGACCTCACAACATCACTGTATGTGAATGGCGTCAACGCCATTCACAAAAATACAAAAAAGAAACCAATTACTTAGCTCCCAATCCATGTAAATTGAATTTGTCGCTGTTGAATAATACAGACACAGCTGTGAATGTCGTCAACGACATTCACTTTGGATTTCTTAAAACAGAGCTTATCAAGCCTCCACATTCATCGCAAGAGGCAAAAACAATGCAGAACAACTGAATGTCTGCATTGACATTCAGCAAAATGAAGTGAGGAACCCTCACTGTAACCTCTATGGACATTACAAAAATTTAAATAACTCTGAGGACCTCTCAACAACTCCGTATGTGAATGTCGTCAACGCCATTCAAGGACATTATCAATTCTAATCAGGGACAATATAATTGCACCCTTAGATCCTAACCAGGTGAATTCATATACTCGCTTAAGAATGACTTAGACAAAGAAGTGAATGTCGTCAACGACATTCAATCTGGATCTAAGATTGCAATCCATATGAAGCCACATTTTTTCCCAAAAAACAGTAGAGTTTCAAGTATGACATTGCACCTGTACACAACTCGCATCATGGCCCACTCTCCTCCAACCTGACTGTCAAAGTCGTTGGACCGTAAAATGTTACCATCTTTGGAGAACTCCCGGAAAAAACAGTATCTCCAGGTGAGACCTCTCCACTTCCTTATGTATGCCTCCAATGACATTTGGGGAGGGGAAACAATCGCAATGTTCAGGTCCTTCAAAGTCTGATCCAGCACAATGACGGCGCGCTTTTCGAGCTGCAAATAGTATATTTGTCAGAATTGCAAAAAAGATACACATCACATACTTGAAGAGAAGAAACAGCATGTTCGAATACACACCTGACTCCAAAATGTAGCCTTGTGGAGCCAGTTATCAAACACCAAATCACTGATTCCTTCCACCTTTGTGCCAGGCTGTATGGTGCTCTTTGGGAACTGATTCAAGTCCTTTACTGTTTGATCTGAGTTCCATATCTCCAGCCACCTTATTTTTGTTTGTGGGTCGACCATCGATATGGCCAGCCGGTGCAATTTCTCCTGCTGCATCTCCGGATGCACATGCTTGTCATAGTGTGTTTTGATCTGCTGAAGGAACTCAGGACCAAGTCCAGGATCTACTATTCTAAGCTGCTTTCCGAAGGCTGACATCAATTTGGTTCTTCGCATTTCAAACTCCTTCTTTATTGCAGCTTCCACACCCTTTGATGTCCTTAGTTCCTCTGGTGTAGTGCGGTAATATTCGGATTTTCCCTTCTCAGCTGCCTCTGCCAGTTCTTGCTGCATTCATTCAAGTAGTGATTAGCTCCGAAGGGACTACAAACATGTATTCGAAAAGTAAACAGATTACAGACTCGGGCTTACCGCATACATGTACTCCAGAAACGCCTCTCGTGTCAAAGAATACCAAGTGCCTGCAGCTCTTCCTGTTTCGCACTTCTTGATGATATTGGGTGGTAGTACTGTCCGAAAATCATCCAGCTTCATCAGACCAATCCTCTGAATTCGGAATAGTGTGTGAACCAAGCTTGTTGTCACATGCGATTTCTCTGTCGATCTGCAAAAACATTGGAAACATTGCATTCCTTAACACTGTTTTTGAGGATTAACAAGACACTACAGAGGGAATGAAATCTCCTGGATGACTTACTTGTTCACGTCATGCATAGCTGTAAGAAGCCTAGCGATGTCGTTTCCTGGATCCAAACCATTGCCTCCACAGCAACATGCTTGTCTTTGTCTTTCGAATGTGTTTCTGAATGTATCCCATCCATGCCAGCAATCGGTGGTTGCCGTCCCAGACGTAGAACATGTGGTTGCAGAATTGCTGGGTGTTCTTTCCCATCATGAGGCCCAGCTCGAACTCCTCATTGGCATCTTTCTAGCACTCATCCTAGTTATCACTGATCTCTGGAGACACTAATGTGCTTTTCCCATTTATATCCGTCAGTGACACATAAAAAACTTGTGCACCAAGTCTATATCCATGCACAAAATCACTTTCCAATTTTGTTATGTCATGGGAAGAGGTGGACGCACAACAGGCATTGATATCATCCGGCACAGAGGTATGTCCAGACGCCCTCCAGATACGAGCATGTCCCTTATAACCTCCTGAGAGTTTACCTTCTGGAATGACATGAGTTCTTTCACCTTGTCAAGGTAGTGCACTTCGGATTCATCTGCTTCATCTGTATTCTCTGAGCTTTTTGCGGACTCGTCCCCATCTCCAGATCCTTTCCCCTCTGATCCTGTAGGCTTCGACCTCACAGTTTTCTGCAACGATGCCATTCAGTTCTGACTGAGTGATTTGCCAAATAGTGAATGGCGGTAACGACCATCACTATGTATCAAGGAAACTCACCATGAATGGTGTGAAAGAATTCAGCACAATCTACACATGCAAAGCTGAGACTGCCATATTCAAAACAAAAGCGAGAGCGATAACGAACGGCGTTAACGACAATCACAAAAGATAACGACCTGCCGGATCGGTGTTGTGTAATGACATACATGTGCAACTGATTGGCGGCAACGACATTCAGTGTAGTTTAGGGAGAATAGTAAGTGCAGACTCTCTCTTCAAACACATAGGTACATAAATCTCATGAGGAGAATCGAATGGCGTTAACGACGCTCGCAATTCAGTAGTTCCTGCTAAAGAAGGGAAGAGGAAGGACTCCTTGAAAGGCAATCAGACAGACTATATGATCTGAACACCAGTGAATGACTGTACGATAGTCACACACTCATTGTGCTGTAAACCCTTCGCAGAGGAGTAGAAAGCCCTTGTGATGGTCGATAGCGACAATCCCTGTCTGGGACATTCCACTCAATCTCTACGCATATCTTCAACATTGAAATGTAAGTTAGATAAAAGTTACTGGCACCTTCTTAGGTTTTGAAATTGATCCCCTTCTGCAGCTTTCCTCTTCCCTCTCACATCTGCTGGAGTTTCTGTCTGCGCAAGGGTTTCTTGACCTTCTCCCGGTTCGGCGTTCCGCGTGCTTCCACCTTCTTCAGTGTCCCTGCAAATCATCTCTGCCTCCACAGGCTGGCGCACTCTTATCGCCGACTGTGTCGCAGCCGCTGCTTCAGTCTCCGTCTGCTCTTGTGAATCAGTCTCCGCGTTCACCTGCTGCCTTGGCCCTGTGTTCTCCAACAAACGACGCCTCGTCATTTTCTCTCTTGCTCTGCGTCTCTCTCTAAGGGAAGTAAAATAAAGAGACTTTCTTCTCTTTCGTATTCTAGAAGGAACCCTCTCCAGCTTGACTACCACTCTCCCTCTAAGCGCGAAAAGTAGAAAAACGCAGTGACTCCCGATTTCTTGCGGGATTGCCTGCGTTCTTGCGTGTCTCTAGAAGCATCGGATTCCCTCCCGCGTGACCGTTACACATAGTCGTTTCCTTATTAGTGCACATGCCAGCAATTGGTGTACAGCTATTCGTATTCAGTTATGGATGTCTGACGTGTGCCGCCCAAAAAAAACGGCGTGTTCTTTATTAGAACGGGTTCAATATTTAAAAATAACAGCGAATCCCAGAAATTGATGCGCAGTCTTAAACAAATAAATATAAATGAACGAGAGTTTGATGACAAATTTTGGAATATCATACACGGTCATCCTTGTTAGCCAAACCCCACATTAGTTTCACATTTGGAACTTTCCAGGTGCGCATGATCATTGGTAGTAGTATATAGATACATTTACTTAATCTGCAATCCCATTCTCAGATCCTGTGGCATGCTTCCAGGAAGTCGGCTTTGTTATTGGGTTTATTGATGAGGTTCTGATTAACGGTTTAACAGTTGCCGACACTGCCCCTAGGGATACTCTGACCACTGGGCCCACAAGAAAAGTAATTAAAATGGACGGCTGCATATCTGGAAAGAATAACATAATATGCACAGTCGTTATGTGAGCTTCCTCCGCCATATTCTCTGCTCATTCTTCAACTGTGTTCTGGAACAGCAGTAAACCGATTTACACTAGATCTGCGATAGCAAGGTACAAACATACTCGAGGAAGGAAGATGGCTTCCTCTGAAGCGGAGTTCTTCTCAGACGACAAACCAGTGCCGTTCTCCCAGGAAGTCCTTGACAATGGATTTGCAATTGTTCTGGAACATGTCTTGGCTACCCGTTTTCAGCTGCAGAATGGCTCCATCTTTTTGGAGAAAGAGGTTTACGATCTGAAAGGGAAGTTGGTGAAATATTCTTTCCAAAACCGTGATGAGACGGCTCATATCAGCCAGTGGAGAGTGCGTCCTGGTCGATACAGAGTACTTGGAGAGCCTCGGCGAAAGTCCCTTGGGTCATATGTGACGCCCGGGACTGCTGCTTCGGTCGTTGAAGACAAGAGGGAGGTGGTGGTGAAAAAAGAACAGACTTCCTCCACTCCAATCGTTGAGCTTTCGGATTCTTCCGATGATGACATAAGTGAAATTCCAAATCCAGTCCTTCCTACTGTGGTTGCAGAAGCTGATGAAGAAGAGATTTGTAGTGTCATTCCAAAATTGCGGGCGATGGGAGGAATGGCTGGATTCAAAAGTGAGTTGCGGGGAATTGATTGGGAATCTTTGAAGCAGGTGCCTGTGAAGTTCTTGCCGGAGACTTTTGATGGCGATATCCTATTCGAGCTGCCTCCTCCTCCGCGAGTTGGAGGTGTAACAATCATGATGCATGGAATGGACAAGAAACACGACGGGCACCCGTGGTGCAGAACAAAAACATCCAATATTCAGAATGATGACAAGCTTGTTTTTAGGAGGACAGTTTGCAATGGACACCTTAGGTGTGATAATTTGAATTGCAGACACTTTCTTCAGTCTGGGTTTCATAATCAAAGCGAATGGGAGGGTCTGGCGGAAAATCCATTTCAGCCTGGGACTGCCCCTCCACTGGCAAACACTTTCGTCTGCAAATTCTGCAAACTTGTGCCATCCTGTTTGGCGCTCTGCGGAGCAAGAATGTACTATGTTGTCCACCGTTTGAATACAATGACGAGAGCTTGTGTGCATTTTGGATTCCATAACCATCCTGTCTCGAAGGGGGATTACAGGGAGAGTGTTGAGACAGTATCGAGGTTGATCAAACAGGAGTTCGGGAGAAACCCATCCGCAACAACATCTGCAATTGCTCTTGGCGCAAGCAAGTCCTTCTTGGAAAGCCATATTTTGAGTGAAGGAGATTCTGTGGGGACTAAACTTGACGGTGCAGCATTGGACCTGGTCATGGATCATTTCTCCACTTTAAGTTCACCTAACATTCGGCATCAGATCAATGCATTGAGAATGGGCTCTGGGATCAGAGGCTACATAGACAATATTTTGGAATTGAAACGAGTGAGCAAGTACGATTACATCCAGGACAATGTATTCCCAGGTCAAGGTGCCATCAAAGTTTTTCTTTTCAAAATGTCGACTGTTGGGGAGGGCAGTGGGGTTAGCCTCGTGAAGCGGATGCAGAAGACTGGGGACTTGCAGAACTGTTTTCTTATGTTTGATCATGTGAAACGAGTGAAGGATTGGACGACAATGGCTTGTCATGTCTACGATCCAGTGTACCAACGAGTTATGACAATTGCAGTTTGTGACATGCAATTCGAGGATACGGAATCCTAGAAGCTCATGTGGAATTCCCTGATACGTGTCATGGGCTGCCATGGGCTGCCATCTCCAAATTTTGCAGGTTTCATGGCGGATAGTGCTCAAGCAAATTTCAATGCTGTTTGTATTGTCTTCGGATCGGGCGACCCAAAAGTGCCTATGCCAGGAAGAGAGCGTACATGTCTATTCCATTGGACATAATCTCTGGAAAAACATACAAAGTCGGACATCAAACCAGAGATGCAGACTCAACACCGTACATTGTGCAAAGAGTACAAAGATGCTAGAACAATGAAGGAGGCGGACACTTTGTTCCAGACAATTCGTGCCTGGTGGTTCTCTTCTGGAGCTGCATCACTTGAGAGTATGAGAGCATTGGAAGATTGGCTGGCGTTTTGGCACTTCCGGTATAGACAGTGGGGAGCAGCCATGACAATGGTACGAGGCTTCTATTTCATGCTTTATTCATACATTTGCTTTCCATATTTTTGACTCATTGCTTTCTTTATGTTGTTTCCTGTGCACTGTTCTGAAGTGTGGTTATCCTCTTTGCAGAACATGTCCATTGAGGAAATGGCGGACATGCCATCTTGCAATTTGGCAGAAACTGTGCACAATGCATGGTTGCAGCAGTCTGGGAAACGAGGTCGGGATTTGTATGTGGCAACAACAGATGATTTGATACGTGCCTTGCAACAACAAACCCGATACCGTGATTTCTTACGAGGTGGGGTTGGTGGCAAGGGTCCGGACAAATGGGAGTTGATGTTGCATGCTGCAAACAGATCTGGGGATCCAATCAAGATAGCACGGGCGGTGAGCATGTATGCCCAGGGAACGCCACTTGTTTCTAGAGTTCCACATCTTGAAGGGGAGGAGAGATTCGGCTCCTGTAAGAGGAAATTGAACACTCCACCTGGTTCGGATTCAGATTCCCACAGGGCAGACCGTGATAACTTCTCGAAGCCTCGTGTTCCCCTGCATGACAGCTCCATGTCCAAAACCTCCATTGTGGAGGAACCTCCAACACGACGGCAAGCTCCAGCATCAAACCGTGCCACTGAAATGGTGCAGGAGAGAAACAACCCCCTTGATGTGCTTGAGTCCGCATGCCCCGACCACGTTTGGCACATAGAACGCACAAGTGTCGGGTCTCGTGTGAAATGTACAGCGATCAGGGCAACTAATTTTGAGAAGTGCACTTCATCTATATCCAGAGGTGGTGCCCGAACTCCTGCTCCGACTTTCATGGGCTTGATGCGTCCATACGGTCAACCAGAAGCCAAGAACCACAAGTTCTGGTTCTGCGCAGATGATTGTGCCAGATGTGTGCATGGAACTGTGCGTCCTTCCGTAGTGATGAAGCCATCTCCTCCAACCGTTTGGCCCGTGAAGGTGGGAACACATCTCAGCTTTCAGGAGATTGAAATGCTGGAGGAGGCAGGTTTTTCCCTTGCGAGACAACCCCAACTCCATGCATGTGCTACTACTTCTGCGTCCTCCCGGGTCCCCCCGGCAAATCCTGACTTGTGGCCAACCAAACGAGATGGAAAGCTCGTTCGGCGTTTCCCTCCAACCGCTGAACACTTTGGCAAAGTGGAGTCCGCAAGAATGCTCCAAGCTCGTGTCGGAAGCACCACGGAAGTACCCGATCCAGATATGGTCGGGTATTCACAATCATCACTTCCACATCTGCTGTTCATGACAGGACCTACGACATCACGGTTTCCAATTTCCCCAATTGCACATGTCCTGATTTTGTGAATATGCTATCAACCAGTTTGGGCAAGAGAGGTAAATTCATACCCTGCAAACATTTGTATTTCATATTTTTGAGGAGGATGGTTTGCGATCCCAAACGTGACAACTTCATTCACCAGGCCACTATGAGTTTCAACGAGGTCGATACTCTTTTGCAGCGGGATACAACACATGGGTAGCATGAACTATGTAATGTGGTATGTGGATGACCATGATTTGAAATGTGTAATTCACATCAATTCGTCGGCTGTGCAATGATATGGCCTCCAACTATACGGAGTGAGCTCTGAGTGACAACTTTTAGGTAGTGCACATTTGTCATTGCACCGTTCAAAGTCTACATGTCTTGCTGTCGCTATGCACTACAATCATCTTTTGAAGATGATCATAACTCTCATTGTTATTTAAGGAGGGAGGAAGTCTTCTCGTGGCAGCCTTTATGGCGCACACTTTGTGAGGATATTTTGTCGTCCTCGTAATTGTAAAAGTGAAACAAGCATTTGTAATTGCACAATGTTGGATGCTGCAATTGTAGGACTCAACGCTCGTCTTGATTCTATTTAGGCAAGATTCCCTGCATTAATTCCACGGTCATAGGACCATCCACGGTTATAGGCGGCGCATGTTAATGCTGACATGGCAGTTGGCGGACAGTGCCACGTCATCATTTACCGCCACATCAGCATGCTGACATGACGCTCACGCCACGTCAGCGTGTGTGCAGGCTCACGCCACGTCAGCTGGCGTGAGCGTACGCTCACGCCACGTCACTCCTGCGTGAGCGTACGCTCGCGCGCTCACGTGCAACGCTCATGCCATTGCGTCGTTGTGGCACATTGTATGGTCATTCTCTGATGAACTGCTTCCAATTCCGTATGGAGTACCTTCACTTCCTGCAATTTGCCATCATGCTTCACCTGCAATTGGTATAGCTGCTGCTTATGTGCTTCATGCAACTTCTCCTGCTCCAGACCCGCTTCAATCATATTCCCCTTTGCTAGCTGCAGGGCAGCCTTGGTGTCCTCCAATTCTTTCTGCAACTTGAGGTTGGCCTCCACATCCACCTTGTTTGCACACTCAGTGGCAATTCTACCCTCAAACTCCTGCTTGAGTTCCTCTCTCACATGCTTTCACATGGTTTGAAGGTTCTCCCACCTCAGTGGCTCGGCCGGATGGGGGAAAGCCAGTAGTAGGGGGTGGTTCGAAGGATGATGTAATCTCGGACTTGGCCTCATCATCTTCCAAATTGGAGGCCCAGCGTAGCTTGCATTCCTCGGATGAGTACACCTATGACTCAGGTGATGAGGAGTGAGGGATGGTTCCCAGTTAGAGACATGTATAGGTAGTACTCGCTTTATGTATATTTTTCTTATCCTCATTCTAACCTTAATGGACATGTGGATTTGGTGTGTCGACCTATAGATTAGAATGCATGCAATTCTTGCAAGCACGAGGCACACCCCAACCCCCAAGAACCCCCCCCCCCCCCCCCCCCCCCCCCCCCCCCCCCCCCCAAACAAAAAAAAAAACCCAAAACCCCACCCCAAATACCAGCTGGCTACCCTCCCACCCAGCGACGCCGGGGGCGACCAGCGATGCTCTTGCGATTCCCAGCAGTCACAACAGAACCACACCAATGTGGAGCTAGCGACGCCGCCCAGGGGCTGCAACGTTGTTACGACTCCAGGGAGTCGCATAAGAACGTTCCCTCCCATGGAGCTAGCGACGACCCGTGCGATTCCTGGGCGTCGCCAGAGAACCTCCCTACCCATGGGGGTCTAGCGACGCCCCCAGATGGCAGCGACGTCATGGTGATTCCCGGGCGTCGCCAGTCCCCTAGGCAGAATAGACCCCATCTGCGATGTCCAGGCATCGCAGAGCGGGGGCTTTAATGTCCCAGGTGCGACGTGTCGGCGATGCCGGCGCGTGGCTATTTCTGGGGATGGGCAATGTCCTTGCGACTGTCCCATGACGCAGGGGGAGGGATGGACCCCCCTCCTTGCCCTTTGTTGCGACGCCCCGGAGGGGCGGCGACATTCCGCCGTCGCTGGTCGTGGCCAGGGGGACCCGGGGGATTAGCGATTCCCCTAGGTCGCTAATTTGCGACGTTCCGGGAGTGACGTCGGACCGACGTGGCGGCGACTTCCCGACGTCGCAATTTGTCCCCGGCGCGCCCCGGGCGCTGTAGTGTATTTCCGTCGCTAGGCGCGGCGTTTGGAGGTCGCTGAGGCATTGCTAACCCCCCCCCCCCCCCCCCCCCCAAACGTAGTAGTGATTGAGCTACAAAGAAGTCATGATATCGACCATTCCTTATAATCATTGCCTTCTTGACTATCACTAGTGGCAGAGGAATCATGACAGTCTGTTGGTATGTTGAGATTAGTGATGGTGGTTACACTAGTATCACATTTGCAGCTCCCCTCTCAAGAAATATTACAATTTGAACTACTTTGACGGTCACACTTTCTGCAATTAAATATACCTCTTATGCTCTGGAGCAGGAAGAGTGAATCCCAACCTCACCAATAAGAGATTGCAGTCATAACTATGGTAGTTTAATATAAAAAATCTTACACAATTAGGATGGATTGTATCCTGTGGGATTAATGGCCATAAGGCTACTGCATGTACTGATGTGTGAAGAATTTCATCTACAAAGGGACTTCACCAGATAGTAACCTGTTAAGCGGTAAACCACTGATGGTACGCAGGAAGGAAGGAAGATGACGTGCTGGATGGCATGATAAAGGATGGCCTGCATTAGTTTGGCATGAGAGTCTGTTCTGATTGTTGGATTTTATAGTAGTTATCCATGGAAATTTTTCTCCAATCTGTTTCTGGCAAAGCAGACAAAAGGAAGGGGAAATTGAGGACAAATAATGAGGAGATGGGTTTCTGAGAGATGTAACATTGTAGAGTAGGGGCTTCTTTGGAATAGGATGACAATGAGCTCAAGGCAATGCATGCAGGCCATATGGAGGCTCTTTTAATGGAAGGAAGCTGATTGATTCACGGTATAGTTGTTGGAAGCATCTCATTCAATACTGTCTGAGACTGTCTTGCAAAGTTCTACAATCATACTCATTGTGAAGGTATTTATGGATTTACTTGCAGTTTTTCCGAGATGCAGGTGCCTTGATGGGTGGTAAGAGGAAGATGAAAAGACGTTGTGTCCCTGAGGTTCCCCTAATCATCAAGGAGGGTAGGGAAGTAGTGGAGGGGAAGGGGAAATGACATGCCCAGGAGAGGGAGCGTAAGAGAAGGAGGCGTAGAAGGAGAGAGGTGCAGCCGGGGGAGGGCACTAGTGGGGGAACAAAAGACAAGGGGGAGCTAGTTCAGATGAGCGTGCAGCCGGCGGAGGGCATTAGCGGGGCAACAAAAGACAAGGGAGAGGTAGTTTAGAAGAGTGTGGACGAGGTAAAGACCTCGGGTCCCCGCAACCTTGATTTGCCAAAGATGAAGTTGCCCCCCTTAGAGACCAATAAGGTCGGTGACCCCATTGGTGAGTATTGGGAGGTCATGAAAAGAGTAGCCTTCGACTTGGCGGCGAGGTGGTTCCCTTGGCATATTGATTGGCCACGCCAATCACATCGCCATAGGCGAGCATTCGTGCAAGCACTTGAGGGCACATTTCCAGGTGAGTGGAATGAGGGGAAGCTCTTGGAGCTGGTGGGAAAGAACCTCAAGGACAAGAGGTACCGTGCGCGACAAACCATTCGCAAGGCACTCAAGGCGGGGGTCAAACCAACGACCATGCCACATGTAATAACCAAGGCAAGACACACTTCACTTGTCATTGGCGTCTTTGAATGCATGTTCATTGCGGTATGGTGTTCATTAACATTTATAGTGTCTTTGTTGGGGGTGGACAGGAATCTTGGGAGGCTCTCATCGCAGGGGAGAGGGAAGAGCTGAAGGCGGAGATCTTCGCAAGGGGACATGCAGCAACTGCCGCCCGCCTTGAGAAGTGTGCGGAATCAACACACAAGTGGGGCCCCGGCGGAGCAAGAGTTTTGTCACCCGATTCGTAAGTGTTCTTTCTCTTGTCATACCCATTCTTCTTTTTTAGCTTCTCCCTTCCATTATGAATTCTGACCTGTCATTGCATTTGTATGTCATGTGTAGAAAAAGAAGTTTCAGAGGCCTCCCCCGCCATCGAGCACAACTTTTGCAAGACTCAGGGGTGGAAGGCCCTTGTAGCCTCAATGGCCAAGATGCCACAATTGACGGAGGATAGTGCATCTGTAGGGGTGGGGATGTGTGAGGTTTCACCAACCATTTAGGCCATGTTCCCACAAGATCTTCGTCCTGAACGACCTCATTCTCCACAGGTGCTGCAATGCCCCCACTTTCTACCTCTGGAACCTCCTCCACAGGTTCGAGCATCACATGCATAGCAGGAATTCCCTCGGTCAAACTCGGCATCTTTGGCACCACTGGTTCCCTGCCCAAGCCAGAGTTTTCATAGAGAAGGTCCCCCTTCTCAATTTCTGCCACTACCTGCTCTGTAGTGGGAATGTCCAGCCCTTCTCCTTCAAGAGCAATAGGCTCTGGTGTAACAGCATGTACTATCTGAGTGACCCCCAGAACAATTGAGTCAACTGGCTGTGATGGCTGTGGTACTGAGGTGACTTCTTCCTCCCTCTCCACAGGCCGTGCTTCCAGTAACAACAGCCCTCTGTGCTGCTGTTCCCCATCCTGCACAAGAACTATGGAAACATCATCTTGTGGTTTCTTTGAAGCTAGTGGATCTGCCACAGTCGTATCCTACTTCTGCCTCTTGGACTGATGCTGCCCCTCCAACCCAGCTTCATTGCGCATCAATTTGAGGTTTACTATTTCATGAGCAGAAACCATGAGCCATGAGCCATGAGCCGCATGAGCCGCATGAGCGGTGAGCCGAAGTCTAAGATACGCGGATTTCATGAGCGGACTCCTCCAAATTTGGAAATGCGGCAGATTAAACAAGTATTAAAATAATAGTTTTTTAATTTGACCTTGCCGTTTTTGGACGTTCCAGATCATGTAATGCGGCGAAGATATGTTGTCAGTAACAAGTCCGCTCATGGTTTTATAGATCCGCTCATGGAAATAAGTGACCGTGCAACGGGAAATCCAGTATACCACTGCAAAAGGACGTCGCATACTGGCCTGTATAGAGTATTCCGCGGTTTTACATGCCTTAACATTGGAATGAAGCTGACCCTTTTGCCGCGATTGAACCAATGGAGTCTGCACCAATACAGTCTGCAGTACTTCACAATTCTGTCTTCTTCGGGTATTCGGCGGGAAAGGTTTGCAACTGAACTGGGAAATAAGGTGCCGCATTAGGGTTCGCACGTGCGAAATTTCGGAGCAGTTTGGTGTTGGCGAAGGCCGCCTCTACCAGTACCTACGACGATACTTGGAAATGCGGCGCCGCATTTCCTTGTCGGAGGTCGAATGAGGAAAGCAAGTTTTCGGAAAGCAGAAAAACATGAACCCTCCAACATACAAAAATACATGCACGTGGAAACAAATGAACGATATAGTAATATCTTAGTTCGAGCAAAACAGATTACTGGTAGGCAAGACATATGTCGGACGTTTCTGTGGCCAGAGTCTGAGGTACTGGCAGCAGTACAGTTCTACTATCCGAAAAGGATGGGCGTACCATTGTATTGGGACCGCAAGCCAAGCTCACTGGTCCCCTGGATCCATATTCAGAAGAGTGTGAACCTCCTGGGGGCTCAACCCTGGTGCATGTATGAAGTGATGAGTTGTGGAATTACAACGGAGTCTCTTTAGGTACACGTAGTACAAATGCTTGCAAGGGCAGTATGATGCCCCCTTGTTCGCCATGATCTGGAAGTCGGTGCAATTGCAGGTGGGTAATTCTGAAATGGTGATGGTGTACACCTCATTGCGAACAGCTGAGCCCGCCGTGGCCATCTGATACACACGCCCGAATCCTGGTGGGGGCACTTCTGTCGAGCTCTGGATTGTACAGTTCATCCGAAGTGCATTCCCCATCCTTGTCTCACTTTTGAGGGAGGTCGCCGCCTCTTCGGTTTCCCCCAACGGTGTGTAGGATGCTTAGAGCTGTCGTGTCCCATCATATCGTACACGAACACCATCAGCAATTTTCGTGCTACTGGTCTTCGTCACACACCAGGGGTGTCCGTCATGCTTTCGATCCATGTCTGTTAACATCCTGGAGGCTTTGTTTGACGAAGAAACAGGTGGAAACTCGAAGATGACATTGCCATTGACTTCGGGAGGCAGAAACGTTACATTTCTGACTGGGAATTTGGCATAGTCGAGAGCAGCCAGCTCGGAGCGAGAACCATCGAGGTGATGTTGTCGTAGGAGCTGCACAATGGACCGGGTTGGAGTTATGCTCGAGGGCACATGCGTAGCACCTACAGAGACGTCCATGCCGGATTTGAACGACCGTGTGGAGGACATGGGTACCTCAATGCAATCATCTTCCTCGTCGGAAATGTCGAATACGTCCACACGAGAAGCTATGGAGGGTCTTGACGGTCCAGGTCGGGAATGATTATCGTTGCATACCTCTCTGTTGGCAGTGGCCGCCTGTCGGTTTCCGGACTCCTTTGTGGATGGTGTGGGCAGCGACTGATTCGGAAAGGGAATGGGCATTCCCACAGCTCGGTACAGGATGGTGTCTGATGGGGGTACGTGCCATTCGATTCCGCAACCTCCGTCGTTACCTAGCACGACAATTGTCGCGGCCCTTTGTCGTGAGGGCAGGGGGTCGGGACACATGAGGGGCTGCCCCTATGGTGGGGGCAGTGGCAGCGATAGGTATGGGGGGCTGAAGCACCCTTGAGTGCCCAAGGCACTCAAGGAGGCGGAGGCACTCACTAGGTGGAGCCCCGCACACCGGGTTGCGGTGGGGGTGGCTCCACAAGGGGTGGTGGTAGCTTAGCGGGACTTAGTGGGGGTAGCATAGGACTCACCATGGGGTGGAGACCTCGAGGTGGGAGTCGTGGGGAGTCTTGGGACTCATCACGGTCCATTGGGGCCGCGGTGAGTGGGCCAAGACTCACCGCGACTCACCACCGGGAATCGAGGGTCTCTGTGGTGGTTCGCCATAAAATGGCATGGCTGGTTGTGAAACCCCCGTGGACAGCTACAGAAGTATATATAGGGAGTAGTAACCCCGAGAACGGTGCAAGCCCGTTGGTGACCAAAAACTAGTGAGTAAGCGAGCGAGCCGGAAAGCGACCAAAGAGTGGGGAGCTGTTCCGGACTGCCAACTACCAAAGGGAATTCCACTAGGCCCAAATAGGTGGAGGGTCTTTCGGGAGAGCAAAGGGGGGACCGTTATGTCCCGGTGAGCAGCCGAAGCTCCAAGTTGGCCCGGCGGCCGGTTGGGAGTCAGGCGCGCGCATCAAAGCGAGTAACTATGACTTGAGGGGGAGCTTACCGAATTGAGGTGCGCGACACTTGGTATCAGAGCTTAGAGTTCAGTACGCGATCGTCCTTGGGATTGGCCTCATCATGGGGTCGGGCAAGCCGAAGCGAAAGCGGAACAGCCCAAAAGATGATGATCCCGGTGAGCCCGATGGGGGCGACGTGTCACCGAGGTGGCCGTTTGAGGAAGCGATGCATGTTTCCGAAAACGAGGCCGCCCAAGAGCGGGAGGAATCCGAGGAGTCGGAGCCCGAGGAATCCTTGAGAGTTCCGACAAACCAAGAGATGCCTCCCATGCCGGCAGCCTTTTGGGAAGGGTTGTTGGCGCAGTTTGGCTGGACGTTGAAAGACGTGTTGAAGGCGGCTAATGCCACTTCCACTAAAGCAAAGTTTAAGGTGAAGCCTAAGGAACCCGGCACCTTTGAGGGCGTCCGAAATCGGAAGGCACTCAACACCTGGCTCTTGGAGCTGGAGCAGTACTTCCGGGCGGCCAAGTTGAGTGACGAGGATTGCGTGGAAGTGGCTCCCACCTATTTGAGGGGCTATGCTCAACAATGGTGGCAGAAACGCCTTCACGACCGAGGTCCAAGTCCGGAAACCTTGAACTGGAGTGGGTTCAAGGAATTGATGAAGAGACGGTTTGTGCCCCTCAACGCGTCCTGGCTTGCCCGGGACAAGATGAGGAATTTAAAGCAAACATATGACATTCGGGGGTATGTCCAGGCTTTCAATGTGCTGTTGCTCGAAGTCGCGGACATGGCAGAACCAGAAATGGTCTTCAACTTTGTGGCGGGACTGGCCCCATGGGCCAGGCGGAAGTTGGAGGAGAAGCCACCCAAGACTTTGAACGAGGCAATTGAGAGGGCTGAATGTTTCTCAGATGTCCCTAAGGGTGAGAGACAAGGCCGTACGGAGCTGAACCACAAGAAGACCCGGCGGGAAGGTGACTCCTTCCGACCGGAAAAGAAGTGGGATAGGCCACGCGGCGATAATGGCACGTGGAAATCGAAGGGAGGACCTTCACACGTCAAGGCGGCACTCGGTGCTTCGAAAGGAAAAGCGGGTGGAGCGGCTTATGGCGGACAGAAGGCGACCTTTGATGGAGTGTGTTTCAATTGCGGGGAGCCCGGGCACATGGCCAAGAAGTGCACAAAACCTCGTCAATTGAACATGATTCGGGCAACCACGGAGCTGTCGGAAGATACCATCAGTTGCTTGGTGGAAGCGGTGGTTGCCAGGACTTGCAAGGTAGGCAACTATTCTTGTGAGTTGTATCAGGAAACTGGCGCCCTGCGTAAAGAGAGTCAGTTATTGTTCGTGGAAGGGATAATATCCGGAACTAACGTGTCGTTGTTGGTGGACACAGGAGCGTCGCACTCCTTCATGACGCCGGCGACGGCGCGAAAGTTGGGACTCCCGACAAGTGACGTGGGGGCCTCTATTGAGGTGCGTTCTGCCAAAGGAGAACCACAGTTCGCGACAAGGTTGGCGTTTGATGTTCCTCTTCAACTGGGGAGTTGGGAGGGACGTGAGAACTTCACCATCTGCGAGATCGATGGAGTGGATCTCATTTTGGGGATGACCTTTCTGAGCAAATCCGGAGCGGTCATAGATGGCCGCAAGAGAGTAGTCACGCTGCCATGTGGGAATGGTGGCGAGGTCTTACGAGTGTCAGAAACGCCCAAATCCGTGGGAGGGCTAATAAACATTCTATCAGCAAGGGAGTGGGCCGTGGAGGAGGCACACGAGCCCCAGTTTTTGCTTTACATTAGAGAAGTGAAAGGAGAAGGCGATGGGGAGCCGAGCCCAGATTGGATCAAGGGGATTTTGGAGAAATACCAGGATGTGATGCCGGAGGATTTACCAAGCGGCTTGCCACCGCGAAGAGGAGTTGACCACAAGATTGAGGTGATACCGGCATCGGAACCGCCTGCCAAGGCGCCCTACCGGTTGAGCCACAGAGAGTTGGTCGAGCTGAAGACTCAGCTCAAGGATCTAATGTCAAAGGGGTACATCCGGCCGAGTAAGTCACCTTACGGAGCCCCGGTGCTATTTGCAGACAAGAAGGATGGGACGCTGCGGATGTGTGTTGATTACAGGGCTCTGAATAAGGTGACTATCAAAAACCGGTACCCTTTGCCAAGGATCGACGACCTCTTTGATCGGTTGGCAGGAGCGAAGTATTTCAGCCGGATCGACTTGCGCTCCGGCTATCACCAAATTCGGGTGGCGGAAGGAGATGAGGAGAAGACCGCGTGCAGGACAAGGTATGGTTCATACGAGTTCTTGGTGATGCCTTTTGGGCTCACCAATGCACCAGCGACATTTAGCACGCTGATGAACAGCCTTTTCTAGGAGTGGTTGGATGACTTTGTGATCGTGTACATCGACGACATCTTGGTGTACTCGAAAACAAAGGAGGAGCACCTGGAGCACCTCAAAAGGGTGTTCCAAAAATTGCGGGAAGGGAAGCTGTACTTGTCGGCACTCTATCTGATTGAAGTGGCATGAGGCGGTGCGGCCTGACCGTTGGATAATGATGTTTGTTTTTCGGACGGCAGGCGTACCCTGAACGATTCGAATTTCGTAATGACGCAAAGTCCACGAGGAGACACTTTCGTCCAACCCTTTCGAACCCAAGTGGTGCATCACCGCCATTTCATCTACTTTTGTCGTGTCTCCTCAGTCACCCCTCTCGCGCCCATTCCATCTGCACTCTTTGCCCCTTTTCCCTGTCTCTGTTCTTCTCATGCTCAAACCTGAGAGGGGGGGAGTTCGTGCACCAGACAGGAGACCTCGTCGCAAGCTCCGAAAATTATACTTCGGACGTAGGCCAATGCCAAAGCGGAGGAAGCAGATGCGTCTACAGGAGGAGATTGCCATCTCCGAGCAGCAGGCCACTCCGGCAACCCAGCCACCAGTGAGAGCTCCATGCGATCGGGCGGCGCGCAGCTGATCGAGCACCGAACCCCCCATTTTGCTTCTGTAATTCTTAGACTGAATGCTAGGAGACTTGAATGCAGAACATGTTTGCATGCCTAACAGGAAAGGTGGACGTGCTGGAGGGATCGCAGGAATCCGAAGAGCCGCAGGAAGAGTCCGAGGAGCTAGCTGCAGCACGTACATCCACCCGATCCCCGAGCGCGGGTATTCCTGCCGGGCCTAGCCCTGTGCGTTTCAAAGACGCGGCTTCGAAGGGCAAGTTCAAAGCCCCAGAGATCGACTCGCGTTCTTCGGTCATGGAGAATCGCCAGCAGGGGTCGGGCCCTTCTCCAGCAAAGTCGAAGAAGAAGCAGCCCGTCCCTCTACTGGTTTCTGAACCGGCTCAGGCCGATTCACCCCCCCCAACGCGAATGAAGCAGCGGGGTAAAAGACAGATTCAATTGCAGCAGACACCTTCACCTGCAAGGATGAGGAAGGAGAAGGCAATCAGGGCGACGGCCGAACAATCTCCCGCAAAATTGCTTCCACGAGCTGAAGCTCAGTTCCTGGAGGATTTCCCGCCTGCAGTTGTTGGGGCCGTCTCTGCTGCAGCGAAGGCAATGGGATCGACCGTTTTTGTCGATTTGGTACCGGAGGAGGGTGCTGCCGCTGAACGTTCGCAGCAAGACCTCACCACCGATGAGCAAGCAGGCCTGGAGGAGGCCTCTGCAATGGAAGAATTGCCCACAAACAGGCCCCAGAGTGCAGCTCCAATTGAGGATGCTCCAGCTGCTCAGCCACTACTGGCACCTACAGACATGTCTCCAGAGGATTTCAAAAGTGCAGCGGATAAAATGTTGGAGGAGACACACAATAGCATTGGCAGAGTTCTGGGTAGCAGGGTATTCCAGCGGACTCTTCGAATCCCACTCTGTCGCATGGTCTCCCTTCCCATCGTCAGGCAGGCCCTTCCCGGAGATGTGGATAAGCTGAAGTTCGCATTTCGAGAAGGGTACCGTCTGGGATCGGCAGCGTTTTACGTTTCCATTGAGAATGAGGACGGCGAAACTCGTGGACCCACTGCCGATGAATTGTCAACGTGGGATACCCACTGGCACACTCGCAACGACGAATTCGAGGTGACGCTGAAGGGTGATCCAGACTTCGGCCATATGTCAGGTAAAATGTTCTTTGTGTGGGACGGGAATCACCGACTTCTTGCCTGGTGGGAATACATCAAGCAGAACCATGCCAAGCACATTGGCTGACATGACATGGTGGAGTGTGTCATCCTCAAGGTGAAGGCGGCAGACTCCTCCCTGCTCAAGAATGCCATGGCGGACCTCAACTCGTAAGATACTCATACCCTCCCTAGCACGTTCGAAATGCGGTGCCGCATTTCGGTTTCCATTCTGGTTTGTTTCCGTGCTTCCGTGTACTGAACTGGAGAGTGTGCCTTGCAGGGTCATTGAGAATGCGTACGTGCATACCCACATGGCACATATGTTGTACAGGGTGAGGAAAACTGGTCTCACTGATCCGCAGATGTTTGCGGAAATGTTGGAGCCCGAGCTCATTCAGAAAGCCGTTGCAAAAACAGACCGGACATGGTATCGTCTCACTATGGATGGAATGGTGGAGGTGATATACGAAGTAAGTCGTCCTCCAATTTCCCTCTGCTCATCCTTCCCCAATTTCCAGTAATCTTTCCACATGAATCTAATGTAATGCTTCTACATGTTTTTGTTGGCTGTCAAACATCAAGCTGGATTTGGCCCATGCCAAACGCTTCTTCATGGAAAGTGAGGGACAGGTCAAAACGTTGCAGTCATTGACTGAGCACTTGAAGGAAGCCGGTGTCAAGTCCAGAACCAAATACAAGTCAAAGCTTGTGAAGCTGGTGGCAATTGCAGATCCGGCACTTGGAAAGGACTTCATCCCCGAGATTGCAAAACACTATTCTCGGGCCATGCAGCCGACCATGCAATTGGAGAAACTGCATCACCTCTCAACGGCATGTGTTGAGGCGAAAGAGAAGGTGAGGTTTCAATGCACTGAAGTTCCTTCCTAGCAATAGCCACTCTCTTCCAGCTCCTGACATTGGATCGGAAATGGCAGACATGGTGGCTGTCGATCTGGAATGCATCCGAGAGCATAAGGACAATGTGGTCTTTTCCACTCGAAGTTTCCGACCCTGCAGTGGATGTGTGGCTCAACCGCATGACTTGGTGGTTCCAGGTAATTCAAGGTACTTCCCTAGATTTGCTTTTCTGAAATGAATTCCCTGAACTGCTACGTGACAATGCATTTGGGAATCGCAGGTAATGTCGAATGCGAAGGAGCAAGTCGTAATGCACACAAATTCGTTCGACTTGTACGTCAAATGGGATGGAACACAGACATTGGAAGACTACGTGACACGTTTCAGATGTGCGTACAAGGACAACCTCTTCGCCAGAGAGCTACAGACAGCAAGAAGGAGCGTGGAGTTTACACATCAGGAGGGAGCGGGGAAAGCTGCAATGCAAATTGTTTACAGGTGAAGCACAGCTGCCCTTGTATGCAAAGCCTGGTTACGAGGTTTGTCTCGGAAATGCGGCACCGCATTCGCATTTTATGTTTTCGGTGGCACTCTGCGAGTAGGTTCGTCCAATCTTATGCTCACGCATGCTGACTGCCTTGCAGGTATATGAAATACGTGCTCCTTCAGACAGGGGCCCTGGCTCAAGAGCCCCCATTCTTCATGGCTTGGACCGTGGCGGGCCCAAGCTGTGTCTACACACCCGAGATGCAGAAACAATGGCATCCCGCGCATCTCGTTGGATGCCCCTGGTACCTGGATATGTCTGGCGGTATTGTTGACGAGTTTGAGAAAGATCTGCACGCCTTGGCAGAAGAGAAGAGAAAGGAAAGACGTGTCCCTGCTGGGCCAAAGTCGGCAAAGGAATCTGCTGCTCTGGAAGAATCCAGAAAGGCAGCTGAGATGGCACAAAAGACGGTGGATGCAGCTGTGCAGGCCCAACAGAAGGGGTCGAAGAAGAGGACTCGCTAGCAAGGAGCAGCTGTTGTGACACCCGCCAAAACGAAGAAGCAGAAACAGCCTGTTCAGGAAGAGGGTGAGGAAGAGGACTCCGATGGAGACTTTGCAACCAGCCCACCCCCCCAAACGCAGGCTGCCTCCCCTGTGCCCACCGTTGTCACGAGAGGCACGAGAACAAGCTCGGCAAAGAAGGCACTCTTCAACTCCCCAGGGGGGCACCCTTTCAAGCCGGTGGAAATGAAGAGGCCAAAAGTGGCTCCCGAAACAGTAGTCCAGTGTGTAAATGAGAGTTTCTTGGCGGTTTTGGATGGACGGGCAACCAAGTTGGCATACATGAAGACCATGGAGGGTTTGAAGGGCAGAGCACTGAAGAAGGCGACTGCCGAAGAGCCTTCCGACACCCCAGGATTTCAGAATATGGTCTCGTTCTTTGAGAGGGTGTGTGCAGACAAGGATTGTAGGAGGGGCGGAAATGCCACCGAGTGGTCTTGCAATATGATCATCTTGGATATTCCGGACGGAGAGCCTGTGGAAGGACTGCAAGCTTTGCCATCTTGGAACAGGTACTCGGAGGACTTTTGGAAGAAAGGATTTGGGCTTGCCCGCATGGTGTTGGACGACAGAGGCTGTGTGGTTGTCCTGACGAGCAGAGGAAAAAACACTCAGACAGGAATTGCGAAGTGGACCCGCAAGAGCGCCGTCCCGATTCTGAAAAAGAAGTGGACGTGCATCAACACACTGGGCCTTTGGTCGGAAGGGAATAAGGTGATTACGACACTGGCACTCGTCCATTCATTTGCTTGGGTGTTTTCAAATGCGGTGCCGCATTCGGTTTCTAATCGTTCCCCCCTGTGTATGCAGACGAAGCAGTTCGATGCATATTGCTTTGTGAAGGAGAACTCCACCTTTGCTTTCCGGAAGGAGGGAGGAAAGGTTGACCCGAACTGCGACCCCCTTGATTACGACGTTCTGTTCAACAACGTTCCCAAGGAACTTCTCCCTCATAGCCTCACTTCAACGGAACCCCTGCGGTACTCACGGACTCGGAGCCCTGCCTTCATTCAGACAATTATGGAGACATGCACAGACGTGGAGGGCACAGTGCTCGACCTCATCTGTGGGACAGGTATGCAGAATCTTGATCTATGCTGTTCTGCAAATTCTCGTTAGGATGTAGTTCACAACATCTGAAGCGCCATGTGGTAATGTGTGGATGGCATTGTAACAGGTGCCTCAATGTGGGCTGGGCGGTTTTCCGACCGGCACCTCTTTGCCTACGAGGAGGATTCATCCGTGTGGGGATCCCATCTGGAAGGGCTGCAACGGAATGTTAAGGCTCCCAACAGAGCGGAAGTCTCCTCGGATTCGTCGGAGTCCGAGGAAGACACAGTGGACATTGATGCGGAGGAGAACCCGGAATACGAGTGAGTGCAAACATTGTAAGTTTGCAAAGCCTTCTAGGTCATTTTTGTCAAACGAATTTCCCGACTGTGGTTCTCATTAGTCTCGTTGATGATTGTCATGTGCAGGATTGCAGGGTCCGGGTCGAAACATGTAGGGCCTACACTTCCTGCCAGGAAGAATGTCCCGTTCTTTGCGAGGGCCAACTTCATGACGAGCCCGGTGAGGGACTACTCCCTTCCTAGTTATGCAGCTAAACTTGCAAATACAGCGATTAGAAGAAGTGAGAATCCCAGTAAAGTAGAGCAGATTTTGGAGAGGGCTAGGGAGGACAGAAGGATAAGGAAAGAGTTGGCAGCAGCTCAGACAGGTAGACGGGTACGAAAGTACATATGTGATTCAGCGGATGAGAGCGACGCAGACAGGGAGGAAGACGACCCAACGGAGGTGAGATGGACAGTTCCGCAAGGGGAAGATGGGATTTTCGAAAGCCTGGCCAACGAGCAGTCCGCTGGAGATGAGAAAGGCACTGAGGGGGTGGAGGTGGAGCAGGACAGTCTAGAACAGGATGAGGATTCGGATGATTTTCAAGATTAATAGAATTTTAATGAAGTCTCTATAAATGTAAATTCTCTTCCAGAGTATATAAAGGAAAATCTCCCCGACATTCGTGACCCCTCTCCAATGTGCATTCCACCCACACAATCGCCCAAACCACGACGCTCCCAAAATCAGAAATGGGGCACCGCATTTCCAAAATTTTGGCAACTCTAAGAACCTCTTTTGGAAATGCGGCACCGCATTTCCAAAACAGGGGAGAGACTAAATTTTCCATTTCAATGTTGGCATAGTAAAAAGTAATCGGCCGATTGGAAATGCGGTGCCGCATTTCCAAAATTTCCTTTGTCCACACGCCAGTTTTGGCTTCTCCCGCTCATTGCATGGATGCCACCACGCTTACAGAGGTTGAACAAGGAGGTCAAACAAGGAGGTCGAGATGGCGGAATTGGAAATGCGGTGCCGCATTTCGATATTGGGGATGGTCATTGTTCGAACTGCAGGCCCATCAGCAAAAATTGGCACCGCATTCCATTGTCAAAAAAAAGTCGATGACGGACATGGAAATGCGGCACCGCATTTCCAGAACGGACATCGCAATTAGCCATTGGACACGACGAAGTCCATCCCCTCTTCGATGTAAATGCGGCGCCGAATTTCCATCCGGGGGATGGACTTCGGTGGCAGATCTCAAACTATAACTTGTTGATGAGAAAGATGTATGGGTTCATCCACCGCTGGCGTGATGAACACGTTCCACCTCCGTCGGTGGGTACGTGGGACCCAGATGCTCCATTATTGGAGGCCGGACTGCTCTTCCGCTTCGCATCATTTCCAAAATCTAAGGGCTTCGTAGCTGTCCGCAAGGTCATCGGCATCCAAGTCGTCCTCAGGTCCTCCTTTGCAAGGATGCCGTGCTTCCGGAACCGGGACGACTACCCATTTGGAGGCATCGATTATGCAATGTATTCGGCCACATCGGGAGACATTGTTATCTGGTACACAGATTACAGAGAAGATACTGGTTTGATTGTGGAAACATTGGTGGCTTTTGAGTATATCCTAGGCCACTACGCCTTCGAGCGGGGTGACGATCTTGGTCTGAGGAGTCCGTGGCTCCTGCGCATCCTCGATTCCGATTTTCCCAGCTACGACGGTCACCCATGCAGAAGAAGGCGCATTGCTATGCTGTTGCGGTGGAACTGCTGCCACTGGACGTGGGTGGACTCCATCGGAGAGACCTATTCTCCTGAAGGAGTGCGCTCCTCTTCTCCATTGTATGGGGACATTCGCATTGGTGTGGACGACGAAAACGTGAAGATTTCCATATTCGATGGTGGTATGATTGAAGGGCAGGACATTGTGGTGAACATCACTAGGGGCGGTACAACGGCTGCAATCGACTTTACCTGGAGGAGCCCCATGACTCATGAGCTAGTTCTGAGAGCAGTCGAAGTCCCATTGACAACGTGACTTGTATTCAGTAGGCACAGGGCTAAAGATTTGATTGCACAATCAGCACAGTAGACGTGCTTCAAATGCAATTCATGTGGATCAATAAAAACCTCATTGTGCCCTCTTTTTATTCTATTCTGTGTCCATCGTTCCCAGAATGCGTCATTGCTCATTTCGTTTGGGATTGGGAGTGTGGGTGGATTTTGCAAGTGGCTGGTAGGCTGAAATGGGCCCCCATTGTACAGAGCAGTACCACCCTACCATTCGCGAAACATTGCCTTTCAATATATAATTCTAAATAACATTGCCGAACCTCCTTCATCGGGAGGTCCTTCTCCCCCTATGACCGTGGCACCCTAAACCCTATTCCCGCGGACACTCATTTCCGGAAAATAGTGCTGCTCATGTTTTTTTCCACACTTACGACTCTGCTCATGGCTCATGCCGCTCATGGCTCATGGCTCATGAAATAGCAGCCCCCCATCAGTTTGGCAATGACTGGGCCAGACACAATGATCGGAGACTTAGCAGCAGTGCCTTGTAATCGCTTCATCTCTTCCACCAAACCATTGTACATTAAGTCCGCCCAAGCCACATCTTTCCCCCTCAAGGCTTTCAGTATCTCCTCCGTGAATGATCTGCTAAGGTATTGTTGGTTCTGTTTCATGGCAAACAGAACATTCAGAACCTAACCAACCTCTTTTAACCCTGGGTACTCGGCCTTGGTGCAAGTGTATCCCTGAGTCTTAAAGAAACTCCCTTCTTGGAACAAATTGCCTATCTACAATCTTGCCCTGTGCTCATCCACATTTACACGGCCTGATGGCAATTCAAACAATTGTTGCAAGTATTGGGGAGTAATCTCTATATCTACTCCCCTCACTTGTGTAACTCTCGTCTGAGGTTCAAAGTTATGAATGAATTGTATCATGAATGCCCTATTGAGTGTTCTGCTTATGGAACTCATAAGCATGGCCTGCTGTGGGTCTTCATGGGAACCCTGTTGGTGGTCACCCTGATTCTAATTGAAACAACAATGCAAGCATCCACAGGTTGAACTTACTCACAGGCAAAGTCGGAGTCCAGCTCCTTGTCGGAAGTCTCCTCTGTATCAATATCAGCGGGACGGGGCTTCGGAAGGACTTGAGAAGTGTGTCCACCCAAACCCATCAGGAGGTTCTTGTAAATCTCAGCATCCCCTTCAATCCCAAAGAGATGTCGCGCACTGGCCTTGCAAGCGTGGTACGAAGCACCTGCAGTTGAATAGAATGAAGGAAGCAGACATTGAAGACACATTTGGAACGGTGGGAAGTGCTGAAAGTGCAAGCTCAATCAAACCTCATGAAATGTGAATGTTGAAGAGACGAACCTATGCCCATTGACAAATCCAGAACTCTGGCGTCTGTGTAGGTGCAGCACTCCACAATCGTTTGAATGAAAGTCGGGCTCCTCTCCCTCGCCCCTCTCCAAGGAACCCCATTCCCCCTTCGCAAGCGACGTAGTTGTGGTGCATGTCATCCGTGGGAGGATCTGTCCTGTCGTCTATGAACTTGCCCCATGAGTGATGGCGAACTCCGCAATGCGGCCGGAGTCGTTGGTGGATGCACTCGGACGAGACAAACGGCTTCAAACAAACGAGTCTGCGAACAGGACATCCACAAGGAACTAAGAAGCTTAAAAAATCAGGCCCCTACATATGAGTTCGAACAACCTATACAACTCCATCCGAGAACCACCAAGAAGATGAAGAAGAAGACAAATTTACCATCTCTCCCGGACGATCCCCCTTCGTAAGGTACATGCTGTTCACACAATTCCATGTCTTCACGACTCTCCTGCCGGAGGCTTTCAAATAGCTGGCAAGTGCACAGCGACAGCGAACGTCGATGGACTGGATGAGCACCAAAAAACCTGCATCGGACAGGAAAAAATTGCAAAAGGAGAAAACCCACCGCCAGTAGCGCTCATCAAAAGCATTCTAACCCGGACAAGCACCCGATGGAGGGACATCCGGGACTGCCAACCCATCAGGGATGTCCAAGATGATGAGTTCGGCTGCATATGGCTTCTCCTTCCCGTTCACCCAGGATTTGGTCATTTTAGCCTGCAAACAAAATTACAATGGAATACTCAAGAGGATTGAAACGATCCATGCCCACAGTATAGAAGAAGCAAAAGAGAACACGCACCGTGCCGAGGAACTCCACAATCCTCTCCCACACTGGTGATGGCTCGCCCTTGAAATCAGATTTCTTGGACTCCATCATGGCAAGGAACCCGACGTTGGCCATCTCCAACCTGGTAGGGCGAATGACCCTCATGGGATGTTCCACTGCCTGGTACGGGTCCTTGGGATCAACCACCCCCTTGTTCTTTCTCACAGATCCCCTACCATGCGGTGGAGTCTGCTGGACATGCACCACTGGGCCAATATCTGCAACACTTCCCTGCCCTTGTGCCACCTTCCCTCTACCCCTTCCTTTCCCCACAACACCAGCAACATCTTTTCCCTTTGCCTTTCTTCCTCTACCCGGGGTATCCTGAGCGAGAGGCTCCTTCTCTGCAAGAGTCCTCAAATTTTGTTCATGAATGTCGAGGTCGGCTGCTGCGGCAATGGCTGCAATACGCTCATTCTCTCTCCTCAAAGACACCTCCGGAGCTGGGGTCTCAGAAGGAGGGCAATCCAAATACCAACCACAAGAAGAAAGATGGTCTGGGCCCCAGTCATGCAAGATCCCAGTAGTAAACATGGTCTGGTTGCCAGCAGGGACAAGCCAAAGGTCCACGAAATCTGGATGTTTGTCTAAGCAATCTCTTCCATGAGAACAAACTTTATGTACCTGCACGAACAGAGACAGCCTCATTATGCAATGCAATTATTGTCTCTCAGCTTTTCCATCACACCAGGAAGACCCCCTTAAACAGTATGCGGCACAGTACATTGCAACCAGAGCACACTAAGTAGCCTGAACGGCCAAGGGTGTGCACTTGTAAAGGCATCGTTTCCAGGCTTCCTCTCCTTTTTCTTGCTGGTCAAGGTCATTTGTTCCTCCTTGCTGAACTCTTTAAAGAAACAAGAGTGCCACACTGTGGCTCTCCATTTCCTCATGTATGCTTCAAAGGAGACCTTCGGTGTTGTCATAGTGATGCCATAGTCAGCCAGCTGAGTATGCAGAACCGACCGGGCCCTTTCTTCCAACTGCAAAACAATTCAAATGCAAGAATGAACCCAAAAACAATCACAGCGAATGTAAGAGGCAATGGAAAGAGAAGGACAGGAAAAGAGAAAAGAAAGTGACACAGGAAAGGACATCACACCTGGCTCCAGTAAGTGGCCTTGTGAAGCCATGTGTCCAGCACATTGTCACTGACAGGAATGACACGCTGGGTCTTCTTCTCTTTCTCCGGCCTGGGGAACATGTGGGTATCCCTAACTGTGGGATCGGAGTTCCATATCTGTAGCCACTTCACCTTCTGTTCTGAAGACACAACGGCGGTAGACAACCTGTGCAACTTCTCCTGGGCCATCTCTGGCTTGCCTGGCTTGTTATAATGGTTTTTTATCTCCAGGAGAAACTGCGATCCGAATGATGGGTCGGCAATTCTCAACTGCTTCACAAAAGCACTCATTACAGTCATTCTTGTAGCGGTCATCTCTTTCCGGATGTGACTCTCAACCCCCTTTGCTGTCCTTCTCTCCTCAGGGGTTCAGCTGTAGTATTCCAGTTTGCCACGCTCCCCTGCATCTGCAATGTCTTGCTGCAAGGGAATGCACGAGAGTTGCATCAACCAAGGTCAAGGGAAACAAACAGAAACAAACATGTGGAAGCAGGAATATGGGAAGGCCAGATGAAGGAAGATGTATCTCACCGTGTACATGTACTCCATGAAAGCCTCACGGGTCAACGAGTACCACGTTTCCGATGTCTTGGAGCTTTCGCACTTCTTGTACGTCTCTGCTGAAAGGATGGTCTTGAAGTTGGTCAAGGGCATCTGTCCGATCCTTTGTATCCAATACAGTGTGTGAACCAGACTCGTTTTGACATGCGATGTCTCCGTCCCTCTGCAGAATGATATCTGAAAGTCAGAATGAAATTCAAGGACTTGAATCAAAGAACCACGGAACCACAAGTGGAACATGTAGAATGAGAAACCAACCTGTTCACATCATTCATTGCCGTCAGAAGACCCATCATGTTCCCGTCACAATCCAGCACCATCGATCGAACAGAGTAATGCCACTCTTCCTTCTGTGAGTGAAGCCTCCCAATGACAGCCATCCATGCAAGCAACCAGTGGTTGCCATCCCAAACGTGAAACATCTTCCCTGAGAATGCCCGGGTGGAAGGTTTCCTGGAGAGAAGAAGTTCGAAGGATTCATTCACCTGTCTCCAAATGGGATCCCAGGAGTCCACGATTGACTCATCCACAAGGAGCTCATTGCCTCTGGAATCCTTTGTAGAAACGTAAAAGACGGCGGATCCATCCAAATACCCATGAACAAACTCGGCCTCCAGCTTGAGAATGTCCTTGATGAGGGGTGGACGAATGACGGGCATGGAAACCAACCTACACAGGGGAATCTTCAACCTCCCACCCGGGGAAAGCATACTTTGCACCACAAGCTGAGAGTTTACCTTCTGACCCCCCAACATCTCAACGGCTTTGCTTTCATAGAACTCATTGTCAACATCAACAATGATCTCCTTCCCCTGTCCCGAAGGGATCTCCTCCGCCACACTTTGCATCTTCTCCTGCAGGGTTGTTCATTCAAATTGATATAAGAGAGAGGCATGAAATGATGGTGTTTGAGCATGGCATACAGGCCCTGTGTGGCCAAATTTCTCACCAGAAAACAAGCATTGTGGGGGCCGAAAACACCGTGCGTTGCCGCACAATGTTTCAGCTTCCAAATTCAAGTGTTTTGAACATGATATTTGGCCCTATTCAAATGAAAAAAACAATGACAAGGTGGGCTCAAACAGTGTGCGCTGACGCACACTGTTTGAGCTGCCTGGTAAGTGTGCATTGAACCTCAAAGACATGCCCCATAATGCCGAATTTCACAAGAAAAAAACAATGACAAGGTGGGCTCAAACAGTGTGCGTTGACGCACACTGTTTGAGCTGCCAAGTAAGTGTTCATTGAACCTCAAAGACATGCCAGGTAAGTGTTCATTGAACCTCAAAGACATGCCCTTAGTGGCCGATTTTCAGATGAAAAAAACAAAGAAAAGGTGAGCTCAAACAGTGTGCGTTGACACACACTGTTTGAGCTGCCAGGTAAGTGATGGTTGATCCTCAAATACATACCCTATGTGGCTGATTTTCAGATGAGAAAGGCAATGACAAGGTGAGCTCAAACAGTGTGCGTTGATGCACACTGTTTGAGCTGCCAGGTAAGTGATGATTGATCCTCAAATACATGCCCTTTGTGGCCTTTTTTCAGATGACAAAATAATGAGAATGTGAGCTCAAATAGTGTGCGTTGACGCACACTATTTGAGCTGCCAGGTAAGTGATGATTGATCCTCAAATACATGCCCTATGTGGCCGATTTCAGATGACAAAGGCAATGACAAGGTGAGCTCAAACAGTGTGCGTTGACACGCACACTGTTTGAGTTCATTGATCCTCACAGACATGCCCTGTATTGCCGAATTTCACAGGAAAAAAACAGTGACAAGGTGGGCTCAAACAGTGCGCGTTGACGCACACTGTTTGAGCTGCTAGGCAAGTGTTCATTGATCATCAAATACATGCCCTTTGTGGCTGATTTCCATATGAAAAAAACAATGAGAAGGTGGGCTCAAACAGTGTGCGCCAACGCACACTGTTTGAGCTGCCAGGTAAGTGATGATTGATCCTCAAATACATACCCTATGTGGCCGATTTTCAGATGACAAAGGCAATGACAAGGTGAGCTCAAACAGTGTGCGTTGACGCACACTGTTTGAGCTGCCAAGTAAGTGATGATTGATCCTCAAATACATGCCGTTTGTGGCCGTTTTTCAGATGAAAAATCA
Source organism: Takakia lepidozioides (assembly GCA_030704615.1). Lineage (NCBI taxonomy): Eukaryota > Viridiplantae > Streptophyta > Takakiopsida > Takakiales > Takakiaceae > Takakia > Takakia lepidozioides. Next base: position 20,208,511 of record CM060732.1, on the reverse strand, counting down.
ATGAGAAGGTGGGCTCAAACCGTGTGCGCCAACGCACACAGTTTGAGCTACCGGGTAAGTGTTCATTGATCCTCAGAGACACGCGCTGTGTGGCCGATTTTGAAACGAAAAAAACAATGACAAGGTGAGCTCAAACAGTGTGCGTTGACGCACACTGCTAGAGCTACCAGGAAATTGATGATTGAACCTCAAAGAGATACCCTGGCTGGGTAATTTTTTTGTGAGAAGAACAATGATAAGGGGGGCTCAAACAGTGTGCGTCAACGCACACTGTTTGAGCTTCCAAATAGTGGAGGATTGAACCGGGCATAGTGGCCCTATCTGGCCGTTTTGCACACCAACAACCAAGTAAAATGGGGGGCTCAAACAGTGTGCGTCAACGCACACTGTTTGAGCTTCCAATTCGTGGTGGATTGAACCTGCCCTAGTTCCCCAATTTGGCCATTTCGCACATCAACAAGCAAGCAAAATGGAAGGCTCAAACAGTGTGCGTCAACGCACACTGTTTGAGCTTCTTGTTCGCGGTTGATGCAACCTGGCAGAGATGCCGTGTGTAGACTATGTTCATATTGAAATACAATCTCAATTGGGGTTCACATCAGCAATGAAGCACAAAGGTGGGTTTCAAAGATTGTACCTTTTTTTTGGCTGCTCCAGAAGACTCCCCAATCGTCGGGGACCCTTTGCGCTTCGGACTGCTCTCCACGCATCGCATGTTCTGGAGCATCTCCCCCATCCTCTCTTCCACTATGAGGTTCTTTGTGAGGCCAGCATCAACATCATCTTTGGCGTCTGTCTCTCCCTCGGATGCAGTGTCCTCCTCACCTGTTCTTGGAACTATGGCAGGCTGCTGTTCTTCTCCGGATTTCTGCTCTTCCATCACCATACTTTCCTCTTTGCCCTCTTCTTCCGCCTTTTCCTCTTCGTCCACTCTTTCCATCCTCATTCTATATCTGGCTCTATTCCTGTTTCTAGAGCTCGTGAAGTATAATGACTTCCTTCTCTTCCTCCTCCGCTGGAAACAAGGGCTCCCCACGATGCCTCTAGAGCTCTCCAGTTTGACGTTTGCAACAAGGGTTGCTATGGCATGTAACCAAAATCAAAATTGGACATTGTCAACCGTATTTGGATGCGGGTGTTGTTATTGTGTGCGAACGGAATTCATCCATTTCGGCGTCTTTGTATTATCCAAGAAATAAAGTGCTAGAAAATATGTACATCCATTGCATGTACTTGTGATATATGTCAGATGTACTTCGCCGCCTGCCAATACATGGCGGCCTTCTTGCATTCTTTCAAATTCGGAAGTGCCGTAGAAATCTAATGCTAGTTCAATTTCGAGCAGTTCTTGCAGATTCGCCATAAATGTTATGCTTCACATATGCATCCACGTGTGTTGTACTGCCTACCCTGTGGTTTGCATTTTGCCGTCATCGTCGCCATGGGGTCATTTGGTATAAAGGGTTGTGTCGGAAATGATCTTGTGTTGCACACATCCGTGCGAGGTGACTCTTGGAGTGTCAGTGTTTGTGCTGTGCTCTTCTGGCACAGCACAACCTCGTTACATTCGGGGTCTTCCTGTTTACTGCTCTCCAGGGTTGTTGCCGTCTTTCCATAATGGATGGTTTCATGTCATGTTCAGGGTTTGTTTTTCATCCAAAAACAACACGGCTTCTTCTGGCTTCTTGTCTTTGAAAACAATTTTTCTGGTTGGTGTCTCTTAGCGTGGTTGTCTGCGAAGTTCAGTGCATGTCATTCCTACATCCTTTTGATGCATCGCCCGCAGCCTTTGGGTTAGTGCTACCCTTGTTGACCTCAATTTGTTTGTGGTGGATCCCCTTTCGAGAATTACGGGCTATCAGTTCGGGGATTCCGTTGTGAATCGCAACTTTCGGTCAGCGTAGGAAAACATGTCACATGACGGACACCCTTGGTGCAGGACAAAAACGTCGAACATCCACAACGACATTGGATTGAAATTTCGAAGGTCGGTTTGCGTTGGGCATTGCAAGTGCCTGAATATTTCTTGCCCTCGGATGAGAAACAGCGCTCAACCAAACGAAAATGAGTGGGAAGGTGTGCCCCTGAATCCTTTCACCCCAGGACTTGCCCCTCCCAAGACCAATACTTTTGAGTGCAGGTTCTGTAAACTTTCCCCGTCCTGTGTTTCTGTGTGCCACGCTCGTATGTACCAGGTGGCACACCGATGCAAGACAATGACTCGTGCCTGCATTCATATGGGTGCACACGAGCATCCTGTGTCCAAAGGAAGTTGCAGGGATAGCATGGACATCGCTTGAAATCTGCTGAAGCGGGAGTTCCACAATGCCCCTTGTGCAACACCTTCTGCTATAGCGCTTGCAGCTAGCAAGGCTTTCCTGGAAAAACACATACTGGGTGAAGGGGATTCGACACAACCAATGCTGGATGCAGATTCGCTTGATGCAGTGATGGACCATTTCTCCGTGTTGAGCTCTCCCAATATTCGCAACCAGGTGAATGCACTCAGAGTCGGCACAGGCACTGCTGGATTCATGGACAACATTATGGACCTCAAACGGAGAAGTCGTTATGAATTCATTCAAAACAGTATCTTCCCTGGCCAGGGCTCGTCCAAGGTGTATTTGTTCAAGATGTCCACAGTGGGCGAAGGCAGTGGTGTGAGCATTGTCCGCCGAAAGCAACCTGGAGGAGATTTGGCTAAATGTTGGTTGATGTTTGATCACTGCAAACGGGTGGAGGGTTGGACAACCATGGCGTGCCATGTGTATGATCCAGCGTACCAGCGTGTGCTCTCAATAGTAATTTGTGATATGTAGTCGGAGGACACTGAATCCCAGATGCTCATGTGGAATTCGCTCCTGGCCGTCATGCAGCGTAATGGAATACAGAACACAAATTTTGCGGGCTTCATGGCTGATAGTGCACAGGCAAATTTCAATGCAGTGCGGCGCGTGTTTGGTTCGGGGGACCCTACGGAATTCACTCTTTCCGTTTGGCCGTCCGTCGTAGGTCGGAAGGCGGTGCTCATCTTCAGCCTCGTCCCCATCTTCTTCCAAAGTGTCCTCCAAAATTTACTCGTAAACTTTGGATCGCGATCCGAGACAATATCCTTCGGGACTCCATGATGCTTTAAGACGTGGGCGAAGTAAAGTCGCCCTGTCTCCTGCGCCGTTGCCGTCTCCTTGGTGGGGATGAAATGGCCCATTTTACTGAACCTATCCACCACCACCATGATTGCATCGAATCCTTTTGACAGCGGCATAGCAGTCATGAAATCCATCGAGACGCTTTCCCAAGTCCCCTCTGGAATCGGCAAGGGTTGTAATAGCCCCGCTTGCTTTTTGTACTCGCTCCGGTTTTGTTGGCATGTGGTGTATGTCTTGACATACTCCTCTGCCTCCTCCCTCAGTTTGGGCTAGAAATACTCTTTCTTCAGGAGTGCCGCAGTGCGCTTGGCTCCGCCGTGGCCCGCAAGCGGGCTATCATGGCATTCTCTCAAGAGGCTATCTCTGATCCCTCCCTTCGGCACGTAGAGACGCTTTTGCTTATACCGGAGCAACCCATTTTGCAAGTGGAACTGCGATTTAACCCCCATTCTCAAGTCCTGCATCATGGACTTTGCCAGCTCATCCTTCCGGCAAGCCTTCCGGATCTTCCTTTGGAGCGCCGTCTCGCCCTTGTACACCAACAAGAGCTGCTGCTTTCTACTTAAAGCATCGGCCACCACATTGTCCCGTCCCGGTTTGTACTGGATATCCACGTCGAACACCGCCAAAGTATCTTGCCACCTAAGTTGTTTCGGGGACAACTTGGGCTGCGTGGCAAAATACTTCAATGTGACATTGTCCGTGAACACCTTCACTGGGTTGGAACCAACATAGTGGCGCCAAAGCTCAAGGCAATGCACCACCGCCTTCATCTCTTTTTCGTGCGTCGGCCACCGTCGCTCCACTTCATTCAGTTTCTTACTTTTGTAAGCCACTGGACGTCCATCTTGCATAAGTACACCCCCAATCGCGAAGTCCGACGCATCTGTATGAATCTCAAATGGACGATCGAACTCCGGGATTTTTAAGACTGGAGCTTCCGCCATCCGCAACTTCAATTCAGCAAAAGCTTGGCCACAAAAGGTGTTCCATACCCAGACTTTGGATTTACACAGAAGGTTCGACAGCGGCCCCGCGATCTTGGCGAAATTTCTCACATACTTCCGGTAATAGGAGGCGAGTCCTAGGAAGGATCGCACTCCCGGGACCGAAGTCGGAGGCTCCCAGTCCAAGATCGCCCTCACCTTTCTGTCATCCATTTTGATCCCATCCTGTGTAATCACATGCCCCAAGAACTCCACTTTTGTGACCCCGAATTCGCACTTTGAAGCTTTGGCATACAGCTTCCCTTCCCGCAATTTTTGGAACACCCTTTTGAGGTGCTCCAGGTGCTCCTCCTTTGTTTTCGAGTACACCAAGATGTCGTCGATGTACACGATCACAAAGTCATCCAACCACTCCTGGAAAAGGCTGTTCATCAGCGTGCTAAATGTCGCTGGTGCATTGGTGAGCCCAAAAGGCATCACCAAGAACTCATATGAACCATACCTTGTCCTGCACGCGGTCTTCTCCTCATCTCCTTCCGCCACCCGAATTCGGTGATAGCCGGAGCGCAAGTCGATCCGGCTGAAATACTTCGCTCCTGCCAACCGATCGAAGAGGTCGTCGATCCTTGGCAAAGGGTACCGGTTTTTGATAGTCACCTTATTCAGAGCCCTGTAATCGACACACATCCGCAGCGTCCCATCCTTCTTGTTTGCAAATAGCACCGGGGCTCCGTAAGGTGACTTACTCGGCCGGATGTACCCCTTTGACATTAGATCCTTGAGCTGAGTCTTCAGCTCGACCAACTCTCTGTGGCTCAACTGGTAGGGCGCCTTGGCAGGCGGTTCCGATCCCGGTATCACCTCAATCTTGTGGTCAACTCCTCTTCGCGGTGGCAAGCCGCTTGGTAAATCCTCCGGCATCACATCCTGGTATTTCTCCAAAATCCCCTTGATCCAATCTGGGCTCGGCTCCCCATCGCCTTCTCATTTCACTTCTCTAATATAAAGCAAAAACTGGGGCTCGTGTGCCTCCTCCACGACCCATTTCTTTGCTGACAGAAGGTTTATTCGCCCTCCCACGGATTTGGGCATTTCAAACACTCGTAAAACCTCGCCACCATTCCCACATGGCAGCGTGACTACTCTCTTGCGGCCATCTATGACCGCTCCGGATTTGCTCAAAAAGGTCATCCCCAAAATGAGATCCACTCCATCGATCTCGCAAATGGTGAAGTTCTCACGTCCCTCCCAACTCCCCAGTTGAAGAGGAACATCAATCGCCAACCTTGTCGCCAACTATGGTTCTCCTTTGGCAGAACGCACCTCAATAGAGGCCCCCACGTCACTTGTCGGGAGTCCCAGCTTTTGTGCCGTTGCCGGTGTCATGAAGGAGTGCGACGCTCCTGTGTCCACCAACAACGACACATTAGTTCCGGATATTATCCCATCCACGAATAATAACTGACTCCCTTTTCGTAAGGCGCCAGTTTCCTGATACAACTCACAAGAAAATTTTCCTACCTTGCAAGTCCTGGCGACCACCGCTTCCACCAAGCGACTGATGGTATCTTCCGACAGCTCCGTGGTCGCCCGAGTCATGTTCAATTGCCGGGGCTTCGTGCACTTCTTGGCCATGTGCCCGGGCTCCCCGCAATTGAAACACACTCCATCAAAGGTCGCCTTCTGTCCGCCCTAAGCCGCTCCACCCGCTTTTCCTTTCGAAGCTCCGGGTGCCGCCTTGACGTGTGAAGGCCCTCCCTTCGATTTCCACGTGCCATTTTCGCCGCGTGGCCTATCCCACTTCTTTTCCGGTCGGAAGGAGTCACCTTCCCGCCAAATCTTCTTGTGGTTCAGCTCCGTACGACCTTGTCTTTCACCCCTAGGGACATCTGAGAAACATTCAGCCCTCTCAATAGCCTCGTTCAAAGTCTTGGGTGGCTTCTCCTCCAACTTCCGCCTGGCCCATGGGGCCAGTCCCACCACAAAGTTGAAGACCATTTCTGGTTCTGCCATGTCCGCGACTTCGAGCAACAGCACATTGAAAGCCTGGACATACCCCCGAATGTCATCTGTTTGCTTCAAATTCCTCATCTTGTCCCGGGCAAGCCAGGACGCGTTGAGGGGCACAAACTGTCTCTTCATCAATTCCTTGAACCCACTCCAGTTCAAGGTTTCCGGGCTTGGACCTCGGTTGTGAAGGCGTTTCTGCCACCATTGTTGAGCATAGCCCCTCAAATAGGTGGGAGCCACTTCCACCCGATCCTCGTCACTCAACTTGGCCGCCCGGAAGTACTGCTCTAGCTCCAAGAGCCTGGTGTTGAGTGCCTTCCGATTTTGGACGCCCTCGAAGGTGCCGGGTTCCTTAGGCTTCACCTTAAACTTTGCCTTAGCGGAAGTGGCATTAGCCGCCTTCAACATGTCTTTCAACGTCCCGCCAAACTGCGCCAACAACCCTTCCCAAAAGGCTGCCAGCATGGGAGGCATCTCTTGGTTTGTCGGAGCTCTCAAGGATTCCTTGGGCTCCGATTCCTCGGATTCCTCTCGCTCTTGGGCGGCCTCGTTTTCGGAAACATTCATCGCTTCCTCAAACGGCCGCCTCGGTGACACGCCGCCCCCATCGGGCTCACCGGGATCATCATCTTTTGGGCCGTTCCGCTTTCGCTTCGGCTTGCCCGACCCCATGATGAGGCCAATCCCAAGGACGATCGCGTACTAGACTCTAAGCTCTGATACCAAATGTCGCGCACCTCACTTCGGTAAGCTCCCCTTCAAGTCATAGTTACTCGCTAAGTCACCCCACTAAGTCCCGCTAAGCTACCACCACCCCTTGTGGAGCCACCCCCACCGCAACCCGGTGTGCGGGGCTCCACCTAGTGAGCGCCTCCGCCTCTTTGAGTGCCTTGGGCACTCAAGGGTGCTTCAGCCCCCCCATACCTATCGCTGCCGCTGCCCCCACCACAGGGGCAGCTCCTCATGTGTCCCGACCCCCTGCCCTCAAGGCAAAGGGCCGCAACATTACATCTATGGGGCGTGGAATGCGTGCAATGGCCTCCACCTTTGTCTGTTGAACACCCAATCCTCCAGGGGAGGTTTACTATTTCATGAGCGCATGAGCCCATGAGCCTATGAGCCTATGAGCTCATGAGCGGGCATCCGCGGAATTGGAATTTTCCTGCCTTTATTGACGGTGTTATGTCCTCTTACCTCGGTAATAGGGTCTGTTTCTCCAGGTCCAGGATGCGGAATGAGGTATTTCGGCGCCGTTATTCCCAAGAGCAGTGTGCTAAAATGGTGTTTAGAAGACATCCACCGGGGTATTTCGGCACTGAAATTACCTCTTAAAATGTGATATAGTGCGGTATTTAATGGCGCAGAACGGGCTATTTCGGCGCCGAAATACCCAAGTGGAATGTGTTGAAGTGTCTTGTGCTGAAGGCTTCCATCGCGATATTTTGGTGCAGTAATTCATCCGTGGAATTTTTGAGGCCCATATAATGAAGGCGCGCACTGGGCTATTTCGGCGCCAAATTTCCCAATAGGAATGTTAGAAACGGCAGGGTTTTCATGGCTTCAAGTTCCCGGCTCGATGGTGTGCATAAATTACTTGTAGGGTTCTTCACTGAAGTTTGCGTCTCTTCTGCTTTTATTATACATTTTGGTTGGCAGAAGAAATGTAGGGAATCGGACAAGCAGTCTGAACACAATGATTTTTCAAGTCGTCAATATTTTCATTAAGTGTTTCAGAACTGTACAACAAAAGGATCCAAATGAAACTTTGCTATGGTGAGGATCCGCTATCACTGTCCGATGCATCCCCGGCCTCATGCAAGGATGGCTGCCTTCCACCTGCCTCCGAACCTGCACTGCCGCTACCGCTGTTACTCTGAGAAGCCCTCCCCTCAAAAATACCATCCTCACCAGCCGGAACTGTCCACCTGGGTGCGGAAGTGTCCTCAACATTCCCCTCGCTCTCGGACGCGGATTCTATTACGAACTTCCCTACTCTGCCTTTCACAATTCTATGTTTGGCCTCACGCCTCATTATAATTCTCTGCTCATTCCCGTATGTCAATTGCTCTAACCGAGTAGGCCTATCCTCCCTCCTGATGGCTTCTCTGGCAGCTGTGTCTGCATAGGCTAGTAGAAAAAAGGGCTTCTGGGGACTCGCGAGAAAGGATTTTCTGGCAAAGAATGGCCGATGCGATTCTGTCTCCTCCTCTGCAACAGGGTCCGATTCGGGCAAGTCTCCCAGCTTCTCCTCGTCGGACGACTCTGCAAGGCTGAGTGTACGCACAAACATAGAATGAAGTACATTAGAGAATTCAAACAAGGAATCATCGGCAGGTTGCATGGTCCCTACAACCGAAACCAATACACTTACTATGGTGCAACTCACTCGAAGACAGGCATTGGGGGAAGCGGCTTCGGGCGCCCCTGCATCAAACGAATTTCCTGGACTTCCTCCTCTTCATCTTCCTCCTCCCCTTCCACGTCCTCTTTTGCATTTTTGGGATCCTCAGTCGGAGGGGACGCTGAAGGCCCGCCAAATTGTAATCGTACAAGGCCGTATCCCCCTCAAATGAGAACACAAATCGGTACGACATCCTTCCCGCCCACATACAGGCACCTGCGAATTCATACGACACAACCACAGCCAAACTCAAGAATGAGTCGCTTCCGCGCACAAGCAAACATACACAAATGGAAATGGTGTCAATTTCGGTGCCGCATTCAATTAACGTTCTCACCTGTATTTGCAGTGACGTTGAGGACCCTGCCTTCAACATCCGTACACGTTTCCATGAGCGTCTGGATGAATGCAGGACTCCTGGTCCTGCCATACCTCCATGGCTTGCCCGACAAATCAGAAAGAATGTCCTTCTCTCCCACATGGTTGAACAGGACGTTATACTCCAGTGGATCAACTGTGGAATCAACAAGTCTTCCTGCTTCACATAATTTGAATTTCGAATGTTCCTTCACGAAGCAAAATGCCTGAAAGATAAGAGTCTGCAGAGAAGGAAATGAAAACGTCAGAGGTGGCCTATACGTACAGGGGCAATTTCGGCGCAGAAATTGACATAGCAGAGGAGAACCACAGCATACCTTCTGGCCATTGTTGAGAAGACCCTGCGTGTTGATGCAAGTCCAGATCTTTTTCAGGATGGGTGCTGCACTTCTCCCCGTCCATACTTTGATATCATTCTCAGTGACTTCTCCATCGGCTGCTAGCACAACAACACAGCCACCGTCGTCCAACATGTTGGCTGCGAACCCGAATGTGTGGCTCCAGTATCTTTCGTCGTACATGTTCCACCAACGTACTGAGCCCAGCCCCAGTATCTCCTGCCCATCCGGGATATCCACAAGGATCATGTCGATGGAGGCTTTCACCGCCCTGCCCCCGACTGTGCTCTTTTTGCCGTGGCTCATCGCCACAAAATACTCCATCATCTTTGTGTAGCCAGGAGTGTCCTCCATATCATTGCCAGTGGCCTTCCTCTTCCCCTTCCCCTGGTGGGCCTCGATCGCCTTCCTCAATCTCGTTATCTCTAGCCTTCTAGTCAGAGCAGTTAGGAAATTTTCATTAACACACTCCACAATTGTGGGTGTTTAGAGGACTTCCCTGCCCGCAATGTGCACCGCACGGTAGGGTCTGCCAGGTGCATCCTCGTATAGTGATCTCTTCGCAGCCGACCCCCCGGAGCGCTGGCCCTTGTGAATTTTCGGACGAGGTGTGGCTCCCTGGGTGTTTTCCTGCTGGAAATCGTCGTCGGAATCCTCCTCATCTGGCTGACTGTGTTGCTGCTTCTTCTTCTTGGGTGTGGGGGTCTTCGTCTCTTGCCCCTGTTTGCGCATTCTTTTCTTCCTGTCCTTGGGCTGCTCAGCTGCCTGCTTCTCCATCTACTCCTTCGCCAACGCTGCCGCCTTGGCTGACTTTCTCAGTGCTTTCTGCTTGGCTGCCTCCTCTGCTTTCAGTCTTTCCGCGTCCTCTAGTTGGGGATCCGATTGCGCCTTCATAGCCCTGGCATTCGCTTCCTTCTTCAAGTTATCCTCCGAGAGGTCAACGGTCCCACTTGGGAGATCCACATACCAGGGACAGTCTATCAAATGCTCGGCATGCCACTCCTTCGCCATTACTTCTGTGTACATTGTTCCACGACCTCCAGGTGTCCTCCACGCCAAGAAGAATGGTGGAACCCTTTGAATGGCTCCGGACGGAATGAGTGCAAAGTTTATGTACCTGCAATCACGAGGCAGTTCAACAAAAATCATTCTACCGATGCATCATGCAAGTGGAAGTTGTCAATGCACAAGGTATTTCGGCACCGAAATACGTAGTGGACCGTGCCCCAATTACCCAGAACTCACATCTTGCAGAGGTATATTTCGGCGCCGCAATATCCATCGCTGCTTAGCCAAATCATCTAAACTGCAAATAGGGGGATGCATTGGCAGCAGATTACCTGAACAGGACACGCATTGCCGCTTTGTCGGCACCCTCCTGCTCTTTGATGTATACGCTGCGTCTTGCCTTTGCAATTTCACTGAAAAAGAGGTTTGTGAAGCGCCCTCGCCAGGACTGCACGTAGTTCTCCATTGTCTCAGGCTTCGTCCAGTCGATTTGTAACTTGAAAGTGGTGGTGTTGCAGTCCAATTGCTCTTGGGCGTGGGTCAGTACCTGCAGCATGGCAGGTTTCCAAAACATTCATGATTTTGAAATTGCGACGATGTCCAACACAGAATAGGAGAAAATTATACCTGATGCCACCAAGTCATCACATTGAGCCAGTCGTTCATTTTGTTGTCTGTTGGCTCGATGGGAAAGTGGTACAGCAGCTTCGTGTTTGTATGGCCGTTCCAGATTCGCAGCCACCTTGTCTGCAGCCACCTCACATCGGTCAGATAAGAACTCCAACATAAGAATCGCGAGAAGTCACAAAACAAGAATAAACACATGCTTACCTTCTCCACCGGCTCAACACAGGACACTGCGATGTGATGAAGTTTCTCCATGGACATTTCCGGTTTCATGGGTCTGGAGTAATGCAGTCCTATCTCCGCCAGGAACTTGGCACCAAGACCAGGGTCAGCGATTGCAACTTGCTTAACAAGTTTGGACCTGTACTTGGTCCGGGATTGCCTCCCTACCTGCACAATATGACTCTCTATCGACGCGTCCGCCTTGTTGGGGGCATCATTCTCAAAGAACTGCCTTTTGGCATAGGCCAAGTCATCCCTGATGTTCGTCTGCATTCCCATACCCAGCAGATACAGTCAGGCCACGGATCCCTGCAACATATAGCATTAAATTGATACTGAAATTTGAGATGAACCTCACCAAATAGAGGATCTCCACCATGGCGTCCAATGTTGATCGGTACCAGGTGCGATCTGCTTTTGCTAGGGACTTCCTGTACAGCTCGGGATCGAGGGACTTTTGGAAGTCCGTCAGCAGAGCTGTCCCCACTTCTTGCACTCTGTAGAGCGTATGTGCCAGATGAGTTTCCACGAAGGCCCTCTCTGTTACCCTGCCATGGAGAAAAAAAACAACATGAAAATATGATTTCGGCACAACAATCATAGAGTGCATGACAGTGGTGAACATTGCCTATTTTGGCGCCGCAATAGGCAGTACACAAGGATGTAATTGTATACTTACATATTTATATCCACCATGGCACCCTTCAGCAGTCCTCTGTCCCTAACGTCCACCTTCACGACAATGCAGTCCACCATGTAATGCCAACTGATATCTTGCGGATGCATTTCAGCAATGTACTCTGTCCAGGCAAGCATCCTGTGGTTCCCGTCCCAAACGAAGAACATCTTCCCTTCCATGTGTGCGAATGTGGGATTAGTCTTCAGATAGGCTTCAAACTCGGCATTAACAGTGTGCCAGTGGGGGCCCCAATTCTGAAGCTCCTCTGCAGTGGGGCCCCTTGTGACACCCTGGTCATTCTCAATGGAAACGTAGAATGTTGCCGACCCCCATCTGTACCCTTCTCTGAAGTTGTGCTTCAGTCGATCGATATCCCCTGGCAGTGCTTGCCTTACAACTGGAAGGCTTACCATGCGACACAAAGGAACTTTGAGGTTCTCCGGATACACCATGGAGCCCAAAACGCGGCCTATGTTGCTATGAGTCTCTGCCAGCAACCTGTTTGCTGCTATGTTCATGTCTCGTGCGCTCATGAGCATACCCGCCACCAATTTCTTACTTCTATCACCTCTGTCACTTCCCTCACCCCTCTCATCAGCCTGTCTACTGTCCTGGAGGTTTTGCTCCTCCGCAAGCTCCAGCAGGTTCTGATCGTTGCCAAGTCGTACCACGTTATCGACCTCTCCTTCTGTCAGCTGAATGGGCTGCCCTTCTGCATATCCAACTCCCACATCTCCAGCGGCCTCCACCGCATCCGTGTTTTCTGAAATTGACTGCAAACCCAATATCTCCGCTTCCAGTCTCCCTAGGGGTTTTATTGGGGAAGCCATGGGCTCCTTCTGCTTCCTCGACTTCCGAACTCTAGGTGGGCTTTTCTGAGGCGATATTTGAGGTGTTGAATGAGGACTCGCCTGCCTCAATGCACTTCCACCTTGCGAGCGCAGCACCCGGGTAGGAGTATCCAAAGTTGACTGTGTTGCCTCGCCCCCCTGCGATCCCTCCCCAGCTCCCATGTCAAACAAACAGGAAAACATGAGACACTGCACGCAAAAAAAAAGGTGTTAAAGGAATATTGTGTATGGAGTGCTTCACATCCACGAAGCACGAATCTCTCACTGGTGGGCGATCCGAGTCTCCGGATAACGAGGTCTGCATTTCATGCATGAGACGGAGCTTAAGTCGTGTCGTCGGCGGCTTCCCAAAATCCCGCGTCCTCCTTCTCTTTGCCGGAGTCGCCTGACCTTCCACAAACTCTATGCTACCACTATGCCGCATAAGGAGAGGAAACGCAGGAGAATGTCACTGCAGAAGGGCAAGGAGCGAGAGAGCGAAGCGGTGGAACATGCAACCACTATGCATGAGCAGATGCGTAAGCAGCCACGTCTCCCGAAGCGTTGCCACCGTCCACCACTTTCTGCCGTATGGGTGATGAAGAGATTGTGACCCTTGATACGTTCGCACGGATGAAGTCGACTGGAACACGATGCGTGCCAGTTCCAGCCACCAGTACAAGACGGTTTATCCGAATTGCGGCACCCAAATACCTTCCGTTCACCGGATGTTGTTCCCGGAGCAGCCGGCATTGAATGAAATATCCGCACATCATGAAACCCAACCGCCATGCAAATCCCCTGCCTATGACATTCAACAGTCAGGTCGGTACGTTTCATCAGCGGACGGATGAATTTCGGCGCCGCAATTCATCGCTTCCCAAGTCCTCATCCGTTGTGAGCAAACCTGTCAGTGGGATATCGGAGCCGGAATTAATTCCGAGACAATGGAAACGGCTGCACTTGGGCACATTTCATCCATATTTCGGCGTCGAAATTCATTACGAATATCTCCGTCCGCGCGTAGACGAGGTGAAATCATCCATATTTCGGCGCCGAAATTCATCCAGAGCGAAGAATAAATCGGCACCATGCTACGCTTTGCCGCCATCATTGCCCCTGACGGATGCTGTCCATGCCTGTTGGACTTGTCATTTCTGGACATTTAACTATAATTTCGGCGCCAAAATTATACTTTATGTGCGGCAACGTCCCGTGCGAAGAAGACCACTTAATTGATACTGTCAGTTTCAAATGAAAAAAACGGCTAAAATGCAATTAATTTTGACAGAAGGGGTTCAATATGCCGATTTCTCCATTAAATGCAGAATATTCCTGTTATCTTCGTCGGAACGGGGTATTTCCAACGATTTACGGAAAATTATATCATCCAGAAGCAAAAAGTAAATGTCGGGTTTGGACGAATTTCGGCGCCGAAATTCATCCATCGCATAGAAAATGTAATATTAGAGTTACTCATTGCGGACAGTAAGGATGAATTTCGGCGCCGAAATCCGGCTCTCAAACCCTGAAAAGAATTTGGAGGGATGAAGTCGGTTGAATTTGGGGGCCGAAATTCATTGCTCGCGAAGAAAAAAAATAAATTCGGGAGGACTTCGGATGAATTTCGGCGCCGAAATTCATTGCTCGCGAAGAAAAAGGAAAATTAGAAGGGAGTACTTGGATGAGATTCGGTGCCGAAGTTCATCTGTCGCAAAGAAAAAAAAAACAAAAAGGACTTCAGATGAATTTCGCCACCGAAATCCATCCGCAAGGCAGCAGAATTAGGGTTGAAAAAGGAGATGAAGAATGAATTTCGGCGCCGAAATACATCCATTCTGCCGATTCAGAATTACTGTCATTCGGATGTCGGCACCAATATCCGGACACGTGGTGAATCACGACTGTAATCAGGAACACATTCATCCGTATTTTGGCATCCAAATTCAACCCTTATGTGCAGAAACAATTTAATGAAGAAGATGTTCATCCGAATTTTGGCACCGAAATCCATCCGTTGGGTGCTTGGTCAGTTTCATGAGGTGAACAAATTACGATTTCTGTTGCCGGAATTCATCCCCTGGCTTCCAAAGCTGTTACATGACAGAGATGTTCATCCAGATTTCTGTGCCGAAATTCATGGGAAGGCCTGATTTATTGTAGCCCAAGTGGTTGTACATTACAATTCAGGCACCAAATATCCGATGTGAACTTGCTGTTGTCGTCCGTTTTTGTAACGTACGTTACACACCTTCATCTTTACGTGCACTGATCACCCATCCTGTTGGATACGGAATCCTCCAGAAAATCATTTGTGTTATTAGGTAGGACACACTCTTCTCATTGCAGGACTTCACTGCGGAGCGTACCGAGAGGTCCCGTCTTCAACATGGATTCCCGTGTTTGGGTAAACGTGTACTTCCATCCTGATTCTCTGAAAGCTAAAATACCCTGCGACCAAGGATTTGCGATTGTCACTGAGCAGTACTTGTGTGTGAAGTTCGGGCTCCGCCCTGGAACGGTGTTTTTGGAAGAGGAGACGAAGGATGCTTATGGAAATTTTCTGGAAAGTGCCGTCATTCTACATGCAGATTTCGGAAAAGGCAAAGAGTGGCGGCTCCTAGCTTCTGAATCCATCCGATACAGTGCCATTGGTGAAATCGTGCCTAAAGAGTTCCCACGCTGGAACTTGGTTGATCCTCCTTCCACAAGAGGGTCTGGCGTGCAAGATGTGAAGGATGTGGGCACCTCTTCACAAGCAGAGAAGCCCAAACATGTGAAATGGGAAATCCAGGAAAACAGGGAAACGGTCGTCCACGACTTATCTAGTGACGATGAAGACTGTATGGACCTTCCATCGTATGTTTCAAAGTCGTCCGTCACTAGGAGTGTTCAGCATACACCGTCCCACTCAACTTCCGTCCGCTCAGTAATCGACATATTGCGGAGGATGAAGATAACAAGTTCCCGCTCCAGTGACCTTCTTAGGCTTGATTACGACAAAACTCCAATCCATTCTGTGGAAACTTTGCCTGATGTTGTGGATGGGAATGCTATCTACGAGTTCCCTCCAGTGCCGGCAGGCGCAGGCCCAGACGGCATGCTCGCAGGAATGAACAGGAAACATGACGGCACCCTTGGTGTGTCACCAAAACTTCATCGTCCAACCTGGGTGATGGAGTTCGAGTGAGATATGTATTGTGTGCTGGGCATCTTAAATGTTTCTCGAGCACATGTTACCATTACACTAGCAAAGGCACCAGGAATGAGACTGACTGGATTGGCAATTCGTCGACCCCATTTTGGCCTCAAGGTAGAGTTCCTGCAGGGACGTTCAAGTGTGCCCATTGCAACGCAGCCCTACGTGCATGGCAGTGTGCAACGCCAAGCAGTACTACGTCGGGACCGTCAGCCCAGCGTGCACCAGAGCATGCATTCACATCGGAAAGCATGAGCACCCCCTCGCCAGAGGCAATTGCAGAGTCGCTTTTCAACAAGCCCAGGATATTATCAAGGAGGAGGTGAGGTTGAGGCCGGGTGCAAAACCAAAGCAGATACAGCTCGCATCGACACATAGGATTGCAATTGGCAGAATAATGTCGGAGGATGGAAGCACAAGAGAGAAGTTGGGCGAGGGGGACATGAAGGACCTGCTGGAAGCTGTCTCCCATGTGTGCAGCCCCAATGTCAGGAACCACATTGTCGGCTGCAAGAAACGAATCGGAAGAGGATCAGACATGCACTCCATCTTGGAAGTGAAGCGCACATGCGGCTACGACTTCATCCAAGGCAGCTTATTTCCTGGTCAAGGCTCGGAGACGGACAGGTGCTTCATATTTAAGATGTCAACGTGCGGACCGGCGTGGTGGGAGTCGTGGGGAGTCTTGGGACTCATCACGGTCCATAGGGGCCGTGGTGAGCGGGCCAAGACTCGCCGCGACTCATCACCGGGAGTCGAGGGTTTTCGTGGTGGTTCGCCATAAAATGGCATGGCTGGTTGTGGAACCCCCGCGGACAGCTACAGAAGTATATATAGGGAGTAGTAACCCCGAGAACGGTGCAAGCCCGTTGGTGACAAAAAAACTAGTGAGTAAGCGAGCGAGCCGGAAAGCGACCAAAGAGTGGGGAGTTGTTCCGGACTGCCATCTACCAAAGGGAATTCTCCTAGTCCCAATTAGGTGGAGGGTTTAGAGGGAAGCGAAGGGGGGACCGTTATGTCCCGGTGAGCAGCCGAAGCTCCAAGTTGGCCCAGGCGGCCAGGTTGGGAGTCAGGCGCGCGCATCAAAGCGAGTAACTATGACTTGAAGGGGAGCTTACCGAAGTGAGGTGCGCAACATGTAAGCACAGTTCGTGCTTTCATAGGGTTGGCAAACTACTATCGTCGGTTTGTCAAGGGATTTAGCAGCATTGCGAAGGCTCTTACCAAGTTGACCAAGGTGGGTCAGGAGTGGCAGTGGGAGGAGGAGCAAGAGTAAGCCTTTGAGGAACTCAAGGCTCGATTGACTTCTGCACCTATTCTGAGGTGGCCTTTCCAGCTACATACGGATTGGAGTATGCTGGGGATTGGAGCAGTGCTCACACAGGTGGATGACGAGGGAAGAGAGTTCGTAGTGGTATATGCTAGCCGCTCGAACAATGATGCTGAGGCGAAGTATAGCTCATATGAAGGAGAGTGTTTAGCTGGAGTATGGGCAGTGACACATTTCAAATGCTACCTCTATGACAATCTCTTCACCATTGTCACGGATCACCAACCATTGAAGTGGTTGATGGAGTCAGACAAGCTTACATGGAAGCTTGCACGGTGGACACTTATGCTTCAAGAGTACAACTTTCAAGTGGTGCATCGAGCCGGTATAGTCAACCGGTATGCGGATGGATTGAGTCGTAATCCATGCATAAGTGAGCTTGATGATACAGGAGCTCGTTGGCATGGTGAGACGGACGAGGAGATGGTGTCAGGATGGCACGCATCTGCCTTTTTGTGCATTCTAGCAATGGGAGCTCAAGCTGGTCCACCCCATGGGATTGGTCATGGAGATAGTGTGCATGACGATCTAGAGAGGAGCTTGGTGGTGCTAAGGATGTGTATGAAGATGCAGCAGTGTTGGCCTATCTTCGGGCCGGAGAGACAGCAGCTAGTGTGACTGCGAAGGAGAGAGATTGGATCCTACAATGAGCCAAGAGGTTCAAGTGGGAGGGGACTCACCTACTCCGTGTATGGGAGGATGGACAAGTGAGGATTGTGCCTCATCCAACACAACGAGCGCGATTGGTACGCCATGCCCATGAGAGGTTGGGACATTTTGGGGTGCGGCGCACTCATAGTTTGCTGCAAGGCCAGTACTGGTGGCGGGGCATGCACACGGATGTGCAGCAGTTAGTGGCAAGATGCATGGTGTGTGATAGAGTGCGGGCTTCTTTCAACGCCCCTACTCCACAATTGCATCATTTACCCATTATGGGTTTGGGCTATCGTTGGAGCCTTGACTTCGCAGGCCCATTGTCACTAACGATTCGCCATAACAAGTATGTGCTGGTGATGGTGGAACATTTCTCCAAATGACACTACAAGAGATGAGCGTTTTTAGGACTACGGCTTTGGCGAAGTTATAAAAACTGCACTAGGTAGATGACTATAGAGCGCTGAAATGCATTGCAGTCATAGTTTTATGACTTTGTAGTAATGGATATCACTACATGACTCCTGAAAGTTAGGGAGCATTGGTCAAACATTGTTGACCATGATGACAGGGATGGTTTATATGACTAGTGTGATATGTTTGACTTCACGTAGACGACGTTTCATGGAATCTTATGACTCCATGACTGAAGATGGTTTCACAGCTCTATTTATACGACTACATCACTACACGTGTCATTTTGAAGGCACATATAATGCAAATAAGGTTGCCCATTAGGTTTAAAAAAGTTAAAAAATTGCTAATAAGGTTGCCCATTAGGGTAATCGTGAACAGAAAGGAGGGCTGGGACTTGGCGTTTTTTTTGTCTCTTGCGCCACATCACATAGCCGAGGGATGGAACGCGATGATAGCAGGATATGCAGGGGCGTGGGATGCAACGACGCAATGGCGTGAGCGTTGCGTGTGAGCGCGCGAGCGTACGCTCATGCAGGAGTGACGTGGCGTGAGCCTGCACCCACGCTGACGTGGCGTGAGCGTCCTGTCAGCATGCTGATGTGGCGGCAAATGATGACGTGGCATTGTCCGTCATCTGCCACGTCAGCATTAACATGCGCCGCCTATAACCGAGGATGGTCCTATGACCGTGGAATTAATGCAGGGAATCTAGCCTAAATAGAATCAAGACTACCATGAGGCCTACAATTGTAGCATCCAACATTGTGCAATTACAAATGCTTGTTTCACTTTTACAATTACGAGGACGAGAAAATATCCTCACAAAGTGTGCGTCATAAAGGCTGCCACGGGAAGACCTTCCTCCCTCCTCAAATAACAATGAGAGTTGGGATCAGAGGTTTGCTATTTCATGAGCATGAGCGGCATGAGCGGCATGAGCAGAGTAGTAACACAATCGGTTTTCATGAGCAGAAGTACAAATTTCGAAAATAAAAAACAATAAAAAACAATAATTTAATGCAATGTGTCAGGAAAAACAAATATATTATTCGGCCCCTTGAAGGGAAAATTGCAGTTTTGACAGTTGTGCTCATGATATTTCGTCTTCCGCTCATGCCAATTCCCAGCGACATGTGCAAATATGGCGCCGAATTTCGCGGTAATAGGGTCCGTAACCTGAAAAAACGGCGACGTATTTCGCGGTAATAGGTCTCTCTGGCGAAAAATGGTGCCGAATTCCGCGGCTATAGGTCCCCTCATGACAGGTAATTCGGCGCCATTTTTCCAGTGCATGTTCGGACTTAGCCAGTTTTCGGCGCAAAATAGGGAAATTCGGCGCCATTTTTCCAGACACTGTACCAGTGCATGTTGGGACTTAGCCAGTTTTCGGCCCCAAAAGAGAAATTCGGCGCCATTTTCCCAGACACAGGTACCAGTGCATGTTGGGACTTAGCCAGTTTTCGGCCCCAAAAAGAGAAATTCGGCGCCATTTTTCCAGAAATGGCCCCACAACTGCTTCTGTTGGATCTCACTTTGAATGGAATATTGCCTCATTCCAGGAGTTTTGGGGTGCATTTCATTACACTGCAAAAAAAAGTCTGATACAGCAAAATGCATTTGAAAATATCCATATGGAGGATTCCGTTTGCCCCATCAATGATTTCTGGAATCCCTAAGGAGGAGTTTGTGCAGCTCGTTCACGCTCAACGCCAGTGCATGAATAAAGTCATCAATAGTCACGTTCATCCTCAACCTCTTCAGGTAGATGTAATACAGATGCTTGCACGGATAATACTTCGAACCTTTCTTTGCTTCCATCAACGAGAAGTCCGTACAATTGCAAGTCGGCTCCACTCCAATCGTAATTGTGTATACATCGTCACGTACAGCCGAGCCGGCCGTTGCCATCCGATACACACGCCCAAGGCCGGGTGGGGGTACGTCCACGAAGCTCTGAATAGTGCAAGCCATCCCAAGAGCATTGGCAATCCGAGTCTCATTCAACTTGTTGGGAGGGTGTCGTCTCTTCACTCTTCCGAATCGCATTGTGGGATGTGCAGAATTGTCCAATCCGTCTCTACTGGACCGAGCAGTCTGCAATGGCTGGGTCTGAGGAACCGGAAATGCGTGGGCCGGGATGTCTGTGCATTGCACCATTCGAAATCCTGCTGCAGATAGAGCATCCGCCTCATTCTGAGAGAGGCTGCAACCCGGTGCAATAGGCCAGACGCCCGGAGGCTTCGGCATTCCCTGAATCCCGTACTTGGGCTTGCCAAATACACAGGTCATTATGTCGTGCCTATAGAACCAAAATGTCTGCGTTGTGGCGTGAGCAAATGTGGGAGTCAAAAATCTGCCGCTGAAACAAGGTGCAGGTACAGCACCGTGTGGGTTCCTCCAAATCATCTCACCACAGCGTGCTCTCGTATCCACCCGGATGGCGCAGCACTTCCCTCGAAATGCCGGCAATGTCCTCGCAATTCTCCACTGTGACTCCGACACTCTTGTCTCCACAATGGGAATGTTGTACTGCTTTACTACAGATGACTCGTTATGTTGCCGGGGCACGCGCCCTGTGCTCAAAGGAGATGACGATCTTGAATGTGCAGGACTTGCGGTGCTCGACGAGACCTCCTCGGGCAACATCATCGGACCACGAAGGAGCGTGCGAATATTCTTGTCAGCTCGCCATGAATCCTCTTCTCCGCCAGGTGCCTCGTCAAGTCTTCGTCTCACTGGACGGGTATGAACATCTCCTTCCAAATGTTGGCCTCTTCGCAGCAATGGCGTGTCCCAAAGGCCCTCTCGCAAGGCCGCCGCCCACTTCCGAGGATTCTTCGATCTGGAGGCAGTCCGCATCAGCATTTCCTGCCTGTCCGGCCCCAAGCCCCACTGTTTCCCTTTCAAGAACTCGTTGTACCTGCATTGCTGCATAATTGACCTCACAATGTCCTCCGTTGTGGCAGTGAGGATGTCCACCAGATGCGCCGCAGAGGAGGCACGCCAGGAAGAGTGCACTGATTCGGCCATGTTTGTCGTGGGCATGTTGGTGTCGGAGTCGAGACACATTCCTGCACAAGCACATGTTCAGGTTACAAGCAAGTTACAAATATGGCCAAGAATAATATTCAACGGGACGCGAATTCGTGCAACTCACCTCCCGCATATAGTCGCCGAACTGGAGGAAACGATAATGCCACCATGCTAGCCAACTGACCATTGCTCCCTCGTCTGATTTCCTTACAGCACCTGACGATGTCCACCAAGCCCGTATGCATGCAAACTGTGTCTCTGCATCATCCAAGGTGGGAGCGCGCTTCCACGCAAGGCACATGGAACGGTGCTCCTCTTTGAAATTTGGCGCCACGAGCCTGGTTGTGTACTGCGAAAGGCTCTGCAGAAAATGGAACCCACAAGATCTCTCCTTGCCTTCCATGGGAACATTGGGGTCTTGCCCGTACACCCTTCGGATGGCAGCCCAATTTGCTTGTGCGTTGTCCGCCATGAAACCACGGAAATTGGGAGGGGGCAATCCCGCCTTGGCCATCTGTTCGTTTATTCCCTGCCAAAGAAGCATCTCCGATTGTGTGTCCTCTCCTTTCATCTCACAAATAGCAATTGTCATTAGCATCCTACAGTGGGTGTCGTAGACATGTGCACCCATTGTCACCCATTGGTGATTTGTAATTCGCTTGATATGGTCGAACATGACCCAACTGTTTGACAAGTTCCCACTCGTCATCCTGTCGACCAGTTCGACGCTGCTGCCAGGTCCACACGTGGACATTTTGAAGGGGAGAAGCCGGCACTGTGCCGTCACATTACTACCCCCGAATGGAAATTCGGCACCCAATATCCAACAAAGGAAGCCCGGATGAAGTCGCCTCGGGCGCAGAGGCCGGCGCGTGTGCGACAGAGAATATCCCCTGGATGGAGATTCGGCGCCGAATTTCCATCCGGCCCCCCCAAAGGGAGTCGTGTCGGGGGGTCAGGCCGAAAACTGGACGGCATAAAAACATCCCCAGATGGAAAAACGGCGCCGAAATTTCCATCCGGGGCGGTTCGGATGCAGTCGGGGAGGGGGGAGTGGCCGGCACCTGGCCGTCACATTTCAACCCCCGGACGGAAATTCGGCACCAAATATCAAACAGGGGACGCCCGGATGAAGTCGCCTAGGGCGTAGAGGTCGGCACGTGTTCGACAAAGAGCATCCCCTGGATGGAGATTGGGCGCCGAAATTTCCATCCGGGCCCCCCCAAAGGAAGTCTTGTCGGGGGGTCAGACCGAAAACTGGTCGACATAAAAACCTCCCCAGATGGGAAAACGGCGCCGAATTTCAATTCGGGGCCGTTCCAATGCAGTCGGGGAGGGGGGAGAGGTCGGCACCTCGCCGTCATATTTCAACCCCCGGACGGAAATCCGGCACCGAATATCCAACAGAGCGGCGGAGAGGCGGCACCTCTCCGACAGAGACCATCCCCCGGATGGAAATTCGGCGCCGAATTTCCATCCTGCAGGTAACTCGAATCCCGGATGGATGGAAATTCGGCGCCGAATTTCCATCCAGCAGGTAATTCGAATCCCGGATAAATGGAAATTCGGCGCCAAATTTCCATCCTGCAGGTAAGTCGGATCGCTGGCGTATGGATATTCGGCGCCGAATTTCCATTCGCCATGTATTTCATTGCTCAGAATTACCTTCCTGCAGGTAATTCCTATCGATGCCGGTAGGAAGGTAATTCCTCGTTCAGAATTACCTGCAGGAAGGTAATTCTGAGCGATGAAATACATGGCGAATGGAAATTTGGCGCCGAATATCCATACGCCAGCGATCCGACTTACCTACTGGATGGAAATTCGGCGCCGAATTTCCATCCATCCGGGATTCCACTTACCTGCTGGATGGAAATTCGGCGCCGAATTTCCATTCATCCGGTATTCGAATTACATGCCGGATGGAAATTCGGAGCCGGATTTCCATCCGCGCGCTTCCGAATTACCTGCGTGAGGGAAATTTGGCGCGCCGCCCGACCTGCGCGGATTGAAATTCGGCGCCGGATTTCCATCCGAGCGCTTCCGAATTACCTGCGTGAGGAAATTTGGCGCGCCGCCCGGCCTCCGCGGATGGAAATTCGGCGCCGGATTTCCATCCGCGCGCTTCCGAATTACCTGCGTGAGGGAAATTTGACGCGCCGCCCGACCTGCGCGGATGGAAATTCGGCGCCGGATTTCCATCCGCGCGCTTCGGAATTACCTGCGTGAGGGATATTTGGCGCGACGCCCTACCTGCGCGGATGGAAATCCGGCGCCGGATTTCCATCCGCGCGCTTCTGAATTACCTGTGTGAGGGAAATTTCCAGCGCCGCCTACCTTGCTGGATGGAAATTCGGCGCTGAATTTTCATCCTGCTGCGCTCCGAATTACCTGCAGGATGGAAATCCGGCGCCGGAATTCCATCGTGCAGCGCTCCGAATTACCTCTACGTTGGAAATTCCGGGACTGTTTACGTCGATTTTCATCCGACATGGAGGGCTTCAGCCGACATTTAATTGCGCAGTTGGGCAATAAATGTCGACCGCCGTCGGTTATCATTCGGGCTGGCGACGCATGGCTTCTTGGACACGTACCCTAAATCTCATGCTATCTTGGCTTAACATGCTATTCGAGGCATGTACCCCAAAAAAGGAGATCTTTTTGGCTGGGACTTATGCCGCCTGAAGGGCGTGGCTCTCCTGAGAGAGACCTCACATCCACACCGCGGCGGAAGTTGAAAGCTATGTACTACGGACGACGGCCAATCTCTCGCATGGCCAAACTGAAGCTCCAGCAAAAAGTTGCCACTCAGAGCTCACTCCGTATAGTTGGAGGCCATATCATTGCACCGCCGACGAATTGATGTGAATTACACATTTCAAATCATGGTCGTCTACATACCACATTGCATAGTTGATGCTACCCATGTGTTGTATCCCGCTGCAATAGAGTATCGACCTCGTTGAAACTCATAGTGGCCTGGTGAATGAAGTTGTCACGTTTGGGATCGCAAACCATCCTCTTCAAAAATATGAAATACAAATGTTTGCAGGGTATGAATTTACCTCTCTTGCCCAAACTGGTTGATAGCATATTCACAAAATCAGGACATGTGCAATTGGGGAAATTGGAAACCGTGATGTCGTAGGTCTTGTCATGAACAGCAGATGTGGAAGTGATGATTGTGAATACCCGACCATATCTTGGATCGGGTACTTCCGTGGTGCTTCCAACACGAGCTTGGAGCATTCTTGCAGACTCCACTTTGCCAAAGTGTTCAGCGGTTGGAGGGAAACGCCGAACGAGTTTTCCATCTCGTTTGGTTGGCCACAAGTCAGGATTTGCCGGGGGTACCCGGGAGGACGCAGAAGTAGTAGCACATGCATGGAGTTGGGGTTGTCTCGCAAGGGAAAAACCTGCCTCCTCCAGCATTTCAATCTCCTAAAAGCTGAGATATGTTCCCACCTTCACGGGCCAAATGGTTGGAGGAGATGGCTTCATCACTACGGAAGGACGCACAGTTCCATGCACACATCTGGCACAATCATCTGCGCAGAACCAGAACTTGTGGTTCTTGGCTTTTGGTTGACCGTATGGACGCATCAAACCCGTGAAAGTCGGAGCAGGAGTTCGGGCACCACCTCTGGATATAGATGAAGTGCACTTCTCGAAATTAGTTGCCATGATCGCTATACATTTCACACGAGACCCTACACTTGTGCGTTCTATGTGCCGACTCAAGCACATCAAGGGGGTTGTTTCTCTCCTGCACCATTTCAGTGGCACTGTTTGATGCTGGAGCTTGCCGTCGTGTTGGAGGTTCCTCCACAATGGAGGTTCCGGACATGGAGCTGTCATGCAGGGGAACACGAGGCTTCAAGAAGTTATCACGGTCTGCCGTCTGCCCTATGCGAATCGGAATCCGAACCAGGTGGTGTGTTCAATTTCCTCTTACAGGAGCCGAATCTCTCCTCCCCTTCAAGATGTGGAACTCTAGAAACAAGTGGCGTTCCTTAGGCATACATGCTCACCGCCCGTGCTATCTTGATTGGATCCCCAGATCTGTTTGCAGCACGCAACATCAACTCCCATTTGTCTGGACCCTTGCCACCAACCCCACCTCGTAAGAAATCACGATATCGGGTTTGTTGTTGCAAGGCACGTATCAAATCATCTGTTGTTGCCACATACAAATCCCGACCTCGTTTCTAAACTGCTGCAACCATGCGTTGTGCACAGTTTCTGCCAAATTGCAAGATGGCATGTCCGCCATTTCCTCAATGGACATGTTCTGCAAAGTGCAGAACCACACTTCAAAACAATGAACAGAAAACAACATAAAGAAAGCGAGGACACAATAAAATGGAAAGTAAATGTATGAATAAAGCAAGAAATATAAGCCTCGTACCACTGGCATGGCTGCTCCCCACTGTCTATACCGGAAGTGCCAAAATGCCAGCCAATCTTCCAATGCTCTCATATTCTCAAATGATGCAGCTCCAGAAGAGAACCACCAGGCACGAATTGTCTGGAACAAAGTGTTCGCCTCCTTCATTGTTCTAGCATCTTTGTACTCTTTGCACAATTTATGGTGCTGAGTCTGCATCTCTGGTTTGATGTCCGACTTTGTATGTTTTTCCAGAGATTGTGTCCAATGGAATAGACATGTACGCTCTCTTCCTCGCATTGGCACTTTTGGGTCGCCCGATCCAAAGACCATACGAACAGCATTGAAATTTGCTTGAGCACTATCTGCCATGAAACCTGCGAAATTTGGAGATGGCAGCCCATGGCAGCCCATGACACGTATCAGGGAATTCCACATGAGCTTCTGGGATTCCATATCTTCGGATTGCATGTCACAAACTGCAATTGTCATAACTCGTTGGTACACTGGATCGTAGACATGACAAGCCATTGTCGTCCAATCCTTCACTTGTTTCACATGATCAAACATAAGAAAACAGTTCTGCAAGTCCCCAGTCTTCTGCATCCGCTTCACGAGGCTAACCCCACTGCCCTCCCCAACAGTCGACATTTTGACAAGAAAAACTTTGATGGCACCTTGACCTGGGAATACATTGTCCTGGATGTAATCGTACTTGCTCACTCGTTTCAACTCCAAAATGTTGTCTATGTAGCCTCTGATACCAGAGCCCATTCTTAATGCATTGATCTGACGCCGAATGTTAGGTGAACTCAAAGTGGAGAAATGATCCATGACCAGGTCCAATGCTGCACCGTCAAGTTTAGTCCCCACAGAATCCCCTTCACTCAAAATATGGCTTTCCAAGAAGGACTTGCTTGCGCCAAGAGCAATTGCAGATGTTGTTGTAGATGGGTTTCTCCCGAACTCCTATTTAATCAACCTCGATACTGTCTCAACACTCTCCCTGTAATCCCCCTTCGAGACAGGATGGTTATGGAATCCGAAATGCACACAAGCTCTTGTTTGTTTTCAAACGGTGGACAACATAGTACATTCTTGCTCCGTAGAGCGCCAAGGAGGATGGCACAAGTTTACAGAACTTGTGGACCTTCGATTCATTTTGCTTTGATGCTCTCACAATTTTGCCAACCTGTGCTGGATGAGTTTGCTCAGCAGCCTACACAACAGTGATTGGTACCACTTTTTGGGTGATACATAAAAAACTTTAAGTGGTTTGTGCAGCTGTGACAGACTTTGAAAAACAGACAAGTGGCCAGACCATTGTGGGATGATGCTATTGAACAAATGGTTCCAACAATAAACTTTATTCTGAATCTGAAACATATTCGTCACCCTCTGAATCACTTTGCTCAACTGGAATAGCGGTTGGTTGCACAAATGTCGCTTGAATGGTAGCCAACATAGTCAGGTCTTCTTTATTTAGAGCCGTGGGACCATCTAATGACCTAGGTATTGGCTGATCTGATAAGGTAGACGTCGATTGGCACGCCACTCATCACCACATGCCTCTTTGTCTACTGTGAACTGTGCCTTCTCTGTTGCATACTTTTTGTCGCAAAATGGCAACAAGAATGACACATGTTAGCAATGAAGTATTGCATTACTTAGCAAAAAATACCTAGCATGAATGATACTTTGAAAACCACTGTTTCAAACCACTGGAGGAGTGAGCAGAATGACTTGTAAATGAACATGCTCTTCCAACAAGTCACTCACTCAGACATTCCGTTACTACAACATTGGTTATAATCAGGATGAACCACTGACATTTGTGACTTTGTGGGTGGTTTGATTACACTGGTGACAGTCAGAATTGAAATTGAACTTGATATGAATAAGGTGCAATGAAAAGAAGTACTCACTGCACCCAAGGAGCCATGACATTGGTATTGTTCAACACATACAAAATTTGTGTTGCATCTCTCCCAGCTCCAGTCATGTCCCGCTTTTTGCCGACACCTTCGAAGACCTCGTTCTCAACCCCTTCATCCGCATTTGCATCCCATGTCCGCCGTTGAGTTGCATCAAATGATTGCATATACTCAGTCATGAACCCCATAGCCTCATCCAGAACATACCCTGCAGCCGTACTCCCTTCTGGCTTTGCGTAATTCCTAACGTATCCCTTAAGATCTTTCATGTAACGCTCCATGGGATACGTCCACCGTGAAGACACCGGATGAACGGTTTTGTTTATCTCCATGGAATACATCTATGTGCTCACTTGTAACCACTAAAATGATTTTTTTTTTCTTAAAATCAAAGTGCAAAAGATTTTAAAAAAACACATTGGCTGGTAAGTGCAGAGTGTGTCACCCTGGTGGTTCAGGGTTCAAACCCGTTGCATTACCCCATGTGTGGGATTGTTTGTGACGACGGTATGTCTGGGGGTTGATCCTCCTGTAGGTCTCATGGCCCATAAATGAAAGGGGGTTATTTTTTCCCCCTCCTCAAGGGCCTGAGGTTTCCCTTAAATTTTATTTTAAAAAAAAAACAAAAAGTTGCTTATAGGGTTTGTAAAAAGGTTAAAAAACTTAAAAAGTTGCCCATCATGTATGTACAATATATACATACTTTAGGGGGAAAATTTCAAATGTGTGCATGTAGCGTACTGGTAAGGGCACTTCCTTTCTGTCGCGGGGTCGCGGGTTCAAACTCCTCACGTTGTTGTTTTTCCCTCATGCACTAAGCCCCACTAAGCCCCCACTATGTTGCTGTGCACACTAAGTCCTCGTGCAGGTTGGTCTTAGCAGGTCGCGTTTCAATCTCTGCTCGCTCAGCTGCCCCGTGGTGGTTCTCATGGACAATCCGACATTACTTGACTACAGACACAAGCAGCACACACAAGAGGTCCGTTTGGGTTCATGGTCTGTCAAATCCTCCATGGGTCATGACACAAGGTCGACGACAATGTGGTTAGGGCACCTTCTTCTTCGACCTATTTCAGCCTGTTTTGCCCTCTCATCAGACTCGGCCCTGAATTTGCAGCATGGAGCAGAGCTCGCATGAGTTTTTTACAGATCCTTCATGATGGTGGGACAATCGCAATCGCAAGGTGTGGCTTTTTCTTAATGTAGGATGTGAAGAAGTTTGTCCATCCTGCAAATGTGGGCTTTTGGCTCCTGTTAGTACCATGATTTGGTATTCTTCCTGATGTTTACAAGGTTCTTGGGAGAGTCAGCTTGGTCTTAGCAGGTCGCATTTCAATCTCTGCTCGCTTAGCTGCACCATGGTGGTTCTCATGGACCAATGTGATGTTTTTTTTTTCCCTCAAGCACTAAGCCCCACTAAGCCCTATCGCTACTGCGCACTTTAAGTCCTCGCTGATGTTTACAAGGTTCTTGGGAGAGTCAGCTTGGTCCAGGGTATGCACGGCAGGGACGTGGGATGGAGGCTTTGGAGAGCTATGAGCAAATGATGGGGGAAGCACATCGTATTTGTGTGCATTTGCAATGCTTGTGCAAGCCTGGCAGCCCTGGAGAAGGGCAAGAGGTGCATGGGGATATCATCAAAGCTGGAATTGTGCCAAATATCAATCTGAACACTGCCCTGGCACCTTTGGAAAAGGAGAAAGAGGTCCATGGCGTCATCTTCAGAGCTGGAATTGTATCAGATGTCATTCTGAACAATACCCTGGTGAGAACATGTTTGCAAAATGTGGGTGCATCTAGGATGCAAAGGGAGTGTTTGACACTATGGCTGAACGAGATGTGGTGTCATGGAGTGAGATGCTTGCAGGGTATGCATGGCAGGGACGTGGGATGGAGGCTTTGGAGAGCTATGAGCAGATGATGGGGGAAGCACATCATGTTTGTGTGCATTTGCAATGTGCGTGCAGCCTGGCAGCCCTGGAGAAGGGCAAGAGGTGCATGGGGATATCATCAAAGCTGGAATTGTGCCAAATGTGAATCTAAACACTGCCCTGGCAGCTCTGGAAAAGGGGAAAGAGGTCCATGGCGACATCTTCAAAGCTGGAATTGTACCAGATGACATTCTGAACAATACCCTGGTGGATATGTTTGCAAAATGTGGGTGCATCTAGGATGCAAAGGGAGTGTTCGACACTATGGCTGAACGACATGTGGTGTCGTGGAGTGCGATATGATGTGCTTGCAGGGTATGCACAGCAGGGATGTGGAATGGAGGCTTTGGAGAGCTATGAGCAAATGATGGGGGAAGCACATCATGTTTGTGTGCATTTGCAATGATTGTGCAAGCCTAGCAGCCGGCCTGGAGAAGGGCAAGAGGTGCATGGGGATATCATCAAAGCTGGAATTGTACCAAATGTGAATCTAAACACTGCCCTGGCAGCTCTGGAAAAGGGGAAAGAGGTCCATGGCGACATCTTCAGAGCTGGAATTGTACCAAATGTCATTCTGAACCATACCCTGGTGGACATTTATGCAAAATGTGGGTGCATCGAGCCTGGACAAGGACAAAGCAGTGCATGGGGTCATCATCAAAGCTGGAATTGTACCAAATGTCATTCTGAACCATACCCTGGTGGACATGTTTGCAAAATGTGGGTGCAAAGGGATCTAGGATCTAGGATGCAAAGGGAGTGTTCGACACTATGGCTGAACGAGATGTGGTGTCGTGGAGTGCAATGCTTGCAAGGTATGCATGGAGGAGGGACGTGGAGGATGGAGGCTTTGGAGACCTATGAGCAAAGGATGGGGGAAGCACATCATGTTTGTGTGCATTTGCAATGCTTGTGCAAGCCTGGCAGCCCTAGAGAATGGCAAGAGGTGCATGGGGATATCATCAAAGCTGGAATTGTGCCAAATGTCAATCTGAACACTGCCCTAACAGCTTTGGAAAGGGGAAAGAGGTCCATGGCGACATCTTCAGAGTTGGAATTGTACCAGATGTCATTCTGAACAATACCCTGGTGGCATGCATGTTTGCAAAATGTGGGTGCATCTAGGATGCAAAGGGAGTGTTCGACACTATGGCTGAATGACATGTGGTGTCGTGGAGGGTGCGATATGATGTGCTTGCAGGATAGGATATGCACAGCGGGGATGTGGAATGGAGGCTTTGGAGAGCTATGAGCAAAATGTGGGGGAAGCACATCATGTTTGTGTGCATTTGCAATGCTTGTGCAACCTGGCAGCTGGCCTGGAGAAGGGAAAGAGGTGCATGGGGATATCATCAAAGCTGGAATTGTGCCAAATGTCAATCTGAACACTGCCCTGGCAGCTTTAGGGAAAGAGGTCCATGGCGACATCTTCAGAGTTGGAATTGTACAGATGTCATTTGAACAAAACCCTGGTGGAACATGTTTGCAAAATGTGGGTGCATCTAGGATGCAAAGGGAGTGTTCAACACTATGGCTGAACGAGATGTGGTGTCGTGGGGATTGCGGGGTAATGCACAGGGGGGGGGTGGTATTGCAACATGAGCAGGGGTGGGGAAGGGGTGAAGCCCGCCGACATAAGGTTTGTGTGTGTTTGCAGTGTGTCTGGCAGCCCTGGAAAAGGGCAAAGAGATCCCTGGTGACATGATCAAATCTGCAATTGTTCCAGATGTCACCCTGAACACTGCTCTGGTGGCCATGTATGCCTAATATGGTAGCATTGAGGATGCCAAGGGAGTGTTCAACACTATGGCTGAATGAGATGTGGTGTTGTGGAATGTGATGCTTGCAGGGTGTGCAGAGCAAGGGCGCTATATGGGGCTTTGGAGACCTGAAAGCAAATGATGGGGGAAGGGGTGAAGTTTGACCACATCATGTTTGTGTGCGTTTGCAGTGCGTGTGCAAGCCCGGCAGCCCTGGAAAAGGGCATCGGAGGTGCATGGTTGCATCACCAAAGCTGGAAATGTACCAGATGGATCGATAGCTACAAGAAACGTGCATAAAAGTATTCATTCCACAGCTTCTCCTCGTCTCAGCTGTTACCTGTTTCTGGATACTTCCCTGTTGTCACATTGGCAATACCATGTCAAAGTCGCTCCAAACTATCAAAGGCTCACTCAACCAGCTAACTTGCAGAATTCAACATGAAAATTTAGGGCCGATTCTGATAAGAGGGAAAAACAGGGTGAAATGTGTTGAAGAAGGTTCCTTCATTACCAGTGCATGAGTTTATCATTGTGCCGCCGCTGCTGAAAACATTTCATGAATGATCTATTTATTGGTGTGTGCCATGAATTCTATGCATAAGGTATGGTAAGACGTACTCATGTACTATACCTTGTTGTTTTGTTGGCATGTAGAAGGGGACTAAAGCAAAGGACCCTGCCCCAGCCATCGTGAAGGGAGCTGAGAAGAAGTACATGCGAAAAGGAGAGCTTGTAACCAGAGCCACTGCTGCCAAAGGCACAAAGTCCTTGACTGATGCAAATGGTGACATAACACCAAGTTCTAGTGGGAGTAAGAGTCAGGTGGGCCTTCAGGAGGCACCTCTCCATGCAACAGTTTCCGTACTAGAGGTGAGCATGCATGCACCTGTTGGCTATCAGTTCTGTACATGTGGCCATTTACATGTTGGGTACTTCAAACTATTAGTAGATGCATTGCTAAATGTAACTGTTAAGGGGTGTTGGGCGTGATGTTTGCAGGCTGAGAAAGCCACTCTTGATATTGCCACCGACAGTGCACCAACTACGGCGCCTTCAAAGGCAACCCCCAAATATCAACCCCCTGCCACAGTGGCAGATATTCTTATGCTACCAAAAGTACTCTACACTTTGAGTGATTGCTTATACTGGACGGTCCTCATTATCTGGTTTTCAATGTACATATAAGTCTTCATGGGTTGATTAATGTGGGGTTTTATGGTGGGTGTTGTGTGCAGTTTAAGTTGAAGGACAAAGTCAGCCTGTATGATCCTCATTTACCATGACATAGGGCTGCTAGTGGAATTGTCACTGGTGTGCCTGGCAAAGACACATATCACTGCCGTGTTATACCTAAAGGATTGTGGTTGAGGTGAATGATATCTATATTTCCAATTGTGTCTTGCCTCACCCTAACGAGGAAGAGGTCCCACCGCAAACAATGTTGGAGGATGTCGTCGGTCTGAATTGTCTTTGGCCAGAGAAGAACATGAAGAGGGCTTAGAATTTCATTTGCCCGGGCGTAGACATTGTTGGCAGTGAGAAGAAGGCAGGAAAGCAGTTCAGTGTTCCTAGCATGCATGCAGAGACGTCGTGTAGAAGTTAGGCTCAGACTTTTATCATGGCTGGATTTTGTTGACAGTGTTCCAGCACTTACTCTCTGGGATTCTATTCTATTTTGTGGGGCTTGAATCTCCAATGGTACTTCTTTCAGTACACTAGTGGTATGTGTTCCTCTAGTCATGTTCCTAATCACTTGCACATCACTGTAATAGTGGTATAATTTAAAACTGTGGGAGTAGCCAAATGCACACAATTGCCCACATTACCACTCATATGGTGGTATAAGTAATCACCTATATATTACTGTATTAGTGGTATGGATTCCTCCAGTGGTATTCTTAATCACTTACACACCACTCTGTTAGTAATCACTCCAATCCATAGTTCCCACTCAGAGAGACACCATGGATGACTCAAACAGCTTATATACCACTCTGTCCAATAACCTGCTGAGAGACGTCATCCACTCACATAACCACGTTGTGAATGATATTGTATACTCTCAGTTTTCAGAGAATGACTATATGAGTCATTTCGTGATCACTCAACGAGTGGTTTCGGAAGTCATTGAATTTTTCACTCCATCCATTTCGTAGCACTGACACACGACACATGTCCATGCTGAGAGTGTCGCCACGTGTCGACATAATCTCCAATATCATCCACGGACCACCGGCTTACACGTGTCCACTGCAAAACGGAAGTCATTACTTTACCACTATGACACGTCAGTTTACCACTGTGACACGTCATAAGTGGTTAGTTTACCTCTATGACACGTCATTGACATGTCACAGTGGTTAATTTACCACTGTGACACGTCAGCTAACAAGTGGACCCAGACGTGAGTGGTTCGAACCACTGTCCTTAACCACTAGTGCCACGTAATGTCTTTTACCACTCACTTGTCCTAATCCACTGGTTCTTCATCACTCTGGGGCCAGAGTGGTTTAGTGTCTCTTACCACTCATAATGAGTGGTTAATAGAGTGGTTATTCCACGTTTTTCTTCTAGTGGTAAGCCTCCCTCAAACTCTCAGTAGGCCTTTGTTGGAACTCTTACAAGCTCCGCAACTTCTCTGTCCTTATCCCTTGGTAGTTTCTCATCAACTCCTCGAAGAACTCCACAACTGGGTTAAAGGCAGGCACGGGTGCTGGTGCTGCAGCAAGAGCTTGAGTGGATTTCCCAGCTCCTGTACCACTTGTCCCACTACTAGTGCTTGCAGTTGGAGATGTTTGTGTAGCTGCTGGTGTCGCCGCTGCCCTTGTGCCTCTAGTGATGGAGACATAGTTAGGTGACCAATACTCTCGTCACTCCTCAATCTCCACCGCATGTCCCCACCTAAATTCATGGTAATCATCCATGGGCGGCTCCTCAAGGTGTTGGAACAGCCCCTTCCACGCCATAAAAGGCGTAAACAATTGTGGATTGCGCATTTGCTGTAAATCACACCAACTGTCAAATTCCTATATGAAGTCATCAAGCTCGATGGTGCCCACAGCTCCAAAGTACCTACGTAGCCCCTTGGTAGCTCCATACATCTCCTCCATCGTATCCCATAACAATGGCACGGAAATGGCTTGCACCTTTGGCGAGAATCCTCCCGACTCCGAGTCTGAACCTTCCACAGAAGACACTGAAAGTGAAGGTGGCCTAAACCGCACACCTCGTCTTGTGTACCCACTAGTATCGCTGGTGCTTGTACCACCACTCCCCTCAGCAACTAGTGGCACCTCCGTGATGAAAACTCACAACCCAACCGGTTATCAACCTGTCTCTAATCCCCATTTTCCACAAGGTAACCGGGTAGAGAACCTATTGCGGCTAGTGGTTCAAGCAGGAATAATAGGTTTCTAACGTAGACATGTACCTGCACCTGCATCCACCGCAAGCACTCTTATGGTCTGCCGGTCATCAACCCAGCCTCACCATAGAAGAAACACTGGTGGTCTTGCTGGTCATCACTCCAGCCTCACCACCGACAACATACTTTAGGATTGGCTGGTGATCAAATCCGGACCAACCTCCTATGAAAACAAACGCCCACACAAAGCTAACATGGCGCACAGTCAAGCATGCAGGTGTGGAGGGGATCCAAACACAAGAAAATCAAGACAACAACTCCCCCACACCAAAAACACTCCACAGTGTCGCTCTTGCAAGGACACCCCAGCCCAAACCTGGACTGACTCTTGCCTCCACCTACGGAAAGGTTTTGGCCTACAGAGAGGGTGAAAGACTATGGGGAAGAGAAACTAAAGCAATTCCTAACCCCAGAATGCTCTCATCCCACCACTCTCCCTCCTGTCTCTATCCACTCGCTTGTATGGCTGTGGCAAGTATCCTTCAAATATCCCTCAATCAATCCTTCAAGAGCTCTTCAACAATATTGTCCACCAAAGCTCCTCAAAGGGTCCAATACTCCTCCAAGGACCCCAAAGATCCTCCAAACAATCCTCCAAGGACCCCAAAGATCCTCCAAATAATCCTCCAAGGACCCCAAAGATCCTCCAGACACTCCTCCAAGGGCCCTCAAATATCTTCCAAACAATCCTCTAAAGGCCCTTAAATTTCACTAAGTCCTTTCAATGTTGATACCTTAACAGAGGTATAGTCTGAGGTTGCTAGGGTCCCTTATGTTGATGATACCTTTACAGAGGTATAGTCTGAAAATGAGGGTTCTATTTGGTATATTAACAGAGGTATAGTCTGAGCTGATTAGGGTCCACATATGGTGATACCTCAACAGAGGTATAGTAAAAGGGACAAGCTCATGTTTGGTATACTAACAGAGGTATAGTCTGAGCTGATTAGGGTTCACATATAGTGATATCTCAATAGAGGTATAGTAAAATGGACAAGCTCCTGTTTGGTATACTAACAGAGGTATAGTCTCACATTAGGGTTCACATATGGTGATACCTCAACAGAGGTATAGTCAAAGGGACAAGCTCATGTTTGGTATACTAACAGAGATATAGTCTGTGCATACACTACTAGGGTTTGTAATGAAGAGCTAGAATGCAAGTCCTTGACTTCTATGCTTCTACTCAAGCAAAAATATGGTCTCTAGGTGGTCATAAGAGGTATCTTCTTGCTCTCTTCCACCCCAATATGCAACCAAGAGTGGTCAAACTCAACTTGCAAGTCATTGTCCACCAAATCAATCCCCCTTCTAGTCCTTGGGATTTGATTGCAAACTACCATATCTCCATTGTCGAGCAATCATGCATTTGTCTCCTCATCACTTGACAATTGCTCCAAATCAACACTAATTATCTCAATGTGTAGCCTTGGATCCCACTCTCACGCCATATGCCTCATTTGGGGTCTTGCACCAATCCATCATCCGTGTGCTCCCCTTGGTCATTTGAATGCATGTTCCATGACCTCTTGGCCTATGTGTTGCTCTCCTTCATCATAACATGAATCAACACCTCTCCACTTCACACACAAATGGATCTCAAGGCCTTCACCTCTTGCTAGTTCAAGAGCTCCCCTTCTCAAACTTGAACTTACAAACTCAAGAGAGCATGCTCCACACATGCACCACTTGCTTGGTCAATTATCTACCACAAAGCTCGCACTACCAAGAGCATGAATAGCCAAGTATTGCCTCCCCCTCTTGTCACATTACATATAGTTAGGGTGTAGATATGCATACATTGAATTGATGATTTCCCTTCAAGGATTTCCCACCATATGTTCTCCAAGCCCTTCCAATGGCGCCCTAAGCTTGGCTCCGAACCACCATGATTGGAAGATTTCTTCATATGCTCCCTTTCAAAACCTCTTGAGCTTCTTAGTGCTCTCTAAGTACTTGCCCTTGTTGTCTTCAAACCCAAGCCTATGTAGCTCATTGGCTTCTTTCCCACAACATCCACACTTTGAACTTGCTTAACCCTAGCTTGATAGTGAAATGAGCATTAACAAGCCTTTAGTCACTCTCCACAAGCCATGGCACACACCATTGACTCCATAATGCATACAAATGATTCTCAAACCCTAGAATCCATGCTTCCACACACACAAGACTTCCTCCTTGCAGTCCTTGCAAAATCTTGTGACTCAAGAGCTTTCTTCTCAAGCTCTCCAACTCCTTGGTGTATGCAACACTCGAGCACCTTTCCTTACAACCCCTTGCAAGCCTTGTGATATAAGAGCTAAATTATCCTAGCTCTCAACCTCTTTAACATACAAGTGCAAAACTAATCCTTACACTCCGCACTTACAAGCATAAGGTGATCTTCTTGTAGTGATAAGAGATGAGAAATGAGAGAAGTGAAAGACAATGAAAACTCTTAAAGCATGAAGCAATCAAACTAGAGAATCCACCCTACAAAGCCCTCAACACACTCCCTCTCAATACCTAGAGCTATGGAGGTGAGAGAAGCTCATGGAGACTCAACTATAAGAAGCTGAGCCCTCCTCAACACTCACAAGGGGAAAACCCCTTTCCCATGTCCCAAGTGAGGCTTGACACCTCACTTGGCATATGAGACCAAATGAAGTCCCAACACACAAAATACAAATATAAATATCCAAAATGTCCTAGTTAACTAGAAGTAGGTAATTCTAGTTAACCATGACTAAAAACCATGACAACTACTTTGATAATATTTTGAAAGTTGCCATTGATATGTGTTTTTACACACTTCAGCTTTCAGTTAAATTGCAAACTTCATATCTTTAGTTCATAGTAAGATTTTCAGCCGGTCCTTCAGAAAATCTCAATTAATTTTTTAATGCAGATTTCTTTGACTACTTTAACAATATTGTGCAAGCTACTATTGATATGTGTTCATTCTTTTCTCTTTCAGTTTTACAAACTTCAGATTTTTAGTTCACAGCTTTTCAGCTTGTCTTTCAGAAATTTCAGTTAATTTTTTAATTGAGATTGCTCTAGTACAATATCTATGAAATATAGCATCTAAACAAGTATGGGAGCACCGTTTCAATGATCCAAACATATAATTTACTATTCCTATTAATATGGATATACCTTAGTCGGCAGGCTGATTCGGCAGTAAATAATTAGAAATAAACATGCCTAGTAAATAAGTGGAAATTTAGAAAAACTGTTGAAATTTCAGAAATTTCATAAGACAAATGCCTAAAATCTCAAACAAACTACTCAAAGATGTTTCAAGGCTCAAAATATTTTCCTAGAGCTGGTGGTGCTTTAGCTCTGAGAAATCCTAGAATAACTGGGTGACCAATCACTCCATTTAATGATTGACCAGATGCTCTCATGGCTCTTGACAACCCACATAATTATTTTACCACATCTGGTACAATAGATAGAGCAAGTTCATGCTGGGAGTCACCGCCGAATTACTTAAAATCTCCTCGTGGCATTGCCTTAAAATCTAGAAATTTCCGTGTGTTATGGCGACGTGTTTTGTTGTAAAGAAAACAAATATTCGACACTTCACTGCCGAATCAGCCTGCCGACTACGGTAGATAGACTTGATATTACAGTCTTAAAATTTGCAAAGCGTACATAGTTACCATAATATTGGGAAGATAATAGGAATAATGTAAGAACTTAATGCACACGTGCAACCTCTGACAGGATGGTACGCCAGTTTCCGGCATGTCAATTCTTCCCCGCCCTCTCTTGAGAATGACATGGAACTGAAGGAGTGTAAACTCCACTCGGGGTTACATTGGATTACACGACGAGGTGTATAACTCCACTTGGGGTTACATTGGGTTACACAAAATGGAGTGTAACTCCACTCGGTGTAACTCACACTTGGTCTCGAAATTTGACCAAGTCCAAATTTGGTTAAGTATAAAATGGACTAACCAGAGTTACATGAAGAGCCAGGGTTACAAAAGGTTACACCAACCGGGGTCACACTACAAGAGTGTCCCATCAAGAATCAAACCTCGATCCTCACCGCTTGCATTGCTATCACCTTACCCTCACGCTACCCACCACAATTTGCAACCTACTTGGATTCTTAAGTTTTTATAATAGTGAAACCAAGGTAAGAGGGGGTGGGGCGGATTTGACAGGGGCCCGCAGGAGGAGCCCAGGCTGCCGGAATCCGCGGCGAAAGTACCGTCAGATCACACGCGTCCATTAAGTTCTTACTTTATTCCTATTGTCTTCCATTATATTGTCGGGGACTGTTTATTATATTTAGTTCCCTTCAAGTTTATCCCTACAATTCTATTATATTCAGTTCCCTTCAGATTTATCCCTTCAATTCTATTATATTCGTTTCTCTCATTTTTATCATAATGATCGACTTCCATTATATTCATTTCCTTTCAGTTTTATCACTTTAAATTCCATTATATTCAGTTCTCTTTAGACTCTTTATCCCTCTAGTTCCACATTCAATTTATCTTTTCGCATTTGTTCCTTGCATTCAATTCATATCAGGACAGCCATCACTAGCATTAGGGTGGAGCCAGTACTCGACTAGCTACTTGTTAATTTCAAGAGCAACATGGCTTCCATCCCCTTTCATTTAAAAATAAAATAAAATAAAATAAAAATATATTCCTAAGAGGAGTTACATAAGACGCAGACCCAAGCCTACATTAGCCACCCATGAAGAATCAAACCTGGTACCTTGCCACCTACACACCTTACGAGTTCACAATCTGCAACATTATGAAGAAGTATTTAATAGCGAATCCGTGGTAAAAGGGTAAGAGGGGGTGGAGAGGATTTGGACGCGGGACCTGCCGAAACTGCTAATGCTACATGAATCCGGCAAAATGACCATTGGATCGCAAGCAAGCCGAGTGCATTAAGTTCTTACATTATTCCTATTGTTTTCCATAAATAATTGATTTCCAACCTCTAAGGCGTTTTACATATGATACCATTGGAAAAGATGGAAAAAAAAAACCTCTTGAAGCCATGAAGCGAAGGGGCACTACCTACCCGGACTCTCCGGACTCTCCACACACTAAAAAGGTCCAAGGTGACAAGCAAGAATGAGTAGGAAGAAGAGCCACAAGTAAAAGTAAGGAATGAGCAAAGAGTACTGCTTCGAACATCCCCACCCTACAGTGAACCCAACACGCCAACGGAAAACGTCCACACCCTTGCACTGAACCCTATATCCCACAAAAAAGCGGGCATTGAATATCTCTCCGTGCCCCCTGTGAAGCCTTAAAACAAGCCTGAAGCATATACTCCTTGTCTCTCAAGAAACAAGGTTGCACAACAAAGGGGCGAGTGGAAAGAGCAAGCAACGCGCGAGAGGAGGATCAAACACACGGATCTGACACAAAGCAGCTCTCATCCAAAGCTTGTACACCAAAATCACATATACACTAACACCCGAGTACACCGCCCTGACCTTGTGTCAGGGCGCCGTCTTTATACAAAAGCCCTAGCTTTAGTGGCCTGCCGCGTGGCGAGTCGTCACAAGCCAAAGCCCACGGCGCCGCCTTGTAGCCCTGGATCTGATGAAGGGCCAGGATCGAGCCACCAGCCAAAACTAACCCTAACCTAGATATCATTGTAACGGTTTAACGACTTTATACGCCAAAAAAAATATACTATGGATGTGTATTGCCATTTTTGATGAAACGGGCCATTTCTAGGCTAAGCAAATATGGGGCTTTACATCTGTGAAGCCTACCCCCCACGAAAAATCCTGAGCTCCGTGAAGGAAAACAAATAATAGGAAAATATCACCCTCCACTGCTGGGTGAAAAACCTACCAAGGGAAAATCTGGACCTGCAAGTTGGGCCGAGGACAAAACCCTTGGCTAGGAAAACCGTGCAAGGAGTACAGATGGTGATATGCCATGAAACTAAAATGTTCTAAGTCCTAGAGAGGTCAAGTCCTAAGAATCACCATCCGCAAACTAAGACTAAGCCGCTGAGAAGAGAAGTGGATCAAGCTGAAGTAGATCGGCTAAGAAGATGAAGACATCATCCCACCGTGCGCCCCTCCACATTGATACATGTAAGATCAAAAACTAGCTCGGAATGCAGTAAGTCTGTCAAGGAAACAGGTTCATCCCGCACTTCAGTATTATAGCCTTGTGGGTGAAGGAGAGCACGTCGCCCACGTAAAATACGATAGCTCAAGTATGGACCGTCGATCTTGAGCTTAGATTTGCATGCATTTTGCCATGCTGTAATCGGAAGCAGACGGTCTGTCCCACCTGAAACAAGTTAGAATACTTGACACTCTTGTTAAAATTACGGGCCCGGGCTAGCTGAGCCTTACCAATGTTCGTCTTGGCATCATGGATAGACACCGCATGCCGAGCATGAAGATCCTCAACAAAGGTCTCAAGATCAACCGGATCAGCAACAGTAGAGATAAGAGGGGTAGAATGCAAAGGAGAAACACACTTGCGACCATACAACAACTCAAAATGAGTCTTCTTGGTGCTAGCATGCACGGCGGTGCGATAAGCAAAGAGAATAGGGGGAAGAAAGGTATCCCACTCCAAAAGCATGGGTGACAGGCAAAGGCTGCAGCTCATACAAGATCCGGGCCCTCGGGAGAGCAATGTTAGTACGACAACCTTCACACTTAGAGATGAACTCGGTGACGTCTCGGTGAATTCCCAGCCAATAGTATACCTCTTGGATGCGGGCCATAGTTTTCTTGATACCAAGGTGACCTGCATACAATGAACAATGGAAACGCTCCAATAAAGCATTCAGCTGGCTCCGTGGTGGCACCTCCAAGTAGCATGGCACTCCCCCTCTAGTGAGCTCCTTGAAAAGCTTATCACCCATAAAACGGTGAGTAGACACATGATAGAGAATTTGTTTACGCAAGGACTCAGAAAGGCCAGCTGGCGAACGCCCTGATTGGCATCGCTGGAGTAGCGCAGCATGTAGCTGATCATCCATGACTGCACTGCACATAAGAGGTAGACAATAGGTTTTAGAGAAGGTGATCTGGAGTGCCTACACCTATGATCTCCAGCCAGGGATACCTTCACCTCATTTGTTACTACTCATGGATAGGCAAATCAGGCCTTGAGGCTCAAGCCAATAGTCACACCGGAGTGCAGCAGCTAAATCACAACAAACTCGGGGGCCTAGGAAAGAGAAGAGCTGAAACACAACAAGGAACTTCCACCAAACCATCCAAATTCTCGCTAAGTGATAGATCCACCACACATACTAACACACAAATAAATCAACCAGACTCATCTAGTAGGCTAGACCAGCCCCGAGCAGCCAATATGCCATATGAGTCCAAGGCCAAGGGGTACTGATCAGCACAAAGAAGGTTGAGAAGAGGGGCTGCATCAGCAGCAGCAAAGTCATCCAAGGTAAGCATATGCCTGCTGACAGGAGGATCCACCCGTGTGAGTCATGTGTGAGTGCATCAACCTTTGTGTTCTCCTTGCCCTTCTTGTAAACTATATCCATGTCAAATTCCTGCAAGTACATAGCCCATCTAGCAAGTCTGCCATGAAGTTCCCTTGGCTTAACAAGGGCCTTAAGTGGAAGAGGCTACCATGCAAATATCGCCTGTAATGCTTCACACCAAATACTAAGGCCAGACCCTCTTTGTCAGATATGGAATAGTTCCTTTCATGACGATCAAGACGGTGAGATGCATAAGCTATTGCATGTTCCTTGCCTTCTATTACTTGACATAAGATTGCAGAGATGGCAACATCTGATGCATCAGTCTGAAGCAAGAAAGGCAATTCAAAGTTGGGAAACATCGGGATGGGAGCCAAACACAAAGCCTTGCGAAGGGTGTCAAAGGCAGCTTGCTGGGAGAAGGTCCACTCAGACCTGGCATCTTTGCACAACACCTTGGTTGGAGGGTGGGCAAGCTTGGCAAAGTTCTTAATAAAGCGCCTATAATAAGAAGCCAGACCCAGGAAGAATTTGATACAATGTTTATCCTTGGGAATAGGAAAGCCCCAAACAGACTCAAGCTTGGCAGGATTAGGAAGCAAACCATCCTTGGAGAG
Organism: Takakia lepidozioides; assembly: GCA_030704615.1. Classification (NCBI taxonomy): domain Eukaryota; kingdom Viridiplantae; phylum Streptophyta; class Takakiopsida; order Takakiales; family Takakiaceae; genus Takakia; species Takakia lepidozioides. The sequence continues at coordinate 20,165,781 of CM060732.1, read as the reverse complement.
GATATGACCAAGAAAATGTAGCTCAGGCATGAATAGTTCACACTTCTTTGCCTTCACTTTGAGGCCTGCAGTACACAATTTATTGAACACACGCTGCAGGTCAGTCAAGTGGGTATCAAAACTGGTTGAATACACATTGATATCATCAACATAAATTAAGGCACATTCCCAGCGAAGATTTCCCAAGACAATGTCCATGAGGCGTTGGAAGGTGGAGGTGGCATTGCATAAACCAAAGGGCATGGTCTCATATTGGTATTTGCCCATGCGACACACAAATGAGGTCTTTTCCTTGGCTGCTTCAGTGAGAGGAACTTGCCAAAAACCAGATGCAAGATCAAGAGAGGAGAAAATTATAGCACCATGCAATTGATCCAAGGTCTCATTGGTCCTAGGCAGAGGGTAGGCATCTTTTTTAGTGATGTCATTCAGTTTCTTGAAGTCAACACAAAAGCGGGTGGTGCCATCTTTCTTTCCAACCAGGACAATATGACTAGCCCAAGGAGAAACTGATGGCTTAATCACGCCAGCATCAAGCATTTTCTGGACTTCCTCTTGGACTATAGCATGTTCTTTGACACTCTCGGTAAGCAAATTGTTTGATAAGAGGTTCTTCTGTAACAATGTCATGTTGAAGGATGGGAGTGCGTCCTAAATCAGTGGACCCCAAGCTGAAGACATCTAGATTCTTTGCAATAAGCATTTCAACTCTCTTTCTTTGCCCTAAGGAGAGGGTGGTACCCAACTTGATTTCAGACAACACCTTGGCGAGAGCTTTCTAGATCTTACCTTCAGGACTGAGATCAGGAACAGGTGGTGATGCAAGTGCAGCAAAGGCAGCAACAACATCCAAGGGGCCATGTTGTATGCCTATGGCCTCTAGTCCAAAGCCAGCTTGCATCTCTTGTATTTCAGCAATGGGTAAGGCAGTGATGCGAGCTAGGACCTGCCCTTTCTTAATGGTCACAGGGAAGCGCTGAGGGTTAGCAATTAGAATCTTGACTTCTTGCCTATATCCACTATCTAGAACACTTGTGGCAACTAGGCAATGTTTGAGGGCAGTCAGTCTCCTCCAGCCTTCAACTTCCAGGTAGTGAGTAGCTGGACAAAGGAAGGCCAGGCCAGATTTGACCACTTTTTGGGTCATGGCAGGGATGGTTATGTTGAGAGGTGCACGAATCAGGGTAGAATTCCTTGGAACAACTATGGGCATCCCTATTTTACCACCAGTACTAGGAACATGCCATTGATATAAGAGTTGAAGATCAGGCTGAAATTTGTAAAAATCATTCCAATTGAGGGTGGAGTGAGAGTTTTGTTGTACCTCTGTGACCATGGCTTGGACTCTGGATAGATTGGCTGTAGCAGACCCAACCTAATTTTAGTTTGCTTCTGCACTCTTAAACTTTATGCTTCAAATATACAGAGCTGAAGCTCAGCTGCTTTCAAGGGAACCACGATCTCATGTCCCTCACCATTGCTAAAGCGAAGGGAATAGTATGCCAGGCTGATGGTGGCACCAGCTCCAATCATCCAGTCAAAGCCTAGCAGGAATTGTTCCCCAATTGTAACTATGCAGGTCACCACCACCTCTTTCTTGTGAATCTTGATGGGCACAGTAACTAAACCCAGAGGCTCATATCTTGACCCATTAGTAATCAGAACCTCAATTCCTGAAGCAGGGCATAGCTTAAGACCAAGGACTCTTACTACATTCAGAGGGATGGCAGATATGGTGCATCCTGTATCAATCACGCAAGGAAAGCTTAGCTCATGGATGTGGCACTGAGCCATAAGGGGACTGATCTGCTGGTCAACAGCCCTTCTGCTGAGAGGACAATGCAAGGCCTTGAAGTTAGTAGATAAAACAGCTTGAACTGATATAAGACAAGTAGGGTTGGTAGATGATTGACCTCTTGTTCCCTTCCCAAGAGGTCTCTCTAGTTTAAAGGAGGGGAAGAACCGCTAGCAGCTTTCTTGTTCTTGATCAGCTCTGGTAATCCTGCCCTGTCTTGACAATGCTTAGTCCAGTGTTCAAAAGATCCACAGATGATGATCCTAACTCTCATTGTTATTTGGGGAGGGAGCAAGGTCTTCCCGTGGTAGCCCCTATGGCGCACACTTTGTGATGATATTTTCTCGTCCTTGTAATTTTAAAAGTGAAACAAACATTTGTAATTGCACAATGTTGGATGCTACAATTGTAGGCCTCATGGTAGTCTTGATTGTATTCAGCCAAGGTTTCCCTGCATTAATCCCACGGTCATAGGACCATCCTCGGTTATAGGCGGCGCATGTTCATGTTGACGTGGCCGATGACGGCGCAGTGCCACGCCAGCATTTGTCGCCATATTAGCCTGCTGACATGATGCTCACGCCACGTCAGCGTGGGTGCACGCTCACGACACGTCACTCCTGCGTGAGCGTACGCTCGCGCGCTCACGCGCAAGGCACACGCCATTGCGTCGTTGGGATGACTTCACTCTTCAAGGATTGGCCAACACAGTAGGCAGTCTTAGTGAGTCTGTAGCCACTCAATTTGCTGCAATGCAAGCCCACCAACAGCGTTAGCAGCCTCGCCAAGCACAAGGGCCAACAAGTGGTAATAATAGGGGTCGCACCCAAACAGGGCAGGCATATGAAGGTAACCGTGCTGCCTGTTTCAAAAGATGATTGCAATGCATAGCGACAGGAAAACATGTAGACTTCGAAAGGTGCAATGATGCATGTGCTTTTAAAAGTTGTCACTCAGAGCTCACTCAGTATAGTTGGAAGCAAAATGGAGGGACGCCATATCATTGCACCGCCGATGATGTTGCAAAGGAATTGATTTGAATTGAATTTCCATGATAATGTTCCAAATTGCACATTTCATAGCATGGTCGTCCACATACCACATTGCATAGTTGATGCTACCTATGTGTTGTATCCCGCTGTAGTAGAGTATCGACCTCGTTGAAACTCAGAGTGGCCTGGTGAACGAAGTTGTCACGTTTGGGATCGCAAACCATCCTCTTCAAAAATATGAAATACAAATGTTTGCAGGGTATGAATTTACCTCTCTTGCCCAAACTGGTTGATAGCATATTCACAAAATTAGGACATGTGCAATTGGGGAAATTGGAAACCGTGATGTCGTAGGCCCTGTCATGAACATCAGATGTCGAAGTGATCATTGTGTACACCCGACCATATCCTGGATCGGGCACTTCTGTGGTGCTTGCAACACGAGCTTGGAGCATTCTTGCGGACTCCACTTTGCCGAAGTGTTCAGCGATTGGAGGGAAACGCCAAACCAGCTTTCCATCTTGTTTGGTTGGCCACAAGTGAGGATTTGCAGGAGGGACCCGAGAGGACGCAAAAGTAGAAGCACATGCATGCAGTTGGGGTTGTCTCGCAAGGGAAAACCTGCCTCCTCCAGCATTGCAATCTCCTGACTTGTGAGATGTGTTCCCACCTTGACGGGCCAAACGGTTGGAGGAGCTGGCTTCATCACCATGGAAGGACGCACAGTTCCATGCACACATCTACCACAATCGTCTGCACAGAACCAGAACTTGTGGTTCTTGGCTTCTGGTTGGCCGTATGGACGTATCAAACCCGTGAAAGTCGGAGCAGGAGTCCGGGCACCGCCTCTGGATATAGATGAAGTGCACTTTTTGAAATTAGTTGCCCTGATCGCTGTACATTTCACACGAGACCCTGCACTTGTACGTTCTATGTGCCAAACGTGGTCGGGGCATGCGGACTCCAGCACATCAAGGGGGTTGTTTCTCTCCTGCACCATTTCAGTGGCACTGTTTGATGCTAGAGCCTGCCGTCGTGTTGGAGGTTCCTCCAGAATGGAGGTTCCGGACATGGATCTTTCATGCAGGGGAACATGAGGCTTCGAGAAGTTATCACGGTTTGCCCCGTGCGAATCGGAATCCGAACCAGGTGGGGTGCTCAATTTCCTCTTACAAGAGTCGAATCTCTCATCCCCTTCAAGATGTGGAACTCTAGAAACAAGTGGTGTTCCATGGGCATACATGCTCATGCCACCCGTGCTATCTTGCTTGGATCCCCATATCTGCTTGCAGCACGCAACATCAACTTTAGTTTGTCCGGACCCTTGCCACCAACCCCACCTCGCAAGAAATCACGGTATATGGTTTGTTGTTGCAAGGCACGTATCAGATCATCTGTTGTTGCCACATACAAATCCCGACCTCGTTTCCCAGACTGTTGCAACCATGCGTTGTGCACAGTCTCTGCCAATTTGCAAGATGGCATGTCTGCCATTTCCTCAATGGACATGTTCTGCAAGGTGGAGAACCACACTTCAGAACAGTGCACAGGGAACAACATAAAGAAAGCAAGGAGAGCAAAATTTGGAAAGTAAATGTATGAATAAAGCAAGCAATAGAAGCCTCGCACCATTGTCATTGCTGCTCCCCACTGTCTGTACCGGAAGTGCCAAAACGCCAGCCAATCTTCCAATGCTCTCATACTCTCAAGCGTTGCAGCTCCAGAAGAGAACCACCAGGCACGAATTGTCTAGAACAAAGTGTCCGCCTCCTTCATTGTTCTAGCATATTTGTACTCTTTGCACAATTTACGGTGTTGTGTCTGCATCTCTGGTTTGATGTCCGACTTTGTATGTTTCTCCAAAGATTGTGTCCAATGGAATAGACATGTACGATCTCTTCCCGGCATTGGTACTTTTGGGTCGCATGATCCGAAGACAATTCGAACAGCATTGAAATTCGCCTGAGCACTATCTGCCATGAAACCAGCGAAATTTGGAGATGGCACCCCATGGCAGCCCATAACACGTATCGGGGAATTCCACATGAGCTTTTGGGATTCCGTATCCTCGGATTGCACGTCACAAACTGTAATTTGTCATAACTCGTTGGTACACTGGATCGTAGACATGACAAGCCATTGTCGTCCAATCTTTCACTCGTTTCACATGATCAAACATAATAAAACAATTCTGCAGGTCCCCAGTCTTCTGCATCCGCTTCACGAGGCTAACCCCACTGCCCTCCCCAACAGTCAACATTTTGAAAAGAAATACTTTGATGGCACCTTGACCTGGAAAAACATTGTCTTGGATGTAGTCGTACTTGCTCAGTTGTTTCAATTCCAAAATGTTGTCTATGTAGCCTCTGATCCCAGAGCCCATTCTCAATGCATTGATCTGACGCCGAATGTTAGGTGAACTCAAAGTGGAGAAATGGTCCATGACAATGTCCAATGCCGGACCGTCAAGTTTAGTCCCCACAGAATCCCCTTCACTCAAAATATGGCTTTCCAAGAAGGACTTGCTTGCGCCAAGAGCAATTGCAGATGTTGTTGCGGATGGGTTTCTCTCGTACTCCTGTTTAATCAACCTCGATACTGTCTCAACACTCTCCCTGTAATCCCCCTTCGAGACAAGATGGTTATGGAAACCAAAATGCACACAAACTCTTGTCATGGTTTTCAAACGGTGGACAACATAGTACATTCTTGCTCCACACAGCGCCAGGCAGGATAGTACAAGTTTGCAGAATTTGCAAACAAAAGTGGTTGCCGGTGGAGGAGCAGTCCCAGGCTTAAATGGATTTTCCGCGAGACCCTCCCACTCGCTTTGATTATGAACCCCAGACTGAAGAAAGTGTCTGCAATTCAAATTATCACACCTAAGGTGTCCATTGCAAACTGTTCTCCTGAAAACAAGCTTGTCATCATTTTGAATATTGGATGTTTTTGTTCTGCACCATGGGTGCCCGTCGTGTTTCTTGTCCATTCCGTGCATCATGCTTGTTATACCTCCAATTCGCGGAGGATGAGGCAGCTCGAATAGGATATCCCCATCAAAAGTCTCTGGCAGGAACTTCACAGGCACCTGCTTCAAAGATTCCCAATCAATTCCCCGCAACTCACTTTTGAAACCTGCCATTCCTCCCATCGCCCGTAGTTTTGGAATGACACTTCAAATCTCTACTTCATCCGCTTCCACAACTACAGTTTAAAGGACTGGAGGTGGAATTTCACTTATGTCATCATCGGATGAATCTGAAAGCTCAACGATTGGAGTGGAGGACGTCTGTTCTTTTTTCACCAACACCTCCCTTTTGTCTTCAACGACTGAAGCAGCAGTCCCGGGCGTCACATATGATCCAAGGGACTTTCGCCGAGGCTCTCCAAGTACTCTGTATCTACCAGGGCGCACTCTCCACTGGCTGACATGATCCGTCTCATCACGATTTTGGAAAGAGTATTTCAACAACTTCCCGTCCAAATCGTACACCTCTTTCTCCAAGAAGATGGAGCCATTCTGAAGCTCAAACCGGGTAGCCAAGACATATTCCAGAACAATTGCAAATCCATTGTCAAGGGCTTCCTTGGAGAACGGCATTGGTTTCTCGTCAGATAAGAACTCCGCTTCAGAGGAAGCCATCTTGCCTCCTCTCGTATGAAGATCCCTTGCTATCGCAACTCTTCAATGAAATCTGTTGACTGAGGTCTCCAAAACATTGTTGAAGAATCAGCAGAGAATATCGCGGAGAAAGTACACACGATGATTTTGCACATTCTGTTATTCCTTGCCTCTGGCAAGCTCTTCCAGACATGCAGCCGTCCATTTTAATTACTTTTTTTGTGGGCCCTGTAGACAGAGTATCCCTAGGAGCAATTTTGGTAGCTGTTAAACCTTTATTCAGAACGTCATCAATTAACATAATAACCAGCCGACTTCTCAGAAGTGTGTCATAGGATCTGAGGGTGGGATAGCAGATGAAGTAAATGCATCTTTATAACAGTATCATTGATCATGCGCACCTGGAAAGTCCAAACTTTGAAACGAACGTGGGGTGGGCTTACAAGGATGAATGTGTATGATATCCAGAAATTTGTCATCAAACACTCGTTCACTTACATATATTTGTCTGAGATTGTGCGCCACATGGCCCCATATTTTTTATTCCATGCTGCCATGGTTCTGATGGCATAGGCATTGTCTAAGTTTGAGCAGTCAGACCAACTAATGTTTTATTTGCAATGTTACATTCATTTATAATATTTGTCACTGTTATATTCAATTATTGAAACCCTTCAAATAAACGACACGCCGTTCATTTTGGGCGACACACGTCAGACATCGATAACTACATTGCAGATGAACAGCTGTCCACTAATGGCTGGCAGGTGCACTAATAAGGGAATGACATTTGTGTAACAGTCACGTGAGAGGGAATCCGATGCTTCTAGAGACAATCCTCAATGCACGCAACTCCGCAAGAAATCAAGAGTCGCTTTGTCTTTCTTGTTTCCGCACTTAGACGGAGAGAGGTAGTCAAGCTGGAGAGGGTTCCTTCTACGATACGAAAGAGAAGGAAGTCACTTTATTTTACTTCCCTTACAGAGAGACTCAAAGTAAGAGAGCAAATGACGAGGCGTCGTTTGATGGAGAACACAGGGCTACGGCAGCAGGTGAACGCGGAGACTGCAACACAAGAGCAGACCGAGAATGAGGCTGCAGCTGTCACACAACCAGAGGGAACAGTGAGGGTTGGAAACTAGACTGTGGAAGCAGAGATGATTCGCAAGGAAATTGAAGGAGGTGGAAGTCCAGGGAACGCAAAACCGGGAGAAGGTCTACAAACCCTAGAGCAGACAGGAATTCCGACAGATGTGAAGGGGAAGATGAAAGCTGCAGAAAGGGATCCAAACTCAAAACCGAAGAAGGCGCCAGTAAGTGTTCTCCACCCTTCCATTTTCTGTTTACAGATCTACAAAGTGAGTGAGTGAAATGTCCTAGAAAGTGATGGTCGGTACCGACCATCACTATGAAGTCATGTTGATTTGCTTTGTATTCCTTTGTTTCTGGTTTTCCATACCTGTTGTTTTTGACTTGCGATACCGCCATTCACTGTTCTTTAGATCATAGAGTCAGTCTGATTGTCTTTCCAACACTCTTTCTCTTTCTTTCTGTAGCAGAAACCTGTGATTGTCGGCAACGTCATTCACTTTCATTTCAAAACTGTCATTATGATACAACAGAAAGTGAGTGTCGGTGCCGCCAATAACTATGATCTAGTATTGACTTACACCAAACGCAATGTTTTCCATTGTAGTGTAGTGTCGTTAACGCCATTCGATTCTCCTCGTGAGCTTCCTGTACCTGTATGCGTGGAGAGAGAGTGATGGTTGGCATATTCAGTCATATTGTCTTGCATTGCATTTTCTCTATTTCAGGTTGAACAGACTAGGGAAGAGGAATGGTGGTACCGCCAATCACTTTTCTTGAGACCATACTGTAGCTTCATGTCTAAAAACGATTGCAAAGTACATTCCAAACAGACAAGAAATAGTGATCTTTAACGATCATCACAATGGACTCTCTATGATTGACGTCAATCGCACTCCTTTGAAAACATAGACTTATTTGCACTCACTTTCTGTTACAAACTAAAGTGAGTGTCGGTGCCGCCAATCAGTACGACATATATCTCTTTGCACCAAACCGATCTTGTAGGTCTTTCAAATGTAATGTTTTTTCATTGTCGTTAACGCCGTTCGCTAATGCTCATAACCTTTCTATACCTGCTTGCCCAGAAACATAGTGATTGTCGGTACCGACCATCACTATGCAGTCATAGTGTTTTGGTTTGAATTTGTCTATATCAGCTTTGTTAGTGTAGATGGTTGTGAATGTCGGTGCCGCCATTCACTGTGATTTGAGACAAGACAGACTGATGGTCGGTACTGACATTCACTATTTGCACATAACTCTGTGTCTGATTGGCATGGCATTGTGCAGAAAACTGTGAAGTCCAAGCAGATAGGAACAGAGGCAAAAGGTTCTGGAGATGGGGACGAGTCTGCCAAGAGCTCGAAGAATAGCGATGAAACAGATGAACCTGAAGTGTACTACCTAGACAAGGTGAAAGAGCTCATGTCATTCCAGAAGGTAAACTCTCAGGAGGTTATTAGGGACATGCTCGTCTCTGGAGGGCGTCTTGACATTCCACTATGCCGGATGATATCTATGCCTGTTGTGCGTCCTCCACTTTCCCATGACATTACAAAATTGGAAACTAATTTTGTGCATGGATACAGACTTGGTGCACAAGTTTTTTATGTGTCACTGACGGATACAAATGGGAAAAGCACATTAGTGTCTCCTGAGATCACCGATACCTGGGATGAGTGCTTGAAAGATGTTAATGAGGAGTTCGAGCTGGGCCTCATGATGGGAAGAAACACCCAGCAATTCTGCAACCACATGTTCTACGTCTGGGACGGCAACCACCGATTGCTGGCATGGATGGGATACATTCAAAAACATCATTCAAAAGACAAAGACAAGCATGTTGTTGTAGAGGCAATGGTTCTGGATCCTGGAAACGACATCGCTAGGCTTCTTACATCTATGCACGACGTGAACAAGTAAGTCATCCTAGAGACTCCATTGCCTCTTCAATGTCTTGTTCATCCCACCAAAAACGATGTTTATCAATGCATTGTTTCCACTCTTTTTGCAGATCGACAGAGTAATCGCATGTAACAACAAGCTTGGTCCACACACTTTTCCGAATTCAGAGGATTGGTCTAATGAAGCTGGATGATTTTCGCACAGTACTCCACCCCGATATAATCAAGAAGTGCGAAACAGGAAGAGCTGCAGGCACTTGGTATTCTTTGACTCGTGAGGCGTTTATGGAATACATGTATGCGGTAAGGCCGAACCTGTACTCACTTGTCTTTTTGAATACATGTTTGTAATTTGTTTTAACTCATCCCTACTTTGATCAATGCAACAAGAACTGGCAGAGGCAGCTGAGAAGGGGAAATCCGAATACTACCGCACTACAACAGAGGAACTTAGGACATCAAAGGGTGTGGAGGCAGCAATAAAGAAGGAGTATGAAATTCGGAGAACCAAACTGATGTCCGCCTTCTCTAAGCAGCTTAGAATAGTAGATCCTGGCCTTGGAGAGGAGTTCCTTCTGCAAATCAAATCTCACTATGACAAGCACGTGCACCCGGAGATGCAGCAGGAGAAATTGCACCGGCTGGCCATCTCCATGGTTGACCCCCAAACCAAAATTGAAGTTTCATCTTTGTTGACTTCATGAATGTAATGACTACCTTATTTGCAAAATTGACAAATGTACCTTTTGCAGCTGGAGAAGCGCGCCATCCTTGTCCTCGAGCAAAATTTGAAGGACTTGAATATTTCTATTATTTCCCCGCCTCAAATGACATTGGAAGCATACATCAGGAAGTGGAGAGGTCTCACTTGGCGATACTGTTTTTTCCGGGAGTTTTCGAAGGATGGTAACATTTCGCGGTCCAACGACTTTGACAGTCAGGTTGGGGGGGGGAGTGGGCCATGATGCGAGTTGTGTACAGGTGCATTTCCAACTAGAAACTATGTTGCATCTTGTGAGAAATCCTTAGTCGTTGTTAGAAGGGCTCTTCACTGATAGGAAGTGAATGTCGGTGCCGACATTCACTTCCATGACTGTGAGCTCTTATGGACAGAGATTTTATTCACATGGATTAGGGAACTTAGGGTGTGTTGGCAGTGTTCTTGAATGGAATTATGTGAATGTCGTTGACGACCATCGGATCCAAAGCTATTGTGAGCTTCTATTCCGAGAGATTTCTTGTACGTTTTCTAGGGTGCCCAATAGTTATATGCAGTGTTTCTCTCACGAATTTCTGAATGTCGGTGTCGACATTCACTTTGAGAACAATGGGCTTCTGCATATAGAGATTGATTTCCAGTTTGTCTCGTGGTTCGCAGGTACACAAAATATGTGCCGATGGATGGAAATCACCTCAGTGGCTGGAGATTTGGAACTCAGATCAGACAGTGAAGGACTTGAATCAATTCCCTAAGAGCACTATACAGCCTGGTAGAGGGAATCAGTGATATTGTGTTTGACAACTGGCTTCACAAGGCTACATTTTGGAGTCAGGTGTGTATTGTCCCAGATTATCTTGACATGTGGTCAGACCCGGGAAACGATCCAACCATGTATACTGCAGGGATATTGAAGGACTGGAGTCCTGCACACTTCAAGGACTGTGGTTGGTACCTGGACTGCCCTCCTGAGCACACGACTTTTCAGGAGCAGCAAATGAAATATTTGAACAATCATGCTGAGATGCTGGCACCTCTGAACGATGAGGAGTACCAAAGAAACATAGCAGCACTGGCTGCCAAGGAGCCCGACGCTCAGGAAATAGCCCAGAAGGGCAAGAATGGTGGGCGCAAACCCAAAGACAAGGCTCCAGATGGCACAACCAAGTCACCTGCAAAGACAAAGGACAAAGACAAGTCGAAGGAGAAGGAGAAGGAAAAGGAAAAGGAGAAGGGGAAGGAGAAAGAAAAGGAGAAGGAGAAAGAGCAGGAGAGTGAGAAGACTTCACCACCGGAAGGTATACCCACACAATTCAGTGCGTGTTCGATGCCAGGCCACACCCATCCCGTGCTGATTCTGCAGGAGAGATTAAGATTGTCAATGAGGGATGGCTGGCGATGTTGGAGAGTCAGAAGAAAGGATACACTGGGGTGCCATCGCCTACTTGAGATAACATGATCTTATTCCTCAATCTGGTGGGAATTTAACTTTCTTTCCTTTGCATTCGTAGGTGACATTGGCAGTATTGGTATTTGTTGCTTTGCAATCATTCTTCTCTTCGTTCTCAAATTGAACATGTCTGTCGCAGGTGAGCACTGGTCCCTCCTTCGTGTGCGGTGTGCAGAAAATGTTTGCTGCAGACATGGTCATTCTTGACATCCCAGACGGTCAGGCTATGCCAGAAGTTCTTCCGAAGGGCAAGACGCCAAGCTGGAACAAATTCGATGACAACTACTGGAGTTGGGTATTCGGGTTCTGCAACTATTTCCTTTCTGATGCAGGGACACTTCTACTCTTTCAGTCATGTGACAAGGATAGTTGTCGGGCATTGGCATCGTACCTGAAGTCCTCTTGGTTCGAAATTCTGCGCACATGGAATTGTGTGAACATCCTCTACCTTGTGAAAGGGGTTTGTCCTGGTCAGCTGGTATGACGCCTCCCTCTTAGGTGTGCTTTGTTGCTTTATTTCAATGTATTCTACAACGTAACTCTACAATAATCTGTGATGGTCGGCACCGATCATCAAAAAGACTTCACTGATCAGTTTGTTGCATGCCTATGTTTTAAAGTGCCAATCTACAAAATTCCGTTGTTGTTTATGTTTCGCACCCTGACCTCCTGTCTTTTGCAGACGAGGATGTTCGAGGCAATCTGCTTGCGGAGGATTCGCACCTCAAAGACACCATCCTCCGTCCGCAGCTTCGAGATTTCTGACCAAGGGTGTTTCATCAATCCCCCGTATGAGCGGGGAGCTGCTATTTCATGAGCCATGAGCCATGAGCGGCATGAGCCATGAGCAGAGTCGTAAGTGTGGAAAAAAACATGAGCAGCACTATTTTCCGGAAATGAGAGTCCGCGGGAATAGGGTTTAGGGTGCCACGGTCATAGGGGGAGAAGGACCTCCCGATGAAGGAGGTTCGGCAATGTTATTTAGAATTATATATTGAAAGGCAATGTTTCGCGAATGGTAGGGTGGTACTGCTCTGTACAATGGGGGCCCATTTCAGCCTACCAGCCATTTGCAAAATCCACCCACACTCCCAATCCCAAACGAAATGAGCAATGACGCATTCTGGGAACGATGGACACAGAATAGAATAAAAAGAGGGCACAATGAGGTTTTTATTGATCCACATGAATTGCATTTGAAGCACGTCTACTGTGCTGATTGTGCCATCAAATCTTGAGCCCTGTGCCTACTGAATACAAGTCACGTTGTCAATGGGACTTCGACTGCTCTCAGAACTAGCTCATGAGTCATGGGGCTCCTCCATGTAAAGTCGATTGCAGCCGTTGTACCGCCCCTAGTGATGTTCACCACAATGTCCTGCCCTTCAATCATACCACCATCGAATATGGAAATCTTCACGTTTTCGTCGTCCACACCAATGCAAATGTCCCCATACAATGGAGAAGAGGAGCGCATTCCTTCAGGAGAATAGGTCTCTCCGATGGAGTCCACCCACGTCCAGTGGCAGCAGTTCCACCGCAACAGCATAGCAGTGCGCCTTCTTCTGCATGGGTGACCGTCGTAGCTGGGAAAATCGGAATCGAGGATGCGCAGGAGCCACGGACTCCTCAGACCAAGATCGTCACCCCGCTCGAAGGCGTAGTGGCCTACGATATACTCAAAAGCCACCAATGTTTCCACAATCGAACCAGTATCTTCTGTGTAATCTGTGTACCAGATAACAATGTCTCCCGATGTGGCCGAATACATTGCATAATCGATGCCTCCAAATGGGCAGTCGTCCCGGTTCCAGAAGCACGGCATCCTTGCAAAGGAGGACCTGAGGACGACTTGGATGCCGATGACCTTGCGGACAGCTACGAAGCCCTTAGATTTTGGAAATGATGCGAAGCGGAAGAGCAGTTCGGCCTCCAATAATGGAGCATCTGGGTCACACGTACCCACCGACGGAGGTGGAACGTGTTCATCACGCCAGCGGTGGATGAACCCATACATCTTTCTCATCAACAAGTTATAGTTTGAGATCTGCCACTGAAGTCCATCCCCCGGATGGAAATTCGGCGCCGCATTTACATCGAAGAGGGGATGGACTTCGTCGTGTCCAGTGGCTATCGGCCCACCTGGCAGTGACTGCTCATAGTTTGCATGGCAGGGTAGGAAACTGAAACGGCTACATTCATGTAGCAGCCAATCTTCATCGGTCCAGGATCCTGTAGGGGGGAAATTTAAATGTGCCCTGGAGTGTTTGTGAGGAATTGCAGCGTTAGCTTGAACTTTTTCCAGCCACCGCGGTCCTCTTCCTCCATCCGGGAGCTGCTGTCATTGAGCGTACTCAGCGACTTTTTTTCAAGGATGTCGTGCCGCCGAAATCCAGCCGACTGCCCTTATCATGGCCACGATTATGCTATGTTCAAACCAGAATCAGGAGACATCATTGTCTGGCTCTCTGTTTTCACAGACGTTGCTGGAATCAAGCAAGAGTCTTTGCGCGCAATGGAGTATCTGGAGGGCTATTACCGCTTTGAGCGAGGTGAGGGCGAGGGTCAATGCGGTCCGTGGGTCCTGAAAATTGTTGACCTCGATATACCAAGCTGGAAAGGGATGCCGGATAGATCACGCACGGCCTCGCTTTGGCGCTGGAACTGCTGCCAGTGGACCAAGGAGGACGGCACCGGGGAAAACTATATACGTGCAGATCACTCCGCTCTTCCAGTGTATGGAGACATTCGGCTGCGTTGCGAAGACGAATCGCACGGGCACATGAGGCCCACAGTGACCTTGTCAATGTATGATGGTGGTATCATTGATGGACATGACATTGTCGTCGGCTCCAGCAAGGGCAGCAGAACGACCGAATTGTAGTTTACCTCGAGGTGCCGCAGCAGTGATGAGCTTGTTTTGAGGGGTATCGAAGTTCCGTCGACTTGGTGAAGCCCATGTAGAAGGAGGAAGGGCTTAGTTTTGTCTGCAGTTGGTAAATGTGAGACATCGTGTCCGATCAATAAACCCATCGTACCTCACTTCTGTATGATTGTGTTTCATTGTGTTGAATAACTGTCGGAATTGGCCCACTGTTTACAATTTGATGTCTCATTTCTACAATGTGTCTGTCCGGATGAATATAGCAGAGTAACCGGTATGTGAGTCATGTGTCAAGAATATACCAGAGTAACGCCATGTCGGACATCGAAATGCGGCGCCGCATTTCCATGTCGGACATCGAAATGCGGTGACGCATTTCCATGTGGGACAAGAAAATGCGGTGCATCATTTCCGTCCAGGTACACGAAATACCAACACGGGTCTATAAATTGGTCAGAAAACGAGGTTGGCATTGCAAATGCGGCGACGCATTTCCAGCTTGGCAATGGAAACTTCTTTTTGGACAAGGGAATGCGGTGCCGCATTTCCGTACAACACTTCCAAAAGTGTGACATTTCCGACCAGCGCGATGGAATGCGTTACCGCATTTCCGAGAGAGGGTCTGCAAATGGACAAATTGCGATGTCCGTTCTGGAAATGCGGCGCCGCATTTCCATGTCCGTCATCGACTTTTTTTTAACAATGGAATGCGGTGCCAATTTTTGCTGATGGGCCTGCAGTTCGAACAACGACCATCCCCAATACTGAAATGCGGCACCGCATTTTCAATTCCGCCATCTCGACCTCCTTGTTCGACCTCCTTGTTCGACCTCTGTAAGCGTGGTGGCATCCATGCAATGAGCGGGAGAGGCCAAAACTGGCGTGTGGACAAAGGAAATTTTGGAAATGCGGCACCGCATTTCCAATTCAGATTACTTTTTACTATGCCAACATTGAAATGGAAAATTTACTCCCTCCCCTGTTTTGGAAATGCGGTGCCGCATTTCCAAAAGAGGTTCTTAGAGTTGCCAAAATTTTGGAAATGCGCTGCCCATTTCTGATTTTGGGAGCGTCGTGGTTTGAGCAATTGTGTGGCTGGAATGCACACTGGAGAGGGGTCACGAATGTCTGGCAGAATTTCCTTTATATACTCTGGAAGAGAATTTACATTTACAGAGACTTCATTAAAATTCTATTAATCTTGAAAATCATCCGAATCCTCATCCTGTTCTAGACTGTCATGCTCCGCCTCCACCCCCTCAGTGCCTTTCTCATCTCCAGCGGACTGCTCGTTGGCCAGGCTTTCGAAAATCCCATCTTCCCCTTGCGGAACTGTCCATCTCACCTCCGTTGGGTCGTCTTCCTCCCTGTCTGCGTCGCTCTCATCCGCTGAATCACATATGTACTTTCGTACCCGTCTACCTGTCTGAGCTGCTGCCAACTCTTTCCTTATCCTTCTGTCCTCCCTAGCCCTCTCCAAAATCTGCTCTACTTTACTGGGATTCTCACTTCTTCTAATCGCTGTATTTGCGAGTTTAGCTGCATAACTAGGAAGGGAGAAGTCCCTCACCGGGCTCGTCATGAAGTCGGCCCTCGCAAAGAACGGGACATTCTTCCTGGCAGGAAGTGTAGGCCCTACATGTTTCGACCCGGACCCTGCAATCCTGCACATGACAATCATCAACGAGACTAATGAGAACCACAGTCGGGAAATTCGTTTGACATAAATGACCCAGAAGGCTTTGCAAACTTACAATGTTTGCACTCACTCGTATTCCGGGTTCTCCTCCGCATCAATGTCCACTGTGTCTTCCTCGGACTCCGACGAATCCGAGGAGACTTCCGCTCTGTTGGGAGCCTTCACATTCCGTTGCAGCCCCTCCAGATGGGATCCCCACACGGATGAATCCTCCTCGTAGGCAAAGAGGTGCCGGTCGGAAAACCGCCCAGCCCACATTGAGGCACCTGTTACAATGCCATCCACACATTACCACATGGCGCTTCAGATGTTGCGAACTACATCCTAACGAGAATTTGCAGAACAGCATAGATCAAGATTCTGCATACCTGTCCCACAGATGAGGTCGAGCACTGTGCCCTCCACGTCTGTGCATGTCTCCATAATTGTCTGAATGAAGGCAGGGCTCCGAGTCCGTGAGTACCGCAGGGGTTCCGTTGAAGTGAGGCTATGAGGGAGAAGTTCCTTGGGAACGTTGTTGAACAGAACGTCATAATCGAGTGGGTCGCAGTTCGGGTCAACCTTTCCTCCCTCCTTCCGGAAAGCAAAGGTGGAGTTCTCCTTCACAAAGCAGTATGCATCGAACTGCTTCGTCTGCATACACAGGGGGAAAACGATTAGAAACCGAATGCGGCACCGCATTTGAAAACACCCAAGCAAATGAATGGACGAGTGCCAGTGTCGTAATCACCTTCTTCCCTTCCGACCAAAGGCCCAGTGTGTTGATGCACGTCCACTTCTTTTTCAGAATCGGGACGGCGCTCTTGCGGGTCCACTTCGCAATTCCTGTCTGAGTGTTTTTTCCTCTGCTCGCCAGGACAACCACACAGCCTCTGTCGTCCAACACCATGCGGGCAAGCCCGAATCCTTTCTTCCAAAAGTCCTCCGAGTACCTGTTCCAAGATGGCAAAGCTTGCAGTCCTTCCACAGGCTCTCCGTCCGGAATATCCAAGATGATCATATCGCAAGACCACTCGGTGGCATTTCCGCCCCTCCTACAATCCTTGTCTGCACACACCCTCTCAAAGAACGAGACCATATTCTGAAATCCTGGGGTGTCGGAAGGCTCTTCGGCAGTCGCCTTCTTCAGTGCTCTGCCCTTCAGACCCTCCATGGTCTTCATGTATGCCAACTTCGCTGCCCGTCCATCCAAAGCCGCCAAGAAACTCTCATTTACACACTGGACTACTGTTTCGGGAGCCACTTTCGGCCTCTTCATTTCCACCGGCTCGAAAGGGTGCCCCCCTGGGGGGTTGAAGAGTGCCTTCTTTGCCGAGCCAGTTCTCGTGCCTCTCGTGACAACGGTGGGCACAGGGGAGGCAGCCTGCGTTTGGGGGGTGGGCTGGTTGCAAAGTCTCCATCGGAGTCCTCTTCCTCACCCTCTTCCTGAACAGGCTGTTTCTGCTTCTTCGTTTTGGCGGGTGTCACAACAGCTGCTCCTTGCTGGCGAGTCCTCTTCTTCGACCCCTTCTGTTGGGCCTGCACAGCTGCATCCACCGTCTTTTGTGCCATCTCAGCTGCCTTTCTGGATTCTTCCAGAGCAGCAGATTCATTTGCCGACTTTGGCCCAGCAGGGACACGTCTTTCCTTTCTCTTCTCTTCTGCCAAGGCATGCAGATCTTTCTTTGACTCGTCAACAATACCGCCAGACATGTCCAGGTACCAGGGGCATCCAACGAGATGCGCGGGATGCCATTGTTTCTGCATCTCGGGTGTGTAGACACAGCTTGGGCCCGCCACGGTCCAAGCCATGAAGAACGGGGGCTCTTGAGCCAGGGCCCCTGTTTGAAGGAGCACGTATTTCATATACCTGCAAGGCAGTCAGCATGCGTGAGCAAAAGTTGAGACCAACCTACTGGCAGAGTGCCACCGAAAACATAAAATGCGAATGCGGTGCCGCATTTCCGAGACAAACCTCGTAACCAGGCTTCGCATACAAGGGCAGCTGTGCTTCACCTGTAAACAATTCGCATTGCAGCTTTCCCCGCTCCCTCCTGATGTGTAAACTCCACGCTCCTTCTTGCTGTCTGTAGCTCTCTGGCGAAAAGGTTGTCCTTGTATGCACATCTGAAACGTGTCACGTAGTCTTCCAATGTCTGTGTTCCATCCCATTTGACGTACAAGCCGAACAAATTTGTGTGCATTACGACTTGCTCCTTCGCATTCGACATTACCTGCCATTCCCAAATCCATTGTCACGTAGCAGTTCAGGGAATTCATGTCAGAAAAGCAAATCTGGGGAAGTACCTTGAATTACCTGGAACCACCAAGTCATACGGTTGAGCCACACATCCACTGCAGGGTCGGAAACTTCGAGTGGAAAAGACCACATTGTCCTTATGCTCTCGGATGCATTCCAGATCGACAGCCACCGTGTCTGCCATTTCCGATCCAATGTCAGGAGCTGGAAGAGAGTGGCTATTGCTAGGAAGGAACTTCAGTGCATTGAAACCTCACCTTCTCTTTCGCCTCCACACATGCCGTTGAGAGGTGATGCAGTTTCTCCAATTGCATGGTCGGCTGCATGGCCCGAGAATAGTGTTTTGCAATCTCGGGGATGAAGTCCTTTCCAAGTGCCGGATCTGCAATTGCCACCAGCTTCACAAGCTTTGACTTGTATTTGGTTCTGGACTTGACACCGGCTTCCTTCAAGTGCTCAGTCAATGACTGCAACGTTTTGACCTGCCCCTCACTTTCCATGAAGAAGCGTTTGGCATGGGCCAAATCCAGCTTGATGTTTGACTGCCAACAAAAACATGCAGAAGCGTTACATTCGATTCATGTGGAAACATTACTGAAAATTGGGGAAGGATGAGCAGAGGGAAATTGGAGCACGACTTACTTCGTATATCACCTCCACCATTCCATCCATAGTGAGACGATACCATGTCCGGTCTGTTTTTGCAACGGCTTTCTGAATGAGCTCGGGCTCCAGCATTTCCGCAAACATGTGCGGATCAGTGAGACCAGTTTTCCTCACCCTGTACAGCATGTGTGCCATGTGGGTATGCACGTACGCATTCTCAGTGACCCTGCAAGGCACACTCTCCAGTTCAGTACACGGAAGCACGGAAACAAACCAGAATGGAAACCGAAATGCGGCACCGCATTTCGAACGTGCTAGGGAGGGTATGAGTATCTTACGAGTTGAGGTCCGCCATGGCATTCTTGAGCAGGGAGGAGTCTGCCGCCTTCACCTTGAGGATGACACACTCCACCATGTAATGCCAGCCAATGTGCTTGGCATGGTTCTGCTTGATGTACTCCCACCAGGCGAGAAGTCGGTGATTCCCGTCCCACACAAAGAACATTTTACCCGACATATGGCCGAAGTCTGGATCACCCTTCAGCGTCGCCTCGAATTCGTGGTTGCGAGTGTGCCAGTGGGTATCCCACGTTGACAATTCATCGGCAGTGGGTCCACGAGTTTCGCCGTCCTCATTCTCAATGGAAACGTAAAACGCTGCCGATCCCAGACGGTACCCTTCTCGAAATGCGAACTTGAGCTTATCCACATCTCCGGGAAGGGCCTGCCTGACGATGGGAAGGGAGACCGGTAGTGGCTGAGCAGCTGGAGCATCCTCAACTGGAGCTGCACTCTGGGGCCTGTCTGCGGGCAATTCTGCCATTGCAGAGGCCTCCTCCAGGCCTGCTTGCTCATCGGTGGTGAGGTCTGCCTGCGAACGTTCAGCGGCAGCACCCTCCTCCGGTACCAAATCGACATCAACGGTCGATCCCATTGCCTTCGCTGCAGCAGAGTCGGCCCCAACATCTGCAGGCGGGAAATCCTCCAGGAACTGAGCTTCAGCTCGTGGAAGCGGTTTTGCGGGAGATTGTTCGCCCGTCGCCCTGATTGCCTTCTGCTTCCTCATCCTTGCAAGTGAAGGTGTCTGCTGCAATTGAATCTGTCTTCTACCCTGCTGCTTCATTCGCGTTGGGGGGGTGAATCGGCCTGAGCCGGTTCAGAAGCCAGTAGAGGGACGGGCTGCTTCTTCTTCGACTTTGCTGGAGAAGGGCCCGACCCCTGCTGGCGATTCTCCATGATCGAAGAACGAGTCGATCTCTGGGACTTTGAACTTGCCCTTCGAAGACGCGTCTTTGAATCGCAGAGGGCTAGGCCCGGCAGGAATACCCGCGCTCGGGGATCGGGTGGGTGTACGTGCTGCAGCTAGCTCCTCGGACTCTTCCTGCGGCTCTTCGGATTCCTGCGATCCCTCCAGCACGTCCACCTTTCCTGTTAGGCATGCAAACATGTTCTGCATTCAAGTCTCCTAGCATTCAGTCTAAGAATTACAGAAGCAAAATGGGGGGTTCGGTGCTCGATCAGCTGCGCGCAGCCCGATCGCATGGAGCTCTCACTGGTGGCTGGGTTGCCTGAGTGGCCTGCTGCTCGGAGATGGCAATCTCCTCCTGTAGACGCATCTGCTTCCTCCCCTTCGGCATTGGCCTACGTCCGAAGTATAATTTCCGGAGCTTGCGACGAGGTCTCCTGTCTGGTGCACGAACTCCCCCCTCTCAGGTTCGAGCATAAGAAGAACAGAGAGAGGGAAAAGGGGCAAAGAGTGCAGATGGAAAGGGCGCGAGAGGGGTGACTGAGGAGACACGACAAAAGTAGATGAAACGGCGGTGATGCACCACTTGGGTTCGAAAGGGTTGGACGAAAGTGTCTCCTCGTGGAGTTTGCGTCATTACGAAATTCGAATCGTTCAGGGTACGCCTGCCGTCCGAAAAACAAACATCATTATCCAACGGTCAGGCCGCGCCGCCTCATGCCCCTTCAGTCAGATAGAGTGCCGACATGTGCAGCAATTCCGTTGCTCCACGTGTTCACATTTCAAGGCATTTCCGTCCCAGCGTCTGATGAGTTGGAGCGAAAATGCGAATGCGGCGCCGCATTTCCGTTAAGTACCATCACAAGCTACACATCCGTACTTGTTGGAAGAAAATGCGGCACCGCATTTCCGTTCCACCTTCACATACCTTAGTTGTTGAACGGAAATACGGTGCCGCATTTCCGTCCCACAGCTCCATGTATGAGATTCAAAAGGGAAATGCGGCGCCGCATTTCCGTTCTGGAATGTCGAAAGGTGCGATTGGGACGGGAATGAGGCACAACATTTCAGTTCCCGTGGTTCATGATTTTCAATGTGAACGGAAATGCGGTACCGCATTTCCGTTCCCACTTCACATACGTTAGTTGATGAATGGAAATGCCGTGCCACATTTCCGTTCGGGAAAGTATAGAGGTCTCACCTGGACAGAAATGCGGTGCCGCATTTCCGGTCTGGAAAGTTTGAAGGTCTCACATGGATGGAAATGCGGCAACACATTTCCGTAGCACAGCTCCAGGCCCAATATACAAAACGGAAATGCGGCGCCGCATTTCCGTTCTAGAATGTCGGAAGGTGCGACTCGAACGGAAATGCGGTGCCCGCATTTCTGTTCCCGTTGCGCACGATTTTCAGTCAGAACGGAAATGCGGTACCGCATTTCCGTTCTGTAGAGTATTAACGTCTGACGCTGGCGGAAATGCTGTGCCGCATTTTCGTTCCACAGCTCCATGCCTCACATACAAAACGGAAATGCGGCGCCGCATTTCCGTTTTGGAATGTCGGAAGGTGCGACTCCGACGGAAATGCGGTACCGCATTTCAGTTCCGATGTTTCAGGATATTTCATCAGAACGGAAATGCGGTGCCGCATTTCCTTTTGAATCTAATACATTCCGTTCTGGAATGTTGGGAGGTGCGACTCGGATGGAAATGCGCTGCCGCATTTCAGTTCCGATGGTTCACGATTTTCAGTCAGAACGGAAATGCGGTACCGCATTTCCGTTCTGGAATGTGGTAGGTGCGACTCGGATGGAAATACGGTGCCGCATTTCAGTTCAGATGGTTCACGATTTCAGTCAGAACGGAAATGCGGTGCCGCATTTCCGTTCTGGATAGTATGAATGTCTCAAGCGGTCGGAATTGCGCTGTATGAAGCTGTCGGAATCGCACTCGGCTCCATGCATCAGATACAAAATGGAAATGCGGCGCCGCATTTCCGTTCTGGAATGTCGGAAAGTGCGACTCGGACGGAAATGCGGTGCCGCATTTCTGTTCCCGTTGTTCATAAATCTCAATCAGAACGGAAATGCGGTACCGCATTTCCGTTCCACCTTCACATACCGTGCTTGTTGAATGAAAATGCGGTACCGCATTTCCGTTCTGGAGAGTATGAATGTCTTTTAAGGACGGAAATGTGCTGCAGCATTTCTATCCCTCAGCTCCATGCATCAGATACAAAATGGAAATGCGGCGCCGCATTTCCGTTCTGAAATGTCGGAAAAGTGCGACTCGGACGGAAATGCGGTGCCGCATTTCTGTTCCCGTTGTTCATAAATCTCAATCAGAACGGAAATGCGGTACCGCATTTCCGTTCGACCTTCACATACCGTGCTTGCTGGATGGAAATGCGTTACCGCATTTCCGTTCTGGAGAGTATAAAGGTTTCCCCCGGACGGAAACTCGGTGCCGCATTTCCGTCGCTCTGGTGCATGACCAAGATGCAATACGGAAATGCGGCGCCGTATTTCCGTCCACCAGCAATCGAAAGAATCACTCGGGACGGGAAATCTGGAACCTCAATGGGTTGCATTGTTCCGAAACAACACAATTGCGGCCAGTCTTGATGAGCACAACTTGGTTGTCTGACCGTTTTAACCAGCAGTCCTGGCACTTGTCAGTGCGAACGTTCCTGTCTGCACCGAGAATACTGCTGGATCCACCCTCAGGAGAAACTGTCAGGAGATTTATTTCGTCGCCGAATCGGCCATCATTGTCATACTCACTGGCTATGGAATCAAACCTCCCACCTTCATGCATGTAGCTTGAAACAATACTTTCCACTTCAATGTGCGACTTCCAATCGTCGATGGACTCCGCAGATCCACTTAGATGGTGCCTGTGAGCCTTGGTCTGTCGCTATACTGAACCTCGCACTTGCCAACTCCGTGCGGTGTTCGATGGCTCCGAATTCCTACGCTATAGTTTGCTGTCCTCCGCAACTTGGGAGAGCCTGGATCCCAAACGAGGGAGGACTTTGCAGAGTGACTGAAACTTACCTTTGTTCCAAATTCAAGCTCAAACCGGGCACAGTTTATTTGGAAGAAGAAAGGAAGGATGTTCCTGGACAGGTTGACGAGACCATTGTCGTGCTAGGTAACGACGGAGGTTGCGGAATCGAATGGCACGTTCCCCCGTCAGACACCATCCTGTACCGAGCTGTGGGAATGCCCATTCCCTTTCCGAATCAGTCGCTGCCCACACCATCCACAAAGGAGTCCGGAAACCGAGAGGCGGCCACTGCCAACAGAGAGGTATGCAACGATAATCATTCCCGACCTGGACCGTCAAGACCCTCCATAGCTTCTCGTGTGGACGTATTCGACATTTCCGACGAGGAAGATGATTGCATTGAGGTACCATGTCCTCCACACGGTCGTTCAAATCCGGCATGGACGTCTCTGTAGGTGCTACGCATGTGCCCTCGAGCATAACTCCAACCCGGTCCATTGTGCAGCTCCTACGACAACATCACCTCGATGGTTCTCGCTCCGAGCTGGCTGCTCTCGACTATGCCAAATTCCCAGTCAGAAAGGTAACTTTTCTGCCTCCCGAAGTCGATGGCAATGTCATCTTCGAGTTTCCACCTGTTTCTTCGTCAAAGAAAGCCTCCGGGATGTTAACAGACATGGATCGAAAGCATGACGGACACCCCTGGTGTGTGACGAAGACCAGTAGCACGAAAATTGCTGATGGTGTTCGTGTACGATATGTCCTCTGTGCGGGGAAGCTGAGGTGCCTCAATCCCACCTGCTTCCACTTTCTCTCCAAAGGAGGGCGGAGAAAAAGAGACGGATTGGACTGGCACAACGCATCATCCATTCATTGTCTCCAGCCAAGCTCCTGCGGGTTCTTTCAAGTTGTGCACATTGCAAAGAACCACCGACGTGCATGTCCATGTGCAGAGCCAAGCAATATTACGTAATCCATTTGCTCCCGGACTTGACTAGAGCTTGCATACACGTTGGGGTCCACTGCCACCCCTTGGCGAGAGGCAACATGCGTGAGGAGCTGTGCAGGAAGCACAAGACATCATAAAAGATGAGGTGAAATTGAGCCCCGGAGCCAGACCAAAGCAGATTCAGCTGAAGGCAGCCCACAAGATTGCTCTTGGCAAAATCATGTCTGAAGATGGTTCCGATCGAGAGCCCTTGACCGAAGACGAGATGCGTGACCTCTTGGAGTCCGTCTCGCACGTTTGTAGTCCGAATGTGCGGAATCACATCGTATCTTGCAAGCAGGAGTTCGGCAGGGGGTCGGACTTCGGAAGTACTCAATCCTGGAGGTGAAACGAATGACTGGATATGACACATCCAAGGTAGCAGGTTTCCAGGGCAAGGCAGCGAAATCCGATCGTTGTTACATTTTCAAAATGTCGACGTGTGGGCCTGGAGTGGAGTCGACTTGGTCACTCGCATGACAACTGGAAACTTGTCGAATGCTTGGGTGATGTTTGATCACATCAAGCGAATTACAAACCATCAGTGGGTGACTATGGGTGCGCATGTTTATGACTATCACTCCAAGAGGCTCATGACGATTGCAATCTGCGAGATGAAAGGGGAGGACACACAGTCCGAGATGCATCTGTGGGAGGGCAATTAAACGAGCAGATGGCAAGGGCGGATGCCCAGAGCCCAATTCAGGGGATTCATGGCAGACAACGCTCAGGCAACTGGGCAGCGGTGCGGCGCGTGTGTGGTGAGGACCCCAATGTTCCAATGGAGGGGAAAGAGAGAGATCCTGTGGATTCCATTGGATACAGAGTCTATCCACTACACTACCAAATTTGTTGCTAGCTCATTCCAGCTGAACACCGTGTCCTTTGTACGGCGTGGAAGGATGCACCCACATTTGATGACGCGGAGGTTAAGTTTGCTATCATCGAGGCTTG
Organism: Takakia lepidozioides; assembly: GCA_030704615.1. Classification (NCBI taxonomy): domain Eukaryota; kingdom Viridiplantae; phylum Streptophyta; class Takakiopsida; order Takakiales; family Takakiaceae; genus Takakia; species Takakia lepidozioides. The sequence continues at coordinate 20,140,584 of CM060732.1, read as the reverse complement.
GTGGAACACGTCAGGTGCAGTGGAGACAAACCAATCTGGGAGCATTGCACAGGGTTGCTGGGTGGTGGCATTTTCGGTTATCGACCGTTCGGACAGTACATGCGGGAGGTAGGCTGCTGTCAATTTCGTTCATTTGTCTTTATGTTACGGAATTTCGATGGTCCCTCACCATTGTTTGTGTCTTCTAGGAGCGGTGCTGGATTCCAACACGGACATGCCGAACACGAATATGGCAGAATCGGTCCACTCCTCGGGCGAGGTCTCTGCCGCACCATGGGTGGACGTAGTGACGGGCCACAACGGAGGACATCGACGAGCAATCATGCAGCAAGGCCACGTACTACAAGTTCCTGGCGGAAACAATGGGGCTTTGGGCCGGACAGGGAGGAGGAATTGTTGGTACGAACAGCTTCGGAGGGTCCAAGAATCCAATGAAAATGGCGACAGCATTGCGAGTGAGACGATCAAAGGACGCCCTCTGCACCGCAGAGGTGAACACCTAGAGGGGGAAGTGCGACTCGCCTGTCGGCGGAGGATTGAAGAGGGAACCCGGGTGCTAAGAGGATTCCTGGATCCGAGCCGACGGTAAACTTAGGACAGAACATCGAGGTCCCGTCATGTTGCAGCACAATATGGTTGCAAGTCAGTGGAAGCCCAAGAAATTCAAGATCGACCGTGCCTTCAACCGGGATTCGTGGCCAAAAAATTCCCACCCACCGGCACTTGCCACCAGATTTGCCCGCTGTTATGCAGTAGTGCCAAGCATTGTGTGAGACGACTGTGTCTGCTCACAGTGGAGAATTGCTCGCAAAGCCGTCGTTTCGAGGAAGGTGTTCCGCAATTCGTGTGGATACACGGCAACGTTGTTTAGAGATGATAAGGAGGAATCCAGATGGGGCTGTCCCTGCTCCTACTTTTACAGGAAGATTTGTCCATGCAAAGTTTGCGGAGGCGACAACCACCCAGTTCTGGTTCTGCAGGCACGACATTATGACTTGCGTGTATGGAAAGCCCAAAGGCATACAAACAATGCCAGAGGCTCCCCCGGTGTGGCCGGTGGAACCAGGCTGCGATCTGAGTCAGGTTGAGGCCGACGCCCTTACCGCCGCAGGATTTCGGATGGTGCAGCGCACTGACGTCCCCAGAGAACCATTTCCGCTTCCACAGCCTCCACCACCGACCCCTGTGAGAGCAAGAACAATGGGACACGACAGCTCTAAGCATCCTACACACCGTTGGGGGAAACCGAAGAGGCGGCGACCTCCCTCAAAAGTGAACGAGACAAGGATGGGGAATGCACTTCGGATGAACTGTACAATCCAGAGCTCGACAGAAGTGCCCCCACCAGGATTCGGGCGTGTGTATCAGATGGCCACGGCGGGCTCAGCTGTTCGCAATGAGGTGTACACCATCACCATTTCAGAATTACCCACCTGCAATTGCACCGACTTCCAGATCATGGCGAACAAGGGGGCATCATACTGCCCTTGCAAGCATTTGTACTACGTGTACCTAAAGAGACTCCGTTGTAATTCCACAACTCATCACTTCATACATGCACCAGGGTTGAGCCCCCAGGAGGTTCACACTCTTCTGAATATGGATCCAGGGGACCAGTGAGCTTGGCTTGCGGTCCCATACAATGGTACGCCCATCCTTTTCGGATAGTAGAACTGTACTGCTGCCAGTACCTCAGACTCTGGCCACAGAAAGGTCCGACATATGTCTTGCCTACCAGTAACCTGTTTTGCTCGAACTAAGATATTACTATATCGTTCACTTGTTTCCACGTGCATGTATTTTTGTATGTTGGAGGGTTCATGTTTTTCTGCTTTCCGAAAAACTTGCTTTCCTCATTCGACCTCCGACAAGGAAATGCGGCGCCGCATTTCCAAGTATCGTCGTAGGTACCCCCAGAGGCGGCCTTCGCCAACACCAAACCGCTCCGAAATTTCGCACGTGCGAACCCTAATGCGGCACCCTATTTCCCAGTTCAGTTGCAAACCTTTCCCGCCGAATACCCGAAGAAGACAGAATTGTGAAGTACTGCAGACTGTATTGGTGCAGACTCCATTGGTTCAATCGCGGCAAAAGGGTCAGCTTCATTCCAATGTTAAGGCATGTAAAACCGCGGAATACTCTATACAGGCCAGTATGCGACGTCCTTTTGCAGTGGTATACTGGATTTCCCGTTGCACGGTCACTTATTTCCATGAGCGGATCTAAAAAACCATGAGCGGACTTGTTACTGACGACATATCTTCGCCGCATTACATGATCTGGAACGTCCAAAAACGGCAAGGTCAAATAAAAAACTATTATTTTAATACTTGTTTAATCTGCCGCATTTCCAAATTTGGAGGAGTCCGCTCATGAAATCCGCGTATCTTAGACTTCGGCTCACCGCTCATGCGGCTCATGCGGCTCATGGCTCATGGCTCATGGTTTCTGCTCATGAAATAGTAAACCTCGTATGAGCCGCATGTCGATGACATTCTGTACAACCTCATGCAGCCCAGTCAGACTCTCAAAAAACCAGATGGCACTCCCTGGAGAGGTGCAAAGGAGAAAACCCCAACGTTCATGCAGACACTGCTGGAGTCATGCAGCCACCATTCTGCACGGGTGGTCGACCTCTCGATATCCACAGGTTCTCCCTTCAGATTTGGTTTTCTTTCACCATTTTCATCTTCGTTAATCCCCCCCTTACAAGCTGTTCATGTCCTCCTGTCTGTTGCAGGAGGAACTTACCATGCGTGCAAGGCAGGCGGAAGATCCTTTTTTGGCATGGAGGGTGACTCTGACCTATACAAGACTGTGCTCCTCCCCCTTTTGTCTATCTCTACATCGGGCACACAAACTGAAACGATTCAAATCCAAAATGATGAGGATCACGAGGATAAGTAGGTCCACAACGATTTTTCATGTGAGTAAGTCTGCAATGGAATTGTCATTCCACTTTGGGTGCCCTTTTCAATCGCAGACATCAAATTTACAGTAATAACGTATTTCTTGATGTGACTTGCAGGAAAGGCAACGATGGATCTTCAGGAGACACCCCCATTTGTGGCGAGACTGTTTTCGACAGCCCCCTTTCCACTTTTGTGCTTCCTGTGTATGCCGAAGCCATGGCACTTAAAATGGCCGAGGCTCTCTCCCCTGACTTTTTATTGCCCGACCGTAGGTGTAGCCATCGTAGATCCGGAGTTCTAAAATACTTGGACTTGGATGCAGAGGACGCGGGGATACATTCTACTGACTCTGAGTCAGACTGAACTATGCATTTTTTATGTTCATTTCTCATCCTCTTCGTAAAACATTGAAATCCCCTACTTTATTGCAGATGTTCCTGCAGAAAGAAAATGGAACAAAGAATCCACTCATAATGAACTGGCAATCTTCATGAATCCATCCCACAAACACCACAACCTCATGTCAAATCCATTGTGCATTCATCTACACTGTATTCATGCATCCTCCATTCATAATGTGAGAGAGGAACTGCAAAGAGAAGGAAGCAGTGACATCAGGATAACTAGGAACTCCGGATGATCACTCGAGGTTCCTGAAACGTTACAGAGATGAGGTCCGGAAAAAAGCTGGTGGCTGGCAAAGAAGGTAGATTAATATTTGAAGACGTGAAGAGAAACAAATGGAGAGTGGAGGTAAAACATTAGTTTTATTCTTGAAAACATGCCGAGAGGTGAACCTCCGCAATATGTCCTTGTCAACCTTGTTCTCCGCCCGAGGTTGCATTGTCTTCATTGTCTGACTGTTGATTGGCCTCATCCAAATTTGCTCGTGCTTTCTCCGCCTCCACCGCGGTAATTTTCTTAGAGCTATTACGTGTCGTGTTTTTTCTGGCGGGCATTGTCCAAACGACAGAGTTAATGTGAATCCACTGAGGGGGATCATCTGGATTGAACTCCCAAACTTTGGACCAACAATCTTTGTACCAGTCCAAATCGGAAGGGCTACCTCCTTTCTTGGGTCTCCACCATTTGACGTGAACCTTCTTAAAATTTCTGGATCCTCTGTCGCGGACCACATCCGATATTGCCATCCCCATCCAAATTGGAAACGTCACAATATCTACTGGTCGAACCAAGACGAATAATCCATTCTCAATGTCCTTGAACGATTTAGAGGCTGCTTCGGTCTATCACGCCGGGGGCCACAATACGGCTTCATCTTCTTCCGACAGATCATCCTCTGCAGGTGTATGGATTCCGGCTCTATGGTGGTTGACAGCCCACTTGGTTGAGGGCCAAAAACCCTCTTTAAGCGCGATTGAATGTCGTGATTCTCCAGGAATGGGAAGATCAAGTTTTGCAAGGATTGCTTCCCAATATTGATCATACTGTATCATGATGTCACGATAATGATCGTCAAGCAACATCCCCTTCTTCCAGAACTCCCTGTATTTTTTAATTCAAGTTTTGATAAAAAGACTGTTTATCGGATGAGTCATCTCCCATACCTCAAATTGGTGTTTTTTTTACAGCCCTGGGTTGTACTGCTACAGGCCCATCGGGATTCGACTTCCACATCTTCACCGCACCTTTTTTGGGGAGCCACTCAGAATCAGTAGCAAACTTCTTAAACTTCATGACAGGACAACCATCTTCATCTACATAGAATCGAAATACATGCAAGTTTGCCCAATTAAAGCCTATTTTCCATCGAGAATACAACCGTCCACATACGCCTTGAAATCTGGCACCTCTTGAATGATTTGAGGAATAAATTGCAGATCTTGAGAGATCATAAAAAACCTCATAAGATCGGAGAGAACGTAGGTGTTGTTTTGCTTCGGCTTCTTCGATAAATAACTGAAGAATCCGTCGATGTCCTCATGGGTATGGCCAACCATGAGAAATCCCATCTGAATCTCCTCAAACACTCCTCTCGCAGTTAGGAGCGACAGAAAAGCCAGCATCCACCTGTTTTTGTTTTCCTTCACGCAGTTGTCCAACTGTAGGTAGAGTCTTCGCGGAAGTGGGACTTTTCTTTTTCTCTTCTCCTTATCGTTGAAAGGTTTCAGGACGTCGAGACACCTCGATTTACCCTTCATGAGAGATTCGAAAAAAGAATTCTGAGGTGGGTGGTCAAAGATGTTACGACTTTCGCGGCAAGAGGGCTTCTCTAGTTGGCGGAGGCATCTTGCTAGAGAGCCAATCGTGAAGTTCGGGTCTCCCGGCGGCCAGAAGTCTAGAGAGTACTATTTGTAGGCTCCGTCCCCGTGGCCGTGGGTGACCTAGTTGCAAATTTGGACGTGACGTGGCGTTGACGCGTCAGCGTCACGTCCGACGTCAGCGACGGACATGCGTCACGTCACGTCCTAAACCGACGTTACTGTACATAAATATGTTTATTTTTTTACTTTACTATTGACTATTTACTATGAGAACCGACGTGGCTACCGATGTGGCCTCATTACGTGGACTTCATTAATTATCTGTAAAATTCATATATTATGATTTATATTGTCAATCATGCGACCGTTAGCAAAGGTTGGTCGGACATTTAAAATTATTTTTTTAAAAAAAAAATGCGACCACCAAAAGGGGGTGGTCGCACATTTTTTCTTATTTTTTAAATGGGTGCGACCACCAACAGGTGGTGGTCGCAGCATTTTCATTTTTTTTAATAGGTGTGACCACAAGCAGAGGGTGGTCGCACATTTTTTTTAAAAAAAAAATTGTGTGCGACCACCAGCAGGTGGTGGTCGCTACTTTTTCATTTTTTTTAAATAGGTGCGACCACCAGCAGGGGATGGTCGCACATTTTTAATTATTTTTTAAATGAGTGCGACCACCAGCCGGTGGTGGTCACAGACTTTTTCTTTTTTGTTATTAGGTGCGACCGCTCCCTGGACACGTGGCAAGGCGTGAATGGGCAGCAGAGGTGGTCGCGCGCCAGGCCTCTCCAGGCAGTATATAAGGGCCTACCCCTCATTCCCAACCCACTTTTTTCCCTCTCTGTGAGTGCGGTTTTGGGGCTTCTTGGAGTTTGAACTTCGGTGGCCAGGACTGAGCGTGGGGAGGGAGAGAAAGTGGATTTGTGTGGGGGAGGAGTTTTTGCCTTTTTTTCCTGGGACTGCGGGAGAATTTGCTTTGGGTACTATACCAATAGAGGGTGAGGAAATAGGTCTATTAGTATATAAGGTTATCAGTAGTCTGGGTTTTTTTTTCCGTTACGAAGCCGCGTCTATTCCGCAGAGTACTTTCATCATGTCCGGAAACGTTGCTTCGAACGCAGTGTCAGGGGGTTCCTCAGGGAAATGGCGTAAAGGTATGAAGCGTAAACATGCACATAAACGGGATAGTCAGGTCAACAAAAAAGACTATCCAAGCGCAGAGGCCGCGAAGGTGGTGAAGCAAGTAGTATTGGATTATTTGAAGGACAATGACATAATGCGTTTGTGTAGTGTGAATGCAGGGGAGTAACATTGAAAATGTTGTTGGGCATCAAATTACGGCATTGATGAAAAAGGGAGTGCCTGGTACTAATGTCGGGAGGGAATTACCCAGGCCTACAGGTAATTCCATGGGAACACTATGCTCTTGCTCTGCCAGGACAAAATATGGCTAAGTCATAACATGCGCATTTTTCATCCTTGGAATGAATGATTTTCGTCGCGTATGTTTAACCTAGAAACTCGAGCTGAGGAAAACGAGGAGGAAGACGACGGACAACTCTTCACAGCTGCTGCCGTGGAGTTGTCAGGCAGGCTGGCTTGGGAACTTACACCTGCGCCATGTGAATCAGCTTGCCTTAAAGCGCGACGTTAAGGGATCTGCTTGGCATTTTGTGCAAAGAGAAGCGGTGCCTCTTTCTGCGTGGTAATAATCAATTTTGAAAGCTGAGCAGGTGCTAAGAGCGGTGCACTACCGCTGCCGCCATTGTCTTGAAGAGTACAGTTATGAGGAGATAGAGCGCAGCAACAGCTGTTGGGGAATGAGAAGTGCAGGCTGGTGTGGATGCGACTCGGGTTATCTGTAATTAAGACTTGTAGTTACCTTCTGTCTTAGAGCTGTAGGAGCACATCAATCCTTAGGGCAGAAGTACACATGTAGAAGGATAGGGTAGAGGTTGGCAAGCACAAGGATGTTGCCAGCTGATGAAGCAAGCCGTCATGACATGATGAGAACTGGAATCAAGATGAGAAGAAGCGTTGAATATGGCTGATGACAGCGATGGTGAGGTGCCAGCTTGGCAGGCAGAACCACCGCTTCACACGAGTATAAGACAGATAAGTTCTAAGAGTGTTGGCTTCTCTTTTTGGGCACTTAGGAATGACTTTGTGAAGTTTTGGAACTGTCTCTTGTATCTGCTGAAGGGGACAGAAATGTGAGGAGTAGAAAAGCCCTTTGAAAATGGAATGAAGACACTGGAATTCAAACCAGGATAGGGTGGAGATGGATGCACCTGTTGTTACACTGTCATTAGGAAAAAGAAAGAGGGGACAAGGATAGCTCACATCAGGGTCAGAATGGTTGCTGTTGTTGTGTTTTTCTTTTTTTCAGTGTCTTCAGCCAGCATAAGCAAAACAGCCCTGGATGTTAAAACAGTGGAGCCAGTGTAGAACTAGCTTGGTGGATAAAGGAGAACATGGATGGTCAGACAGAAACGGATTTGAAGAACTGAGAGGGATGACGTGGATGGGGAAGAAAAGTCAATACTGTTTTGGGGTTTGGATCTGATTTATAGAAGTGTTCTCAACATGTGAATGACTGAGGTTTGCATTTGAGGAAAAAAGAGAGCTGTCAGGGTGTGTGATTTGAGATCTGTAGAAGGGTTGTGAAGTGAAGCCTTGGCCAAATAGGATCCACTTGGGGAAAGATAGTGCAAGGACCAGTCACTGGAGAGAGAGAGAAAAAGAGAAGACCGACAGAGGGGCAGATCATGTCTTGTAACCAAGGTTGACTTCAATGATGGATGCACTGGATGCCTGGCTGGATGTGCATTTGCATTGCATCATAGCCATGCTGTTGTAAAAAAAGTGAGGAATCCACACACCAAGGAAAAAGAGTGTGAGAGAAAGAAAAAGTGAAAAGGGAGAAAGGGTTGATGAGGGATGGACAAATGGAGAGAGGCAAGGTCAAGAAGACATGAACCCTGAATGATCAAACTAGTGGGCCTGCAGTTCATGGCAGATCTGAGCTGTCCACCCACCTAGACCGTGATCTCATTACAAAAAGGGGCTTCCGACGTGTTGCAGACCAAGGGAACTGCCCACAAGGGCAGTGTTTATCACTGACATAGGGCTGATTGCATCACTGAATACATCGTGGCAGCATAGTTGGTGCTGTACCTGCAGGTAGAGGATGTTGTGTAAAAGGTAGAACCAAGAGTGAACAACAATTTGACTCCCCATCCATGTCTTCTCTTCCGCTGCGGCGTGGATGAGGATTGCTTGAACTCTGATCACGAAGGAGCTGAGGGAAACCCACAGCCAAGTGACGACAGTAGGACAGAAAAGAAGAACCTTCTTTCTTTTGCTCCGCTTAGAATGGAAGGAAGCACAATTAGAATTATACAGAAGGGGATTCACGCCCCTTCTTTTCACACTACATTTGAATCTTTTGTATGTCCGACATGGGAATGAAAGGTTCCTTAGATTCCAGCACAATATGGAGATGAGAATGAGGGAGGCTTTGGCCGGGGATGAATGGGAGGAGGACAGGGCGAAGTTCCAGTTCACAAAATGGATGGAGGACCGGGCCCATGATGCCACATGGAATCTGAGGCAAACCATGGACAAGTTTGTTACGAGAACACATGTAGCTGAAGGTCGCATGTCAACTTCGGAGGAGGAGTTGTTTGTGCTTGTGGATTGGTGGTCTGACATGGCAAAGGCCCACGCCAAACGACGTACGAAACCACTCCCAGGGAAGGCAGGGTCCTCGTCCGCGGATGCGGCATTGAACGTGAGATACATATCCACAAACGCACATGTACAACAACTCGACGCCCAAACAGGGAGGGTATGGTACAATTCGGGGGGGTTAGAATTGTTGGGGATCAATTCATTCCTCCATCTTGGGAGCTAGCAGGGAAAACGCCCAGGGAATGCCAAAGTCCAACATAACAATGAGGCGTTGGCTGTAAAGTTCCATCATTTCGGCATCATAAAGTATTTTGCGTTGCATCCACATCGAAATGAAGGTTACACACATTGGTGGAATAGGGGGACCATACGATCATGGTTGAGTATTGACAGAAAATGGGGGAATGATCGGGATAACAGGGAGTTAATGAAACGACGGGGGACGGAGCAGGAAATGCAGGAGGTCAACTGACTGGTTCGATTCCGACCCAATTGGCATGGGCGCTTTTGCACATCATGCTCAACGTTCATAATCACCACCTCTTGCACAACGACATGTCCCCCGACAACATCTTGTTGCATTTTCCACAAGGGTCTGAAGATGTGTACATCGGGGTATGCGATTGGGGGATGGCCTCCACGACGGATGACCCAAAAATCACGTTGTACATTTTCGAGAGCAGAGACAAGATGATAAAGACTCTCGCACATAGATGGTGGATTGCACCTGAAATTGCAATTGTTCATAATGTAGCCAACAACCAGTTAGATGGCACACCTCGTAGGCCCCCTCTAACCGTGCCATCAGAGACCTTTGCAATTGGGAAGATAGCCCAGGCAATAAATGGGGGTAACACGTTCGATGCAAGTCTGTTCAACAATATGTCTACTGGAACCTGTTTTGCTTCCGCTCTGGAAACATGTGTGTAGACACAGTAGAGTTGCGGTACAAACTAGAAAATGTTGTGAAGCGTTTCATGACGGGGCTATTCAATTGGCCCGAGCCCAAAAATTGCTGGAGGATGGATAGAAACTTGTAGACCTCTGACTGTACATCGTTTGAATAAATGTTGTTTTCAATTGTGTTTGTCGTACCATAATGTTTTAATGGTTTGTTACTTGGCCATGGCACCTGGGTCCATCATATGGGATAATCAAGCACCACACCCACTCTTGAAGAGTGACAGTGTACACCGGGTCAATGGGTGAACCAATCGTTCCCCTGCCAAATGATTTTAGATTGATTTGAAACTTTGGGAGTGTCTTGTACATGCCCTCTTTAAGTTACCGGACAAGTATGAGGTCAATCTAAAATGGTTCTAAGGGTGAACCAATAGTTCCCCTATTAAATGATTCATGATTGAAAATTGGTTGAAAGGTTTAACGAGTTGTTCGGGGGGCAAATGATTATTTCTTCACTTGCAACTTTGTGTACGTGATTTGTACGTACTTAAGCACATATGGACCAAAATTGAACTTCAACAAAGTTGTTTGAATGGGTTATTCAAATTCATAAGGAGAAACAACCTTTCGCCTGCACATGAATTGTTTTTAATTCCATTTTGAAGCCATGTGCTTGATAACAACATGAAGAGTTGCACGCAAAATATTACCATGAACAGACATCGTCTGCATCCAAAACACATTTTATTCCCTCATTTGCACTCCAAGATGAAGTTATCTTCAACTTCATGCACTCTTCATAGAGAGTTTGCAATAGTGAGCATAGAGCAAATGATGAACGTTTTTTTCCAAACATTTTTCTTTGGTACATTTTTTAGCAAGGATGTGGTGGTGTGAGGGTTCAACTCACAAAACAAAATCAAGCCAAAAACAAATTAATTGCGCCCCACACTCATTGCGCCCCACAATCCTATGCCCTCTAAATCATTTTATTTAGTAAAAATCCAGTTCAATTCAAAATTGGATGAAATGGTGAACGGAAACTTCCCCGATGAAATGATATTTTATTGCTCCGAAACTTTGCAAGTGTCTTTTACATGCCCTCTTACACGTCTTTGAGAAGTATGACATCAATCTAAAATGGTTTAAAGGGTGAACCAATCGTCCCCCTACCAAATGATTTTAAATTGATTTGAAACTTTGCAAGTGTCTTGTACATGCCCTCTTACAGGTTTTTCACAAGTTTCAAGTCAATCTAAAATGGTTGAAAGGGTGAATCAATCATGATCATATCAAATAATTTTGGAGTGCTTTAAAGCTTTGCAAGTGTCTTTCACATGCCATTTTAAAGGTACCGGACAAGTATGAGGTCAGTAAAATATAGTTGAAAGGGTGAACCAATTGTTCCCCTATCAAATGATTTTACATTGCTTTGAAGCTTTGCAAGTGTCAGCCACATGCCCTCCTACAAGTACCGGACAAGTATGACGTGAATAAAAAATGGTTGAAAGGTGAACCAATCATTCCGCTATCAAATGATTTTATATTGCTTTGGATGTCATTGCTTTGGTAATTCTAGCCCCCCAATGGCCCATTGTAACCCTTGAATTACAATTCAAAATGCAATTCAAGCCCTTAAAATTGGTAATGTCAGTCCCTAAAATGACCAACCCCGGCCGCCCCTCAAATTGTAATTTGAGCCCTTGAAATTGTCAATTCCAACCCCTCAAATTGCCCTGAAATGGCTATTCCCGCCCTCAAATTGCAAATAGCTGAAATGGCAGTTGCTAGTGCAGCCCCTGAAATTGGCAATTGAAGCCCCTGGAATGGCAATGTCAGCCCCTCAAATTGCAAGTCCAACCCCTGAAATTGGCAATTCAAGCCCCATAAATGGCAATTTCAGCCCCTGAAATTGGCTATGGGTAAACCAATCATTCCCCTGCCAAATGATTTTGAATTCATTTGAAACTTTGCGAGTGTCTTGTACATGCCCTCTTAAAGTTATTGGACAAGTATGATGTCAATGTTAAATGGTTCAAAGGGTGAACCAAGAGTTCCCCTAATGGATGATTCATGATTAATTGTTAACGATTGATCTCATATTACACTGGGACCTATCAGAGGGTACATTGAACACACTGGCCAAGTCTCAAAGCGAACGAAATCATTTGAATGGGCAACCATCCGTCGGCCCATTGAACGAATTTTGGTTGATCTCATATTACTCTGGGGCCTCTTCCATGGTACATTGAACATACTGTCTCAAAACGAACCAAAATTATTTCGATGGCGACCCATTCGTTGAGCCATTGAATGAATTTCGATTGATCTGATATTAGTCCCGGACCTGTGAGAGGTTGTCTCAAACGTACTGGCAAAGTTTGGAAGCAAACAAAAATGATTTGGATGGGCAACCATCCGCTCACCCATTGAATGTATTCTGTTGGATCTGCTTATTTGGGACCTGTTGGACTGCGTTTCGCGTGCTCATGTTTTTTTTTTCATTCCGTTTTTTAATGGGGCGTGTAATGACTCCATATGCAACGTAAATCATTTGGATGGGCAACCATCCGTTGGCCTACTGAACGAATTTCGATTGATCTCATATTACTATGCGGCCTCTTAAATGAACATAGTGGCCAAGTCTCAAAGCGAACCAAAATCATTTCGATGGCCAACCATCCGTTGAGCCATTGAATGAATTTTGATTGATCTGATATTAGTCCGGACCTGTGAGAGGATGTCTCAAACATACTGGCAAAGTTTGGAAGCAAACAAAAATGATTTGGATGGGCAACCATCCGCTCACCCATTGAATGTATTTTGTTGGATCTGCTATTACTTTGGGACCTGCTGGACTGCGTTTCGCGTGCTCATGTTTTTTTTTTTCATTCCGTTTTTGAATGAGGCGTGTAATGACTCCATATGCAACATGCATGCCAAATTTGGGAGCGATCAAAATTCATTTGGACCCAAAACCGCAGTTTCTTGCCCATTTTGCACTCCAAACTTGATTTGTGCTCTACTTTATGCACTCTTCATAGAGAGTTCTGCAATAGTGAGCGAAGAGAACATTTTTTTTTTGGGGCATTTTTTATTGGTCCAAATTTTGGCGGGGGAGTAGCCGTGGGATGCTTGAAGCCGCAAAACAAAATCGAGCCAAAAACAAAATCGATACGTGTCAGAAACCCCCAATGAAAGGCAGTGCAAACCTATTTAATGGCTTAAAAAAATTTAAAATTCAATTACATTATGGAATGGCTTGGTGTCGATGGGGAGGCAAATGATTTATTCATCTGTTGGGTCTCCGCACATGTGTCGCACACATGTTCAAGCACATGCGGGCAAAAATGGGGCTTCAACCACATCCGTTCAATGGGTGCAATAGCCGTGCACGCATTGCATGGTTTCTTTTTCATAAGGAACAAAAACCAGATGACAACTGAACGCCTCATCGGCCCATCGAACGAATTTCGATTGATCTCATATTACACTGAGACCTATCAGAGGGTACATTGAACACACTGGCCAAGTCTCAAAGCGAACGAAAATCATTTGGATGGGCAACCATCCGTTGGCCCATTGAACGAATTTCGGTTGATCTCATATTACTCTGGGGCCTCTTCCATGGTACATTGAACATATTGGCCAAGTCTCAAAGCGAACCAAAATCATTTCGATGGCCAACCATCCGTTGAGCCATCAAATGAATTTCGATTGATCTGATATTAGTCCGGGACCTGTGAGAGGGTGTCTCGAACGTACTGGCAAAGTTTGGAAGCAAACAAAAATGATTTGGATGGGCAACCATCCGTTCACCCGTTGAATGTATTATGTTGGATCTGCTATTGCTTTGGGACCTGCTGGACTGTGTTTTGCGTGCTCACGATTTTTTTTTCATTCTGTTTTTGAATGGGGCGTGTAATATAGCCATATGCAACGTGCATGCCAGATTTGGGAGTGAACATAATTCATTTGGACCCAAATCCGCAGTTTCTTGCCCGTTTTGCACTCCAAACTTGATTTGTGCTCTACTTTATGCACTCTTCATAAAGAGTTCTGCAATAGTGAGCAAAGAGAACATTTTTTTTTTGGGGCATTTTTTATTGGTCCAAATTTTGGCGGGGGAGTAGCCGTGGGATGCTTGAAGCCGCAAAACAAAATCGAGCCAAAAACAAAATCGATACGTGGCAGAAACCCCCAATGAAAGGCAGTGCAAACCTATTTAATGGCTTAAAATTAATTTAAATTCAATTACATTATGGAATGGCTTGGTGTCGATGGGGAGGCAAATGATTTATTCGTCTGTTGTGTCTCCGCACATGTTCAAGCACATGCAGGCAAAAGAGGGGCTTCAACCACATCCGTTCAATGGGTGCAATAGCCGTGCACGTATTGCAAGATTTTTTTTCCGCAATGAACAAAAACCAGATGACAACTGAACGCCTTATTGGCCCATTGAACAAATTTCGATTGATCTCATATTACAGTGGGACCTATCAGAGGGTACATTGAACACACTGGCCAAGTCTCAAAGCGAATGAAAATCATTTGGATGGGCAACCATCCGTCGGCCCATTGAACAAATTTCGGTTGATCTCATATTACTCTGGGGCCTCTTCCATGGTACATTGAATATACTGGCCAAGTCTCAAAGCGAACCAAAATTATTTGGAGGCAAATGATTTATTGGTCTGTTCATTTATTTGTGATTAATCGTTAATGGTGAAAAGGATAAATCAAAGGCTCATTGATAAAAAAAATTTGAATGATTTGAAATTTTGCCGGTATGTTCTACATGCCTCTTACATGGACCAGACAAGTATGAGATCAATAAAAAATGGTTCACAGGAAGAACCAATGGTTACTTGATATGTCGATTTCTGAATGCTTTCAAACTTTGCCATTGCATTGTACATGCCCTCTGGAAGAAATGGCCCTTCATCCCGACGAGGCACCCAGTACGTCTCATTCATATCCTCCCAACGGATGCTAGCGGCCTCCAACTCCCTCAGAAATAGGTCTCTCCCAATCGGTTCGCGATTGTATGGGTCGTTTTCCGCTGGCACCCACGGATCCTCAGGCAGTCGGAAGAATCTTTGTCTGGTACAGCTCCAATGCCCTCCCAAGTTCTGGCAAAATAACTCCATTTGGACTGGGTCCCGTATGCCTCTAGCACGCACGGTTATTTCCCAGTTGAATGTCACCCAAAAGGTCACCGGATCTTTAACCCTAGTTAATGTCTTCGCATCCAAGGCGTACATCTCTCTTAGAGCATCCCATGTCATTATCTCCCCCCAGTGCTGCCAATTTAAAAAATCGTAAGGCGATACATCCAATGGCATGTTGTACCGGTTTGTACTCCCGTGGGCATATTGTCTTGCAACCCAAACAACTCGTAGAAACGTCGATGGATTGGTCCACGGCAGTCAGGGCATTGGCTGGCTCGCATGGCTGCCGATATGAGACATGCGAGATGGAACAAATGGCCACATGAACCAAGCATATAGCTTCCCTCCGGTTCGTAAGGGTTTAGGCACATTGTGCACACCGTACCATCTGTTACCCATAACGCTGGATTGCTCCGTGGTATCCACGTCCGTTTATCCTCATGAATGTAGAATGACATCCTCGGTCTGCTGTCCCACTCCTCCTCTACTCCCAAATCCCAGTTTATGCTCTTATTGGTATCGGAAATTGTATGCACACAGTGCTCAAACATGGCATCCACATCACCGCATGTGGTGAATCCAGTGTACTTCGACGTGAATACATCACGCAGAGTGTCGTGCCTTTGCAAATTAACATAGATGTTATCTACGCTTCGATTCGACAAACGTGCTGCACGTTGGAGGGATGACAACGTTTATTCTATCCGTGTTTCCCGCGATGCTAGATGGCCCGCCCATGTCGCCCAATTCCGCCAATTCCCCTTCAACCATGGCCATGATCGGATTTGCATGGCATTTGAGTACCAATATGCAACAGCCCTAGCTTGCTCGCGTTCCCCCACAAGCTGCTCTAATTCCTGTTCTTGGACCGATGTAATTTGCACGACTGAAAATTCCCCAGTTTCCACTATGGGGTCCTTCCCTTTTCTTGCCCTCTCCGCCGCAAGTTTTTCTTCCTCAACCCTCGCCGGGTCCAGTTCAGGCGTTTGCACTTCATTCCCATGCCCGATTGAGTCAACCCCGTGGATGATGCGGTCAATGTCCATTGGTGGCATATACAAACGCGCCAATATGTCTTGCTCGTTGGCGATTGGCCTCGGGTCCTGAAGCACACCGCGTACGCTGTCGAGAGTCCCCAACCCCATTCTTTTCAACAACTTCGTTATTTGCCACCGTAGCAAATGAACAATGTCCTGCAGGTCCTTGATGTGTTGTTCATGTGTGGCCAACTGTTCCTCCAATGGAGAGCGTACCTCGCCCCCCTCCACCTCAGACGTTGAAGGCCCGGCTGCGGAGACCTGTTGCGGCATATAATCTGGAGGTTGGTCTGCCTTTCCTCCTTCTTCTACATCGTCTTTCCATCCGCTTTTCCTCCTTCTTCCACCTCGTCGTTTCCATCCAACCGTATGATGTCCTACCCCTGACGTATATACAAGTCTGGGATATCAGAGAACATGTATAGTCTAGTACGCTGTCTCGCAGTGGCAGTTTGCCAATCCACTGGTCGCAATAAAATCAACTTTGTGTACGACATGGCCGCAAATAAATACGGGACCTTGTTGTTGACGAGCGGTTGACCCCGCAATGTTGTATGTACCTCCTCTGCCCTGTGGCGGAAATGCGGGTTGGCGCAGGAATGCAAGCTAGCTTGATTTTGTTTGGTTTGTGGATCATGCCTATCTCTGGGCCACAAACGATTTATGTGACACCAGTCCACAAATTTCCTACAGTCACCAAGCGACCACCGCTGCCCCAACTTCCAAACTTCCCAACGTGGTTCCGCAAGAATGTTGGGGTCACTGTATATGTCCCAACGAAGTTCGCGTCTGGCCCCTTTTGGTTTTTTTTTTGGAGGTCCAGGTTCATTATCGTCATCCCTGGGATGACCTCCTCTGTCTTCCTCCTCCGCCATTTATGGCTCTGGCTTACCCCTACTCGACAGATGTTTGCTAAAAAAAATGCTCTCCCAACCCTCCTAAATCGTACCTAATCCTACTCCCTAATGAATCCTCCCCAAGTACTAGAGGCACGTGTCACTCCCTCGGCAGTTCTAAGTGATATGACGCAATGTACAATGAAAAAAACGTGGGTGCCAGATGAGGGCTTCCCGGGAAGTACTCAACATCGATTTCGTAGAAACCAACGGCCCAAAATACCCCCCCACCCAACCAATAGCACCCCTCTCCACTTGGACTCAATGACAATGAATGCAACATCCCATCGCCTACCAAGTCCTGGTGTGGAGAAAAGTCAGGGAGAGAATGGCCTCCAAGGCCTTATAAGCCCCCCCCTCCACACTCGGGGCGCGCGCTGTCATCATGACTGCGCACGCTAGTAATAGCTGCGATTGCCAGCAGGGGGTGGTCGCATCATTTTTCTTTTCTTTATTATGTGCGACCACCAGCAGGGGGTGGTCGCAGATTTTATTTTTTTTAATGGTGCGACCACCGCAAAGGGTGGTTTTATTTTTTTAATAGGGCGACCACCAGCAGGGGGGTGGTCGCAGATTTTTATTTTTTTAATGGGTGCGACACAACAAGATTAATTGATGCAGATTTTTTTTATGTTTTTATGGGTGCGACCACCAGTAGGGGGGGGTGGTCGCAGATTTTTTTATTTTTAATAGGTGCGACCACCAGCAGGGAGGTGGTCGCATAATTTTTTTATTTTTAATAGGCGCGACCACCAGCATGGGGGGTGGTCGCAGAAATTTTGTTTAAAACAAATAGGTGCGACCACCAGCATGGGGGTGGTCACAGAAATTTTGTTTAAAACAAATAGGTGCGACCACCACCTGCTGGTGGTCGCACTATTTTCCTTTTCTTTAATAGATGCGACCACCAGCAGGGGGTGATCGTAGGGGGTGGTCGCATAATTTTCCGATTTTTTAATAGATGCGACCACCAGCAGGGGGTGATCGTAGGGGGTGGTCGCATAATTTTCCGATTTTTTAATATCTACCAACAGTCAGTAGCTCAGTTGGTTAAGTGCATTGAGTGCGACCCGGATGATTCTGGGGTCAAATCTTGCTACTTTGATGGGTGTGGTATGGTTCATGTGTGGTGCCCCATTCCTACGCCTCTTGGCGCATAAATAAAAGAGGTTATTTTCTCCTCTCACTACTAAGGGGCCTGATTTGTGAGTTGTCGCTCCATGTACTCCTCAATAGTTTCATGCTTCTTTTGCCTTAACTGTTGTAAACTTCCATACACTTCATCCTCAGTTTTGCTTGTCCTGAACCTGTTCCGGAATGCCGTACTAAGGCCATTCCAGGTTAGGAAATGATTACCTGGAAATCTTGCATACCATTCACTTGCTTTCTTGATAAGTGAACAAGGAAACAGTCTCATCTTGGCATCATCGCCATTCTCATTGTTCACAATACACATGTGCTCAAATTGGCTAATGTGTACATCATGATCCTCTTTCCCTGCGTATATTAGAAAAGGTGGTTTTGCCCGTGTTGGAGGTACCGCCATCTGTGGCCCTACACCCTGCCCACTGACAGGTGCTGGTCCTCGAGGACCTGTTGTTGTAGTGGTGGATCTTCCACCAGATGCTGGCCCCTGAGCACTCCCTGCTACCGGCCCCACTGTATTCTCAGTATCCCCAGCTCCAGTTGCACTACTTCCCACACTCCCTGTCCCCCTAGAGCCAGATCCAAGCTGCCCGCCTGATCCCCCTGAGTCGACACCTTCGTTGGCCTGTGATCCAAGTGCTCCACTTAATCCAGGTCCAACAGGTTGGGATGTCTTGGTTGTAGTCTCAACCTCAACTGTTGGGTCTACTTCTTCATACTCTTCATCTTCCAAATTCTTCTCTCATCTTCCAAGTTCTTCTCTTGGTTTTCCTCTTCTTCACTCATGTAACTCAATTGCAATGGTGTTGGAGAGTCTGAACTCTCCATTGGCTCTGCCACATCTTCCTCTCCTTCTTTGTTTTCTGCTTTAGAAACTGGAGTTCCTGCTTTTGGTGTTCCATGCCAACTCTTATCAAAGATTTCTGTCAAATCTTTTATCCAGGGATGTACCTTAGATCTCTTTCCTCGTGGCTAATCATCTTCCTGTACCAAATCCCTTAATCTTTCTTGTAAAGAATAAGAAGGAGTGGCATCCAACTCTGGTTCCTCCGGTATGGGTGATGTACTTTTCGACCTTAATGGTGTGAGAGGTCCATTCCATATGTCTATTCCTCTCTCCCAAAGATATGGATAATTAGCTTTCAAATAACTTTATTTTTTTGCTGAATATGTGTGAAGTCTAGCTTCTCTTCCATCACTCATGTCCCATGTCTTTCATATCTTCAATGAGGCAATAACCAAAACTCTCTCCTGTAGTATCTTTCGTATATGCCTGGGTTCCTTTCAAGCTTCAATGCACCCTTGGCTATACTAGAAGTCTCTGTTACCATATAACCATATGGCAAACACGTTTGGAAAGTTGTTCTTGGTGTAAGTTTGATCCATAAGATATCCTTGGGAATCCAATTCTTTACAAGTACAAGTTCTTCATGCATATGAGTGTAAACATTCACTTTCCGTTCCTCCCAGCCTTCAAATTCCACTCGTTTAATGGATAGCAACGCTATCACATAGACCAGTGTTGGTAACCAACTTGCTCTCCCTCTACAGGCCACCTGATAAATCTTTATCACTCCTTTCTCCAGACCCCACTCAGGATCTGCATCATGCACTCTCTTAAGAATGTTTTCCTTACAACCGTCTGGCAATTCCAAGAATCTCTGAAAGAATTGTTTGGACAACCTTTCTTTCTCAGTTCCACAGGGAATTTGATTCACATCAAATTCTTTAATTCTCCAACCACCATGATCCCACCAGATGCCTGTCACATCTGGTTGTTCTTGACTTAGTTCCCCAATATGGTCGCCAAATGTCGAGCGGCTTTTACTCACCCATCCCTTCGCTATCCGAGGAGGGAACTCCAAAATAGAAGAGTTGGATATCTCTAAGCACTCAGCCCGCTCAGAACAATCAGTCATGACCTACATCTGGTGTATCATGGTAGTGCTACTTGTTTGTATTCTTTCTTGCCTTCATATCAGCATATTACCTTACTGTTTATATTTGAGAAACAGTTTGCTTCAGCAATCTACCAGGTTCCGATTGCTCAACCATTCATTCCACAGCTTTACTCAGTTCTCTCTACACGGTGTGGGTAAGGAATGTGTATCATATTAATCTCTGTTCAGTATCAGGCCGTAGTCATAGTGTCTCTAATCTATTCTACAGTACGACTCTACAGCTTGCATGAATCAAGCATCGATCCAATCATCTTCCCATCTTCGCCGTGTTCTCCATCCTTGGTTCCGTTCTTGCTCTCCACTTCATCTCCTCCACTCCTGACCAAGAAGTGCTCCCGTCCAGTGATCTCTCCCCCCTTGCTGCTCTGCCTCATCTACATGCAAGCTGTTCTAACCGCCTAACTAACTAACTGTCACCCCAAGAAGTAACACGTTCCCTCTGCAAATGTCGTTCCCACAAAGTCGTTCCCTACCAATGATAACCGTTCCCTATGTACGCTGTGACGGCCTGTGCCAAGCTGTGTCGGGCTGTGACTATGCCAAGCTGTGACTGGCTGTGTAAAGCTGTGTCGGGCTGTGTCGTGCTATGACTGGCTGTGCGAAGCTGTGTCAAGGTGTGATAGACTGTGACTAACTGTGATAGGCTGTGATTGACTGCGTAAGGCTGTGTCGGGCTATGTAAGGCTGTGTATGGCCGTGATAGACTATGATAGGTTGTATATGACTGTCTACCACCCCTGAAGCCTGTGCTGTCACCCCTAAGGCCTCTGTTGTTCTTCTAGCGATTGTGTGAGATGTGGGTGTTTCGTTCTGCAAGTAGGTGGTATTTTGGTAAACCATGTTTTTTTACCTGTATTTGACATTAGTATGTGGAGTAGTACATGATAAGGACACTCGTCTCTGTGGGAATAATCAGCTAACGGCATGGGGTTTTTTCCCAAAGTTGCTATTGGTCGTTCACCCGGGAGCCAGAAATAGTTGGATTCTGTGTGTACAAACTTACCTCCTTCCAGAGACATCTGCTTTGTTCTTGGTATGTGTGAGTGGAAGTGGTAAAAATGGCGTTGTGAAGTGCTGATTGCAGAAGGTGATTTTGAACTACTTTTTGAGGCTGTTTCGTAGTTGTCAGAGCGTCTACCACAGTTGCTGAATGCCAAGTCTATACTTCTGATTTATTCATGCGAGTTTTTTTCAATGGTTCACTCACAAGGGTGATTGCGAGTATCCTCGCGCTGCCTCGGAGGCATGTTGGCTGAAGTACTTGGGGGTTGGAAGTGGTGAGGGTGTCCTCATGTGAGTATTTTTCTTTTGAGCTTGCAGCACGAAAGATCTTTGCCATCCTTCAACTGTAGGCTGTAATGAGGTAATGCCTTTGGGTAGTTGGGAGGAGTCTAGAAGAGGCTAAAATAGCTGTCGGAACGTAAAGGCAGTTTCTCATGTAGATTATTCTTTCAAGATGGGAAGTCCATGTCCTTCATTACATGCAATTAGCAAAAGAGAAACAAAACAATCTCTTCATGACAATATCATCTACAATTGCATCCTCATTCAACCCTAGGATGCATAAATGTCAAAAGGTAAGACGGTGTACTTTGACAATGTCCGCATGAATCTCTTTGCCCTTATCCAGGTCTCCTAGGCTGGCACATGCACTAAGAACACAAATGAACATGACCCTGTCAGGAGTCAACCCTTCCCTTTGCATTTGCTCATAGCCCTTCAAGCACTTGCCGTGCATCCTCCATGTCAACAACCTTGGGTATTCTCCAGGATAATATCTGGTGCAATTCCAGCTTTGATAATGTCAGCATGCATATCCTTCCCCCTTTACCAGGGCTCCTATGCTGGCACACACATTGAGAACACAAGTGAACATGACCCTGTCGGGCATCGACACATCTCGTTGCACTCTATCGTAGATCTTCAAAGCCTCCTCAACACTCCCGTGCTTGGCATATCCTGCCATAACGAAAGTCCACGTAACATATCTCGTTCAGGCATTTTGTCAAACACTTGGCGTACATCCTTGAGAGAAAACGCCCGCCTCGAGAGAGAGGACGTGAGAGAGAGACGTGTTGCGAATCCCTAAACCGGCTTCATGTCCGGGCAGTTTTACCTGATTATCGAAAATATCAAAAACATACTATGCGTATGTAATAACATACGATGTATATATTACGATATATGTTCCATATAATATACATGGTACCAAGCATGGGGTTCGTTACAGTGTTGTGCGGGTATATTGATTTCAATATTCCCTTAGGGTATAAGTAAATTATTTTTGTCAAATCATTTACCCTCCGGGTATGGATAAATTGAAATCTCAAAAAATTATTTACCCTCCGGGTATGGGTAAATTAATTTCTCAGATTTCTATATAACCCCCGGGTATGGATTTATATGCCAAAATATACCCCGAGGGTATGAATAGTTTCCGGGTATGGATAGTTATTTCAATTAATATATAATTTAATGTTTTAAAGAATATATATATATTGTTCTTCAATATGTACAAAACACAAAAAATACAATCTATGGTAAAAGAGAAAATTGATAAGATATTGCATAATATTTTGGTGTTAACTTCCAATGCAAGGATGGAGGACTCCTGGGAGGTTTGAGATTAAGAAAAAGGCGGCCTACGGGCATCTAAGGGTTTAATTTTTTCCCTTCAATAATTTTTAATAAAGTTCTCAAGGGCTACCTCCCCTTTCGAAAAAAAAAGGAAAAAAAAAAAAAAAGAGGCACATGGGCTGGTAGCCAGTGAGCTGGTAAGTGCAGAGTGTGTGTCGCTATGGTGGTTCAGGGTTCCAACCCGGTGCCCTGCCCTGTCTATGTCTGGGCGTTGACTGTCCTGTAGATCTCATGGCCCATAAATGAAAGGGGGTTAATCTTTCCACCTCCTCCTCAGGGGCCTAAATTGTGGGCTGTCAAGTTTCCTTTTATATATATATATGCGAGATCTGAAGAGGTAATGTTTAGGTTATATGACATTTTAGGAATGATATATATGTAGCATTTGTTTTAGCTGTGATTGGAGCTTTCTTATAGCTCAAGGCTCCCTAACAACACAACAAAAAGCGAAAAGACCTAGCACATAAAAGCTATGAAGGCACATAAAAGCCCTTATATACCCTGATTAGATATACCCTTCATTTTAACATATACCCTTCAGAAAAGTAGGGTATATTGAGCGTCTTGATGCAGGGTAAATATAAGGATAAGGGTATATCATAAAAATATACCCTAATATAAGGGTATACATCTGAGGGTATATATATATCAATATACCCTGATATACCCGCCGGGTATATCAGGGTAATTCATATACCCGCCCAACACTCGTTCGTTACCCTTTTACTACCCCGTGCTTTTCAATAGCCCGTGCCCTCTTGCCCGTGCCACAGAATCTTTTGGAATAAGGGTATTGGAATCTTTCAAGGGGTGTACAAGCATGGCCCTTTTGGTATTCCGTACGCAAGGGTGTGCGCAATCACGTGAAGAGTGCCTACGAGCTTGCACGGCAGTCGTTGTTGTGCTCAACGTTTGGCACTGCGAGTCGTCATCGGGTGGGAGCTGACCTCATGACACTCCCGACCTGAGCTACCCGCAACTTCCAACATCGTCTCTTTACGTAAGTTCTTCTCACCTACTCCGGTTTTGCAATTTTAGGGTGGGATTCGAGCTTCGTAACGGTTGCAGCAATTTTAGTTTTCCTGCTTTGTCAGTTGGTGCTAGGCTGTCAGATGTGCTGAACTAGATCCCTGAAGTGGTCTCCAAAGAAATTTAGTGCTCTCAGGGTGTGCTTGCCTAAGCCGGATTAGACCAGCATCTCGGGCTATTTTGTAAACAGCTGAGACCCGAGTGGGATCATGCAGCAGGCAGCCATGAGATCATCGCTGATTAGTGATACCAGCAAGCCTTTGCTGAAGGACAGCGGAACATCGGATGATGCTGAGGGAGGGCGGGGTGGAGATAAGGGCAAGGCATGTATGCCCCCCGTCACATCAAAGCTTGACTTGCTGGAGTCATTCGATAGTGGCTCCATTAGCGGTTTGCAGTCTGATCTCCAGACCATCTTGAACACGGTTTTTTACCAGCCCTTTCTCATCTTATGCTTTGGTGTTTCTTGTGCTTTAGTTTTTCGTACATCTATTTATCATTGACTGTTGGCTGTCTGTTCTGTCAAATCTCTTGTGCCGTTGTTGTCTCTACGTCTTTGCTTAAGGCTGCATCAATACTTCCTTGGATGGTTGTCTTCATGCCCCCTCTCTGTATTCTCTACGATGCTATGTTTTGGACCTGCTGGCACTGATGTCATGGGATGTATGTGGTGTGAATCGCAGGTGAATCTCTATGTGGGTGTGGGGTTGCTCAGCTTGGGCTATGCCTTCCGCCTTGGGGGTTGGATGAGCTTGGTACTAGTTTTTTCCCCTTTCCCACTTAACCCCCCAGGGAGTGTCCCAATATATGCAGGAGAAAACTCCACAGACCTGCAGTCAAGGGACAATTTTCCTACTTTGTAGAGTGATTAGGTTTTAACTGATTTAAAGTGCATGTTTGTGCTATCACAGTCGTGCACTCTATGATGAGGAGTCATCACACACTTATCCTTGGCTTGGTTGTCTTTATTCTTCGTTTGGTAATCCCTCTCTCCCTCTCTTGAAGGTGAGTGATACAAAAGGAGTAAGCCTTTGCAATGCTAGTGGCCCTATATTGCATCCTCCACCCCTTTTTCCGCTTGGTCCAAAACTGGGTGCAGGGTCAATGGCTACATGACTAGAGCTGGCAAAGTCTAATGAGGATTCCCTGTCCCACAAAAAAAATGCTTTGCGAGCCAAGCAAAGCTACAGAGGAACCAAGCAGTTATCTTCCAATTGCATCCAATGCCATGACATCTATTGCATGTACTCCTCATGAGTTCAGATTCTTCCTCTCTCCTTGTAGTTCTACTGTGTTGCCTTCTAGCCTCCCATGGTCGCTGTATAGTTCCTTGTTCCTTTCTTTCTGTTTCTCTCTCCAGGCCTGACTGAAATTTAAACTCAGGGCAGGAAGCCTACCTTTGAACAGCAAACAGAAGCAGAGAGGAAAGGGAGAGTGCAATTGCCCGTTGTGTGGGCAATCTGAAGACACTATTCATTTTCTGATACACTGTCCGGGGTTCTCTCACCAAAGAGACGCTCTCTTCAAATCTATCAAGGGAATTGTGCCTGTACCCCTGTTTACCAACTTTGAAAGTCTCAAGGCTGAGCCAAAAGCCCAGGCCCTCCTGAGGCCTAGTTTTTGGGCAAATCACACACAGCAGATTGATGCTTGTGTGAAGGGATTTCTAGAGGATATCTGGAAAACCCGGATTAATTCTATATATGAAGGTGAGTCTTACTACCAACGTCAGCCCCTGACAGAGGTAGGTTCTGTCCCTTTTGTTCCCGCTCAAACTGGGCGCGGGGTCAATGGCCACAAGGCTACGGCAAACAACGTCTTATGAGTACAATCTCTCTCCAGGCCTCCCATGGCCATGATAAACTTTTTCTTTTCTGAAGTTCCTTTCTGTTTCATGCTTTCTTGTCCCATAAGCTCTTTGAGCTTTCTGCAGATGCTGTAAAGTGTCACCTCATTTCATTCCATGTCTTCCTCTGTCTCTCTGGGTATGTATCTTCGATGGATGCTTTAAAGTTTTCCTTGAGGGCATGGCAGGCGGTGCTAGGGGCGCTGAGCATCATATTTGCATACTCAGCCAAGCTCATATGCTGGTCCTTTGACAAGATGCCTACCGGTGTGTTGCCGTCGTACCCCAATCTGGGCACAACTGCTTTGGGTACCCCTGGCCATTGGATGGTATGCTTTACTACTTCCTTGTTGCACTCACCTTTCTGAAGTAAATTGGCAACTGGAAGGTAGTTTGGCCTTTAATTGAAGCCTCTTATACAGCAATCAGCAGCAGCTGTGGTTGGTCACATGGGTGGTTGACTAATGTGGTAGTGTGTTGGGGAGGGAAGGGTAGGTGATGCTGATGGGGGTAGCAGAGTTTTTTGGAGCGTCTTGTTTGTGCTTAATTGTTGTCTGGCAGTCCATTGAGATGCTGCTTCCGGCTGGTCCTTTCTGTCTGGGCTCCACTTGTGTGCCTTCCAGGTGGGCCCTCCCACAATCGTTTTTGGGGAGTGTTTGTTGACCATGGAGTGAATGAACTCGCTCATATTTCAAGGCACTGGTGTGAGCTTTTAAGACAGGTGGCCCATTCTTATTTTCCACGTGGTGATGGAACAGGGAGATGGTGGTGATTGGAAGCATTGTGATAATGCTACCTGCAATTTGGATCCGAACTTTTTCGCGGCTCACTTCCATCAGCATATCTGGCATCCTCTCCTCCTTGCTCCTTACTTCAGGTTTGTTTCTCTTACTACATGGTCCCTCAGAAGGTGCAAGGTCTCATATGTGCAAGTCCTAAGCTGGTTTCAATTGTCTGTGGGGGACAGTTGTTGTGATAGCATTCGTTATGGATCCAGAACGGGAGGCAGTGGATAATCCGGCCAGTGCAGTGCATGAAATTGTGGATTGGGCGCACTTGCCCATAGCGACAGGAATCCTGGTTGTATCCCTCTCGGGTATGTTAACATGTACTTCATTTTTACATGCAGAACACTTTCTCTCAACTTGACAAGCTATTGAACTTGTTGAAGGCATTCACCTAACATTGGTCTGACCCTTCCCTTATTTCTCTTACTTCTGTTTGAATCTATCTTGAAAAGGGCATATGAGTAAAGAGGACAGGGATGGGGTGGGGATTGGTGGGCGGTGGCAAGCAGGGCATGCAGGCTTGCCATCGTTGCGGAGAAGCATGAGGAATCCTCATCACTTTGAGCATTGTGTCAACCTGGCTTTCTTTGCCATGTTTCTCTTGTATGCTCCTTCACTCTCCTTTGTACCAACTGCCGTCCCTTTGCCCTGTATAGACAGGTCATAACCCTTCCTGTGTTTGGACATCACTCGCTCACCATTTCCCACCTATTGTGGTCTCATGCTCCATGGACCATGCATGCTCTTTATCAAGTGCTCTTTATTTCTGTGTTTTAGGCTGTTCCTCTCTTCTCACCAGTTCAGAGATACATTGTTCCTGGTATAACATTTCTGGTCCTGCTCACCGGCAGCATGGGGCCAGGTATGCTACAATGGCAGGGTGTGCCTATTTCTATTTTGGGCAGGCAACCCAAGTGCTGGTGACGGCCAACTTGAACCAGGCATCAGGCGTGACAGGGTTTGTCCTGCTGAAACTTGGTCGTTTCTCTCTTACCATCAATCAAGTCGTCACTGCGCTGGTTGCTCTGAGCGCCTACTCCACCATTCCTGTACAGTCCCTCCTGTGCCCTTCTTCTTCCGTGCTGCTTTCATCACTTGTCAGATTTGATAAGGTGCTGCATATTGCATATTTCTGGATGCAAGTAGAGGTTGAGATTCATCTTGTTAACTTCTAGAGGTGGAAATTGTTATCTGGAGCTGTGCGGAGAAACGACACTCTATGCACTCAGCATCTTGACTGAAGGTGAGACAGAAGAAGGAAAGAAAGAGATATGTTATGACGTGTTCCTCCTCTCTCCCCCAGTATCTCTGCATTTGGTGTGTTTCTCTGCCTGAATTTCTTGGCTTGCCAAAGACAAATCTTGGGTTGACTCAAACCTCGATCTTGATTTTTTCCTTCCTCGCTAAAATAGAGAAAAAAAACTATGAGAGGAAGAAAGATAGATAGAATGACGCTTTCCTTGCAAGCAACATGTCAGACAGAGGCCTAACTACTTGGGGGTACCTGAACAAGTGGATGGGAACAGGCATTGCTGTATGTGGTGGCAGAATTAATTGTGGATATGGCACGTCGTACCTCCAGCCCTCATGCCCCTGGTTCTCTCTCTGCTTCATCCATTAACAGAGCTTGTACTCTTTTGGGTTGGAGGGGATGAAGACAAGGGTTTTGGCAGGTGCTTTAGTGGATGGGGACCAGGGAGGGCACATCGAAGTGGGACATGTTAATTTGTAGCTTTGTCAATGACGGATGACAGTGGCTAGGTGGCCTTGGTTTGGATAATGATGACCAGAGATTGTCTGTTCCTGGGAAAGCAGGCATCATGGACTTAATCGCACGAACAATAGTGCTGGTTCTGGCTTACGTGGTGGCGTATTTTGCGTACGTACATAAATCTTGGAAGATTTGTTTGTAAATAGTTAGGATGCACTGTCCTACATTTGTGCAATATTCTATTATGACATAGCTTGGATGGACGTCCTGTCTCTTGATATTGTGCATATAGGCAGATGATGGCTATTGGGGAGAGTGTACCAAGCAGAGAAGACATTGGGAGTTGTGGTTCTGAAAGGCTGGTAGAGGGTTGGGATTTGTGGGCAGGTACGATGTGCTGGATAGCGTGGAGTCTCTGGTGGGGGGTGTCTGCTCCGTCTCTGTCTCGCTCCTTCTTCCATCTCTTTTCTACTATAAGTGAGTCACTTCCTGCATAGGAGATTCATGACGGAAAGGGTTTGATGTGAGTAACAACCACAAATAACCCTGGAAGTTCTAAAGGGGACACTCATACTATATTTTCAGCCTTAGCATTTTCTAGCAACATTCCCTATCTTACCTGGCCAAGTTTCTTCTCACCGTTTGATAAACAAGTGAGAGTAGTGGACGGCCCAACACGTTGGCGATGTGTCGAAGTTCCATGAGAGATTCCTGCTCTTGGTGAGGGTAGCGGACTGCAGTGCAGTCGGTGTTCTCTGCGCAAGATGCCACCTACACAAGAAGTGGGGATGCAGTTACTGCATCTTTATCCACTCTGTCAGAGATAACTTGGAATTCCTTGCCTGGAATTGGTGCCATGGTAAGGGGCTTTTGGAGAAAGTCGGCAAGGCTGGAACCAATAGGATGTCAAAGGTGGAGCCCACACGTCTGCCAGTGTTCAATGATAGTGGAGGGCTTCATGGTCCCCCTCAGGCTGATTTCCACCCCCACTGTTGCTAGAGTGCACGATCTATCGCCCCAAGGCTACAGCCAGCTACCTTAAATGGGTGCCAGTATATACCTTGAGTAGCTGCTCTAAAATTCCTTGGCATTCCTTTTTTGAGTTTAAGAAGTCGATTGGTGGCTTCACTTTTATACGTTTTCCCATTTACATATGTGAAGACATGGAACAACAGTTACAAATTTTAAATTGTAACAGCATTTTAAGTAGTCTGCTGGGTAGCAAGTCAGGCAGTTACAAGTTTGGAGTGTGTCCAGTTGCTTAGTTAGCTTTGGTGTGGTCAGACTACAGTGACTCACGCAGGTATGTCAGATACTAACATGTCTCCAGCTGTGGGTATGAAGGTTGCATGAGCAGGATCTGAGTTTGGGAGAGAAAGCTGTTGTGATCAGCATGTGTGGCCTGGGCATACTTTGTGTTCTGGTTATTGCCTTCATCAACATCCTTGAGCTGTCCCATGTGATCAAGGTGTAGTCATAACTAAGAAGAAAAGATTTTGCTCTTTCCAGGCAGCAGTAAGTGTAGGAGGAAACTATTCGGGCAGCCCATGTCAGGATGGATTAGCCCAGGTTGACACCATGTCTGTACTGATGAAGTTGGAATGTCGAAACTAGACACATGCCATCACCAACACTGCATTAAACAATTGTATACAAGCATCTAACTGTGAAAAGTGACTGGTTTTAATCACTTTAAAACCAACAGTAAATCATACTGATTTCAAAATTTCTGATTTGGAGATAATTTGATTGGATATATTTGTTGCTTGTGTGAGTTCTGTGTTTGGGTTGCACAGCACACATGGGTTTGCTGTATCTTCATGTGACCAGGATTTGTTGCTCCCAACCTGTACAGATGAACCATATTGCTTGCAGTAGGCCAAGTTTTCATTTTTACCCCTTTATGGCTCGCTGGTTAAAAGCTTGTCTGGCCTTTACCCATTCTCTTGAGGCAGCGCATGCTCTCTCAGAGTAGTACCTTGCAGGTGGTTCTCATTGCTGAGGTGAGGTATTAAAAAGGCTGCTGACAGAGGCCCACCTTTTTAGGTTCTACATATATGAACAAAATCTCCAGTGATGGATATGTCTGTGGTGGAGACTAAAGACTTCATGCTAGGAATGATACTTCTCTCGTTCTTCATGTCTGACATGCTTTTTGCAGACCAGACCCAACTGAAAAGCCGGACAGATAGTAATAAGCCAGCCATGTCCTTTACAAAATCAGCTGTACTGTACCTTGGAGGTTTAGGTCAAATGCCAACAAGAGTGAAGTGCTCTAGACACCGCAAAATTTTCCTTCCATGCAAGTGCAGGGCTAAGACTGTTTGACCAAGTATACCCAGGACCCGCATTATCCTCTTAAATTTTGAGATTACTTACTGTGCTGCATTGTATACTTCAGCACTTGCACATAGCCCACTGTTCATCCTAATGTTTGTCAAATCAATCTTCTGTCCCCCAGCATTGCTGCCTGTGACCAAATCTCTACAGCTACAATGGAAGTGAATCAACACCTCAAATTGTGTACACCATTTTAGCCACTGCAGAGTTTCTCTAGTGCTGCATTCTCATCCCCGCCGCAAGTCTCTAGAGCAGTTCTCGATAAGTCTTCAGAGAACCCCATTTCAACCAGCTTCGCAAGCTGTCATTACAAAATTACAAGCAACCCACAAACCAAAAAGTACAGCTTAAACAATGGTAAGACACAAGTGACTGCCTAACATAGCGTCTCTTCCATGCAGATTCTGAAGGCCTTTCACTAGGTATTGTAACCAGATGCAGCCTTAATGTCATGATAGAGCTCATGGTAGTTGTGAAAGATGCTGCTAAGAAAGCTCATGACACCATTTCTGGCATCCCCATTGACTCTGTGGACCCTCTGATGCCCTTTCCCTACAGATGTCACAGACCAAAGGAACAAAACTGACACCAGCCACTTGAGCTACAATGTAAAGCATGAAAGTTGTAAGCCCAGCTTGTCTCTTCCCCACAGACAAAAAAAACCACAAAGACCGCGAAGTGCATGCTAGTTGGCAGGCTGGGGAGTGGTACCCAGAAGACCGATTTGTACACCGCAACAAGGCATGATAAGCAAGGTGTGAGAGACACTCCTGTCTACATCTAGGTGCTAACCTCAAACATAGCCCCCGAGTGGGTTTACCACTTCTAGGTGGCCAGTGCCGTTGTTGGAAAGCTTATGTTCTACAAAAGATTACAAACTACTTTGCAGGAAAGAGGTCAGTATCATCAGAAGGCTTCCCGCATGTCACAAACCCACCCAGTTAGTAACAAAATTCCAATCTCTGAGGCCTATGGCACGTCAGGTCTCAACTCAAATTCATAATTGAGTGAAACAAAAACCAGGTGCAGATGTCATACCTTCTCTTGGATTCCAAGGGAACCCCGTTTGGCAAATGACTCCGTCCAGTAGCGTGCTGTTCCCACAAATGTTGGATAGTCCCTTAAATACTGCAAGCCCCAGATCAGCAGTTCCCTGAGTCATTCAGGACCAAGTCTCCTCAAGTAGTGAATGTGGATACCTTCCAACAATCCCATCAATTTCTCTCATTGATTACCTCCGATTGATCAGCGATGCAGCTGGGTTCATTATCATTTAAATGTCAGGAAGTCATCAGCTTGAGATTGTCAACAGAAGGCCAGACCTGAGAAGCGTTTCTCATATTTTCCCCACCCTAACTGTATGGATAGGACAAAACATATTAACCCAATGCTGGGAGTCAAGACACCGGGCAACACATAGCAACTTACAACTAGCTTCCAGGTGAATATGTGCCAATACATCCGGGTTATGGGCATCAAAGCCTAGCCTCCACAATCTACTAGGAGCTTCACATTGGAGATACAAGTGCAACTGTCTCAAATCACATGCTAAAGTCTCCCAGATGTCTTTTGTACAGCCAGGATATGAAGGACTAGATGTGATTTGATGTCTACATAGCTTTGAAAACAATGGGTTGGAATTAATCTGCAAAATTGAGCCCACAAATACCTTAGAACACTTGGCAGTGACTGTAACTGCTGATCAATTGTACAGAGCTGTGCATGTTTAAGCATCGTATTCACTCAATAAGCATCAAAAGAAACAAACAAGCATGCAACGTTGGTCTCAAATCCAAGTGATAATGAGCAACCTGCTGGGCGACAACAGCATCCTGAGGATCATCAGGCTCAGGTGTTGATAGCAGTGCCTGCAGAGAGAGGAGTGCAGTTTTCAGGGTGAGGGCTGGACTCCACTGGTCCTTCAGAATGTCAAGACATATGGCACCATTCTGGCTGCTCACATTTGGATGCCTGGGAATACAAACCCAAAATGATTGTCAGGCAGGACTTCTTTCCTCTCTGCAATTACAGTAATGTCAAACAACAGAAACAATCCTGGCAGATAATCAGGCAGAAGGGTTTACAAAGTATGAAAGCTGCAAGAGCATGGTGCTTGCAACTTCTGGGTTGCTGTGGGTCTTGAAGAACTGCAATAATCCTTATGATGCCTGAAAAAGCTGTTCTTCACTTATGAAGCCTCACAAAATCTGTGGCACCAATAAGGATCATAGGAAAGGAGAAAAGTGAAGGGTCTTGCAATTTGATGACCAGACCAAGTAACCAGACACCTCAAGCTCATGAAGTGATTTTCAGGACATACCAGACTTTGGTCGTGAACTGCATCTTGGGAGGCTCAAATGGATATGCAGCTGTTCCATCCCACATCACTCTGCTGTCACTGGTAGAGCAAGGGAGAGGAGAGAGAAAGTCCAAGAGAATCGAGGGAAACAGCTTAGAGTACAAGAGTTACAGCACTTGGACAGAAGGTCTAATCTGGTACTCTTTCCCAAGTTCTTACTTGACTGTCAGGTTCCCCTGCAGCACCTTCTGCTGGAAAAGTGCAGAAATACTCCAGGTCTTGGCACTGCATGACCATATTGACCACTATCTCCACTTAATAATCGGTAATCATACCAGCAAAGCCTGGAAAGGGAAGGGGAGACTCACAAGGCAGTTGAATATCAACCGTGAAAATGCCACCCTCGTAAGGGGTTCCAACGGGCCCGCTAATAGTACCCCGCATGTGTGCCAAGTCGTCCTCACAGACTTGGATGCTTACACCCGAAAGATTCTTGTCGCGTTCTATCTCCACCAGCTCTTTCTGCACTCGTGACACATCTAGCATTGTTACCCCCTTTCAATCTCACACCGCTGCCAACTCCCACCTTTGGCCTTCCTCTGAAACGTTGATAGGGTATTACGCAGTCTGAGCAATTTTCCCTTCCCAGCTCTGTCTCTCTACCTCTGCGTGTGTCCCCTATCTCTCTTTGGGCTTCACCAAAAATAGCCGCCAAAACACCTCACCAACTCTTCCCCCACCTTTGCAAAGATGCGAAGGACCTCCCCCAGCTTTCTAACTTCGGCAATACGGAGAACTCACCACTCCCAATATGCGATTGATGAAGCACTTCCACGGACATCGGTTGCTCAAACGAACTATAACCCCAAGAGAAACCTTCACAGAACGGAATGAGGCCTCCAAGTAGACAGGCCAGATCGACCCAATTGTCCGATGTTGTGCAGAACACACAATGCTCCACACAGGCAACCAACTACGGCACCCAACAGATAGAATGCCCAATTAAGCAGAATCTCCACATCTACTCCAACCTTCCAAACACTTATCGCACACACTGCTCGGGATCAGACCCAACGCCAGGAAACTGATTCGAAAATTCGCAACCCAATACAAGAAATGCAGATAAGAAGCAAAATCAGAAGGCAGGGCACGCTGCAGAGATCTGCACAGCGACCAAATCCAACAGGCAGGTGCCCCTTCGTCTCCTCTCCAACCCACTTTCGCCCACAGGTGTAACGAGGTTTCGCCAGAATGTTTGTTGTATGCAAATTCACTGGACGTTAAAGAAAGAAACTTGATGTAACCCTGCACTTGTAAAATTAAGTGGGGCTCCCCTGTGGGCCCGGTTCAAAGATGCAAGACTGCTGCTGCATTTCGTGGCTCGCATCGTCTCGTCTGCACTGTGCCCGTCTCTTGCATTCCCGGGGAGTTGCTTACCTAAGGTGGGTTACACCTGATTCTCAATTTCGTTAGCTAGTTGCTTTGACTTGCATGTGTTTTGAAGTTTTCCTTGCATTATATCCTTCCATCATATGAAGGACAAAGAAACCACGACTTGCCGCCTGTGTTCCGAGGCCCTGGCTGTGTCTACTGTCTTGGGGTGTTTCTGAATTCTCGTAATATCCGCCTCCTCTGCTGGATACTCTATCTTTCTTTCAAAGGGAGATTGCGGCTCCTAAGTTCGCCCTCTGGATGTTTCCACAGGAGAAGATTAGCACGGAGCCAGGGCATGAATGGAACGTCTGTGGGGGGAGCTGGGTTTCCTTTTTCTTCCACTGCACCGCTGACAGTGTTCAACAACGTTGATTCCTCCCTCCAACCCCAACCCCTTTCTCTCCCAGTCTCTCTTTCTCTCCAATTGTTCCTGGGAAGAACAGGTTGTTGTGGCGAGATGCAATGAAGGCGTCGGTGAAGGTGAGAGAGGGGAAGAAGCCTTTAGTGAGGGCGAAAGTACCGGTCAATCTCCTTGGGCTGCCGCTGTGCTCAGCCATATCTGTGGGAGATGCACATGAGCTAGCGCTGCATCTGGGCTCCTCTTTGGAATCCGGTCCCTCGTGCAGGGTGTCGTACAAGCCCAATGATCCGCACAGACCTTTCACCTTCCTCCTCAAGACAGGGTTCGGGCTGTGGGGTTCTTCTAGCGGTCCCTCTTTGGCCATGGCGGCAGAATTCAATCTCTCCACCTGGGGGAGCCCGTCGTTTTCTCTTCGTGTGAAACCGAGAATTTGGGATTTTAGTTTCAGGAACGACGCCGACAGCTCCCGAAGTCCTACTCTTGAAACGCAAGGGTCAGAGTCAGACAGTCCCGCACTGCTGCTTGCAGGCAGAAGGGCGTCGGACCCGAAAAGGAGTAGTGATGGAAAGGTGGACGATTCTGGAGCCGATAATGGTGTTAAGTCATTGGGTTTCGGTGTACGTTCAGGAGTGAATGTGAAGGGAAAAGTTGTTTACTTCAACGAGACTGGAAGCCAGGGCAGTCTAGCCCGTGATGAATGCCATGAGAGAGAGAGAGTGGGGTACGCGGAGACGAACAATTTGGATGGAGCTAGTGTCAGTGAAGGTTCGGATGACAGCTGTGTCGTCGTGGGGGGCGCAGCTGATGATCCTCAGGTTAATTCTTCATTGGAGTTGGCTGAAAGGGAGGGTGGAGGATTGCAAAACTCGTCTTGTTTAGGAGAGACGGGGAAGAGCTGGAGCTTTTGCGTACACAGTGAACTCCCCCTTGGTAGACAAGCAGTGGGACGCATCAGGTGGGGGGTAAGAATACCGTCGGATGTGTTCCACAACTTCGGTAGGGGGGAGTCCAGTTTCTCTGTCCTCAAATTGCCAGTGCTCGTCATGGACAAAATCAGCTTTGAGAGTGTAGACCCTTACAAAAGCTTGCAATCAACACCTAGTTTGTATGCTGGTGAACAATTTGCACCCAGTTACGGTCGCATGGGTGGCCCAACTGAGAGCCTGCAGTTGGGGCGCATTGCCTCCATGTGTGGCTTTTTGCGTCATCAGCTATTACTGCTTCATTCAGAAAACAAATTATTGAAGAAAACCATGGTCGATCTGAAGGGTGAAATTGGCCAGTATGGTACTGCGGTGAGTAGGCGCAAGCCTGGGGAGCTTCTGATGCAGGAAGAGAATAAGCTCAAATCCCAGCTGTTTGATGAGCTCCATGAGAAAGTTAATGGAAGCAGTTTGCAGACAAGTGGTCTAAAAGATTCAAGCTTTCAGAAAGAGTGGGAGGGCAAGAAGGACTTTCAAGAGATCGGGTCACTCGGTGAAACCAAGCCCATCATTTGGCCAGGCAGTGAATATGGCAGCAAAGTAGCTCACCCTGCAGGGAAAGCAAAACCAGGAGGTTCTTCTGAGCATGATGTGAGCAAGGAACTCAAGAAAGCCATCATGAATGCCACCAACAACACTGGCACGGTGAAGATGGATTGAGCTGTGACAACACAAGGGTTGAATGATGAATTGAGGAAGTTAATTGTAAATAGGTGAAATTTCTTGAACCAGGCATCTTAAGCCCTGCTAAATGTACTTATACAGTAGCTGAGGGGCCTCCATCATCAAGAAGCTCACATGCTCATTGGAGAAGGCAAGTGGCCAAGCAGGCATGGCGGCTTTGGTGGAGGCTGATCGTGTTGGCTTCAATCATAAATAAGGTCAGTACACCTGAGGCAGAGATAAAGGAACGACACGCACTTCTATGAGGGGCACTTTGAGTTGTTGTTTTCTAACTAATTCTCTTTGTAAGACTTCTCTTTGTAACACTTCATGGCTCAGCAAGGAGCCTCGCGGTGCAAATTGGTACCTAGAGGCAAGATCTTTTGTGAGTTATCAGATGGATCCAGAAATATCTATGTCATGTACATGATGAGTTCATATTGGTGCCGGTAGTGGAGGAGACCGCACGCAGTGGGAGGAATAGTGTTTGAACTCGTAGTTTAATTGCAGTTGCTTCCCCAGGAGTTGGGAATACTGGAAGCGAAAGTTTGCATCTTCAGGCAGAGGCAGTGGCTGGGGGTGGATAGGTAGAGTGTGCCTTACTATAAGAAGAACACTCTAGAAAAATATGGGAGTACTGAAACAACTTCTGAGGACCAGTGGCAAGACACATGAACTAGTGGGTATAGAACTGATGTACGACTTGAATCCTCTAGAGTATTCAATCTTGTACTATACATTTCAAGGAAGTGCCATGATTGCATTTTCTGAAAAAAAAAAATGCTGTCGTTCAGTTCTCATTCAGAATGGCTGATGGCTGAGTTTAAAGAACAGTCAAAATCTGTCGATGGGGTGGTTGGGGAAGTATACCCTGGGAAAGCCTACTTTTCCTGCTGCACAAGAAAATTGAGATGAAGGCTCCTTGTATCAGATTTGATAAGACTATCTTTCCGGTGCCAGGTGATTGTGCTTCTATCCTGGCTTTATCCCTATTGGAAACCAGTCATTTTCATTGGTTTTGGTGTAAGTCACATCACTTTAAGGTTCCCTGTTCTCTTTCTCTTTTAGTTCTTTTTGCTAGAGGAGCAAATAGAAGGGGAAGATGGCAAACTTGTCTAGTTACTGATATGCAAGACATCTGCTCTTTGGAAACATTATCTTGCCTCAGTTTCTTCCTTCTCTATTCTTCTATCACTAGAGAGTTGGAAGGCCAGAATTGGCTGAAACACATGAAGTCGGTCAGCCAGGTGATATACATAGTATAGGTGGTGGTGGCACCAGCCCACTGCACTTCTCAAAGGATGAAGTATGAGTGTGCCTTTTGTACATTACTATGGAATACCAAATGCCCGACAATTTCACTATCATCTACAACACGCGACAAATCATCTACGACCCTCAACAAATCATCTACAACCCTCAACAAATCATCTACAACCCTCGACAAATCATCTACAACCCTCGACAAATCATCTACGACCCTCGACAAATCAACCACTAGTGGTTGTAGATGATTTGTCCAGGGTTGATTTTGTGGGCAAACGGTATGCGTTGATGGAATACCAAATGCTCGACAATTTTACTATCATCTACAACCCTCGACAAATCATCTACGACCCTGGACAAATCATCTACGACCCTCAACAAATCATCTACAACCATCGACAAATCATCTAGGACCCGCGACAAATCATCTACAACCATCGACAAATCATCTAGGACCCTCGACAAATCAACCACTAGTGGTTGTAGATGATTTGTCTAGGGTTGATTTTGTGGGCAAATGGTATTCGTTGGAATACCAAATGCCCATGTCTTCACCCACTTGTTCAATGAATATTCTCTAATAGATTCTTAGATCCTTCAAATTTATGCTTAGATGCTTTCATCTTTGATTTGTCGGGCATTTGGTACACGAAGGAATGCCGTATGACCACGTCCCTCGACAAATCAACTTAGTTGTTCACACCACTTGTTGACAACATGGGTGTCAACAGCGTAGGTGGCGCCAGGTTGTTGGCACAACTTAGTTCAGATTGGCACAACCTAATTTCTGATAAATACATATATATACACGTATACGTAGAGGGTTTAGGGTCATTTGCATAATTCAAATATGATGAGACCTTGTCTTTAAGAATGTTGGACTATAACGTAATAATTTGATGATATTTAAAGAACAACTAGATCTAATATGTGGACGTATAATCTATAGTGTTCTAGTTTATTCGTATTACTTAGAATTTTTATATTATGAGATATGCAATAAAGTATTGTGAATTAAAAAATCACAAAGGGTAGAGATTGAATTAAAATCTATCCTATAACAGCCTTATTAAATGCATATGAAATATCACAATTCAGTGTTCACTCTTACATGTGTTTTCTATTATTATATTGGTCATTTATGTGTACATAGTCTCATAAGTAGAATATTTTCATTGTCCTGCAATAAGTTATTTTTAATTAAAAATACAAGGATGTGTGAGACCGGATTATAAGAAAATAAATTTTTTATTTTAAAATACAGAGAAGATTTTATAATTTAATATTCACTCATACAGGCACTTGCTATTATTATTATATAGATCATTTATTTGTATCCCATGAATTCAAGAAGATTATGAGTAACCTATGCATAGGATGGATGCATAGGAATTGTGATAAAGAACAATTGGATCTAATAACATGTGTGCACGTATACTCTATAGTTTTCTAGTTTGTTCGTAATACTTGGAATTTTTGTATTGACAGATATGCAAAGAAATATTTTTAACTATGACAGATCCAATTAGAATCTATTCTATAACAGCCTTCATAAAATGCATATAAAATATCACAATTCCCTGTTCATTCTTACATGTACCTTCTATTATTATATTGATCATTTATGTGTACAAAGTCTCATAAGTAGAATATTTTTCATTGTCGTGCATAAGTTGTTTTAAATTTAAAAAAAACACATGGATTTGGGAGATCAAATTGAAAAAATGAATAGCAAATATTATTTTAATATGTATATTCGATTTTATAATTCAATATTCATTCTAAGTTCTAACATGCACCTCCTATTATTATAT
The DNA here is from genome assembly GCA_030704615.1 of Takakia lepidozioides. Taxonomy (NCBI): domain Eukaryota; kingdom Viridiplantae; phylum Streptophyta; class Takakiopsida; order Takakiales; family Takakiaceae; genus Takakia; species Takakia lepidozioides. The sequence goes on along the minus strand of CM060732.1, from coordinate 20,101,466 downwards.
TGATCATTTATGTGTATCGCATGAACTCAAAAATATCCTGAGTGACCTATACATAGGCTGCATGATTTAGAGATGATGTATAGATATATAGTCAATGCATTTCTGTACTTAAATACTTATAAATGTTTGAAATATTGTGTTCATAAAACATAGAATGTTTTGTATTGCTAGACATGCAATGCAATTTTCTCAATAAAAAATCACAAGGATGTGACACACGAAATATAAAATTATATAGCATTATTTATAAATACATATAATATTTAACAATTTAATTTTTATTTCTACGATGTACATGACACATGTACCCCCCAATATTATGTAGGCCATTTATAATAAGTATATCATATAACCAAGATGAAGTACTTATACAAACAAGCAACGTCACAAAATATATATATATGTCTATATATTGCAAATGACAACATGTCACTTGTAAATATTGTGTGTTTTTTCTTCATGGAGCTATTGTCTTCTCCACTAGACTACACAAAGCAATGCCCACCCACCTAAATCCCAAAAACAATGTTTCTTTGCACATTGAAATACTAAAACCCAAAAGTAAATGAATGGGCGGGGTCTACCTATATCACATGGCTAGGAATGACATGCAGTTCAATTAAAAAAATCTTCTTCAATTAATGTTACATTATGGCCCTGTTTAGGTTAATTTTTTCCTCTAACTTTTAATTTGAGTAACTCAACCTTTGTCCCGTTTGGATGGAGTTGCATCTGATTGATGCCATGGAGTTCTCGTGTTGCCGGGACATGTCATAGCTCTCTAGCACTTATGGAAAAGCTGTTGTAAGCGTGTCCAATCCCATAAAAGATCCGTCGACCACAATAGCTTTGCACATGATTTTTGTTTATATGTTTGTTAAAGGAGATAAAACGAGGGATGTGTGTTTAGCATCTATTAGATTAGATATTTTGACAAGAGACAATCAATTCTTCTTCATGTTTTCAACTCCTCGTGGGACCGGTGCAACATCCTTTGCATGTGACATTCTGATTCACACGCAGCTTGGTCCTCCAACTTTCTGGATGGCTAGAGGCTCTCATATTAATTTGTGGAATTCTTCTACACACCCCGGCGACAAAATCAACTAGAGATTAGGCATCGTACAAATATGAACTGAAAACCACGCTGCAACGTGGCGAGTGGTAGTGAAAATGCATTTGAATTTTGAGCCATTCGTAGGAAACGCTTGATGTTTGTCACCTAATCTTCTACAATGAATTATTGAGGTTAATAATTATTTGTCAAGAAAATAATTAAAAATATTTATGAATTCCTTTCTTATGTATATAAAATATTATATAGCATCATTCATAAATACATACAAGACTTAACAAATTCAATTTTACATAACGGCGCCCAGTTCAACGTGGACGGGGAACTGGAATTTAAAGAAATTAAATAGAATGGAGCATAACATGGTACATCGGTTGCACTCTTTGAACTGGAAATTAACTGCGAAATCAGACCACACATGAGCCTACATACAGAAGATATTACGGTTTATTGTTAAGGTGTTGTGAAGGTTGAAGGGTTGATCTGGAGCTTCATGATAGGTGAAGAGCCTACCTTGAATTCGAGGTAAAAACAACAGCTGTTAGTCCAAGAATCCGGAAGATGGCTAGGTTTGAAAAACCTGTCCCTATATTTCTACTTCACATCCCAGAGCATACTGGTATAGCCCTCACCAGCAGTAGTGTGGTCAAACAGCAGTTTCAAAACTCACTGCTTTTCTGTTGATGAATCATGCATTTTGCTCTAAAGCCTGTGTGTACAAAAAGAGACAAAAAATGCACGATTCATCAAAGTGATAGTAGTGCGCAGTGCCACCAGTCTTGCAAAGTACAACATTTTTGTACTATCCGATTCACAAAACTCCGCTAGTTGCCTGCCGACAAACTGCTCCATTCCAGGGAACTTCTACCAGCACCACTCGGGATGCCCCAATCCGTGAAACTCTCTTCCTCGATGCCTTTGTAGAAGCGCAGTGCACATGGTCGGCTGATATAAGTAGCTTCTCCCCAACGGCTTCAGAAAGACCACCAGATCAAGGACCCAACGCTGATTCATGGCATCTCTGCCACTAATTGAAGACATCTCTGCTGTTCGGGTCCGTGCTCAGAAAATAATGCAGTATAAACAACAAATGACACACGATGATGGAGGACCTACCACTGACTGAAGGCATCTTTGCAGTTGGCCAGGTCTCTTCTCCAAAAAACATGCAGTATAAAAAACAAATGACACACGATGATAAAGGTGCTTTGGATGTTAAATGTGCGTAAGATGATGTTTGTGCGGTGGATGATGTCAGTGGATGATTGATGATGTCGGTCGATGATTGATGATGTCGGTTGATGGATGATGGATGGATGGATGGTCCATGGATAATCTCAGGTGATCATCATGATGTCGGTGCGTTGGATGATGCACATGCGCTGGATGAAAAACGTTGACAGTTAGGGTTTTTACAATGTACATGTACCCCCCAATATTATGTAGGTCATTTATAAGTATACCATATAACCAATAAGACCTTATATATAACCTAAGATAGCATAGGTTGTCAGAGTTGTAGACGTTGTATACATGTATCATTAATATACAATAGACAATGATAGCAATCATCAGCACCCTTGTTGCTTTGCCCATTCAAATTGGTCGGATCATGTACCTAGCATGTTAGTTTTTCTCCTCTTGATGATATATCTCACCTTGCTTGATCCATACATTCTTGTGGTTGAGGCATCTACATATTCACTACTACGTTTAGGGGGGTTAGCGACGCTGGGACCCCGGGCGCGCCGGACGCGACGACCCTCCTTCGACTGCAGCGCCGCGCAGGTGCCCGGCCTGGAAATTGCGACGTTGGCCCATCGCCGCCGCGCCGCTCTGGTGACGCTTCGCCTGCTTGCGATTTCGCCACGTTACTGCTGTTGGGGATGACCCACCAGTGAGCTGGGGGTTGCGACGCTCGGGCGTCGCACTTACCCTCTGCGACGCTCCCGCAAGGCTGCGACTGCCGAGAATCGCAACAACACCCCCTCACACTTAGGCGCGTGGGGAGGGTTGAGTCAGGTCGCGCTGGGGTTTGCGACGTCCAGACGTCGCCCAAATGCCACAATGGCGAGGTTGCGATTCCCCGCAATCGCATGCCTGCTGGGGCGTCACAAGTGCCCTCTTGCCTAGGGGTCTAGGATTGGGGATTGCTGCTACGTAATAATTGTTTTTGGGTTGTGTTTTGTTCTATGAATTCGACCCTTGCACCACTACATCCGTGCAAAATATTGGACCAAAAACAAATAAAAAATAAAAAAACGTTTTCTTCATTCACTATTGCAGAACTCTCTATGAATAGTGCATGAAGTTGAAGACAACTCAACTTTGGAGTGCAAATGAGGGAAGAAAATACGGTTTTGGGGCCACTCTTAAATTTTTCACGCACATTGCATATGCTGTCATTAAGTATATGGTTTAAGAACGGAATAAAAATAAAATCATGTGCAAACGAAATGTAGTTTTTCATCTCTAAAACACGTAGATGTGTTCAATACTTGAATGACCCATTGAATGACCTGGTTCAAGTTCATATTTGGTCCACACGCGCTTAAGTATGTCCAAATCACATATGCAAAGTCTCAAAAGATAAGCAACATTAAGAAATATGCTCATCAACAATGTATGAACTTGAAGAGAACTCAACCTTGGAGTGCAAATGAGGGAAGAAAATATGGTTTTGGGTGCAGATGATGTCTGTTCACTGCCAAATTTTGCATCCACATTGCACATGTTGTCATTAAGCATATGGTTTAAGAATGGAATAAATTTATTTCCTCAACAGACTCTGTAATGTAAAGACGCTACAAACTTTCCCCGTGATACAACAAAGACGAAAATGGATTTGGAAAACTAAGAAGTTTTGGCACTGAGTTGTTTTCTGATTTGACAGAGACATTGGTTGGAGATGAAATGCATGGAGAATGTTTGCATTGTTTTTTTGCACTGTCTCCATAGAAGGCCAACGATCGTTGAAGCTTTTAATTGCGTAATAATTGATGAAGATGCACAATAAGTAGAAGTAGATACTGATATTATCACCTAGATGAAGGAATTGAAGCAGATCATTCTTGTTGGAGATCACTAGGTGTATAAAGCTTTGGCCTTATTTCAATATCAACATCAAATCAAACTTCAAATCATGAATATAATACAATTGCATGTCGTTGCACTCCAGTTGCACGTTGTTGCCTTTGTGGGAGTTGTTTGACATAATCACCTAAGTCGTAGCAGACATCCACTGTCAGGAGACAACGTTGACATCTAGATACATCACTGGAATGGTTGGAGATGGAATGCATGGAGAATGCTTGTATTGTTTTTTTGCACTCTCTCCATAAAAGGCCAACGATCGTTGAAGCTTTTAATTGCGTAATAATTGATGAAGATGCACAACAAGTAGAAGCAGAGACTGATATTATCACCCAGATGAAAGAACTGAAGCAGATTATTCTTGTTGGAGATCACTCGGTGTATAAAGCTTTGGCCTTATTTCAAAATCAACATCAAATCAAACTTCAAATCAACAAATCATCAAATCAAATCATGAACACAATACAATTGCACATCGTTGCACTCCAGTTGCACGTCGTTGCCTTTGTGGGAGTTGTTTGACATAATCACCTAAGTCGTAGCTAACAGACATCCGTTGTCAAGAGACAATGTTGACATCTAGATACATCAGATAACTTGTAGAGAACCTCGGATTATGTACATGCTCAACTTCTTTGGTGACATCCTCGACTCCTTGACGAATTCGAAAGATTTTGTCACAGAACGACGCAATTGCAATCGGCCCCAAATACTCTTTGTCACAGAAAAACACACGCACATGCTCAGGTAGGATGGTAGAGAGAAGCACAACCTTGGATGATTTCGCTTTGTATATCGGATGAGATCCCATTAACATTTTCACCTCCATGTGATTTACATAGCGTAGAGTCTTGGTGCCAATTTGCATCACTTGCTCCAGTTGCACGTCGTTGCCTTTGTGAGAGTTGTTTGACATAATCACCTAAGTTGTAGCAGACATCCAATGTTAAGAGACAACGTTGACATGTAGATACATCAGATAACTTCTAGGGAACCTTGGACTAGGCGCATACTAAACTTCTTTGGTGGCATCCTCGATTCCTTGACAAATTCGAAGGTGGACAATCTCATCGAAAAAATCCAAGAGCTTGAAAAAACACCTCGGAATCTAAAGAAGGAGAGAGACAGACAACTGGATTCTCCCTCCTTTCGAATGTCATCACAAAAACTTGCGCACATGCTCAGGTAGGATGGTAGAGATAAGCACAACATCGGATGATTTAGCTTTGTAAAAAGCTTTGGCTTTATTTCAAGATCGTGGTTGCTGCGAAACCGGTGGTTGCTGTGAAAGAATAGCATTTTGTGAACGAGTTTGTTGCAGCAGAAGAACAAGGGCCATAAATTACACACATTTCAATATGTAGAGGTTGCTTGGTTACATTGCACTAATTTAAACCAGGATCGTCAAAAGGAAAGAACAATGCTGGTTGAACAATGCTCACAACTGTGAACAGTTCCAAACTATCATTAGAGTATCCCATCTTAGAGATGCAAGAAAGACAAGAGAATGACTTAATGAGAATGACTCACATGCTTAATGACTGCGTGTGCAATGTGCGTGCAAAATTTGGCAGTGAACAAAGTCGTCTGGACCCAAAACCATATTTCCCTCCATCATTTGCTCTCCAAGGTTGAGTTTTCTTCAACTTCATGCAGGGCCTACGACGTCGGGGGTGAATATATCTTCTTGATGCTCGTCATTTGCAACTTTGCATATGTGATCTGAACATACTTAAGCACATGTGAACCAAATATGAGCTTGAACCAAGTTTAGTCAATGGGTCATTCGAGATTTCAACAAAACTACGTGTCGTGGAGACTAAATATTGTGTTTCGTCTGCACACAATTTTTTTTTAATTCCACTTTCAAGCCATTTGTTTAATGACAACATATGCAATGTACGTGCAAAAATTGGGAGTAAACAAAAGTCATCTGGACCCAAGGGTGAAAGCATGTTAGAGGTAGGCAAAAAATACTGTCACAAATGGATTTTGACATACTATGGTCTTCAAAGTACTCTAGTGCATTCTGATCTTACATTGAACTTCCTTGAAAATGACATGGGAAGAAAGGTGATGTTGTAAGGAAAACAGAACACTTTTCCAATCTGCAAACGGGTATGTTTCGATGGTACTTGTGAAGTATTATGCGAGGAGGTTGTAGATGTAGCTCGCTACATCCTCGAACATGAAAAGCCAAAAGTACCCCTAAAATGTACCAATTGCACACATGAATCTTTTTTCATGCATGCTTGAATACCTGTAAAATAGTCTCAGAAGGAGCCGTCAAGTACCTGCTATGTATGAAAGGTCTAATGATTTTTGTATATGCAACTACTAATTTATAAAGGCCATGGATTTAAGTACCTGAGAATGTTATTATTTAAGAGTGACTCCTGAAGAAGATGTGTTCCAAACCACAGTACCTAGTGCTACGTGCAATTGAAACCTCCAAACAATGGTGAAATTTTGAACTAGATTATTTTCGCCGGCAGGTTTATTTCCGTTTTTTTTAATTTTCTTATTTTGTTTTGTTTAATCTTGGACTGTTGGATGCGGGACTCGGACTCATGGCACAATTGTGTTTTTACATTATCATCTACCACCACTACACTACGCCACAAAATTACTCCCAAGTACCCATTATCCGCTAGTTTTGGCCTACCTCTAACATGCTTACACCCATAACCGTATTTTCTTCCCTCATTTGTACTCCAAAGTTAAGTTCTCTACAACTTCATGCACTCTTCATAGAGAGTCCAAATGAACAAAGATTTTTTTTATTTTATTTTTTTAATAAATTTTTGGTCCAATATTTTGCACAGATGTAGTGGCGCAAGGGTTGAATTCACAATTGAGTAAAAACAAAAATCATTACGTACCAGAAATCCCCAATCCTAGACCCCCAGGCTGAGGGTACTGCGACGTTCCAGCGACGTTCAGGAGTCGCAACGTCACCATTTCCCTTTGGACGCCCAACTCGACGGGGTATTGCGATGTCCCGTCGTCGCTAGGATGGCCTAGCAACGCTCCAGCAGGGCCGCGACATTGGGGAGTCGCAAGGATGCCATTTCCCCCTTGGCCGTCACGTGGCGAGTGCACGCCACCTCGCGGGGGTTACAACTGCTAGAAGTCGTCCGTCAGCGGTAATGCGACGGGTCTACGACGTCCGGGAGTCGCAGAGAGGCCATATTTAGTGTCTCTTTGCAAAGGTCATGGCAGAGGCCAGGGTCAATTGATCCCCTTCTTCCAATCTTTATAGTGATTTTTCTCTCTTGTTGTATAACAGGGCCAGAGTGCTTTCTACCACCATTGGTGCCGATCTCAGCAAACTTGACGGCCGCCGCCACATCCTCCTCCTCATCCCCTCAGGTGGGATGATGATTTTTTGCACATGCACATGATTTTTTTTTTATTCCGTCCCCAAGCCATATGCTTAATGACAGCGTTTGCAATGCGTGTGCAAATTTTGGGAATAAAGAAAAATCATTTGGACTGAAAACCATATTTTCTTCCCTCATTTGCACTCCGAAGTTGAGTTCTTTTCAACTTCATGTACTCTCCATAGAGAGTTCCGCAATAGAGAGTGAAGGAAACTCTATTTTTTTATTTTATTTTTAAATTTTTTTTTGTCCAATTTTTTCCATGGATGTAGTGGTCCGGGGTTTGCATTCACAAAACAAAATAGAGCTAAAACAAAAATCATTGCGTAGGAAAAATCCACAATCATAGATATTGTAAATGCAGGGGGTTACGACCTCCAGGGGTCGCCTTGCGACGGTATTGCGACGGCATTGTGATGCCCCAATAGGTTTGCGACGGCGGGGAATCGCAATATTGTCTTTTCTGTGTTTTTGCAAAGGTCATGGCAGAGGCCAAGCTGAATGGATCCATTGTTGCAAATCTTTTTTGTCCTCCTTCTATGCTACAATATAATAGGCTATCTTGCATGTGGGAGACCGTGATCAACCCGGGCGGCCTTATTGTTAAAGACAAAGGGCAAGAAGAGGCGGTGGGGACACTAGGAAAAGAAAAGGGAAGGGCCATGGGATTAGAGGGTTCAGGGTAGATTGCTTTGGCAATTGCTTTGGCAATGGCTTTGGCAACATTGTTGTCTTTCACACCAATTTCGAAGATTCTTTTTGTTGCATCGAGATCATGGTAACCAAATCGATTGAAGGGTTTCCAGGGGTAAGTCTTGGTCAGCACTTGTAGAACAAGAACCATGTCTTCCAACATTCTTGCCCTCGTACAAAAACTCAACAATCCTAGAGTCACTTTTCGAGTCACAACTTCAATAAAATCAATCCTAGATCGCCACACCTACAAAGGATTTTTTTCATGGATTTTTCATTAATCAATCATAGAAATAAGCTACATGCATGTACATGTACAATCAATCGAAGGGATGGGTACAGTTATGTGCGAGAATTATTATGTAGCTTTGATAACGTGTCTAATCAACTTGAACATCATCATCCGGAGCTTCTTCATCCTCATCAAGCTGCAAGTCTTCTTGCTTATCAAAGTCATTGTCATAAATGGTCTGGTCACCAAAAGGCACATATGAATCATCTTCCACCTCCGTTTCAATGACCATGTCTTCATCTTCTTCTCCAACATCCACATTTGATGGAGCCTCATCGTATAGGGTCCAGGATGCATTGTCCGGGGCGTCATCATTCTCTTGTACCCCCCTATCCAAACTCGGCCAACATCAGCGTCATCATGACCAGTCTCTTCCTCCTCCGCATCTGCCTCGCCCCATTTAGATCCCCGACCATGATAGATACGTCTTCCTCTTGGCTGAGCATGCACAACCACCTTCCAATTTCCTGATCCGGAGAAGAAAACTTGCTCCATGTCTGAAGGCCATGAAAAAGGCTCATCAGAGGGACGATGAGTAGACTCGAGCCAATCTGTATTGACGCGCATGAAACCACACTTGTCTTCCATTATTGTTGCGGATGGCCCCACAAGATATGGCTGGAACCACCTTGCCTTGAAGATAAAAGGCTGGTGCCTTGTGATACTGAAGTTGGAGTATGCTCTCAAGCTCTCCAAAGTAGTTGAGTGTGCTCATGATAGGTCGTGTATCTCCCCTGTCCCACATGGAGTCTTGCCAATATGAGGCACACAAGCCAGAATCAAACGTTGTTTTGCGCTTCATGTCAAGAGCACAAATGCGAAAATGACGACCATGAACCCAAACCGCCGTGTATGAGGTCGCAAATTGAGAGGGGCCCTTGCAATGTCTTGCCACCAATCTGAAACCACCTCATCTTTCGCAAATGTTATCCTCTATTTCCGTCTGAAGCCAATGGCGGAATGAAGACTAGAGCTGCAATTCCATGGGCAATTCTTGTGAAGGCACATTCCTACGCCGGCCCCTTGCTCGCGGAGCGCGTGTAGTCGCCCTTGCATGGTTCCATCTCCACGCAACTGTCTCTTCCTATCGTTGCTGAACAATGTTATTGTATTGCCTCCCACTCTGTATGGATGGGGGGGTGTTCTTCATATGAACTCATGCGCTTGGTTAATCACCATGATGGGTAATTTACCCTTTTTGAATTTTTGGGCAAAACGATGTCCTTGGTTCGTACATCCTCATCTTCCTTCCAATCGGAGGGCTTCCTTATCAACCCTTGCCAAGTACTCCATGCAGTAGAACATAGCCTCTTGCAATGTATACCCCTCGCCATGCTAACTCCGGGTGTCATTTGTCTTACAAGTGCTTTCAAAGTCTTCATGTATCGCTCAAGGTAGTACATCCACCCTTCGCTCCAAGTGAAGAAGGAGTCGGCGGGGGTCATGTGTATGTTGGAGATGCACCTTCCTCCCTCCTTATTTGACATCCAAGTGCACTTGGAAAGTCCGCTTCCTCCAGCTCTTTGGAGCAAATCCACCGGAACAATGCTCCCAATCTATAGACTGTCTCACCGAACCTCGGGATTCAATGTCTCACGTACTGCAATGGGCAAGATGTCTGCAATAGATTGTGGTAGTAATGAGACTTCAAACCATGGACCCCGTCTTTGTGTTGAACTTCATACGGAGGGATGACCCATAACCAGTTGGTGTTCAGCTCCTATGGTGGATATCACTTTCTTGTATTCCTCCCTTGTCCATTGTCACTTCCTCCTTTGTCCTACACATATCCCCACCCACAAAGTCTTACACGTCTATTGTCGTGAAAGTGACAATGGAAATCATACAAAAACATGCAATATCACATGCATGAGCATAGCAAACATTGATGGTGTTTTTGTGGAATATGTAACGCCCAATATGACAACTCGTAGAGATCGAAAGGTCGCTTCAGCCGGGCACCTCCACTCTCCGGACCCCTCCGGATGGGCCTCCTTCCATCGGGTCTTCCCAAAAGTGCGGATGGTGTCACAGGTGGGGGACCAGTAACTCCCCTTTGCCATCAAACAAGTGTTTGTCTCTTCTTCTCCAATGATGGCTCATTAAGAAAAACTTGCGGTAGTGGGATACACCATCTTGTGAAGATTGCTGGAGCTTTGTGCATCAAGTTCATTGCCACAATGCAGGCATGCGTGGTAACCTTTAGTGCTCACCCCGAGCAAACAGTAAGTCCTGTAGACATTCCGCCACATTAGGAAAGACAAAAAGTTTCCATGTGCATCTACCCCACTACAGTGCAGAAATGTCGTCGCTACTTCAATACAATCCCAATCCTCATCAATATCCTTGACAGGTAAATGTACGCGGGTTTCTCATGGGGAACATAATATACTTGGATAATCATGCATTGTCCAAAGCAAGATGTCTCTCATCTAAAAAGATTGTCCGGCCATTGGGTCAAGTGAGCATCCAATGCGGGACCCCCCTCCATAGCTCCTTCAGTTCATCAACTAGAGGTTGCAAGTACGTGTCCATGTCTTTCACTTGTTATTTTTTTCCTATGAGACATTCACACATTAATTGTTTCAATGCTCACCATGCTAATTATACTTCATAATGAATGACACATCTTACTACATGATTACGTCACTCATCATCTTCCATCGGAATTGCGCCAAAGAGAAGAAGATTAATGTAAAATCCAAAGTAAAATAAGCATGAAATGAGAACACTCACCCGGTACAATGGCAGCCAACATGATATGGCTTTTTTTTATTGAAAGATACGGAGGGATGTTGTAATTCACCATGGTCACCGGCCAAGTGTAATGACTACATGACTGGACAGGAGAAGGGTTGACCCCATCGAGGAGAAGCGCGAGAGAGCGGACATGTCATGGTCCTCCCAGAGAAAGGCCACATCTCTTCAGTATGCCTCCATGCTTGTGAATCTTGTTGGCCCGCACACCTTTCCCGGGGGCTCCGATGCGAGGCCGTGTCATCTCATCAGTTCTGCCAATGAGGGGCTTCGATAGTGTGCCTGCAGTCGCGGGATGATTGGAAAGTAGTGCATTTTTTGCCACCATCCCCATGTCGGCCCCATATCATAATCGGTCATTCATATCTCTAAGTAAAACCTTACGTCTTGTAGCGGTTGCAAAAAGGGTAGAATGCAATATACAAGTGTATTGGGCGCGGGTATACCTTGCGCGGGCTTTCTTTCCTTGAACATCATCTCGATATCGGTCTTTGTTGCACTTTGGACACTCGGTGAGTTTTCGCATCCTCTCCGTAGTACGGGTTTTTTTTATACATGGACATGCATGAAAAATTTTATAGCCCATCCCCACAGCATCCAAGGCTGCTCTTGCCTCTTTTCTGATACGTGGCATGGCATTCTCGGCTTCAAATGTGGGGCAAGGATTGTAGTCCGCAATAGTCCGGCATTATGGCGGACATACCCACATTGCTTATGCCAAACCGGATTTGCAAATTCAGCAACAAACAAGATGGTTGAATTGAAGTCTACTCACTTGGCCCTTCGTATAAAGGGAGTTTGGCTTATTTTTCATGTCATTCAAGGAGTCTGTGTCCTCATCTACAATCTGATGCATTAAGAGGTCCTCCATTGCTGCCACATCCTCATGCATAATTCCATTGTCATTGTTGTCCTCATCATCGGAGACCGCCAGTTCAGACGGGGTCGGGTCCCTTTGATACTACCCCCCTCGAAGGAACAAAAATCCCGGTCTGACAAGATCATGAACTTCATGAATAATGTCGTGGGTTGTGGCCAGCATCCTAAGATGCGAAAAACAACCATGTCATTATCAGTTTTTATACATGACGTTGTTCATTATCATACAGGATAAAACCCAAAGTACACATTATACACCGAGGGGAATACATACATTGCTTCACCACATGAAGGAGACACTTATAATTCAAAATACCCAAATTCACATATAACGTCCAACCAAACTCCGAGGATATAGCATGAAAAACTGCATCCACATCAATGTCTATGTATATATATACATGGTGGAGGAAGCCACCTCAATGTACAAAATGTCTTCCTACGTCCATCTCCCCACATGATGAAAGTTGGCTAAAGCCTAAAGTCATACTCTGCAAACAACTCATCTCCAGCCTTAATAGTCCTCCTGGCACATGTCATCACTAAAAGTGGTGATGTTAGGATCCAATCTACTATCCCTGTCATGGCGCTCATCCCAAAAAAACACGTGGCTGGTGGGCCCGGGCGGTAAGGTAACTGAACTGTTGATGAGCCCAGTCACGTTGCCGTACACATCAGGGTTTCGTCACAATAATATGGGCTTTGCGGCCCAAATTTCTCACCTTACAGCATGGTCGTTCACAACAAGGATGTAAGGATGGATCAAGGACCCCAAGGCCGTTGTCGTCGCAATAATGCCACTCCCGGGGTGTACCTCGGCCCAAAATAGCGGAACAAATCACAGAATCCTTTCTCCTCCCCAAAACTACATCCTCCATCAAAAAAAAGTCCGCAACCCATACTATGGTCCATTGCCTCCATCACGCAATACATGCGACCCCAAAAAGAAAGGGCTCACCGGAATCGGAACTGGAAAGGAACAAGACATTGGTAGAAATGGGGTGGACTCCATCGTGAATAGCTCCCTAGCACCACGATGACGTATGGTGCCGTCACTGGCCGGCGAAGGCGAGGACCAACCGTGCGAAACAACTTTCGGTCCACCTCTCTAAGGGGGGCAGCGCCGTCCATCACTTGGGGGCCCTTCTCCCGGTAGTGGGAACCTAGTGATCATCGGTCCCAATCATACACAGTCCCCAAGGTGGTGGTGGGATCTATTCCGGGTTCTGCCGGAGGACCCGGATACGGCGCGTTGGTGGCGGCTGTGGTCTCGACAATGGGGGGGAAGGACACATAGGTTGGTATGAGGGATCTCGCGTGAGGTAATATGGCCGAGATGGCGGGGATGGCGATGGTGATGAGGAAAAGAACATGTATATATGAGAAACGGACGATGCGGATGATGGTGATGATGGGGGGTGCCGATGTTCGAGGATGTCGAACTCCGACTCGGGGCGGTTGTGGCCTCGCAATGGAGGGGAAGGGACACGTAGCCGGTCGGTGTTGATGGGACCTCGGATGGCAATGTGATGAGGAAAGACCATCTACAATAGGAGGAAGCGGACGATGCAGATGATGGTGATGATATGAGGGTGGGGTACGATGTCGAGGATGACGAAATGTGTGTGCGTAGGTGACGAGCGCCTAGCCTGGTGCCAAACAAAAATAGAAAAAACACGCATCGTACCCTGCTACCTCACAAACTGCATCTACGTCATGTTGCGAGGAAAAAAATGTTCACATCCGGAACGGGGCTGGGGGCTTGTGTAAGAAGGAAGAAACCCCGCATCGTGTATGCCCTCTTAGCAAAAAATTGCGAGCTTGGACATCAAGACGAGCGTGCATGGCAACGATGCATGATATGAAATGCATCAATACTAAATTCACAAACGTAAGGTTTTATTAGATATAGAACTTTTAATTGAGGAGTACTTGAGAAGATATATGGATGACTTACCTTTGCTAAATCAGCAATCTCGTATTGGGTAATTTTTTGCACAACATGGGGTCGCCGCATCAATCGGTGTGTCCTCCAACCGGTAGTCGTGCCCAACACCAACTGCACCAACACTCAATCTTGGGGAGGCGTGGGTCCCGGCAAGGTTCTCCCCGGGCTTGTGCCTTGGACTCGGCGGCCTACGACCTCGGGGTAGTGGCCGTGGGGGCAAAGCTACGGTGCGGACATGGCGATGCCGCCTAACTTGCCGCGCCTAACTCGTAGACGAGGCGAACGTGTTGTCTCGCCCTCAGCAGGTGGTTGGCCCAGCCGACACGAATCCTCAAGCGTGACACATTGATAAACACCGCAGCAGGACCTAACACAAGAGAGAGGTAGAGTACGTATTGTGACCCCACTTAACCTCCAGAAGAACTACACTCCAAACCCTTGGAAAAACTTGAAAAAAGAACCCTACAAACGAGTAAAGCCATATGTCCCCACCCCACAAAAAAATAAAACCCCTAAAAACCAAACTGCATTGCAGGACATCCTAACTAACTATATTATAACTAAACCCCTAAACTAAACTATGTAACCCTAAAACCCTAAGAGCCAAAGACCCAAAAAACCCAAATGATCCTTGCAAAACCCCCAATAAACCAAAAAAACAACAAAAAAAAACAAAAATAAAAATGAGAGGCCTCTTCAATTCACCTCTGCGCCAGATCTGCGTCTCCACTGCGACTGCCGTGCGACGTCCCCTGAGGCAGCGATGCCCGTGCGATTCCCCAACGTCGCAGCGGATCCTCCTCCTGCCAAGGTGGCCGCCCTCCTCTCCCCTTCTCTCTCCCCTTCGCGAAGGCGCCTGATCACCGCCGAGGTTTCCGGTGGGGTCGCCACACTGGCGCGCCGCGGCTGCACCAACCGCCTCTCACTCCCCTCTCAATCTCTCTATCTGATCTCTCTCTCCCGCACCCTCCTCCTCTCACTCTTCCTCGCTCCCCTCCCTCCATCCCTACTTTGATTTTTGTTGCTCTCGAGCTCTCCCGGGCGCAACTACCCCCGCGCGCCGGAGCGTTTTTCCGGCGGCGGTGACGCAGCACCGACGCGCCATGGCGTTCAAACCCGCGCGCGCCCTCTCCCTCACTCTCTCTCTCTTGCTCTCTCTCTCCTCTTTTTTTTTTTTTTTTTTTTTTTCGCTGTTTGAGCGAGCTGAGAGTGCGCCCCCGTGACCTGCTGGTGGAGCGCCAGCTGAATGCGCCGCGGGAGGGACCGCCAGCGTGAAGGAGCTGCCGCGTGAGGGAGCTGCCCTCCCTCTCTTTCTTTCTCTCTCATTCTCCCTCTTACCTCTCACTCTCCCTCTCCCTCTCGGGTGATTGCAAACTAGAGTGGACCAAAAACGGCACATCATGAGTACATAAAGAGTACATAAAGGATGATGTGGTGAATCCTCAACCATCGGATTTGCTTCAACTAACAATCTTGACCGTCTATTATTGACTATTAAAACCAAAATTTTCAAATTGCGATAATATCAATTCACAAATGTTTTTTTGAAATTTGATCATAATCAACTCTGCATTTATGGTGAATGAATGCATCTAATGAAAAAAGTTTTGTTATTTCAAAAGAATTTAGTCATAAAGGACTTTATGAAAATAGCTATTTTTGAGGCTCAATATAGTACATAATATTTTTTTAACTTCATATTTTTGAATGATAGTTTTCATTCCAGATTCCTCATTCTCCAAAGCAAGGTTGAGAGAGTCCCTTTTCTTGACTTTGTTCTAACTCCTATATTAAAAAAGTCATAACGTCTTTTTTCATGGACTGTGACAATTCTTTATGGACTTTTTAAAAGTCCATAACATCTAGAGATTCTGGTTTTTGATAATGAGATTTAAAAGTGTGAAAGTATATGTAGATGAGCCTCTATATATGAGTCCCTTTTTATGATGGCATTGTCATGTAGTAGTATGATAATTTACCACTATTCTATGTCTGGAAAAAACAGTGTTGTGACAGCAAAAAATGGACACTGTAGGCTGCAATCACCCTCTCGCCCTTATCCTTCTCCCTCATTCTCTCCCTCGTTTTTTTTTTTTTTTTTTTTTGGGTTGTTTGAGCAAAGGAGTGCGCCCACGCGACCTGGTGGCGGAACGCCAGCGTGAAGGAGCTGCTGCGTGAGGCACCCAACTGCAGGTAAGCAGCCATGCATTTCTGATCTTCATAGTGAGAGATTTCAGTGAGAGTTTGGGTTCCACGGAGTAGACAGTGGAATCCCCACGGATCTCATAGTATATAGGACAATAGAAGAAGTGTTCTTCAGTTTCAATTTCATGGAGAGAGAGAAAGAGAGAGAAAGAGAGGGAGAGATTTATCTTTTTTTTTGGGACCTGCACAAAGGAGAAAGAGAGAGAGGGAGAGCGAGGGAGAGGGAGGGAGAGGGATAGATAGGGCCAAGAAAATAAAAAAAGAAGTAGGGGGGAGCAGCTGCTCAGTCACTCCCCCTCCCCACCTTCATTTTTTTTTTTCCCTCAACACTTCCTTTCTCTCTCTCCACATCCTGATGGGACAGAGGGAGAGAGAGGGAGAGATGAGGGAAAATAAATAAACAAGAAGGTGGGGGGGGGGGTCTCCACATCTTCATGGGACAGAGGGAGAGATGAGGGAAAAGAGAGAGAGAGAGGGAAGATACTCATGTCATGTCAAGACATGGGCAAGACCCACTAGGGTCATTGTCAATTAAAGACATAAACAGCCCATAAACAGGGCACCATCTAACACTTCCAGTCTTGTCATAGTAGACCAAGTGATAACACCCATTCAATCATGATAAAACAGGGTGGGAGGGCGGGGTTTATTCATGTTCAAATTCCTGTAAGTAACCCAAGGCATGCACCATGCAAGGCTCCTTGGGTAGGTAAGAACAGCCTGTTCTACTACAGATTCAGGATATGTTCATACAAGTACCTTGAAGGACCAGCTTGCAATTAATCAGATTTCAAGCATGCAACCAAGTAAACTTCTTGGGCATGACAAAACATATTGCAGCTTCACTCTTTGTCATTTGTAAATATCCCAAGACATGCATCATGCAAGGCCTCTTGGGTAGGTAAGAACAGCCTGCCATACTACAGATTCAAGACATGTATACACAAGCATCTTGATGGACCAGCCTGAAGTTTATTAGATTCCAAACATGCAACCAAGTGACCCACTTGGGCATGACAAGACAGACTGCAACTTCATTCTACACCATGTATAATTGCCCCAAGACATGCATCATGTAAGGCGTTTTGGCATGGAAGAAATGCCTGCCATGTTACAGATTCAAGATATGGATACACAAACACTTTGAGTGCCCAAGACCAAGCCCACTTGGCCAAAAAATAAATCATACATTGCAGGTGCCTAGTCTGATGGCAAAATAAAGCAAATAATCTCTGGCAAAGGTCCAGTAGAGCTTACCAACACTGTTTTCCAGGAGGTTTATGCCAGGTTTTGCAAATAAAACCTCATTATGCTCCATTCCACACCAAATCCAGGCCTAAAAGAGGCCTGTCATTGCCTTATCAGGCTGCCATATTTAAAAACAGGGCCTCCTCTTCCTTAGAACCAAACAACCATTGATGCCTTACCCATAAACCATAACTCCACTTTAAGGCCAAAACAGTACCTAGCTTAATAATCCACAGGCAATGTTGTCAAAGATTCAAGACAAGGTAAGGTCCAGATGTTGGGCTTCAAGAGACAAGCTTGTCAGGCCGAAGTGCTCCATCAAAGGCAGCAAAACATAAGTCAAAAGTAAGCATCAGCATGCCAAACTAGGAGCAAGCGGGCCGAAATCGAGGCTGCAGGCAGCAGCCAAGTCAAGATGTCATACACACTAGGTTCCTTTTGCCCACATCCTTATCTGCAAGCTCAAGAGAATTCAAAGCAAGTAGGGATCCTCACCTGGTCCCATCACAAGCCCGTACAAAAGACAACAGGTTAGTGAGGATTGTGGAGCCCCAGGTGAATCACAGACCCCTCCACTTGTCATCGATGTCAACTAAGAACCTCAAAAGCAAGAGAGAAAGACATAAAGCAAAAGGAACCCTAATCACCAAAAGCACCTTAAGCGATTGGGGAAGAGAACTGTGTGCCATCACCACCAGCAAAGCAAATGAGAAGTGAAGCATACAAACACACTTGCTAGGTTTAAGAAGGGAGAGAGAGAGATACTTCCCCACACAAGCACCGCTGCAAGAATTAAAAGCCAGAGGAGGGAAAGAGACGATGCATTCACAGCATTGTCTCCCGCCTGTGAGAAGAGACAAAGCGCCGCCATTGCGCATCCCCAGGAGATCGTCCAGCATGGGTACGATGCAGCAAACAGGGTAGCAACAAAACGTAGACGCCATAACACTCATCCCGCGAGCTCAGAAGCACGAGCAGTGCTTCTGACGGCGGGAGAGCCACCCTAGGGCTCTTGCCCGATTTTTCATCCGTGCAGGACGAGAATCACTGTTCTTGAGGCAAAGTTCACATGGGAGACATCCTCTTCGTTGGACTTGTGCATTGCATCATTGTGTTCAAAATGGGTTTTTGTCGACATGTGCAGGAGTCCGCGTGCTTCCACTTACCCTCCAGGGCTATCACACCTATTTGGACTTCTTTCCAGTCCTCCTCGGTCTTGCGTGCGGGGGCTGCTATATCATGAGCGGCATGAGCATGAGCGGAAAAAAAACAAAAAAACATGAGCAGACCATTGTGAGTCCACGGAAATAGGGTTAGGAGGCACGGAAATAGGGTCATGTGAAGTTGGAATGTGGCACCAGTGGACTTGAAATGCAACATTTTATTGCAAATTTTGTGGCAAGCCACGTCTATACAAGTGTGTTCTAACTGTCATAGCCGGAATGGGCACTACTCTCCTACACCCTCCGAGGAACTTGCCCCACCTTCTTCCTCATCCCCCTCATCCCCCTCATCCTCCGAGCTCTGTGATGCATCAGTTCCACTATGCCTCTCAAAAATCCCGTCCTCTTGGGGGACTGTCCACCTCACCTCCTGGGAATCTTCTGCATCTTCTCCCCCACTTTCCTCAGCTGAATCCAAGACAAATCTACGAGCCTGACGGGCTCTAATAGCTGCTGCCTCCTCCCTCATCTTCATTTTCTTGAGGCTTGCCTCGTCTAAAATCTGCTGTGCACGACTAGGTTCGGAACACCTCCTAATGGACACCGAAGCAAGCCGGGCAACATAAGTAGGAAGGATGTAGTCTCTTTCTGGACTAGGCATGAAATCCCCCTTGGCAAAAAAATGCACGTTCCTCCTGCCCATGAACTGCGGTGTAGACGTCCCTCCTACAGTAAGAACAAATCCACTTGAAGAATGTCAATACCAGCAGAAGCAGAAACGGTCTTTCAATTAAATAAAAGAGCGAGGGGAGGTGCCTCACAAAATTAGGATGCAACTTACAATGCGACCACTCACTCGTAAACCATTTTCGCCACCATTTTCCTAGGTTGGGCCCGAAAATGGCTAAGTCCCAGAACTGACTGGGCGCGGAACTAGAAAAATGGCGCCGAATTTCCGGTTGCAGTTCCAGCCACCCTAGGGACTTAGCCATTTTTGGGGCCCTGAACTGGAAAAATGGCGCCATTTTTCCATTTTGGGGCTGAAAATGGCTAAGTCCCAGATCTGACTGGGCCCGGAACTGGAAAAATGGCGCCGAATTACCGATTTTGGTGCCAGTCAGATCTGGGACTTAGCCATTTTCGGCCCTGAACTGGGAAAATGGCATTTTTTATTTTTATTTTTCGGTGCCATTTTTCCAGTTCGGGGCCGAAAATGGCAAAGTCCCAGATCTGACTGGGCCCGGAACTGGAAAAATGGCGGCAAATTTCCGATTTTGGTGCCAGCCACCCTAGGGACTTAGCCATTTTCGGGCCCGAACTGGAAAAATGGCGCCATTTTTCCAGTTCGGGCCCGAAAATGGCTAAGTCCCAGATCTGACTGGGCTCAGAACTGGAAAAATGGCGCCAAATTTCCGATTTTGGGTGCCAGTCAGATCTGGGACTTAGCCGTTTTCGGCCCCGGACAAGAAAAATGGCGTTTTTTTTTTTTTTTTTTTTTTTTTTTTTTTTTTTTTTTTTTCTCGGCGCCATTTTTCCAGTTCAGGGCCGAAAATGGCTAAGTCCCAGATCTGACTGGGCCAGAACTGGAAAAATGGCGCCGAATTTCTGATTTTGGTGCCAGTCAGATCTGGGACTTAGCCATTTTCGGCCCCGAACTGGAAAAATGGCGCCATTTTTCCAGTTCGGGGCCGAAAATGGCTAAGTCCCAGATCTGACTGGCACCAAAATCAGAAATTCGGCGCCATTTTTCCAGTCATGCAGGTAATTCGAAGAGCGGATGGATGGAAATCCGGCGCCGGA
Organism: Takakia lepidozioides; assembly: GCA_030704615.1. Lineage (NCBI taxonomy): Eukaryota > Viridiplantae > Streptophyta > Takakiopsida > Takakiales > Takakiaceae > Takakia > Takakia lepidozioides. Next base: position 20,080,930 of record CM060732.1, on the reverse strand, counting down.
TTTCCATCCGCCAAGTAAGTCGGCGCGCAAAATTTCCGTCATGCAGGTAATTCGAAGAGCGGATGGATGAAAATCCGGCACCGGATTTCCATCCTCCAGGTAAGTCGGCGCTGCAAATTTCTGTTATGAAGGTTATTTGTGAGCGGATGGACGGAAATCCGGCGCATGATTTCCATCCGCCAGGTATAAAATTTCCGTCATGCAGGTAATTCGGAGCGCGGATGGATGGAAATCCGGCGACGGATTTTCATCCTTCAGGAAAGTCGGCGCGCAAAATTTCCATCATGCAGGTAATTCGAAGAGCGGATGGATGGAAATCCGGCGCCGGATTTCCATCCGCCATGTAGGTCGCGCGCAAAATTTCCATCATGCAGGTAATTCGGAGCGCGGATGGATGGAAATCCGGCGCCGGATTTCCATCCTCCAGGTAAGTCGGCGCTGCAAATTCGGTAGGGCGGCGCGCGAAATTTCCCTCACGCAGGTAATTCTGAAGTGGATGAATGGAAATCCGGCGCCGGATTTCCATCCGCGCAGGTAGGTCGGCGCGCGAAATTTCCCTCACGCAGGTAATTCCGAAGCGGATGGATGGAAATCCGGCGCCGGATTTCCATCCGCACAGGTAGGGCAGCGCGCGAAATTTCCCTCAAGCAGGTAATTCGGAGGCGGATGGATGGAAATCCGGCGCCGGATTTCCATCCGCAAGGTTGGTCGGAGAGCAGATGGATGGAGATCCGGCGCCGAATTTCCATCCTGCAGGTAACTCGAATCCCGGATGGATGGAAATCCGGCGCCGAATTTCCATCCAGCAGGTAAGTCGGATCGCTGGCATATGGATATTCGGCGCCGAATTTCCATTCGCCAGGTATTTCGAAGCGCTGAATTACCTTCCTGCAGGTAATTCTGAGCGTGTCCGATTGATTTTTCGGAGAATAACAAACCTAACTGTTTGTTTTGTGGCTGAAGTGCACTTGTAGACACGTTTTTCTTGGAATCCTTGACTGCTAGAGGCAAATCGGAACAGCCTCGGACGGAAATTCGGCGCCGTTTTTCCATTCTGGGAGGTTTTTACGACTTCCTTTGAGGGGGCCCCGATGGAAATTCGGCGCCGAATTTCCATCCGGGGGATGGTCTCTGTCGGAGAGGTGCCGGCCTCTCCGCCGCTCTGTTGGATATTCGGTGCCGAATTTCCGTCCGGGGGTTGAAATATGACGGCCAGGTGCCGGCCTCTCCCCCCTCCCTAACTGCATTGGAACGGCCCCTGATGGAAATTCGGCGCCGTTTTTCCATCTGGGGAGGTTTTTATGTCGGCCAGTTTTCGGCCTGACCCCCCGACACGACTTCCTTTGGGGGGGCCCGGATGGAAATTCGGCGCCGAATCTCCATATAGGGGATGCTCTCTGTCGAACACGTGCCAGCCTCTACGCCCGAGGCGACTTCATCCGAGCGTCCCCTGTTGGATATTCGGTGCCGAATTTCCATCCGGGGGTTGAAATGTGACGGCCAGGTGCCGGCCTCTCCCCCCTCCCCGACTGCATCCGAACCCTCCCGAATGGAAATTCGGCGCCGTTTTTCCATCTGGGGATGTTTTTATGCCGGCCAGTTTTCGGCCTAACCCCCGACACGACTTCCTTTGGGGGGGCCCGGATGGAAATTCGGCGCCGAATGTCCATCCAGGGGATGTTCTCTGTCGCACACGCGCCGGCCTCTGCGCCCGAGGCGACTTCATCCGGGCTTCCCTGTTGTATATTCAGTGCCGAATTTCCGTCCGGGGGTTGTAATGTGAGGGCCAGATGGCGGCCTTTCCCCCGAGCCGACTGCATCCGAAAGGCCTCGGATGGAAATTCGGCGCCGTTTTTCCATCCGCGGAGGTTTTTAGGTCGGCCAGTTTTCGGCCTGACCCCCCGACAGGACTTCCTTTGGGTGGATCCGAATGGAAATTCGGCGCTGAATTTCCATCTGGGGGATGTTTTTTGTCGGACAGGTGCCGGCATCTCTGCCCCAGACGACTTCATCCGTGCGGCCCCTGTTGGGTATTGGGTGCCGAATTTCCATTCGGGGGTAGTAATGTGACGGCACGGTGCCGGCTTCTCCCCTTCAGCCGACATCATCCGGACGGCCCCCCATTTTCTGACTGCATACCGTTGGCAGTTATTGCGCAAAGACCAGGGGCCGCATTCCGGAGACAAGGTTCATTAACACTCTGACTCTGGATTTTTGAGATAGTTGGCTCCCTGGATTTGGATCAGGCTTCGTCGCTCGGACAAATCGGCACCGCATTCCTTCCCATCGCTGCATCCCCCTTCTACCAGGGAGCTTCCCCGCACACCATCCTGGTAGTCTTGTGTGCACATCTCCCATGGCGGAAAACCCGAGCGCTACAGTGTACTGCCCTCCTTACGAGCATAGAGCTTCATTTCCGTGCAGAGGGGACATCTGTCGGGTGATGGAGAAATATCTGTGCGTTCGATACCACCTGAAACTGGGGTCGGCTTTTTCGGAGGAGGAAATGAAGGACTCAAACGGCCTTGTTGTCGAGAGTATTGTTGTGCTCCACGATGATTTTGGCGATGGCAGGGAATGGCAAGTTCCACCATCAGACAGCGTCATATACAGGGCTGTTGGGGACTTCATTTGCCCGCCAAATGCACCTTCTATCCTGGCGCCTTCCACGAAACAATCCGCGAATCAGAGAGTGGCTACCTCAAAGAGAGAAGTCCGCAACGAAGTAAATCCAGAGCCAAACCCATCCATGAAGACGAGCGAGAACCGGGTTGTTCACAACCTGTCCGACTCAGACGAGGTCATGGAAGTTCCGAGGTCGTCATGGAGATCAGGCAAGTCCTCAATGGACGTCAGTGGAGGAGGGAGTCATATTCCCAGCACGAGCACCACAGTTCGATCTATTCTTGAAATTCTGCGAGGGCTTCACCTGGAGGGACACCGGTCGGAGCTGGCCGGGCTGGACTACAGCAAGTTCGCAATTAAATCGGTTACATGCCTTCCCGTCGACGTCGACGGTAATATCTTCTTTGAGTTCCCTCCTCGGGCGGACTACTCGAGGGCGTCCGGAATGTTGACAGATATGGATAGAAAACATGACGGTCATCCTTGGTGCGTTACCAAAACCACCAGCATGAAGATGCTCGATGGTGTGCGGGTGCGCTACGTTGTTTGTGCGGGCGCGTTGCGGTGTTTCTCCCCAACTTGCTTCCACTTTAAATCCAGAGGTCACAGGAACGAGACCGATTGGACAGGCACAGCTCATCAACCATTTCGAGCTCAGGAGAAGGTTCCGAACTCCACATTTAAGTGTGCGCATTGCAAAGAACCACCACACTGCATGTCTGTTTGTAATGCCAAGCAGTTCTATGTGTTGCACCGTTTCCCTGACCTCACCCGAGCTTGCATACACGTTGGTTCCCATTGTCACAAATTGGCGAGGGGGAACAGAAATGGCGCCGAATTACCTGTCATGAGGGGACCTATAGCCGCGGAATTCGGCACCATTTTTCGCCAGAGAGACCTATTACCGCGAAATACGTCGCCGTTTTTTCAGGTTACGGACCCTATTACCGCGAAATTCGGCGCCATATTTGCACATGTCGCTGGGAATTGGCATGAGCGGAAGACGAAATATCATGAGCACAACTGTCAAAACTACAATTTTCCCTTCAAGGGGCCGAATAATATATTTGTTTTTCCTGACACATTGCATTAAATTAATGTTTTTTTTATTGTTTTTTATTTTCGAAATTTGTACTTCTGCTCATGAAAACCGATTGTCTTATTACTCCGCTCATGCCGCTCATGCCGCTCATGCTCATGAAATAGCTAACCTCTTGCGTGCTACCTGTCTATGCGGAGGCACTCGCAGCAAGCATGTCCGTTCATGGCACTCGGAGTCCACCCATCGACGGCCGTGGTAGAAGACGTGGTGTTGGGGCCAGAATCTTTGTGGATGACATAGCACAGGAGGTCGAGACTGATTCTGATGACTGTGACACTTGATATGAAGTTTTCTTTTGGTTTTATTCGGGGCCAAATTTGAAATGGGATGGTTGTGTGTCCTTGTCGTCCTGTTTGCAATGTGTGCGTGGAATGCACATTCATGGGAACAAACTATTGTTGGAGATGGGGGTTGCATGGACTGCCCGGATTGTTCCTTCAATCTATTTAGTGTTTTGTGGACCTCACAGACTTGAGTGCATTGCAAAAACAAACAAACGACTTTGGTTCGTGTAGAGCATTCTCGTATCATTTGCTCGTTGGTCTCCAAACCATTCCTGCTAGAAGAATGGTTGGTGAATCCATCACGGTGAAGTCCACCTCATCAAAGAGCGTTCAGGCATTCTCAAATCTAATGAACATCCATGATGCTCCCGCACATACCTGGCATGTTCGCAAGGGTGGTGAGTAAGAAAAGATTTCGCAGGGATCCGCTTTAGATGATGTCAGTGTGCACCTCCTCACGACGTACCCACATAAACTTGTGAGGGCTTGGTATGTTGATAACGTATGGATGGATGCAATGGATACAATAGATGTAACATATCCACTCTGCATTCCCGGGAAATGGCTGATCAACCCGCGGAAATAGGTGACACCCGCGGAATAGGCCCTGTATGCATGCTGACGTGGCGTGAGCCTGTGCTGGGCTCACGGTTTCTTGGGCTCATAGGCTCGCGCCTCCAGGCTCACGGAATAGCACCCCCCATAGGGGGGGTTGACGAAACAACCCTGGTCAGAAATCTCAAAGCTGCGGATGGAGGATGGTGTCTTGGAGGTGCGAATCCTCCGCGGGCAGATCGCCTCGAACATCCTCGTCTGCCAAAGATAGCAAGTTAGTGTGGTAAACACAATCTATAGTGGAAGTGTGTACATCGGCTATTCAAAACTCAGGCACAAAACAATCATTTTTATCACGAATCGGTGATGATCGGTGTCGATCATGACAGATTCTTATAGAGTGGAGCTGCAGAGAACATTGAAACTCATCATGAAAGCACAAGCAGAAGGGAGACGGCATACCAGCTGACCTGGGAAACCCCCTTTCACAAGGTAGAGGCTGTTCACACAATTCCATGTGCGCAAAACTTCAAACCCTGAAGACTTCAGGTATGATGCCAATGCCCGACGACTATCTTTGTCACATGACTGAAAAAGCAGAAGTGTCCCTGCATCAGAGAGGAAATTATTACAGAACCCGAACACCCAACTCCAGTAGTTGTCCTCGAATTTGTTCCAGCCTGGCGTCTTGCCCTTTGGAAGAACTTCTAGCACAGCCTGGCCATCCGGGATGTCGAGAATGACAATGTCAGCCGCATATGTTTTCTGCACACCGCACACGAAGATGGGACCTGTGCTCACTTGCAACAGACATGTTTTTTTTAAGAACGATGGCAAGAATGTTTTCAAAGAACCAGACTGAAATACTGCCAATGAAACTTTCAGAGAAAAAGGAAAGAAACTGGAATTCTCACCAGATTGAGGAATGAGATTATGTTGTCCCAGGTAGGCGAAGGCACCCCAATGTATCCTCTCTTTCGACTCTGCATCATCGACAGCCAACCCTCATTGACAATTTTAATCTCTCCTGCCGAATCAGAACGGGAAGGGTGTGGCTTGGCATCGAACACGCACTGAACTGTGCGGGTATATCTTCCAGCAGTGAAGTCCTGCCCACTCTCCATCTCCTTTTCTTTCTCCTTCCCCTTGTCCTTTTCCTTCTCTTTGGACTTGTCTTTGTCCTTTGGCTTTGCTGGTGAGATGGCTATGACATCAAGAGCCTTGTCTTTTGGTTTGCGGCCCGCCTTCTTTCCCTTCTGCGGCGTTCCCTGAGCATCAGGCTCCTTGGCAGCCAATGTTGCTATGTTTCTTTGGTACTCTTCGTCAGTCACAGGCGCCAACATCTCAGCATTATTGTTCAAATATTTCATATGCTGTTCTTGAAAGGTCGTGTGCTCCGGTGGGCAATCAACGTACCAGCCACAGTCTCTGAAGTGAGAAAGACTCCAGTCCTTCAATATCCCTGCAGTATACATGGTTGGATCGTTTGCAAGGTCCGACCACATGTCAAGATAGTCTGGAATACCGCTCAGGTGATTTCCTTCCATAAGCACATATTTCATGTACTTGTTAAACATGAGATAAATCCCAACCCACCAAAGCGCAAAGTGAGTAAGATGCAAGTAGCACATAATGAAAAAAACATGGAATGAAATGGCTCTGAGAACTGCTCCAAGGACCTTTCAGGACCACACGACAGCTCTGGATGTGAATGTCGTCAACGACATTCAAAACATTCCATTCAATGATACTGCAAATACATCTAATCCACCTGAATGCAAACTCTCGCTTTGGAATGACACAGACATAGAAGTGAATGTCGTCAACGACATTCACTTTGGATTTGTGAATACACGCTAATCAACCCTAATGATTTATCAAAAGAGGCAAAATCATTGGATGGAAATCAGAAACTCAACTAAGGAACCCTCCCCAAAAACTCAATGGACATTCATAACGAACATAACACTGAGGACCTCATAATAACACTGGATGTGAATGGCGTCAACGCCATTCACAAAATTACGAACAAGGAACCAATTAATTAGCTCCCAATCCATGTAAATTCGAATTGTCGCTGGTGAATGACACAGACATAGAAGTGAATGTCGTCAACGACATTCACTATGGATCTCTGGTAACACAGCTAATCAAGCCTCAAGATTTCTCGCAAGAGGCAAAAGCAATGCAGAACAATTGAATGTCTGCATTGACATTCAGCAAACTGAAGTGAGGAACCCTTACTGTAAACTCTATGGACATTACAAAAACTTACATAACTCTGAGGACCTCTCAACAACTCTGGATGTGAATGTCGTCAACGCCATTCAGGGACATTATCAATTCTAATCAGGGACACTATAATTACACCCTAAGCTCCTAATCCAGGTGAATTCAAATTCTCGCTTAAGAATGACTCAGACAAAGAAGTGAATGTCGTCAACGACATTCAATTTGGATCTATGATTACAATCCTTATGAAGCCAAATTATTTCCCAAAAAGTGCAGTAGAGTTTCCAGTATGATATTGCACCTGTACACAACTCGCATCATGGCCCACTCTCCTCCAACCTGACTGTCAAAGTCGTTGGACCGTAAAATGTTACCATCTTTGAAAAAACAATATCTCCAGGTGAGACCTCTCCACTTCCTTATGTATGCCTCCAATAACATTTGGGGAGGGGAAACAATCGAAATGTTCAAGTCTTCAAAGTCTGATCCAGCACAATGACGGCGCGCTTTTCGAGCTGCAAATTGTATATTTGTCAGTATTGCAAATAAGATACTCATCACATAATTGAAGAAAAGAAAACGGCTTATTTGAATACACACCTGACTCCAAAATGTAGCCTTGTGGAGCCAGTTATCAAACACCAAATCGCTGATTCCTTCCACCTTTGTGCCAGGCTCTATGGTGCTCTTTGGGAACTGATTCAAGTCCTTTACTGTCTGATCTGAGTTCCATATCTCCAGCCACCTTATTTTTGTTTGTGGGTCGACCGTGGATATGGCCAGCCGGTGCAATTTCTCCTGCTGCATCTCCGGATGCACATGCTTGTCATAGTGAGATTTGATCTGCTGAAGGAACTCAGAACCAAGTCCAGGATCTACTATTCTAAGCTGCTTTCCGAAGGCGGACATCAATTTGATTCTTCGCATTTCAAACTCCTTTTTTATTGCTGCTTCCACACCCTTTGATGTCCTTAGTTCCTCTGGTGTAGTGCGGTAATATTTGGATTTTCCCTTCTCAGCTGCCTTTGCCAGTTCTTGCTGCATCGATTCAAATAGTGATTAGCACCGAAGGGACTACAAACATGTATTCAAAAAGTAAACTGAGTACAGACTCGGGCTTACCGCATATATATACTCCAGAAACGCCTCTCGAGTCAAAGAATACCAAGTGCCTGCAGCTCTTCCTGTTTCGCACTTCTTGATTATATTGGGGGGGAGTACTGTCCAAAAATCATCCAACTTCATCAGACCAATCCTCTGAATTCGGAATAGTGTGTGGACCAAGCTTGTTGTCACATGCGATTTCTCTGTCGATCTGCAAAAACATTGGAAACATTGCATTCCTTAATACTGTTTTTTGGGGATTAACAAGACACTACAGAGGGAATGAAATCTCCAGGATGACTTACTTGTTCACGTCGTGCATAGCTGTAAGAAGCCTAGCGATGTCGTTTCCTGGATCCAAAACCATTGCCTCCACAGCAACATGCTTGTCTTTGTCTTTCGCATGGTGTTTCTGGATGTATCCCATCCATGCCAGCAATCGGTGGTTGCCGTCCCAGACGTAGAACATGTGGTTGTAGAATTGTTGGGTGTTCTTTCCCATCATGAGGCCCAGCTCGAACTCCTCATTGGCATCTTTCCATCACTCATCCCAGTTATCACTGATCTCTGGAGACACTAATATGCTTTTCCCATTTATATCCGTCAGTGACACATAAAAAACTTGTGCACCAAGTCTGTATCCATGCACAAAATCACTCTCCAATTTTGTTATGTCATGGGAAAGAGGTGGACGCACAACAGACATAGATATCATCCGGCACAGAGGGATGTCCAGATGCCCTCCAGATACGAGCATGTCCCTTATAACTTCATGAGAGTTTACCTTCTGGAATGACATGAGTTCTTTCACCTTGTCAAGGTAGTGCACTTTTGATTCATCTGCTTCATCTGTATTCTCTGAGCTTTTTCCAGACTCGTCCCCATCTCCAGATCATTTCCCCTCTGATCCAGTAGGCTTGGACCTCACATTTTTCTGCACGATGCCATTCAAATCTGACTGAGTAATTTGCAAATAGTGAATGGCGGTAACGACCATCACTCTGTCTCGAAGAAACTCAAAATGAATGGTGTGAAACAAATTCAGAACCATCTACACAAGAAAGCTGATCCTGCCGAATTCAAAACAAAAGCGAGAGCGATAGCGAACGGCGTTAACGACAATCACAAAAGATAAGGACCTGTCGGATCGGTGTTGTGTAATGACATATATGTGTAAGTGATTGGCGGCAACGACATTCAGTATAGTTTAGGGCGGACAGTAAGTGCAGATTATTCAGATTGACTCCATTGTGATTACCGTCGCAAGCATTCACGGTTTCCTGTCTATGTCGAGAGTACTTTCCAATCGATACTCTACCTGGATCTACAGTATGGTCTTCAAATCTTTGATTGGCGGTACCGCCTTTCCACTTCTCTATCTGTTCAACCTCATACAAAGAAAATGCATTGCAATACATTATGACTGAATATGCCGACCCTCACTCTCTCTTCAAACACATATGTAAGTAAATCTCATGAGGAGAATCGAATGGCGTTAACGACGCTCGCAATTCAGTAGACTTCAATCACATGTTCCTGCTAAAGAAGGGAAGAGGAAGGACTGCTTGAAAGGCAATCAGACAGACTGTATGATCTGAACAACGGTGAATGACGGTACCGTCAGTCACCCACTCATTGTGCGGTAAACCCTTAACAGAGGAGTAGAAAGCAAATCACCGTTGTTTCGTGGTGATGGTCGGTAGCGACAATCCCTTTCTGGGACATTCCACTCAATCTCTACGCAGATCTTCAACAATGAAATGTAAGTTAGAGAAAACTTACTGGCGCCTTCTTAGGTTTTGAAATTGGATCCCCTTCTGCAGCTTTCCTCTTCCCTCTCACATCTGCTGGAATTTTTGTCTGCTCTAGGGTTTCTAGACCTTCTCCCGGTTCAGCGTTCCTCGTACTTCCACCTCCTTCAGTTTCCCTGCGAGTCATCTCTGCATCCACAGGCTGGTTTCCAACGCGCACCGTTATCGCCGACTGTGTCACAACCGCTGCCTCAGTCTCGGTCTGCTCTTGTGAATCAGTCTCCGCGTTCACCTGCTGCCTTGGCCCTGTGTTCTCCAACAAACAACGCCTCGTCATTTGCTCTCTTGCTCTGCGTCTCTCTCTAAGGGAAGTAAAATAAAGAGACTTTCTTCTCTTTTGTATTGTAGAAGGAACCCTCTCCAGCTTGACTACCACTCTCCCTCTAAGCGCGAAAAGTAGAAAAACGAAGTGACTCCCGATTTCTTGCGGGATTGCGTGCGTTGTTGCTTGTCTCTAGAAGCATCGGATTCCCTCTCGCGTGACCGTTACACATAGTCGTTCCCTTATTAGTGCACATGCCAGCAATTAGTGTACAGCTGTTCGTATTCAGTTATCGATGTCTGACGTGTGTCGCCCAAAATAAACGGCGTTTTTTTTATTAGAACGGTTTCAATATTTAAAAATAACAGCGAATCCCAGAAATCTTGGCGCACAGTCTTAGACAAATATATGTAAATGAACGAGAGTTTGATGACAAATTTTGGGATATCATACACGGGCATCCTTGTTAGCCAACCCCACGTTCGTTTCACATTTTGAACTTTCCAGGTGTGCATGATCATTGGTAATAGTATAAAGATACATTTACTTAATCTGCAATCCCACCCTCAGATCCTGTGGCATGCTTCCAGGAAGTCGGCTTGTTATTGTGTTTATTGATGAGGTTATGATTAACGGTTTAACAGCTGCCGACATTACTCCTAGGGATACTCTGACCACTGGGCCACAAGAAAAGTAATTAAAATGGACGGCTGCATATCTGGAAAGAATAACAGAATATGCACAGTCGTTGTTTGAGCTTCCTCCGCCATATTCTCTGCTCATTCTTCAACTGTGTTCTGGAGACATCAGTTAACCGATTTACACTGAAGGTCTGCGATAACAATGTATCAACGTACGCGAGGAAGGAAGATGGCTTCCTCTGAAGCGGTGTTTTTCTCTGACGACAAACCAGTGTCGTTCTCACAGGAAGTCCTTGACAATGGATTTGCAATTGTTCTGGAACATGTCTTGGCTACCCGTTTTCAGCTTCAGAATGGCTCCATCTTTTTGGAGAAAGAGGTGTACGATTTGAAAGGGAAGTTGTTGAAATACTCTTTCCAAAACCGTGATGAGATGGCTCATATCAGCCAGTGGAGAGTGCGCCCTGGTCGATACAGAGTACTTGGAGAGCCTCGGCGAAAGTCCCTTAGGTCATATGTGACGCCCGGGACTGCTGCTTCGGTCGTTGAAGACAAGAGGGAGGTGGTGGTGAAAAAAGAACAGACGTCCTCCACTCCAATCGTTGAGCTTTTGGATTCGTCCGATGATGACATAAGTGAAATTCCAAATCCAGTCCTTCCTACTGCGGTTGGAGAAGCTGATGAAGAAGAGATTTGTAGTGTCATTCCAAAATTACGGGCGATGGGAGGAATGGCTGGATTCAAAAGTGAGTTGCAAGGAATTGATTGGGAATCTTTGAAGCAGGTGCCTGTCAAGTTCTTGCCAGAGACTTTTGATGGCGATATCCTATTCGAGCTGCCTCCTCCTCCGCAAGTTGGAGGTGTAACAATCATGATGCATGGAATGGACAAGAAACACGACGGGCACCCGTGGTGCAGAACAAAACATCCAATATTCAGAATGATGACAAGCTTGTTTTCAGGAGAACAGTTTGCAACGGACACCTTAGGTGTGATAATTTGAATTGCAGACACTTTCTTCAGTCTGGGGTTCATAATCAAAGCGAATGGGAGGGTCTGGCGGAAAATCCATTTCAGCCTGGGACTGCCTCACCACCGGCAAACACTTTCGTCTGCAAATTCTGCAAACTTGTGCCATCCTGCTTGGCGCTCTGCGGAACAAGAATGTACTATGTTGTCCACCGTTTGAAAACAATGACAAGAGCTTGTGTGCATTTCGGATTCCATAACCATCCTGTCTCGAAGGGGGATTACAGGGAGAGTGTTGAGACAGTATCGAGGTTGATTAAACAGGAGTTCGGGAGAAACCCATCCGCAACAACATCTGCAATTGCTCTTGGCGCAAGCAAGTCCTTCTTGGAAAGCCATATTTTGAGTGAAGGGGATTCTGTGGGGACTAAACTTGACGGTGCAGCAATGGACCTGGTCATGGATCATTTCTCCACTTTGAGTTCACCTAACATTCGGCATCAGATCAATGCATTAAGAATGGGCTCTGGTATGAGAGGCTACATAGACAACATTTTGGAGTTGAAACGAGTGAGCAAGTACGATTACATCCAGGACAATGTATTCCCAGGTCAAGGTGCCATCAAAGTTTTTCTTTTCAAAATGTCGACTGTTGGGGAGGGCAGTGGGGTTAGCCTCGTGAAGCGGATGCAGAAGACTGGGGACTTGCAGAACTGTTTTCTTATGTTTGATCATGTGAAACGAGTGAAGGATTGGACGACAATGGCTTGTCATGTCTACAATCCAGTGTACCAACGAGTTATGACAATTGCAGTTTGTGACATGCAATCCGAAGATATGGAATCCCAGAAGCTCATGTGGAATTCCTTGATACGTGTCATGGGCTACCATGGGCTGCCATCTCCAAATTTCACAGGTTTCATGGCGGATAGTGCTCAAGCAAATTTCAATGTTGTTCGTATTGTCTTTGGATCGGGCGACCCAAAAGTGCCAATGTGAGGAAGAGAGCGTACATGTCTATTCCATTGGACACAATCTCTGGAAAAACATACAAAGTCGGACATCAAACCAGAGATGCAGACTCAGCACCGTAAATTGTGCAAAGAGTACAAAGATGCTAGAACAATGAAGGAGGCGGACACTTTGTTCCAGACAATTTGTGCCTGGTGGTTCTCTTCTGGAGCTGCATCATTTGAGAGTATGAGAGCATTGGAAGATTGGCTGGCGTTTTGGCACTTCCGGTATAGACAGTGGGAAGCAGCCATGCCAGTGGTACGAGGCTTATATTTCTTGCTTTATTCATACATTTACTTTCCATTTTATTGTGTCCTCACTTTCTTTATGTTGTTTTCTGTTCACTGTTTTGAAGTGTGGTTCTGAACTTTGCAGAACATGTCCATTGAGGAAATGGCGGACATGCCATCTTGCAATTTGGCAGAAGCTGTGCACAACGCATGGTTGCAGCAGTCTGGGAAACGAGGTCGGGATTTGTATGTGGCAACAACAGATGATTTGATACCTGGTTCGGATTCCGATTCGCACAGGGCAGACCGTGATAACTTCTCGAAGCCTCGTGTTCCCCTGCATGACAGCTCCATGTCCGGAACCTCCATTGTGGAGGAACCTCCAACACGACGGCAAGCTCCAGCATCAAATAGTGCCACTGAAATGGTGCAGGAGAGAAACAACCCCCTTGATGTGCTTGAGTCCGCATGCCCCGACCACGTTTGGCACATAGAACGTACAAGTGTAGGGTTTCGTGTGAAATGTACAGCAATCAGGGCAACTAATTTCGAGAAGTGCACTTCATCTATATCCAGAGGTGGTGCCCAAACTCCTGCTCCGACTTTCACGGGTTTGATGCGTCCATACGGTCAACCAGAAACCAAGAACCACAAGTTCTGGTTCTGCGCAGATGATTGTGCCAGATGTGTGCATGAAACTGTGCGTCCTTCCGTAGTGATGAAGCCATCTCCTCCAACCGTTTGGCCCGTGAAGGTGGGAACACATCTCAGCTTTCAGGAGATTGAAATGCTGGAGGAGGCAGGTTTTTCCCTTGCGAGACAACCCCAACTCCATGCATGTGCTATTACTTCTGCGTCCTCCCGGGTCCCCCCGGCAAATCCTGACTTGTGGCCAACCAAACGAGATGGAAAGCTCGTTCGGCATTTCCCTCCAACCGCTGAATACTTTGGCAAAGTGGAGTCCGCAAGAATGCTCCAAGCTCGTGTTGGAAGCACCACGGAAGTACCCGATCCAAGATATGGTCGGGTATTCACAATCATCACTTCCACATCTGTTGTTCATGACAGGACCTATGACATCACGGTTTCCAATTTTTGCACATGTCCTGATTTTGTGAATATGCTATCAACCAGTTTGGGCAAGAGAGGTAAATTCATACCCTGCAAACATTTGTATTTCATAGTTTTGAAGAGGATGGTTTGCGATCCCAAACGTGACAACTTCATTCACCAGGCCACTATGAGTTTCAACGAGGTCGATACTCTATTGCAGCGGGATACAACACATGGGTAGCATCAACTATGCAATGTGGTATGTAGATGACCATGATTTGAAATGTGTAATTCACATCAATTCGTCGGCGGTGCAATGATATGGCCTCCAACTATACGGAGTGAGCTCTGAGTGGCAACTTTTAAAAGCACATTTGTCATTGCACCGTTCGAAGTCTACATGTCTTGCTGTCGCTATGCACTACAATCATCTTTTGAAGATGATCCTAACTCTCATTGTTATTTGAGGAGGAAGGAATGTCTTCCCGTGGTAGCCTTTATGGCGCACACTTTGTGAGGATATTTTCTCGTCCTCGTAATTGTAAAAGTGAAACAAGCATTTGTAATTGCACAATGTTGGATGCTACAATTGTAGGCCTCATGGTAGTCTTGATTCTATTTAGGCAAGATTCCCTGCATTAATTCCACGGTCATAGGACCATCCTCGGTTATAGGCGGCGCATGTTAATGCTGACGTGGCAGATGACGGACAGTGCCACGTCATCATTTGTCGCCACATCAGCATGCTGACATGACGCTCATGCCATATCAGCATGGGTGCAGGCTTACGCCACGTCAGCTGGCGTGAGCATACGCTCACGCCACATCACTCCTGCATGAGCGTACGCTCGCGCGCTCACGTGCAACGCTCACGCCATTGCGTCGTTGCACAGACAATGGTTGGAAGTGGTTTCAACCACTCAGTAGTCCACGTGTAATAATTTATTTTTATTTTTATTTATTTATTTGGTAATACATTTTAATTAATATAATATAATATTCCACGTGGACGAGTGTAGTGGTACATTGTGAGTGGTTATAGACACCTCAGTGATGGGAAGTGGTGGAAACCACTTGCTACTCCACGTGTAATAATTCAAATTTTATTTGTGATTTATGATTTGGAAATATATTTTAATTCATAAATATAATATTCCACGTAGACGGGGACAGTGCACGTTGATCTTGAGTGGTTAAAGACACCTCATTGATTTGTACCACTTTGACAGTGGTGGAGAGTGGGTGGTGAAAGATACTGCAGTAATTGGAACCACTATTCTAGTGGTTAAAAGTGTTTGCCGGTGGTGGGGCAGTCCCAGGCTGAAATGGATTTTCCGCCAAACCCTCCCATTCGCTTTGATTATGAACCCCAGACTGAAGAAAATGTTTGCAATTCAAATTATCACACCTAAGGTGTCCGTTGCAAACTGTTCTCCTGAAAACAAGCTTGTCATCATTCTGAATATTGGATGTTTTTGTTCTGCACCATGGGTGCCCGTCGTGTTTCTTGTCCATTCCATGCATCATGATTGTTACACCTCCAACTCGCGGAGGAGGAGGCAGCTCGAATAGGATATCGCCATCAAAAGTCTCTGGCAAGAACTTGACAGGCACCTGCTTCAAAGATTCCCAATCCATTCCTCACAACTCACTTTTGAATCCAGCCTTTCCTCCCATCGCCCGTAATTTTGGAATGACACTACAAATCTCTTCTTCATCAGCTTCTCCAACCGCAGTAGGAAGGACTGGATTTGGAATTTCACTTATGTCATCATCGGACGAATCCAAAACCTCAACGATTGGAGTGGAGGACGTCTGTTCTTTTTTCACCACCACCTCCCTCTTGTCTTCAACGACCGAAGCAGCAGTCCCGGGCATCACATATGACCCAAGGGACTTTCGCCGAGGCTCTCCAAGTACTCTGTATCGACCAGGGCGCACTCTCCACTGGCTGATATGAGCCGTCTCATCACGGTTTTGGAAAGAGTATTTCAACAACTTCCCTTTCAAATCGTACACCTCTTTCTCCAAAAAGATGGAGCCATTCTGAAGCTGAAAACGGGTAGCCAAGACATGTTCCAGAACAATTGCAAATCCATTGTCAAGGACTTCCTGTGAGAACGACACTGGTTTGTCGTCAGATAAGAACTCCGCTTCAGAGGAAGCCATCTTCCTTCCTCGCGTACGTTGATACATTGCTATCGCAGACCTTCAGTGTAAATCGGTTTACTGATGTCTCCAGAACACAGTTGAAGAATGAGCAGAGAATATGGCGGAGGAAGCTAAGACGACGACTGTGCATATTCTTTTATTCTTTCCAGATATGCAGCCGTCCATTTTAATTACTTTTCTTGTGGCCCAGTGGTCAGAGTATCCTTAGGAGCAATGTCGGCAGCTGTTAAACCGTTAATCATAACCTCATCAATAAACACAATAACAAGCCGACTTCTTGGAAGCATGCCACAGGATCTGAGGGTGGGATTGCAGATTAAGTAAATGTATCTTTATACTACTATCAATGATCATGCACACCTGGAAAGTTCAAAATGTGAAACGAACGCGGGGTTGGCTAACAAGGATGACCGTGTATGATATCCCAAAATTTGTCATCAAACTCTCGTTCATTTACATATATTTGTCTAAGACTGTGCGCCAAGTGGGATTCGATGTTATTTTTAAATATTGAAACCGTTCTAATAAAGAACACGCCGTTTATTTTGGGCGACACACGTCAGACATCGATAACTGAATACGAACAGCTGTACACTAATTGCTGGCATGTGCACTAATAAGGGAACGACTATGTGTAACGGTCACGCGAGAGGGAATCCGATGCTTCTAGAGACAAGCAACAACGCACGCAATCCCGCAAGAAATCGGGAGTCACTTCGTTTTTCTACTTTTCGCGCTTAGAGGGAGAGTGGTAGTCAAGCTGGAGAGGGTTCCTTCTACAATACAAAAGAGAAGAAAGTCTCTTTATTTTACTTCCCTTAGAGAGAGACGCAGAGCAAGAGAGCAAATGACGAGGCGTTGTTTGTTGGAGAACACAGGGCCAAGGCAGCAGGTGAACGCGGAGACTGATTCACAAGAGCAGACCGAGACTGAGGCAGCGGTTGTGACACAGTCGGCGATAACGGTGCGCGTTGGAAACCAGCCTGTGGATGCAGAGATGACTCGCAGGGAAACTGAAGGAGGTGGAAGTACGAGGAACGCTGAACCGGGAGAAGGTCCAGAAACCCTAGAGCAGACAAAAATTCCAGCAGATGTGAGAGGGAAGAGGAAAGCTGCAGAAGGGGATCCAATTTCAAAACCTAAGAAGGCGCCAGTAAGTTTTCTCTAACTTACATTTCATTGTTGAAGATCTGCGTAGAGATTGAGTGGAATGTCCCAGAAAGGGATTGTCGCTACCGACCATCACCACGAAACAACGGTGATTTGCTTTCTACTCCTCTTTTAAGGGTTTACCGCACTGACGGTACCGTCATTCACCGTTGTTCAGATCATACAGTCTGTATGATTGCCTTTCAAGCAGTCCTTCCTCTTCCCTTCTTTAGCAGGAACATGTGATTGAAGTCTACTGAATTGCGAGCGTCGTTAACGCCATTCGATTCTCCTCATGAGATTTACTTACATATGTGTTTGAAGAGAGAGTGAGGGTCGGCATATTCAGTCATAATGTATTGCAATGCATTTTCTTTGTATGAGGTTGAATAGATAGAGAAGTGGAAAGGCGGTACCGCCAATCAAAGATTTGAAGACCATACTGTAGATTCAGGTAGAGTATGGATTGGAAAGTACTCTCGACATAGACAGGAAACCGTGAATGCTTGCGACGGTAATCACAATGGAGTCAATCTGAATAATCTGCACTTACTGTCCACCCTAAACTATACTGAATGTCGTTGCCGCCAATCACTTACACATATATGTCATTACACAACACCGATCCGACAGGTCCTTATCTTTTGTGATTGTCGTTAACGCCGTTCGCTATCGCTCTCGCTTTTGTTTTGAATTTGGCAGGATCAGCTTTTCTTGTGTAGATGGTTCTGAATTTGTTTCACACCATTCATTTTGAGTTTCTTCGAGACAGAGTGATGGTCGTTATCGCCGTTCACTATTTGCAAATTACTCAGTCAGATTTGAATGGCATCGTGCAAAAAATTGTGAGGTCCAAGCCTACTGGACCAGAGGGGAAATGATCTGGAGATGGGGACGAGTCTGGAAAAAGCTTAGAGAATACAGATGAAGCAGATGAATCAAAAGTGCACTACCTTGACAAGGTGAAAGAACTCATGTCATTCCAGAAGGTAAACTCTCATGAGGTTATAAGGGACATGCTCGTATCTGGAGGGCATCTGGACATCCCTCTGTGCCGGATGATATCTATGCCTGTTGTGCGTCCACCTCTTTCCCATGACATAACAAAATTGGAGAGTGATTTTGTGCATGGATACAGACTTGGTGCACAAGTTTTTTATGTATCACTGACGGATATAAATGGGAAAAGCACATTAGTGTCTCCAGAGATCAGTGATAACTGGGATGAGTGCTGGAAAGATGCCAATGAGGAGTTCGAGCTGGGCCTCATGATGGGAAAGAACACCCAGCAATTCTACAACCACATGTTCTACGTCTGGGACGGCAACCACCGATTGCTGGCATGGATGGGATACATCCAGAAA
The DNA here is from genome assembly GCA_030704615.1 of Takakia lepidozioides. Lineage (NCBI taxonomy): Eukaryota > Viridiplantae > Streptophyta > Takakiopsida > Takakiales > Takakiaceae > Takakia > Takakia lepidozioides. The sequence continues at coordinate 20,062,363 of CM060732.1, read as the reverse complement.
CACCATGCGAAAGACAAAGACAAGCATGTTGTTGTGGAGACAATGGTTTTGGATCCAGGAAACGACATCGCTAGGCTTCTTACAGCTATGCACGACGTGAACAAGTAAGTCATCCTGGAGATTTCATTCCCTCTGTAGTGTCTTGTTAATCCCCAAAAAACAGTATTAAGGAATGCAATGTTTCCAATGTTTTTGCAGATCGACAGAGAAATCGCATGTGACAACAAGCTTGGTCCACACTTCCGAATTCAGAGGATTGGTCTGATGAAGCTGGATGATTTTTGGACAGTACTCCCCCCCAATATAATCAAGAAGTGCGAAACAGGAAGAGCTGCAGGCACTTGGTATTCTTTGACTCGAGAGACGTTTCTGGAGTATATGTATGCGGTAAGCCCGAGTCTGTACTCAGTTTACTTTTCGAATACATGTTTGTAGTTCCTTCGGTGCTAATCACTATTTGAATCGATGCAGCAAGAATTGGCAGAGGCAGCTGAGAAGAGAAAATCCGAATATTACCGCACTACACCAGAGGAACTAAGGACATCAAAGGGTGTGGAAGCAGCAATAAAAAAGGAGTTTGAAATGCGAAGAATCAAATTGATGTCCGCCTTCGGAAAGCAGCTTAGAATAGTAGATCCTGGACTTGGTTCTAAGTTCCTTCAGCAGATCAAATCTCACTATGACAAGCATGTGCATCCGGAGATGCAGCAGGAGAAATTGCACCGGCTGGCCATATCCATGGTCGACCCACAAACAAAAATAAGGTGGCTGGAGATATGGAACTCAGATCAGACAGTAAAGGACTTGAATCAGTTCCCAAAGAGCACCATACAGCCTGACACAAAGGTGGAAGAAATCAGTGATTTGGTGTTTGATAACTGGCTCCACAAGGCTACATTTTGGAGTCAGGTGTGTATTCAAATAAGCCGTTTTCTTTTCTTCAATTATGTGATGAGTATCTTATTTGCAATACTGACAAATATACAATTTGCAGCTCGAAAAGCGCGCCGTCATTGTGCTGGATCAGACTTTGAAGGACTTGAACATTTCGATTGTTTCCCCTCCCCAAATGTCATTGGAGGCATACATAAGGAAGTGGAGAGGTCTCACCTGGAGATATTGTTTTTTTCCGGGAATTCTCCAAAGATGGTAACATTTTACGGTCCAACGACTTTGACAGTCAGGTTGGAGGAGAGTGGGCCATGATGCGAGTTGTGTACAGGTGCAATATCATACTGGAAACTCTACTGCACTTTTTGGGAAATAATTTGGCTTCATAAGGATTGTAATCGTAGATCCAAATTGAATGTCGTTGACGACATTCACTTCTTTGTCTGAGTCATTCTTAAGCGAGAATTTGAATTCACCTGGATTAGGAGCTTAGGGTGTAATTATAGTGTCCCTGATTAGAATTGATAATGTCCCTGAATGGCGTTGACGACATTCACATCCAGAGTTGTTGAGAGGTCCTCAGAGTTATGTAAGTTTTTGTAATGTCCATAGAGTTTACAGTGAGGGTTCCTCACTTCAGTTTGCTGAATGTCAATGCAGACATTCAGTTGTTCTGCATTGCTTTTGCCTCTTGCGAGAAATCTTGAGGCTTGATTAGCTGTGTTACCAGAGATCCATAGTGAATGTCGTTGACGACATTCACTTCTATGTCTGTGTCATTCACCAGCGACAATTTGAATTTACATGGATTGGGAGCTAATTAATTGGTTCCTTGTTCGTAATTTTGTGAATGGCGTTCTCAAGAATGGCGAGCTCGCTTCTCCTCGTCTCGTCTCCTCCTCCTCTTCTCCTTCGTGCATCATTTGCTCAACGCCTCCATCCCACGCAGGGATGCCTCGGTGTGAGCCTGGTCACGCGAGCGCGTGAGCGCAACTACGCTCACGCCACATCACCTTGCGCCAATGCCACATCACGGGGCTCACTCCACGTCATCACACTTGAAGACCGCGTCACCACGCGCCCAGGAAGAAGTGGAGTGTATTCCCGCGGATTGGCCCCCTTTACCGCGGAAACAAACTGGACGACATAATAAAAGGCATTGAATAAAGGATGGATGAATGTACAGTTGGATGATAAACAGATGGATGAGTGTGAAAAATGAATGTAGATGGATGAATGAGGGATGGATAAGAGTCAAATGGATGAATGTATAATGGATGTTGAGCAATGACAAACATTCATGACAGGAAGATGCATGACTAAAACTTTAGACGAATGCACAACGTATATGACATGAGTGTGGAAGGTTTGTGGGGTGGATTAAAGAGTACAGAGGATGAATGTACAATGGATGTTGAACAAAGGAAAACGTTCAGGAATGGAGCACTCATGAATACACTGTAGATGAAAGCACAATGGATATGACAAGAGTGAGGGAGGTTTGTGAGATGGATTCATACATATTGCAATTTAAATGGTAGTTGATTCTTTGATTATTTTTCTTTCCAAAGGAACAACTACGGTGGAGGAAGGGGATTCAACGTTTTCCAAAGAGGATGAAACAGAATAGTAAAAGAACATAGTTCAGTCTGACTCAGAGTCAGTACAATGTATCCCCACTTCCTCTGCATCTAAGTCTAAGTATTTAAGAACTCCGGATCTACGCTGGCTACACCTACGGCCGGGCAGTAAAAATTCAGGGGATAGGGACTCGGCCGCGTGAAGTGCCATTGCTTTGGCATAATCAGGAAGCAGAAAATTGGAAAGGGGGCTGTCAAAAACAGACTCGCCACAAATGACTGTATCTCCTGAAGATCCACCGCTGCCTTTCCTGAAAGACAACCTGAAAAAGTTATTACTGTAACTTTGATGTTATTGAGAAATTGAGTATGACTCCCAAAGTGGGTTTAGCACTTACTCACATGAAAAGTCGTTGTCGACCTGCTTATCTTCGGGATCGTCATCATTTCGAATTTGAATCCGATCAGTCTGTGTGCCTGAAGTGGAGCCAGACAAAAGAGGGAGGAACATTGTATTGTAGAGGTCAGAATCACCCTCCATGCCAAAAAGGCTTCTTCCGCTTGCCTTGCATGCATGGTAAGTTGCTCCTGCACCAAACAGGAGGACATAAACAGTTTGGTGGGGGGGGATTTAAGCAGATGGAACTGGTGAAAGAAAATCAATTCGGAAGGGAGAGAACGAACCTGTGGACACAGAAAGATCGACCACCCGTGCAGAGTGGCGGCTGCATGACTCCAGCAGTATTTGCATGAACGACGGGGATTTTTCTTTTGCACCTCTCCAGGGAGTGCCATCTGGTCTCTTCAAACTGGACTGCATGAAGTTGTACAAAATGTCATCGACATGCGGCTCATAGGGGGGGTTGACGAAACAACCCTGGTCAGAAATCTCAAAGCTGCGGATGGAGGATGGTGTCTTGGAGGTGCGAATCCTCCGCAGGCAGATCGCCTCGAACATCCTTGTCTGCCAAAGATAGCAGGTTAGTGTGGTAAACACAATCTATAGAAGTGTGTACATCGGCTATTCAGAACTCAGGCACAAAACAATCATTTTTATCATGAATCGGTGATGATCGGTGTCGATCAAGACAGATTCTTATAGAGTGGAGCTGCAGAGAACATTGAAACTCATCATGAAAGCACAAGCAGAAGGGAGACGGCATACCAGCTGACCAGGGAAACCCCCTTTCACAAGGTAGAGGCTGTTCACACAATTCCATGTGCGCAAAACTTCAAACCCTGAAGACTTCAGGTATGATGCCAATGCCCGACGACTATCTTTGTCACATGACTGAAAAAGCAGAAGTGTCCCTGCATCAGAGAGGAAATTATTACAGAACCCGAACACCCAACTCCAGTAGTTGTCCTCGAATTTGTTCCAGCCTGGCGTCTTGCCCTTTGGAAAAACTTCTGGCACAGCCTGGCCATCCGGGATGTCGAGAATGACAATGTCAGCCGCATATGTTTTCTTCACACCGCACACGAAGGTGGGACCTGTGCTCACCTGCAACGGACATGTTTTTCTTAAGAACGATGGCAAGAATGTTTTCAAAGAACCAGACTGAAATACTGCCAATGAAAGAAACTGGAATTCTCACCAGATTGAGGAATGAGATTATGTTGTCCCAGGTAGGCGAAGGCACCCCAGTGTATCCTCTCTTTCGACTCTGCATCATCGACAGCCAACCCTCATTGACAATTTTAATCTCTCCTGCCGAATCAGAACGGGAAGGGTGTGGCTTGGCATCGAACACGCACTGAACTGTGCGGGTATATCTTCCAGCAGTGAAATCCTGCCCACTCTCCATCTCCTTTTCTTTCTCCTTCCCCTTGTCCTTTTCCTTCTCTTTGGACTTGTCTTTGTCCTTTGGCTTTGCTGATGAGATGGCTATGACATCAAGAGCCTTGTCTTTTGGTTTGCGGCCCGCCTTCTTTCCCTTCTGCGGCGTTCCCTGAGCATCAGGCTCCTCGGCAGCCAATGTTACTATGTTTCTTTGGTACTCTTTGTCAGTCAGAGGCGCCAGCATCTCAGCATTATTGTTCAAATATTTCATATGCTGTTCTTGAAAGGTCGTGTGCTCCGGTGGGCAGTCAAGGTACCAGCCACAGTCTCTGAAGTGAGAAGGACTCCAGTCCTTCAATATCCCTGCAGTATACATGGTTGGATCGTTTGCAAGGTCCGACCACATGTCAAGATAGTATGGAATACCGCTCAGTTGATTTCCTTCCATAAGCACATATTTCGTGTACTTGTTAAACATGAGATGAATCCCAACCCACCAAAGCGCAAAGTGAGTAAGATGCAAGTAGCACATAATGAAAAAAACATGGAATGAAATGGCTCCGAGAACTGCTCCAAGGACCTTTCAGGACCACACGACAGCTCCGGATGTGAATGTCGTCAATGCCATTCAAAACATTCCATTCAATGATACTGCAAATACACCCTAATCCGCCTGAATGCAAACTCTCGCTTTGGAATGACACCGACATAGAAGTGAATGTCGTCAACGACATTCACTTTGGATTTGTGAATACACTGCTAATCAAGCCTAATGATTTATCAAAAGAGGCAAAATCATTGGATGGAAATCAGAAACTCGACTAAGGAACCCTCCCCAAAAACTCAATGGACATTCATAACGAACATAACACTGAGGACCTCATAATAACACTGGATGTATCCAGCCAAGACATCAAGGATTTAGGGCCAAAACATGGATTTGGTGAAGAAGAATGCATTGGCATGGACAACATCTACAGCTCAGCAGGGTTTGAGCGCCAACCAGAGATATTCATGGGAGAGGGTGACAAAAGCGAGGAAGAAGCCAAAACACAAAGCCTTGACGCATTCACTGAAGACTGGGCAGACAAACAGATAAGAGAAGATAGCTCGCAAAAAACGGATAAGAGGGAAAAACAGGGTGAAATGTGCTGAAGGAGGTGCCTTCAGTAGAAGTGCCTGACCTTATCAATTGTGCCGCTGCTGCTGCCGCTCCAGTTGACCATCTACCCATGTAGGTTTCTTATAGCTATCCTTCCACAGGGGATCATAGGTAATGTGGAGCTTGAAATCCAGCCCTCTTGGATGAATCTGGACCCACACTCTATCCCTGCTCCTTCAGCTATCCATGCCTCTGACAGCCTAGAATTCTACTAGCAAACACCCCAACCATACTGGTGTGGAGTTCTTCCCCAAAACACCCCAACCCTACTTATCACAATCTGAAATGCATCTGCTTCTCTCTGTAAGGTTGGTCTTAGCATGCGTGTTTCAATCTCTGACTACTCAACTACACCGTAGTGGTTCGATCTCACAGACCAATCCGACATTACCTGACTACAGACACAAGCAGCACACACAAGAGGTCCTTTTAGGTTGATGGTCGGTCAAATCCTCCATGGGTCAGGACAGGTCAAGGACAATGTGGAAGGGGACCTTCTTCTTCAACCTATTTCAGCCCGTGTTGCCCTCTCATCAGACTCGGCCGCAAGATGCATATTGAATTCTGTAAGTTAGGTCGTTGGGTAGATCTGTGGTGGTTTGGAGTGACTTTGGCAAGTTACTGCCAGTGTGGCAGCATGGAAGTATCCAAAAACTTATAATAGAGGTGAGGAGAAGCTTTGGGGTGAACACTTTCCGACCCCAGTCAATGGTGGGACAATGGAGACAAAAAGGCGAATGCCAGAATTGGCATCCCATCCCCTATTTTGGCCTTCTTTGCACTTCCCCGTGTCAACATGTTGATGTGGGGTGTTGTTGTAGTCTTATTGGAGTGTGATCACTTATATGGTATATCTCGTCCAACTCATCCAGTGCCTCCAGCTCATTATGAGTGAACTGACATGATACTTGTGCTGTTGGTTGCATCATGTACTCCGTGCTTGGCAATGGGTAAGCTTCACCTCCTTCCACGTACTCATTGATCACTGCAAAAGGTACTCCATACATCTTCTCTTGAGGTCCTGCCCCTTTTTTGCTTCTGTGATTGTTTCAACTTTGCTGAAAGTTTGCCAAGACCCATGTTGGGTTAGTGTGTGACGACTGTGTCTCATGTTATTACAGATTTTGCACAGTGTTCTTTGTTTGGGCCTTCTGATGCCTTGTCTGATGGACTTAGGTTTGTCAAAATCAACTTGTATCCACTCTGCTTCCATGTTGTTGCTGTCAGCAGCTTGTTCTTCTGCCAGCTGAACCCCGACAGGGCCTGGGTCTTCCCTTCTGCCTGCATCAGAGCATTTTGCAATGTCTGTAGTTGCTTCATCCTTCCTCAACTCCGCCCTCTCTTTGGCAGGTTGCGCACCTTCACCACCTTTGTTGTTTTTTGATTTGCACATGGTATTTGCTGCTTGCATATCCTCATTGTAGTATTGAATATGCCCTGTAGGCATTGGCCTTACAAAGCCATTGTGCTCACTCTGGGTTTGGGTTATAGAACTTGGTCTGACCGCTGTCTGTTGATGCATCAGAGACACACCCATGCTGCTGCTTCCATTCCATCCCTCTGGGTTCTCTTTCCAATCACAGAATCGGCCCTAAATTTCCATGTTGAATTCTGCAAGTTAGCTTGTTGAGTGAATCTAGTTTGCAGCGAGTTTGACATGATACTGCCGATGTGACAACAGGAAAGTATATAACAAAGATGAGGAGAAGCTGTGGAATGGATACTTTTGTGACCCCAGTTAACGGTGGGACAATCGAGGCAAAAAGGTGAATGTCTGTTAGATTATAGAGAGTAACGACGCAATTCAACATAGGAACTAGGGTCATAAGCTGAGTTGGGTGTCTAGGCTGTTATTGTCAACTGCTAGCAGCAAGGCAAGGATGAATGTATGATTTGTGCAGACGCATGGATAGCTGAAGAAGCAGGGATAGAGAATGGGTACAGATTCTTCCAAGAGGGCCAGATTTCAAGCACAAAATTACCTATGATTCCCTATGGATCAATAGCCACAAGAAACCTGCATGGGTAGATGGTCAACTGAAGGCAGCAGCTGCAGCGGCACAATTGATAAAACCAGGCACCTCAACTGTGACCACAGCTTCTGGAAGCAGATCAAGAGAGGGAGTCCACAATGTCTCTTCTGGCACTTATGGGCATGTGAAGATGCTTTGTGAGGCAGGCAGACTGACAGAGGCTCTACAGACTTTAAACCAAGGAGGCATTTCAGCAGATTCAGATACATATGTCTGTCTCTTGCATAAGTGCATCAAGGTGAAAGGCCTGGAAGCTGAAAATCAGGTGCAAACTCACATTATCCAAAGTGGATTCACGCTAAATGTTTTTCTCCTCAACACCCTTGTCAACATGTATGTTAAGTGCGGGAGCATCATGGATGCTCACCAAGTGTTCAACAAAATGCCTCAATGATATTTGATCACGTGGAATATAATGTTGGGAGGATTTACCAAGCATGGGTGTGGTAGGAATGCTTTGGAGACCTATGAGCAAATGATGGGGGAAGGGGTGAAGCCCGACCACATCACGTTTGTGTGCGTTTGTAGTGCGTGTGCAAGCCTGGCAGCCCTGGAAAAGGGCAAAGAGGTGCATGGTGACATCGTCAGAGCTGGAATCGTACCAGATGTGATCCTGAACACTGCCCTGGTGTACATGTATGCCAAATGTGGGAGCATCGAGGATGCAAAGGGAATGTTCAACAATATGGCTGAACGAAATGTGGTGTCGTGGAGTGCGATGCTCGCAGTGAATGCACAACAGGGGCGCGGGATGGAGGCTTTGGAGACGTATGAGCAAATGATGTGCGAAGGGGTGAAGCCCAACCACATCACGTTTGTGTGCACTCGCAATGCTTGTGCAAACTTGGCAGCCCTGGAAAAGGGCAAAGAGGTGAATGGTGACATCATCAAAGCTGGAATTGTACCAAATGTCATTCTGAACACAGCCATGGCAGCTCTGGAAAAGGGCTTGCAAAGAGGTCCATGGCGACATCATCAGGGCTGGAATTGTACCAAATGTCATTTTGAACAATACCCTGGTGGACATGTATGCAAAATGTGGGTGCAGGAGCAAACATGTATGTTAAGTGCATGAACATCATGCATGCATGCTCACGAAGTTTTCAACAGAATGTCTCAATGATCTTTGATCACGTGGAATATAATGTTGCCAGGATTTACCAAGCATGGGTGTGGTAGGAATGCTTTGGAGACCTATGAGCAAATGCTGCGCGAAGGGGTGAAGCCCAACCACATCACGTTTGTTTGTGTTTGCAATGCGTGTGCAAGCCTGGGACCTCTGGAAAAGGGGAAAGAGGTCCATGGTGACATCATCAAAGCTGGAATTGTACTAGATGTCATTTCGAACACTGCCCTGGTGGACATGTATGCGAAATGTGGGTGCATGAAGGATGCAAAGGGAGTTTTCAACATTATGGCTGAACGAGATGTGGTATCATGGAACGCGATGCTTGCAGGGTATGCAGAGCAAGGACATGGTATGGAGACCTATGATCAAATGATGGGGGAAGGGGGCACCTTCTTCAATAGCTCACAGCGGCCACAAGTGGGTAGATGGTCAACTGGAAACAGCAGCGGCAACAGCACAATTCATAAAACAAGGCGCTGCTAATGAAGGTACCTTCTTCAACATATTTCACCTTGTTTTCCCCTGCTATCAGAGTCGTCCCTAAATTTTTAATGTTGAATTCTGCAAGTTAGCTCGTTGGTGGATCTATGGTAGTTTTGGAGTGATTTTGACATATTACTGCCAATGTGGTCGACAGGAAAATATTGAAAAATAGATAACAGAGACTCGAGGAGAAGCTCTAGAATGAATACGTTCCCGACCTCAGTCAATGGTGGAACAATCGAGGCAAAAGGTGAATGGCTGTTGGAAGCAGACGCAAGTCAACATAGGAACTAGTGTGATAAGTAGGGTTGGGGTGTTTGCTCAAGCAATTCTAGGCTGTCATTGTCAGCTGCTAGCAGCAAGGCGAGGATGTATGCATAATTTGTGCAGGGGCATGGATAGCTGAAGGAGCATGGATAGATATGTGGGTCCAGATTCATCCAAGATGGCCGGATTTCAAGCTCCATATTACCTATGATTCTCTGTGGAATGATAGGTACAAGAAACCTGCATGGGTAGATGGTCAACTGGAAGCCGCAGCAGCAGCAACACAATTGATCAAATCAGACACTGTTAATCAAAGCACCTTCTTCAACACATTTCACCCTGTTTTTTCCTCTTATCAAATCGGCCGTAAGTATTGCACTGTTTAACAGGGTCCTTGATTCTAGTAGCACCAGAACAAACTAGTATTACAACAATTCAGCCCATGTGTGGGCTTGCTTATTTTTTGCTTACTGGACCTTTTCAGGCATGGATTTTTGGACCTTGTGGCCTTTGAGGTGTCCATTGGGACATTGGTCTCATTTGGATTTTTGTAATATAATTTACAGGGCGTGTATTTCCCTGTACTTGTCTATTTTGAATGTCCTTGTGGTTGCTAGTATGCAAGAGGGGTCCATTCTGTTTTTATATCAGAATTTCACCATATAATGAAGAATTTAAATCATTTAATATATTTTTATTTTATATAACATTATTAAATTAAACAATAATACCATTTAATAAAAAATTCCAAGCTGCTATCCCATGTTTTCAAAAATAAAATAAAAATTTAAGAATTTAAAATTACAAATATAACTATTAAATTATTTTCAGAGACATTCTTGATGACACGTGGCATAAACCCTTCTATATATGCTAGTCATATATTATGTCTAAATGCCACATGTCACATCTGAAGTGCAACATGTGTCGTGACGTGTCGCTTGCGCAGTGGTGCACGTGTTCCTCTAAAGCCTCTCCATGTAGGCAACGCTCATTAGACAATGTAGTCATATAGTTAGTCGTATGTAAGTCATAGAGTTGTAACTACATCACTCTCTTATGCATGACTCCAGGTGCCACGCACGCAGTCACGGCTATGACTTGCAAAATGCAGTCCTAAAGACTAGTTGCTATGACAGAGTTTTTTTCACTATAGAGTGATGTAGTCATGAACGCATATAAGACTGAAAAAATAGTCATTTGTGCAGTCATAAAAACGTGCATATGTTGTAGTGTGGATTGAACTGGTGGCATTGCCTGACAAAGCAAGTGAGGGGGCTGCGTATGCATTCTTAGATCGAGTGCTTAGCCAATTTGGTGCTCCAGCCGAGGTACTCACGGACCAGGGGATAAAGTTCTTGGGGAAGTTTCAGGCTTTGTGTGAGCAAGCTTTGATAGACCACCGCACTACTTCTCGGGATCATCCCGAGGCTGATGGCTTAGCGGAGAGAGTTGTTCAGACAGTCAAGAGAGGCTTGCGCAAGTATGGCTTGCAGAAGGGACACTTAGGGGATTGAGACCTTCAGCTACCTTGGTTGGCCATGGACTACAGATTTAGCAAGCAAACATCACTTGCCTCGTTTTCACCTTACTTTCTTCTCTTCGGCCAAGAGCCAGATTTGCCTGCATCTATTCGCAGGGAGGCTGCAGTAGTCATCAACCTTAATGATCCGGATTTGTGGACACAAGCATGCCCAACGGGCAGAGTTGTTCAAGAGAGTCATGCCTATGGCTTTTGAGAACCTTACTATTGCCCAACACCGAGACACATTGAGGTATGCCACCATACGTGGAGGCGGATATCGACCGGGTGTTCGGAGATTCAACCCTGGGGACTATGTGTATCTGCAGCAGACAGCGCCAATGTCACAGTAGGGTCACGTGTGATTCTAAGGGTCAGGGAGGTATTGTCTTCAGGAGTGTTGATTCTGGAAGGTCGAGATGACATGGTATGGAAGGATCATGTGCGCAATTGTGTGTCATGTCACCTCCCACATGTGGATGGGAGGATAGATCCCAACCTTGCAGTGGTACCTGCAGGGTTGCGTTGCATGCTATGTGGGCATGCTGGTGGTGCCGCAAACATATTGGTGTGTGACAAATGCTCAAGGGGGTAACACATGGGATGTTTAACACCGCCACTTGAGGAGGTTCATAGCGGAGAGTGGTTGTGTCCACGATGCCTTGGACAGAGATAGTGGGTATAGCAATGGTGAGGCTGACAAGTGATCAAAGGTCTAGCTAGTGGGGCTTCAATGCCATGGATACTCAACTGAAGATCATGGATTGCAGGAAGGCGACTAATGATGGGGCTACTTTTGCACCCGGCCTCTTGATCTATTGATTTTAGATGCTGGGACTTGTGTGATTGAAGACCAAACGATGATCTTATTGAGATGGATACTTGTCGGCTATCCGGTGTTAGAGGGACCTAATCACCAGCTAGGGAGGCGATTGTGGCATAATTTTCTAGGATTGTATGCTTAGAATGTGTGGTGGACAGCGATCTATGTTGTGGCACGATGCTTAGGTGCACGACATAGTCATACATTGCAACAAAAAATTATAAATAATTCTTAAAAAAAAGATTACTAAAATTCAAACATCCAAACTAAAATCCATCCACTTTTGTGAATTGTTTGCGATTTTTGGTTGCAATATTTGACTACTTTGACAATATTTTGCAAGCTGCTGTGTTTTTACATACTTTAGTTTTTAGTTTTGCAAACTTCCGATTTTTAGTTCACAACAAGATTTTCAGCCAGTCCTTCAGAAATCTATTTTAAAAAAAAAATCTCAGATTTCTCTAACTACTTTGACAATAATGTGCAACCTACTATTGATATGTTCATTCTTTTCTCTTTCAGTTTTACAGACTTCAGTTTTCAGTTTTGCAAACTTTAGATTTTTAGTTCACAGCTAGATTTTCAGCCAACTGTTCTACAGGTTCTCCAGAAATTCAGTTAATTTCCTAATCCAGATTTCTCTAGTACAATATCTATGAGATATAGCAAGTATGGGAGCACCGTTTCATTGATCCAAACATATAATTTAATATTAATATGGATATATTATATTATATTATATTTTTTAATCTATTTAAGGAAAGGGGATGGAAGCCATGGAATATATTTGCAAGGAGCAAAAGCCCAAAGAGTACAAAGAGGAAAAAGATAACCTCATAGTGGGTGCCATAGAGGCTGATCAGGAAGACGCAGCTTCGTAACCAAGGCTAAGAAAAAAAATAAAACAGTAGAGACAGTACCAAAAATGATGCCGGTACAGTCATACAAGAAGCAATAGCGGCAAGCACTAAAAACACAGCTTAAAGCCAAGGCTAAGATAAGATGGAGAGACAATATCAGAAAGGAACAGTCAAACTAAAGAGTGAACAGAAGAAGAACTAGAAGCCTGAAACCAGAAGGCATGCTCTAAAAAATAATAGCTATACTCTTCCTTTTGTAAGGCTCAAAAGAAAGCTCCGCTCTAGATCTAGATTTAGGAAGAGGAAGGCGGCGGTAATATTATAGTCTTAGAATTTGCAACGTGTACACAATTATCATTATTTGTCGGAGACTATTTATTATATTCAGTTCCTTCAAGTTTATCCCTACAGTTCTATTATATTTAGTCCCTTCAGATTTATCCCTACAGTTCTATTATATTCAGTTCCCTTCAAGTTTATCCCTACAGTTCTATTGTATCCAGTTCCCTTCAGATTTGTCCCTACAATTCTATTATATTCAGTCCCCTTCAGATTTATCCCTTCAGTTCTATTATATTCATTTTCTCTCATTTTTATCAGAGTGACTTCCATTATATTTAGTTCCTTTCAGTTTTATCACATTGAATTCCGATATATTCAGTTCTCTTCAAATTTATCCCTCCAATTCCACATTTAATTTTATGTTTTCGCATTTGTTCCTTGCATTTAATTCATTATTATCAGGACCGCCAACAGTAGCATTTCAGTTTTGTAGTAATTAGGGTGGAGCTATTACGCGACTAGCCGCTTGTTAGTTTATCTTGCAATGGCGCTGGCCCATTCCGGCCACAAAAGCACAGACTCCCAAATGAGGCCACTAATTATAGTTGGTTAGAGGGATTTGATTATTTCTTATTTAGAAAAGTTTATAGCCTGAGAGGTGGTACGAAAGTTTGGCAGTTGTGCCATAGTTGGGCATGGCTTTCTACTTTTAGCAAAGGTGCAGTGGCTATTGCATGGCAAAATATGAATAGCCAGCAAAATGGTTCATAGCTCACCTAACCAATTCCAGTTGTGTACAAAAGAGGTCCTATCAAATCTGCTTCTTTTCATCTGCAATTTTGCAGAGATATGCTTCACTCAATTATGCACTGGAATCTGTTCTTGTCTCCTATTTCCATTTTGGAAAACATTTCATGATTTATTTTTCCATACAAATTTTGAGGAAGACATGCTCAATTATTGAATTTCAGCATTGGCCCTGGATCAAACTTTATAATCTCATACATCCAATGGTGAATTCCGATTTTTGTTTTTGCATTGGATTAACGAGGAAGGTGGGCATCCAATCCTATGGTGGACAGGCCCTATTTGTCCTAAATATGGAGAAAGGGTAGGCTAATGTAGATGGACACCAACGAACAGGAGAACCGGCATCCTTGCAGTTACATGCTACATGCTAGACGAGTGGTTTGAGGAATTTCCGAATGATAATTGAAACCTTAGGAAATTTCCTTGGAAACTGATTGGTTGTTACCACCAAGGGGAGCAACCAACTCCCCAACCCACTTATAGCCGGTTGGTGCTAGGGTGCTAGGAATGACTCCGGGGCCACCGGCTGGTTCATCTCAAATTATTTCCCGGACTAAATTGGTGGACATCAATAAGTTAGAGAACATAAGTTCTTTTGATATTTGATGACTTGCCACACAAAGGGTACTACCATAAGCCCAACTTACCTTCAACCAGCTGTTCCCAATAATTCATATGTCCTCATGTGGATAACCACAAAAGAAAACATGGGCATTTAATCATTGACAACAGCCCCCTTTTCCTTACAAAGGGGAGGGTAGCATGAGCATCTTCCCGTTGCTTAGCTTTAAGCAAAAAGTACTTTGACATATCTTGCCCTATGGGGACCATTAGTGCACCCTTGATGGAGTTTCGTGGTTTCATCCTTAGCTGTCTGCAGAGATCTGCGATTACAATTAGGCTAGCATGTCCATCCAGAGATATGGGATAGTGAACCAAGATTCTGCTGGCTTTAGCTCTATCATATTTTGGCTAACTAGCTGGATGCGTTTAGTCATAGATTTCTCCCTAGAGATAGAATGTTTTTCTGTCAAGACTTGACAAAGCATTCGACAGGCCTGCAGCTTTTCACTGAGAGTGGGGGAGGCCAGCATGCTCCCAGGTGCAGATTTTGATCTTACAAGGTGGTCGCTGAGAGTGGGGGAGGCCAGCATGCTCCCAGCCTGTGCAGATTTTGATCTTACAAGGTGGTCGAAATTCGGTAGGATAGGGCCCGGTGGGGCAGATTGACTCGACTGCAAGGCATAGAAGCCGAAACATAAAATCCATCCAACCAGCTGGCGATACATAAGTTATTTAGGGGGAATCCTGATATTGGTCCAGCTAAGAGAGGGGCATGATCCCGGTCCCCGGGGTCCACCCGAAGCGATACTAGAGTCAGAGAGATCAGCGACGAGACACATGGACTCCCAGGCGTCCCTTTCGGAGGGTGGGCCGAAGAACCAAGCACATCTGACAGTTGAACTAGTGAACTATCTTATGAAAATGAAATGCCCGCCCCACAAGCCTGATCACATTTAAAGCCTTATACGAAGAAAAAGCAATCCAAACATCTACATATCCGTTCCACCATACACGAGGCATTCATTAATCTGGAAGGGAGAGAGCGGGCCTGGTGGGGAAGAGTGATCAATGAGAAAGATGCACTACACCCCAGGAGCATGCAACCCAAATTATTTCCTTCAAATGTACTTTTGTCTTCTTTAAGGATTGGTAGAATTGTATGTTGTGGATGTGGACGTGGATCCAAGCTGGGAACAAGTTTCTAAGCTGAGAAAACTTCATGACGACAGAGCACCACCAGTTACAGTGCTGGGGAGTTCCGATGACAATGTTGCAGCCATTGTCACAACCAACAGGGCTCCCAATTGAGAACCCCGGTTCTTTGGAGCATTTGCACTACGGTACCTACACATCTCTCAAATCTAAGACCCAGGCCTTGTTGGCACCCAAACGATATATGACTCTAGACCCCCAAGAGGTCCCACCTCTCTATTTCTACCTGACATTGCGAATGACTCCCACGTTAGGCTCATATCGAGAATCACGTGCCAGGATTCTTGGTTGTATGAACAGGCTAGATTTTGGAGTTATTAGTGCATTACTGATCTGATGAGAGCTGATCCAAATCCTTACGTAAAGCTGCCCCTCATCAGACAGCTGACTTTCTCTACGCGTCCACCGCTGCAATCTGGCAACTAATGGGGGCTCGGCACCTAAGACCACGCTTTATTTGACATGACACTTTGTTGGTGTAGGGACATACCAACGTGTGTCCCTGTCCGTGCTTGCCTTGCAGAGCTGTATTCATTCACGTTGGTGTTTTTGATGCGTGCCAGAAATTCGATTACCTACGCAGCATCCATCTCCCCTGCGACACCAACAGGTAATGTATGGCGTGCATGATATGTACAAGACCAACTTTCATCTTGGAACGATTGACAACGAGGTTGTTCCCACTGCCGGACCCAGATACTGATTTGTGCACTGATTAGCATTTACTAGGTAGCTCGGTGAAGACGGCCCACGGTCCACCATCGCTGCCCCACTGGTGGAAAATATAGTGAAACTTGGGATCGTGATTCTCGTGGGTGCTGGGACGCAATTGTTGTCTAAGAGTGAGTGAGCAGATGAAGTGGAAGACATAAACTACCTTCTCGGTCTTCGTACTTCGTACATACTCGTTCGTAAGCGAACTCGCTACGCAGATCTTGTGTGTTTAGTGTCTGTCATGAAGGCGGTGATATACAAGGGTATAACTTAGTGATGATACAGGAACAGCAAAGGCTGGCTGGGCAGGACGGTCGATGTGTAGACTGCACTATTTAACAGCATAATAACGAAGTGACACTGTCCTTGCTTCCCAGCGCTGTCGAACTCCCATGACGCTACTGAGTGTCTGGCTATGAACGGGAAAGCGTGGTCCCGTGCGACATTTGCTGCAGTGCGCCATCATGTCTCGTCCCGCTCCAATTCGCAACGAAATGTGTGTGCTTCATCTCCTTGTCATTTGCGCATAGCAAGATACTAGATATACTTCATGATGGCTTGATTGTGACATGCATCTTTTGGTCGCAGTTCTTTCTCTTGCCTGCTCGCCCTGCTTGCACCAATGTGGCAGCGTGGGGCTCACAGGCGTAACTTACCCATGTTTGCAGCACCTGGGTAAAAGCTCCAACTGAGTTCTTCGTGGACGAAGTACGTCCCAAGTTCCAGTGCTACTATGCTTGACGAGGTTTTACCAGCTATAGGCTTCTGTTAGATCCAGTAGTCATTTGAGAGAGAGAGAGCTGGAGTTCTTTGACAACAGGTGGGATGCTCTACAGACTGGAAAACAAAACAGGCAGCGATGGATCGGGAAGGGCTAGAACATCTTTTCAAGGACCTCCAGATTTGTCTTTCAATGCACCAGACAGTTACTGCAGCCCACAGAGGGCCCCGGCAGACTCCTTCAGTTCTTTGGACAGCAAGAGGACAATTTCTCAACGCCGGCAGCCTGCTGTAGCCACGCGAAATCGGGGGCATGCCGACAGCTGGAACGCACACCCGTGGGAACAAATCCAGTCGAAGGCTCAGGACTTGCTCTGGACATTCACCAGGTTGAACAATCAGCATCGTCTTAAGCAGATTGATGCAAGTGCGCACGTTCTGCAGACCTACCATGAGTCCTTCCTCTTTGGCAGAGTACCATATGCTGTGAAAATACGAGCAGGTCTCCGGTCTGGGTTCATTGGCTACTTGTGGCATGTCGTATGTACACTCCCACCCTTCATCACTGTGGTGCTACACACTAGAATAAGGGTGCGGTTACATATGGATTTGTCTATGTACACGTCAGTAGGAAAATCTACTGCCTATTCTGTTGTCTAGATTCTATGAGGATAAGCTTTACATCTCTTGTAAGGATCAAGCACTGAAAATAGTATTCCCTCTGTTGTCAGGTTCCGTGTCCAGTGCATGTTACCTGGCGAGTCTCTGGTTGTCAATGCCCTTCCATTGCCTAGGGCGTTTGTAGATAGTGCAAACTATCACCATAGCTGCATGGAGTGAGCTCCCAGTGAAACAACAGCCTTTTTGGGGCCTGATCCAATGGGGAGGTCCTTCACTTGGATGATATAAGAGCTTCTGATTCAAACGAAGGAAGGTTCTTGCACTGTCCAACTCAATCCCTTCATGGCTAAGATTTTTCAGTTAAGCAGAGATCTGCTTGGTAGACAATCTACCTGAATTACTTTGGCAAATTCTTGCAGAGTCTCATGAACATGACGTGCAGAGCTCCATTGGTGACCTCACACCAACACCGTAAATTTCACTTTCTCAGTTCCAGCACGAGGCACAGTTGCCTTCCCAGCCATCATCCACCAGTGGGCTGCACCTTCATAGTTTGAACAGCAGGGTACACATGACATCTGCGCTGTTTTTTCACATAGGATCGCTCATGACACCTAGATGATGAACATGGGATAGGTGATGATCACATGGGATCATGGTTAGCTGAAGGTCGGGTAAGCCATAAAGATATGCACATGTCTACTGGAAGATGAGCTTAATCTCCTCTTAGATACTTTAGACTCTTGGGGGAGGATGGAGATGTATCTCTGGTCCACTATAATCTTACTGCTGCATGGAAGCATTGGACTTGAACACTGCTACATGCCTCACTTGCAGTTATAGAATGTAGTCATGAGACATTGTTTGCCGACTTTGGTACAAGCAATTGATTTGCTCTAGACACAAAAGCATTAATATGCTGTGTTTGAGCTGCCCAGCAATCAGACCCCAACAGGCCAAGGGCTTTAGTCTCAGCCTCGATGGAGATTGGTGAACAGAGGTGCAGGGACTAGGTTCTTGATGGTCCTGACGAGTGTGGGTCTCTTACGAGAATACCCTGGACATTGGAAAATGGATATTGTCTTCAGGCCGCCTGCACATTGGGCATTGACAATCTCCCTTTCCTCTCTGCATCTGTTTCTTGTTCAAAGGTAGACTCCCCGCCCTGAGTGTCAAATTTCAGTCTAGTGCCGAGGGTAGGGAGGCCCTTCCGATTATCCTTAAGGTCCTCACCAGTGTTGGCTGGTATTGGAATTTGTTCATACCATTCAAGTACTGGTATCACACTTTAACAATTTTGTGATACCAGCTGGTACGAGTACTCAAAATTTTCGAAATTACAGGTACCTTATCTGGTATGAATGATGCAGTGATGTTTGCTGATATGAACTCAATCATGTGAGAATTTTAGTACCAGCCGGTTCATAGTCGTGTTAGAAGAAAAGTAATTAGGTGAGAAATTCATCTTTTAGGTGGATGGGGTCTTAAGCTTCTTCTCTTCTTCACTCTTATCCATGTATACCTAACCTGAATGTATTGCTTGAAGCATTCAGTGGTTCGGTATTTACAATCTATCCTAAACATGGCGAAAGAGCATCATAGCAGCTTTGAAACATTGTCGTTGGGTTGGTCATTACAGTCTATCCGGAACATGGAGAAGAGCTCAATAGCTACCTCTCAGGGTACACCTGCAGGGCAGCTCCAAACAGGAATTTCTTACTGTATGTTCATGAAGTCAGACATTGTTCAAATTGCGAGGAGTAACATTTTCCACATGGATATCTGAGATGCTTCTCTTCCTGGTTGGCTGCAGCTGGAGTTTATATTTGCTCTTTTGTCAGGGGTTCTCTACGTGTACTCAACGTAAGTACATTGACCCATGTTTTCTTGTGTATATGCAGCCGACTCAAATTTGCAGATAGAGTTATAGTCAGGAAGGCTTATAGTAGTGAGTGACTGAGACGTAAGAGCAGATACCCAATTGTCCCTGACAGGTTGGTTAGATGTATACTTGATAGATTGGGATGTAAGATGTCTACCACATCATGCTTTGAACAAGGCTACTGTTTGGAGGTGATTAGGCGGACGTTATAAAGCACCATTTCATTTCATTTCTCTTCAATGCTTAGGAGAATCCAGGAGTGTACTGTGTCTGAATTCACAGATGTCTTAGACATTGGTTCCCATCCTGCTGCCAGATTTTACCCTCCCTTCCTGTGAGGTAAAATTGCAGTCTTTGCAAAGACAGTAGTATCTCTTGTACAGAAGAACTTGCAATACATCCATGAAAGACCCAGAGCTACCTAGTATAATTTATGGAACACCATGCCAATTCCACACTAAACCCGGTAAAACTATTAAGTCAACGGGAAGGGCTACAGGAGCAATGGAACTTCAAGATGAGAATTCCAAATAGCAAGATTTTACTTTACAGCTGTAACAGGCTTGGGAAATTAAATGAAATGAAATGGTACTTTATAACGTCCGCAGAAAGCTCAAAGAGCTTATGGGACAAAATGGAAAAAACAAGAGAGAGGAAACAAAACCAGAGCCAAAAAACAGCCCAAAAGCAACTACTGCTCAAGGGATGAAAGAAATGAAATGGTACTTTGTAACGGCCGCATAAGTAATAAGGAAGGAATTTATCTATTATGATGCAGGATGCCAAAAGGATCCAAGGGGGACACAAGCAGAACAAAGAGTAGAACCACTGACAGTAGGTAGAGGGGGAAAAAACCGTCCACAGAGCAGGCAGAATAATTGTTGAAAGGTCATTGCTGCTATGCTGTCTATGAGCAGGTACAACAGAAATCCCGCTCATAATTGGGTGGCACGAACGCAGGACATAGTGAGCATTATGTTTGTTACAGATTATGCATTGCGAGTTTATAGGTAACAAAACTGCTTCTCAGGTTTGACTTTTCCTTATCTGGATATGAGAATGAAGAATAATAGTGGTTTCCTCATTTGCAGCACCCACATATAGAAAGCCAGGCTCCAATGCTTTGCGACACTTGTCAGCAACAAGTAACACCAGACTGGTGGCTTAACCCAAGTAGTTGAATGATCTGCACATGGACTAGTAAGCAAAAGCTACAGCTCCATTAGTTTTGAGGTTGGAGGTTGAACTACATATGAGATGGACTTAATAGACAGGGATGGCCGACTCACATTATGCCCTATGTCTGCAGCGAACCAGTGCGATTCCATTACATCTTTTCATTCTGGGGTTTGATTGACTTATTAAGTGCTCTACCCATTATCTTTCTCTTCAAGTACGTGTTTCAGCTCATGGCTCTCCTCCACGTTTCTTGTGGATTGATTGAGACTCTTGTCATTTTGTTGTCTTCATTTGCTAACCTCCCTATCCACAGTGTGCCAGATCTTCCCAAGTTGCCTATGCAGGAGCTGGGTCAACGGGTGATGGTGGTCGATGAATCTAATTAGAAAGACACATACCTGTCATAGACATGTGCGAAAGGAGAGTCCTACATAAAGTTAGGCATGGATGGGAATATCGCATAGATTGTTGGTGATATTTTGGCAACGTGTAATGATGCTTATTCAGAAGGGCGTTCTTCCTCGATATTGTTTATCTAGGGTGAATGGTGCAAATTTTGATGCAATGGGGTCCTGTACTTCTCTGGGTTTCTTTCTATGAGCTTTCCGCGGACGTTATAAAGCACCATTTCATTTCATTTCTGACCAACTTCTGGTTGCAGGGTCATAAAACAAGGGGGAAGCGTTATTCGTCTTTTGCAATTTTTGCGTATAATCAGGTGGAGCCTTGCTCAATACCATAAATTTTTCCGTGTTTTGTTTGGTTCTGAATCAACCTATGTAGGTGTTGGAAGATATCTCACCCTTTGGAATGTCTCGTAACTTGGCTGCATCTGTATATGGAGAGCCTTAGAAACACTCATGAACAACATGACTCACACATGAATTAGGACATCAGCTGTGTATATTTGCGAATTAGGATTGTTGTAATGTGGTTGGGAGATTGGAAGTATCACATACATTTCAATCATAATTTTTTTTCGCAGGACATTTTCTTTGATGAGCAAAATAGGAGTTGTCGGAAGCACGGTGACTCAACAAGTATTATTGTTGGTTGTTTCAACCTTTGGTGCTGGTAAGTGTTGTCAAACTGGTAAAGCATGTACCCAAGGTGGCTTCTGATTGCAAAGCATCACAACCTTGTTCAAGCAGTCAAAGTTGAGTTAGAAAACCGCAAAGCAATTTGCTTTTATGTTACATTCATGTGATGGTTTGGGCCTTGGAATTGGTGAAGCATTCAAGAGGTTTGACATGGTAGACACAAACGTGCACATTGTTTAATTCTTCTCATGTTGAAGTGATCTGATTAACGCATATGAACAAACTGATGGTGGGCTTGGGGACAGTTATTCTGGTTGCAGGCATTATACAGTGGTTGGAGTATGATGCAGCTCCAAAGTCAAAGCGAGACCAATGTCCCGAGACAGGCTGTATCAATTTTTGGGACGCATTCTACTTCCTTATTGTCACTGTGTGCATGCCTCTACCTTTTCCTCTATTTGTGTTCCTCATTCCAGTCTGTGACACGGGTGAGGCCATCATGGATGACCTCAAGGTTTTACCCACTCTCGACACTAGACTGAAATTGGCAGGGCGGGAAGCCTATCTTTGAACAGCAAACAGACGCAGAGAGGAAAGGAGGAATGCAACTGCCCGTTGTGTGGGCAACCGGAAAACAATAACCAGTTTCTCATTCTTTGTCCTTGGTACTCTCACCAGAGAGACACCCACTTCAAATCCATCTAGGGAATTGTTTCTGTATGTTATAAAGCACCATTTCATTTCATTTCTGTACCTCTGTTTACCAACTTCGAAAATCTCGAGGCTGAGCCAGAAGCCCAGGCCCTTTTGGGGTCTAGTTATTGGGCAAATCACACACAGCAGATTGATGTTTGTGTGAAGGGATTTCTAGAGGATGTCTGAAAACTCGGACCAATTGTATGTTTCAAGGTAAGTCATAGTACTGGCGTCAGCCCTGGATTAAGGTAGTTTCTGTCCCTTTGTGTTCCCTCAAACTGGGTGCGAGTCAATGGCCACAAGGCTATGGCAAACAACGTCTTATGAGTACATTCTATATGTATTCCTGACTATATCCATTCTCTGATACAATGTCTGGGGTATTCTCATCAGAGTGCAACTCTCTTCAAGACCATCAAGAACAGTCCCTGCACCTCAGTTCACCAACTTTCAAAACCTCAAGGCTGAGCCTAAAGCCCTGGCCCTGTTGGGCCCTAATTGCCGGGCAGCTCACACACAGAAGATTGATGCTTGTGTGAAGGGCTTTCTAGAGGAAATCTGGAATGCCCAAACTAATTGTTAATATGAAGGTAATTCCCACTACTGGAGTGAGCCCCTCACAAAGGTAGTGTAGTTCCACCCAAACTGGGCACGGGCCCTATGGCCGCAAGGCTATGGCAAGCAACGTCTTATGAGTACAATCTCTAAGTATTCCTGAGCAGCCATTTTGGTCTTGTTGATATTTTCGGGTTTTCCAACTTGTTCTGTTCTACAATTTTCGCGGACGTTATAAAGTACCATTACATTTCTGTTCTGCTCCATATGTTCCTGGGTTTATTGAGTAGCTATGGACGGTCATCCTTAGGATGTGGGAAAGGTCTGAACGTGGTATTGTCTGTTGGAGAAACGTGTAGTAGATGTCTTCTAGGAAATAAGAAGTATACTTCTCATTGTCAGATTTCTACGGTTGGGTATGGAGACATAACTCCGAAGACTCAGCTTGGGCAGCTAGTCACAGTGGTAGCAATCATCGGCGCCCTTGTTGCTTTGCCCATTCAAATTGGTCGGATCACCTACCTGGCATCTCGGAGGTATGCCTGGCATGTTATTTTTTTCTCCTCTGGATGATTATATCTCACCTTGCTTGATCCATACGTTCTTGTGTTTGAGGCATCTCCTTATTGAGCTACAAAGAAGTCATGATATCGACCACCATTATAATCATTGCCTTCTTGACTGTCACTAGTGGCAGAGGAATCATGACAGTCTGTTGGTATGTTGAGATTAGTGATGGTGGTTAAATTAGTATCACATTTGCAGCAATCCTCTCAAGAAATATTACAATTTGTACTTTGACGGTCAGACTCTTTGCAACTAAATATACCTCTTATGCTCTGGAGCAGCTAGAGTGAATCCCAACCTCACCAATAGGAGATTGCAGTCACAACTATGGCAGTTTAATATTAAAACTCTTACAGAATTAGGACGGTTTTGTATCCTGTGGGATCAATGGCCATAAGGCTACTGCATCTACTGATGTTTGAAGAATTTTATCTTCAAAGGGACTTCACCAGATAGTAACCTGTAAAGCGGTAAACCACTGATGGTACGCAGGAAGGGAAGGAAGATGACGTGCTGGATGGCATGATAAAGGATGGGCTGCATTAGTTTGGCATGAGAGTCTGTTCTGATTTTTGGATTTTGTAGTAGTTATCCATGGAAATTTTTCTCCAATCTGATTCTGGCAAAGCAGACAAATGGAAGGAGAAATTGAGGGCAAATAGCGAGGAGATGGGTTTCCGAGAGATGAAACACTGTAGAGTAGGGGCTTGTTGGGAATAGGATGACAATGAGCTCAAGGCAATACATGCAGGCCGTATGGAGGCTCCTTTAATGGAAGGAAGGTGATTGATTCACGATATCTTATAGTTGCTGGAAGCATCTCATTCAACACTGTCCGAGACTGTCTTGCAGAGTTCTACAATCCTACTCATTGTGAAGGTATTTCTGGATGTACTTCCAGTTTTTCTGAGATGCAGGTACCTTATTAGTGGGGGATGGGTGGTTGGTTGGTTGTTTTGTTTAGTGTTGGTACAGACGTACAGACTCTATGAAAACCATGGGGAGAAAAGGAAATCATTTTTTAATGTTTGAAGGCAGTGTGTAGGGGATGTTGATTATTCCAAACTGGTGAACGGAGCAACTTTTTAAACTGAATGGAAGTGCATTGGAGCATTTTGGAAAAGGGGGATTGTATTCTGTCATAGTTTTCTTACATGATAATTATATAGGATATAAGATATCCATCATGCCCCCTGGAAACTGAAAGGGTCTGTGGCCTAGAGAAAGTTTCAAATGAGATTTTCCCATCTAAATAAGACTCTAAGAGGGACAGATTGGGGTTTGAATTTGCAGACCTTGAATCATATCCGCTACGCGTCACCATCTTAGCACCATTCAGCCCCTCGTAAGTTGGCACCTGTATGCGTTGTGAAATGTCTTGTTTAGTGCACATTATTGTTGCATTTGTAGTTGAAAAATATTGTTGTCGGCCTGAATGTGGTGCTCTGCTACTAAACTGTGTGTAGACAAAGAAAGCGAGACATCAACACACAGCAATCTCTCAAGTGCCTCCAACTTGAACTTGGGGATCCAGTCCTGACTAGTGTATTTGAGTGATTTGGCAGGTTTGAATTGAAACGAGCAGTTTCACTCTATCATGGGCTCGTGAAGTTTATACAAGGATCGCCAATGCGGCAATCAGACCTAGAGAGGGTGTCTGCAGCCCAAGCCACGGCCTTCTTCTTGCTTTCCAACCAAGAAGCTGATGTATGCTTGCCTGTGTTCCTTGAAAACTATACTCTGCTTCATCATTTGACTATGTAAAGTGGACAGCTGCTCACCAGGGTTCCGGTAGTCATCTGTCAGAGCGGATCCCATGAAGTACTGTTTGTCAACAGATATGGATTTGCCACAGGACCTTTGGTTAATGTCACTAAGGCATTCTCAAGCTTCTTGCATTACATGTCAAAGGTCTGCATAACAAAGAGCAGGGTCCATGGATGGTCTAAGCAAGTCCTAGACACTGCCATAATATTGGAAGTTGTTGCAGGACCCAAAGGTGGAGGACGCAGCTCAGATATTGAAAGCTTTAGCAGTGCATCGGTTCTGTGGGGACCGGGTGCGCATCATAATGGAGTTGCTAGAGCCAGAGTCACTAACTAGTGCAGTGTGGGATGAGACCCAAACCGGGGGGATTTAGTTTATCTGCCCTGTGAAAATCCACTACAAGATGCTCTCTCGGAGGTTGGATTCACTCCTTTCCTCTTTTTCAGTTTGCTGCAGCTTCAGTTAAAGAAAGCAAGTGGTGGAATCTCGGAGTCATAAGAATCTCTATGTTTCCCACAATATGTCTCTCACTTCCCCATCTTAAACCAGGTGTTTGTCTACCGCCACAATTAATGCAAAGCACAGTTTTACCACTCTCTGCTTGCGTCCCTTGGGCGTCCTATAGATGTGATTCTGTCAAAGATGTAGTACTTCAAAGGTTTTTGAATCGAGGAATCTCTGGGACCTTTTTTTGGTCGTCTGGGCGTGGAGTGGATATGATGAACTTTTTCCGATGCCTTCTTGGCTTGTCTCTTGCAGTTCTACTTTATCCCATTTCATTTTTGATATGAAAAATCCTGAAACACTGCAGAAAATGAAACTTCTTGAAAGGTAATTTTACAGCATATGGCCCATTGTCTCCTTTTTCTGTGCCTGAGTATGGTGGGCTTAGATGCCAAACACAGTCACCTGACTTCCTGATTAGCATTTAGGATATCTCTGAAGAGCTGGTTTTGCTCACTTCTGAACCCTGTGGATATGTGGTTGGTTCTTTGTGGTTCCACTTGTGTCCCTTGGACCCTCACTCAGACTGAATAAGCTTTTCTCTAGAATCTTGCAGCCTAATTACTTATCTGCACCTTTATCTCCCTCTCTTCTGAGGGCATTGGGGCGATTCAGGGTGGGCTCTCACAATTTACGGATAGAGACTGGTAGGTGGGAAAACTTGCAGCGAGAAGACCGCCTATGCCCAGCATGCACCGCGCCCAACTGATGCATCAAAACTGAAGAACACTTCTTCCTTTACTGCCCTCTTTACTATGAGATCCGTGTGAAATTCCACTGTCTGTTCTGTGAAACTCAATCTCTCACAGAAGTCTTCCATTCTGAGGATCAGAAATGCTTGGCAGCTTATCTGCACGAGGCTTTGACCCTTAGGCGATCCCTTGAGCAGTAGTTGCTTTTGAACTGCCTGCTTCTGGCTTCACTCTTTGTCTTTTACTCTCGTTCTTGAAATGCTTGGCAGCTTACCTGCACGAGGCCTTCACCCTTAGACAATCACTAGAACATTAGTTCTTATTCTTGGGTTCTGGTTTTGTTTCCTCTCTCATTTTTTTTTTCTTCCATTCTGTCCCATAAGCTCTATGAGCTTTCCGCGGATGTTATAAAGCACCATTTCATTTCATTTCATTTCTTTCCAATTTAGGCGTTGTGTAAGTAGTTTATGGAGACACTAGAGGAGGGAAGGGGGTATGTTGGTCGGGGACTTTCTGGCTCTATTTCCTTTCATACTCAAGTCTGGGAGCATCTATTATTTGAATGCTGAAACTATTTCCTGGCTGAGTCTTCCTGTGTTGACAAAAACTCAGTATGCCTGCACCCTCTGCTGGGAAGTAATGAAGTGAGTGGGGAGTTACAACTGCTGGTCACTGTGATAGATTGTACTCATAAGACGTTGTTTGCCGTAGCCTTGTGGCCATTGACCCCGCGCCCAGTTTGAGCGGAAACAAAAGGGACAGAACCTACCTCTGTCGGGGGCTGACGTTGGTAGTAAGACTTACCTTCATATATAGAATTAATCCGGGTTTTCCAGATATCCTCTAGAAATCCCTTCACACAAGCATCAATCTGCTGTGTGTGATTTGCCCAAAAACTAGGCCTCAGGAGGGCCTGGGCTTTTGGCTCAGCCTCGAGACTTTCAAAGTTGGTAGACAGAGGTACAGGCACAATTCCCTTGATAGATTTGAAGAGAGCGTCTCTTTGGTGAGAGAACCCCGGACAGTGTATCAAAAAATGAATACTGTCTTCAGGTCACTGTGATAGAGATAGTTGATTTGGGTAATTTGACCCGCTTAAATTATTGGATAGTATTTTTTGTGGTTTCCTTCCTCTACTTATTGGTTCTTTTTCTGTGTGAGTTTCCTTGATGATCTGTCTTGATTTTCATCGTTGAAAGCTTTTCCTTACCTTTGATGTGGCTATCTCATTCTATCTTTCTTAACGTCGGATAAACTGGTTGGAGATGTCATTGGTTATAAATGGGCAGGTAAGATGTGTACTCTCAAGGCAGCCTCTGCCAAACGTGGTAAAAAAGGGGTTGGATTCTTTGTCCGTGATTTCTTGTTTGACAATTGTGAAATTATCAACAAGGGTTTGAGGTACGAGCATAGTATCTGGCTAAAGCTGAAACTGAAGGGCGGCATGAGGACAGGACCTCTTTGTGGGTTGTGTTTACATGCCCACAGAGGGGACCCTTAGTGCTGACGCAGACAAAAGCTAGACTGTGCTTCGTTCCTTGCCAAAGGTCAGGTTTTTATTGGGTGACTTCAATGCCCGGGTGGGTAAAGGTCTCCATCAGGATGATATCATTGGGCCTTTTGGTGAGGACGAGCTGAACTCTAATGGCAGACGGTTACTTAACTGTCTGGAAGAGCTTCAGCTTCTGGCCTTGAACAATAGGGCAAAAGGTGAAGTGCAGTGGACTCGTGAGAAAGCCCAAACTGGGGAACGTTCCATTGTGGATTATATCATAATGGACAAAAATTTGTTTCCCCAGAGTGCCAATGTGTTGATCGACAGAACTGATATCGGTACCTCTGACCACTTCCTGGTTTGGACTGAGATCAAAAGGTGTTTTCCCAACACCAAGAGATCTGTGAAATGTTCGATTCGGAAGTGGCGCATAGAAAAATTCCATAATGAAGAGGTCAAGGCTGAGTATGTCCAGGCCTTGCAAGAGGCTCTTCCTCATTTTGTCCATTCGCTCCAAGACCTTCAGTCTTGCGCAGACAATGCAAGAAATGACGTCGAAAGAGCAGTGGATTCTTGGGAGAGTTTCGTCTCCTCTGCGGCTGACAAGATCATTGGGAGGAAACTAATTGTCTGTGGTAGAGCTGTTAATTGGTGGACCAATGAGATTAAACTCAAGATAGCTGAGAGACGAGTCCTTTATAAAGAGTGCTGCAATTTGAAAACCAACAAAGAATTGTGGGCGAGGTACTACCAGATCCATAAAGATATCAATCTGCTTGTAAGGGCTCAGAAGAAATTATACTGGGACAAGTTATACAGTGAAATAAACTCAAACCACCATGGTAGTAATGACAAGAGATTCTGGTTGGCCCTTCACCGCTTGTACAAGCCGAAAAGCTGTCAGCAAGTGCAAGCGCTGAAGACAACTTAGAGACTGTAGTGTCCAAAGCCATGTCTGTTACCAGCAAATTGTCTGATGCATTTGAAGTTAGGCAGAAAATTTCCCTGAACCTGTTTCCAGTCTGTGACATGAGGGAGGATATCATGGATGACCTCAAGGGTCTACCCACTCTCGGCACCAGACTGAAATTTAAACTCAGGGCAGGAAGCCTACCTTTGAACAGTAAACAGAAGCAGAGAGGAAAGGGAGAGTGCAATTGCCCGTTGTGTGGGCAACCCGAAGACAATATTCATTTTCTGATTCACTGTCCGGGGTACTCTCACCAGAGAGAAGCTCTCCTCCAATCTATCAAGAGAATTGTGCCTGTACCTCTGTTTACCAACTTTGAAAGTCTCGAGGCTGAGCCAAAAGCCCAGGCCCTTCTGAGGCCTAGTTTTTGGGCAAATCACACACAGCAGATTGATGCTTGTGTGAAGGGATTTCTAGAGGATATCTGGAAAACCCAAATTAATTCTATTTATAAAGGTAAGTCTTACTACCAATGTCAGCCCCTGACAGAGGTAGGTTCTGTCACTTTGGTTTCCGCTCAAACTAGGCGCGGGGTCAATGGCCACAAGGCTACGGCAAACAACGTCTTATGAGTACATTCTATCTTTCTTAAGGTGAGTTCACAGTTTCCTAGGCTCTCACTCTGGTATACATCTTTCTTCCGCGGACGTTATAAAGCACCATTTCATTTCGTTTCTATTTAAAGTACCATTAAAGTACCATTTCATATTATCTCATTTCTTCTATTTAAAAGAGCATGCAGAGGTGTAGACATAGACTGTACTCATAAGACGTTGTTTGCCGTAGCCTTGTGGCCATTGACCCCGCGCCCAGTTTGAGCGGAAACAAAAGGGACAGAACCTACCTCTGTCGGGGGCTGACGTTGGTAGTAAGACTTACCTTCATATATAGAATTAATCCGGTTTTTCCAGATATCCTCTAGAAATCCCTTCACACAAGCATCAATCTGCTGTGTGTGATTTGCCCAAAAACTAGGCCTCAGAAGGGCCTGGCCTTTTGACTCAGCCTCGAGACTTTCAAAGTTGGTAAACAGAGGCACATGCACAATTCCCTTGATAGATTTGAAGAGAGCGTCTCTTTGGTAAGAGAACCCCGGACAGTGTATCAGAAAATGAATACTGTCTTAAGGTTGCCCACACAACGGGCAATTGCACTCTCCCTTTCCTCTCTGCTTCTGTTTGCTGTTCAAAGGTAGGCTTCCTGCCCTGAGTTTAAATTTCAGTCTAGTGCCGAGAGTGGGTAGACCCTTGAGGTCATCCAAGATGTCCTCCCCCATGTCACTGACTGGAGACAAGTTCAGGGAAGTTTTCTGCCTAGAATCTCATGGCAACAGACATGGCTTTGGACACTACAGCCTCTAAGTCAGATTTATCCAGCAGGGTCAAGACTTGCGGTTCCAGGTCCAGGTCCAGGTCCTTGAGAATCTCTTCTGCCAGGACTTAGCCTGTTTGACAGGGCGGTCCTGTTTCCAAGATATAGAGTCGATTAACTTAGGATATCTGGTGTTGGACATATGTTGCAGCTGACCCCACCATCTGACCTTCAATTCATCTCGTCGGGAGCTTAAGGACGGAATGCCAAACTCACCCGGAACAGCCACATTGGCTGTTTGTGAGCATGCTGACATACACTCCTTAAGCACCCCCAATTGAATGGATTCTAGAGACTTAGCCTGGTTGGAGTTATCAACCCACATTGCAGATCCGTACTCCAAGGCAGGTCTAATGACGCGACAAAGCATGGTTTTCTTAACCTCAGAGTTGACCCCTCTGCAGTGGAAAAATTTAGTGAGCCCCAGAGCTTTGCCCTTGCCAGTTTGAACAACTTTCCGGATATGTGCATCCCAATTACAATTGGAGGAAAACTCAATGCCCAGGTAAGTGTAGGAAGGGAGGACCGGGATCTCTTGGCTACCCCACTGCCACTTAAGATCACTTCCTCCCTCTCCTCTGTCGTTGAATGCTACCACTGCACATTTACTGACATTAGCCTCTAGCCCCCAAAGATCAAAGTATCTCTTCGCGCAATCAATCAACTCCTGGAGATTGGTTGGAGTCTCTCCTATGCCTGTGAAGTCATCCGCAAACATAAGGGCTGGTATGGTGGTATCACCCACCCTTAACCCAAATCCCTCATGTTCCACATCCTCGAGGAGTTAATTGATCCAAGAAAAAAACATAAGTGGGTTTCCCTTCTTTTTTCCTTCCCTGGATAATCTGGCTTAGAATGAAGATATGATCCACACAGCCCCTGTTTCGCCGAAATCCAGCTTGGCCTTCGTGGAAACAACCTCTAGACTCCAGATCAACCTCGAGACGAGTACTTATAACTCTGCAGAATGTCTTGCCAACAGCATTGAGGAGCGTGATGCCACGGTAGTTCCCCGGGTCTTCTCTGTCACCCTTCTTGTATAGATTGACAATGACCCCCTGTCGCCAGCGAAAGGGGATCATTCCAGTCTTCCAGATAAGGTTAAAAAGGAGAACTAGGGCCTCTATCATGGGATTGCCACCGTGCTTGATAAGCTCGTTGACAATACCATCAGGTCCACCAGCTTTATATCCGTTTAAATGTTCAATTGCTTCTACAATCTCAGAAGAACTAATGGGATCGTTATAAGCCATTGAAATATACTCCATTTCATCAGGGCTGTTTTGAATCATAGGAACAGTTTTTCCAACTGTGTCCCTCACAGCAGAAGACCCCTCACTGTTAGACCTAGAAGTTCTGCCAAGGATACTGTAGTGAGTTTCAAAGGTTTTGACAATGTCAACCGATGAAGTCACCACTGCACCTTTAGTAGTCTTCAGCGCTTGTACTTGCTGACCGTTTTTCGGCTTGTACAAACGCTGAAGGGCCAACCAGAATTTCTTGTCATTACCACCATGGTGGTTTGAGTTTACTTCACTGTATAACTTGTCCCAGTATAATTTCTTCTGAGACCTAACAAGCTGATTGATATAGACATAGATTGGTGTAGACATAGATTGGGTTAGCAACCATGAAAAAACGTTTACTGTAGTATAACCATACCTCCAATTTGGTATTATGGAAGACCCAGCAGCATGCTGTAAGCAGCCACAAGTTGCCCTGGTGATTGCATCATTGTGGAGTTACATAGGTATGGAGGGAAAATCTCTGCATCCGTTGAAGCAAGAGATATTTTCTTCCTTTCCAATAAAGGACGTTCAATCTGCCTGAACTGGTCTCAGGGGTGTTGTTGGGTATCTTTTGGGAGGACAGCTGCGTTGTCAAAGGCCTGTACACCTTCATCACGAACTTGTTTACATCGGAGATAAAGCTCATAAACTTGGACGAGCAACATTTTATGTCAGAATACTTCCACAGTTTTGACAATGAGGTCTACCCTCTTATTTTTCCGCACTCTTGTCAGAACATGCTCTTTGAAGAGGTATTCCTTTTCCTTCCTCCCTCCTGAGTTTGTATGGTGGATAGTTATCTTTATGGTGCATTACTATATACCTGGAATAGTAGTGCTTGAAGGTAAGACTGTGCATGTGGTGTCATTGTGTGTTCCAATCCTGCATCTTGCAGCTGAGATTCTATCAGTGTGCAAACTCAAGTGTGTAATGGGTGCAAAATTCAGGGAGGAGAGGAGTTTAGAGAGGAGTTTAGAGAGGAGTTTTCTTTTGAGCCTTTGATTGCATGGCTTTGGCTTCCTCTTGAAATCTCCACTCTGCTTCCCCATGGTCTGTCCTTCCATTTCTTCTCACATTGCCCTGCTTTTTCTCCTTCCTCTCCTCTCTATATTGTGTCACATAGGCCCTCTGGGCCTTCTGTACTTGGAAGTTCTCATTTCACTCCTGATTTTGCTTACTTGTCTCTTATAAAGCTGAGTTGGTTGTGGTTCAAAGTGAAGTTTTTGAATTGCAAGAAAAGACAGATGAACATACTTGCAACAACAATTATTTCCTACACAAGAAAAGCCTCACAAGCACGAATGCCGGGGTTGTCTACATGCCAGTAGGGTGCCAATCCTGACCCCTTAACAGGGAGAGAACCAATGCAAATACCAGCAAGAAATATGAAGCCGTAAGGAATGGCTGCAAGGACAATCTCATGCCAACAAATCTACCAGGCAAGGAAGCATCGAGCTCATTGAAGCCTAAAACCAGGATCTTTGGGGTCCTCCCGCCAATTGCGTCAGCCAGTCTAACCACAACAAATTGAAGAAGATGAAGCTAAATCTAGCCAGGATTCCCTGGACATGCAGTTTCCTGCTTTCATGTGAATTGATGGTACTTTAACCACGTTGTGGTCGATGCTGCACGACCTAGGTCTGGATCTATGAAGGACATCAATTTCTACATCAATTTCTCATTCTCCTTTTCTCCAACAAGCATCAAGTTCAAGTCAGGGTTCAAAAATTGATGGATATTATGCCCTTGCTAATAGGACATGCATGGGTTGGTGGGAGTGCACAGGCTGTGGAGTTTGTGTTCAAATCCTTCAATGTTGTGCTCTTTGCCCTCGATATTCCCATGGTTCACAAAGAAAAGAACCGCATAGTCCGTAAGGTAAGTGCTCCAGCCATCCCTTGAACTTCCCCTACTGCTGATTGTGCTGTAGGACATCTGTGCACATATGCGCTGCAGAATAGGAAACTGGTAGCCTCATCAAGGTTGAATTTGACGGTTGATGATTGTTTTAATGGTTGATCCTAGGTTTTTCTGTATCCCAATGGTCATGTTATTCAACCTGACGACGTGGGTTTGGTGATTTCACGGGACCTTCGAACTGCCTACTCCATCTCAGAGTATGGGGACAAGAATCTGAAGACAGGGTTTTTCAAAAACCTTTGGAGGAACAAGCAGCATCAAACCCAACATCCAAATACCCCTGAAGATAGAGAGCTATTAGAAAGTGTAAACACCATTCCAGCCAGCCCAGATGGTCATTTGAAGCTGGAGTTTCGGCTAAGGTCAGCTATGTGTCACCATAACAAACGGGGTGAGGAAGGGGATGATTGCATTGAATCAGGAACATTTTCAGGCTGGCATGATGAATGTTATGGATCTGACGATGCTGGATCGGCCAGCAGTAGAAGTACAGAAGATACAAGTGCAGCCCACTTTCCAAAAGGAATGTCGTTGGAGAAAGCAACTGAAAAATTATTGGCATGGCCACCGGTTCCCAACTACAGCCAGCCGCACCCTTCTGTCCTGGAACGAAGAGCAGATGTCATACTGCAAAATCTTCAGAAGCGGACTGTTTCTGTGGTGGAATTGAAGGTGCCACACATTCTAGTTTGCTGCCAGGGCAACTGGCCCCGGCACATTTTCTACTTTCTCAAAGAACTACGTAAGCCTAATTTTCCCAATCCGCCAATTGTGATTCTGCACCCAGCTGAACCAAAGGCAAAGGATTGGGGCAAGGTGGGCATGTTCAACGACGTCTTCTTCCTCATGGGCTCGCCCATTTTTGAGCTTGACCTCATACGTGGTGGCATTCTACAAGCAGGTCTTTGCCTTGCCACTTTGTTCCTTTTTGTCATGTTTTCCCCACCCAACATAACTTAAAGAACAAAGGGGAGCTCCTAAGACCCCAAAGGCATATTGATGCCATTAACCTCCTTTCTTTTCTATTTGTCATTTGGTTTGATGATGGTGTGATGTAAGAGTGCAACGGAGTGGAATCCATCCAGCTGCACATGTAGAGGCTGCCAAAGAAACCATAGTTGTCAGAGAAATCAATAGGAATGCGACAGATAAGTGGAGGCACAGTTGAATTTCTACTAAATGCAATCAAACAAAGGCAGAAAGATGATGCTGGAGATGAAACGCATCTGGAGCATTGCACAGAGCACCTTGTGGGCTTTTGCCTGTGATAAACCCCCGATCCCCAACAACCTCTCGATTTCTTACATTCTTACCAGTTTGGACATGGAGATTGAACTGCTAGTTTCAGCGTTCTGGACCTGATGCAAGCAGAGGTTCTTGTCATGTGTGTGAACCTCGTGACCACAGGAAATTCACCTTTGATGAAGAAGGTTGTATTTCAATGCTTTGGATGCTTTCGTAGTCTCTATAAGCTGTTTGAGGGGACAATCTGGTTCAATGGCATGAATCTGTGCAGAGAGAGTCGTCATCCTTGCGGATCAGGGTAGGCCAGTGGATTTGAGTGGGGATGGAGTGGAGGATGAGAGAAATCAAAAGAATGTGCCCTCAGCATATGCAAGTGATGTGGACAACATATTGATAGCTGCCAACGTAGAACGGTTGGTGGGAGAGAAGAGGGAGATAATGGTGGTGGAGATGCAGCAAACAGTTGGGTTCTATTATTTGCATCCCCATTTTGAGATCCCACGTGGTCAGGTTGAAAGGGTTGACTACAAGCGCAACCGTAATGCTCTGATTCACTTTGTTCCGCCTGTCATGGAAGGCAAAGCTGTGTCTCCCAGCTTCCTTGGTTTCTTGATGTAAGTACTTTCTTTCGTTGCCCCTCTATAGTCATGGTCATTTCCTCTGTCCCTGCACATGATGTCCTTTTCTTCACCTAGATACAAGAATTCCCAGTTCTGGGGTTGGTTTGTATCTACACCTCATGTCAATCTTATTTTATGTAATCGAGGAGGAAAGGGAGAACATTTCTCATAAAAAAGAACCATATTGCCCCAACCTCCACTTGTAGTAGTGGGCCTGGGCTCCATCAGAAACTACTGGGCCCTTCAGTATCTTGGCAGATTTCAGTCTTGTAATTTCCAATGACAACCTAGCATTTGGGACCTTGGCTGCAAGGTAGCAGCTGTGACCTGAGCCATTTGGAGCATTTCTCTTTAACAGCACACTTCAGACATGCTGCTGGGGTTCAGCTGAGGTGTGGTACAAACTTGATGTAGACCAGAGTGCTCCATTTGGGATATGTGGGCAAAGCATGAGTAGTACTAATGGAGTGCAAAGAGGTATGCTATGAGTTCTTCAACACAAAAGTAGTAGAAACCCTAAGCACTTGAAAGATGTGGTCGTACCTTTGGCAGGAGTACTCTGATAAGCCAGACGACGTACCTTGCGTTCTCCTCTTATAGATTCAGAGGTGTCTGGTTTCTTGATGCTTGAGTTTGTGGAGCCATATTTGCCAGGGGGTGGTGGTTTGTCCACCACCAAAGGTCCTGAGTTCTAGTCTGGATCCAAACCCCGACAACTCCCCAGCCTTGACAGGTTCAACTGGGTGGCACTGTTTACCTGTTAATTCAAGGAGGATTGATGCAAAGTCAGAAATAGAGGGACAATTCAATCTCTTTCCCTCCTTCATGGATTCAGTGAGCAAGACATGTACCATTAACCTTCTACTTTGCATGCCATGCTAACCAAATTTTCTGGGTTGCAATGCCAATCTGCTTTAGTTGTTTGTGGCACATAGCTTTCGTATAACCAAGTTAGTGTTTGTGTTGAGCAATTCTGTCTATGGCATCTTTGCAGAGTAAAATTTCTAGAAAGTAATGCTTGCAGATTATTCTTTTCTGGAAGAACATTTGGCTGATACCCCTGAGCTGTGCAAGGTGATGTGTTATCTAAGTGCGGGGAATAGAAGGTCCACCAACCTGGTTCTTCCGTTATCAATCTGAGACTAGTTTATGAAGAATGCTGCAACAATGCAACTCCATGTTAATCTTTTAAATGTGAGGAATTTTTGTATGTTGCTTTAATGCAGGCGATCAGTATTTTACAACCGAAACACTCTGTCCATAGTGGAGCAACTTGTGGCAGGGGGCGGGTCTGTGAAACAAGAGGGTAGTCTCACTAGTGAGCGTGTACTGGACCAAATTGCAGTGCCTGAGCAATATGCAAATCGGCAGTATAGGGATTTGTTTCTGGGGCTGCTGCACAGCAAAGGTATGTTGGCATTGGGCTTGTATCGGCGCCATGGTACTCTTGGTTCTCCAACGTCCTATGTGTTCACGAATCCTCCGAAAGAGACTGTTGTGAATGCTGCTGATCTGGTCTATGTGATCAAACAAAGGAGATAGCATGATCTTCAGTGCACTATATTGGAAATTTGTGTTTCTGGGAGGTCATTTGCCATTAAGCCACTGGCTGTGGTCAGCAGAGGCTTCACAGTTCTTCAACTGAAGACCAGCCTTCAAACTTGAGAACAAGGGAGACAACTTGCCCTCCCTTTGATCTGCGACTGTAGATCATGTTAGTAGATTGGTATGTCTAAGAGTTGTAGAAGTAGATTGTTCACTGGGGCCAACTTTAGTTCCAGAGGTAGAAAAGTAAAGCCTCTTCATGGCTATGGTCAGTGGTATACTGCAGGTTCCTCAATTTCTCCTGCAACCACATTATGGTACTAGTAGCAGTAGAAAGTCTTTCTTCCTAACAGATTCCTTATTTAAAGATTTTCCCTACCTGCCACAGACAGCAAGAGCTGTACAAGCAATGATAGCAAGATCGTCCCTTTTGTAGGAGGTGCCGTCCTTTTGAGAATGTGCCGTTCACCAAGAGGGCCTTAAGAGGAATCCGACCATAAATGGAATGGACTGGTTGTAAATTAGAATAACCTTCATGTGAAGCTGCAGCCAAGCACATCACTTCCAAAGATGGAAATGGTAGCTGTGTGAGACACGCAGTGAGTGGGAGACCATTGAGGCTACAAGCATTCAGGTTGTGGATCACTAGGCCCAGCCTGAGACGGAAGGTTGTGAAAAAGGTGTGGAGCAAACAAGCAGAAAGCATGGCTTGTGGGTGGCTGCCATGCTAATCGAGTGTCTGGATTCCCTAATTGTCCTTCGCTTTCTCACTGTAATTGCAATACCTTTCTCTCTCTAGTCTAAACCTGGGTTTCATCAGAATGTACCCTTCAATTGTGGTCGGGGCAGGCAGTCAACACCAGACTGTCCTTTTGCCTAAACCCAATTTACTTGATAAGTTTACTTGATAATCTTTGGAGTGGTATGCTGATGACTTCTCATTAGGTTTAATAGTATTCTAGATGGGCTGTCACTATAATAGAGATATGTATATTTAACCATGCACATTGAAGAAGAGATGGTGCTAGTCCAACAGGGACAAATAACACGGGGAAAAAACTATGCATTGACGTCGCATGCTGAGAAGGGTCTGAGTATTCCAACAGTCTAATTACTAAGCTTGTACTGTAACGACTTAAGAAAACATGAGAAATGAAATGAAATGAAATGGTGCTTTATAACGTCCGCGAAAGCTCATAGAGCTTATGGGACAAAATGGAAGAAAAAAAACATGAGAGAGGAAACAAAACCAGAGCCAAGAATAAAAATTATTGCTCGAGTGATTGTCTAAGGGTGAAGGCCTCGTGCAGGTAAGCAGATCCTCATAGCGGAAAGAAAGAAAACAGTCCAGGGAGACGGCTAGGCATTGCCACATGTGTGACTAATACACATCAATCTCCTTCTCTCCTGTTTTTCAGCAACGAAGGTGTTGGGACTTTCACCATCATCTCTCCTTGGTTTCTTAGGCCATGTCGCTTTGCTATGGCAATTGACACACAGTCACACCCAAAACCTCACCGTTTAGGAGGTCAAACACATTGTGAATTGTCCACCATCCAAATTGTTTGTTGATACTCATGCTGAAAAGCAACCACAACATAGTGCGGGGTTGGTGGATGTGCGTGGGTGGGATCGGATGCATCCTTGATCCTTTTCCAAGCGAGATAGCCAGTCACGTCAAAGTCCCAAACAATTCGGTGAAGTCCTCTGGTGGGTCCTCCTTGTATCGATACATAGAGAGCCACATAATTAGAGGGAGGCAGACGATGATAAGGGTCGAGTATATCGACTGCAAGGCAATGAGTGTGATCGGATCTAAATTCGCTAGCCTGAAATCGAGGGCCTTTTCGTGGGGCCATAGGAACTGATGTTGGACTTATCCCCCAGTGACACTGTTGAGTGAGGAAATGAGGGAGAACAAGAAAGTAGAAGTAAAATTTGTGCAACAGTGTAGGAAAGAGCTGATCTGGTTGGCCTGTCATGAACAGTGGGCGCCTTCTTCAGGACTCATGCACACAGCGCCTCTCCAGCTCTTGTCATCTTCGAGACGGCATTTAAACAAAGATGGAAGCGAACTCGTTAAAATGAAGCCTCTCCATCTCTCTCTGTCCCTCTCTCTCGCCGGGTTCTCGTGGGACGTTGTACATGAAGTTTCTCTATTTCTTTATATGATCTCTCTCCACGTATATTGTGTACGAGGTCAGCTTCGCCTTGCAGGGGTGGGGAGACAATGTCGATGAGGGTGGCCGAGCTATGGAGGTGGATATTGTTTGTAGCAGCATTCTGCATTTTGCACCAGCTGCTCGGATGTACTGCAGTTTACACTGGTGATCCGCTCGCCTCTCCTACCCACCTTAAATTAAGTTATATGTACAGCAAGTGAGTCTGCCACTGGGTACGGTGGTCGTTAAGAAGAAAAAGAAACCCCTGCCGAGCCAAGTAATCGTAGCTATGGTGTCTCTTCACCCCGAAAGACTTCTGTTTCCCTTTAGGGAAGGTGGAGCCGATTCCAAACTGATAAATCAATTCATTGAGATTCCCGAAGTCGGTTTTTTTGCATTATCATGTCGGTTGCCGATATAATAGAGAACGCTCAAATATATATTTTGATCAAGGATGTGTAGATCTACAAACGTTGATCAATGCGTACATGCATGCAGCTGACTCGACCGGTTGAATACAGAAGTACCTATTATTCTTAATGAAATATGCCCGGATTCTGCAGATCCAAACTACACATTTTTGAGGAACGCTACTGATGCACCGTTCAGATTTGACGGTTATGATTATATCATTGTTGGTGGGGGCACTGCCGGGTGCCCCCTAGCCGCCACCCTCTCCCAGAATTTCAACGTGTTGCTGTTGGAGCGTGGAGGTGAGATAACAAGATACTCTGCCCTTCTAGATCTACTGTGGAGAGACAAGTTAAAGAGTAGATCATCATGAGTTGTTCAGAGTTAAACAGCCTCTCTTGAATGATACTCGAACGACGCTAGCTAGCCTGGCGGGATGATCAGCTCCAGGGGGGCTTCTCGGTAATACTGCAGCAGACTCTACGACTCGTGTGCTGTCATGAGCTGCAAGGTGGTCAATGATCAATATCATCTATATGAAATATTTGACTGACCAGTCACATCTAGAACTGTCTTGAAAGTACTCATTCGATTGTGGATTCGCACCGACAGGTGTACCATATGGCAATCCCCTGGTTGAGAACCTTGTCGGCTTCGAAGCTGACTTGGCAATCTCCACTGACACCAGTGCCTCACAGGCCTTTGTATCCGAGGACGGCGTGGTGAATGCCCGGGCTCGCGTGTTGGGAGGTGGGAGCTGCCTGAATGCAGGATTTTTCACGTACGCCAGCCCTGACTACGTTCAAAAGGCGGGTTGGGATGGAACATTGGTGAATCAATCATATGATTGGGTCACTCGCGTAGTTGGTCACATTCCTGAGCTGGGTGTGTTTCAGACAGCGGGCAGGGATGGGCTCCTGGAAGTGGGTGTGACGCCATACAACGGGGGCACTTACCAGCACCTGGTTGGCACCAAAATTGGGGGCTCCATCTTCGACAGTAACGGTCATCGCCACACCGCAGCGGACCTGCTTGAGTATTCCAATCCCAACGGCATCTCTGTTTTTCTTTGGGCCAATACTCAGCGGTTGATCTTCAACAAGTATTTTACAGGTGCACAGTGTATTTTGTCAGAAACATTTCGTGAACATCCACATGTGTGGATGCTTAAGATTAAAGGGGTTCATTTGAAGCAAGCTGTCCAAAATTCGAGTCATGAATGGTCGAGGTCCTCGATTGTAATCTTGGACAGGAGCTGTAGCTCTGATTGAGAGACATGCATGTCATGGGCGGGAGAAAGGTAGAGCGGGGAGAAGGGAGGGAGGGAGTCCTGAAGCCAGATTTGCTAATGTGACATGAATTCATGAACCTGGTCAAACCTTACTCTGGCCGTGGAATCTGTGGTAAGTCTACACTTGAGACCACCACCTGGAAATCTATCTTTTTCTGAATGACGACAGAGAATATTATTACAATCACTGGATGTGCAGGCGCAGGCGGGCGCCCTAGGGCGATAGGGGTGGTGTACACGGATTTGAATGGGATAGAACACATTGCACTCCTGAATAGCAATCCTGGAAGCGAGGTCATTCTGTCCGCGGGGGCGCTGGGCACCCCGCAATTGCTCATGCTGAGTGGAATCGGACCCGCCGAGCACCTCGCCTCCTTCAACATTCCAGTAGTGGTGAGCCAGCCGGCAGTGGGACAAGGAATGGCCGACAACCCCATGAATGCCATCTGGGTGTTGACCTCACAGCCTGTGGAAGAATCGTTGATTCAAGTTGTTGGAATCACGCCCTTTGGCAGTTACATTGAGGTGTCGAGTGGTCAAGGGCAAATCGGCGCAGCAGCGTTTGCCCTGATGCAGGTGGGTGGACTTGCGCAGGCAATTGCTAATCTACCTGCAGATGCTAAGGCATCTGCGACATGGGGCGGCTCGATATTAGAGAAGGCGTGGGGGCCTCTCTCCTCCGGAGAACTACAGCTTGTCACCACCAATGTGAGCGACAATCCTTCGGTGCGTTTCAACTACTTCCAGAACCCTGAAGATCTCTACGTGTGCACGGAGGGCATCCGCACAATTGGGCGAGTTCTCGAGTCCAATGCCTTTGCTCACCTCGTCTACACCGAGGACACCGTCCCCGAGGTGCTACGCCCTGTCAAAGCAGCCTTTGATAGCACTATGCCGCAGCGGTTTCCTGACAACTACACAGCAGACACTCTTTCAGTCAATCAATGGTGCCGCGACAATGTGGAGACCATTTGGCACTACCACGGTGGCTGCCAAGTTGGAAGGGTAGTCGACTCCTCGTATCGCGTACTGGGTGTTGATGCACTGCGTGTTATCGACGGATCCACCTTCAATTTCTCCCCAGGAACCAACCCCCAGGCCACTGTCATGATGCTTGGCAGGTGCGTACTTGGATTTTTTGAGCATTCAATCTGTCCACAGAGAAACAAAACTCAAGTTGATGCTGGCCATCATGTTCTGTGCCGTAGCATCATACTTAGTGCAGCTCCCAACTTGATTCGATCTACTACTGTCCAGAGTGAGGTCTGCATTAATCTGAGCACCAACATATGGATCTAACGTTCTTAGCATCTTTGGAGCTGGGCACTGATCTTTTCCCGTGTAGCGAGTTCCCACCGATCTCAAATCTAGTGCATGTGTGCAGGTACATGGGTGTGACAATCTTGAGAGAGAGACTGGGCCCGGAAGCAGCATGAGAGCGAAATCATACGCTTCAAGACGTGGAACTAAGTAAAATCTTTTTTCTTTGGTGGAAGAATCAGCTTAGGCTAGTGCCTAGTATGTATCGAATAGACGAAAGACATGATGACGACATTTGGACTATTTTTTTCATTCTTTGCAAAGCAGCAAAGCAGGGCCGTACCTGTTTCGACAAAATGAACGACAAATACCTAGTAGATGAAGACGAGTTGGAAACATTGGTCGCCACATATTTCCGCAAGAAACATGCGCACTTCACGGCTCCCACAGTTTCAAAGTCCGGCGTAATGTACACAGTTGCTATTGTGGACAAGGTTTATCTTTTGCGCTAATATCTTTTGTGCAATAAAATAAACTGTATTTGATACAATTGCCTGGGCCAGGCCTAGCTCTACTGGCATATTGGTATGCCAGTATCTATTGCCTGGTAGGTACCAAGTAGGGAATTCCAAAAGGCCTTGATATGAAATGCATTGCAATTCACTTGATCACCCCCCTAAAAGTGCGCAATTCAATTCAATTGCAAGGGCAATTCAATTGAACTGCTAAAACTAGCTTGAAAACAACCCTAATTTGCAATTCAATTGAATTGTCGGCACACAATTCAATTCTATAATTTTTAACTTATTTCTGTATATATTATATATATGTGTATATATATATTTAATATATATATATGCATACAAAAGTATAAGCTAAAAATACATGTTGTCCGTCTATTCTTGCTGTCCATCTGTCTATCCTTTGCCCGTGGTAAGGTTTGAGCCCGAGATAAGCCTAAGGGAGAGCAAGAGAGGGAGAGAGAGGGAGTCACGACGCGCTTGTAAAAGCGGGATTGTCCCTCTTTGTGGATGTTGGTGCCAATATATGGCTATGTACATATACCAAACATGATACCAATGTAAGAGTATCAACATGTAAGAGTTTGATATATTATATGGAACACACATCCCAATTTCAACAGGATACCTTTGTAAGGGTATCGAAACAATATTATTTTTGATAATTCTCAAGATGAACAGATCATTTTGTTTTCTTTGGGGTTGTGTCCTGGGCCAGATACTAGTAGGGGACTACATGATGTTGCAAGGGAAGCCTTTCATCAATTGTCACGTTTGATTTTGTCTGTTTCTTTTAGAGCCAGCCATGTTTCTTTTGCCAGTGAATCATCTTTTAGAGCCAGCC
Organism: Takakia lepidozioides; assembly: GCA_030704615.1. Classification (NCBI taxonomy): domain Eukaryota; kingdom Viridiplantae; phylum Streptophyta; class Takakiopsida; order Takakiales; family Takakiaceae; genus Takakia; species Takakia lepidozioides. The sequence goes on along the minus strand of CM060732.1, from coordinate 20,019,081 downwards.
ATGTTTCTTTTGCCAGTGAATCACAGGAAGCTGCTGATCTCTCTCCCTCTCTAGTTCCCTCTCTGGCTCTCCCTTTCTCGCTAAGAGTGAGGTTGGCTTTGTCAAGTTATTTTACCACTAGTGTGAAACTAGCTAGGAAATAGCTAGCTTTTACATATTGACATTTGGGATTGGCCAAGTGTCAATCCAGGGGTCAAGGCAGATTTAGGCCCTGGAGTGGTTATCTTCACGGCAAGCGCGGGAGGCTTATCTTTCTTGAGTTGAGCCTCACCGCGCCTAGCTATGGCGCCGTAGTGTGGATTCCCCATGGCGTCGGGTGCACTTGGCTTGACTTGTATGTGAGTGATGAGGTTATATATGCATGAGTTTATGCTTCAACTTTGTGAGCTTTGTGAGCTTGTGCTTGTATTCTTCATCTTTATCACTCGAGAAAGATGAGCTCGAGTCTGTGAGTGCCAGGTTCAAGTTGTTTTGTAGCATTTGTGTTTTCATGAGAAGCAGTTCAACCTAGAGTGCAGGGATCTGTGCATGAGCTTATCCAAAGTGGATAGAGTGCAAAGGCGAACAGGTTGCAGGTTTGCAATGGATAGAGAGGCGGGTAGCCTATGTTGAAGAGCGGCGTTGCATAGCTCACCGCTATGGCAACCAAGTTTGGGCTTCTAGTGTGAAGCGGGGGAGATGCTGGTCTCAAGTGGGCGAACTGGTGGTCGTCTTCTTCAGCTGCAGGCCGAGTTAAGGAGTTGCAGCAATGTATAGCTGCGAGGGTGTTAGAGTCACAGTTATCGGGAGCTCCAACTTCAAGCTCATAAGGAGATATGAATGAAGAGAGATGGCTGATTTCTCTTGTATGCAAGCCAATGCATTTGTGGCTATGTTGAGTTGGGGGTTTCAATCTGAAACT